>JAPFRF010000002.1:146070113-148657613 GCA_029282475.1 Phrynocephalus forsythii
TTGCCAGGAAAACATGGATGGAGGACTCAACCCCAGGATCTTAGGGGTGTGCTCTTGGTTTGTGAAGTTTTTGAGATCCTTGGGAGGACAGGGGAGTTTCCAGAAGGTTGGACGTGGAGAGAGAGAGAAAGAGAGGGAGAGACCCATCCTTTTTTTTTAAAAAAAAAGGTGGGGGTTGGTGGGAGGAAGGGGAGGATCGGAGCAACGTCCAGCCATTCCACCTGCTGTGGATACCGGGGAAGGTTCAAAAACTGATCATGAAACTGTCGATCTCTTAGTCCTTAAGAAGAAAGATGCTGCAATGATGAAGAGCCAGCAAGCTGTTTGCAGGGGGCAGGGGGCAGGGTAGATGCTGTGGATGTAGTGCCCCTCAATATCGGTGAGGCTTTGGACCTTGTGGTGTTGTGGCCAAGCTGCTCATATGCAGAGTGGGCTGTGCAACTGCCAGTGTCACGTGGCTTTGTGGCTGGTTGGAGGTGTTCCTTGTCCTCCGGATGAGAAGTGACTAGTGGCCTGCCACAAGGTGCCGTCTTTGCCCTGGTGTTCATCATCAGCTTTATAAATCCCACGGACAGACTCCTTGTGGAAATGGATTCTTGTCACACTGCAAATGACGTACGCCTCGGAGGTGTCAGTAACTCTCTGGAAGGCAGAATCAGGATTCTGTGATGGGTTAAGGGACTAGGGAACAGGACCAGGACAGGCCAGAAGAGCTTCTACACTGTCATAGCTTGCCTTAGACCGCTGAATTCTGAAAGGAAGGCGTCAGCAGATGAGTGGTCGTCTTTCTCATGGAGTGGGTTGCCTTCCTTTCCAACTGTACAAGTCATTTGTTGCAGTTCCTGTTCTTAACAGTTGTGTTGTTGTTGCTAGCAGGCCGGGAAATTGTCATGCAGTTTGCCCAGACGGAGGCATATGGCTCCAGGGTTAAATCTGATATTGCATTTTGAAAATATGTATAAAAATACAAAGGGGGGGGGGAAACCCAAGGGGGGGTTGGCTTGGCTGGACTGCTGAGAGAGCGGCCGAGTCCCGTTTGGTGCCTGGCTCACAGCAAAGCCTCCGGGAGTGCCAAATGGCAGATGAGGATTAATCCCGTAAACAACCATGTCTGTACTCAGAGAAAACACATTTATAGGCAGGAAGCAGAAAGGTGATAGAGAAACGGAAGCTGAGTGTGAAAGTCTGTTACAACTAGGGAGGCCCTGGCCCAGATGTGAAGGTGTGGAAGCTGGCGGCTTCTTCTCTGCTCCCCCCCCATGGTTTTCCCCAGCCCCCTTCCAAGCTGCCACGGGAGGGGGGGTGGCAGCCTTCCGGCGGCTGGGGGCCTTTTCACACGACCCCTGAGATCCGCTGGCCACTTAAATTCGGACCAGGGATCTTGGGGGTTCGTTGCTCTGCCTGTGTCCCCACCCCTCCGCACTTCCTTGATCCTGTCTGCGTGAGGGGAGGGAGGAAGAAAGAGAGGAAAAAATGCAGACTCACCTCCGAAGCCGGTCCTGATTCCTTCTCTTCTGTTTTTTTTTTTGCCTCCCACCCCTTCTCTTAAAGAGAAAATCCCCCTCTCCTGGGGATTTTCACCCTTCTAGAGCAGGTACAAGAAAAGTGCGCTGGGATGCGCTTAGGTGGGCGTGGTCGCACTTAATTTCCTGCAAACTCCAGAGCTGGTGGGGAAACAATTGTAGGCTCCGGAGCTGGCAGCCATTTGCTGCGGAGTTTAGGGGTCGTGTACAAAGGACCTGGTTTGGGGAAGGCCACCTCCAGCACTTTTGAAGGAATGCTGCTTTCTGGAGGGGGGGGGCTCCTCCCCAAAGGGCCTCCCAGGGATGACGGGTAGATACAGCCACTGGGGCCCAGGGCCTGCTTCTGCCGCGGGCATGGAGGCCTTGGTGCCTGGGGCTCGGGTCCTCCCAGTGGCTAGTCATGCCAGCATTGCTGGAGCACGAGTCGCCTCTGCGTGTGTGTGCATCAGTCCATGTGCCCAGCAGCAGAGGAGGGATCTTGGCCATGGTTGGTTCAGGAGGGCCGTTTGCCACTGCAGGCGCTGTCCACCGTGGGCTTTGGCCTGGGTATCTGGTCTGTAGGCTTCTGGCTACAGACCAGATAACCCTCCCATGCTCCCGTTTCTCCCAGAGTGACTGTGGGGGCCAGCCGCTCTTCTTGACAAAGTCCTCCGAGGCCTCCTCCTCCTCCTCCTCTATGCCTCTGTGGAAGGACGAACCAGCGGCTGCAACCAGGTTCCTGGGCTTTCAGCTGCCCCCGGCACTCCCTGGGAGCACTAAGCGGCCCCCACCCCGTGAGCTCCCCACTTGTCTGAAAGCCCCCTCCTTGCAGCTGCCAGTCTAGGACTGCTTTGCTTGGATTTTATAGGGGCTTTCATTGCTGCCTCCCCCCCCCCCCCGCCGCCACTGCCTTTAGTTCTGCCTCCAGGCCAGGAAGGTGTGGATGAGTCAAGGTGCTGTTCTTCTAACCCTAACCCACTGCCTCCCCTCCCCCTTTCTGTCTCTGTTTCCAGGTGGAGAGCAGCGAGGCCCCCAAAGATATGGCCTCTGCGCCCAAGTGCCCCCCGCCAGCCCCCAACAGCAGCAGCCCCAGCCCCGTGCGGCAAGTGCCCAATGGAGAAGCCGAGGTGGGCAGCGCGGAGAAGGCCATGACCACCCCCGTGGAACCAAAGGGCCGGCAGAGGAGTGAGAACACAGAGCCCAGCAGCCTGCCGGATCGGGAGACGGGACGCTCCCTGGAGAACGGGCGCTGCACCCCCAAGGACAGCCCGGAACCCTTGGCTGGCGAAGGTGAGCCCGGGCGAGTGGGCAAGAGGGGCAGCTCAGGGTCTGATGCCTGCTGGGCACCTACCGACGCCCCAAGGGCCATGCCATCCGGTGGAGTGCGAGAGGGGATGGGCTCCCGGGCAGGTCTTTGGATGAGGAGAGGAGGCTGGGGTGGGGTGGGAGGGTGAGAATCATAGAATCATAGAGTTGGAAGAGACCTCCAGGGCCATATAGTCCAACCCCCTGCCATGCAGGAACCCCCATCACAGGATGCCCGTCAGATGGCCATCCAGCCTGTGCTTAAAAACCTCCAAAGAAGGAGACTCCACCACCCTCCATTGTGGCAGCATCTTCCACAGCTCTAACTTTCATGAAATTGTTCCTAATGTTTAAATTGAATCTCTTTTCCTGTAGTTTGACACACCATTGCCCAGCGACCGAGTCTCTGAAGCTATGGAAAATAAACCAGTCCCTTCTTCAATGTGACATCCTTTCAAATATTTAAACATAGCTATCATATCCCCTCTCAGTCTTCTTTTTGTAAGGCTAAACATTCTCAGCTCCCTAAGCCGTTCCTCGTAAGACATATGTTCTAGACCTTCAACCATCCTGGCCGCCCTCCTCTGTATCTGCTCAAGGTTGTCGATGTCCTTTTTAAATTGAGGCACGCAGAACTGGACACAGTACTCCAGGTGGGGTCTGACCAGAGCAGAATAGAGTGGTACTATTACTTCCCTTGATCTCGAGACACGATGCTTGTGTTGATGCAACCAAGAAGACAACTTCCAGGCCTGATGTCCTTCCATGTTTCTCGGGGCATGTGGGGGGGGGGGCGGCAGCCTTGGTCTCCCTTCTCAACTTCATTCTTAGAGGTCAGACAAGAGACCAGCGGCTACAAAAAGCTGCAAAAGAAGGTGGTTGGTGAGGAGCTGGGCTGATTGGCCAGCGGCTGTGTCATCAACAAAATGAATGCATTACTTTTTTTTTTTTTGAAAAGCCTCATCAAGCTTTGTGGGGCCACTGGCGGGACCCTAATTCAGTGAGAAGGATGGAGAGGGAGCTGGAGGGAGGTGGCGGGGGCAGAGCGAGCATTGTGGGGTGGGGGTGGGGAGGCAGAGTTTGAAAGAGGTTCTTGCATGCTGTGATGGGGGTGGCAGAGGAGCCGGGAGAGGAGCTCCCACTGGGCGGCCTTTTTTGGTTGTACGTTTGTTTCTCTGCAGATCGGTTTTGGTTTTAAAAGCTGCCTGGAAAGATGGGCGGAGGAGTGTGGCTTTGCAAGACCTGAGCTGCACAGACGGGTGCCTCAGGGGTGGGGGTGGGGCGGTTATCATCCACTGTGTCTTCCTGGCCCTTTTGCTCTGCTTCTTCGTCCGGAGCTGCACAGGAACGCACCACTTCCTGCCTTGCAGTGGGGCCTGCGTGCAGCAGGGGGTCTTCTGAGGTTGTGCCCCCATAGATGACACCTTTTCCTTCTCTGCAGGGCGCTTGGAAGGAACTTGTTGCCAAGAATGAACTATATGGGGTGGGGTGGGGAAACTGAGGCATTTGCTAGGTTACACCTCAGCTGTGACTTAACAGGAAGAGTGTCCCCTTTTGGTGTTGTAAGTTGTTATCCGTTCTGCGATGTCTGTAGCTAACAGGATTCTTGAAAGGCTTTGGGCCAGCAATTTCTAGCACTGGTGGTGGCTTTTCTAAGAAGTGACAAAAAAGTATTTTATGGAGACACTTTCACTGACTAGAAGGTGAAGAATTATTTCTGAACAATTGTATTTATTATAGGAAGTGCTTTAGAAGCCGTTTGGAATGGTAACCATTGGTGTGATAGAAAGTAACCTTCTCGCCTCCCAATGAGCCCTGAATTTCCCTGAGGGGGGTTGGGGGGGAGGGTTGGGGTGAGTGTGTGCAGCCAGGCACTGCAGCGTCACTGGAAGAGTGAGAAAGAAGACAACGCACTTCCTGCTGAATCAGGCGCGCCAAGTTTCCCTCTGTGGGGCAGGCTGTGTGTGTGTGTGGGGGGGGGTCCTCCTGGCTCAAGCCTTGTGGCCCTTTCCGATAGCCTTGCCAAGTGTGTGTGTGTGTGTGTGTGTGTGTGTGTGTGTGTGTGTGTGTGTGTGTGTGTGTGTGTGTGTGTGTGTGTGTGTGTGTGTGTGTGTGTGTGTGAGCGCGCGCGTGTGCCCTGCCTCCCACCTGGTCTTCCGTCCTCCCTTCCCGCTCTCCCTTCTGCACATTCTCTGGGAGAATCCTGCCCTACCCAAGAGCTCTTGGGGTTGGGGGGTGGTTGGGGAGGCATTCCTGTGCAGAGAAGGGCCAGTGCCATGTTCTCAGGGAGCTTAGGTTTCCTGCTGCTGGCGAGGAGCTGGATGGCTGCAAAGGGAGGAGGGCCGACCCCCTCCCCCCCTCCCTCCAACCCACCCACCCACCCACCCTCTGCTGTCCTGCCAAGCAGCCTTCCTGGGGAAGGGGGCCTCCCGCTGGCTCTCACTGGGCCAGATGGAAACTAAGGAAGGGAGGAAGAGGAAGAGGAAGAGGCAGGCAGGCAGGCAGGTGCTGTCTCCAATAAGAAGGGCTCGGGTCCCACCACCACCACCAATGTCCCTGCCTCTTCCTTCCATGGTAAGAACATAAGAACATAAGAAGAGCCATGCTGGATCAAGCCAAGGAGGGCCCATCTTGTCCAGCTTCCTGTATCTCACAATGGCCCCCACCAGATACCTCTGGGAGCCCACGAGGCTTAGATACCTGTTTCCTGATACCACTCCCCTGCACCTGGTCCTTGAAGTACCCCGGTTTTAAGCCTGGAGATTACACATCTCCATCATGGTTTGTAGCCTGTGATGGACTTTTCCTCCAGGAATCTGTCCAATCCCCTTTTGAAGGCATCCAGGCCAGATGCCATCACCACCTCCTGTGGCAGGGAGTTCCACAGACTTACAACACGCTGGGTAAAAAAAAAACCCTTTTGTCTGTTCTCATTCTCCCAGCCCTCAATTTGAGTGGATGTCCCCTAGTTCTGGTATTTTGTGAGAGGGAGAAGAGCGTCCCTCTATCAACATTACCCTGCATTATTTTGTACGTCTCAATCATATCCAAAATGGTCTACCATGCAGGGTCTCTCACAGGCACCTCAGAAGGGCAGGAGGGCCTGGGCTGTAGGAAAGGGCAGGGCTGCTGCGGGTTGTGAGGTGGCAACACTTTTTGAAGCTTTAATTGTGTGTACAACCAGAGAGAGAGAGAGAGAGAGAGAGAGAGAGAGAAGAGATACATAAGGAAATATCATTTCTTTATTCTGCTTCTTTGCCTCATATATATAGGTTTGCCTGTTTCCTGATGGGGAGTCTCAAGACAGATCACAGTGTGTTGTTGTTTTTAAATGAAAAGCACCACGAATTAAGCAAAGAAAACAATTGAAGTATAATAATAATTAAAATACATTAAAAATGTTAGTAACATTCAGGTAAAAAACTGGCATTCAGGCAACTTTCCTAAAGCAGACGTTTGAATTAGAAAAGAGGAAAGAACCTTGTTGCCCCAGAGTTGTGTGGCCTCCTCTGCATTCAAGCAGCCAGCCAAAAGGCACACACTCCCGAGGCCTCTGCGCGTGTTACTCTCCACAGCTCCCCGAGGCTGTTTTGAGCGGAGCTGCAGGGAGGTGAGATGCAGCTGGTGGCAGGCCTGCAGGCGTGGAAGAGGCCAAGCTCCCCCCGCCAAAAAAAAAGGCACACAGCCGAGTCCCCTGCCCTGATGCCCATCCACCCTCCCCACTCTCTTGCAGCATCCTGCTTGGCAGGGGCCTTCCAGCTCTGGAACTGCCCCCCCCTCCTTGCCTCCCTCCTGCTCCTCCCCGGCTGCGGTGTCTCCCATCTGGCAGGCCAAGGGAGCCCAGCATTCTTCCCTTCCTTTTGGGGAACCCGGAGCCGGTTGTGGGAGCCTCAGAAAGCCCAGAGGGTGAAGTTCAGGAGCAGAGGGCCCCCTGGGGGAACAGGATGGCTGAGCCATTGGACGGGGGTCACTCGGGGGATCACTCATAAGCACTTGAGGAACCCCCTCTGCTTACCACCATCACAAAGCCAACGCCTGCCCAGGTTCTGGGTTGTTCCGTGCCTCTCATTGTCCCTCGTGGCCACGCAGGCATTGGGGTTGGTCCTGCACCTCCGGTGAGGCCTGGGTGGGGCGGGAAAGGGCCCTGTAGAGCAATTTGGGCCACCCCGTAGGCCAGAATCTGTCCCTAATCCTCGTGCTGCCAACCAGCTGGAAAAGAGGCCTGCTGGCGGTCTTTAGGGACCCTCGTGTGGAAGCTGTCAGGCCTGCCCCTTAGCTGGGTGCTTCGTCTTGGGCCCCAGCACTCACCCTGTGCTCTTGGTCTTCCAGGAAAAGAAGAGAAGGAGGAGAACCATTACAACTCCCTGAAAATGGAGGTAAGCAGCCACCAGTGGGCATGGATTTGGACCATCCCCACCCACCCACCCACCCACTCAGGCCAAGTGGTGTCAGTGAGGGTCCCTGTGGAAGCCATGCTGAGGCCTCCCTGAATGGGTCTTAACAGAGGCGCCAGTTGTGGGCCCCCTGGACCTCCAGAGATGGTCACTCTGGACATCACCCTCTTTGTGGGGTGGCCGTCGGATCGTGTGTTTCACTTGTTGTCTAGGCCCCCCAAGTATTGTTGTGGGTATAAGAAGCAATCATGCCCTAAGAGGTGGCCTTTATGACTCCTCCACCCCCCATGATGGGTAGGCAGAGGGGCTGGGAGGAGGGGAGGCCTTTGTCCACATAGAACCTCCCTCCCCCCGTGGGATAATGCCCAGAAGATATGCCATCCTCAAGATGCCAGCGGGTGCAGGAGGCAGGGACTATCGGAAGCTGGGTCTGAGGGTCACTTGGATGAACAGTCCCCTTCTGCGGGAATTTCCCAGCATGACCCCCCCCCCCCGTGCCTGGCATGAAGGGAGCAGCAGCAGGTCCCTGGGGTTCTCCGGAGGGGGGGGGGCTTGCCTGGATGTGGCCGGGCCTGGCAAGAGGCTCTGAGAGGCGGTTGCAACGCCCGCATCCACTTCTGGAGCCAGAGTGAGCTGTCCCTCTGAGCTGTCCTACAGGTGTTGGGTGGGCCGCCACCCCATTCAGCTCCCCCACCTTCTGGGCCCCGTGGTCTTCTTAGGCGCTTCTGCAAAGGCCTTTCCTCTGAGCTGCGAGTTCTGTGGAGAAGTCAGCAGGTTCCTGACCTGGAGGGCCAGAGGGCACATGCCCTACCAGTGCACCCCAGAACGGCCAGGCAGGGTGCGGGTGTGCCTGGATGCACTGCCATGGTGCAAAATGCAAAAAACGTGAAAAGAAAAAGAAAAAGTACGTTGCTTATTTATGGCCCCGTAGCTCTTAAAGCAGTCTCTGGGCAGTTTAACAAGTAATCTCTCTCTCTCTCTCTCTCTCTCACACACACACACACACACACACACACACACACACACACACACACACACACACAGAGAGAGAGAGAGAGAGAGACTCCCGTCACCTGCTATGGTTCCCCCCCCACATGCACAGAGCCTCCCGTCACCTGCTATGGTTCCCCCCCCACATGCACAGAGCCCCCCGTCACCTGCTATGGTTCCCCCCCCACATGCACAGAGCCTCCCGTCACCTGCTATGTTCCCCAGACCACCTGGAAGAAGGATGTCTGTGTTTCTTGTCTCCGTGTGAGGGGTCTGGGGCCCAGAGGGGGCGGGGGACAAGGCAGAGAGAGCATGATAGCCAGGGCTCCCCTTGGGGTCTGCCCGCCCACCCCTGGGCCAAGGGGGGCTCTGGCCTTCAGGCCCCGTGCCACTCCTTGCTGGCTGGCATGGAGAGCCACGCCACGCCACGGCCTCACCCTGGAGACATGCAGGGTGGGATCCTCTCTTTAAGGGCCCCATGTGGTGGACTTCCTCCTACCCACAACCCACCCCCTTGCCCCATTCTAGTTAGAGCTACTCCCTGCCTCCAGGAGCCACCTGCCACTGGCAGGGAATTTACACGGTGGGTTGGAGGAGCAACTCTTTCCATGGTCCTGAGCATCCAGGATGGGCAGGAGAGAGAAAGGTTGTGCTCCTTCCGACTGCAGGGAGATTTCTTACGTGTACACACATCTGTGCCTGCCCCAAGAAAGGGCAGAGGAGTGCCACGCTGGTGGCCAGTGTGCACCCCAAGGCAGGCCCACCACTCACCCGCCTCCTCTCTCCTCCTCTCTCCTGCTGCAGGGATCCCGCGGCCGCCTGCGTGGAGGGCTGGGCTGTGAATCGAGCCTTCGCCCCCGGCCGATGCCCCGCCTGACCTTCCAAGCCGGGGACCCCTACTACATCAGCAAGCGGAAGAGGGACGAGTGGCTAGCCCGGTGGAAGAGGGAGGTAAGACGGCCCCCCAGGAGTGGAGGGAAGAGGGGGCACGTCAGGGAGAGGGTGGGACCCCTATCTGACTTCTCAGCTCTCCCTACCACTTCCCGCCCCCCCATTGCCGTTCTGTGAGCATCAAAACCTCTGTTATAAAAAGCATAAACTGTTTAAGAAGCTCTCTCTCTTTCTTCCTCCTTTCTCTCTCTCTCTTTCCTTCCTTCCTTCCTCTTTCTCTTCTTCCTTCCTTCTGTCTTCCCATCCTTACTTAAGTGGCGCTTGGTCTGGAGACACTGGGGGGGTGTTTCTGAAAGGCAAAATATTTTGTGCCTGATGAGCAGAATTTTCATTATAATTCCTGGCTTGAAACACATGGGAGTTGTAGTCCGGGAGGTGGCCGAGATGCCACTGGGTGTGTGTGGCACAGTGGGGCTTGTGTCTGGTGGGGGAGAAGGTGGCGGAGAGGGCTGTCACACATGGCCTGCCTGGTTCTGGGGGGGAAGGGGCTCTTTGTGTGTATGTGTGTGAGTGTGTGTGGGGGGGGGCTTTTTGACAGGGGAGCAGGAGGGGAGGCGGGGGTAGGGGTGCCTGGGTGGGAGTCCATTTGAGGGAATGTCCAGCAGCCAGCCAGGGCTGAGCGTGGGGAGATGCTGCCCTTCTGCCCCAAGCAGTACCTTCCACTATCTTTGGGGCTTCTGGTGACCCAGCGGGAAATCATGGACAGAGGGAAGAGACGACTGGGGTGGGGTGAGTGAACACCCCCCTTCCTGGCTGTGAAAGGACTTGCAGCCCTGATCTCCCCCCCCCCCCCAAATTTCACAAGTGGAGACTTTGAAGTGAGTCCCCCCACCAACAAACCCTTCTGCCCGCTCTCTTTGAAGGCAGTTTGTGGCAGGAGAATTCATCAGGACAGGAAGGGGGGTGCAGGAGATGCAGGGCACTGGGGAGGGGGGAAGGGGGCAGGGTTTGACAGATCAATGGCTAGAACATGGAGCACAGGACCCACTCTTGGTTATTCGGCCCCACCGCCTCGACCACCACCACCACACACACACACCCTTCCTAGAGGAGCGGGAGTCGGGGGGGGGGGGGAGACACTCAGGTTGCATTTTAAGAACATACCAGTCCAGCATTCTGTCTCACACAGCGGCTCCCCATTTGCTTCAGGGTATTCCCAAGCAGATGTCTTCATCTGCTTATGATGCGGGTGCAGAATGTGGCGGCCAGGCTGGTGGTGGGTGCTCGTAGATTTGAGCACATCACCCCAGTCCTGGCCCACCTGCATTGGCTTCCCGTTGTCCTCCGGATAAGGTTCAAGGTCCTGGTTTCGATTTTCAAAGCCCTCCACGGCTTGGGACCAGAGTACTTGGCGGAGCGTATCTCTCAGAGATCAACTGGGACCAGACCCACGAGATTGGCTCAGGCGTGCTCACTGAGGGTGGCCACCCCCAGAGAGGCGCAGAAATCGCGTATGCGTGACCGCGCCTTCTCCGTGGTGGGCCCCACGCTGTGGAACCATCTCCCCAGTCAGCTGCGCCTAGCAGAGTCCCTGCCCGCCTTCAAAAAGGCCTTGAAAACCTACCTTTTTTAAGGAGGCATTTGGCGACCTTTTTTCTTAAGTTATCAGTGTTTGTTTGTTTTTCCCCCTCTTTCCCCGCTGGCGTCATCCCTTTTGGGCTTTGCTTCTTTTGTGTCATTGAATTTTGTGTTTTTTAAACCTTGTTTTATTGTTAGCCGCCTAGAGTTCCTTTCTGGAAGATGGGCAGGATATAAGTGTAATAAATAAATAAATAAATTCCCTGAAAATGGCATTGAGAGATACCCTGCCTATCTCTCGAACTCGGAGGTTGTCCTTAGGCATCCAGAATGATAGCCATTGATACCCTTGTTCTCCATGAACTTGACCAATCCTTCCTTAAAGCTGTCAAGGCCGACAGCTGTCACCACTTCTTCTGCCAGGGAGTTCCACAGACCAGTGATCCTCTGGGTGAGAAAGGACTTCCTCTTATTTGTTTGAGATCTAGCACCCCAAAGTTTCATGGAGTGCCCCCTAGTTCTAGTGTTGTGCGACAAGGAAAACAGCTTTTCCATATCTACTTATCTGTTTTCATTTGGAGCTGACCTTAGCCAAGGAGCTGGGCCATTCTTCCCACCACCACCACCACCACCACCACCACCACCACCACCACCACCAGACTGCCTTTTCTCCACCTTCTCGGTAGCATCAAAGGAACACGGTCAGAGATACCTCTGCAACCCAAAGGCCAGCAAGGTGGTTTATCTCCATCAGTGCTCCTCAATGAGGATTCTGCCGATTTTTAGGAAAGGGTGACTCAATTCCTTCTTTGGGGCATCCGTGCATTGGTTTGCAGAGCTCCCTGGATGTGTGTGTGTGTGTGTGTGTGTGTGTGTGTGTGTGTGTGAGAGAGAGAGAGAGAGAGAGAGAGAGAGAGAGGCCTTTTGGGATCCATCCGTCCATGCCTGGCTCTGGACCCTGCAGAGGGAGAGAGAGCCACCCAAAAGACTTCTTCCCAAGGAGGTCCTCCCTTTTCTGAGGAGGGGGTCTTCCATGCCAGCCGGTCCCCCCTCACCTCGTACAGCTCCTTTCTGCCCTCTGATGATGGGGGGGGGGAGCTGGACTCAGGGATGTGCCCAGGACAGGCCTGGAAGCTCTGGTGTAAGGGGGGGGGGTCTGGAACAGGGGTTCCTGTTGCAAACCCTAGGGAGCTTTTCCTGGGACCCCCCCCCTTTACCTTCCTCTCTGGCTTCCATCTTGGGAGGGAACATCGCCTGCCCCCCCCCCCCCCGGGCAGCTACGGATTTGCTGATTGCAACGAGGTGTTCATTAGTCATGATCCTCTTGCGAGAGATTGGTCAGCATGAGAGTGATGATGGCTGCTGACTCTGCAGCTTGCCTGACCCCCCCCCCCCAAATAGCTTTGATGAGAAGCAGTTGTGTGCATTTCTCTGGTGAGCATCCTTTGCTGTGGGGGGGGGGCATAGGAGATTCTCCCACAGGAGCCCCTCTGCAGAGGAGCTGCCGTTTCCCTCGGTTGGGGGGGGGCCCTGCAGGTGGACAGGATCCGCAGTTGGGCAGAAGGAAGCCTGCTCCCTCCCTCCCTCCGGCCAGGTGGGCGGCAGGGGGCGCAGGCATCCCATCACAAAAGGCTCAGTGTGATTCCAGAGGCTCTGGGTAGGGCTGGATCAGGATTGTGCCCCCCCCCCAAGGTGTCTCTGAGTCTTCCAGCTGCTTGCTTCTGAAAGGCAGAGGTGGTGCTGTGTGGATTTGGGGGGGTAGGGGAGGGGCAAGGATCCACTGGAGGGGGGGAGTCAGGACATGGGGGATGGTGGACCGAGGGCTACCGAGTGACCCCATACCAGGCACCCTCTCTCTGCAGAAGCCCCAGAGCAAAGAGAGGGTGGCCTCCTGTCCCTGAGAAGGGGTTGCTGAGGATTACACACACACACACACACACACACACACACACACAGAGACAGAGAGAGAGAGAGAGAGAGAGGGAGAGTGCATTGGTGTTTATAAATGGGGGGGCAAGTCAAAGGCAGGTGGGTGGGGCATACAAGGGGGAACGGGCCTGGGCTGCCCCACAACACACTCCCTGGACTGCTGCCACTGTTTGGTGGGGCTGCCTTCATTCTTTGATGCCTGCAGTCATTGGGGGGCACTCCCACGGTCTTGAGTGATTCCTCCTGGTGTCAGCTGGCACAACCCCCCCCCACATCCCCCTCTCCCATCTTCCCTTGCTCCCCCCACCTCCTTCCAGCAGCTGCCCCCTCCCTGTGCAGCACCTTGCAGGAGTGGTGCCAACCTGCAGCCCACCCAGGTGCCAGCTCTGGACCAAGCATTTGCACATCCTTGTGCCCCGGACTCTGTTATCGCCCTCCCCCCCCCATTTGGCTGTCCGTTTCAATCCACAAGACCAGTTTTTGGACTCATGTCCTATATTTTGCTGACTTGCTTATTTACTTAAGATGCTCAGCTGATGTCATTTGAATTAGGTCCTTCCGAGAGAGGGATGAACTCCAAGCTCTTAAGAAAGCTGTTTTTAGAACTTTAGATAAGGAGAAGCAGCAACAAGTTTATTCATTTAACATTTTTGACTGCCTTTGAAATTATAAGGACCTCGGCCTTTTGGCGTCTCTGTGGTTACACAGCTGGCTGATTAGGGGAATATCATGGCGTGAAGAGTAATTCTATTTACTTCTACCCGCTAACAGAAGTTACTTAATTTATTGCCAGTGCTATCTGAAATTTGATCTCTGTGCTTCAACCTGAGACTTAGGGCCTTTTCACACGACCCCTAAGATCCGCTGGCCACTTAAATTTGGACCAGAGATCTTAGGAGTTTGTCGCTCTTCCTGTGTCCCCACCCCTCTGCACTTCCTGGCTGCTGGCTGCGTGAGGGGAGGGAGAAAAAGAGAAAGAAAAGCATGCCGCTCACCTCCGTTCTGCCTCTCGCTCTTGCCGGCAACATTCCAGTCTCTGTAAAGTAGCTCTTAAAGGGGCGGGAGCCAAAACAACAACAAACAGAAGCGAGGAGAGCCCCGCACTCACTATCGTTACACCGCATCAAGGAATTTTCACCTCCAAAGAGCAGGTACTTGAAAGGTGTGCTGGGACGCCCTAAAGTGAGCGTGGTCGCACCTAATTTCCTGTAAACTCTGGAGCTGGTGGGGAAACATTTTTAAGCTCCGGAGCTGGGAGCCATTTGCCCCGGAGTTTAGGGGTCGTGTATAAACGCCCTAAGTTGCAGTTGACAGTTGTCACGGAGGAGCAATCTGGGACACCTGGTTCCACCGAAGGAGCAGTGATAGATCCATGGGAAGACGTTTTATGCTCCAAGCAGAGAGTGCACGAAGCGGACCCACCAGTGCTTAATGATAACGATCAGGACATAAATACAATGGAGAACATTGTCACAAATAACAAAAAATATGTGCAAGGGCTGGAAATTGGTTATGATCCCACAAAAGCTGATTTTCTTGAATTTCTCAAAACCAGCAGGATTTTATACTGCCTACAAACGTATAACTCATTTTGTAAAGTTTGTAAACGAGGTAATACCAGGTGTGCTATCTTCTGATGATGATGAAGTTGCTGTTGAATATCTTTACAGTGAATTTAATGTGCGTGCCTTAGTTATTCTTAGAAATAGTGTGTTAGTTAAAGCTTTATACAGTGCTAAGGAAACTTTTTCTAATCATGGTTCTGGTATAGTAAGATACTTTGAAAACCAGTCTCCCTCTACCTCTTTATTAGGGCCCTTACCAAGTAGACCCATGGGAAAAGTCCCTACAACTGCAACTGTCACAGCTAACTTGGTAGATCTGAGTGGGTCACAAGAGGTATTCCCACCTGGTGTTCAAACAGAATCCCAGAGTATGATTGCTAAGAACATTGCAACTATGCAGGACAACCAGATTAACTATCTAATTTCTCCAGATAAATGGATGTTTATTCCAGAGGAGAATGCTTTACTAAGCACATTTTGGTCCTTGCCATCTCCTGTACAAAAAGAGATACTAGAGAGACTAGATTTATTGAAGAAATGTCTAGTGCAAAAATCAAGTCAAGCTAAGGATTCTTATGAACCTCATATGGGTGATACTTCTGATAAGCTGCATTTGGCAGCTAAAAATGAAAAGGACATCCAGGTGGTTTATAAATCAATTAATGATACAGGGGATGCAGAACATATGCATAAAAAGAGGGGTGGGGGACTCCAGGTTACCAAAGTGGAGATTCATGCTCCTTTCAAACACACAGAACCAGGCTTATCTTCCTGGGATAAAATGAGATACTTGGAAGATTACGAACTGGGAGTTCCTGAAAGAATGGGCAACACTAAACCTCCTGAAACAAACACCATTTTCCTAGTAAAATCTAATGCATGCAACTAAAGTCCTTTTAAAAATCAGCCAATTTGTTTAGATTGTGAAGGGGCAAATTCTCAAGATCAGACAGAAAAGTCAATAAAACTAGGATGACCCATTGCAGCCCATCTAGCATCTACAGAGGTTCCGAAACCATATCTTATTGAATCTGATGAGAAGCCAAGTCCAACTCTGACATATACTCCTGTCAAAATGGTTTCGTGTCTTGTAGAAGGCTGGAAAGCCTCCTTGTACCCAGTTATCTCCCCTCATCCATTAAAAGGTTTATCTCGGGACATAACAGACTGGACCAGGGCAAACTACCAGGATGAATCCCCAGAGAAAGAGAGTCCTATCAGATCCCCTCCTGAAAATATAATGCCCATCACTGACTGGCCTCCACTTTCCCAACAAAATTTGCAGCTGACATTCATCTCTTGGAACATTGCGGGTTGGGAAAGCAAACACCTGGACCTCTCCTTCCAACATTTCATCAGGGAATATGATATAGTATACCTCCAAGAGACCTGGGAGACTAAAGAGCTAGAGTTAGATGGACTTACAAGTTATTCCCTGGAAGCTGAACCAAGTTCTAGGGGAGGTAGATCTAAAGGAGGCCTTGGGATACTCGTTTCTACTAATCATTGAGCCACCACAATTAGCTCAGCCACATTAGCCAATATGGCAATATCCTTGGTTATTAAGTTTCAATATTCTACTTTGTTGTTAATCAATATGTATCTACCTCCACTCCAACATAAACAATAAAATAAGGATAGGTGGGCAGACCTGCAAAAATTTATTAGCAAAATGATATATCTATACCCTAATGCATCTGTAATACTGGCAGGAGATTTTAATGCCCGAATTGGTCAAAATGATCTCAGAAGGATGGACGGCTGCGTCAACCATGAGCCTGCTACCTGGGGTTGAATCTCCCAGGTCGTAAGCATAGTTTTACCTGCAGTATAGGCATTTAACACAGTTCATTTGGGTTAAGGGCCTGAGTTATTTTGGGTGTTGGCATAAAACGTGCACAACTTGTCGTGGCTAATTGCAATAAATGGACATGGAGGCAGGTTGTGTCTGGGGCAGGCGTGCGACCTAGTGTGTGTGTGGAACTGAGAGGGCACCCTAGCACCTCATCAATTAGTGGCCATTGGCCCCAGATGCAGCCACGAAAAGGGTCCTGGCCAATGAATCCCCAAACATCACTGGCTGCACCCAGAGAGACATTGGCATTTTGCTATTCTGCTGTTCTTATGTTATAGCACTGTGGCACTCTAATTTGGAAAACACCTTCGTAGTGTTGTGGTGCGAGAAAGGCGCCTTCCCTTCGTTTCCTCCTGTTGCCGTGTTCACGGTTGTGCCGGGATGATGCAGTGCTGTACAATAATGCCGTTACTGTGAGGACAGTGAGAAGAGAGGGCAGGCCTGGGGGGAGCACAAAGCGGGATGCAGAAACCGAGGGGGGGTGAAACCTAAGTCCCTTGGAGGAGGTTTTAATCATGCAGCCCTCAGGGGTTTCCTGCTTTTGCAGGCAGCTCAGCTTGATGACCCTTGGGGGGGGGGGGTCTCTTTCCAACCTGCTTCCTTGTGGTTCTATGAAACAGTGGACCTTGCTGTGCTCGGGGGGGGGGAGCAAAGTGGGCTGGGGAGGCTGACAGCAGTTCTACAGAGGGGGCAAAGGCCTACTTCATCCTCACAGTGCCAAATAGTGCTGTGCTACCTCATAAGAGATGCCGCCCCTAAAGGTAACATTTCTAAGTTCTAAGGCAGGGCTGTGCAACTTCGAACAGGCCTGAGGACTACTACACAAATACCTCTTCTTATGACTTTTATCAATTCCAAGCACATGCTCATAAGCACAAAAAAAATTGTAAGTAGAGCAGCAGTTTCCCATAGGAATGCATTGAAATCTGTTCCCTCCGGAACGGATTAATTGATTTTCAATGCATTCCAGTGGGAAGGCTGACCATGCACACACTTCCCTTGCACTCGCTCGATCATCTGGCCAGTGGGGGGAACAGGGGAGCACGCCATGGCCCTTGAACTGCCCCGCTCGGCTGAGACATTGGGCTTGAAGACCCAGAACTTTGCTGGGGCAGTGGTGGTCCTTGGGATAAGGGGAGGGAGGGGTGGAGAACTTAATCCCTTTACTTTTTTATTGATGGCCGGTGGGCTACTTTTGAACCCTTTGCGGGCTACTGGTAGCCTACGGTCTACCTGTTGTGCAGGCCTGTTCTAAGAGATTCATGTATTTATTTGGTTATTTATTTATTAGCTTTTATACCACCCATCTAGCCTGAGGGCTACTCAAGGTACAGTGGACCCTTGTATAACAAACGGTTTGTATAACATAAAATCTGTACAACATAAAAAATTCCGGAGATAGGGGAAATTTGCTTAACAGAATCGCCTTTGGGGTGAATCTGTACAACATAAAAATGGGATTCCTCTGTTTTCAATACATTCCTATGGGAAATTTGTATAAAGGAAAATTTGCTTAACATAATTCCATTGGGAACAAATTAATTCCTTTATACAAGGTACCACTGTATTTGGTCAAGAACTTGGAAATGTTTTTTTTGAGGGGGGGGGTGTCTCCCTGAATCCCCTAGTCTGTTGTGGCCGCTGCTGAGGGGGAATCCCAGGAGCAGTGGCTGAAAGAAGGCACGCTTGCAAACTCTGCAGTTTCCCCTCTCTTTCATGTGTGCGAGTGTGTGTGTGTGTGTGTGTGTGTGTGTGTGCTTTTAAAAAATAACTAGCTGCAAAATACCATGTTAATAATTAAAAGTCTGACTTAAAAACAAGCCGGGCCCAAGACGGACGTTCTTGTCTGCTGTTGAGCATCAGGTGGTCCCACTGCTGAATTCCCATCCCATCCCACCCACAGGGGTGGCAGGAACTAAGTAAGGTGGACACGCCGGTGTCCTGCAAGGCCCTTGGTGGTGTGGAAGGCCCTCTCTCCTGCCACTCTGCTTTGGCTGGCCACAGCAGGGCCGCCATGGAGTTGCCCAAAGCACCCCCTTCCCCACCCCACCCCACCCCGGGCACAGCCTTGGAGGAATTGGCTAAAGCAGAGCACAGCCCACCCACCCGCCTTGCCCCATCCCCATGCCCCAGCCTTCCCCGGCAGTGCCCGGGGTGGTGGCGGAGGGCGTCTTGAGGTGCCGACTTCCGTGGCTGTGTGTGTGCTAACACCCTGCTCTCCTTTACCTTTCTCCCACAGACTGATAACCCAGCGGCAGCCCAGCTGGACAAGGTTCGTGGCGCACCTTTGGGGTTTTCGGGGCGGGGTGGGGAGGAGGCTTGTCTCTCACGTGGCGTTCATACCGGGCGGGCGGGCTCGGCGTGTGGGTGCTGCCCGCCTACGCAGACATGCATTCACATGACCCTCCCATGCCCGTGCCTGCTGCCACCAGAGTCGCCTCTGCTCTAGCCCACCTCCCAGGCGCGCGCTCGGGGGCCACCATGACCTGTGCTTTGCTTCTGTATGGTGCAATTTGGACGACTCCTCCGCGGCAGGGGTTGGGGAGGGACTGAGTGGTTGATGCTGCTGCCGCCGCTGCTGCCGCTGGCCCCCTTGTGGGGATGCATGACCCCCTTCCTCCTGGCTGGCTCCCCCAACCCCTCCCCCATGACCCTTTTCGGCCAAGGCCACTGGCTTCCATGGGTGACTGTCCTCACCCAACAGAATCAAGGCAGGGGGTTGTAGATTTTAACTCGGCTGACCCTGAGCTGAAGGTACCCAATGAAAAAGGGAAAAAAGGGGGGGGGGAGAAAGGGAGCAAAGGTTTGCACCAGGGTATCCCACAATGGTTTCTGCTGCAAGTGGTGTGTGTGTGGGGTGTGTGTGTGTGTGTGTTGGGGGGCTGGCATTGAGGCAGTTCTCTGTCTGCCCCCCCCCGGCAGCTGGAAATCCTGGGCGATAAGGATGGTGGTTGGGATTCCAGCACCTGCAGACTGCACCAGGCCTTGCCTCCCTCCTTCCTTCACGAGCAAGGACCCTTCCTCTGCTCTTGGACACAGACATCAAAGCTTCTGCCCAAGAGGCCCCCTTTGGCAGCCAGTTCCCCGAGCTCAGTTGTGCTGCTGCTGCCCTAGTTCCCAACTTGGGGCGACCATGCCCAGAGCCCCTCACCCCGGGCTGGAGGGGCAGCCCAAGAACACTGGGGCCACCCGAGGTCGGCAAACACGGAGGTGCCGCAGAACGGCAGCTTGCACAGGGAAAGATGGCTGCCATCCTGATTTTCCTTTCCCCGGGAGAACTGGAAAAGGTGAGCGGGGGTGACCCGTCCCCTCCATGGAAGACCAAAAGAAGGCTGGCCCTTTGGGCTGTGCCTCACCCCCCTTCCTCCCCAGTCCATCCCTGGGCCCGGTGGCAAGCCAAGGGAGTCCCCCAAGGAGAGCCACTCCGTCTGGGAAGGGGCCTTCTGGGCCCTTTGGTAGCAAAATGGGGGATGGGAGGGGGTGTCGTAATTTTGAGAGTGCTGCCGGATAAATAAAATAAATAGCTGGCTTGGCCAAAGCTGGAGGGCTGGGGGCATGGGGAAGCGTCTGTAGTGAATAAACAGGTTACCTGTGGAACTTATAATGCATGGAGCCCCCCCCCTGGATTGATCCCTAGCACCCTTGGCTGCACTGGGCGCCGGGGTGGGGGTAGTGAGGGGATGGGGCGGGTGGATGTCTGCGTGGTTGCACGACAGCCTGGGCCCAGCGTCCCTGGGCCACCGAGAATGGTCTCACTCAGTATAAAGCAGGAGTTGAGCAGGGGAATGAGGGTGGGGGTGTTTCACTTGTTCCCCCTCTGAGGGCAGTGGGTCCATGGAGCTTCCCAAACTCTCTCTCTCTCTCTCTCTCTCTCTCTCTCTCTCTCTCTCTCTCTCTCTCTCTCTCTCTTGCACTCAGGCTGGGGGTCTGGTGATTCTCTTGCAAGGGTGTGTGTGTGTGGGGGGGGTCAGATGTGCAACGCCCAACACAGTGGCTGAGTCCTTGGTGGTGGGATGTCCATGGACTGCAGTGGGAGGGGTCATCCTGTGAGTCTCGAAGGAGCTCTCCTGTCCTTGGCCTTCAGTGAGGGAGGAAGCGGACAGACCTGGAGGCTGCCTGACCCTCTTGCCCTCCCCAGTGAAGGTTAGGGTGAGGGTCCCAAACTGGATTGCACTGTTAAGAGGCCCATGGCTCTGAATGGAGCTGCTGGGGGAGCACGGGCCCCGTGCCCCACTTGTGCCCCCTTCCCCGGGAAAGCTGCAAATGGAGTCAGTGCTTGGAAACCAAACCCCTCACCCAGAGGGGCGCCCTGCTGCTCTCACTGAGCCCAAAACCACCGCCACCCCTCCAGACCCCTCCAGCCCACCCACCCCTGGGGCTGCGTCCTCTTCCCGCCCTCATCCTTGGAGGTGCCCCCCTTCCCTCTCCCCCTCCCCTCCCCCTCTCCCTTGAGCATTTCCTAAATGCCTTTCATTTGGGCTCCTGGAGGGACCTGTTAATGTCAAAGAGTTAATTGGATTTAAGAAGGAGGTGCCTCCCAGGCCCGGGCAGGGCCCCCTCCGGCTTGCAATGGGTTTCTTCTTCATCTCTTCATCTTGGGAATGTTTGCAGGAGGCAAGACCCTGACCTTTGACCCGGCCTGCCCCTCCCCCCAAAGGTCCCCTTTGGCCACTGCTGCTCTCCTGCCCTGCCTTGCCCTTTCCGGGTCTAAAGGCAAGCCCTGGGCAGCTGATGTTGAGGGGTGGGGAAGAGCAGCCAGTGTCCCCTGCCTTTGTCCTTGACCCCCTGCTTCACTGGCGCCTCAAGGCTGAGGGAGGGGGTTCAGGGCGTCTGCTGCGCCTCCCCTTGGTTGCTTGCTTGCTTCAGGCAGATGGGGAGGCCCTGTTTGCTTAGGGCCCGTGCGTTGCCCCATGGCATGGCCCACAGGTGTCCAGGGCAGGGAGGGCATGCGGAGACCAGCAAGCGTTCACCTTCCATCAGTGGGTCAGAGGGGCTGGATTTTGGGGGTCAAGGTGGCAGTGTGGTTCATAAGTGGGGCAGAAGCAGGAGGCCCTCTGTGCACCTCTTTCCAGGGTGGAGGCGGGTGCTGGAACAGGAAGGGGAGGATGCCCGATACAGCAGCTGGAGGGGGGACAATGATGGGTGTGTGCCAGGGATACTCTGTGGGACCCTGGCTTGGCCGTCACAGGCCCTGGACAGGGATATGGGGCAGAGGGGCCTTGCCCGAGGCTATTCACACCCACCCAGAGCCTCACTTTGGGGGTAGGCGCACCCCCTTTGGCAGTGCCTGCCCTTTGAACTGATTCAGCAGAATGTGGTGCTTGGGGCTGCCCCTTGACAGATGTGTGTGCGTGCCCCCCCTGGGTTGGGTGCACCACATCTGTGCTGAGATGCTGGTCCTCTTGGGTCGGCCCCCTCCTCTCCCCTCTCTCCAGCTTTGAGGGCAGGGGGGTGAGGCAGAAAGGGGGCACTCTGGACTCCCTGCCCAGTGCCCAGCACTGGCCCCAACGCCACCCCTGGCCTGGGTCAGTTCTGGTGTCCAGGATCCTGATACATTTGGGAAAGGCCAGCCTGAAGCTTGGTTTGGGGGTGGGGGAGAGGAGGAGCTGGGGGGGTGAGGAGGAGGCCAGGAGACTCTGGAGGGTGGAATGGTTTGGGTAAGAAATGAGGGGGCACCCTCCACCCACCTGGTGCATTCACTTCCTCATCCTCACCTGGGCCTATGCACGTATGTGTGTGTGTGTGTGCATGCACGAGCGCGAACATGCGCACACACACACACAACACATTCATGCAACAGAGGGGGACCCCATCCTCCCAGGTCTCCCAGGGAGGAGATACATTCATTGGGGTGGATGCTGGACCCACGGATGCAGGGACAAGACAACAGCCCTCCTGGCCTGGGCAGCTGGCCACAAGCCCCCCCCCCAGCCAGTCTGTGCCAGAGAGCGCTCTCCCCCCCATCCTCTGCCCGCTCTCCCTGGCGGCTGCCGCCGTGGTAGTGATGGTGGTGTCTCCGTGGCAACAGGTCCCCTTCCTGGGCTGAGCTTGGCCGGTCTATTTATAGCCCTCTCTGCCTGGCAGCCTCTTGCCGCTGGCAGGCCTGAGCAGAGTAAGAGGAGGGGGGAGGGCACAGTGCCCGCCCGCAAGGAGGTGGGAGCCAGACCCTCCTGCCTCTTCTGGGGGGCTGGCCAGTAAGGGGGCAGAGCGGAGGCAGCTGCAGGGGCTGCGTGGCCCTGGGGGGGGGAAGAGAATGCAGGGGGCAGGAGGCCGATTGGGATGTCTCTGTGGGACAGATCCTTGCCCCCCTCCGTTGCCTGGAGCCTTCCCTCTCCCCCCACAAACCAAAAAGCCCTCATGGAGGGAGGGAAGGGTGTGGGCAGCTGATGACCAGCCTGGCCTGGCAGGACCACATCCTCCTACCCTTCCCCCGCCAGAACCTAAGCTTTGCCCACTTAGTGGCCCACCTGGTCCCCCAGCTTTGGGCTCCAAGGTTGTTGTTTTTCTTCCTAGCTGCTGCCCAAGAGAGAGAGAGAGAGAGAGAGAGAACAGTGGCTGCCCCCCTCCCCCCCCCACACCACCAAGGAGGAAGGTGTAAGGCACCTGGAGGGGCATCAGTGGTTCTCATCTTGGGAGGGGGGCAGACTTTGATGGATCACTTTGGGGGAATGGCAGCCCAGGAATATCTGGGCCCCACATTGGAGGATTCTCTGGTTTATTCCAGTCCTTGTTGATGCAGGAATTCTGGGGGTCGGTGGTGGGGGGGGGGAGAAGTCCATCAGCCTCCAGTGGGGGACCCTCCAAAGAGAGCCAGCTTGCTCCCCCCCCCGCCCCCCGTTGGGTGTCACATATGGATCTCCAGCCCCCTCCAGCAGCTTGCTTTGCTTGCGGATCTCACTTTTCTGGTCATTTCCGCCCGAGGCCTTGGGGCCTGCTTAGGACTTTGTGGCCTGGTCTGGCTTGTGTGGGGGGCGAAGTGGGAAGAGTCAGCAGCTGGTGAGGCAGGCAGGAAGAGGCGTGTGGTGTGCAAACAGATGACCCGTGGGGTTTGGAAGCAGAGCTGGTCCCAAGGGAGGGATCTCTGCAGGTGGAAACCTCCTTGGGGGAGCAGAGAACACCTTGCTGCCTTGGAGCTTTCAGGAGACCCTTTCCTCTCTCTCTCTCTCTCTCTCTCTCTCTCTGTGTGTGTGTGTGTGTGTGTGTGTTTTGGCTTACCTTCTGGCACAACGGTCACACTGCTGCGCTGCAGACAAAACTGTGCTCACGACCTGGGGTTCTGCCCCAGGCAGCCTGCTCCGGCTTCACTCCACCTTCCGTCCTTCTCTGGTGGGCACAATGAGCACCCAGCTTGCTGGGAGTGGGGTGGGGGTTGTGTTGCCTGCATAATCATTCATAAACCACCCGGAGAGTTCTTTGGGCGCTCTGGGACCGAGTAGAAGCAGCACGCTTTGCTTCATTTTTAACCCCTGCTTAGCGCCAGAGGGTGCCAACCAGCTAGGAGGCAAGGGCCAGTGGGTGGGCTAACTGGGGAACAGATCGGGCCTAGAGAACGACAATGGAGGCTAGTGAGGCTTTCTGCTCTGGTGGCCTCCTGGAGAGGGCCAACCCATTGCTTGGGTGGGGGTGGGGGTCAGTGGGTGGAGGGGCATATTGGACCCTGGCTGATTGGGAGGCTCCCTGGTCAAGGCGGCTGGGTGGGTCCCCTCTGCCCTGAGCCTCCCCCCCCCCCCAGGCAGGACGTTGGAACTGACAGGGAAGGGTCCTTAGGGGCATTTTTTCCCTTGGAACTGGGGTTTTCTGAGGCTGGGGCTTGTTTGGTGTTTTCATGGTATCCCTTGACTCAAAGCCCCCTTTGGGAGAGGAAACTGGAGTCAGGCCCGTCAGGAGGGGAGGAGAAAAGGGCTGCTGTGGAAGCTCAGGGTGTTGGAGGAGGTCCCATTTAGAAGAAGGCCCCGTTCCCTGCTTCCCCCCACCCTCCGGCTGCCCCTCCTGGGTTTGAAAAGCAGGATTTCCCCCTTCCAAAGGAATGAGCCAGGCAAGTTGGGACTGGATCCCACCACCACCCTACCCCCCAACTCCCCCGCAGGGACCAGCAGGAGGCGGGGAGGCCTTTTTTGGCATGCACTCCCCTCCTCTAGCCCGCCCTACCAGGGGAGGGGTTGCCTGCTCCTCAGGTGGGCCTCTGGGTCACGGTGGCCAGCAGGCCTGCTGACCAGTGGCCCAGGGACATTGCTGCGGCCTCCATTGCTGTGATGGCGCTTGCCCCCAGGCCCCTCCTTGCCGGCGCCTGCCTGTGGGCTGACCCTTGGTGCAAGGACAGAAAGAGAAAGAGAATGCCCTGGTTACTCATTTCAAGGATGGGCCTTGATTTGCCTTTTGGCTGGGGCTGGGGGAGGGGAGGGCTTCTCCTGGGCCAGTAAACCTTTGGGTGGAAGAGCCCCCAGATTGGCTCTGTGGTTCTTCTGGGCAGATGCAGCCCTTGCATGGAGGTGGGTCCTGCCCCTTTCCCCAATGAATGCAGCAGGTGGGGGAGGGGAGAGGCTAGGGGTGAAGAGTACACACCCCCAGCACAATGCAGGTAGGCAGGTACTGTAGGGGTGTGTGTGTGGTGGTGGTTCGGGGGGGGGTAGAGATCTGGGGGAGCCAAATACCGCTGGTCTAAGCTGAGGGGTTGGGGAAGGGGGCAGCTGGGGTGGGTGGGATTGGGTGCCCGTGGGTACTCGTGGCCTGGCAGTTGTGGGGTGGGAGAGATGCGCGGGCTTCTTCCTGTGTGCCGTCCTATGGTGTCCCCATGACTTTGCCTTCTCTCTAATGCCCGGTTCTCAGCCACAGGAAGCCTGTGGTTTCCTTGAGAGCGTCAATCCATCTCATATTTGGGCTTCCTCTGTTACTGCTGTTCTGTGCTAACCCCCCCCTCCCAATTTCTCAGCCTTGAAGCGAAGGCTTCAGGGAGTTGTGTGGAAGAGCGTCTGGGGGACCCAGGCTTGGACCCCCCTGGTCTAGGCGGGGACCGGCCTTCGCCCCCACAGCCATCAGTGAAGGATGAGGGGAGGCTCGATCCAGTGACGGGGGAGAAGGCAGAACGTGGTTGGGGAGGGGAGGGGAGTCCCCGGCCCGGTGTGTGTGTGTTTGGGGGTCGGCGGACGGTGCTTCTCTTCTGCAGGTGGGCGTGCAAACGGCGTGTCTCCCCTTCGCCCTGGCTGCCGTGACGGGGTGTGTGTGTGTTTCGGTCTTGCTTGGGAGGGCGGCGTGGGGGTGGGGGAAGCGAGAGGAGGAAACGGCCCCGCCGACACGGGTGGCCCTTCGGGAGAGCGCGGGGTGCAGGCGGGGGGGGCGACGCCCCATCCCCCATATGGGCTTGGGCACCCCCGCCGTCCAGTGCTTTGGACGCGGCTGCCCCCCCCCTCCGGGCCCTTTCGCCAGGGATTTGCCCACCGCCAGCCCGGTCCCGCAAGGCGGTCGCTGTCTACTTGGGCGCGCGGGGGGGGGGTCGGGACCTGTGCCGTCCCCTGCGCCCACCTCCCTGCCGCCTGAGCCGGGAGGCTGGCGGAGGCCGTCTCCAGCAGCGGCGGGTCAGTAACGGGGGTGGTGGTGGAGGAGGTTGCCCCGAAGGGGCGGCAGGAGGCCTCTCGCTCTCTCCGTGGCCTGGCGAGCCGGAGCAGCCCCCTCCCCAAATGGCTCCGGGGGGCCCACCATCCCCCGCCACCAGCAGCCAAGAGGAGGCGGGGGGGGTTCCGACCCTCTTTCCCCCTCCCACGCCCCAGCCTCCATGCAATGGCGTGAGGGGGGCGTGTGCGTGCCGGGCCGGAGGGGGGGGCTGAAGCTGGATCGGCTCCCCTCTCCCCCCACCCCGGTCAGAGCGGCCGGTTCTGCAAGCGCCCCGCCGCCGCCGCCGCCACCTTGCTCCCCCCTTTGCCAACCTCCGCCAACCAGCAGCGGGGCCCAGCGTCACGTGGCCCGGAGTTTCCCAGACAAAGAACCTTGGCGGCGCGGCCCCCTCCCTCCTCTCTCGCCCCCCCCCGCGCCCCCTCCCTCCCTTCCCTCCCTCCCCTCCTTCCCCTCCTTCCCGCGCGCCCACCTCCCTCCCCTCGGCAGGAGCGCGCCTGCTGCAGCGCCGGGACCGGCAGGCAGGTACCGAGAGGGGCGCGCGCGGGGAGGGGGGGCGAATGGGAGGGGGGGTTAGCCGGAGCCCTCCAGCGCCAATTCGCGGGGGCCGGAGGTGGGCACTCCGTGGGGTGGAGGGGGAGCCTCTCGGCGCGGAAGCAACCCCGGGGAGGGCCTGCAGTGGCCCGGCTGGGCGAGAGGAGGGGGCGCCTTTCCAAAGGGGGGCGGGGGCGTGAGCAGTTCCTCGTGTGGCCCCTCCGGGCCCCCTCCCTTGCAAACCGGGGGCTCAGGGTGGGGAGTCGAGGGACCAGGCAGCCCTTCGGCGTCCCACCAAAAAGTTTTGCTTTCCTGGGAAGTTGAGCGGAGGGGGGGGAGAAGGGCTTTGCGAGCCCCCCGCCCCGTCCGGCCTGTGCTGCGCGCTCCAGAGAAGTCCCGCGAATTGGGAGGGGGAAGCCCAGTCTTGGCGCCCTGCGGGGAGGGTCCCTGTTCTCCGGGCCAGAAGAGCGAGGGGTCTCCGCCGCCGCCTCCAGCCAGCCCTCCCCCTCCCAAGGGGGGGGAGGGGGTCGTCCTCGGTCTGCCTTCCCAGTCCGGGCTGTCAGCCCTCCATTTTGGCCGACGGGAGGGGCGACGCTGACCCTTCTGCTCTCCCCTTGAGCCAGTGTTGCCCCACCGGGCTTTGGAGGGGTGGGAAGGGAAGGGGGCCTTGCTTCTCCAACCAAGGAGCCTCTCTGGAGCTAGTCCTCTTGAGTAGCCCAAGGCGATTGGGGGGGGGGGAGAAGTGGGGAGAAAGAGAGCCCAGCAGCAGTTGAAAGTGCAAAGCATTTGGGGGGGGGGAGGAAGCAGGCCAAGGCAGAAAAGGGGGAAGCATCATTGGCAGGCCTCCCTCTGGAAGGGATGTGGGGAGGGAGGCAGAGTAAACTGCTTCCCTCTTAAACACCCTTCTCCCCCCCCCACCATGCAACAGGAGAGCAGAGTCCTGCACCCCATGTTGAGTGGGGGGGCAGCTTCAGCCCCCTTTGTGTTTGCAGAGTGGTTGGGGCAGGGCCTGCTGCCCCTTTCCCCTGGCAGGGGCCATCCAGCCAAGGGGCTTGGAAGCCTGAGGCCAGGCCTTGAGGGTTTTCCAGAAAGATGGAGGTGCCCCTTCCTCACGGGAGTCTTGGGGTCTAGGGGAGGTTACAGCCCTCTCTCTGCACAGTGGGGCTGGGGGGTGGGGTGGGGAGCAGGCAGCAACACCCCCCTTCACCAGGTGTCGTTTGCCAGAGAATTGGCCAGGTGTTCTCATGGCAGCCTGCAAGGCCCCTTCTCCTTCAGCATGGACTCTTAGCTCTCTGCAGGGGTGGGGTGGGGGTGGGGTGGTCCAGGGCTCCATTGCCTCCCCATCCCTCCCAGGAATTCCACAGAACTGTGAAGAGGAGTCCTGTGACTCCTGGCAGGCTGGCAGAGTTTGTTTGGCATCAGATACAGCCCAAGGATCTTCCTTCACTCTGGGGTGGGGGTTCGCTTTTAGACTCTCCACAGTTGCATGCAACGAGCAAACTGTCGCACTCGCCCACCCTCAGAGGTCATATACATAGAACTGGTTTGAAGAAGAACCCCAAAAACACCTCCCTCCCCCCACGACAGCCCTCCCCGTCAGGCCGACCCTGCGTCAGTTTCCTGTGGATTAGTCGGGGCAATGTCGCTTTGTGGCCCCGTGGCAGAAGCAAGGTTGTTGTGACTCACCAGTTGCTTCAAAGGGATTTGGGAGGCTTCAGCAAACCACATCCTGACATGGGAAGATGTGGGCGAAGGGCCCCCTCCTGTCGAAAAACCTGCAGCCATTGGCCAATCTGACCTGGGTGGGACAGGTGGAAGCTCCGTTCTGTCCCCTAACCGCCACCACCGGCCCACGATGACCTGCCTTGAGATTGCAACGTAAGTCCTAGCCGGTTGTTCCTTGGCTGGTGTGGGAAATGCACTGAGTCCCATTTGGGGGGAATTATAACAGTTCTACAAAGAAGATGGAGGTGCCTTTCTCCCTCCACCGCCACCACCCACCACTGTATAGCCCAAATGGGGTGGCTGTAAACTGCCAAAAAAAAAAAAAAAGGCCAGCACATGGGTAGGAGAACACCGGAACTGGCAGAGGGGCCCTGGGCCCTCCCTGGCTTGTCTCCAGGGTGACAGGTCCCCCCCACCCCACCCGTACCCTGCCCTGAGCTGTAGAAAAGCAAGCCAGTGATTTTTCCAGAGATTGGCAGGTGATGGTTTGGAAGCAGAATTTTCAGGCCTGCACACAGCGCGCCTGCCTCTCACAATCCTCTTTCGGCACAAAGAGGCACATCCGGCTTCTGCAAGGTTTCAACAGCCTGTTTTGCCAGAGGCCACGCTGGAGAAGAGAAGAGGCGGAGGTCCCCTGGGCATGCTCTTGGGGCGTGCAGCAGCTCCTTCAAGTCTTTGCTGCCTTTGAAAATATTTGTTCTTGTTGCCTTCCCCCCACTTGGTAATGCACCCATGGATCTATGTCCTTAGAGATGGCTCCTCCGAGGTGATGGAGCCGGGTGGCTCTGGTCCAGCTCGGCTCAGGCTTTCTTGGGGGGGCTCCCCCCCCTTCGGCCTCTGCCCCCCCCGGCCTCAGCCAGCAGGGAGAGAAGCCCCTCCCGGGCTGCCTGGCCTGGGAGCCCTTGGCTGTGCCTTGGACCCTTCCTTTCAAGGCCTGCTTTATCACCCAGAGCAGTGAGGGTGGCTTATGGGGCAGGCAGGTGGGCCTGTTGGAGGTGTTTGCTTCCTCAGGCCACCCCAGTGCATCCCTTCCTCACTGCAGCCTGGGCCCCTGGCTGTTTCAGGAGAAGGCCTCTGGGCCTGGCTCAGTTTGGGGCATGAACAACCCTGGCTGGAGACCCCGCACGACCTTTTCGCCGTCATACCAGCGTCTCGCCACCTTCAGAAGCACAAACTCCCCCCACGACAACTCCATTGCTTTGCTGTGCTGTGCCCTTCAGTGGCCATGGAGAGCTGGTGGGCCACATCTGGAACAGCCCAGAAGGAGGGCCTCACCACTGATGTGTCAAAGGAGCCCTTCAGATCTGCGGAGGGGCAGCAGTAGTGTTGCAGCACCAGAATCCCACCTGCTGCCCCTGTGGGGCAAACCGGGGGACGGGGACACTTGGGTTCCTCCCTCTCCTTGGCCCAGGGCCCAGCTCCCAATGCACTGGGACCAGCAGCAGGAGCCGGCCAGCACTGGGAAGTTTGTGAGGTGCAAAGAATGTGCTTCTCCCCCCAATGTGAAAGCTTTGCTGGGAAGGAGGCCCCCTCCCTTCCCTCCCTCCCACCCGAAAGGAACCCCCCCCCCAATGTCTCCTGGAAGTCTCCTCAGCCAAATGCACCAGGGGCAATATCCTGCTGGGGCCCTTGGCTCTCTCTCCCCCCGTCCCCAGCGGAAACCCTGGAGAGAAACACAAGTGCCCACAAGAAGCAGAGGCTCCCCTGCTCCTGCTTCGTGGGGGGTGGGGAAAGCGAGATTTAAAGGCAGTTCTCCTGCCGCTCATCCTGGCCAGAGAAGCTCTCTGTGGGGGTGGGGGAGGGCATCAGCGCTGAAGGAAACGCCAGGGAGGCAGGTGGGGCGCTTGGGTTGGGGTGCAGGAGGGGCCTCCACGGGCCACTCATGGAAATGTCAGCAAAAGAGGCTGGAAGGAGAAGCATTCTAGGCAAAAACGGTGTGTGTGTGTGTGTGTGTGTGTGTGTGTGTGTGTGTGTGTGTGTGTGTGTGTGTGTGTGTGTGTGTGTGTGTGTGTGTGTGTGTGTGTGTGTGTGTGTGTGGTCCCAAGAGCAGCAGCAACAGTGCATAAAGGGGACCGGGGGAGGGGCAAAGGAGGGCTTGGTTGAAGGGCAGAAGGAGAAGGCAGGTCTTTGCCCTCTCTTTAGATCATCATCATCATCATCACCCACAGTGCTCAGGGCTTTCCTAAAGTTGCTTTTCCTGCCATGGTGCTGATCCTACAGGTTGAGAGGCAGGCATGGCAGGTGGAAGGGGGGTCAAGGTGAAGCTGAAGGATGGGGTTTGGGTGAAACCCAGAAGACGACCATCACATGGACCCCCCCTGAGGCCACTTCAGAGCTGTGGCCATGTGGCCTCAGGAGGGGATTGCCCCGTGGGCAAATCGGACAGGGCCGCGTGGCCATAGCAAGGCACCCCAGAGGAGCGTATTCGCCACAAGGTCCAAGGGTCCTCCTTCCTTCCTTCCCTCCCACCCACTCCTCCTCCTCCTCCTCCTCCTCAGCCACCAAGCCCTGCTTGGGACGGGACCAGCAGGAGAGAGCGAGGGCTTGCGTGGTGCCTGGAATTCACGGGGCAGAAGAGCTAAAGAACCAGAAGCAACAGCTGCCTTGCCCAGACGCTTCCCGAGTCGGGCAAAGTCTGTGCTTTGATCAGAAAATGGCAGCGAAAGGCCTGCTGACCCGTTTGCCCCCTTCCTGGGTTCCCCTGGGCCAGGTGGCTCTCTGGACCACCACCAGCCCCAGCCCCGCAATATCCCTGCCAGGGAGAAAGACCCAGGGGCCTGCCTGCTTGCCTGCCTCTCGCCTGCCTGCTTGCCTACCTGTCTTCCACAAGGAAGCGCAGGGGCCTGCTCCTCCCGTTCCCACTGCTGCTGAAGGAGAAGGCGCCCCACGTTCCCGGAACAGGGGGGGCAGCCCTTGGAGGCATGCCAAGCCTGGCCTGACAGAGGAGAGTGGAGATTGTAGTCCCTTGCATCGGGTGACCATCGGCTTGAGGAGGGTGGGCCGGCCTTGGGGTGCATGCGGGCTTGCTTGCTCTCCCGCCGTGCAGCCTCCCTTTTGAGTGCAAGGTTAGGAGGACTGGTGTGGCCAGCAGGTCCAGACGAGGGTATATCTCTAGCCTTCTTAACCAGACAAAGCAAATGCTAAGTATTTGTTTAAAAGGTTCCCCGACCTTTTTCCTCTAGTGTCAGCTTGCCTAAATCCAACCAGGTCTAGGCTGCTTGAAAGACCACCTCTCCCATCACGAGCCAACACAGGTGTTAAGATCATCGGGGAGGTTTCTCTCTTGGTCCTGCCAGGGCCTTCCCTGCAGCGACTGCTCCCAGACTGTGGAACTCCCTCCCACTGGGGGCCAGCTTGGCCTCAATCTTTGCTTGTCCTTCTGCAACCAGGCAACCAGACCTTTCTCTTCAGGCGGACTTTCCCTGATTGACTGTTTGGCTGTATTGGATTTAATAAGCAACATTGTTATATGTATATGTATCAACGTGCTTTAAGAATTGTTCAGAACTGCTTGGATGTCCTAGTCTCAATACAGAGCACTGGTATTACTGCGTTTAGCTTTTATTACCTGTTTTAATACCGACGGCTGCCTTGGCTCCTCCTCCTCTTCCTGGGGAGAAAGGCAGTGTACAGATAATAAAAAAGGAAGGAAGTGGTGGTCGACCCTCATCCGAGGTTGCCAAAAGGGCATTCTGGATCCGAGACACAAGCCTGGGCCCCTCGAGGCTTCTGGCCATGAGTCCTAACATTTGGAAGGTCACAGCAGCAGAACTGCCATCATCCTGTGCATGTGCTGGAGGTGATCATCAAGACGCCAGCCCTGTAATTTAGGGCTTGGTTCATTGTGAACCATGCCTGGAGCGCTGGGGGTTGCTGCCACTGCCCCCCCCCCCCCGGTCAGTTCCACAGGCTCTTCAAGTTTGCAGAAAGCCCATAGCGGAAGCAGGGTTTATAGCACCCCTGGAGTGGGGAACCAGCATGTTAAAATAAGATACAAGATGATATTATGTTGCTGATTCATACAACCATAAAATTGCAGCCTTAGTAGCAGCACGCTGAAACACTCACAAGGGACATAAACGCAGTTGTTCACATCTTCACACCAAGCCCTCCCTGCCTGGCCACTAAAACAGAGCCAGGCAGGAGGAGAATGGGTTTCCCTTCTTTAGAGGTTATTGGGGGAGACGCATGGAGGAAGCCCCCACCCCAAAAGGCTCCAGTCCTCTTGGATTCCAGGCACTGCAGGGACCCTTCTTCTATCCCTCTTGGCTCTGGGCACACAACCCTTTGCTACATCCTTAGGTCAGTGTTTTTCAACCACTGTTCCGCGGCACACTAGTGTGCCGCGAGATGTTGCCTGGTGTGCCGTTGGAAAAGCTGAAGAATATCAGCTTTGTGTTCAGCCAAACAGGCCCAGGTTGCGCATTGAATAAAGTATTTTATAATTTTTCATATTTCTGTTTATTCTTTCATAATAAAGTAATTATAAAATACTTTATTTGTGTTTATTTGATTCCTATTCAAGAGAATTACTTTATATATAGTCAATATAGGCACAGAGTTAATTTTTTTAACATTTTCTAATGGTGTGCCTCGTGATTTTTTTCATGAAACAAGTGTGCCTTTGCCCAAAAAAGGTTGAAAAACACTGCCTTAGGTGACCAGGCATCCCTTCCAGAGCTTGTCCTTTTGGCTGCAGAAGGCCTCTCGGTGGCCTGGCACCCGCTGCCTGCTCTCGGTCTGACGCCAGGCAGAGATCCGGAGACAGGGCCGCTTGGCCAAAGGTTGGGGTTCCTCCTGGTGGGTGAGCCGTCATTGGGTACAGCCCTTGCTGTGCCCCAGTCACGTTTGCCCCTGCAGACTGTGCCCTGCCCGGCGAGGGAGGCAGAGCCAGAAGGGCGCTCAGGACTTCCAGAAATCCCTTTCTCATGGTGAGTCCTTGGCGGGGGGGGGGTCATGCCGGGGGCCGGGGACAGGGGAAGAGGCCTTACTGGGCACCCTCCATCCCAGAGGCGGCTCTCCTGCCTTGGGAATTGCAGCTTCCTCACCAGGAAAGAGGGGCAAGGGTGTCCCCGTGCTCACTCCCCCCTCCAATTCCTGCAATAGTCTAGCATAAAAGGGCTTTATTTGGGGGACTTGCTATGCATTTCCTGCTACTTTCTTCACAGAATTGAGTAGAAGTCTCTCTTATATACATGCACAGAGGCTTGTGAGTATGTGTGTGTGTGAGAGAGAGAGAGATAGAGTGAGAGAGAGATTGCACCTTTTGCTGCCATTCTGGCCCTTGGACCTGATCTGGAATAATCATCCTTCTTCCTATTGGGACCAGAGCTGACCCCTTTGGATTGGGGCAGGCTGGACTTCATCCTGAGCCATTTCAGGGGTTTGGAGGGGGGGGTCTCCCTGCCTTGGGGGAGCTGAGGCTGACCCTGGCCACTCGCATCAAGGCAGAAGAATTTTGTCCAGGGGGATGGGTTTTATGGTGAGGTTACGGAGTGGACTTTCATGCCTACCACACTTGCTCCACATCCGTGGCTTGCCTAGTGAGACTGGGAGAACACTGTCTATGGTCAGAGTATGTCCCCCTTGTTGTGTGTTTGTGTGTTTGAAAAGGTACTGGTCAGTCTTATTATATTTTTGATGGCAGTCTGTTTCTCTGCCACTCGTCATAAAAATCTCATAAGATTGCTAAAAACCTGATCTCAGCAAAGAAACGCCTGGTAAGGGCTGGTCAGAGGGAGCCTGGCTGTGCCAGCAGTGATCTGCCCCTGGTCTCCCGGGGTCAACGGAATGGCACTGGAATGCTGGGAACGTTGCCAGGGAAGGGCATTCTGGGGATGATCAGGTCTCACCAGTGCAAAGGCACTTCCCCTATGGCTCCATTCAGGGTGGGGGAGCCAGAGGGGTCTCATAAGAACATAAGAAGAGCCCTGCTGGATCAGGCCAAAGGCCCATCTAGTCCAGCTTCCTGTATCTCACAGTGGCCCCACCAGATGCATCTGGGAGCACAGAAGACTAGATCTCTGTCTCCTGATACCACTCCCCTGCATCTGGCCCTTGAAGTACCCTAGTTTCAAGCCTGGAGATTACACATCTCCATCATGGTTTGTATCCCGTGATGGACTTCTCCTCCAGGAATCTGTCCAAACCCCTTTTGAAGGCATCCAGGCCAGGTGCCATCACCACCTCCTGTGGCAGGGAGTTCCACAGACTAACAACAAGACTAACAACACACTGGGTCGCCAGGCCTTCCTATCCTCCACTGTCTCCCGGAGTTTTGTCAAAAAAAAAAAATTCTTTTGTCTCTTCTTACTCTCCCAGCCCTCAGTTTGAGTGGATGTCCCCTAGTTCTGGTATTTTGTGAGAGGGAGAACAGCATCTCTCTATCCACTTGACTCATGCCCTGCATTATTTTGTACGTCTCAATCATTTCCTCCCCTCAGGCGCCTTTTTTCTAGGCTAAAGAGCCCCAAATGTTTTAGCCTTTCCTCATAAGGGAGATCCCCACCCCACCCCCATAATCATTTTAGTCGCTCTCTTCTGCACCCTCGCCCATCTTCTCTCTCTCCAGGGAAAGGAGGTGAGGTGCTTGGGGCCCATGCTTGCCTTCCGCCAGGAGCAGCCCTCCTGTGTGGTTCTTCCAGGATCAGCAGGGCTGCCTCAGAGGCTGGGTTGGCACAGGCTCCGTTTGGCCCACCGGGAAGGTGTGGGTTGGACTCTGCCTCTCCCACAGTGGGGCTCCCCAGGAGAGGGTGGGGAGGTCGGCACCTGCGCGACAGGTACCTAGACAATGGGCGCTCTCAGGGTTTGAGAAGAAGGCAGGAACCACCGAGATGGCACTGGCCAGGAACCGCCTCTGGGTTCTGCCTGTTGTCACAAAGCCCTCGGTGCAAACCTGGGTGGGGAATGGGCGCAAGGGGAGTCGGTTGTGGTAGCTGGTGCCTCCGCTCGCTTCTTGGCTTGGGGCACATGTCCTGCCAAGACACAGGCTGGCGGCATCCTTCTCCCCAGTGTGAAAAGACAGGAGGGCCACTAAGAGCAACAAGCCTTTGTCCATTTGAGGAGGCCTTGTGTGTGTGTGTGTGTGTGTGTGTGTGATGCTCTGGCCGCAGGCCGAATGGCTGGTGGACAAGATGAGACCCTCAGGCCCTGGAGCCCCTGTGGGGTGGGCAGGAAGATTTCCCCAGGAAGGGCAGGTGCCGCTCATCGGGCTCTGCTCTCAATGCAGGGAGACTCTCTTATCACCCGAGAAGGAGCACGGGCCGGGGGGTGGGGTGGGGTGGGGGGCTTCTAGGCACATGTCTCTGGGCAGACCTGCAGGCTGTGGCTTGCAGGATGGGTGGGGTTGGGAAGTGCAGGCGTGCTTGGTCCGAGTAGGGTGCCACGTGGGATTACAGCCCTTGGGTGGGATTCTGGGAAGCGTTTTCCTCCCCCTGCCGGGCTGTCATCCTCTCACCCTTGCCCCCCTCTCCCTCTCTGCAGGCGGAGAAGAAGGCCAAAGTCATTGCGGGGATGAACGCGGTAGAGGAGACGCCCCGGAGCGAGCCCCAGAAGGAGGAGGAGGAGGCCAGCCCCCCGGCCTCACAGCAGCCCACGGACCCTGCCTCCCCCAATGTGGCCACCACGCCTGAACCCGTGGGGCCTGATGCCGCAGACAAAGGGATGTCCAAGTCGGCTGACGATGAGCCAGAGTACGAGGTGGGTCTCGCCGTTCTCCCAGGCCAGGCCAGGCCGCCACTCTATCCTGGACAAGGACCCTGCGCCTGGCGTGGCTGGGGGGTGGGGTGGGGGGGAGGGGAGGGAGGGAGAATTTGAGTCAGTCCAGCCCTCTCACCCACCCCGTCAGGGAGTCCCTATAATGGTGAACGTTGCTGTTAACGGCTGTTGCTTTTCATTTCTAGAAGAGCAAGAGCCTCCCCCCCCCGTCTGCTGTGCAGGGATGGCACAGTCCCTTCCCTCCTCACTGGGAAGTATGGGGGGGTACGTGGGGTATCCAGCTAAAGAGTGCCCCTTAGAAAGGGGTCTGCCGACTTCTGGTGTTCTGAGGAGGGACCCAGGCAAAAGAAGTGGAGTGGGGCTGTGCAATTTCCAGGACCTCCCCCAGAACTTGTCTGATCCCCACCCCAGCAAAATTGTGAGAGCCAAAACCAAAGGCAAGAGAGAGCCACCCCCACCCCCCAAATCCCTCCCTGAGGTGCTCCATCCTGCATGTTTCTGCTCTCAAGGACCAGGAGAGGTTCTGGGGCTGCCTTGGAAAAGCATTTTTATCAAGAGCCACTTGGTGGCACCCTGGCCTTTCTTTGGCACCAACACGCCCTGGAGGCCTGGGTTCTCCCGAGAGCAGGCATCCGTGTCCCAAAGGCTTGTGGGGCACCGTGGCACATCTGGAAGAGAAGCCAAGGGTAGTGGCGGCGCTGGAGGGGGCCTCTGAGAGCCACTGGCCCAGCCAGCCACTTCCCAGAGAAGGAGATCCATGGCTGAAGCCTCCTGGGCGGGCAGGCAGGCAGGCAGGCAAAGGGTGGTGGGAGGGTGGCTGGGTGTCCCCTTCCTTGCCTCTGTCGGGGGAGGGAGGAGCAAATCCTGGTGGGGACCTACACTCCACGCCCCACAGGGCTCCTCAAGGGACATCTGTATCCTTCCCCCTTGCCTGAGTGCCCCCCCTTCCTGGCCATTCCTGAGCCCATCATCCTCCACTCTCCCCCTCCTGGCGCGTGACCCCCCACCTTTCCCTTTGAACCCTAGGACGGCCGGGGTTTTGGCATTGGAGAGCTGGTCTGGGGGAAGCTGCGTGGGTTCTCCTGGTGGCCGGGCCGCATCGTTTCCTGGTGGATGACCGGCCGGAGTCGGGCCGCCGAGGGCACCCGCTGGGTCATGTGGTTCGGTGACGGGAAGTTCTCCGTGGTGAGTGACGGAGGCGGTGAAGGGCAGGCACCAACGGTGGGCTCTTCTGGGGAGGGGAGGCCAAGGCTGCAAGGGAAAGAGCTGCTGCCCCCGGCCGGTGGGATAAACATTTCAAATATATATACATTGGTACCTCGACTTATGAATTCAATCCGTTCCGAATGAATGCTTTTAAGTTGAACTACTCTTAAGTCGGGGCACCTATCTAAAAAATTGAAAAAATAAGTTTAAAAAAATTTTAAATGAAAAAAAAAAATCAAGTCGGGCAGACCGTATCTAAAATTTGTTAGGCGGCAGTTAAAATGCCAACAGTTTTCCGCTCTTAAGTCGAGCTGCTCTAAGTCAGGGTACCACTGTATATAAAAATAAAACCTCCCAGAGTGGCCTTGCTGCCAGATGGGCAGTATAAAAATTAATTAATTAATTAATTAATGAATTAGCTAGCATACTTTGCCATATAAGCTGTATATCAGGGCTGTTCAACTTTGAACAGGCCAAGGTCTACTTTTTCTGGCCCAAAGTGCCTGAGGGCTACTACACTAAAACCTCTACTTACAAATTTTATCCGTTGCAAGCACATGCTCATAAGTATAAATTTTTGTAACTAGAGAAGCGGTTTCCCATAGGAATGCATTGGAAACTAATTAATCTGTTCTGGAGGGAACAGATTTCAATACGCCATGGCCCTTGAACTGTCCGCTCAGCTGAGACAGTGGGCTGGCAGACCCAGAACTTTGCTGGGGCAGTGGTGGTCCTTGGGATGGGGGAGGGAGGGGTGGAGAACTTGTCCCCTCACTTTTTTATTGATGGCCAGTGGGCTACTTTTGAACCCTTCGTGGGCTACCAGTAGCCCGCGGTCTACCTGTTGGGCAGGCCTGCTGTATATAAATCCATGGCCCAGATATCGCACTTCCTGCATTTGTAGAAGTGGGTCATGATCCATGAAACCTCACATTGAAAAAAAGAGTGTTTGTTTCAAAGGTCCCAAAATGCTTTTATATAGATTAACAAAAAAAATGAAATGAGATTTATTAAAAACTTAAACTTCCCCATAATAAGCAGTTCTTCCCCTCCCTGCCAAAAACAAATAAACAAAACTACTGCAAAACGAAACAAAAACACCTTCCTCAGTCAACCAGAACTATTGATAACAGACATTTTTTCTTGTAACGTTTACCTTTAGTCCTTGTCAATACACACAGCGGAGAACTGAAGTATTCTCTGTTCGAATTAAACAAGCTGAAACCAACAACAAGGAAAAGTGGTACACTAAGAAGACCACGATTTTCACGTGCACCTCAGACCTTGATACTTTCAAGAAATTATAAACATGGTGCAACCTGTAAGCATCTGGGAATGGGCTTAATTTTTAAAGTTTTAGTGGACACCCTACTGAGCAGAGACAGCAGCCTTACGGTTAATGTTTGTGGTGTATTTGTAACAGAAAGTCATCTTGGTGGCTTTATAATAAGAAACAAAACCCAGTGGCAATACAAAACCTACACTATTCTTCTCAGGTAGCATTTTGCAGGGACACACCCGGTGTGGTGCAGTGGAGAGAGAGGGCAGGCTGGGCCTTGGGAGGCCCGGGATCAATCCCCCTTGCTGTTGCTGTGGCAGTCCCCTGGGGGAGTGGACCTGGCACGGGGGCTCCTGAAAGCACCCGTCTTACTGGGAAAGCCCCGTTAAGCCCCCGGTAATCAGTCAGCTGCAGCTTGGCAGCTACGACCACCACATAACCACAGGAGAAGGCTTCAAGTGTTGGATCCGTCTCCCCCTGAATCCCAGCCAGCCTCTGGAGAGGAAAAACCACAGCAGGAGGAGGGGGGGCACACAAAGCTGTCCTGCTGAGAAGCCACCGTGGGTCGCTGGAACTGAATCGGGGCCCCAGCTCTGCGGTCCCTTTGGGGTGCGTTGGCCCAGACGCCCTCCCTTGGCTGCCCCCAGGACTGTGCCTGTGGCAGGCGGGAGTGGGGCGCAAGATCAGCAGGGCAGGCTACGTGGGGCCACCGTGTCCCCCCCCACACACACACACCAACTCCCGTGGGGCTGCTGTGACAGTTGGTGCCCAGCCTCCCCCGTTTGTGGCGCGGCCTCTTCCCTTGTGTACCGCCTGGCCCGCCTCGTGGATTTTCTCACCCTCCCTGCCACCTTCACAGCTCAGCCCCCCACCCCCAATTTCTCTAACACCCCCTTCCCCTCTTTTTTTTTTTTTTTTTTGGCCAGGTCTGTGTGGAGAAGCTGCTTCCCCTCAGCTCCTTCTCCAGCGCCTTCCACCAGGCCACTTACAACAAGCAGCCCATGTACCGGAAGGCCATCTACGAGGTGCTCCAGGTAAGGGTTGCTGGGGGCAAAGCAGGAGAAGGGGGATTGGGAAGGCTGGCAGCCTCCCGCCCTCCCACAGCCTTGGCTGCCGGCCCCACCGGAGCCTAGAGCGCAGGAAGGGCAGGGTCAGGCCCAGCGAAGAGGTGGATGTCGCTTGTGCCAGTGAGCTGGGCTGCATACCAGGGGGGGAAACGCAGAGAAGTGGGGGTGGTGATTGGGGCAGCCCCTGCTGATGTGGTGGGGGGAAATGAAAGCCCCTGTTTGGAGGAGGGGATGCAGCTGAAGATGCTTCCCCCTTCTCTCTCTCTCTCTCTCTCTCTCTCTCTCTCTCTCTCTCTCTCTCTCACACACACACACACACACACACACACACACACACACACACACACACACACACACACACACACACACACACACACACACACACACACACAAGGTGGCCAGCAGCAGAGCAGGCAAAATCTTCCCCTCCTGCCCAGAGAACGACGAAACGGATACATCCAAAGTGGTGGAGATGCAGAACAAGCAGATGATCGAGTGGGCGCTGGGGGGGTTCCAGCCCTCTGGCCCCAAAGGCCTGGAACCCCGAAGGTGAGCCACATGGGGCTCGTCTGGGGACAGGCGAGAACTGGCATGACGGGAGTGTCTCTAGCAGCCCTGGGGGGAGGGAGGGAGGGAGAAGGCAGGCCTAGCCCCCTGACCCAAGGTTCCCCCCCCCCGGGGCAGGGATCGGCCAGAGAGCCCCCCCCCCCACTGTGTGTGTGCCACTGAGCCCACCAGTGAGGGGTGAGGAGGCAGAGCAGGCATGCTTCTCCCCCACACACACACACACAAACACGCGTATTCCTTTCCCCCTTGGCATCCCAGAGGAGCGCAACCCCTACAAAGAAGTTTACACCGAGATCTGGGTCGAGCCGGAAGCGGCCGCCTATGCCCCTCCCCCGCCGGCCAAGAAGCCCAGGAAAAGCACAGCCGCCGAGAAGCCCAAAGTCAAGGAGATCATTGACGAGCGCACCCGAGGTAGGAGGACCACCCCCTCTCCTCTCTCCACCTGCCGTGCCCCTTGTGTGTGGGGACAGTGGGGGGGGGAGCAGAAACAGGACAAGGGACTCCAACACTCAGCCCAACCTGGGCACCTTCCGGCTCACCTGGTCCCTCCTGTGGCCCCGGGGGGGGGGGCTTTGTCAATGGCTTCCTCTGGCAGGACCAGATGGCCAAGGCTAGAGGTAGGTGCAGAGGAGAGCCTCTGGGCAGCAAGGTGCCAACCTTCCTTGTGGCCATCTCTGCCCGTCCTCCTCCTAGAGCTGGGCTGTCTCTCTCTCTCTCTCTCTCTTTCTCTCTTTTTGGGTCCCTGGGGAGGGACACCCAGCCCAGCTGTCCTTGGAGTGCAGTTCCAGAAGCCTTTGCCACCAACCGTGCTGCCTGAGATTTCTGGAAGTGGTAGTCCCTGAGCATCTGGGTGACCCACAAGTGGGAAACCATGGGCCTGGGATCTTGGTTCCCTAGGTGTGAGTGGACTGCAACTCCCAGAAGCCTTAGGCATCAGCTGGGCTGCCTGGGTTTTCTGGGAGTGGCAGTCCCAGAAACTCGCTGATCCCTTGGAACTGCCTGCCACAGGATGTGGTGATGGCATCTGGCCTGGATGCCTTCAAAAAGGGATTGGACAGATTCCTGGAGGAAAAGTCCATCACAGGTTACAAGCCATGATGGAGATGTGTAATCTCCAGGCTTAAAACCAGGGTCCTTCAAGGGCCAGATGCAGGGGAGTGCTATCAGGAGACAGAGATCTAGTCTCATGCGCTCCCAAACGCATCTGGTGGGGCCACTGTGAGATACAGGAAGCTGGACTAGATGGGCCTTTGGCCTGATCCAGCATGGCTCTTCTTATGTTCTTATGTTCTGGCTCTGAGCTCTGAAGCAAAGGGGAAACAGCTGCTTCCCAGGGTACAAAACAAAGGAAGTCTGCTTTGGCCAAGCGAGATGTGGCTGGAGGAGGGGATGGGTGCCATCTCGGTTGCGTGGGCAGGGGTCTTGGTGTGGCCCGGCCACTTTGCGAGGCTGCCCCTTCCTGGGAGGGCTTTTGTCAGCAGCTCCAGCTGAGCTCCAGGCGGAGGAGCCTTCGGTTGCCCCACAGGGCATCATCCACCTTCCCTGTGCCTCACGCCTTCCCTTGTCTCCCCAGAGCGCCTGGTGTATGAGGTTCGGCAGAAATGCCGGAACATTGAAGGTAAGTGTATGGTGCAGACGGGTCACGGAGCCCTGGGCTGGGGGGTGGGCTGGGAGGGAACACCCCGGGGGCCTTGGGGATCCGTCCCCTGTGCCCAGAGGGGTCAGCAGCCATGTGCCAGCAGGTTCTGGCCTGTCCAGGAGAACAAGCCAGCGGGGATCCTACGGCCTTGGCTGCTGGAAGTGGGGGAGACTGCCCACACTTCTCTCTTCTCTCCTCCCCTCGCTGCCTGCACTTCCCCCAGACATCTGCATCTCCTGTGGAAGCCTCAACGTCAGCCTGGAGCACCCCCTCTTCATTGGAGGAATGTGCCAAAACTGCAAGGTAGGGGAGCCCTCGTTCCTGGGGGGCGGAAGAGGCCAGCCTAGGGATAGTGCAGGAGGCCAGAGGTTCCCACCCCCACCCCTACCCCCACCCGTTCCCACCATGTTCCAGGCACCTTCCATCTTCCCAAGGGAAGCATGTTTTCCACCTGCCGGCCACCACTGACCCTCATGGTCAAACTGCAGTACTGCATTCTAAACTCAGCTCACAATGTGGATTCAGTCCCAGGTAGGCAGCTCAAGGTTGGCGCCTCCTTTCATCCTTCCGAGGGTGGTAAAATGAGCACCCAGCTTGCTGTTGGGGGAAGGGGGAAAGCAAAGTGAACCCCCCCCCCGTGACCACGAGTGGTCCGCACCACCTCCAAGGCCCGAGCCTCACCCTGGAACCTCAGCCTGGCTAGGATGGGCGAATGCTTGGTGGCCCCAAGGGGCCTGACCTTTGCACCTGGGGTGACGACCCTGAGGGCTTGGGGTAAGGAGGAGAAGCAGATTGGGAGTGAGGGGCGGGGGGAGTCCCAGGGCTTTGAGACCGGACGGGGAGAGGAGGCCAGCCTCTGCCTTGGGCCCATAACGTGCTCCCAGAAGGCTCTTTGCTCCCACCTCGGTCAAGTGAGAGAAGGGTGTCCTCATTGTCTCTAGAGCAGGGGGTGAGGTGGGTGGGTGGATTAGCCTCCCCCTCTCCCCCGGCTGAGCTGGGGGTCCTTCGCACACACACCCTCATGCCTACAACGCTCCCTGCAGAACTGCTTCTTGGAATGCGCCTACCAGTATGATGACGACGGCTACCAGTCCTACTGCACCATCTGCTGCGGGGGGCGTGAAGTCCTCATGTGCGGGAACAACAACTGCTGCAGGTGAGCCCAGAGATCATGACGGGAGGGGGGGGTGGGAGGGACAAGGGAGGACCGGAGCCGAGGAAGTGGCCTGCGGATAGGCAAGCAGCCCGTTTTAAAGCAGAGCTAGCACCAGGGAGACCTGCAACAGCGGCCTTGGCATCAAGAGAGAAAGAGGAGGGAAGCCTGCAGGGCAAAGGGAGAAGCCTTGTGTGAGTGGGGATCAGGCCCGCCGGGAGGGATCGGGCCCGTTTTATACGCTCAGGCTTGGCACGGCTGTCCTCCTAGGATGGAGGGTGTTCGGCCACCACACGGCAGCAGGGAATGGGGAAAGGTTGCCACTTTGAGACTCATGTAGCCTTGGGAGTGTGGTGGCTCAGCAGACTAAGGTGCTGAAACTGTCAGCTGCAAAGTCGGCGGTTCGAATCCCGGGCGCTCTGCAGCAGAGTGAGCTCCCGCTGATAACCCCAGCTCTTGCCAAGTTAGCAGTTCGAAAGCATGTCAATGCAAGTAGATAAAGAGGTACCACTGTAAAAAAAAAAAAAAAGCGGGAAGGTAAAACAGTGCTTCCTTGCAGCCATGCCGGCCACGTGCTCATGGACTTGCACAACACTGGCTCTTTGGCTTGAACACGGAGATGAGCACCGCCCCCTAGAGTCGGACACGACTAGCATGCATGTGTTTGTGTGTGGGGGAACCTTTACCTTTTTAATTGTAGAGTAGAGCATTTCATTGAGCCTTGCCTTGAAGCAGCATAACCCATTCGTTTTTAAACTTGTGGTTGTATTTGGGTGGTGGTCAGGAGAAACTGCCAAATGCCCATCAGGGAAAGTCAGGGAAATGGAAAAAAATAAAATGTTAGTGGCCCCCTTGAAGCCAGGTGGCTTGTGCTCCCAGCCAGTGTCCTAGAAGGCTCTGCATGGGCTCCACGTGGCTCCTCTGAGGAGCCGAGGTGGCCGTGGCACCCAGCGGTGCTTCTCTTTCTCCGCCCGGCAGGTGCTTCTGTGTGGAGTGTGTGGACCTGCTGGTGGGCCCCGGGGCGGCTCAGGCGGCCATCAAGGAGGACCCCTGGAACTGCTACATGTGTGGCCACAAAGGGGTCTACGGACTCCTCCGGCGGCGGGAAGACTGGCCCTCCCGCCTCCAGATGTTCTTCGCCAACAACCACGACCAGGAGTTTGTGAGTCCTGCTGGAGAACCGGGGGGTAGGGGTGGCGGGGGGGTTGGTGGGTGGGGGTTCCCCAGGTGCCCAGCCTCCACGAACATCCAGGAGGCAGGCGACCATGTCCAGCCGGCCCTCGGGGGGGGGCGGCTCCTGCCTGCTGGTGGGCCTGCCCGCCTTCTGTTGGCTTTCTGGAAGCCTCCTGACTTCAGTGGGCCAATCGCGGTTGCTGCCCTGCAGAACCCTTTTCTAGGTGCCCCACAGGCTCCTCTCATTTCCCTCCTCCCCCCCCGGCTGCCCTTGCTGTCTAAGCACTGTGCCTGCCACCCCACCCCACCCCGCCCCCGTTCCAGCTGCTCTTCTTCATGCAGCCTCTGCTGTGCCTGTGTTTTGCCAGGACCCTCCAAAAGTTTACCCGCCTGTCCCTGCAGAGAAGAGGAAGCCCATCCGGGTGCTCTCCCTTTTTGACGGAATCGCCACAGGTGAGCCCCCAACCCCCACCGTGGCCCCCCAACCCTGGAAGGGGCCCATTCCCCCCGGCTGCAGCAGGTAGCCGTTGGGGCTTTTGCCCAGTCCCATTGAGCGCGGGAGGGCACTCTGCCAACACAGCTGTTGTGCCAGGGGCGCTCTGGTGACAGGGTCTTCCCTCTGCTTCCTGCCCCCGCCGCCTTCTTCCTTCTCAGGGCTGCTGGTGCTGAAGGACCTGGGCATCCAGGTGGACCGGTACATCGCCTCCGAGGTCTGCGAGGACTCCATCACGGTCGGGATGGTCCGGCACCAGGGCAAGATCATGTATGTTGGGGACGTCCGCAATGTCACCCAGAAACACGTACGTGGAGCACTGCGGCGGAGGGGGCGGGGGAGAGCTCCCCCTCCCTATGTGTCCCTGGGGACCAGCCAGCCCCCCCCCCCAGCGCCTCAGCCTCTGTGCACCTAACCCCCCACGTCTCCACCGCACAGATACAGGAGTGGGGCCCCTTTGACCTGGTGATTGGAGGAAGCCCCTGCAACGACCTCTCCATTGTCAACCCTGCCAGGAAGGGCCTCTACGGTAGGTGACACTCCCCTACATACACCATCAGGCGCGTGCACACACCCACACACCCACGCCCATACCCACCCACACCTCTGCCAGGGCCTGGGGAGCCATGTGGTTCACCTGCCATGCTGCAAGTCCAGAGCCAGAGTAGCAAAGATGCTTCCCCAACACTGTTGTTGATGATGGTGATGCCATGAGGTGTAAGCAAGCAGAAAGGGTCCATTTGGAAGGAAGGGTCATTATATTGGGGCATCTTTTTTAGGTGCTGTCAAGATACCCCTGGGTTTCTCTTTTATCCCAAAGTGCCAGTACATTTAATAATGATAATAACAATGATGGAAATCCGCGCTGTAAGATAAGAGGCGAGAAGGACCCAGACCCTAGACCTTGTCCAGCTCGCTTAAGGTGACAGGTTTGCTAGTGAGGAAGAGCTCCGGGGAGGCCGTGCGGAGCCGGTGGCATCCTTTTTTGGAGGGCGGAAGGCCTTCTTCCTTCCCACAACTGCTAGGCCTCAGAGGAGGAATGGGAGGGCATGCCTGCCCGTGCACGGCACAGGCATTCGGGCAGGCTTGCAGTCGGGTGGGGGGGTCCTTTGGTGGGCAGGGAAGAGTGAAGCGTGGCCTGGGCTCCCCTTTGCAAGCATCTCTCCTCTTTGCTTCCCCCCCACCCAACCCCACCCAGAGGGGACCGGGCGGCTTTTCTTTGAGTTCTACCGCCTCTTGCATGAGGCCCGGCCCAAAGAAGGTGACGACCGGCCTTTCTTCTGGCTCTTTGAGAACGTGGTGGCCATGGGCGTCAGCGACAAGCGAGACATCTCCCGCTTCCTAGAGGTGAGGTGAGGCCTGAGGGGCTCCCCTTCCCCCCAGGCCTAGGGGCCAGCTGGCTGGCCACTGAACCCGCCCACCCACCCCCAGCCGGGAGAGGGACTGCCCGCTTTCTGCAAATGCGGCTGGAGGGGTCCCGGGGGGGGGGGGAGGAACCATGGCCCCAGGAGTGGCCGAGGTGGAGCAGTGGCCTCCATTGGAAGGCAAGACCGGCCTGATGAGGGCTTGCCTGACCTAGCTGCCTGCAAGGGAGTGGTCTTCCCCATCCCTGGAGGAGGAGGAGGAGGAGGAGCCAGGCGCCTTGGCAGGACCCCCTCCCACCTGTCCCTGGTGCTTCGGCATTCCCTTTAGTTAGGAGGCCTTGCTGCCTGGGAAGGGGCTGGTTCCAAAGTTTTCAGTGCCAGAAACTAGTCTATACGGGGTGCTCGTTGCTGTCACGGGATCCAGGGCAGGGTAAGATCAAGGTGTCCTGGACCACAGGAGGGCCATCCCAATAGTGAAATGGGGGCAGGTGGGGGCCTCCAGGACTGTGGCTGGAGCAGGGGTGGGGGTGGGGGATCCTCAGTCATGCTGAAGGGGCTTTTAGATCTCCAGGGGGAGGAGAAGGAACAGCTCCCCCCCCTTTTCTGCCAGCCATGTGACTTTCTTCACTGCTTCCTCTCCTTCCTCCAGTCCAACCCGGTGATGATTGATGCCAAAGAGGTTTCCGCCGCTCACAGAGCCCGGTACTTCTGGGGGAATCTGCCTGGCATGAACAGGTGGGTCAAAAATGACGGCTGGTCTGAGGGTCATCAGCAGAGCTAACTCCCCCCCCCCCCCCGAAAAAAAAAAAAAAATCACACACAGACTGTCCTACCCCCTCCCGGGCGTTCCGGACCTCCTCCTTGTCCCATTTAGAATTCCCTCTGCCTTTTGCCCGAAGGTAGCTTCATTCCGGTTGGGAGCAGTCACTTGCCAGGGGTTTTTCATTCCACATTTCTTGTTTCTAAACATCCCAGGAAATGTGCAACACAAAATAATGGAAAATCTGCTAGATTGCCAGTTCCTGTTGCGTGCATTGTGTGTCTCTCAGGGTATAGTGGGTTCTTCACCCCTCCAACTAACGGTAATAGGCTGGCCAGAATCCTATATTGCTCCTTTGAAGGCAGGCGGAAGTGGAATTGGAGGAGCTGCTGGGGCCCATGGACCCCTTGGGAGAGGCAGCATGAGAAGGAGGCAAACACGTGTGCCCGTCGTGCAACCATCATCTCTCCATTGGCCATTGTGCCCTCCATGATTTCTCTTTCCCATGCATTAAAATCAGAATCCTAGCTCTTTAAAAAGCTTTAAAGACCTGGCTTTTTAGGGAAGCTTTCTGCAATAGGTGATGTAATGTCCCCCCGTTTGTGTGTGTGTGTGTGTGTGTGTGTGTGTGTGTGTGTGTGTGTGTTTGTATACAGTGACCCCCCGCCATTTCGCGGTTCCAGTATTGCGGTCCCACTACATCACGGGACTGCAGTACCGGAACTGCGGGGGGCGGCCGGGTTGCTCCACGCCGCCCCCCTCCGCACCTCCGAGAAGCCTCCAGGGTGCGTGGGAGGGCGACCGGGGGGATCTGGTCGCTCCGCGCGGCCCTCCCAGGCACCCCCAAGAAGCCTCCAGGGTCCGTGGGCGGGCGATCCGGTCGCTCCGCGCGGCCCTCCCTCGCACCCTGGAGAAGCCTCGGGGCCACGCGGGCAGGCAGCGGCGGGCGATCTGGTCGCTCCGCACGGCCCTCCCATGCACCTCGGAGAAGCCTCGGGGCCAGGCGGGCGGGCGCCGCTGGGCGATCTGGTCGCTCCGCGCGGTCCTCCCACGCACCCCTGAGAAGCCTCCGGGGTGCATGGGCGGGCAGCGGTGGGTGATCTGGTCGCTCCACGTGGCCCTCCCACGCACCCTGGAGAAGCCTCGGGGCCGTGCGGGCGGGCGGCGGGGGAGGTAAGATCCCCCTGCCGCCGCTGGCGTGCCGCACAATCGCCCCCCACCCCCACCCCACCCGCTTCCGCATATCGCAGATTTTCGTGCATCGCAGGTGGGGTGAGTCCCTAACCCCCGCGATTGGCGGGGGGGTTACTGTGTGTGTGTGTGTGTGTGTGTGTGTGTGTGTGTGTGTGTGTGTGTGTGTGTGTGTGATGTGCGTGTGTGTGAGAGAGAGATTGCTTAGTCTTCCTCTTGCCCTGGGGTCTGGATTTTTCGTGTGTTTCGTCGTATGTTTTTTATATTAGCTGTTTATTGTTTGTTTGCTTTTAATCATTGATTAATTTGATTTCATGTAAACCGCTCGGAGTCCCTATTTGGGAAATCGGGCGGTCTAGAAATGCAAAAAATAAATAAATAAATCATATTGATGCATCGAGTGGAACTGTTAGGCTGTTACCAAGTTCTCAGTCACTGTTTGGATTTCCTGTTTGCATTATGGATATTTTTTTAAAAAATGTGCACGAGGGATTTAAGGAATGAAGGCGGAGGGGTGGGGCAGGAGGAGCAGGGGTGGGCATCTGCCCATGACGAGATGCCTGAGATCCTGGCCAGCTGACCTCCGGCTTTCTCTCCAGGCCACTGGCTTCAACTGTGAATGATAAGTTGGAACTGCAGGAGTGTCTGGAGCATGGCAGGATCGCCAAGGTGAACAGGGCTGCCTTGTCCGCGGTGGGCTCGGGGGGGGGTGTCAGCAGGGCCCTTCGGAAGTATCTGGAAGAGGCCCAGGAGGCAGGCCCAGCAGAGGCCCTTCTGCAGCTTGGGTGGGCCGTGACTGGGTGGGGGGTTCGTTGGCCCAGCCAGAATCAGGGAGGGCTTTGAGGGGACAGGTGGCCCATCCTGGAGAAAGCCACCTTTCCTCCCTTACGAGTCCTCATGGGAGAGGCTGCACAGAGGGAGGGAGGGGGTGGAGGGCAGAGGGAAGTCCAGGGAAGAGGAACCCCCTACTCCACAGCTGAACCCCACCCACCCACATCTCACTACGGTGGACATTGTCTCCATTTTCCAGTTCAGCAAAGTCCGAACTATCACCACTCGATCCAACTCCATCAAACAAGGCAAGGACCAGCACTTCCCCGTCTTCATGAACGAGAAGGAGGACATTCTGTGGTGCACCGAGATGGAGAGGTGGGTGGGTGCCCCCCGGTGCCCCCTCTTGGCCAAGGGGTTGGGGCCACTCTCCCTCCTCTCCCCTCTTCATGTCTGCCCATGGGGGGAAGGGGAGGGGTAAGTCTTGGGCCCCAAGGAGGGCTTACTTGCCCTGGATCCTCTCTGACCCAAAGCCCCACCAAAAGATGACAGCAGCTCAGGCAACACCCATGAAGTCAGGCAAACACCCACAGTCTCTGCCACGCTCAGACGATCAGCTTGAGTGCAGGTTAGAAAGGAAGAGGAGAATGGGGTGGTGAGCAGGCAGGGACAACTCCTTTTGTAGAGCCACACTAGTTAAAGAGACAGGACTCATTGGTCCCCAGTTCCAGGTGAGGGCCACCTGACATGAACCCTCTAGTGTCTGAATGTCGATCTTGCCATATTCCAACACCCCTTCTCAAGATCTGACATGAAAACATTAAATTACATAATCATTGATATCACCCATCATCAAATTTGTTGGAGATGGGACCTAACCTATTCAGCATTTCACAAAGATATTCCATTTTCTCTCTTGTCAGTGGTTTGGTCAAACTATCTGCAATCATTTCATTAGTAGGGCAGTATTCAATCTCAGTCAGTCCCTTCTGATAGAAATAATTCACAAGTTGACATTTCAGTTCTATTTCTCTGCTTCTAGCTTTTGTACTTTCTCCTTTACTTATTGTAATACAGGCTTGGTTGTCCTTAAACATCACTATGGGTGTAGGTTCACTAATCCTAAAGTCCTTTAACAAGTGAAAGATCCATTCCAATTCATTGCATGCATTTGCTACTGATATACATTCTGCTTCTGCTGAAGACTAGGCCACGACAGTTTGCCTTCTACTAGTCCAACCAATAATATTATCTTCATAATAAAACAGGTATCCACTAGTCTGATGGTTCTTCTCTCCAACTGGCATCCATATATCCTATTAATCTGGGTTTTTCACAAGGCGATAGCTTTAATTTGAAATCCTCTATTTCAAATATCTTGCCACTCTCTTTATAGCACTCCAATCATGGTGATTTGGTGAACTCACTTTTCTGCTTTAAGGTTTTAACAGCTGCTGTAATATTGGGCCTCATGGTTTTACTCAGATAAAGGAGTTTGCCTATAGCTTCTTGATATTCACTATTGTTTTTAAGTGGCTGTCCCTCTTTCACTTTCAAGTAGGCTGGTTCTAATGGAGTACTCACTGTTTTACAGTTCTTCGTGCCAACAGATTCAATGAAGTCCATGATTTTACGTTTCTGATTTAAAAGAAAATTACCATTGTTAAGTCTTCCAACTTACATTCCAAGACAGTGTTTTACTTATTCACGTTGTTTAATCTTTATTTCCCCTTGCAGTTTATCAGCTATCTCCTTAATGCCCTCTTTGTGTTGGCAACATATTAGTAAAATCATCTACATAAGTCAGAACATATTGGTACCGTCCATCCTTAAGTCTCGTATATAGACCCAGTTCAACCTTTTCTTGCTTAAGCCCCTGGTGGTATAGGAGATTTGTTAATTTATCATACCAACTTTTGGCTGACTGTTTTAAGCCCATACACACTCTTGTTAAGTTTACAAACAAGACTTTCTTGTCCTCTTTCTTGAAATCCCTCAGGTTGATCCATATAAATTTATTCTGAAAGGTCTCCATTAAGGAGAGCAGTTTTAACACATCATTGTGTTCCACAAACATATTTCTCAAACTTGCAGTACTGAGAAGTGTCCTGAGTATTGTACAGTTGATAACTGGTGCAAATGTATCAAAATAGTAAATGTATTTATGAGAAAATCTTTTTGCAACCAGACGTGCTTTATATTTATACACATTTCCATCTGGATTGTATTTAATTTTAGAAACCAATTTACTTCCAAAGGCTTGTCTATCAGAAGATAAATCAGTAAAAGTCCGAACTAGGGATGACCAATTTGTTTCAGAACCTTCCAATTCCAAAAAGACCCACGTGAGCCCAAGTGGTGTTCAGAAGTCTCCGACACACAAGCAGCCAATCACTTACCTTGTTCTGCACCCGCATGAAGCTGAGCAACAAGGAAGTAGGCTCCCATGTTATCTTTGCTCCTCTGTGGTGCTGGCCAATCAGGAGCTGTGCAGGGACAGGCATCATCCCGCCTCCCTATCTGATTGGCTAGCACCACAATAGAGCAAATGTGGCATTGGAACCTGCTTCCCGTTGGAGTTCAGCTCCGTGCGGGCGTAGAACAAAGTAAGTGATTGGCCGCCAGTGTGTTGGACGCTTCCGAACACCACCCGGGCTCACCTGCTGGTTCCGAAATAAATTGCCCATCCCTAGTCCACACTGGTTTCTCTTGTAGAGATTGATATTCTTCTTCCATGGCTTCTATCCATTTATTTCTCTCTGAAGCAGGTACCTTACTGATTTCTTTCCAGTTTGCTGGTTCCTTGATGGTTTGAAGATTTTCACAGAGTCCTTATCTTTCTGGAGGTTTGCCTTTATTACTTTTATCTGATTGCCTTATAGTGGTTATTGTTTCTGTTTCATTTGGTCCAGTTCCTGCTTCCCCTTCTGTTCTGGTAAGCTCTCCAGAAGGTGGACTTGCCAGCTGACTGGTGGTCTCTACAGATAACCAATCAAACAATTCATGTGAAATAGCCACTATATTTTGTAAATCAGTTGCCACTGTAGATTCGGTTATCTCTTGCCTTATGTCTCTCTCATCTACATATACAACATTACAACATTTAACTTCAAAAGTCTCAGGATTCAACATTTGTACCCTTTCTCTCCAATGGGGTACCCAACTATAATTCCAATTTCTGCTTGAGGATAAAGTTTCCCTCCTTTCTCATTTGGAGTATGAGTGCAGGCTTTAGCATCAAAAGCTTTTATATGCTTTAAACCAGGTCTCTTTCCAAACCATAATTCAGAAGGTGTTTTACCTGTCACTCTACTAGGGACTCTATTATGTAAATAAGTTGCTGTAACTACTGCTTCAGCCCACAGAGAACTAGGTAATCCAGCTTGCATTAACATGGATCTAGCCATCTCTTGCTGTGTATGGATCAATTTTTCAGAACATCCATTTTGTTGTGGGGACTGGGATATATAGTAACTTTATGTTCTATGCCTTCCTGCTCCATAAATCCCTTAAAATCTGCATTATAATTAGAGATGGGCACGAAACGAATAATGAACAAGACCCATCAAAGAAAAACAAAACGAAATGGAAATTTCCCTTTCATTTGCTTTGTTTTTCATTTTCCCATAGGAATGCATTGAAGCAATGCATTCCTATGGGGAAAACCAGCGGTTCCCCCCCAACGCAGGGGAAACCGCAGGCTTTTTTCCCCACTGAAGCCACCGCCGATCAGCTGTAGCGTGGGGCTTTGGGGGGGAGTTTTAAAAGCCTGCCCTTTCCCCCACCCAATCAGGTGCAATCTGGTGGGGGATAAAAAAAAATCAACACCCCAACCCAGCCCGCAGGCCAGCTGGTCAGTGTGATAAGTTATAAAAAAAATGTGCTGACCCGGCCGCAGGCTAGCTGGTTGGCGCGAGTGAAATAAATAAACGTACCGATCTGGCCCATGGGTCAGTTGGTCAGTGCGAGTAAGAAAAAAGAAAAAACATACCCACCTGGCTAGTGCGAGAGTAAAAAAAAATTTTTTTAAAATAAAAACCGACCCGGCCTGTGGGCCAGCTGGTCGCACGTGAGTAAAAAAAAGATTTTTTTTTTAAAAACTGCACTGACCCGTCCCACGGGGGAATAAAAAATTAAAATAAATACAAATAAAGAAACGCACTGATCCGTTCCATGGGCCAGCTGGTTGGTGCAAGTAAAAAAAAGAAAAAAGAAAAAAACTGCACTGACCCGGCCCGCAAGGGAGTAAAAAATTTAAGAAAAACACGCCAACCTGGCCGCAGGCCAGCTGGTCTGTGCGAGTAAAAATATAAAAAATAAATAAATTTAAAAACACCAACCCGGCCTGCGGGCCATCTGGTTAGCACAATTTTAAAAATAAATAAATATATATAAACGTGTCAACCCAGTCCTGGGCCAGCTGGTCGGCACAAGTTTTAAAAATAAAAAAATGAAAAACGAAACAAACGAAAAACAAAATGAATTTTTTTAAAAAAAACCTGTTTCATTTTAAATGAAACAAAAACAAAAAAACAAAAAATGAAACAAAATATTCTCCACCCCCATCAGTACATAATTTTCAGGGTGCTTTACCAAATCGATTCTTAATTGCAGCTACATAGAATTTGAACTTTAGAGTTTCATCTTTATTTTTAAGTACATATACTTAACTATACTTACTCTTGAATTCAGTGAAGGTAAGAAAATGTCTATTTTTGCCTACAGATAATGGCATTGGATCGACTAAATCTGAACAGACCTCTTCCAGGAGCTCTTTATCCTGTACCTTAGATTGTCCTGTATAACTGGGGAAAGTCCCTTTGCTTTTATGCAAATTTCACATCTCTCTTTTGTCTTATAACATTTGGGAGCATTAATTCGACATTCTATCAATAATGTTTAAATACTCTGCATGTTTCTATGTGTTAATTTCACATGCCATGAATAAAGGCAGGTTTTTATGATCTCAAATATCTTGCCTAGTTTGACATACAGGCCTTCCTTCACCTAATGCAATGTTTACATTATCACTAACATCAACTATATAATGGAACCCATCCTTTTCATCAACCTTAAGTGCAAGACCAGTTCTATCACTGATAACCTTTCCTGTGTCACTTTTAAGTATTACAGTATAACCATTATTTACAATCCTTTTAGTACCAAGTAAACTATTTGAGGCTTCAGGGACAAAAGCAACATTTGTTAAAGTAAGGTTCACAACCTTATTTTTAGAAGTAAGAACTTTTAAAGGTATTGTTCCACTTCCGAGCACATTTCACCTTTGCTGATTTGCCTGTAATATCGTTGGTCTGTTTTCTGTATCAAGTTCACTAAAGCTTTCTTGGAATTGACAAATGTGAATGAAGCTGCCACTATCTAGAAGAAAATGTCTTTTATAATTCACACCTTCATAATCATATATTTGCAACAGTTATTATTATGAACGCCTCTGCCATCATTAGATCTTTGCATCTTATTTTTGATTTACCACATGGTAGATTACAATTTCCATGACTATTAAAATGTCCCTGTCCACTAGGGGCCATTCTCACAGCAGGAATACTTCTACCTCTGGGCACTAGAGTGTCTATACCTTTAAATCTACAGTATTGGGCTATGTGCCCAATTTTGGAACACATATAGCATCTCCTTTCTTTTGAAGAAGATTTCATTGTCAATATAGGCATCTTTTCAGAGACATTATCCATTACCCCTTTAAGACCTGAGTCTCACAAATAAGCTATTGTATTATCTACATCCACCTTTGCAGTACACTCAAGCCTAGACGTCTGCTTTGCAAAAGATTGTGGTAAACTAAGTAATATACATGTATGAAACTCAGAATCAGATATCTCTACTCCTGCAGACTGAAATCTGAAACAAGTTTTAACATTTCATCCAAATGCCCAGCAATGCTAGTCTCGTCTTTCATTCTCATACTATATAAACTTTATTTCAAGAAGATAACATTCTTATTTGACCTAGTGAAATATTTCCTTTTTAGAGCCTCATATAGTCCTTTAGCTGTTTTGTACTTAGTTATTAATGGAGTTTCATAGTCTTCTATACAGGAATATAACATCATTAAGGCCTTTGCTTCTTTCATTTTATATTCATTATGTGCTTGCTGACTTTCAGCCATAGCTTGGTCTATAACATTTAAACAAACAGTCCTGCACTTGAAGAGAAACTCTTGCATCCCACATGAGAAAATTCTTCTGGTTCAGCCTTGGGATTGCAAATATACCACTGTTGTCACTTGCACACAGCTGAAAGCGTTCAGTATATGTACTAGCCTTGGAACAGTAGCTGGAGCTGTAGACAATGCAATGCTGCCAAATGCTGTCTTCTAATATGGAAAAATTAAGTTCCTTTCTGTTCTTCACAACTTTACTTTCAATTCACTGAATATAGGTTTATCACTTTAAAAGGCTTTTACAGCCTCTTGCCTACTCAAACACGACTCCTTTTTGTTCTTCAGCTATATCAGAGGTAAATACACACTCCTCAATTTAGAATGAAATAAATGTTTGCCAAAAGCCCCCTGTTTCACTGAACTTTATCTGAGTCTCTTAGGGAAAAGGTAAACAGGATATTCCTAGTAAAACAACAAAATACAAACAGTACATAACAAACATACCAAAAGACGGCAGCAGCTCAGGCAATGCCCACGCAGCAAACACTCACAGTCTCTGCCACGCTCACACAGCATGAGTGAAGGTTAGAAAGGAAGAGGAGAAGGGGTTGTGAGCAGGCAGGGACAACTCCTTTTGTAGAGCTCTACTAGTTAAAGAGACAGGGCTCATTAGCTCACAGTTCCATGTGCAGTCCACCTGACATTAACCCTCTAATGTCTGAATGTAGATCTTGCCATGTTCTAAGAGTTCCAGCCTCTGAGCGCGGGCATCTGCTCAGACCTGGCCATTTGAGCTGCCTTCACACCTGCGAGAGGGAGGGTTCCTTTTACCTGACCATCTCGATGTCAGCAGGATCCTCCCACTAACAGGACCAAAGGCAGCTCCAGTAGACCCAGTCCCGTGTGGACCCTCCATGTGGCAGCCTGTCTTGCTCCCTCCCGTGCCGCCCAGGTCACCCGCTGTGTCCAGCTGCCTGCTTCTCCTGTGCCCTCCTGCCAGGACCCTGGTGCATTGGGCTTTTGCATTCCTCCTCTGCCTCTTCCCAGCAAGGCCACTGTTGATGTATGTCCCTCAGTGGGGCACTTGGTTAGTGGCCCACCCAAGACCACAGGTGAGCCACAGCCATGCTGACTGGCCCTTTCCTTGCTCCTTCTGTGCCCGCAGGGTCTTTGGCTTCCCAGTTCATTACACGGACGTCTCCAACATGAGCCGCCTGGCGAGGCAGAGACTGCTGGGGCGCTCCTGGAGTGTGCCGGTGATCCGCCACCTCTTCGCCCCACTGAAGGAGTACTTTGCCTGCGTTTAAGGGGGAGATGCCTCCCAGAACTGGCAAAGCGGAGGAGGAGGAGGAGGAGGAGAAGGAGGAAGACAAGTCTCAAACACATCCACCACCACCCCGGGAACTGAAGCAGAGTGGCCCCAGAGCGGAGGAGGTGGCTGGTGGGTGAGAGGGAGGGAGGGAGGGAGGGAGGGCAGGCAGGTGAGGAGAAGCCCATGCGTGGATGCTGGCTCCAACCACGCAAGTCTTCACCCCCTCCTCTCCCTAAGTTGAAACTCCCTGCTCGAACCAAACACTCCCACTTTCTGTTGGCAACCCTTTCATTTCCTGCTCTTTCTGGATGGGTTTGTGGGTTAGTTTGGTTTCTGCTTCTCCTCAGCTGAGCCCCAGCAAAGGTGTGTGTGGGGGGGTCTTTCCCACCAGCCCCACCGCAACAGAGGAAATGCCAGCCAAGCCCAAAACTGAGTGAGCCTTAGGGCGACTCAGCCCCTGCTCAGTTGTGGAGCACAACCTGGGCATGCGGCGGGGCCTCCTTGTGCCGACCAGCGCCGTTCCGCGAGGGAGCTGGGCCTGGGGTTCCGCAGGCCTTGCCAGCCTCGTCCTGCCCCCCCCTCGCATCCTGCCCCCGCCCCCCCAAGCCACCCGCTGACCCGTAGTACTTGGGTGCCTACGACACAGGAAACCTTGACAGGCCCAGCTCCTTCAGCCGCTCTTACCTCTTGTTTACAGTTTATATATGTGTGAGAAAAGAAAATATATATATAAAAGGTACTGTTACTACTGTACAACTGACTTTCAAAATGGTGCTTCTACAACAGAAGGGGGGCCCATGGCAGCTTCTGTGGTGCTTCAGGCACCAGCCTGCAAGTAGGGGTGCTTTCTAGACTGACGATGGCCCCCCTCTCACAAAGCAAGGGGAGGAGGGCGGGCGGGTCAGCCAGCAGCCGAGACGGCATCCTGTCTCCACCCCGGGTGCCGTGCAATAATGCCCCTCCTTCCCCAAGGGCGACCCTCCTGCTGGCCCAGGGCTTATGAGGAGGGACCAGCAGATGACCTCAGACAAGTGGTGCTTTCCTGCCATCGGTGCTTCCTGGTTGCCCTCCGGGGCCCTGGCCACCCCCGTCCGGCTTGCCTGGTCCAGCGGCACCTGTGGGTTCCTTCTCCCAACCCCTGGGGTCGGAGCCCCGCTTCCTTGCTTCCTTGCTCGGCTGCAGGAGGCCCTGGGCAGGGCAGGCGGGAAGGGAGAGACTTCACACACACACACACACACACACACACAGACACACACAAACCTCCCTGGCATGGTAGCACCCCACCCCATCCCTCAGTGGTCCCACCTGGCTGAGGGCAGGAAAGGTGGGCGTCTCCCACGGTCCTCCTTCCTGCCCTGCTGGTGGCCAATGTGAAGGGCAGATGCCCTGCTTGGCTTAGTCTGACCCCGGTGGCGCTCGGCTCCTCTGCCAGGCTGGCGAGCGCTCTCTTGAGGGGAAGGGGGTGTCCCGAGAATCAGGCCGGGCGCCTCTTCCACGAGGAACGCCTCCCCCCCACTTGCAGCCCAGTTGGCTCCCGTGTGTGAGGAGTGAGGTGGCGAGTGTTTCCCCAGGGGGAGACGGTGGCTGTGGGATGCACTTTACTCTTAGTGCTGGTGCTAGCCGAGTCCCTGGTGCAAGAGGGGTGGCCGACCTGGGCGCCCACCCCTCCTCCGTGTGCAGAGGACATCCTGCAGGGATGGCTCCCCCCCCTCCCCGGGAGGGGGGCCCTCAGCCCTTGGTGCTAATGAGGGGATGGGTCGGGTCCCCAGAAAGAGGTGAGCGCCCACCCCACCCCTGCCTCCTCCACAGGGGACAGCATCCTCCCCGCCCCTCCCGTCTTCCCTGCGTCCATGGTGCTCTCGGAGGCAGTGGGGCAGGTGCTGAGGCGGAAGCCCAAGGGGGGTCCTTGTGGGAAACCTCAGGCTGCCCCCTCCCTCCCTCCCCTGTGGTGGTGTCAGTGTCAGGGAGGCTCCAAAGGAGGAGGAAGAGGAGGGGGAGGCCCCCTGGTCTCGGTGCTCACCTTTTGGGGAGCCGGGGGGCAGGGCAGGCAGTGCCTCCCTCCCCCCGCTTCCCTCTTGTAACTGTGAAGGGTGCTGGGGCTTCTCGCTCAGGGCCAGATGGGGAGGGGAGGGTGGAGGAGTAGCCGGGTGGGGGTTGCCTGGCCAAACCAGGCCCCCAGCCCACTGCAGTGTGCGTGGTCGGAAGCAAACAGCCCCACCCCCTCAAGCTCCCTTCTCCCTTTGGCCAGCTCCCACCCCCCACCCTTGGCGGTGCTTGAGTCAGGAGGGCCCCCTCCTCCACCCTTGGCCCCCTTCTTCAGAGGGAGCTTTCCTCTTCCTTTGGCAGGAGGTCCTGCTCCTGCTCCCTGACCAAGGGGGGTGGGGGTGTCGTCTAGTCTAGTTTCACTGGTGCTAAATGGGAATCGGGCGTTCCTTCTCTCTGCCATTCAGAGGCCTGCCCCTTTTGCCACTTTCTGCCCAGGGCAGCCCTGAGCGCACCCAGGTGGGGGGTTGTCAGGGCCAGGAGAGGGGGCTTGGTGAGACTCTCTCCTGTGGTCCTGTATGGGGAGGGGGGATGCCAGCTCCAAGGATTCCCTCTGCTTGGGGTGGGGGTGGGGGTGGGGGTGGGGAGATGAGGTTGTGGGGAGAGGGCCCCCCATGTTGTTCCCCCAACGCCTGGTTGCAGGAGCAAATGGCTTGGCTGGACACGGTGCCTGCCCCGCCACCGCAGCCCCTGCTTGGCCCTCCCAGGGCTGTCAGGCAGCCTACCTCCCTACCCCCTTTCTGAGCAGCCCAACATCACCAAGTCCCATAGGGTGGACTCCTCTTTTTACAAAGCCCCCCCACCTTGCCCCACCCCAAAACTGGAAGGGGCCTCGGGGTTGGTCGCTTCCCCAGTGTCTCAGTCATCCTAGGCCAATGTTTGCCCATTGGCCACCTGCTTCCTCCCCCCTCCCCCCTATGGTAGAGTTGGGGGGGGGCAAAGGGCACGATGGCCAGGTTGATGGGATAAAGAGCCCTTGGTCCTGAGACTGAGAAGCAAAGCGGCCGACTCACCCCCCATCCTGCCCCCCACCCCACCCCACCCATTGCCTGAATTCCTTTGGTATCTGCAGAGGGAGCAGGTGGCAACCAAGGTGCTAAACCCTTTTATTACAAATCTCTATTGTTAACTTAAGTCTGCTGTCTGGACAATGACTGTTTTTGTTTTCTTGTAGTGGAGTTGAAAAGAGCTCTATTATTTTACTCTTATATATTATTATTAAAAAAAAGGCATTTTAACTTTGTACTTGAAACTTAAAGGAAAGATTTCATGTGTTTTAGCTTAGTCATTGAAGTAGCTGAGACGCTTTACTGTTTGTGGGAAATCATGTATTCATGCTGAAGAATAAGCGGCCGAGACACCCCCAGAACGAGCTTGACCCTTCCCCCCCCCCTTGCTCTCCAGCCGCTGGCATTCCACCTGACATTCCACGCAGCAGCAGCAGCAGCTCCACCCGTCCTGCCTCCCTGCCTTCCCGTTTCTGGCCCGATCCCGATCCCTCAACACCTCCAACACTTCCACTCGCTCACCTCGCTTTTTTTGTTTCTTTTCTGGGATGATTTTCTGGGATGCCCCCATCCTTTCAGCCGCTTCTTTTTCTTTTTTCTTTTTCTTTTTTTTTAGGGTTGCTTCTATATTTATTGACAAATAAAATAATGTACATTTCAGAGTATGGTTCTGCTCTGCCAGGGGTGGGGAGGAGGAGGGGGGAGGGGGAGGGCTCCAGGCTCCCCATCCTCGTGGGCAGGCTGTTGTATCTCTGTGTAAGTATTGCTCGTGACATAGCTGTTTTATAAACTAATTAAAAGGTCAATGGTGCAGCAGCTGTTAGCAAGTCTGTCTGTTCCGCCACCGCCGCCGCCATCCCATCCCATCCTTCCCTGCCTTTTTCTTTTGTGCCCAGAACACACTCGAATAAGGAAGGCTCCTTGCTGATGTACTTGTGCTGGAGAACACTTGAATAAATGTGCTGTTTTGTGCAAACCGATAAGAGAACACGGTGGCTCTCTGCCCTCCTGTGCTTTTTATGCGCCGTTCACTCTGAGCATCTCTGGAAGCTGTCGGGCCGTCCTGGCATAGCCAAACCAAGGGCTGAGCAAGCAGCTGCCAGTCACACAGACAGACACATACCCATGGCCTCGTGATGCCCAACTGGGGAAGATGCCCTCAAGTAACCTCCTGGAGGCCACGGCCTTGCACTTGCAAGAGCCCAGCAGGACATGTTGGAGGCATCTCCGTTCCTAGGTAGGACCACCGCCCGCAGAACACTCTTTGGCTATTTAAAAATGTTTTTATCTCACCTTGCTCACAAAAAAAGGAAGGGGAAGGTACTCCAGCACATGCTTATCTACAGATTTTAAGTGTAAATCCGCACCTTTCCAATTGCCAGGAACATCCCAGGAGAACACACTTGCTCTGCTTGCTGATAAGCGGGCAACTTGCCAGAGGCACCTGCTGCATTGCTTTGGAAAGGGTACACAGGAGGAAGGACACATTTGATCAGACATGTTCCCTTAGCAGGAAAAAACAACCACCCAATAAACACCCCAAAACCTTAATCCCAATCCTAAAAAAATTGATGCTGGCAACACAGGTCATCCTGGGGACACCTGCACTCACTGGACAGGGAAGAGCAAGCTCTGTTAGGTGGGAGGGGGTCTGGGTCCAGCAGCAGATCATTGACACCGGGTGGCCTGCATTTTGTAAGGCATCCCTGATAGAGTTCAATATCCTTTTTGGGGGGGAGAGAGGGATGGGAGTGGTTGCGACCTTCCTCCTGTACCATGGAGTGTCTTGCCTCCCTTGCAGAAAGCCACTGTTCCTCTGGGCTTTGATCGGAGAAGGTGCACAATGGACAGAAACTCTGAAGCCTTTGGGGGGGGGTCCCCCTGCAGTTTCAGGAAATCTCTCACCCAGGAGAACTGAAGCCTGCACTACCCCCGGCGAGCAATCTGGGCTACCCCCTCCTCCCTGGAGATCTGCATCTGCCCCAGTCCTGTCCCGGGGCGCCTTTGAGGGAGGGTGGCCCATGCCATTCTGCTGCCTGAGGTGGAGCAGCCGTCAGGGCAGGAAATCACACGGGCACAACCTTCTCAAGATTGGCAGAGATGTAATTGAGAGAGAACATCATCTTATAAATACTTGGGATGCTTTGTCAAAGATCACTGAGACCCTTCATGCAAAACCCTTTGTAGAATTGAACAAGCTAGAAAGTCCTTCCAGAAAATGAGGAAAGTCTTGACAAACCGGGACTTATCTATCAGACTTCGTACTTGAATACTTCAAACCTATGGATTCAGCATACCATTGGGGGAGATTATCAAGTCTTTGGGGGTTAAGTGCCACCGGTATGCCAATGATACCCAGCTGTACCTCTCGTCACCTCCGGATTCTAAGGGAGCTACTATCTCAACTTTACATGAGTGTTTAGCAGCCATAATGAATTGGATGAGGATGAACAAAATGAAACTAAACCCAGACATGACGGAGGTGTTCCTGGTCAGTTGAAAGGGAGAATGAGGGATAGGAATGCAACCAGTACTAGATGGGGTCACCCTCCAATTGAAAAAAACAGCTTGAGGGTACTCTTGGACTCATCCTTGAGCTCGGATGCCCTGGTCGCGGCTGTGGCCAGGAGCACATTTGCACAGTTAAGGCTAGTACACAAGTTACGCCCCTTTCTTGAGAAACCTGCTTTGGCCACGGTGACACATGCCCTAGTGATGTCCCAGCTAGACTATTGTAATGCATTCTATGTGGGACTTCTGATGAAAAGTCTTAGGAAACTTCAACAGGTCCAAAATGCAGCAGCCAGATTGCCGATGGGTGGGGTACAGAGATCACATTACACCCCTATTAAAGCAGCACCACTGGCTGCTAATCACCTACCCAGCACAATTCAAGGTGCTGACTTTAACCTACAAAGCACCATATGACCTAGGTCCTGTTGTTGTTGTTCAGTCGTTCAGTCATATCCGACTCTTCGTGACCCCATGACCTGGGTCCTAGCTACCTCAAAGATCAAATCTCACAGTATGAACCAGCTTGGGTGTTAAGGCCATCAGGAGGGGCCCTTCTCTCCATTCCACCACCCGCACAGGTACGTTTCATGGGAACCCATGAAAGGGCCTTTTCGACTTCTGTGCCCAGACTCTGGAACTCCCTCCCACTAGAAGCCAGGACTACCCCATCTCTGCTGTCTGCTGTCAAAGACCTTTCTCTTCAGGCACGCTTTCCTTGAATGATGGACTACCTATTACAGGTGTCTTTCATATGAATCTACAGGATCACATAGACTTTGTGTTTATAACTACTTATAACCTTATGGGTTTACATTGACACTCTGTTTCCAATGTTAGTTTCCATCACTCATAACTTTACATGGAACTTTACTCTCCTTTTAACTGGTTGCATTCTCTTGTAGCTTTAATAATTTAATGTCTATTGTCCCTCAATTCCCTGTTCTGAATACTTGAACATGTCTTAATTGTACTGGACTGTATATTATCCCTCATTACTATAAGCCACCTTGGGTCCTTTTTCCAAGGAGAAAGGTGGGGTAAAATACTCTAAAATAAATAAATAAAAATAATACTTCTCTATGGGGTTGAAACTTGGACCCCTACTGACACATTATGTAGGAGGCTGGAAGCATTAGAAATGTGGACGTACAGACTAATAAAAAGCTGGAAATCCTCAAAACTGTAAAGAGAAGAAAACTGTAGTACTGTATTTCGGACACATAATGCACAATAAAAAATACAATCTGCAACAGGTTATCTTTCAAAGAAAGATAGACGGGAAGCGTGGCCCCTTGGTGTAGAACTACATTCTGGTTTAAAGGACTTGAAGCCAATGGTCCGCAGGGAGCACAGCTGCTCTGTTTAGCTTTGGATAGAAGTTCTCTGACACGCGGCCCTTTGAAGAAGAACCCCCCCTTCCCTCCACCCCACCCTCGCCCCATAATCCAGGGCAAGAAGGGGGGGAGAGAAGGGGGGTCCCGGGGTCCCGCTGCATGATCCCAACGAAGGACAACGGGGCTCCTTTCCCACGACCAGAAACCCGAAGGAGGCGCGTGTCTGCGCATGCCCCACGTGACGGAGGAGGCAGAGACGCGACCGGAGGGAGGGCGGGGCCGGCCCAGGGACTCCGCTCGCCGCTACACGCATGTCTCCTCACACGCACGAGCACGCGCTCTTTCCCAGGGCGGGAGAAGGCGCTCGGGGCTCGCGTCGCCCCCCACCCACCGCGGCAAAAGAGGGCAAATGCTCTCCATGGGACGGCGTCCTTTGCGCCTGCGCGGCCACGACAGGCTCCGCCCCTTCCTCCGCCCCTCGCGCAGGGACCCAGGCAAGGCAGGGCAGGGAGGAAGGGAGGGTGGGTCTGCCTGCTGGCCTGCTTTCCGATTGGCTCGCGGCCCCACCCCATCCCGACAGCGGCACCTCCCATTGGCTCTGCCGGCCGCCTGTCAGGCGAGGCTGTTTCCATGGTTGCGGTGGCGGCGGCGGATTGCGGAGAAAACACCACGTCCGTGGCTCGGGCGGGCGAGTGGTGGTGTTCGCCTCAGACGGGCGCCGAGTGTGGCAGCGGGACAGCGAAGGACTCCTCCCCCCACCCTACCCATAAACCTCGGGCGGAAGCAGGGGGGGAGCGGGTGGAAGGGTTGCGAGGATGCGCACGGGAAGACCACCAGGGCAGCCCCTGCCTTACCAGGAAAGCCCGCCTAGGATGAGAGAAGGCAAAACGAAAGAAGAGGTAGTGCCGGAAGAGGAGACCTCCAGGTTGGTAAGCGCTCCAGCGAGCTCCTGAGGAAAAGGATGGGACTAGCACATGTTCTCCTTGAATGATATTAGCAATCTATACCTCTCAGATGGGGGTTCCTGCATGGCAGGGGGTTGGACTGGATGGCCCTTGAGTCTCTTCCAACTCTAGGATTCTATGATTCTAAATAGCGCTGTCCCGAAGGAGGCAACTGCAGCCAAACCAAAAGGACCTTCAGTGGCTGAGGTGCACCCATGTGGAAGGAAAGTCTTACAGAACGCAATAGGTACAGTTGGAGCACGGAAGCGGAAAAGTAGGAATCAAGGTAAAGCTAGTGGCTTTGTAAAGCAAGAAGTGCAATTGATAAACATAGCAGGGCTCAGGTGTGATATTTTCAGTCAGACCTCCATAAACTGCCCTACTCTGTGTTAACAAGCTCAGAAGAAATGAAGAGGTAAGATGTAGTGCAGAGAGTTAGGAACTGCCATGCAAGATCTGACCAAATAATGTCAATCAGACTCCACAGAAAACCTACCAACACAGCCAACATTCAACTCTAATATTTATTTGCTTATTTATGTATTCAATTATCAGTAGTTGTGCTCCAACTACTAATGAAGATGAAATTGAAAGCTTTTCTGCAAGCATCCAAGACTAAAACTATAGACATAAGGAAAGAATGCAAATAAAAAGAAAAGCAAAATGTAGATGGATGGTGGAAGGCACACTTAAAATGGCTAAGGACAAAAGAGAAGCAAAAGTAAAAGGCAACAAGTTGGATTAGAATTTTAATGCAGTTTTTCAGTAACAAAGAAATATATTGACAAGCGCAGAGAAATAGAGAAGAGCAACAAAAGAGGAAAAACTGGTTATCTTTTCTAGAAGAACCAAGAAATCAAATGAAATTTAAACCTAAATTAATGTTGAAAAACCAATAAGAAAGCACACTGTCTGATGAGGAGAAAATAAAGGGAAGGGGAAAACAGTATACCAAAGGCCTGTATAGAAAATATGAATGACCAATCCCTTTGAGGAGGCATCCTATAATGATGAACCTCAAATTTTATAAAGTATAGTGAAAGCTTCTCAGAAACTACTGGGGAGAAATACATCGCCAGGGGTAGTCTGAATGCTGCTAAAACTATTCCAAGCTATGGAGTGAATGTGTTCCAATCCTAACAGTATGCCAACAAATATGGAAAATAAAACAGTGGCCCACCTTCTGGGAACATACAATCCAATGTGGGAATATGCCAGGTAAAGCTAGGCCAAAGATGGTGCTGGATATGCCGAGCAACAAGCTTGAGTCAGGAGGCTCGCAACAGCCTGCCTCTAGAACCGGCACCTGACCTCTGCCACGCTGGCAAAATTCCTGAGCCCCCAACATTCCTGGCCTGTAAGCATTCCTGAATGTCTAAGAGTCAGCAAGTTAACCATTCCCTTGTTATTCTGGAAATTGTAACTTGTAACCAAATAGGTAAATAAAAGGCAGCAGGCGGAGAGGGAAAAAACTTCTTCTTCCCGCTGTTCCAGACAGCTGTGTGTGTGTGAGTGTTTTCCTTCCAGGCGCCTCCCTTATTCCCTCAACTTCCAGGTGCCTCCCTTATTCCCTCAAGCTTATCCCATCAAGTGGTGCCCTCTCTGAGGCGAGGGGGTTCGAGACCAGAGGTACTCAACCACGCCCTGCAAGGGCTACAGACGCGTCCTCACATCCTTCGGATCCCGGTGAGTACAGAAAGAATGGGTAGCTCCCTTTCGTCATTGCAACAAAAACATTGTGAAGATCTTGAATATTTGCTAGAAAAGAATGGTCATAAAGATATAGGCAACTCAGTTCGGCAATTCATACAATATGTGGACCGAATCTGTCCCTGGTACCCCGAGGAGGGGACCTTTAAGACAGAGCACTGGGACAAACTTGGCAAAGCCTTACAGGCTGATCCACAGGCACCCGTTAGTGTTCTTTACACATGGGGCCTTTGCCGTGCAGCGGTTCAAAAAATAGTTGTTCCCAATTTGCTTTTTCTGCCCGCATCCATTCCCCTCCCGCAAATTCTCCCGCCCAGTCCAGAGTTGCGGATTAAAAAGAATTCAGTGGACTCCTTGCCACCAACAAAACCTCCAGACTCCCCAATCTTATTGCAGGTGGCAGTGGAAAAAACCCTGGGAGGAGGTGACCCCACAGATTTGGATGCTGCATTGCCATTAACAGCTGCTTTCCAAGTAATTGTAAGTCCCCAAGGGGCCCAAGTCCATCGTAATGCTGAGCTCTCTGATTATAAGGAACTACAGGAAAGTGTCAGTGAAAATGGGCTGTGCAGTCACTCTACACTGTCCTTGGTGGGAGCCTTGGCAAACAATAATCTCCAAGTGGCTAGGCCACAGAGAGCCTTGCAGCAAAAATCTGAGACAGCCAAACAGGCTTGGACAAAGATGACCAAATTAGGGATCCCTTTGTGCTATTTTGGAGTTACTCATCAGGGGAAACCCAAAAATTGGGGGCAGCCCAGGCACAAACTGGCTCCCAGAATTGCCAAAGCAAATGCTTGACTTGCCAGAACTAAGTCCTTGCCCAAATCAAAAGGCAGAGGAGCTGCAAACTGCCACCCGTGGGAGTGCAGGGAGTGATTTATTTACAGCAGAGGAGGCAGATTTCAAGCTCCCTCCTCATGCTTATGCCGTGCCCGCTACTGCAAGGCAGCCCCCTCCAGAGGGAATGGCTGGCCTGATATTTCCCAGAACCAGTGCCCATGAAGCAGGACCATTCATTGTGCCCAGAGTCATAGATGGAAATCATGCAGGTGGCACAAAAGCTCAAATCTGGTCCATTATGCCACAAACCCTCCCAGCTGGAGAGTCTGCAGCCCAGTTGCTTTTTCTACCTCTGACTGACAGCAGTTGGGGGAGCTCTACAGCCACTACTATAGCCAAGGAACTGCCAATGTTAACCTTCTCTATTGCCGGCAGTTCAATCCTGGGGCAGATGTCTCAGTGATATCCCAAAAGGATTGCCCTTCACAACAGGTTACTCCCCCAGTGGCAGACACTATTGGGTTGGGGGCTGCACGCCTGCTAGGCAAAGTGCAAACTTGGCTGGAATATCGGACCCTCAGTGCCTGAGGTCAGCTTTTCCACCAAGCCCTGTGGCATGTCTATTCCCCTTACACTCGGGGGGGGAGACTTGCCTGAGAAACTGGGAAACACCCTGCATACAAAGTTTACAGATAAGGTGACTCCGAAGCAGCTTCAGACAGCGCTACCACGTAAGTGGCTAGAGAAGGGCCTCCAGTCTGGGTAGACCGGTGCCCCCCCTCCCAAGCACCCACAGAGGTTGTTTTTCAACCCCAGTCTAAACCTGCAGTTTCTATTGTTGAATGGCGTTATCTTCCTAACTCACCCCCCAAAATGTTTACGCTCATTCTACAGCCATGGCCTCACTAAGGCTCACAGGATTGGATATTGCTTGCGGTTATCTCCCAATTTGCTTTCATCTCCCAACTGCTTTGAGTACAGTTAATTGCTAACTCCTTGTCGTATGCAATCGCCTCTACAGGTCTAGTAGGAGACCTGGAGTTTAATGCACCTAAGGACTCCCGTCTCCCTCCTTAACCTGTGATCTCCCATGCATCTTTTCCTCCCCTCATTCCCCAGCGGCAATCTCTAATGCTATTAATCTTTTCACAGAAGCTTTCCCAAGGAGTGCTTGCCTCTCAGCCAGCAGATCCCAGTTCCCTATGGTTTATATCTGCACAAAGAGCAGAACTCGCAGCTGTTATTTTAGCCTTTCAAATTTTCTCTCAACAGGCAATCAATCTAATAATTGACACACAGTATGTTTACTGTCTTCTTATGCACCCACCCTTCTCTTATCTCTCTCCCTCGTTGGACCCTAATCTGTTGACTCTGTTTAATGAATTACAGCAGGTGTTCATAAGAACATAAGAAGAGCCATGCTGGATCAGGCCAAAGGCCCATCTAGTCCAGCTTCCTGTATCTCACAGTGGCCCCACCAGATGCGTTTGGGAGTGCATGAGACTAGATACCTGTCTCCTGATAGCACTCCCCTGCATCTGGCCCTTGAAGTACCCTGGTTTTAAGCCTGGAGATTACACATCTCCATCATGGTTTGTAACCTGTGATGGACTTTTCCTCCAGGAATCTGTCCAATCCCCTTTTGAAGGCATCCAGGCCAGATGCCATCACCAAATCCTGTGGCAGGCAGTTCCATAGACTAACAACACGCTGGGTGAAAAAATATTTTCTTTTGTCAGTTCTTACTCTCCCAGACCTCAATTTGAGTGGATGTCCCCTAGTTCTGGTATTTTGTGAGAGGGAGAAGAGCTTCCCTCTATCCACTTTACTCATGTCCTGCATTATTTTGTACGTCTCAATCATATCCCCCCTCAGGCGCCTTTTTTCCAGACTAAAGAGCCCCAAATGTTTTAGCCTTTCCTCATAAGGGAGGTGCCCCAGCCCAGTAATCATTTTAGTAGCTCTCTTCTGCATCTTTTCCAGTTCAACTATGTCTTTCTTGAGATGCGGTGACCAGAATTGTACACAATACTCCAGGTGCGGCCTTACTATTGTTTTGTATAAAGGCATTATAATGTTGGCTGTTTTATTTTCAATCCCCTTTTTGATAATCCCTAGCATGGAATTGGCCTTCTTCACTGCTGCCACACATTGGGGAGACACCTTCATGGAGTTGTCCACCGATACACCAAGATCTCTTTCCTGATCCGTCACGGATAACTCAGAGCCCATGAGTTGATAGATAAAGTTTGGATTTTTTGCTCCAATATGCATTACTTTACATTTGGCTACCGTAAAACGCATTTGCCATTTCGTAGCCCATTCCCCCAGTTTGGAGAGATCTTTCTGGAGCTCTTCACAATCTTCTTTGGTTTTTACCACACGGAAAAGTTTTGTGTCATCTGCAAACTTGGCCACCTCACTGCTTATCCCTGTCTCCAGGTCATTTATGAACAGATTGAAAAGCACCGGTCCCAGGACAGATCCCTGGGGCACACTGGTTTTCACATCTCTCCATTGTGAAAATTTCCCATTGACACCTACTCTTTGTTTCCTGGATCTCAACCAGTTCTCAATCCATAAGAGGACCTGCTCTCTTATCCCCTGACTGTGCAATTTTCTCAGCAGCCTTTGGTGAGGGACTGTGTCAAAAGCCCTTTGAAAATCCAGATAGACTATATCCACTGGTTCACCCAAATCTACATGCCTGTTGACCTTTTCAAAAAATTCAAAAAGATTTGTCAGACAAGACTTACCCTTGCAGAAGCCATGCTGATTTTCTCTCAGCAAGGTTTGTTCTTCTAAGTGTTTTAAGATTTTCTCTTGGATTAGGCTTTCCACCATCTTCCCTGGGACAGATGTAAGGCTAACTGGCCTCTAGTTTCCCGGGTCCCCCCTCCTTCCTTTTTTAAAAATTGGTGTGACATCTGCTATCCTCCAGTCCCCAGGCACTGTGGTCGATTTAAGAGACAAGTTGCATATTACCGTTAAGAGATCTGCAATTTCATTTCTCAGTTCCCTAATAACCCTTGGGTGGATGCCATCTGGGCCCGGTGACTTGTTAATCTTCAATTTATCAATTAGTCCTAAAACATCCTCTCTTTTAACCTGTATTTGATTTGATTCTTTAGTCAAGAGCGGCCGTTCAGGCAGCGGAATCTGCTCAAGGTCTTCTGTCATGAAGACAGATGCAAAGAACTCATTTAATTTCTCTGCAATGTCCAAGTCCTCCATAATCTCCCCTTTTCCTCCCTCACCATCCAGAGGGCCAACTGGTTCTCTGGCAGGTTTTCTACTTCTAACCTATTTAAAGAAGCTTTTATTATTACCCTTTATATTGCTAGCCATGCGTTCCTCAAAATCTTTCTTTGCCTCTCTTATCATCTTCTTACATTTCTTTTGCCAGAGTTTGTGTTCCTTTTTATTTTCCTCATTTGGGGAGGATTTCCATTTACAGAAAGACCTCTCCTTGCGCTTTAGAGCCTCTCTAACTCTACTCGTTAACCATGCCAGTGCCCTCTTGGACTTAAATGAGCTCTTCTTTCTTTGTGGTATGCACTTGTGCTGGGCCTCTGTTACTGTTGTTTTAAACAGGTTCCATGCACTCTGAAGAGATTGGATTCTTCCAACCTTCCCCTTCAAGTTCTTTTTAACTGTTTCCTCATCTGAGGGAAGTTTGCCCTTCGAAAATCAAGGGTTTTTATGTCTGATTTGCTTGACACTCTTCCTCCAACATGCATGGCAAAGGAAATTGCAGCATGGTCACTGTTCCCCAGAGGCTCAGTGACATTCACATCCCTGACCAGGTCCTGAGTCGGCAACACCCTAATCTGCTGCTCACATCCATTCCCACTCTAATCTACCAGGTTTTTTTTCACAGGGCAATGCTTATGCGGATCAGCTTGCTCAGCACCTGAAACTACATCTCCTAATAATAAACTATATTCAATTTTTACAGATCCTGTTACCAGTCATTCATTTTTTCATCAGTCTGCGAAAAATCTTCATAAACAATTTGCCATACCTATGTCACAAGCCAGAGATATCATTGCTAATTGCCATTCATGCTCCCTTTCACCCCTGTCCCTACCCTTTGATGCTGTTAACCCTCTTGGGACTCAGGCTAATCAAATTTGGCAAATGGATGTTACTCATGTGCCTACTCTGTCTCCGTTCTCATTCTGCCAATTTTGGGATAGTAAGTTAATTCATGGCCTTCCATTTAATTCTACACAGCAAGCCATCACAGAAAGGGCGCACTCCACTTTCAAATCCTTGCTTTTCAAGAAGTCAATAATGTGATTCATCAGGTCTTGTTTACCTTAAATCATTTATTTACACCCCAAAACAGGTTGCATACCCCTGTGGATCGCCACTTTCGCTGTGAAGAGCAGTTGCCACAGCCATTTGTGTCCTTCAGACAGCCACCGGACCCTACATGGCGAGGTCCTGCACAGTTCCTTCCTACAGGACCAGTTTGGGTTTCGGCGCAATTATGAAGAAGCCCACAATGGGGCACCGCCAACCAGAGGGGAAGCATCGCAAACAAGGTCGTGATGTTAAGAAGGCAACCCCAAAAGTGACCTGGGGAATGTTGAAGACCCTGTTTGCAGATGCCCAAGCCTCTCTTGTGGTGACAGACACTCCAGAAATGCCCAGTTGAATGTTAATTCGATGCAAGCTCTCGCCATTGTGATGTGTATTTTATGCAGCTTGATTTTCCCTTTCATGCTGCCCCTCCTGAGATGCTTGCTCATAGTTTGCACCGCACTGTTTGGCTACAACTGACAGATATTAGCAATGTCACTCATTTTTGCCTTCCTTCTAGTTATGCTACAGGGGATTTACTTTCAACATGTCTAGTGCCCATTTCCCATCAGCCTGGGAATATTACAAACTACACCGGGCTGAGTGAATTGGAGAACCTTACTGCTCATTGCAACAATATCCAGGACTGGGGTCCTAATTCCAAACATCTTCCAAAAGCTGCAATCACTCTATATACACCCAATGTAGGGTTTAGTGAAAACATGACATGTGCTAAGGTTGTAAACTCTTCCTCATCCCCATCTCAACCCCTTTGCCACAACACTGAGAATGCCACATGGACAAGAAATTGTGTCCAAATATCTAATATCTCTTTTCTATATTCTCATGTGCTGCTGCCCCCTGGGTGGTTTTGGACCTGCTGGGGGTGTACCTTTAGTTATGTTCCTGCCAATTTGTCTGAATCCACCTGCTGCTTGTCATGATTGACCTTCATTTTGCCCCAAAGGAAAGAGCTCAGGGAAAACATAGAGGCACAGCTGCTAGACAGTTGTCTGACTCCTGTTCAGAAAACCTTACCATACAAAGTGAAGCGCAGGCCCTGGCTGGAATAGTTCTCCCTGCCATTCAAGCATTCACCCCTTCCCCAAGATGACTCCCTTTAAACAAACAAAAACAGAGGAGATGTGGGAATATGCCAGGTAAAGCTAGGCCAAAGATGGCGCTGGATATGCCAAACAACAAGCTTGAGTCAGGAGGCTCGCAACAGCTTGCCTCTAGAACCGGCACCTGACCTCTGCCATGCTGGCAAAATTCCTGAGCCCCCAACATTCCTGGCCTGTAAGCATTCCTGAATGTCTAAGTGTCAGCAAGTTAACCATTCCCTTGTTATTTTGGAAATTGTATCTTGTAACCAAATAGGTAAATAAAAGGCAGCAGGCAGAGAGGGAAAAAAACTTCTTCCTGCTGTTCTGGACAGCTGTGTGTGTGAGAGAGAGTGTTTTCCTTCCAGGCACCTCCCTTATTCCCTCAAGTTTATCCCATCAGTCCAATCCACAAGAAAGGAGATGTCAAGGAATGTAGTAACTATGGAAGCATTGCTGTAATTTCCCATGCAGGCAAAGTACTGCTCCAGGTGTTGCAAGAAAGGCTTTTGCCCCACATGGAATGTGAAATGCCTGATATTCAAGATGGATTTTGAAAAGGAAGAGGCACTCAAGATTACACTGTAAATATCCACAGCCTATTGGGGTGCAACAAAAAATTTAGAAGATCAGTCTATGTTTCATAGACCACATCAAAGCTTTTAAATGTGTGAATCATGAGAAACTATAGGTTCCTCTGAAAGAAATGGATGTGCCTCAGCACTTGAGTCCCCTGATGTGTATGTATCTTGTATACTGGACAAGAAGCTACTGGACAGAATGTGAAGAGATGGAATGGTTATCTGTTGGCAGATAAGGATGCATGTTATGCCCTTACCTGTTCAATTTGTATGCAAAAAGTGCCATAGAATAATTGACTAGGTAGGGGCCTCTAAGGCCATCAAGTCTAACCCCCTAGCTCAAGGCAGGAATCCCAAATCAAGAGATCTGACAAATGGTTGTCCAATTTTCTCTTGAAGGCCTCCAGTGTTGGAGCACTCAACACCTCTTGAAGCCATGGGTTCCGTTCTCATTCTGCTCTAAAAGTTAAGAAGTGTTCCCTGATACATTCAGTCTAAATCTGTCTCCCTTTAGCTTCAGCCCATTGTGGTGTGCCTTGCACTCTTGGATGATCAAGAACAGATCCTCCTCCTCCTCTGTAGGACAGCCTTTCAGGTATTTGAAAAGTGCTGTCCAATCTCAGTTATCCTGTTTTCAAGGCTAAACATGCCCAGTTCTTTCAGTCTTTCCTCCGAGGGCTTGGTTTTCGGACCCGTGATCGTACTTGTTGCCCTCTTCTGAACTTGTTCCAGTTTGTTTAAAAGTGCAGTGTCTAGCATTGGATACACAACTCAAAACAAGACTGAACCAGTGCTGAGCAGAGGGAAATTGTTCCTTCATTGGATCCAGAGATTACTGTCAATGTAGCCCAAAGTAGTCTTAGCCTTTTATTCATCCATGCCCCACTGTTGGCTCCTATTCACTTTGTGATCTGCAACAATTCCAAGATCCTTCTCACTCTTAGTGCAACTGAAGCCAAATATCCCCCTTTCTTGTAACTGTACATTTGTCCACCACCACCCCTCAGAAGGCACAGTTTGCATTTAGCCCCGTTGACTTTCATTCTGTTCTTTTCAGCCCAGTGCTCAGGTCTATCAAGATCTTTTCAATCATGTCTTCCAGGATATTAAACTGTTCCACCCAATTTTGTGTCACCTGCAAATTTGGTAAGCATTCCCTGCAACCCCCTGATCCAGGTCATTAATTAAAAAGTTGAAGAGCCCTGGGCTGGGATCTGAGCCTTGTGGTACAGTACACCTCTTGATCCCTCCTCTCAGTTTGAGAGGGAGCCATTGATAATCACTCTCTGAGTACGCTTCTGCAGCTTGACTTGATTCAGATAAAGAAGGAATGAAGATTGGTGGAAGGAACAGCAGTAATTTCAGATTAGCAGGTGACACCGTTTTACAGGCATAAAAGCAACAATCACTTGAAATGACTCTTAGTGAAAGCAAAAGAAGAAAATATCAAAGCAAGGCTGCAGCTGAATATTAAGAAGACCAAACTCGTCACTACACAAGAAATGCACAACTTGAATTTTGACAGGGTACAAATTGAGGTAATGAAATATTTTGAAGACCTTGCCTCACCCATCATTCCAAATGGGGGCTGCAGCTTAGAAATAAAGTGTTCTGCTTATATAATGCCCCATGCCACTTCAGGTAGTCTCTGGGCGGTTTACAGTTTAATTACATTATGCAGGCTACACCATCCTGAGAATCAGAAAAGCAGCAACAAAGGAATTGGGAAAGACCCTCAAGGATGTGTTACTGGAGACCAAGGTCATCCCTGCTTTTATATTTGTGATCACCTGTGTCATGGGTGGTGATGAAAGCTGATAAGAAATGGAATTGATTCATGCATCATATGGTGCTGGGAGAGAGTTTTGCAGACACTCTGGACTGACAGAATTAGAAAAATTGGGCTGCTGCCTTGAGCACCTTTTGATATTTCTTGTTTGCCATACCAATAGCTGCCACTGTTCCAGGAGAGACACAACAGGCTCCCCCATTTCTCCAGCCTGGTAGCCTCTGTCCTCTTAGGGGCGGTGATGGGGAACAACTTGAGTGGGGCTGAAGGCCAAATATGTACATCCCCCAACACTCCTCACAGGTTGCATATCCTGAGACATGGGCTGAGATGCTGTCAGCTCCAGAAATTATGTGTTTGACTTCCCCTACGATTCCATAGGGGAAGTCCATAGAACATTGATGGTGAGCCTTTTAGAGACCAAGTGCCCAGACGGCAAATCAAGACCCACTATTTTTTTTTTTTGCAAAGTGCCAATACAACAAGTTAACCTGAATACAGGTGGCTGTGGGTGCCCACAGAAAGGACTCCAAGTGCCACCTTTGGCACCTGTGCCATAGGTTCGCCAACACTGCCATAGAGGTTCCATAGACTTCTATGGGGGGAGAAGCCTTTTTTGGTCACAGCAAGCATTTATCCCAGTAAAAGGTTAATTCCAGAATGAAACCAAACAATATCAGACAATCATATCAAAATTCACTCTGAGTATCAGGCTATGTCTTTTCATTCTGGCAATAATTTCAGACAACATCAGTTTATCTATTTCTACAGACTTGATTTCTTTACATTGCTTCTATGTTCTATGTGCATAAACTAATTCAAAGTCATAAAATCCAAATGTCTTGTGGTGGTGGTATAGTTACTCAATTTTATTTAACTGAATTGCTTAAATAAAATATTGATGAGATGAGATTATTTAAAATGCATTCTAAAAATGTAAGTTTATAGCTATAAACTCAGATACTACACTTATATATTTTTATATAACTTGAAAAGCCTTTTTGCAAAATGTAGAAAAAATATCAAAGTTCTTAAAATAATAATATTTCAGTATAAAGTAACACACTAAACATCTAGCCTGGCTATTAAGACACAGGGATATCCCACAATGAGAAGAATATGAGGATCTGTGACCATGTGCTGAACGCCTGTGTGTTCTAATTTCACATATTGATGCCCTAAGCAGTCATTCTTCCTTTCCTACTTTTTTTTTTACTGATCCAATATTTTCTTATTCAGGAAATTCTGGGTGAGGAAGAATAATGTACACTACAGTATAACATCCAGTTTACTTTACTTATTGTTTTCCTGTGGTAGAAACTAAACCCTTATCATATACAGTGTTTATGTTATGATATTTTATGCTAACGCAGGAAATCCTGAAACAAATGTTTCCCACCTAGATGCTTCTGAACATGTTCATCTATGACAGGGGTCCTCAACCTAAGGCCCCGGGGCTGGATGCGGCCCCCCAAGGTCCTAAATCCGGCCCCCGGGACCAATTGCAACCCCCACCTACCCCCTGCTTTGCTAGCAAGCCAGCCTCCGCAGCTGCTTCTATTGCTGAGGCAGTTCAAAGCAATGGGCTATAGTCACTTCTCCCACCCACCCCCAACTACCGCCCAGATGATCAGCATGCTGATCTAGCATGCTGGCTAGTGGGGCATTCAAAGTGGGAGGGCTACGGCAAGGTCCCCCACTCCCTCCCCCTTTTTTCCATATTGGCCTTTTTTTTGGACTGTGGTCCGGCCCCCAGTGATGTCTGGGGCGTGGTGGACCGGCCCGCTGTTTGAAAACTTTGAGGACCCCTGATCTATGATGTCCTTCCTCTATGTTCTTTTTCCAAAAGATGGTGCTATTGGATTGCAAATGCCATTTCAATCCTGCATGACATCATTTAGCTCATTGTTTACAATAATCTCAGATCTCTCTTGACATATTCTAATGATAGCATGCCAGTGCAAAGTGGTCATTCAGTTGCCAATATGTTTGTGAATCCAGTGACCCTGCTCTGCCTGTGCTGACTCGCTGTTTTCAAAACAGACAAGTTCAAACCACACTTGTGCAGTTAGTTTCACTGTGAAAGCACCTCTTTCTTGCAACCCTAATAATCCGTCTGCTATTTTTCTAGGTCTTTAAACATGCAAGGTACCTTGACAGCCAGTTCTGCTTTTCTAGGTCAGCCAGCTGATGCTATGAACGCTTGGGAGGCTGTGGCTGTTTTTAGTAAGATGGGGGCCAATAAAACACAGCCAAGAAACAAATGTACTGTAGTTGGGTTGTGTTCCTTCTGGTTGATCACTGTGTCTGCAATGAGCCTGTCCTGCATGCCAACCCTAACCCCACCCCACCCCACCCTGACCTAAACAATCTGGTTCATAATTCACAGGTAGGCTGATGGCCCACTGGACCTTTATCAGCTGATGCTGATATGCCAACTGTAGCAAAAGTAGTTCCTGGACAGAAGTAGCTTTAAAACAGCTGTTCACGCTTTCTTAAGTTCCCATTTGGATTTCTGCAAGACACTCCATTGGGGCCTGTTTGGTAAAAAGGCAGCCAACGTCAGATAGATAAAAGCAAAGGGGCCCAGGTTGCTACATGGGACTGGCCAATAGGACCAGATCAAAATGCCAGTTTTGCTCCTGAGACATAAACAGCTAGGTGGCCTAAGGCAGTTATGGTGAATCTTTTAGAGACCTAGCGCCCAAACTGCAATTCAAAACGCATAAATTTTTCGCAAAGTGCCAATACAGCCTTTTAACCTGAATACAGGTGGCTGTGAAGGGGCAGTGTTGGGTGCCCACAGAAAGGGCTCCAAGGGCCGCCTTCAGCACCCGTGCCATATGTTCGCTAACACTGCCCTAAGGGAGTATTTCCTATCAAAGTCAACACACTTTTAAAAATGGCTGCTTCTGTACTATCCCATAGTGCTTAAAGCACTCTGGATAGTTTACAAGTTAAGTATGCAGGCTACACATTGCCCCCACCCCCAGCAAGCTGGGTACTCATTTTACCAACCCTGGAAGGCAGAGTGAACCTGGAATCAGTGACCTGGAATTGAACCCAGGTTATGAGCAGAGGTTTGGCTGGAGTACAAAATTCTAAATTTCTGCCAAATTAGGCGATCCATCTAAAGGAGACATGCTATCTCCTCTCTTAAGAGGCTCACCTGACTTGGCCTGGACAGTGAAGAACTCAGACAAGGGAAAAATAATTTTAGATTTATTTATATTATTTATTTTAGAGTATTTTTACTCCACCTTTCTCCTTTGAAAAGGACCCAAGGCAGCTTACAGTAATGAGGGATAATATGCAATTCACTACAATTAAGACATGTTCAAGTATTGAGAACAGGGAATTGAGGAACATCTTACAGCATTAAAAAACAACATTACATTAAAGCTACAAGAGAATGCGAGCAATTAAATGGAGAGTAAAGTTCCATGTAAAGTTATGAGTGCTGGAAACTAATATTGAAAACACAGGGTCAGTGTAAATGCACAAGGTTATATGTGGTTATAAACACAAAGTCTATCTGGAAATTGAGTCATGGCTACTGGACTTTCTTTTCTTGAGAGACAGAAATGTTTCGCTGCTCATCCTAAAAGCTTCATCAGTCTGAATACAGCTAGTGTGAGTCCTCCATCATATAGTCAGCTGGATGGAGGACTCGCACTAGCTGTATTCAGATGAAGCTGTTTGGATGACCAGTGAAACATTTCTGTCTCTCAAGAAAAAGCAGTCCAGTAGCCATGACAACTTCCAGATAAACCCATCTGGATGACTGAGAATCTTCACAGAAACACAAAGTCTATGAGATCCTATAGATTCATATGAAAGACACATAATAGGTAGTCCATCATTCAGGAAAGCTTGCCTGTTTCTGGAAAGACAGCAGAGATGAGGCAGTCATGGCCTCTAGTGGGAGGGAGTGCCAGAGTTTGGGCGCAGCAGCCGAGAAGGCCCTGTCATGTGTTCTCACCAGACATACCTGTGAGGGTGGTGGGATGGAGAGAAGGGCCTCTCCTGATGATCTTAGCACCTGAGCCGGTTCATACTGTGGGATTCGATCTTTGAGGTAGCTTGGACCTGGTTGTGCAGTGTTTTGTAGGTCAAGGTCAGCACCTTGAATTGTGCCCAATAGATGTGTTGTCGGAGAGCTTTACAGACACCAAGATGATGGATAAGTAGGTGCTAGAAGCTAAAATGACTCAATCATATGGAAGTAAATAAACCATTAACTAATACACAAACAAACACTGCCCAGTGTAGCCCAGTAACTAGTATATAAATCAAATAAATAATAAATTGAGGCGGGGAGGACCAAGTGATGGCAAATGGGTAGCTTCAAATCAGAGGAAGAAAGGATGCTTCAGTAAACACTCATTTGAACATCCTCTTTTAAGCTGAATGGAACAGAGCCAGACAAAGCTGCATCGGGAGCCTTTTACTAAGGGCCTTTTCACATGACCCCTAAAATCCGCGGCAAATGGCTCCCAGATCTGGAGCTTAAAATTGTTTCCCCACCAGCTCTGGAGTTTACAAAAAATTAAGTGCGACCACACCCACCTAAGCGCGTCCCAGCACACTTTTCAAGTACCTGCTCTCCAGGGGTGTAAAATTCCTGATGCGGATGTAACGTAGAGAGGGCCGGGCTCTCCTTGCTTCTGTTTGGTTTTTTTTTGCCCCCCGCCCCTTTAAGAGATACTAAGAAACTGGAATGCTGCCGGGAGCAGAGCGAGACGGCAGAACAGAGGTGAGCCAGCATTCTTTTCTTCCTTTTTTTCTCCCTCCCCTCACGCAAGCCAGCAGCCAGGAGTGCGGAGGGGGTGGGAACACAGGAACAGCGACAAACCCCCAAGATATCTGGTCCAAATTTAAGTGGCCAGCGGATCTTAGGGGTCATGTGAAAAGGCTCTGTATTGTCTATAAGAGGCTGGGTGGCAACTGAGAAGACCCTGTCTCCTGTACATGTCTTTCCGGCATCACTGGATGTGGCCATCCCATAGGAGCATAGAGCCTGAGAGGGCCAGGCAGAGTAAGTAGATGTTTCAGGGGAAAGGCTCTCTGACAAGGAGCAAGGTCGCAAATGATGGAGGGCTTGATAGGTAAGAAGCAGCACCTTGGAGCTGCCCTCGTATTACACAGGCGGCCAGTCCAAGTGGGCCAGGACTGGGGAAAGGAGATGAACATTGTCTATCTTTCTACATCAGCCTGGTCACCATTCTGCACTCGCTGAAGTTTCCGGGCCTGTTTAAAATGGAGCAGCACAGCCAGGGCTGTTTTGGTTTCATGGCATTGCCTGAACCTTGACTGGGTGGGTCTAGCCTGGGGAACATAGAACATAGAATCCTAGAGTTGGAAGAGACTTCAAGGGCCATCCAGTTCAACCCCCTGCCATGCAGGAACCCCCATCTCAGTATTTCTGACAGGTGGCCATCCAGCCTCTGCTTAAAAACCTCAAAGAAGGAGACTCCACCACCCTCCATGGCAGCATATTCTGCTGCCAAACAGCTCTGTCATGAAGTTCTTCCTAATGTTTAAATTGAATCTCTTTTCCTGTAATTTGAGACCATTGTCCCACATCCTAGTCTCTGAAGCCATGGAAAAAAACCCAGTCCCTTCTTCATTGTGACATCCTTGAAGAACGTGGGAGTGATTGTACCAACCACCTGAGCTCATGTAACTTTTCTCCTTTGCTACTATTTTTACTTTGGTTTTATGTGCTGTCATTTTTTAAAAAATATTTGCAGCAGGCTTCATCTTGGTTTTATTATACGCTGAGGGGTTTTTATTTTTGTTTTTTTGCTATGTGTTGTCACATTGCACATGAATTATGGCAACCCTAGTTGTGTTTTCAAGCCATGTGAGAAGCTTAAGGACTGATTTGGCTGTTGCCCCCCCACCCCCCAGGAGTTTCCAAGGCCCTACAGAGGCTGAATCTCCCGAGTCCCAGTCTGCCCCTCTGTCCACACCACCACACTCCCTTTCCTGTTGCTGCCATCTGTGACTTATGGTTGGCCTTTTACACATTGACCCTGCTATGCCCTGCTCAAAGAATCCTGTTTACTGGGGAGTCTAAGACTGCAATAAACCAGCCAACCTGGTCTGGCCATCAGAACTGGCCTTGCGCCCTTGACAGTCTACACTCATCTCCTGAAAAGAGAGGGGGGGCGAGCAAAAGCCTAGGAATGGGGGGCGGGGAGAGATTGTTCATACTTGACCAGGATTAACTGGGAGGAAGGGAATCGCCAGTGGATGCTGCTGGGCGTCACGTTCCAGCCCTCCTTCCCTTCTGCGCCTGGAAAGTGCGCTGCTCTCCATTCAGCATCATTCGCTGTCCAAGGTACCAGTCCTTCTGAATCAGGAGAAACCAAGCGTTGAAATACAGTACTTGTTTGGGGAAGGTAACCGACACCAAGACCTGTGCCCGAGTGCTCTGTGTGTGTGTGTGCGCGCGCGCGCGTGTGTGCGTGCACAAACACACAGAGAGAGTCGCAATCTCTCTTGGTGCGCCACACAGCCCAGAAAATGCTGGGTCTTCTCACGGGAGGCAGGCAAAAAAGCCAGGGGAAGCAGGGAGCTCAGCCACTGGAACCCTGGGGGAGGAGGGGGGTCAAGAGTGGGACACACTAAGCGAGACCAAGAAGTCACACAACCCCCCCCCCCGCCGAGGGTAGACGTCTTGCCAGGGCATTCATGAGATGCTGGGGAAGGCATTAGGCATTGGTGATAAACCGGTGATTCCCCCCCTTTCTCCGAGAAATAGCGGCGGGGGGGTTGCTAGTGAAAAGGTGTGCGGGGCGACTGGCAAGCCCGGCCTGCCCCAAGAGGCGGGGGTGGGGGGGCAGAGTTCAGCTGCCCCAGGGCCTGGCTGGGAGCTGCTGCCTCCTCTTTGCCGCCCCCTTGACACAAGTGGGGTGGGGTGGAGGCTCCTGTCCGGCTCAGCTGATCGGGGAGATCTGCCTTTGGGAGCCCCGGCCAGCCACACAGCGGGGGGGGGGGAGAGTCTTCGGGCTTGTCCAGCCCCCCCTCCGGTTTGCCTGTGCACCCGCTCCCTGCCTCGCCCGTCTGTCCTTGGGCAATGGGGCCACCCCACCCCTCGGTCGGGAGGAGGGGGCAGCCGCGCCCTGCACCCGGGCTCCTCGGGCGGCGCTAAGCCTCCCGGGTAGCGTAGTTCTCTCCCGCCCGGTGGCCCCGCCCCCACGGGCTGAGCGAGGGCGACGATTGGCCGAGCAGGTGGAGAGCGGCGGCCGGGCCCCCTTCCCCGCCTAACCCCCCCCCGCCCCGCCCCGCTTGGAGGGAGGCAGGTGAACGCGGGCGGCAGCCGCGGCGAGAGACGAACCGACGGGCCGAAGGGGTCGCGACGAGCGCGGGTGAGCCACCAAGGGGGTTCGCGGGGGGGAGGGGGTTCCGCCGGGAGACCCCGGCGGCGCCTCGAGGCCCCGAGGGGAGGGGAGGGGAGGCGGAGAGGGCGCTCCCTCCCGGAGCCCGTGCACGTAACCGGGAAGGGGGACTCCCTTCTCGGGGGGAGGGGGGGTCGTCCGACTGGGCGTGTCCCCGCTTTGTCTGCCGGCGGGGAGGGGGCGGCTCCGGGACCACGGACGCCTTCGCCCCCACCCCCACCCCCACCCCCACCCCCACCCCGGGAGACGGCGAGGTTGGCGGGCAGCTACCCGGCAGGCAGCCGCAGCCCGGCCGCTCGCCCAGCCCTCCTCCCTGCGCGGCCGGGCCCGGGGCGCTGGGCGGATGGGGGTGGGGGTCCGTCGTCGGGGCGCCTCCCGCTGCATCGCCGGGATGCTCGGGCGGCCTTTGTGCGCGCCTGTGGCGAGGGCGGGGCGGAGCGCCTTTGTCTGCGCTGGGGCCGCCCGGTGGCCCGGCCGCTGCCAGAGGGGCGGCGGGCCTGCTGGCCGGTGGCGGGGACAATGGCCGGGCCAGGGTCGACGCGGCGGCGGAAGAGCTGGGCTCGGCTGGGCTGGGCAGGCGCGGCCGCCCCTCCCTCCCGGGGCCCCGTCCGCCGCCGGCCTCGTCGCCCGCCCCTTCCCCCCCCCCGCGCGCCCCCGGCGCTGTCTCCGGGGCCGCCGTCGGCGGAACTCTTTCTCCTGCTCCTCCGGACCGCCCGGCCCGGCGCCACCCTGTCCTCCGCGGGGGAGCCTCGCCCCGCTGATCATGGAGCGAGCGGAGGGTCTGCTCCTCCCCCTCCGCCGCCGCCGCCAGCTGAGCCCCCTGGGTAAAGGAGGAATCAGCCGGGCCAGCTGCCGCCGCCCCCTCCTCTCGGCTGATCCCCCCCCCGCCGTTGGCCCATCTGGAGACCCTTCCCGGGGCTCGATGGCCTCGGTTGCTCTCGACAGGCGCCGGTGTCTGCGGGAGGAAGCATCTTCTGCCTCCTCGCCCATCCCCCCCCTCCGTCGGGCCCTCTGTCCCTTCCCCCTTCTTCAGTCTGCCCCTTCGCTTCCCCTCCCCCATTCTGGTCTGGGTGGGTGTGGGAGGGGGAGGGGGACGGACGGGTTAGTGGCTGCCTGCATTGCCAGTGAAGGGATGACCCATGGCAGCCGTCCTGGGGGTGGGGTGGGTGGACTGTGGGTGGGTGGGGGCAGTCCCCACCTGGCATCTCTGGGGTGTCATGAAGGATCGATCCTGTTTCTCCAGAAGGCCATGGGAGGTGCCCTCTCTTGCTGGAGAGGAAGGCTCTTCCTGCCCAAGAATTACTCGCCCTCGCCCCCCCCTTGAACTGCTGAGTGCAGGAGCATCACCTGTCCATCAGCTGGATTCTTTGGGGACAGGGATGGATCGATGGATTGATTTACAGTATTTATTTATGGGGGGGCAGGTGCATGTGAAGGGTCTGAACTGTTAGTTCTTTCACTGAATCAGAAATCTCTTGCTGGCCAAGATTTTTCCAAGAAATATTCAGCTCCTCTCCCTCCACCATAAATCTAGGCAACTGCCCTGCTCCTCCCAGTCCTGCCTTGTCCTAAAGGTTGGGGGGGGGGTCCCTGGGTCAGGTATTCCTCAGTGCAACCCCACTGCCCCTTCCTGAATAGTTATCCCCTTCAGGATGTCCTCCTTGGGGGCTGCAATTAGCTCCTGCAGACCCTGGGGCAGCAGAGCCTTTCTCTTGGGGGAGGGAGGCTGGAGGAACCCCCCCCCCGCCTCCCAGCCAACCCCCAGAGTCTGTCCCTTCCCCCATCTGGGTCCTGCCTTCTGGGAGCTCTCTGCTCCTTTTGACCCGAGAAGAAGTATTTTCTGCCTGGTCTGTGGGGAGGGAGCAGTTGCAGCGTATTGGGGTCCCCCCCCATGGAGAGGGAAGGTGAGGAAGGAAGGCTGCCCTTGCTGCTGCCCCCCCGCCCCCCACTGCCTAGTGGTGGGATGGGGCAGCCCTGCCTGCTCTCAGGAGGGAAACCCAGTCTGTAGTCTGGTGGGCTGACCCGGGGCAGTGGGCAAAGGCTGCTTGGCCTCTCTCCTTAAGCAACAGTTCTGTGCTGTCTGTGGGAGGCCTCTCCACCCCCCCACCCCCCCCCACCACCCAAGGAAGCCCCCTTGACACTTCTAGGCAGGGGGCGGGGGCGGGGGGGAGAAGGCGGGCCAAGGAAGCAGCACAAAAGACTGGAGTGAGAGGGAGAGCAGAGGAGGGTGACTCAAGACCACAGGGGGAGGGGAGAGCCGCCGAGTGCTGGTGCAGGATCAATTCTCCCCCATCGTCCTGGGACGGAGGGCTGGCTCTTGGGTGGTGGGGGGTGGGGAGAGAGAGGCTCCCAGGAGGCCTCAGAGCCCTCAGGGCTTTCGCCTTCCTGAGCTCTCCAGAGTGCTTGAAAAAGGGGGGGGTGCCACATCTTTTTGCTGATGTGGTTTCAGGCTGCTTGCATTGATTCCTGTAGTACAAATTGGGTTTTGTTGCTCTCCGTTCCCTCCTTTAATTTTGTTGAGTCCCTTATTCAGGGAGATGAAGGCGGAAGGGGTGGCTGTGATCAGATCAGTCAAAGCCACCTTAAAAGCAAGGCAACACTTTCAACAAAATACAGCCACAGTCAGGACGGAGCTGCCAAGTTGTGGACAAAGAGTTGTGGCCCAGCAGCACCAGCCGCCCGTGGGGAGGGCGTGGGGCGTGGGGGTTGCCTGCTACATAATCTCTTTCTTGGGCTGGCTGGGTGCCCAGATCTGCCAGTGTTTTTGGGGGTGGGCTCTGTGCTGTTGCAGGAGGGATCCCCAGCCTCCTTGGGGCGGCTTAGAGCTGCAAGACTGGTGTGGCACATGGCAGGGGTGGGGGGCTGTCCCTGCTCCATCTTTGTTGTCCTTTGGCAGGCAGCCGGAGGCTTTTTCCCCAGGAAGCCAGGCTTTCCCTGAGTGGTCTCGCTGGCTGGCTGGCTGAGAGAAATTGTGAAACAGGAGGGTTTGCAATTCTGTTGCTGATAAATCAGTTTTAGTAATGGGTTTGCCAAACATTTTTAATATAATGTGCACCTAATTCTTTGAAAACATTTCGATTATTAACTGGTTTTACCCTTTATTGTTGTGTTTTTAATGATTGCTCACCTTGAGTCCTTTTTTAGGAGGAAGGTGGGGTAAGAATGTTTTTAATAAACAAGTTCTCCAAGGAGTAGAGACTGATGGGGTGACATTTGCAACCTCTGTCATCTCTCTCTCTCATTCTCTCTCATTCATTTTCTCTCAGAGGCAGGAGTGCTGGGTCTCTGCAGTCCCTTTTAACAGCCAAGAAAAGTCCTGCCTTGTAGAGTCGATGTCCTGAATTCCAGGGAGGCCGAGGCAAGCTTGCTCCAAAGTGTGGCCCCTTGCTGTGCCATGTGGAGGCCCCGTAGAAGGAGTCAGCGGCCTTGGGCGGCAGATTTGGGGTGTTACAAAGGGGGCCGCAGGTGGCCTGGCATTTAATTTCTGGTTGCATGTTTACTGCCGGTGAGTGACAAGTGAGGCCACATGTGCCAACGCAAGTTGTGAGCTTTGGATATTAGCGTGCACTTTGGCAGGGCAGGGGTGGTGGTGGTGGTGCTGGGAGAGGATTTAGGGTGTGTTTGCTTTTCTGCTTCAGGCACTCCTGGCTACACAGCCACCCCGAACTGCACTGGGAAGGGGGCGTTTCTTGTCCCCCGGTCTGTGAGGGCGGTGTCTCTGGCTAAGGTTGCCTGCACTCCTGGTTTTTCTCCAGCTTCCACCTTAAGAGGGAAGGTCCAGAACTAAGGGCGTTTATACACGACCCCTAAGCTCCACTGCAAATGGCTGCAAGCTCCGGAGCTTTAAAATGTTTCCCCACCAGTTCCGGAGTTTGCAGACAATTAACTGCAACCCCGCCCACCTAAGCGTGACCCACCGCACTTTTCTTGTACCTGCTTTTGGGAGGTGAAAAATATTTGATGAGGACGTGCTGGGCTCTCCTCGCTTCTTTTTGTTTTTGTTTTTTGCCTCCCGTCCCTTTAAGAGGAACCAGGAAGTGACCGGGGCTCCCCCCCCCCCGCAGCGTCCACCAACACAGGGAGGTAAGGCTTTGCCAGGAAGTACAGAGGGGTGGAGATGCACGAAGAGCGACAAACCCCTAAGATCTCTGGTCCGAATTTAAGGGGCCAGCGGATCTTAGGGGTCGTGTAAAAAGGCCGTATGAGGAGAACTAGAAACCATTATGTTTCTGATTGGAGGCATAAAAGACATGGGGGTTGGGGGGTGGGGGGGTTAGAAAGAAGCAGCACCTACCAAGGTCTTTGCTATGCACTAGACATGTACATTAGTAGAACCTGACTTTATTCATTAACTTTTTAAAAAGTGATTGAAAATGGTGCACGTTTATGCAAGATAGTTACATCCTTTCACCACTGAAACAATGGGTGGTGAGAAGGTGTATTATTGCCGTTGCTGTTGTAAATTAATTTATATCTCACCTTTCCTAAAAAAAAACTTTCAGAAGAGGAGATAGATTAAAAATCCCATTTAGCTTAAAAATCCCCCGAAACCTTACAGCTCCACCGTGACAACCATAAAATTTAAGCCAAGATATTAAAACCAGTTTAAATGGGCAAACGGTGCAGATTTAAAGTGATGCGGTTTCAAGGCACGCTGAAGCTCGTTGGAGGACGTGCGACCTTATGGTGGTGGTGGGGAGAAGCACTCACAGGGGTGTTTCCTGCCAAGAGGCGAAGGCAAGACCGGCCAGTGTGGCTGGCAGCCCCATCTCGGAGGGAGGAGGCAGCGGTGGCAGTGGTGATGAGCTGGGCTCTGAGTCCCATGTGCCTGTCCCTTTAGCCAGGGACCGTGTCTTCTTCTTTCCCAGCCGGAGAGCCAGCCTGGCCAGGGGAGGGGGGGAGGGGGAGAGAGGGGCCGGGGAGGGGGGGGAGGGATGACAACCGTGTCTTCAGAACGGTCTCTTTGCCCATTGTTCTACGTGAGAGTGGGAGGCGTTTGGTGCTATGGAAGAGGGCAGTTGGTTCTGAAGGTGGTCCGCCCAGGATTGTCCTCAGATGGGTCCACCAATCCCCTCCAGGGCCTTCCCCAATGCGCCCTGGCCTGGCAAGCTCTCAGGTGGGTTCAGTCTGGGAAAGCCTTGCGGTGACATCAAGGCTGTACCTGACTACGTGCCTGTAAGGTGTGTGCGAGGCCCAAGCCAGCTAACTCACACTGGCATTTAAGGGGGCCATAACCCTGCTCTGTGCAGACACCTTAATGGGGTTTTCTAGGGTGGTCTGTGCTGCTGCCGGGGAGCATGGGAGAAGGGGTCCATTGTGGCTGAGGGTGTATCTCCCTGGTGGTGCCCCTCCTGCAATAAAAAGGAGAAGCTGATGGAAAGACATTGCAAAGAGACCCATCCATGAACCCTGGCCCTGTTTACGTCCCCTCTTCTACCCGGTCCATTCACCATCTTCCCCGTCTCTTATATGCACATTGTTTTTAGAAGGTAAGCCATAATGAAAGAAGACTGTGGCGGATGTAAAGCCAGAGAGATCCCAATTAGCTGGAGACGAGCTGCACTGTGCATCCTTCCTCTAGGCCTCCCTGGTCTTCTGTGCTGTCCTCTGGCCATGGCAGGCATCTACTGTGCGGTGTGTGTGTGTGTGTGTGTTTCAGTGAATTGTCACAGTAATTGCCGCGGAGTCAACCAAGCAGCATCAGGACTAGGATGGGAAATTTGGCCCCTCTCCCCGGCCTCCATTTCAGTCGTGTGCACATGTTGCTGTTTGCTTTCAGCAGGCGGCTTTGCTACCAGGGCAGGGAGCAAAACATTTGTAATGAATCATAAGTGTTTTAGTTAAGTCCTGATGAAAAAAGATAGTAGAACTTCACGCACACACCCGGGAGAGAGACTGTTCTTAATCCTTCCATTTGTGAGAGAGTAAACGGGGAAGAAAAGGGTGTCAGACCTCATAGAATCATAGAATCCTAGAGTTGGAAGAGACCTCCAGGGCCACCCGGTCCAACTCCCCTGCCTTGCAGGAACCCCCATCACAGGACTCCCGACAGGTGGCCACCCAGCCCTCTGCTTAAAAACCTCCACCAAAGAAGGAGACTCCACCACCCTCCTTTGTGGCAGCAGATTATTCCACTGCCAGACAGCTCTAACCGTCATGAAGTTCTTCCTAATGTTCAGATGGAATTCTCTTTTCCTGTCGTTTGAGACCATTGCCCCTCTCTTAGGGCCTTTTTACACGACCCCTAAGATCCGCTGGTCCCTTAAATTCGGACCAGAGATCTTGAGGGTTCATTGCTGTTCCTCCGTCCCCACCCGCTCTGCACTTCTTTGTTCTGTCTGCGTGAGGGGAGGGAGGGAAAAAAAGCCTTAGACAGGGACAAAAGAATAAAGCCTTACCTCCGGTGCCGGTGGAAGTTGCTCCGACCTCCGTTTACTTCCTGTTTCCTCTTTAAGGGGCGGAGGCAAAAGAAAAACAACAGAAAGAAGTGAGGAGAGCTCAGGCACTCTCCGCATCAAATATTTTTCACCATCAAAGAGCAGGTACAAGAAAAGTGCGCTGGGTCGCGCTTAGGTGGGCGGGGTCACACTTAATTGTCTGCAAACTCCGGAGCTGGTGGGGAAACATTTTTAAGGTCCGGAGCTTGCAGCCATTTGCGGCGGAGATTAGGGGTTGTGTATAAACGCCCTCACTGATCTGAGAGAGAGGAGGTGCAATAAGATTCGGTCGCTTCAGACCAGCAGGAGTTGTGGGGTGAGTGGGATGATGTTTTTGGCTAGAGGGTCTCCCTGAGACTCTGGTCTCCGCAGAGCCCCCCCCCCGCCCCCAGCTGTGCTGAGGGAGGAAACCATAGGGGCTGCTTTCACAACATTGGACTCTGGAAATCCTAGCAGGTTTTTGAAGCTGTTCCTGGTCTGCCTGAGGCTGGAAGGAGCTCCTTAAAGGCGGCTGGAGGTCACAGAGCCTGCAATGAGCTCCTCTCATGGGTTTGGCTCCCGGATGGCTCTTCTGAGAGACAGGAAGATGTGTTTTTGTCCACACCAGAGATAACGGACTTCTAGACCCTGGCTCTGCCCTTCCCTTGGCCAGCAGTTCCCCGGCTGGAATTGGGGAGGGGGCACACTTGGCGTCCTTGCCTGTCTCTGGAAGGAGAACACCCACCCAAAGCCAGGCCTTCAAGGCACCAGGTTTTCTTGGTGGTTTGTCAGGCTGCTGATTTGGAATCCAGGTGTACATTTCCAGGCAACCTGGGGGATGCCGCTGACATGCAGAATGGGCACGTGGGGTGTCCAGCCAGGCCTCTGGTTCATTCTCTGCCCTTGCCAGTCAGAAAGGTAGGAGATGGGGGGGGGAGGCAAGAGTAGGGGCAGTCCTGGCTGAGACCAGCTCCCCTGCCTGGCCAGAAAGTGGCTGCCAGGCACTCAGGGCAGCTGGAAGGGCCGGTAGCAAAAGGCTGGCGGTACCCCTTCCTCTGAAGTGGGGGGACGGACGGATGGGTGCTGCTGTAGCCGGTGGGCCGGTTGCTTCGAGGCTGCTCTGCATCAAGGGTGGCCTGGCAGGGTCAAAATGTGGGGGGTGGGGGTGGGGGGCAGTGCTGAGACTCCAAAGGGGAGTGGGCTCTGAGCTATCTGTGACGGATCAGGAAAGAGATCTGGGTGCGTTGGTGGACAGCTCAATGACGGTGTCTACCCAGGGTGTGGCAGCGGTGAAGAAGGCCAATTCCATGCTAGGGATTATCAAAAAGGGGATTGAAAACAAAACAGCCAACATTATAATGCCATTGTACAAAACGATAGTAAGGCCGCACCTGGAGTATTGCTTACAGTTCTGGTCACCACATCTCAAAAAAGACATAGTGGAACTGGAAAAGGTGCAGAAGAGAGCGACTAAAATGATGACTGGGCTGGGGGACGTCTTTTTTTTTTTTTTTTTTGTTTTTTTAATGTTTTTTTTTTTTTTTAAGCTTTTTTATTGAGGAAGTTACAGCATATATTTCAATCTTTACAATTTTCCAAAACATTACATCATCGTTTAGTCTCTTCCTCATTGACCCTCCCCCAGCAAGAAATCACTATCCTTTCATGTTGAACATTATTAAGGCATGATGGAATAGTCTAGCCCATTTCTCGTTCTCAGGCTTCCCTTTTATCCAATTTATATATTTCTCCCACTCCTTTAGAATTCTATGTTTCCCTTCTATGTTTTCTTCTTGCATACTTTGTATCCAATTATTTTTGAAAAAATTCATGTATATAATCTTTCCATTTATCATATTTCCATTTCTTTTGGTCCTTCCATCCACCCATTAGTACCATTATAGCTGCTGCTATTCCGTAGTAGACAATCTTTTTACGCTTCTCCATTGTTTTCTCTATCTACTAGGCCTAAGAAAATATAGTCTATTTTTAGCTCAATCCTTTTCTTTGTAATTTCTGATAACCAATTTTCTACTTTCCTCCAATATGTTTGTATTTTCTCGCAGTTCCATATCATATGTACAAAAGTACCTTTTTCTTTTTACAATGCCAACAATTTTGTGATATATTATTATTTATTCTATTTAATTTCTGTGGGGTATAATACCATTTATGCAATATCTTCAATTGCATATCCTTAATTTTTTCCAATTTTACCTCTCTTATCCCCCATAATATAGCCTGAATCTTTTCTGTATTTAAGTCCATATCTCCCTCCCAATTATATTTAATTAAATTTTCATTCTGATTTCCCAATCTAACCAAATATCTATAGATCTCTCCTGCTCCAACCTTTTTTTCTTCATATTTCTTATACACCACTTCCCATTGTCTATCTTCTTTTCCTTAAGAGAAAGGAACCATTGATCATATTTCCTTTTCATACTTTCTGCCACCATCCATTTTTGATTCCCTAATATCCCTTTTAATTTATTTATTGCCCCTCCTGTTGACATTAATTCATGCATATCTTTGATTTTGTAATATCCTTTCTCTTTTAGATTCTTTATATCTTTTGTGACAAAATCTTCCCTCTTTATTAAACTGTTCTAAAGGGCCCCAATTCGATACTCCACCTATTTTCGTCCTTTTTATTAAAATTTCCATTGTTACTTGCCTTGGTCCCTTAACTTCTTTCAGTATTCTTTTATCTCTATCAAATATCCCTAAGTAACCTGCTGAGTTATTTATTGCATCTTCTACTCTTTTCCATTTGGGTGTGGGGTATTCCTCCACCTTCATTGCCCATTTTAATTGGAAGGCTATATAATACTTTTCCAAAGAGGGCATACTCCATCCTCCTTCTTCTTTTATTGCATATAGGATTTTATGTTTAATTCTTTGATTTTTCTTGCCAAGAGCCCATTTCCTTAATGATGTGTCCCATTTCTTTAAAATCTTTTCTGAAAGTAATATTGGGAGAACCTGAAATAAATATAACAATTTTGAAACTATAAAGATTTTCAAAGCCCTAATTTTTGACAGTATTCCCATTTTTTTATCTTTCCAGCCCTTTATTATTTTCTGGATCTTTCTCCAAGTTTTGTTATAATTTTCCTTACCTAGTTTTTCCCAATTTTTTGTTAATACCACTCCTAAATAAATCATTTTTTTAACACCCTTTCCCATTTTCATTTGCAATCTTAATTGATCTTGCTCCTTCCTAGGAACGTTTAGAAACATAATTTCTGATTTTTGTAAATTTACTTCTAGTCCTGATATTTTTTCAAATTTCTTTAATATATTAAACAGGGGACCTGCTGCTTCTAATGGGTTAGTCAATATTAAAATTAAGTCATCCGCAAACATGTTTAACTTTATTTCCTCTTTTCCTATTTTATATCCTTTTATTTGAGCACATTCTCTCAAATTTTGGGCCAATGGTTCCATCGCTAATGCAAATAATGGGGAGATAAAGGGCATCCCTGCTTTGTACCTCTTTCCACTTTAAACTTTTCTGTTAATGATCCATTTATTCTTACCCTTGCAAAGTTTTCTTTATAAATTTCCTTTACTGCATTTGCATAGGGACCTATAATATCCATCTGTTTTAATAACTTTAGTAAATACTCTCTTCCTACCGAGTCAAAAGCTTGTTTAATATCCAATTTTACCATTGTTACTTTACTTTGTTTCCTTTTGGCATCTGCCATTATATTCATTACTATTCTTATTGGATCACCTATATATCTTCCCTTGACAAACCCATATTGATCCTCCTGTGTTAGATCTGGAATTGCAACCTCTAATCTTTTAGCTAATATTTTTGTAAAAATTTTGTAATCTTGATTAGCCAATGTGATTGGTCTATATGAAGCTACTTGTTCTTCTGCTTTACCTTGCTTTTTAATAGGGATAATTTCTGTCTCCTTCCATGTTTCTGGGATTCCTTTCCCTTGCATTATATCATTAAATAATTTCTCCATTCTTTCCCCTAACCCCTCTTGAAACTGCCGGTAAAACAGAGTCGTAAAACCATCTAGGCCTGGAGCCTTCCCCATTTTTAATGTTCCAATTACCTCCTTAATTTCATCTACTGTAATCTTATCATTTAGCCTCTTCTTTTGTATTTCAGAGATTTTACTTCTGACTTGTAAATCTTCTTCACCTTGTCTTTTCTTTTGGAACGCTTCCTTAAAATATTCAGTTATAATTCTTTTTTTCTCCTCTTCTTTATATTTACATTCCCCTTTTTTATTTTTTAATCTCCTAATGAAGTTTTTACTTTTCTGTATTTTTAAATAAGATATAAATCTTTTCCCTGCCTGAATTGTCGTCCTTTGAAATTCATTTTTAACCAGGGCTTGTTTCTTCCATAGAAGTAAATTATTTATTTCTCTTATGAGGAAAGGCTAAAACATTTGGGGCTCTTTAGTCTGGAAGAAAGGCGCCTGAGGGGGGATATGATTGAGACATACAAAATTGTGCAGGGCATGACTAAAGTGGATAGAGGGAAGCTCTCACAAAATACCAGAACTAGGGAACATCCACTCAAACTGAGGGTTGGGAGAGTGAGAACAGACAAAAGAAAATATTTTTTTACCCAGCGTGTTGTTAATCTGTAGAACTCCCTGCCCCAGGAGGTGGTGATGGCACCTGGCCTGGATGCCTTCAAAAGGGGATTGGACAGATTCCTGGAGGAGAAGTCCATCACAGGTTACAAACCATGAGGGAGATGTGTAATCTCCAGGCTTAAAACCGGGGTACTTCAAAGGCCAGATGCAGGGGAGTGGTATCTGGAGACAGAGATCTAGTCTCGTGGGCTCCCAGAGGCATTTGGTGCGGCCGCTGTGAGATCCAGGAAGCTGGACTAGATGGGCCTTTGGCCAGATCCAGCATGGCTCTTCTTAGGTTCTTATGTTCTTAGTGTGGCCAGGGTCAGAGGGCACCGGGGCAGCATCCCTTCTTGGGCCATCATGTCTGCCTGACCAGCTGTGGCTTCCCAGATTGTCAGCCCATCTCCTCTCAGGCCAGCTATTAGGCAGGGGCGCTCCTTCTGTGGAGCTTAGGTGTTGCACTGGCAGGCTGTGCCCACATCCCGGGGGGTAGAGGGCTCTGAGGCCGTGCCCCCTCCCTCCCTCTGGATATCTGCCCCATCCCAGAGGGGCTTCCTCAAGCGTCTGGAGCCTGATCCTGCTCAGGGTGCTGTTTATTCTGGAAAGGAGGCCACCTGAGTGATCTCCTTGCCTGCCTGGCAGCTTCAGAGCCTCTCTTCCGCAACCCGTCACCACTCCTTGCCAGACTTCAAAACACAGAGCGGGGTGAAAATTGACAACTCCACCGAGATGTCATTAATTGGGATCTGCTCAGCATCCCTTTGTGCTCATAAGGCTTTCATCACCCGCTCCTGTCGTCAGGAGGCACCTGCTTTCCTGGGATGCGCTGCCAGAGGCTTGGTGGAGGCAGTGGGAGAGTCACCAAGGGGCTTGGGGCTTGCCTTTTTTAAAACCACAAGCCCACCACGCCGCCACTGCTGCTGCCACCTGCAGCCCCAATGACATGTGCCTGGCTGTGTCCCGCATCCTTTCTCCTTGGCCATCAGCAAATGCCCCTGCCTCACCAAGGGGGAGCTTCTTGTGACCCAGCTGCCCCATTGCCCCGGGGGGGGGGCATCAACAGCTGGTGCATGTATGGGTAAGATGCTCATTTGCATTGAACCCCTGTATTGATTTGGGGGTGTGTCTGTTTTGTTCTGTCACAGAGGAGTTGCCTCCCTGGGGTTGAAGTCTTCAGAGCCACACAGAGACCCGTATTGTGGTGGTGCCCCCTTCCCCCCCCAGGTGAATGAAAAGTGGAAGGGTCTGCAGAGACTCCTTGGAGGAAGTTCTGTGGGTATTGTGCCACCATGTTAGCAGAAGCCACCAGCACAGCAAGAAAACGTAGTCTTTATCCCAGATTTATAACTCTGGGAGCATCTTCTTCCAGCCAGGTGGCAATAGGCCAACCAGGTCAGTCAAGCCGTCAGATCCCCCTCCTTCATCTAGGCACTGATTTCTCCTCCCTGGGAAGGAGGTGGGTCACTACCGTTGACTGCTTCTCTCCCCAGCCAGTGTCCACATAGGAAGGAAGAGAGACCATGGGAGGGAAGGATGGTTCTCCCCCGCCTCCCCATGCAGGAACAACAATGCCTGCCTGACCCCGGGGGGGGGGGCAGAGGGGGCCTGCCTGCCTCCTTTGCACAGAGTGTCAAGAGGCATCCTTGATAACATGCCGTTTCTGAGATGCAAGTGGCGTTCTCCCTTCATCCAGGCTCAAAGAACTGCCAGCTGGTGCAGCCACCGAGCAGGGAGGAGGCATCGTGAAGCAGGCACAGGCACGGTGGCCGGTCACGGTGGTGCTGGGATCTTGCCAGGTTGATCCACGGTCTTGCCTGGTCCAGGAGGACGTGTGCCTGAGATTGTGGATTCATAGACTTGTGATGTTGGGAGGGGCCTATGAGACCACAGAAGTCCAACCCTCCTTCTGAAGGGAGGAATGCCAATCACAAGATGCCTGTCTTCATCCCAGAGCTCCAGCCTGCCCGGATCATTTGAGTTTTGCTTTTGTTTTTCAGGGTATTAGCCATTTCAACTAATGTTGCATCATCTGCAAATCTGACTAGCGTTCCCGGCACCCCCTGATCCAGGCCACTAATGAAAACATTGAAGAGCCCTGGGCCCAGGTCTGAGCCCTTGAGGTACCCCACTTGTTACCTCCACCTACTTAGAGAAGGAGCCATTAATCATCACTCTCTGAGGATGATTCGGTAGCCAGCTGTATGGGTCCACCTGACCCTCTGTGCTGGCTACGCAGAGTCCCCTGGGGCACTCGGATCACTGGCTTTGCTGCAGGCTAGCCATAACTCTATCGGCTGCAGGCTGAGCAATCGCTGGCAGCCCCTCCCCGCGCCCTGGCCACGGATCCTGGCGGTTCTGCCCTGGTGGGGACAGAGGAGGCGGGGCTGTGCTGCAACAACAGAGATGGGACATGGAGGATGGCTGTGTCCTGCACGCCAGGCACACCGGACATAAAGGCCTTTGTGTGCTGTGGGGCCTGTCACCCTCTGGGTGTGCTTTCTCTTTCTTGGGCAGAACAATGCCTGGCCTTTACCCTCCCCGGCCATTCAGGGCCACCTGTGTGCCTCCCAGGGCACTGCCTTTCTGTTTCAAAACTGGGCGGCGCGCGGGGGGAAGAATGCCTTGCGATTGCGGTGTGTGTGTGTGTGTGTGTGTGTGTGTGTGTGTGTGTGTGTGTGTGTGTGTGTGTGTGTGTGTGTGTGCAGAGAGCAGTGATGCTCTGGCTGGCTGGCTGGTTTGTTTAATTCCTATAGTGATCCTCCAGTAGTCACACCGCTCTGGGTGGTTTACAAATTAAAAACTCGGAACCCCCACATGACTTCATATGACAATGCAACCAACATTGCGGATCTAGATCCAAAAGGTCTTTTCATACTGAAAAGCATGCAGAAGAAAAGAAAACAGATTTAAAAATCAATATTAACTGCATCTGGGAATACGTTGCGGAAGGCAGCTTTGTAACATTCTGTCTTCATTCCTCTTGGAGTGTTGGGGGACTTATCTCCCCCCCCCCCGTGGGTGGCCCTAACCCTTTCCCTACCTCCTAGAAGTCACCCTGGTTCTTGCTTTGGCCTCCTGAGGAAGGCTGTGGTCTCCTTCTCTTCTCCACAGACATTGGCACGCTCTTCTAGCTGGGAAGAGCCACATGCCTCGGCTTTTGGCCCACATACTGTACCGTATTTTTTCCATCTATAAGACCCTCTCCCCCTGTGTATAAGACGATCCCTATTTTTCCAACCCAAAATTAAAGTTTTGCAACCGTACTGTTCTTGGCTTATTCTGGGTATAAAATGGCCCTCAATTTTAAGTCTAACTATTTTAGACAAAAACATAGTCTTATACACAGAAAAAATACTGTTACTCTTGGGGTAGTGCCTGTGCATCACAGCCCCGGCCTTCCACCTCCAGCCACTTTCCTTAAATATGGGTCATGAATCCCCTCATGTGGCTTCTCCTCTTCCAGCCCCTCCCCCCCCACAGCCAGTCCCCAATTATGCAGCCTTCTTGGTATTTGTGCAGGGGGTGGCTTTCCAAACTAGACTATACGTAGGTCAGTGGTGGTGAACCTTCAGCACTCCAGATGTTTTGGACCACAACTCCCAGAATTCCAAGCCTAGATTGCTACTGACAAAAGATTGTGGGAGTTGTGGTCCAAAACATCTGGAGTGCCGAGGGTTCACCACCACTGCTATAGGCGATACCTTTTTAGGCCACTGATAAAAAATAAATAATCATTGCAAGCTTTCATGGACAATACCCACTTTTTCAAAACATGTACCAAAAGTTTTTGCTTCAGTGTAATATTTTTGTGGCCAAGTAGGGATATGCAGACAAGATTGTGGCCTTGTTAGGTGGATTGATACTCATTTGAGAAGTTTCAGAGAGGGTAGCTGTGTTAGTCTTTTCAAGAATTTCAGGCAAAAATCAAAGAAAAACAAAACAAAACTAAAGACACATACCACATGTTTTGTGTCTTTTGTTTTGTTTTTTTCTTTGATTTCATTTGAGAAGCTGTACCCTCCAAGTGCTCTCAATGGTTCCTAATTGTCCTGGAGAGAAGTGACACTTGAGGGAGTGCAGGATCTTAGACCTTCTGTTGCTCAGTGTCTTTAATGAGGACTCAGATGAGGGTGAAAGCGGGATGAACATCCCATCTGCAGATGGCACCCAAATTTGGAGGGGTGGCTACTACTACTAATTGGGAAGCCTCCCATCAGAACTCAAGAGGGCCTTGAAAGACCAGGGGACCCGGCACAAAGGAAGCATCCTGAGTTCCAACAAGTAAAAAAAAAAACCCAAGTCCTGCACTTGGGTGGGAAGAATGAGACATACAAATGCAGGGTGGGAGGCCGTTGGCTCAGCAGCGGCATGAACAGAAAGGGTCCAGGTTTTAGCAGACGTCAGGATAAACCAGAGTAAAGAGTGTGCCCTAGCAGAAATAAAAGTGGCGGGAAAGCTGAAAAGCCAATGCTGTATTGGGCTATTTCAAGAGGAGTGCAAGGTCCAAGGCAAAGGATGGAAGGACGCTCCTCTACCCTGATTAGAACCGGTCTGAAACCGGCACAGTCTCTAGAAGGATGTATTGGGAAAATGGGGAGGTGTCAGAGGAGGACAACCAAGATGGTCTGGAAAGCGAGGCCTATTAAAAAAAGGGAAGAGAGAGAGAGAGAGAGAACTCAGTCTATTTCGTGCAGGAAAGGGAAGGTTGTGGTGATCCAGTCGCCATCCCCATATTCGTGGCTGGGGGGGGCTGCTGTCACCTGGAAGGTGTGGTTCCTCCCTCCCCCCCGAGGGTCGGACTGGAAGAAATGTGCCAAGAGCAAGAGAAGCGGCTCCCACTAAATGGTAGAAAGAGCCTCCTGAGTGGGGACTGTCTCAGAAGAAGGAGGGGTCCTTTGCGCTGGAGGGGTTTAAGCTGAAATGGGGTGCTCAGCAGCCCTTAGGGTTGCTGTGGGGCTGTAGGGCTTCCTGCTTCTTCAGGGGGTGCTTGGGGGGTGCTTTCAGCTCTGCAGTTCTGCAACTCTTTGCATGTGTATCTGGTGGTGAGTCTTGGAAATAGAGGTTTGTTGGCATTATTGCAGAAGGATTTCAAAAGTCAAACCTTAGCGTTTTATGATATTTTGAGCTATTTAAATTATTGACTCTCTAGCAGCCCATGGACCAACCGGCTGTCTCTTGGGATGGAGGCGGAGGAGGAGAAAGATAGGACAGGATGGAGCAGGGGAAGGGCTGTGCAATGACCACGGAATAGCCACGCAGGGCTTGGAAAGAGAGCCCAGCTGGCTGGCTAAGGGGCAGAATGGAGGGAGGACCTTTTCAAGGGAAAATGAAACAATGTACAGGTATTCTTGAAGGCTTTCAGGGGTGAGATCTGATAGCTGTTGAGTTTTTCAGGCTGTTTGGTCATGTTCTGGAAGTTTTTGTTCCTTACGTTTTGCCAGACTTTGTGGCTGGCATCTTCACAGTACAAGGAGCTTAGGGAACTAGGAGTTCTCTCTGTGCTCTGGAGTATAGAGTGAGTGAGACTGTGGGGTTTTAAAGTTGTGGGAAAGAGGAAACTTGTCCTATGCAGGAGAATAGGTCATTAGTCATTGTACTGTGATGAAGGGATTAAGAAGTTTCACTACAATCAGTGGTGGCAGTGATCCTTCTCTATGGTTGATGGGTGTTGTTACCTGTTCTATTGTGTGAACTGATCACCAGTGCTTGTGGCTGGGTGGGAATAATTGAACTTTGATCTTTTGCAGGCTGTAGTTTTCAGTACTGAAAGCCAGGCTTTGTTGATTTTTAGACTTTCATCTTTTTTGTTGAAACCATGTTTATGTTTGTGGATTTCAATGGCTTCCCTGTGTAGTCTGACATAGTGATTGGTAATGTTGTCCAGTACCTCTGTGTCCTGGAAGAGGATTCCATGTCCAGTTTGTTTCAGGGTGTGTTCAGCTACTGCTGATTTTTCTGGTTGTTTTGTCTTTCATGTTTTTGATTCTGGTCTGGATGCTGCACTTTGTGGTCCCAATATACACCTGGCCACAATAACAATGTATCCTGTATACTCCTGCAGTGGCAAGTTGGTTCCTTTTTTCCTTTGCTGACCATAACATCTGCTATATTTTTGTGGTGGGTCTAAGTACTGTTTGTAGGTTGTGTTCTTTTCAACACTTTGTCCATGCAGTCCATGACTCCTTTTATGTATGGCAGAAATACCTTGTTTGTTGGGGGCTATATTTCTTCAGTTTGGTGTTGTTTTTTCCAGTTTAATGGCTCTTTTGATTTCTTTCTCAGAATATTCATTTGCCCAATTCAGGTGGCTGAGTTCAATGCTGAGGAATTCAGCTTCACAGTTTTAGTTTGCACAGTCTACAAGTGTTTTGATTTTGCCCCTTTTTTGTCACGGGTGGTGGTTGGTTTTTCTGTAGACCTTGAGTCCTAATTGGAGGACCAGTTTGCATATGACCATGACATCTCAAAATGGGAGTTTCCCCTGTATTTCTTTTCCATGGTGAATTGTATGTTTGGGTGGATGTTGTTGAGGTAGGTTAGAAATTCTTCCAGTTTATCTTCACTGTGGTTCCAAATTACGAATGTGTTATCCGCATATCGGAACCAGACTGTGGGTGCAAATGGTGCTGCATCCAGAGCTTGTTTTTTGAAATGTTCCATGTAGAAGTTTGCTATTACCAGGCTGAGGAGGCTCCCCATGGAAACTCCCATCTGCCTGTTCATAGAAGTCATTCTCCCACATTCTGACACGAGTTCTGACTTAGGGCAATCCTTCTTCAGCATTTTCCAGGTAGGGAGTACACAGAAGTGATTCACCCTTCTCTCTTTCTGATAAAGAGGTCAACCTTGGACTCACAGCTGAGGACCTTCCAGGGCTGTGCAGTGTGCCCAAGGCCACGCAGGCAGGCTCGGTGGGGTGACAAACACCAAACCCCTGACTATGCAGCCTGAGGCCCAGTCCACTGAGCCAGCTAATTATAAAATCTTACCAACAGGCTAAGCATCTTGCACTAATCACAAAGTACTTGGATGAAATGATCCCATAGTGGCACAATGCCACTGCTGATGGTTCCTGCTTCTACTCCTTGCTGCCAGCCCGGTTCTTGGTTGGGGTCTGGGGTCTGCCTTGGTGAAATCAGGAATGGACAGGCAGGCATGGAGTGAAGCGAAAGGCACTCTGTCTCAAACTGGTTGCAAGGCCTCCCTTTTGGACCCTCCTGCTCCCCTTCCAGGCTTGCCCCGGGGCTTTGGCTGGGTGCTCCAGGAAGGACTGACCAGGAGGGGGGGCTGGTCAGTCTGGTGGGCTGGTTGCCTTGAGTTGTTCACAAGGGCTAAAGGGTCTGACCCAGGGCTTTGTGGCATGACTGGAGTGGGCTGGTGGGAAGATGCTCAGGTGGCTCGAGTGGGTCCGGGAGAGGGCTGCATGACACTTGCGCGGCTGCTGGTGGCTGCAGGGAGCCTCCAAGAATGTCCTGGGGCTCCAGTTTGCCAGAGGCAGGCTGTTATGCCCTGCAAAGCCTTTTGCAGCCTTAGGAGAAGAGAAGAGTGAAGTTGTAAGGGCCCTGTAAGGCCATCAAGTCCAACCCCTTGCTCGAGTTAAGAATGCAAACTGAAGGAGATCTTCCAGGTGTTGGTCCTCTTGAAAGCCTCTGGTGTTAAAGAACTCCCCACCTCCCCTGGAGGCCTCGGGCGCCCATTGCCACCCGACCCTAACAGTTAGGAAATTTTCCCTGGCTTCCTGCATCTTGAGCCTCTTGTTGCTCATCCTGCACTTGGGGAGGATGGAGAACAGATCCTGACCCCTCCTCTGTAGGACAGCCTTTCAAGCCTTTGAAAAGTGCTATCGCATTTCCCCCTCAGTCTCCTTTTCTTCAGGCGAAAGCTCCCCAGGTATTTCTAGTCTTACTGAGCCAGAGGTCCCCCAATCTTGTAACTGTGCATTAGATTTCTTCTTCCTTTGCAGTAATTTGCACTTTCCCCTTTTAAATTTCATTCTCCAGCCTATCAATATCTTTTTGAATTTTGCTTCTGCCTTCCAAGGCATTGCTTTTTCCACCCAGTTTTGTGCCATCTGCAAGTCTGTCAGAGAGAGAGAGAGAGAGAGAGGGAGAGGGAGAGGGAGAGGGAGAGGGAGAGGGAGAGGGAGAGAGGAGGGCTTTGAGGGCACCCTACTTGCCCTGCCTCCCAGAGAGCCAGGAAGTCCTGCTTTAGGTGCTGCTGTTGCTGTTGCTGTGGCCAACGTGGAACTCTCTGGTGGCCAAGTCTGGATTTGCCACCTGACCGAGTCCCTCTGCAAGGATCTTGGCTAGCTCGTCTTTCTAGGGTATTCTAGAAAATGTGTGAGGATAGCTCTCTTCCCTTCTTTTGGTGTGCAACTCTTGTCAGTGAGGGAAAAGGGGCAGCTGGGAGGGCCCTGGAAGCGGACGAGAATTCTCTCTCCCTTTTTTTTTTTCTGAGGGTTGGGGGCTCCAGAGAACTGAAAGCAAGTGTGCTGCTCAGGCCCCCCAACAATCTCCCATAAACCCTCGCTGGTGCTCTTGGGTGTTTGCTGCCCTCATAGCTGTGATGTTCCCTGGGCCCCCAGGAAGGTTTTTTTTGGGGGGTGCTTTTTGAGCAGGGCTCTTTCCTAAATCAGGAGGGCTCTTCTGCTCAAGGAGGCACCTCCATTCTTGAGGTGGGTCTCTGATTCAGCAAGATGGGCAGGGCAGCCTCCAGGCAGATCACTGTTGGCCACCCTTGCAATCCTGCCTCCACATGCCTGGGAGGGTCGTGCTTTGTGTGTGTGTGTCGGGGGGGGGCACCCGGGGGCCTCACTGACCCGGTGCGTCCTTTCGCAGAAACATGTTGGCCAACGCTGCCACGATGCGGATCCTGATCAAGGGGGGGAAGGTGGTGAACGACGACTGCACCCTGGAAGCGGACGTGTACATCGAGAACGGGATCATCCAGCAGGTGGGCCGTGAGCTCATGATCCCCGGCGGGGCCAAGGTCATTGATGCCACGGGCAAGCTGGTCATCCCGGGGGGCATCGACACCAGCACCCACTTCCACCAGACCTTCATGAACGCCACCTGCGTGGACGACTTCTATCACGGCACCAAGGTACCCCCCCTTTCCCTTCTCTGCTGGCACGTGGGCGCGCGGGGGGGGGGAGAGGAAAGGTACCCAGAAAGGGTATCTGGTCAACAACATGGTTCCCAGTGGTTGGCTTGCAGAAGGAGACTCACCTGGAAAAGGGTCTGTATGTGTATGTGTGTTTGGGGCGGGGGGTTATGGTTGGAGGTTGGACCAGGTCCACATGATCTCCTCCCAAAGGATAGGGAACAACTGCAAAAATTCTAAGATGCACCCTAAGAGGGACCATCTCTAAAAGAAGTCAGGAGGAGTGATGATCTCTGAACCACCCATGGCCAGGCTGACCACACGTTCTGATGGTTGGTGTGTTCCAGAAAGGGCGGCCTCTCCTCCTTCCTCCTTGCTGTCAAGTGTCTTGTTGGCCTCTCACTTCCCCAGCGTTCTTTTCGCTTCAGCCCATCTGCTGCCGCTGGTGTACCCATCTCGCCAGGGGAATCACCCAGCCTGGGGGTCCTGGACTGCTTGTGTGTGTGTGTGTGTGTGTGTGTGTGTGTGTGTGTGTGTGTGCGTGCGTGCGTGCGCACACACACACACACACACACACACACACACACACACACACACACACACGCTCTGTCTTCCAGATGTCTTCCTCATCCTGTCTGGGGTTTTGATAGTGGGGGTAGTGGTCCTAGGCCCTGGCGATGGCATCGGAGAGTGTGCAGGGGAAGTGAGGATGTCTCTAGCAAAGGAAGGGCCATGTGTCTCTGCCTTGCCCCCAGTGGTCTCCTGGTGGGTAAAAAGGCAGGCATGGATTTCTCCCCCCCCCCCATCTCTGCCTGTTGATCAGCTTCTGCCGTTCCCGTTCTGTGTGTGCAGAAGCATCCCTGGGCATCCCTTGCCATGGAGGCCTGTGAGGAGGTGGACCCATAAGGCCTCTGACTCTGGCCTTCCTCCTTCTCTGTGGTGGTGGTGGGGGAGAAGGAAGAGGAGGAGGACCATTGGCAGCACCTCCTTCTCCAGCTGGACCAGACAAGCCCTGCTGCCTGAGGGTGTTGTTGTGTGTGAATGCCAGCCTGTTCCCTGCTTGCACTTTCCTAACCAGGGCCAAGAAGGTCATTCCCCCCACACACACACACATACACACCACAGGGCCTGGTGGGGCGAGATTGCCATCCCTGGCAGAGGAGACATGATGGGTGAACCTCTTCAACGGAGACGGTCTGGCGTTATGTGTGCTGTGGTCAGTGCCCCCCTTCATACGGGAACCCTCTATTCCAAAACACCTCCTGGGGGGTGGGTCCCTATGCCCTCCCTGCATTTTCTCCCCCATCAGCCTCACCTTCTGTGCTTGGCCAGCCCCCCCCAATTCCCAACTGAGTTCATTCAGAACGAGCCCCCTTTCTTGGTGTGTGTGTGTGTGTGTGTGTGTGTGTGTGTGTGTGCGTGTGTGGGGGTATTGAAAGCCTGGCCCCTGTGCTGGAGATGCTTTAAAGCAGTGCTCCCCAACCTTTTGAGGACCGGGAAATTTTTAAAAATTTTCTGTGGCCCGGGGTGGGGGTGGGGAGGGGGGAGAATGCGAAAGGGGGTCCGGCGGGGAGGCAAAAGGGGGTGAAAGCAAATGATGGGAGGGAAGGAGGAGGGGAGGCACGAGACCGGCGGCGGCACTCACCGGCTTGGGGCGTCGGGGTGCCACTCCCCCCACACACACACGGGCGGGGTGGGGGAACCCGGGGCTCCTGGGCAGGCGGACCCCCGCCTCCTCCTCCGGCGCCGGGAGTCGCGCGTGGGTCTCGCTGCTGGCGCCCCGCTTGCTCCTGCTGCCGCCGCCGCCGCCATGGGCCTCCTCCTCCGCCGGGAAAGCGAGCGGGGCGCCAGCAGCGAGACCCGCGCGCCTCCTGGCCCCGGCGCCCGCGCAGCACCCGCCAGGCCGCACCGGGAAGCGCCCTCGCGGCACCAACGAGCCGCCGCCGCCTCCTCCTGCTCCTGTTCCTCCTCCTCCTCCTCCTCCTCCCGCCACCGCCGCCGGAGGAGCAGCAGCAGCCACCCCCCGCAATCGCCCTCCCGCCGCCGCCGCCGCCGCCGCCGCAATCGCCCCCGTCCCGCCGCCGCCGCCACCACCCCTCTGCAATTGCCCTCGCTGCTGCTCCTTCGGCGGCGGTGGCGGGAGGAGGAGGAGGAGGAACCGGAGCAGGAGCAGGAGGAGGCGGGCGGCGGCTCGCCGGTGCCGCGAGGGCGCTAGCGCGGCCGGGCGGGTGCCGCGCGTGGGTCTGCTGCTGGCGCCCGCTTGCTCCTGCTGCCGCCGCCGCCGCCGTGGGCCTCCTCCTCCGCCGGGGAAAGCGAGCGGGGCGCCAGCAGCACTTTTCCCGGCGGAGGAGGAGGCCCACGGCAGCGGCGGCAGCAGGAGCAGGAGCAAGCGCGGCGCCAGGAGCGAGACCCGCGCGCGGCTCATGGCTCAGGCGCCCCGCGGCACCCACCCGGCCGCGCCAGGAAGCGCCCTCGCGGCAACGACGAGCCGCCGCCGCCACCTCCTGCTCCTGCTCCGGTTCCTCCTCCTCCTCCTCCTCCTGCCGCCGCCGCCGCCGAAGGAGCAGCAGCAGCAGCAGCGAGGGCAATTGCGGAGGGTGTGGGGCGGCGGCGGCGGGATGGGGCGATTGTGCGGCGGCGGGGGCGGTTGTGGGGGGTGGCTGCTGCTGCATCGCCCCGTCCCGCCGCCGCCGCCGCCACCCCTCCGCAATTGCCCTCGCTGCTGCTGCTGCTGCTCCTTCGGCGGCGGCGGCGGGAGGAGGAGGAGGAGGAGGAGGACGCGCTGCCGCTGCTGTGGCTGCTGCTGGTGGTGGTGGTGGTGGAGGGCGAGGAGGAGGAGGGCAGAGGAGGGAGGCGGCAGCTCCTCCTGCGCTCCTCCAGCCTTCCTCCAGCCTTCCTCCTCCACCGGCGGCCCGCGGGAGAAAAGAGGAGGAGGAGGAGGGCGGCGGAGGAAAAGGGGAGGAGCCTCCCCGGCCTCCCCAGGCGGCCCGGTGCCGACCGGTCCACGGACCGGCACCGGTCCGCGGACCGGGGGTTGGGGACCACCGCTTTAAAGGATGAGGCCTGAGGAGAAGGGCTGAGTGAACTGCGACCTAGGGAGGGGGTAGTGGATGATGCCAGAAGTCCCCCACCCCAGACAGCCGTGGAGCCTCTTGCTGAAGCAGGGTCCAACTGCTGGGGTGAGGAGGGGGGCAGCTGCCGCTTTCATTTGTGGGACAGGGCCTGCAGTGGGGAGCTGGTGTCCCGGGGTGGGGTGAGGGGAGGCAGGGAAGGAGGGTGTATGTGCTGAGGAACTTTTTGCTTCACATTGTCCACCTTCTCCCACTCACTTGGCCTGGCAGGGGCAAAGCTCCTTCTTCCTCCATTGCCTGAAGGCCCAACTGGGCCCAAAACGGGCTGTGGAGGGAAGCCCAACCAGCTGGTGCCCGACCAGGGAGTCGGACACCCAGACATCTGTCTCCCTGAGGGCCCTACAACACCATAGGCCTTTAAAGGCATTCGGGGTGGGGATAAGAAACCTGTGTTTGTCACAGCTATCATTTATCCCAGGGAAAAAAGCGGCCAATTCCAGAATGACACCAAGGAACCATTTTCACCCATACCAAAATTTATCTGGGGATCAAGGTGTATAAAGCTTTTAAGTATTACAAGGATTCCAGGCAAAATTCAGCTTTTCAATTTCTAATAAAATACTTCAAAGCTGTAGAGAACATCTAGAAATTATGAGGGAAGACTGTAGGCACAACTGCTGAAGCAGAAATCTGTCCTTGCAGCTTCCGAAAAGCTGCAGGTGAAATTGCCACCCAAAGTTCTTACAACTCTGAGAAGCTGCAAACAAGAGTGCATTCAGAAACCAAACTTATAAGCAGAACTTAAATATGCTATGATCATGTTTCAAAATTGCAGGAGCATGCATTAAAAAAACGCAGTTTCTTGTAGGAAAAAGAGGGGCTGCACATATAAAAAGGTGATGAATGCATCATTAAACAGTAAAATGCATTGAGCTTTCAAGCTTTCTCTAGTCTTTAAGCATATTACTGGATGCACAAGAAAAATAAAGCCCCTTTGCATCTGTGGAGGAAATTCCACTTTCTCATCTCTTCCAAGGAACTGCTGCAAGGGGATTGCTGCTCCCAGCTGCTGCTGTTCTTGGAGGTCTGGTGCCTTGTGTCCGTGTGGCTGGGATCTGGTGTGCCTGTGGCGTGTAATCCCCTGCTCCAGCTTGCCTCTTTTATTAAACAAGCAGATGCAGGTAGCTCTGTGTGTGAGAGAGATTGTTCTCAAAATGCATATTTACATACAAATGGAATATAATAGGTCAAATGGAACAGTAGGGAGTTTGCTGAAGCATTTCAGGTTTCAACAAAAATAATTCAAAAATACTAAGTGAGTCAAACAACTCTCAAGTAAGTGAGAATAACAAATAAAATTGCCTTAATGAACGGAGACATTAGCCACTACAAAGGGACCATCAGCACAAGGTTTGAATGATGACATACAAAGCCCTAAACGGTTTAGGACCTTGCTATCTGGCAGAACGGCTCCTGCCGCCCATAACACCCTATCATCTCAGGCAGGACATTTGAGGGTGCCGTCGCTGAAGGAGGCCCGTAAATCTTTGACGAGAACTCAGGCTTTCTGAGTGGCGGCCCCTCAGGTCTAGAGCGAACTTCCTCCTGAGATCTGTCTGGCACCTTCCCTCCCAGTCTTTAAGAAGCATCTAAAGACGTGACTATTTAAAAAGGCTTTCCCTGGATATTAATCTGTTCTAATAATGATTGCTGTTATGTATTTATTTTGTTTTTATCTGTAGCCCCTTTTGCTCCTGTTCTATGCTTTTGTTATATATTGTTTACCAGTTATTGTGTTTTTATCTATATACTTCTGCTTATCTATGATATTGTATTTTACTGTTTATGGTTTTGATTTTCCTTCAGTTTGTAGCTAGATGGAGTGGTATATAAATTTAATAAATAAAGCAAAGCAAAGCAAAGTGTTCTGCTTATATACCGCCCCATACCACTTTAAGTAGTCTCTGGGCGGTTTACAATTTTAATTACAGTGTGCAGGCTACACATTGCCCCCCCCCCAGCAAGCTGGGTACTCATTTTACCGACCTCGGAAGGATGGAAGGCTGAGTGAACCTTGAGCCTGCTACCTGGGATTGAACCCCAGGTCGTGAGCACAGTTTTACCTGCAGTACAGGCATTTAACCACTGCGCCATGATATAAATAAATAAATAAATAAATAAATAAATAAATAAATAAATAAATAAATAAATAAATAATGTTGAAGGAAGAAAACAATCTCTCCCATACATCCACAGCAGTGCCCTGACCCCTCCATGTGCTCTTGGCCTAGCCATCCTCTTGGACTAGGAGTCATTCTCTTTTATCCATCCTTATCGCCTCGTCAGCTGTCAACATTTTTTTTACTCTGCCAGTGAGTTGCTGAGCTGTGTACATGGCTCAGAGGTTTTTATTGCAACGATTTCATTGAGGTAGCACACCAGGACCCTTGTGCATTGTGGGGCTTATAGAGGATAGATACATTGTGGAAAAAGCAGAAGGTACATCATTAAGCCGTAAAAACCAGAGTTGATCCGGCCTTGTGCCTGTGAGAGAAGTGAGGTATGGTCTCAGTATGTTAGTGAAAGAAGGTGTTGCTGATCCAATCTTTGGCCCCATCAGGAGAGGTCATCTGCTAGTCATAGAGACACAGGACATCTCTCCAAACCATACACGCTGGCTATGATCATCCAACTCCAATACTGAATGGCCTGGGTGTCCTCTGCAGTCCTGATGCTGGGACACCCGTGGGTGCGGTGAAGGACAGCAGTGGCCAGGCCACCCTCCCTCCGCTATTCCAGCTCAGATCCATCCAGCTGCCCCTTCTACCCTGTTTTTTTCCCAGCCGAGTGGCTGGGAGCTGTCCAGGGGGCAGGTGCTGAAGGAGGCCCTTGGCGCCAGGCAAATGCTGCCAGCCGGCACCCTGTGAGCACAGCAAGGAGGATGGTGGTGGTGGTGGTCACCAGGGCCGAGAATGAGGCAGGGGTTTGTCCCCCCACCCCTTGGCCCTGTTCTTGCCGCAGAAGGAGCCATTGGTGCTGGGGAGGGCCTGGGTGAGGTGGTCGCCTTGGCTGGCTGGCTTTGCCATTTCCAAAGGGGTAGAGATGCAGTGAGGGCTCTGCTCCAGGTCCTTTACAGACTCTCCACCTTCTCAGTAAAGGGTGGAGTGGCAGTGGACTCTCGGGGGGGGGGAGGTGTTTTCTCAAGCACAGCACTAGCACACACCCCCAAACACACATAGCACCTTCCTGTTCTTCAGGCATCTGGACAGAGGAGCAGCTGCATGAAATGTACTTGGGTATTTGCACAGAGCAGTGTTACCCCCCCCTTCTCTTTTAGACTGCCAAAGCACCCTGCCCTCAACCTGCCGGCATATCTGGACTGGCCCTCATCCCTGTTTTGTGGCTCCATTTCCGTGCCAGGGAGGAGCTCTGTCTGTCCCAAGGGCTGACCCTTGGCTGGCTCCGGTGCCTGTCACAGAACTGGTCTCTCCTCTGCTCAGCGCACTCTGGCTATTCAAGGGCACACTCCCAGCCCACCCACCTCTGGGCCCCTTTGGGGTTCCCATTTGGGGACTGGGGTGTGCCTTTGTTTTGCCTGTGTGTGAGAGAGGTGATTGATTGCTTGGTGCTATTATACAGTGTTTAAATAGATGTTAGGCTCCACAGCTAGCATGGATGGTGGAGAGCAGGCAGCGATTCCAGGAGGAAGGACCTTTTCTGCACCCTTCCAGGGTCTTAAGTCCACCAAGGGTCTGGTGGCAATGCCAGGGTTTCCCTTGGCACCTACTTTTATGGCCTTTCACCCCCACCTTCAGAGGCAGCCTCTCAAGCTGAGCCCCCCCCCTGCCCCGAGAAGTGGGTCAGAGGCCAGGGACACTTCAGCCAAACGCAGCCGGCCTGGGTGGCTCTCTTGGTGGGTTTCATGTCCACTGACCTCGGCCCAGCCCAGGTGCCTCTCTGTTTGAAAGGAGGGGTGAGGACTGGGACCTGGCCTTGGAGCGTGCTGGTGGGTTTTCAGCCCCCACATTTGAGGCCCACACCCAGGCCTCTTCTCTGGCTGCTTCTGGCCTCCTCCTGCCATGGCAGTGGCTGCAGGGCCCCTCCCCTACCCACATGTTTCCAGTCTGCCTGTGGGGGAGGGTCAGCTCTTTCTTTCCAGGGGACATTTCGAGTGCGTGCAAGGGAGATATTCCTGCTCCTCCTTTGCCCCCAACCCCCCCCTCACCCACCCTGAGGCGGCTTCCTTAAGAGCAGGGACTCTTTTTCAATGCCCGAGATGTCTTCCTTCCCAAAGAGAAAAGCTGCACCTGACTGCCCCCACCTTCATCCCTCCCTCCGTCCCCTCTGTCCCTGTGAAACAGGAGACCATCCTCTCAACTGGACTCAGTGGCTGGATGAGAGGGAAAGGCATTCTGTCCATGCTCGGTTCCTTCTGCCCAGATTCTGCCTTGATGTGCAGGAAATATTCCTCGTGTGTGTCCTGCCAAAAACAAACCAACCCCTGGGTGTGGAGTTCCCCACCCCCACCCCCTCCACTCCTGCTGGTGGTCTTCGCCCATTGCCCTCATCCTCTCTGTCTCCCTGTTCTCTTGGCGTGGCCAGGGTGGTCTGTCCGCTGAATGCCCAACACTTTTGTTTGGGCCCCAGGGAGTCTCTTCCAAGCCCCGGAGAGATGGCTTTCCTCCTCTCCTGCCAGGGATGGCCTGGTCCACTAATGTGGCTTTGGGGATTACCGGGTGGCCTGCAAGCGTCACCTGAGGACAAGTCCTCCTGGTGCTCCTGGTCTGTGGCTCTCCCTTCTGGCTTGGGGGACCCAAAGGCGGGCAGTTACAGCTGGGCAAGTATGGGGGGGGCTTACAGACAGTCACATCCCTGTGGCTGCAAGCTAACGGGGCTCGGAGTCAGTGGAGAACCATTACCGGTGAGCAGGACCAGGGTCCGCACCTTTGAGGCGAGTGCTTCTGGCCCATGGCCTGCCAGTGTTCATCATGCCATGAGTAGTGGGTTGCCCTTGCCAGCTGCCCTAAATCCAAAAGAGGCACGTGTGTGTGTTTGGGGGGATGGGGGAGTCTGCCCAGGAGAGCCATCTGGGAAGAAGCTGCTACATGTCAAGCTGCTGGCCCACCTTGTCCAGAGGAGGCTTCTGTGTGTGTGTGTGTGTGTGTGTGTGTGTGTGTGTGTGTGTGTGTGTGTGTGTGTGTGTGTGTGTGTGTGTGTGTGTGTGTGTGTGTGCGCGCACGCACGTGCTTGCTCCCTTGTGTGTGTGTTTCCATCTAACACTCATGCTGCTGCAGACAGGTCATGGGCACCTTTTACTCCAGAAGCAATTCATGGAGATAAAATTGGAGAAGCAGCAGCAGCAGCAGCAAACATGAGACCAGGCCAGTGGCGCCTCCTGCCTGGCCCTGAGCTCCCTCCCACCCCCCTCTCTCTGTTATTTGCTCAGCACACAGTGGAAATGTTGGCCTCGGATCCTTCCATTCAGACCATCAGGTCTGGTCCAGCACTGTTGTTGTTAAGTGCCTTGCAAGTGCAGCCGATTGGTGCAGGCCCTGTAGTCCCCGCCCATGCCTGAATCGGGGCACACAGATTGGCTCTTTTGGAGGCACTGGGACCTGGTCCTTGTCAGAGCCCAGGAGCATGTCCCTTGGTTTACATACCCCTGGGAAAACCCCAGTTGCTGCAAATGGGGAAACACAGGTGGCAGGGCCCCACTGTAAACCAGATAGTGTCAGCAAAACAGAGAGGGCTTCTCTTTTATCCAGGGCAGCATCAGCTTGCGTAGTTGGGTGCACTGTTTCTATTTTGGTTTTATTCCTCCCTCTTCTCCCCGCCCCCAACATCCAGAAGAAACCCCCAGTTTCATCAGAGAACACTGCAGCTTCCTATGGCAGTTGCAAGAAGGGAGTGTGTGAGGGGGTTTAAAAGGGCAACAAGCATGGCCCTCTTGCACTCTCTCTTAAAACGGCAATGTAGAAAACCTGCTCTTCTCTGCAATTTTTGTCTTGTCTCTCCTACCTCCTTTCCCACCCCCTTTTGTTTTTCCTGGATTTGAAATTAGTGGTGCAGAAATGAGTAGTGCAACCCTGACTGTGGTAGAAAAAGAAAGGTAGGCTTGTTTTTAAGAGAGAGAAGAAAAGCACATCTCTGTTGCCACCAACTCAGTATCTTACTTAGTTTTTCTTCTCCTTTCTCAGCTAATAACAGTAACACGTAAAGGTTGGATTTATGATTGTACGATGTGTCGAGGCTACCATAAGTCTCAATTAATTTGATGGCACATGATTAATAGTAAGTCTGGTGGGTGATGCTCTCCTCCATTCATGCTTCTGCGCTCCTTGCTTGACCCCAGTGATGGCAAACCTTTTACAGACTGAGTGCCCAAATTGTGATTCAAAACCCACTAATTTTTCGCAAAGTGCTAATGTAGTGATTTAACCTGAATACAGGTGGCTGTGAAGGTGCGATGTCGGGTGCCCACAGAAAGGACTCCAAGTGCTACCCTTGGCACCTGTGCCATAGGTTCGCCAACACTGCTCTACCCCATGGCTGCCCCAGAAATACCCTGGTTTCCATGTTCCTCCCAAGACCCTGGACCGCCCTTGTGATTTTTGCTTTGTTTGGCTTGACTGTTTCCATGAGACGGTCGTAATTGCTCTTGAAGTGTTGAGAAAGAGAAGTGGGAACGCTGAGAAGGGCCTGGCCATGATGGCTCCTGTGCTCTTTTCCTTCTGCGCAGGCGGCCCTGGTCGGGGGAACCACCATGGTCATTGGGCACGTGCTTCCAGACAAGGAGATCTCCCTCCTGGATGCCTACGAGAGGTGCCGCAGCCTGGCCGACCCCAAAGTCTGCTGCGACTATGCCCTGCACATGGGCATCACCTGGTGGGCGCCCAAGGTAAGCAAGGCTGGCAGGCAAGACGGGCCTGGTGCCTGTGTGTGGGGGTGGTGGTGGTGGAGAGCACCTCCTGCCCTTTCCACCCCAGAAAGGGGTTTCCTGTGTCCTCCGAGGCTCCCTTTGGGAGGGGGGCAAACCTCAGCCATCATGACTTGTAGGGTGTGGTCACCCCACCCCCTCTAGAGCCAGCGGCAGCCCCGGTCATCATCCTTCCTGCACAGCCCCTCCTGGCTCCCTCGGCCCCTCCCTACCAGAGCCAGGCCGCCTGTTGGCAGACAAGAAGCTGCCTGGAGGCCTCTGTCCTTGGCGCCTGTGCCAGCAGGGGATGATGGGCAATGTAGATCAATGGATTCCAGAAACCCAAGCTTGAGTGCCCCTCTTCCACGTGGGTGAGGCACGGCCTTTCCTAGCCCTTCCTATTGGGGGGAGCTGAGCTTTTTGGGGGAGGCGGCTTGTGCTGGCGCGATGGAGGCTCTGCCCTCGTGGCCTTTTTCAGGCCAGGGTGATGGTCTCCAGTCCCACCAGCCTCTGCCACCCCTAGGCCACGGGTTTTCCCTTAGGCAAGCCTTGGTGCCACCCCACCCCACCCCACCTACCTGCTCCTTGGGTGGGAGTCCTAGGCCTAGACAGGGATGGGAGGGGCGGGGTGTCACGCAGCCGCTCAGATCCATCCCCTCCCATGCCAGCTGGCCGTCCCTCCTGGATTAGAGACCCCCTGAGCCACAGCCACCTTGTCCCCGAATCCTGAGCCCAGGCTGGGTGAGGTGAGCTCAGGCGTGCCGTCTCGGGGCTTCTGCCGCTCATCCCTTTTCTCCTCCACCTCCTGCCCTTCTGGTCTCTCCTTGGGTGCTGCTCCTCACTCTCTCTCTCTCTCTTCTGGCCGCCATGTTTGGGGGCTCTGCCCTTCCCCAGTGGTGGGCGAGGACCCTGCCCCGTGGCCGGCCTAGCGGCCTGTCTGACTTGTGCCCCTCCTGAAGTTGATGGAAAGCAGCTGCCAGCAGCCCCAGCCAGACTGGCTCACAGGGAAGCGGGGAAGGTGTCAGGCTACCACCATCTCTAGATGGCCACGGGAGGCACCCGGCCCCTGGTTAAGTAAAGGGATGCAACATTATTTGGGTGGAATCATTATAAATAGTCCCCCACCCCACCCCCCGAGCCAAACCACAGAAAAAGGGAGCAGGCAACATACAGAGGTTGGGGGGGGGCACACATGGTCCTTCTCAGACTGTGGAGGGCCACTCTGCCATCTGGGGCCCCACCCCATCCCAACACCCACCCTAAATGCTATTCCTAAATGCTGGGAAAGCCCCATCGCCCCCTCTAGTAGTGGATTTGGGTTGTTTTTGAATTCAGGTGTGTGTCTAGGTCCCCCCCAACATACTAGTGGGATCCAAAATGTGGCCGATGTGTCTCCCCTGCCATGCCCATAAAGGGGGGGGGCTTCCTGGCCTGGCCTGGCGTGTGCTGTGCTTCAGTTTTTGAGCCACCGCAGCGTTCAGGGTGGGGCCTTGAAAGGGCAGGGGCTTTGGGGGGGCCCTCCTGTGGCCCCCGGCCCCAGAGATTAACTTCAGTGGAGGTGAAACGATGCAGGAGGGGGCTCACACTTTGGCTTCGGGCGAGCCAGGCCTATAAATCCCCCCCCCCCGGTATGGTCCACAGGCTGGGCCTAAGGCAGCCCTCGCTTTTGCCTGTGTGGGACGGGCCGTGGGGGTCTTTTGTCCCGAGGCCTCGGCCCTTCCTGCATGGGCCACCTCAGCTCCCTCTGCCCCTCCCTGCCTGCTTTTGGCCCCCGTGGGCGATGCTGGAGTCCCTTCTTGTGTGGCGCCTTCACCTGGCCCAGGTTGGCCTTTCAGGAGCCAGAACAGCCCTGCTGCCCAGAGCCCGAGCCTGGGGGGGGGGGTCAGCGCCCTGCAGAGGGCAGGGGCTGGCTTTTCTCAGACCCTGCAAAGCACCCTCTGGGGCCCTGGGGTAGCCTGTGGGAGCCACGTTCCTTTCTCTCTAGGCCACCGGGCCTCCCCTGTTCCTCTCTCTTTGCTCTGCGCCCACCCCACCCCACCCCCACCCCAGAAGACCCTCCCCCTTGGGCCCAGGGCCTTGAGCGTGAAACCTTCCCTTCCTCGTGCCAGGGCTCTCCTGGGGTTGATGGCGGGGGGAGGGACACATTCTGCTCTGGGGCTCTCCCCCCACACACCTGGAGACTAGAGGGGTCATGCAGGCGTACCCATGCTGCCCCTCACCCACCCACCCACCTGGCTCTGCTGCTGCTGCTGCTGCTGCTACAGGTGAAGTCGGAGATGGAGACGCTGGTTCGGGAGAAAGGGGTGAACGCCTTCCAGATGTTCATGACTTACAAGGACCTCTACATGCTGAGGGACAGCGAGCTCTACCAAGTCTTCCGCGCCTGCAAGGACATTGGGGCCATCGCCCGCGTCCACGCGGAGAACGGCGAGCTGGTGGCTGAGGTGAGCCACGCTCGGCAGGGTGGGGGTGGGGTTAGGGTTTTGGGCACTTCCAGAGTGGGGGTGGGGTGGGGTGGGTCTCTTCTGCCTAGGATTCAGGATGCTTGGAGGCATGAACCCCAAAGAGTGCTCTGCGTCGCACAGGGCCCTCCCTCAAGCCCCACTGACACATTGGGGCCCCTCGGGGCCACCGAACCACTACCCGGGTGCCCCCCTACAGAAGAAGTGGCCAAAACAGCCGTGGCCCTTTGGCCTGGGCCGGTGCCTTGTTCCCAAGAGAAAGGAGGAGGTGCCCGGGCCGTGCCCTCAGGGAGCATGGTCCTTTCCTGAATGGCCTCCCTGCCTCTCCTTCCCCCACTCCTGGTGCCCTCCTAGAACCACAGTACTGGGAGGGGCTGGGAAGGCCATCATGCCCAAACCCCTGCTGGAAGGTCTCCAGCCCTGAAGCACTCAAGACCTCCCAGCCCCCAGCCCCCTGCCCCCCATCCTGGGGCTTTTGGACCCTGTGCAGGTAGCACTCCTCAAAGCAATGCCTGCTCCTTGGAGGGGTGTCTGTGGCAGGATCAACCGGGAAGCAGACCTGCCACAGCTGGCACCTGCCATGGGAAAGCTCTCTCTCTCTCTCTCTCTCTCTTGCCCCCCAGCCTCTGAAAGCCCCCACTTTCACTTCAATGGGATGGAGTGGGTTACCCTTCCCCATAATACGCCTGAGAAGTGGGTAGGGTGGGCTGAGGAGTGCTTTTAAGATGGTGATATTTGAGAAGTGCAGGGTGGCCTTGTAGCTAGATGGGTGGTCTTTAAATCAATCAAACCAACAACCAACACGCACCTTCCCCTCGGCCACCCTTGAGAGTTTGTCTAAAGCTGTGGAGGAGGAGGAGGAGGAGGAGGAGGAGGAGGAGGAGGAGGAGGAAGAGGAGGAGGAGGAGACCTCCGTCGCTCCCAGTTGAGTTCTCTCCTCTCCACCGGCTACCCCAGACTAACCCCTCCCTACTTTGCTTTTCATTCCAGGGCGCCAGGGAAGCCCTCGACCTGGGCATCACTGGCCCAGAGGGCATTGAGATCAGCCGGCCAGAGGAGGTGAGGGGCCGAAGGGGCCGTTGTCCAAAGAGCCGCCCTCTGGCAGGAGGGAAAAGCCATCCTCGCTGCCCTGCTTTTAGCGAATGGCCTGCAAAGGGGCCCCTGGAAGAGCATCAGGCTCTTGGGGAAGGGGGGTGGAGGGGTTGGGGTCGGGGAGAACTTCCACCTTGCTTATGGAGTCTCCACTAGCAGGGAAGGTCTCCTCTTCATGTCCTTACTGGCTGCTCTGCTTCCCTCCCTCCACTTAAGGCAATGGCCCCTGAGCAAGTGTGGGGAGCTGGGCTCCTTGCGTGGGGCTCTTGGCAGGAGGCCTGCTGGGCAGAGCCTGGACAAGTCATGTGTGACCTGTGATGATGGGATGAAGCCCTCCCTGCTGCACCTCTGGCTGCACTCTCCGAAATTAATAGGCAGATAGAAGAGAAGGCACTGCTGAAGGAGAGCCAACATGGCTTCTGCAAGGGCAAATCATGCCTCACTAATCTGTGGGATTTTTTGAGAGTGTCCACAAGCATGTGGATAAGGGAGATCCAGTTGACATTGTTTATCTGGACTTTCAAAGGACTTTTGACAAGGTCCCACACCAAAGGCTCTTGAATAAACTTGTCAGTCATGGAATCAAGGGACAGGTCTTGTCCTGGATCAGCAACTGGCTAAGGGACAGGAAGCAGAGGGTAGCACTAAATGGACACTTCTCCAAGTGAAGGAAGGTAAAGAATGGGGTCCCCCAAGGTTCAGTCCTGGGACCCCTGCTTTTCAACCTCTCCATAAATGATCTAGAAGTAGGAGTAAATGGCATGGTAGCCATATTTGCCAACGACACTGAATTATACAGGGTAGTAAAAACAGAGAGATTGTGAGGAGCTCCAGAGATATCTCTTGACACTGGGGGAGTGGGCAAACCAGTGGCAAATGAGCTTTAGCACTAGTAAGTGCAAAGAGGGCAAAAAACCCAATTACATTTATAAACTGATGGGGTCTGAACTCTCTGCAACAAACCAGAGTGTCCTGGTGGACAGTTCCATGAAGCTGTCAACTCAGTGCACTGCAGCAGTGAAAAAAGCAAATTCAATGCTAGGGATCATTAGGAAGGGTATAGAAAATAAGTCAGCCAGTGTCATTTTGCCTCTTTATAAATCTATGGTGAGGCCCCATCTGGAGTACTGTGTACAGTTCTGGTCACCCTACCTCCAGAAGGATATTATAGAAAGGGAAAAAGTGCAGAGGAGGGCAACCAGAATGATTAGGGGACTGGAACACCTTCCTTACCATCTGAGGCTGCAGTGGCTGGGCCTCTTCACCTTTGAACAATGGCGCCTAAGAGGTGACCTGATTGAAGTTTATAAAATCATGCACAGTGTGGACAAAGTTGATAAGGAAAAATTGTTTTTCCTATGACACAACAGTAGAACTAGGGGGCAGTCCATGAAACCTTTGGGTGCTAGATCTCAAACAAAACTGTAAGAGAAAGTCCTTTTTCACACAGAGGATCAGTGGTTTCTGGAATTCCCTGCCAGAAGAAGTGGTGACAGCTGTCAGCTTTGACAGCTTTAAGAAACAATTGGAGAAGTTCATGGAGAACAAGGATATCTGTGGCTACCATGATGGATGCCTAAGGACAACCTCCGGGTTGGAGAGATAGGCAGGATATCTATCAATGCCATTTGCGGGGAATTGTAAGCAGGTGAAGATATCTGCTTGGGAATACCCTGAAGCAAATGGTGAGTCACTGTGTGAGACAGAATGCTGGACTGGATGGGCTGTGGCCTCTTCCAGCAAGGCTGTTCTTATGATCTTATGCAAAGCAGGGCAAAGCAGTCTCAGTGGGCTTAATGTCTCCCCAGCCCAGAGTCATGATGGAGTCCAGGGCTTGGCCAGGCTCCCTGCTTTCAGCTCTGGCTCTCCAAACCATCCACCACCCACCACCCACCCTAAAGCACACCTAGAGCAGTCAGGCATGGCTCTTGTAGGCACACATGGCTCCTGGCACCCAAAGAGGGAGGCTGGCGGTGGGTGCAGCTGGCTTCCAGATGTTCTTCTTATCCCCCCTCTTTCTCTCTCTTCCTGCATCACAGCTGGAGGCGGAGGCCACCCACCGCGTCATCACCATTGCCAACCGGGTGAGTGGCCGGCCATCGGTGCTACCCTGGGGCAGAGGTCCATCCCTCCATGGCCTTGCCAGACATTCCCCCCCCTCCTCAACACACACACACCGGGTACCCACATGCCATCTTCCTCTTGGAAAGGAGCCCCTTCCTATCTCCGGGGAACACCTGGGTCCCTATCTCTCCCCCCCCCGGAATGCTTGGGTACCTGCTGCACCTGTGGCAGAACGGGGAGGGGGCCTCCTACAGCTGGAGGGGGGTTTGCAGAAAATCAGGGTGGGGTTTTAGAGGTGGGCTCGGCTGAAAGCTGAAGATTCTCATGGCTTGTGACTGGAAGTTGGGGGAGGCCGATCAGAGATGGTGGCCAAGGCCCCGCCGGACGCCACTGGGAGGGGCAGCCTTCCTCCTGCTGGGGAACGGCTCCAGGCCAGCCCCAAGTGGCAGAAGCCCCCTGGCCAGAGCGTTGGCAGGGATTGTGGCTGGGCTGAGGCACCTTTCCCTGCCAGCCATGGGGTCCCAGGAGAGGGGTGGCCCTGGACCACTCCACAGGCAACCTAAACAGCAACTGACTTCGCTGCAAATTCACACCCCATGTCTTTGGTGGAGAAGCGCATTTCCCCTTTGGGAGGAGGAGGAGCCCCCGAATGAAGGCGGGAGGGCACTTCCTGTTGATCGGAGGGTGGACATGTGAATCCAGCCCCCAAAGGCCCTAGGTTCCAAGCCTCTGTGCTTTGGGGCAGGCTGCCTTCCCTCGGGCACCCACCTGCCAGGGAAGGGCTTGCCAGCAGCTCCGCCTGAGGCCTCCCCCTCTCCTCTCCTCTCCAACCCTCTCCTCTCTTGACAGACGCACTGCCCCGTCTACCTGGTCAACGTCTCCAGCATGTCGGCTGGCGATGTCATCGCTGCAGCCAAGATGCAAGGTGACCCAAGCTCTCTGCTTCCAGGGGATCCAGTGCAGGGTGGGGGGTGGGTCCTCCACGGAGCATCCTTGCTCTGGGCAAGCCCCCCTTACACACTGAGGACCTCCACTTGCAGGGAAAGTGGTATACGCAGAGACCACCACGGCACATGCCACGCTGACAGGCTTGCACTACTACCACCAGGACTGGTCCCACGCCGCTGCTTATGTGACAGTGCCCCCTTTGCGGCTAGACACCAACACGTCCACATACCTCATGAGCTTGCTGGCCAAGTAAGAAGGGCCTAGTGGGCCAGAGTGGGCAGGGGTGTCGCTTGCCGGAGGGGGATGGTGGTGGTCTGGGAAGCTCAGGTGAGTGCCAAAGGGGGTGAGCAGGGCTGGGGCACCGAGGGCCCAGGGGGCCTGGTGCCATAACCCAGGTAGGGGCGATGGAGGGAGCACTGGGGACAGATGGTGGGGAGGGAGGATGAAGGCTTGATGCAGGCAAGGGGCAGGGAAGCCTTCTGGTACAAGTGGGAGGTGGGGGGTTGAACGGGGAGAGGAGTTGCGTTCATGCCTCTCACACTCCCTGGATGCTTCTCCGCCCCACTCGGCCACTTCCCCCAGTGACACCTTGAACGTTGTGGCTTCGGACCACCGGCCATTCACCACCAAGCAGAAGGCCATGGGCAAGGAAGACTTCACCAAGATCCCCCACGGGGTCAGCGGGGTGCAGGACCGCATGGCCGTCATCTGGGAGCGTGGCGTGGTAGGTGATTGCCTGGGTGGGCAACCCCCCCCCCTTTTCCAGCACGGGCAGTCCTGTCTTGGATAAGAGGTGCTGCTTCCACTCAGCTCGGCCTCGCGGGTGTGGACAGCAGGCACCGCTCCTAAGAGGCCTGCAGCAGAGCCGGGCTGAGAGGGGAACAAGGCACTACCCACTACCCACCTTGCCTGGGGTCCAGCAAGAGGCTGAGGCCAGTTGGGAAGGAGCCAAGGGAGATCACCCGCTGCCTTAGGAGCCAACAGGGCAACGTGGCTGCAAAACAGAGGCCAATGAAATATCAGGCTGCGCTAATAGAGCTCTAGTCTCCAGATCCCACGAGGTACTACGCACGTCTGGTCTCTTTGGCACCAGTTAGGCCTTGCCTTGAGTCCTGGCTGTGTCCAGTTCTGGACACCATACTCCCAGCAGGATGCTGACCCACTGCAATAAGTTCAGAGGAGGGCAGCGAGGATGATCAGGGGACTGGAAACCGAGCTCTGCAAGGAAAGAGTGTAGGAACCGGGCACGTTTAGACTGGGGTGGGGGGTTGGGGGAAAAGGCCGAGGGGAGATGGGAGAGCACTTTTTGAACGCCTGAAAGGCTGTCATCCAGAGGAGGGGGCAGGACCTGCTCTTGATCATCCCTGAGAGCAGGAAACGTCATCATGGGCTGTAGTTACCGGAAGCCAGATGGATGCTGAATATCCAGAAAAACTTCCAAACTGTTAGGGCGGTGCGGCAGTGGAACCCATGACTTTGAGGGGTGGTGTGAGCTCTCCAGTGTTGGTGGCATTCCAGAGGAAGCTACAGACATCAGTCCGTCACTGATAGTACACTTTAACGTGGGATTCCTGCCTTGAGCAGGGGGCTGGACGGCCTCCGAGACCCCTTCTGACCCCATTGCTCTGAGGCAGGAAGACAGGTGTAGGGCCCCAAAAATCTTGGTGCAGGCAGGGCAGTCATTGGGAACCAAGTCAAAGGCCGGCTCTCCTTGTCCTCCTGAGTGGGAGACCCTCGTCCTGCCACAGGGCACCTTTCCCTCTTCGAAAGGTGCCCTTCCTGGTCTGTCCCCTCTGTTCCCCGTCCAGGGCTGCTGCCCTCCCCCCAGCCTCCCCTGCCAGCCTACAGATCCTTAGTGCCCAGGGCTCAGGGCTCTTCTTCAACTCCTCTGCTCTTTGAAGGTGGGGGGCAAGATGGACGAGAACCGCTTTGTGGCCATCACCAGTTCAAACGCCGCCAAGATCTACAACCTCTACCCCCGCAAGGGCCGCATCATCCCTGGGGCTGACGCAGATGTGGTCGTCTGGGACCCTGAGGCCACCAAGTAGGTCCTGGGGCTGCAAAGGAGGGGAGGGACTGCGGGAAGGGGGGGCAGCTGAGATGCAGAAAGCAGGGGGGGCAGTTATCAGAGAAATTCTAATTAGCCTGACTTTGTGGGGTCCAGGGAGTGGTCTGGGGGTGGCCGAGGCAGGTACCCACTTCCCTGCCACAGATAGAAAAAAGGAGCCACAGATGGGTTGTTGCTAGCCACCATCGGTGGCCTCTGACAAGGGAGTGGAGGCACTCTGTGCTTGCCCACTGCCACATATGCCCCCCTCCCATGGCCCTGGGACACCTTCCAAGGGAATGCCATCTCCAATGGGAAAACGTTTGCCCTCTGGTAGCACAGACGGTGGGGCAGACCCTCCCTGGACCACCACCCTCTCTCCCATGAGTCAGGCATGTCCAAACTTTGGCCCTCCTGATGTTTTGGACCACAACTCCCAGAAATCTAAGTTCAGATTGTCAATGGCAAAGGACTGTGGGAGTTTTGGTCCAAAACGTCTGGAGGGCCAAAGTTTGGACATGCCTGCCTTAAGGCGATGCTCACACCCTCTGGTCTCGCTCAGATTCTGAATATCAGCAGGGAGAAGCCTGGAGGAACGTGCAAAAGAGAAGCACCAGATAAAGTAGCTTTTTGAACATTCAGTCAGGGGGAAAGAGGCGGGGAGGCAGGCTTTCTTTTTTGTGCTTGGCGTCCCTAATTTATTTTCAGCCTTTCCTTATCAGAGAGGTTTCCGTCTCGACTGCTCAGAAAAGACTAGGCGATGTCCCTTGGCTGCCACAGAGCCCTGAGGTTCCAGAGACGGGGATGGGGGCAGGACCCTGAGCGCTGCCCCCCCTTGCCCCTGTTACTCAGCGCTGCTGTGCTGGGCAGCGGGGCACCTTGCAGGACTCATGGGTCCCTGCTCTTCCTTAGGACCATCTCAGCCAGCACCCAGGTCCAGGGTGGCGATGTGAACCTGTACGAGAACATGCGCTGCCACGGCGTGCCCCTGGTCACGATCAGCCACGGGCGCGTGGTCTACGAGAACGGCGTCTTCATGTGTGCCGAGGGCACCGGGAAGTTCTGCCCCCTCCGATCCTTCCCAGACTCCGTCTACAAGAAACTGGTCCAGCGGGAAAAGGTAGTCGAGGGGGAGGCGTGAGAGTGGAGGGTGGGAAGGAGGGAGGGAAGGAGCTTCACCCGTGGCACAGCCTGCCTGGCCTGCCCTCAGGGCATTGGCAACAGCACCCACTGCCACCTTTGGGGTGGAGGCGGGTTACTGTTGGGGGCGGCCGGAGGAGGGGGGAGATCTAGGGCCCAGAAGAGGAAGGAGGGGGGGGCTCTGCTTCTTGCCGGGGATCCTTGGGCAGCCAGTGGGGGAGGGGGAGAGGGAGGTGGTCTTGGAGACCAACACTGGCCGGGCGTCTCGGGCCTTGTGGAAGGAAGGCAAGGAGGGCCCTCGGGCAGAGCCACCACCCACCCCAGAGGCGGCTCTGGCACGACCCAAAGAAGGGGGGTGGCACAGGTCAAGCACCCCCATCCCTTTGCGGGGGTTAAGTGCTGCTGCTGTGCCTCCACCTCTACCAGCAACCTCAGGAAGGACGTGGGAGTGTCCTGGAAATGGGGGAAGCAAGAATGTTGAGGGGGGGCAAGGGGGGGGTTCACCGGGTTGGGCTTTTGGGGTCGTCATGCTTGAGCTCAACCAGCTGCCGCCGGGGGAGGGTTGGGGTGTGTGTGTTTTGGGGAAGATACTGAGTTTATTAGCCCACTTCTGTACCCATAGTGGGTCCCCTTCTCTTTCTCTCTCACACACGCTCCCATGCACACACACACACACACACACACACACACACACACACACACACACACACACACACACACACACACACACACACACACACACACACACACACACACACACACACACACACACACACACCCGAGCTGGCCGTGTTTCTGCTTTGCCCGGATTTGGCTCAGAAGAGGAGGTGGAGGCTGAGATTGTCCGGATGCTTGGTGCCCTGGGGCATCCTGGACCTCTGGAGGCAGGGGGGCTGTTTTCATGTCCCAAAGGGGGCATCCACCTTGGCCCGAGTTGGCTTCTGACACACGGGGGGGGGGAGGGGGGCAGGTGGTGCCAGGCCCTTTGGACCCACCTCCTTGGAAGGGCCCTCCCTGGCCGTCTCCCGGGCTTCAGCCTGGCCCAGGGAGGCTGTCGGGCTGTGCAGAGGGAGGAGGGGGCCCACCAGAGGCAGAGCCCTCCCCCGCCCAGGCTCCCTGCTCCTCCCTCAAGGGTCCCCCAAAGGCCACCCCCTTTTTCCCATGGAAGCCAGCTTTCATTGGCTGTCACATGCCATGAGGAGTGGGGGGGGCTGGTGTGCTTAGAGATGAAAAGCTCCCCTCATGGCATGGAAGCCAAGGGGGTGAGGAGCCAGGCGAGTATTTCTAGGATGTAGGAGGGGGGCTGCTGAAAGGGGGGGGGGAGAAGGGAAGAGGCCATGGGGGCAGGACCCAGCTGATTTCCCTCATGCTGTACCACAAGCTCTGGGCTAGATAATTATTATAATGGGTGTGGGGATGGTGAGGGGTGCAGGGAGAGGACCCCCTTACTTGACCTTGGAGATCAGGATGGGGTGGAAGGGAGGACGGGAGTCCCTCAAGGTGCCAGCAGGTGTAGTTGGGCCCAGAGGGTGCCAATGCAGGCCCTGGATGCAAGATGGAACCTTGTTTGGGGGCCCTCGTCCCACCTCCCCCCCCCCGAAATCAGCCTAATCCAAAACAAGGAAGGGTGTGCAAGACCCACCTCAGCCAGGGGCAGCAGCGTTCTCCCCACCCACCCCCAAATAACCCTGCCCCCCCTCCTTTGGCAGGCTGGCCAGACTACTCACACTTCCCTGAACCCCCCCCAACCCTGAGAAAAAGCCGCCTTCCCCTCTGGAGAGCTTTTGCAGGTGGCCTTTTTGGGAGGGGCTGTGTATTTATGTTGTGCATTTATTTTCCAAATCAGAGTTTAAAGCTTAAGGGCGTGGACCGCACCCCATACCTGGGGGACGTGGCCGTGGTTGTGCACGCTGGGAAAAAAGAGACGGGGACACCACTTGCAGACACCCCCACCCGACCTGCCACGAGACACGGGGGCATGAGGGACCTCCACGAGTCCGGTTTCAGCCTTTCCGGTAAGAGCAGGGCTGGAGCGGGGATTCTGTGGCGGGTGGGGGGGAAGAGACCCAAGGGGGAGGGCCTGCTCCTCTCTGCGCAACCCCCCAGCCCCAGCCCCTGCCCTCCCACACCCCCACTGCAGGCTGCTCTGGTCCCCAGGCCCCAATCCCTGCTCCCTGCCACTGCCCCTCCTCCCCGTCTCTGTATGATATGCCTTCTGCATCTCCCCCCCCCCACTTCCTGAGGTAGGGATGCATCCCCCCCATGTCCCCTCCTCTCAGCAGGAGCCTTGTCAGAACTGGCTGACTCCTGGACCAGTCTTCCTTGTGCCGCTTTGGATCTGCCCCCACCCCCGCCGCCGCCGCCCACCCTCTGCTTCTACCCCACTTGCTGCTGCCTCCTGCATGGCTTGCTCCCTTTTAGCCTGGCCTTGCTCTGTGTGGCTAGAGAGGGGAGCTGATGTGTGTGTGTGTGGGGGGGACAGGGGGAAGATGGTGAAGCACGGGAGACTGTGGGGGGGGGAGGATGTGTGGGGCATGCTGGGTGGAGGGAGGAGCAGATAATTAATAGGGCCAAGGCTGGGGAGTTTCGGCTGCATCAAATGCAGAGCCTTTGTCCGCTGTGGCTGCGCGGTCTGGGCTGCTCTTCTGCAGGGGGGAGGGGGGCTCCTTAAGGCCTTCTTTGTTCGCATCGGAAGTGCCACAGTGCGGTCCCCAAGGATCAGTCCCAAGGAAGGCCAACACAGGGGGCATCTGGGCAACTGGCCCCGTGTTTTCCGTGGCACACCTGGAGGGCCAGGACAGAGGCATGGGTCTGCCCGTGGTTCTTTGCTTTTATAGTGTGACATAATATGCCGCTTCCACTTCGTTTTAAAGGAATAATTAGGTTAGAAGTGCACATTAAAACAACAGAGGCTTCTGCACCTGGGTCCCGAGTCCGTTCCCAGCCCTGCCACCACCACCGGCATTTCCCCTCACCCTGCCCCGCTCGCTCGCCAAGTTTCTGGCTTGGTGGCGCTGCCGGGAACGGACCCCTTTCCCTCAGCCAGCTGGGGCAACAGAAGGAAGGGTGAGGGAAGGAGGGTCTCCGGACCCAGCTGCAGCCACAGTGGAGGTCTCCGGGCCTGGCCTGATATGCGGGCAACTCTAACCCCCATGATAAACGGGGGAACTACTCTCTCTCTCTCTCTCTCTCTCTCTCTCTCTCTCTCTCTCTCTCTCTCTCTCTCTGTGTGTGTGTGTGTGTGTGTGTGTAAACAAAAAACAAAACAAAAACAGCAGGGAGAGATGCATGAGTCACAAAATACTACAGTTGAAGCCCAGAGAAGCCAGAATATGGTCAGAATGTGCTGAAAAGATGCATGACGCGAGGCCAGTGGTGGTCGTTTTCTGGGGGGACACTGGGGGGGGGGCAGATCCTGCTGGGGGCTGGCCAGTGTCATTAAGTAGCTTGCTGCAGCTCGTCATGGCGAGCTGATGAGATGCCAGGGCGTGTGCTGGTGGTGGGCCTTCACACAGGGACCAGCTGCCCACCCGAGAGCCTTCGGACCCTCGGGCGTCAAGGCTGCCTGGCAAAGCGGGATGCCCCTGCAGACGCCTCTCCAGATCTCCAGGCAGGTTGGCATTCACCCTTCGTGGCTTCAAAGGGCTTCAAAGGGCCAGAAGCAGCTCTTTGAACTAGGCCCAGAAACTCTCCCCCCCCCCGCCCCGCCTGCCCTAGCAACTGGTGGGGTTGCTACTGAATTGGTGCAATGTCATAGGAACCCGACAGGAACCCCTCCCAGGAGATTTCAAACAATTTCACTCCCACCTGAGAGCAAAGAAATGTGTTTCAAAAGCAGTGGCAAGGGAGGCGCCATTTCTAGAGGGTCTGTCGTGCATGGGGTGAGGTCTGGGATCCTCCATGGTGAGATGGGCAACCTGTGTAAGCTCCTTGGGCTAGTGAGCCACGAGCGGTTCAGTTGAAGCCCCGGGGGGGGGGAATGCCACTCGACAACACCCACCCACCCACCCCCACCCACTGCCACCTGAGGGCCTTTTTCAGATCAGGAAGATTGGAGAGCTAAGAATGGAAGGTGGGGGCCTGTAGGGGAGGATGCTTCAGTTATAGTGAAATCTCCCCCAAGCCCCCATACAGGAGGGAGGACATTTGTGTTTTCAGGACTGTGTCCCAGTTGCTGGGGGCATGGGGTGGCCTGCAGTGGTGGAGGAAGGGAGAGTTGCCCCCCTTTTTGCTTTCTGCTTGGAGCCCCCACAGGAACCCCCCCTCCCTATTTTAAAATATCTCCCTCTCACAAAATACCAGAACTAGGGGACATCCACTCACATTGAGGGCTGGGAGAGTAAGAACATACAAAAGAAAATATTTTTTCACCCAGCGAGTTGTTAGTCTGTGAAACTCCCTGCCACAGGATGGGGTGATGGCATCTGGCCTGGATGCCTTCAAAGGGGGATTGGACAGATTCCTGGAGGAAAAGTCCATCACAGGTTACAAACCATGAGGGAGATGTATCATCTCCAAGCTTAAAACTGGGGTACCTCAAGGACCAGATGCAGGGGAGTGGTATCAGGAGACAGATATCTACTCTCATGCGCTCCAAGATTCATCTGGTGGGGCCACTGGGAGATACAGGAAGCTGGACTAGATGGGCCTTTGGCCTGATCCAGAATGGCTCTTCTTATGTTCTTATGTTCATCTAGCAAAAAAGCTACTCTGGGCAGTTTACAAACTTATACAAAATATAAAAACAGATTAAACAACTTAAAATAAAAAATAAAAACTAATCAATCAAACCAAATAATCAAATCATAACAATAAAAGGAACAAATAAACAAATAAGCACAAATACAAAAATCAAAATGCTTTAACAATTCAAAATAAGAACAAATGGAAAAAATAACTAATAGAAAATTTTCATAAGGCGGGGGAAATGACAGCATCCTATTTATATAAGTTGGTTGAATCAGAATAATCAGGGAAGGCCAACCGATAAAGCCAGGTTTTCAGCAGTTTCTTGAAGACTTGTAGTGAGGGCGCCAGGCGAATCTCTTGGGGAACCTTGTTCTACAAATGACGTGCGACCACTGAGAAGGCTCTTTTCCTTTTTGATGTTTTCCGGGCGTCCCTTGGGGTCGGTACCTGCAGATAGCCCACCTGGCTTGACCGAGTGATTCTGGCAGTTCTTTTTGGGAGGAGCCGTTCTGTCAGATACTGAGGACCCAAACCGTTTAGGTCTTTGTATGTTAATACCAAAACCTTGAAGTCGATGCGGTAGCGAATAGGCAGCCAGTGCAGAGAGGTCAAGACAGGGGCAATATGCTGGCACCTTTTTAACCCTGTTAACAATCTGGCCGCCGTATTCTGCACTAGCTGCAATCTCTGCATTAACTTCATAGGCAGCCCCACATAGAGAGCGCTACAGTAGTCTAATCTTGCGACTATGAGCACATGAACCAGCGTGGTGAGCGCCCCAATGTCCAGGAAGGCCCGCAGCTGGGCAATCCTCCCACAGAGGGTAATGAGCGGTACAGACCGCTGACGCCACCTGGGTCTCCATGGTGAGCGCCGGGTCCAACAGGACGCCCAAACTGCGGACCCCATCCTTCGCGGAGAGAGTTACTCCCCCAAATACGAGGGAGCTTCCCAAAACACAGACATCAGGGGTCCCCACCTGCAGGATCTCCATCTTGCCTGGGTTCAGCCTCAGTCTGTTAGCCCCCACCCAGTCCAGCCTAATCCCTGAGTGGGCCCTTTGTCCCTGGGCAAGCCCTCCCCTCAGGCCATTTTGGGCTCTAAAGGCGGTGTTTCAGTTGAGACCCCTTTGGGTCTAGGTTTTGGCAGAGAGGGGTGTGTGTGTTAAGGTCCCCCCCCCCACACACACACAACTGCCAGCCCAGGGATTCTGGGTGGGCTGCTTGCTTTTTCAGCTCAGGAGGGGCATCACTTTCATGGAGTCCAAGCCGCCCTCTCCATCAGGCAGTGGGCTCAGTCCTGGCATCTTGGTGCTGCTGTGGGGTTGAGGGGCTCCATGGGGTTTGGGGGAATTGGGTGGTGGGGCAGATGGTCTGGTAGAGCCTCAAAGGCTTTTCTAGCTCGGAAGCTTGGCTGTGGTAGGGATTCCCTTTAGAAAGGCTCTGCCTCCTGGGGGTTTGCTGGGGGCAGTGGAGATCTGCCCAATGGAGGTAGAGCTGGTTGGGGAGGGAGCCACTCCACTCCACTTGCCTCGTTTGGTTTGCTCATTCCTGATGAACGTCGTGGGTTTTTCCTGCCTGAGAGGTGTGCCCTGTGCCCCTGAAAGAGGTGTATGTGTGTCGGGGGAGATTCAAAACTTGGTCAGCCCCACGGTGTTGCCAACAGGTGACCTCTGAACCCTGCCCCCCCAGGCCAGAGAGGCCCTTTCTGGCCACCTTCCCAAGGGTGGGGGGGAGGATAGAAGAGCCACACTTTGCCCTACCCTCACACCTTAGAGCTCCTCGCGTGTGAGAAAGAGAGTCTCCTTCTCCATCTGCAAGCCAGACGGCCCCTGGCTCAACACCCCAGCCCTGTGTGGGGTGGGGGGATCCTGGGGTGGTGTTGGGCTTCCCAGCACTCTCTGGCTAAAAGCCACATATCCCTTTCATAAAAAAAATCTAATGTGTAATTTTGGTTTTTTGCTCAGCTCCTGAAGAAGGCCCACCAAAACGCGTCGAACCAAAGTTTTTAAAAAATGATTTAACAGGGAATAAATACCGTAAAACAGTGTTTCCTTGCAGCCATGCCAGCCACGTGGCCATGGACTTCCACAACACTGGTTCTTCAGCTTGAATACGGAGATGAGCACCGCCCATAGAGTTGGACACGACTAGCACACATGTGCGGGGGGAGAACCTTTACCTTTACCTTTTTAAATACTGTCTTCTGTTTTTATACATCCTGAGACTGTCTCCCAGTCGTATTTTGACTGCAATGGATGTACCAGGTGGCCCTTTTGCTTTGCTCTGGGAAGCAGGGAAGCAGGCCATTTAGGAGCGAAGCCTCGGATTCACACACACAGAGAGAGCCACCAGTGCTGCTTCCCAGTCTGTGTGGGCCACTGGTCCAGGCAAAGGGCACAGGGCTGCCCCTTGGCCCACGGAAGTCTGATCCTGTGTCCAACCCCCCCCCCTCATTTTCTTCTGTTGTTCCAGGTTCTCAAATCGATGACCATGTTCCAAAGCGAGCTTCGGCCCGGATTCTCGCTCCCCCCGGAGGCAGGTCTAGCGGCATTTGGTAGCGACCTGCCAGACATGTCCCCCAACTAAGGGCACCATCGCCACCCCCACCTGCCATCGGAGGCCACCCCCACCCTGTGAGCTTGGGGCCACCACAGCTCTCTTCCACCTGAGCCCTTGACACCGGCGCCCTGCACTTTGCCGCCCTGTGCCTGATGCCCTGCGGATCCCCCCGCCCCCAGGGGAATGAGGCAGAGAGGGTGGAGCCCGAGTCCCCACCACTCCACCCCACCACCCCACAGCTGCACTGAAGACACAGGGTGAGACGCCGCCAAGGGAGGGCCTGCCTCTGCCGTGGGGGTCCCAGCAGAACGTGGGAGCTGCCCCAGTGCAGGGGGGGGCTGGCGGGGGGGGGGGTTTCTGGCCTGGCAAGGGGGCGGGGGCTACAGAGCCACTGTCTGTGCTGGTTCCTTTCTGTTTGCACGTTGGGTTTTTGGATAAGTGACTTCTGACTTGTTTGTGCATCACGTGGAAAAAAATTATACTGAGATAAAGTGCATTGTGTGAGTAGCAGTAGGATAGACGAGGGGGAGGCATGGGGCGGCGGGGAGGCAGGGTGGGTGAGGGGGCTGGTCTAGGCTCACAGACGCATGGCGTGGAGGGACCCATGGCTGGGATGGGGAGGCCCAGCCCTTCCGTTTTCTGCTCCTCCGGGAGGGCACGCTGCAGGCTTCCCCACTTCCTCCGGAGGTGTCCACTCCTGCTTCCTGGCCGAGGGATCTTGCGTGGGCACTGGGCACAGAGCTGCCGCAGGGGAGCTGCAGCAGAGCTGGGAGGGCATTGCCTGCAGCCTCTCTCACTCACCCCACCCCTCAACCCAGTGGAAAGAGGGAGAGGGCTACAAAAGGGCCTCTCCTGGGTCTGGCTGGAGGGTGGCCCTTATTTAGGGGGTGGCTGAAGCAGCCTTGGATGCCCAGCCCCCACCTTCTCTTCTGGGGAGTGGGCTGAGGTTGGGGTCCTTCCTGGCCTGTTCTCTGGCGCCCTGTGCTCAAAGTCTCCCGAGTTTCCCAAAGACCCCCCTCCCGCCATGTTGGTGGGTCCTGGAATCAAGGGGGTGGCCACGGGCCAATCCCAGCTGCTTTCTTAGGTGGGGGGGGGAGGCAGCAAGGAGGGGTGAGATGGCCACTGCCTCCTCCCTTCCTCCCCACCCGTGCCTGTTCTAGCTATCTGGCGCTCTTTCCAATGAGGTATGGGCGGGTGTCTCTCCCTTCTGCCACTGAGGGATGGGAGGGATGGGTCCCAAATAATTCACCAGCTGGCAGGGCTGCCCGCCCCCAGAGAGAAGCTGGCAGACTCTGCCCGTCCCTCCCACCACTGCCAGTCCCTTGCCCAACATGATGGTGCTAAGCCCCCTCCCCCACCCTTGGCTCTGGCCAGAGGACTCCCCCACCCACCCCACCCCGGCCATGCACCCCTTCACCCCCGTGAAGTAGTGTAAACTGTGAACTGTTACTTGTGCACTTTCCTTCCCCTCACACCCCCTCTGCCCCACCCTAGTTGGTCCCCATAGGTGTGGCAAGGCCAGGCGCAAGGGAGTTCTCTGCTCTCAGGAGGACCCCTGTGGCGGAGGGCTCGGCTTGCAAGCCCAGCTGCCACCTGCCACACACACCGCCTCCCACCCCACCCCGTACGGTATGTGTTGGAATACTCTTGTAATGGCTGTTTTAGCACCTGCAGTGCTTTTCTGTTTCCTCATTAAAGTTTGTTCTCACGACCGGAGGCTCTTGTGTCATTCTGTGCTCCTGAACCAGCCCTCTGGGGTGAAGTGCGGCAGGGCTTGGATAGAGGAGGGGGAGGCAATGGGGGGGGTGCTTCAGCCCCAGGGGGCAGCTGCCATTGCCATTCCACAACCATCACTCTTTAGCAGGATTTCCCTAACCTATATTGGGATGGCACAAATGCAGCGTAGGAAACAGAAGTGGCAGAAACGGCACAATGAAGAGCAAACTGTGAGCGCGGAATAAAACTTCATGACTAAACAGGTTAAAGACGGGTAGTTATTGATCGTCATCGTCACCTATCAGTTAAGTCAGAAATGTTATCACTACCAGAAGAAAATAAATCCCGTGTCTCTGCCGCCGATACTGCCGAGCTCCATGCAGCACCTGGGGGTTCCTGCATGCCCGGGGTTTGGACTGGATGGCCCTGGAGGTCTCTTCCAGCTCTGTGATTCTATTCTAAATCTGAACATGGAGCACCAGTCAGGGGTGGACCCAAGCCGTCAAGGGAAGCAGCCCTCCGTGCCCATCTTCTGTTTCCTGGTGGAACTGCTGGTTCCTACGTGCCATGAAGTTGATTTCAACTTATAGGGCAACCTGATGAATGGGCGATCTTCGAAATGGCCTGCTCAGCTCTTGCCAGCCTCAAGCCTGTGGCTTCCTTGAGGGAGTCAGTCCACCTCACGCTAGGCCTGCCTCTTCTCCGGCTGCCTCCAGCTTTTCCCAGCCTGATGGGCTTTTCCAAGAAGTCCTGTTTTTTAATGATTTGCCTCATAGGTGCAATGTGGTCCCCTGAGCTTAAAGGTGTTCTTGGCTAGTTTCCCCCTGCCACAGGCCGGAGGGGCCACCTTCTACCGCCTGCCTGAAGTGTGTACTGAAGAGTCTGAGACATCGAGGGATAGAGGAGGCACCTTGAAGATTCCCAGGTCCTCATTCCGTGCGGGCGTTTTGTGGGCTGCCCTCTGCTTCCCATGGCAAGGAGGCTTGGGGAAGGAGGCAGACCTTGGGGGGAGGTTGGATTTCCAGCTGCAGCTGCCCGGTTGCCCTGTTTCCTTGTGCCCAGTTCATAGGGTGACGGCCTGATTCGCTGAAGGGGGGGGGCGGGCGCCTGCAGCCCGAACGGGTACAGGGGAAGAAGGGGTCCGTGCCAACGATGCCCAGCTGCCCGGCCCGACCCTCGGCTAGGCTGGCCCCAGTGGGTGCAAACTTGGCCCAAGGCATGGAAGCCCATCCAAAGCAGCCCCCTCCCCGCCCCGGTGCCTTTTGGCGCAGCTGACCCGCTTTGGGTGTCTCTGGGGGAAAGGAGCCCCACCGCCTCCCTGGAGCCCCCACCCCCACCCCCGTCCTGGCGAGCTCCCGAAAGGCGCCAGCAGCAGCAGCAGGACTCTGTCGTCCCCGGCGCGATCCGTCGCCCACCGCCGCGGGGACTGCCCGCCAAGCAAGGCCTCGCCTGGGGCGGCTTCTGGCTTCCGACGACGGCGAGGCAGCAGAGGGGGGGGGGTTGAATACTCCCGCTGTGCCTGGACCGCCGTCTCCGTTCTGGAAAAGGCAACGGGGTTGGCGTCCATCCAACGGGGAACACGGGGGCGGGGGGGGGCGGGGGTTGACGGTCGGTGCCCCCCACAACCTCTCCAAGGGAACCCGACCGGAGAAGGCGCGTGGCTTCCTTCCTGCTTCCCTGCAAGCAAGCGAGGCGGCCAGCGGGGGGGGGGGTTGGGGGGGTTGGGGCATGCCCGCCCGGGGGGCTTCAGCCTGGGCTTTCCGGGCAGGTGTTTTTAACGGGGGACTGGTGGACGCCTCTTGAACCCACGATGAACTGCCTCAAGGGCGGGTGCAGAACAAGTCGAATAAATGAATTCCATAAACGGGCACTCTGCCCAGGCTCAGAGGCACCCTCGCTCCACAGCATGGGCGGTGTGTGTGTGTGTGGGGGGGACACCCTCCCCCAGCGCCGCCTTCGTGGAGAGGCATCCCAGCCCCTCCGACCCCCCCCCTCTCCCCGGCTGCTGGCGACGACGGCAGGGGGGGCGAGAATGGGCGGGGCTCCCGGAGGGCAGGGAGGGGCCGCGTGGGCGGGGCTTGTGGCCCCGCGGTCGCCATGGGAGCCGGGAGCCGTCGGTCCCTCCCTCCCTCCCTCCTCCCGGGCCCGGCGGTTGCCATAGCAGCGCGGAGGGCGGAGCTATGGACCAGGCCCTGCCAGTCCGTCGGGCCCTGCTGAGGGGGCCGCGCATGCGCGCGAGCCTCTCTCTCTCTTTTTCCCACCCCCACCGCGTAGCCGGCCCGGTCGGAGGAGGAGGAGCCGCCGCTGCGAGAAACCAGGCCGGCAAGGAGGCCGGACCCGCCACCGAGGAAAGGAGGGAGGGAGGGACCGACGGACTGAGCCCGGGGAGAGCCGCCAGCCGCCGCGCCGGCACCGCCACCGCCGTGAGTGCCCGGTTCCGCGGGGGGGGGAGAGGTCGAGCGGGAGGAGGGAGACGGCGTGTGGGGGGAGGCCTCTGCAGCTTCTCACAGGGCTTGCCGCAGAGCCTCCGGCGGCGCCCCCCCCGCCCTCATCGGCCGACCGCAGGGGAGGGAGTGAGGGAGGGAGGGAGAGGACAGCCCGCCAGCCCCCCACCCCCACCCCCAGGGTCCTGCCGGTGCTCTTCCCCCCCCCTCCGGCCCCGGGCTGAGGATGGAGGAGGAGGAGGAATGGGGTTGGTGGTGATGGTGGTGATGATGGTGGTGATGATGGAGCATCTCCGGGCGCATCACCGGGCCCGCCCGCCGATGGCCCGGAAAGGGCTTCTGGGGCCACTCGCAGGGCGGCGGCGGCGGCGAGGGGGGGTGGTCCCGAGGGGGGCGCGTGCAAGGACACCCACACCCCCACCCCCCACACCCCCACATGCACACCCTCACACACCGCTCATGGCAGGGGAGGGCCACCCTCGGGCGCCTTGCGGAGGGGACTCCTTCAGTTATCCTAGAGACCCAGGTTGCCAAGCCCGGGGTCTTGCTCGCCAGCCAGAGCTGGTGCTGGACCAGGCCGCTTGCCGCCAAGGGCGTTGGGTCCGGCGGAGGAGTCTCTCTCAGCTGAGCCAAGGACCCTACTGGTAGTTTGTGGGGGGTTGCCTGTATGGGAAAGGGAGCAGGCTGGGGGACCACCTCTTCCCTGTCCCCTCCAGATACACCCCCATTTAGTGGCACCCTGGAGGCCTTACACAGTGTATGTTCCCTGGACAGGTCCAGTGGGGCAGGAGAAAGGGTCGGAAGGGCCGTCTTGGCTCTGAGCTCACAGCCAGCAGGGCCCTGCCTGTGCTGGTAGGCCTCGGGCAGCCTGGCTGGGCCGGTGGTGAGGCCGTCGGGCAGCCCGTGGGGCTCTGTGGATCAGCTGGTGCCACTGCACAGTTCTCCTGGCAGGCTTTGCTTTGGGGCTCCAGGGCCCTTTCCCTGGAGGTTCTGCACTTGCTGTGGAGGGCAAGGAAAAGGGGTGGCCAGGCTCGGCTCCCCGAACCCCAGTGCCCAGACCCCTGCCTCCAGGCCCCCCTGCACCTCCCATCCCGCCTACTTTGCCTTGCCTCGGGTGGGTGTGATGTCTTGACATTCCCACTTGACTGGCAGCTGTTCTCATGTGGACTGGGGGGTGGGTGGGTGGCGGCACTGTGCTTGGCTTTGTGCTGTGTCAGAAGAGGAACCCAGCCAGTGACTTTTCGCATGTCTGACTTCCATGCCTCAGGCTTCTGTGCCAAGAGAGCCGGAGGGCTTTTGAACCTCATTTGCACAGAGGCAGACCTCTTTCAAGGCCATTGGTTGTAGGGCAGGGGACGGCCATAGCTGTGCCAAGGTGAGTCACGGAGGAGGAGGAGTTGTTGCATGCTGGGCCATGGGGTGGTGAGCCCGCGGGAAACCGGCACTGGGGTTGAGGTCAGTGGGAGTTTGTTGGACAGCGCTGGGCTTCTAGAGCCCCTCCGGACACTCTTGGCTGCCCCCCCCCCACCAATGTACTGGGGGCCTGTCCTGCTGCTGGAGCGAGATGGGTTCCTTTCTAGCCTGGAGTCAGGACTCTGAAGGGGCTGGTCTGTCTCTCGGCCAGGGGAAATGTCTCAGACTCACTCTCGGTCAGTCGGTCCTACTGTGTTTGGATGCAGTGCATATTTATGGGTAATTAGAGCCAGGGATTGAGGTGCCTCCTCAGGTGAGCAGAGGGAGCTCAGGTGCCTGCATGGCTGGCTGCAGTTTAGGCGGGCCAAGCCTGGCCACCAGCCGTCCTCTCCTGGCATGTTGGAGCAGAGCCAACTCCATGCCATGTTGGCTGGTTTGCCCCGTGTGGCCCAGTGGAAAGTCATGGGAGTGAGTGGGGGGGCCACGCTGGGTGGAGGAGGACATGGTTCCCTTTGAGGCGTGTGGGGGGTTCCTTCATTGTAGCAGCATTTCTCCCCCTCTGTCTTGAACTTGCAGGGCCAGGCGGCCCAGCAAGAGAGTGAAGGGAATGGCTGGAAAAGAGGTCCTGGTGCCGAGGGAACTCTGCGATCCAGATTTTTTTGGGGGGGGGCTCAGTATCTCTTTGGGCGTGCTACGCATGAGAGCTTTGTGTGCCCTGGTAGCTCAGGCCTGTGTAGAAAGTTCAGATTTCTGGGCAGCTGAGGATTCTTCCAGATCAAAGCTGGACAGCTGCCGGGTGAAGTCAGCCTGACCCCCCAACCCCCACCACCCACCCATCCTGGGAAAGGATGCAAGGGAAGAAATTCCACAGCTTCCCCAGGCAGCTGCTCCCCCCCCCCCGTTCCCCAGTCCTTGTGGGATCTTCTGTTCCCTCCTCCCTTTTTTTGCCCTTCTCCTTGGAGCCACTGACAGGGTTGGCCCTGCCCATTGGCAGAGGGATGGCCGGAGGCAGAGCAGTGCATCCACGGCCTCTCAGGCCTGTTGTTGGTACCCCTGAATTGGAAGTCCCTGCCGGTGGGCTGCCTGAGATGGGAGAACAGGCAGAGGCTTTCCGATGGAAGATTACAAGACAGCAGCGTTGGTTTGATTAAAAGGCCTTTCTCCAAAATTATCCAATGTGGCTGAAAAGAAGCCAAGTTGAAAACTGAATAATACATTGTTACAATAGTGGGAAAGCATTAAAGTTTTGTTAAAATTCACGATAAGAGCAATATTCAAAACAAGTAAAACAAGGGAATAAAAAAAACAGTCCCTTTAAAAGTATCACCTTGGTCAGCCAGTCATTTCTCTGATTGGCTGCAGAGAAAGGTCTTTTCCTGTTAGTGGAAGGACAGCTAAGATAGGGCCAGCCTGGCCTCCAGTGGGAGGGAGTTCCACAGTCTGGGAGAAGCAGCCACGGAGAAGGCCCTCCCCTGAGTGGTCTCTGTCAGAGGCAGCCTGTGAGGGTAGTGTGGTTGAGAGAAAGGCCTCCCCGGAAGACCTGAACACCTGACGAGGCTCCTAAATGGAGGGGGGGTGTCCTTGAGAGAGCTTGGGCTTGATCGGTTAGAACCAGCACTTGGAACTCTGACTGGGGACAGACTGGTAGCCAGTGGAGCTGCTGTAATGTGTGTGTGTGTGTGTGTGTGTGTGTGTGTGTGTGTGTGTGTGTGTGTGTGTGTGTGTGTGTGTGTGTGTGTGTGTGTGTGTGTGTGTGTGTGTGTGTTACCCCACTGTCTAGGCCCCCTTTGCAATTTAGCTGCAGACACGTCCCAGGGTGCCTTATACTAATCTGGCCAGGATGTAATGAAGGCATGAGTCACCATGGCCAGGCCAGGCCTCTCCAGGAATGGGTGCAGCTGGTGTGTGAGTTTTAACTGTCCAAAGGCACTCTTGGCCCCTTCTGAAACATGGGCCTCCAGGCTCAGCCGGGCGTGCTAAAGGGGACTTTTCTCCTGGTCTTCAATCCCACTGAGAGAAGAAGTCCAGCTCTTTTGCAAGTGGCTGGCATGGAAGAGTTCTGCAAGCCCTGTTTTGGCCAGTGGGGGTTGCAGGCCTGGAGGTCCTGGGTGGCTGGGGAGAAGAACCCCCTCTATCAGGACTACAAGGACTTGTAATCTTGATAGAGCCAAATTGAGGATAGGAAGGGTGGTGGTCAAGGACTATGCTGCTTTGTTTGATATGCTGGGTGTTAAACCGCATCTGGGACTTTAAACAGCCCTGCCTCCTGATACCATCGTCTGGTGTATTCCATCTCACCAAAAAGATTCTCAGCGCCGGATAGACTACATCCTCTATCAAGAGTGCATTTTTAGTACAAAGCTTTGATAAAGATAGCAAGTTGCTATCGAAAGCTTAACTTACATGTTTTGTTTTAGTAGTGAACAATAAAGGTATCACCTAGCCTACTTTTGAATTTGTTTTTCTGGTCACACAGCTCAACCCACTTTCTCTTGCTCTCTCTTATTGCTGCAGCAGCATGTGTATGTGTGTGTGTGTATGTGTGTCTGTGCACACTCATGTTCCTCTGTTGAGGGAACAGTTGCTTACCTTGGAGGTCTGTGGGGTTGTGCAGAGAGAATGAGGACAGCTGTGTGTGGCTGGGGTACATTCCAGGTCTCTCCCCCCCCACCACCATTGCCAATGAGTTATTTATATAATCTCTGAATTTGCAACATGTCTGACAGTTCTTCCTTGCACAGTACAGTACTTGTACAGTTTGGGGAGGGGGGGGCGTCTGATGGAAATCTTGTGTATTGAGGTGGTGGGGGCTCCAGTGTCCGTTGGTCTGTCTTATCCCTTTGGTTTCTCTAGGGAGGAGCTCTCCAGGCTGTTGTTTTTAGTTGCATGCCGTTTCCTGGCAGTTCTGTTGTGCAACAACAGCAAGGTAAACAATAGCAGCAATGTGCCCTGAAGCCCATTCTGTCTGATGGTGACCCTTTCTTAAAGGGTTGTCAAGGTCAAAAGTACTCCACGTGGGTGCCCATGCCCTTGGGACGGTGGAGCTAGCCCACAGCCACACAGGGGGCACAGCTGGGGGAGAGAAATCAAATTCTCCACCTCTTTTCCCTCAGCCAGAGACCTAAACCCTTAAGCTCTCCATGCAGGGAGTGTGAGGGAATTTCAGCCACCGCAAGAGGCCTGGAAGGAAAAAAAAACAGAAATAGGGCATTTCCCCCATTGCCCCTCACCTGTGGAATAATCTTCCACCAGATATATGTCTGCCCCCCCTCTCTGGCTGCCTTTAAAGAACAAATGAAAACACATTTCTTTAAACACAGATCCAGCGTCACCCATTAAAATATATAGCTCCTGTTATCAAGACTTTTATGAGAATTTCATAATTTTAGAATTTATATTTTAATGTCTTATAATAGTTTTAGTTGGTTTGGGATTATTTTTGTCAATACTATGTTATCCTTATTGCATTAGTTGTATGTGATTATTTATATGGATAAATTCTATGTGATTATATCTTGTATTTTGATTAATTATGGCATCACTGACAGATGGTCAGTATAGAAATCCAATAAACAAACAAACAAACAAACCCACAATATTGGACGCTACATCCTAAAACAGATTCTGCCAGCTTTGTGTGGCTTGGAAACCTCCCCCCCCCACCAGTTGCTACTCCATCTTTGGAAGGAATGTGTCACAGATAACAGTAGTAGCTGTTCATGTCTTAGTAGTGGCCTTCACGGTGGCCTTTTTGCAGGTTAGAGTTAAGGTCAATGCATAACACATTTTGGCATTGTGAGAAATGTTTATTCCTTTGTGCCAAAATTCAGAGGATTAGCATGTAAGGCCCTGAACGGTTTGGGACCGTGTTACCTATCAGAGTGCTTGTACTTAAGATCCTCTACCCAGTCTTTCCAAGCATTGCTGTTGTGGGTGGCCACCCCAAAGGAGGCTTGGAAGATGACTGCCAGAAATGGGGCCTTTTCGGTAATAGCCACAACACTGTCTAATAATGTATTACCTGTGGATTACGCTAGGCAGTCTCTCTTGGGTGGGGTGGGTGTTATTGTTTCATTGCTTGCCCTTTTATATATGGGAGGCGACTGGGGTTTTTCAATTGTTGTAGACTACCCAAAATAGTAGCTTGCCACTAGATGGGGATTATTATATCAGTGCATTAATTAATTAATTAATTAATTAATTTGTTAACTTGAGTTATGAGCCACCTGTGGTGATCTTGCTTCAACTGTACTCCCTATTTCTTGTCTGTAGACTATTTTTTCCTTTGTGTAAAGGCAAAGTTTCCCCCTGCACATGCGTGTTAGTCATGTCCAGCTCTACGGGCGGGTGCTCATCTCTGTATTCAAGCCGAAGAGACAGTGTTGTGCAAGTCTGTGGCCATGTGTCTGGCATGGCTGCAAGGAAACACTGTTTTACCTTCCCGCTGTTTACGGTGGCATTTACATGTGTTCGAACTAGTAGGTTGGCAGGAGCTGGGGTTAACAGTGGGAGCTCACTCCACTGCGTGAGACCCAGGGTTCGAACCACTGAGCTCCCTGGTGTCTAGCCTACGAAGACACCACACCCCTTTTCTTTGCGTGGCCCCAGTCAGTTCAAAGGGCCTGGTCAGGTAGTGGCCTGAACCAGCCAGATGCGGTGGGGTGGGGGGGGGTGGAAGAGAAGGGGTGGTGGTGGTGGGGATGGCGTGCAGGCACCTCCCTCCCTTCTGGCACCATCCCTAGCTCCCTCCCCTGCCTTCCTCATTGGCCCCAGGGGCTTTCTCTGGTCCAGGTGAGATAATCCCCGAGGCAGTTGGGCCTCCTGTCCCACATCTTGCTCCTGTTGGGCTCTCAGTGGCTACTTTGCCCTCCCCTCTCTTTACCTTCTCCAGGGTGCCCAGATTTTCTGGTGCCTGTTCGACGTGGAGCTGGCTCAGCCCAGAGGTATGGCTGCGTGAGTACTGCAAGCTGTGGGCAGCAGCCCAGATAAATAAATCAACCCACACTGTTGGCACCAGGTGGTAGGGAAGAGGCTCTGGAGAGGTTTTGGGGCATCTCTCCAGATGGGGTGCCCTCAGACGGATGGGAGAGCAGGGCGGTGCAGTGTGTGTGTTTGGGGGCTGGGTGCCCAGTCCCTGCGGGATGAGCCTGGTGGGTCCATCCAGAGCTATGAGATGAAAGTTTTCCCCTGAGATGCCCCTTGTCTGCTTGCATGTACAGGACTTGCTGGGACCCCCGCGTGGCTCCCCGTTTCTATCCCCATTTGCCAATCGTTGCCTCTTCCGATTCAGCTGCCTCGTTGAGACAGGCCTGGACGTCAGATCTACGTAGGTGTGTGGAGGGGGCGTGCTGCCTCTGGGCTGTAATGGCAACGGCTGCAGACCCAGAAGGCACCGGGTGTGTTGCTACCGTTTTTCATGTGCTGTGGAGAATCCTTAGCTCTGAACAAGGGCCTGGGAAGGGTGTTGTTCCCCAGCACCCGACCTTGATCTTATCTCTTGTGGCCTGTGTGGGCTGCCAGAGGTGGGTGAGAGTGGCCTCTCAGGAGCCCAGAGGTGGGGCTGAGGGAGCTGGCGTGCTTTTCCCCAGCCTGCTCTTGGCCTCCTCGGCTGGGACTCTCTCGTCACCTGCGTTCCCTGAGTCAGTGCCTGCAGCAACCGCGTCGGCCTCTCAGAAGCAGTGTCCCTTCCGAGAGAAGGATCCTCGCGTCTCTCCCAGTCTGGCCTGGAAGGGCAGGCACCGGCCCACGAGCTGCGGGCTGTCCGAAACGGGAGGGCCTGGGGCGAGGCAGAGCCCTCGGCCTTGCCGCTTCCACCCCTTCTGCAGAGGGTGGCCAAGTTTATCTCGCTGGTGCTGCTGTTTCTAGCTAGCTTTGCTCTGCCTGTGGATGACGAGGAAACTGGGCCCCCAGGAAAAAAACCAACAGCAGCCACAGCCCCTCTACGGTGTGGTGCTCTCTACGACGCAGCCACGCTCTGCTCTTCCCGTACCATCCTCCCTGGGGATGTGGCAAGGAATTGGCCCCGGGGGCTGTCAGCATGTAAGGCAGGGGCTCCCCAACTGGCTCCCGGCCCTCCTGCTTGTGGCTGTTCTCTCCTGAGCCAGAGAAAGGGCCTGTGATCTCTGTAGGGGCCAGCGTCTTGCCAAGGCTTCTTGGTGGCACCTGGGAGGCCCATCCCCCCCCACCCCCTGGCTGTTTGTCTTGTTCTACGGGGAGGGTGTGGTACTCAAGAGAGGCAGCAGTGATCTGTCCTGGTGAGAGAGCAAGGTCAACACATTTCTGGAATTACTGTTCTTGTTGTTATGTGCTGACAAGTCACTTGTAAGTATAAGACCAACAAGAGTAACCTAGGATCCCAAAGAGTCCCTGAGGTGGTGTGTGTGTGTGTGTGTGTGTGTGTGTGTGTGTGTGTGTGTGTGTGTGTGTGTGTGTGTGTGTGTGTGTGTGTGTGTGAGAGAGAGAGAGAGAGAGAGAGAGAGAGAGAGAGTATGTGTGTGAGAAAGAAAGACCTTCCACTGGCAAAAGAGGTGGGCTTATGTGAAATTGCCCTCCCACCCACCAGTTTTTTAAGAGAGAGAGAGAGAGAGAGAGAGAGAGAGAGAGAGAGAGAGAGAGAGAGTGTGTGTGTGAGAAAGAAAGACCTTCCACTGGCAAAAGAGGTGGGCTTATGTGAAATTGAGAGTTTTTAAGAGAGAGAGAGAGAGAGAGAGAGAGAGAGAGAGAGAGAGAGAGAGAGAGAGAGAGAGAGAGCTTCTGGCCTGGCCAGAAGGAGGGTGTGTGCGCATGAGCCCTGGGGCTGCTTGCCTTGGGGGAAGGTGGGGGAATAGGTGGGCTGTGGCTTCTAGAGTGAGTTTCCCCTGGAGCCCAGTCTGCAACGGGCGGCTGGGCCCTGGGCAGGTGGGTGAAGGGGAAGGGCTTCTCATGTGGGGACGGTGGGGCTCCAGGAAGATTGCCTCCCAGAGGAGCAGGACCCCGCCCCTCTTCCAGCCAGTCCCTAGAGCAGCGGTGGTGGGCCGGCTGGGCCCTCCACCCTCTTTGGACAGCTGCATCTAGCCGAATGACCAGGTCCCTTCCACGAGGAGGTGGGCTGGGCCCCTGGCATCCTGCCTGTTTCTGCTTGGCTTCCCTTGTTCAAAGGCATTTGCTGTTCACATGCCGATGGCCCTCGGGAGCCCTTCAGTGCCACCCTCTGAATGCTTCTGCCGCAGGACTTGAATAAGCAGGCCTAAGCACACAATGAGATTGCAGAACAGGAGAAAAGCCCAGCCGTTGTGGTGGGTGTGGGAGGGTGCAGCAAATGTGCCGGGGTGGGGGTGGGGTGGGGTTCTGGAACAGACTCGTCCAGAGCCGAAGCTGGGTGGGCCTTCTCTCTCTCCTGCTGAGTTTGCAGCAGTGGTGGGGCAGCCTGGGCCAGGCTGGACTGGGGCAGCTGCAGAGGCAGAGGGGGTCCAGAAGGGGGGTGGATTGTCCCCAGGGGTCTCTGTGAGTACTGGGGGCCTCAGGACCCCTAAAGGCTGTCCTTGGCATGCCCAATTGGTTGCTGAGGGAGAAGCTTCCAGAGGAGCAGCAGCAGCAGCAGCTGCAGGAGGGCCGCCTGTTCAGCTAGGAAGCAGGATAAGGCCTGGGCGGCCCTTGAAGGGTGAGGAGGGCTCTAGGAGAGGCAGGATTCACCCTTTGCAGTAAAAAAATCATCTGTTATACATGGATGGCTTAAAAGTAGATGCAGAAAGTTCAAGGGAGATAAAAGCATTGTTCAACACAGTGCAAATATTTAGTGAAGGTATTCTAATGCTGTTTGGGATTGAGAAATGTGCCACTCTGTGGAGATACCGTGGCAGGACCCAAAAGCTAGATGGAGTAGAATGAAAAATGGTGATATTGTGAAATAACTATCAAGTGGCAAAAATGATAAATATCTTGGAACACTAGAAGCAAATAATACCCTGCACAGAAAAGTTAAAGAAGTGGCAGAAAGAGAATAATGTACATCAAAACAATGAGTAAAATCTTAAAATCACAGACTACAACCAAAAAGCGATGTGGACAAATTATATTCTACTACTACTACTACTACTACTACTACTACTACTACTACTACTACTACTACTACTACTACTACTACCATTATAGACATCAACAAGTAATTTAGTACTACTACTACCATTACTGTTATTGTTATTAAAAAATACCAGGTACAGTGGTACCCCGACTTAAGAGCAGAAAACTGTTGTCGTTTTAACTGCCACCTTAAAATTTTTAGATATGGTCTGCTCAACTTACAAAATATTTTTTCTTTTTTAACTTTTTTTTTCATTTGTTTAGATAGGTACCCTGACTTAAGAGTAGTTTGATTTAAGAGCATGCATTCGGAACGGATTAAATTTGTAAGTTGAGGTACCACTGTACAGTCAATCAAAATTCTAAAAATTGATTGACTTAACCCAAAGTATCTGTTAAATATTGATGAAATTATTTATTGCTGCTGCTGCTGGAGTAGTAGTAGTAGTAGTAGTAGTAGTAGTAGTAGTAGTAGTAGTAGTAGTAGTAGTAGTAGTAGTAGTTTCTTCCCTTCGGAGGCGGGTGCCGTCCCTGCCATAGCCCCAGGGCTCAGCGGCCCTCCTGGCGCCCTCCTCCCTGCCTTCTCTGAGCCTGGCAGGGTTGGCCTGAGTAGGTGCAGCCAAACGGGGGATTTGCTGTGGACCAGCAGAGGGAGGCAGGGGTGGGAAGCGCCTCCCATCGTGCCCTGAGAGGATGATAGCTCGCGACCCAGTGCCGGTGGAGGCTCTAATCCACTCTTAAAATGAGCTTTGGTTGACATCTAAACTTTGCCCGGATTTAGGAGCCTTATTTAGACTTGTTGCTTCTATACCTGGTGCTGCCGTGAGTTCAGGAGGAGGGAGGGGTGGTGGTGGTGGAAGCCCCAGGAGGGCCTGGCAGCTGCTCTGGGCCTCCCTAAAGGCAGGCAGGCAGGCAGGCCTGCAAAGAGATGACCTTCTGCTACTCCTCTCCATGGTGTGCCCTGGAAAGACCCAGCTGGGCCGGCCCCAAAGGGTGCAGCTCTGGAGGTGCTGGCCACTCACTTCTTCAGCAACCGGGCAGGGCAAGCTGGGCGCTCCTCTAACGGTGGACAAGGCCCTGAGTGCTGACCGCAGAGGGCACTGCGTGCCTCATTCCCATCCCCAGTTCTGTGTCTTGCAGTGACACCCTCTGAGGGTCACGGCCCTCCTGCGCTCACGCTGGAGAAGCCTGTGGTGCCCGGCTGTCCCTTGCAGATGCCAGCCTCGGAAGAAAGGGGGCTGCGCCGGCAACCAGAAGAAAGAGCCCCAAGGGGCCTCCTCCTGGCCTGGCTGTTTCCATTTCCTTCTCCCAGGAAGGGAAGGGAGACCCGGGGGCTCGTGGGAAGGTAGCCCAGGACTCTTGTCTTGCTTCCAGGCCAGTGGCCGAGAGAGATAGTGGGGGGGGAGGCGGTGGCATCACTCCGATTCTGAGGGGGGCTTGTGGCTGTGGAGGCAAAAGGGGCACATTCAGCAAGAGGATCCCAAGGGTGGTCGGAGGGATCATCTGCAGCAGCCCAGCCCCACCTGCTGCCCCCCCTTTCGCTCTGCAGCCCCCACGGGGCTGGGTGCAGGCTCTTTTCAGCCTTGCGGCCTTGCAGGGCAGATTAATTCACAAACCACCAATCCATGGTTTAAATAAAACTAGACATGTTGACCTCTAAGGCCAGATGTTGCCCTTGGTTGTCTACTTGGGATGTACCTTTTCTGAGGTAGGAGACTCCGCCGTTGTGCCCTGGGCTGGTGGCTGAGCAAGCCCGTCCATCTCTGGCCCAGGGCCCGCGGTGGTTACACTCCTGCATAGGGGATCTTTGTGGCCTTGTTCAAGAGGCCTTTTTCATTGGCCTGGCCTCAGCCTTTGGCTTGCGTAAGGGGCAGCTGGCTTGTGGGAGGGTGCCAGCAGTGAAGAAAAACAACATTAAAATGAGTTATGGAGATGGTTTGTTTTTCAGAACACAAAATTAAGTGAAGTGGTCCATGGAGACCCCTCCCCATTTTTAAGTGAGCCACAGGTAGTGGGGGAGGTTCAAACACCTGGAAACATTAAATGAATTTAAGTCTCCTGGGCCAGATAAATAACACCCAAGGATATTAAAAGAACTGGCAGAATTAATTTCAGAACCATTGGCAATAATCTTTGAGAAGTCCTGGAGAACAGGGAAAGTCCCTATCTATTGGAGGAGGGCTAATGTTGTCCCCATCTTCAAAAAGGGGAAAAAGGAGGAAACAAATAATTACCGCCCAGTCAGCTTGACTTCAATTCATGGAAAGATCCTAGAGAAGATTATTAAACAGGCAGTATGTAATTATTTAATAAACTATACTGTCATTACAAGAAGTCAGCATGGGTTTCTTAAGAAGAAGTCATGCCAGACTAATTTGATCTCTTTCTTTGATAAAATTGCAGGCCTGGTGGATGAAGGGAATACTGTGGATATTGCTTATCTGGACTTCAGTAAGGCCTTTGATAAGGTTCCTCATGGTATTTTTGCTAAGACGTTAGTAGAATGTGGGATAGATAGTGCTACTGTTAGGTGGATTTGTAATTGGTTGACTGATCGCACCCAAAGGGTGATCATAAATGGCCTCTCTTCAGCTTGGAGAGACGTGACCAGTGGGGTGCCCCAGGGTTCTGTTCTGGGTCCAGTGCTGTTCAATATCTTTATTAATGATTTGGAGGAAGGAATAGAGAGTATGCTAATTAAATTTGCAGATGATACCAAATTGGGAGGGGTTGCTAATTCCCTAGAGGATAGGATGAAAATCCAAAAGGACCTTAACAGATTAGAGTGCTGGGCCAAAGCTAACAGAATGGGGTTCAACAGAGGAAAATGTAGGGTGGTGCATCTAGGTAAAAAGAATAAATTGCACAAATATAGGATGGGAGATACCTGGCTGGAAAATAGTACCTGTTAAAAGGATCTGGGAGTCTTGGTGGACCACAAATTGAACATGAGTCATCAGTGTGATGCAGCGGCCAGGAAAGCCAATGCGATTCTTGGTTGCATCAACAGAACCATAGTGTCTAGATCAAAGGAAGTGATAGTACCACTCTATTCTGCTCTGGTCAGACCCCACCTGGAGTACTGTGTCCAGTTCTGTGCGTCTCAATTTAAAAAGGATGTTGACAACCTAAAGCAGGTACAGAGGAGGGCGGCCAGGATGGTTGAAGGTTTGGAAGATATGTCTTATGAGGAACGGCTTAGGGAACTGGGAATGTTAAGCCTTTCAAAAAGAAGGCTGAGGGGGATATGATCGCTATGTTTATATATTTGAAAGGATGTCATATTGAAGAGGGAACAGGTTTGTTTTCCATGGCTTCAGAGACTAGGACTCGGGGCAGTGGTTTCAAACTACAGGAAAAGATATTCAATTTGAACATTAGGAAGAACTTCATGACAGTTAGAGCTGTTTGGCAGTGCAATCTGCTGCCCCAAAGGAGGGTGCTGGAGTCTCCTTCTTTGCAGGTTTTTAAGCAGAGGCTGGATGGCCATCTGTTGGAAATACTGTGATAGGGGTTCCTGCATGGCAGGGCATTGGACTGGATGGCCTTTGAGGTCTCTTCCAATTCTATGATTCTATGGTTCAGAGCTAGAGTCAGAGGCACTGCCTTACAAATGAATTGAGCGTTGATACAGCCTCAGAGGATGCATGATGAATGTCTTTAATAATTAACTTAATGCTCTTACCTTGGTGGAAAAGCGATACACACGACTTATTTTTAGTTAGCTCGATGTCTGCGTCAAGCACCGTTAGGATTCCTCATGTCACACATACAGCACCGGAATAGTATTTCAAAGTGGATGGTTCTGGGGTTATGCAACTGTTTCCTTCCCCCCATGTCTGAACCAGGAAATCCATCCCCACTGAAGCCAGGGGCTGGTGAGAGCACCTGGGGACCCCATTCCTCCACGAGGTGGGGAGGAAGGGACCACGGGGTGTTAGGCAGGCCCAGCCGTGGGCTTTTACCCTTAGCCAGTGGCCATCAGCAAGTTGTGCTTAGGGGGAAATCGTGTGGAGGGTCAACCCCGGGGGGTGGGGTCCGTTGGGGGGGGGGAGCAAGGTGGGTTGGTCGTGCTGTTCCCAAGGTGCAAACTTGGAGAGATGACTGAGGCGCTGGGGAAATACATTCTCCATGGTTTTCTTAGCCTGAGTAAAAGTAGCCCTCAGTGAACAATTTTACATTTGGATTCCAGGACTTGCCTCCTGTTCTGGCTCTCAGGATGCTTGGCACCCCGTGTGGAGTGGAGTGGGTGGAGTGGTGGACTAGGACTCCCTGGGCCTGGGTTTGAATCCCCCCAACCGGGCCAGGGAAGCTCACTGTGGGGAAAGCAGAGTTGGGGGAGGCCGTCCCTTAAACCCCTCACTCACCTCAACAGCCCTTGTAGGGTAGAGCCGGTTCCGACTGGATGGCGTAGATTAGAACCATCACAGTGACAAGCTGGCGGTTCCGGAGGCTGAATTGCAAGCGTTGTCGGAAGGAGGGCCCTGCTGCCTGCGTGGGACAAAGGGGGAGCGGATGGAGGGGGGTCATCCCGAGACAGCCGAAGCATTGCCGCCAGCAGTGGCACACAGTGGCTGTGGGGGAGGTGGCGGCAGCAGGCGTGGCCTTGGGGACCCTTCCTCTCCAGTGCAGTTGAGGCAGGGAGGATCCGTGGTGACAGACCTGGGGTGGAGCCTGGGGGGGTGGAATGGTGCACCCAGGGAAAGGGCACAGCTGGCTGGACGGCGGCAGCGGCAGCGCCTGGAATAAGAGGAGGCTATGACACAGCATCCCACCTGGGCCTGTATCGAGTTTCTAGTGCACATCACGAAGAGGAGCGCCTTCTGGAGAGAGTGGAAACTTCCCTCCGTCTCTCTGCAGCTGGGTGAGCGCCGGAGCATCCTTGTTGCTTCAAGCAGCCTAGTTTGTGGCCTACTTACGTCACTCGTAGCAGGGGGTGGGTGGGGGTGGATTGGGGTGGAAGGAGGAGGGGTTGAAAAACTACCTGAGGCCTTGCTTTGCTGGGTGGCTTCTTGCCTCCTGGAAGGAAGTGTGGAAGAGCCCCTCTTTTCTGCCTGCCACCCCAGGGGCCACCTGGAGCCATGTGCACCAAAGGGTGGCCGCCAAGGCCGTCAGAACAGCCCTTCCTGAATGATATATACAGTACACGGGAGTCAGAGGATTTCAGCACTGGGATTTGGCAGGGAAGCCTCCTGGCTGACCTCTGTGTGGCAATTGATGTGGGTGGAGGCCCCCTTTGACCTTGGCACCCTGGGGGGCTGTAAGGAACTCCATGCCCCCCACCCCGCTTGGCAGGCTGTGCTCTGTCAGGAGGAGGACCCTCGGAGTAAAGAAGACCCGGGCAAGGGGGGTGGGGGTGGCCTTTCCCTTAGCCTGCCTCCTGCCCTGCCTGGCCTTGGCTTCAGGGCAGCCGTGACCCTAGGCCTTCCCCTGCGGCTGTCAAGGGTCAGCCCTTCCTTCCTGGTGGACTCCTGCCCTGGCAAGTGTCAGGAGCTCGAGAGTTCAAAGGCAAGAGGGGACAAGAGGGAGCAGGGCAGCGGCCAAGGCTGCCCAACTTCTCTTCCCCCCCCAACAACAACAACACACACACACACACACACACACACACACACACACACACACACAGAGAGAGAGAGAGAGAGAGAGAGAGAGAGAGAGAGAGAGAGAGAGAGAGAGTTTCCGGCAAAGTGAAGTGAGGTGTCTGGGCCACCCTTGCTCTCATTGCTCAGGGTCTCTCAAAGTCATGGGTCACAGCAGGTGCTTTGAGCTCAGCTCCCAGGGCACAGGGAGTGGGCAGTCCACCCCCCTGCTTTTCCTTTCAGAGGCAAGAAAGCTTAGAGCCCCAAAGGTGGAGGTCTGGCCTGGGGAGAAGGGCCTTCCTCCTCCTCCTCCTCCTCCTCTTCTTCCTTCGACTTTTGCAATTCCCATACTCCAGGCACAAGGCAGTTGATGGTTCCCAAGGCAGGAGGAGGAGGCAGGAGTCTCCATGGCTCCTTGTGGAAGGGCTGGTGGACCAGGCCCTGGCCCGGAGGCAGGGAAGCCAGGAGAGCCGAGCGCTTCCACCCACTGGGCGCGGTGGTAGCGACGTTGGAATGAGAGGTCTAAAAATAAAGCAGGTGTCTCAGGATGCCCTAATTAGGTAGACAGGTGTCACCCTGGCCCAGGCAGGTAGAAGGCTGTGCTGATTCTCTGCACCTTGCCTACCAAGATGTGATGGATGTGTGTGTGTGAGAGAGAGGGGGGGAGAGAGAGAGAGAGAGGGAAGGAGAGACAGAGACAGATAGTTTCCACTGACAAAAAGCTTGGGCATCTGTGAAATTGCCCCCGTAGTCAGTTATTGAAGTTGGCAACTTAAACTGCCGATTAAGCTGGTGGTAAATGCTATGTCCATAATTTAAATGCTAGCTGGGGCGTCAGCTGCACTCTCCCTGACGCCTGCGCTTTAGCCCTAGAAAGACTTTTTGTGCTCCCAGTGGGGATGTGACCCAGCCCTGCGCCTCCCGGGGTGGTGGTGGTGGTGGTGGTGGGAGGCCCTGCTGCTTTTCTACCAGAGAACGCATCTTCCCGTCTCTTGGGTTGCTCTCCCAGAGGTCCTTGCTGGAACCCCCACCCTGGGCCTTGCCGGCGTGCCTGTCCTGAAGGCGCTGCTGGAGCCTGGTTTGGTGTTTCTTTCTTGGCGGTGGGCACTTAAGAGCCTCTCGGCTCCCCTGCCACCTTCTGAGGAGATGCTGGTAAACTGAGCATTTGATGTATGACTGAAAGGTGAGGTTCTCTGCTTCAGCTTGAGGCTGCTGGGAGATCCATCTGGATTTTTGTTTGTTTTTGTTTTTTGTTTTGTTTTTGGTTTTTTTGTCTGCTGGTGGCTCTTGTTTTGCTTCTCCCCCCCCCCCCCCGCTCTGCACCAAGCACATGTATTTATTTGGTTGGTTGGTTGGTTGAATATTTTTACCCCACCTTTCTCAAGGTGGCTTACAATAATGAGGGCCAATATACAAGCCCGGAACATTTAAGACACATTCAAGTTAAGAACAGGGAATTAAAAGAGGCATCTTAGAACATTAAAGGGTAACATTAAAGCTACAAAGAGCACACAAAAATCCATTATGAGGGGTGGAAACTAAGGTGTTCTTATGAAATTCATGTAATCATGCTCGGTAATCCATATAAAAGTTACATAGTAGTCCATCCTCCAGGGAAAGCTTGCCTGAAGAGGAAGGTCTTTGCCTGCTTCCGGAAAAAATAGCAGAGACGGGGCAGTCCTGGCCTCCAGTGGGAGGGAATTCCAATATCTGGGAGCAGCAACAGAGAAGGTCCTTTCATGTGTTCCCAAGAGACGTATCTGTGAAGGTGGAGGGATGGAGAGAAAGGCCTCTCCTGGTGACCTTAGCACCTGAGCCAGTTCATACTGCGAGATTCAATCTTTGAGGTAGGTAGGACCCAGGTCATACAGTGCTTTGTAAGTTAAGGTCAGCACTTTGAATTGTGCCCAATAGCTGATTGGTAGCCAGTGGAGCTGCTTTACTAATGGTGTAATGTGATCTCTGTTACCCGCCCCAGTCAGCAATCTGGCTGCTGCATTTTGGACCTGTTGACCTGAGACTTTCTATTGGCAGCCCCACATAGAGTTCATTGCAGTAGTTCAGCTGGGATGTCACTAGTGACCAGAGCAGGTTCTCCAGGAATGGGCGTAACTGACGTACTAGTTTTAATTGTGTAAATGCACTCCTGGCTACAGCTGTGACCTAGGCATCTAGGCTCAAGGATGAGTCCCAAGCTATGCACCTCTTTTTTCAATTGGGGTGGGGGGAGTAATCCCATCTAGGACAGGTTGCATCCCTATCCCTTGATCTCCTTTTTAACTGACCAGAAGCAGCTCTGTCTTGTCTGGTTTTAGTTTCAGTTTGTTCTTCCTCATCCAATTCATTACTGAAGCTAAGCACTGATCTAAAGTTGAAATAGCTTCCGTGGAATCTGGAGGTGACGAGAGGTAGCGTTCAGTATCATTGGCATACTGGTGGTGACACTTAACCCCCAAAGTCTGGATAATTTCCCCCAGTGGCTTCCTATAGATGCTGCTGCTGTGCAGAAGTGGGTTCCTGTCTTGCCTGGGGCAGAACCAGAGCCAGCAGCTGCACTCGGCTGTGTCTGGGAGCTGGTGATCAGGACCTTGTCTGCAGGCCATTTGGTGGAAGTGTCTTCTTTTGTAGGGGATCCAGAGACCTGCTCCCTCTAAGACACACAGAGGGCAAAGGAGCAGCTGCCATGGCTTGTTTGTTTTTCCTGCCTGAGGATGTAGAAATTGACCCTGCTGGAAGGGAAAGTGCAGAAACTGGAGTTCCGCTTTTGGCGCATCCTGGAAGTTGAGCTGTTCATGAACAGAGAAGTCCAGACTCCATGGGATGAGAAGGACGGGTGTCCTGGGAAGGCTATGCATAAGAACCCAAGAAGAGCCATGCTGGATCAGGCCAAAGGCTCATCTAGTCCAGCTTCCTGTATCTCTCAGTGGCTCCACCAGATGCCTCTGGGAGTGCACAAGGCTAGATATTTGTCTCCTGATACCCACTCCCCTGCATCTGGCCCTCGAAGTGCCCCGGTTTTAAGACTGGAGATGATACATCTCCATCATGGTTTGTAACCTGGGATGGACTTTTCCTCCAGGAATCTGTCCAATCCCCTTTTGAAGGCATCCAGGCCGGATGCCATCACCACACCTTGTGGTAGGGAGTTCCACAGGCTTAACAACACTTTTTTTGTGTGCACCACAAAGGCAGGGGGGAGGACTGCCAGCAAGGATGTTGGCTGTTTGGAGCTCCTCCCCGAGAAGGAGGCCCTGCCGTCTCTCACAGCCCCCACCCCCCCAACTCCGGGATGGCAATTTTGGGCCAGTGGGACCAAGGCTGAGATGCAGGGACATAGCCACAGAGGATGCTGTCAACAGGGGGTTCCTGCTATCTTTCTAAAGGAGGATTAGGGGAAGAAAGGACGCAGTGCTCAGTCACTTCCTCCTGGAGGGTACAGAGGCCACTCAGTGGACCTTGCAAGATGCCTCCGGAGCTGTCCAGCCTCCCTGAGAACCAAGATGTGTTGAGACTCATCAGGCCCGCAGGACACAGCCTTCAGCACATTGCAAGTGGCGGTGACAGGAAAGAAAAACATTCAAGGTGTTGAAAGCTCTGGGAGTAGAACCTGGGAAGAGTGGCGGAGGGGGCAGGGGACTTGGCATGCGTAGCCTACCCCAGAGGGGGGCTGAAGGTGAAGAGGGCAGAGAAGGGTGAGTGCATGTGTGAGAGGCCCTTGAGGCCAAGCAAGTTGTGGGGCCATTCCTTGCAGCGTCCCCTCCCCCTTTTGCCAATTTCTATGCTCTTGTTGCTGACTTAACCACTCATCTTGGAGAACAAAAGTGAAAGCAGTTTTAGCCCCTTAATCTGATCTGGCTGTCTCCCCATCCCCTGCATCTCCCTGCCCTCCACCCCCTGCCCCACCCCACCCCCTGCCCCTGAGAAGTGGGTTAGACTCCGATCAACTAGCCAAGGGTGACAGGGAGTGTGCGTGGGCCATTGGCCAGAGAGGGTTGGGGGCAATGTAATCTGTTGGCTCGAGCCCTGGGCCGCAAGTGGTCGGCACTGGCAAGCCAGGTGGTGAGCCTGGAGGCCTGCAAAGGTTTCTTGATGGGAGGGGCCATGCGGCCCTTCTGGTAGGAGATCTTAAAACAGGGGTCCTCAAAGTTTTCAAACAGTGGGCCGGTTCACCCCCCCCAGACACCACTGGGGGCTGGACCACAGTGGGTGGGGGGAGCAGGGGACCTTGCCATAGCCCTCCCACTTTGAATGCCCCACTAGCCAGCATGCTGATCATCTAGGCCAGGGGTCCTCAAAGTTTTCAAACAGTGGGCCGGTCCACCACCACCCAGACACCACTGGGGGCCGGATCACAGTCCAAAAGCAGCTGCGGAGACTGGCTTGCTCACAAAACAGGGGGTTGGTGGGGGGGTTGCAATTGGTCCCAGGGGCCGGATTCAGGACCTTGGGGGCTGCATCTGGCCCTGGGGCCTTAGGTTGAGGACCCCTGATCTAGGCGGTAGTTGGGGGGAGTGGGAGAAGTGACATAGCCCACTACTTTGAACTGCCTCAGCAATAGAAGCAGCTGCGGAGGCTGGCTTGCTCGCAAAGCAGGGGGTTGCAATTGGTCCCAGGGGCCGGATTCAGGACCTTGGGGGGCCGCATCCGGCCCTGGGGCCTTAGGTTGAGGACCCCTGTCTTAAAAGGTCCTTACTCCTAGCTGGAGGGGTTGGGAAACATGGCATCTCTGAGGCAGTTGCCAAGGATGCCACCAGGGGAGAAACCCATATCAGGACTGTGCCCTTGGTCGGTGCCTTCTCCCTTCCCATGGCATTTCCCATTTCTTTTCTGCAAGAGCGGGGGGGGGCACACACTGCCCCTGTTTTCCTCCCCCCACACCACTTCCCATAGTCAGAGAGAGTTTGGGCAGTACAGGTTAGATCAGTGCCGGCGAACCTTTGGCACTCCGGATGTTTTGGACCACAAGTCCCACAGTCCTTTGTCATTGGTAATACAGGCTTGGAATTTTAGGAGTTGTGGTCCAAAACACCACTGGGTTAGATGTTTGGGAGAGGGGGCATTCCATTCATGACTTGCTGGTTCAGCATGCCCCACTGAGAATATTCTTTATCTTTGTTGTGTATGCCATGCAGTCACTTCCAGTGTGGGGGAGCCCCAGGAATTAACAGCCCTGTCCGTCATTAGCAGCCCAGCTCAGCCATTGGAGAATCTGGCCTGTGGCTTCCTGGATGGAGTCAGCCCATCTCCTCATTGTCCTTCCTCTTCTCCTGCTCTCTTCCACCTTTCCCAGCATGATTGTTTTTTTTCCCAAAGGAGGACAGCCCCTGCTTCTAATTCAGTGCCTGGTTTTTCTTTTACCAAAAAATCGAACATAGCAACAGCATTGAGGAACGGGGTCAAAATTTGTTGTGGAGAACAAAGAGAGAAAACGGTGGCCTACTTAATGATTTTTCTTCTCTAGTTTTCATGTGTTTATTTGTTTGCCAAAATGCCTGCAGTGCTTTTGTAGACGGAAGGTTGAGGCTTCCTTTTTTATGGAGTCAATCTGGGGAAAAGTAAAAGCAAGAAGGAAAGTCACTCTTGGGGAATCCCGCTTGAGAGCCGATGAGTCGGAAGGGACAGGAGAGGAGCCCCACACACATCCTTCTGGCCAGCCTAAAGGATCAGTAAGAAGTATCCATTTTGCACCAAAGCCCCTTTTGGGAGGAGATTAGCATTGGAAAGCCCTTGCAAAGAGCCAGGTGGGAACTCCTCCTCACAGGTGATTTGATCAACAAAGTGTGTAACTTTGTGCAGGGAAAGTAACCTTGTGCAGGGAAAGGAGGCCCTGGTGCTCAGCCCCCAGAAGGTTGCCAAGGAGGGTGCAGCAGAAGCTTTTCCTGGGGTCGAAAGGTAGCCTGAGAAGGGGAGAGGCTGGTAGGAGTTTGTGTTCTCTCTCTCTAGGGGTGGGCATGATACAGGAAAAAAAATGTGCTTCGTTTCATTTCGTTTTGTCCCCCTGAGTTGCGTTTTGAATTGTAAGTAACAATTTTTTTTAAAAAATGTTACTTGAGAAATGAACCAAAATGAAATGAAACCCCCCATAGCACCAGCGTTATAGCTGGTGCTGTGGGGGATTCAAAAGCCACCTTGCAACTGCCTCCCAGCTGATTTTGATTGCTCTATTCCCGCTGGGAGGCGGGCGGGTAGGAGGAAAGGAGCAGCCAGGCAGAAGTACAGCAACACTTCTGTATCTGCTGATTTGCCATCCACAGATGGCAAGTGGCAGTGGTGGGGCAGGGACAGTGGTGGTCCAGGTCTCAGGCAGTGCTCACCTGGGACATCAGCGGTGGTAGAGAAAGCGGCAGTGGCAGCAATGGAAGAGGAAGCAGCCACATGGTCTGGGAGAGCCTGCCTGCCCAGTTGCAAGAGTGGCGGCAGTAGCAGTGGAGGAACCTGTCACGTGGCCCAGAACAGCTCACCTGACTGCCACCCTGCAGGAGAGGTGCTGGTGGCAGTGGAGGAAGCAGCCGCACAACCTGGAACAGTCCACTCACCCGCCCACCCACCGGAGAGGCACCAGTGGTGGCGGAGGAAGCAGCCATGTGGCCTGGAAGAACCCAACCCGCTCACCTGCCTGCCTGCAGGAGAGCCACTGGTGGTGATGGAGGAAACAGCCGCGCAGCCTGGAAGACCCCGCTCGCTTGCCCGCCCTCCTGCGGAAGTAGCCATGCTGCCTGGAAGACCCTGCCCACTCCCTCGCCCGCTTGCCTGCCTGCAGGAGAGGTGCCGGTGGCAGCCCAGAAGACCCTGCCCACTCGCCTGCCAGCCTGCAGGAGAGGCACAGGTGGTGGCGGAGGAAGCAGCCGCGCGGCCTGGGAGACCCCATCAGTGAGATCGGTGGAGAAGGTGGTGGAGGTGGCACAGTGCCATGGCGAGGTTCACCAGGTGTGGGCAGGTTCTCCCACTGCTTTCACTCCAGCACCCTTATATAACAGCATTTGCTCTTATCCGCGGGACGGCCGGGAACCAATCCCCTGTGGATACGGGGTCCTACTGTAAATTCCCTCCCTGACTGCTCCTTTCTCCCCTACCACCCCCTCCTCCCAGGGGGGTGTTTTGGACACCATTGCCCACAGTCCACCCTGTCCAGAAAATGTGCAGATTCGGCAAGTGATAGCACTGCTTCCGCCTTCCATGATTCCAATTAGAAGGTCTTTTCCTAAAGACACCCCCTTTGGAGCTTTATAACTTAACTCCCTGAACCCCAATTTTTTCCAAATTTCATGAGGTAGGCTAAAATTGCTTTCTGAAGGTACCCCTGTCATTTCCTCTAGAACGAATTCTTTTTTTTTTCTAGAGGGAAAAATTGTGTTTCATTTTGCTTCTGACAAAACACTGCTTCCCTGTTTTGTTTTGTTTTTTTAACATTTTATTTATATTAGAATTTCGATTAATATACAAGAATTACAGATTTTCACAGCATATCATTATCATATAATATAACATTTAGAAAGTTACAGAAAAAGAGATGAATAGAATAAAGTAATAAAGAGGAACAGAGAAAAAAAGAAGACTATCTATCTATCTATCTATCTATCTATCTATCTATCTATCTATCTATCTATCTATCTATCTATCTATCTATCTATCTATCTATCTACACACACATACAGATCACATAATTGTATAATTATGTAAATTATTGGAGGTTAATTCCTTCTGCATTTTAATCCTTGATTACATGTTAGACTTGTATTTATACTTTAAAATTTTCTTTATGATTAAGCTTTAACCATTCATAGAATAAATCCCAATTTTTTGCAAATTTACTTTCGTCTTTGTTTTTTAAGATCATTGTCAATTTGTTCATTTCAGCACATTCTAATATTCTTGCGATAATCTCTTTGTCTGTTGGTGTTGTTTTGCTTTTCCATTTTTGTGCCCATGCTAATCTGGCCGCAGTTGTTATGTGTACCACTAAGTAATATAATTTCTTTTTTAGGTTGCCAGACATCATGCCTAGCAAGTAAAATTCCGGAGAGAACTCTACATTCTGATGTTGAATTTGGGTTAGCCATTTATGGATTTTAGTCCAAAATTGCTTAGCCTTATTACAGGTCCACCAGCAGTGGTAGAACATGCCTCTATGCTTTTGACATTTCCAGCACTTTCCTGAACTTTGAGGGAACATTTTATTTATTTTATCTGGTGTTATATACCACCTGTAAAACATTTTTAATAAGTTCTCCTTGTATGTGGTGGCTATTGTCAATTTGTAATTAACTTTCCATAGTTGTTCCCATTTTTCTCGCCCACTCAATCGTAGTGTTTTTCACTCCTTTGTCTTTTAATTCCCAATCTAGCATACTTCTGTAAAGTTTCTGGATCATTTTACTCTCTGGGCCTAAAAGTATCTTATCGATTACTGATTCCTGTTCCGCAAATCCGTATTCTTTCCTATCTTGCTTGTATCTATCATGTTTGTAGCTGATAATAATTGTTTTGTTTTGTTAGCTAATAAAATGACGAAACAGTATTTTGTTTTTCGTTAGGTGACCATCTCTAGTACTCTCTTTCACACACACACACATATAATACACATAAGCATACACACACACACACACACACACACACACACACACACACACACACACACACACACACACACACACACACACACACACACACACAGAGAAATGTAAAATTTCCTGAAATTTTGAAGCTCAGAAAAAAACCTGTTTTTTTCCGGTTTTTTTGAGGGGAGGATGAAAATTTTTGGAAATATTGAAAAAAAACGCTACATTAGCACACCCCCTTTTACAGCTTGAAAGTCATTCTGTTACTTCAGGAACATAAAATATGACTATGGACAATTTGACTTGGCATAAAATTATCACAATTAGCATATTAAAATAGAGTGTATCCAAACAATTATTACAAAGAGAATTTAGTTTTAAAATAATATTTATTTGTAATTATAAGTAACAAATGGAGCAACAATCTCCTGAACTGTTTAATAGTTTATGTGGAACAAAAAAAAACTCTACAAAACAATGTTTAAAAATCCAGAATTAACAATTATTCATATTTCCTCTCCACAGTATTACATAAAAATGAAGTAAAAACCTCTTTCTCATAAAAACAAACTGAAGAGGGGGAAATATATAGTAGGGAGTGGGACTGTATTTCAATCATATTTTTATAAATAATTTTGAACCCTCTGTCTTGAAATATTTTATTCATTGTGTTAAAATAAAACACTTCATAATCATTTTTTCTATTTCTTTTTTCAATTTTTCCAAAAAAATTTTTTGGGGGGGCAAACAAAAAGGCTTCAGGAAAAAAATGGAAAAAATGTTTTCCAGGCCTTCACATTTTGGGCAGGCCAGGGCAGAGCCAGGGGCGTTGTTGCCTGGGTGGCCCCCATCACAGGGTGCAGTTTCAAATGGCAGCTCTCTGTCCCTGTGTCCCCGCAGGGGTGCCCTGAAGTGCTACGAGGGACCCTGCCCTCTGGCCGAACGCAGGGGGTGATGTGGTGGCTGTGGCCCCCCTCCCGGGTGTATGTGTGTGTAGAAGCTTAGCATTGAGCTGTGTGTGTGTGTGTGTGTGTGTGTGTGTGTGTGTGTGTGTGTGTGTGTGTGTGTGTGTGTGTGTGTGTGTGTGTGTGTGTGTGTGTGTGTTCGGGGAGGGCGGGGAGCTGTGCCTTTGCTTTTGCTTGGATCTTGCCAACAACAGCTGGGGGGAAGATTGTCATCCAGCCCCCAATTCTTCATCAACTGTCAGCAGCCTCTCCCGGGGAGGGAGGGTCGAGTCTGTGGGTCTGGAAAGGTGAACCAAAGGATGGGCGAGGTTCCAGAAGGAAGGAGGGAGGAAATACAACCGGGGGAGGAGGCAAATTCCTTGGGGTCTCCCTTGGCTGAACCCTGATTCGGAGCCCTTGCGCCCCTGAGCCAGATTAGGGCTGACCTGCAAGGGGGGCTAAAGCTGCTTATCTGCCTTGAAGTGGCACCCCCTCACACACACCCTGCGTGCGTACCCCATGGCATCTGGCAGAGGGAGGCTGTGAGGCAGCCAGCAGCCTCTTGGGCTTCCCTTCCCTACATCTGCCCCCTCCTGCCTCCTCCTCCTCTCTCCAGGCTGGACTGGGTGGGGGTTGAAGGTGGCCGTGCTAACCAGTCCCCATTCCCCCTCAGCGCAGAGGACCAGCCCGTGGGTGGGGGCTGCCTTTGGCAGAGGGGCTCACCTGTGTGTTGCCGCCCACGCGTGGCCCGTGGGATGCAGCGGTGCCCACCTGGGCCGGCGGAGGGTCAGGCACAGTAGCTGTGCTGAGGCTGCTTTCTGGGCAGATGCTGCTGCCGGGTGCCTCAGGGGGCAGGGTGGGGGATGAGGTTGTGGTAGTGTGGGAAAAGAGACCCCCCCACACACACATGCCCTCTGCCCCCTTGGCCCCCCAGGAGAGACCAGCTTGCCAGCCTTTGGGTATGCCGGCCCTGCAGCCTGATTGGCTGGGCAGGGTGGCTTTGTGACACGCCTGGCCCCCGTGGCAGCTGCTCCTTCCTGGGCTGGCAGCCCCCTTGGACAGCAGGACGAGCAGGGGGTGGGGCTGGGCAGGACTTTGGTCCAGGTAAACGGGTGGGGGGGCTGCTCCGTCGTCTCCAGCTCCCCGGCTGCCTTGGGTAAGGCGGAGGGTCCTTTCTGGAGGGACCCCTGGCCCCTGCTGGGACTCAGTGGTTGCTCAGACTCGCCCTGGTGTGTGTGTGGAGGGGGGGATTTGAGGCAGGGGAGGGGTGGGGGAAGCAGGCTGGAATACTAGGGGGGAGGGGCGCCCCCTGGCAGCACAATTGATGCTTGCAGACATGGAAGGGGTGGGAGGTCCACCTGGGGGGGGGGTTGTGGGGTTACCCTAGAACAGTGATGGTGAACCTTTTAGAGACCGAGTGCCCAAACTACAATTCAAAGCCCACTAATTTTTCTCAAAGTGCCAATACAGCAATTTAACCTGAACACAGGTGGCTGTGAAGGGGCAATATTGGGTGCCCACGGGAAGGGGCACCCGTGCCATATATTCGCCAACACTGCCCTAGAAGCTGCTTGCTTTATCAAAAGGCAAAGGAGTTAAGTGCCCCCAGGTGGAAAGGGTTGGGTGGGGAGGGATGGCAGGCACCGTCTCAGGGCTGTGGCCCCTCCCACAGTGATCTCCGCTCTGCATCGCATGGGTCCCCTTCTTCGGCTGCGCTGCACTTGGAACCCAGGTGTGCGGTCTTTTCTTTGACCTGGAGCCTGACTCACACCTCCCTCCCCAACCCACCCCACCCTACCCAGCCCCAAACAAAAGCTTTTGGTTGCGTTGGCTTGGCTGGGCTGTTGTCCTGATGAGGTAGAAGCCCCTACAGGGGTGGAGAGTGGCTTGTCACTAGGAGGCACTGCAGAGTTATGCCCTGGGCATGGCCGAAAAGGAATAGAATGGAATGGAATTTATCATCATTTAATCTTGTATTTTTATACAATGACAATAAGTTCCATTCTATTCTATTCCTTTTCGGCTATGCCCAGGGCATAACTGGCCCATAGGAGGTTTTGCTTCTGTGGGTTTCCTATGTAAGAACTCAGCTGGCACGTGCACGTGATGGGTGCTGAGGGCACATCCCTGTTGGAGCACAGCTCCATTGCTCGGCCTGGCTCCAGGTGGTTTCGGTTGGGGCCTGGAAACGGCCCTCTCTTTGGGACAGGTCTGAGCCGGGGCATTTTCCCTTCCCAGGGGCAGGGTGCTGACCCTCCTTCTCCCTCCTTCTCCACACAGTTGGGGCATGGCCGTCAATGTGTACTCCACCTCCGTGACGAGCGAGAACCTGAGCCGCCATGACATGCTGGCATGGGTCAACGACTCCCTACAGCTCAGCTACACCAAGATCGAGCAGCTGTGCTCAGGTACGGCCTGGGGGCCGGTGGTTGCTCCCTGTGGGAGGGGGGGAGGCTGCTCGGGCCAGGCCACAGTGGCTGGCAGAAAGGGGCAGAGCTGTGGATACTTAATGGGGGAGAGGAGTAGGTTGCCAGGAGCAGCGAGGTTGCCCCAGAGCGGAGGGCAGGGGGATCCCTGCAGCCCAGCAGCCCAGAGGCTTCAGGAGAGGGCCCAAGGGGCCACCCCCGGAGGGGGCGTGGAAACAAGCCCTGGTAGGAGAGTGTCCCTGCCGTGCCTCTCCCTCGCCAGGTGCAGCCTACTGCCAGTTCATGGACATGCTCTTCCCCGGCTGCATCCACCTGAGGAAGGTGAAGTTCCAGGCCAAGCTGGAGCACGAGTACATCCACAACTTCAAGGTGCTGCAGGCCGCCTTCAAGAAGATGGGGGTGGACAAGGTGGGTCCTGGCCCGGCCACGGGCCTGGGGCTGGGGGGGGGGCGTTCCAGGGAGCAGAGGTCCTGCCTCCCTCCCCTGTGGCGGGCCATGCTTTCCCAAGAAGCCCTTGGGCCCCAAGCGTGGGGGGCTGATGCCTCAGTTTCTCAGCCCACCCAGGTGGCCCCGGAAGAAAGGGGGCTTTGCCGCATGTGTGGCTGGGGCTCTTGGGGAAGCTCTGCCTGCAGCCTTTTGAACCACACACAGGGCTGGTGAACTGCTCTGGCTGGAGGGGCCGACCTTTGCTCTCTGCCTTGCAGCCTGCCTCTGGCTGGACCCCGGCCTGAACTCTCTGAAGCACAGCGGCTTCTCTGCCTGGGCTTCCCTGCCGGGGCCTTTTGGATCCCCACCTGTGTGGGGCCTCCTCCTCCTCCTCCTCCTCCTCTGAGGCTGCTGAGCAGCCACGGCGGGGACAGGATGGGACCATGTGGCTCAGCAGAAGGGCATCAGGAGGATCGACAGGCACTCAGAGCCCTTGGTGGGCAGGCAGGGTGGGCGGGTGGGTGGGGGCAGTGGGGCAGCTAACGGCCTCTTCTTCCTCCCTCTCCTGCCTCTCTGGGCACACGTGTCTCTGCAGATCATTCCAGTAGAGAGGCTGGTGAAGGGAAAGTTTCAGGACAACTTTGAATTCATTCAGTGGTTCAAGAAGTTCTTTGATGCCAACTATGACGGGAAGGAGTACAACCCGCTGCTGGCGAGGCAAGGGCAGGACATGGCCCCCACCCCAAACCCAGGTGATCAGATCCTCCACAAATCCAAGAGGCTCACTGGCACTGCAGGTAATGTGGCCAGGGGCAGCAGCCTCTGCCCTCCGGAGCCAGCCTCTCGCATGACCTCCGCTCCCTGGCCTCCAGCTTGGCAGCTCCTGGGGCACAAGGGGGGGGGGTCGGCTGCAGCCTGCAGGGTGGCATGTGCCTTCCGGAGGAGGGGGTGCTCAGTTTGCAGGGTTTGTCCTACCAGAGTCCCCAAGGACATGACTCCTCTGAGCACAGAGCTGTGCTTCAATTGGGGAGGGGGAGGCTGGGGGCTGAAGCTGACTTATGTGGGGGGGGGGTCTGTGCAAGATTAGTGAAGGTGGAGCTGCTGCTGCTACTGCTGCTGCTGCTTCCTCTCCCTTTGCTGTCCGTCCTGCAAGGTTGGTTCAATCTTCCTCTTGAGACCCAGAGGGTGGCTTCTGCAGAGGCCCCCGCCCCACCCCAGGCCTTGAATGGGCCCATTTCCCCTCCCCTCCCAGTACACGTAGCATAGGCTGGCCCTGGCACCTCTCAGCACCACAAGCTTGGCTGTGAAAGGCAGGGTCTCACACAGTCATACACACCCATTTGCCCATGGCTGGTCTTTGCTAGAAACCCCCCGCTGCCCCAGGGAGGGAAGGAGGAGAGAGTGGCCTCTTCCAAATTGAGGGGCTGGAGGTGGTCAGTGCAGCCTCTGCCAGGCCTGCTGGACCCCTTTCTGAGCCCCCAGCAGGAAGGGGGGGGTGGTTCGGTCAGACTCAGCAGGAGGGGAACCAGCTGTCTATTCAGAAAGGTGAGGGCAGGGGAGAGATGCCAGAGGAATTGCAGGTGCCATGAGGAAGGGGCAGGCTCTGGTGTGGATGCGTGGGTGGACAAGCGGGCGGGGGGGGGGCGCACCCAGGAGCAGCAGGGATGGGTGTGATCCCAGGGAGCTGACCCAGGCTGCGCCTGCCTCCAGGCTCTGCATGGCTCTACCCCACGGTGCTTGCTGCCTTGGCTGTCAGTGGCAGCAGCGCAGTTCATGGGGGTGGGGCACGGGGGCTGAGGGGTCGCCTTGGACATGGCTTCCTTCCCTGCATGTAGCTTGGCCTACCATGGCAGTGTGTGTGTGTGTGTGTGTGAGAGAGAGAGAGAGAGAGAGAGAGAGAGAAATGGGTCTGCTAGGGAGTACTGGTTAGGTCTTGGTTCTAAGTGTTGCGGGAGGGGGGGTTGTGGCAGGGTTTCTTTTGGCCTAAAGCACAGAGAGCCACTCCCCTTGGCCAGTGCCCCCTCCCTTCTTGGCTGCCCTGCACGTGGCCTGTTTCTCTCCCAGCTCAACCCTTCTGGAGGCTCATGTGGCAGGAGGGGGCAGCGAGGGGGGGGGCTGGGGCCGATCTGCAGGAGGGCCCAGGGTCACGGTCCCTCTCCCTGGCCTTCTTCTCCTCAAGTTCCCCAGAGGACCTCTCCGACGGGCCCCAAGAACCTGCAGAACCCCACCCGAATGAACGTGGCCCCCAGCCACCATATTGTCCGGAAAAACCCTCCTTCGGCCCGGAACGGAGGCAGTGAAGCTGATGCCCAGATCCTGGAGTTGAACCAGCAGGTGCGTCAAAAGGCAGGGTGGAGGGTGGGTTGGGTTGGGTGGGGAGGGGAGGGGAGGGGAGGGGAGAGTTTCCCAAAGGCCCCTTCCCTCTGACCAAGCCTGGCCCATGCTGTGTTTTAGAGGGGAGCCCCCCCCCTTTGAGCCAGGAGGAGGAGGAGGAGGAGGAGGAGAGTGCCTGGCCAGGGGTAGCTCCAGTGGCTGAGTCCTCTCTCCTGCTCAAAGCTCCCGCTGGGCATGCTGCCAATGGCCTTGCCTGTTGGGCTCTGTCACCCCGGTTCCCCCTCCTGGGGCATTAGGGATCCCCTGCACAGGAGCCTGGAGTTGCTGAGGGGTGGGGAATCCTCTACTCTTGGTCAGGCAGGGCCATCAGAGGGACCGCCAGCCACCATTTGCCACAGATTGTGTTGTGTGGATGGGGGTGGTGATGGTGGTTTGCTTCTTTACCCAGTGGCATTTTTCCCACCGTGCCTTTATTGACTTCTTGATGGATTGGTTGGTTGACCTTTTATACCACCCCTATCGTGAACTGATACCGCTTTATCCCAGGGAATGTATTTGTTCCGCTTATATGCTGCCTTTCTCCCAGGGTGGCCTGGGGAAGCAGATCAGGTATTCCATCTCACACGCTGCCCCCTCACCTGCCACCGCCACCCTCGACACAGGACAACTTGGAAAGGAAAGGGGAAGAGGATGCATCAGGCCCAAGGGAGGAAGAGGGGGAGGATCTTGCGTTCCCCACACCAGTAGTTGTTTCCAAATTAGCCTAGTGCATGGAGTGTGGTCCTGGTGTGTCCAAGGTCTCCAAATATGGTGCAAGTGTCCTCCTGCCCCCAGGGGAGCCGCGGCCTTGTTAAATGGCTTTTTATGATTCAGGGGCAGGATCCCTCCTCCAGCAGGAGACCTTGAAGGGACCCAAGGAGAAATGGCAGACAGGGGCTTTCTGCTGCCACTGGGGCTGGTCCTGTGCAGGAGGGTGAAGGGATGTGTGTGTGTGTGTGTGTGTGTGTGTGGTGTGTGTGTGTGTGTGTGTGTGTGTGTGTGTGTGTGTGTGTGTGCTGTGCTGGAGGCAGCCAGAGCTCAAGGGGCTCCACGGGCTGTTCTGCCCAGTTGCGGGCACTGGGTGAGCTGCGGGGGCAGACGTGCAGGGGGCAGGCGGTGTACTCTGACCCAGCCTAGGTGTCGGGCTTGGTCCCTTGTGCTGCAGCCGAAACATTTGAGAAGGGTTTGAGAGAAGGAAGCTGGAGGGAGCTGTCTTTCCCTGAACATCGCCTGGCCCCTCCCACCCCCACCCCCAACCTCGGGCTCCTTGCTGCTCCTGCACACTGCCTGCTGAGAGCACCCATGGTGTCCTGCATGTAGATCTTGGGCTCTAACCCTCCCCTCCCCATGGCACATACGGAGGGGGTGCCCCCCTCCCCCGTAAGGACCCCTCCCCACCAGCCCTGGGTCGGTTGTCTCCACTGGTGCAGTTGATGGACCTGAAGCTGACGGTGGATGGGCTGGAGAAGGAGCGCGACTTCTACTTCAGCAAACTGCGGGACATTGAGCTGATCTGCCAGGAGCACGAGAGCGAGAACAGCCCCATCCTGGCAGGCATCATCAGCATCCTCTACGCCACAGAGGTCGGTGTGGGCGGCTGCAGGGGTGGGTGGAAGGACGGTTAGGGGGCAGCGGGTGGCCAGGCAGGCAGGCAGGCAGGCAGGAGCCGGCCGGCCGGCCAAGGGGGTAGGAGGACCTCTCCCCCCACCCCACCCCAGCGCTCCTTCTGGTGTGCTTGCAGGAAGGCTTTGCCCCTCCTGAGGATGAAGAGTTGGACGAACCCCATCCAGAGGAACAGGACGAATACTAGCTGCCTCTGCCCGCCCGCCCGCCTGCGTGGCGTGCGTTTGCTCTCTGCCCCGCCATGACAGATGGCCCCACGCTCCTCACTGACCATGGACATTTAAGGTTTCGCATTGTACAGCCTCGTCCTGCACAGTCTCACATTATAACAGGTTTCTACCGACCCACGAGGCCTGCGGTGGTTTCTCTGTCTTCGCAGATCCCGCGGGAGGCCCACGACAACGTGGTTCCCAGGCATCGCTCAAAGGGAGGCGATCTATTCTGTAAATTGGCCGGGGAGACAGCGGGATGCCTGGCCCGATGTCCTAGGCACCTGCCCCCCCCAGCTCCAACTCCCCCCCCCGCCGCCGCTCATCCAGCCCCATCCCACCTCATCATCCTTATTTATTGATTTCATTTGTCTTGGGTGCGAGTGCTCCCAGCCGCTTGTATTATATGGAGAGACAAATTCTTTGTATATTTTTCCGTACTGGATTTCACTGGCACTTTTCCTGTTGTGTTCATGGCTCAGCCAAGCTCTGCCCCCTCCCCTTGCTTCAGAACGTGTGTGAGAGGGGTGCTGGGGGGGCCCACGCTCAGCAGTGGAAGCTTGCTCAGGGAGCAAGGGGGACGGGGGGGGGGCTTGGAGGATTTATTTATTTGCAGGGTGGAGGGTGGGTGGGTATATTTTAATGTCGCTGCTGAGATGGAGACGTTGCCAGCAGCTTTACCTGACATATCAAATGGGCTTGAGAGGAGGGGGAGCGGAGCAGGGGTTGGGGTTCTGCTGCTTGGGGCTTTGTGGGTATCCAGGAAATGTGGACGCTGCGCAGCTGGAAAGAGAACGGCAAACGCAAAGCGCCCCACCCACCCTCCAAGAATGTTTGGTTCCCCATAGCCACCTCCTTGAGTTCCAGCTGTTGTCCCTGGGGCCTGCCGTGGGGAGGGGGTCTGAGGCCTCTGCCCCCACCCCACCCCTAGGCCTGGCCCCACCAAGACACAGCTTGTGCTGTTTGTACAGAATGGCCACACAAGCTTGCCTTGGCCTCTTCCCCGTTTGCATTGCCTGTTTGATCACAGACACTGGTGTGCAGAGCCTGCATCTGTGTTGCATTTTATTTAAAATAAACTCGTGTGTTAAGAAGAACCTCTGTTCAGTGTTTCTGTGCCGTGAGACCCACCTCCGTCCCAAAGGATCAGGCGTGGCTCCTGCCCCAGCCCAAAAGGTCCACGTGCAGGACCCAAGAGGCGCCAGCTACCTGCCTGCAGGGGCTGGGCGCCTGCCTTTGGTGATGGTTTTAATGGGGGGGAGGGGCAACTTTCTCACAGCTTGAAGGGCAGGTGCTGTGGGGGAGAGGCAGCCGACCCACAACACCCACCCTGCCTTTAGATTGCTTGCCCTAGCTGGGTGGGGGCTAGTCTGCCTGCATCCTGACTGGCATTGTAGGGCATGCCTTGGCACACTTCCACAGTTGGGGGTTGGACTGCTTTATCACACCTCAAAGGATCTGCAGACAAAAACCTGCATTGCTGTGTGAGGCGCAAGGCCTGGGTGCATTGAGGCTCAACAGCATCAGTGCTAGGAGTGAAGCAGGCCACCCTACAGAGGACGTCAACCACCTCTACCCCTCACAGGGGGAAACTATTTTGGCCCAAAGGTTGCTCTCTTGTCTGCCTGACCTATTGCAAAGCAGCAATTAATGGGGGAGGGGGAGAGAGATGAAGGAAGGAAGGATGCTGCCAAGGTGTTGATCACAGCTGGCATTTATCCCTGGAGAAAAGGGTCAATTCCAGATTGAAATGAGATCACAATTTCCTGCCCTATCAAAATTCTTCTGGGTGTCAAAGGTGAAAAGAATATGTATTCTCTAAGGCTTTCACAGCCGGGATCTGATAGCTATTGTGAGTTTTCTGGGCTGTTTGGACGTGTTCTGGAAGTTTTTCTTCCTCATGTTTCGCCAGACTCTGGTGGCTGGCATCTTCAGAGGGCAAGGAACTCAGGGAACAAGGAGTTCTCTCTGTGCTCTGGGGAAATATATGAAATGAATAGTTTCATTGTTGAAATAATTCCAGGCAACATCAGCTTTGTTTCTACAAGCTTTATTCATCTAAGTTATTTCCAGGTTTGTTAAGTACAAAATACTTCAAAGTTGTTGAAAAACGTGTGAGCTGGAAGTTACAGGCACGTTTCAGATATAACTTGATCTTACTGCGATGAAAACGGTAGGCACAAATGCTTGCACACACCTGAACATTGCTGGCAAATAGTCGTGCCTTCCATTTCTATTCAGTCCACCTGGCTATGAGGCCACTTGGGGCAGTTGACCAGGGCAAGAGAGAGAGACCAGCAAATTACTTTCAGCTCAATCGTATTGCAGTCAGATTCCAGTCTTAAAGAAAGGCACCTGTAACCTTCAATAACATCTCGAAAAGAGTATTTTTTTAAAATTGACCTCGAAGAAGGCCTGCTGGAAATGGCCAAGGCGACCTCGCTGGACCAGGAGGCCTGGAGGATGAGGGGAATGCTGTGGATATGGCTTATCTGGACTTCAGTAAGGCCTTTGATAAGGTTCCTCGTATTTTTGCTAAGACGTTAGTAGAATGTGGGATAGATAGTGCTACTGTTAGGTGGATTTGTAATTGGTTGACTGATCGCACCCAAAGGGTGATCATAAATGGCCTCTCTTCAGCATATAGAGACATGGCCAGTGGGGTGCCCCAGGGTTCTTTTCTGGGTCCAGGGCTGTTAATATCTTCATTAATGACCTGGAGGAAGGAATAGAGAGTATGCTAATTAAATTTGCAGATGATACCAAATTGGGAGGGTTGCTAATTTCCTAGAGAATAGGATGAAAATCCAAAAGGACCTTGACAGATTAGCGTGCTGGGCCAAAGCTAACAGAATGGATTTCAACAGAGGGAAATGTAAGTTGCTGCATCTAGGTAAAAAGAATTAATTGCACAGATATAGGATGAGAGATACCTGGCTGGAAAATAGTACCTGGGAGTCTTGGTGGACCTCAAGATGAACATGAGTCAGTAGTGTGATACTGCGGCCAGGAAAGCCATTCTTGGTTGCATCAACAGAAGTATAGTGTCTAGACTCTAGATCAAGGGAAGTGATAGTACCACTCTATTCTGCCCTGGGCAGACCCCACCTGGAGTACTGTGTCCAGTTCTGTGCCCCTCAATTTAAAAAGGATGTTGACAACCTGACCAGGATGGTTGAAGTTTGGGAAGAGATGTCTTATGAGGGAATGTTTAGCCTTACAAAAAGAAGACTGCAGGGCCGGACCAGTCTTTCCAGGGGAGATCCGAGCTCCCAGGGCGGATTCGAACCTGCGTCCGCAGAGTCCCGCCACGCCCCAGCCCTCCAGTCCCCTGAGTCCCAGCGGGAGGAGACGCGCGCCTTTCTCCGAATCTCCAGGCGCCGCAGGCGCAGTCTATCCAGGGCACGAGATCGGGGCGGGGCAAAGAGGACACGCCCACTCGTGGGCAGGCTCCTCTCCGCCCGGGCCAAGCTGGAAATCGGGGAAGGGGGCGGGGCCGGGGAGGCGGATTCTCCCAGGGTGACGTAGGCCAGGGAGGCGGGCGGGAGCGGGGACGTGGCACGCGGGCTCACGTCCGCAGCCTCTGGGCGCTAGGCGGGACGGAGGGAAAGGGGTTGGGAGGGAAGGCATCCAGCCAATCAGCGCCGCCCGGAGGCCTTGTCCGCCCCGCCCCCTCCGCGCATGCGCAGACGGCCGTCCAGGAGCGGGGGACGGAGGGGCCATGGCGGCAGCGACGGCGACGGCGGCGGGGCGCTGGGAGGTGGTGCGGAAGCCCGGCCGGAGGGGGGCCGCGTCCGGAGGCCGAGGAGGAGGCCGAGGCGGAGGAGGCCCTGCGGGGCGGAAGGCGCTAGGGGAGGCCAACGCGGGCCGCGGGCTGCCCGGCCCCCGTGAGTGAGCGCAGGGCGGCGGAGCTTCCCGGGCCAGGCGCAGTCTATCGGGAGGGAGGGAGGGAGGGGGCTCCATGGAGGGTGGGTGGGTTCGGGAGGGCGTCCTCCGGTTCCTGCCGGGGTCATGGGGGCCGAGCCGCTCCCCCGCCCGGTCCTCACCCCCGTCTCTCTCCCCCCCCACCCACCTTTTTGCCGGTGCCGTCAGTGCCAGCCTCGGAGACGCTCTTCCAGCTGGGCTTCGAGCGGGCGCGGAAGAAGCAGAACAAGGAGCAGGTGCCGCCGCCCCCGGGAGCGGCCCCGGCCGAGCCCTCGGGAGGAGGAGGAGGAGGAGGAGGGGCGGCGACGAAGAAGAAGAAGACGAAGGCGGCGGCGGCGGCGGGGGCGGCTGGAGAGCTGGGTCCCCCGGCGAGGGGCCGATCCCGGACCCTGGAGGAGGCCCTAGGAACGGTGCGCGGACACACACACACACACACCACTCCACCCCTCTTCCTCTCCTTCTCCGGGCAGGGGAGGCGTCGCCCCCTCTCTGGGCACCGGCCAAGGCCCCGCCGGCTCTGCGGGGAGGGACAAGGGGAGAGCACCCGGCCCCTGCCGCCTCTCTTTCGGAAGGGGGGAGCCTCCGCCCGGGAGCAACGAGCAGAGAGGCAGGGAGGGAGGCCTTGCTTGGGGTTTCCCCTCCCCAGGACCCCTGGGATTGTCCCAAACAGCAGCGGAGCCCCCCCTCGCCCCCCCCCCCGTTTCTGCCCGGCCTGTTAGGTATTAGCTCTTCCTCTGCCGGATTGTGCTGTAGAGGGAGATGGGGGGCATTGAAGCTACCCCATTGCGACCTGGCCCAAGTGACTGCATTGCCCTGTTCTGGCTTCCCCGGCCCTGAACTGATGTCCTTTCTGCACCTAAAATTTGCGAGAGTGCATTTATTGCCCTGGAAGGAAAGCGACCTGAGGGCAGGTGGAGCCTCAGTTCCTTTTGGGGCTCAGTGGAGCTGCTGGAGGAGAAGGGCCCACCACCCACCCTGGAGCTTCCCTGAAGGCTCCCTGCTCCTCTGGCTGGCTGGACCCAGGGCAGGGCAGGGCAGGGCTGAGCTGATGGGCTGGCTCTTTTGGATCTCACTCACACCCCTGCGTTCCCAGGCTTTTTTCTTTCTGTCATTTTCTCTTGGGCTGTCCCAGCAGAGGGCCTGGTGGAGCTGTCAAGAGGCTTTTGTTTTGGCCTACTAAGGTTTCAGGGACTCACACACACACCCTGCCCAGGTGCCCAGAGCACAGCAGCAGGAGTGGGCCCAAGCCCACCCACACTTCTGCTAAGGAAAGGCTGCCGTCCTCCGAACCCCTCGGGGCTCTCCGTTCGTTTTCCTGCCACAAACCAGCACAGGGCCCTTCTCGGCATGTTTTGCCTCTTTGGATCAATAAGGCTTGCTTTTCTGCTTGTCCACTTCCGCTTTTGTCTCCCACTAGCTTGACATATCAGGATTCCAGAAGGAGCTGGACAAAAGCCTGAGTTTGTTTCCGGAGAACCCTTCGGTCTGGCTCAAAGACATGGCTGGGTACTTGAACTATAAGTTGCAGGCTCCCAAGAGTGACCCCACCCTCAGCCAGCAACCTCATGGTCAGTGGCTCCAGGGCAGCGGCCTTCCTCTCTTTGGGTGGGGTGGGCAGGGGAGGTTGCCTGTCTTCCTTGCCCCTCCCTGGAAGGAAGAAGTGAAGGCTGCCTGCCTGGCTGGGAAGATGGCCGGGAAGAGAGCTCCTTGTACGGGCAGTCTGACACGGTCATCCAGTGTTCAGTGCAATGGGAAACGGGATATGCCTACTTCAATTGCTCGTTGAGAACTTTCTGTCAACAGGATTTGGAATTCTATAACTAAAAGAATTCTTCAGCTAAAGGAAGATTTCCAAGTTGGGGAGAATTTCGCTAGTTTAAAGCCGCCCCCCCCAAGAGTTCCATGGCTGCTCCTGGCAGGAGACAAGTTCCCTGCCTGCCTGGTTTCAGGCCTTCACCGTGCCTTTTTCCTTTTTTGCTGCAGACTATCCCTACTGCCTTGTGAGTAAAGAGCTGAGGACCATAATCAAGTCTCTGTTATCAAAAGCCGGGGGTGCCCTGGAACTGTTCTTCGACCACTGTGTGTACACAATGTTGCAAGAGCTGGACAAGACGCCTGGTGAGGAAACTTTGGGTCCAGGGTTCTGCCACATCTCGAGCTCTGGGTGTAGCTCAGGACAGGCAGCCCTTCCGTGCAAGGATTTGCCCCAGGGATTGTGAATGCCCCTTCCCAGTCACCCCACCTACTTCATTCCGGATGCTGTACTCGGGGAGGGCAGGGGGACCTTGGAAGAGGTGAGACAGGGAGGGAGGGAGCCAGGTGAGGCTGTTCCATGATGGCAGGGGCCGGCAGGGGGTTCTAGAACAAAAGACCACTCCAGGAACTGGATTTATTTATTATTTATTAGACTCCTATACCACCTGTCTGGTAATAGGAGCCTTGTGGCACAGTAGTTAAATGCCTGAACTGCAGCTAAAACTGTGCTCACAACCTGGGGTTCAATCCCTGGTAGCAGCCTCACGGTTGACTTAGCCTTCCATCCTTCCAAGGTCGGTAAAATGAGTACCCAGCTTGCGGGGGGGGGGATGTTTAGCCTGTGTACTGTAATTAAAAACTGTAAACCGCCCAGAGACTAGTTGAAGTGGTATGGGCCGGTATATAAGCAGAACATTTTTTTTTTTTTTGCTTCTAATCATGGCCACTGAATGACCGTAGAAGGAGGAGGGAGGGGGAGTGGTTTGGGACAGGAGACATGAGGGCAGCCAAGGTCACAGGGAGGTGCCAAGGGGGGGGAGGGAAAGCAGGGATGCTTCTACAGGTTGATAGATGGCTTTAAGGGGCACTTTAACCCCCGGCCAGCAGGAAAGGGTTTGGGGCTGGTTGTTGTGCAGAGCCAGTGTTTTTTGCAAAGGGGCCCCGCCCAGCCCTTGCTCTGAGAAGGGTCAAGTGCCAACTAGGGAAGGGCTGGGACTCCTTGGGAGGTGTAAACCCCGGTTGCCCTGCCCTGCCCTGCCCTGCCCTGCCCTGGGTGCCCTAATGGCCTGCCTGGCCCTCCGGTCTTCTCAGGAGAGTCGCTACACGGCTACAGGATCTGCATCCAAGCCCTTCTGATGGACAAGCCCAAGTTGGCTACAGCGAACCTGAGCAAGGTGAGGTGTTGACGAGGCTGCCTCTGGTTCGCTCAGCTCCAGCGCCTGCGGGCTCTCCCGGAGAGCTGAGTGGGCACGTAGTCCTGGAAGCGTCCCTCTCCTGCTCTCGGCCACTGGCCTCGCAGGCTGGTTTTAGGACCACACCTGCCCTGGGACTGCCAACAAGAGAGCAGGCAGGCAGGAGTGCAAACACACATGGACCCCCCCCAGGGAGAAGCCCCTGGGAAGGAAAGGTGGTGCTGGGCTGCCTTGTCTCGTGGCCGCGCCCAGGTGCAAGTCAGGGGTTGTATTTGGCATCCCACTTGCTGAGCGACCGTCCCTGGGGGGTTTGCCTGCCTGGGGGCCTTGCCCTGATGCGCCCGTCTTTCCCTCCCCCTCCAGTACCTGGACCTCTTGCGGTCCCATCAGAACCAGCCGGCCAAGTGCCTCACCATCATGTGGGTCTTGGGTCAAGCCGGATTTGCAGACCTGGCAGAAGGGCTGAAAGGTGGGCCTGACTGAGGTCTCCCCCACGGAGTGGGCAGCAGCTGTGCTGGGGTAGGAGGGCTTTTCCTGGGGGGGGGAGCCTCTCCTGCCTTTGGCAAAGCCGGGCAGGCAACTTGGCCGTTCCCCTCCTCTCAAGCAAAGAAGGAGTGTTGCCGATGGTCCCCTTTCCTGCAGGCGCAGGCAGAGGAGGAGGGGGTGCTGTGGCTGGAAAAGCTAGGCTGGGCATTGTCAGGAGTCCCCCCCATGGGAAGATGGGCTGCCCCCACACAGGCACCCCCTTGGGCTCTCTTATGCGTGTAGGGTTGTGGGGGGAGGGAGGCAAGGAGGTAACCTGTTGCCGCCCCACGTTTCCCTTTGCAGTGTGGCTGGGCATTATGCTTCCGGTCCTGGGCCTCAAGGCTCTCTCCCCCTTTGCCATCGCCTACTTGGACCGCCTGCTGATGTGAGTAGGGCAGGGGCAGGGGCGGGGGGGCAGGGGGGGGTGCTCGTTGACCTCCCACAGGACAGGTGCCTGCTTTCAGGATGGGGAAAGGGTGCAGATCCCCCTTCCCTTCCCCCTTCCCTGTCATAAGAGTCCTGAAGCTTGTTTCTGTGCACGTGGAGCTCTTGCAAATTTGGGTGGGCCAGGAGGGGCCCCAGGGCGGGGCGAGGCAGGGCCTTGCCCTTTGTGTGTCAGTTTTAAAGCAAAACAAAAAGGGCACAGACTCGGGGAACAGTGGGGGGCATCCTGGTTTTTTTTTGCTGTAAATCACCCCCTTGGCCTGGCAGTGGGGTGGCGACATCCCTGGGTCCCTTCACGGCCCAGTCTGCTTCGCCTCCCAGTGGCCCTTCCTTGTTCCCCAGAGGCACAGGTCCCCACTCCCGAGGCCTCTGCCCACCAAGAAGGCCTGGGTCTCATCCTGGTGCAACTCTCTGAGCAGGCTGCTTCCTCTGTTGCTGACAAGCTTCCCTTTGGGGGGCCTGAGAACTGAGTTTGGCCCAGAAAAGGGCCTTGGGGGAAACGGGTGGGGTGGGGTGGGGGGCAGTTGCCATGCCGACGGATGGACGTGACTTTGCCCCTGGCAGGATGCATCCCAACCTGACCAAGGGCTTTGGCCTGATTGGGCCCAAGGACTTCTTCCCTCTCCTGGACTTTGCCTTCGTGCCCAACAACGCCTTATCCTCCAGGTAGGGAAGCTCTGGTGGGGGCCGGGGGGGGGCAATGGGGTGGAGGTGGTCGGTCTGTGTGAAGGGCAGGGATAGGGAGGGGAGCCTGTCCCTTCCCCAGAGGCGGCTCAGTGTTAGGAGTCGATGGAAGAAGAGACTTGGCGGCCTTCCCCCTGGCGGCAGCGGTGGAGGGGGGATAGGCTTGGCCTGACAGGGGGCCTCTCTCTCCCCACCCCACCCCAGCCTTCAGGAGCAGCTCCGGCAGCTGTACCCCCGCCTGAAGATCCTGGCCTTTGGAGCGAAGCCGGAGACCACTCTGCACACCTACTTCCCCTCCTTCCTCTCCAGGACCACCCCCAGCTGCCCTGCCAGCATGAGGAAAGAGGTGAGGCTGGGGGAGCGGATGTGCCCCTCCCACAGAGTGCCCCCTGGAGCAGAGCGTGGGATGGGAGGGGTGGGAACCTCCCCAATCAGTCAGCGGGTGTGCATGCCCGAGGGCTGTGAAGTTCTTGTTGGCCTGCTGGAAAAGGCAAGCACTTTGCGGGGAAGGGGGTCAGCGAGGTCTGCCTGGGAGGTCTTTGTGAGGCCTTCAGTTTTCTGCTCAGGGGACCCTCTGTGGATCTCCTTCAAACAGCTGACAGGGAGGCCCCTCTTCCCACTGGAGGGGCACACGGATGCCCCCCCCCCGCTGGCAAGAACTCCCTGAATTCTGCAGGGGAACGAACGGACCCCCCCTCCTGTTCCTTCCCACTGACCCCTCTTGCACTCCTTCTGCCCAGCTGCTCAGCTGCCTGGCGGAGTGCCTGAGCCGTGACCCGCTCAGCTTCGGCATCTGGAGGCAACTGTACCTCAAGCACCTCCCCCAGTCGAGGTAAGCGCAGGAAGGCCCCCCGCTTCCCCCTGCCAAGCCCTGGCCTGCCACAGGATCCCCCCCCCCCGGTAGCGTGGCTGAGCCAGGCGTGGTTCTGCTCCGAGAGCCTCAAGCCCCACGGGGACTGACGCCTGCCTTTTGCTTTCCCAGCTTGCTTCTGAATCACTTTCTGGAGACGTGGAGCCAGACTTCTAAAGGGGTAGGTGGTTCCTGGAACTCGGGGGGTGGGAGATTGGGGGCCCCAGGTGCAGTGTGGTGCAGCCCCCATCTCGCCGGAGTGATGCCCCAACCTCAGCTGAGGCTGCTTGGCAGGAGCTCTCCCAAACTGATGCTGCAGAGGGTTGTTTTGGGGGTGGGGTGGGGTGGGGTGGGGTGGGGGAGGTGTTCGAGGCAGGCTGTGGCCAGGAGGGCCCATCCGGCTGCAGGAGGGAGAGCTCCAGGCAGGGAAGGTGGTCCGTGCCCCTTGCAGGTGATTCCCTGGCCAGCTGACCCTCCTTCAGCAGCCTTCCCTGGCTGCGCCACCCATTGGCTTTTTGTGGCCCTTGCCGTGGCTCCCGGGGCTGGGGCTGACGGCTGCTTTTGTGGGCTCTTTCAGGTGCGAAAGTCTTTGCTGGAAACAGTCCATTCGTTCAAGGTCACCAATGAGGAGCTGGCTGCCAAAGGGCCCAGCAGGGCAGAGGAGGCAGCTGCTTGCCAGGATGCCTGCAAGGTAGTGCCTTTTCTCCAATCTGTTCATCAAGGACCTGGAGACAGGGATAAGCAAAAGGATATCTCCAAACTGGGGGAATGGGCTGCGAAATGGCAAATGCGTTTCAATGTAGGAAAATGTAAAGTAATGCGTATTGGGGCAAAAAAATCAAAACTTTTTATCAACTCCTGGGTTCTGAGCTGTCAGTGATGGATCAGGAAAGAGATCTTGGTGTGCTGGTGCACAGCTCCATGAAGGTGTCTCTACCCAATGTGTGGCAGCGGTGAAGAAGGCCAATTCCATGCTAGGGATTATCAAAAGGGGATTGAAAATAAAACAGCCAACATTATCATGCCATTGTACAAAACGATAGTAAGGGCGCACCTGGAGTATTGTGTACAACTCTGGTCACCGCATCTCAAAAAAGACATAGTGGAACTGGAAAAGGTGCAAAAGAGAGTGACTAAAATGATGGCTGGGCTTGGGGACCTCCATTATGAGGAAAGGCTACAACATTTGGGGCTCTTTAGTCTGGAAAAAAGGTGCCTGAGGGGGGATATGATTGAGACATACAAAATAATGCAGGGCATGAGTAAAGTGGATAGAGGGAAGCTCTTCTCCCTCTCCCAAAATACCAGAACTAGGGACATCCACTCAAATTGAGGGTTGGGAGACTGAGAACAGACAAAAGAAAGTATTTTTTCACCCATTGTGTTGTTAGTCTGTGGAACTCCCTGCCACAGGAGGAGGTAATGGCACCTGGTCTGAATGCCTTCAAAAGGGGATTGGACAGATTCCTGGAGGAAAAATCCATCACAGGCTACAAACCATGATGGAGATGTGTCATCTCCTGGCTTAAAAACGGGGCAGTTCAAGGGCCAGATGCAGGGGAGGGTTATCGGGAGACAGAGATCTAGTGTGCTCCCAGAGGCATTTGGTGGGGCCACTGTGAGATACAGGAAGCCGGACTAGATGGGCCCTTCTTATGTTCTTATGCTTTGGAGGAGCCCCTGGGCCACTGGCCTCCTGCTGCTCAGTCCAACCACTCCCTCTGCTGTGCTTCCTCTCCCCCTCCCTTCCCAGAGCCTGCTGCTGAAGATGAAAGCCAGTGGGCTGCCTTGGCCTCGGCTGGTGCTCGTCCTTCTCGTTTTGCTGGCTGGCTTTCTAATGCACGACGTCAGGACTCATGGCTCCTTCCAAGGTGAGGCACTGACCTTGCCGGAAAAGGGACTGACCTCCCTGGAGAGCAGGGGGCACACCTGGAGCCCCTGCCTTGCTCCAGCCCAGCGGTGGGGGGTGGGGGCAGCGGGTGGGGACCAGCCAGCAGCCATTCCAAGGCCCCTGTGTTTTCCAGCCTCCACCTCCGCCCAGGTCCTTCGCTCCTCGGGCATCCTGCCAGCCTCTCTGCAAGCTTGGGACCAGGTTTCCCGCTTCTCCGCAGAAGGCTATAGGTGAGCTGGCGCTCCGGGGATGGGGTCGAGGGAGGCCCTTGGGAGCAGCACCTCTTCCTCGGGAGGACCTACCCTTACCTGCCTCCCTCCTGTTCCTTGTAGCTGGCTGGAAGCCAACGCCCCTCTCGGCTACACCCGTGTGGCCTCCGCTCTGGGGCCACCCCTGCAGCTGGCCTGGGCCACGGCGCTGGAGATGGCGGCCCACCTCTCAGGGGAGTGCTCGGCTCTGCTGCTCTGGCTCAGGGACCACCTCCCCAGGTTCACCGCATGGGTGAGTGGGGGGCCGCGGGGGGTGGGGATAGGGGCGGGGGGGGGAGCCGGCTTGCTAGGTGAGACATGGAATTGGAACAGGACAACATGGAGGTGGGGGTTAAATGTGGGGCCTTGCTTTGGGGGTGCTCTGGGGAGGCAACCCCGATCTGGGTTTGGACAAGGCCAGTCTCCGGTGTTTGATGTGTGGGGTTGCCTGGTAGGTTGCTTCCTGCGCTAAGCACTGGGGGCTCTCTGGGGCCCCCTGCCCTCTGCGTCAGGCTGCAAGTGGGCACAGCACTCTGAAGGAGATTCAGCAGCTGGGGTGGAGTGGGGTGTGCGAGGTTTACCCCACTTGCTCTCTGAGTGGCCCAGGTGTGGCCCTCCTTATGGCATTCTCCACTCTTTCATTTGGCTCCTGTCAGGGTTTGTGCCTTGTTCCCCACCCTCTTTCTGCCCCAGGGGGCTTTTTTGGGGGGAGGGGTGATTCTTGAAGAAGAAAGATTGTGGAGGCCCTGCCTTGGGTCTGGAGCTGCGATGGGCCTCAGCCACCTCCGGCTCTCTGCCCATACATGCGTGCACACACGCACCCCAGCCTCGTTGCCTTCTCTTGACAGCTCCAGGCTCAGACGCCAGAGCTGGTGGTGCGAGGGGCCACGTGCCTCAAGGAGCTGCTGCTCTTCCTGGTGAAGAACTGTTTTCTGCCTGCCGTGGACTACGTGGCTGCATCCTTGGAGGGAGCCTGGCAGCAGTGGGTGGCTTCCTGCGGGTGAGTGTCTTGGGCGCCACCAGACCTCTCGCTAGCAGGCTTGGTAACCAGAAGGTGGAATAGAGGGATGGGGGGTGGGGGGGGAGGAAGGGAGGGAGGTGGGAAGGTGGAATTGGGGTGGCAGCCCAAACTGTGAGCACAAGTGTGAATTTTCAGGGTGGGGTGGGTGTGTACTTGCGGGAAGTGGCATGGGCGGGTGATCTGTGGGCGGCCCTTCCGTGCCCAGGAACATTTTTTGGGGGTGGGGAGGGAGTGGACCCATCTCCCTTTTGCAAGATCGTTTCCAAGCTTGTGGGTGGAGGGCCAGGACAGACACGTCAGGGACCAGACCCTCCGTGATATGGCTGTGGGGGCCCACACCTCTGCGCTTGGCCCCGGACTCTCTGCGAAGAAGAAGCCATGCGGATGTTTGCTCTGCTTCCCGCCAGACCCTGGCAGTGAGGGGCTTCTGGGGTGTGAACATCCCATGGACCCCCCCCCCAGCAGTCTCACGGGGAGTAGGGATGGGAATGCTGGTGGGATGGGTGGCCCTTACCCCTGAGGTTCACCTCTGCTGGGTGAGGGGCAGCTTCTTCAGGGGGACGCACCTTGCCAGGCAGCCCCCCCCCCGCATCGGCTGCCAGAGGCACCAGGAGGTACCTGCAGGGCCTTCCTGTGCACAAGGTATGTGTGTGTGTGTGTGGGGGGGAGAGTTGTGGCCCCACTGGCTCCTCTCCGGGCTTTCCTGGCCTCTGACCTCCTTTCCTCTCCCACCTTCTAGTGGCGAAGTGTCGTGGGAGTGCCTGAGGAAGCAACTGACGAGCCTCGCCCTCTCCTCTTGGAAATACCTGCAGGACACCACTGGGGTTCTCAAGGACTGGGCCTCAGCCATCATCTCAGGCCACTAGCAGCAGCCCTGAGCAGGAGAGGACTGGACAAGAGGCTCCCGCCGCCTGTTTTGAGCAGGCTGTCCCTTCCAGGCCTGGTTCTCCACGCAGGTGGGGACTTTTGGGTTCTCCTTTCTGGAGGAGGAGTTTGTGCTGGACAGGAGGCCCCGCCACCCCGGGCGTGTGTGGAGTGTATGTGTGCGGAGGGCAGCCCTCCTCTCTCCCACCTCCAGTACTCTTACCCCAATAAACAGGAGGGTTGGTGTGTGATTCCCCCCCCCCAGCCCAAGCCATTCCTTTATGCAGGGAGCATCTGTTCCTGACCTCAGGTTTTTGTCCAGGGCTCCTGGGATGCGGGGGAGGGGCGCTCCGGGCAGCTCCAGTCCCTTCCCACTTTCGTCCCTCCAAAGCAGTGCCCGTGACCCCCAGGCCCTTGGAGCTGCTCTTCTTCTTTCCGCTGGTGTCTTGGTTGGAGCCAAAAGAAGCAAGGGATTCATTCCCCTCCCCCCAAGGGGTGCTCTTTGCCCTCCTCTGGACTGTGATTCTGCCCCAGGGCCAGACCAGCACGGGGGGCCATTGTCATGGTGGGGGCAGGCCAAGACTGAGAGCAAAAGAAGCTTCCCTGTAAAATGGGGGAGGGGCTGGGGGGGGTTCTCTTGAACTTCCATCAGGAGGTTGCTGATTCGAGGGAAGGCAGGCAGCTCTGCTGCTGGAGGAGAGGCAGCCTGCCCTATCTGTCCCTGGGGTGGAGGGGGGCGCCTCCATCCCCTGCCCTCTCACCCCCACCCCCACCCCTGCAGGAGGAGCAGCAACAGCTGCAGCCTGGCTTTGCCCTGAAACTGCCATTTTGCCCCTGGGGGTCCAGGATGCCCCTGCCTGGAAACCTGGGGGTGGTGGTGGAAGGGTCATGGTTGAAGGTAGTGCCAGGCCATCCTGGGGCTACCAGGGCCCTGTGCTCTGGGTGCGGCCCAGTGCCCTTCCTCTCTTCAATTTTGCCAGGCTTGCCGAGCTGGTGTCCTGGGGGAGCCTCATGTGAAATAAAGGGAACTCTCTTTGATGGTGTGTCTCCATTGCTGTCTTTCTCAAGAGTAGGGGGTGTTGGTGGGGGAGCCAGTGACTCTGTACTAAAACCGAGCTCCTGTGCAGGCCCCAGCTGGTTCCTCGGAAGGGATGAGCGGCACAAGCAGCCCCTTTTGAAAGGTCCCGTTCTGAGCCTTGCCCTGGCCTGGCCCTTAAGGGCACCAGGCTGCATCCCTACGCCAGGGAGGGAGGGTGGCAGGCATTTGCCTGTGTCCAGCACCCAGGGGCCCTCCTGGAGGAGGCCTTCTCTGTTGACAAACACCCAAGGGAGTGCCTGTGTGTGTGTGTGTGTGTGTGTGTGTGTGTGTGATAACCCTTCTGTAATACAGTGGGTTCGACAAGAAAAACACCAGCTTCCAGGTACCATAAAACAGCCATTTATTCCAAGATAACAAGATTTATCCCCCAAGGAGGAGCGAACCCACAACCTCACAAGCTCAACCTAAACATACCTGGAGACAAACGTCCACACCCAGCGCATCTTCCTATTTTCCTGTGAAAGAGAACTCTCCCGTGATTGGGACTAAATAGCCCATCGCCCTGTTTAACCTGGCCCATCCCCATCCTCCAAGACACACAACACATCTCCCCCCCCATTTCAAAAAAGGGCACCGGTGGGGGGGGCTTGTGGGCGCCACGCTTCGACTTGGAAGGTGACACGGCCTCCTCCCGCCGCTGCTGGGTCCGCCCTGGCGCAGGCGGACCCAGCAGAGCATGTGCAGAGTGCCTTTTCGACGCCACGGAAGGGGGGGGTTGCGGAGGATCAGGGCCGCCGCCACCGGGACCCTCCCTCCAGGGAAGCTTCCATCCGCGGGGAAAGGGGGACTCCGCGCCGGGATGTGTGGGGCGACGGGGGGGGGCAAAGGAGGCGCCTCGTCTCTCCGCCAGCACAGAGAGGATGGGGCGCAGGGGCGCGCTTCCTTCCCCTGCCCGCCTCGCCCACCCACGAGGCGCATGCGCAGCGCCGTCTCCTCCCACGGGCCCCTCCTTCGGTCGCTGGGCGGGCCTCGAGCCGAGCTGGCGGTTTCCCTTGACGACCGAACAGTCGCGTCGCCACGGAAGGGACGCCGCCAGCCAATGGGACGTCGCGTTGCTATGGAGAGGGCCGGGGAACCTATCGCGAGCCCGCTTCCTCGGCGCCGGGGGCCCCGCCAACGAACGGCCGCGTTGTTGTTGCCTGGGCGACGGAGCGAGGACCGCCCTGGGCTGGGCTGGGCTGGGCTGGGCCGGGCCGGGGGTCCCGGGAGCGGCGGCGGCAGCAGGTGGGGCGAGGCGGGGGGGGGGGAACGGGGCGCGGGGGAGGGGGAAGGGGAAGGGAGGGCGGCCGCGTCTCCTTCACGCTCCCTTCGCCTCGGTCGGCCGGGCCCTGGATGCAAATGTAGGCGAAGGAGGGGCGGTCCCTGTCCGCCGGCCCCGCCCCTTTCCCCGGCCCCCTCGCGTGTGTTTCTCTGTGTGGCCTGTGTGTGGGGGGTGGGGGGTCTTCTCCTGTCCCCACCGGAGGGAGGGAGGGAGGGAGGCAGGCGGGCGGGCGACCCCCCCGCTTTGCCCTCCTCCCCCCCCAAGAGTGGCCGAGCTCCCCCGATATCCCCCCCGCCCGCCGCCGCCGCCGCCGCCGCCGCGGAGGAAGAGGCACCCCCACTCTCTCCATATTTCCCCCCCCCTCTCCCCGTCTCTCTCCTGCCTCGTTCCCTCCAAGGCTACCTCCGGGCGGTTACGTCGTGAGCTTTGCACCCCCTACCCCCCCCCCCCCCACCCGGGACCCTCCGGCCGGTGGCCCTACTGGCCGCCCCAGACCGGGGTTTCCGCGTTCCCGGAGCCTGGCGCCTCCTCCGCCTCCTCCCCCGGACCCGCCGTTTTGCTGTCTTGCTGGGAGACAAAAACCCCCACCCCCACCCCACCCCGCCTTTCCCTGAACGAGGGACTTCCTACTATGTAACATTTGGATTACCGAATATAATTGCGTTGACTGATTTCATAAGAACGCCAGTGTTTTCCATGTTATTTTCCCCGTCATAATGGATTTTTCGTTTCCTTTTGTGTGCTCTATGTAGCTCCACTGTTACCTTTTAATGTTTTAAGAGGCCTCTCTTAATTCCCTGTTCTTAACTTGAATATGTCTTAAATGTGCTGGGCTGTATATTGCCCCTCATTATTGCAAGCCAACTTGGGTCTTTTCCAAGGAGAAGGGTGGGGTAAAAATACTGAAAATAAATAGAAATATAAATTTTTTATTTATTTATTTATTTATTTATTTATTTATTTTATTTATTCAAATCCAGTTGCTGAGTTTTCCCAAGCATCTTGTTTTTCATTTCCCTTCCAGCTGGTGGAGTGGAGTGGCCCATTTGGACAGGACGGGGGAAGTGGACCTGAACTGTGGGGTTTGCAAGGTCACAAACTGCCTTATTCATGCTTTTCCACTAGTAAGATTTGGGGGTGGCAGGGAGAGAAGAGTTGGAACCCTTACTCTTTGTCCAGGTGAGGAACTGGGAGGGTGAGCTATGTCTGTCTGTGGTGCCATCTAGGGACGGCACCCCCTGAAGGACCCGTTCCAGAGAGGAGGATGAAACGGTTCAGTTGCTGGCACACTGAGGATGGAGATACGTTGTGGAGGCCTCCTGTTCAGCTCCAAGTTTGACTCTGGGAATCTGGCACATGTGGAGAAGGTGGAGCACCACGAATTTGATGGGGACCACCCTGGGAATGGCAACAGCAGCAGCAGCAGCACCTCCGCAGCCTCCATGGTGTTTGGCACCTCCCTCCCTGTAGCCGACTATGAATTCAATGTGTGGACCAAGCCGGACTGCGGAGACACGGAATATGAGAATGGGAACAGGTACCGAGGCAAGACAGGCACGTCTGCCAGTAGGGCTGAATCGGATGTGAAAGCCAGGTCCCACTGGTCTTTTGCAGGGGGCATTGGACGAAGGGGGTAGAGTGTTTCTCCGCTGTGACAGCTATTTGAAAAGCTGTGAGAAAGGGAGAGGTGAGGAAAATTCCAAAGCCCCCGCAGTGTCGCTGTTCAAGGCCCTCCTGGCCGCCCTGGGAAGAGAAGGGATGTGACCTCTCCGAAGGTCCGGTGGCGTAACGGGCTGCTGATCCTCTCCTCCCTTCTCCTTTCTTTCCCCAGATCCTGGTTCTACTTTAGTGTGCGAGGTGGCACGCCTGGCAAGCTGATCAAGATTCACATTGTGAACATGAACAAGCAGACCAAGCTCTACTCACAGGGGATGGCCCCCTGGTGAAAACAGTGCCCGTCAGGCCCCGCTGGGAGCGCATCCGTGAGCGACCTGTCTTTGAGGTACTTGTAGTGTGAGCACTGCTGGGGGTTCCAGTCTGGTATATCGGGGTTGGAGGGCCCCGCTCCACAGGCAGCTGTGGAGGGTGGTTTTCTTAGGCAGGGGTTTTTTACACTTGGGCCTGGCAGGCAGTGTCTGGAGTCGGCCCAAAGCCCACCCAAGAGAATCTCAAGAGGTTTCTGACTCCTGTCCGGAGGCTTCTGTTTGGGGGCTCTTGCTGTGGCTCCAAGGGACAGACTAGGCACCTGCTTGCCTTCTCTTGCCAGGATCCAGTCCATGCGCTTCTGTCCAGCTGTATGGGCCTGGCCAGCAGGTGTGATTGTTCTTCAGGCTTGGTTATCGCTAGTGGGCCAGGGAGGCTGCTGCCCAGAAGGATGGGCCTGTGGGCAAGCTCTGCACGTCTGTCTTTGCCTTGCCCCGATTTCCTGCCATGGCAGATGGCACACTTTGGGCAGGAATCTGCTGCTGGCCTCCAGGCGGGCACGGCAAGACCTTCTTTCTGCTGGCCTTCCTCCCTTGGTGCGCCTCCTGGTGGGAGAAGCAGGTTGCTCTGAACCCTGTGCTGAAGTTCTGCTCTTTTCAGCCCCTCCCAGGGACCTGGGACAGAGGGATGCTGCTGCTGCTGCTGCTGCTGCTTCTTCTCAAGTGGCACCCTTAGGCCCTGGCCCTGTAAATGGCTTCAAGTGGTGTGAGCTGTGGGTAGTGAATTGTTCCCATCCCGTCCTTTCCTCCATGCCACTCCAGCTCAGGGATCAGGGGAGGCAATGCTTCCATCTAGTAGCCCGACCCTGCTCTGCCGAGGGCGACCAGGGTGGCCTGTTTTTTGGTGGCGGCTGCCACCGCCGCCACCACAGTGCTTAACTGTGTCTCTTCTTCCGCTCCTTGCACAGATGGTGGAGACCCAGTTTGTCCTGTCCTTCGTGCACCGCTTCTTGGACGGCCGAGGGGCCACCACCTACTTTGCCTTCTGCTACCCCTTCTCCTACACCGAGTGCCAGGAGATGCTGGCCCAGCTGGACGCTCATTTTGCCGAGCGCAGGCACCTCTCTCCCAGCAGCAGGTGAGCCTGGCCTCCGAGGCCCTTGGGCCCGTCCCTCCCAGCCTGCCCCACCGTGGGGGTGGCCACTCAGAATCCACAGAGCAGGAAGTGTTGGTCTGCTAGCAGGAAGCTCTCTCATCATGCCTGCCCCACTGGGCGGGTCCCAGGCGCCCTTTCCCTTTCTCGCTCAGCCTTTTCTCCTTACAGGAGCCCAGCCACCAACAGCATGGTGAGTGGGTAGGATGGCCCCATGAACCCCACCCGGTGGGGTGGGTGTCAGTCCCATGCACACAGGTGGGGCCCCCACCTGGCTGCTGGGGCCAAGAGGGTCTCGTGTCCCCAGCTTCAGTGAAGGAGGCTGTGTTTTGGGCAGCTGTCCTTCACGCAGAGGGATCTCCCCCCCCCCACACACACAGTTCCCACCTGTTTCAAGGCAAGAAGGCTGCTCCTGGGCTTTTTTTCCTAGTCTGTCCAGTACAGAACTTTGAGCACTCTCAGCGCATTTGAGGTGTTCCTGGAGTGGTTTGCCTTTCAACCCTCAAAAATGGCCCCCTTCCCCTCTGGCCCTCTGCTTCCTTAGCGATCGGCCTCCTGAAAGAGCAAGTGGTTGTGCAGTGCACCCACTCGTTCACACTGTAGCAGCCCATCCATTTCCAGTGGTCAAGGCCCGATGGAAAGCAAGGGAGGTTGCCACTGCTGTGCCTTTCTCACTCAGTCTTCAGATACTCCTTGGATACAGAGAGAGAGAGAGAGAGAGAGAGAGAACAAGAGAGAAAGTACAGGAGTACCTTGATTTACGGTTGCTTTGACAACTGAATAATTCGACTTACAAACACTGCACTGTGCTCTGCATGACAGCTGACTTTGACAGGTCCGATCGCCGCCACCTCCTCCTCCTTGGTGGCTTCCATCTCTGTAAAAGAGTTTGAAGCAACCAAGGAGGAGGGGGAGGTGGACCTCACGCCTCCCTTCCAAACTGCCCGGGCTACCCAGGGAACGATGCAACTTTGGGCGATTTGGAAGGGAAGTGCTTACCTCTGAGTAGGTGCTTACCCGGAGGTAAACGCTTGCCATGCAAGGCTCCGGGGCAGCCTTCTGCTGCTTTCCACTTTCCTGCCACACATAGGACTTTGACACGTCACACATATGTCAAAGGCAGCTGTCTGGCAGGAAAGCGGAAAGCAGCCTTTGGCTTCTCTTGATTGAGGGGGGTTGGGACAGCCTTTCCATAGAAATGCCTTGAAAACCTATTAATCCGTTCTCTTCTTCTCTCCTCCGGAACGGATGAATTGGTCTACAATGCATTCCTGTGGAAAACTGCTGTTCAACTTATGAATTGTTTGATTTACAAAGATGCCTTTGGAACGGATTGAAAACGTAAGCCGAGGCACCACTGTATTGCTTCTTGAGGGCAGGTAGCCAAAGAGTGTACTAGCGGGAAAGGCTTTTGGGTCTGGAGGCTCTCTGAAGCCTTAGCCTGAAAGCCACCCTGGAAATGGATGAAGTGTGACTGGGGGGGGGGGGCTCCCCCTGTGTTTTTGCCAGGGCTCTGTTGGCCCCATGAGGCCACCCTGCACAGCTCTGCTTCCTTCTCCTGGTGTGACTTTCAGTGTCCTCCATGGAAGAAGGCCAGCTGCAGGTTGCTTTGCCTCCAGCCGGTCCCTTCTGCTGTGGTCGGAGAGATGCCTGGCCCTCCACAGGGACCGAGGTGCACCAGCCAGTAGGGGCCATGTTGCGTGCCCTCTCCTTCCTTGGCTGGCCAGCACCGCCAGCTCCCTGCTTCCCACCTTGCTTTCTCTGAGGATTGGTGCAGGGGCCCTGAGCGTAGTGGATCGTGTCTCATTTCAGAAGCTCTGCAGAGTCCTTGGCAGGGAGACAAGCCAGAGAGAGCTGACCAAGGAGCCTGCTTTGAACCCTGCTGAGCCCCTGATGCTAGCCAGAGATGGGCCAAGAGCCCCACCCCGTAGAAGGCAGCCTTCTGAGTCCCCCACAGAAGGCAGCCTGAAGAGGGACAGAGTTGCCTCCCTTCTCTAGCCCTTCCTTCCTGCCCTGACTTGCCCCTCCACCTGGTTGTCTTGCTGCTGCTTCTGAGCCCTGTGGGATGGCTGGGGCCGTTGGCTGCTCCGAGGGGCAGGGGTGTGCTGGTGGGGGTCTGAGAAGAGGGCCTGGACAGGGGTGGAGGTGTGTAGAACTGGTGGACGACAGCACCAGGAGGAGAGCAGCCGGACCCTCCTCTGCTGGGGTCTAAATCAGTGTCCAACATTATAGCACAGTTAGTCGGAGGGCAGGCGCAGAGTCTAAAAGGACGGAGGGGAAGCCTCGGCCCGCCGTCCACAAGGCAAGGAAGTGCCCTAGAGGAGGACGCACAAAAGGGAAGAAAGAGGAGCCCCTCCCCAGGGGAGCGCTGTAAGTGATGGCTTTCATTCCCTTGCGCGGTCTGGAGGGTTTTTCAGCAGGATTGGACGGTGGGGGGAATCCCAGGGCAGCCGTGACCAGGGTGCTTGTGCAGGCTCAAGAGAACATCCCACCCCCACCCCACCCCCGGCAGCTCCTCTTCAAAAGCCTTTCTGAACTCATGGTGAGACAGACCCCTTGCAGGCAGAGGCCAGCAGAGTGTCCAGGGCACTGAGGGTGGGTGGTGGTGGCAGCAGCTCTGGAGCTCCGGCCATTCTGCAGAGGGCTGCCAGCGGAGGTGGCCAAGCTCCCTTTTGATCTGGGAGAGGCTGGGAGGGAGATGGAGGTTGGGGTTGGGAGGGGGTTAATGAGGAGTGGGCCTTCTTGAAAAGAGCCAGCCTGCTGCTCCTCCCTTCAGGCCATTGGATGCCATCTATTACCACCGGGAGCTGCTGTGCTACTCACTGGACAAGCTCCGCGTGGACCTGCTGACCATCACCTCCCACCACGGCATGCAGGAGGAGCGGGAGGCCCGGCTGGAGAAGCTCTTCCCGGATGAGGACACTCCCCGGGCCCACCGCTTCGTGGGCAAGAGAGTGAGAGGGGGGGGGCGACAAGCGGGGGCTGCTGATGGCAGATGGGTGGGGAGGGAGCATGCACTGGGCCCTGCACAGCCATCCCTGCTAGTGCTGGGGAAGACTCCTCCCGGGCAGGTGAGGGTCCTGGGTCCTGGGCCAGGGCAGGGCAGGGCAGGGTGTGCTCCTGCAGGAGAGCGGGGGCAGCTGTTCCCCATTCCTTGATGCTAGGGACAGCGTCTCCTGCTTCCCCACATTGGCTTCACGCAGCAGCCGGCTTGACTTGCTTCTTCTTGGAATTATTTATTGCTAATCTCCAGGCTCTGCTGCCATGACTCTTTTTTCTGCACATCCGTTTTTTTCTAAAAATCTTATATATTTTCTCTTTATCCTTTTCTTGCTACCATCTGGGTTAGACAACATTGGCCTCTTTTTGCTTGTTTATTGGGTTGGGGTTTTTCTCTCGGCGATGGCTGCTGGATTTAAAGATAGGCAGACCAGGCCAGCTGTGCCATCGACAGCCGGTCAGAGCGTATGTATGTCCAGGGGTGCTGCCTTCAGGAGGCAAGTGGTGGCTGGCATGGATTGCCCTTTCCCTCTCTTCCCTCTCTCCCGCGCCTCCTCTCTGCTCCCCCCCCCCGCCGCCGCCGCCCCATCCTGTGCAGGTGTTCTTCCTCAGCAGCCGGGTGCATCCTGGGGAGACGCCCTCCAGCTTTGTCTTCAAGGGATTCCTGGAGTTCCTTCTGCGGGAAGAGGACCCTCGGGCCCAGATGCTGCGCCGCATGTTCGTGTTCAAACTCATTCCGATGCTGAACCCCGATGGGGTGGTCCGGGGCCATTACCGGTGAGGGGCAGGCAATGCTGGGTGGGGTGGGGTGGGGGTCGTAGGACTCTCCTCCCGCCTCCAGAGAAGGAGAGTCCGGGAAGGAACACCAGCTGGTGGCAAGGCCGCCTCCCCTCCGCAAGGCAGATCCCGGTTTCTCCTCCTGCTTTGTAGCCAGTGGCCTTTCTTCACTTAGTAGCTGGGGCTGCTCTCTTGGAGGGAGGGAGGGAGGGAGGCCTTGGCCAGGCCTGGCCTGATTCCTACAGAAAAACCAAAAGCTTTTTCCTTCCTTTTCCCTCAGGACGGACGCTCGTGGGGTCAACCTGAACCGCCAGTACCTGAACCCCGATGCGGAGCTGCATCCTGCCGTGTACGGGGCGAAGGCAGTCCTGCTGTATCACCATGTCCACAGCCGTGTCCGCCCGGGATCCCCTGACTGGAGGACGTTCCCCGGTCCCCTGACCGTCAAGGCTGCCAACCAGCGATCTGTGCGCAGTGGCCCTTCCGGGGAGGAGGAGCCCTCGCTCTCGGAGCTGGAGAAAGCCAACAACCTCCACAACCTCCCCCAGGAGGCCGGCAGCCTCTCCCCTCCCGAGGCCAGGCCCCCGGAGGGCAAGGACCAGGATGCCTGGATCCTCCCCAGGGAAGATGGCTCCAGCAGCCCCCTGGCCCCTGAGAGCATCCCTCCTCAGCAGAGCGGCCTGGCTTACTACGTGGACTTGCACGGCCATGCCTCCAAGCGGGGATGCTTTATGTATGGGAACAACATCTCTGACGAGAACCGCCAGGTGAGGGGAAGCACTGTGCACAGATCCGCCTTTCTGAGGCCATGACACTTGCAGAGGCCTCCGTGGGGGTGGGTGAGAGAGAGAAAAGGGCATGTGGCTGTGCTGTGGCTCAGCAGGAAAGGAGCGTGTGTGTTGGAGGGGGGCAGGGGGGAGGATAGTCCGCACAAAAGCTTCTTCTGGATGACGGCTGCCACAGCTGTCTGCCCCACGCCTCTCCACGAACGGCACCTTGATCTTTTCTGAGGAAGCCAGGATCACTTGGCACCGGCTCACTTTTGGGCACCGGGGCTAGGTTGCAGGTGGCAGCTAAAAAGGGTTCCAAAGGTGGGGAGCTTGCAGGCTCCCCTACTTGCCTGGTTTGGCTGCTGGGGTGTCGATCTGCAAGGCTGGTCAGGAGGAAGCCTGGCTGGGTGATGGACATCCAGCCAGTTCTGAAAGCAGTTGGGCTCCGGGTCCTTCAGAGCTGAGCACCTCCCTGCCGGTTCTAGATTCCCAGGCCATGGCGGTGGGGAGGAGGGGTTTTGTGCAGCTCCTCTGAACACCCCAGGCACAAAATTTCTGGAGTCAATCTGGCCCGGGGGGGGGGGGGCAGCCAGAGCCACATGGAGGCCGCCCCTCTGAGCCTAGGATGGCTGGCTGGTGTGTCTCCTCCGTGGCATCTTGGGTTGACCTTGCAGGTGGAGAACATGCTGTTCCCGAAGCTCATCTCCTTGAACTCGGCCCACTTTGATTTCACGGGCTGCAACTTCTCAGAGAAGAACATGTACGCCAAAGACAAGCGGGATGGGCAGTCCAAGGAGGGCAGTGGGCGCGTGGCCATCTACAAGGCCTTGGGCATCATCCACAGGTAGGCAAAGCCACCCCCCACCCCTGGTCTGCACATGCCGCTCCCTAGCACACCCCCACCTCCAGGTGGCTCGAGGAACGTGCCACCTGTCCTTCTGGGCCTGGGGCCGAGATAGAGAGGAGCCGTGCAGTGCCTGGATACCCAGCCAGGCCGGCACTTGGCCTTGTCTTGCTCTGTGGCGGGTTCTGGCCACGTGCTGCTGCTGTAAAAAGGCACAGGCGCCTGTCCTGGCTTCGGGAGGGTGGAAGGCATGCATTGTGGCAGAGGCAGAGGAGACGGCTGGAGCAGGCTGAGCTGAAACCTCTCCCTCCTGTGTTTGCCAGCTACACCCTGGAATGCAACTACAACACTGGGAGGTCCGTCAATGCCGTTCCCGCAGCCTGCCATGATAACGGGCGGGCGACCCCTCCGCCTCTCCCCACCTTCCCCTCCAAGTACACCGTGGAGCTCTTTGAGCAGGTAGCTGCACCCCTTCCTCCAGCCTGGACCACTGTTACAGGGAGAGCTCGGGGGGGGGCTGCCTCTCCCCAGAGGGCTTCTTGGAAGCCTCCTCTAGCCCATAGCCATGGCAGGCCCCTCTCATACCTAGAGGGGCTGCCAAGGCCATAACTGCAGGCTCTTCTATTACCAGGGCCTCTGGGGGTGGGGGCAGACAGTGCATTTCAGCTGGACAGGGGACACTAGGGCACCTTTGCCAGGGGGCTGCTGCAAAGCAGTTGTTTGCCTTCCTGGCTCCAACCCCACAGGTCTGGCAGAATGCCTCTGTGGCTGCAGAGAACCCTTGGGAGGCAGGGCCAGGAAGGGCCAAGGGTGGCCAGTCCGTGCACCCACCCACCCACCCACCCAGGCGCATTCTGTTGGAAGGCAGCAGTTAGAAAAGCCCGCCTCGCTCCCGGGCGATAAGGTTTCAGGGGCTCAGACCAAGCACCCTCCGGTCGGTGGGTGGGAGGCACCAGGAGCCCCACCCTGCACTCCATGTCTCCTGGGCCTTTGCAAAGCCCCGGCCTTTGCGAGGGTGCCAACCTCTTTCCTCCCACCCACAGGTTGGAAGGGCCTTGGCCATCGCTGCTCTGGACATGGCCGAGTGTAACCCCTGGCCACGGATTATCCTTTCCGAACACAGTTGCCTTAGCAACCTGCGTGCCTGGATGCTGAAGCACGTGCGCAACACGAGGGGGGTGGCCAGCTGTCCCCGGAGGAAGGGTGCCAGAACTCCGCCCAGGGGGGGAAAGTAAGTGGTTAGGCTGGAAGCAGGCAGGGGGCCCCTCGACACCCCGAGGATCACCACATAGCCCCTGCTGGGCCTGTGCTAGTGGAGCAGCTCTAGCCACCCAGTTGCGGGCCGTTTCTGCCTTCTGCTGTGGAGTGGGGCGCTGTCTGTCTGCAGGGAACAGCCTGCTAGGCAACCAGCGAGCTTCAGATTGCACCCACCACCACTGTCAACGTCTCTCCCCCCCCGCCCCCGGCTGCCACTGCACTGGGCATGGATGGCAGGGCACAGGGGCTTTGATTTAAACTTGTTTCATGGCAGATTAGGGTGCATGAGATGGCACTGCCAAGCTGCAGCACAGGGCCACTTCCTTGATTGGGTAGGCCAGGGTGGCTGCTGGGTTTAGGCTGGCAACAGCCATGGCTCTCCTTGCCTGATTTCCCAGGAAGAGCCGGAAAGGAACTTGATTCTATGGGTGGGTTTCAGGGTGGGTGAGGAGAGGCCTGGGTGAGAGCAGTAGAGAAACCACTGACCCTGCCGTCCTGGCACACAGGGCGGTGCACGAACAGCCTGCGAGCGTTAACAGCCACCCTGCCACGGTTAGCAGATGGCAGTGCCCAGGCACCAGTCACCACCATGTCCACAGGCAGGATGGTTTCTGGAGGAAGAGGGTCTTGCCCGGAGGTGCCTCCCTGGGGGTTAGGGGTGGGCATACCTGCCAAGTGTTCTTCAGCCTTTTCCCCCACCTTATTTTCCCGGAAACGTTCCAGGCAGTGGCGGTTGACAGGGAGGCTTTGGGTAGAGGGGGAACAAGCTGGTGCAGCTGTGGCTTGTGGGGTGGGAGGGGCAAAGCGAGCAGTGTTTGTGTGTTTGTGCATGCACGCTAGGGCGTGCACGTGCATTACACTTCTCTTCTCCCATCCCGGTCAGCACTGGGGAAAACTTGACAGCTGGTGGGGGGGACTCTTCCTCCTCCAGAAGATCTTTGCTCAATAGTGAAACTGAGGAAGGCCTACTTTTCTGGTCTGTCGCACCAATTGGGGCTCCATCTCTCTGAAGCCTGGGGGCTGATTTTAAGGAAAGGTGGTCTTGGGGGCACACAGGGAAACCTGTAATGCCAGCCTTTGAGCCTGGCCTGCCTCACCACCCCCACCCCCCAGGCCCTGATGCTGGCTTTCTCTTTTTGTTCCAGCGGGATCTCTGCCTCCACCTCAGAGAACTCTCTCTGCCGGTCCAGGAGCTTCAGCCAGGGGGGCAGCGGGCAGCAGGCGGCCCTGCAGGTCAAGACCTCGCCCAGCTTCACCTTCAGCTGCTCTCCCCCTGCCCCAGCCCTGGGCGGCCTGGGCCCTCAGAGCCCTCAGAAGGGCGTCTCGCGGGTGCTGGCCCTGGTGCGAGGTAAGCTGCCGGGGGCCTCTGTCCTGGGAGTGCTCCGGCGGATGTGGGCAAGGGTGAGGTGCTGCCAAACACCACCGCCTTGAAAGACCACCGTTCCTGTCAAAATAAAAGTGCTCCCTCCGCAGGAAAGCCCGCCTGTCTTGTGAAAGTGCCCCTTGGTCAAGCTGCCCACCCTTCCCTCTGAACCGAGTGCCACCCAGGCTCCAGGCAGCCTGCCCAAGAGGGCATGTTGGGCAAGGGCTTGGCTACACCCTTTCCAGGGACCAAGCCTGGCTGCCTCTCCTGGAAAAGCAGAGGCTGCAGGGAGGGGACCGGGGGTCTCCTGGAGGAGGAAGAGACCCTCTCTTTGTGGCAGAGCCATCACTGTACCCTTTAGCCCCTTTTGGGAGACAAATGCTTTGAAGCAATATGAACTAAGGAGCAACCTGTTGGCCCTAGCTCATCTACTGCAAGCCTGAACCTTCCCTTTCACCTCCTCCAGCACAAGTGCTCACGTGCACACACACAAACACACCCTATGTATGTACTCCCAGGGCCTCAAGCTGCAGCCACAGGCACCCCTCACCCATCCTTCCACAGGAGCAGCCTGAAGGGAGCCCATCCAGTGCTGGTGCCACCTGGGTCTCGGCACAGCCAAAAGGCCTCCCTCCTGTCTTCCCAGCCAGCGGCAGGCGTCTTTCTCCAAAGGCCAGAGAGAAGTGCCCAGGGGCAGAGGAGCAGCTGTGCTGTGGGAGAGCAGAAGTGCACCAGGCCCAGCATGGCTGGCAGGGGCTCTCGGAGGTCTTCAGACACACACACAGCCCGCAAGCAGGATGGGCTCCTGCACTGAGCCTTTCCACAGCAGCCCCCTCGGTTTGCCCTCCCTCCCTCTTTCCCAGCCCCTGGAAGCATCCTAAAACCCAAGGCAGGCGCAAAGTGCAGCAGCCATGCAGGCAACGCGGGGGCAGGCAGGCGCTGAAAGCCACAGAGGGCACGGTCCCAGCCCCTCTCAGCGCCAGCCTTCTGCTTGTCCCTTCCGCAGAGACTCGTGTCCAGGAGAAGCGGAGCCACCCGCACCAGGCCTTGCTGCGGGCAGCAATGAACAGCATCCAGGTGCCCTCGCCGCCATTCCCCCGCTCAGCTCGGGCAGCCCCTGGCCTCCAGCTGCCTCCTAGCCTGGGTTCCTGTGCCCTGCCAGCCACCCTCCGTGGGGCAGGTGGGTATGCGCCCCCAGGTCCTGCCCCTCTACAGGGTCTGTCCCAAGCCAGCGGCACCCAGGGCCTTGGCCTTAATGAGTGCCAGTGCTGAGCAAGCAGCAACTCCTGGCCAGGGGCAGCCTACTGCCAGGCCCGTCGGGACATGGCCTGCTTGCCTTGGCAAGTGGCCCCTTGGTTGCCCTCCCTTGTGCCCAAACAAGTGGCCCTGTGGAGGAAGAGGCCCAGGAAGGGCTGGTACCAGAGCAAAGGCCTGCCTGATTCCCCTCCCCCCCCTTGCAGGACCTCTGGCAGGACGGGTGGGCTGCCTCCCAGAGGGTCTCCTGACCACAGAAGGGCCACCAGTGCTGGAGCAAATGGAGCAAAACCTTGCCTTCCTGGAGGGTTGGAGGCACAAGGCTGGCCTTCCCGGTCTGCACCAATCCCCAGTCACGGCGGACACAGCGGCTCACCTGCTCCTCGTGAGCTTGGGGGCCTCGGGCATCCCTCCAGGGTCACGGTTTGGGAGGCCTTGGTGGGAGCGTGGGCCACTTCGCTCCTCCCACCACTTGCCCGGGGTGTGTGTATAAGTGCGTGCATGTGTCCTGAGAAGCCACAGGCCAGCTGGGAAGGCTCCTGTAGCCCAGAATGCCCAGCTCATTTCAGAGCACGATTATCACTCCCCCCCCCCCGACCACCCAAGGGACATGGACCTGCCTTATCAAACTAACCCCCCCCCCCCTTCAGCCTGGTCTCGTCTGTGCAACAGCTTATTCAGCTGATGGTCGCTGTCAGCCTCCCCATAGGTACCATGATCTCTGAGAATGACCGGGGCAGTCTGACACACACACACACACACACACACACACACACACAACCCCAAACACCTAGACGGGACCACTTTTGAAAAGCCCACCAAACACATTCCTTTAGTCTTGGTGCGTTCTTCTCTACGGAGGCCTCTTTTCAAAAGACTGTTGCTTGGTTCTCCTCAGAGGAAGGGCCTCTCCTTGCCAGGAAAAGGCTTTTGAGGCTTCTCAGCTGGGTCTGCCACCCTGTTGCACAGAACTCCCCCCCCCTCAAAGGAGGTGCTGGCCTTCCCCACATGATGGCTGTCAAGAGGGAGAACAGTTCTCCTCAAGCTTCAATGCCACGAAGGACAGCTGCCTGTGACCTTCAGGGTGGAGGGGAGGGGCTGATGGGAATCCCTGAGGGACATGCCCCCTCCCGGCCCCTGCCGAGGGAGACCCTTGGGGAGAGGGCAGCTTTGTGCCCTCCTCCAAGCCAACCGTGGAGCCAGTCTTTGGGCGGTGGGAAGGCTGGCCACGAGCATCTCCTCCTGAAGGGGCTGCTGGGCCAGCTGCTGCGGAGAAGACCCCAGCGTTGGGGGACTAAGGCCCTCCCTCTCTCCCTGGCCCTGCAGGGCACAGCTGCAGAAACCTGCTTGCCAAGGGCACCACAGCCATCGGCGCCTGCCACAGTCTGCAGGAAACGGGACGCTCGCCTCACGAGGAGCTAAAGGCACCACCGCCTGCCGGCCTAGCCCTGTTACAGGTAAGCAAGTGGCTGCCCGTGGTCTCTGTTAGTGGGGACAAGTCCTGGCCAACCACACACGCATGCACACGCGTGCTTGGCCTCCTGGTAGCTCCAGAAACCCCTGCTGCCTCTTCCACCCTTGGCCTGCCTGGCCTACCTGACCAGGGTGGTGGTCTTCTTCCTCTGCAGAACTTTTCAAGGCATCAGAAAAGTGAGCAGCTCTTGGGGACACCCAGGTAACAGCCCTCGGGGAGAATTTTAAAAAATGGGGTGGAGGGAAGGCTGGGGGCCTACACTTGGCCGGAGGGTCAGCTCCTTGGGCGGCCTCCCCCTCATCCTGCACTCGACCCACAGCCTGGAGATACTGGTGCCTCGGCCCAGCCGAATCCCCATCCGACGGAGACCAGCCGGGCAGGTGCAGCACTTGCTCCGACTTCAGGGCAGTGGCAGCGCCAGCGCCAGCGCAGAGGGCCTGGGCCTCCAAGTGTGGCAGTGCACCTCCTCCTCCTCCCAGCTGCCCATGCACAGCTCCCTGCCAGGTGGGTTCCTGAGGGGGACAGAGGGAGGGAGCAGGCTGCAACCCCCAAAAGCAGCGCCCTGGGGCCTCTGCAGATCATCTCCTGTCGCCTTCTCTCCCTGCAGAGTTCCCACTGCAAGCGCCGGAGGAGCTGGCCGCCGCTGCCGCTGAGCAGAGGGAAGAGCCTCTTTTTCTATGTCACCCTTCCAAGGTTGTGCTGGACGAGGTAGGCAGGTGGGGGCAGCAGGCGGCTCTGGAGCCCTTTGCCAGGGGGCTGCCGCTGAGCCTCTCTCTCTCTCTCCTCTGTTGCAGCACCTCGCGGGCCGAGCCGCCTCCCCCCAGCTCACCTACCGCCAGATCCTCTCCTTCTGCACCGAGGCCTGACGTGCCTGCGGCCGCCGCCCGTCCGCCTTCGGGCCGGCAGAGGCCCGTGGAGGCCCGGCTCCCCGCGCCCTGCCCCCGCGCCCACCCCTGCCCCTTCAAACCGGAGCGCCTCTTCGGCAGGCGGCCTCGGCAGCCCCGGGCCCGGAGGCCTGAAGGACGCACTCGCCCCCGCCTCCCCCTCCAACCCCCGCACACGCACGCACGCACACAAACACACACACGCGCGCCGTCATGCTCGCCGGCGACCGGCGCTTTCCCTCCCTCCCTCCCTCCCTCCCCCATCGGCGCGGGGCCTCCGGGAGACGAGCCCCCGGCTGGGCCCACCCTTCCCACCCACGGGGGGCGGCGGCGGCGGCGGCGCGCTCTGCCGCTGCCCATAGCCGGTTACCGGGTTGGACGCTATTTTTGCAATGAGATTGTCCGGTCACGCGTTTCTAGGAATAAATCTTGTTTGGCAAAAGGCGTGGCGGTGGTGGTGGCGGCGCTGGAGGAGGAGGAGGAGGAGGAGGAAGGGGCGGCCGCCCTCTTCGCCGGTCCCGGCGGGTGGCGTCCAGCAGGCAAGCGGAGGCCGGGCTCGTCGGGGCCACCATGGGGCCGTCGCCGCCGCCGCTCTGTCCCGTCCCTGCCACGAAAGGGGAAAAAAAGGAGGAGGAGGTCCGGTCGCCCGCCCCGTCCCGGGACCTTGGGGGGGAGGCGGGGGGGGTTCTGGCTTACCTGGATGGGGGTGGGGGAGGGAGGGCTCGCCGCTCACTCCTGCTTCTTGGGGTTGTTGACGGCCACGTAATGGTAGAGGACGACCAGCAAGAAGAGCGAGACGCCCAGCATGTTGGCGAAGATGGCCAGCTGCACGTCCGTCACCATCCTGGGACAGGCAGGAAGGAAGGAAGAAGCGCCGTCAGCCCCCGGTTGGCGAAGGGGGGGCTAGGGGGGGTTGCCCTCCCTCCTCCTTACCTGTCGCTTCGGTCAACCTGGAGCCACGTCCTTCCCGGCTTCCGTGGAAGCAGGCAGGCGGGCAAGCGGGCGGGCGAGGAGTGGACCCCCAAGGACACGTGTTCTCACGTACTTCCGGGCCACGCTGGCGCCGCTCTGTCCCGCTGGCCGTCTCCTCTATGGTGGGCTCCTCCTCTCCCCCGCTACCCCTCGGCTCCTCGCGCCCCCTGCGCCCAGGAGAGCCGGCCACCAAGGAGGCGCGCTCCTTGTGCATGCGCGCAGCCGAGGATTCCCGTACCCAGGGGAGGGGGAGGGGGAGGAGCCTCCCGGGGTCGTGGGTGGGAGTCGGGCAGCTCCTCGGGGGGCCCCCGATCTGGCTAGGAGGGCGGCGGCCCCGTCGGGGCTCCAGCCCAAGATCGGCCCGGGCTTCCCAAGCCCCCCCCCCGCCGACCACTGGGAGGCCCGGGAAGGAAAGGGCTTTCTCCGAGCCCTCCGTGGCCTGAGGGGACGGCGGACCTGCCTGGCGAGGGCAAGCACGGAGGAGCTCCCCCCTCCTCTTTTCGAGCCCGGGACGAGTTGCGCGAGGGGCTCAGGCGGCAGGCAGGAGGAGGGCGGCGGGGGATGCCGTCCCTCTCTGGGTAGAACGGGTGGAGGAAGCGCCCCCACCTGCCCGGTGAGAGACGGCGGGCGGGACCGTTCCCTGAGCCAACATACCTACCCAACACGGGAGTCAAGCGGGGTCGGGTCTTCGCTCCTGCGGCACTACTCGTACCCCCCCCCGTGGGTGGGTGGCTAAGCTCCCTGCCACCCCAAAGGAGGCTGAGCGTCGCCCTCCTCAACTTGGCTCCCCATGTGGTGCAAATGTTACTTTATGCATCTAGAGCTAAAGCGGTTAATAAATAGGTGTGCTGGTTGTCTGCTCAAAAACAAAACACCTAACGCTTTTAAATCCAAAATTAGGGTGTTTGCCAAAACCTGGAAACCACTCAGTGGGGATTTTGAAGGAAGCAGCATTGAACAGGTAAAACGCTTCAAATATCTAGGAATCCAGTTTCATTACAAACGCACCTGGCAACAGCACCACAAGGATGACAACACAAGCCCTCTCCTGCTTCTTTTACCACAGAGGCCATGGTTATGTCCCAGGCAGCAGCCCTGGAAGTGTCCAATGCCAGAGTCATACCACAACTCTTACATGGCACCCCTGTCTGGAAGAACGCCTTGGACCACACAGCGGAACGAACCCAAGCCTGACTAGGCTTAGAAGCGGGGCAACCTCTGATAGAGACAAGGGCATGGCTGAGATCTATCAAATTCTGGCTTAGCATGTATTATAACACTGATCAGGACAGCCTACTGTACCAACTTCTTGAAGAATCTATAACACCAATAGGCTCAACTAAATTACTTTAAAAATTCAGTGCTAAGGGCATTGCGGTAGACATTCTAAGTCAATGTTGGTGAACCTATGGCACGTGTCCTTGTTACAGGTGTAGTGGCCTCTGGAGAACTGGCTCCGGAGCTGCTTGTTGACTCAGTGGAACTGTTCCCACCTGCATGAAATGGGATTTTGAGAATGGGGCCCACTTTAGAAGCAGCAGCAGGAGTGTTTGAGCTTTTGTGGCGGACGCCTGGATCCCTCAGAGATTCTGCTGCCCCAGCAGGCGTCCTTCATTCCTGTTATGAAGTGCTAGGAAACTTCTAGGGGTCCAAAACGCGGCAACCAGGCTGCTGGCCACAGGGATCACACAACACCCTCAGCTGCCGACCTGTTGACAGGCACCATTCAGTGCCGGTTCTAACCTATAGGGCCCTCCGGTGCCCATTGTGGCCAGTGGGTGGGATGTATGCACACATGCACACACATAAAAACACTGCTCTCCTCCTCCATGTCCCACCATTGATAATTTCTTTAGTTAATTATTCATTTATTTCTATTCTGCCTTTCCCCTGAAAGGACCCAAGGCAGCCTAGTTATCCTCCAGCCCACCTTTGGGAGGATTAGTGAACCTCCAAGTAGGTTGAGGGAGAAGCTTAGAGCCTAGATTTTTTTTTTTTTAGTATTTTTACTCCGCCTTTCTCCTTAGAAAAGACACAAAGTGGCTTATACTAATGAGGGACAATATACAGTCCAGTCCACTACATTTAAGACAAATTCAAGTTTGAGAACAGGGAATTGAGGGGCATCTTACAGCAATAAGAGGCAACATTAAAACTAAAAGAGAATGCAAGCCATTAAAGAAAAGTAAAAAATCCATTAAGAGGTATTGAGACTAACATTAAACATTGGTATATTTATGAAGTCAGTCAATGCAATCATGTATGGTGGACCATCTAAAAGTTATGAGGGATGGAAACTAACTTAGGGCCTTTTTACACGACCCCTAAGATCCGCTGGTCCCTTAAATTCGGACCAGAGATCTTGAGGGTTCGTTGCTGTTCCTCCGTCCCCACCCGCTCCGCACTTCTTTGTTCTGTCTGCGTGAGGGGAGGGAGGAAAAAAAGCCTTAGACAGGGACAAAAGAATAAAGCCTTACCTCTGGTGCCGGTGGAAGTTGCTCCGACCTCCGTTTACTTCCTGGTTCCTCTTTAAGGGGCGGAGGCAAAAGAAAAACAACAGAAAGAAGTGAGGAGAGCTCAGGCACTCTCCGCATCAAATATTTTTCACCATCAAAGAGCAGGTACAAGAAAAGTGCGCTGGGTCGCACTTAGGTGGGCGGGGTCGCACTAAATGTCTGCAAACTCCGGAGCTGGTGGGGAAACATTTTTAAGGTCCGGAGCTTGCAGCCATTTGCGACAGAGCTTAGGGGTCGTGTATAAACGCCCATAGTGTCAATGCAAAGACACAAGGAGAGATATAAACACAAAGTTACAAGTGATTATAAACACAAAGTCTGTGTAATGTATGGTAATTCATAAATTGTTGGTGCCATCTGTAATCGGGTCCGTTCGTGCTGCTGAGACCCTGCCGGGCCACACTCAGCAGAGCTGGGTGGCAGTGGGGCTTCTGCACTGCTGTCCAGTTAAGAGCCTGCGGCAGTGGCAAGGCCCACCGGTTGTCTTGTTCAGTGGCAGCCCTCTGCAATGTTAATTAGCAACTTCCTCCTCCTATGGGGGGGCATTGATTGCTTCCTGTTCAGTGCCCTTGAAGGGATTAATGATGATTTGCTCCTGCATCCATCATGACCAGCTACTCCCCTGCCCTGTTTTAAATACAGTAGTGCAGGAAAGCATTAAAGAGCAGCAAAAGTCCAGCTTCTGCTCAGTGGAAGTGGTGGTTGAGCAACGATTCTTCCTTTAAAAGCAAGTAAACAAATGATGGCAATTCCAAGGGAACAGGCTGTGTGTGGCAGGAACCATCCTTTCTGCAGAAGCAAGCCAGGGCGCTGGAGCCTGGGCCTGGACTGGCCACGCCCTGTGGTTTTGCTCTGTGGCTGCTCAAGCATGCAGGGGCCCATCTGGGCGAAGGGCTGGCTGTTTGAAGTCCTGCTTTTACAAGGGGGTCTGGAGTCCAGCAGCCGTGGGAAGCGGGTGGTGCCACGGACCACTACCAGCCCCATGGGAGGAGGAGGAAGTTATAGTTGGTTTGGCCCGGTCAAGAACAGCCAGCAGGCACCAAGAGACAGGGAGCTTCTCACGGCTGCTTGAGCTGTTGGTGGATGAATTGCTTCCCCCTGCTCCCAATATATATTGTGAGGGTTTGGGGGCCAAGTTCTTGGCTTGCATGCAATGTTAAAAGGGAATCTGCTCCTGCACCACCTCTGGTGAGCGCCCGTGGGTGGACTGAATGGCAGCGAGGCTGGGACGAAGGCAAAATCTGACCCACCAGGCTCCCAGTTCAACCCCAGACCTTCCTCCCCGACCCACTCAACCACCAGCACCTCGAGAAGGCCACTCACTCCTCACCCTTCCTGTTGATGCAGCTGGCACTTGGATCAGTTCCCAAGGGAGAAGGGGTTTTCCTGTTTCAGACGTCTGAAAAGGCCTGGTTCCTGAGACTTCAGTGTCAGCAGGAAAAGTTCTAAGCCCCAAAGGGTGGGCACCTTCTTTTATCCCGCCTCCCTTCCCCTCTGGAACATCTGGGAGAACTGAACTCGGCCTCCATGTTGAAAGAGGTCCAGAGACTCTTCCTGTAGACTAGAGTAACATCAGTTTGAAAAGAACCCATTGGAAAAGGAAAGCAAGCATGAGCATTGTGAGAAACCATGAAAACTGGAATTAAATATGGAGCTTTCCAAGGGAAAGAAAAACATGAACCTGCCACACTGAACCACAAGATGGTGCAAGTCTTCCAGTGAAAAATAGCCCCGCTTAGTGAGATTCACTGGCAGGACAGTGGACACTGGACAGCATTGAGCACTGGGGGTCTTTTCGAAAATACTCTGGTGGGATCTGATCCCAGCGGGGCTGAGCAAAGATTTGCACAAGGGCAGGTTATGATCCTTTGGCCTTGCAAGTAGCCTGATGGAGGCTGATGCTTGGGCCTTTCCTGAAAGGAGAGAACTGGTGGGATGCCTGTTGTTAAAATAAATCCAGGCTACGTTTGGCCTCTTGATCCTCTCAGTTTGTGGCTTTATGATGTTGTCAGGTGTGTCACCAGGATGTTAAGTTCATGAAATAGAGGTTGATCTGCTAACAGTTGTTGTCTGAATTGCCATTGCTTTTATGTAGGAAAACAATCCATGGCAGAAGAATCATCATGGCTTCTGCAATAATTAGCGCTGTTTTGTGTCACCTTTACAAGGGGGTGATTGCACAGAGAAACACACCACAATTTGGACAACGTACACTCAGAGTGATCTGGTGGAGCCTGCTTTACAACAATCGCATAAAGACATGTGCAAAGGCGCACCCCTGTTTGACCTTGCACAAGCTGTGACCCTGTCGGGCCTTTTTGGACTACTCTCTGTCTTTTTTGGACTGGGATGAAGAGATTCCTGTGCGGATGAATGGGTCATTTTAAGGAAGACCGCTCTTTGCAAAGCAGTTCTTTCTAGACCCAGTCCTTCTCATCCTCTGATCACATCCAGAGAGGAAGATGAGGAAAGAGAAATTCAGCTAAAAAGCCCTGGTCTGTCTTCAGATCTTTTGAGGCACACAGGAATGCATGGATAGAGTGCCTCTGAGGGCTTGTTTATACTGTGTGCATGATTTTGTGGAATGAATAAACAGGATTAAACGGAGTAAAACAAATGAAATTAAAAGGTTCGTGTAAAACGCAGGGGGGGGGGCTGAACAACCAAGGGGAAGGACGCAAAGGTGGGACGCTGCATGCCGATACTGCTGGTGAGCACAGCATTCAGGGCTTGAAGGGAAAGGGACCATCCGGAAGAGAGAGAGAGAATGAGAGAGAGAGAGAGAGAGAGAGACTCAGAACTGAAGGAGGGTCCTATTGATCCAGTCACCCTCCCTCCTAACCCCCACACTTGCCTAAAGAGGAGAGTCCAGCCCAGGCCCAAGAGTTGCCCAGCACAGTGCAGGGATCAAGTACCAGGCAGACCTTGCGGGGGAAGGACCATGCATGTACCCCACTTGAAAGGCACAGTTCCAGGTCCACCCCTTCCCCTCTCCCTCCCTCACTCCCATTGCACCTTGGGGCCCTGAGAGCGGAGGAAAACCACAAAGAGACAACTATTGATGGTTTCATCAAGTTGACATTGCCCCCCTCCCCTCAGGCTGCAGGAGAAAGCCCTGGACCCTCAGAGGAGCTGCTCCCACCACCCACCCACCCACAGCGCTTCAAAGCCTGTAGCTCCTTCCATGGCTGGTCTTTTGTTCCAAAGTTTGGGTCGGCATCTCTGGTCGTTTCCTGCATCTCACGAATCAGGGCAGCAGCTCCCCAGGATGAGCCCAAACCTGCATGGCTTCAGCCACCTGGCTCCCCCACCCCACCCCACCGCCCTTGCCAGTGCACCCCTCAAGATGGCTGGCGGTCGTGGGTGTCACCTCTGGAAGGTGTTCTCAGCCTCCTCCTTGAGGGAAGCTTCATGTGGAGGAGCATTCCTCTCCCACCATCTTTTCTGGCAACCCCAACCACGATAGCTCCGCAGGGTGCCATATGAAGAGCCAAGATGCTTCAGGATCCCCAGCAAATAGCAGTGTGTCTTGCGCTGTGAAGCTGAGATGGTCCTTCTCTAGGCCAAAGGGCTTCAGCAGACATACGTGGCACCTTTCACGTGGCAGCTGAAGGCTCGGAATAAAAGGCTCCAGGGACAAACCAGCCAGGAGGAGGAGGAGGAGGAGGAAGGTGTGAAACCTCCTTCCTGCCAGACAAGAAGCCCTCTGGAAACCTTCTGGGGTTATGGTGAGGAAAACACTGTGGTCTCTCCAGTAGCTTGGTCATCCAAACCTTCTGGCCACGGAGCTGCTTGCTGAACAGTTCGGGGGAGGTGACCTCCCTTGAGCCCCTCTCTGCAGGGTGTTCCAGCTGATTCAGCTCCACTAATCTTCCTTCCTGGCAGCCTCCTTCCTGTCTGTTGTTTCAGGATGGGAGGTGAGAACAGTTCTTGCAGGGAGGGAGGCAGGAAGAGGAGGCAGGAAGAAGTGAGGAAAAGATGGGTGGGTTGTCTTTCCCGGCAGGGCCACCTGGCAGAAGGGGTGCAGACTAGAGAGGAATAGCTGACCAAGGCCTCCATCCTGACAATGGCCGTCACTTCACGAAGAACTTCTCTTCGCAGCGTGATTGCCTTCGCTATGAATTCGAAGGCGGTCACGTGGTAGTCACGTGGTCTCCATTCGCCCCCACCCCTCTTTCCGTGTCCTCACCGGGCGAGGTTTTAGGGTCGAATCCAGTAGTACTTCACGTGCTCCCTTCGCATTCGGAAGCTTACTTGCAACGTCCGGTTTCTGCTTTCTTTTATTTTTTAAAAAAAATTACCACGGCGTATCGATGCATCAATACCCGGCTGTCATTTGCGGTCAGAGGACTTGTGGGCGGCCATCATGTTTCCCTGAAGCAGAGCTGCTGGGTTGGTTTTTTTTTGGGGGGGCGGGGCGGGGAGAGGCTTCTCTCAGCTTCATCGCCCTGTGTGCCCCGCCGCCGCTCTCTGGGTGGGCGCGCGCGGGGGTGTCTTGCAGCGGCGGCACCGACACCCCCTCCCCCTCCCTCTGCGGAGCCCTTCGCCATCCCTTGCCAGCGGAGGGGCTCTGCTCACGTCACCCGGGGACGCTTGCCCCCCCTCTGTTGCCCCTGCCCCGTGTACAGAAGGCAAGATCAAAAGAACGGGTTAACCGAAATATCTATGCATCGGCATTTCGGAGAAAAAGTAAGTTAAAAAAAAATAAATATACTTTTTAACTGGCCACACGTGAATTTGGATACGAAGCGGGATGCGAAGCGAGGGAGATTCCCGGCCTCCGGCAGGGGAATCTCTCGCCCCGCTTGGAGCACGGTTTAGGGGCGTGGTCGGGGCGTGGTCGGGGTGGCGCCGAATCCAAAATGGAGGATCGTGCGGACAAAACCGACCGATTCGCGCAGAAATCACGGCTCGCCGCGCAGCGAGAGGTTCGTGAAGTAACGGCCAATGGTCCCCTGGGAAGTCCAGCTGTTGCCACCAATCTGCCCCCCCTCCTTAAGTATCCTGTTCCACAGTTATGCAAAAGCAGGAACCTTTGGAGATAGACTTCAGTGTCAATATGCCTATGAAGATTCTCAGTCATCCAGGTGAGTTGATCTGGAAGTTGAGTCATGGCAACTAGACTTTTCTTGAGAGACTGAAACGTTTCGCTGCTCATCCAAACAATTTGGTCAGTCTGAGGAAAGCTAGTGGCAAGTCCTCCATTTTATAGCTCACTTTGACCTCATGTCACCCCGGTTTCAAATAGGCTTATAAGATGAACAACGGCCTAAATAGGCCTTGTTAGGTAGACAACAGTCTCAATAGTATTTGAAGGGAGATTTTGGCTAATTTGGGCACATGTTGGCCAATTCCAGGCACTGCTGACAATGTTCCTTTGAGAGCAGCGGGATGTGGATAATTCACAGTGACCTGGAAGTTCATTAGGTGGACAATAGGCTCATTAGCTGGAGCATGTCCTAAGGTGCTGAAACTAATAAAGTATGGGTTGTTAGCTATGGCCTTGGTGGTGGAGGTGTGAAATATTTTTGATTTGTCCGGGTATTGTTGAAATCACTGCCTGGTAAGTGGCAGATAGACAAACAGGTTCCTCTTGTGGATTCCATCCCAGCTACAGAATCGGCCACTCACAGCAACAATCTGCCAGCGGCAGAAGCTGAACTGCTTGGGCTAAAAGTCTTTGCTGTACTCTCCGGTGCTCAACCACCACCATCCAACCTCACCAGCCAGGAGAGAAGTGCACTGACATCCCTCAGCAGGGATGAGAACATCACCATTCTGCCTGCAGACAAAGGAAGATGCACTGTCGTCCTCAATACAGTGGACTACCACGAAAACGTTATCTCACTTTTAGATGACCAACACATATATGAAAAACTAAAAAGAGACCCCACCAGCAATTACAAGGGAAAAAAAGTAACAGAATTCTTAAAACACTTGGAGACATAATACAATTGACAGGGTGACTTACCACCAGTTATATCCTGGAGAGACTATCCTCTGCTTTCATGGACTTGCCAAGATCCACAAGCAAGGAATTCCCCTCAGACCCATTGTCAGTAGTATAAATTCAGTGACTTACAACATTGCAAAATACCTGGCAACTGTCCTAGCCCCACCGGTTGGACTCACGGTCAACTAAGTGCACAATTAAGAGGAGTATGTTTCTAAAGTCAGGGAGCTGAAACTGTATATAGACGAAACCATGGTATCCTTTGATGTTACATCTCTCTTTACCATCATTCCCACCACCGATGCCCTAACAACTATAAAGAGAAGACGAAGAGAAGACAGCACCCTCACCTCCAGAAACAGCCTCAACCCAGGCCAGATATGCCTGTTCCTGGACCTGTGTTTGAACACCACATATTTCATGTCTACAGAGGGGACTTCTACAGAAAGAAGCATGGTTGTGCCATGGGTTCCCCAGTGTCACCAATTGTTGCTAACCAACCTATACATGGAAGATGTGGAGAAAAAGCCACTCAACACCTTCCCAGGGACAACACCATCCCCCTGTTTCAGGTATGTGATTTCAACAATGCCCAAATAAATCAAAATTACTTCACACCTCCACCACCAAGGCCATAACTAACAACCCATACTTTAGGGGTTTCAACACCTTAGGCCATGGTCTACCTAAAGGCCTATTGAGACTATTGTCCACCTGAAGAGTCTATTTGGGCCATTGTTCATCTTATGAGCCTATTTCAGACCAGAGTGACATGAGGTCAAAGTGAACTATAGAATGGAGGACTCGCAACTAGCTTTCCTCAGACTGACAAAGCTATTTGGATGAGCAGTGAAACGTTTCAATATCTCAAGAAAAAGAAGTCCAATTGCCATAACTCAACTTCCAGATGCAGCAAGTCAAGCAATATCCACATACGTTACCCATTGCTTATTTGTTTGTTTGTTTGTTGGATTTTTATACTGAAAGCTTCACCTCGGGTTACCTTGCCGTTATTACAGGAGCCGAGAGTTGAAAGAACACGCCAAGGTTCAAAGACACGGAGAAAAAGCTTTAATTCGCTGCAGCGAGGCGCCCAGCCGAATTCAGTGGGGAAAATGGGGCAACTAACAAAGAAACTTTACAGTTTTTATAGAAAAACATTCTCCTAGTACCCCTCCTTTATCAGAATAAACAAGGATGCACCTGGGTGCCGTAAATCGTCCGCGAAACAACAAAGAAACTTCAAAAGATACATAGTTATCACATCGTTACAAATCAATTGTCAAGGGAAAACACACACACTTCGTCGCCCCGGCTGGATGTGAAAGGAATGATTTGAATTTATGGGGTTCGTCGCCGGCGTGCTATTGGCTTTACAGAATGCAATGAGCAGTCTGAGTCTTTTGTAGACAGAAAAGAAGATTTATTGATTGCAATCAAGGGAGCCCTCACTCAATGCAAGATCGGGTGGGGAGTCCACCCGAGAAACGAAAGGTGAGATATCTTATAGGTTTTTTCCAATACTCTTTTTCCCTCCCATTTGCATCTTACGTCATATGCATAGGTTACACACATCAAACATTAATTGGTACTCTCGGTCATTATTTTGCACTTTTTGGCAACAGCTAAATATTTTAATTGGAGCGTTTGTTTGAACTGACTAGTACAGAGCTTCACGGAGCTGCAAGCGTTTTATGACCCTGGAGTTTGACAAGTGATGGATTGCAGCTGCTGTTGCCTCGGCTGAGTGAAGAGATAAGATTTTCTTTGGCTGGCTTAGCTATGTGCATTTAACTGTGCAAGGCTTTCAAAGCCACATAGAAAAATAATTAGACCTTTAAGTCTTATCTCTGCTTTCTCAGCCAATATTATAACAGGGGGGCCCTTTCTCTTAAGGCTTGACCAAAGTTTGCAGGAATAAAGAATACATGTGTGAATAATAATATAAATGAAATATATATATGTATGCTTAGTAACATCATTACCTCTAAATATATAATTTGTGTGGCTTATACTTTGCAAGGCATAGCCTGAAATATAACTTATTTGTGCCCATATTATACAGGGTACAGCTTGGGATATATATTGCCATGAGGTTTGTCTATATTATGCCAGGCATAGCTTGGGATATATATTACTATGAAGCCTGTCAATATGCAAGGCACAGCTTGGGATATATATTGCCATGAGGCCTGTCAATGCCTGTGGGTTACTAATACAGATATATGCTTGATCCATAGCCTTCAGATGCGCTTGGGCCTGTTTCTGCTGTCGAGGCCTCTAAGGCTATGGCTTGCTGTCGGCCGGCGTCCACTCCTTTCGATCCCTGCCCTGCCTGGCTTATAAAAGCTGCCAGCGGGACTATGGCCGAATGGGCTTCGGTTATCGCCACCGCCTCCTTCAGCGAGGGGGTTTTTCCCTCCCGTCTGAAGGAGACGGTGGTAAAGCCCATTCTTAAAAAACCTGGCCTTTGTCCGGATGACTTAGTCAACTATCGTCCCATAGCTAACGTCCCATTCATGGGTAAGGTGATCGAGAGGGTGCAGTCGTACCTGGAGGATCGGCAGTGCCTCGATCCTTGCCAGTCCGGGTTCAGGCCTCGTCGGGGGACCTAAACAGCTTTGGTCGCGCTGCAAGATGACCTAATCCGGGCGGCCGACAGGGGTTGCTCTACCCTGTTGGTTCTCCTGGATTTGTCAGCGGCCTTTGATACCGTCGACCACGGTATCCTGTTGGACCGGCTCTCTGAGGTTGGAATCGGAGGCACTGCTTGCAGTTGGCTCCGATCCTTCCTGGAGGGCCGTCCTCAGTACGTTCAGCATGGGGGGGAGTTGTCGGCTCCTTGGATACTCCCTTGTGGGGTTCCACAGGGGTCGTCGCTGTCCCCTTTGCTGTTTAACATCTACGTAAGGCCGTTGGCTGGGGTCATTAGGAGATTTGGAGTCTGCTGTCATCAGTACGCTGATGACACGCAGCTCTATCTCTCCTTTTCCACCTCTGCAGTGGAAGCTGTGAGGATCCTTGATGAGTGCCTGGACGCTGTCCTGGCTTGGACCGGGGCGAACAGGCTTAGGCTCAACCCCGGGAAGACGGAGGTCATGTTCTTTGGGAGCTCACCATCTGGGTACGGTGGCCCTCTTCCCTGTCTGGGGGGGGGGGTTCCCTCCAGCCGGTGGAGAGGGCGCGGAATCTGGGCGTGGTCCTGGACCCGGCGCTGACCATGGAGGCGCAGGTGGCGTCAGTTACCAGGGCCGCCTATTACCGTCCTCGTCAGATCGCCCAGATCCGCCCATACCTGGATGTTGACTCTCTGAGAGCAGTGGTCCAGGCACTGGTGATCTCGAGGCTGGACTACTGCAACACGCTCTACATGGGACTGCCCTTGACTCTTCTCCAGCGTCTGCAGCGGGTCCAGAATGCGGCGGCCAGACTGGTGGTTGGTGCGCGTCGTTATGACCGCATCACCCCAGTTCTGGCTCGTCTGCACTGGTTGCCCGTTGCAGCCCGGATTAGATTCAAGGTCTTGGTTTTAGTTTATAAAACCCTCCATGGCTTGGGCCCGGACTACCTGACAGAGCGTATTGTCCAGCGATCCACCTCGGCCCGCCCTGTTCGGCAGGTGCGAGCGCACTCGCTGCGGGTTGCCACTCCACGAGAGGCCCGGAAGACGATCACTCGGAACCGGGCCTTCTCAGTGGCAGCCCCCTCCTTATGGAACGCCATCCCCAGCGAAGTGCGCTCTGCAGAGTCCCTGCAGGCCTTTCGGAAAGCTTTAAAAACTTTTCTGTTCCGAGAGGCCTTTGGCGATCTCAGTTAGGTTCCCCCCCCCGCCATCGCCACTGTTTTAAATTAGTCAGCCTATTCGGTGTGCCTAATTTTAACCTGTTAGGATCTGTCCCTCCGCATGCTGGGATGTAGGAGGATTTTACATGTTATGTTGTTTTATTGTTTTATGTTGTTTTGCTTTATATTTGACGTATCTTATTGTTGTTGATTTTGCATTCATTGCTTGTTAGCCGCTTAGAGTACTACTCGTAGTAGATAAGCAGGATATAAATACTAAAAAATAAATAAACAGGATACTATTAATTTTGCCCGTTGGCACCACCTGTCATGCAATTCTCGGAACTCTCCGCTTTGCATCCGAAAGCGTTTGACAGCTCTAGCGATATATCGATGCTTCGACGGATGTCTGGCTTATCTCTCGCGGGGGACCCCTTTACCGGTGGTCTTCCCACACAGATAAGTGTTTGTCCAGCAGTTTTATGGCCTGGTATCTCATGACACAGGCTTGGGGGAGAGTGTAGTGCTTTGTGTTACAGTTCAGTGGAGGGAAAGGGGGTGAATTAAAGGACACAGAGCTGGATTATAGATAGAACCAAAGTACTGCCATTTTATCTACAATGGCAGCTTATAGACTATAGACTGTATCAAAAGCCACTTCTATCATTCCCTCCTCTTCTAAATGGACACTCAATTTGAGTCGTCCATCTGAAGGGCTTCATAGTCCTGTAACAAAGCAATCAGCTTAGGAGCAGCTGTCTTCTCTACTACCTTTGAAACAGTCGAATGTACAAACCGCAATAGACAAGGGATACAAATCAAGAGAAATAAAAGAAGACACAAAGGAGCAATTAATAAACTTCTTAATGTTTTCATCCAGGCTTGTGGCATGAAATCATTTAACCACTGCCATTGCATACCCTTCCACTCTTGCGTCGGATTGAAAGTTAATTGTTTAATTTCCGTGGCCAGTTGATTAACAACCTTGCCTACTGGATCAATTTTTAGACAGCAGTTCGTTAAATTAAATTTTCCACACACGCCATTCTCAGATGCTAATAAATAATCGAGAGCGAGCCTGTTTTGATAAACAGCTGTTCTTAATTGATCTGTCACTTCTGCTATAGTGGTAAGCGTGGTAGTGATGCGCTGGCCCGCCAAATCCAAAACTGCTTGCAATCTGATTATTCTATTGAGCAAATAGATGGGAGTTCGATATCCCCATGAACCATCTTGAGCCCAAGTGGCTGGACCATAAACACAAACAATTCTTTGAGAGTCCCATATATCCCCTTCATATTCCTCTGGGTTTTTACATGGAAATCCTGCAAACGGGGTATCATCGCGCTTTTTCCTGTTTAAAGGGCCATACGCTGGAGCAGCCAAATACTGTTGAGTTTCTATTGGGACTAGAAAGAATGATGGTTTTATGAATCCTAACACACAAGAACCAGACCATGAATGAGGCAAATATTCATAAGCCATATTTCCACAGACCCAATACATGTTCATAGGGGCTTTCCATACCTCCGAAGATGCTGAGTATATGTAAGGCAATAAAGTGACATTAAACTTCTTTGGTTGTGGAGCATTGGAAGGTGAGGTCCAAATGCCATCTTCCCAAGTTCCTATGGAGGTTAAATAACCCACTGGAATAGAACCATTTCGGGAAAAGCAGACACGACCCACTAACTGAGATGTGATGGTCCATGTCATATTCTGAGACTGGGTTCTCTTAGTAATATTGCCAATTTTTGACATGTTATTATACAATTGTGGGGGAATTTCCATCGCTTCCCAAGGCCAGTCCTCAACAAAATTCATGCCCCCACAAACATAACAATTTGTAACTCCTAATTCTGTTGCTATTGACTGGGCCATTTCCAAAAATAAATTCTTGGCATGCTGAGAGATTTCAAAAGGACTATCCTTCAGTTTCTCTACTGCATTTCCCACTGACCAAGAATGGCTTTTCTTTTCTCCATCTCTCACCTCTACACGGGTAATTGTCAAATAGGTAACTGGATCCCTGCCAGGTCCATCAATTCCAAAACCATACACTTGAACAGAGGGATGTGCGTCACTGATTACTAGGCTGACATAGTTTCCTCCTATCCTTCTGAACTGTGAAAGATGAGGGCAGCCTGGATAGCCTCCAGCTGTGAAAGCACACACACATCCCCATCCTGAACATAATTTGTTTGAACCACATGGTGCCCAAACTTCAGGGTTGCCTGCTCTGGCACCTTCATGAGGGTAGCACAAATACTTATGTTCAGATTTATATGTATTTACCCATGCTTTGGATCCACAACGGGTCCCCATGCCCTTTCCTAGGGCATCACAGGCATTGAACCATATCACTGCCCGTCTGCCACTATGCTTTAACACAGTAGTGGAATTCACATAATACAGAAGTCCACCACCTTCTGGGTTGTCCCTTCTGGGCTCTTTAGTTCTGGCCATTCCAGCCCACACTGTATAATTAAATTTAACTGGGACCTCAGGCCTATAACAAAGATAGTCTCCAGATGTACTTTCACATATATGATACATCATATCTTGATTCAAACATGTGGTTCCAGCTTGCTTGCATTCTGCTGGCTTTTGAGTGTAATATACCAACGTATTTACTACTCTATTGCCTTGACTAGCAGCAATAATGCATGGAGTACACTCTTCTATACCTTCAGTCTTGACAGCTAAACAAACTGGTATCAAAAATAAAAGAACAATCATTTCTACTGATTTAGACATCCCACAAAACATTCGCCTCCAATTATAACAAATTAATAACATACTAGCACATATATTGGAGAAATGGCAAACCAAACCCAATCCGGAATGTCAACCCACATAAGTGTTCAGGTCCCTTTAAGAGTTTTGACAGCTGCGGAGCTTTTGACAGTCCGTGGAACGTTCGCTGACAGCTCGTAGAATGCTCTTTGACAGCTGCTGCGCTACTGGCGCGCTGTCTCGTTCGCTGCAGTACTTCAAGGAACTTAAAGGGAAACACTGTTCAACTTCAAAGAAGAAAGAAACAGGGCACTTTTAAAACACAGTCTCGCACAAAATAAATGTTGCCCTAGTTAATCAGCTAAACCAAAATCACTCGCCTTCTTGTTGAAAATCTTCTCCCTCCTCTTCTCGTAGAGGGGTGGATTTGGAAGGCAGGAAATTCAAATGCTGAAAGGAAAAGTCAAGTTTTCTTGTCAAAGAAACCTCTTGCCACACAGATAGGAAGCCAATATTTTACTTTGACTTCCCTATGTCTGAAGTAACTTTCTTAAAGGTCACCTTCAAGCTGTCATCGGGGTTGGCTCGAACCGTCCACTCTTCTTCCTCGCTCGCTGGGTATGATGAATCCAGGCACTCACTTTGGAGATTTTGACAGCCGTTGGCATCGACAATAACACAGTGAAGGGACCTTTCCACCTCGGGCGCAGAGGCTGTTGGTTCCAATCCTTGATCCAAACCGAATCTCCCGGTTCAAAGCGATGGAGGGGCTCCTGTAAAACCATGGGCAGTCGTCCAAGAGTCCACCTGTGTAAGGAAGAAAGAGATTGGCCAAGCATCTGAAGATATTTGACATGTGTCAAAGAAGCTACACTCTCTGGGCACAAGCCACATGAAATCGGAACTGGCCTGCCATATACAAGTTCGAATGGTGAAATGCCTGATTGGCTTGATGGGGTGGTCCTGCTTCTAAAGAGAGCAATAGGCAACATTTCCACCCAGCCTTTGCCTGTTTCTTGTGTGAGTTTTGACAAATGGCTTTTCAAAGTCCTGTTCATTCTCTCCACTCGTCCTGAACTCTGGGGCTGGTATGCTGTATGCAAATTCCATTTAATATGCAATGCCCTAGCCAGTCCTTGCAAAACATGATGAATGAATCCTGGACCATTGTCGGAGGATAAAGTGCAGGGTATTCTGTGCCTCGGGATATGATCCCGCAAAAGGCAGCGGACCACCTCACTAGCTTTCTCAGTCTTTGTTGGAAAAGCCTCCGCCCATCCTGAAAATGTACACACTAGCACAAGCATATAACGGTAAAGTCCACATCTTGGCAATTCTGTAAAGTCCAACTGCATATCCTCAAAGGGCTCTTTCCCACAATATTGAATTCCAGGAGGTGGCAAGGGTCCAGTTCTGGGATTATTCCTTTGACAGGTGACACATCTGTGTGAAATATTTGACGCTAACTGACGAAGCTTGGCTATATAAAGGTATGGGCTCAAATGTTGGTAAGCCACTTCGGGACCCTGGTGAGTGCTGTCATGATGACTTTGAACTACCTGACGGGCTAAATTCTCTGGAACCCACAATTGTCCACCTGGCAATTTGTACCAGCCCTCTGGCGTCCTGTCAAACTCTTGTTCTTCTGCAAACTCATCCTCAGCAGACGAATAACGTGGTGGGTCTGGTGGCAAAATGTCAATTGGAATGAGACTAAGTTGCATCTCAACTGCACCCTGGGCTGCTTGCTTGGCAATACGATCTGCCAACCTGTTCCCTCTTGCTTCAAGTCCTGGACCAATCTTATGCCCATGGCAATGAATGACTGCCACTTCTTTGGGTTTCCATACAGCATCTAAGAGTTGTAACAAAATGTCAGGGTGTGCTACTCCTCAGAAGTAAGAAGACCTCGTTCCTCCCAAAGTGCCCCATGTGCATGAAGTGTGAGAAAAGCATACTTGGAATCCGTATAGATATTAATGCTCTCCCCTTCTGACAATTCTAATGCCCTAGTGAGAGCTATCAGTTCAGCTAATTGAGCTGAGGTTCCTGGGGGCAACTGCTTAGCTTCAATCACTGTGTCTTCTAATTCCACAATGGCATATCCCGCCTGTCTCTTTCCATCAATCACTGAGCTACTGCCATCCACGAACCAAGTCCTCCACTGCGGGTGAGGGGTATCACGGAGATCTGGTCGGGATGAATAAATTTCATCTAATGTCTGTATACAGTCGTGAGTGGCCGGTTGGTCACTTATTGGGGGGAGGGTCGCCGGGTTTAAGCCCTCCGTTGTCTGGAATGTAAGACCAGCTCTCGAAAATAATTTTTGACACTTCATCATGGCAGTCTGGGACAAGTGATAGCCTCCTTTGGCGTCTAACAAGGGCAGAATTGCATGCTTTGTGATACAAACTGTGGATTGTCCAAAAGTGAATTTATCCGCTTTCTTTAAAAGCGCTGCCAGCGCTACAACTCCTCGCATGCAGGACGGAAGTCCTTGCTCCGTTGGGGTCAATGTCTCCAATAGATAAGCTACTGGTTGTTGCCAACTTCCTAATTTCTGACACAGAACTCCTTTTGCCACTCCATTTTCCTCATCGACATAAAGTTAAAAGGCTTGTTTGGATTCGGGAGACCTAGAGCGGGCGCCTCTATTAAAGCCTGTTTGATTGCTTTAAAGCTCTTTCTTTGTTCCGGACCCCACAGGAACTCATCACTTTTTTTCCTCTTATTGCTAAATGCAGAGGTTTTGCTAAAAGGCTGAAACTTGGGATCCAAATTCGACAAAACCCAGCTGCTCCCAAAAATCCTCTGAGCTCTCTCCTATTTCTTGGTTCAGGGATTTGAATGATTGAATGCTTCCGCTCATCGCGAAGTTGGCGCCTTTGCTGGGAAATGTCAAAACCTAAGTACCGCACTGATTTTTGACAAATTTGAGCTTTCTTTCTGGTTACTCTATAACCTGCTGCTGCTAAATGGTTCAAAAGATCAATTGTGAGCTGTTCACAGCCTTCTTTGGTTTCCGCTCCCGCCAAAATGTCATCTACATATTGCAGGACTATTTGGCCAGGTTTTCGGGGGAAATTGGCAAGATCTGATGCCAGCCCCCCCCCAAACAACGTACTCGAATTTTGGAACCCCTGAGGCAAACGTGTCCATCTGAATTGGGTTTTTGTGCCTGTTTGGGGGTCTTCCCATTGAAAAGCGAAGATATGCTGACTCTGTGGCGCTAATCTGCAGCAAAAATATGCATCTTTCAAATCTAAAACTGTGAAATAAGCAGCCTCTGGTGGTATCAGGCTCAAAATTGTGTAAGGGTTTGGGACATTCTGATGAAGAGGTTCGATAGCGTCATTCACCAAACGGAGGTCCTGCACCGGGCGAAATGTCCCATCCAGTTTTCGAACCGGCAACAAAGGAGTGTTCCATTGTGACTGACACGGGACAAGGATGCCATGATCTATCAATCTCTTAAGGTGGACCCAAATTCCTTCTGCTGCGACTTTCCTGATGGGGTACTGTGGCACTGAAACTGGACCTGCAAATGGCTTGAGTTGGACAACTATAGGAGGGATGTTCCGTGCCATGCCTGGGGGGTTATCCTCTGCCCACACCTCAGGGTTAACCCTGTCCAGGAAATCTTGAGATAGCTGCACTGGCTCTTCCTGAACCACCATCAAACGCCATCTCTCTCTTAAGGGATATTCTAAACACATTTCACCTTCTGGTTCCTTGTTATCAGTTGTCAAATGAATTTCTCCCTTGGGAGTGAAGGTGATTTGAGCTCCTAATTTAAATAACAGATCTGGTCCCATCAAAGGAATAGGGCAATCTGGCATATGTAAAAACTTGTGCTGGACGATTTGACCCCCTCGTTTGCACTGTACAGGCTGCATGAAATAAGCGCGCTGCACCTTTCCTGTGGCTCCCATTACGCTAATTGAAAGAGTCCTGTCTATGGGTTTAACAAGCTGAGGAATCACTGAATGACTAGCTCCCGTATCCATGAGGAATTGAACAGATTTGTTCCCGGTTTGGACACTGACCAAGGGCTCACGGGAACTAAAGCCCTGTCCTCTTCAATAGGGGACATCTTCTTCCAGAACCATCATGTTCTGGTATGGTGAGGTCCAAGCTGGACCCTGTCCTCTTTGGGGCGCTTGCTGAGCCTGAGCCAATTGCGCTTGAGTCTGACTTGCGGGCTGAAATTGGCCAGCTTGTCCTTGATTCACCTGGAAGTTCCTCTGCTGTTGGTAGTTAAAGGGGCCAGGTGCTGACTGTCGATTCCCTGGCTGATTAAAGCCGAATGAAGCGGGCGCTGAATACCTTTCAAAAGCCGGAGGCTGCCAGGGGCGGCGTGGACCCTGATTAAAACCTCCTCGCCTTTGATTTTCAGGGTTCCTATAACAATCTTTACGCCAATGTCCAGTCTGTCCACATAGTGCACATTGATTTTTTAATAATGGCCCATGCCGGTTCCCTGGGGCATTGAAATTGCTGGGCTCGGGGACTTGATTCAAAGCCATCACCTTTTTAGTCTGTCCTTTACTTTTTGGGCAACTTTGATCTTCCTCCCTGTTATTAAATTTAGTTTGCGCCAATTGGAGCATCCACTGCAATGTTTGTCCCATAAAATTGGCCTCTTTCTGAATTCTTTTTCGAATATCTGGAGCAGACTGAGCTATAAAAACTGTCTTCACTATATTCTCCATTCCAGGATCTTCAGGGTTAATAGGAGTATATCTTCTAAATGCCTGATACAACCTGTCCAGAAAAGCTCCTGGGGACTCATCTTGCTTTTGCACTATATCATTCACTTTTGACATATTAATCTTTTTCCTGCCAGCCGCTCTAATGCCCTGAAGTATTGCCGTATGATAATTTCTTAAAGCAGTGCGCCCTGCATCTGCATTATAGTCCCAATCTGGTGCAGTATTTGTCGGAACAGCGGCTTCCGCTTGTGCAGGAGTGTCCCCCAAAGCTATGCGGGATTTCCTAGCCTCCTCGAAAATCTTCCGGGTTTCCTCTGAATTAAATAAGCCTCTCACAAGATGCTGCACATCCTCATAAGTGGGCATGTACACATTAAAAATACTGGACATAGTTTCAAAATTTTTATCAGGGTCATCTTCTAAACTTGGTAGGGTGTTTTTCCAATTTATAATGTCACTTGATGTAAACGGGACGTGCTGCATCGAATATGTGCGGGGACCCTGCTGATTCTGGGGCAAGGGATTGTACACTTGCCTTAAAGGCATGACTTTTGCCTGCTCCTCAATCCTCTTTTTCTCAAGGAATTCCTCATGTCTCCTTGCTGCATCATATGCCCTTAAGAGATATCGCTGTCTTTTTGCCCAGTTTCGTTCCCCTGCCGCTTCTAATGCAAAATTTCCTACTTCCATCACTGATTCCCGGTATTTCTTAATTAAATCAGCCACTCTTTGATGGTCCGTTTCACCCCATTCAACATTTCCTTTTATTCTATGGCGGAATTCCTCCTCGCTCTCCTCCTCCTCATCATCATCCTTTTCATCTTTTTCATCTATTTTAGGGGCTCCTTTCCCTGCTTCAGGCTCATCTTTAGGAAGCTTGCCAGAAGGTCCTGGTTGTGGAAGATCTTTAGATATGGGAAGATTACCATCTACATGGGGTGCCTTTGAAGGGGAAGCGGGCGCTGGACCTGGAGGAGGTGGTGCTGCAGGGGGAGCCACTGGATTCCCTGGAGGGATGGCTGTAGCGTAAGGAGGCGGTGGGGTAAAAACATCATAATCTTCAGGGCGACTTTCTAAAGTTGCCTCCTTTTTCTTTAAGGCTAACAGCTTAGCCTGTGGTGGCAATTCTCTACAGAATTGGATCCATGAGGGATTTTTCTTCACATTTCCTTTCCAAACCTCAATGTAGGGAATATGTTCAGGGCAGTTTTTAAAATTTTTTAACCACAGCTGCCTAATAATACTTTCATTAAAAGTCCCTTGAGCCGGCCAATCCATCTGCATCACTGGCCACTCTATTTGACATAAAGTCTCCATCCTTTCCTTCTTCATTTTGATGCCAAAGTCATAATTCTTGGTGGCCGTGTGCCAATTTAAAAGGAAACAGTCTAACAGAGTTGTGGGTTTGCTGGAGTTTTGCCCCATGATTTTTAATGATTTTATTTAAACTGTATTCCTATATTCTCCCACACAATGCCACTTGACCCGCTCCTATATTCTTTAAACAATTTTCATGCACACAACATTCGATACTGACTGTGATCTGTTGGGTCGCCCACAAACAGAAACTGCACATGTCCGGACGTCGCTCGGCCAAGGAGATGCTAGACTCCGACCTTCCACGCATTCACACATTCATTTGGTCAGTGGCCACACAAATCACCCACATTTCAAAACCGCCTCCCAACCTAGTCTGGATCCCCCTACCTATTGAAAAACCTTTTTTCCGCTAGTCTACTTTGACAGCTGAGAGCTCCTTCTCACTGTCCACACCAAATAAATTCCCTTATTACACACGGGATGTTAGAGCACTGCTCCTCTCCTCCCCAAAAACCTCAGAACCGTCGTTCTGTTACCCTTTTACACACCAGGGGCTCAACCCCAAAATTAGGAAACTAGAGACAAATTCTCTTCCCACATTGGACCAGTCCCATATCTTACCAAATCTCTCAAGGGGTCCCCTCTCCGGCCGGCCAGCGTTTTCTCCCCGAGCGGTACCGTCTCTGCCACCACGTTGAACGAAAAAGTTCCCCTTTTCAAGTGGAAAGGTGTGCACCGCTGGCTGTTCGGAACCGCTTGGCTTGGCCCCTCGCTCCAAAAAGGGAGGGCAATCCCGGATGAGCCCCCAGATGAAAGCTTCACCTCGGGTTACCTTGCCGCTATTACGGGAGCCGAGAGTTGAAAGAACACGCCAAGGTTCAAAGACACGGAGAAAAAGCTTTAATTCGCTGCAGCGAGGCGCCCAGCCGAATTCAGTCGGAAAACTGGGGCAACTAACAAAGAAACTTTACAGTTTTTATAGAAAAACATTCTCCTAGTACCCCTCCTTTATCAGAATAAACAAGGATGCACCTGGGTGCTGTAAATCGTCCGCGAAACAACAAAGAAACTTCAAAAGATACATAGTTATCACATCGTTACAAATCAATTGTCAAGGGAAAACACACAGGATACTATTAATTTTGCCCGTTGGCGCCACCTGTCATGCAATTCTCGGAACTCTCCGCTTTGCAGCCGAAAGCGTTTGACAGCTCTAGCGATATATCGATGCTTTGACGGATGTCTGGCTTATCTCTCGCGGGGGACCCCTTTACCGGTGGTCTTCCCACACAGATAAGTGTTTGTCCAGCAGTTTTATGGCCTGGTATCTCATGACACAGGCTTGGGGGAGAGTGTAGTGCTTTGTGTTACAGTTCAGTGGAGGGAAAGGGGGTGAATTAAAGGACACAGAGCTGGATTATAGATAGAACAAAAGTACTGCCATTTTATCTACAATGGCAGCTTATAGACTATAGACTGTATCAAAAACCACTTCTATCAATACCACCCATCTGGCATCAAGGCCGCTCTGCTTGGTTATTGATTACTGAGTTGTCCCACTTGGCAAGGGACAAATGTGGCCCATGGATATGCCATAACCTGGTCCAGCCCTCGGAAGGGAAGAATTACACCCTTTGCCTCCCTTCACTGCAGGATGTCAGCCACTGGTTGTTGTTTGCTTCTGTGCAAGCAGCGCTCAAGACCCTTTCCTCAGAAAACATAGGCTGGTGGTCAGCCAGCTACTCCTGACGTTGTCTTAGGATGGGCCAAACCCAGAGACTCCCCCTCCCCGGTGTAAATGTATTCCCAGAGAGCAGCAGCCCCACCTCAAGAAAACCAACCAAGCAGCTCAAGGGTGAATGCGTGTTCGGAGCACAAACCTTTGTGGAGGGAAGGGCTTGCCTCCTGGTGCATAGCACACACCCACACCCTGGACCTCTTTCCCTGGCCTTGGAAGGTGTTCAAACAACGGGGCAGCAAAAGGGCACCATCATGTGTGGGGCAGGGGGGAGGTTCAGGGGGGGAGGGATCTCCCTCCAGGCCCTTTTGCTGTGGCTACTGACTCATCCTGAGTGTCCCTGGTGCCTGGAAAAGGGCTGAAGGGGGGGGGCTCACCAGGGGTGGGAGGAGCACTGGTAAAACCCCTCTAGGAGTGCATTGCTTCCCTTGAAAGCCCTACTGGGGTGTTGATATAAATTGACTTTGGGGGCACGCAGCACCCACTGAGGTGTAGGGCAGCCTGGCAGGGCTGACACCCAAATGGGGAGGGGGAAGGGGGAAGTGGAGTTGCAATGGTGGGCGGGCCAGGCTTCCCCAGTGCCCCTTCCCCTAATTCTTCTGTTGTGCTGAAGCCTCTGATAATGTTTGTAAAGAAAGAAAATTGGGACCATTTAAAACTTCCCTTGCCTTTCGAAATAAGGCAAGCCCAGGACTGAATTCTCCAGCTGTGTACTTATGTCTTACCCAGAAGTAAGACACTGCATTCTGTGGGGGTTACTCTCAGGTAAGCCTGCATAAGCTGTCAGCTAACTGGGTAACGTGCAGACTGTTTGTCATGTGGAGGGAGGCATAGGTCTCTCTCTCTCTCTCTCTCTCTCTCTCTCTCTCACACACACACACACACACACACACACACACAGAGAGAGAGAGAGAGAGAGAGAGAGAGAGAGAGAGAGAGAGAGAGAGAGCTGCCAGAGGGAGAAAGGGCCTCTGGTAAAGGTTGTCAAAAACCCTGGGTGAGGCCCTGAGCTGGTGAGGGAGGAGAACAAAACCAAAACAGGTTAAAAATAGATAATCTTTTCCAAAGATTGGTTTCATTCCCCAACTCCTCCCCCCAACATGCTGTTTTTTCCCTCACAGCAAAACATTTATTTCTTTAAACGCTTAGAGCACACCCTGTAACACAGGATCTCACAGGGTGGATCACAAAGCTGTATTAAACAACTGAAAACCTAGGAAATGGAAAACTTTTGCAGGGCATGGCCCTGAACCCCCAGGAACCCCAATTAATAAGTGGGTCGTGACTTGGTGATAAAATACTGTTATCACGAGTCGGGCCTCCAACAGGAAGCTGTTCCACATTTGGAGTTCTATGGCAGAAAAACCCATCCTGGATGTCTCCATATCAGGTTTTTTCTCTGTGGTGTGACATAGAGGAAGGGGGGGCAGAAGGTATTTGTGAGCAGGCAAGCTTTGACTAAGGAGTGGTGCTCTTTCAGACACCCAGGGTCCAAAACATGTAGGGCTTTATGAGACATGGCCCATGGTCGACCCCTTGAGCTCCGTTTGGAGGCCCACTGGCAGCCATTCCAAGTCCTTTGGAACCGGCGTCATGTGGATGCTCCCATCAGCAGTGTAGCTCCTTCTCATTGCACCTGCAGCACCATCCAGGTCGTCTTCAAGGGTAGCCTCAAACAGAGTGTATAGCAGTAGTCTAACTGGGAGGCTACCAGGGCATGGACTACTGTGGCCATGTCATGCCAGTCCAGGAATGGTTGTAGCCGGTGGACCAGGCCTTCAGAACCTGGGCTTTTGACTCCCCATCCGTTCATTTGGAGCTGGCGTTTGCTCTCCCCTTTAAGGTCCAGTTGAGATGGGTATAGCTCAGTGGGTTGGGGTACAAGGGAGCCAGGTGGGGGTCAGGGGCTCAAATCTTCAGGAAATGGATCAGCGGATATGATCCAGAGGGAGGGCACCCGTAGGGGTGATATCCTGCCACCTGGGCAGCCTTGGGCAATGGTCCGGCGGCCCCAAAGCACCACCAGAAGCAGGACTGGTCATCCATATCAACACCATGCTTTATATCTTGAAAGCCCTGGGAGAGTCCATGTAAGTCCAAATGGGACGTTTATCATCATTTGTCATTTGAGAGCAAGCCTTGAGAGTCCGTGTCGTGGACAGAAGGATGAACTGGTTTCCTGGCAATATGGGTTAAGGGGAGGGGATGGACCTGGTAAAAACACTCTTCAAATCACTGGGTTAACCTCCAGTTGCTGCCAGTTGGATGTGGCTTGAGGGCACCTGTCATTGACCCTTAGGTGGTGATTTCTTTACCTCTCCCGCAGATTTCTCAAGATTTGACACCTTTGACTTGGCAGTGTTAATCTGCTTTGGATGCATAATTTGAATCTCTTGATGTAGAATTGAAATCTGGGTCCATTCTTCTTTAGTGAGCATTAATAAAAGGGGGCATGGCTTCCCCCTGTGGCTTCTGGCTTCCCTAGCACTGTGGACGGTGGAACTGTCCTCTCCGCCTGGCATTCAGCACCCAAAGGTCCAGCCCGTATGGCCCCTCTGAGCCTGTGCAGCCAGAGCCGATGACATAAGGCAGCCCTGAAGCCCAGCCATGGTTCAGCTGCTAGGAAGGAAGCACCTGCAGGCTAGCCCTGGGTGTGTCCTGCTGGACTGCACCGCTGGGGGCAGATGGCCATCCATCCTGTGCCTGCTCACTGCCCTTTCACTTCTGTTTCCTCCCCCAGGAGCAAGGGGGAGGGGAGGGGGAGGGAGGGAGCTATGGACAGAGGGCAGGGTGGAACAGGAGACTGGACAGTGGTCTTCTCCAGAAGTCTAGGAATGGGACATCTCCCAAAAGCACTGCCCCTGCCCCACCCCCACCCCCTGAAAAGCAAGGAGGAGGTGCAAGGCCTGAGGACTGCAAAGAGAGAAGGGAGGCAGAACACAGAGGACACTTGGCCATCCTGGAGCCTCAGGTGCCCGCCATGGTTGGAGGGATGCAAGGCAGGCCCCAAGAGCTTGTGTGTGCGAGTGTGTGCATGCACACAGAGAGACACTCACACTGAGGCACACAGAGATGCCCTCTGAGACTCTGGACAGAATGGAGGGAGGGAGAAGGGGTAGGCGGGGCAGCCTGAAGGAACCAAAGGAGGGTCTGCTCGGAGGACCTGCCAGACCTCTCTGCATGGGCTGGGAGACCCCCATGGACCCCCATGGAAGATGGGGAGGGGGGACTCCCTGCAGGGGCCCTCCTGCCCTTGAGAGCAGAGCATTTTGGCTTTGGGGGCCCAAGGGTCTGACTCCGATGTTCCTCAGTTCCCAAGCTCCTGCTGAAGTCGACCAGTCAACCCATTGGTCAGCCTGAAGGGAGGCTATAAGGCTTTCCTTGTGGAAAAGGATATTGACAAGCTTGAGTGGGTGCAGAGGAAGGCGACCAGGATGGTTGAAGGTTTGGAAGAAATGTCTTGTGAGGAATGGCTTAGGAAACTAGGAATGTTTAGCTTTTCAAAAGGAAGGCTGAGGGGGGGATATGATAGCTATGTTTAAATATTTGAAAGGATGTCACATTGAAGAGGGAACAGGTTTGTTTTCCATGGTTTCAGAGACTAGGACGTGGGGCAATGGTTTCAAACTACAGAAAAAGATATTCCATTTGAACATTAGGAAGAACTTCATGACAGTTAGAGCTGTTCGGCAGTGGAAGATGCTGCCACGGAGAGTGGTAGAGTCTCCTTCCTTGGAGGAGGTTATTAAGCAGAGGCTGGATGGCCATCTGTCCGAAATACTGTGATGGGGGTTCCTGCATGGCAGGGGGTTGGACTGGATGGCCCTGGAGGTCTCTTCCAACTCTATGGATTCTATAAGATTCTGTGAGAACTGACAGCTGCCTCTTTGGAAGAAGGTTGCTATGGAGACCTGCACGTCTTTTCAGGTTGCCCAGCTTTGCCAGTTCATCCGAAAAGGGCCCCTGTGCTCCAACCTTAAAATTCTGCAGTCAAAGGACTCTATGGGCCCCCAGGACCCGCTCTGCTCCCCCAGAATTGCTGCTTTTATGTCTTTATTGTCCCTGTGCTTTTTGTTCCGGGCAAAATAATTCAGCTGGTTTCCTGCTCCACATTCCTCTCGGTTTGGTGGGGTATCTGTTTGGTGCTTGTCTTGGGTCCACTGAAACAGAAGTTGCAGCTGGCACACATGCCCCTGGGCCGGTCATCCCCATCCGTTCCAAACAATGAGTCATTGGTAGAAACTGAAGAAAGTTTGTGAGAGAAAAGAAAACGCAAGCCAACAGAAGCTGCAATGAGATGATTGTACAGACACTGAGTAAAACAGCAATCAAGGAGGCAATAAAACAGCAGTCCGCCAGCAAAACACGGAGCTGGCCAAGGAACCCTGATGGAGCCCCCCCCTTCCAAAGCCCTGAGAGATCAGGGTGCTGATAAGTGGGGGAGCCCAAGGCAAATGCTAGCTCAAGGGGCAGCAAGATGGAAAGAAAGCACCTTCCTTTCCACCCCCACCCCCAGGGGGACTCTGAGGAGGGGGAGGCAGATGCGCCCTGCCTGAGTCATACCTGATGCTGCCTTCTCCCAAATCAATGGTCGGAGGGCTGTGGAGGGCTCTGCCCCTGGCTGGCTCCTGCACCTGGCAGGAGATGTGGTCTGAGCGCCACCACAAGGGGCTCCCGCATCAGCTCTTTTGTAAGGGAGGGTAGCTAGGAAAAGAGGAAACATGATCCAGGGTGCAAAAGTGTGAAGAAGGTGGATTGGCGGCAGTGGAGGGGGGTAGAGCAGTCTAAACAATAGGAAAGCCTTCTCAGGCCCCCAGGGAAGGAACCACTGGGACTCCCTGCCACCAGATTCAGTGATGGCCACTAGCCTGCCGGCTTCTCATGGAGGGTCTTGGTGGTTCAGGGAGGTCATGCACGGCGAATTCCTCTATTCTGGCACCAGAAAGGCTTGTGCCCCCTGCACCCGTTATGAGGCAGGGGCATTGGAGAACAGACAATGGAGACATGTCTGTCACACCCTGCTGTCTCCACCTCTGTCTCATATCACACCAACCCAAGGTCCTCCCGATGAGACAGGAAACAGGAAGGGCAACTCTGGGGCCCACTGCAGTTGCCACCTCCACATGCAAAAAAGGAAGGAGGGGGACCCAGAAAACTACATGCCGGTTAGCCTTACGTCTGTCCCAGGGGAGATGGTGGAAAGCTTCATCCAAGAGAAAATCTTAAAACACATAGAAGAACAAGCCTTGCTGAGGGTAAATCAGCATGGCTTCTGTAAGGGTAAGTCTTGACTGACAAATCTTTTAGAATTCTTTGAAAAGGTCAACAGGCATGTGGATTTGGGTGAACTGGTGGATATTGTCTATCTGGATTTTCAGAAGGCTTTTGACACAGTTCCTCACTAAAGGCTGCTGAGAAAATTGCACAGTCAGGGGATAAGAGGGCAGGTTCTCTTATAGATTGAGAACTGGTTTTGATCCAGGAAACAGAGAGTAGGTGTCAATGGGCAATTTTCACAATGGAGAGAGGTGAAAAGCAGTGTGCCCCAGGGAGCTGTCCTGGGACCTGGAGAGAGGGATAAGCGGCAAGGCGGCCAAGTTTGCAGATGACACAGAACTTTTCTGGGTGGGGAAGACCAGAGAAGATTGTGAAGAGCTCCAGAAGGATCTCTCCAAACAGGGAGAATGGGCTGTGAAATGGCAAATGCACTTCAATGTAGGAAAATGTAAAGTAATGCATATTAAGACAAAAAAATCCAAACTTTATCAACTCATGGGTTCTGAGCTATCCATGATGGATCAGGAAATAGGTCTTAGTGTGATGGTGGACAGCTCCATGAAGGTGTCTACCCAATGTGTGGCAGCAGTGAAGAAGGCCAATTCCATGCTAGGGATCATCAAAAAGGGGGTTGAAAATAAAGCAGCCAACATTATAATGCCATTGTACAAAATGATAGTAAGGCCACACCTGGAGCATTGCGTACACTTCTGGTCACCACATCTCAAAAAAGACATAGTGGAACTGGAAAAGGTGCAGAAGAGAGCAACTAAAATGATTACTCCCTTATGAGGAAAGGCTACAGCATTTGGAGCTCTTTAGATCTCACCTGATCTTGGAAGCTAAGCAGGGTCGGCCCTGGTTAGTACTTGGATGGACAACCACCAGGGAATACAAGGTGCTGTAGGCGCTTGGAGTAGGAACTAGCAAGCCATTCCAGTATTCCTGCCAAGAAAACTCCATGGACATGGAGTCACAAAGAGTCGGTCACAGCTGTAACGACACAACAGCAACATCAGTCTGGAAAAAGGCACCTGAGGGGGGAGATGATTGAGACATACAAAATTATGCAGGGCATGATTAAGGGGATAGAGGGACGCTCTTCTCCCTCTCACAAAATATCAGACCTAGGGGACATTCACTCAAATTGAGGGTTGGGAAAGTGAAAACAGACAAAAGAAAACATTTTTTTCACCCAGCACGTTGTTAGTCTGGGGAACTCCCTGCCACAGGAGGTGGTGATGGCATCTGGCCTGGATGCCGTCAAAAGGGAGATTGGACAGATTCCTGGAGGAAAAGTCCATCACAGGTTACAATCCATGATGGGGATGTGTGATGTCCAGGCTTAAAACCAGGGTACTTCAAGGGCCAGATGCAGGGGAGTGGTATCAGGAGACATCTGGTGCGTTCCCAGGGACATTTTGGTGGGGAACCACTGTGAGATACAGGAAGCTGGACTAGATGGGCCATTGACCTGATCCAGCAGGGCTCTTCTTAGCTTCTTATGCATGGGAGCAGCTCCCCATTGCCCAGAGTTTGGGGGGGGCTCTCCATCCCATGCCTCTCACCCGCCTTCACTCAAGTAGCGACCCCCCCAAAGAGATTACTGGCACTGACCCCGCCCTCGCCCAGCATCTGGCCCGGCCTGCGAGTGGCTTTTCCGCGGGCGTGGGGAGCCGGCCCGCGGGAGGAGGAGGCGCCCCCACGTACCGCTCCCAGCGCGTGCCCCTCGGCTCCTGCAGGGGTCGCCCGGGCCCCTCCCGGGGCTCCTGCCAGGAAAGTGCCACTGGCCTGAGCAGCGGAGAGGAGCGGCTGGACCCCCCCCCATCTCCCCATCTCCTTCCCCCCACCGCCTTCCAGATGCTTTGGCCATAAAAGGGAAAGAGCTGAGACTGGGAAGGCGCTGCCAGGCCCCTAATGGGAGCCAGTCGGATGGGGTGGGAGGGGGGAAGCAGAAGGGCCTCCGTTTGCCAAAAGGGGCGGGGCAGCATAGGCTGAGACGTAGCCCACGGCGGCCCGCCGAATCCCCACCGCCACCAAGGGATGCCCCGAATTTGGGGGGATGGACCCAGCTGTTTCGCCGAGAGACCCCTGCCAGGGGAAGGTAGCCCCCCGCCAGAGGTGGCGCTCTCCTCGGGCGGGCAGAGATACGAAGGAGGGAAGGGGGTCGTTGCGCCCTCCCAGCCTGCCCAATCTGAAATTTACCCTGCCCGCCACCATTGCGCGTGGGGCTCTCCTCCTTGGCTGCTTCGCAGGCAGCCGTCCGTCGGGGCGATCGCCGGGCAGGGCGGGGAAAGGTAGTCGAGTAGGGGATCCTGGACTGCCACGGGGCTCCTGGCTAAGGGAGGGGGGGCAAACCACTGGCCTCGCCCCCCAAGAAGCGACCCCATGGACACAGAAGGAGACTCACACACCCCGCGTTGCCCCTCGGAGAGGCAGCCGCCCGCAACGACCAGAGGCTTTGGCCTGGGGGGGAGACACCCCTGTCGTTCCACCCCCACCCCCGCACCGCCACGTCCGGAGCAACCAACCCCCACTGACAGAATTTAGTGGGGGATTCCGGGGCGGAGGGAAGGGGGGTCCCTCGCTCCCCCAAGGGGCTTTCTGCCCACCCCACCCCCGAGGGAATAGCTCCTAAAGGGGCCATTTGCGCCCCCGCTTCGCCATCCCAGTCGTGGTTGGCTCCGGGGCCCGAAAAAGTGATTCGGACAAGGTGGCTGTAGATGGAAAAACAGAAGGCAGGTCGGGAAGGGCGGGGACCAGCTCTCCCCCTTCACCGGCTGCAGGGCTCCTCTCCCCCAAGACCCCCCCCCCCGGAATGCACGAAGGAGGCCCCCGGCGGCGGTGATGGAGTAGAGGAGGAGGTGGGGCTTCCACGGATTTATTTCGCTCCCCCTTTCGCCTACCGAGAAGGGAACGGGACCCCCACCCTCCCGGCACGAGCGCGCCCACCTTCAGCCCTGGGGGGGGGGGCTGGAGACCCCAGATGGGGAGGGGCAGGGGAGAGGGAAAGCCGCCCTTCCAGCGGGACAGCCAGGCCGGGCTCCCTCCTCCCCTCCTCTCCTCTCGGAAGGCCTGGCCCTGCTGTCAAGAGGCGCAAGAAAAAAAGCAGACCCCGGGAAACTGAAGGGGGGAGGAAGAGGGGGGTTCCCACGGAAGGGGAAGGATGGCGGTCCTCGGCCGGGCCGGGGAGGGGCTGCCGCAGCCACCCAGGGGCCACTTGCTAGTTCGCTGGAGGGTGCGCGCCCCCCTGCCCGCGACCCTCCCGCTCCCGCCCGCTTCCCCCCACCCCCACCCCCACCCCCACACAGACACCCTTTGCCGGGGCTCCAGAGCCTCAGTGGTCCAACGGCAGCCAGCTTTCAGTGGTTCAAGAGGTTTTGCTGCCTGAGGGCAAACAGAGGAGAGATACTGGCGACTCCCAGTATCAACGTGGCGGGGCAGCAGAAGGCCCATGCCGTCCAAACAGGCGGTAGAAGCGGCAGAAAGGTTAGGGGGTGGGACTCAGGGGACCCCCACCCATCTCCTTTGACAAGGAATCAGCGCAGAACCCTTGGGGGGGGGGAGCTGTGTGCCTGTGTGTGTGCCATGGCAAAAGCCCTTCCCCCTTCCTTGATGTTTTCAGGATGGATATAGCTCCTCCCTTCTGCACCCCCACTTCTGCCCCTCAGACCCCCTGCCCTCCTGCCAGGGACAGGTGGCTTCCTTCTCCCTTGCTCTGTGACATCAGAGGTGACTTCTCATGCTAGAAGATGAGATGGGGGCACAGTTCAATATTACACCCCCCTCCTCCCCCTCTTCCAAGGAGCAGAGGCTGTCTTCTCTTTCTGCCCTCTTGTGTGGGAGGAAGCCTGGGGTGTGTGAGAAAATACAGTGGTGGGGGGAGCGACTGGGATTCTCCTGGTGAGCTCTAACTGCTAGCCTAGGCAGCCCATGGGAGAGACCAAGCATTTGGGAGGGGGGAGGGTGTGTATGCAGGAGAGAAAAGGGGGCACAAGGAGGGTGTTCTTCAGCAGAGCAAGGCTGGGAACCATCAAGGCCACACCAGGTGCTCTTTTGGCCCCTTTGGCTGGGGTGGTGGTGGTCAAGGGTCAGGGAGTGATCTAGGGCAGGCAGGGCTGAGTATCTGCAGTTGTGAGTTGTGCCCCCCCCCATTTCCAAGCCACATGGAGGGGTCAGTCTGTGGGGAGAGGCAACCCCAGGCATTCCCTTCAGATGTGCATCCCCCCCCTCCACCAGGACAGCACAATTGCTGGGCAAGTGTGTGGCAGCCTCTCCCTCCCCCCTGTATAACTACAGTGGGGGACAAGCTTGGGAGGGGCTCTTTTGGGTTGGAGTCTCTTATGCCTTATCAACTGCAGAACAGGTCAGGACGTGGTTGGCTGGAAAGCAACACCCGCAGAGCTTCTGCCTGAAATGGCCTAGAACAGTGATGGCGAACCTTTTAGAGACCGAGTGCCCAAACTGCAATTCAAAACCCACTAATTTTTTGCAAAGTGCCAATGCAGTAATTTAACCTGTATACAGGTGGCTATGAAGGGGCAATGTCGGGTGCCCACAGAAAGGGCTCCGAGTGCCACCTTTGGCACCCGTGCCATAGGTTCGCCATCACTGGCCTAGGAGGAGAACTGCAGGTGGGCAAGCCAAGGCCCCACGGGGGGGGGTGTTCTGGGGTTGGAGGGCTTCACTTGAGAAGTCAGGCCAGCCTGAACCCCCTGAAATTCATCAGAAAGTTTCAGCATCTTTGCCCAGTTTATTGAGAAGCAGCAGGCCGGGGCGGGGGGTGCAATGAGATCCATAAGTCTGACCCCCAGACTCCCCCAGATGTCAGCCAAACTGCAGGCAGGCACCCAGATACGGAGGCTTGCAGGGGGCGCCCCTGCCAAAGGCAAGGGGGCCAGGCTCCTTCAGATGCTCAGCCTATAACCTGAGTTTTGCTCTCTGCCTATGGGGTTGGATTGGATCAGGGCAGGAGGCCAGCTCTCTCCCCTCCTCCAATCCACTCATCCACCCTGGATCCTCCTCTTAGGCCAGACATCAACATCTCCCCAAACACCCCCCCCCCCAGGGGAAAGGCACAGTCCTGTCTGCTGACAATTCCCAGCTGATGGGGAAGAAGCCAGCGGGTGTGATTTCTCATGCACACTCTGGACACTGTGTTTTGTGTGTACACCCCCCCCAACACACACACACTTTCTCCGTCATCACACACAAACACTCAGCCAGAGAGGACAAGGGAAGGGGGGCCGCCAGCCCTCCGTATGCTTCCCCCCCCTCACACTAATGGCATTTGCAGAGGGACAGGCCAGCAAGGGCCAGACAGGGGCGGCCCAAGGGGAGGAAGCAGCAGGCGAGGCAGCCAGTCGTGGGGGTGTTTGTGAAAAAGAAGCACCCCTCCAAGAAGGAACAAGAGAGCATCAGAGCAGTTGGGAGTGTTGGCAGCTGCTTCCCTGGGCCCCCAGCACAGCCACAGGGGGCGGGTCCAAAGGTCCGGATGCCCCTCCAGGGGCTTAGGCCACCCCCTCCTCCTAAACACATGCTCCTCCCCCCCCCGCATTACTCCTTGGCATCTCTGCAGCCCTGGGCTTGAACCCCCAGGAAGAGGGGTCCCTCCAGTGGTCCAGGCCACAGAGCCCTGCGGCCTCCTTGCGCCTGTTCAGCTTGTGGGCAGGAAGGGCAGCCCCCTCCCCAGCTGCCCCCCCTGAAAGGGAGTGGGCAGGCTCAACTGACCTCCTGCTTCCCTCCACCTTGACTTCGGTGGATTGGGCTCTTCCTGGGAGTGAACTGCCCTCTGCCTACGGTGGCCTTTCCAAGCCTGCCTTCCTGCGCCCAAGTGGGGCAGGTTCCTGGCCGCAGCAGCCAGAGGACTGGCTGTGGGGCTGCCCAACCCCTCCCTGGTTTGGCCAATCTTCAGCAACCCCCCCCCGCCCCTCAGGAGCAAAACGGCAGTGTGGATGGGTAAGGGCCACCAGATAAAAGACCAGCTGCCTGAGGAGCATGGACCCTGAGGCTTTGCCCCCACACCGCCTGTGCCCCACCCATGAGGGCTGGCCAGTGGAACCGCCCTGGGCTTGGGCCTGCCGGGCAGCGGGGCTTGGCCAAAATGCAGCAGCAGGAGGGGGGAGGAGGAGGAGGAAAGGGGGGCGGTGCGGGTGAAAGCGAGGGCAGAGTTGACTAGCCCCCACCCCCCAGAAAGGAGGGCAAGGAGCAGCCCCCCCCATCTTGGGAACAAGGGCTGCTCTGTCTCCAACGGGCCTCTCCCCTGGGGGGGACTGGCCAGACGGCCTGTTGGCTGGACGCCCACCTGGCTAGTGCTTGGAAGGACTGGGGGTGGGACACAGCTCCTCTGCCTGGGGAGGCCTGGCGTGGTGTGGCCCCCCCTCGGGGCCCACGCGTGGCCTCCTCCCGCGCAGTGGCAGGGCCTCGCTCGGTAGCACTCTGGTTGCTGGGGGGGGGCTTCCCTGGCCTGGTGCTCCCCCCCCCCTCACACATAGTCGCGGGCGCCTCCCCTTCCTCCTCCTTGGCTCTTTCCCTCCTGACTGTAACGAGAAGCAGATGTGAGGAACTGCAGCCACCACAGCCGTACAGAGGAGTCCGGGCGAGGGGGGGGGGAGGAAGAGAAGGAGAGGGAGGGGGGCGCCCAGCAGGGACTGAGCTCTGAAAATCCCCTCCTTGTCCCGGCTGCCTTGTGTGCATTGGGGCCAGCGGTGTGGGTGTGCGTGTTGGCGAGGTGCGGGGAGAGTGTGCCTGGATGATCAAGGGCAGCCCAGGGCCAAAGGAGCCTGGGGCGGACGGGCGTGTGTGTGTGTGTGTGCGGGGGGGGGGAGGCTGGGGAGGCTGGGTGCTGGGGGCCAGGCCGGCCAAGCAGGAAGTTGGGGGGGGGGAGTGAGCAGCCCATCGCTGGGAAGTTTGCGAAGCTGTCAGTGAGGAGCGAGCGAGCGAGCGGGGAGAGAGAGAGAGAGACGAGGGGGGCGTGTGATCGGTTGCAAGCACGAAGCCTGCCCGCCCGCCTGCCTGCGCCCGGGGTTGGGTGGCAGGAGACCAACTGGCCGTCGCCAAGCGGTGCCACACAGCCGACCGCTGCTTTCCGGCCATGAACAGCTGACCAGGGCCCCCGAGGAGAAGACCCAGAGGCCCCCCCCGCCCCCCAGAATGGCCCGCCCGGCGGCCCCGGCGGCTGGTCCGCAGCTGTGGCTGTGGTTGTGGCTCTGGTGGGATTCCGTGGCCGGCCTGGCCTGGGCTATGAACTACCCTCCCCGGTATAGCCTCTACACGGGATCCGTCCTACCCTTTGGGCAACTCCAGGGAACCCCACAGGCCCCCGGCGGAGCGCGGGTGGCCAGCCGGCACAGGTAAGAGAGACACAGGCGCGCGCCCCCCCCTCCCCACAGTAGGGTCTGGCCGTCAGCGAGGGGGCGGCCCTGAGCCCTGGGGACCCCCAGCGGCCCTCTCAGCAGGGAGCCGGGTCCAACCCAGGGAGTAGCACCGTCTGTCGCCCCCCCCCAGAAAGAGACCCCACCCCACCCCACCTCTACCGGCCCTGTCTGGGCTCAGAGCGTCCTCCTGATCCCTCGGCTGGGGGGGGGGTCTGTGAGGAGGGTCAAAGTCCCCTGGGGCGGGGCGGGGCAGGGCGGGGGTGGGGGGCGAGGAGAAGAGGAGGGAGGGCAGGTCAGGATCCTTCCAGCTGAGCCGTTTTGCCTTCCTGGGCGAGGTGGTTGCCAGCAGCCCTGAAGTCCAGTGCTGCACAGTTCCTGAGCTTGGAGATGGGTGGCCGGGTTTTGACTACCGCTCCCATCATGCCTGGTTTGGGGATTCTGGGAAAGGGAGCGAGAGCTGAGTCAGCCCCCCCTGCCCCCACCCCATCTCCCATAGGTGGCCAGGGAGGGGATGCAGACCGGACGGGAGACATCCACTAGGCCTGCCCCCCCCCAACCCCGCCCCCTGGCAGCTGGGTGTTGTCCACGGGTGAGGGAATGCCACTTGTAGTTTTCACAGAGTTTGGTTATTACAAATATGGTCATGGATTGTGTGCTGCCTTACAGAAATGTTTAAAATAACAACGGACAAAACGAAGGGCCGGGATCGGAGGGGAGGGGTGGAGAGGGGGAAGGGGTGGGCCGCATCCTGCCGGCCCTGGGCCCATCACTACCCAGAGGAGGGTTGGGGGGGGGATGGAGAAGAGGGTTCCTGTCCTGGCGGTGGGGATGCGGAGAGCAGAGTCCATGGCCTGCACCCCCCCAAAATACCTCTCCTTCCCACCTTCCCCTTTTGTGGGAGGCAGGGGCTCAGCTTCGCTGTGCATGCACACACAGCCATGTGTGTGAAAGAGAAAGAGAGGATTTGGGAGGGTGTTGTTGAGAGGGTTGTCCCAACAGGGTTTAATGTCTCCTGTGTCTCCTGCTGTGGTTGTAGCTCCCAGAGAGCTGTGGCATTTTAGTGGGAGGGGCAGGAGGGAGTGGGGTTTTTTTTGGGGGGGGTGTCCACTGCAGTGTCTGGCTTTGGAGGGACACTGGCAAGTACATGAGATGGGGAGCCTTGCCATGGGGCGGTGGGCAGGGAAGAAGTGGGTTCAGGAGAGAACCCTAAGAAGGGGATGCCCATGACCCATTGGGGTGGGGGAGGAGAGGAAACCATTTGCAAAAGACTCAGCCCCTCCCTCCCATCTTAATACTTTCAGGGGTTGCCGAAATCTCCTTGAACATTCACATTTCCATGAGTCAGGGGTGGGGGTGGGGGTGGGATTAGTAGGCTGTCTATTTATTGGTAGACACATTTTAGAAGCAGTTCTGTCTTCCCCTTGCTCCCCTCCCCCACTGCCAAGTAATTTACTGCTGGAACAGTTAAACTTCGCCAGCAGTAGCTACAAAAATACACAGAATGAGTAGACAAACATGGAATTAAAATAATGACTAGAGAGAATAACAACAGATTGTTTCAAATGTCCAAGGTTTGTGGAAACCACAGAGGTTTTTTTTAGTCATCTGCTGGAAATCCCCAGGTTGCTTCTGGGGCTTGCACTTCCTTCCTTCTGGCACATCCTTGGGGTGGGGGTGGGGGTGGGGTGGGCAATGATGCAGTCCTCCCTCCAAGTGTCAAGTGGCCCCCCCAACCTTGGCGTGGCCTGATGTCCAGAGGAACCAGGGCCTCAGCACCAAAGTGGGTTTCACACAGAAGGCAAAGGTTTTTTTTTCAGAGCCAGTGCACGTTGTAAAGCACTCTGCACATGCTCAGAAGGGAATTCTATTACTGTATTATTTTATGAGCAGCCTTCTGGACCTTTGCCATTCAATCACATCCACATCTGCCAGCATTCCTGTCTTTTCCAGATACCTTCTCATGATCTACTACGGCGACAACAGCCGCCGTGTCATCATTTTGGATTGTAGTTAGAATTCAGGTTTGATTTGATCTAGAACCCACTTGTTGGCCCATCTGATGGCCAAGAGTACCCAGGAGTCTCTCCTTCCACATCATAACTTCACATAGGTTGTCCCCCACCCCCCGCCCCGGTCAGGTTTCTTGTCTCTCCAACATGTCTGTGAAGATTCTCAGTCATTCAGGTGAGTTTATCTGGAAGTTGAGTCATGGCTACTGGACTTTTTTTTTCTTAATCTTTCGCTGCTCATCCAAACAGCTTTGTCTGAAGCTGTTTGGATGAGCAGCGAAATGTTAAGGGAAAAAAAGAAGTCCAGTAGCCATGACTCAACTTCCAGATTCTCTCTCCAACTTTCTCACAGTAATTGGGAAAGCCAGGTGAATTTAGAAGACCTTTGTCTTGGGCCTTCATTCAGTTATTACTGGTATTATTATTATTATTTTGCCTAGTGCTGGGACCTCCCGTAAACCTTTCTGGGGTTTGCCAGGTAGAGAATACACAGAAGTGCTTACCCATTCCCTTCCTTTGTTTGTGTGTGTGTGGGGGGCATCCTGAGACCACCAGGCAGCTTGCTGAAGACCACCCAGGCTGGCTCTTCTCTGTGGAGATGCGGGGGGGGGAATGGTCTCCCACTCAGGCTCAGCAGCCAGAGAACTTAACCATCGGGGTGTTCAACAGGCTCTGAAATCCCCTCCCTTCCTAAGCCCCCCCCCATTGCCAGATGAAATGGCCGGAACAGAGAATTCCAGGGGCGGGGGGTGGGGGGGTGGCAGGGAAGGTGTCCAGGTGAGTCCAGCAATGATTAACCCCAGGTAGCTGCCTCCGGCCTGCCTCAGCCAAGGAGGTCAGGGAGCAGCCTGGGGATTTGGGGTGGGGGGAGGCCCTTTCCAGCCGCTTCACTCCCCTGGACCAAACTTTTGCCAAACCTTTGCTGGCGAGCAGGCCTGGCTTCCCAGAGAGAGAATAGACACCCCGACACCATTGGGGAGCAGCAATTATGTTGCAATATGCGTGCTCTTGACTCTTTACTGAGTACATAGGAGCAAGCAGAACCAGTGGAAACCCCAGAGAAACACAATGACTCCACACAGCCAAGTTATAAGTAAAATTTAAACGTAATGTGTTAAAGAGTTTAGGCACTCATTGGCAAACGACATAAACACACAGCATGGCAGCCTAGCATAATATAGAGAGAAATACACAGAACATACATAGAGGCATAACCTGGCTTACGACAGGTCTAACAGAGTAACAGGGTGAGCAGGGTGACCTGACGTAGTATCAGAGTGAACTGCCTACATCAGGCAGAGTCTTGCTCTCAGCTACTTCTTGATGTACTGACTTTCTCCCAATCATGTTGCACCACCTCATTAGCAAATTACTTTTGCCCCAGCTGAATTACATCTTGAGCTTCACATTGTAACTCTTCACAGACGTACAGTCAGGGCCTTTTCACACGACCCCTAAGATCCGCCGGCCACTTAAATTTGGACCAGAGATCTTAGGGGTTCATCGCTCTTCCTGTGTCCCCACCCCCCGCACTTCCTGGCTGCTGGCTGCGTGAGGGGAGGGAGAAAAAGAGAAAGAAAAGCATGGCGCTCACCTCCCTTCTGCCTTTCCCTCCTGCCAGCAACATTCCAGTCTCTGTAAAAGTAGCTCTTAAAGGGGCAGGAGCCAAAAAACAACAAACAGAAGCAAAGAGAGCCCCGCACTCACTATTGTTACACCGGATCAAATAATTTTCACCTCCAAAGAGCAGGTACTTGAAAGGTGCGCTGGGACGTGCTAAAGTGGGCATGGTCACACTTAATTTCCTGTTAACTCCGGAGCTGGTGGGGAAACATTTTTAAGCTCCGGAGCTGGGAGCCATTTGCCCCGGCATTTAGGAGTCGTGTATAAACGCCCTCAGTTACAAAGCTTACATACAATACTAAATTCTAACACTCAAGCACAAACTGTATTGGAGCATATCTTGACAAATTACTTTACCACTATAGAGGGTGGGGGTGGCGTGGTGGCTCAGTGGACTAAGGCACCGAAACTGTAGACTGCAAAGTCGGCAGCTCGGCGGTTCGAATCCCAGGTGCCACGCAGCGGAGCGACCTCCCGCTGATAATCCCAGCTCCTGCCAACCTAGCAGTTCGAAAGCATGTAAATGCAAGTAGATAAATAGGTACCACCGTAAAAAGCGGGAAGGTAAAACAGTGTTTCCTTGTAGCCATGCCGGCCACATGGCCATGGACTTGCACAGCACTGGCTCTTCCAGCTTGAATAGGGAGATGAGCACCGCCCCTAGAGTTGGACATGACTAGCATGCATATGCGGTGGGGGGACCTTTACCTTTTTATGGGGGGTGGGGGTGGGGGTGGGGGAGAGGAAGGTTGGGGCACACCCCCAGTTGGCACGGGGTGGGGGTGGGGGATAAGCTGCAGGAGTGTCCTGCTATGGCAGGCTGCCTTTGGCCAGCCTGCTTTCCCCCTGGCTTGGGCGGTGGGGTGGGCAAGGGATTTGTGCAAGCAGTCGCAGGAGCAGGGTCTCCTGGAGTAAAAGACCCCTGCCTGGGATTGTCCTTTTCCTCCAAACAGGACCTTGGCTCAAGAAAGGGACTGTTTGCACACACACACACACACACACACACACACACACACACACACACACACACACACTGGGAGAAAGTCCCATTGGGGAGGGGGGCCCTGCCTCAGGCGGCCTCCTCTGCAGGATGAAGAGGTAGTGGCTTCCCCTGGCAAGGCCCTTCCCTTGATGGATAGGAGAAAGGACGGCCAGCCTTTAGTCACTGGCCTTGGCTTTCATGGCCAGCTTTGGAGTGTCTAAAGCAGGCATGTCCAAACTTTGGTCCTCCAGATGTTTTGGACCACAACTCCCACAGTCTTTTGCCATTGGAAATACAGGCTTGGAATTCTGGGAGTTGTGGTGCAAAACATCAGGGGGGGGGCAACGTTTGGACCATGCCTGGTCTAAAGCCAAATAACACTTGGGTCACCTTTCTGGTGCCACATGGTGAGGTCTTGCTTTTGCAATTCCTAGGCTATGGTGGGAGAAAGGCCATGGGTCACTATGGGCGTTTCTACACGACCCCTAAGCTCCGATGCAAATGGCTCCCAGTTCCGGAGCTTAAAAATGTTTCCCCACCAGCTCCGGAGCTAACAGAAAATTAAGTGCGACCACGCCCACTTTAGCGTGTCCCAGCGCACCTTTCTTGTAGCTGCTCTGGGAGAGTGAAAAATTTTGATGCGGAGAGTGCCGGGCTCTCCTCGCTTCTTTTTGTTGGTTTTTTTTTTTTTTTGCCTCCCGCCCCTTTAAGAGGAACCAGGAAGTAACCGGCGCTTGGAGCAACTTCCACCAGCACCGGAGGTAAGGCTTTATTCTTTTGTCCCTTTTAAAGGCTTTTTTTCCTCCCTCCCCTCACGCAGACAGAAGCAAGGAAGTGCGGAGTGGTGGGGAGGAAGGAAGAGCGACAAACCCTCAAGATCTCTGGTCCGAATTTAAGGGACCAGCGGATCTTAGGGGTCGTGTAAAAAGGCCCTAGAAGAAGAAAAAGGGGGATGGTGGTGGTGGTGGTGGTGGTGGTGGGAGTTGAGTTCAGGATCACATCAAGCCGGAAGTCTAACAAGGAGGGGAAAGGGTGGAATGGAGGCTGGGCCCATCCTGAGAAGGCAGGATCCTTTTCCCAACCCTGGGAAAGGCAGGGATGCTGAAGAAAGTGGAAGGCAGGAGGAAAAGAGGAAGAGCAAATATGTGACGGATGGACTCCCTCAAGGAAACCACAGGCTTGAGTCTGCGAGATCTGCTTGTTAAGACAGAGCCTTGGCAGGTCACTCGTTCATACGGTCATAGAAAGTGGCAGTGACTCAATCGCACTTAAGAACAACCACACCAGTTGACGGGGGGTGGGGAGAGCTGCATGGCCAAAACTCCTGCTGCAAGAAACCTGAAATAGTCTAAAATTTCAGACTTATCACAGTCTTCAACGTGAAACCAAATTTGCTGCCCCCACCCCCGCCCCCACCCCGGGCTGCTTCCTGTCATGGCTGGCCATGACGGAGGTCTTTGGGATGGCAGGCTGTTTCCTTTGGCCCAGAGAGTTTTGGAAGGCAGACCTTAATTGGAGCAGAGAGGCAAAATGGGGGAACAAGCACGGCTCTGTTTCCTTCTGCTTCTTTTTCAGGGTGGGGAGGGGGAGGGGCCTCTTCCTGCCACTTCAGGTGAACTTCTTTCCCCCGCTTGGACCACCCCCAATTCCCTCTCCTCCCAGGGGGACACCAACATATCAATACAGGGTATGATGAGCAACTGGGATCTCCTGTTCTCAGAGAGCAGGACTGGGGCCAAGGCGGTGGAAACCCCCCACGATGAGAAACCAGTGGATGGAGTTGGGCTGAGCCTCTTCTGTAGGTGCACAGCAACCACCTCCCCGGGAGGGGAGGGTGGGCTCACATGCCTCTTAAGCTTAGTGGAACAGACATGGGTGATGTGAAGAACACCACTGCCTGGCTGGGGCTGTGTGTGTGTTTTGTGGCCCATAATCCCCTCCCCCAAGGTTGACAAATACTTGGGCATGTACAGCCTGGAGGAATAGAAGACTGAGGGGAGATACGGAGAGCACTTTTCAAAGACTTGAAGGGCTCTCCTACTGAGGAGGGGCAGGATCAGTTTTCTATCCTCCCAGAGTGCAGGACACGCAACCAGGGGCTTGTTTTAAGACATCTCAGCTTTTGGCTGAATATCAGGAAACAAACTTCTTAACCCTCAGAGGAGTATGACAACGGAACCCCTGACCTCTAGGGGAGGTGGGGAGTGCTCCAACACTGGAGGCACTGAAGAGACATTTGGACAACTACCTGGCAGATATCCTTTGATTTCTGTTCCTGCATAGAGTTGGATTTGATGGCCTTCTGGTCCCCTTCCAACTTCATTGTTCTATGTTATGAAAGCAAAGGGAAACATCGCTGCAGTCTTTAAAACAAGGGGATCCCCCAATCGTCTCCCTCCTCCACCCACAAGACAGGGTGGATGCCAAGGTACCCCTAGGCATTAAACCCATGGCTTCTGGGGTCCTGGTGCAATTTCACCTTGTCCTCCCTTCCCAAGCAGCCTAAAATACAGTGCTCTCTGGGAAGTCTAGGCACGGGACAACGTGGCCGGGTGGGGGTGGGTGGGCTCTAAGCCGGGACTGATCCAGGATCCGCTGCAGGAGGACAGGGGGGAGAGCCGTGGCCTGGGAGGGCAGGGTGGGGAAGGGCAACGCCCGCCGTGACCAGTGCTAGACCCATTTTCTCTCCATGCCCCCCATCCCCACCCCTACCCCTTGCCCCGCTGCAGAAACTGGTGCGCCTACGTCGTGTCCCGCACGGTGAGCTGCGTGGTGGAGGACGGGGTGGACACGTATGTGAAGCCGGATTACCAGCCCTGTGTCTGGGGGCAGCTGCAGTGCCCCCGCGTTGTCACGTGAGTCGGGGCCGATCGCGGGCAAACGCGGCGGCGGCGGCGGCGGCGGCGGCGGGGGGGTCAACAGCAGATCGGGCCCCTTTTGGAGGGGAGCGCCGGGCGCCGCCAGGCAAGCGGACGGGCTGGCTGGGCTGGACAGGGGGAGCGTGTGGTCACGGCCTCCTCCCCCGCGGGTGGAGGCGGGGAGTGGCCGGACGTGCCTGTGGCCGCCGCCTGGCGTGGTCCCAGCCCACCCGGGGAAGGCGCGGACCGGGCGCCCAGGAGACGCTGCCGAGTGGCTCCGGGACGTGGAAGGGCCCTGCTGCCCCCTGGTGGAGAGGCCCTGCGCCGCGAGGGCGGGCTCCGCTGCCGCCCCGGGGCATCTCCTAGGGAGCCCCTTCGGTGCGCGGTGCCCGAAAGAGGCTCTTTCGCCCTGACGGCCGGCCGGCCTGCTTGCGTCGGAGGGGGGGGCGGCTGCCTTGACGGAACCCGCGGCTCTTTGCCCTGTCGCGCCCGGGCGAGCCCCTTCGACCTCCTCCCTCCCCCCCCCGCCCGCTCCACGGCGGGCCCCGGGCGCCGATCCCAGCGGCGGCTTCTCCTCCCTCCCTCGGGCAGGTACCGGAGCTTCGTGCGCCCCCGCTACAAAGTGGCCTACAAGACGGTCTCCGACATGGAATGGCGCTGCTGCCCCGGCTACGCGGGCGACGACTGTGCCGAAGGCGGGGTGCCGCTGACCACCCCCCGGCCACGACCTCAGCCGGCTCGGCCCAACCTGTCCGGCTTCGGCAACGCCCTCAGCGGCCTCGGCGGAGAAGGTACTCCCGCTGCTGCCATCGCGCTTCCCCCCGTTGCTTCACGCGCCCTACGGCCAGCCTCTGCGGGAGGACGGACAAACGGGCGGAGGGAAGCCCCCCTGCCCCCCCCCCGAAGCTGCCCAGCGGGAACGGAGGCGAGGGGCAAGGCCGTTCTGGCTGGGCAGACGAGGCGGGACGGGGCGGCCCGCCACCACCAGCCGCTACGTACGACGGCCTTTTCTCGCCCCCCTCCCCAAACGCGCCGAGGCCGGGCTTTGACAGGCAGGAGCAGCCGGGCAGAGACTGGCCAGATGGGGCTAGCCGGAGCCCGGGGTGGTGGTGTAGCGGCCCCGTTGCCCTCGCAGGGCTGAGCCGTCTCTTTGGCAGCCGCGGCCGCTGACCCCCTTCTCCCCCCCCCGCCGCCTCTCAGGGCCCCGGGACTCGGCGAAGGTGCGCCAGCTGGAGGAGAAGGTGCAGAGCCTGGGTAAGCAGCTGCAGGACCTTCAGGCCACCCTGCAGGCCAGCAACACCAAGCTGGCGGAGGACGTGCGCCGGGCGGTGGAGGCGTCGCTGAACGGCAAGCAGCCGGCGGACGCGGCCGCCCACCCGGAGATGAAGGAGACCCTCAACGAGATCCAGCGGCACCTGCAGCGCCTCGACAACCGCATCGCCAGCCACGAGAACGGCCACGGCCCGGGCGTCCAGGGGGAAGTCCTGCGCGGCGAGGCCGAGCGGCGGCGCCTGGAGGAGTCCTGCGCCTCCTGCCTGAGCGCGGCGGAGGCCCTGCGGGCGCGGCAGGCGGAGGACCGGGAGCGCCTGCAGGCGCTGGAGAAGAGGGTCTCCGCCCTGGGCCAGCAGCACCGGGAAGCCACGGACGCGATCCGGCAGCACGTGAGCCACCTGCCCTCCAGGGGGGACTGCTGCTCCCGGCTGGAAGGGCGGCTGGCGGGGCTGGAGGGCCGCGTGGAGGCGCTGGCTCGCTCCCTGGCCGCCCTGGAGGCGTCCGGCGGCGAGGGCTCGCGGCTGCCGGCGCCTCCCTGGAGTGTGGACCGGCGCATGTCGGAGATGGAGAGCCGGGTCAACACCACGCAGCGCAGCCTGGAGGAGCACTTCGTGGACCTGCAGGTGATGCTGGCCGGAGCCGACGAGCGCCTCCGGCGGGCCGAGAGACAACTGGACTCGGTCTTCTCCCGCCTGAACGACTTCCAGAGCCAGGCCCACCGGGCGCTGGCCAACCTCTCCCGGGACGTGGGCGGTCTGAAGGACAGCAGCCTGCAGCAGCAGGGGGCCCTGGAGCGCATGCGAGGGGCGGTGCACACCTGCACCCAAGTCTGCACCCCGCCAGGCAACCAGGACTCCCAGATCAGCACCATCCTGAGCGACCTGGAGCGGCGCGTCCTGGACAACGAAGGACAGCTGCGGCTGCTCGGCTCCAACCTGCACCAGCTGGACGTCTCCGGCAAGCTGCGGGGCTTGCACGCCCTGGTGGGGGCCAACCGGGAAGCCCTGGGAAAGCTGGCCGGCGAGGTCGGGGAGCTGGAGAACCGGCTGGTGGTCTCGGCCAGCGCCGGGCCCCCGGAGCTGCTGGCCCGGTATTCGAACCACACCAACCGGCGCCTGGAGAAGCTGGAGCAGGAGGTGCAGGGCCTGGAGGGCCACCCGTGCCAGCGGGCCTGTGCGGAGCTCCGGGAAGAGGTGGGGCAGCTGCGGGCCCAGGTGGAGAGCTGCCAGGCCCTCTGCCAGCCGGCGGGGAGGCCAGAGATGGGCCCCGAGCCAGCGCTGGAGGCCTCCAAGCCCCTGGACGGCTTCAGCGTCATCGGAGGCAGCTCCAGCGTCCACCTGCAGTCCCTGCAAGGGGAGCTCTCGGAGGTCATCCTGGGCTTCAGCTCCCTCAACGAGACGCTGGCCGGGCTGCAGGCCACGGTGGAGAAGCACCGGACGGACATCCGCGAGCTGGGCACCACCAAGGACCGCATCATTGCCGAGATCAACCGGGTGCAGCAGGAGGTGACCGAGCACGTGGGCGAGAGCGAGGAGCGCTTCCGGGACCTGGGCCGAGAGATCGACCACTTCGGCGGCACCTTGCGGGTGGAGGCCTCCGATTGCCGGCGGGCCTCGGGGGGGCCTGGCGGAGCGGCTGGCCAAGCTGGAGGGCACCTGCGAGCGGCTGGACCAGGTCTCCGGCAGCCTGCGCAAGATCAAGGAGGGGCTGGACAAGCACGTCTCCGCCCTCTGGGGCTGCGTCCGGGAGGTGAACGGGACCCTGCGCACGCACGAGGCCCTGCTGGAGAAGATCCACGGCCACCAGCTGGGCGCCCTCCACCGACGCCTCGGCGCCCTCAACGGGTCCCTCCTGGCGCTGCAGAGCGACCTGCGCGACCTCACCCTCCGGGACTTCACAGGTAGGGGGCGAGGGGCGGGGCAGCAGGAGGGAGAGGGAAATGGGGTGGGTGGGGAGGGGGGATCTGCAGCCGCCAGACCCGGCCTGGGAAGAGTTGGCTCGGTTACTCCCTCTGTCTCCGGGCTGAAGCAACCGCAACATGATTACATACCGCCCTGTAGTGCTCAAAGCACCGCAGCTAATACTACCTCTCTCTGATCTCTGATCTCAGGACCTCCAGGACTCCCTGGACCAGCAGGCCCTGTGGGGAGACAGGGACCCCCAGGCCCAATGGGGCCCCCTGGCAAGGATGGGACGACAGGGGCCGTGGGCCCTCCAGGTGAGAAGCTGCCTAGCCTGATCTTCAGCCTGTGGGGACCCCTGGTATTGTGCACCTTCTTCAGATCCTCCCTGCCAGGACAGGGCAGCTGGAGAGTGGGGTTTTTTTTGGGGGTGTCTCCAAATATCAGCTCCACAGCACCCTGGCACCAGAACCCCTGAGGTCAGAAGACTCCTCTCCTCCAACTACTTTCAGAGCATTGAATTTCAGAAGACAAGGGGGCAATGAAACCCACTGAACTGGGAGTCATTGCCCCAGACTCCCAGGATTCCCCTGCCCCCACTGAAACTACAGGCAGTGCGACTCCCCCTCCAGTTGCTCCCCCCCAATGCTAGTGGCCTCCCTCTCTCACATCCAGGGTGTGTGTGTGCCACCCCCCCCCCGTGGCTGCTGCTCCCCACCTCCCAGAAAGTATTATTGGAGGGTTGCTTGCTGGGAAAAGTACCGCCTGGGATCAGGTAGACCCCTGTGGTGGTGGTGGAAGGGACTGAGCTTCCATAGGATAGAGACCCCCTACCTCCACACTCATCAGATCCCTTTTTCTCTTGCAGGTCTCCCTGGAGAACAAGGTACTCCTCAGCCAGCACTCCTGCCAGGATCCTCTGGAGAGAGGGGGGTGGGTGGGTGTGGGAAGGGAGGGGAGGGCCTGGGGGGGCTCTGCCTTGACCACCTCAGGAGCCCCCCCCACTTGCTCCAGCTGGCTTGGTTCTACATGGTCACCAGCAGACAAGGGTGTTGCTGAGGTTAGGACAGTGGGGTGGTGCCGCCCACTGGCAGAGCGAAAGGGCTAGGCTCCCCACTGGATGGAGCCCTCCAAACCTCCAGTTCAGGCACTGCAAAGCCCTCCAACAAAGGTTGACAACTCTAAGTTGACTGCGATGGAATTGTTGCTGCTGACAAGATGCCCCTCCCTCCCCCAAGAGCCGCTGAGAGATTCCGTTCCAGAAGAAGCGGCCTGGCGAGGGCACAGGGCCTTGGCTGTGGAGCCACCATTTGTGGCTGTGCCTCGCACAGACAAAATATCTTGGGTGACCATTGTGACCTGCTGCCAACTTAGAAACCACAGTGGAAGTGGCACAACCAGTGGGGGAGGGGTGTACCCTCCTTCCCTCCCCAATTCCCTTCTGCTTGGTTTCTAGCATGTTTAAGGTGGGGAAGAACATAGATTTTGGGAGGAAGAAATCATTTTGTGTCCAAAATTGTGCCCTATATCCTCTTCCTGCTGCTGCATTTTAAGCCAGTGGGTCAACTTAGATAATTTATTTATTTAATGGGTTGAGCAGCCTTACTGTTCTGTTTTCCACATTCTCCCCCACACACATAAAAGAAAGTGGTGCATACATCAACTCTGCCTTCTTTGGAAAGCCAGGCATTCTCTCTTTCTGCCATTTGCCTGAGTGAATGAAGCAAAAGAGCCCTTATGGGGATGAATATTGTGCACTGGCCCCTTTGCCTTTTGGGGGTCAGGCTAGCTTTCGGTGGAACGCTCCTTACCCTGGAATATGTTTCATGGGTTAAAGTGTTGAGCACAGCAGCACCCATGCTCTCAGCAGGGGGGAGGGCATCCTGTTCCTTTCCAATACAGGGGGCTGAGGCTGCTCCCTTTGGCTTTGAGAGTGGGTTGCCAGTGGGGAGTGGGGAAAGCCCCAGCGGGTTGTTAGTCTGTGGAACTCCCTGCCCCAGGAAGTGGTTATGGCATCTGGCCTGGATGCCTTCAAAAGGGGATTGGACAGATTCCTGGAGAAAAAGTCTATCACAGGTTACAAACCATGATGGAGATATGGAATCTCCATGCTTCAAAAAACCAGGGTACTCCAAGGGCCAGATGCAGGGGAGTGGTATCAGGAGACAGAGATCTAGTCTCGTGAACTCCCAGAGGCATTTGGTGGGAACACTGTGGGATAACAGGAAGCTGGACTAGATGGGCCCTTGGCCTGAACCAGCAGGACTCTTCTTAGGTTCTTATTGGGTTGGAGGAGCGAAGGTGTGCCACGTGTCCCTTTCAATGGGACTGGGTTTTTTTTAACCTTGACCCCTCCTCCCCTCTTGCAGGGCTGCCAGGTCCAGCTGGAACCACCCCCAAGGTTTCCTTCACGGCCTCACTGACCTCCTGGCAGGGGGAGACGGGGACCATCGCGTTCGACAGGGTGCTGGTCAATGATGGTGACTCCTATGACCCATACTCAGGTCAGTCTAGAGGGCAGGACGAGTCCCCCAAGGATCCCTGCCGCAGGATCAAGCCAAGGGTCACCCTGATGCCTCCTCCCATCTCACCCTGTACCCTGCTGAAACGGCAGAGGGGTCCTCCCTATTTGTGTGTGTGTGCATGCAGGGGGTAGACCCAGATCCACCCCTGGTATTCTAGGCATTTGCTCCCTGCAACCAACTTCCCTCCTTCCGCAGGCGTCTTCACGGCACCCGTTTCTGGCCGCTACCTGGTCAGTGCCATCCTGACGGGACACCGAGGGGAGAAGATCGAGGCTGTCCTTTCCCTCTCCAACCTGGCCATCGCCCGCAGTGACTCCGCCGGCTACCAGCCCGAAGGCCTGGAGAATAAGCCGGTGGCCGAGAGCCAGCCCAGCGCCGGGGCCTTGGCTGTCTTCACCCTGGTTGTCCCCATGGAGGAGGGGGAGACCCTCTGTGTGGACCTGGTCTCGGGCCAGCTGGCCCACTCTCTGGACGAGCCCCTGACGGTCTTCAGTGCAGCCCTGCTCTACGAGGATGAGCTGGGGCTCTAGGCAGCTCTGGGGTGGGGCAACGTGACATGTCCCCCCCCCCCGGCCTGTCTCCCTGTCGAGGAAGCGAGGACTGTCCCTGGTTCCCTTCCTCTTCCTTCCCCTTCCACGCTGGTGCCGCCACACCTGCCGCCCTGAGGGTTCTGGCATGAGCTCAGCTCCCAGGGGCACTGCTGGGGGAGGAAGGGGGAGGAGACAGCAGCGCCTGCAGACTTTCTGGTGCTCAACGGCACCATCATGCCCCTTCCCTGCCAGCTGCAGGATGTGGGGCAGGCAAGGGCTCGGGCAGGCTCCACGCATCCCAGCCAGTTGAGGGTTTTCTGAGAGCCCCACACCCTCGCTCCCCATCTACCTATGGGCCTGGCCAGCAGCAGGGGAGGGGCACTCTTTGGGGGGGGGTCATGGGGAAAGGGAAAGAAGAATACTTTTTGTTATTTATCTGTGTCTGTCATAAGCCCCAGAAATGATTGCCCTCCCTCCCGCCAGCACAGCCCATCCCCCACGGTCCCAGCAGCCCCCTGCCTGCCTTGCCCACGCTTCCTCACAGCCAGGAGAGAGCCCCCCCCCCCGCCTGCCCACCAGTGCCAACCACACAGCTGCCCCAAAGCCAAGGGGACCAAGGCAGTGCCAGTCTCGGGACGGCCACCAGGAAAGATGGGGCCTGCAGTTAGGTGGGGCTCCTGGGAGGAGTGGGGGTGGGGTGGGCGGTGGAGGACGACTCTCCCTGGGCAGCCCTGTCCCTGTCCCTGTCCCTGAAGATGGAAGGAAGGGGATGCTGTGGGAGGAAGGCTGGTGGAAGAGGAAGGAGGCCTGCCGTGGGTTCCACTCCCCCTCGCCCGTGTATATGCAGCCTCATGCCCAATCTCAGCTACAGGTATAATGACTGAATAAAGAAACACCACTTCTTTTTTAGAAAACCAAGCCAAACCCTGGGTTTCTCTGAGTATCTTTGCCTGCCCCCTGTCCCCCCGCTGCTGAAGAAGCCCCCCTGTCCCCCCACTGCTGAAGAAGTCCCCACCTGCAGCCATGAGTCTCAAGACCACTGACACCTTTACTGGGTCACATAAGCAACAAAGGCAACGACAGAGGCCTCTTCCCAGGAGCTGGCAGTCTGCACTGGCTCAGAGGCAAGGGCTCAGGGGGAAGCCACAGCCAAAGGAGAGGGTGACGACGCCAGGGCACGATGGCCAGCCGCGGAGTTCCTGAGGTTGGGGGTGCTTAACAATGGGAGATGGGCACAGCTGATGCCCCTCCCTGTAAAGGAAGCCCCCCCTTGGGGAGTCACAAACAAAAGAGGGAAAGGGGGCATCGGAGGAAGGCCCTGGAGCCACCCCCCCTTACAGTCCTGGGACTCACAGCAGATACACACACACACACACACACACTGCCTTCCCCCTGGCAGAGCAGCCTGCGTCTCAGTTTTTGCCAGGCTTCAGGAGATGGATCAGCGGGGTGGGTGGGGATCCCTCCTGGGTCCCTGAAGGGTGTTCATCAGCCCCCTGGCATCCTCCAAGGCAAGGGCTGGCTGCTCCCAGCTCAGAAGTCTTCATCCCAGCCGGAGAATTCCTCGTCGGGGAGGTGCCGCGAAAGGGAGAAGCGCTTGAAGTTGGCATAGGGGGGCCCTGGAGGAGGGGGGGAGAGAGAGAGAGGAGGCAGCAGTTTGGGCCAAAAGTGACGTGTCCCCCCCCTGCCCCCCCGCCCACTTGCTGGATGGTGTGGGAAGTCGGTAGGGGGTGGGCAGTGGAGCCGCCAAGACAGCCCCCCCTCCCTACCTGCTTGAGGAGCACTATGGTGGGGGCTTCCATCTGTTGCAGGGCCAGCTTCTTCCAAGAGAGAGAACTGAACCACCTGGGGGCACAAGGAGGAATCGGGCATGAGGAGGAGGAGGAGGAGAATTGGGGGGGGCACAGTGCCCACGATACCCAGCCTCCTCTCTCCCACTACCAACTCCATAGTCCTGTGTCCACCCCCCCACCCCAAGCAGCTCTCAGGTGCCATCCCACCATACAGGCTGGGCCCAAGAGAGGCAACTTCCCTCCCTCTTTCCAGCTTTGTGCTGCCCCCCCACCCCAATGCCTCGAAAAGCCTTTGGCTTCATGCCAAGAAAAAGCCCTGGCGTGGCTCAGTGGGGGGGGGGGGGTGGGGTGGGGAGACCATCCCAGGGACCACCAGCATCTCCCTCCCCAGATCAGAGTCACAGGAGGCGGCTCTGCAGCACATTGTCCAGAACGGTCGCCAGGGCTGTCCAGGAAGGGCCAGACAAGGAGCGGAAGCAGCAGCAGCAGCAGCAGCAGCAGCTGAAAGGCTCTGCTAGACAGGCGATGCCGTGTGAATGAAGCCTCCACATACCTGCCTCTCTTTCCTAAGGCCTGACTGCAGGCAGGGAGCAAACCAAGGCGGGAGAAGGCTCTGCTGGGAGTACAAGCCCCATTGCCCACTAGTCACTCCCAACAGACTCCCCCTCTTCCTCTTCACTCCTCATGTCCTTCCCTGACTGACAGCAATGGCTGCCTGGCTGGAGGGCGCTTCCAGGGCCAACCTTGGGTCTGTGGTCTCTCCCACCCATGAGCACCCTTCTCCCCTGCCCACTGGGGCAAAGGGCCCCTTGAACCTCCTGACTGACCTGACCTGCCGCTCCAGCCTGGATCAGGAATTCTGGCCTACCTCTGCCCAGCTCTGGCTCTGCCCCAGATATTCCCTCCCCTCCCCCTTCCCCCTTCCCCCTTGCCCCTCTCCTCAGAGTCCTCCTTGGGAGATCCACCTGTGCTTCCGGATGCCCCGGATTCCGCTGCTGGTGTTGCCAAGTCGCTGTCCTGGTCGGCGCCTGCAGTGGAAGCGCAAAGTTGGTTTGGTTTCTTTGCAGGGATCAGGGAGACAGGCACGGACACAATCCCACCCCTTTGCCACCGGGTAAAAAGAAAGGATCCCTGGTGGGAAGGGCGGGAGATCTCCAGCAGTCCAAGGCCCTCTCTAATGAACCTGCTCCCCCCCCACCGCTCCCGATTTTTCTCACAACAGCAGTTTTCAACTGCATGGAAACCCCTTATCTAGAAGCCAAGTGGATTTTTAGTTTTCCAATTAAAGGATGGAGGTATCCAGGAAAATGATGCTAGGAGGAAGAGGAGGAGGAGGAGGAGGAGGAGGAGGAAGAGGAGGAGGAGGAGGGAGATGGGAGCCTATTTTTTGCTGAATTTAATCATTTTCCCAGTTGTGGAGGCCATGGGGGCTTTCAGAGGCAATTAAAAGATAGCCAGTTTTGTGGTTGAAGGGTTGTGATCCTGGGAAGGTGTTTTTTTTTTGGGGGGGGGCTGCACACGTCTGAGAGGACACATGTTGATTGTTACACCCAATGGTTTAACAATGCACTGAAAGACCACAAGCCAAGCAGCAGCAGCAGCAGCACTTCTTGTAAGGGTTGGGGGTTGGGGGGTGGACTTTCTCCAGCAGGACCTGCCCTGGGACGGGCACTTGTTTTCTGTGGAACTTCCTTCTGACTAAGGCAGTTGCCACTGAAGAATCCCATTTAGAAAATGGGGGACTCTCTCTCCTCCACAGCATTTGATTGCCCCGATAAATGAGCACCAATCCTGCTCAAGCCATGGCTTATTCTCAAACGGGAGAAAAGGACCATTTCTGGAGACGCAGAATCCAAATCCCCACCATGGCCCCTGCCCGCAGGCTTAGGGAATCAGGAGGATGGATTGGAGGAAGAGGTTGCCTCTGTGTGTGTGTGCGGGGGGGGGCGTTCCCAAATCACAGAGTAAGGGGGCTGGAAGTCCACGGAGAGTCCAACCCCCTGCCCAAGGCAGGAACCCACGACAGGAGCCTCTGCACAGGAAGTACGGGGTGCCCCCTACCTAAGCACTGAAAGCAAGTAGAGAACCAGCCAAGAGACACCGGCCGGCCGTGGGCCTCCAAGGAAACCCATTTCCTCCAACTGGAAGTAGGGCTGCAGGCTTTTCCGTCTTGAACATAAAGGCCTCGGGGAATGTTCGGGGTTTGCATTAAGTGTCTCTCCCTGCTCTCTTTTTTTTTGGGGGGGGTCTAGCAGCCTCAGGGTCTGCAGAGCACTTAGGTCAGGCCTGCCCAAAGTCCGGCCCGGGGGCCAAATCCGGCCCGTCAGGCCATTCTGAGTGGCCCGCAGCTGGCTGGCCTGCCCCTCCCTCCCCCTCCTTCACCCCATGTTTTTTTTTAAAGAAAGTGGGTGGGGCTTGCAGTGAGGTGGCAGGGTTGGGGAGCAACCGGCCCCTGGCCCATTCTCAGCCACCAAATCTGGCCCTCCTTACAAAAAGTTTGGGCACCCCTGACTGAGGCTGTTTCTGAGGGGAACCGTTTCTAATGCTCTCGCCTTGTGAACATTCACAACAAAATGCAAGGCACAATGGCAATCTTAAAACACATGCATGCACACACACAAAATTCCTGCTCCGGGGGGTGGGTTGGGCCTGATCATGCTCAGGGGGGGGGGGGGGGGTTGCGTCAAGCTGAAACCTGGGATTCTGTTCCGTCTGCACTCGTGCATGAGTTGAACAGGGCACAGGGATCACCCAAGAGCTGCCCCTCTTTCACACACAGGACAGTGCCCCCCCTCCTCCCCAGCACAGGGTGGATCAGGCCCCAGCTAGGAGACCCACCTGCACAGCTTGGCCACAATAGAGCAGGCTGCTTCGCTCACAAACGCGGGGAAGGAGAAGATGCCATCCATTATCTTGCTGTAGATTTTCTGAGGTTCCGCACTGTGGAATGGGGGCTGTGGGGAGCAGGATATGGGGTTTGTGATGAGGAATGTCCCTGCGCCACAAGACCAACCCCCTACCCCCCTCCCCGGCCACAGATGGGGAACCTGCCCTCCCTCCCTGCCATGGCCTCCTCTCCTGGCCTTCTGCCTCACAAGAGAGGGTGGGGGGCTCCCTCTTTTGGTGGTGGGGGGGCAATTTGGGATGGGCTCTCCAGCAACCCCACCAGTTGATCCTCTGCCCCCAAGAGCCCCACTGCCAGATGGAGGAGGCGGCTGGGGCAGGCCCCTCTCCATCCATGGGGCAATGTCCTTCTTTGGTCTTCCCCCTGTCCTCCCACCAGGTGCTGCTGGGACTTCCCTGCAGGGGGACACTGCCCCCACCACAATGTTGTTTGGGAGTGGGTGGGTGGGTGGGTGGGCTCACCGTCCTACAAGCATCTCAAAGATGAGCACCCCCAGGGTCCAGAAGTCCACAGCAAAGTCGTGGCCCTCATGACGCAGAATCTCTGGAGCCAGGTACTCAGGAGTCCCGCAAAAGGAGTAGGTCTTCTCCCCACGCTTCAGGGCCTTGGCAAAGCCAAAAGTCCACCTGGAACAAACAGAGCCGATGCCCTTGGAGGCAGAGGGAGCCTCACAGAGACCCACGGCTCAGTGGCAGAGGCCCAAGACGACGAAGAAACCCCCGTGTGGCCATGGCCTTCAGGCCCTCGCTGGGCCCCTCCTGAAGGCTTTCAGCCATCCCCAGTTGGGAAAAGGTTGGCAGGCCGAGAGAAGGAGCAGTGGGGGGGGGGTGGCTGGGACTTCTGCTGTCTCACACATACAAACCAGCTCCCTTGCTTCCCTGAATGAGGCGTCTCTCTGGGAGCCCCCTTTTCCCTCCCCGACACATCCGGGTGATCAAGAGGGCCCAGGGGCAGCTTCAGAGCCTGTGTCCACTGGCAGCAAATGCTGGCCCTCCCTCCCACTTGCCTCCAGGCAAAGGGGCCACAGTTCCCTTCCTTCCCCCTCCCCAGGCAGGAGGAGCCCCACAGCTCTTTCCGGAATGATCTCCCTCCCTTCTCTCCCCCTCCCACTGCGGGATTACCAGTTTGACGTAACCCTTGGCATCCAACATCAGGTTCTCGGGCTTCAGATCACGGTAGACGATGCCCTGGGTGTGCAGGTAGTCCAGGGCCTCCACCACGCAGGCTGAACAGAAGACAGCCACTGGCTCTGAGAAGCAGCGGCTGGAGGGAGGCAGGGAGGGGTGGGGGACAGGTGGTGGCAGGGGAACTGCTCAGGAGCCCAGCAGCATACAGGAAATCCACCCCCACACCCTCCAGAGGCACCACCTCTGCCCCACACCCAGCAGAGCAGCGGTTCCAGGCCATCTGAGGGTCATCTGAGCAGCAGCAGCAGCCTCTACAGAGAGATGGACAGCTCAGCCTCCCTTGCAGACCCATGAGGGCCCGCCTGGATTCTCGGGCCCTGTTTCATACTTTCTCTCCCCCCCCGCAGATATGGAAGGGATGCATTTGTGCTGCCTTGGGAGTCTCTCAAGGAGAAAGGCTGGGGAAGGATATTTTATATAAAATAAATACATTTTGGGGATGGGGGGTACCCAGAAGCGGGTGTCATAGGTGAGGCTGGGAAATTACGGAAGAACCCAATGACCTCATTGTAAAAAAAAATCGTGGTGGTCAGGGAGGGAAGGGGCCTAAGAGAGCCCTGCTGGCAGCTCTTGGAGTGGCCCTCCCCTGCAGCCCTCTCCTCCCGCAGCCCCCATGGGACTCCCTGCTCCGCAATGCAGCGGGGAGGGAGGCCCTCCCGCACCCAGGATCGACCCGCAGCAACCCCTGCCTGCCCTTACACCTCACGTAGCTTGGCCCACAGCTCTCCTCCTTGGCAGAATTCCAGCAGCAGGTAGACGTGGCGGCTGTCCCGGAAAGTGGCGAAGAGCCTGAAAAGGGCGGGGGGGGGGCGGAGGAATGGAGGAAGGGTCGCTTCCCAGGAGCCCCAGCCGCTGCTTCCGGGAAGGGCTGGGCTGCTGCCTTTGTGGCTGAAGTGACCCAGTAAAGCCCTCTCCCCCTCAGGTATGCTGCCTACTTAGGTGGGGGGCTTAATTGTTCCTCTCCCCCCCCGCCCCACCTTCAGCAGAAAGACTTGGTCTGGGTTGGGAAGCAGCCACGGTTCCCATCCCGCTGGACACCAGGCTGGGCCAGCCAGCGGGGGGGGATGGGGGAGAGGGGAATGGGAACCCCCCCCAGCCTCTCCCCTGGCGGCCCTCCTCTCTGCCACCCTCCCAACGCCGCCCCCCCCCGCTCCGCCCACCTGACGATGAAAGGGCAGCGGCTTTGGAGCAGAACTTGCTTCTCCATCAGCACGTGCTCCTGCTGCCGCTTCTGCACCACGTGGTCCTTCCGCAAGCGCTTGAGGGCGAAGAGACGCTCCTCTCCCGACGGGGCCCCCTCCTCCACGCTCCGCACCTACGCAAGCCGGGCGAGGAAGGAGCGCGTCGGCTCCTCGAGGTCCCGCCCGGGGAATCAGGCTGCGCGGGGAAGGGGGGCAAGGGGTGGGGGGCAAGGGGTGGGGGGCAAGGGGTGGGGGGCAAGGGGGGGCTCCCCGGGAACGTGGGGTCCTCAGAACGGAGGCGGGCGAGAGAAGCAGGATCGAGGTCCCACGGGCGCGCCCCCCCTCCCCGCCAGCCCTCCCTCCCGGAGTTTCCGCTCAGCCGCCGCCTCGGCCTCCCCATCCTCCCGCCCCGGGCCCCCAAGGTCCGTAGCACGACGGGTTCCTCGCCGGGGCTTTCTCTGACGGGCGGAGAACGGGCCGCCCGCGGGGACCGGGGCCGGGGAGCCGCCCGCCTCCCTGCACAAAGCCGGGGCCGCCCTTACCAGCTCCACGGTTCCAAAGCCTCCCGTGCCCAGGACCACCGGTCGCCCGCGGTGCTCTCCGTCCTCGTAGAACACGGGCTCTAGGTCCTGCAGGCGCATCGGGGCGGGCGCCCCCTCCAGCAAGGAGCCGCTGCGGATCGAGGGAGGGAAGGAAGGGCGAATGAAGGCACGGCGGGGCCAGGAGCCTCCTGTGCCCACCCGCCGGAGAGGACGCCGGGCACTCCAAGAGCCCGACGTGGGAGCCCGACGAGACTCGCCTGGGAACTTCTGTGGCTCCCAGCCCGCCTCGTTTCTCCCGGGCGACCAACGGGCAGCGGCGGATCTGGTGCGGACTCCGAGAACGCGCCCCGCGGAAGGAGAGACCTCGTGAAGGGTCCTCAATTCTTGGAGGGGCGCCGCCGCGGGTGCTGATGTGATGCAGCTCCCATCAGCCCCCGCCAGCACAGCCCAGGCGGAGGAGCCATGGGACATGTAGTCCTCGAGCGGAGGGGATGGACGTGCGTCGCCCCCCCCCCCCAGTTGGTCTGCCGCTCTGGGTGGATCCAGCCGTGCTGAGCGGCACAGAGCCACCCCACCCCATTGGTGGCCGGTCGGGACTCAAAGGCAAGTCCGGCTTTGAGTACCAGTTCCCATGACAGGAGCAGGCACCCTCCCGGTTCTCCCTGGACACCCCGGCAGGACGCAGGCATGCGTGCTCCCACCCGTACAATGGGGCGCTGCTGCTCCTTTACCCAGGCTGCTGGTCCTGGGGGGCGACACGCAGGGATCTCCAGTAACAGCCCAGGGAGAAGATGGGAATGTAGACAGATTACAGGCTTGTGTTTTGGGAGAAGAGAGGTCAAGGGCTGAGGAGGAGCATTTGGCCTCTGGAGCACCTGTTTGCCCCCCCCCTTTCACTAACACAAATGATTCCTTAAACTTCAGCCTTGCTGCTCCCCCCCCCCCCAATTGTTAGTGAAACCAATCTGGGTTTTTTGCTGTGCTGGAAGAGAAGGCAGACCCAGGAGGTGGTTGTTGGGGCTTTATGCCTGGTGCAGCAACCCCTTCACAAACTGACAGCGAGACTCAAGGGATGCACCCCTTAGTCTGAGCTGGGAGAAGTGCCATTTTAGAGGACAGACCCCAGAACTGCCAGCTTCTATCCCCCCCCCCGCCACCGCCGCCTACATAGGAAAGGCTACTCTGTCTTCCAGAAAGAGAGTCCTACTCCCCCCCCCCACACACACACCCTTTCTTCGCATCCCCTGCAGTGGCCACAGGCCACCTCCTTCTCCCCCTGCAGCCTGAGTGGAGCTGGGGGCCACTGGAGCACCCCAGGTCTTCTGCCCTGATCCCCATTTCAGAATCCACTTCTTTTTTTTCCCCTTTTCTTTTTGCCTTAGCTACACAGCAGTGCTCAAGGCATCTTGCAACCATCATAAGAGGGAGAAGAACCAAGATCTCTTTGTGTTTCCACTGGCAACCTTTTCTGCAAGAAGCACCAGCAGAGACGTCCCTCTGTTGAGCTGACCAGTGGCCTGCAGCTTTCCAGCACAGCAGTGGCAGTGGCCGCTGAAGGGAATTGCACCCAGACATCACTCGGAGGGCTAGAAGTTGGCCGTTGTGGCTGCCAAATGTTGCCACTTCTGAGGCAGGCAGGGGCCAAGAGCATTGGCCTAAAAATTGGTGGGGCGTGATTTCCCCATCAAGATGGAAAACCACTTTGCATGGCCCTCGTGAGCAGCCCCTTTCCTGGCCCACAGGGCAACCCAGCCTGGAGTGTGAGGAGCTTCTAGCACTGTGACTATATGATAGGCAGCTAGGCTCATGCCTTGAGTACCTGGAGGGCCCAGCACTTGGGAAAAGGCAGGCAGAGAATTGGGGGCCAGGCATGGGGATCCTTCAGAGCTAAACAGAGGGAGGAGGATATGCCATGTGCTCTGGAGCAGGCAACCCCATGGAGCTGGCCACTAGCCGGGCAAGGCCTGGTGGCAGCCATGCTGGCCCAGAAACCTGGCAAAAAAAAAAAAAAACCCAGCAAAGGAGGTTTTGGATCACTGCATGGCTCCCGGCAATGCAGAGAGGAAAGGGCCTGAGTTGCCAGGGCTGCCTGCTTTTCCTGTTCCCTGCCAAGACTGACACGGGGACTCCCCCAGCAGAGGCTGTTCCTCCCCTCACCACCCCAGGCCATCCTGCCCTAAGGAGGCTGGTACTGACCGTCTAGCTTCAGAGGGTGGGTTGGCCTCTGGCACTGTTGCTTCCCTGCGAAATGAAAAGGAGAGCAGAGTGGTTAGAGAGAAGAATGCCCCCTTTCCTATTCCAGCGCACCTGGATCAACCTGTAGGCACCAGCCAAGCCCCCTAACCCACCCACCTCCAGAGAGAGAGAGAGAGAGAGAGAGAGAGAGAGAGAGAGAGAGAGAGAGAGAGAGAGAAGGAATGGAACTCAGGCCGTGCTTCCCATAAATGTAAGCATCCGTAGGTAGGGTAGAAGGAGTGCCCCCCCCGGGAGAAGCTGGATGGATGAGGAAACAAGCTCTCCAGTCCTGAACGGAGGCCACCTGGCCGACACCAAAGCCAGCTCAAGAGCAGCAGAAGAATGATGGGCGGCAGCATTGGGAAAAGGAGCCAGGCTCCAAAGCAGAGGCACACTCGTCCTGCTTCAACTGCAAGGACAGAGGGAGGGAGAGAAAGCATCCCCCAGCTCTCACTGCAAAAGGACCAGGCTTCTGACCACAAGCAGTGGAGGGAGAAGCCCATTTGAGGCCCCAAAGGGCCCCCACCCCTGTGTTCTACTTATGGCCCACGGTTGGGGTGCAGTGGCTCCCTGCCATGGATGGTCCAGCTGTGAATGGTCTTCTTGAGAAGGGAGGTGGACACCATGTGGACTACAACTCCCAGAAGCCTTCACCACCAGCTGTGCTGAACTGGGTTTCTGGGAGCTGCAGCCCAAGAATATCTAGGGACCCAAGGCTGGGAGGCAGTGGGCCCTAAAGATCTAAGTGTCCCCTTTTCTTTGCCACCTGATTCACCTGACGCTGGCTCACCTCTGCACCCATGTGGGACTTTGGGACTCACATGATCCAGGAAGTAGATAAAGATAACAAATAAAACAAAGAGAAAGAGAACCAGACCTTTGGCCGATTGGCAGCCCATCGGCCACAAATGGCTTCTTAACAAGAGCAGCAGAAATGACTTTTTCTCACCCAAACCAACCAACTGCAAAGGCAGCAGCTGAGAGAGACTGGCAGCTTGGCTAGGCCCTGAAAAAAGATTTTTGGGGTGGGGGGTGTCCGGACTAGGCTGAGAGGTTTGGTTCTGGGACTGAAGAGCTCGTGGTTCTCACGCAGGGCAGCTCCCAGAGGCCATTGGCCTTTGCATGGGGGGGGGTGCCCAGCTGGAAGGGGCCCCGTCGTACAGTGTGAATGCCTGAACTTTTGCCTCCCCCAAGTCTTATTGCATGACAAAGAAAATGGTGACAGATTGGTTCCCCCATTGATTAATCATCACATGGTGAGCAACCTCTGAAGCAGGGCCGCCTGGAAGGTACTGTGGGACTCCAATAGGATGTGGCCCCAAGACCCTTTCTTTCCACCGGCTGCTTTTGCTCTCAATGTAGCAACCCTGGAAGAAGGAGCAAGGAAGCAGCCTCTGGGAGGTCCCTGCTAAAAAGAGACCAGGAAGGAAGTGTGCTCTCTTTCTCTTGCCAGGGCACAAGGGCCCCATGCTGGCTGGGCAGGAACCTGGCGGAACAGCATTGAGCCCTTGTGGGGCAGGGCTTCTCTGTCCTTGGCTTTGGGTTGGGGTGAGAGCCACCAGCCCAGGGATTCACCACATCCCACCCACACCCACCCCTTTATCTTCCAGGAGAGTTGGACACTTACGGCTCACGAGGGGCACACATCGGGCTCAGCTCCTGGAAATCTCTGGGGAGGGGAGGGGGAGGAAAGAGGAGCCATTAGCAGGGGTGCCACTGGGAGACAGCCCACTCCCACCCCATGACTGTTCACTGGAAAGAGATAGGAGCCCTGCGGCAGCATCCTCCCCACCCCACCCCAGCCCACCTCCAACCCATAAGGCAGCTACAGCCAATGCCCAGAGCAAGCTGGCCAGGCAAACCAGGGATCCTCGAGAAACCTGGCCCGGCACTTTTCCACCGGGGCAGCAGCTGTGCCATATGATCAAAAAGAAAAACAAAAAAGTCCACCTTCAAATGAAAATAAAAGGCAAGCAGCTGCTTTTTGGATATGTGTGTGTGTGTGTGTGTGTGTGTGCGCGCACACACACACACACACACACACACACACACATTTTCATCACTGAAGGGGCAACATTTGGGCTGAGGGGGTGTCTCTCCAAACTCCTCTCCCCACCCCAACACTCCAGGCTGTGGGCACACTACTGCCTCCAGATGACCGTTTTCAGGGAACACTCAGCAGAGGAGACAAGTGGCTTCCCCCCCCCAGAAGAGTCCCCAGGCAGCCTGAGGGCCACTTGCCCCTGGCGCTGTCGGGATGGCCAGTCTTTTTTATAATCTTTTAGAAAACTGGGGTGCCGTTAGTCACAGCAGCGACAACAGAGAAGGCAAAGCCATACAAATGGAGGTGGGGGGGGGAGAGTGCAGCAGCAGAAGCAAGACCAGCTTCCTCGCCCCCCTCCCCTTCCGCCCCCTTCATGCTGTGCCTAAGCAGCCGCAGATAGGGAGTCTGTAGGTGGGGGACCCTCTTTTGAAAAGCGTGTCAAACAGTGTCTGGAAATTGTGGGCCTTTTACATAAAAGCAAGAGGCAGCATGAAAGAGGAAGGTCATGGTTGCACAAAAAAGTTAATTTCCCACAACGGGAGCACCAGGAGGGTCCCGCAGGGCAGCTGTTTGTTGGGCTTATTGCACAGCTAAAAGTCACTTCCAGATGTTTATCAAGTGGTGATGCCTTCCTCTGCTGAGTTGTTTCCCACCGAGGTCTGTGCGTCAGGCAAAGCCCACACCTGACCTAGAAACTACGCTTTGTGTCTCTTTTCCTTGTGTAACCCTCTTCTTTGGTTGCAGGCAGAGTCGTCCTGTTTCTGAGCACAGGAGGCAGCTTGCAAGGGGGAAAGGGAGCAGGTGTTTGTTGATAAAAGTGTGGCCATGTTTTGGCCTGGGATCTTCTTTCATCAAACAGGTTTTTCATCCTTCCAAAACCCTCCCTGACCTATTGGACCAGAAGAGAGTGTGTGGAAGAAATGTGTGGGAATAAGCCTTTGCCACTTGCCAGTCTCCTCCTCAGCTGCCGCTGCCACCCCCCCCTTGGGTTGCTTCTGACTTATCCCAACCCTTTGGCACTTGAATGCTTCTAAAAGAGGCAAAGCTGTCATGTGACCTTAAAGGTTTTTTAGCTTTGCTGTGACAGATGAAGCTGGTGTGGATTAAAGTCAACTTCATCAGAACCTTGAAGCATCCTCCTCTGATGGTCTTTGCAAGGTGGAGAGTGGGATGAAAAGGTGATAAAAGGCCAAGTGGACAGCAGGACAGCCGGTGGTTGTGCAGTGCCCCCCACCCCCACCCCTATTCTCACAGCCTTTGTATCTCTCGGGGGTGCAGGGGTGCCTGTCTGCCAAGGAGACTGTGGCTACCTGCTGCTCGTTGGCTCCAGCCACTGGGAATCCTCTGGTTTTCACCCCCACCATGCCCCCACCCACTAGGACTTTCCTTGTGTTGTTTTCAAGACCAACCCAGGTGCTTCCTCTCCCCTGGACTTCCATGGGATACGGTTCTCACCTGCCTTTGTTCCCCTGAGGTGAAAAAACAGAGGTCTTTCTAGCAACCCCTGGTTCACCTGCCCTCTGCCCCCTGGGTCAGGGAGAGGGAAGAAGCTAAGGAGCCAAATGTGGACAGGTGGGCATGGGCTCAGCAGTTTTGACCCCACCCCCCAAGGCCAAGGGCAGGGGAAGTCTCCTTCAAAGCAATTCCCGGTTGTCCTGGGGCTGCTTGGTCCAGGGTGCCAATGACCCCACAGCCTGGCTCCCTCTTGAACCCCCTTCACCCTCAGCCCATCTACAGCCCTGTGCCTGTTTTCTGACAGATGCACCTGTAACCAGGTGGCATCTGTAGCTGCCTCCTCCCTTGACCCAAATGGGTGGCACGCAGCTCTTCTGGGGCATCTGGAGCCACACCCCGAGAGGTTTTTGCTCTGCAAGGCGTGTTGGCTGGAGGAAAGAGAATGCTCTCTTGGCCCTATTCGCCTGGCACAAAAGCCCATCAGAGGGTTACCCTCTCCATATCTGGCGCACCCAAAGTGTGGGGGGGAGAGAGAGAGAACTCCCACCTACACCTGAGTCCTCTTGCTGATGGCCTCTTCTGAATAGCCACCCCTGACTCCCTCCTCTGCAAGGCAGAGCCCAGTGTCAGCCAGTATCTTCACCTACTGCTGTCCTAGCTGCTTCTGTTACAGTGGGTGTTGCACTCACACCCAGGTGGCCCCATGGCTTTATGGATACATGGCCACCAAGAGATCCATGTAGCTAGTCAATCTGCCCCGTTGGCTTCCCTTTAAAGCACCCCTGCTTTTTTTTTCTCCTTGTCTATCTTTACATTCCTTTGATCAGTGCCTCCCATCCATCTGGAGGGAGGTTGAGGTGTGAATTTCAGATAGGGACCCAAGGCAGTCTCTTCCCAAAACCCTTCTGTCTGCCTGTTTGCAAAATGAGGGCAATGTTATTTGCGCACGTGTATGCACACACACACCATGGGGGCTCTATGGGGAGAGGATTTGGGGACTTGCAGGCACCCCTTTTTCCAGGCTGTTTGCCTGCCTGCTTGCTTCCGTGCTTGCTTGTATACTGTCCCATTAGTGCAAACGCATGATTCTGTGGCACTGTCCTTGTTGCACACACCTCCCCCCCAGAAGGGTCCCACTCACTACTTACTCCTTGGCTATGGCGATGCAGGTGACCTCTTCCAGAGCCCGACAGCTAGCGGTCCGGCGAATGTTGCTGGGGTGAGAGGAAGCATGGAGGAGGGCATGGAAGGAGAGAGGAGGGCGGGTCAGGAGTGCCTGGGCCACCGTGGCAGCTGCTGCATGCCAGGAACCAAAGTGGCACTCTGACCTGGCCGCGGCAATCGCACCAGGGTGGTCAGGAGGGAAGATTCTGCTGGTCCCGATGCTTGGGGAAATGTGGGTGGGAGGACACACACACACACACACACACACACGGAGAGACCACTCCCATCCCTCTGTGGGACATGCGGGCACGCCTTCCACACACCCCACGCCCACCCCCATACCCGCGTGGGTGTGGGTGCGTGGGCGCACGTGTACCGAATGAGGGCGAGCTCCCCGAAGTGGTCGCCACCCTTGAGCACCCGGATGAACTCCTCATGGCCGTCCACGTTCCTGGTCACCTCCACCTGGGACGGGAAGGAGGGCGGCAGGCGTGAAGGAGCCGAGGCGGCGAGCGGCGGGCAGGCGGGAAGTGGGGGGGGAGGGTTTGCCCAGGTGGGGACGTGGGCGGCTGAAAAGGGAGGGGCCGGGGAGCTGCAGGCCAGCCAATGGCTGCAGCCGGAGAGTGGGCAAGAAAACAGAGGCTCCACCCCTTTCCCCTCCTCCTGGGGAAAGAGCGCCTGAAGTTTAAGGGTGGGGCTGCCACCTGTCTACCCCCCCCCCAAACACTCCCACGGGACCTGCTTGACGGGAGCCAGACCGCTGGAGAAGATTGCTTTGAAGGACGGCACATCACACACGCGCGGGGGGCGGGGGCGCGGGGGGGGCGGGGGGGCGGGTGTCGGGGTGGTGGTGGTGCTGGGAGCCCCCTCGCCCGCCCGCCCGCCCGCCCCCATATCTGGCCTGAGCTGACCCCGGAGGTGGTCCAGGCCCTCCGAGGCAGCCACCAGCCTCAGCCCATCTCTGCCAACAAATGGGGGGGGCACTCTGCTGCGCGCATCCCGGGAAGGGGGCCCTTTGGCCTCCCCCCCCCTCCCAGGTTCTGGGGCCGAGCGAGGGAGGGAGGGAGGGAGGGAGGGAGGGGGCGAGCGGGAACCCACCTGGCCGCTGAGGACGAAGAAGAAGGTCCGGCCTTCGTCCCCTTGCTGGATGATGACCTCGTGGGGGAGGAACGTGCGCTGCAGGAGGCACAGAGGGCAGACCGGAGGAAGGGTAGCCGCGGTTTGGGGTTGGAATGGGGCGGCATTGGCCTCCCCACCCCCGTGAGCCTCCCCTCCCCCCACCCCCAAAGTGGCTACCTGTGAGCTTACCTCCTCTGCAGAGTCCAGCAGCTGTGAAAGGGCAGCATCGGAAAGGCCCTGGAGGGGCTTCACCCTGTGGGGAGGACGGGAGACCTTCCGGTTACCACCAGCATTTTAATTAGGTGGTGTTTTTTAGCTGGGCTCATGGGCAGCAGGATTTTGTTATTATTTATGGTATATTGATTGTTTTAAAGTGTTTTGTATTTTACGGTTTTAACAATTATGCTGTTTTATAGTTTTAATAAAATGTAGTGGGACGGCTAATTTTTTTTTGTAAATAAATAAATAAATGCCCTGCTCCCCCCCCCCACAAACTCCTCCCAGGGCCTCTGGCATCCAGAGAGAGGGGGCCTTCCTCTCCTGGCCGGTGGCTCCTCCAGCCCTTTCTCCATGCTGCATGTACTCAGTGGCTCAAGGAGGCGGGTGGGGGGGTGTCTCCCTCCCCCATTGCAATTTGTCTCTCCCCCAAAGCCCCTCCGCCACCTCCTCCCTTGGTGCCCTCGGCTTCCCATGTGGCACACTCACCCTCGTAGGCCTGCAAGGACTTGAGCACGTCGCCGCTTGGCATTCTCCGTGACGATGGTGCGGTAAGTCTGCCGGTCAATGGCCCACAGCTGCACCCCGGTGAGTGCTGTGGAGTGGGGAGTGGGGGGCCCTGCCATCAATGGAGGGGGAAAGAGCTCCCAGGGCCCCCAGCCCTGTCCCCTTCTGCACCTCTGGGGGACCCAGGGACCTGTTGCCAGAGGCGTAGCTAAGGTTTTCAGTGCCCAGGGACAAAGTCAGTTTTCATGCCCCCCAATGGGCCGGGCAGGGGCTAAGGTGCCACGTAGAAGGCGGCAGTGGTGGCCAGGGACCCCCCCCCCCCGTGCTGGCCCTGGTAGGTCACCTGCAACACACCTTCCTGTGGCTCATGGGCAGGAAGCTGTGTGGCACCCAATTTGGTGCCCCCAGATGCTGCGCCCGGGGACAGATGTCCCCCTTTGCCCCCCCCCATAGCTACGCCACTGCCTGTTGCACCACACAGGCGGGAAGCCTCACTGAGCCTTGGCGCCAGGCGCCAGCCCCCCCCCCCGCAGTGGAAGGCAGGAGTTGTTTGCTTCCTCACAGGCATTTCCGCCCCTCACAAAGCGCAACTGTCACTTCACTTCCATGCCATTTAAAGTGTATGAGGGTGTTTCAGAATGGAATGTCAGTTTTCAACATTGCGCGTGGGCCGCTCTTGTGCCATTAACTTTCCGAAACACCCTCCCTGGCTCATCATGATGGATGCCCAGTGGTGCCTGGGGATCCTTTCATGTGGCAGAATCTCAGCACTCCCAGGATGCGGCTGCCTCCAAGTTCTGCCGGAGAAGGAAACAAGCTCCACTTGGGAGAGGAACCTCCTCAGCCCCTGGCTGTGTCCTGCCTGGCGGTGGCTGGTGGCGGTGGCGGGGAGAAAGAGAGCACGCAGACCCAGCCTCTGCTCTCCGGGAGTGAGTTGGCGAGGATGCTATTGTGCCATTGCCATGGCAACGGGACCAAGGATGCCCCAGCCCCAGCATCATCCAGCATGACTGGCAAAGGCGGCAGGGCCCACCAAGGCCCGAGTACAGGCACAGGGAGAGGAAATGGCAGCGGCTTGGCCCCCTCCCGGCCTCTGCCTCCCTCCCTCCCTCCCCCCAGCCCACCCTGCCATCCCCATCCAGCCATCCGGCTTCCTGAAGTCCCAGGAGAGAGAACAGCTACTTGTGGCCAGGGGTGGGTGGGGGTGGGGCGGGGTGGGGGCTGGGCTGGTTGCTTGCTAAATATCCTGCTCTGGGTTCTGAGGCTTGTCATTTTACATGGGTGGAAACATTTCCCATCCATTATATTTTATGAGCTCCTGCTTTCAAATTATTGCATAAAATTCCAGAGGGGTTGCCATGTTACTCTTCTGCCGCAAAACCAACAAAGAGATGCTGCCAGCATAATGCCGAACAGACACCGTGGGCCCAAGCGCTTGTGATGCAACCAACTTGTTTGTTTTCAAGCAGCTGTGGGGGGGGGGCTCTGGGGTGAAATGAAAACTCTCTTCTGAAGGCGCCCCCTGAAGGGAAGCACCGTTCGCTGCTCCTATCCTGTCCACCCCCCCCCATGGGCTCCTCACCACCCCAGGCAGCCTCCAGCAGCTTCCCATGTCGCCTGTCGCAAAAGGAGAGCCAATGGGCCTTGCGTTTGCTCTCCTCCTTCCTGCAGCTGCTCATGCCCCCACCCCCCCCACCCCAAGAGGGACTTCGGGGGTGGTCTTTTTCTGACAGCTTGGTCGCCTGTCCAGACTCAGGGGACCACGGCTCTGCTCCATGAGCAGAGAGGTGCATGTGTTGCACAGTGGGGGCGTGGGGGGGTTGGTCTTGTGCAGGTGTTGAAACCTCTGGGAGGGTCAGTCCTGGGGCAGGGATGCCCATTTGCCTCCTGCCCACACCCACCCACCCCTTCCTGCCTTACCTGTGACAGTGGCTGTCCGCTGGCAGTTGTACAGGACAGCCAACTCTCCAAACACATCCCCAGGGAGCAGGTGGCGCAGGTGGCGCCGTTTCTGCGTCACACTGAGTTCCCCTTCTGCCACGTAAAAAGAAACGTAGAGGGTTACACCGGCAGGTGGGCCATGCTGTGCGGACAGCATACCGGCTTATCCCCCCCTCCCAACCTGCCTGTCTCTCTCCCACCCCCCATTTCCATCTCAACCCCAGGGGCCCAGAGGAACAACCAGCCTGTGGCTGTGTCTGGTCCAGCAGGGCCTATGCTTGGTGGGGCCATGAGGGACCTCTGGGCCAGTGGCTGAGTCTCAGAGGGCTCGACCTGAGATCCCAAGACCAGGCTGGTGAGGGATCCAGCTCGTAACCCTGGAGAGCAGCTGTGGTTGATGGCAGAGATGGCACAACGGGACTGGAGGCACACCAAGGGCCAGGCTTAGGAGGAGGAGGGGGGCATCTCATGCTTCTGCCTCAGGGAGGCTCCAGGCCAGGGTGAGGGACACACAGCAGCAGCAGCAGCAGCAGCAGCAAAGAATGAACCCCCACACAGAAGAAAAGGACAGGGGCTGTGCTGTTCCCAGCAAAGCCCCCTTCCCCAGGAAAACCGCTGGAGAAAGCCTGCCCCTCCCGACAACCCCAAGGAATTCAGTGGTCCTTCTACCCCCCAGCAACCCATTCTGGGAGGCCCTTTGCCCACCGCTCTAGAGAGGAGAGAGAGGAGGGCCGGAGGCTGGCAGGAAAGGCCCCTTGCCTTTGAGGGATTGTGAGGAGCAGATGGGGAGGGGGAGGAGAGGGGAGAAGCCCCTAGCTAGAGAGCTGGAGTTGTGAGAGGAGAGTGTTGGGGGTGCCTGCAGGGAGCTGGGCTGAACCTTGCAAGCCAAAGGCCAAGCAAGAGCCTTGGGAGGGGGTGAGTGCAGGGTGGTGGTGGACCGGGTGGCCTTTCAGGCCCCTTCTAACCCCAGGATTCTCAGACGCTGCTTTGACCTTCGGCAGGGGCTCTCAGGGCAGCTCAGCCATGTCCCCCTGAGTGCTTTTGCGCCTACCTACAGGCACGTATACTCAGGCCCTCACCAGCCACGATGTACATGGTCTGTCCATCATCGCCTTCAGCCACAACAACGTCCCCAGCCTGGTACTGCTTTGGGGCGAAGCTCTCCACCAGGGGCTGGCTCTGCCCATCGCCCAGGCACCGCAGGAACTCGTTGCGCTTGACGGCTTCCAGGATGAGGCTGGCATCCCTGGGCAAGAGAGGAAAGCTGGCACTCAGGCTGGGCAGGAATTGCTGCCCCTCCCCTGTACCGCTGGCACTGCAACCCCACCTGGGCCAGCAGGAGATCCCTGGTGGGTGGGAGGAAGCCAGGCTTACCTGGGGGATTTGGGAACACATGGCACCTGCCAGTCACCATCAGTGTTCAGTGGCTCAGGGACGATTGCCTGCCCCCGGCTGCCCTGCCCCTCTTCCTCCCCTGGAGACTGGTCCTCTTCCCCCGCCGGCTCCTGGGCAGGCTCTGGGTCCTCCTCTGCAAAAGGGAAGGTGAGTTGCAGGGCACCCTTGAGGTCATCCAGTCCACACAACCCTCACCTTGCCGAAGCAGGGAACCTGGGGATGTTTGGGGGGAAAGGGAGTGGGAACCTCTGATTGGATCCCCCCACCCCCACCCTCTTCTCTCCTCCACCCTCTCCAGAATCCTCCTTGGCTCAGTCAGATCACCCTTCTCACCCTCCCTCCCTCCCCTGTTCCGCCCAGCATCTTTTCTGAACCGGGCATGGGTCTTCCCCTTTCTACAAATACCCACCTACCCCAATCACAGCAGTGCCCATAATTAGAAGGTCCACTTTGAAAGGGCCTTACTCAGGCAGTGTGGCCTAGTGCTTAGATGCAGGCAACTGGTCTGGAAAACCCTGGATCACCCTTTTCCCTCCCAGACCACCTGATATGGTTGCTCTTATTGGAATAGGAACTGGATCATGGGGCAGGGTGGGGTGGGACAGGGAGGGGGCAAAGGAGCAAAGCAAAGCAAAGTGTTCTGCTTATCTATCGCCCCATACCACTTCAAGTAGTCTCTGGGTGGTTTACAGTTTTTTAAATTACAGTATGCAGGCTACACATTGCCCCCCTCCCCCAGCAAGCTGGGTACTCATTTTACCAGCCCCGGAAGGATGGAAGGCTGAGTCAACCATGAGCCTGCTACCTGGGATTGAACCCCAGGTCGTGAGCACAGTTTTAGATGCAGGACAAGCATTTAACCACTGCACCACCAGGAAGCTGGTTTTGTTTGGCCCAATCCTTTCTGATGTTCCACTGGTTTTACCCTTCCCCTCGGGTCTGCCCTGGGCTTCGTCGAAGACCATTTGGGGGTGACTGTCAGTCCCTCCCTGTGCTAGTATCGGGGTGCATATGGCAGCAGCCTCCCGAAGACTGTGAACGACCGCAGGAGTCCCGGGGTGGCGTCATTGCGGAGTGGGGTGGGGGCTGATCCACTCCGGAAGCACCAGCTGGGTCCCACTTTTGTGATCGGCAGGGAAGGAAGCGATGCGAGAAGAATCGTGTCCCCCCACCCGGGGCTTTCCGGGACGACTGGGGCAGCGGGAGACAATGCGCTGCCTCCAGGCCGGGCGTGGCCCTCCGGCTCACCAAGGCCGGAGCTTTGGCGGAGCTTACCTGCCTCCCGAGGCAGGGGCTCCTTAGGCCAGCTTTGGAGGACACCTGTTGAACGTCAGCCCTGCCGAGCGGACCGGGGGAGCACCAAGGCGTCATGGGGTGGGGGTGAGGGGGGCCGACGGAGCAAGGGGAAGAGGGCGCGGGTCCGGGCGGCGTCGGCTTTAACGTGTGTGCCCGCCCGGCAGAGGGGAAGAAGCCGAGCTGCGCAACAGGTGCTGGCGACGGGGAAGGGGGCATTTGACTCGCAGCTCTACACGCCATCCAAAGGCACCACTCCTGCTCACCCCCCCCCCAATTGGAAGCTGCCCGCGCAGTAGCCGAGCTCCCCGTTCTAACCAAGGGGGAGGGCGAAGGGCGTTCTGGCCCCAGAAGGAGACCCCACTTCCCGCCCCCGCCCTGGGGCGTTCCCCCCTCCGAGGATTCCTGTCCCCCGCAGGGCCCTTCCCGGGTGGGCCCAACAGCGCCAGCCCCCTCTCAGCGCCTGCAGGCTCCCTCCTGCCCCGGAACAAGAGCCGGGCGCCTGGGGCTCTTCTTACCTGGCAGGGGCCGCGCCACGCTCTCCAGGAACGCCCTCTCCTCCTGGAGGCGCATCTCGCGCAGCCGAAGGTCCATGGCCGGCGCCGGGGCTCCCTCCCCTCGTGAATCGCCGCCGCGCAGGGAAGAGTTCTCTAGCTCTGCGAGAAAAAGGGCGCAAGGAGGAGACGGGGTGGGGGATGGGGGGGCAGAAGAAAGTCCGTCCGACTGCCCCACGGCCCGCCGGTCCACGACCTCCGCTGCCTCGCGCTTGGGCTGCGGAGCTCTGACCCCAGAGAGTGAGTGACCGGGTGGACCCCGCGCGGGAGCAGGAGGGAGAACCCACCCCGCTCTCTACACCCACCGACGGCAGCGCAGCGGCTCCCCGCCGAGCCGGTGCCTCTCCTCGCCGCCGCCCCGCCCCGCAGCTCCCCAGCCCTCCCGCGTCGGGCCGCCCCCACCCAGGCGGCACCTGAAGCTCCGCTCTCGAGCGTGGCTGTGAAGGAGCGCTTCTTTCTCTGGCAGCCGAGCGACCGGGCTGGCAGAGAAACTGTGCGGAGGGGGGGGGAGTGAATGAGTGAGTGAGTCACACCGCTTTCTGGGGTGGGGGGGGCAGGGGAGGGGGCGGGTTAACGTGCCCACCTAGGAGGCTCGGGCATGGCTGCCGCTGCCGATGCAGGAGCTCCTGCCCCCTGCGCCAGCGCCTGGCAAACAAGATGCCAACTTGTTACTAGGCAACCGGCCGCCGGCGTGCCAGTCAGTCCGTCAGTCAGCCAGCCAGGCGGCAGCGGCACCCGCGCCCCCCAGCTTTTCTACCGCGTGGTGGGGGTGGGGATGGGGGAGCTGCGGTGCCCGAAGCCCCCGGGGCAGGTGTGGCGTCTGTCTGGGGAAGCAACTGGCCGCCTTGGAGTCCGGAGTGGAAACGGGGCGCGCGTGGGGGAAGGGCGGCGGGGGGGGAGGAGCTGCGCCAGTCCAAAGTGTAGGCATTCCCAGCCCTGGCGGGCTCAGACGCAAGGAACGCGATCCCCACCCCCCGGGCGCCGCGGTGCTCCTTAGTGCCTCTCGGTTTCCCACGGAGGGCCTGGCCGCCGGGCCCCTCGGGGCGCTTCCTGCCCAACGGCTCCCCAAGCGGCCTGGTGCTGAGCGAGGGAGATGCTCGTGGCCCCTGAGGGTCAGAAGAACAACTTCTGCCGAGCCGGGAAAGAATCCAGCTCCTCCGGTGTCCCGTGGCGATAAGCGCGAGTGGTCCAGCCCCAGCCCCCAGCCCTTCTCTCGCCTCGGAGATCCCGTCTGAGGGATGTGCGTCTGAACAGGGCGCGCGATGCCCGCCCCAGTGCAACCCTAGACCAGCCCCCGAAAAATCCTGCCCGCCCGGCTAATATGGCGGGGGCAGTGGGGGCAGGAGACTTTCCCTCTCCCTCGGGTCTGGAGGGTCCCTGCTGTAAAGTCCGCCTTGGGTCCTTTTAAGGAGAAAGGCGGAATAAAATATCTTTCAACATACGACCCCTAAACTCCGCAGCAAATGGCTGCAAACTCCGCCTTACAAGTGTTTTCCCACCAGCTCCGGAGTTTGCAGGAAATTAAGTGCGACCCTGCCCACCTAAGGGCGACCCAGCTGCACTTTCTTGTACCTGCTTGAGGTGGGTGAAAATCCCCAGGTCCGGATTTAATCTGGTCAGTGCAGGGCTCTCCTGGCTTCTGCTTGTGTTTTTTTTTTGCCTCCCGCCCCTTTATGAGAAGAGGTGGGAGGAAAAAAAGCAAGCAGAAGAGAAACAAGAGAAATGGAGCTCCAGGAAGCTCCTCCAGGTGAGCTGCATTTTTCCTCTCTTTCTCTGGTGGGGAGGAAGGAAGAGCAAGGAACCCCTAAGATCTTTGGTCCGAATTTAAGGGGCCAGCGGATCTTAGGGGTCGTGTGAAAAGGCTAAGTACATGTAAATGACTACGGTAATGGCTGCGTTAAGGCGCCTTCCTCCTCCGCAGTCCCGACCCCGAAGAGAGTAAGGAAAGGAGGGGCCCACCCACGATCTCCAGCGGTGCCTCAGAGAGCTGGCCAACGTTACACACACTCCTCCAGACACACACACACTTCCCTCCCGGCCTCCCGGCTTCCGATCAGTGGCGGGCGGCTCGCTCTGGCGGGGCCTTATTGGTGCGCATGGAAAGCGGGCAAACGCGGTCTCGAAGCGGCTGGCGCCAGCCCCAGCCTCACCCTCCAAGGAAGGGCCAGGCGCCCCGCGGGGGGGGGGGGGAGTCCGAGGAAAAATCTCGGACCGCGAAAAGCCGTGCTCGTCCCTGGGCGGCTCCGGGAAGGACCAGGCGGGGAGACTGTCGGGCCTGCGTCTGGTGTCCCCGGCGCTCCTCGCCAGTGGTCGGCCGGGTGTACTCTGCACGTGTGCAGAACGACTGGTCTTTCCCCTTCTTGCAGAGCAGAGCGCCTGCTTCGAGGGAGAGCTCTCTCCAGCTGGATTTCGCGCTGCACGAAACCCCAGGACCCCGCCCGCCTCGGGTACCCGGGAGTCCTAAGTGCCGCACAGGACCTCGGACCGAAGCCCCCACCCCACCCCACCCCGCCCCGCCCCGCCTACGCCTCCGTGCTGAGGTTCAGGACCCTGCGAGGTTGCCTCCCTCCCTCCCTCCCTGTGCACCCGCCTGCGGCCACTTTTGGGGTTGGTCCGGTCCAAGCAGCCGCTCCTCCTAGCCCTGACCGCCCAGCAGCAAACGACCCCTCCTTCTCCGCCTCACCTTTCTCAAGCCCAGCTCCCGCGCCTCCCGATCCCCCCCCACTCCGCTGCCCGTGGGCGAACCTGCGCCTGAGACGCTTCCGTGGAGCCGGGGCAGCTGTGCTGCAGACGCGGCTGGCAGCCGCACCCTGCCTGCCAGTTACACATTAATCCAGGGGCAAAGAATCCCGGAGCGGATTTCTCCTCCTCCCTGAGCTCCCACCCCCATCCCCGAAGGTGCATCTCCAGCGGGAGGCCCGGATCGCCTTCCTCGCGGGGCGCCCATGAAGCAGCGGGGAGGCCTGGCCACAGTTGGACTTCAGACTTCTTGTGCTAAGCCACCCCAGGGACAGGGTGTTGAGGCGGAGTGGGTGGGAGGAAGGGGCCTTCCTTCCCTGCCTCTGAACTCAAAAGAGAGTAGGAACATTCTCCTCTGCCTTCCTGTCTCTCTCTGGAATCTGTTAAAGTCTGTTGCTGAAAGCAGTGATGTTTGTCCGTTTGCTGTTTGACCTATTAACAACAGTAAGTAAAGGAAAATGTTTTTATTCTTTCTGCTACTCAGAGTGTGTTATTGGGACTTTAAGTGTCAGATGATGAGAAGAGGGATGGACTACTCAGGAGAACCCCAAAGCTATTCTGCTGCACTTTGGCTGTGCAGTTAAAGGGGTTCCACAGAAAATTCAAAACTCTGCAGCAGCCAGAGGGTTCCTGGGTACTCTTCATTTCCTCCTGTGAGATGCAAAGGCCCTGTTCATGCTCGGGCTCCAGCGCTCTGGCAAGACAGATGCTCCCTTGCTGCTCAGGAGACAGAACTCTAAGTCCGTTGGTGCCAGAGAGAAGGCAGGTTGGCTTTTGCTCAGCTGTGGGTGCAAGAGACTCTCAGGACTGAGTCTGGAACAAAGGCTTGGCCAAGCTGCCTGTGAAGCCCCGGGCCCTTTGGGGGCTTCTCATGATGGCCCAAGAGAGCCAGGCTACTTAGGCCGCAGAGCTGAGCCAGGACCTGGTTGTGGGCAGTGCTGGATGGGGTGGCCAATGTCTCCCCATAGAAGCCACAGGGGAGGGGTGGATATGTTGTTGGTTGAGGCTGCCTGGTCCAAGCTGGGGAGCCACTGGCTTGCAGAGATCTGTGGGGGTGGGGGTGGTACTGTGGGGGCCCTGGGCCCTGCTGACATTGACTTCCCGCTTCCAGTCCCACTCTCCACCCCCACCCCCCAGTAGATCCTGCACCTTTGCTCTCACAGCACCGAGGTTAGGACAGTGGCTCCAGGAGGAGGAGCCACCAGAGAAGAGGGACAACTGAACCACCAATAAAACCCCAGAGCTCCCTTGAGCAGCCCAACCACTGAGACTCCTCTAGAATGGGCTCAGAGGGTGGTCAGTGAGTCCAGAAAGCCTTTGCCCTCCCACCCCGGCTGCTTCTTGGGGAGCCATCTCACATTTAGGAAGGGAGGGGGTGCCTGGCACCTTCCAGAATGTCCTTTCTTTTTACACCCACACACATGCACCCACACGTATGTATGTATGTATGTATGTATGTATGTATGCATGCATGCAGTTAAAAAAAGAGGTGTGCAGCTTGGGGGTGCATCCCTGAGACCAGATGTGCAGGTCACAGCAGTGGCCAGGAGTGCCTTTGCAGAATTAAAGCTAGTGCACCACTTACATCTGTTTCTTGAGAAACCTACTCTGGCCACTGTGACACGTGCCCTAGTGATGTCCTGGCTGGACTACTGTAAAGCACTCTATGTGGGGCTACCAATGGTAAGCCACAGAAAACTTCAATGGGTTCAGAACGCAGCAGCCAGATTGCTGACTGGGGTGGGTTACAGAGATCACATTACACCCCTACTAAAGCAGTTTCACTGCCTGCCAATCAGCTATTGGGCACAATTCAAAGTGCTGACCTTAACTTACAAAGCACTGTATGACCTGGGTCCTCACTACCTCAATGATCGAATCTCGCAGTATGAACTAGCTCAGTGCTAAGGTCATCAGGAGAGGTCATTCTCTCCATCCCGCCACCTTCAAAGGTGCATCTCATAAGAGCACATGAAAGGGCCTTTTCTGTTGCTGCTCCCAGGCTTTGTAACTCCCTCCTGCTGGAGGCCAGAACTGCCCCATCTCTGATGTCTTTCCGGAAGCAGGCCAAGACCTTCCTTTACAGCCAAACTTTCCCTTAATGATGGACTAGCTACTACACTACAGTATGTGACTTTTATATGGATTACCATGCATGACTGTGTTGACCGATTTCATAAGAACACCAGTGTTTTCCATGTTAGTTATTACCCCTCATAACAGATTTGTTTCTTTTTGTGGGCTCTTTGTAGCTTTAATGTTACCTTTTAATGCTCGAAGATGCCTCTTCTAATTCCCTGTTCTTAACCTGAATATGATTTAAGATGGTTTGGGTAGTGCTTTTTGGGTCTTAACACGTTGAGTTGAATGACCAACCTGGCCACAAGCAAAACAGATGATCTCTTGAGGCTCCCTCTGTCCAGATGTACTGGATGTCTCCCTTTCTATTTGTCGTGAAGCTGGGGTTCCCACATTTCTATCTCCCTTTGATGCAGATGTGAAAACCAAAATTGAGCAGACATACTCTGTTGATAAGCATGTATCTCATCTGCAACAAGTGCAAATTGCAAAGAGTTCCTAGGGTGGTGCAGTAAGGCCTGCTGTCTCAAATAATCAGGAATTGCACTCTGAATTTGCTCAAAAATTATTAACTCAGTGGCCTGATCCAGATTTTGGATCTGAGCTGCTCTCATCCATTCTATCACCCGATTACTAATTTCAGCTTGCAGTGAGCGAACACTTTGCTTATGATCCCATTTTGTATTTCTGAGTCAGTCTTGAAGACTGGAATGCAGTTCTCCTGTACTCTCTGGGCCATTCATCTTCTTTAAATCCAGCCCTCCGTCTCACCATGGGGCCATATACTCATCCTGGGGCACTGATTACAGTCTCTTCCTCCTCAAACTGGGGAATTAACTAACCACCCGATGCACCTTGAAACTCTGCCTGGGCGTTTGTAGATCAATGCGCTCAGCTCCTCAGAATGTTCAGCTCCTCAGAATGTTCAGCCCTCCGTTCCTTTCTCTTGGAATGCAAGGAGAGGTCAGAAATTAAGATAAGCTTTCCCAGCGCTAAGCTTGATAAAAGAATAAAAATATATCTTCACAGCTGCTCATTAGGCATTCCACACACTGCCTCCATGTCACGGAACTCAGAAGTAGGGGTGTAGCTAGCCAAGAATTACCTGAGTTCCTGTGGGTTCTTTTAAACAAAACAAATAGCCTGAGAGCAGCAGTTTAATGAAATCCTTTTATTCACTATTCTAAGTTACAAAAATGAAAAAATAACTCTTAAAAATAAATGAAAAATATAAAAATACTTATAAGATATAATCATATATTATTGCCTGAAAAATAATAAAGCCTATGATATTCTCACGTTTAATACTATGAAAATTACAAGAATAAGCTAGCTAGATCTAAATCTAACTGACTATATCTTGAAGCCGAAAATAAAGCAAGAGATTTTCCCAGACTTAATTACAAACTTCTATTTTCCCAGATGTCACGTGAAATAATTGACCAATGGTAGCTGTCTAATTTTCTCTAACTTATCTTATTATGTCTGGACTGTTACATTCCTTTGATAAGAGTCTAGCGACAAAGCTGTAAATGTACAGTTAATATTGAGCCTTATAAATCACACTATATCCCATCATGCTAATTTCCTTTTGTGCTGTGTCTCATCATCCTAATTCCATTACAGCCACCATCGCCCCTGCCCCCCACTGCCACTGCCATCACCCCACCTCTGCTGCCCCCACCACCCCGTCGCCATCATCCTTGCCACTGCCCCACTGCCCCCGCCCTCCCTGTCACCACCGACATCGCCAACTCGCTGCTGCTGTCGACCGCAGGGATGGCTACAGAAGCGGCAGGTAGTCCGAGGGCTGTTCAAAGTTGGACAGCCCTGCCCTATGCCAAGGGTGGATGAGCTGGTAGAAAAACTTGGAGCAGCTCATTTCTTGTCTTCCCTGGATCTTAACAAGGGCTACTGGCAAATTCTTTTAAGGATGGAAGACTGCGGGGGAAAAAACACTTTTTCAACTCCCAATGGCCTTTATCATTTAAATATATGCCTTTCGGGCTGCACGGAGCTGCAGCCTCCTTTCAAAGGTTGATATAGTACTGGAACCGGTCCATGCCTTTACAGCTGTAATGACGCAACACACACACACACACATTGATGATATCATTATATTTAGTGATAGCTGGGAGGCCCATGTGAATCACCTAAGACAGGTATGAGGTATTTTAGAGCGGGCTGGTCTCACTATTAACCCAAGCAAGTGCAAGATTACCTGTGATAAAGTTTCTTACCTAGGGCTCAAAATAGGTGGAGGACAAGTGGAACCTTTACCTGAGAAGGTAACCAAGGTGTCAGATTGGCTACGTCCCTGAACAAAATGGGAAGTCCAACAATTTATTGGGCTACCTAGTTATTACCGCCAATTTGTCCCACATTTTGCCGAGATAGCAGCACCTCTGACTGATCTAGTCAAGAAGGGACAGTCTAAAGTAGTGTGTTGGGGGCCCCTCAAGAGAAAGCTTTTCAAACCTTAAAGGACAAGCTGTGTTCCTACTCTGTCAGATACACACTGCACTTTAACTTACCATTCATGTTGCAAACTGATGCTTCTGAGAGGGGCCTAGGGGCAGTATTATCAAAAAAGGAATACCCAATCAACTTCCTTAGCAGGAAATTTAACTCCTAGGGAAGAAATATATGCCACCATTGAAAAGGAAATGCTAGCTGTTAGATGGGCCATGTATGCCTTAAGGGATTATCTATTGGGGGCCCTGTTTACACCAAGGAGAAAGGCAGGGTAAAAATACTCTTAAAGAAATAAAAATAAATAAATAAAATGGCTCAATCAAATGAAGGATACCAACTCTAGATTGACCCAATTGTATTTGGCTTTACAACGTTTCTCTTTTTCAATGTGCCACAAGAAAGGTACCTCCCATACTAACGCTGATTATTTCTTTTGCCAGGGCTCCTGGGCACAAGATATTCAAGAGAGGATGACATACTTGGGGGGTATGTGAGAAGAGGCGTGTGTCCCCCCTCTTCTCAAGAGCCAGAACTCGACTCAAGCTCATATACACTGGGAGGAACCACCAACCCTAAAAGGGGGAGATGAGAGGGGAGGGGGAAAAGAAAGGGACAGAAATGGAGAACAAGAGAGAAGCAAAGCAGAGAGAGAAATAAAGAGGGGAAACAAGGCAAAGACAGTTGAGCTCTAGGAGGTTGGATAAGTGAAGAGGTCCAGAGAAAGGAGGAATTGGTGGATGTAGTAAAAAAAAAAGACCACTGGAAGGGGAATGGGTAACTTTCCAACCCCTGTGGGAGGTGGCTGAGCGGGAGTGGAGCAAAAGAAGAGCAGTGAAGGCTCCATTTTGGGGGCAGACCATGTGGTGCGAGTGGAGGAAGAAGACTCGTGAGTATTTAGAGAGAGAGGGGCGTGGTGTAGCAGGACCCCCTGGGGAGATGAAGAAGGAGTGAGCTATGCCAAGATGTTTGGGCAACCAGACTCTGAAGTGAGAGGTGGAATGGGTGAGATATTAACCCATTGCCAGGAGGAATGACAAATCTTTAGTTGAACCCGGACGGAAAAGGGGAAGAGCCATTTTATATTTCTAAGTGGACCGCTCAACATGATGTGTCTATTGGACAATTAGAAGAGTTGTGGTCAGAAGCAGAGCCCCTGTTAGAGAACAAAGAGGAGCCTGTAAATGAAGACCCAGAATCAAGAGTTGTGTTCAAGAAAACTTTATTGTATTTTCAAGCAGCAGAGTCCCCCATCTCTTCATCCCATGGTGTGGACAAAGAGGGAGGGCGTGGTGGCGAGCCTCACAGGGGAGAGCTCTTTATTCCTGCTATTTTCACTCCCTGGTGAGCCTCATCAACATCTGAAATCAGTGTAAAATCTGTGGAGATTATCAGTCAATCCAGGTGAGTTTATCTGGAAGTTGAGTCATGGCAACTGGACTTCTTTTCTTGTGAGATTGAAACGTTTCGCTGCTCATCCAAACAGCTTCATTTGGACGAGCAGTGAATTGTTTGGATCTCACAACAAAAGAAGTCCAGTTGCCATGACTCAACTGCCAGATCAGTATGAAATAACAGACACAACAATGAAACATCATTGATGTTCTATGAAACTATAGACAAGCAATTCATTGCACTGAAGATTCTATTAGTATTACAGTGGTACCTTGTATAAAGGAATTAATTCGTTCCAACTGAAATTATGTTAATCAAATTTTCCTTTATACAAATTCCCATAGGAATGCATTGAAAACGGAGTGATCCAATTTTTATGTTGTATGGATTCTCCCCATAGACGATTATGTTAAGCAAATTTCCCCTATCTCCAGAATTTTTTATGTTGTACAGATTTTATGTTATACAAGCTGTTTGTTATACAAGGCTCCACTGTATTAACAATGTGCAAAGTGTAGCAGTGATGAAACATTGCCAAAACAGTTTAAGTGTAACATGGTAAAATGCCAAGGATGGAGCCAATGGCTTTTACATTGTATTCTCCCAAATTGGTGAAAATAACCCTTTGCCCTGAAGTAGCCTCTATATCCAGTACTTTTCATAAGTTTTACAAGCTTGATTCATCCACAGTGCCTCTATGTTCTGTATGTATGAGAATAAAACCCCCAAATTATTGAAAAGATATTACATGAAAGTTAAGGCACATTTACTTTCTCTGATAAAAATCTGCTTTATAGCTATGAGAAAAGCTGTTTGGTGCAAATGTTTAACGTGTAATAGTCACCCCAAATGCTTACAACTGTAGAAACTTTCAAACCAATATACAGTGATATCCTGACTTAAGAGCAGCTCGACTTAGGAACAATTCGACTTAAGAGCGGAAAACTGCTTGCATTTTAACTGCCACCTTACAAATTTTAGATATGGTCTGCTTGACTTGTATTTTTTTTTTTTTTTCATTTTTAACTTATTTTTTCAATTTTTTAGATAGGTACCCCGACTTAAGAATTGTTTGACTTAAGAGCATGCATTCAGAACGGATTAAATTCGTAAGTTGAGGTACCATTGTAATTCAAAATATATACAGGCAAAGCTTAAACTGAAGGCAAAATCTTAAGCCATGTTTCAATCTTCACTGAAATATGCACATTCAAAAGTCATCTAGACATTAAAGTTGCAAGCAAGGATTGAATTCATGTTATAATCATGGTTCAAAATTGCAGAAGCCTAAAAGGTACAATGACTACACCAAGAATAATGTTTTAATGACATTCCAAAAATGCAGGCAGCTGGCGGGATAGCTCACTGGGTTAGGCATCAGAGCCAGAAGTCGGGAGTTCAGTTCCCCCTCAGTGCCTCTGGGGAGAGAGAGAGAGAGAGAGAGAGAGAGAGAGAGAGAGAGACAACAGACACCCTGTATGGCCTTTGCAAAAAGGTCCATCATCCCAGGAGTTGCCCAGAAGAAGAGAAGGGTAAGCCACTCCTGAGGACTGCATGGAAAATCCTGTAGGCACATATAGCCATAAAAAAGCACAGTCAAAAAGCAGAGTGCAAATCTCTCAAACACATCCTCCTCACTTTGGGAGAGTACAAGCCAATATTTGTACCCTCTGCCCATTGCATATATGAGAAGCATTAAAGTTCTGTAGTTGCCCACCCCACCCATGGCCCTTTTGAATCTAAGGAAGGAAACCCATGCCAGAAACACATTGATCATGCCTGAGTGTCTTGCCTGCATTTGATAATGCAGCTTGTTGCTGTCAGCTAATTGTTTCACTATGCATATTTAAACTGCCTGGATGTTTTGGTTTGTCTGGGTAAGCATGTAGATAACCTCACACTCAGCTGACATTCTCTGTGGCCGATAAAATGGCCATCCGAACAGACATCTGGAGCAGTGCAGAAAAGGTTGTTAGGCTTGCTTTGTCATCAGTAAGGCTAGTTTTGCCATTGAAGCAGGGAAGCGACTTTCCCCATGGGCTGCTGCTCTGGTAGAAGACCATGGTCCTTCTAAAAGGGATTCTGCCTGGACTGTCGGACTATTAAATTATGGTGAGCTCAGCTGGTCTAGTGGAGCCAACAGCGATCATAGTGTCTTTTGTTAGTCTTATGAAATTAGCCATGTGCCACAAAGCAATAATAACAATCAAGTGCTGTCAAGCCAGTTCTGATTTATGATTACCCTTTTCAGATCTATTTATTGATAGATCACCCTTCTAGCCAAAGACCACTCTGGGCAGTTTATAAAATAACAGAAACAATAAAAACATCACTACAAGTGTAAAAAAAAAATTAGACACCATAAAACTATGAGAAAGGGAGGTCTTAGAGAGATGAAGTGAAAGATGGTGTTCCGTCTGCTGAGGTGGAAACATTGGGAAAACTGGGAGATGCAGAAGAGATATTAAAACGGGAAAATATTGATGACACAAAGGGAATGGGAAAAGAATCTTGAAATGAGTCACCTAAAGGGTTAATCCCAGGAGTGGTAGTGGAAGGAATGTGGGTGACGGACAAGGAGATGAGCGAATGGTATGAGGCGATGAAAATAGGGTTACTTCACCTCTGTTTTGTCTCTGTAGTTGTTGCATTTAAGAGTGGTACAAAAAATGTTACTTCATGTCCGTCTCGCAACAACTGAAATTTGTCTCGACCATGCCCCCAGAATGGGTGCTAAGCGAGACAAATCTGTACCTAGTGCCAGGGTTGGGTTTTCTCTTGTCCCTCTTCTCTTCTGCTTCCAGTCCCGGTTCAGACACCATGAGGTAACAACTGTACTGGTAACATTGTTAGCACAGCTTTTGTGTCCCTCTAGTGGTTAGTGGATGAAGTGACATATGTCATTAATTTCCCTATGGGAAAAAACATGCAACTCAAATTTATAAGAAAGAAAACATTATCAATGCTGCTGCGTTGGCATATGAAAACCAGAATATCAGTAAATCGAAATATTGAAATGGAAAAATTTTATATCCCCCACAAAAAAAGGAAAAAGGAAGTTAGACAAATTCAGTGTTTGTCACGGTACAAGACCGTGAGGTAACACTTATCACGAGGCAAGTTATCACAACCATGGGAACACTGGAAAAGGGACAAAACCACGTGATCGTGACTAACGCTGTCACGGTACAAAACTAGTTGCGTAACAAAGAAGGACGTGAAGTAACAGAGAGAGGTGTGCAATGTAGGGGTTCAAATGGAGAGGGAAAAGGCAGTTGGGGCAGTTGGTCCAACGGAATGGAGGGTACAAGTTCTCCCTGGGGACATTGGGCCGTGGATGGAGCCCACAGTGAGGGAAACACGAAGTCGGGCAGATCTGGGTGTACCAAGGTGGTCACGGCGTCCTTGTTCCGGCACAATATGTTCCGGGATGGAGAGAACTTCCTCTTATGCAAGGGGAAAGCCCATGATCTTTGGGAAGCCCCATTATTAAGGTTTGAAGAAAGAGAAATTGTTGTTGAAAATGAACAGCTAATGCTTTGTGTAATGTTCAAAAGTATGTGCTGGAGGAAGAAAAGGAGGAGCTCATGTTGTGCTTTGTTGAACAATAAAAGTTTATTGCATCTACAACCACCATCTGTCATCAATTCATCAGCAGAAGTTAACGTCAGTTTAGAACAACACAAACCAGGTCACAAAAATATAATATCACAAGAATTCAACAGTTACACATAAAACATTTAAAATGGCAGCATGCTGATCTTGGTAGCTGATAGTGTCATTGGGATCCCACGGATGGAGCAGAGTGGAATGCCTGTCTAAACAGCCAGGTGTTTAAAAGTGGCCAGCAAGGGGGCCAGGAGGCGGTTCCTCCCAGGAGGAGGACCAAGGAGAGAACTGGTTCTGTTCTTTCTTGTGGGCATCTCGTGTCAGGATTTAGCAACCTTCAGATGCTGCCATGGAGAGGATTTGGCTGGGAGGGACCACACTGGACCACGTCAACTATCAATCAGTCCAGCAGTAACCAATTATGCCTTTCCTTCCTGGGATTTTTTTGTTTTTGTTTTTGAGAGAGACCCGCCACTCCGCTTCAGCCTCCTTTCCCCTCGCTCTTTTCAGTTGAAGGCCTGCACTTCCTGCTGTGATCAAGAGGTGGCGCTGCGACGCAAGAGACTGGGAGGGAGGCAAAGGTCCTTCCAGAAGAGTGGTGGTGGTGGTGGTGGCATTTGAACCAAGAGGGTCTGGAAGCAGCTGGGTGGGTAGGTGGGAGAGGCTTTGCCGTCCATGGGGAAAGAGGTGCCACTCCGGTTTCGAGTTCCATGTTCCCTTTGGCTTCGGTTTTTCTCCAGTGACCCTTGTGCAGGTTCAAGGGGCCCGCCGGCTGCGGCTTCGGAAGCTATCCCTTTCGGCCTTCTTTGGCAGGAACAGGGTCAGGCAGGGCAAGGGGCGCCTTTCGCACAGCACTGAGGGAAATATCTACAGGTGCCGAAAGCAAAACGAGGGGGGGGGAGACCCTGCCTCAGAATCTGCCCCAGAGGTAATAGCTTTGTGAGGCCAACCAGAATGGCAGGAGGGAGGCAGGGGTGGATTTTTCTCTCCTGAGAGGATACGCCAAGAAGGAGGAAGGTGCTTGGCCAATGGCACTCCTTTGCATTCTTAATTTTCAAGTGTCATATCACAGTAATATAATTGTAAACATAGGGCCTCATAGTGTACTGCAATATCTTTGCAATATGCAGTGTATTGAGCCAGTATTTAAATACTGTACAACTTTGAACAGGCCAAGGTCTACTTTTTCCAGCCCAAAGTGCCTGAAGGCTACTACACTAAAACCTCTACTTATGAATTTTATCCGTTCCGAGCACATGCTCATAAGAAAAAACTTTTGTAAGTAGAGCATCCCATAGGAATGCGTTGAAAACCAATCAATCTGTTCTGGAGGGAACAGATTTCAATGCACTATGGCCCTTGAACTGCCCCTTTCGGCTGAGACAGTGGGCTGGCAGACCCAGAACTTTGCTGGGGCAGTGGTGAGCCATGGGATGGGGGAGGGAGGGGTGGAGAACTTATCCCCTCACTTTTTTTAATTGGTGGCTGGTGGGCTACTTTTGAATCTTTCGCGGGTTACCAGTAGCCCGCGGTCTACCTGTTGGGCAGGCCTGCTGTACATCATTCTGAATTTATGGAGGAAACTTATTTGGGTATCTTGTGAGTCTTTGGGCTGTTTGACCGTGTTCTGGAAGTTTTTCTTCTTGAAGTTTTGCCACAGTCTGTGGCCGGCAGAGTCTATATCCCAGAGCACAGAGAGAACTCCTAGTTCCCCTGAGCTCCTTGCCCACTGAAGATGCCAGCCACAAAGTCTGGCAAAACGTCAGGAAGAAAAACTTCCAGAAAACGGCCAAACAGCCCAAAAAACTCACAACAGCTATCAGATCCTGGCCGAGAAAGCCTTTGGGAATACAAAGCAAAAGTGTTCTGCTAATATACTGCCCCATACCACTTCAAGTAGTCTCTGGGCTGTTTACAATTTTTAATCACAGTATGCAGGCTACAGATTCCACACACACCCCGGGGAAGCTGAGTAAAGCAAAGTGTTCTGCTTATATACCGCCCCATACCACTTCAAGTAGTCTCTGGGCGGTTTACAATTTTAATTACAGTGTGGAGGCTACACATTGCCCCCCCCCCCAGCAACCTGGGTACTCATTTTACTGACCCAGGAAGGATGGACGGCTGAGTCAACCATGAGCCCCCACCTCCTGACTTCTTTACCAGGTGAGTTGCTGCCTTCCTTAGTCAACTGGTCTGAACATCTTCCTCATTTCTACCTTGTGATAAGAGTTTTCTAAGTCCTTCATTGTTCTTCATTAAAACCCCTGCCATATCCAGGTCAAGAATGTATTTATTATATTTCCCACCATTCTCCTTAATAAAAGAATCCAAGGCTCCCAGAAGAGCCCTAGGACCTGCCACCAGACTTGGAAGCTTTTGAGGTTGTTGGAACAAGACTGAGCGCTGCCTCTCATGATCTCTGGCTTCTGCTCCATCAGTTCAGGGACCGGGTACCGTTCACTGGCCTCTGCTTCTATGGGCCGCATGTCCAGCTGTCCTGCAACGCTAGCAGCAGAAGAGGGCCTTGCAAAAAACAGACCCGTCCCTTGCCATGTCCATTGGTTTATGTCCACGCTGAATGCCAGTTCACATAACTGGGTATGAGTGTGCAGATACAGATTTCCACCCCTCCCAACCATCTTAACCCCCCCTTGAGTTCCCCCTTTTGAGCCACTGATCTCCTCATCAGACAAATGGACCTGAGTCACAAGTCTCCCCCAGAAAACTTGGGAGTCCAGTCTGAGACAAGTTGCCAGTGCAACCTAAAAGTCAGACTGGACTGTGACTTGTGAGTCACCATCCCTGCTACTAGGTCGCCTGCAGCAATTGCCCCAGGTGGCAAGTTCAAGGAGAGGGAAGGAGAGGCAGCCTCCTGCACCTTCTGGTTCACTTCTGTCTGTGGAGTAGAGCCAGAAACACACCTTTTGCATCAGGCAGCAAAATGTTTTCAGTAGGGAGGACAGCCTTCATCATCATCATCACATTCCATTTCTCCGGTTGGGTCTGGAGCTAATCCCCAGACATTCAAGCCAGGGTTAAGGCCTTGAATTTACCATTGACAAGCAAGAGAGTTCTGTTCCGAAGGTTTATTGATCAATAAAGCAAGCAGGCAGAGAAACTTATGATAACCTCCGGCAGCAAACTTAACCCCCAGCAGCAAAGGTCCGGTCTCTGGCCCCATGGGAGAGGGAACAGGGGTTTTATACAGTGGGAGGAAGTGGCCCTGGGGGAGTCCAGGTGTGTATGCAAAGGATTTCCCTAAACCATTTGTTAGACAAAGGAATGATACCTGTTTACAGAATACAGATGGGGGGTTGTAAGCAGGATATATTGTCTAGATCAGTGATGGTGAACCTTTTAGAGACCGAGTGCCCAAACTGTGATTCAAACCCCACTATTTTTTTGTTTTGCAAAGTGCCAATACAGCCATTTAACCTGAGTACAGGTGGCTGTGAAGGGGCGATGTCGGGTGCCCACAGAAAGGGCTCCGAGTGCCACCTTTGGCACCCGTGCCATAGGTTCACCATCCCTAGTCTAGATTTTAGATGCCTTTAGGGCATGGCTAACCCACAGGCCAACTGATCATTTGGAGGGGTTGACTGTTTTTTCAGTGGGTGCAAACTGGAAAATTCCCTCCCTCTGCCAGCGGATGAGTCGCCATTTTAACACAGCTGAAGAACTGTTTCCAATGGTGGATTTTCCAGGCAGTAGTAAAGCTATTTTGTGAATTTTGGGGTTTGATTTATGATTGCTTACCTGGCTGCTATTATGCTACATTATTTTAATGTGCAGCTGGACCCTTCACCCCTTACATCAGCAGACCGACTGGCTGTGGGCGTATTAACACATTCTCCGGTTTTTCTTTGGCTGCCACTTCACTGCACTCCAGCTCAAAGGGCCAGAAGACAGCTTCCAATGGGGTGCTTGGGAGCTCCACTGCCCTTGGGACCATTACCTGGCTTAACCCCGGGCAGAGTCACTGCCTGCACACAGAGTGACTGAACACAAGAAGACACTAGCAGGTGAAGCAGAGACGCACAGGTGGGAAGCAGTGGGAGGCCGGCCAGCACCGAAGCCTTCAGGGCTGTAGATCACCACCACCACCACCACCCTGTTGATTCCCGATCGATGAGGCCTGCTGCTCCTGGGGATGAAAGGGCAGCATCCCTTTCTTGGGCCAAAGGACCCAGGCTCTGGCATGGGGTGAGAAAGGGTCTCCCTGGAGCAAGGGACACACATGGGTGCTACATGTTTTCCTGCAGTGCTTCGTGCCACCTCTTCCGACTGTTTGCATGTCGTTTGATCCCTTTTGCACTTCCCACTGTTTGGCTGTCAGAAGCGTGACATTTCCCAAGAATGATCTTCTGAAAAGGACACGTGATCTTGGATGCCTCTTCCTTTCCAAAGAATTCTTTTAGAGCTCTTGAAATGTCACTCCTCCAGGATGCCCCCCCTGAGCAGGCAAAACATGGGGAAGAATAGGTCCCAGTCCTATAATCTACCTTTCCCTTCCTTTCCTACTCTTCTCTTCAGGCACATTGCTTTTATCTTCCTTCCACTTCCCCTCCCCCAACTCTGTCAGCAGCCAACCTTTTCCCATGCAATCACACACATTCACAGAGAGAGGGGGGAGGGAGGGAGGCTGCACTTTCCTGCTCTCACAATTCTCTCTCTATTGTACTCTGTGACAAGTTGAAGAGAGCTGACACTTCAAAGGCTGCAGTCCCAAGGTGCATGGCTGATCGAATTTGCTCCAGGCTCCTGGAGAACTGGAGAAGTTAGTAGACAATGGTTAACAGATTAATTAACCGCTAGTGAGCTAGGTATCTGACTCAAGATCATGGATAAATAATCAGCTGTCAACCCTTTCTGTCAAGCTTCCAACCTCTGGACTCCTCTCTGTCCCCGAGGGCTTATTTCCTGACACAAGAGAGAATCTGCAAGTGTGCCCAGGAGCAGCTATCCTGAGCAAGTGTGATGACAGGTGAGCTTCACCTGGAGACATTTTGTTGTAATCTGTCATACTTGTTTTAAATGAAACAGTTGGGGGTTTTCTGCAGCCTGAAACATGATGGGTTCACATGTAAAAACAATGATGCTTTGTACAAAGCAAATTTTAAAAATGTGGCAACTTTTGTAGTCAGTACTTCATAAGGAAGCCAGTGCACTCCTGCGCCTGTTTAAGATGTTTGGAGAATAATGGGATTTGATAGTTTGTCTACTGAAATTTAAATTTTGTGTGTGGGGGGGGAGAACAAAGAAGCAGCCGTTGTTGGAGGACCCACTGTACAGGTGCTTCTATGCCAATGCTCAATGCCTCTGAGCAAAGAGGAGAGAAGCCCATTTGGTACCTAGGCATAACAATGACATAATAGCCATAACAGAAACCTGGTGGAATGCAGAGAACCAGCGGGAAACAGCAATCCTAGGCTATAAACTCTATAGAAGAGATAGAGGGGTAAAATCCAGCAGAATGGAGATTGACAATGGGTCTGACTCCACCATAGAATCACTATGGGTTAAACTACCAGGTCCAAGGAGCAATGTGATAGTGGGGGTGTACTATCATCCACCAGATCAAAAACTTGAAGGGGACCTTGAAATGAGGACACAAATCATGGAGGTGTCTAAGAGGGACAGGATAGTAATCATGGGGGACTTCAATTATCCCCACATTGACTGGGCCAATGCAAGCTCCGGGCAAGAAAGAGAAACCGGGTTTCTCAACATGCTGAATGACTGTGCCTTAGAGCAAATTTTCATGGAGCCCATGGGAGAACAGGCAACTCTGGATCTAATATTGTGTGATACTCAGGACCTGGTCAGGGATGTGAATGTCACTGAGCCTCTAGGGAACAGTGACCATGCTGCAGTCTCCTTTGCCATGCATGTGAGGGGAAAAGTGTCAAGCAAATCAGACACAAAAACCCTTGATTTCCGAAGGGCGGACTTCCCTCAGATGAGGAAACTACTTAGAAAGAAATTGAAAGGAAAGGTAAAAAGAATCCAATCTCTCCAGAGTGCATGGAGCCTGTTTAAAACAATGGTAGTAGAGGCCCAGCACAAGTGCATACCACAAAGAAAGAAGAGCTCATTTAAGTCCAAGAGGGCGCCAGCATGGTTAATGGGTGGAGTTAGAGAGGCTCTAAAGCGAAAGGAGAGTTCTTTCTGTAAATGGAAATCCTCCCCAAATGAGGAAAATAAAAAGAAACACAAACTCTGGCAAAAGAAATGTAAGAAGATGATAAGAGAGGCAAAGAAAGACTTTGAGGAATGTATGGATAGCAATATAAAGGGAAATAATAAAAGCTTCTTTAAATATGTTAGAAGTAGAAAACCTGTCAGAGAACTAGTTGGCCCTCTGGATGGTGAGGGAGGAAAAAGGGAGGTAAAGGAGGACTTGGAAGTTGCAGAGAAATTAAATGAGTTCTTTGCATGTGTCTTTTCGAGAGAAGACCTTGGGCAGATTCCTCTGCCGGAACCGCCACTCTTGATTAAAGAATTAAATCAAATACATGCTAAAAGAGAGGATGTTTTAGTTTAATTGATAAATTAAAGATCCACAAGTCACCAGGCCCAGATGGCATCCACCCAAGAGTTATTAAGGAACTGAAAAATGAAATTGTGGATCTCTTAAAGGAAATATGCAACTTGTCTCTTAAAACAGCCACAGTGCCAGAGGACTGGAGGATAGCGGATGTCACACCATTTTTTAAAAAAGGAACGATGGGGGACCCGGGAAACTACAGGCCAGTTAGCCTTATGTCTGTCCTAGGGAAGATGGTGGAAAGCCTCATCCAAGAGAAAATCTTAAAACACATAGAAGAACAAACCTTGCTGAGGGTAAATCAGCATGGCTTCTGTAAGGGTAAGTCTTGACTGACAAACCTTTTAGAATTCTTTGAAAAGGTCAACAGGCATGTGGATTTGGGTGAACCGGTGGATATTGTCTATCTTGATTTTCAGAAGGCTTAAAAGCTGCTGAGAAAATTGCACAGTCAGGAGATAAGAGGGCAGGTCCTCTTATGGATTAAGAACTGGTTGAGTTCCAGGAAACAAACAGTAGGTGTCAATGGGCAATTTTAACAATGGAGAGAGGTGAAAAGCGGTGTGCCCCAAGGATCTGTCCTGGGATCGGTGCTGTTCAATCTGTTCATAAATGACCTGGAGACAGGGATAAGCAGTGAGGTGGCCAAGTTTGTGGATGACACAAAACTTTTCTGTGTGGTAAAAACCAGAGAAGATTGTGAAGAGCTCCAGAAGAATCTCTCCAAACTGGGGGAATGGGCTGCAAAATGGCAAATGTGTTTCAATGTAGGAAAATGTAAAGTAATGCATATTGGGGCAAAAAAATCCAAACTTTATCTATCAACTCATGGGCTCTGAGCTATCCGTGATGGAACAGGAAAGAGATCTTGGTGTGCTGGTGCACAGCTCCATGAAGGTGTTTACCCAATGTGTGGCAGCAGTGAAGAAGGCCAATTCCATGCTAGGGATTATCAAAAAGGGAAATGAAAATAAAACAGTCAACATGATAATGCCATTGTAGAAAACGATATAAAGGCAGCACCTGGAGTATTGTGTACAATTCTGGTCACCGCATCTCAAAAATGACATAGTGGAACTGGAAAAGGTGCAAAGGAGAGTGACTAAAATGTTTACTGGGCTGGGGGATCGCCCTTATGAGGAAATGCTAAAACATTTGAGGTTCTTTAGTCTTGGAAAAAAGGCACCTGAGGGGGGATATGATTGAGATGTACAAAATAATGCAGGGCATGAATCAAGTGTATTATCTCCCATGCTGTTCAACATCTATGTGAGGCCGTTGGCAGAGGTCATTAGGAGATTTGGAGTCTGCTGTCATCAGTACGCTGATGACATGCAGCTCTATCTCTCTTTTCCACCTCTGCAGTTGAGGCTGTCCAGACCCTCGACTTGTGCCTGGAAGCGGTCATGGAATGGACCAGGACCAACAGACTCAAACTTAACCCGGAGAAGACCGAGGTTATGTTCTTCGGGGCTCCCCCTTCCAGATATGGAGGCCCTCTCCCCAGTCTGGAGGGTGTTTCCCTTCAGCTGGCGGACAGTGTCTGGAATCTGGGCATGGTCCTGGACTCATCTCTCTCTATGGAGGCCCAGGTGGCTGCTGTTTCCAGGACTGCTTTCTTCCATCTCTGACAGATTGCCCAGATTTTTCCATACCTGGACGAGGACTCCCTGAGAACTGTCGTGCAAGTGCTGGTGATCTCGAGAATAGACTATTGCAACGCTCTCTCTCTACATGGGGCTCCCCTTGACTCTTATTCGGCGACTTCAGCAGGTGCAAAATGCAGCGGTCAGACTGGTGGCGGGTGTGCGTCGATATAACCACATCACCCCAGTGCTGGCCCGCTTGTATTGGCTAGCCGTTGCATCCCAAATAAGATTCAAGGTCCTGGTTTTAATTTATAAAACCCTCCATGGCCTGGGACCTGAATACCTGGCAGAGCAAATCTCTCAAAGATCAACTGCGGCCCAACCAACCAGAATGTCGCAGGCGCACTCACTTCGGGTGGCCACGCCCAGGGAGGCTTGGAAAACGGTGACCCAAAACCGAGCCTTCTCTGTGGCAGGTCCTGTGTTATGGAACCATCTCCCAAGTGAGTTGTGCCTTGCACAGTCCCTGCCAGCCTTTAAAAAGGCCTTAAAAACCTGGCTCTTCTGAGAGGCGTTTGGTGACTGTTAAATTTTTTTTCTCTGTCCTGCCATCTTGCCACTGATTGCTTTTTCGTTGCTTTATTATGATGTCATATTTAATCTGTTATTTGGTCATTGTTTTTACTCTGTTGTAAACCGCCCAGAGTTCCTCTGGAAGACAGGCGTTATATAAGTATCAAAATAAATAAATAAATAAAGTGGATAGAGGGACGCTCTTCTCCCTCTCACGAAATACCAGAACTTGGGGACATCCACTCAAATTGAGGGTTGGGAGAGTGAGAACAGACAAAAGAAAATATTTTTTTTACCCAGCGTGTTGTTAGTCTGTGGAACTCCCTGCTACAGGATGTGGTGATGGCATCTGGCCTGGATGCCTTCAAAAGGGATTGGACAGATTCCTAGAGGAAAAGTCCATCACAGGCTACAAACCATGATGCAGATGTGTAATATCCAGACTTAAAACTGGGGTACAGTAACCCCCCACCTATCGTGGGGGTTAGGGACCCACCCAACCCGTGATGCGTGAAAATCCACGATATGCGGAAGCGGGTCAGGGGCGGGGGCAATCCGATGCCCCTGCCACCGCCGGCACACGCCGATCCAAGAAGTTTTGGGGCGGCCCGCGCCAGCGGCGGCAGGGGAATCTGACCTCCTGCCGCCACCTGCCGCGCCGCCCTGAGGCTTCTTGTCGGGGCCATCTCCATTGAAATGCTTTGGCTCAATGCATTTCAATGAAGGAAATTTTCCCCATTGGAAAACATTGGCTCAATGCATTCCAATGGGGAAAATTTCTCCATTGAAATGCATTGGCTCATTGCCTTTCAATGGAGATTGCAAGGCAGTGCCCAACGCCGCTGTCCCGTGCTTTTCCGAGAAGCCTCGGGAGGCTTCTCGGGAGGGTGGGGCGGCGCAGAGCAATGCACTGTCCCCCCAGCCCTGAGGCTTCTCCACGTGCCGCCCCCCCGCACAGCCCTGAGGCTTCTCGGAGGAGTGGGGGGGCGGCGCATGGCGATGCAATCGTCCCCCGCCCCCCTGCACGGTCCTGAGGCTTCTCAAGGAGTGTGGGGGTTGGGGGGTGTGGGCACAGGTAATGCGATCCCGCGATATAGTGGGACCGCAGTACCTGAAGCACGAAATGGCGGGGGGTGACTGTACTTCAAGGGAGGATCAGGGGGTGGTATCAGAAGACAGAAAGGATGATCCCAGATGCATTTGGTGGGGCCACTGTGGGATACAGCAAGCTGGACTAGATGGGCCTTTGGCCTGATCCAGCATGGCATTCTTCTATGTGAATAGATTCATATTACATGATAGTCCAAGGAAACCTTGCTTGAAGAAAGGTCTTTGCCTGTTCAGGCAATAAGTTCATTCATTAAAGCAACAAAGTCATAAACACAAAGTCTATGTGAACCCATAGATTCATATAAAATACACATGATAGTCCATCATTTAGGGAAACCTTGCCTGAAGAGAAAGGTCTTTGCCTGTTTCCAGAAGGACAACAGAGATGAGGCAGTCCTGGCCTCTAGCAGGAGGTTCTTACAGAGTCTGGGTGCAGCAGTTGAGAAGGCCCTTTCATGGGTTCCCACGAGACGTACCTGTGAGGGTGGTGGGATGGAGAGAAGGGCCTCTCCTGATGACCTTAACACCCAAGTTGGTTCATACTGTGAGATTCAATCATTGAGGTAGCTAGGACCCAGGTCATATAGTGCTTTGTAGGTCAAGGTCAGCACCTCGAATTGTGCTCAATAGCTGATTGGCAGCCAGTGGAGCTGTTTTAATAGGGGTGTAATGTGATGTATGTACCCCACCCCAGTCAGCAGTCTGGCTGCTGCATTTTGGAACTGTTGCATTTTGGACCTATGCCTCTTGCTGACAGACCCTTCGATTGTACAGAGCTTAACATAGTTGGACCCCTGCCCAAGTCATTGGCTGGGCACACCCACATGTTGGTGTTAGTGGATTATGCTTCTAGATACCCGGAGGCCATTCCCCTATGATCCACTGCTGCTTCTGCATTAGCATGGGAATTGCTAGGAGTCTTTTCCAGCCTGGGGTTCCCCAGAGAGGTGATCACAGATCAGGGTACGAATTTCATGAGCCACAGATGTGGGCCATGTTAGGCATACCTCCTTTCTGTACATCCATCTATCATCCGGGTTAGTGGAACGATTCAATAAGACCCTCAAAACCATGCTGAGGAGGTTGGTACAGTATAAACCAGGACCATGGCATTTGTGGTTGGCCCCCTTGATGTTTGCCATACAGAAGGTGCCTCAGGCCTCCACAGGGTTTTCACCCTTTGAACTATTATACGGACAGAACCCCAGAGGGATTCTAGATGTTTTGAAAGAACAATGTGAACAAGACTCTGTTAGAGATGAGCGATTGCTTAAAACAGGTCCAGAGCTAACAAAAATGAACCTAGAACAGTGTCAGCAAGGACAACTATCTAGGAGCCACTTGTCTGTCTTTCTGGCATTTCAGGGTTGCAAAACTCTCATTCTGCACAACATTTGAAAAAAAATTCTTTTTTTCCTGTCACCTTCCTTAATTATCCAGCTTCCACACTCATACATGGGGATCAGAAATACAAGAGTGTGGATTACCTTGGTGGTGGTGGGCAGATCCTTCCACTTGAGGATCTTTTCTGCTTCCTTCATTGGTGCCCTTCTGAGTCCTGGTCGTCTTCTGATTTGTGGGCTGGAGTTTCCCTTGAACCAAGGTTTACAAAATCTTCATTGTTCTGCAGTTCTTAATCTATAGCCTTAACTTGGCTCTTCTTCGGCTCAACGGCTGCGCTGCCTTAGCACTTTCTTCTTTTACTTCAAGTCCTGGGTGGCCCTATTAGGGTTTCTGCAGGAATGAGAGGCATTTAAGGATTGCTCCGTCTTTGCCTCCGCCCCGCAAGACATCTCCGTAGGCGAAGGCAGATTTGAACCCGGCTCCCCGGAGTTTTAGGCTGACCCTGTTGTCCACCGTAGTAGCTCGCCCGCCTGGGATCCGGCGGCCTCGTGTTGACCGTGAGAGCGGCCCCATCACCGCCCCCTCCAGACTGGCCGAGGGGGAGGCGCTGCCCGAACGGGAACTTCCACGCGACCGGGACAACGGAGGGAGGGCCCGGGCGCGCCGCGCGCCGGAGGAGAGGCGGCTGGCCACTCGGATTGGCCGCCGTTCTTCCGCGCTGTGGGGGACGTGCGGGGGAGGAATGCCAGCAGCTGCGCCCTGTCCCGCTCGGCCAACGGGGGGGCGGCGATTTGCATACGGAGCGCAAGGAGCCAATGGGAGCCGGGCCGCGCCGCATCCCGGCCAATTGGAGACGGGCGGCGGCGGCGGGGGGGGGGAGAGAGGAACGGCCGCACCAGGAACCGCAGCAAAGGCGCCCGGGCGAGGAGCGCGGCGGCGGGAGACGGCCGAGCTGCTCCGGCCCGGTGCTGCTGCCCATGGCGGCGGAGAAGGGCATCCTGTGCGTGGGCCTGGTGTGCCTGGACATCATCAGCGTCGTGGACCGCTACCCGCCCGAGGACTCGGACTCCAGGTGGGCCCGGGCGGGCAGGGACGCCACAGGGGACCGGCTCAGGGGCGCGCGGGGCGGCGGCGGCGGCGGCGGCGGGGGGGCGTGTGTGCCGCGGCCGTCGGTGCCGGGCGCCTGCCTGGGGCGGTGTTGCGGCGGCCGAGGGGGCGAGCGCCGCGCTCCTTCCCTTCTCTCCTCCTCTCCTCCCCGGGCAGGTGCCTCTCGCAGCGGTGGCAGCGCGGCGGCAACGCCTCCAACACTTGCACGGTCCTGGCGCTGCTGGGCGCGCCCTGCGCCTTCATGGGCTCGCTGGCCCCGGGTCAAGCCGCCGAGTAAGTGCCGGGCTGGCCGGGGAGGCGTCGTCGTCCCGGGTGGGGGGGAGCGGGGGGGGGGAGGCAGCGGTGGCAGCGCGCGAAGGGCCTCACTCGGCGGGCAGGGGGCTTGAGACGCAGAAAGGCATCCCGGGGGAGGGCGACGCCTCCTGGGAAAGCCCCCTTCCAGGCCCAGGCAAAGGGCGACCCCCCCCAAACACACACACACCGCTTCACTTCCTGGGCCTTCTAATAAGGCCCATAACTGGCCTGCGGGTTGGGGGTGAGGAGGCTCCTCCCTTGGCGGCCCAGGCACGGAAAGCAGCCAGTGTCCAGGACGGGTGAGAGGGTATCATAGGGGCCGGGGGCGGGGTTGGGGGTGGGGGGACAGAAGGATCACCCCTGGCTTCCTTCTTTCTCAAAGGGCGGCTGGGAGGAAAAGTTCCCGGTCCTCTTCCTTTCCGTGGAAGTGTTTGTGCTTTGAGAAGCACCTGGCGGCATCAAACTGGCTCATGCAAGCTGCCCTGTGGCTCCTTGGGGTAGAGAACAAGAGGGGGGGTCTTTGCTCGCCTGGTGAGAAGGAAGCTGTGTGACATTCTGTCTGCTTTCTTTCCAAGTTAAATGGTGGAGGACACCCCTGGGAAATGTTCCCCCAGAGGCCTGTGAACCCAGATAAAGGAAGTAGGGGCCACAGCAGATTTGGGGGTGGTGGTGTCCCTGTTGTATACTGGGAACGTTGCCAAGGAAATATAGAAGGCGCCCATCCGGCAAAAGGCAGGGAATCAGTCAGTTCAGCTGCCCCTCCTCAGAGCCCTGGGCGGGGTGGTGGTGGAGAGGGGGGGTTGACTCCGGAATCATTCAAGCCTCACAGAGTTAATGGGCACCTGGAGAGGGACAAGGCATGGCCGGCGGGCGGGCGGCAAAGGAAGGCTGCCAGTGGTTTGGCCACCGGCCAAGGAAAGCAGGTGCTGGCCTGGCCGGAACTGCTGCCCTGGGCAGCCAACTTTCCGATCGCTTCCTCTTGGAGGTGCATGAAGTGGACTAGGGTGAGCTTTGGTTTTCAAAGAGAGCCCAGAGGTGCTGAGATGGACCCATAGTTGCATTAGAGCAAGCAGTGGAATAATCTCCAAACCATTTTTCCCAAGAGTGTCCCGGTGGGTACATGGACTTTCTTCTCTTCTGCTTGGGTCCCCCCTAACTGGTTTCTGAACAGGGGCACATCACAGTTGGGGCACAGAACCGCCACAGCCCCTGGAGGACTCGGCCTGTTTGCTGCCTTGCTCCCCCCCCTTCCCTGCCTCCTCCTCCACCACCACCCCCAAGAACCTGGCTGGGTTTTCCTAGCAGGGAGCCTGCTTCTTTCCAAACAGAAAGGCTTGCAGGCATGAAGAGGAGGAGGAGTCAAGGCAAGGTGTCTGTGAAGATTCCCAGTCCTCCCAGTATCTGGAAGATGGGTCATGGCAACTGAATTTCTTTTCTTGAGAAATCAAAATGTTCAGCTACTCATCCAAGCAGCTTCATCAGTCTTCATCTCAGACTGATGAAGCTGCTTGGATGAGTAGCGGAACGTTTCAGTATCTCAAGAAGTCCAGTTGCCATGATTCATCCTCCAGAAAGCCAAGGTGGCGGTAGGGAGGGGAGGTTGTTTGCCTGAGGCAGAACTGATTTGAGCCCAGCTGATGTGAGCCCAGGGCCTTTCTGAGGAGGGGAGCCTGATTGCCAGATGGGGTGGGTGGGTGGCCAATAAAGCCTCAAAACCTCAAGAAGAAGCACAGTTGCTCTTTGCACGGGGGTTCTGGGCCCCAGGGGCAGCATTTTTTTTAAATACGTTTTTATTAGAAAATTTTAGTATACAAAAAAAGTCAAGTTCAAAACATTAGCAATACAAAATCATTCTACCACTAAAATTTGCCAGGTTTCCCGGGACTTCTACCTCCTCCGGGCCCCCATGGGGCTCTGGGCCCTCTGAGAGTCTTGGCCCCTTTTAGCCAGCAGGGGAAAGGCTTTTGCTTGGAAAAGAGCGGAAGTCCCGCCCTGTCCCCTCCCCCCACCCCACCCCCGTGCAGGTGCTGCTAACCTTTTCTGCTACTCCCCCCCACCCACCTCCAGCTTTGTCCGTGATGACTTCCAGCGCTGCAAGGTAGACCTCGCCCACCTGGTCGTCCACCCGGCCTGTGCCCTTCCGACCTCAGTGGTGATCAGCAACTTGACCAGTGGCACCCGCACCATCCTGCACGCTGCCAGGTGGGTAGGCCAGGGCCCCCTGCACACTGCCTGCTAATAACCGCCTCTTTCTCTCCCCTCCCCTCCTCCCCTGGCCCTAAGATTCATCCTGTCCGATTTCAAGCGCCACGGTGTGGATGTGGCCCACCTGGCCTGGCAAAGCCGGGGGGAGACGCCCTGTGCCTGCTGCCTTGTCAACTGCTCCAACGGCTCTCGGACAGTCACCCTCTACGACACGTAAGGCTGCTGCTGCTCCTTGCTGCCGCTGCCACCATCACCGCCGTCTGTTCCCCCTGCCAGTGGGTGGCGCCAGAGGGCACTCAGCCACAAGCCAGGCCTTGTAGCTGGAGCTTATTGGGGGGGAGGGGGGGAGACCCTGTCCAGCAACCCTCTTGGCCCTGCCAGGCAGAGGCACGTGGAAGGTGGTGGCTGGGGCTGTGATGGACAGCTCTCTAGGGGCCACCTCCTCTGCGGGGTCCTTTTTGCCCAGCATCCTCCCCCCCACCCCCGGGTTGTGCCCAGGACAGTGAGTCCTCTGTGCCACAAAGCCAACACCTTCCACATCAAGAGAGCCCGATTCTGCTGAAGAAAGAGCTCTGTTCCCTGTGTGGCACTGGAGCTTGGGAGCTTCCAGGTCACTTGTGCCATCGCTGCTGTAAACCAAAGGGAACCTCACGGCTGTGTTCCTGCTCTTTGAGAACACAAGGCGTGCTGGAGAAGACACTCGTGCTCAGGGAATTGAAGGCAGCAAGCAGGGAAGGAGGAAGGCCACATGTGAGATGGATAAGCCCCACAAGGGAAATCACAGTCTTGAATTGACAAAAGCTGAGCAGGGATGTTTAGTTCAGGACATTTTGGAGGCCACTTGTTCATAGGAAAAGTTGTGTGCCATCGCAGTCAGTCCTGACTCTAGAGTGACCGTTTTTAAGGTTTTCTAAGTAGAGAATGAGAGAACACCCCCCCAAAAAAGTGGTTTCACATGCTGTTCTTCTGGAGGTGCCCTGGGACCACTGAGCAGCTTGCCCCAAAGGCCACTCCAGCTGGCTGGACTCCCACGAGGCCCAACAGGGAATGGAACTCCCACTTTCTGGCTCTCCAGCCAGGGACCTTAAATCAGATTCACAGGGTCTTCACAAGTCCTGCTGAAAATAGTCACAAGGACAATAATTGCTGCTGGGGTGACCCCCACTTTTAGGGTGACCAAAGGCCAAGGAGAGCTGGACTCTGGCCAGGGAGAATTCTGGGGAAGTGTGGGCATGACGGGATGGATGGCGTGTATTGCCAATTTGTTTTTGACTGGTGCCAACGACGGGCAGGTGTGGCCTGCAGAATATCCTGGCTTAACAGCCTCCTCAGCTGTCGGAAGGCGGTGGCTTCCCTCAGGTGGTCCATTCATCTCCTGCCTGGTCTTGGTTTTTCTCTGCTGCAGGATGGAGGGTCTCCCTAGAAAGGCCTGCTGTGGACTCCTGCTCCCAGCAGCACACCCTCTGCCCTGCCGGCCTTTGCAAGCTTGGAAGCGTCCTCCCTCGGCGGGGGAGTCGCCTGAGCCCCAGGAGAAACTTGGAGGCAGGGACTGAGGGGGGCTTCAGCCCTCAACCCATAGGAGCTGGTGTCCATGTGTGTGTGCACGTGCACACACACACACACACGCACACACACACAGTCTCCTGCTTCCCAGCCCTTGCCTCAGGCAAGTGTGGGGAAGACGGATAGAATGAAGGGCTGTATCGTCTCTGTCTGCCTCCCTCCCTCCTCTTATTCCTAATTATTGATAGGATTAATGATTAATCAAACCCTTGGAATGTGCAAAGGGCATCTCAGTTCTTATCATGTTAAGAATCAGAGAGTAATAAGGAAGATACACACACACACACACACACACACACTTTTACCAGGCAAGACCTCTTTATGCCTTTAACATCTGCAGGCAACGTAGAGGCCTCTTCCTCTCTTCTGTGGCCCCTACCCTGCCAGCCACCCAATGCAGAGAGATTTTATAGCTTTCCTTTTGAAGAAACATCCCACAAACCATTTTTATGTCTAGGTAAGGAAAAAGAGCAACAAAGTAACACAGAAACACACATAATAAAGGCAAATCTTCTAAACCATTTCTTTCCTCCCCATTTGAAGCCACCCGAGATCAATGCACAAAATGCATATCTAAGCAACATGGGAAATGCATCATCTATGCAACAGTGGTCATAGCCAGTGAATACATGTAAAGGGCTGTCAGATGCAATTCCTTATTTATTGCATTTGTCCTCCACACTTCCTTTGAGAAGGGGATTCAGGGGGTCGTGGTGATATTGAACGAAATAACCATCATTGAACATCTGATGAAGCCACAGCTTCCTCAGGCCATGCCTGTGGCTGCTGTGGCCATGGTGTGGCATGGGTGGGGACTTTCCCATCCCTCCCAGCCCAGGAGCCCAGTCAAGAAGGACAGCAAAGGACTGCCTGCTATATTGTCTTGTCCTGACCATGGAGGTCTTTCATCAGATGAGGACGCACCCTCTGGGGGATCCTTCTCTCCTGCATGAGGTTAGAAGCAATCTTGTTTTTTCTTTGCTGACAGCCCAATTGACAAGAGCATCTCAGCCTGTGTCCTGTTGCAGCCACCAGGTGTGCAAGGACAACTGCACAAGAGAGGTGTGTGTGGTTTTTTGCAGACTACCTGTCATGCTCTTGGTTGTGCAATGGATTGCGCTGGAGGTCATGCAGAGGGAGCTCACAAAACATGCAGACTGCAGGCTTGGTTTCCCTTCTGAGTGTGACAAAACCCTCCAGGCCTTTGACCTCCCGGTTTGGCACACAATATAGGTCACTCCCCACCCCCACCCCCCGCAAAATCTACTGCTTCTTTGTGTAAAAGATATTTCTGTGTGCTTTTCCCCCCCAAAAGGGGGCAGAACAAGATCAAGCCAGGACATTTGAAACTTTGCATTTTTGCTGGCCATTATAATAAGTGGATGCTCTGTCCTCCCCCCCCCCGCCCCGCCCTGCCCTGCCCTGCCCCTTTGCCAGAGAGGCTTACTGGAGTGGGAAAGAAGTGGCGCCACCCAGTGGGAGAAGTAGGGACAGGCACCCATGCATGGTTGATCCGAATGCAATTCACCAGTAATTTTTGGACGATTGCTAACTCAGCCCAATGCAACCAATCATCTTAAAACAATGTTAATTCCTGATCGCCACCTCCCTGCGATTCTCTGCCACCTCGCCAGTGGCTTCTGGGCTTCTGGCTCACGGGCTGGGGTTGCCAATGGGGCAACTTCCAGCCCAGAGCACCTCCCCACAGCAGCAGGCGAGAATCTGTGGGCTGCCTGGAGGAAGGGGAGGGGGGTGGGATAGAGGGGAAAGTGGCGGGAGGGGAATGTTGCCCTTTCCACTCTGACATTCCCTGGTGGTTCCCATCACAGAAGGACCCCCCCCACACACACACACAGAGCAACTGCTCCTCTCCTTGGACCCCCCCCCCCCAATCCTGGCACCTAAGAGCCAGAGGGCGGAGGAGGCCAAGGAGAGATTGGGAGCAGACAGGGAGGTGTCCTTGGCCTCATCCCCCCCGGGTGCAGGAAATGCAGCCATCAAGGCCTCGTTAATGATTCCTGGAAGCAAGGGAAGGGCCTGCCTTGTCCGTGGCTTCCCCAAAGGTGGCAGCTGCAGCAGTCTCTACTCAAAGCATGTTCTGAGTCCCTTCCCCCCTCCCCGGGTCTTCTGGGTGGTTAATCATTGAAAAGGGCCCCCTTTGTTGAATTTGCCCCCTCCCCCCACCCCCACAAGTTGGGCAGATGTCCGCCATCCATCCTTCCCATCAGGGTGAGCCCCTCAGGCACGGTGCCAGAAAGGACAGCACTGAGTTCCAAAGCTGAGCCTTTTTGCAGCACAAGGAAGCCAAGAGGCTGGAAGGAGGGAGCTCAGAGGAGCCTCTGGGGCCCAGAATTCCGGGGTCCCCACAGTGGCCAGGCCGGCTGCCCTCATGAGAAGCACAGCAGCAGCACGCAAAGGCAACGAGACGGCGCGCTTCCCCACGACCTCAAGCAAGCTGTGTTCAAACACATGTGGCCTGATGGATGGCCACCGGTTGCCCCCATCCGTCTCTGGCAGGGGCCCAGTTTCCCCTTCTGACCGGCATCATTTAGTGGCGGTCGCTACATCTTGTGGACTTCCATTGAGCACGGAGATAATTTTATGGCCACCGCTGCAGGGCAGCCACTGCCCCCTTCCCTACCCACCTTACCCCCCCACCCCACATCTGGGGCCTTTCATGCTTCAGCCCGCCTCCCCCTGAGATGGTTTGCCAGGGGGCAGGAGCATCTCTCGTGGGCCATGGCTGTGTGACTGCCCCTGGAGAGGCCTGCTCGTGACCACAGAGCCCAAGAGGCTGGCACCTGGAAGAAGTGGTGCTCCTCAGCTGGCGGTGTCTGTCCTGAGCCTTCTCTGGAGAGAGGGGTGGCAGTTCTTTTTAAATGGAGGCCTTTCTTCAATGTGTCAACTTGAGCCAAAACCTCTGCCCGGACACCCCGGCAAGGCTGGAGTCCTGCTGGGCCTGCCTTCACTCTTTCAAGAGGACAAGGTGTGACATCCCCCCTCCCTCACCTTGGCCCTTGGGAGGCGCTGGCAACCGAGTAACATCCTGCACCTCACCCAGGGGCAGCATTCGGTCCTTGGAAGGGGCTGGATGAGTGCCGGAGGAGGACAAACTGGGGGCAGGGCTTTCCATCTTTTTGAGGCCAACCTTGTGGGCTTCAAACAAGGTTTTAAGGTTGACTGGTCCCGGTTATGCTCAAAGGGCTTGGTCCGCCTTAATCTGTTACCTGCTTGGAACCTTTGGGCTGCTTTGCAATGAATAACCCTGGTTGGGAGCCATTCGGTCTTCCATCCTTGCCATCTCACAGACCTTTGTCCTCCCCCACCCACCCCCTGCCTGATCCCACCAACCACCCGCCTCCACCAGCAACCTGCCAGATGTGACAGCTGCTGATTTTGAGCAAGTCAACCTGTCTCAGTACAAATGGATCCACTGGGAGGTGAGTGAATGAGAGAGGGAACTCTGGCTGCAGGGAGGGAGGCTTCCTTTGATGGCATGGGGGAGGCAAATATGTCTAGGCTGGTGTATTACATGAAATGGCAGCCAAAAAATCAGCTACGCTTCAAAGGCCTAATTCAGTTGGTCTTGTTAATATCCCTGTCAGTTGCCCCCACCTTGTAGTGACCCCTATGACTGAGCAATCTCCCAAAGGTCACATCCTCAACAGCCTCTTCAGCTCTGATAATCCCAAGCTCGTGGCTTCCTAGAGGGAGTTGGTCCATCTCGTATTTGGTCTGCCTCTTTTCCTGCTGCCTTCTGCCTTTCTCAGCACGAGGGCCTTTCCCAGAGACTCCTGCCTGTCTCATGAGGTCCCCAGAGTCAAACAGCTTCCGTTTCTACACCTTTGCCTCCAAAGAGAGTTCAGGCTTGATGTCATCTAGGACCCACTTGTTGGTCTTTCTGGCCGTCCTAGAAGTCCTAAATTTTAAGAGGGGCAGCTATAACCTGCCCTTCTTGGGCCTTCTCTGAGTCTTTGGAGCTTCAGAGCTGCCAGGTGCTGCCTGTAGACCTCCTGGGGAGAGGGAGCCTAGGGTACCCTCTGGCAGTACCATGCCCATGCTTGTGTCTGCCCAGGGTGCCACGCAGGTGGCTAGGTCCCCATTGTACACTCAATGGTGCTGCTGGCCTGGCAACTGTGGGCCACAGAGGCTCCTCAGCTGCAAGTCCTACCAACCTCAAAAGTGCCCTCATACAAACACACACACACACACAGCGAGAACATCCTCCCCCCCCCCCCACTTCTCTCCCAGGGCCGGAACGCCCCAGAGCAGGTGAAGATGTTGCAACGGGTGGAGGATCACAACCGCACCTGCCTGCCCTCGGAGCGAGTGGCCACCTCTGTGGAAGTGGAGAAGTCCCGGCCCGAGCTGTACCAGCTCTTTCCCTATGGAGACGTGGTAGGGGGCCCAGGAGGCGTGGCAGCCTGGGGTTTTGTGGCTGGCATTGGTGGCTGGGGTGGTCAGGGTCAGAAGAGGTGCCCCTCTCAAGTGATGCAAGCTGGCCTCGGTCTGGGCTGCTGCATGAGAGGGAAAGGACGTGACTGCAGCGTTCCCAAGGCTCTGCTCGCTGGGCAAGGGCGCTGAGCATCCCTCCTCTGGGAGACTCGGCTCTTGCTCCTTCCAAGGGCAAACGGGGATGCTCGACCCTCGGCCTTGAACCCACGAGGAGCTATTGCTTCCCCCCTCCCTCTCTCCCCCCTCTTCCCTGCCCACTCCAGGTGTTTGTTAGCAAGGACGTGGCCAGGGCGCTGGGCTTCTCCTCAGCCCGTGAAGCAGTGATGGGGCTTCGTGGCCGTGTGAAGCCAGGGTGAGTGGAGGCGGTTCCCCTGGGCCTCCCTCGAAGGAACGGAGTGGGGCCCTTCTGCAGCTCTTCCCCAGTCATGGCGCCTCCTCTGCTGTCCCCGGAGAGGCCACTGGAAGAGCGTCCCCACCCAGCCCACCTTCCTCTCGTGGCCAAGAGCCTGCTGGAAGGAATGGCTTATTATGAGGAATGGCTTAGGGAACTGGGAATGTTTAGCCTCTCGAAAAGAAGGCTGAGGGGGGATACGATCGCAATGTTTAAATATTTGAAAGGATGTCATATTGAAGAGGGAACAGGTTTGTTTTCCATGGCTTCAGAGATTAGGACTCCGGGCAACGGTTTCAAACTAGAGGAAAAGAGATTCCATTTGAACATTAGGAAGAACTTCCTGAGGGTTAGAGCTGTCCGGCAGTGGAATAATATGCTGCCCCAAAAGAGGGTGGTGGAGTCTCCTTCTTTGGAGGTTTTTAAGCAGAGGCTGGATGGCCATCTGTCAGAAATACTGAGATGGGGTTTCCTGCATGGCAGGGTTGTTGGACTGGATGGCCCTGGAGGTCTCTTCCAACTCTCTAGGATTTTATTATGATGGCAGCGAAGCACCTGCGTTTCCAGGGGACCGGCCTGACTGCACAGCCACTGGCCTTTGTGCTGCCCTCTGGAGGGCAGCCATCTGAATGGGTGGGGTGGGGGGCAGGGGGCAAGCTCCACAACCCCCAAAGCAAGGCTCTTGACTCTAGCCCCTCCCATTCTAGGGAGCACAGTGTTGCTATTGTGGTGTGTGTTTGTGTGTGCATGCATTTTTTAAAAAAATCAGCATTAACACACACACACACACACACACCGCCGCCGCCGTGGCCCTCTTGTTCCTTCCCCAGAGCCACCGTGATTTGCGCTTGGGCTGAGGAGGGAGCAGATGCCATGGGGCCAGACGGGGTCCTGGTCCACTCAGATGCCTTCCCTCCAGAAAGGGTGGTGGACACCTTGGGGGCTGGAGACACATTCAATGCCGCCGTGATCCTCTCTCTGAGCCGGGGTGAGTCTTGACGTATTCCCCTTGCCCTACCCTAGAAGCGGGGCAGGTGCCTCAGCATGGCAAAGGAAGCCCAGCCCTTGGCCCCACCTCTGCCTGCCTTGCAAGCTGAGCTGATGGGCTGCTCTCTCTCTCTCTCTCTCTCTCTCTCTCTCTCTGTGTGTGTGTGTGTGCCAGGGAACCCTCTCTCTGCAGCGCTCACCTATGGGTGCCAGGTGGCTGGCCGGAAGTGTGGGGTGCACGGCTATGCTGGGATCGTGTGAGTCACACCTGCTGCGTCTCCTGGGCCTGGAACGCTCTGCTGAGCCACGGATTGCATCGCGCTCCCAAGGGCCCTTGCCGGGGATGCCGGCACTGCCTCCACGGAGTAACCTGTGTGGGTGGGTGGGGTGGGGTGGGGGTCAGCTGAGCTGGGCTTAGCCTTGCCCAGCCCTGGCACCTGGGGGCTGTAACTCGGGGGGGGGGTCATATCCCTGCTCCAGAGGCAATAAAGCTATTGAACTGTCAAACTGAGGCTACGGACTGGCTGCCGGCCTGCGTCCCAAAGCCCCCCACCCCCAATGGTAAGGGAGGCCCATCAAGCCAAGTGAGGAGGAGGTGGGCACCAGAGTGGGTCAGTAGCCCTGGGCCAGGGTGCATGTGTGGCAAAAATCAGGGCACGTCACCTGGGGCTTTTTGTCACTGATGGCCCCTCTGGGCCAATGGAAGCCCTGAGAAGAGGGAGGCACTGCCTGGCGGGGAAAGCCTGGGGGCACGGAGCCCACCTGGGAGGTGAGAGCTGTCTTGCCTTTCCTCCCACCCTGGGTGCTGGTGGGGGCTTCCTTGCAACCCTGTTAACACACACACACACACACACACACACACACACACACACACACACACACACACACACACACACACACACACACACACACACACACACACACACACACACACACACACACACACACACACACACACACACACACACACACACACACACACACACACACACACACACACACACACACACAGTCACAGAGCCTATTTCTGCACACCTTGAGGGCTGCCCCCCTCCTCTCCATCATGTCCATTATGCCTTTTGCTTGGTCCAACCAAGACCAACCTTTTGCCCAGGCTGCCCCCCCACTGCCCTCCAGCTCCCCCCCCACCCTCCAGGCCTGAGACACCACCCAGTGGTAGATGGCAAGAGGGAGGTGGGAGGGAGCGAGGGAGGGGCTGCCCTCCTGGCAGTGGGGGAATCACCCACCCACCCCATTTAGAGCAGAAGAAATTGAGGACCAGGAGCAGCTCAACGTGGAACAAAATGACCCAGGGTCTGAGGCTGCAAGGAGTTAGCTTCACTCTCCCCCCCCCTTGCTAACCCTTTCAGGAAACATCCCTCCCCCTCCCCACCACCACCATTGCTGTGTCCTTAGAAGTGGGTGATGGGTGAGGGGCTCCCCCAAGGACCTTGCCAGAGGAAGCTCTCTCCCTGGGGCTGAGATCCCCCTCCCCCAATCTCACACAGCTGGTGGAAGGGCACCTACCATGTCTGGGTTGGGCCACCCTCCGGCCTGCTGGGAGGCCAGGTCACTCAGCAGCTGCAGCAGCTCCAGGCCGTCCACTCTTGTCTTGTGAAGAGCCAAGAAGAACAAGAGAGCTGCAAGTATCGGGTGAAGGACAAGGGTGTGGGCAGGAGCCCTCCCTCTCTCTGGGCCTCAAGGACCCCCTTCTGGTGGGGGGGTTGTGGCAGCCCCCCCTTTCAACACAGGACTGAGCCCCTGCCTTGCCGCCCTGTGCCAGCTGCACAGACAGGTACACACACACACACCTCAGCCCCCAGGAAGTGAGGACAGTTTTTTTCAGTGTCTCCTTTGTTGAAAAATCACATCTGTTCTTGACACACACACACACACACACACACACACACACACACAGTGTCTCCACACACACACAAAATCACATCTGTTCACACACACACACACACACACACACACACACACACACAAAACAAAACACAGACACAGACACCCCCTTAGAAAAAGAAAATTAGACTCAGATTCCCCCCCCAAAAAAAGAACCCTCCAGGAGAACTGGACTAACCCTTGGCCCCCCAGGGGCACTTCTGTATGAAACTGCCAGGAAGGTGGGTTCTGGGTTAGGGGCTCTGGGACCGGCTGAGCCACCGAGGTGGCTGGAGCAACAACCCACCCACCCCCGACCCTCCTCGTCCAGGAAACAGGAGGCTGACGAGGTTGAGGCCAGTCCGGGCCGGGGGGGAAAGGGTCCCCTCTGGATGGACCCCATCCACTCACCCACCCACTCGCTTGATGGCTCTGAGTCACACCCACCCGCATCCCGCCACACAGGAACTGCACAGGGACGGCTGGCTTCCCTTGGGCGGCCACCCCTGTGGGCCAGACTCTCCCCCACCCCACCCCACCCCCCGTGCAACTGCGGGGGGCTGAATCGGCCAAGGAGGGCTGCCCTCCACGCGGGGAGGTGGGGCGGGGGAGCGCCGGCGCCGTCCCCATCGGGGGCACTCTTTCGCGGCCCCAGCAAACGAGGGGAGAGGGCTGGCCTCGGCCTTTGCCGTTTGTCCCGGGAGGAGCCCCTCCCAAGGCGGGCCTCCTCCTCCGCCGCCGCCGCCGCCTGCCTGGCGCTCCGCAGGTACTCCGGGAGCAGCCGGGGCGGACCCAGCCAGCACGTGGCGCGGGCGAGCGGGCGGGGGTGGGGCGAACCAGGCGCGGGCACCGCACTCCGCCTGGGACCACCATCGCCAGGATGAAGCCGTCCTGACGGCGACTCTCCCTCCTCCTCTTCCTCCCCAACCAGCGGCTTCCGAGGGAGAACCGGGAACGGAGCACAGCCAGCTTCGCCACCGCCGGGGACTGGGAAGCCCGGGCCAAAGTTGGCCCAGGAGGGGCGGGCTGAGGCGCCTGCCCGTACCGGGGCGTGGGGCGTGGGGCGTGGGGCGTGGGGCGGGGCGAGCCGGCGTCTCCTGAGCCTTGCCGGCTTCCGGGATCCCGAGGGCTCCGCGGGCTTCGCTGCGCCTCGAGAGACGCCGACGGGGGGGACGGGCGCGACGGACGCGATGCTGGGGCTCGGGCTGGTGCTGGGCTTCAGCGCCGGCTTCCTCGCCTACTACTGGGCGCGCGTCCCCAAGGTCAGCACCGGCTCCGGAGCCTCTCGGACGCAAGGACGGGGCGAGGGGAACAGCCCGGGACCGATGGTCCGCCTTCGCCTGCCGGGGCCCATCCTCTGAGCGCGTGCAGAGTGCCCAGACGAAGCCGGGGCGCCACGCGGGGAGGGGGCCCTTGAGGACGGGGTGAGCTGGGCGGCGGCGCCCGTGCTTCCTTCCCTCCTAGCTCCGGACGCCGCTCGTGTCAGGGCAGGGCGCGTGTCGGGTGGGGTGGGGGCTGTCGGTGGGCTCCCCGGGCGCTCCTGGTGGTGGTTGCACGGCTGTCTTTGGCCCACCACGTGCGACCCCATCGAAGTAGCCCCTTCCACCGGTCAAAATTAGTCGGTGGTGTGTCTGAACCGGATCTTTTGTACGCCTTCATATACTTTTATTTGTGCCACTCCCTGAGGCGAAAAAAGAAAGGAAAGGGTAGCGGGGAATGTGCCGGCGAGGCAGGAAGCGGAGCCCTGACCCTTAAGGCCCGCGGCCGCCGCCGTCCCCAGAGACCTCGCTGCCCGGTGCCCGACTCGGCGGCTGCTCCAGCAAACAGGTTCGGCCGCTTGCCTGGAATTTGCGCCCGAGTTGCAACCAAGGAGCGCCTACGTCCGTCCTCCCAGCCGTCCCTGCCGCCGGGGCCCAGGGCTGGCGCTCCCCCCTTGCGCGTCCGCGCTTCTGCCGTCCCCCTCTTGGCCCCGGGGACGTTCCTTGCCCCACTGCCAGCCCCTTCTCCGGGGCTCCTGGGCCCTTGGTGGTGGAGCGAGGGTGGCCCGGCAAGAGGCCAACTCGGACCTAGGTCGGGCGACACCCAGGCCTGCCGGCGTTCTCAGAGGCCTCGGGAGGGTTGGGCGCGCGGAGGAGGGTGACTCCCGGTTGCGTTTCCGTCCGTCGGTTTCTGTTGTGCTTCTAAACACACGCTCCGCCTGCGCCATTCCTGACAGGTGCTGCGGTGTGAACGCCTCCCTGGCAGGGCAGGTCCAGGCTGAGGCGACTAAAGCGGGAAAGCGACTAAAATGATTCCTGGGCTGGGGCACCTCCCTTATGAAGGAAAGCTAAAACATTCGGGGCTCTTTAGTCTGGAAAAAAGGCGCCTGAGGGGGGGATATGATTGAGACGTACAAAATAATGCAGGGCATGAGTCAAGTGGATAGAGGGATGCTCTTCTCCTTCTCACAAAATACCAGAACTAGGGGACATACACTAAAACTGAGGGCTGGGTGCCTTTTCACACGATCCCAGCTCCAGAGCTTAAAATTGTTTACCCACCAGCTCCAGAGTTTACAGAAAATTAAGTGCGACCACGCCCACCTAAGCGCGTCCCAGTGCACTTTTCAGGTACCTGCTCTCCAGGGGTGAAAATCCCTGATGTGGATGTAAAGGAGTGAGTGCCAGGTTCTCCTCCCTTCTGTTTGTTGTTGTTTTTGCCCCCCGCCCCTTTAAGAGACAGGAATCAGGACGAGGACTATGGGGCTCGGGTGGCTTCAACCGGCAGACAGAGGTGAGCCTGCATTTTTTCGTCTCTTTTTTTCTCCCTCCCCTCACGCAGACAAGAGCAAGGAAGTGCGGAGGGGGTGGGAACATAGGAAGAGCAACTAACCCCCAAGATCTCTGGTCTGAATTTAAGTGGCCAGCGGATCTTAGGGGTCGTGTGAAAAGTACCTGGGAAAGTGAGAACAGACAAAAGAATTTTTTTTTTACCCAGCATGTTGTTAATCTGTGGAACTCCCTGGCACAGGATGTGTTGATGGCATCTGGCCTGGATGCCTTCAAAAGGGGATTGGACAGATTCCTGGAGGAAAAGTCCATCCCAGGTTACAAACCACGATGGAGATGTGTAATCTCCAGGCTTAAAACCGGGGTACTTCAAGGACCAGATGCAAGGAAGTGGTATCAGGAGACAGAGATCTAGTCTCCTGTGCTCCTTGATGCATTTAATGGGGCCACTGTGAGATACAGGAAGCTGGACTAGATGAGCCTTTGGCCTGATCCAGCATGGCTCTTATGTTCTTATGACTTCCAAGGAGAGTTGTCCCGTTCTGGGCCATGGCCTGGGGTGACCCCTATCCCAGGTAGCCATCTCTGGTTGAGGCCCAGTTCCCTCTCCACCCAGCAAGGGCTGCCTGCTTCAGAGGTCCTCTGCGAAGGAATGAGCAGGGCCCCCTCCTCCACCCACCCAGACGGGGGTGGCGCCTCCCGCCTCAGGCCCGTTGGATCCTAGAGGGCAAGAGGCTTCTGATCCGGACTGGGATGTCCTCTCTGTGGCATTGTGGGGGTTCAAAACATCTCTGGACACCATTAGGAAACATAAATGGATGCAGACCAGGTGCTTCTGGAGAAATGGGTCTGGGAACAACCTCCCTGCTGTCCGAGGATGCCACCCAGGTGAGGATCCCTATGGGTACTGAACTGGGGACCCACCTCTGGTGCGCAGCAGCTGCTGGCCGTGGCAAGAGGTCAGGAGTCTTCCAAAGGAGCCCCCAAGCAACAGGGACACTGGCATCATCTCTTGGCGGCCCATCCAACCAGACCTTCAAGGGCTTCCTTCTCCCAGTTGCAGACCTCTTCCTGGCTGGTTGCCTTTGGACAATTTCTCCTCGCCATAGGTGACCCAGTGGGTGACCGGTTGCAGGCCTTCCTTCCCAGGCTGTCTTGTTTCCGGGGGGGGGCCCTCCTGGGGGCCAAGCCCTCCTGGAGAAGCCCTGAGGCCCCTTTCTTGCCCCTTTGTAGCGCCCTCTGCTGGTGGCCTGCCCACCTTTCCGCTCCTTCCTGGAGAAGCACTGCCCGGTGGTGGGCGAGACCTTCTACCCGACCCCTTGGTGCTTTGAGGGCCACCTCCAGACCATCGTCCAGGTCCTTCTGAAGTCCTGCCCCCCTGTTTCCTACCGCAGGTGAGTCCAGGGCAGGGCAGAGGTCGCACACATAGACCTCCCGAGGCTGGGGTCAAGTCCTTTCCCTTTGGTGAGGGGGGCCTCCTGATCTCGCTGCTTCCTCACCCCACGGCCCTGCCCCTCTTCCCCCTCCTCCCCCTCTCTATTTCCTCTCTAGTGAGGTGCTCCGGACCCCTGATGGGGGCCAGCTATTGCTGGACTGGGCTGAGGGGGAGGGTGGCGACCACCACCGCCCTCACGCAGAAATCTGCCCCATTGTCCTCTTCCTGCCAGGCCTGACTGGGAACAGCCAGCAGGCCTACATCCTGCACATGGTCCAGAGCACCCAGCGCCTGGGCTACAGGTGAGAGGATGCAGGTGTGTGTGTGTGTGGGGGACAATACTTTGGCCAGGGCCCAGGACTTTGCACCCTCTGCCGCCTGAATCCCAGGCCCTGGCAGAATTGTGCTCCATGTGAGGGCCCTGGGCGGCCGTCTTGGCTTGCTTTTCCATGGAGCCCCTCCCTCACAGGCACAGGGAGGGGGCACAGCTGGTGCAGGGCATGTATGCTGCCAAAGCAAGGAAAGAAGAAAACTGGAGGGGAGCGGGTCCTCGTGCAATCTGACCCTCTGGTCTCCCTTGCAGGGCCGTTGTGTTCAACAACCGAGGGTGCAAAGGGGAGGAGCTGCTGGTAAGAAGGAGGGAGGCGGGGGCTGGATGATCATTGCGGTTCCTGGCTTCTTCTTTCTGCCTGGGGTTGGCTGCCTTGCAAGGGGCGGCACCTGCCTTGGGGAGTGGGGTGTGTGTATGTTGGGAGGGGTGTTCAAGTAGAGGCAGTCCTTTCCTGCTATGAGCAACCCCCACCCCCACCCCCACCCTGCCAAAGGCCGACTTCTCTTACAGCTTCTCCCACCATGGCTTCTTCCCCCTTCCCCCCCCCCTTTTGCTGCAGACCCCACGGGCCTTCTGCGCAGACAACACCGAAGACCTGGAGTTGGTGGTGGGCCACATCCGGAAGGCTTTCCCAGGAGCGCCCCTGATGGCCGTGGGCGTTTCCTTGGGCGGGTGAGGCCGTGGCTGGGCCCGGAAGGGCGAGGAAAGAGCAGTTCTGGGAGAGGGCAGTGGGACTTGGGGCTGCTAGAAGTGTGTGTGGGGAGGGGGGGGTCCTCAGTCCCCCTTGTGTGCACATGGCCTGCCTGCCTGCTCTCCTAACGGAGCATCTTCCATGGAGGGAGGGGTCTGCTCCTGGCCAGCGTGGGTCTCCTCTGCCCGATGGAAGGGGTGCATGTGCGTGCTTTGGTCCCTCGGGGCTGCAGGTGTGTGTGTGTGGGGGAGACTGAGAGCCCCACCACCTGCTCAAGCTATTTATGCCAGTGGGGAAGGAAGCCGTGCCCTCTCCCTGCCTGGCTCGCCCTGGGCACTTAGCCTAACTGAGCAAGAGACAGAAACCCGCTCCTAGCAATCTGATCCTCCTTAGAGGCTTGCTTTTAATGTTTTTTTATTGGGGGGGGGAGGGAGGGCAAACCCCTCTTGCTGTTGTGAGGACCACTCTGTTCAACCTGTTGGCTGGCATTTCCTCCAGGAGGCACTTGATTAGAGGGAAGCGACCAGGGCAGGTGCCACAAAGGATGGCTGTTGTGTCCCCCACTGCCCCCCCCCCGCTTGCCAGTCACAAAGCAATAGCCCCACAGCCGCCAAGTGGGACCCTGTGGCAGCCGCCAAGTGGTCGTCTCTGCTCTCTCAGGGCTGTCTGTTGGGAGCCACCTGGGTGGCCCTGCTTGCCACCACAAAGGGGCCAGGCTGCCTTTCTGGAAGGCTGGTCTGGCTTTGTGCCTGCCAGACCCCTCAAAGGCAGCTTCCTCCATCCCTCTGCCTTTGCAAGCCCCCCCCCCCAGGCTTTTATCTTCGGCCTATTGCGAGGCGTGCTCCATTTTGGGGTCTGTAGCTGCTGTTTGCAGGCTCGGGTAAGAGCAATTTTAAGGACGGGGCAATGGTCTCAATCGACAGGAAAAGAGATTCCATTGGAACATTAGGAAGAGCTTCCCGACAGAGGAGTCTCCTTCCTTGGAGGTTTTTAAGCAGAAGCTGGGTGGCCACCTGTCAGGAGTCCTGTGATGGGGGGTTCCTGCATGGCAGGGGGTTGGACGGGATGGCCCTCGAGGTCCCTTCCAACTCTACGATTCCACCTGGACTTCTCAGGATGGAGGGATGACCAGCTCACAGGGATGCTGGTGCTGGCTGGGGGAGGTAGGGGGGCCATCTTGCCTGTCCTGGCCCACCAAGGAAGGAGTCCTGCTTCTTTCCTCCGGGCAGGATCCTGGTGCTGAACTACCTTGGGCCAGAAGGGGACAGAGGCTGGCCTGGTGGCGGCCATGACCTGCTCCGTCACCTGGGACTCCTTTGAGACCACCTCCTCCCTGGAGCGGCCGCTCAACCGGGTCCTCTTCAACCAGCGCCTCACCGCCAACCTGCGGCAGCTCATCCAGAGGTGGGTGTCTGGAGGGGGCGCACACTAGGCAGTGCAGAGGTTATGGACCACCAAACCTGTGCTCTTTGGCTCTCGGGGAGGGGTGGGGAAGGGACACCCCCCCCGGCTGGCCACCTCTTTCTCCTCCTTTGGCCCTCTGCTCGCTGATGCGGTTTCCCATTTTTCCAGGCACAAGGCAGTCATTGCTGAAAAGCTGGACGTGGAGCATGTGCTGAAGGTACCACCTCAACTTTGGAGGTCTCCCTCCCCCATTTGCTGTAGTGTGAGCTCTCTCCTGCACTGGGGGGGGGGGAGGCTGGCAGGGATAACCCTTACTTGGGGCTCCTTCCACCTCTGTGGATTTCTGACACCCCTGCCTGTCCCGCACCCACCCCCACCCCCCTGGCCAGGCCCGCAGCATCCGGGAGTTTGACGAGCGCTACACCGCCGTGGCCTTCGGCTATGCCTCGTGTGAGGAGTATTACCAGGCAGCCAGCCCCTGCCGGAAGGTGGACCGGATCCATGTGCCAGTGCTGTGCCTCAATGCCTCAGATGACCCTTTCTCCCCTCAACACGGTGAGCTCAGGACCCCCTTCTCTACCCCCACCCCCACCCCATGCTAGGAGGGCTCTCTGGGGAGCCCGTGCTGATGCGCCCTGTCTGTCCCTTCTTCCAGCCATCCCCCTGGAGGCAGCTGAGCGGGTGCCCAGCCTGGCACTCCTGGTGACAGCACGGGGCGGCCACATTGGCTTCCTGGAGGGCCTCCTCCCCGCCACCAGAGCTACATGGACCGCGTCTTCGCTGAGTTTGCAGCCGCTGCCTTCGAGCACCGGGAGGAACTGGCCACTGCAGTGGTGGCAGGAGGGGCCCCGTGGGACTCTGAGCAGGACGCAGGTGGCCCGAATCTGAGCGCCTGAGCACAGCCCTGCAAGGAGCTGACCTACAACTGCACAGAGACACCAGCTGCAAGCCTGGCCCTGTGAAAACCCTTGCAGGTGGAGGGACCAGGTGGTGGTGGTGGTGCAACAGGCTCAGTGGCTGTGGGTGGACAGCCGAGAGGGGAGAGGGAAGGAGCCCACTCTGGTGACCCCTGGAATAGAAGACTGTTTCCCCTAAGGAGAAACAGTGCAAAAGAGAGGTCTCTGGGCCATTCTTGGGTGGGGAGGGGGGCACAGGCCTCCCCCTGTCTCTCTAGACATGCCAAGGACTGGGGTGGGGGCATTCCCCCAAGAGAAGGCATGACCCAGCCTTCCTGGGGAGAGGACACTCAACCACACAAGGCTCTCTTGAAGGGAAACCTTGCCACTGATTGAGCTTGAACTGATGACATGTTGAGATCACGTTCTGTGGAAGGAAGCAGCAGAACTGTACCAGGTGGAGAAACTCTGCTGCTATAAGCTTTCAGCAGTCTTTGCTTTATAGGATGCAAGTACAGTGGGGAGGGGCGCATCTGAGCATCAGGAGCCCAATTTCAGCTGTAGAATTCAAGTCCCCCCAAGAGTCTGGAGAAACACCCCAGCCCCACACCCTAGCCATCGGAGTTTCCTATCAGTGCTGGCCACATAGAGACCAGGGGGCCTGCCTCAGCAAGGGAGGGAGGCAGGGGGGACATCCTTGCAAAGTGCCAGGTCTTTGTGGGGCTCTCGGTCTTCACAGCCTCCTTCTGCCCCCCCCGTGAGTAGAGCAGGTGGTGGTGGTGGGTCACTGTGGACCTTTCAGTGGTGGTCTCACTTCTTGCTGTCTCCACCTTCACCACCAATGACCCTGTCTGAGGCTGAGGGGAACTGTAGGAGCAAAAGATTGCAGGTGTGTGTGTGTGGGGGAGACCCCCAACCTGTGGGGGTAGATGAAGATGCATCCTTACAGTCTTGGCTTACTGGGCGCCTGCCTTGTCCCTTCTTCCTGAGCCGTAACACCCAAGTCAGGAAGGGTGGGGAGAGACCCCACTGGAGGTAGCGCAGCAGTATGTGCACCCACCCACCCAGAGCAAATGGCCCCAGCTGGTACAGCTGAGCTCTTACAGCAGGCATCAAGCACCACGGCTCGTGGCTTGGTGCACCTCGGTGGCCCTCTTGCCCTGAGCTTGGCTAAGCCCTGCTACCCACAGCCCAGCCTCAGTTGAGAAGGTCCCCAAAGCCCCCCAGGACCAGCAGCACTGGGCCTCCAGTTCCCTCCAGTCCCTGGCAGAGTCAAGGGGCAACAGCTCCAGGACTGCAGCGCCCACTTCCACTCCTACCCCATGGACAGGCGCCACACTGGCCCCCTCTGACAGGCCAGGTAAGCAGGGGCCCCCAGATCTTCTCCCGGGGTCTTCATGGCCACACACAGACTCTCCCTCCGGACCCTTCTAAGGGAGCAAGACAAGAGGCCCCAGCAATGGGAGGAGGGGATCAGGGGGCCTTCTGGACTTGCCCTGCCCCAAGTCATCCACAGGTCATGCTCAATGGGAAACAGGCAAGGGATGCGGGGGACCTCTCCCACTGGCCAAAGGGCGTGGGGTTAGGGTTCGGGCCAATGGGGTGGGGTCAGGCGGGGCAGGTAAGCCTCACCCCCACCCCGATGCCTCTTCCACCCTGCTAGGTCAGGCGTGGCCCCCACTTCTTGCCTTGCTCACCCAATAGCCCCTGCGCCTCGGGCTGTCTGTGGAATTGGTGCCAGGGAACCGGTGCCTGTTGCGGGAGGACAGGCCCCCTCAGGCCCAGGTCAAGGACAATGGGAGGTGTTGTCCAAAACGCCCAGGAAGGGATTAGAACTCAGAACAGACATCCACGGGGCCGAAGCCTCCCTCCCTGGTGGAGCCCTGGATCCACTCGAACTGGGATGAGGAAACAGGGTTGGCAGCTCAGTGCTTCCCAAGGACAACACCAAGGGCCAGCCCCCCCCCCCAAACGCACCCACGGCGGCCCTTCTGAGCTCCCTAAAGCCAGGACGAAGCCACCAGGGCAGGGAAGGGGCCAAGAACAGCATTGCTCCATCCTCCAGCTTTAATCCCGGCTGCAAGTCTCTCGCTGGGCCAGGAGAGTGCCTGCCTACTCCAAGCGCCCGAGGCTGGAATGTCCCTCCCAGGAGAGTCACAAAAACAGGCCCACGTGGACCCAGCACCAGGGACTCTGCCACGTCCACAGTCAAAGACTGGTGCAGGCGGGGCCCCATGCCATGTCCAGGTCCCTCGGCAGGCATCCTTCCTTCTGCCCTCCTCAGCCTGAGTGGGCCCCCGGGGGATGGGCCAAGGAAAGGCCTGATCCTCGCCAGCATCCCGATGGGAGGAAAGGGCCTCACAGGAAGCCAGGGAAGGCCAGCTGCAGCAGCAGCACAGTGGCCACAATCAGCCCAGCGCACAGGAGCAGCAGCAGCCACACGGGAACGCTCCCTGGAGAAGGGGGAGAAAAGGGTCCAAGTCAGGGGAGGGGGCCCCTTGCGCCAACACAGAGGTGCCCCAGCGACACCTCCCAGTGGGCAGGGCAGCCGCCGCCGCCACCACCCTCCCTCCCTGGACGTACGGCGGCAGGGGATGCAGTGCAGGCGGCACCGGCTGTCTACAGCCACGCTCAACAGGGCAGCTTCGTTGTCCCTGAGCAGCTCTGGAGTTTCCGGCAGGAAGGCCACGGCTGTGACCACGATCCCGTGGGCCTCCCGGATGTAGTACAGCCTCTGCAGCAGGAGGTGAGAAAACAGGGGCTGCTGGATCCAGAGTGGCAGAGGCAGCCAAGCAGAGGCTTGTATGACCTCCCCCTGCTCTCCTATTGCCCCCGAGAGGAAGATGGTGGGTATGGCCCCCAACCCCCTCTGCCGTTTCACTGAGCACCCCCCCAGGGGTCCAGCCAGAACTCTCCCTGCTGCGTGGGCCATGTTTTGCCCGCTGCAAAGGCCCTCGGCCCTGCTTCCTCCCAGCTCCATTCCAACGCCAGGGCATCCCACGCCTGCCCCCACGCGCCCTCCCGAGCCTACGTCTTGGGGGCTTGACCCCTATCCAGGTGCGGAGGAACTTGGGAGCAGAAGGAGGAACAACCCGCCGGGATCCAACTGGGCTGCGGTTTGTGTGCTGACCATGTGCTATGTGCGGAACGATTAGGGGGCTAAAAGATCTTATGCCTCCCATCGCATTGGGGGGGGGGCCTCGAACCACCAGGCTGAATTGTTCCGGGTGGTTCAGGACCTCACCAACCCTGGTCTGCTGGGGCCTCTTCCTATTCGATTTCACTAGCTAGTGGTTTGCAACTCACTTTAAATCCAAACTAGAGGCCATCTGTGCTGGTCTGGACCCCGGTTCCACTAGTCCGCCTCCAAGTGCCGCTAGTGCCACACCCCCTCGGTCTCCTTGGCCTCATTGAGTTTGGGCCTGTGGCTCCTGCTGAGGCCTCCAGGCACTGGCACATTGCCGGCTGGCCATTCCTCCGCTTGACCCTTGCCCATCTTGGCTGATTAAGATCGCTGGGGGGTGGGGAGCCATGCCTAAACAGGCTTCATTAACTGCTGCCTCCTTCAGGGACAGGGTCTTTCCCAATCACCTGAAGTAGATGATGATTAAGCCTGTTCTAAAAAGACCTGGCCTGGCTACAGATGATATGCCCAAATCTTAAAACCTGGCTGTTCAAAGCCATCTTTGGCGACTGCTGAGATTATTGTCTTGTTTATTTGTTAGTCTGTTGTTTGCCGCTGCCATCCTGCTTTTGCCGGTCTTATCTTTATTATTTGTTCTTGTTCCATTTCTTGTATTATTGGCTGGTCGTTCACTGCCCAGAGTTCCCCTTGAGAAAGTCGGGCGGTATATAAATGAAAATAATAAACAAACAAGCAAATAAATACCTGCAAGGAGAAGGCGATAAAGATGGATACGGACCCTGTCACAGTGCCCAGCCCCAGGAATGTGCCTGTGTCACTGCCAAGACAAACGGAGTCATTGGGGGGGGGGTTGCGTGTGGTGGGGCCGAATGTGCCTTTTGACTGTGAGCCACTCCCCCCCCCGCCCCACAGACAGACATTTCTCAGAAAGCAGCAGCCCCTCAGAGAGCTGGGTGGGCACCGGCTCAGGGACAGGTGGCTGGCTCCTAAGCTTCCCTCTCTCCACCTGTGCTTTCCCAGTGCCGGGGTGAGTGACAAGGGAAGAGGCCTGGCAGAGAAGGTGGTGGCTGGGGTCTCTCCCTCCCCTTATCCCTGTGTCTCCACTGAAGCAAGGGGGAAGCCCAGCACCCCAAAGGCAGGGGCCGGGCCTTACCTGACGGAGAGGCAGGAGACGACCTCGTTGCCACAGGGCCGGGTGAGCAGCGGGAGGAAGCTCTGCCCATCCCACTTGGTGATGTAGCAGGGAGGGGGCCGCCGCTCCCGCTTGTAAGGGATCTGGATGGTGTAGAGCCGCAGCGCCTTGCCTTGGTCCTCCACCGTCCCAAACCTGGGCCGCAAAGTGAAGCATCGGAGGTCAGGACTGGTCCAGCAGGCCAGCTGGTGCCCCACCACCACCGCCGCTGCCGGCGGCCCCATTCCTGACCTGCAAGCCTGGTAGCGGTAAGCCTTCTCCGGGATGCCCGGAAGGTTCTCGTTCCAGTGCAGCACCGTCACCATCTGGTCCCGCTGCCACACGCAGCACTGGAAGTCGCGTCCTACCGTCACAACCTGCAAGCCAAGCCCAGAGGGTGAGCCAAGAGAAGCTGCGTGTGTGTGTGTGTGTGTGTGCCAGCCAGCCCCAGCCGGCCAGTCCTGAGCCCACCAGCCAGCTCCCTTCCTTAATGGGAAAGTGCTCACTCGGCCACAGCCTTACAGTTCTGGGCAAGCCTGTAACTTGTCAAGAGCTGGAGAGGCTCAGGAACTCTGGCACTCTTCCTGCCCCCTCCTCCTCCTCCTCCTCCTCCTCCTCCTCCTCCTCCTCCTCCTCCGTCAGTGGGTGCCTCCCCTGCCTGGCTGTGTAGCACAACTTCCCACCACTCCACCCCCTCCCAATCCAGGCATCTTGGCCTTGCCACATCTGTCCTGCATCTCAACAAAAACTCACCCCTCCACCCAAGACTTTTAAATGCATCTCAGGCCAGACAGACCTTGTCTTGCCTTATTGTCAGTGCTTCCAACTCTCAGTGAGATTGGCTTTGATTCAGATTGCTGCACCGAAGGTGGGGGGGGGCAGACCCAACACCCTTCTAGGCCCCTACCAGCCTCTTGACTCAATGCACCTATAATATTGGGGGTAGGGGGAGGGTTCTCTCCAGCTACAACCATCCCCCAAAGCTCAGATCCCACGCCAAAGGCAGTGCTTGAGAAGGGCTAAGCCAGTGAAGCCCCAGTCGCACCAGGAGAGGCTCAGGAACCCTGCAGGTCCTCCCCTCTTTCCCAGACCAACCAACAGACACCATGTCGGTGCCGCTTTGTGCGACCTGACAGTCAACCCAACTTGGGAACTGGCATCCAGAAGACAAGGTCCTGCGCTGTCCAGGAACTGCCCGGGGCCCCTCACCTTATTATCAGGGCTGAGGGCGATATCTTCAATCTCTCCCTGGTGAGCTTGGACCTCAAAAGCTTTCTTCATACTGGGAAACTGCAAGAAGGGAGATGGTGGCGGGGAGGCTTAGGAGGCAGGAAGAGATGCTGAGCCCCAGTGCTACTGCCCCGCTTGCCCCAAAACGGAGGGAGGGCTGCCCAGAGAACGAGGCCCCTCAGCCCCTGTTGCCCTCTCCCCCCCCCCGTGCCCCCAGCCTTATACCTCCCAGACGCGTAAGAAGCCATCCACGCCACCCGTGGCCAGGAGGGTGTGGTCATCGCTGAAGCAGACAGCCTTCTGCAGGGCATCGGGGCTGGTGTCTGTTTGGACGCAGTGCAGAGTCTCCACCACCACCTCGGGGGTGTCGTTGTGGGTGCTATCCGGGCCACGTGGGGCAGGGCCCCTACGCTTCCGAGGACCCTTCTCACCCCCATCGTCACCTCCTCCACCTGGGGGCACAAGGAGGGCATGGGGCGCCGGGCATCGGATGGAGTGGCAGGCCTGACCTCAGGGGGCTGGGGTCCAACGTGTGCCCTCCCCGCCACTGGCTATGGGAACTCAGTGGGAAGGAAGGTGCTGAGGGTGTGGGGGGAACCTCTGGCTGCTCATTGCCACCCCCTCCCCCAGGTCTGCTCCAGATGCCCTCTGCTGCCCCTCCAGGCTCTCCAGCCCCCTCCGTTCCTCCCTGGCTGGCCAGAGGATGGGGTGGGGGGGGGGTCCCCGGAGGGAAGGGGGTGGCCCCGCGGGGTCTCCCTCACCGGCCTTGCTGGGGGCTGCTCCGTCGGCGGCGGCGGCCTGGCTCAGGCGGAAGCGGAGGATGTGGCAGGCGGCGTCCTGCCCGGCGGCGATCGTCTCCCCGGCCACCGCCAGCGTCATGGTGGCGCGCGTCTCCGTGTCGTGCGCGTGCACCAGCGAGGCCGACAGCTGCCCGCCGCGCCAGCCCAGCTGCAGGAAGTGCTGCGGAGACCGGGGGGGGGGGAGGAGAGGATTGGGAGGGGGGAAAGCGGGAGGGGGGTTGTCGCTTAGGCACCGGGCTGGGGTGGGGGTGGGGGATCCCCTTCTCTCTCCCCACCACCACTCACGGTCACACCGGCCAGGAAGCGCACGGCGGCGGGGGTGGGGGTGGGGGGACACGCGCGTGTGTGTGCGCGCATGGAGCGTCGGACACCCCCGCCCCGACCCCCGCCTCCTCCCTCCGCCGGCAGGGCCCCCGGTGGTCCCTCCTCCTCCCTCCTGCTCACCAGTCCATTCGCGATGCCCGTCTTGGCCGCGCCGCCGCCGCCGGCCATCAGGGCCAGCCCGGTCGAGCGGTGGACCCGCAGGGCGTAGAGTGGGAAGGGCGCCCGGTAAATCTCCGGGGGCCGCCGGGGGGCCATGGCGGGGACGCGCCGGCGATGCTGCTGCTGATGCCCCTCCTCTTCCTCCTCCTCCTCCTCCTCATGCCAAGCCCCGCCGGGCCGGACCGACGGCGGGAAACAGCAGCACCGCGGCGGCGGGGCGGGGAGGGGGAGGGGTCCGACCACGAGAGGAAAGCCCCGAGGGAGGGAGGGAGGGGGACAGCTCCTCTTCCTCCTCCGACCGGGAGGGCGCTCCGACGGCGCCCACTGGGCATGCGCCGACAGTTCCTCGGCCGCCAGTGCGCAGGCGCGCGGTTCTCGGCACACGTCAGCAGCACAGGGCTCGCGGGGCCCCGCCTCCCCGCACGCGAGCTTCCCGGGCGCTCGTGTGGTCGCTGTTCCGCCATTTTTGAGAAGGGCAGGTCGGCGCGCTCTTAAAGGCGCCGCGCGGAGGGGATTGTAGGAAGCCACTTTCCGTGAGTGGAGCCCCCACCCCACCCCGAGGAGGAGCCCGAGGGGGAAGCAGTACCGGACGGGCCGTGGGATTAGCGGAGCGGGGCTTTTGCAGGGTTAATGGCTCTCCATGGCTCTTTGGAGGCCAAGGCGAACGGAGGCCCTTTCTGCCGCCGGCGTGGCGGGGGTGGCCGAGCGTCCTCGCTGGAGTGGAGAGCTCTCCGGGGTGAGACGGGATCAGCCCCTCTTGCACCTGAGCGCCAGGGCCACAGCCTGAGTCAGGGAGTCACGGCCACGGCATGACCTCGGACGTCTTGCAGACCAGCTGGAAGCCTTAGCCAGGTCACCCCCAGGTTGCATGGCCGGGCCGCGGTGGTGGAGGTGGAGTTGGAGCCCCTGCAGACCGCTTGGCTCGGTGGAGGAGGGCGGGAGGTGGGTGGGTGGGATTTGGGAAATCTTGCGACAGCAGAAAACGATTCGGGGTTGTGGTTCAGAGTGGCGGTCTTGCGCGCGGGGGGGCGGTCGAATCCCCGCATTTCATTTCAGGGCTTTAGATATACCATATTCCCGGGCGCTTGACCTTGCGGGAAGGAACATTCCCCCCGGTCGGCCAAGCCATCTGGCGGACTTTAGACCCCGGGAGTCCGCCTTGGCCGCCTTGCTCTCCCCGCTCCGGCGCTTCCTTAAAGCCCGGGGCGGCGGCGGCGGGGGTAGGGTGGTGGGGGTGGGATTTGCTCATCTTTAGGCAATTGTTTCGCCCAAGGGCTGCCTGGAAGAGGCCCGTGGAGCAGCAGACGCCCCGCCACCCTCGCGACAGAGGGAAGAGACTCTTAACGAGGCCTTGGGCTGCTTCCCGCCGAGTTTGCATCGGCTTCCTGGCCCTTGTTGAGCCCGATGGATGCGGCGTCGGGGTCAGGGGTCACTTCAATCAATACTGGATGCCCACGGTAATCCGCTTGACACACCCGGGGGACACGTGCACGACCCATGGCATACTTTTCTGCAGTTTGTGTTTGAATTTATTAGTGGGTTTGGACATGTACGTGAGTAATGTGGCCAAAAGGGCCAGATTAGGCATAAACACATTTACACTTGCTTTTGGGTTGCAGAGCAAGAGTGACATGTCATAGGAACCCTTCCCCTATTAAGGGCCTTGTCTGTCCCCTTAAAGGAGACCAGAAGCAAACCCAAAAGAGGCACAGGTTGGTCTCACAAACAATCACCAGGAGACAAAAAGTGCAAATAATTAGAAGAGGGGACAGGAAAAAATGACATCTTTTTAAATTTGTTTATTTAAACTAATGCCTGTTTAAGGACAAGTCACTACTCTGGGCAGCTCCCAAAAATAAATATACAAACAAAAGTTTTAAAAAGGGACATATAAATCTAAAACCCTTCATAAAACCTTGAGTCTGGGAAAAATTCCAGACTTAGAATGGCAAACTATTGGAGTAAACTTACTCCAAAATAATTTGTAGTTAAATGCGAGTTCTGTGAGATCTAAGAAACAAAAGGGAAATTTAAACTTAGGTTAGGTTGGCTGATATATGACGAAAGAAATATAATTCCTGAGTAGGATGAAATAAGAGGAGTTACAAACAACACAAGATGGAAGAGAAACATGGGGCAACGGGTTCCTTTGAAGAAAAATTCTGTGCGCCATGGATTGTAAAAGCTCATGGTGAAGTAGGTCACCAGGAGAAATGGCCACGGGCCAGAGGTTTGCTCTTGGGGTTTATAGGATCTTGTGTTGTGGGATAAGTCATGTAATACCCAAGAATTACAAGCTTTTCCTGAATGAGGGACTTCCTAACTATGTGACTTTTAGATGTGTTTCCTTGTAGCCATGCCAGCTACGTGGCCATGGACTTGCACAACACTGGTTCTTCGGCTTGAATCAAGGGATGAGCACCGCCCCTAGTCAGACATGACTAGTACGTATGTGCGGGGGGAACCTTTACCTTTTTTAAAGTTTCATAAGAACACCAGTGTTTTCCATGCTACTTTCCACCCCTCATAATGGATTTTTCCTTTGTTTGTGTGCTCGTTGTAGCTCTGCTGTTACCTTTTAATGTTCCAAGATACCTCTTTTAATTCCTTATTCTTAACTTGAATGTATCTTAAATGTTCCAGGCTGTATATTGTCCCTCATTATTGTAAGCCACCTTGGGTCCTTTTTCAAGGAGAAAGGTGGGGCAAAAATATTCAAGAAATAAAATAAGAAAAATGTGGATCCATTGTGCATAGTTGCTGAAAATGTGGCAATTTTGAGAAAAGGGCGCAACAAAAGTACTGTACTTATGAGTCCATCATTTATTATGAAAATACAGTATATGCAGGATCCCCCCCACGCTGCATAAATAGGTTTTGAATAGTTTCTATGGATGGTTCAGGAACCCTCCATTTCCACACACGGAGGGTCCTATGAGGTTTGGGCCTTAACCGTGGGGGCAGGGGACAGTGCCTCTGGAGCTTTGGGGTGGTTTGGATTTGGGGGCTTTCCAGGAACTGGCCTCCTCCCACCGGAGTCCACTGGTCTCCCCAGAGCAGTAGGTGCTATGCTGTGCCCTCTGCCTTTCCCTTGGCCCGAGATGGAAGACCCGTCCCTGGATTGTGCTCGGTACATTTAGGGGCTTGTGGACAAAGCCACAACCCCCTCCCCCGCCACCCCACCCCCGACTCCACAGCTGGGTTCTTGAAGCTGCTCCTGGCTAACCCTCAAGGTTTGTTCTTGGGGAATATGTGTCCCAAGATAGTTTTATTTTAACTGCCACAATCAGGTTTCAGTCTGCTAAACTGCAACTCTACGGCCAAAAGGTCATACTCTTTGAAGGCTGACCACTGCAGGGCTGCCTGGGGACCTGGCTGTGACCACCACCCAAGAGGAGACATTGGCTGCCCCTTTGTGCCACTTGGCACCGAAAAGTGCTCTTTGCAAGAGTGGGGGGGGTCTCTCCTTAGCTGAGATTGCACCTTTGAGCCTGCTGCAGGCATCTCAAGAGTTCCTTATCTACAGCATCACCTCCTTTGCCTGCTTTATTGCACTGTTTTTTTTTGGGGGGGCTTTCCTGTATGGAGACTCACACAGTGAAATGGGTGTCAAGACCACAGCAGGGCAGAAGGCTTTACTAGGCTCAGTGCAGGAACAAGAAAGGCCATGGGAAGTAGGTCCCCAGGACTCTTCAGCTGCCTGAGGGCAATAAAAAGCAAAGCGCGGGGGGGGGGTTAGTGCAGAAAGGGATCTAGACTTGGAGGGCACAAGTTCTGTGGCAAAGCCCCCCTCTTGGCTGGCCAGCATCAGATGGGGCCAGCTGGCTGAATCAGGCACAGAAAGGTAATGTGGGTATCATCAGATGGCATATAGGGAGTGGGCGGGGCGGGGGCAGACTTGGTTTGGGAGCAGGCTGTGGGACTGCCATGGGCAAAGACCTCTGGCGTGTGTGTGTGTGTGTGTGTGTGTGTGTGTGTGTGTGTGTGTGTGTGTTCCTCAGCACCAGCCCTGCTCCTGGCAGTCTCTGCAGGGAGAGAGTGACCCTCCTCTACCCTGAGCCCCCAAAGCCTCAGAGTCCATCACCAGATGCTCAGCCCTGGTCCCTCCTTTGGGGGGGGGGGGAAAGGTAGTTACAGAGTTGTGGCAGGGCATAAGAACATAAGAAGAGCCATGCTGGATCACGCCAAAGGCCCATCTAGTCCAGCTTCCTGTATCTCACAGTGGTCCCACCAGATGCCTCTGGGAGCGCACGAGACTAGATATCTGTCTCCTGATACCATCCCCTGCCTCTGGCCCTTGAAGTACCCCCTTTTATTAAGCCTGTAGATGACATATCTCCATCATGGTTTGTCACCTGTGATGGACGTTTCCTCCAGGAATCTGACTAATCCTCTTTTGAAGGCATCCAGGCCAGATGCCAACACCGCATCCTGTGGCAGGGAGTTCCACAGACTTAACAATACGCTGGGTAAAAAAAAAAAATTCTTTTGTCTGTTCTTACTCTCCCAGCCCTCAATTTGAGTGGATGTCCCCTAGTTCACCGTCCCCTGGCAAGACAGAGAGCAAAAGGGGAGCCCTGGACTGTCCCCCAAGAGGCAGCCCGAGGCTCCCCTTGCAGGGTCTCTCCCCACCCTGAGACGGGGTCTCAGAAGACCTCCTTCTCTTGGACCCACCGGCCCCTTCCTCTAAGGAGCTGAAGAGGAAAACTGGCACCTCTCCCCCGTGTGTGTGTGTGTGTGTGTGTGTGTGTGTGTGTGTGTGTAAGATCTTGGAAGCATGCCAGCAGGATTTCCTTAACAAGCAAGAAACACAAATTCCTCCAGGTCGGGGGGCCAAAGGGGAACTCTTGCTTGGACTAGATGGAGGAGGAGTCCGGGGCGAAGGTGCTGGAGCACCGAATGTGCCCCACCCCCCAGGCCACACTTTCACCTTTGGCCCCTGTGGGAGAAGGAGAGGGAGCTGCCCTTGCTTAGCCATGATTCAGCAAGGAGTGAACCAGCTGCTTTGGGGCACCCGTGGCCGACTTGACCCCTTTTGGTTCAACCTGGAAAGACGGAGCAGGGCCAAGCACTCGGGAGAGCCACGCTGCCCCCTTCCCTTGGAAAGCGGGGCAAGGAGGACACACACACACACACACACACACCTCCAGCTTCCCCACTGGGGACATGCAAACAACACACCCCAACGAAAGACACACCATTCGTTTTTACTGACAGCAGCGAGAAGGACTGCTGAGCATCAGAAACACAAGAAACAAAGGCCCAGAAAATAGACAATTGCTTGCAGAGAGGAAACACAGAGACAAAACTGAGACAACAGATAAAAAGAAGGGGGGCTTTTCCAGCCCCCCTCCTGCCCCTCAGCCCCCCCTCCTGCCAGGGGCCAAAAGAGGAGCTGCTTGTTAGGCAGCAACAGCAGCCTAGGAGGTGGGAATGTCTGTGCCCCCCCTGCTCCCCCCACACCACAAGTGGAGGACTTTGGAAGGCAAGAGGCCTGGAAGAGAGGGCGCCTTCATGCCCTGCCCCCCAATCCACGGATGGCCCAGATTTGCCCCAGGAGGAGCAATCAGAAGTGGGGTGGAGGAATGAGGCAGTAGAGCTTCCAGGGATGCCACAGCAGTGGGCCAGCCCCACGGCCAGGGCAGTGGCTTCTTTGGTGAGACCTACCCTGCACCAGAGGAGTGGGCAGTGGCTGGGACGGAGAGATCCGAGCCCTGCAAGTGAGGAAAGAGGAGGCTGCGGAGGCCTCTTGTGCTTGGTGGCTCTGAGGGGGAAGCAGTCTCTCTCTCTCCCCCGCCCCAATTCCCCACAGAAATTGGCACATTCACAATATGGAGCTCCCCCGCCCCACTCCCTGGTGGATGTTGGGGGGTGGCTCTGCATGTCCCCCAGGACCCAGCACTGTCGCTAGGGTTGGCAGGGGAATGCTCCTTGCCCCACAGAAAGGAACCAGCCTTGCGCCCAGCCGCTTCATAGGGACGTCTCCCGCAGGATGTAGGTGTGTGTGCCGTCTGCCCGGACAAACCCTTCCCCTGGTTCCTCCCCATCGGGGCCACCCCCTGGAGGCAGGCCGTCCGGCAGCCCATTGAGCACCCCTTGGCTGGTCTTCTCGAGGGTCAGAGATGCTGGGTCAAGGCAGTCACTGACATCCTGAAAAGGCAAAAGCAGACCCAGTCAGTCTCCAAAATGCCCTCGCTCTTCTGGCCGCACCCACCCACAGGTGGGCCCCTACCACTGGAACCAAAATCCACACCACATGGGCCGGACGTCTCCTGAGGAGCAGGGAGGGTTCTCCATCCCATACGGATTCCCTCGGAGGGTGGGGGTGGGAGTGCAGGAAAGCCCCTCCTTGGCCTGTGCACCCAAATGCCCATTGAAGTGGGGAGGGGAATCCCGCTGGGAAAGGTCCCCCTGCCCAGGCTAAGTGGGAAGGCAGCCGCACAGGAGGGAAGGAAGACGACGGGGGGGGGGGCAGAAGCACGTGGGCATTCTTGACCCCCACCCTTTTCCAGGCATGTGGAAAGGGTCAGTGGGTGGGGCTGAGACAGACATTCCCCCCTCCCGGCCCCCAGCATCTGTCCCCACCCAGAGTCACATTGCTTCCCCCTCCTCTACAGTCACAGAGCCACGGGCTGCAGGCTGAGCTCGGCAGAGGAGGAGGGGAGCACCACAGTCCAAAGGTCCTGCAGCAACGTCCATGGACCAGGCACGCCGTGGCCTGAAGAGGCAAGCCAAGGGGTGGGGGTGGGGAGGTGAGAAAGCAGCACCGAGACGGCAAAAAATGGCCTGCTGGTGTGTGTGTGTGTGTGTGTGTGTGTGTGTGTGTGTGCAGGCGTCATGGCAAAACGAGGGTGAAAGAGGATGGGAGGGCAGGGCCGAGCACCCTGGAGCTCACACGCATGGGCACAGCCCCGAGAGGCCAGCAGGAGTTGGTGGATTGGGCCCAACCCTTCCCTGCTCCAAACCCCCTTCAACAATGAGTGGCCCAAGCAAGAAGCAGACGGCCAGCAGAGAGGAGGAGGAGGAGGAGAGGTGGCCCCTCCTGTGGGTGCACAGGGTGGACCGGGAGGGTGGGGCTTCAGAGAAGATCCAGGAACCGCCGCACCCCCCACCAATGCCTCACCTTGGCAGGGTCACGGACCCCGCAGCGCAGTCTCTCCTGGTATCTTTGGGGCAAACAAAACAGCAGGCGTGGCAGCACCGGGAAGATGGTGTGGGGGTTCACATCCTTCCCCTGTGTGGGGCCTGTTGGGGGGGGGAGGAGAGGCAACCTGACTTGGAGGGTGGAAGGGGGCACCAGGTTGGCCCAGCTTCCTGCTTCCCATTTGGCAAAAGGCCCCCGAAGGGCCCCTCCCCCCCGGGGTCTGGATGCCCCCACCGGAGAACTTCCAGCACTTTCTTTCCTTCCTGCCTTTTCTTGCCACGTGTGTCTGCATCGAAGGACGCAGGCCTGACCCTGGAAGCTTGCCTTAAAACGCAACAGTCACTTTTTGTGTCCGATGCTTTTTCTCTCCCTTTTGGACCAATCTTCTCTCCAGGATTTGTGGGACATCCGCCTCCCCCGCCTGACCACTGGTGGCAGGAGCACAAGCCGGCGCCTGAGGCTTTTGATGGGGCCATCTGCCTGGCTGGCTCTGCCCCCACCCTCTCTCTCCCAGGCAACCACACGCAGAGGAGAGCAGGGCACCTTGGGGGGAGAAGGGGAGCTCAGATCCTGCTGCTCCACACCTCCCTTCCAAACGCCCCATGTACCTGTAAGCAGGCTGACCAGCAGACCCACAACGATGACGGTGGTGGAGTTGTGCGCACTGTACCACATATAGGACAGGTTGTAGAACTTGCGTAGCCCCGTCAGCCTGGGGGGGGGGGAGAGAGAGAGAGAGAGAGAGAGAGAGAGAGTCATTGGCTCCACACATGGTCCATGCGCCACTTCCACGGCTAAATCCTGCACTCCCTCCTCCCCCCCCCTTTGGCCAGACAGACCCTTGCGCACAGGCCCCACTTGCCGCTGGACTTTCTGCAAGAGCCTCCAGGCCCTGGAACCCCTCGCCAAGGGGCAGGGGCAGATTAGGCCCTGCTTTGCTGTCCATCCTCTAGCAAAGCGTGCTGCTTGTATACTGCCCCATGGAGCAGGAGGTGGGCGGGGGCAAGGACAGAGAATCAGGCGGCAGCGGGAGGGAGGGCGGCTGGGCTGAGATGGCATATTGGGCAAGGAGAATGACCTCCAAATGTCAGAAAGTGGCTCCTGGAGGCAGAACTTTGTCCTGGGGAGCGCGAGTGACGCACCATGACTCACCAGGACAACAAGCCGCGTGAAGTACTGCTCTGTGTTTGTGTGTGTGTGTGTGTGTGTGTGTGTGTGTGCGCGCGCATATGCCGCAATCCCTTGCGGCATAAGGCACACCATCACGGCAGCCAAACATCCGGAGGCAGCTACATTCCGGTTAAACAAATAGCGGAAAGATTTTCTGAAGTGCGGAGGAAAAAAGGTTGCAACACAAGGGCTGCAGAAGAGGCCGTGTGTGTGTGTGTGTGTGTGTGTGTGTGTGTGTGTGTGTGTGTGATATGTGCATGCGTGCGTGCATGAATAAGTGAGAGTGAAATAGACCCTTGCAGGGGTGGGGGCAGGCCCTTTTGGGGCTCTCTCCAGCAGCTGCACCCCTCCCCACCCGCCTTCTCTCCCTGCCAGGTCCCTCCACCCAGGGTCTGGGGGGTGCAGGCCCATCTCCTCCTCTTCCTCGTACCTCTCTGGGGGTGCTGTCGAGGTCAGCAGTGTCGTCATGACGGCGGTGGTCAGGTTTCCACCCAGCGGAGGAGGGCTGTTGGGGGCTGCGGCCACGCTCTGCATGTTGACCACGATGCTCCCAATGCCGACCCAAAAGGCCATGGCAAGCCCAGCCACCAAGCCAGCCACGGCACCCTGGAAGCAGGAGGGGGGGCAGCACAGAACGTGAGGGTCCTTCCACTGCCCGTTCTACATCCCCCCTGCCAGGGCTGGAGGCCGCACGAGGGAGGGAGGGAGCAGTTGTATATTGCTCAAGACCCCCCCTCCCCCAGGACTTCCACAAGGAACTACCCTGGAGACACACGGAAGCAAACTGTCTCCCCCAGAATCCCAGCCTCTGTCTCTCCCCCCCCCCACATCCTCCTGCATGCCTCCCCCAGGTCAAGAAGGCCCTGAGACTCCTCCATTGGGGAGGAAAGGGTGGCACGAAGGAGCAAAGCACCCACCACAGCGTTGGCACATGGGAAGAACATGCCCAGGCAAAAAAGTCCCAGCAAGGGCCCCCCGACCATGCCAAAGATGCTGATGGCTGCCTGGAGAGAAAGAAAGAAAAAAAAAAAGAGGAGGGTGGACAGGTGGGCAGGGATGCCAAGGACATGAACGGGGGGGGGCATATTTTTTCGGGAGGGGGTAGGGGGAGTGACCACACATCTCATGAACTGCTTGTTCCCCCCACCCCCCACCCCAATGCCCAAAGGCTTCTCACCTGTGTGTGAATCCCTCAGTTCCAGTGCAAACCCCCTCCCCCCAAAATAATAGCTGGGGCATGACCCCTCAAGCTACAAGAAGGCAGCTTTAGGCTGAATATCAGGAAACACTTCCAAACTGCTAGAGCAGTAGGACAATGGAGCCCTTCGCCCTGGGGGGGGGGGGAGGCATTCAACCCCCCAGCCTTACTTAAAGAGGACCTTAAGACTTTGATGGGCATCCCTGCCTGGAGCAGGGGTTTGGGCTCAAAGGCCTTCTGAGGGGCCCCTTCCGACTCCATCCATCTCCTCCTATTCAATTATTCTCTCCCACCCACCCCTACCACCTGGCTTTTTTTGGGGGGGGGGCTGTGCCAGGCCCCTTACCTGCAGCACTGGGCCCATCATGGAAGACACATAAGCCATGCCCAAGCAGAGGAGGCCGTAGCCCAGCGCTGGGAAGAGAGAAAGGCAAGTCTGGATCAAAGATGGGCAGGGCAGCAGAGCCCACCAGGCAGGAACCCAGGAAGGGAGGTGGTGGCGGTGGCAGTGGCTGCGGGGAGGGGCATACTCTGCTGGGGGGAGATCCTGCCACAAGCCCCTCCTCCCCCTCCCGGCTCCCCACCCACCCAACTGCTTCAGTCCCCCCCCCTCCGACCCCGCTCACCTAGCAGCTTGGAGTAGAGGGTGGCCCGTCCCTCAGGGATGCTGGGCACATACGGGCGGATGAGGTCCTCCATGGTCACGGTGGCCAGGGAGTTGAAGGCCGAGGAGATGGTGCTGCCCAGACAAGACATGAGACAGAGGGTGGGCCTGTCTGGGCGCACGCGGGTGGGTGCCCACGGGAGGCCCGGGAGGAAAGGACTCACCTCAGAGAGCCACTGAAGAGGCAGGCCACGAAAAGCCCGGGCAGGCCGGGCACCTCCTGCAGCACATCCATCACAAAATAGAGGACCATCTGCAAGGCAGAGACACCAGCCGGGCCCTGAGCCAGCAGCGCTCCCGAAGGGGTAGGTGGGTGGGTGGGTGGGTGGGTGGGTGGTGGTGGGGCATCATGCTAACCCCTGGGATATGGGATGCCAGGGAAGGAAGCCGGGGCCAATATGCCCAGCATGCGGGTCACTGTGCCTGTGCCATGACAGCCGGGGAGCAGATTCTGCCCAGGCCGGCTGCTGCCCTGGACTTGGCCCTGCCCTCTGCCGTGCCCTGCCCCAGGACGGGGGTGAGCGGACGAACATGGAGGCCTGTGAAATCCAAAAGGGCAGGTCTCTGTACTACGATGCATGCCCCCCCCACTCTCACCCACAGGCAGACTGACCCAAGCCAATTCGGTGCCCAGAGCAGAGGAGCAAACGCCACTTCCCATCCAGATGCTGCCGCCTGAGGCCAAGATTCTCGCAGGAGGCAGGAAATGTCCTTTAGCTGCTGCTGCCTCCCTGGCTCTGGCCAACGGCAGAGCTGGCCATGCCCCTGGGCCAGGGGGCTACGAGTGCCTTGGGAGGGGTGGGGCGTGGGGGGTTGGAGCCCGACAGACCTGGTCAGGTGAGGCACTGCTCTGCTCCGGCAGGAGCCGGTGCTCCTGGTAGAAGGCGAACATGACCAGCCCGGTGAGGCAGCTGAGGCACAGAACCATCTGCTGGCAGGGGAAGACGGCGTAGCAAGAACTGTGGAGCGGGGGGGGGGGCGAGAAAAGCAAGGGGGCGGGCCCTATGAGCTGGGAGCGCCAGACTTCCAAGGTTCCCCCCCACCCCGACCGACCCCCTTGACCCCACCCCACTCACTCACAGCACAGCCTGCTGCTCCGTGCGAGAGCTCAGGTACCGCTGGACCTGAGCCTGGTTGACCCCATAGAGAGAGAGCATCATGAAGACCCCGCCAAAGGCCAAGCTCCAGAAGGTATGCCGCTCGTACGGGTCGGGATTCAGGCTGCGGAGGAAGGAGGAGGAATGTGGAGGGGGAGGAAGGTCAGCAGGTGCAGCTACCAGCACCAATGCACCTGCTTCCCCCACTCCCACCCCCCCAAAAAAGCAGCTGGCCCTGGGCTGGTGAGGAAGCAGGCAAGGCCGGGCATTTCACGCGCCAGGACGGAGCAGCCCACCCACACGGGCCCCACGCTTACTCGATGCCGGACACTTTGCCCTTCTCAGCCGCAAGCTGCCAGACGCGCCCCATGCCCCCAACTTTGACGGTGCCCACCACAATCACGGCCACCTGCCCGGCAAACATGACAAACGTCTGGAAGACATCGGTCCAGATCACTGCCCGGAGGCCGCCCTGCGGAGGGAGAGTGTCCGGTCAGTGGGGGGCAAGGGTCCTGGCTCGGGACACCAGTGGGGGGGGGTGAGGAGGCAGGGAGGCAGGCAGGAAGGAGGATCATAGTCCCAACAGGCTAGAAGAGCCTCTGGAAAGGGGGCACCGGGGGGGGGGGGAAGGGGCAGAGGCCATGCGGGGGTGCTGTGGGGAGTGCCTCCTCCTCCAAAGGGGGGTGGGGGCAGCAGCACTTACCAAAGCAGTGTAGAAGGTGCAGACCAGGCCAATGGCCAGCACGGAGACCCAGAGGTCAAAATTGGTCACTGCAATGAAGGAAGAAGCCTTACTGGTGGTGGTGGTGTCTGTGGAGGGGGAGGCGGGGAACCAGGAGCTACTCTGAGCAGAGGGCAAGCCCAGGTCCCATCCCTGGCAAGATCCTGGCAGCCTCCACCTGGGACCACACTCTGGGCCTCCCAAATGGAGTCCAGTGCGCACGCAGGCAGGGGGGGGCAGTCCAGCCGTGGTGCCCGCCCTCCCCACTCAGAGTTCAAAAGGAAGGATGCCCTTCACAGTGGGGCTTCCTTTCCCGGCCTTCTTCCCCTCAGATCAGGCCCCCTTACTCACCTGCATTGAGAGCCAGGGCGGGGGCATAGAGGACCACCCCCATGTACACCACCTGTGGGGAGGAATCAGCTCTGCTGTTGCTTTGCTAGGCCTGGTTCCACTGCCCCTTCCAGGACAAGCAGCGGGTGGGGAGGGCAAGCAAAGAGGGGTGGCCATGGGCACCTCTCTGGCCCCCATTCCACCCCACCCCACCCCACCCCGGAAGGAACAGCAGCGTCTTTCTCCAGCAAAGTGGGCAAGCGAGGCCCTCTGCTCGTGAAGCACCTGGGCTCCCGCTGGCGGCTGAAGCTCCCTGGGGCTTTCGGCAGGAGACAAGGCTGCTGCTTGGCTGGGAGGGGCCCCTGGCGCCCCCCCCCAGCAGAAACAAGCAAGCCTCAAGCGGGGGGTTGGGGGGAGGAGGGTCCCAAGGGAGCAGAAGCTGTTCCGTGGCCATGACTGGGAAAGGGGTCCTTCCTCCCTGCGGGGGGGAAGGGGGCTATACAAAAGAGGAAGGGTCCCACAAGGAATGGGTGGAGGAGCAGCTTCTGAGCACAGGGATGGCATCGGGAGAGTGGTCATTGCAGATATGAGAGGGCCAGCTCCAGAGAGGGAGGGGCTGCCCTGCTCACAGGCCCCACGTCCGGCTGGGGAGTTTTCCCACCACCACCACCACCCCACCAACTGGGACCCTGCACTTTGGAGGAGAGCCATGGAGGAAGAAGCATACACAGGCGCCACCCCCCCCAACCCTACCTACTCACCATCTGGAAGATGAAAGTGGCCGTCCCACAGACCCTCACCACCTTGTTGAAGCGCAGCTCCAGGTACTGGAAGGAGGCAAGGGGGGGGAAGCTCATGATGAAGGGGTGGGGGGGGGGGGAGGAATCCTCTGGCCAAGCTTTCTGCTCACGGGGGTATACTGGGCAGGGGGAGGGGGAGGCCGTGGGCTGCACTGGGACCCCACAGCAGAAGAGCTGTTCTCCTGGGGGACCCTGCCCCACACAGCTATGCCTGCCCCACAGACACCTCCCCCTATATGCTCCCCTGCTGAGCCCCAGCATGCCGCGGCTGTGCTTCTGCACTCACACACACGCACACACACGTGCGCGCGCACACACACACACACACATTGAGCAGCAGGCAGAGCCAGTACACAGGCACCACACACAAACACCAAAGGCGCCCCAATGACATGTCTTCTCACCAGCCACAAAGAGCCTCCCACCCGAGCAGCTAGAAGGGGGGGGGGGGTGCTGAAGCAAATGACCAGGAATGAAGGAGGCACAAGGGGGCTGCCACGAGGGCTCAGGGCAGCTGGCAGGGATGGGGAACACAGAGCCCCCCCTCCCGAGACACACACACTGACACATTCTGTGCCTAGCTTCATGAGCACACTTCCAGGGATACAGTCCCACCTTTTGCTGGGTGGGAGGGGGGCAAGGGAGAAAAAGAGTAATGGTGGGGTTCCCCTGACCGCTTTGCCCAGAAGACAAAGTAGGGGTGAGGGTGGGGTGGGGGAGGTCTCCTCCTTGCCTGGGCGAGCCTGGGCATCCCCCCACCCTTCCTTCTCCCCCCCCCCCCCCCCCCCGCACGGGCCACTCACCTCGTAGGTGCTGGTGAGCCGCAGGCGGTAGAAGATGGGGATGAAGACGTGGGCCGGAATCAGGAGGCCCAGGAAGTAGCTGCATCCGAGGAACCAGTACTCCGTCCCAAAGCGGTAAATCTCTGCGGGGACGCCCAGGATGGCTACGGCCGACTGGAAGGTGGCCAGCAGGGAGAGAGCCACCGGCAAGAAACCCATGCTGCGGTTGGCCAGCAGGAACTCCTGGACGGTGCGCTGCTTGCCCCCACTCAGCGCATGGAACAGCCCGATGCCGGCCGAGAAGATCAGCAGCAGAGCAAATATGGTGTAGTCAACCACCCCAAACTTACTTGCCGGCATGGCGCTGGCCCTGGCCCTGCTGCCTCAGCCGTGCCTGGCCGATCCCCAGCAGCCTGGGCACTGCTAGGGAGGCGTGCTGTGCCCGTTCCAGGGAGAAAGGCCCCTGCCCGGCAGGCTGGCTACACAGAACGCCAACCCCTCAGCCCTCCTAGCATTGCCATGCTACACAGCCGGTTCGTCTCCAGAGGTCCGTGCCCGTGCCCGCATCATCTCAGAGCCTGCTGAGGCATCCGGGGCCACAAGGAGCCAATCTGGGGAAGAGAGAGGAGGGGAAGGAGGGGAAATGGCCCATGAGCAGAGAGAAGGGAGAACCTGGCATGCCCAGGCGGGCCTTCCTTCCCAACTGCAGGCGATGCCAGTGCAGGGTCAGGAATATACACGCACACGCACACACAACCTCCTCTCATTGGTGGCTGAGCTCAGAGCCTCCGGGCCTAGAGAGAGGAGCCTTCTATACCCATGAAGGCCTGGCACAGCCCAACTGGGGGGGAGGGCCCGATGGCAGCCCCTGTAACTCTTTCAAGCCCAGAGCACTTTTGGCCCTCAACACAGGAGTTGCACAGGAAGGCCCCACCCAACATACACACAGAGAGAGCCGGCCCAGGACATGCCGGGCCACACTGTCCTGCATGCCCAGGGCGCAGCCTCCCTCCCCGGCCAAAGCACACACTCTGAGCAGCCCAAGAACAGCAGTCGTGCTCGGGAGACTCAGCACGGGGTGTTGCCAGAGACGCCTTCTCCGTGGCTCACTGGGCCAGAAAACACAAGAGGCACACCCCAGGGCAACGGGTTCGCTGCCTCCCTCCTGGGGGGCCGATAGGGTCGCAGCCACCCAGACATGCTGCTCAGGCGACTTGGATGGGCCGTGGCTGCTGTGGGGTTTGGGAGCCGTCCCTTGGTCGGTGGCCATCCCAAGCCCTGGTGGCGGTGTTGCTTCGGAGCAGGCGCTCACATGCACAGGGGCCGGTTCCTCGGAGTTCACAACAGGCAGGAAGGGGCCAAGGCGTGACCCTCCCTGTTCATTCACACAAGACACAGGCGAGGAAGTCTCAGGGAGTCCTTGGGAGACACGGCTTCCCATTGCAGGTGTGAGTGTGTGCCACTGGACACCTCTCAGCAAAAACCAGGGCAACGCCCTGCACCTCCCTGCAGTCAAGGCCCTGGCCCAGGAGGGGGGCTCAGCTAACAGCCCTGGGCCTGAAGAGAGACCCTTGGTGGCGTAGGGTGGAGGAGGAGGGCTGCACTGCAAGAGCCCCAAGCCCAGCGGCCGGTCTCACACAACCGGAAGATGGGGAGTGCCAGCAGTCGCCTCCCCAGCTTCCCAAACGACGGATGCTGTCCTCCTGGCTCCCTCGCGGCCCAGGGCTTAGTTCCCAGGAGGGGCAGGTGTGAGCGTCAGCTGGGAGCCAAGCCTCCTCTTCTAAAGGAGAGTGAAAAGGACCACTGGGTTTCAGGCAGGGCAGCCAAGGAGGAACTCAGGCAAGTGGAAGGAGGCACCGGACCAGACCTGTTCCCTCCTGCCCCACAGCTTCCCACGTGTCTCTGAGCGGCACAACGGGAACCCACGAAAGGGCCAGAAGGCCCAGAGAATCGTAGAAGAGTGAAGCTGGAAGGGGGGGGGGCTACAAGGCCTTCCAGTCCAACCCCCGCTGAGCTCCATGCAGGGATGCAAATTTTAAAAAAAGATCCACCAGGTGGGGGCCCAAATTTCTCTGAAGGGCAATGCTCAGGATGCCAGAATCATGCCTAGGCATCAGGATCAGGCCACTCAGGACAAACCAGCTATTCTTTTATCTGCCATAATTGTTATCTGAGGCTTCTGTGTTGAGGAAATTGGGGGGGGGGGGTATAAATTACATGAATATACAAATAACACTGAGAAGTAATTACTAAAAAACAGTTACAGCAGCCAAATCGCTCCTCAATTTAAATAGGATGTTGACAGCCTCAAGCGGGTACAGAGAGGGCAACCAGGATGGTTGAAGGTCTGGAAGAAATGTCTTATGAGGAACGGCTTAGGGAACTGGGAATGCTTAGCCTTTCAAAAATAAGGCTAAGGGGGAGGGCATATGACAGCTATGTTTAAATATGTGGAAGGATGTCATATTGAAGAGGAAACAGGTTTGTTTTCCATGGTTTCAGAGACGAGGGCTCGGAGCAATGGTTTCAAACTACAGGAAAAGATATTCCATTTGAACATTAGGAAGAACTTCATGACAGTTAGAGCTGTCAGGCAGTGGAATATGCTGCCCCAAAGGAGGGTGGTGGAGTCTCCTTCTTTGGAGGTTTTTAAGCAGGGGCTGGATGGCCACCTGTCGAGGGTACTGTGATGGGGGTTCCTGCATGGTAGGTTGTTGGACTGGATGGCCCTGGAGGTCTCTTCCAACTCTTATGATTCTATGAACATTTTATCTCAAAGCAGGAGTGCCTCGGGAGCGATAAATAACTTGTTTATAAGTATAAAAAACAGGAGGAAAGAGAGGGATTTTCCTCCATCTTTTTCTTTCCTGCTCACACACCTAAGCAAGACATCTGACTCCCCGAGAAAACACATCAGAAGGGCGGGGGCTGGCTCCCCCCACCAAGGACTCCGATGGCGCCTCTGCGTGACCTTGAAGCCTCTCCAGATGCCACAGCCAGACCTACAACCAAGGGAAAGCCAAGATAAGTAAGAAACCCTGGAACGAACACACAGAGAGAGAGAGAGAGAGAGAGAGAGAGAGAGAGAGAGAGAGAGAGAGAGAGAGAGAGAGAGATGTGTGCCAGGACAAATGGCAAGAGCCCAGGAGGTCCTTGTTCTTCTGCACAGCTTCACACTTCAGAAATGACTTCTCTTTTCATTAAGGGCCTCTGAAGAATGAGGATGCTCAGACAGGCCGGGGGGGGGGCAGTGGCTGCTTGCATCTCCCTCAAGGCAGTTCTTGGCTCTGTAGCATCATCAAGGTCCCTTCTCTTCTCCTCCACCTTCCAAACATACTCCCCCCCACACACACACAGCCATAAAACAAAGCCTCCTGGAGCAGCAAGTGATTTACTGTCCTTCTCAGCAGCACCGTGACTCTCAAACTCCCCTGGTGAAGAAGGGTCCTGAATGGGGGCTCTGGACCTGCCACCACCACACTGGCTTCCCTCTGACCTCAGGTGGGGGCTTGAGAGTAGGGACTCTGAGCCTGCAGAGGGGGCAGAAGCCTCCCAACAGCTAGCACCCCAGGCCCTTGGGCAACCCAGTGCCCCGAAGGGAGCCAAGCCAGCCTCACTTGGCAAACATGAAGGGGCTGTGAAGGAGCCACCACGGTGGTGGAGCAGCCTTGCAAAGGGTTTTGGCAAAGCAACCCCGGGGTTGGAAAACACCCACCACCCACTCACACACACTCACACACTCACACACACACACACACACACACACAGAGCGCCAAGGAGGCCTTGCCCGGGCAAGGGCAAGGGTGTGAGAAGTTATTCACCCCAGAGGGAAGGCAGGCAAATTAAGCCCCACACCTTGTCTCATGGCTGTGAGGCTGCACCCAAAATGGGGCCAAGGGAGAGGGTGCAGTGAGGAAGCTGGTGCGCCCTGGCACAGGGGAGAGAGGGAGGGAAGGGGAAGCCCCAGGAAAAGAGGGCCGGTGGCGGGTCCCTCCTGCTCCTGCCACTGGGAACAGAGGGAGGACATAGTTGTTGGGATTAAGGCCACAGTACCCAGGCAGGCAGGCAGGGGCTTGCCCACGGCGGAATGGAGGGGTGGCTGACCTGAAGGACAGTCTGCAGGGCCCTCAGCGGGGGTGGGGTGGGGGCTCCTGATTTCCCCTGCCCTTCCTGCAGGCCGGAGGAACCCAGGGAGCTGCCTCTCCCTCCACTCCGGGGCTTCTCTTGGGCCAAGGGCAGCCCTCTCCAGACCCAGGGGCGCGTGTGCATGCCAGCCAGGCAGGGCAGGGGAACCCCTTCTCCCTGGTCTTTGACACCCCTCCCACACCAAGAAGGCATTCCTGGCAGCCCCCAGGGCCAAGGGCCTTGACCCAAGGAGGCCCTGTTTGTCTCTCTCCCCCCTCCCCTCCCCCCCATGGGTCAGGAGCAGCCCGCTTGGGCTTATCTTCACTGCAAGGGGGGGAGGGAGATATGATGAAGGTCTCCCAGAGTGTCTCCCCCCCTTCCATCCTGACCTTCAACCAAGGGCATCAGGGCCTCCTTGTGACTTTGCTCCCCCCCCCAACCTTCCACCACAGGCAGGGCAAGGGGACAAAGAGTGAGCAGGGTGGGAGCTGGTGCCCCCGACCCTGGCAGGCCACCACAGAAGGGGGGAGAGCACACCCTTCCACTGCCAGGCCCTGGCCTTGGAAGGCGCTCATCTTTCTCCTCCTCCTCCTCCTCCTCCTCCCCCCTTGCCTGAGGAAGTACTGCCACCCCACCCACCCTTGAGGCCCCCCTGCCCACCCCAGGATCGCCCTTGCCAAGGCTGTCTCCTGGCCACCTGCAAGGACTGCAGTGGCCACTGGGTGAGTCTCTCGGGAGGGGAAGCCCCCCTCCCAGTCCATGGTGGAAGGGAGGCAGGATGGGAATGTGTGTGTGGTAGGGGTGAGCAAAGAAGATTGACATGAAGTCAGGCGATGCTGGCGGCTAGGGGGCGGCAGTGAGGGAGGGCCATAACCTCCAACCAAGACGCCCGCTGGAACACTTGAGCCCTCGCTGGGTGGTGGGGGATGAGGGTGCGGGGGGGGCTGCCTCTCTGCTCCCCACCCTCCGGGGAGGGCCACCCGACCCGACCCCCAAAACGGAAAGGGGATTTGCCAGGAGGGGGGTCGGTGGTGGGGGGCGGGCAGGCAGGCTGGCTTGTCCATTGCAGGGCATAGATGCGACTGCCGGCAGCGTGGCCCAATGAGTGGAGGGGCAGGCGGGCCGGATGATGGGGCTCCTGGGCAGGCAGACCTTCCGCGCCGACCTCGGCTAGGGGACGAGCCGAGGGAAGGAGGGAGGCTGACTGATTGGCCGGCCGGAGAGCCACCTCGCCCCCACCCCACTGGGTCGCTCCGCAGGCGGGTTGCACGGGGGGGGTGGCGCGGCGGCAGGCTCCCCGCTGTCCGGGTCGATAGTCCGGACTCGCCGGGGCCCTTCCTCCTCCTCCTCCTCCTCGGCTGCCTCCCGCCCTGCCTCGGACGCCGAAGACGGACGACTCGCGGAGGAGAGCTGCACCTGTTGGGCAGCAGCGGATGGTACCAAGACACCACGGGCGGGGGGTGGGGGGCAGAGACCGGCAAGGGCAAAGGGCAGCAGTTGGACGCGGACGCGGGGGAGGCGCTCCCAACCAGCTACGGGGGGGCAGCTGCCGGGGGGCAACCCTCCGCCCCCACAGCCTCCCTGCCCGCCCACCATCCCGAGTGACTGTCGGCCTGCCAGCCGGGCTGGACACGGTCCGGTCCGGCCAGGCGGAGAGGGAGGGTTAGAGTTAGGATTAAGAGAGCCTCTGAGCATGTGCAGGGTGCCGCGCCCGGAGCCCCGCTCCCTCTGCCCGCCAAGGACCCCGGGCTACTAGGGGCCTCGTCGAAGGAGCGGCTCCCGGCCCTCCCGCCCGGCCACTCACCGCCCGCCGACGGGAGGCAGCGGCAGCCCGCGCCCAGCCCACGTGCCGCTCCGGTGCCTGGCGGAGAAAGAGCGGCGACAGCGGAGGGCAGCAGCCGAAGCAGCGAGGGCAGGCCCCGCCCCCCAGCCGGCGCCCGAGTGACGCAGAGCCCAGGGGCGGGGCCCTGCTGCCGCCGCGGGAACGCCTGGCGCCCCCGCCCCCTGGGGTTGTGGTGGGGGCGTGGCCAGGGGAGGGCGGGACCTCCTGGAACCCTCCGGAGGGCCCGCCTTCCAGCCGAGCCCGCCCCCACACGGCCGAGGGGCGGGGCGCTGGGTCCGTCGCCCCTCCCACTCCGGGCTCCGGGAGAAAAGCCTCCCGCCCACGAGAGAGAGAGAGAGAGAGAGAGAGAGAGACCCCTCGAGCCACCCAGCCCGGCACGCTGGCTGAGGCGCCCCCCTCCGGAACGAAGACCTCGTTTTGGGCGGGGGGGGGTGTCCGACCGCCGCACACTTGGAAGACCATCTCGCGCCCCGAGGCGTCTGCATGGAAATGTATGGACTTTCCCGTCTCTCAGACCCCGCCATGGATAAGATGAGGAATTCCCCCCCCCCATTTTTCCATCCCAAAATTACAGTTTTGTATTCTCTCTTTGGCTTACTTCCCTGTATACGATGACCCTCAATTTTCAATCAAACAATTTTGAACAATAATATAGTCTTAGACACGCGAAACTACTGTACTTTAATTGGACAAGAATACTTGTGCCAAAGGAGAAACACATCCTGCATAGAAACGCATGGGTACAATCAAAGAAGGCCAATTCCATTCCATACTAGGAATCATCAAAAAGGGGAATGAAAATAAAACAGCCAACATTATACTGTAATGCCATTGTACAAAACGATGGCAAGCCCGCACCTGGAGTATTGTGTACAATTCTGTCACAGCATCTCAAAAAAGACATAGTGGAACTGGAGAAGTGTTGAATCCAAAATAGACTTAAAACTTAATTTCAGTCAGGCTAGCCCTGCTGAGTTCTGCTGGACCCCAGTGACCCAATGAAGACTCCAGCAGGAGAGAGATCCAGGAGAAAATACTGTTTTATTAGGCCTAATAAAAAGCAGTAGGGTTGAGTTTAAAATAAAGTTTGAATTATATTTCAGATAGGCTAGCCCTGCTGAGTTCCACTGGACCCCAGTAGCCCCATGAAGCATCCAGCGAGAGAGATATCCTGAAATACTGCGTTTATTAGGCCCAATAAAGACAGCAGGTGGACAGAAGCCAGGAGCCAGGCAAAGATGTCCGACCCCGAGCACATGGAAACCCCAACTTTTATTGGTTTCTCCCCCCTCCCTTCCCTGGGTGGCGCCTGTCCAGGGATTGGCTGAAGGATGTTTCAAATAGTCCAATCAAGGTGGTCCAGGGGTTGGCCAGAGGTGGTCCTGGGCGGTGTCTGGCAGGCTGGAGTCGGATGCCCATGCAGGTGTTAATGAGTCCAAGTGTTCTTTGATTGGGCCATCCGGATACCACAATAGGAAGGGGAAGCGGTGTATTGTTCTTTGGGTCTGAGCAAACTGAAGGAATCAGAAAATCAATAGAGGGGTGGAGGAGATTAATGTCAAAGTCAATGGAAAACAGGAAAAACTGGTGGGATTATCCAAAGGTGTCTGGGCAGTCTTTTGTGGGTGCAGAAATGTGACAATGGAAAGCTCCCCCAGGCGGTGATAACATCTGGGTCTACGTGACAAGGAATCCAGGAAACAGCTGTGTGTGTGTGTGCTGAGAACTCTGGAAACGATTGATTCTTCTAGATGATGCTGCCAGCCTCACAAAGTTGCCATGATGATCCTTCTTCTTTGTGCCATAACCACCATTGCCCCAGATGGTTGAGTGTAGAAGTCAGAGAGTAGGACAGGCACACGTTTTAAGCATGCCCAGGGTAGATGGGGTGGGAAGAGAAAGAAGGATAGAGGAAGAAAGGTGGAAGAAGGGAAAGAAAAGGGAAGAGGGGGGGTGAGGTTGGCTGGGGCCAGAGACCTGGGCCAGTGTAGGCAAATATGATGGAAGTAAGCTTCCTAGAGGGAAGGGTGGGGGCTGGCTATGGCTAAAAGCCAGGGTTCATATAGATAGAGGGGCAATGGAGGTAGCTTTGAGACTAAAAGGATGTTTCCAGGGGTTGATCTGTGGCCGTCACTCCATGAGCCATGACCACAGTAGGGATGAACTGCCAATTCAGGGGGATTCGACCTGAATTGTGTGTTTGGCTCTTTTGAATGTCCTGGAAATGAATTATTTTATCCTGGCCCAACAAGGAATGTTTTGGGAGGGGTTTCAGGGGACCCCAAAAGCATCTCTGATAATTTCATCATGCCCAATTATGACTCAATAGTAGGTGGACACCAAGCCAGAGACAGAGCAAAGATGTCCAACCCCGAACACAAAGAAACCCCAAGTTTTATTAGTTCTCCTCTTCCCACCCTCCGGGTGGCGCCACCCTGGGATGGGCAAGGGGATGGATCTTCAAAATGTCCAATCAGGGTGGTCCATGGGTTGGCCAGAGGCGTTCCTGGGCGGCCTCTGGCAGGCGGGAGTCGGATGCCCACTCAGGTTTTAATGAGTCCAGAGAGTCTTTTAATTGGGCCATCATGATAAGACAATAGGAAGGGGAAGCAAGGTATTGTCCATAGGTCTGGGCAAACTGTGGAAATCAAAAAATCAAAGAGGCTGATGCAAAAGTCAATTGGGGACAGGAAAGCCGATGAGATAATCCGGAGGTGTCTGGATAGTCTTTTTGTGGGTGCAGGGATGTGACAATGGAGAGCCCCCAGGCTGTGACAAACAGGTGTGGTGTACATGCCAAGGAATGATTGTAATCCAGGAAGCATCTGTGTTGGTGTACCTGCCAGGAACTTTGGAGAAGATGGATTCATTCCAGAAGATGCAGCTTGCCTCATGATGCCGCCATGATGCCTGTTCTTCTGTGACATAACCCCCTTTGCCCCAGATTGTAGTTAAAGAAGCCATAGGATAGGACAGGAAACACGTTCAAGCACACCCAGGGTAGAAGAGGTGGGAGGAGAAAGAAGAATAGAGAAGAAGGAAAAGAAAAAGAGAGAGAGAGAGGAAGAAGAAAAGAAAGAGAGAGAAAGAGAGAGAGGAAGGGGGCACCCTTTGAGTCAGGAGTTTGGGGCTATGTTAGGTAGGGGCAGTGGAACCAGGTCTCAGATGGTAAGGAAGCCCCTAATTCCTGAGAATGATTGTTGAAAATCATTCTCTTTGCAAGACAGAGCAGGGAGGAAATAATCCCTCAAGTTCAGGAGAGATTCTGCCTGAATTGTGCCTCTGGCTGAAACTTCAAGATTGGAGGAATGAAAGAAAAAGATCAGAAAAGGGTTAAGGAAAAAGGGCAGGAAAGGGTTAAGGAAAAAGGCAGGAAAGGGTTAAATGAAACTTCAGTAGGGGACATTCCTGATTCCTTGGCTGGAACCCCTGGAACTGAGGAAGTCAGCTTTCTAGGGGTTTTCGCAAGAGGGGAAACCCTGTTTGATCAATTTGGGAGCAGGGAGTGGTCTACCTCCATAGAAAAATATTGAAATGAAAGAGGGGGTAGTCTACCTTCATAAAGATACACGACCGGGAGAAGGCATGAATCGTATGGAACTGTGACTTGGGTAGAGAGTGGTGAGAGGAGCTGGTCCCTTCGGCTGCCTCTCCCTGAGTCTGTGGAACTGTAGGTCGGGTAGGGAAGGTGAATTCGCCCCGCTGCCGCTGCCGGAAGGCTGGCCGCCTTTTTGGAACTCAAAGCGGCTAGAGTTTTTGGATTTGCCCGGGAAAGCGTTTCGGTTCTTTTGGGGGGTCTACCAAGCCAATTCAATGGAATAGGGTTCTCCGCCGGGCGCCCCGTCCGGCCGTAATTAATAAGACATTGATTGATAGCCGGGGGTGCTGATTGGTTAAAGCGCGCAGGAGGGCTTATCCTCGCCCCCTGCTGTTTAATGGAGTCTCCGTGGAAATTGACTTGATACTATGTAAACTGTCAAATTAGGTGCAAATTGGTGCCTTCTGCTGCTGAATCTCGGCTTGCAAGGCCTCTCAGCCAGCAAAAAGTGGTGGTTTGTATTTCTCCCGATATCTCAGGAACGGTTTGGAGTTTTTGGATGGGGAAAAGAGTGTAGTGCTTGTGATGGTGTGGGGCTTATTTGGGCGGTTCCGATGGGTCTCGGAAACATTCAAATTATTTATAAAATTTGATTTCCATTATGACTCTTCAAAAGGTGCAGAGGAGAGCAACTAAAATGATTACTGGACTGGGGGACCTCCCTTGTGAGAAAAGGCTAAAACATTTGGGGCTCTTTAGTCTGAAAAAAAGGCACCTGAGGGGGATATGATTGAGACGTACAAAATAATGCAGGGCATGACGCTTATCTTGGCCCCAAGGCCAGCCACCTTTCCACCTACTGCCGCTAGCATTGCGCTGAAGGCAGTGGGAGTGGCAGCAGCCTCCATCATGGGTCTACACAGGTGGGGCAGAAGTAAGGGGTGATGTTCAGTGGGCCCTGATGAGTCTCAACACATCCTGGGTCACAGCCCCAGAAAGCCTCTCTGCTCCACAGTAAAGGGAGATACTTATGCCTATGAATATTCCCAGTCATCCAGGTGATTGTATCTGGAAATTGAGTCATGGCAACTGGACTTCGTCTCCTTGAGAGTTAGAAACATTTTGCTGCTCATCCAAACTGATGAAGCTGTTTGGATGAGAAGAAAAACATTTCTATCTCTCAAGAAAAAGAGGTCCAGTTGCCAAGACTCAACTTCCAGATAAAGGGAGAGACCACTGGCAGGATGGTTTGGGCCTTGGCCTCCAGCAACACATCCTCTCAGCTTTCTGGCTGGTGTTTCAGTCTTCTGCTGATATCTTGCTGCAGCTCCAGAGATTCTAGACTGGACCCATGTAAAGAATGTCTCAAACATTTGCAATTTTCCCACTGACAACACGGCCATCTTACTGTTCTCCTGCAGCCATTGTTTCCTTGTTCATGTTCCACTACAATCCTTTTTTACTTTATTCCTTTCACTGCTGTTTCCTTCCAATGGCAGGCCTTCCATTACTGAAGCTTCTTCCACCCAGTTCCAATCCTCCTTTATCTAAATCAAAGGTCCTCAAAGTTTTCAAACAGCGGGCTGGTCCACTACCCCCCAGACACCACTGGGGGCCGGATCACAGTCCAAAAAAAAAAAAGCCGACATTTTAAATTGCCCTGCTTGGCTGCAGCCGGTGCCTCGACCATCTGGGTGGCTGGTGGGGGAGCAGGAGTCCTTGTCATGGCCCTCCCACTTTGAACTATCCCACTAGCTAGCATGCCGATCATCTGGGCGGTGGGTGGAGGGAGTGGGGGAAGCGACATAGCCCACCTCCATAATAGAAGCAGCTGCAGAGGCTTGCTTGCTTGCCAAGCAGGGGGTAGGTGGGGTGTGTGTATCTGCAATTGGTCCCGGGGCTGGATTCAGGACCCTGGGGGGTCACATCCGGCCCCCGGGCCTTAGGTTGAGGACCCCTGATCTAAATCCATTCTGAACCAACTGGGGGAATGAGGGAGGTACTGGTCTGGACTGGAGAGGAGGACTGATCAGCCATTCCCATAAGAAGGCAGCAAAACACCAGGTGGCAAGAGAGGGCCAGGCCATGGTCACTGTGCAAGCCAACAACTCTCTTCCTATTCCTCGGGAAGCAGGGCAAGGGCCAGTGAGGGGTCCAAGATGGCAAAGAACTGGGCAACGGGAGCTGGGATAGGGAGGGTCACACTGGATATTTCCAAGGAACTTTTTTGCATTTTAGGCAGCAAGAAACACCCAAGCCTCGGGCATTGCTGCCTCCTCGCATTGGGAGGACCCTGGACTTCCAGACTCACTGCATCCCTTCCAGCTGTGCATTTCTATTTGGCCTGGTGCCAGGGGAATGCCGCCCGCTGCCCCTTGCCCTCTTGGTCCTACTCAGGACGGAGCAGTGGTGGATGCTTCTCGCAGCTGGGGCAGGGGTTCTTGGACGGTGGTTCCCAGAAGCCTTCACTGCCGGCCAGGGTCCCTGGGAGTGGCAGACCAAGAACTCCTGGGTTGCCCCAGGTGAACGGCCACTGAGCAAAGGTGTTCTCTCTCCCCCAACCTCTTTCCCGAGATCAGGCTCCCCAGCTTGGGGTGGGAGTGGGGGAGCTCATTGCCAGGCGTTTTAGGTGCGGCTGCAGCGCAAGCCCAGGCTTTGCTTGGCGCCTCCAAGGGTGTGGCGGCCCTCCTTGGGCTGCTCCTGCTGGGACTGGTGGCCCAGCCTTGCTGCCGCTTGTAGCAACCCAGCAGCGTTTATCTTTCCCTTTCATTCTTAGGCCACCTTTCTCCCACCTGAAGACACTCAAGGCACCTGGCAGGTGGCTTAACCCCCCCAGGCTAGCTAAAGGCACCATGCATTATTAAATTAAAAACAGTTTGATAGATAAGTTTTAAAAGTGAATTTAGTGCAAAGGAGCCCAGGAATGACCCCAGGATCTTTGCACCCCAGGATCTAAAAACCCTTCATCCTCCGATCATGCAGGGCGCTCTAAAGGCAGCCCTTTGTAAAAACGATGCTTCTCCGGGATTCCCGGCAGAGACCCCACGAGGGCGGTGGGTGGGTGGGGGGCTGTCCCGCCGCTCCCCGCCTGGACTCGGAAGGTGCGGTTGGGTTCCTTGGGTTGGCCTTTGCTTCGCCAGGTGAGAAAAGAAACGCCTTCCTTCACGGCGGTGGGCGAGGCAACCCGGGTGGGGGGGGGGGGGGGTGGGGGTCCGACGAAGGCCGGACTTAATTGGCGGCCGAGCGGGATCTCCTCTCGCTCACGGGTCTGCTCCGCACGTGGCCTCTCCGCACGCCTTTGCCCAGGCGGCAGGTGGGGGCGGGAGTCCCGCGGACCCCCGTTTGCCCCTTGCAAGAAGGACGGTCACCCACCCACCCGCCCCCCGCCGGCGCCCGGAGGATTTCGGGGGTTCCCAAGCGGCCCTTCCGCGTGGGAGGGGCCGCAGAGCCCCCACATCATCGGGGCCGCGGGTGGGGGGCGGGGGCGGACGGCGCTGCCGGCAAGGAGGAAGGCCACGGGGTGGGCGGGCAGGCGCGGCGGCAGCCCACCCCCCCGCCTCCTCCGCCCCCGAGGCGGCCGTGCGCCGTGCGTGCGTGGACGGTAGGGGGCGCCCGCGAGGGGCGGGGACCCTGTTGGCGGGAGGAGGGAGCCGCGCCCCTTCCGGTGTCAGGTGACCGAGGGCGCCCAGGGTCACGTGAGGTGCCATGGCGTCTCCCGTCCGGCTTCCGGGTCCTCCGGCGCTGCCGCCGATGCTGATGCTGCTCGTGGGGGCCCTCCTCCTGGCGGCCCGGGGAGGAGGAGACGCCGCCGCCGAGCAGGCCCTGCCCGGAGCAACCGCCCCGTCGCCCCCGCCGCCGGGCCAGGTGTGCGCTGGGGCATGTGGTGGTGGTGGTGGTGGTGGGGGGCTGGGGCTGGGGCGCGTCCGCGGTCGGCCCGTTCTTTTCCTCCTCCTCCTCCTCCTGACCGGCCCGGACGGATCTCTTTCTCTCCCCCCCCCCCGCCGCGTGCAGGTGTGCGGCGAGGGCTGCTGCGTGAGGCCGGCGCCGGAGGGCTCCGCCGTGGCCGCCTTTTGCCGCAACCGGACCGGGGCGACGCTGCGGGGCCGCTGCTGCCTGGAGCGGGAAACAGTCCTGGGGTGAGTCCCGGAACCCGCCTCGCCTCGGAAGGGCGGCCCGTCCCGCAGGGGGAGGCCTGGGCGGGCTCCGGAGCGCCTGCGGGAGGAGCCCGGGGGGGGAGGGCGAGGGGCCTGGGCTGGGTTTGGCTTCCGATCAGCCAGGCGGTGGGATGGGGGTGGGGGGCGGCGATCATCAAAGGGCCGGCCTGGCTTTTGGGGTGGGGGGCTCTGCTGCGCTGGCGAAACTCCCTGCGCGCTGGCTGGCCAAAAGGTCCGGCGGAAGAGCGGGGCTCTCAAAGGTCCGAGCCCGGGGAGGATGCCGCTTCGGCTTCTGCCAGGACACTTAAGCACCCACCCGGGTGAGGACCCCGGGCTCTCCAGATGATTCCCCCGAAGTCCAGGCAGAGCAGGGCAGGTGGTTGAGAGGCCAGGGAGGGAGGTTGCTCGCCCTTGCCAATGGGGGACTCATGGGGCCACTCCTCTTTCCCCTCCCCCTCTAGGCTGGACCTGGGGAACTGCTCACTGACCACCCTCTGCTCCAGTTTCCACGAGGCCAGCACTGCGGTTATCATGTGAGTCCTGCTCCTTCATTTGGGGCCAGGTGCTTCCCTATGTGGGGCACGGGAGGGACTGACAGGGTTTCTGGAGATCTCTTTGGCATCTTGGGCTCAGGCCAGGTGTTGGAAGAGCATGTGGGGTGGGGGTCTGGACTGGAACACCTTCTGCCTGGATGGGTGCTCAGCAGAGAGAGAGAGAGAGACAGAGAGAGACAGAGAGACAGAGAGAGAGAGAGAGAGACAGGTGGGGGCTTTCTGTCTGGCTGCTCATTTTCTCTGGTGGGGTGGAGGCAAAGTGCTTTTGTCTCCTGTGGGGGTGGAGAGCATGCAGGTTGTGGTCAAATCATGGTTGCAGACTTCTGGAAGGCATTCCAGCTGCCCACCTGCAGAACTGAAAGGCAAATGAGAGAAGCCTTTGGTCTGGTCTGGGGCCTCCGTTGGATCCCCTGCCAGTGTTCAGGCATGTCTTTCTGGTGGTGCCCAGTTACACCTTGAGCAGTTCTGGGGGAGCTGTCACACCTGTGCTCAGGGCCTTTGCCCTGGTCTGCACATGCAGAGGCTAGCGTTACGATCCCAAGAAGGCAGCGAATGGCAATGAGGCCTGAGCGCATGTAGGGCTGAGGGATGCCTGTCTTCTTTTTCTTTCCTCTACCCAGTGATCTTACCAGCAATCCGCTGCTCCATCTCCCTGGGGAGGCTTTCCGAGGGTTCACCCAGCTGCAGACCCTGTAAGTCAGGCAGAGGGAGCTTGGCTGCTCCAACTGCTCCTCCTCCCAGTCCAGGAATAGGAAACCGTGTAAGGGGGAGGGCGTCCGCCATGGTGGAACCGGCCAGCTTTGGTGTCTGACTGAATTCCTCTGGGTTGCCAGGGCTTTGCCTCAGCACCTGGACTGCCCCGGAGGCAATGAAGGATGGGAGAGCGTCAGCATCCGAGGGAGTAGCCGGAGCTGCCAAGGCCCAAGGAATCCCTGCAACGGCTCAGCAGGACTCGGTAGGGGAGCAGTGGGCAGGGGTTCCAGCAGGGTGGCCTCCCGTAGGGCAAAGCCGGTCACTCTGGGCTGCCCCTCGGCTTCTGTACACATTCTGCCATGGCCCTGCAGTGCGCCCTGAAAAGCAAAGGCCAGAGGCAGAGGGAGGAGGCATCGCCAGAGGCCCCGCCATGTGCAGGAGGGGGCCCCTACTGACATCCTTCCTTCTGGCCCAGGTATGGCTTTGAAGGGGCCAAGCACACTGTGCTGGGCGCAGGGGACCACTCTTTCCTGTTCTCTGCATATCCTGGGGTCCTGGGATTGTAGTTCTGGGAGAGAGCCCCGGCTCTATAGGCCCTGACCGTCTGACATTGCTGAGGGTTGGCTGTGCCACAGTGGCTCTGTCCTGGGCTGTTCCATTTGTATGGGGGGGAATGCTGGCTGACCAGCACAAACCACCAGCAAACAATATGGTTGCTGGGCCGCTCCTGTCGAGTGAGGTCACATGCTCAGGGATCTCTGAACCCCATATGGGTGCCCTGGCCTTGTGGTGGTCTTCTGCATGGGCAGGGCCTTCGCTTCTGGCACCAACACCTAGCTCGGTGTTATTCTGGGTTATTCTGAGAAGAGAACACCTCAGAGCTTACCCTTGGAAGCCCTTTTGGCCCAGCAGGAATCAGGAGCCCCTTAGTCAGCAAACAGGAAGGAGGAGGGCTAAGGGAGGGCTGGGTTGGGATTGGTTACTGCTGGAAGGAGGCCCAGTGGCTGAAGCCATGGGATGCTTGAGCCAGCCAAAGGGAGGAGAAGGCCCCGGGGGGGTGGGAGACAGACAGGACTGAGGGTGGTGGCCATGGTGGTGGTTTGGAGGAGCATGGGGAGGAGCACCAAGAGAGGGCTGTGCCAGACTCACCCCTCTCTGTCCTGCTCCCACAGTCTGGCTATGTCCGGAAGCCTCCCGGTGCACCCCTGATGGTCCTGGCCTCTCCCAGTGCCTTTGCATGAGCCCCTTCCATGGCTACAAGTGCCTGCGTCAGGTGAGCGGGAGACCGGGGGGGGGCATGCTTGGGAAGGGGGCGCCTGGGGAAGGGCGTGTCAGCCCTTTGCTGAAGTAGCCCAAGAGGGCACCTGGGTGGTGTGTCTTGGGCCCGGAGGAAGCCTGCTGAAGTCTGGCCACCTCCAGGACTTCCTAAATCCTCTGGGGCCTGTTTTTATGTTTAAAGCTCATTCCCACCAGGTGCCTCCGTAGGCAGCGCACAGCCTCTGTTTTCCATGGAAAGCTCTTCTACCTGCTGCCTTAGTGCTGAGCTGGGCAGTTGGCCTGCCCTTTTTGGTCAGGGGAGGTATGGGGAGGTAATGAGCTCTGGGCACTACCCGAATTGGGACAGACTTCTCTCTCTCCTTTGTAGGGCTCCTTCCCTTACTTGCTGTTCTTTGGGACTCTTGGTGCCATCACAGCCGCCCTCTCCATCGTGCTGTGGGCCACCCAGCGGCGCAAAGCCAAGACCTCGTAGACCGCGCAGCACCACAAAGGCGGAAGGGGAGGAAGGCGGTTGCTCCTCTCTCTGTGGCCGCTTGGTGTCGTCCAGGTCAGCCACTTCCAGAAGTCGTCCTGCCCTACTCCAGGATGCGGAAAGGGCCCCTCCTTGGCCTGTAACATTCCCAGGCCATGGCAAGGATTCTGTTCCGGGGTCCCCCTGCTGTGAGTTCTAGCAGGGGTAGATGTTCCCTTTCTCACCTGCAACCTCCCACCGGCTTCTCTCTGTCAAGTTTAGTGAGATGAGAGACACTTGAACCCACTACAGCTGTAATCCTTTGGGTGAGGTTAAGAAGTTTGAAATAAAGCCTGGTGCTTGTAACAAGAGATCAAGGGCATTTGGATGGCCCTGTGCCAGGGTGAGCCAGTGAATGGCCCAGCTGGTGGCAGCTGCTTTCCCTGGGACCTGATCCAGGCAGCTGTGCCAGTCCTGCCCCTGGACATGGCCGGCTGCACATCTCCTGGCATCTACTGCCCTTGTATGGCTGAAGGCCTGGCACTTCCTCCTCAGATAAACAAAACCTCTTGGGGTGGGCCAAAGACATGCAAGCCATCCTCCCCCGGCCTTCATTTGTACTAGCCATGAGTTTCTCCTGAGCTATTTGGCTGATGGCGTCTTCCTTCTGCAGCTGAAGGCACAGAAACTTCCTCTGCCCCAGCCTCCCTGTAGCCATTCTCCTACCCCTGGATGCCCAAGGAGGGGTGATGTTAAATCGCTCTGCCTAAAACTCCCCCCCCCTCAACAACCTGAAGGGCACAGGCCCTCGACCTCATAAGAACATAAGATGAGCCATGCTGGATCTGGCCAAAGGCCCATGTAGTCCATCTTCCCGTATCTCAGTGGCCCCACCAGATGCCTCTGGGAGCACACAAGACTTGATCTCTGTCTCCTGATACCACTCCCCTGCCTCTGGCCCTTGAAGTGCCCTGGTTTTAAGCCTGGAGATGACACATCTCCATCATGGTTTGTAACCTGGGATGGACTTTTCCTCCAGGAATCTGTCCAATCCCCTTTTGAAGGCATCCAGGCCAGATGGCATCACCACATCCTGTGGCAGGGAGTTCCACAGACTAAAAACACGCTGGGTAAAAAAAAATTCTTTTGTCTGTTCTTACTGTCCCAGCCCTCAATTTGAGTGTATGTCCCCTAGTTCTGGTATTTTATGAGAGGGAGAAGAGTGTCCCTCTACCTTACTCATGCCCTGCGTTGTTTTGTACATCTCAATCATATCCCCCCTCAGGCACCTTTTTTCCAGACTAAACAGCCCCAAATGTTTTAGCCTTTCCTCGTAAGGGAGTTGCCCCAGTCCAGTAATCATTTTAGTCGCTCTCTTCTGCAACTTTTCCAGTTCCACTATGTCTTTTTTGAGATGTGATGACCAGAATTGTACACAATACTCCAGGTGCGGCCTTACTATCGTTTTCTACAATGGCATTATAATGTTGGCTGTTTTATTTTCACTCCCCTTTTTGATAATCGTTACCATGGAATTGGCCTTCTTCACCACTGCCACACCCTGGGTAGACACCTTCATTGAGCTGTCCACCAACACACTGAGATCTCTTTCCTGATCCATCACGAATAGCTAAGAACCCATGATCCCCCTGGATCCACCCTGAGATTTCTAGAAGAGAAGTGCGGAATAAATATGTGACTGCAGAATTTATGGTTTCAGAATCTTTTGTGCAATCCTGAGTGAGATGCATCTGAATGCTCTCTTTGTGGGCAGCTGCTGGCCGCTTTCTCCCCGTGGGTGGCAGGGAGGAAACAGCCACCTTGGGCTTCTGCACTGCCCCCAAAGCGGTGCATGGGGGATTTTGAGAGGATGCGGTCCAGGAGGGAGCAGTGGCACGCACGGGAGGCAGACCTTCCACAAAGCCTTTTGTGGGGTCAGAGATACATACCTGCCTGGTGCAGCCCAAGGCCTCTGCCATTCCTCTCTGATGGCCAGAGGGCTGGAGAGAACCTTCCTCATGGCGCAGTGGTTAAATGCCTGTACTGCAGGTGAAACTGTGTTCACGACCTGGGGTTCAATCCCAGGTAGCAGGCTCGAGGTTCACTCAGCCTTCCATCCTTCCAAGGTCGGTAAAATGAGTACCCAGCTTGCTGGGGGGGGGGGAACACAATGTGTAGCCTGTACACTGTAATTAAAAAATTTTAAACCGCCCAGAGACTACTTGTAGTGGTATGGAGCGGTATATAAGCAGAACACTTTGCTTTTCCTGGTCGGGGGATGGGGTGGGAAATGCCTGCATGCCCTGTTGGCTCTAGAGCCACCATTATGCCTGGAGGCAGGGGATGCTCGCTGGAGCTTAGGGTGGCCATAGCAGCTGTAGAAGTTCTGGGCAGGTGCCCAAGAGCTTGGGGGTGGGGGGAGAGCTTCCTTTCCTTCCCCCAACAGAGCAGGCAGTCCTCTTGGGAGGAACCTCTCCTGGAAAAGAAGTCCAGTTCCCATTACTCAGCTTCCAGATGAACTCACCTGGAGGCCTGAGAATCTTCACAGGCTCTTGGGGGAAGTTGGCCAGGCCTGGCTTCCTCCTTGCTGGGCACACACATTTGCCTGGGCCTGTGTGGGTCAGGCAAGGCCTGACCTTCAATTTAAACATTAGGAAGAACTTCCTGACGGTTAGAGCTGTCCAGCAGTGGAAGATGTTGCCACAAAGGAGGGTGGTGGAGTCTCCTTTCCTGGAGGTTTTCTTTAATGGACATCTGTTGGGGGTACTTTGATGGGGTGTGTGTTCCTGCATGGCAGGGGGTTGGACTGGAGGGCCCTGGAGGTCTCTCCCAACTCTCTAGGATTCTATGACCTGGAGCAGGTCGGAGAGTCAGATGCTAAGGGCAGTGGCCTTGGGAGAAAATGGTGGCTATCGAGGAGAGAGAACACAAGGCCCAGAGGCTGGTGTGTGTGTGTGTGTGTGTGTGTGTGTGTGTGTGTGTGTGTGTGTGTGTGTGTGTGTGTGTGTGTGTTGTTCAGTGTCCAGGTCCAGCCCATCTTTCTCCTGCGGAGGCATGTGGGAGCACAGCCTGCAAACTTCGGCTCTCCAGATGTTTTGCACTGCAACTCCCGCAGTCCTTTGTCTTTGGCAATCTAAGCTTAGAATTCTGGGAGTTGTGGTCCAAAACATCGGGAGGGCCGAAGTTTGGACATGCCTGCGTTACAGGGTTGCTGGTGGAAATTCCGAGGACAGGTCGTGGCCGGTCCGCAGCACGGAAAGGCTACCCGACTGGATTCGGCTTCCCCCGGCTGGTCCCCGGCCAGGCCTGGCGCCCCGAAAGGGGGGGGGCGGGGCGGCGTGTGGCCGACGACCCCCTGCCCTCCCCCGTGCCCTTCCTCCCGAGCCTTGTCCATACGCCGCTTGACGGAGGTCTCGCCCGGCCACCCGCCGGCCCGCAGGAAAGGGCCCCAAAGGGCTGGAGGGGGGGGCGAGGCAGAGACGGGCCAGGTGGGGCCGAGGAGGGGCGGCGGCGAAGAAGGGGCGCGCCAGCCCGGGTTGTGGGGCCCACGGGGGGGGGCTGGCCGGGAGCAGAGAGAGGGGTCCCCCTGGCCGGCTGGGCGGGATCGTCGTCGTCGTCCCCTCCCGCGAACCTGCGGCCCCGACAACGCCCCGCGGGGAAGTGGTGTGTGTGTGTGTGTGTGTGTGTGTGTGTGTGTGTGTGTGTGTGTGTGTGTGTGTGTGTGTGTGTGTGTGTGTGTGTGTGTGTGTGTGTGTGTGTGTGTGTGCGTGTGCGTGTGTGTGCGTGTGCGTGTGTGTGAAGTGGAGGGGGGTCGCGGAGGTTCCCAATCCGAGGGCGACGAGCCCCGAGTCTCCGGCAGGCGGGCAGGAGGGCGGGCGTGAAAGTCGTGGGGGTGGGGAGGAGGGAGGGGCCCCGGAGCAGCGCCCGCCCCCCTCGGAGGTTCATCATTTCCTCCCGCGCCGCCACCCCCCCCCCAATCAGGCCCCGCCTTCCCTTCTCTCCCCGGCGGCCGGCGGCCCTCGTGGTCCCTCCCTCCCTCCCCCCCCACCGCGCCCGCACTCACACCTCCTCCTCCTGCGCCGCCGCCGCCGGCCGGGTCATTCCGCGGCCGCCGCCTCTCTCCCCTCCCGCCCCCCACCCCCCACCGGAGGCCCAGCCGCCGCCGCCCCCCGGTCTTCCCTCTTCCCCCCCGGGGCACGTGCGCCGCCGCCGCCGCCGCCGCCGCCGGGGCCATGGGCAGCCTGGTGCTGGAGGACGGGACGGTGCTCCGCGGGCGCCTTTTTGGGGCTGCCCTCCCGGCCGCCGGAGAAGTGGGTGAGTGCCGCCCCCCCTTTAATCCCTCGGCCCGCCAGCCTCGGGGGAGGGGGGCGCCCCGGCCCTGCCACGCCTCCCCTTCCCGGTTGCTCCCCTCCGGGGGTCCCCGGGACAGTTTCCCTGCCGGGCCGAGGTAGGAGGGGTGGGGGTGGGGGTGGGGTGGGGGTCCCGTTGCGGGGAGGGGAGGGGAGGGGAGGGATGAAGCGGCGACGAGGAAAGGAGCCCTTTTTGGGGCTGGGGGGGGCGACCTTGGAGCCGGCCACGCCAGGAAGCGCGGGGGATGGGTGGGTGGGTGGGTGGGTGGGGAGGGGCTCGGCCTGGCCCTGGGTTTCGCCTTTTGTCGACTCCCCCACCCCCACCCCCTCCATCCCCCAGCCCTTGGATTCCGTGGCCGGCCACGTCGCCAGGACGCAGCTACATCCTAGGATGTTGCGCTGAGCGTCACTCCCAGAGGCAGGCAGCGCCCCCCCCTCCGCCGACCCTGTTCGTGTGCCTGCAGAGAGCTCAGCCGAGCGACGGGCGCTTCCCCCCCCCCCCCAGCTCTTTCTTGGCTCCAGCCTTGGGTCATGGGGGGGGGGTCTCAGGCACCCCTCCCCCACTTCACTCTGCCTCTTCCGTGGACAGAAATAGGCTCTGTGACTGTGTGTGTGTTTGTGTGTTTGTGTGTGTGTGTGTGTGTGTGTGTGTGTGTGTGTGTGTGTGTGTGTGTTTGTGTGTGTGTGTGTGTGTGTGATCCAGGTGAGATTTCTGGAGCAGAAGGCAGCCATGCCTCCCTTCCCTCCCACCCCCCCCCCACCGCTGCTGTTTCTGCAGGGAGGGAGAAGAGGGAGGGAGGCAGCCTCTGCTGAGCCCCCCCCCACCTGAGAGATAAAGGGGAAAGTGCTGGCAGGGGGAGGGGGCCGGATTGGGCCAGCTTGTCCTTCAGCAGCAGCAGAGGCTCTGGTGTGTTTAAGGTGCAAGGGGGGGGAGGCAGACACTCACACTTTGTGTATCTTGTGGGCTTTGGCTGTGGGGCTTCCAGGCTGGGGGTGGGGGTGGGGTGGGGTGCACTTGTGTGGAGGGGATGCCTTTCCTGGGGGAAGGTTCTCTCTGCCTCCTGCTGTCTGATGATGGGCTGTGGCCCTTTCCTTCGGCCGGCAGTGTTCCAGACGGGCATGGTGGGCTACCCGGAGGCCCTCACGGACCCCTCCTACAAATCGCAGATCCTGGTACTGACCTACCCCCTTGTCGGGAACTATGGGGTCCCGCCAGACCAGCTGGATCAGTTTGGCCTCAGCCGGGTAAGTTCGGGGGTGCGAGAAAGCCGGGAGGAAGGTTGCCAGGGCTGGGGGGGGGAGGGGGGCTATTCCGTGCCAGGTCTACATACAGGGGCCCTGCGTTCCAGGTCAGTCCACGCTTGGTGCCTTCCCAAGTCCTTCCAGGTCCCTCTTGGGTGAGGGGTGCACCTCCCAGCATGTGGCCAGGGGATTCAGGGCATTGTAGTCCAGTAGAGTTCTGGAGGGACCCCGTCTGGAGAAGGCAGCTGCCCTGGCCTCTGGGAGGGGTGGGCTGGTCTGTCCCACTGAGCAGCAGTTGCCCCAGGAACTCCCCCCCCCGGACTGGGTGGGGGTGGATGGAAGCTGTAGTCCAGCCAGAGCTCCTGGGGGGTGGAATGTGTTCTCTCCCCCAACCCAGCAGCAGAAGCAGCCTGCTCCCTCATCAGGAGGAGGGGGGCCCTGCAGGGGTGTCCTTGCGCACTTCCTTGTGGTGCCTTACGTTCCTCCTCCTTCTCTTCTTCTTCTTCCTCCTCCTCCTCTAGTGGTTTGAGTCCAGCCGCATCCACGTGGCTGCCCTGATTGTGGGCGAGTGTGCCCGAAACCCAAGCCACTGGAGCACCACTCGCTCCCTTGACCAGTGGCTGCAGGAGAAGGGGGTACCTGGCCTGGAAGGTAAGGGCTAGCCAAGAGGGGGGTGGTGGTGGTGGGGCTTGGGAGCCTGGACATGGATCAGCCTCCAGGTGCCAGGGAGGGTTGCCGTGCAGCTCAGCGCCTGGCTTGAGGGCAGGGTGAGAGGTGGCCGCTGGTTGCATTTGGGCAGGTGGCTGGTCTTTTGCTTCATGCCCCACCTGCGACGTGGGAGCCGTGGTCTCCTTCCTTACAGGGCAGCTAGAAGTGCCCAGCGCCCCGGGGCTGTTGAGATTGGGGCCAAGCAACTGGGAGGGCTTAGGTAGAGGAGCCCCCAATATTCTGGAAAGTAGAGCCAAAAGATTGCCTGGGAGGGAGGGAAGAGGCTGAGCCCCCAGGGACTGACCGAGGGGCAGGTGGCCAGACTGTGCAGGCCACGTGGTGCATTCTCTGCCAAAGGTTGGGGGTCCTTGACCCCAGAGCTCTTCTCCCCCCTCCCCCCATGGGAAGCACAGGAAGTGGCTGGGTGCACCCACAGAGGGCACGTGGGTGGGTGGGACGGCTGCCTGGCAGGCAGGTGGCACCAGAGTGCCCGCCATTGCCTTCCGGTGCCCAGCAAGCCTTTTCCGCTGCAGGCGTGGACACTCGGGCGCTGACCAAGAGGATCCGGGAAAAGGGCTCCCTCCTGGGCAGGCTGGTGGTGGACGGCCCCCGCCCCTCCCACCTGCCCTTTGAGGACCCCAACCAGAGGCACCTGGTCAAGGAGGTCTCCGTGCAAGTAGGTGGGGCCAAGGTGGCGGCGGGGAGGGGGTTCCCCAAGGAGCCCCGTTGGGTTGGCCTGGGGGTGCCCCGTGTTACATTGATAGCCCAGCATGCCTGGCCCCTTGGCTCCATGTCAAGGTCTGGTGTTGACCTCCAGCGCTAAAGCTGAGAGGACAGGCCCTGGGGTGGGTGGGGATGGAGGTGAGTGCTGGGTCTGAACGGCCCACCTCCTCTGCCTTGTGGGTGGATCCTACAGGAGAGCCAGGATCAGGGCTGGGACCTCCCTTTGGAGGAGCTGGGATGGGGCGGGGTGGGGGGCATGCAGGGCCCAGTGTTTCAGAGAGAAGCAGAGCCTGGCTGGAAGGGGCTGCCCACGTACCTGGGGGTGGTGGTGGTGGTGGTGGTGTGTGCGTGCAAGTGTGCGTGCCTGTGTGGTCTCTTCTCAGGCTCCTTGTTCTCAGACTTCCCTTCTCCCATCAGCTCTCCTGTATGTCCTGCTGTGGAGCACAAAGGAGGTGGGGGGGTTTCCCTTCTCTAAACTGCTCTTTTCCTCCCTGGCAGGAACCCTGCCTCTTCAACCCGGGGGGCTCCGTGAGAGTCACGGTGGTCGACTGTGGCCTGAAGTACAACCAGATCCGGTGCCTGTGTGCACGTGGTGCAGCCGTCCGGGTGGTGCCGTGGGATCACCCGCTGGATAGTGCCGGTGAGGAAGGTGGAGGAGAGGGGAGAGGCAGGGGCGAGGCAGGGAGGGCCCCCTTTGTGCTTCAGAGGGGGTACTCGCCAAGACCCCCTCCCCCAAACACCACCCTCTTTCTTGTGTGCTCAGAGTTTGACGGGCTGTTTGTCAGCAATGGCCCCGGGGACCCCCAGCTGTGCCAGGCGACTGTCGCCCATCTGCGGAGCCTCCTGGAGCTGCCCTCTCCAAAGCCGGTCTTTGGCATCTGCCTGGGCCACCAGCTGCTGGCTCTGGCCGCGGGGGCCAAGACCTACAAGATGAAGTGAGTGCCGCCGCTTGGGGTGGGGCAGGGCCAGGGAGAGGGCAGTGGTGCGGTCCCAGGCAGGAGCTGACCCAGGCCCTTTTCAGGGGAGACAGGTGGCCCACGGGTGGCCTTGGGCATGTCTTGCCCCTGGGCCCACCACTCCCGGTGGTGCAAGCCCTTTGCCTCCCCTTCTCTCTCTCTCTCTCTCTCTCTCTCTCTTTCTCCCTCTCAGATATGGGAATCGGGGCCACAACCAGCCTTGCCTCCACGAGGGTTCGCAGCGCTGCTTCATCACCTCCCAGAACCACGGCTTTGCTGTGGACCCGGGCAGCCTGCCAGCCGGCTGGGCCCCCCTCTTCACCAATGCTAACGACCACTCCAACGAGGGCCTTGTCCACACCTCCAAGCCTTTCTTCAGGTGGGGGAAGCAACAGGGTTGGGGAGGGTTGCCCTAGACCTGGAAAGGGCCCCAAGGGAGGCTGGACCCACCCCCACTCCCACCCCAGCTAGAGAAAGTGTTCCTGCCAAGGGGGCTCCTCCTCCCCTTCCAAGCAAAGACCCCACCCGCCCACCCTGTGGAGTCCTCATCCCTGTGGGGCACCGGACACCCCGCAAAAGGCCAAAACCATTCCCATCCTGATCAAGGCTGCTCTTCTTGGCACGGGGGGCTGCAGCTCTAGGGCAGGACCCCTGGATGAAAAACCCCCCCCGTGCCTTCTGTGCCTGGGGAGATGGCTGTCCCTTCTCCTTCACGTTCTCTCCTCCGGGCCTCCAGACCCTTTGCTCGGAGAAGCTGGGGAGGGGGTTGCATGCGAGGAGGAGGGGGGGTTCGTGGACGTGGGTCCCGTTGTTCCTGCTGTTTCCAACCCACCCTGTGCTTCATCTCCACCCCACCCCCCACCCCCACCCCCAGTGTGCAGTTCCACCCAGAGCACAATGCCGGCCCCATGGACCTCGAGAACCTCTTTGACGTCTTCCTGGAGATAGTGAAGGACGAGATGGCCGGAGGGCCAAAGTTGCAGACAGGTGGGGTGGGGTGTGGGGCTTGGGACAGGGGAGGGGGAGGAGGCATCCCTGCCCCTGACTCCTTGTCTCTGCTCCAGCACTGGGGAGAAGTGCTCTCTCCCTTCTCCTTTTGTGTCTGTATATGTGTGTGGGGTGTGTGTGTGTGCCACTCTCTTAATGCCTGGGGGCTGTCTTTGGATGGGCTGGGTGGCCAGAGTGATGATTCCCCCGTCTTTTTATGCACCCCCTCTCCCCCCAGCATGGGAGCGACTCCAGCGCTGCCTCGGCTCTGCCCAGATCCCACCTGCCGCCCCTTCTTCCCGCCCTCGGAAAGTGCTCATCCTGGGCTCGGGGGGGCTCTCCATCGGGCAGGCAGGGGAGTTCGACTATTCCGGCTCCCAGGTGAGGGAGGGGCGCATATGGGGGGGAGGTGAAGGAGGGGGGTCTCAAGTGAGGGGGGCGGAATCTGGGGACTTTGCCAGGACTCTGGGTGGTGGTGGATTAGTGGTTAGAAGGAACAGGTAGAATGCTTGCATGGGGTGGGGGGAGTGTCCTCTGCACTGGAGGGGGGGGAATGCCCCGTCTCTCCTCCTCCTCCTCCTCCACCCTCCCCACTGCACCCCGGGGGGAGTCAGAGTGGGGAGAACTACCCGGTGCTTTTCTGGGAGGGCTCCCCTTCTGCTCCTGACCGTGTTGTCGCAGGTGCTGGCGCTGAGCCTTTGAGGGGAGAGGGAGGGTTGCTGCCTGCCTGGGATTGTGCCCTTAGGGAATATCCTTTTTTGCCCTGCCCCCGTCCCCCACCCCACCCCCACCATCAGGCTATCAAAGCTCTGAAAGAGGAGAGCATCCAGACGGTGCTGCTCAACCCCAACATTGCCACCGTGCAGACCTCCAAAGGCCTGGCCGACAAAGTCTACTTCCTGCCCATCACGCTGGACTACGTCACCCAGGTGAGCCTCCTTCCTTCCTCATGCACGCGCGCACACACACACCCGCCCCTCTCCTGGCCCTTGTTTCTGCCGTGCTCCGGGTGGCTGGTCGAATCAAGATAGGCAGGGAGGATGCAGGATCCCGGCAAAGTCCTGGGCTGAGGGAAAAGAAATGAAGCAAGCGCAGAGTTACAAGATGGTGTGTGTGGGGGGGGGATACCCAGTTTAGCAATACTACGAACGAGAAGGATCTTGGAATGGTTGCAGGTCACATGCAGGATATGAGCCAAGAGCGTGAAGTGGCTGCAGAAAAAGGCCAAGGCTGTTTCAGGCTGCACTCCTAGAAGCGTGGCGGCCCAGTGGGCTAGAGCGCGGAAAACTGCCGGCTGCAAGGTCGCCAGTTCAACGATTCGAATCCTGGGCGCCTCGCAGCGGAGTGAGCTCCCGTTCTTCACCCCAGCTCCTGCCAACCTAGCAGTTAGAAAGCATGTCAATGCAAGTAGATTAAACAGGTACCGCTGTAAAAAAAAAAAAAGCAGGAAAGTTAAACAGTGTTTCCTTGCAGCCATGCCGGCCATGTGGCCACAGACTTGGACAACTCTGGCTCTTTGGCTTGAATACGGAGATGAGCACCGGCCCTAGAGTCGGAAACGACTGGCACACATGTGCGGGGTGGGGTGGGGGGAACCTTTGTCTTAACAGGAGCGTAGTCATCTCCAGAGCCTATGAGGTCCTAGTCCCTCTCTGTTCAGCCTTCGTCTAGACGGGTCCCATGTGTCCAGTTCTGGAGGCCACACTTGGAGAAGGATGCTGTCAGACGGGAGTGAGCTCAGAGGAGGGCAACCAGGACGACCCAGGGCCTGGAAAGCTAGCTCTCCCAGGGACTCACTAGGCACGTTTAGCCCGGAGGAAAGGAGACGGAGGGGAGGGATCGCTTTTCAAAGGCTTGAAAGGCCGTCCTGTAGAGGAAGGGCAGGGTCTCTTCTCCATCGTTCCCCAAGGGCAGGAGGCGCCACCAGGGGCTCAAGTTAGAGGAATCTGGATGCCGGTTGAATAGCGTGGAAAACTTCCTGACCTGGAGCCGTGCAAGAGAGGTGCCCATGACCTCGGGACGCAGTGCTGAGCTCTCCCAATGCTGGAGGCCTTCAAGAGTGCCCCTCCCCCACCTTTTCCTTGCCCACCCCCCACTTCTGTCTTGATTGCTCCTTGCCCACCCATGGGGAAGGGAAAGGATTCTCTTGGGCAGGCCGCCTGTGAGAGGACAGGCCAATGGTCCGTTCCGTGGACTGGGGTACCACTAGTGGGCCTCAGCACCTCCTTTGCTTCCCGTTTGAAATGGGACCTGGTGTGGGAGACCCCTCACCCCTCTTCCTTCCCCCTGCCCCCCCCAGGTGATAAAGAACGAGCGTCCAGACGGGATCTTGCTGACGTTTGGGGGGCAGACGGCGCTGAACTGTGGGGTGGAGCTGACCAAAGCTGGCGTGCTGGAGCGCTACAGCGTCCGTGTCCTGGGCACCCCCGTGGCCTCCATTGAGATGACGGAGGACCGCAAGGTCTTTGTGGAGAAGATGGAGGAAATCGGGGAGCACGTGGCACCCAGCGAGGCTGCCTCCTCCGTCGAACAGGTACAGGGGAGAGGCCCACCGCGGGTGCCTCCCTTGCAGCCCCAGCAGGCTGACTCTGCGGAGCTGTGGCAAAGGAGCCGCTCCCTTGGGCTTTTGGAAATTGAGGGGGTGGTGGTGGTGGTGGTGGTTTTGCCTTCCTTGATTGGCCAGGCCGAGCAAGGCTCCTGCCTCTCCTCCCCGCCCCCGAGGCCCAGTGGTCGAGTTCTACATCCTGATGGGGGCTGAGCGAGCGTTGCTTTCGGTGAAGGGGGCAGGAAGGCCTGGGGCTGAGCACAGACAGGATGGCCCTCAGCCAGCACCAAGCCCACGGGGGGGTCGCCCCTGGCAAAGGCTCTCCAGGATGGAGCCTGGGCCTGGCTCAGGCCTGCAGGGCCACCTGGAGCTGGGGGGCGGGTGGCGGGACGAGGAGTCTTGTCTCCCTTTTGCAGCCTCTGCGGAGAGGGCAAGGGCCACGTGGGCATGCTGGCCAAGGGAGGAAGAGCGCAGCCCAGCCCCACCCCACCCCCAGCGCCAGTGGCCACGGTCACCAGCCCCTCCTTCACCATCTCTCCCTCTCTCTCTCCTCCCCCGAAAAAGGCCCAGGCAGCGGCTGAGCGGCTCGGCTACCCGGTGCTGGTGCGTTCGGCCTATGCCCTAGGCGGGCTGGGCTCCGGCTTTGCCAACGGGCGGGAGGAGCTGACAGTGCTGGTGGGCCAGGCCTTCGCCCACACCTCCCAGGTGCTGGTGGACAAGTCGCTCAAGGGCTGGAAGGAGATCGAGTACGAGGTGGTGCGCGACGCCTACGACAACTGTGTCACGGTAAGGGGTGGGGCCTGGGGTGGGGGTGGGCGTAGGCGGCTTGGGGTTGGGGTTGATGGCCCAGAGTGCAGCATTCACACAGCCCCCCGCCCCGCCCCGCCCCCCAGCTGCCTTGGCTGGGAGCCTCTGGCAGCCTGGGGTGCTGGTGCCGGGGGTGAGGGTGGGGGAGGCTGCTTCCTTCTCCCCAGGAGGGGGTGGGTGATGGAGGAGGCCCAGGAGCAGCTTTTCTGTAGGAAGAGTGAGGTGGGCCAGGAGAAGCCATTGCTCTTCCTTCACCCCCCCCCCAATGCCCCCTTTTCTAGTGGGATGGCAGTGGGGAATGCCATGAGTCTAGGGGTGGGGTGGGGGTGCGTGTGGAAAGGGCTGGAACCAACCACCTAGTGGGGGTGGGAGGGGTGGCAGAGCCTGCTGACTATGCTGTCTCAGTCACAGGAGGGGAGGGCGGGCAGGCAGGCGTTGCCCCCTTCAGGGCTGCTGGTGGTTTCTCCCCACCTGGGCTTCTGGACAGCCCCCCTCCCCAGCCTGGGTCCTGCCCCAGGAGAGGCCTTCTTGGAGGGGAGGGTCTTCTGCCCACCTAGAAAAAGGAGCTCCCTTCTTCTGCCTCCAGGTGATGGCCAATCCTCTCCCAGGAGATCTGCCCCCCCTCCGATCCCTCTGGCGCACGCACGCCCTGGCCTTCCCTGCGCAAGGTCTCCCTCTGGGCCATTGCTGTCAACTTTTGCTAGGATGGGAGGAAAGTGGTGTGATGTGCACATGCAAGCTAACATGTGCACGCAAACATGTCCACATGCACACACACACACACACACACACACTCCTTTGCCCTTCTCACCACGCCGAGCTGCAGCCCCCAGCCATGCCAGGGGCAGCGTCACTGACCATGGCACAGCAGGGAGGGATGGCAGCTGCCGGAGCAAAAGGGGAGCTGCACCCTGCCCGCCCGCCCGCCCGCCCACCTGCTCTTCCCCAGCTGCCACCCCGAACACACACACACATACAGGCGTGCACACGCACTCCCCGCTTCCGCAGGCAGCTTGCTCTCCCTCTCGGGTGCGCCCTCTTCGGCTTGCCGTTGGCGCGGCGCCAACTCGGGCAGCCAGTGGGAGCAGGCCGGAGCCAGCTCTGCCAAAACGCACCTTGGGCGCGTCTGGAAAGGTGCGCGTGTTGAAAGCCTCCCTGTCAACTGCTTCCGCCTGGGACATCTACGGGAAAATAAATGTTCCAGGCAGATGGCTGGACAAAGGCTGAAAAACTGCATTGTCCCAGCCAAAACGGGACACTTGACAGGTATGCTCTGGGCTCATCCTTTCACCTCTGTGGCCCTGGAAATCTTGCCGTGGGGCTCCTGCCCTGGGGCTCCTCTGGGCCTGGCCCTCCCCCTCTTGGCAGCCTCTCCTCCCTCCTTTGGTGCCAGGCCCTTCCTTGGCCCCGGGCCCCTGCCTTCCTTGCTCCGACTGGCGTCAGGAGAGGCAGGGTTCCTTCCGGGCCATGCTTCCCTTTCCAAATCGGACAGGCTTGGCTGCGGCCTGGTGTGGGTGGGTGGCTGGAGGCACTGTCACCCCTTGAGCTTCTGCCCCTTCCCTGGGGGGTGGGGTGGGGACTGAGGCACGGCACTCTCTGCAGGTGCCAAGTGTACGCCCGCCTGCAAGGGAAGTGGCAAGACCTCAGGGTGATGCTGTCAAGGAGAGCTTTGTGCTCAACAGTTGTGAGTCCGGCCTGGATCAACCCAGAGCCCTGTGGCTCTCAGGCTGTGAACCTTCTCACGGACAGGGGTGGGAGGATGAGGGCCCTCTTGTCATCTAGAAGTCTGGAGACCTCCTGTGTGTGTGTGTGTGTGTGTGTGTGTGTGCATTGACGGGGCCCTCTCATCTCTCTTTTCCTCCTCCTGCTTCCCGGCCCGGTGCAGGTGTGCAACATGGAGAACCTGGATCCTCTGGGCATCCACACGGGGGAGTCCATCGTGGTGGCCCCCAGCCAGACACTCAACGACCGGGAGTACAACCTCCTGCGCACTACAGCCATCAAGGTGGTCCGGCACTTGGGCATCATTGGCGAGTGCAACGTTCAGTATGCGCTGAACCCCGAGTCAGAGCAGGTGAGAGGCCCTGGGCCGGCAAGCGAGACGCTCTTCCCCTTTTGCTGCTGCAGGCATGAAACCCGGGCTGTATGGATCCAGGCCTGCCCCCGAGGTACTGAGCAGCGCGGAGGCAGGCTGCCTCCCCTGCGTGTGTGCGTGTCCTCCTGCCGAGCCCTGGCCCGCCTTTGAGAGCGAGCAGGCACTGCTGATGGACGCACCGGTGGCCGGCCGGGCTCCTCCTGCATCTTCTCTTTCTTTTTTTTTTCCTGCTCCCGCAGTACTACATCATTGAGGTGAATGCCCGGCTGTCGCGGAGTTCAGCCCTGGCCAGCAAGGCCACCGGCTACCCCTTGGCCTATGTGGCTGCCAAGCTGGCCTTGGGGATCGCGCTCCCAGTCCTCAGGTGAGGCCCACCGCCGGATTGGGTGGAAGGGGCAGAGGGTCGCCCTCAAGCATCCTGGCAGGAAGAGACAACACCGCCCGCCCCCTCCCCAGTTTCAGCCTCTGCCCTCCCTGGGGTTCCTGGGAGATGGCCTCCTCGGCAGATGGGCCTTGCCACGTGAGAAAAGGGGAGGGGGGAATGTGCGGCCTGCTTTATGTTTTCATCTCTCGTCCTGAGGAATAGGTGGGGTGCTAGCAATAAGGCTCCGGGTGACTGCCACTGGAACCAGAGAACATGGGGGTGTTGCAATAATCTGGGGCAGCCAGGGACAGCTGGGTACTGGAGTAATGCAAAAGAGCTTTGAAGAACCACACACACACACACACACACACACACACACACACACACACACACACACACACACACAGAGAGAGAGAGAGAGAGAGAGAGAGAGAGAGAGAGAGAGAGAGATGAATGTCCAAACCAGTGGAGAAACTCCCCCCTCCCCCGGGGAGGCCTCCTTTTATTAACGTTCTACCGTAGGTAATTAACATAGCTGATTACATCATTTCTTTGTGTCACAGCAATAAATTCCCAAAAATATATATATAGTTAGAGAGGCATTGCATGGGAGGTCTAGATTGTTATGCATTACTACATGTATTGTGTATTGCTCTAATTGGTAAGCTTTAGTTAAGAGACAGTTCTCTAATTGGCAAACTTAACTAGTCATGGTAGAAGACAATGAGATCACTTATTGGCAGGCTTTACTGGTAATAAGAGAAGACATAGAAATCTAGCTTAACTAATAATGAGGTAAAATGGAGGGAGGGCTAGTGGGCTGACACAAACTTGTTCTGCTGTTGCAAAGAAACCTGGACTTTTGCCACCAGGATGCTGTTGCCACTGAAGTGGCAAAATGGCTACAGTTATGCCAACCCAAAAGCTTAATCCCACATGGGTGTGGGTGTGTGCGTGCTTGGGAATCAATTGGGGATGGGGGGGGGAATGGAGGCTGAGGAGATCGGCTGTAGCAACACAGAGCAAGGGATTGGGGGTGCATGGTTTTAAAGACTGGGGGCAGGCAGTGTTCTTCTAATGCTCTTGTTTTAATTACACCTCATTTATGCTGCTTCAGCTGAGGGGGTGGTGGTGCTGAGTTCAGTTCCGGAGGACTGTCTCTGTGGAGGATTGTCATAAGGGTGTGAGTGAATCAGAGCGCACACGCACGCACACAGGCACGCACACCAGAGGCAGCTAAAGACAAAGCGGGGATGAAGGGAAGCCTCTTTGGGTAAGGGGTATATCCTGGAGCACTGCAGCCAGACCCGGGGGAGGGGTTTCAATCCTAGGGAGCCAGATTGAGGTTCACGCAGCCTTCCAGCCTGCTGAGTTCAGCAAATTGAGCCCCTGCTCAGAGGACCGCGGCAGGGTGTAGCTTGCTTAACGACGTGGCAAAGAGCCTAGAGAACGCTTAGTGTAAACGGTACGGGTCAGTCTGAGAGCAGCGTGTTTTGCTCTTGCTGTAGGAAAGAAAACAGGCTTCCTCCCAGGATGTTCTTTAAAAAGGGGGTGGCTCTCTAAAGAGCTGGGGGGGGGGGCAGGGCAAAGGGAGTGTGGGGGTCAGGATGATTGGAGAGAAGGGGTGGGATTGTGCTTGTGGTGGGGAGTTATGGGGGGGGTCCACCTGCTGGTCCCCAGCTGTGGCTGCTGTGGCTTTGGCCCCCTGTGTGCAGCCCCCAGGTCTCTCTCTCTCTCTCTCTCTCTCTCTCTCTCTCTCTCTCTCTCTCTCTCTCTGCGTGGGTGCCTGTGTGTAAACCTTCAAGCCGTGGGGGTGGGGGTAAAGGGAGCTCCCCCATAGATTTGGTGGGCCCATGTGTATCCTTTAGAGAGGGAAGGGGGGGGCTCTTTTTGCTCTCTGCTGACCCTCCCTCTCCCCCCCCCGCCCACTTCCTGACAGGAACTCCGTCACCAACTCCACCACCGCTTGCTTTGAGCCCAGCCTGGACTATTGTGTGGTCAAGATCCCGCGCTGGGACCTCAGCAAATTCCTCCGCGTCAGCACCAAGATCGGCAGCTCCATGAAGAGCGTGGGTGAGTTTGGGGGGGCACAGGCCAGCAGGTGGTGGGCTCCTTTGGGCTGGGGGTGAGGAGGGGGGCCTCCTCCCAGCTGGCTCAGCTGCAAAGCTCACTGTGTTGCCCCAGGCCATCCCTTTCTGCTCAGGCTGGCCTACCTCGCAGGGCTCTTGGCAGGACAGAAAAGAGCGCTCCCTGGAAATCCTCTGAAGAACTGGGGGAAGGGACGCCACAGACTGACATGAGGCAAACAGACCCGCCGGGAGCCTGGCTCAGGTCTCGCTGGAACCAGTTGGGGTGGGGGCAAAGGCAGATGATGCTCAGTGGTTAGGCAAGGTGTGGTGCAGGCGGGGGGCACAATGGAGGGGGCCCTTTCCTGCCCAATCTGGGCCCCCTGAAGGGACAGCAGAGCTGCCAGGCATTGCCTCTCCCACTACCTCCCCCCCCCACCTCCCCAGCTGGGCCATGTCTTCCCTGCAGAGCATCCTGGCCCCAGGTGTTGTAGTAGCACACCGTGACCCTGCATGCAGACGGACTGAGTCCAATGGGCCTGGATTCAAATGCTCCTTTAACCAAAAGACTCACTGGGTGGTTTTGGGCCAGTCACCGTTTTGTTCAGCCTGGTTTACCTGGCAGGGTTGTTGTTTTGAGGGGCAGGGGGTGGAGAGCCATGAACGCTGCTGCCTTGAGATGATGGGGGCTTGAAAGGCAAGTAGCCAACATTACTGTATTTGCCTTGGGTCCTTTTCCAAGGAGAAATGCAGGGTAAAAATACTCAAACAAACAAACAAACAAACAAACAAACATCCACCCACTATCCGCTCTCTCTGTGTGAGCCCCAATGGCTCCTCAGTTCTGCCCTGAGGCTTTTGTGGGCTGCATCCCTTTCCTCCTCGGGGTGGGGTGGGGGGCTGGTGGGGAGGGGGCCAAATGCAGCCTGTCCGGCTTGGATGTTGCCAAGAGCAGCTGTTGGTGCTGCTGCCACCACCCCTGCCTCAGGACCCCAGGCAGGGATGGGGTGGGGCCCCTGGGTGGTTCCTGCAGCCACACGGCCTAGTCGTTTGTGGCTTGCTCCCCCCTCTGTTTGGGGGCTCTTCCTGCTTGCCCCTTGGCAGCCCTAACCCCCCCCCCTTGGGTAAAGGTGGGTGGCTGCTTGATCTACCTTTGGACCTTCCTCCTCCATCAACTGATGGGGCAAAGAAGGTGCATGGAGGGCCCTCAGCTTAATGCCTCCTCTCCCCTTCCTCTCTCTCCCCCCTTCGCCTCCCCCCCACCCCCCCACACAGGGGAGGTGATGGCCATCGGGAGGAGCTTTGAGGAGGCCTTCCAGAAGGCCCTGCGGATGGTGGACGAGAACTGCCTGGGCTTTGACCACACGGTGAAGCCGGCCTCGGACATGGTAGGTGTCCTGGCCTGGGCGGAGGTGGCGGACTGAGCTCCCAGGGGGCACACCGACCCCCCTCCCCCCCGCTGCTTCCTCCTCCTCCTCCTCCTCCTCCTCCTCCTCCTCTTCCCTCCCGCAGGAGTTGGAGACCCCCACGGACAAGCGCATCTTCGTGCTGGCGGCTGCCCTCTGGGCCGGCTACTCCATCGAGCGCCTCTACGAGCTCACCAAGATCGACCGCTGGTTCCTGCACAAGATGAAGAGCATCACGGACCACGCGCTGCGCCTGGAGTCTTACCGCCGGGCCGAGCCCGGGAGCATGCCGGCCCCCGTGCTCAAGATGGCCAAGCAGCTGGGCTTCTCCGACAAGCAGGTGGCGCAGGCGGTGCTCAGGTGGGGCCAGGGGGTTTCCACTGCGGGGGAGCAGCAGCACCGGGGGGGGGGGAGGAGGGAGGAGAGAGAGTCTGCCTTGGGGGTGGGGGGCGGGGTAGAAACTTTCTCTCCTGGGAGGGAGCTGAGGGGAGGTGCCTGGGAGCAGGTGGAGGGCACAGCTGGCCCGGCTCGTTGGGCACTCTGCATGCTGGGAATTGTAGTCTCTGTGGGCCTACCACCTCCCTGCTTTGCCTGCGGAGGCCCAGGGGGTCCTGCAGCCGTGGCCGAGAGTGAGCAGGGATGTGACACTCCTCCCCTCCCCCCCCCCGGTCTCCAGCACGGAGCTGGCGGTGCGAAAGATGCGCCACGACCTAAAGATCCTGCCGGTGGTGAAGCAGATCGATACGGTGGCTGCCGAGTGGCCGGCCCAGACCAACTACCTCTACCTGACCTACAACGGAACGGAGCACGACCTGGCCTTCCGGGAACCCCACGTCATGGTCATCGGCTCCGGCGTCTACCGCATCGGCAGCAGCGTGGAGTTCGACTGGTGCGCGGTGGGCTGCATCCAGGAGCTGCGCAAGGTGGGCCCCTGGGGACCCCCTTCCTCCCCATGGGATAGGATGGGCTGGATGGGAGGGGGGTGTCACTCCCTAGTGGTTTTGTTCTGCCAGTGGGGAAAACCCTGCCTCAGCCTAGCCTTCCCTGACTCCATCTCTCTGCCTTCTCCCTGCTCTGTGGAGCTGCCTCTTTGCCAGGTCCCTGGGGGCTGCCGGGTGCCCCTTGCCAGGGTGCCACCCCAATGGCCAAGCACTCAAGGAGCGTCCCAGGCTGGAGGAGGAGCCTGCCCTTCTGAATGGACTCATGGCCGCTTTTGCAGGGCCAGGGTGCCCGCTGCCCGCTAGTGCTGCCCATGTCCAAGGCAAGGCTGGTGTTTTCCGGGGGTGGGGGGGCACCCAAGGGCCAACTATCTGTTTTCCTCTGTGCCTCTTTTGCTCCAGATGGGGTACAAAACCATCATGGTGAACTACAACCCTGAGACCGTCAGTACCGACTACGACATGTGTGACCGGCTCTACTTTGATGAGATTTCCTTTGAGGTGGGCTTCAGGTGGCCATCTTGGCCCATAGGCTGGCTGGGTGGGGGGTGGCAGGAAGAGGTCCTGGGAGCCGGTGTGGTTTCTGGGCAGGCCAGGCCAGATCTTTGGTCCCAGGGGTGAATGACCAGGGCACTGCGTGGAAGAAGACAGGGCAGCTGGAAATGTGGGCTGTTTGTGCCATAAAGCCACGTCAGGTGTGGTCCCATGCCTGGAGCACCTCCAGTGACGACACCATGCAGACCCCCTCTGTGCCACGGGCACGTGCCTCTGCCCCTCTGCTGCATGTGGGAGATGTTTGTGGGTCCTGGGCTTGTGTGGCACAAGCTGTGGGCAGGGGAGAAGGTCCCGGCCTCGCAGTGTGTGTGTTGGGGGGGAGATCTCTGCTTTTGTTCAGGTCCAGAGAGGCACCTGCCCCCCATCCCTCGGGCTGCCCTAGAGGTGGGCCAAGTGGGGTGTCCCCCCCCCCAGTGTCCGGGCCAGCCCTCCTCACTTGGCTGGCCTTCCCTTTTCTCTCCCCCCCCCACAGGTGGTGATGGACATCTATGAGCTGGAGAACCCCGAGGGTGTGATCCTGTCCATGGGGGGCCAGCTGCCCAACAACATTGCTATGGCTCTGCACCGGCAGCAGTGCCGCATCCTGGGCACCTCCCCCGAGGCCATCGACTCCGCCGAGAACCGGTTCAAGTTCTCCCGGCTGCTGGACACCATCAGCATCAGCCAGCCCCTCTGGAAGGAGCTCTCGGACATGGAGGTGAGCAGCAGACAGAGGGGCCTGGATCCACCTGGGGAAGGGGGAAGGGGGGGACTGGCCCTCCTCCACAGATCCTGATCTCCCCAGTCCCCACCCACCCACCCAGCCCTCTGTGCTGCTTCCACTGCCTTGAGGGGAGTGGGCGGAAGGCCTCTCTGCCACACCACCACCACCACCACCCCCGTCCCTGAGAGACAGGCAGCCGCTTAGCCTGACGGGGCTCCCCCAGCTGGGCCTTGGGGCAGGGCCACCATCCTGTCGCCTCCCGTGTCTTCTGTGGGGTTCGCTTTGGCTCATTGCCTTTCGCAGGGGATCTCTCTTGCCCACCTCCTTCCCCCGAGGGCCCTTCTGCCCAGAGCCGCCTCTGACTCCTGCCTCCCGTGTCCCCCCTGGCAGTCAGCCAAGCAGTTCTGCTGCAAAGTGGGCTACCCCTGCGTGGTGCGGCCTTCGTACGTCCTCAGCGGGGCCGCCATGAACGTGGCCTATTCCGACAGCGACCTGGAGCGCTTCCTGAGCAATGCTGTGGCCGTCTCCAAGGAGCAGCCGGTGGTCATCTCCAAGTTCATCCAGGAGGCCAAGGTGGGTCGGGGAGTGGGGGAGTGGAAGGGGGGCCTCCCGTCACAGCCAGGAGCTGGCCTTGGGCTTGGCGCGCTCTTGTGGAGGCCCCAGCGGTGCTGCTGGGCTGGGGTTTGGCCCAGGTGGGGAGAGACGGGGGGGGCAGTTGGTGGCATTTGCACTTGTTGACCACCCTCTCCAGGTGGGGAGGCCGGGGGGGGGGGAGAGAAATGGAGAGGGTTTGGTTGCAGCAGGGGCAAATCAGGTTGGAGGGAGGGAGCCAGACCCCCCCCCGCAGGGGGCAAAGGTGGAAGGGTAGGGGAGCTTTAGGGTTCCACTGACATTATTTGGACCATAGACGTGGACTCTGTGGTACAGAAGGAGGCGGTGGGCCACGGCAGGGGTCGGACCCTGAGGCTCTTGCCGCTGGCTTGCTGCAGGAGATCGACGTGGACGCCGTGGCCTGTGATGGGCAGGTGGTGGCCATTGCCATCTGCGAGCACGTGGAGAACGCAGGCGTGCACTCGGGGGATGCCACCTTGGTGACGCCGCCCCAGGACATCACGCCCAAGACCCTGGAGCGGATCAAGGCCATCGTCCACGCCATTGGGCAGGAGCTGCAGGTCACGGGACCCTTCAACCTCCAGCTGATTGCCAAGGTAGTAGCCGGAGGGCCCCGGTGTCGGGAGAGTGCCCTTGGGGCGGGAGAGGGGGGTGAATGCAAACAACACCGGCAGGGGTTGATTGGTGGGTCCCCTTTGGCAGCCGGAGTAAGCTGCCCTGCAGTGGCTGTTGTGGCATTGGGGCCGTGCTGTCCTTGGAGCTGGGGCAGTGGCTCCTGACTGGGCCTTGGCTGGAACATGTGGGGGCCTGAAGTGGGGCCCACAGTGTGGGAGGGATCGGGCCGGCGCTTGGGAGCGGGTGTCCCTACCTGCTTCCCCCTCGGCTCCTCCTCTCTGCAGGACGACCAGCTGAAGGTGATTGAGTGCAACGTCCGGGTGTCTCGCTCCTTCCCCTTCGTCTCCAAGACCCTGGGCGTGGACCTGGTGGCCTTGGCCACCCAGGTGATCATGGGGGAGGAGGTGGAGCCTGTCGGACTCATGGCCGGAACGGGCATCGTGGGGGTCAAGGTGAGTGGACCCTTGGGTCCTTCTGGTTGTTGTGTTCCGTCCTCGAGGCAGGGGGTTGGACTTGATGGGCCCTTTCCCCAACTCACCCCTCTGTCATTCTGCGTCATGGCCACGGTGGGGGTGGGGGTGAGCCCTGGCAGGGCGGGGCCTTTCCTGCCTGCTTGTGGGTTGGGGCTGGGGCTGACCCGACTCGTCCCCCTCCTCCCCTCCGTTCTCCAGGTGCCTCAGTTCTCCTTCTCGCGGCTGGCAGGAGCCGACGTGGTCCTGGGAGTGGAGATGACCAGCACGGGGGAGGTGGCGTGCTTTGGGGAGAACCGCTGCGAGGCCTACCTCAAGGCCATGCTCAGCACGGGCTTCAAGATTCCCAAGAAGAACATTCTGCTCACAATCGGCAGCTACAAGGTGGGGCCTCGGGGGAACCAGTCGGGAGGTGGGGGCCATCCCAAGGACATACAGAATGATGACGGGAGGGCAGAATGTCTGTGCCTTCCCACTTCGTGCCGTGCCAGTCATGGGCAGGCACCAGTGCCCAGGGTTTTGGTCCATCAGTGGGGGAATGTCCTTCCGGCATATTGAGGGAGGTAAAGGGAGACTTGGAAATTGCAGAGAAATTCAATGACTTCTTTGCATTTGTCTTCACAAAAAAAAAAAAGACCTCGGGCAGATTCCGCTGCCCAAACAGCCCCTCCTGACTAAAGAATTAAATGAAATACAGGTTAAAAGAGAGGATGTTTTAGGTTTAATTGATAAATTGAAGATAAACAAGTCACCGGGCCCAGATGGCATCCATCCAAGGGTTATTAAGGAGCTGAAAAATGAAATTGTGGATCTCTTAACAGAAATATGCAACTTGTCTCTTAAAACGGCCACAGTGCCGGAGGACTGGAGGATAGCTGATGTCACACCAATTTTTTAAAAAGGAAAGAGAGGGGACAGGAAACAATCCAGTTACGGTTAGAGTTAGAGTTAGGGGGGTGAAATCAAAACTTTATCAACTCATGGGTTCTTAGCTATCCATGATGGATCAGGAAAGAGATTTTGGTGTGCTGGTGTACACCACAGTAAAAGTGACAACCCCCAGTGTGTGAGGCAGCAGTGAAGAAGGCCAATTTGATGCTAGAGATCATCAAAAAGGGGATTGAAAATAAAACAGCCAACATTATAATGCCATTGTACAAAACGATAGTAAGGCTGCACCTGGAGTATTGTGTACAATTCTGGTCACACCGCATCGCAAAAAAGACATAGTGAAACTGGAAAAAGTGCAAAAGAAAGTGACTAAAATGATTCCTGGGCTGGGGGACCTCCATTATGAGGAAAGGCTACAGCATTTGGGGCTCTTTAGTCTGGAAAAAGGCGCCTGAGGGGGGATATGATTGAGATGTACAAAACAATGGAGGGCATGAGTAAAGTGGATAGAGAGATGCTCTTCTCCCTCTCACAAAATACCAGAACTAGGGGACATCCACTCAAATTGAGGGTTGGGAAAGTGAGAACAGATAAAAGAAAATATTTTTTTATCCAGCGTGTTGTTAGTCTATGGAACTCCCTGCCACAGGATGTGGTGATGGCATCTGGCCTGAATGCCTTCAAAAGGGGGTTGGACAGATTCCTGGAGGAAAAGACCATCACAGGTTACAAACCATGATGGCGGTATAATCTCCAGGTTTAAAACAGGGGTCCTTCAAGGGCCAGAGGCAGGGGAGTGGTATCAGGAGACAGAGATCAAGTTTTGTGTGCTCCCAGAGGCATCTGGTGGGGCCTCTGTGAGATACAGGAAGCTGGACTAGATGGGCACAGCTCATCTTAAGTTCTTATGGCAGCGGGCAGGGGGAGGGATGTGAGGCCAGAGGAAAGGCTCTCTGGGGAGCAGTGGCTGCTGGCTGGGAGGGAGGCCTGGGGGATGGTGCAGCCTGGCCACCCACCCACCCACCCACCCACCCCTGACGTGTTCCTTTCCAGAACAAGAGTGAGCTGCTCTCCACCGTCCGGACCCTGGAGAGCCTGGGCTACAGCCTCTACGCCAGCCTGGGCACCGCTGACTTCTACACTGAGCATGGCATCAAGGTGGGCCTGAAGGGGCTCCTCTGTGTGTGTGGGGGGGAAAGGCCCAGGCCTCTGGTGGGGAGGGGCGGAGCTGGGGGGGGATACATGGGAGGGATAACATGTACAAATATCATATCTCGGAGGGGAGAGACGACAGCACTCTTCCGAGACCTGAAAGGCTGCCCTCCAGAAGGAGGGGCAAGACCTGCGCGCGCACACGCACAACCATTGGGTTACAAAGTGACCGGAAGCCTGATTCCAGTTGAATATCAGGAGAGCTATGTGGTGATGGATCCCATGCCCCCCAGGGGAGGTGGGGAACGCTGCCGGGCTGGAGGCCTTCCTGAGAAATTTGGGCAACCCGCTGTCAGGTCTCCTGCTTTGAGGAGGAGTGGGGAGTTGCCCCCCTCCCCCGAGGGCCTTTGGGGCCCCTTCCAGCTCCAGGATGAGCAGCAATGGCTGTCCCTCCCTCTTTTGTCTTCCTCTGACCCACAAACGTGACAGGGATGTATAAGAGTGGGTAATACTTTTAATTGGACTATTCAAGCACCAATCAAGAATGAAAAAACTGCCAGTTTTTGAGGGGATCATCCCATTTCTTTAGGATCAGCACAACCCTCCCCCCAGTGCAGCCCCCAAATTGGTGGCACAGGCTTGTGAGTGTGCCTCAAGGTCATCTTACAGCATCCCCAGACAGTGGGGTGCCGGGGTGGCAAGGGTTTTCTGCGGGGAGGGGGAAGGTCAACTGGCCCAGGAGGTGCCGGGCCCACTCAAGTGGCCTGCTGGCCTGGGGGGATAAGGGGGGACTGCCCCCAATTGGCCACCCACTGCCCCCCCATTGGCCACCCACTGACCCCCATTGGCCACCCACTGCCCCCCATTGGCCACCCACTGCCCCATGGCCTGTGTTTGTTTGTGTATGTGTGTGGGGGGGTCTGAGGGAGGGACTTGTGGGGGCTGCCCTGCCTGAAGGGCCTCTCCCCTCCCCTCGGCGGCAGGTGAAGGCTGTGGACTGGCACTTTGAGGTGGCAGACGGGGGGGAGGTGCCCTGCAAGGAGAACCCGCAGCGCAGCATCCTAGAGTACCTGGCCGAGAACCATTTTGACCTGGTGATCAACCTCTCCATGCGCAACTCCGGGGGCCGGCGTCTCTCCTCATTCGTCACCAAGGGCTACCGGACCCGCCGCTTGGCCGTGGACTACTCCGTCCCCCTCATCATCGACATCAAGTGCACCAAGCTCTTTGTGGAGGTGTGTGTGTGTGTGGGGGACACGGGAAGTGGTGGGCATTGGAGGCGGGGGGAGGGGCGCCCTTGCCGCCACACGGTCCCTGGCCTTTTCGGGAGGGACTGCCACCTCTCTTTGTTTCCACGTGCAGGCCCTCGGACAGATTGGGGGGCCCCCTCCTTTGAAGATGCACGTGGACTGCATGACCTCCCAGAAGCTCATCCGCTTGCCAGGTGGGTGGGCCCGGAAGGGGCTGGTGGGGTGGGGGTGCCGTGGAGCTGGGGTGGGGCGGATGGCTCTGTGGCACTCCCCCGGTGCCTGGCTGGCAGGGCAAGAGCTGGTAGGCCAATGTGCTCCCTCTGGGAAGGTAGCAAGGTCAGCTTGTGTGCCGGTGGAAGGTCCCTGAGCCCCCCCATCCTCGGATTGACCCCCTCATGTGGGCCCACCACAGTTTCCCTGGGGCCACGGAGGGGGGGATGTGCTGGATGCCCTGAGAACAGAGGGACCACCTCTCTGGCCAGCAGGCCTCTGTGGTGCTCCCTGGGTGCTTAGGTGGGTGGGAGGGGTGGGCCTCTGCCTCCCTGAGCACTGGGAGCCCTGGAACTGAAAGGGGGCAACAGAGATTGAAGTGATGGAGGGGTAAGGGTAGCAAGCGGCTACTTTCCTGGCTCTTGAAGGGGTGGGGCGGGTGGGAAGAAGCAGGCAGCCCCCGGAGCTGGGGAGGGGGACCAACCCCTGGACACGAGGCTCCCCTGGACCGACCCCCCCCCCGGCTGCAAGCCTGGCCTTCTGCCTCTGGGACCAACCAAGGGGGCACTGGCACCTGCTGGACATGCCATGGAGAATCAGGGCCCCAGGCCGGATGGATTGGCTGGTTCCTTTGTCCACCAGACACACTTTAGAGAAGACTTTGGGGGTTTAACCACACGGTTAATGGGTTTTAAAATGAAGGGGCTCCAAACCTGGGCTGAGCCCACCCCACCCACCCCCAGTTGCTAGTGCAGGGCAGGCCAGCTGGACGCTGGTGGTGCCAGGGGATGGCCCAGGGCCTCTGCTGGGGTGCCCTGGCATTCCAGGTGAGCATCTGCCGCTCTGGGGGGGGGGACGAGTGGAGATGTGCCATGTGTTGCTGAGGGGGAGGGGAGGGAGGGAGGGAGACTGGCTGTGCCACCAACGTGCCTCTCTGCCCCGCCTGCCCCTGCACTGACTGACCCCCCCCCCGGCCACCTTCCCCCACTAGGGCTGATTGACGTCCACGTGCACTTGAGGGAACCCGGGGCCACCCACAAGGAGGACTTTGCCAGCGGCACGGCGGCTGCCCTGGCTGGCGGCATCACCCTGGTGTGCGCCATGCCCAACACCTCCCCTGCAGTCATTGATGCTGGCTCCCTGGCTTTGGTGCAGAAGGTAAGAGCGGCCAAGGGGAGCCAAGGGGCCGGGCGGAGCCATTGGGGTGGCCCCAGTGGCCTGCCTCTTCGCCCCCCCCCATGGCTGCTGCCTTCCACTGGTTTGAGGACGCTGGCGGTTTCATGCGTTCTCTCTTCTTGCCCTGAACCCTGCCCTGGGCGTAGTTGGCCGAAGCCGGTGCCCGCTGCGATTTCGCCCTCTTCCTGGGAGCCTCTTCTGACAACGCAGGCTCCCTCGGGACACTGGCCGGAGCGGCCGCCGGCCTCAAGATGTACCTGAACGACACCTTCTCCGACCTCAAGATGGACAATGTCTCCCTCTGGATGGAGGTGGGCTCTTACCCAAGGCGGGGGCAGGGTTGGGTGGGACGGGGCTGGGCCTGCGGAGGGCACCCAGCCGGTCTTTCCTACACCAGCCCTGAGGCAGCCTCCTGTGTGGCCCAGGGACGGCTTCTGTCCCACCCCACCCCCACCCCCCGGGACCTTCCCTTCTCCTGCAAAGAGACCCACCCCTAAGGGTGTCTTTCCTCCCTCCCTCCCTCCCTCCCTCCTTCTCTGCGCTTGGCAGCACTTTGAGAAATGGCCCAAGCACCTTCCCATTGCGGCTCACGCCGAGAAGCAGACGGTGGCAGCCATCCTGATGGTGGCCCAACTGTACCAGCGCCCAGTCCACATCTGCCACGTGGCCCGCAAGGAGGAGGTGAGCATTGTGGGAGAGAGGCTGTGAGGATGGCGGGGTGCAAGGAGGTCCCTCTTGGGGCAGGAGCAGTGGGCCACGGGGGCTGCCCTAAGGGACTCCTCGCCCACCACGCTGGGAGCAACCACGGACGGCTGGCAAAGCGTGGTGGTGCCAGGAGTGCTGCTGGTGGGCTGTGTGGCAAGTTCCGGGAGTTCCCAAGGGGAGGCCTTGCTATGACCCACCCACCCACCCCCACCCCACCCCCCGGCCTCTCTCTCATTCCCCAGATCCTGATCATCAAGGCAGCCAAGGAGAAAGGCATTGAGGTGACCTGTGAGGTGGCCCCCCACCACCTCTTCCTGTGCCAGGAAGACCTGGAGCGCCTTGGGGAGGGGCGCGGCCAGGTGCGGCCCATGCTGGGCTCCCGGGAGGACATGGAGGCCCTCTGGGAGAACCTGGACACCATTGACTGCTTCGCCACCGACCACGGTAAGCCTTCCCCTTGGTTGCCTCAGAACTCCTTTGGCTCCTGTGCTCAGTGGGGTGCCTCTGAGGTCCCATGGGGTGGGACAGGAGAGGCCAGGCTGCCCGGTGCAGGGGCTGACAGGGGAAGTGGGGCCATTGGGAGAGGGGGGTTCTCTCACACCTCTGTGCCACACAAATCTCTTGCCTCTTCTGCCGCCCCTCCAGCTCCCCACACCCTGGAGGAAAAGCTGGGCAAGGACCCCCCTCCGGGCTTCCCCGGCCTGGAGACCATGCTGCCCCTCCTGCTGACGGCCGTCTCTGAGGGGCGCCTCACCCTGGAGGACCTTGTCCAGCGCCTGTACGAGAACCCCAGGCGGATCTTTGGGCTGCCTGTGCAGGAGGAGACCTACATCGAGGTGAGCCAGGGCAGCAGAGAGGGGGTCGCCTAGGAGCCTCGTGGCGCAGCAGCTGAACGGCAGCACTGCGGCCAAGACTCTGCTCAGGGCCCTGGGTTCAACCCCTGGTAGCTGGCTCCAGGTTCACTCAGCCTTCCATTCTTCCAAGATGGCCTTTCCTAAAATAGGTACCCAAATCACTGGTGGTGGAAGCCAGTGTGTCATCTGCACAATTGTAACACACACACACACACGCACAAGAGTGCTTGGGAAGTAAGCTGCTGCACACTTGGCTTTGGGGCCATTCCGGGCACCTCCCACCCAAGGGGCAGGGATCCTGGGCTGACGTGTTGACTTCCCTCCGGCAGGTGGACCTGGAGCAGGAGTGGTTGGTGCCCCCTCACACGGCCTTCAGCAAGTCCCGGTGGACCCCCTTCGAAGGGATGCGCGTGAAGGGCATGGTGCGCCGTGTCATCCTCCGTGGCGAGGTGGCCTACATTGACGGGCAGGTGAGTGGAGTGGGGGGAGGGCACTGCCTTTGGCCTGCAAGCCTGCCTCTAATCCGGAAGGGAGGCGGGGCAGGGAGGCACCAGGCAGGTTTGGCCACTGCTGCTCTTGCGTTTGGCAGGTTCTCGTGCCCCCGGGCTTTGGGCAGGACGTGCGGAAGTGGCCCCCGTGCACGGCAGCTCTCCCCACCCCGGCCAAAGAGATCCTCAAGGTAGGGCTGGTGCCTTGTCCAGGGGGGAACTGGGCGCATGTCCCTCCCCCATCTGGGAGAGTGGAGGGGGGAGGGCTGCTGAGGGGTCCAGAGCTGTTTCTGGAGCAGGCAAGCAAAGGGGGGGGGAGGCGGTCTGGGCCAAATGCTCCCGGCTCCCCCTCCCCCACTCCGATATTTCTCTCACACACACACCTACTTCCTGCAGACGCCCGAGCGCCCCCACCCCTCTGTTCCGACGGAGGCCTTGCGAAGCCGAGCCGCCAGTCCGCGCCGAGCTGCTTTGGCCAGCGACGCCCGCTTCTACTTGGCCCCCCGCATCCACCGGGCCTCCGACCCCGGGCTGCCAGGTGACAAGAGGCCAGGTTGAGAGGAGGCCGGCCCAGAGGGAGGGCTGCCCTATGGAACAAACTCCCACCACCTCATGGGAGGGAGGGAGGGAGGCCCCCCACCCCAGTCCCTAACCCCTGTGGTTCTTGCCTCCTTCCTTGGAGCAGCTGCAGATCTGAGGGAGAAAGTTGTGAAGAGGCCCCCCGAGGCAGGTGAGTTCGCTCCCCCTCCTCCCACCTGCCAGGACCCGGCTGGGGGGGGGGGAGTCCCATCACCACCACCTCCTCCTGTGCCTAATTGGGAGGAGGAGAAGGAGGAGACCCTCCCCTCGAGTGACTGTGCTTTCTCTCCCCCTCCCCATTCTCCCCCCCCCAGGAGACGGCTCCATGATCCAGGAGGGCCCCCTATACCTGGCTGGACCCTTGCCCAGGCAGGCCTCCCCCCAGAGCCTGCCACACCCCCAGCCCTCCCCCTTCCTGCACCCCCTGGTCGGGCAGCACGTGCTGTCGGTCAAGCAGTTCACCAAGGGCCAGGTAAGTGCAGGGCAGCTTTCTAGGACCTAGACAGCTTTGGGGGGGGACCTGCCTCCTCCCCGCCCCCTGAGAGCCCCCTCTCTCTCTCTCTCTCTCTCTCTCTCTCTCTCTCTCTCTCTCTCTGGCTGCAGTTGTCTCACCTGCTGAACATTGCGCACAACCTCCGCATGATGGTGCAGAAGGAGCGGCCCCTTGAGATCCTCAAGGTGAGGGAACCCCGAGGGGCCCCCCCCCAGTGGGTGGGGTGGGGGTGGGGGTGGAATGGGCAGAGGGTGGGCACCCAGCGGGACGGCGGCACTGAGCCCAGCTCCTTTGGCACAGGGAAAGGTGATGGCCTCCATGTTCTACGAGGTGAGCACCCGGACCAGCAGCTCCTTCGCCGCGGCCATGTGCCGCCTGGGGGGCTCCGTCCTCTCCTTGTCAGAGGCCACCTCATCCAGCCAGAAGGGAGAGTCCCTGGCCGACTCGGTCCAGACCATGAGCTGCTACGCCGATGTCCTGGTCCTCAGGCACCCCCAGCCGGGGGCTGTGGAGGTAAGGGGGGGGACACGAGCTCTCTGGACAGTTTCCAGTTCAGTTCTCGACTGCTCAGCACCAGTGCAGGGGCAAATGTGAGAGTTAGGGCGTTGAGTCTGACAGTTTTCGTTACCTGTCTCTGAAGGAGGAGAACTCATCAAGGCAGGGAGCTCGATTGGCCCATATCAGCAACTGAGGAGCAGGCTTTTGTGACTGCTGTGGTTCTTAACTGCTCATTTATGATCAATAACAACAGTGGTGGTGGTGGTGGTGGTGGTGGTGGTGGTGGTGGTGATATAAATCAAGCTGGTTTTGACTCCCAGGGACCCACCCTTCAGAAGCTTGCATGGCCGCAGGGGTGGCTACCAACATTTCACATTGGTGGTTAGCATGAGGTTCAGTTGCTGTTTTCATGTTCATCTTATCGTTAAATTTTAATTAGCTCTGCACTGTGATATTGTAAGGTGGGTGGGGTCACAATTTAAATACAGTAATATCAGCAGAAAGCTGTTCCCGGGGGAAGCCTGTTTCTCTCCCAGCTCTCAGGAGGATGGCAGCTGAGCTGGGAGGGAGGGAGGGAGGGAGGGGGGGTTCCAGAGCAGAGCAAAGGAGCCACGGGGAAGGGGGGGGAGGAGGCGGGCTGTGCCAATCACCACCTTCAGGGTCATCCACCCTCACAGCCCTGGCCACCCCGGGGGGGGCATACAAGGCCTGGCTGCTAGCAAGCCCACGTCAACAAGGCAGAGGTTGACCCCCTCTCTCGTGTCCCTCCCCCTTCCCCAAGCTGGCTGCCAAGCACTGCCGTAAACCCGTGATCAACGCTGGGGATGGAGTCGGGGAGCACCCCACCCAGGCGCTGCTGGACATCTTCACCATCCGCGAAGAACTGGGCACCGTCAATGGCATGACGGTAAGGCTGCCGCTGTCATCCAAGGCTGGCCGCCCCCTTCCCTCCGCTCTCCAGGCACCACCCACCACCACCGGTTGCCTCATGGCTGCTGCTCCTTCCCCAGATCACCATGGTGGGCGACCTGAAGCACGGGCGGACGGTGCACTCCCTGGCCCGCCTCCTGACTCTCTACCGCGTCAGCTTGCGCTACGTCACGCCGCCCAGCCTGGGCATGCCGCCTGAGATCGTTCACTTTGTGGCTTCCAAAGGGATCAAGCAGGTGAGGAGGGGAGGGGAGGGGCGGGGCGGGGCGGGGGAGCAAGGGGAAGAGGCAGAGCTGACAGAGGGGTGGGCTTTTCCTCCCAGCCCCCCCCCCACGCCACCACCAACAGCAACAGCCCCCGGCCTTTTCCAGGAGGAGTTTGAGAGCATTGAGGAGGCCCTGCCAGACACGGACGTCCTCTACATGACCCGCATCCAGAAGGAGCGCTTTGCCTCCATCCAGGAGTACGAAGCGGTGAGTCAGGCGGGCACCCTGGGGAGGCCCTGAAGAGCCCAGCAGAGAAGGCCCCCTCGGGACGACCACCGGGTGCCGTACAGCGGCTCCTGGGGAGGGGGCTCTCCCGGCTCAGCCAGAAGATCAAGGAGTGGCCCTTGGCTACCCCCACGGCCCCTCCCACGTGGTTTGCCAAGGGCCTCCTGGGGGCCCAAGAGGAGGAGGAGGAGGAGGAGATGGCCCAGAGACGGGCAGCAGCTGTGGTGGGTCTTGAGCAGGACTCCTTTCCAAGCAGATGCCAAACCGGCGGTCCCTCAGCCTTTGCCCCGTGGCTGCAGAGCCAGAGGTGGGGAGCTTGAATCCCACCCGTCCCCTGCCTCCTGGAGACTTGTAGAGAGGGGGGGGCGCTAGACTCAGTGATCCATAGAATCTGTTCCAGCTCCACAGTTCTAAGAGGGTGGAGGCTGTTTCATCTGCCTTTGCCAGGCAAAAATTTTGCCCGCCTTGAGGTGGCTGAGTTTTCACCAAGAAGGGACTGTGTTGCTCTTCCTCAAAAGGGATTTTCAATTAGAAACAAAAAGCCCCCCCAACTGGAATAGAACCCCCCCTGGCTGGAGCTCTTTGGCCTGGAAGGGCGCTTGGCACTGTTGCTGTGGACAAGTCCCCACCCACCCCCAGCCGCTGCCTGGGGCCTCAATCATCTGGCAAACCTCCAGGGTCAGCCCAGACTGCTCTTGATCCCCACCTAAAAGCCCCTCCCCATTGGGCCAGGTGCTCTGTGGGGCCAGGGCCAAAGTCCTGGGGTTTGGATCCCCACCCCTAGTATACAGACACCCGGCCTGGTTTGAGTGCATTCCCTTTGTCCTTCGGAAGAGAGGCCCCAGCAGTGGAAAGCCCCGTGGAGGCTCCTTGGTCTGTCCTGTCCCACAACAACCGCTGGGCTCCTTGCCAAGAGGGGCAGGTTCCCCCAGCTTCAGAGGCTGGAGCCCTCCCCCTTCAAACCCCCACGTCCTGCTCCGTCTCTCTCCTCAGTGCTTCGGGCAGTTCATCTTGACGCCGCACATCATGACGCGGGCAAAGAAGAAGATGGTGGTGATGCACCCGATGCCGCGTGTCAATGAGATCAGGTGCGAGGGGGGGGTGCTCACCAAGGGCTTGATTCAGATGGCCCCATCCCCAGGGCTTAAATTGGGGGCCACTAACTTTGCAATCCCCCTCCCCCCCCAGTGCTTCCTTGGAGAACAACCAGCTGGAAGGGTGTGGTGGGCAGAGAGGGGTGCTGCTGCCTGGGGAGGGATGGAGGCCACCACCCCCTCTCACTCTGTCTTCTCTTTCCAGTGTCGAGGTGGACTCCGATCCCCGTGCAGCTTATTTCCGGCAGGCAGAGAACGGGATGTATGTCCGCATGGCTCTCTTGGCCACCGTGCTCGGGCGCTACTGATGCCGGACGGGAGCAGCTCTCCAGATGGCGAGGGTGGTGGTGGTCGATGCCTGTTTGGTGCCACCCTGCTGGAGCCATGCCACCCCCAGGGACCCAAGCATTCCTAGCAGGCACTGATAATGCGCACACGCACACACACGTTGCGTCTGTGGGGAGGGAGGGGACAAGGGGTCCCTCTCTCTCTCAGGAATGGCTGTGGAGCCCTGCCTTCTCTGCCTTCTCCTCCCTTGCTCCGTTGGTTGTCTCCCAACCGGCCTTGCCTTGCCGTGGGGGCGCCTGGTGTGGCCTTCCTGGCCAAAGAGCATTTCCTCTCTCTTGGGTTGGGGGGTGGGGGCTTTTTCTCACTGGATGGGACCCAGGCCTACCCGTCCTCCCTCCCCTCCCACACCATTTGGGGTTTGAGTGTGTGGAGGGGGGGCAATCCTCTGTGCCCACCCAGGGCAAGGCTCTTCTGAGAAGCCACCTGCGGACCCATTTCTGCTCAGATCTGGGGACCTCGCGGGTGGAGGCCCTTGTTGTCTTTCTTCCTTTTTTTATACAATAAAGTTAGTTGAGGACCTCTTCTTCTCGGTGCACGTGGTGGTGGTGGTGAGGGGGGGGGAGGGACGGAGGCCGGGGGGGGGGCTTCCTTTTGGGGTGGAATCCCCTCTGAAGGGACCCAGGGAGTCCTTCCTGCTGGAGTGGGGGGCGGCGATGGGAAAGCGTTGTCGGGGTTTGGGGAGGCGCATCCCTTCGCCTGCTCCCTCCACCCCCCCCCCTGGAGAGAGGAAGCGGCCCTTCCCGGGGGGGGGGAGGTCGGTACGGGGGGGGGGCGACGGCGCGCAAGGGAGGCTGCTCGGGAGGAGGAGGCGGGCGCTTGGGTGCGACCTTAGCGAGGAGACCCGCCAGTGGCGCCCCGCAACCTGCTCTAAAGTGCCGTAACTCTACCGCCGGGGCTCGCCTCTTCCCCTCCCTCCAATCAGCGCCGGTTGGCCGGCTGCGACGTCATCTCCTGGCGCCGAGCCCAGGCGGGGCACGTGCTGGCCGGACAGCGCGGAGGGGGAGGGGGCGCTCTCCCCCCCCCGGCCGGACGTCCGCCTGGCCCTCGAGGGGGGGGGTTGGGAGGGGGAGGGAGGGAGGAATGGCGTCCCTGTGGCGGCTCTACCAGCGCGCGATGGCCCGGCACCCGCTCCGGGTGCAGATCCTGACCGCCGGTAAGAGAGTCCCCTTGGGAAGCAGCCGCCCCTTTTCCTCCTCCTCCTCCTCCTCCTCCTCCTCCTCCTCCTCCTCGCGGGCCTGAGGAAGGTCCTGAGCCGGACGGGGGATCCCCCGGGGACAGGAGGGGGAGGGGGCGCCTTCGGGGAAGGGTCCGGTCAGCAGACTGAGACCCTTGGGCGTCGTCGGCGTCGTCGTCAGGGTGGCCTCCTTGCCCTGGAAGCCGCCGCCAGCCCTCCGCCCCCTCCCCCCGAGGCTTCTCCGGGCAGGAAGGGGCCCTTTTCAGATCGAAAAAGGGACCAGGGCGTTCTGCCCCCCCCCCCCCGCGTTCTTTATGCCGTTCCGGGCCGGGGAGCTGCTGGGTCCCCGGAGGCAAGAGGCAAACGGTGCCCCTCCGTCCCTCCCCTGCTCAGGCCGTCGGTGTCCCACCCCCGCCACCCCGCCCTCGGGCTCCCTCCAGGACGGCCGCTCGCCTTCCGCCCCGTGGCCAGCTGGACCCGAGGCTTGGCCCTTCTTGGAAACGTGGATCCTGCCCAGCCCTACCTGGAAGGGCCCTTAGAGGACCTCGCTTGATTGGGTTGAGCCCCTACCTTCGTCTGCTCAGGAACCACCTCCTGCCAGTTTGCCCCAGAAGGAGACAAGAATGGGCGTCACCCGCAGTGTGAAAATCCATCCATGGGCAGAGCCATCTGGTCTCTCCAATGTCCTCCAAGAGCCCAGCAAACTCCTTGTTCCCTGAGCTCCTTGCCCTTTGAAGATGCCAGCCACAAAGTCTGGCAAAACCTCAGGAAGAAAAAGTTCCAGAACACGGCCAAACAGCCTGAAAAACTCACAACAGGTATCAGATGCCAGCCATGAAAAGCCTTCAAGAATACATTAAACAGGCAGGCGTTGACATCTGGAGTGTGCCCTGCTTTTGTCGTGTTTGGGTGCCAGATGCCGGCACGTGGTGCCTCGTGACCCTAATGAGCCTGCTTACCCTCCCCTGAATCCTACTTTCCAGCAGTGCCAGAGCAGCAGTGGGGTGAGGGCACTGCCTGTTCCCAGGACTGGTGTGGGGTGCAGCTGCCCCCAAGCTCACGGGGAGGTAGGACATTGTCCTTAAGATCTGTCGGTTGCTCCCAGTGTTTCATGGGTGGGTCTTCCGCCCCAAAGGAGTCGCACAGGCCCATTCATATGCCCCCCCTTCCTCCTCTGGTCCTCAGCCATCCATCAGGTGCAATGGCACCTGCCCACCCACTCACTGCAGAGTTGGCAGCCCCCCAAGTGTTCCTGGTGGGTGAAGTCATTGCCCAGGGGATCGTCAGCCTCTCCAGCGTGGCTGGTGCAGAGCGACCCCCCCCCCCTCGTCCCCATGCATTGGCAGCAATGCCAGCTGCGTCATTCAGGTGCCACCCTTACACACGCAGGCAGGCTCCCTTCCCACCCTCCCCCGTCAGCTGTGGGGATGAATGAATGAGTGCAAATGGTGTGGGTGGAGAGCGGGGGGGGGGGAGGTATGCCGGCTGACACCTCTGAATTCTTGAGGGAGGGGGAGTGTGAAGCGGCCTGGCCCACGAGGTGGCGGCAGACAGCAGTGTGCCCGGCACTCCCTCCAGAGCAATGGGGTCCCTCCTGCCTCTCTGGGACCAAATCGCCTCCCCAAGCAGAGATGAGGCTGTGCAAGGGAGGAGAAGGCATTGTTGCAGCAGTGCCAGATTTCTTGGAAAGAACTGCTTTGGTTGGGATGGAGGGGGGGGGGGAACCAGGAACATTGCCTGAGCCTTGTGCCTTTCTTTGGCCCCTTTTTACCATCCCCTGGGGGAGGGGGGATGCTGGTGGGTTGTGCAGCGACACCTTCTTTGGTGCCTTGCCCTGGCTGTCTCTGGTGGGGTGCCTTTCCAGTCCTGGCTGGGACTCCTGCCTTCTTCTGCAGAGCCTCCAATTTGCCCCTGAGCTCACTAGATCTCCCACATGCCAGAGGCTGTCAAGTGACCACTTATTACCCTGTGCCCTTACAGTGGGCAGGAAGCATTTGTACTGTGACTTCAAAGCGCATATGTCTGGGGAGGAGGGAGGAGGACTAGGGTGCACCAGTTGTCTTCTGCAGGGAAGCCCCATTTTCTCCAATTATCCTTTGACCTTCCCATCCTGGTGCACACTCCATTTCATGCTTTCCATGCAGGCTAAGGGTGTCGTCCTTGGCCAGGCAGTAGGGAGTCATCAGTTGCCCAGTCGCCCCCTTGCTCTCCTTTCATTGTACCAGGGCCGTCTGAGGAGAGGTGGGAAGGTTAGGAGTGGCAGAGGTCTTGAGGAAAATAGTAAGAGGGTGTTGTTTGGCTATCTTAATTTCTTGGTGCTTCTTCCCCCAGTTCTTCTGAATCTAGCCTGGCTTTATTCCTGATATGTTCTGCCCGCAAGGTGAAAAGATAAACCCTTGCCCCACCCCTTGGCCTGCAGGAAACCATTCTGTGCCTCTGCCTTCTGCCCTAACAGGAGCTTTGTGGACACAATGCACGTCATATATCACTGTTCGCCGGTGTCTCACTCTGTGTTAATGTGATGAGCTTTCTTTTAAACCTGTTCACGTTGGTGGCCACCCCTACCTCTTGTGGCAGGGAGTTCCAGTGTTTCCTTCCGCATAGGCTGGAGAACCCCTGTTGCTACCCCATGTGAGTGGCCTCTTTGGGCAGTGGTCTTCATCAAGTCCACACTCCCTGTGGCCGCCTGTCGTCTTGCGTGCTTGCCTGTTTTCAGTGGAGCGAAGGAAGACCCTTCACTGGCCAGCGGCATCCCCAGCAGCCGACTCCACAGGCCGGGAGCCGAGCGACAGCATGGTGCAGAAGCGCTCTTCACCCAGGCTCTTGGCCAGCTGCCTCCTTTTTCAGGCACGTGCCTGGATTCGGACCGGTCCCGTCGTCTGACCCGAGGGTGTTTCTCAACAGGGACGTTGGTGGGGACGGGAGACGTCCTCGCGCAGCAGGTGGTGGAGAGGCGGGGCCTGGCGGGGCACAGTGGGCGCCGGACACTGAGGATGATGGCCATCGGCTTCTGCTTGGTGGTGAGCAGGGAGCAGAGGGGTGGGGAAGAGGGCCCAGAGGTAGACAGGGCACAGGGCAGCCGCCTGGCCTCATCCTGGCCCCCTCCCCAGGGCTGGAGGAGTCCCCCTTGGCCCCTGCCCCACCGTGGCCCCATCCTTATAGGGGAGGGATCCCCATCTGCTTCCTACCCCTCCCTCCTTCCTTCCTTGCAGGGCCCAGTTATTGGAGGCTGGTACCAGCTGCTGGACCACCTGGTGCCTGGCAGGACTCGGGTGGCTGCACTCCAGAAGATGCTGCTTGACCAGGTCAGATAAATTCCTCTGTCTGTGTATGTGCGCGCACGCACGTGTGCTGTGGTCCAAGGAGCCTTTGTGGGGATGTCTGTGCCAGGGGGAAGGGCCTCCCCCCATGTTCCCTCTTCTTGCCCGGGGCACCTTCTTCAAAGTCCCTGCGGCTTTCCCTCGGCTTCTCTTCTGGAGAGGTTGCAGGGGCCCTGCTCTGCCTGGAGCCTCTCTCCTGCTCTCTTCCCACCCCCACCCTTCTCTCTCACACACACATACAGGCTGGCTTTGCCCCCTGCTTCCTGGGCAGTTTTCTGGCCGTGGCAGGAGCACTCAATGGGTTGTCCGTGGAAGAGAACTGGAGCAAGATCAAGCGGGTGAGTGGCGCACACACCCCCAGTGGCCATGTGTGTGTGTGTGTGTGTGAGAGAGAGAGAGGGGGGAGAGGAAAGGCCAATGCTGGAAGGAGAGGGTGAGCAGCCTGCCCAGGCCAGAGGGACAAAGTGGCTGCGGTTCCCCTGGCAGGGAGGCCTGAGCTACCGGAGCCATGGCAGGGGGAGCCTGTGGATGCCTGTCTTGCCCCCGGCCCCGCCCCGTGTGGCCACCAGCAGAGGGCAGGCATGTGCCGAGAGAGATCAAGCTGGATCCCACGGGGGGGGGGGGGAGCCTGAGGGTGTTCTGAAAAGAGGCTGGGCGGCAGCCTTCCCTCCTGGCCCCACACCTGAGCCCCAGCTCTCTTCAGCCTGACCCTTGTCCTGTGTCCCAGCCAGTGCTGCCGGGTCACCCTCTCCCCACCCCTGCCCCCACCCAGCTCATGATGGTGGACGTGGTCCATCTCCCAGGGGGTGTCTCCTCAGAGACCCTCCGTGCCTGAGCTGCTCAGCCATCCCAGCTGGACTTGGGCGACTCTTTCTCCTCCCCAGAGGCTTCCGCCCCATTTCCAGGCAGAGCCATCTGGGGTGGTTGCCGAGGGGAGGGAGGGAGGGAGGGAAGTAGGCCCTTCGGGAACCTTGCCTTGCTGGGCCACTCTGACTCCTGGCCAAGGGCCTGTCCACACTCGTCGGCCCTTGGGTGGGCCTGAGCCCGTGCCCTGGATTCCTCACATGGGGGGAGGGTGCACACTGGCCCTCCTCCTGCCCTCAGTCCCCTGTCTGTCTGGCTCATCCTTCAAGCCTCACCGTCATCCTTGCGAGTCTCCTTGGAGCCCTTCCCAGCACGTCAGTGGCTCCTGCCGGTTGGCGGGACCAGTGTTGGTCTGTTGCCAAGACCGGTTACAAGGAGTCCCAAGAGAAAAGGGGTAGTGGGGGGGGGGTAGAGGGAGCGCATGACAGAGGTGTGGGAAAGCCAGCCTGCAGGAAGGAGCAGTGTGGTGGCCGTGACCTCGCTGTTTCCATGGGGCGCCGAAGGGAGCCCAAGGAGCAGTCTCTCCGAGCTTGGTTTGAGAACAAGCACGCCAACAGGAGGCTGCAGAGGCTGGGTGGGTGAGCAGGGTCCTCATAGGGGTTCCCCTCCACCCTCACCGAGGCAGAAGGGCACCAGCCTGCAGGGCCGTCCATTCGTCCATCCACCCACCGAAAGGAGCCTCGGGAGGTTCCGGCCAAGAAAGAGCAACCCTTGGCCCAAAGCACTGCTGACCTTAGGATCTCTCTCTCGGAAGAGGCAGGGAGGCGCCTGCCAGCCGGGACGAGGAATCTGTCCCTCTTGTCCCAACACAGATCTTTGTCAAGAGGGAGCATGTAAGAAGGCCGATGGACACCTGTGGCAGGGGGGGAGGGGGGAGGAGGGGGGGCTGGCTACCTCCTGCCCTCCAAAGGGAAAGCATCTGGGGCCGGGTGGCCCTCTGGTCTGGCCGGCCTTGGGCTGTGGAGTGCCTCAGAGGCCACTCTACCTGGTTTGGCAGGTCACCTGCCTGCCGCCGCCCGCCACCCAAGGGTGGGCCCGCCTGCCGCTTCTTGGGGCCGCTGACTCACCCAGAGCCAGCCAGCATGCCGGCCAAAGGGGCCTAACTGGCTGGGCACCCCTCCTTTGCTGGCGTCAAGCGAGGCGCGGGATGCCTCAGCAAGAGCGGTGCTCTGTTTGCCCAGGAAAGAAGCGCTCCTGCCCCTCGCTTGCTGGCTGCCCGCCTGGGCCCAGACCACCGCCGGCTGCCGTGTTTGCAGAGATGAGTCAGGGAAGAGACGCTTCTGAGGGCCTGGAGAGAGGGAGGGAGGGAGGGGGGGAGGGGAGGGGGTGGCAGAGCCCCCAAGGTAGCAAAGTCCCCCCTCCTTCTGTTTTGGGCCCAGAGAGGCCATACAGCTGCCCCACCTCCACTGCATCTGGAGTCCAATGCATCCTATACTGGGTGCGTGAATGTGTGTGTGTGGGGGCAGCTGGAGGGCTCTGTCTTTGCTAACATCATTTTGTGGGCGTTGTTTGGGTCAAGCAGGGCTTCTGGACGCTGCTCTCTGAGCCTCTGCCCCTCCCCCAGGAAAGAAGGCAAAATGCCTCTTGAGAACAGGGTAAAGCCCAGCCCTGTTGGGTCGGGGGGGGGCAGAGGGAATGTGCAGGATCCCCCTCCCAGTGGCCCCACCAGTTGAGTGTGCCTCTTGTGCCCTTCCAGATGTTGCCCAGTGCCAGTCTCAGCTCTTCCCACGGCCTGCAGGGGGTGAGGCTTAGGGTGGGCAGCAGTGTGTGAAGGAGAGGGGCCAGGGTTGGGGCTTCCCTGTCTTCAGCCCCCTTCTCCAGAGGGGGCAGGGCTGAAACCAGCCAGCCTCTCTGGTCCCCCCACCACCACCTCCAGCTGAGTGCCCAAGCATCTTCCTCTGCTGCTCTCTTTCAGGACTACAAGGATGCCCTGATCACCAACTACTATGTAAGTATCCTCCCCACCACCAAGCTCCTGGCAGGGGTAGCTCAAGAGAGAGAGGGGAGGGCTTTGGGGTCCTCCCAGAGGCCCTTGGGGTGGGGTGGGGGTGGCACTGGACAGCTAGGCTCTCTCTGGAGGGCCCAGAGACCAGGAGTTGTGGAGATGCTATTTCGTCCTTTTGCCCTTTACCCCTAGCATGGTATGTATGGGGGGGGGCACATGCCCTCCCCAAATTGCCCTGCACTACCCCACCTCTTTCCTTCCAGATCTGGCCAGCCGTGCAAGTGGCCAACTTCTACTTTGTCCCCTTGAACCACAGGTAACAGCCCTTGCCTGCCTGCCTGCCTGCCCTCTCGCCCTCCTCCTTCTGCAGCCCCAGCAGGGGTGGTATCAACCCCACCCCGCTTGGCCTCAGTCTCTACCAACAGGGCTCCCTGACCTTTTCTCCCTCCCCTCCCCTTCTCTCCTCCAGGCTGGCGGTGGTCCAGTGCGTTGCCATTCTCTGGAATTGCTACCTCTCCTGGAAGGCCAACCAGCTATGAACAGGGGGGGGGGAGAGAGACTTTCTTTCCCCTCTTTGTGTGTGTGTGTGGGGGGGGGGAGAATGGTTTCTACCTCCCTCCATTCCCCCCCACTCCCTAGGAGTCAGGGCCTGGCTGGTCTCTGGCACCCTGGCCTGGCCTGCAAAGTCCCCTCTGTCCTCAGGGTGAGACCAAGGTGCCCACATCAGCTGCAGCCCAAACCTGGACATGGTAGCTGCTGGCGGGTGGGGGGCACTTGGATGCCTCCCGTTTCCATGCCTGCGTGCACTGGGCTGCTGAGCTGGCCCTGTGGCCCACAGCCAAGCAATGGGGGGGGGAGCTCCCTTTGCCTGCCATCCTTCCCCGTGGGGGGGGGGCTCCCAGCCCACAGTCCCCTCTCCTGGCGGGAACTGTCTTCTCAGGCCATTTGTGGCCCTAGCTCCTCCTAATCCAGACCGAAGGCTTGGAGGAGCCGGAGGGGGTTCCTGCCCCGTTTCCCACCTGCCCTGGCCCAGGTGAGGAGGAGGGAGTTCCTGCTTCCCCACTCTTCCCCCCCACCCCACCCTGCTGAGGAGCTAAAACGCCACACTTGCTCCCAACAGTTTCCCCATCTCTCCTCGAGGCAACCTTTCCTTGTAGCCCACCCCCACCCCCACCCCACCCCATATCAGGTTTGTTCAGCAAACGGGCCAGGGGCCGGCAAACCCCTTTTTGTAGGCTGAGAGCCAGACCCACTGAAACAACTGCTTAAGGTGCCCCCCCCTTAGTTAGGGCTAGCCTCCCCCCCCTTTCTGCTAGTCCTCATGGGTCGCCCCTCTTGGTTTTCAGGCCCGCCAGAGGCCTTTCTGGGGGGGGGGAGGCGCGATCCCGGTTTCTCCCCTCCCATAACCGGAGGTGGCAGCGGGGGGGGGTGGCCGTGGCGCTTGGTCGCTCGCTTCCGCTGGTCCCGTTTCAGCACCTTGGACAGGGATGCGCGGGCCTCAAGGGTGCGCGCGGGTGGGGCAGGGAAGGAGGGGGTTGTGTGGGGCTCAGAGGGGCAGGCCTGGAAGTGGGGAAAGGGGCCGTCGGGGCGCCCGGGGAGGGGGCGCGAGATGCTGGGACCCGCCGCCGCGCCACTGACAAGCCGCCCTTGTCCCGCGCTGACGTCAGAGGAGTTCCCGGCGGCGGCGGCGGCGGCTATATAGGGCCTCTGGCGGCGGTGGCAGCAGCGGCGGCTCTGCGCACCGGTGGCTACTTCCCGGCTGCGGTGGGGAAGGTCTCCTCGGGCGGCCAGGGAGAGCGGTCCGGGGCAGACCGGGAGTCCCCGCGGGAACCTGCTAGCCTTCCGTCGTGGGCTCGGGAACTGGTGGCTGGGGAGAGCCGCCGTCGAGCGCGCAAGCCGCAGACTCGCGTTGGCAGACTAAGGGGGGGGGTTGGGGGGAAACCTGGGTCTTGGACCGTCTCCCGTTGAGCTTTGCAGGCGTCGGCGCTCCCGCCGCCGGCCCCGCGCTCCCTCCCTGCGCCTCGTTCCCCGGAGCCCGCTCTGCCCGGCATGAGGCGGAGGCGGCTGCCGGCGCTCGTGGCCTCGCTCCTCCTGCTCGCTCAGGTTGCTCTCCCAGGCTCGCCGGCCCTGGCCCTGGGCGGCGGCGGCCCCCGGGACGGGGCGACCTTCCGGCTGAAGCTGCTGCTGCTGGGCGAGGATCTGGCCCTCCGGCCCATGCGGTCCAGTTGGAGGGCCGAGGGGGCGGCCCCGCGGACAGGCTCCGTCCCACCAGGGGGTCCCGCCTGGGACTTGCTCCGCCGGCTCCTGGCCCACCACCTGGGCGACCGCCTGAAGCGCCACGACCCGCCCCTGTCTATCGACCTCACCTTCCACCTCCTGCGGCAGATGATGGAGATCTCCCGGGTACAGAGTCAGCAGCTCCAGGCAGAAAAGAACCGCGTCCTCCTGGATTCGGTGGGCAAATGACGCCGAGCCACGGCGGATCACCTGCTCCGGGGATCGTGGCCTTCCTTCGCTGTGGAAGGGCCGACCGAGGGCGCCCCGAGAGAGAAGCCGAGCCACGGCGCCCTGAAGCGGACGGGACGGGACACTGTGTTGCCGAAATAAAATCCATTGGGAGTCCAGCTGTTTGAGTGCGCGACGTTTAACCGGAGGAGGGAGGGGGTGCTGGGCTGCCCCGGGGCTTTTGGTCGGAAGGCTTCCAGCAGGAGGAGGGAGGGAGGCGGGCCGCCGATGGGTGGGTTACAGCTGGGGGAGGCCTCTCTCTCCCCGAAAAGGAGGAAGAGGCTTGCGGGATTAGACTGGGGAACTGTTTGGGGGAGGCGGTGTGTAGGACCTCTGCCGCCACAGTTGCTGACTTCGGGGACATCTCAAGAAGCTGTAACTGGCGTTAATTTGTCCTGGAAAGTAGCCCATCTCTTACGAAGCGACTGCGAAAGCGGGCGATGGTCCGCGGACGCTTCTGCTCAGTGAAGCCTCTTCGGCTTTAGCCAAGGCTCCCATTTGTACTTGCACTCCCCCGGGCGCCTGCGCCCCTTCCCCGGAGCCGGCTGGGGCGTTGTGAGGGGGCGGACCCGGGCCAGGTGCTGGGACGCAAGAGGAGCGACTGGGATGGGCGGATGGTGGTGTTCAGATGTGGTCGACCCCAGTCACCATTATCCTCTGCCCTGGACCATCTTGGCCACTGAGGCTGCTGTGATAAGTAGCCCAGCACCGTCCGGAGAGGGCCCTTGGCGCCCGCTGTCAGGAGGAGACTCTGCTCCAGAAAGGATGCCGCCACCAGGAAGGTGATTCTCCTTCGATGGTCTCGAAATAAGGGGGCAGAGAGATTGTTTTCCCCTGGGTGGCGGGGGTGGGGGTGGGGAGGAAGAGGGGGGCGGTAGTCCTTCAGGCTGCGGGACGAGTCTCAGAGGCTAGCCGGGCTGCCAACAGAGACCTCTACCGCTGGCGGCAGAAGTAGCCCCCATCCCCAACCGAGGGCACGTCTGCCTACATACAGAAGGGATCGTCCCAGGAGCTGTGGGGTGGGGTAGTCTATGCCTTCCAGAATTCCAGGACAGGCTGAAAACCTCAACAAGAGGATCTTAGGGTTTTTTTTCCAACTTCGGAGGGGACAAGAGGCAGAAGGCTTGCTGGGGGGCGGGGGCGGGGGTGAAAATCGCTAGTGGACGGTGAGATGCAGGACATCCGCTTTGCCTCCACTTTCTCCCCAAAGAAAATCAGTTTGCAAGCGAATGGGGCGCGCAGTGTGTGAGCCTGTAGGAGTGCGGGCGCGCAAGGTCACCTGCCACCCCAAACGGGCGAGGAAGTGCCGGCAGCAGCTGCCGTAAACGAGCCACATGAACGGCTCCCAAGGAGGCGGAAGGCACTCGTCGACCTGGACCCGAGCACCCTGTATCAACGGGTGGTCCAGATGCTGCCTAGGGGCGGCCCCCGAAGGGTGGAGCTGGACGAACGTCGCCACCGCCAGATCGGCTCCGGAAGCGCTCCAGTCCGCCGGCGGTAAAAGGAGCCCGATTTCCGTCCCTGTCCGCGGATCTCCCGCCACATTAGGATCTTTGGCCACTACAGGGAGAGGGGGGCTCCTTCGCGCTGCTGGCGCCCCCCCCCCCCGAGGCCCATCAGAGAGAGCCAGCACTGGACGGGCGGGGGGGGGGGTGCGCGAAGCCGTAGGAGGCCGGCGCAAAATCGGGCTTGACGTCGAAGCAAAGGCAGCCCGTGGTGGGAGGAGGGGGCGACTGGCTCCCCTCGGAATTATCGAGTGGGTGGGGAGAGTCCGGGGAAGAGACTGAAGCGCGCCTAGTCGGGCAGTCGACCTGGAGGCGTGGGAGCGAAATGAGTGGGGTGGGGGCCCCGCAGGATCTCTTGACCACCTGCATATTCACGACCTTCCCCCGAATCCCTTCCTAAAGGGTGCTTCTGCTCCCCGGGCTCCTTCCCGCCTGGCCCTCGCCGGAGTCGTCCCTATAAGCGGAAGCCAGAGAACTGATGAGCCGCCCTGGAGACTACACGGCAGCACTCTCTCGGCCTCCGGAGCCCGGAACGCGGAGTGTTCAGAAGGTGCAGTCAGTCAGCATGCAAGGAGAAAAAGAAAGAGAAGTGAGCCCGCCGGGTTGATCCGGGCAAGTGTCCATCCAGCGAATTAAAGGCGGTGTCTTGTTGTCCGTAGGAGGCGGGCTGCCTGGGAGAAGCCTTGGTGGCCAGGCATCTGCCCCTGACCCGGAGGTGTCCGCCTGGGAATGAGGAGCCCGCCCGCGAGTCTTTCTCCGGGAAACGAAGGGGCAGGCATTGGCGAACGGGGGGAGACGGGGGAGTGTCATCCCGGTTCATGGCTGCCGCCTCCTACTAGTTGCAAGGGCCCCAGGGAGGGGGTGGGTCTCCCCACGCCTTCTCCAAAGCCGGGAAACCCCGAAGCGGCAGCCCTCCTCCTCCTCCTCCTCCTCCTCCTCTCGGTTCTCCTGCACAGAGCATTCCCTCTGCTTCTTTAAATGAAAGCGCTCCGTGGGGCATTAGGGCGGGTTGCTCTCTCTCTCTCTCTCTCTCTCTCTCACACACACACACACACACACACACACACACACACACACACCAGGGGAGGGAGCTTGCTTCATAGGAGCGGGGGGGGGAGGCTGAGCTCCAGAAACCGCAGCCTCCTCCCCCTTTGGCACAAGCGGAGGTGGCCCCCGCGGGGCTGCGCGCTCCCTGGACCGCCCCCAGCTGGCTCTCCACCCAGACTCGACTCCCCTCCCACCCGCCCGCCACGCTGGGGTCCCACCCACGAAAAGAGGGACTCGCCCGCCGCCTCTTCGGCAGAGGAACGCCTTTATTCTTTGCAGCCGTTCAAGGCAAAGGGGCGGGGAAGGGGCGCGGGCCGCCGCCGGAGGGCAGCGTAGACCACCGAACGTCCTCCTGCTGCGGTCCGGGCAGCCACTCCTCAGCGCCGGCCTGCAGGGGGAGACAAGAGGAGGCGTCAGGCGGCGGCGGCGGCGGCAGCTAGCATTGGGGCCACGGCGGGAGTCCTGGCGTCTGTGCATCAAGGGAGCCCCAAGCCGGAGCCGCCGTCCGGGAAGGGGCCGGGCCGGGCGCAGGGAACACCTGCCCCCCCCGTCCTCCCAGGGCCCAGAAACGGGACGGGGCTGAGCGGCCGCCTTTTCCTCCTGCAGGAGGTGAGTCCCCCCCCACACACACACACCTGTAAGGCGCTGCGGTGGGTGAACCTGGCCCCTCCCCGTTCCATTCTGGGATCGTGCCTGCAGGAGGAGCGTGCGGCAGCGAGGGGCGGGGGGGGGCTGTAGCTCCTCCAAAGTAAATCACCGGGAAGTGGGGAACTGGACTGACCCTGTGGGGAAACCCCCTGACTTGGGCCGGAATTTGGGCACGTTCTCTCCATCTATGCATCGGGAGAAACAGTGTGTGCGTGTGCGTGCGTGCGTGCGTGTTGTGTGGTGAAACGGGGCGGCGCCCAGAGAGGAGAAAGCGGAGGTGGGGGCTCCGAGGCAGGTGGAGGGACCTCGGGAGCCTCCCGCACCTGCTTCCCAGGTGGGCCAAGGGGGGAGGAGCTTGAAAGGTGGGTCCCGATCCCTGAAGTCCCAGTGGGTCTTGTACACACCTGGGCGGCCTTTCTCCCTGTGGCACCCCCTTCCACCCCCTCCCTCGTCAGCTGACGGAGAAGTTTCTCCAGCGGGCGAAGGAGAAGCCCGCCAGGGGCGCCCCGGGAGTGACCCGGCCGGTGAAAGGAAGGCCCCCAGGGTACTGCGCTGGGGAGCCGCCCAACGCAGGGTGGCCTGAAACCGGGCCACTCGGTTCCCGGCGAGACCGAGTGGCCGCGGTGGTGGATGAGCCCCAGAAGGGGCCCTGCTTCAAGTGCAGCGCAGTCCTTGGTCAACGCCGGGGAGCTCCTTGCCTGCCACGGGAGGGGCATGAAGGCGGGAAGAGCCCGAGAGGAAGACTCGCTCCTCTCCGTCCCAAGGGAAAGCCGCAGCCTCCCAAGTGGGCGCGGGGAGGGAGGCTGCCGCCCTGACCAGCCTGTAGATGCCCCGATGTTGCCCCAGGGTCCCGGTGCCAGCGATGTCGGGGATCACTTCCAGGGGAGACTCCCCGAGCAGCTCGCCCGTTTCTACCTCGCCCCAAACCCACCCACCCCCGTGGCCCTTTCGCCTTCCTCTACATGGGCGAGAGGGGTGACGGTTTCCTTGGCGAAGCGGGCGCTGGGAAGTCCGACCCCTCCCCAGTGTCCTGCAGAAGCTCCTCCAGCTTCTCCCCCCACTCCTCCTTTGCCGGCCGCACTCACCTTCCCCCCCAACGGGGGCATCGGCCCCTTCCGGATGCTCTTCCTCTCCTGCGTCACCCCCTCCCTCGGGACCTTCCAGCTCCGCGTCCTCCCCGGCAGGATCTGAGAGGAGGCAGGAGCGGGAGCAGGTGAGGAAAGGGGCGGACCGCGGGGGTCGCTTAACCTGCCTGCTTCTGGTCTCCTGTACTACCGGCGGCGGGGGGTGGGGGTGGGAGGGGTGGGGAGGTCTTTTTAGACCAGAGCCCAGGCAGTAGCCGGAATAATGAGATGGCTGCGGCGCCCCCCCTCCCAATGGTGCTTGTTGGAAAAGTTATGGCGCGGTCGGGCTCCGTGGGTTGAAGTTGGAATCTGCGGGTGCCTCCAGGCAAGAGCGGCAGCAAAGACCCGATAGACTGCTTGTGTATGTGGCAGATGGGCTTTCAGGTCCTGTCGCCTGGCAGTGTTTGGGCAAAGGGCAAGGTGGTCTCCGAGGGCCACCAGGAGGAGGGGCAGGGAAGCCACTGCGGAGGACTTTAGATTCTAGAAAGTTAGGGGAGGGTCGCCATGGGTTGGGCAATACATGATCGCGCACCGCCATAATCCTCATCAACAGCATCTGCGCTCCTCAATTTTAAAAAGGATGTTGAGAACCTCCAGCGGGTACAGAGGAGGGCGACCACGATGGTTAAATGTCTGGAAGAAATCTCTTACAAGGAGCGGCTTAGGGAGCTGGGAATGTTTAGCCTTACAAAAAGAAGAACGAGAGGGGATATGGTAGTCGAACCCGCCTCCTCCTGGACCTTCGCCGCCCAGGCGCCGCAGGCTTCCCCCTGCAGTCGGCATATCCGCCTTCGCTCCCTCTAAAGCAGCGGCGCACCTCGATCGGCCGCCACTTTCTTCCTCCTGGCTGGGGGGGGGGGCATTCCCAACGAACCCGCCGGCCCCCGCCACCCCAAACACCACCCCCCAGCCCGGCTGATTTAATATCCCAGTAACACCCCACTTCCCTCGCGGGTGGTCCCTCAGGGCAGACATACACCCCGGGTCTGGAGTGGCCCTCCCCTCACCGCCCTCCGCTGCTGGGATGTTGAGGGGAGCCCCCCCCCGCAAAGGCAGAGCTCCCACCCCACCCCACCCCAGGCCGGCTGCTGGGCCTCGGCAAGGGTGGCGGGTTGGAAAGCCCGCTGTGCCGGCCGCCGGCCGCCGGCCCCTCACCCGCCTGGAAGTCGATGGTTCTGAGCATTTCGGCCACGTGGTCCACGTTGACGGAGAAGCGGTCCATGTTCTCGTAGCCGGGCTCCGGGCGGCTCTCCATGGGCACCTTCGACATGTCCGTGATCCTGCGGAGGGAGAGCCCCCCCCCCCCACGGAGAAGCCAGAGCTGGAGAGGGCGAGCAGGGAAAGGGGGACCTGCCTCCCGACGCGGGCGTGCGGGTGTGGGCGGGTGTCCCTCCCCTCCCCTCCCTGCCGTGCAGAGAGTGGCCACGATGGGCTCGCGCGGGGGCTGAAGCGGTCGCCCTCCCGCCCTGGGTTGACCTCCTGGCCGAGTGGAGGAGCAGCGAGGGGTCTCTGGCATTTGCCGAACCCCCAACCCCCACCTCCACCCCCACCCCCACCCTTCTCCTCCGACTCACTTCTTGATCAGCTCCTTCGACTGCTGCAGGGAAGCAAAGGAAGAACCCGGTCAGCCCCTTGTTTGTTTGGCTCGGGCCGCGCCTCTCGCCCTCCCCCTGGCTTGACCCCGGAGGGCCCCGCCTGGTCCTCCGCCCCCTCCGGCCGGGGCACCTGGAGGTAGAGGGCCATCTGGGGCTCCTCCATGGACTGGATGGCCGACTCGACCAGCTTGGAGGAGGCCTCGAGGTGGTCGCCGTACTGGCGGATGAGCTCCCGCACGCGCCGCAGCTTCTCGTCCTGCTCGCGGCCGATGGCCTGCAGCAGCTCCTTCTTGCGCTCCTCCAGGACGCTGTAGAGGGAGTCGAAGCGGAGGCAGAGGTGCTGCTTGTGCTGGCGCGCGTTGTCCTGCGGAGCGGGAAGGACCGCCGAAGGTTGGGCGCCCTCCAAAGGCCGAGCGCCTCCCCCACCTCCCCGGTACCGGACCACGCAGGGACTCCCTCGCTCGCTCACCACCACCACCCCGAAAGGCCCGGCAGCCCCTCTCTCCCCCCCCCAATTCCCAGGCTAAACTGCAGCGGGGGTGGGCGCAGGCCAGGAGAAACCGGGTCCCCTCTCCTGACCTCGATGGTTTTGCAAATCTCCTCCATCTGAGTGATGATGGCCTGGATGCGGTCATTGCCAGCCACCAACATGGCAATGCCGTCGCTCATTTCCCCCTGCAAAAAGAGAGGGGGGGGCAGAGAGGGGGTGGTGCCTCCCTCTAATAAGAGGCCCAGGCCAGGGAGCCCTCCGGGTGAGGCAGGGCGGGGTGGGGCTGCTGTGGGCATTCTGTAGCTCTCAAAAGTACCTTCTGTCGCTTGTAGATATTGGCCAAGGGGGCCACTTCGCAGTCCTTGTGGGCCCCAAAGACTTTGCACATGGAGCAGGTGGGGGTCTCGCAGGTGAGGCAGTAAATGTTGATCTTCTCCTCTTCGTGCTCTTCGCACTGCAACTGCTGCTGCTCCGTCTTGGCATGGAGGGGGCTGGGGTGGGGGGTGGGGGTGGGGGGCACACAGCATGGGAAGAAGGCAGCAGGAGGGGTTGAGTCTGCTCCCTCACCCGCAGAGAGCACACCCACCCACCCCATGCCCCAGGGGCGCTTGGAACTGCCCCATAGGAAAACAGTAACCCTCCCCCTGGGGGATTCACGTGGGAGGGGTTGGCCTGGCCTTCTCCAAGCTCGCTCTGCCTGTCTGGGAGAACCTCTTTGGCCCAGGCCTGGGCACAAGGGGGTGCATTTGGAGCAGTGGAGAAGCCGGGGGCTGCTGGGTCCTTTGGGCCCTTTGACTGGGACCTCCTCCTGCAACCCCCTCCCTCTTGCTGGAGGGATCTTCCTCTCTGGGACCATCTGTCGGCCTTCCTTCCTTTCTCTTTTCTGACTCTCTGAGGGAAATCTTTAAAAAGCAGCAAATAAAAGAAAAAGCTGATCAGAGAAGGGATGTTTTTAAAACTAGGCTAGGATTAAACCATGATTGCACCCATAGATGCCCAAAGTGGAAGGTTTTGACCTTGATTAGGATGAAATAATTTTCTGTCATATAATTTTGCAGGGTTTGAGAAATATATGTTTAGAAAGAGTCACCAATCCCATGTTATCATAGGAAAATGAAATAAAACTGGAGAGTCTAGTAAGAAACCTAAGAAACTCTGAACTTGTTGAAAATTGCCACAGAGTAGATGCCCTAAGCATATCTGATGTCACCTGATTTCAGAAGCTAAGCAGGGTTGGCCCTGGTTAGTACTTGGATGGGAGACCACCAGGGAATACCAGGTGCTTTAGGCGCCTGGAGTAGGAACTGGCAAGCCACTCCAGTATCCCTGCCAAGAAAACTCCATGGACATGGGGTTACGAAGAGTCGGTCACGACTGTAATGACGCAACACACACACAAGGTTGGGTCAGTGTCAGGCTGTTGGTGGCACCAGAAAGGCCTTTTCAAATGGCACATGAATTGACCAGGGTCCTAGGAATGCCAAGGCAGGGAGCCTAGCCAGAGAAGCCTGAGCAAACAAAGGGAGGCAGAAGGACATGAAACTCCACACAAGAGAGAGAGAGAGAGAGAGAGAGAGAGAGAGAGAGAGAAACCAAATTTAAATTGACAATGATTCTAGGGAATAAGCGAGGAATCCAAAGACAGGCATAAGTCTCACTGGGAAATGGTTGCTGTGGACAGAGCAGGTTAAAACATGCATTTCCAGAGTGAAAAATCAAGAGTAGATGCATTCAGTGGGAATGCATTCCAAAATGAAATTTATCTTGTTTCAAAGCAGGGAGTGTGGATGCCTGCCGGGTGTGTTGTGATGGAAATCATGGGGGGGGGGGATGGCATCCTTGTGTTCCTCAGAGCAGGTTTCAAAAGATCCCACAATATGCCACAAGGATGCTTGAAAACACAGCCTTGGGTGGGTTGGGAATCACACCTCAGGCAGGCACCATCAGTGTTTGGACTCTTGTCTACATTTTTCTCTGCACTTTCCATGAAGAATTTGTACTAAGCTCAATTTTCTCCATGAAACCTGGTAGGACTTTTCAGTGGTCCTGTAAAAGGTATCACCCGCTTTCACAACCAGCGCGGAAGTAGTGCAGTGGTTAAATGCCTGTACTGCAGCTAAAAACTGTGTTCATGACCTGGGGTTCAATCCCAGGTAGCCGGCTCATGGTTGACTCAGCCTTCCATCCTTCTGAGGTCAGTAAAATGAGTACTGAGCTTGCGGGGGGGGGGCAATGTGTAGCCTGCATAATTAAATTGTAAACTGCCCAGAGAGTGCTTGAAGCACTATGGGGTGGTATATAAGCAGAGCTCTAAGCAGAACACTATACAAAAAATGAGAGTGATGCCAGTGCTAAATTCAAAGGTTACGTTCTCAGGGTGGGGAATAAATTTGAGCACAAGCCTAAAGTGCTTCAGACAGTTCTATGGTGGAATACACATGCAGAGAAATAGAAAGGGTTCTCAAGGTGGGGGGGGCAATGGATAACACACTGAACAATTGTATGGGACACACTGCAACAAGGGGCTGATTTTAGAAGAAGAAGAAGTATCACTCTTGCCTGGGGAGGGGACTGCATGCAAGCCGGCCAAGACGTTTCTCTTCAGGCTGGCTTTCCCAGAGAGGCTGTGAAACGGACGGCTGTGCCTTCCTTCTTTTGGTGTAGCTTTTTTGGGGGGAGGGTTGTGTGGTCTCTGTTTGATCCTTTTTAGTATTGGTATCCTGTGATGAAGCCAGCAGAGAGACAGAATTGAAAGAATGTGTGCCGTCTGGTGGAAAAGAAGTTGTGCGTAGTAATATGACCACCAAAGACATGGACAGAGAAATGAGTACTATAAAGATGAGTGAAGATGGAGAAAATAAAAGGGAAATGAGAAAAGAGGTTAAAGGAGAAGGGCTAACTGAAAATAAAGAACCAATCACAAAAGGGTTTCTTGTGATTCATGATAGGGAAGACGAATGGCAGGAGACAGAGGAGAAGGAAGGAGATTTAAATAGACAGGCAAGGGAGTGCATGACTCAGACAGAACCAGAGAAAGAGAGAAAGAAAGGGGATGACCACTAACCCCTGCCCTTGCCCACGGAGTGCTCAGTACAAGTGAGGCCAGTCTATGGAGACGGCCGCAAGGGTGTAAATTTCCCACAATGGGAAAGTGGGAGGAACGAATTTCCAGTGGCACTTTGGGCAAAACACCTGTGTTGTGGGACACAATGCTATGGTTGTGGCAGTTCAACTCAGGTACCATATGTGAGAGGGAAACGTCGACAGAACAGTTAAACCTTGACTCCACATTGCTGAGTTCAGAGAATAATAAAACAAGTGTTTGTCCAGATCCTTCACAGATGCTCAGTATGGTTTTGTGATATTATCTTTTAATTGATGTGAGTCACCTTGGCTCCTTTTAAGGAGAATGGCATAGTAAAAATATTTTAAATAGATCAAACAGATGTTAACAGGATGTTAACAGATGCCGGGGTATGGTGGCTCAGTAGGCTAGAGTTCTGAAAACTGTCAGCTGCAAGGTTGGCAGCTCAGCGATTCAAATCCCAGGTGCCATGCAGCAGAGTGAGCTCCCGCTGCTAACTGCAGCTCCTGCCAACCTAGCAGTTTGAAAGCATGTAAAATGCAAGTTGATAAATAGTTACTGCTGTAAAAAGTGGGACGGTAAAAGAGTGTTCTGTGTGCAGAAATGCATTCAGCCATGCTGGCCACATGGCTACGGACTTGCACAACATTGGCTGTTTGGCTTGAAAACGGAGATGAGCACTGCCCCAAGAGTCATACACCATTAGCACACACGTGTGTGGGGAAGGAACCTTTACCTTTTACCTTATGCTAACAAATACAGCTCTCCTGGACAAATAGTGGGAGGCAAGCTGCTAGGAGAGCTTCAGAAGAAGGAACGACCACCCTTTTTGCACTGTGGGAGGATCGGCTGTAAGTCAGCCTTTAGGAGAAAGACAGGTCATGGATTAAGCAGGTGGGCTTACGGGTGGAACAGCTCCCAGACTTGCAGCCAAAGGGAGCGGCTGATGTCAAGAGCTGCCTGCGGAGGGGAAGGGACTGGTGCCAGGGGAGGTGGGACTGGTCTGAAGTGGTGCCCAACCGTGCAGCAAAAGCCACCACCAAAGCCACGTGGCACCTTCATTTGTTTGACAGGAATCTATGAGGGTTTGGGCACCAAGGGCCCAAGGAGAGAGAGAGAGAGGCCAGGGCTCCTACCCGACCCCCACCACACACTGCCCCATGGAATGTCGCTGGGGCTGCTAAGAAACATGACTTGAGGGGGCTTAACATGCCTGGATGGGCTCTTTGTTTGGCTGGCTGGCCGGGTGAGCCCCAGCCTAGTGGCCTGCTGGGCAAACCTTCCCTGAAAGGGACTGGGGGGGGGGGCTCCTTTGGTGGATCGTTGAGCAGGTAGAGCTGGATCCCCTGTTCCGGGTCTCCTTTGGAGGAGGAGGAGGAGGAGAAGAAGAAGAAGAAGAAGAAGAAGAAGAAGAAGACCAGAGGCAGAGAGAGAGGGCGGCTTGCCCCCCAGCCCCCTGGGGGCTGCTCACCGGGAGGACTCCTGCTTGTAGATGTCAATGATGTTTTCCACCAGGAGGTTCCGCTGCAGCCCATAAACGCCGTGCCGGTCCAGCACCACTTCATGCCGGCATGAGGGGCACCGGAACCGGCCACCAGAGGACACCGATGTCGATCCCCGGGATTGCCACAGTGGGTTGGAGGCCTGTGGGTGAAATAGAGGGAGTGGCTTGGAGGCCAGAGCACCTTGTTTCTTCCTGGCCCAGAGAGAGCCATCAATGAGTCTGAAGGAACTGCAGGGAGGCAGCAGCAGAGAGACCACCCCAACCTGGCCCAGCCCAGGCCACCAAGGCCTCTTGTGGCCACTGGGGAGTTCAGAGTGGCTTGCCCTACCCCCATGGGGCACAGACTCCATTTCCAGAGGGGCCCTGGACATCTGGCTCCTCTCAGGCCCAGGGTGGGGAATCTTAGGCTCTGGGCAGGAACAGATGGAAGAGGGGCCCTCTCTGGTATGTCAATCACCCTGCTCTGACTTACTATTGCTCTGTCTATACTAACATTCTTTTATGCCCCTCCTTATTGAAAGGTCTGTTGGGATGGAGAGTCTTACCTTCATGCATACCATCCAGCTTTAGGGGATGTTGTAACAAGTATAGGGACATTCTTCAATACAGACTGTTTAGTGTGGAATATTTGTTTTCTATTTAAAGTTTAATAAACCTTTTTTGACTTTAATGTGACTCATTATGTGCTCTGTTGGGGGTAATTGGACCAAGAAATAGTAAGAGCTCTATCGTGGTAGCAGAGTTGGATGGTTATTTGCTTATGATCTGGGGTTGCCCTTGACTCTCCTCCGGCGTCTACAGCGGGTACAAAATGCGGCAGCCAGGCTGGTGGCGGGTGTGCGCCATCACAACCACATCACCCCAGTCCTGGCTCGCCTGCATTGGTTGCCCATTGTGTCCCGTATCAGATTCAAAGTCTTGGTTTTAGTTTATAAAACCCTCCAAGGTTTGGGCCTGGACTACCTGGCAGAGCGGATCGCCCAGCGATCAACCTCGGCCCGACCAGTTCGGCAGTCACAGGCGCACTCGCTTCGGGTTGTCACCCCCAGAGAGGCCCGGAAAACTTCCACCCGAAACCGGGCCTTCTTGGTGGCTGCCCCCTCTCTGTGGAACAGCCTATCCAGTAAAGTGTGCTCCGCAGAGTCCCTGTTGGCCTTCTGCAGAGCATTGAAGACCCTGCTCTTCTGCGAGGCCTTTGGTGACCTAGTTTAGTGTTTTTGTTTGTTTGTTTGTTTTTTGGCCCGCCATCCGCTCATCAGTTCAGTTAGTGAGTGCTCTGTTGTTGAGCCTCATACGGTTTTATGTCAAGGGTGCTATTTGTCATATTTGTTACATTTCTTTAAATTTGTCTTGTCTGTTTTTGTAGTGTATATTAGCTGAATTTATCAGCACACTGTAAGCCGCCCAGAGTTCCCACGGGAAGATGGGTGGGGTAGAAATTCAATAATAAATAAATAAATAAATAAATAAATACTCTTACACTGCTGATCTGACAGAGTCACTGATATTAAGTGTCAAGCAGTTGAACTAAAGTACTGCTAAGGTAAAAAGAAAGAAGTTAAGGGTTATCTTGGTCAATTTTAAACTGATGTGAAAATGTCTGAGGTAAAATATTCCATGCCAAAGTTCCAGCTTATTAATTTTGAAAACTGTTGTTTTACAGTATCTGGAAAATCCATGTGAAATTCAGGGTGTGCTACAGGTTTTAACAGAAGATGAACCTGAAAGAGCACATGAATAATACACAAATTGGAAATTGAAGAATGCAAAAACAAAGGGTCTCATAATTCAATCTTTAACTGAAGAAAGATTAGTGCTAAGTGTTAAACATCTGAGAGTATTTGGATGCAAAGCATTTGCATACATAACAACAGGGAAAAGGTCCAAACTAGATGTCAGAGCTGAAGAAGTAGTTTTACTTGGTTGTGCACTGGGATGCAAGGGATACAAGATCCTATACCCAAAAACGGGCAGAGTTGACATTTGCTAAGTGAGGTACTTTCATGAAAGAGAGTTCAATGATCACAATGCTAATGTCTATCACAGAGAAAGTCAAGATATGAAAACAACTAGCTGAATTTCACTATCCCATATTCCAAAATGCAGTTGACACTGAAACCCAAAGAGAGGAGGATATTCAAACTGTAACTCCACCAGAGTCAGATGACGGAGTGACTGGTGTACAAGATGAGGATGAAATAACAGGCGAAATTCAGAGTTAACACCAAATCCAGATCCAGTCTCAAGATGTTCACCAAGACCAAATAAGGGAGTTGCAGCAAAGTGAATGTCCTACCTCACAGGGGTGCCACAAACAAAGGAGCCTGCATCATGGGATGAAGTCCAGCAGCTACCCACAGAAGAAGCAAACATATGGAAAGGAGCAGCACAGGAGGAAATTAGTGCACTGTGATAGAACAATACATAGACTCTTGCAAAATTACCAGTAGGTAAGAAGACCATAGTCTGTAAATGGGTCTTTAAAGGCAATCAAGATGAAAATGGACATGTACAAAGATTCAAAGCTAGGCTTGTAGCAAAAGGTTATTCACAGAGGTATGGAGAAAGACTATGATAAAACTTTTGCTCCATTCATCAAGCACACAACAATTAGGATACTTCTAAGTCTAGCTGCCTCTAAGAAAATGCATGTTGAACATTTAGATGTGAAATCTCCATTTTGCATGGAGAAATTGAGGAGGAATTATACATGTAACAACCTCCTGGATTCACAGATCCCAAAAAGAAGGATCTAGTGCAGGCATGTCCAAACTTTGGCCCTCCAGATGTTTTGGACCACAACTCCCACAGTCCTTTGCCATTGGAAATACAGGCTTGGAATTCTGGGAGTTGTGGTCCAAAACATAAGGAGGGGTGAAGTTTGGAGATGCCTGATCTAGTGTGTAAACTTCAGAAGGGGATCTATGGTTTGAAACAAGCTGTAAGAGCTTGGAATGGAAAGCTTAACAAAATGTTATTAAATCAAGGATTTATCAAAAACAACGCGGATACCTGTCTCTACATAAGAAACAAAGACGACAGACTTGTGCACATCCTAACGTATGTGGATGATCGGATCCTTTGTTGTGAAGATCAGAGAGACATCAAAGAGATTGTTTCCAATCTCAACAAAGAAGTGGATATAAAGCAACTTGGACAAGCTATTATTTGGGAATACAAATAGACATAGAAGATGGAAGTTTTCATCTGGGTAAAAAACAAAAGATTCTAGACTTGGAGGAAAGGCTACAGCATTTGGGGCTCTTTAATATGGAAAAAAGTCACCTAAGGGAGGATATGATTGAGACGTACAAAATAATGCAGGGTATGTGTCAAGTGGATAGAGGGATGCTCTTTTCCCTCTCACAAAATACTAGAACTAGGGGACATCCACTCAAACTGAGGGTTGGGAGAGTGAGAACAGACAAAAGAAAATATTTTTTACCCAGAGTAATGTTAGTTTTGGAACTCCCTACCACAGGATGTGGTGATGGCCTCTGGCCTGGATGCTTTCAAAAGGGGATGGGACAGATTCCTGGAGGAAAAGTCCATCACAGGTTACAAACCATGATGGAGATGTGACATCTCCAGGCTTAAAATGAAGGTACTTCAAGGGTCAGATGCAGGGGAGTGGTATCAGGAGACAGATATCTTGTCTTGTGCGCTCCCAAACTCATTTGGTGGGGCCATTGTGAGATACAGGAAGCTGGACTAGATGGGCCCTTCTTGGCGAGATCCAGCATGGCTCTTCTTAGCTTATTTTATGTTGAGAATCTCAGAATGCAGGATGCTAATCCTGTACATACCTCTATGGAAACTGGTTTTCATAAACAGAAAGAATTGAGTGAACTCTTGGCCAACAACCATGGATACAGAGAAGTGATGGGGAAACTACATAATATAAGAACATAAGAGCATAAGAAGAGTCATGCTGGATCAGGCCAAAGGCCCATCTAGTCCAGCTTCCTGTATCTCACAGTGGCCCCACCAGATGCGTCTGGGAGTGCACAAGACTGTTATATCTGGCTATAATGACAAGACCAGATATTGCAGCGGAAGTGGACATTCTTTGCCAAAGGTCCAGGTCACCTACCCATAGACTGGAATGGGATTAAGAGGGTGGCGAAGTATTTAAAGTGTACTGCAGAATTTAAATTTACAGTAAATTACCATCAACAGAAAATCCCATACTAGTTGGGTTTACTGATGCAGATTGTGAAGAAATATTTGAGCGTAAATCTACTAGTGGATGTGTATTTTTCTAAGGGGGTGGTCCTATAAACTGGATGAGCCACAAGCAAGGTGGTATACAGTAGGTCTACAGAGGCAGAGTATATATCAGCTTCAGCAGCTTGTGATGAAATTGTATGGCTCAAGCTTTTGCTTGCAGACCTCAAAGTAGATAAGCCTACTCCAATTACACTGTATGATGATAATAAAAGTCTGTTTGTTTGTTTGTTTGCATTTTTAGTTGCCTCAGACTCTCGTTATCAGAAAAGACAGGTCGGCGTATAAAACATATTGATGTCAAATATCACATTATAAGAGATGCAAAGTGAAGGATTGGTACAATTAAAGTATTGTCCTACTAAGGACATGATTGCTGATATTTTGACGAAACCTCTGGCTAAAGATAGATTTCAGTATTTGAGGAGCAAATTAAATCTGATTGATTCTGAAACACATTGATCTGAGAAGGGGTGTTAAGATTATGCAGATCAATAGTCTCAGAATGTGGTATGTCAATTACCCTGATCTGATTTACTATTGGTCTGTCTATACTAACATTCTTTTATGCCTCTCTTTTGTGAAAGGTCTGTTGGTTAAACAGACAGGAAAATGACAGTTTTAATCTCTCTTCATGGCTGTTGAGATGGAGTCTTACCTTCATGCATACCATCCAGTTTTAGGGGATGGTATAACAAGTACAGTGGAACCCCAGTTTACGAGATTAATGCATTCCAAGAGAATGCTGGTAAATCACTAATCTCGTAAATCGGGGAGCGGTTTCCCATAGGAATGCATTGAAAAGTATGTAATCTGTTCCGGAGGGAATGGATTTCAATGCATTCCTATGGGAAACCGCTTTAACCATTGCCTGTCGCTTTTCCTGTCACAGGGGGGGTCGGGAAAAGTGGTGGGCGATGTTTGAAATGACTTTTAGTCACAGAGGCAAGCACTTGTGACTAAGTCATTTGAAACTTCGCATGCTGTTCCCCCCCCCCCCAATGCCGGGGGATCAGCGCCGAGCTTTGAAAGGACTTTTATCCACTGATGCAAGTGCTGCATTGGTGGATAAAAGTCCTTTCAAACCTCACACACCATTCCCTTGAGACGGAGGTGGGATGGGGAGAAACAGCATGCAAATTTTGAAAGGACTTTTAGGCTCGGAGGGAAGCACTTCCCTCCGTGACTTAAAAGTCCTTTCAAACTGCTTCTGCAAATCCCCTGCATCCTCAAGGGATCAGCACCGAGCTTTGAAAGGACTTTTATCCACTGATGCAAGCTGCATCGGTGGATAAAAGTCCTTTCAAACCTCAGCGCTGATCACCCAGGATGCGTGGGGGTGGAGAAGCAGCCCACGAAGTTTGAAAGAACTTTTAGTCATGGAGGCAAGCGCTTGCCTCCGTGCCTAAAAGTCCTTTCAAACTTTGCGCGCCACTTCTCCCGAGCCCCCTGCAACACGGGGGAAAGGCACGCTATGACTTTTATCCACCAAGGCAAGCGCTTGCCTAGGTGGTTAAAAGTCATTTCAAACATGGAGCGCTGCTTCTCACCCCACCCCGCCATTTGTTAAGTCCTTTCTTGCTCCTAAGGTGGTGGTGGTGGGTGGGACATCAGAAGCCCGCTCGTATGTCGGGGTTTCTCGGATGTCAGGCACATCGTAAGTCAGGGTACCACTACATAGGGGCATTCTTCAATACAGACTGTTTAATGTGGAATATTTGTCTTCTATTTAAAGTTTTATAAACCTTTTTTACTTTAATGTGACTTATTATTTGCTGGGGGAGTAATTGGACCAAGCAATATTAAGACCTCTAACAATCTCCTCCTTGTAAAATATTTTGTTCCCTCCTCTGTGAAGACTGTTCCCTGACCTAATTCCCTTCCTGACCTGACATGGCCAAAAGCAACACCCAGACTCCTCCAGGGCACTTCCTTACACCAGAGTAAACAGTCTCCTTTGTCCCATGTCTAAGCTCATCACTCCAGGTGGGATAAACATTGATTGTACTGTAGGTTTGGCAAATATAGTCCATCTGAATAACAATATTGTCAATAACTCAAGCCATTTGTTGATCCTTTCTGTACATTGTGTCCTTTCTCCGGAGGCTTAGAAAGGATTTGGAGCGCCTGGGGACAAAGTTCATTTTTGCACCCATCCTGCCGCCCTGCACCCACCCAGCAAAGGGGCCTCAATCATGCAGGTGTGGTGCAGGGGCGTGCATGTACGTGTGGCTGGAGGGTGTGGGGGGCGGACAGGTGTGTGTGCGCGTGCGTGCGTGCACGCACCTTACATCTCTCCCACTGTGGCCCGAAGCAAGGTGAGGAAGAAGAGGAGGAGGGGGGTGGTGCCATGACCACTGCGCTCCCCACACACCTGCCGGCCGGCCTGCTTCACCAGTCACCTGGTGCACAGCAGCGGAGGAGGTCCCGTCATCAAGCCTTAGCGGGGGGGGGGAGGATGGAGGACTGCTGGTGGGAGGGCGCATAGCTTCCTCCTCCTGCTCCCTCTCCAGGTGCCACCAGATTGCTGTGCCCTGGGGCAAACGCACCCTTCCGCCACCCCACTAGATATGCCTTTGCCTTTGTCTTGTGCTTAGGACTTACCTATATTTCTGTACCCTCTTCGTATATCGCTGCCCCCTCCCACTGTACAGAATTATTATAAAAACCCTGTCCCCTCTCCCATGGGGGCAGATACTTGATCTTTGCTCTTAGAGGTCAAGTTTTCTGCTTGCTTGCTTTATTGATCAATAAATCTTGCAAAATTGAACTCTCTCTCTTGTCAGTGGTCATTTGAGGTTTTAACCCTGACTTGAAAGTCTGAGGATTAGCTCCAGACCCAACAGGTTTCCCCTGATTTCAAAAAAAATCATAGAATCATAGAATAATAATAGATTTGGAAGAGACCTCAAGAGACATCCAGTCCAACCCCCTGCCACGCAGGAACCTCCATGACACTATTTCTGACAGATGGCCATCTGCCGAACAGCTCTAACTGTCATGAAGTTCTTCCTAATGTTCAAATTGAATCTCCTTTCCTGTAGCTTGAAACCATTGCCCCGATTCCTAGTCTCTGAAGCGATGGAAAACAAACCTGTTCCCTTTTCAATATGACGTCCTTTCAAATATTTAAACATAGCTATCATATCCCCCTCAGCCTTCTTTTTGAAAGGCTAAACATTCCCAGTTCCTAAGCTGTTCTTCATAAGACATTTCTTCCAGACCTTCAACCATCCTGGTTGCCCTCCTCTGTACCCGCTCGAGGTTCTCAACATCCTTTTTAAATCGAGGTGCACAGAACTGGACACAGTACTCCAGGTGGGGTCTGACCAGAGCAGAATGGAGTGGTACTATCACTTCCCTTGATCTAGACACTATGCTACTGTTGAGGCAACCAAGAATTGCATTGGCTTTCTTTGATGCCGCATCACACTGACTCATGTTCAATTTGTGGTCCACCAAGATTCCCAGATCCCTTTCACAGGTACTATTTTCCAGCCAAGTATCTCCCATCCTATATCTGTGCAATTCATTCTTTTTTCCTAGCACCCTACATTTCCCTCTGTTGAAATCCATTCCGTTAGCTTTGGCCCAGGAATCTAATCTGTCAAGGTCCTTTTGGATTTTCATCCTATCCTCTAGGGAATTAGCACCCCCCCATTTGATATCATCTACAAATTTAATTAGCATACTCTCTATTCCTTCTTCCAAGTCATTAATAAAAATATTGAACAGCACTGGACCCAGAACAGAACCGCGGGGCACCCTACTGGTCACATCTCTCCAAGCTGAAGAGAGGCCATTGATGATTACCCTTTGGGTGCGGTCAGTCAACCAATTACAATAATGGACCGCGGTTCTGAGAGTTCTTCAGCCAATTATTTTAGGACTCTCGGATGCAGTTCATCTGGCCCTGGAGATTTGAAGACATTCAAGGTAATCAAGTATTCCTTTACTCTTTGTTTATCCATCTCCAGCTGCAATCTGGTCCTTTCCACTTGCCCTTCACGTTGCTCCAGAGGGCCACAGCCTCTTCTTTGGGAAAAGACTGACCTAAGATAGGAATTGAGCACACCGTCCTTTCCCCCTAATCAACAGAGTGGAATTCTAATACAGGCTGGGCGGATGCCTTGCCATTTATTTAACAGCAGCCACAAAGGAAACTCATCCCAGCTGCTGAAAGGTGGCCAGGAGAAAAGACAGGGGAGGGGGCCTATGTGGGCTCCATGTGTAAGGGAGGACATTTGACTAATTATATATTTATAAATATATATGGCTGCTTCACTAACCACAGGTATGGACAAGCCCTCATGTATTCAACAACAATGTATTCTAAGCAATACATATATATATATAGCCACACTAGTGACACGAATAATGTAGTTATATTCACTTAAGCACTCACGTATATATATATATATATATATATATATATATATATATATATATATATATATATATATATATATATATATATATATATATATATATATATATGTATCACATACACATGTATCTACAGTTGTATTCTTGTAAACTTAGAATCTTTGGTCAAGCCTTTCCGGCTAGAATAGAGAAAGGAACTTCCGCTAAGTCAGCTAAGGCAATTATGAATTCAAGGATCCAATTAAGTTCCTAAGCTTTGAGGATCACACACTAGCAATTAACGTGTGTCCAAGGCGTACCAGGGAGGCCTTATCTCAGCGTCTGGTGTTCGTAACTGTCAAAATGTCCAAGGACATAAGGATGATCCTACCCTCCCTGCCTGTGAGGGGAGGAGATCAAACGTACCAGTTAGAACTTCTAGGCAAGTGTCAGGAATACAAAATAAATGACCAAAGATGTCAATTAGTGTTTGATGCATGTAACAAATGTATATGACGTAAATTCGGATGGGCGGAGAGAAAAAAAAGTGCTGGAAAAACCTTATAAAAATATCTCCTTTCGTTTTCTGGGTGGACTTCTCACCACCAAAAAGTGTGGAAGTGCCCTGATTGATCAATCAATAAATTATTTTCTCGTCTCCTGAGACTCAGACTTGGTCTTTTGCAGCCCATGAAGCGCAGGCACGCTGGCACAGGACCCTCATAAATTTAAATTCCTTACATTTCTGGTGGAGATGCCGGGGAAAAGTGCCACTGCCCCAGCGCTCTTGGGAGTCTGACTTAAATCACAGTGAGGATTCATGCTGACCCTAGAACAAATCTAGTCCGGACCCTCTGATTTTGAGAGGAGACTTGTTCTATCAGCATTGGACACAATACTGTTATTTAAGGAGAAAACAAAGCCGGCAGAACAACGGAGGAACTGTAAGAGGACTGCGCAAAAGAAATCTGGTAAGAAGAGAAAACTAGTTGTGGGGTGGCGTGAGTTCGAATCTAACAGCTCTGTGGAGTGGAGAAGATTGCGGATTCTTGTTGTCGGCCCCGGGGGGGGTACAGGGAGGAGAAGGGTCGGATACGACCTTAACATCCCAAGGACTAGGGGACACTGAGGGACACTACGACCCTGAAATCCCCAAGGGAGGAGGGGGTTTTCAGACTGAAAGTTTGCAAAGCCCAACATCCCTAGGGTCCGCCCCTAAGTATTTGAAACAGGAGGAGGAGAGCGTTGCTCTAACATCCTGGGGAAAATTTAGAGATATATTAATGCATGGGCATGTGGGATGGTGATTCCACTTTTGAATTTTGCATGTGTGTTTTTCAAGGTAAGGGGCTGTGCCTCTATACCCTGCGTAACCATAGGGAAGTGGCCATTCCCTGTGTCTTAAGCAGGGGCAAAGACTGGCAATCTTTGCCCCACAATACCAACGGAGTTCCACCATCTTCGTTTGATTTTAGAGAAGTTAGAAAGATCTATTCTTAGGCAAGGGATCGCAGTTAACTGGGGAAACAGAAATGTGGGAGAGTGGTGTATGGTTGCTGAATCACATGTTGGCGTGTATGATGGGCATTTGATTGTTGAGGTGTGAGTCCGTTTGATGCTTGTGTGGGAGAAATCATAGGAACACAGTTAGACCTTTAAAGTAAACCTATGGGGATAAATTAGTGCAGTTTATGCACCCCCTTTTGATGTGCGATGTGGTAACATTGGAATTCTGCCACCAGAAGTAATGATTTTGGTATTAAATGGAACATGAGTAAGCTTTAAGAAGAACCCCTCTAACTAGGATGAGGCAGGACTTTACCATCTCAAATTAAGATTCTAGCCCTCAGGGAGGACAGACCAATTATGACCTGCTAGCAAGAGGTGTGTGAATGTACAAGGACGTGCTTAGTTAATTAATATAAGAGACTAAAAACTCTGCCAACTAGGAGACCCCTCCAGCAATTTTGATAATACCAGGGGAATATGGGCAGTGAGAAAATACTTTTGAATACTCAGGGATAAACAACATCCCCATATTTTGTGACTGGCTGGTCACGCAACAAAATTTACCAGCTGAAGGGATATTTTACAAGGAAAAAATCATAGGGTATCTGAGTAATGCATTTTTAGTAAAACTGGGTAGGAAACCTGAAAAGATGATGGAAGGAAAGGCAGGATGATGAACTGAAAAGGTATAGAGAAAGACAGATGAATAGAGGAAGTGGAGTAGAAGGAAGGCAGCAAGACAGAAGTGGGATGGATAGGTATGATGTTGAGGGAACGGGAGGAGAGCACGGAGCATTGAGGGGACAGGAAGTGCTAGATGGGGATGCGTACCCCTGAATTGCCTTATTCAAGCATTCAGGAGGTACTTCCATCCCGCTACGCCAATGCCCAACTCCTTGGATATGGAAGCTTTAAACAGAACTAAGGGTTGCTATGCACCACATGAGGAGACAGGTAGGGACGTTATTTCTGAACTATTAATAGTCAAAAGCAGGGAAATCAAATCTTAGTATCAACTGTTGTATGTGCTTGATGTGTAATTAATTGAGTGTGAGACCGTTTGGTATGCGGGAGAATTTATGAGCATACTACTAAACCTTTAACAAAAAGGTAGATGGGCATAACTTAATTCAGCTTCTGTGCCCTTTGTTAAGGAACCCTGTGGCAAGATTGGCACATTGCCATAAGGAGACCTGATTTTGATATTGAATGCAACAAATGTAAATTTCAAGAAAGTCCCCTCTGACAAAGGCAGGACTTTAACATCCCAAAGATTAAGTTTCTAGCCCTCAAAAGGGGAGGGTGGCAAGCCATGTATTGCCTGTTAATATGTCCAGAGGCAGTAAAAATCACCCAAAATGAGAAGACCCCAATTTTATAAACCAGGGAAGTATAGACACTGCAAGAAGATATTTTTGAATACTCAAGCCGCATGTTTTGTATAACTTAGCCTGGCTTGTTACACAATATAATTCACCACCTATAGGGACATTTTAAGAAGAAATCATCACAGGGCGTTTGAGAAATACGTTTTTTTTTTTTTTTTTGCGCGGCCGGTCCCATGGGTGAAATGAACATCCACCCCTTTTCAGACCGACTATGTGCTCTGAAAAGACAGCTAGCATTTTTGTACTCATAGCCCAGCAAGCTAGCAATTAAAAAACCAAGTGATAACATCATTCCTTAAGATTTTGCACCTAAAAGGCTTAGGGCAGCCTTTCCCCCCCCTCCCCTTGCAAGTAAGCCCTGGCTGGAACCATAAGACAATTTAATTTGGAACAAGGAGATTCTTAGGAGCAACTGAAAAAAGAATTCCCTCCCGTCTCCTACCTAGATCAGGACCTTGGAGATGCCATTAGAACGGGGAGAGGAAAGGAGAGAAAGAGACGAAGAGAGAAGGAGAGAGAGAGAGAGAGAGAGAGAGAGAGAGAGAGAGAAAAGAAATAGTTAAAGGAAACGAGGTAGAAGGAAAGTGTAAGTCAGGGACGAGAATGGGCAGGGTTCATGATGGGCAGACTGAGGCAGCAACCCACAGAACGCTCCAGCAATTGAGAAGCAGAGGCTCTATTTGTATCCCATTACATTATTTAATCCAAGCTTTTAGACAGTTCCTATTTCCCCAACAAAATTTGTCTAAATCTCTGAATATGGAATCTTTATCCAAATCCCTTGTAGTACGTCAGCTCCATGAGGAAAACGAAGGGCCTGAGACTTCTGTGCTGGAAGTGGTCCAAAGCAGGGACTCCCCTTCCTCTTTTTAAAGCAGCTGCTAACAGGTTTTTGAGAGCAGGACAAGGTTTTTTTTTTTATTTAGAATACGAAGGGGTTCTTAAAAGCCGCCAAAAGGTAAAAATAACATAAAATAAAATCATTTTCTTGTTCTCACACTCTGGCTGGAAACGCCTGTGACATTTTTTTTTAAGGCGTATCAATAACGCGGGGTCTCACACTCTGGCTCTTGTTTCTTTGTACGAGAGCCATGCATCCCAAATTAGGCTTAAGTAGATAACTTCACAAACCACAGGGATAATAGGTTGCCTTAATTAGTTTAGTGCCCTTTTTTCACCTAATTACAGGGTAATTGAAGGGGCTCACCTTCCTGCCTCAGGCTGTGTAATGCAGCCTGCGGGGAGAATTCAAAAGTCCATTGCCCCGCCTTCCTTTTTCTGCCTTCACCCCCCCTCCTTCCCCTTCACAAAGTTGACCTCATCCCTCTTCCCTCAGGAATTTCAAGCATGCTGGCAACCAGCCTGATTTTTTTACACCTCTTTCACATCCTATATTCCTAAAAATCTCGAGCAGACGTTCTCCTTTTTGACTTAATAATGCTCACCTAGCCTTATTTCCGTCTGAGCTTTTTTTAACCCTTTCCTTTCCAAGTAGGACACCTGCTGGAAATAGACTCTTAGTTACTTGATAGCTATTAAACTACTATCAGCCTTTTTTTCCTCTCCTTCTATCTCTGTGTGGTCAAGCAGTTTGTGCCATGGCATGTGTCACTCCTAACCAGCCAGCAGAGACACTAGGAGAGGGCTTCCTGCCTTTTCCCCCCCCCTCTTTTTCTCTCTATTGTTTTGTGGGGGGAATGGGGGCCTTTGTAAGCACCTGACTTTTACTTTGAGGTGAGGCTGACAGGCCAGCAACTTCACCCTTTTTATACCCTTTGCGCCAGCATAGAGAACTAGCTGTTTTTGAACCTGGTGACATCGTCACTATTTTTAAATCCATGGCAGATGCCAACATGTGTGAGGCTGTGTACTCGTGGGTGTTTGCATGTATTTTTTTCTTGAGTGACAAACCAGAAGAGCTCGTCTTGCCTCGCACACACACACACACCAGCCCCCGACACGCACTAGGACAGATTGGCGCCTTTGCAGCCTTGCAGAGAGACACTAATTCTCTTTTACCATTTTTTTTTCTCGCCGTGCCCTTGGGGACTTGGTAGTAATATGAATGTGGTGCCTGCTCCTATTTTTCCCCAATCCTGTATCAGCCGTACTTTTTCCGAGACTATACCACGCCACATTCCAAGCCCATCTCCCCCTGGCGTATTTTGCTTCATGCTCAGAGATCACTTTGCGACCCTGGGACATTTTTGCCTGTTCCATTTTTGATTGTCCCCATGTAGCAGAGCTATTTGACTTTGGGGATGAGATCTATCTCAGGTGCCTGTTTGGGAACGCCTGAGCCCCTCGCTTGTGAGATCCTGCGAGATCATCTTGCAAGCACTCATCATACACGGCCGACTACAGATGCGTCCTCACCATAAACTTTGGCTTCCCCCATTCACAGACTGGTTCTACAAAAACGGAAGCCTTATCCTACCTGTTGCAACATTTTTTTTTCTCTCCTTCCTGTTTTTAAGACTGTCAGATAGACTGTGCCACCCTGCCTTGCAGCACAAAGACAGCTGCGGGGGCATTTCGTGTGTGTTTGTGTTCTGTGTTTGTCTGTGGTCGTGTGTCTGTTCTTCCCTTACCCAGGTACATCCTGGAGGTCGGGTTTTTGCTCTGGGAAAAACGCCCACCCGTTCTTTATTTTTGGATCACGGAGTCGGTCAGGTTTGGAAAGCTGACGCCGCCGGTCGTAGATGCTCAGATGGGGACCCTCCTGCCCTCCATTCTGCCATCCCTCCTGGACCTCCCCTCCCCGCCTTTGATGCCTTTGATGATGCCATCTTCGTGATGACTTCGCTCCGCGGGTTCGATCGATGTGGGCTCCAGGATCCAGTGATGTCAGCCTTTTCACCCAGCCTGACCCGTACCCGCGACCGAGAGGGAGTGAGGCCTGACCGGTGACGCCTTCTGCCCTCTGCTGTAGATTGCCCCTATGCCTTAGATGACTTCACCCTGGACGGCGGGCGACAACATGAACCTGACCTGTGGTCACCGCATCCTTGCCCATCCTTCCCCAGATGACAGCGTGCGTTTGATACTTCGGAGGGTCCCAAAGCAGCCTGCGGATTCACTTTCAACTCAGGTTGACAGATTAAAATCCTGTCTTCCTGTCTCTCATTTCCTTCTTTTCTTTTCTTTTCTGTTTGTTTCTGGGGGGAGAGAGTGGGTCTGAAACAGCCACTGACTCTTGTTTTGGATTGCGGCCAACAGACTTCACGTCTGCAATTTAACCCCCTTTTCACCGGGACAGAGACTAGGGGTTTAACTACTGCTTTCAGACCTTCATTGATGCCTGTGCGCGTGCCCTGGATCACCATGAACTTGTGTTGCCACACACGCACACACCAGCCTCCCAGCATCCGACAAGTGAGCGCTTATTTTTTTTTTTTCCTGCGCACGGTAGGCTCCAGAGCAACTTTAAATATTTACATTACCCTGGGCTCTATTATGATAGTGTTTATTGTCTATTATTGATAGTCACTGTGAAAACTCTTACTGAAGTGCTTCTCTGGATGTGCCTTTTTATGTAATGATCATGCTTGGCCACTGAAAATGCTTTTTACTCACAAAGCATTGAGTGCCAGAGATTATGACTTGCCTTTCTATGCAATTTGTATTGAATGAGAGACATTTTGGTGCCCATGGGTGTTCACGAGCCTTTATACCTAAGAAAAAAGTGGCTTTATGAAGTAGCTATATCTACATTATTTTCTTCACCAAAGACACTGATGAACTAATCTTGGCCCCATGTTTACGAGGCAGATTTTTGTGTGTAAACTATCAGCCACAGAGACATTTCTGACCGGATTTCAACGGCTCATTCATGACTTTACCATGAGAAATGTATGGCGCAAGGTGGGTTTTCTAAGCACCATCTAGATGTGTCTTATGCCTTTTTCAGCCTTCATGATATGTATATTACCTTTATTTAGTATCATTGCAAATGTCTATCAATTGAGAATGCACACACAACTGGGTGATTCTGCACAGCCTGCTATTATCTGAGTTTGAATGCACACCACACACACCTAAATAAGGTTGGAAAAAACCTAGCAAAGTAGCCTGGCCCACATATTTCCTTGGTGGGCTAAGAAGGGCATATTTTCCTTATAAGTATTTGGTTTGCAAAATGAACCTACAGTGTGGTGCTTTGTTAGAATTCAGGGTTCTCAGCCTGACTACCAAACACACAAACACAATATCTCACATGTGCACTGCTGTGGCAGGCAAATTAATTTGGGTCTCATGATTGTCCTAAAATAAGGTAATGAACAAATCTGCTGTTTAAAGCATGTTTAATTATCGCTTTGGGACGGGGATCGTGATATCCAAGTCTATCACAATATTATCAAAAATTCTTATGCCAGCCCCCTTCAACAGTTGAGAATTTGGGATCTTTGAGAAGTGTACAACATGGCCTGGGAGGTTACCTGATACTGCTGTGACCACGATGCATTTCTCCAACAGGGGAAACTTAAATGCTGTGGTCCATGGAACATATCCATCCATTGCAGTCTGTGGGTCCGACCAGGGGGAAGTCTTCTTACATCCCAAGCATGGCAACACTTCATCTGTTAACTTAACATTTTACTCTAGAAAGTGCCCTAGTGAATTAAGGGGTGGTTTCCTTGGCCTTCACCTATTTGATGCGTCCCTCACCATGAGACGCCACAAATCATGTTGTGATACTTCATTTTGTTAACTGTGTCTATAAGCCCTTTGGGGAAAAAGGACTGAGAATGTTTTCTGACTGCCCTGCCTAAATTTTTGTCAGGAAAATAGAAAGTCCTTCCATGAGCCATGAAGACCATCTCACCCCAGGAATGACATAGGGGGCTCACGCAATGTTCACACTTTTGTACATATACCTTTGATATGTTTTTTGTTCGTCCCTTACAAGTCCATGACGTTTTCTGGGAAATTTACTGGCATAAATTTCCAGAAATCTGTTCAGGGCCGAGTGTAAGGGAGGACATTTGACTAATTATATATTTATAAATATATATGGCTGCTTCACTAACCACAGGTATGGACAAGCCCTCATGTATTCAACAACAATGTATTCTAAGCAATACATATATATATATAGCCACACTAGTGACACGAATAATGTAGTTATATTCACTTAAGCACTCACGTATATATATATATATATATATATATATATATATATATATATATATATATATATATATATATATATATATATATGTATCACATACACATGTATCTACAGTTGTATTCTTGTAAACTTAGAATCTTTGGTCAAGCCTTTCCGGCTAGAATAGAGAAAGGAACTTCCGCTAAGTCAGCTAAGGCAATTATGAATTCAAGGATCCAATTAAGTTCCTAAGCTTTGAGGATCACACACTAGCAATTAACGTGTGTCCAAGGCGTACCAGGGAGGCCTTATCTCAGCGTCTGGTGTTCGTAACTGTCAAAATGTCCAAGGACATAAGGATGATCCTACCCTCCCTGCCTGTGAGGGGAGGAGATCAAACGTACCAGTTAGAACTTCTAGGCAAGTGTCAGGAATACAAAATAAATGACCAAAGATGTCAATTAGTGTTTGATGCATGTAACAAATGTATATGACGTAAATTCGGATGGGCGGAGAGAAAAAAAAGTGCTGGAAAAACCTTATAAAAATATCTCCTTTCGTTTTCTGGGTGGACTTCTCACCACCAAAAAGTGTGGAAGTGCCCTGATTGATCAATCAATAAATTATTTTCTCGTCTCCTGAGACTCAGACTTGGTCTTTTGCAGCCCATGAAGCGCAGGCACGCTGGCACGGGACCCTCATAAATTTAAATTCCTTACACATGGGCTCCAGCTCCACTAGGAAGCACAGCCCCAGCAGAGCAGAAAGACAAGGGGAGGAGGGCCATCTCCTTTCACCACCACCCCACCACCCCAACGGTTTCCCCCTCATGCTGCACCTCTCCTGGCTGTGGGGTCCTAACCTGTGAGTAAAGGGAGTAAACAGAGTAATTCTTGCTTGCCCATCAACTGAGGAAGCCTTGCTCTCGGCGGAGCTCTGTGACCTGGGAGGAGAGGGCCTGGAGCCAGGGGGTCTCCAGAGTGAACGAAGGGAAGGAGCTCCTGGATGAACGTGCCCATGGATCGCTCTTAAGAGCATCGAAAGTCCAGACTGGACGGCAGGCAGGCCTGGCTCTGCTCAAAGTTCTCTTCTGGCTCTGCTCCAGTTCTCTTCTGGGTCTCAGAACTAAGGCTCTCAAACTATAGGAAAAGAGATTCCATTTGAACATTAGGGAGAACTTCCTGATGGTGAGAGCTGTTCGGCATAAGTGGAAGCTGCCCCAAAGGAGGACGGTGGAGTCTCCTTCTTTGGGGCGTTTAAGCAGAGGCCGGATGGCCATCTGTCTCAGGAGTCCTGTGATGGGGGGTTCCTGCATGGCAGGGGGTTGGTCTGGATGGCCCTCGAGGTCTCTCCCAACTCTATGATTCTTATGATTCTACAGAACATGCGAGGGCTTTGGCCTGTGACCTCTGGAGCCCTTGCCAACCAGGAGCCGCCACACTATTAGCCCAACAGCCTCCTCCTGTGTGCAACGGCCTGCCATCGGAGACCCTCCGCAGGAGCAGCAGCAATAGCAGCAGCACCAACAGGAGCCAAATAAAGGGAAGATGGGGGTGGGGTTTGAAAAGACAAAGCTTTCTCTTCTATGCCTCCCCCCTCCCATGTGGAACTTCCTGGCTGGCTCCATCTCGGTGGGGCTTTTCTGAGAAAGGGCCTCATTCGGCGGAAGGGATCCTGGAGGCGCCAGTAGGCAGGAGGCCCACATCATGCCCTATAGGCCAAAAATGGCCTGCGTGGCGTGGCGTGGCATGATGAGCCTTTGTTCCTAAATTTAGCTTTTGGATAGGAGGGACAGTTCAGCCCTGGGCGGGTGTGTCTCTCCTGCCTGCCTCTCCCTCCCCCCCTCCGACCTACCCCTCCCTACCTGGGCCAGGACCAATTTCGGAGGTCCCAGCCAGGCTTCAAGGGACTTGGCCCTTCAAGCAGGGGGGGGGAGAGAAGGGGAGGGGAGAGGCTGCCTTCGGCTCTGTGTTGTTTGGGCCACACACACAGCCTCTGGCACCGTTCCTGGCATGGCAGGGCACTGTCCTTGTGCCAGTGGGTGCAGGCAAAGGGGCAACAAGTGGACATAAGTAGGTATACCTGAGGTGCCCCCCCTCCAGTGTTTGCCTACTGTGAGCTCCCATGAAACACATTCAAGGGGAGGAGGTCACTGGGGGGGAGGGGGTCCAGGCAGCGAGCTCTTCCCAGGGGCTGCTGAGGCTGCCTCCTTGCTCAGCCCCCCCCCCAACCTGGGGCCCCACAATGGCCCAAAGGGCTGCATTTGCATTGTGGAAAAGTTTTACAGCAAGAAGTGGAGAGTCTGGAGGAGAAACTTTGGTGGGGAGGAATCCCTTTGTCTGCTGAGGGTTTTTTGTTGTTCACAGTGGGAAGCCTCTAGCCCACTTGAAGCCCGAGGGGGGGGGTAGCACTATGCACAGGGCAGTGACCCTGAGAGGTCACCCCTTCAAGGGTTAGGGTCAGTTCCCAGCACCAAACCCAGGTACTTTGGCCTCCGCTGCCCCTCACCCTGCCAGCCCTTCCCCCACCTTCACTGAGACAGATCTGCAGTTCAAGTTTTGCCCAGGTTGTGGCCAACAATGTTGGCCTTGCACATATTTAGGGTCCCTGCCTCCTTCACTAACCGGGTCACAAGGCGACAAGAGTGAGACACCCTGAGGCTCCTTCATTTCTGGGTATGATGATGGCTGCTCACTCTGACCCAAATGGACGGCTGTGGAATCTGCTGCATGGGGCCCAGAGTTGTCGTGGGAGAAGGACCAGCCCACTGCATCCCCATCCCACCCCACCCTCCAGAGTCCAATTGGTCCCGGGGCCGGATTCAGGGTCATCAAGGGGGCTCCCATCCCCCCAGGCTCTTGACCATCAAGGCGGTTGGCACATGAGGGGCAGAGGAGCTCTGGGCTCACCTGGAAGATGTCGTTGGCACACTTCCGGCAGAGGTTGTGCTGGCATGGCAGGATCACGACCGGCTTGGTGAACATCTCCAGGCAGATGGGGCAAATTAGCTGCTTCTCCAGGGTGTCCATGTTCTGCGAGGTCCCCAGCATCGGCTTGAAACCCACGGCAAAGTTCATCCCCGCGGGTGGCCTGGCCCTCCCTGTCCACTCGCTCTGAGGGGCTCCAACGGGTGGCCTCCCAGGGACAAACAGGCACACACGCCTGCCTGGCCTTCCAAGGGGTTTGCCAGCCCCTACCTGCCTACCTGTCCGTCCGTCCGCCCCAGCTCCCCTCTGGGATTCTTGAACCTCTCTCTCTCTCTCTCTCTCTCTCTCTCTCTCTCTCTCTCTCTCTCTCTCTCTCTCTCTGAGACTCTCAACCTAGTGGGCCTCCCTCCTGCCCAGCCAGCCTCTTCTCCCCAGCCTCTCCCTCCCCCACTGCTTAAGAAGCCACCCACCTCTGGCCATAGTCCCCCTGCCCCTCCCTTGCCCTGGGCTGGCTGGGGTATTTTTAGGTGGTCACATGGTCCCTATGGAATCCCAGCTGCCATTTTTGTCCCTGCCAGGGGGAGGGAGGCACAAGACAACAGCTGTCGCCAGCATCAGGTGACGCTTAGTCACTGTTCCCCAACAGAGCAGTGGTCATCGGGTAGGGAGGGGGGACCTGGCTCGGCCGGTGATCCCAGCATCTCCCCCCCCCCGTCTGCCCCAATTTCATGTCTTCAGCAGGCCTTCTTGGCACTCCATCCTGGCTGGAAGCTGCTGTCTCTTCTAGATCACAATCCAGAGAAAGCCTTCTGAGAAGGTGACGAAGACAGAGAAGGATGGACAGAGGGACAGCTGGGTGATGGGGTGGCTCCCCAGCCCCCTGGATCTTTTGCCCCTCCCTTCCATTCCCTGCCTCCAGGCGGTGCATCAGCTTTGTCATGATTCCTACCAAAGAGCTTTCTGGGGCCTCCCCCCAACACACACACACACTCTCCGCCAGATCCTTCTCAGCATCAAGGAGTTCCAGCTCTCCCCAGCTCAGCTCCAAACCCTCAGTTGCATGGATCCTGCCCAGGTGCCACTCAGGCCATCCATCCCAACAGAGAACCGCCGATATTTATGGCATTTTTAAAAGCTAAAGTGGAGGCCGTCCACCAGGACCTGACCCACCATTTACAAACAGTAGATTGAGCTGAGATGTCCAGCACATCGCTTTGCCCGGCGTTGTTCTCCAGCTTCCAACCAGTGACGCTGACAGAAGTGGACAGAGCCTTTGATCGCTGTTGGGCCACCACCTTCTCCTTGGATCCTTGCCCAGCCTGGTTAATAAAAGCAGCCAGGCCGACTACTAATGAATGGACCACAGCAATAATTAATGGGTCTCTCCTTGAAGGTAGGTTTCCCCCGGTCCTCAAGGAGACATTCATTAGGCCCATTCAGAAGGGAAAAAAAAACTAATGTGGCAACAGACCAAATTGGTAACTATAGGCCTGTTGCCGATAATTCCTATACAAGCAAGTTCCTGGAGAGGGTGGTGGCAGACCAGCTTCAGGGTCTTCTGGATGACATAAATGCCCTCGATCCTTTTCAGTCGGGTTTCAGCCCATACCTTAGCACAGAAACGGCATTGGTCGCTCTGCACAAGGATCTTCTGAGGGAGTCCAACAGGGGCAAGACGTTTGGTCTCTCAGCAGCCTTTGATACAACTGACCACGGTATCCTCCTGGGGAGGCTCACCCAGTTGGGGACTGGGGCACTGCTTTGCAGTGGTTCCGCTCCTTCTTGGAAGACCGTCCCCAGTGAGTGTAGCCCCTTGGTCCCTCAATTGTGGGGTACCACAGGCGTCAGTCCTCTCTCCCATGCTCTCCAACATTCATATGAAGCTGCTGGGAAGGGTCACAAGGGGGGTATGGAGCTTTGTGTCACCAATATGTGCATGGCACCCTTTCCATCTTCTGCAGTGGATGCCATTTCATCCTTTGAGCGCTGCTTGTTGGCCGTCTTGGATTGGACGGGGCCTAACAGGCTGAGGTTGAAGCTGGGCAAGACGGAGATCCTGCATGTGAGGCCTCCTGGGATCTGCGGGTTGGGGAACTCCTCACTTTTGGGGGGCTGACTCTCTCCGCAAAGGATGGGGTCCGCAGTTTGGGTGTCCTGTTGGACCCAGCACTTACCATGGAAACCCAGGTGGCGTCGTTGGTCTGTTCCGCTCATTATTAACTGCAGAGGATTGCCCAGCTGCGGGCCCTCCTTGACGTCAGGGCATTAACTGCATTGGTTCATGTGCTTGTAATCTTGAGAATAGACTACTGCAGTACTCTCTGTGTGGGGCTGCCCTTGAGGTTAATGCGGAGATTGCAGCTAGTGCAGATGACAGCTCCCAGACTTTTAAAAGGGCAAAAAAGGCACCAATGTATTACCCTGTGCTGGCAGCTCTGCACTGCTTGCCAGTACACTACCACATTGACTTCAAGGTTTTGATGTTAACATGCAAGGCCCTAAACAGTTTGGGACCTCAGTGTCTGGCAGAGTAGCTCCTCCCCAAAATAATTGCCTGGATCACCTGTGCTAGCCAGGCAGAACATCTGGGAGTTCCAACTCCAAGAGAGGCCTGAAAAGTTGTAACAAGTAGTAGGGCCTTCTTAGTGGTTGCTCCCCAGTTGTGGAATCATCTGCCTCCAAAAATTCGCCTGGCACCCTCGCACCAAACCTTTAAGAAGCTACTGAAAACTTGGCTCTACAGAATGGCCTTTCCTGATTTCTCAAACATCTAGTAAGACACTATTCTTCTTTTTTCCTGTTTCTTATTTAATCAATTAACCTGGTTATTTTTACTTTCATTTTAGCTTATTGTTTTTGCTTTATGTAGTTACATTTTTAATATTATGTTGTTTGCATTTCTGTTATTTAAAATGTGTTAGTTATAATGCTATTCTATGTTGTAAAATGCCCAGAGTAGCCTTAGGGCTAGATGGGCGGTATGAAAGTCAAATAAATAAATAAATATGAATCTTGCAACTTTCCCAGGAGGTCTTCCAGCGTCTCTGTTTAAAAGGGAAAGGAGAAAAAGGAAACTGAAGAGAGGAGCCAGTGGGATTCCTGGGCAGTACCTGGCAAATGCTCCTGGCAAGCCCAGACCCCTGCCAGGGGAGGAGGGCGCTGGGCATCCTCTCCCTTCTGCCTCAGCAGGGAAGTCTGGGGGAGCCACAGCCTTGAGGGGACCTCCTCAGGCTGGGCAGAATGCAGAACATAGGTTTAAATGCTGTCCCCAGCGCCAAGTGCCTAATTAGTTGCCATGACTGGCACCTCAAAGGTGACCCACTCCAGCCCCTTTCCACTTCCGTGGCACCTGCTGCCACAGCCATCTGGCTGGGTGGCCTCTGCTTATAGAGAAAGGGGGTTAAAGCAGAGGCCTGGGAGGATCCTTGCGACTGGCAAGGGGTCCTCTCCTGTGCTACCCCTTGCGTTTGCAGGAAGCCCTTCTGGGCAGGACTGGGGCACCTGCTTTTGACTGTGCTTGGGAGCCACTTGACTTGCATCTTCCTCTCTGGAGAAACACAGACTAAACCAGCTCCACAGGTTGGAGATCTTTGAGCTTAGCAGGCATCTGAAAAATCAACATTCTGCTGACCTTCTTCTCCAAGAAAACACGGTGAGTTCTTTCTACTTTTCCTCGGGTGGGGCAGGGGATGGGGCTTCTGCTTTCTTTTCTCTGGACCCATCCCAGTTTGCCACAGTCAATTTCAAGACAGGGTGCCCAGAAACCAAAGCAGAACAGGGCCCTTCTGTGGCTGGGACAAGCCCTTTCTGGGTTGCCACATTCCCCAAACCCCCACGGCTCCAGTCCAGATGGCAGTTCCCAGAGACCTCCCCCGAGGCCTTTCTGCCAGGGCTGCTTCCAAATTAAGGCTCCCCCTCCCTGCACTCCCAGTTCTATGGGGCAGAACTGCCCCAGCCTCCCAAGTCAACTGCCCTGACCTGTCCCACACCTGGACCATCCCTCCCACAACAGCTCCGCACCTCCTCCGCGCTGCAAAGACAGACAAGCATGGCCTCTCTTTCCTTCAGAAATGTTTAATTGAGTTGATATATCGCTAACAAAGTTCTTTTGTCACAGTGTGAAAAGGGCCCCTTCTGGAGGACCCCGCCCCTGCCCCAACGGACCTGGGCGAGGGGAGCCCAAGGGGCCAGTTCTCCGACGGCAGAGCTCCAGGAGGGGCCGGCAGCTGGGCCAGCCCACGACCCCCCCAAGCAAGCAGCAGGGCCCCCACACCTCAAGCTGGCCCCTCAGCAGCAGTTTGGCACCAACGCATGGCCAGGAGAAGGGCTCCCCCACATGGTGTGTGTGCACTTGGGTCCTGGCTAATGCCATAGCCGGCTCATAGGAGGGAAACCTTGGCTGGGCAGGGAGAGGAGAGAGGGCCACTGCACAGCCATCTCCCCACCCCCATCCCCACAATTTGGGGGAAAGATTGACAGGCAGATGACATCCCAGCCCCAAAGAACCCACACACACACCCAGCGAGGAGGTGGGTGCAAGAAGCCATTCCTCCAACCATGATCTGGGGCTGCGCTTCTTCCCTTGCCTCTCCGTCTTCCCCCGAAAGCCAGCAAAGCTACAAGATCCGGGCGAGCCCTTGGCTGTGTTCCCTGAGAAGACTTGTGCCATTTGGCCACGTGAGGCAATCACCCCGGGACATCCCAGTTCAAGTGGAGGGGGGGGTCTTTGCCCCAAGTCTAGTGGGAGGTCTTCCTCAGCTAGTTGGGTCCGGGGCATCTCTGGAATGGCTGCATAAAAGGGGGAGGGCAGTGCTGTGACCGGCAGCTGGACTCTGCTGGGAGAAAGGGAGCAACAATAAGCAGAGCTCAGCCTCCCATGACCCATCTCTGCGCATGAGGAACAAGGAACTTTGCCCAGAAGCAGCAAGGCCATGTGGCTGCGCAAAGACCCCCCTACCTGTGGCCCTTGGACCCCCAAAAGGGCCAGTCCCAGAGCCAGGAGATGGAAGCATGGCTCTGCAAGAGGAAGGGGCAGATGGGGTGGGGGGAGCCGCAATCCAGAAGCTGGCCATTCCCAAAGGCAGCCCCTGAGCAAGGGGGCCTGCTGCAGTGGGGAGAAGCAGCTGAGGGAAAGATCCACCAGCAACCCAGGCTCTGGGTCTGAAGTGAGGGGACCAGGGCTGGCAGGTGGCATGTCACAGCTGGGGACATAGAGGCTAGGAAGCCCCCAACCCCACCCTACCCCACCCCCTGCATGGGCACAACCCCCTAGGCCTATAATCCTGCAGGGGTCCCTTGCTGCCTTGTCATGGGACAAGGGAGCAGAGCCAAGGGGGGCGGGGCTTACTTACAAGGTCACGGCTTTGTGTTCTGAGTCTCGTCAGTGGTGTGAAGGGAAGCGCTGGGGGTGGGCTGCAAACGGATGGCATCAGCACCTAGAGGGCATGGGAGCAAGCAAGTCCACTAATGGCTCTAGGCAGGTGGGGCTCGAGGCTCCACTCCCCCATGGCCGAAGGTGCAGTAGAGTTGTGAGTCTCACCTCTAGGCTCAGAAAGAGAGACTCCACCAACCCTACCTAGAAGCAGCGCCCCCCCTGGCCACCGCCACCAAAGCGGCCTCTTTGGCAAACAAGTCACCAGCCTCACCTCCATCCTCTGCACGGATCTGAGCCTCCAGGTCTTCTGGGTTGACATACTTGTAGGCCTCGTCTCCCTCTTCAGGCGGGTGGCACTTCCCACAACAGAAGCAGCAGCAGCAGCAGCAGCAGCAGCAGGTGATAAGGCTGCAGCACACCATCAGCGGCTAGAGCACAAAAGGAACTGCTGAGTCTCCCACAGTGGCCACACCACCTCAGACCCCTGAAAGGATGGGGCAGGGATCACCATGCCTCCCCCACACACACCTTGAACCACCATTTGGACATGAGGAAGTAGTACTTGACACTCTCCTCTCCAAACTGCTCGGAGACGTACAGGCCCATGGACCCGTAGGCATCGTAGATGCGGCGCTTGTTCTCATCGCTAAGCGTCGTGTGGGCACTGTTGATCTCCTTGAACTTCTCTGCCGCCTCAGGGTTGTCCGGGTTCTTGTCTGGGTGGTACTTCAGGGCCAGTTTCCTAGGGAGGAGGGGTTGCAAAATACAAGATGGCCCAACTCCCTTACGAAAACACAGGCCCAAGTCTACAAGAGCTCAGCCAGAGTGTGGACGTCAGAATACAACGGAGACTGCCACAAATCAGAAGTGACATGATGAAATGTTCCTTATTTTTCTGCCCATGTTTAAGATGAATCCACTCCCCCCCACACACACAACTTCCAATTTCACAACTGCACCGTTCTCTCTTTAGCCTACTTCTACATATAAGATGACAATTTTCAGTCCAATAATTTTAAACAAAAATATAGTCTTATGTGTAAAAAAATACCATATATATAATAACAATCTTTAGCCATCTGCACAGTAATCTGATTCTGATCTTGCTAGAAAACCAAGCGCCTTCCCTCTTGCTTCCAGCCCTGATTGGGCAAGACCTATTATTCCCTGCTGAATGACTTGAAGCTGCCTTTGTGGTGAGCCGACTGCTGGCTTTGTCAAACTCTGAGGCAAACTCCTGCTCAGTTTCAGTCCTGTAGACTAAGTTCTCCACCCACCTGCGGTTGTGCTTGCTTTCCCCCTCTTGTATTCCAGGCACTGGTACTGATGGTGAGAAACACACCTCCTTTCCGTGTGCAATTAAAGACCCAGGCAGGCATCCTCAAATGACGCCACCTTTGAACTTCTGAGATCAGTGGGCACCTACCTTCCCTGCCCCACCCCAAGCTGAGCAGCAATGTCCTGCCACCTGAAGGGCCAAACCCTGGCCCAGATAACAGAGGCTGAATTGGCAGCCTTTGCCCTGCTAGCCTTTGCACCCCAGGCCCTTGCAAAGGTTCCTCCAGAGCAGGTGGAGCCTGGCGAAGTCAACACAGCCCCCCCCCGCCCCCAAGGGTGCCCAGTCATAGGATGCTGCCCCTGCTTCTTGGCTGGTTGGTTGGGGGTGGGGGTGGCAGAGATCTTCCCAGCCAAGAAGCAGGTGCTTCGTTGGGCCTTCAAGGGGGAAAAGCCTGAGAACTTCTCCCTCCTCCTCCCACCTCCAGCAAGGAGACGGCTACTGACCCAGGGACGCTCTCTCGGGGCTGTTGAGGGAGTGGACGTGGACATGTCAGGAGGCCTGGCCTCTAAAGGAAGGTCGTGCACCCCCCCCCCACGCCAGGCTCCGAGATCGCCTGCCTCAGGGCTTAAAGGGCTTGGGCGGGATCCCTGCCTGCCTCCCCCACCGCCACCCCGCGGGTCCGCCCCCCTCCCTCCCTCCCTCCCTCCCTCTCCAGCTGCCAAAGGGCTGGGGCACCTGGCCTTCTGGGGGGCGGCGGCGGCGGCGGCGGGAGGGGGGGGGGCGACCGGACATACCGGTAGGCCTTCTTGACCTCCTCCGACGAGGCACCTTTCTCCAAGCCCAGGACGCGGTAGAGGCTCTCCCCGGCCCGGGACATCTTCCGCTGGGGCCGCCCGGCGTCGGCCATCTCGCTCCACGGAGGGGGCAGGCGCGGCCTCAGGCGGCAGCTGGGCGGAAGCGGCGGGGGCAAAGGGGCAGGAGCAGCAGCGGCCCCGGCATCCCCGAGGAGCCTGCGGAGCCATGAGAGATTAGCAGGAGGAGGAGGAGGAGGAGGAAGAGGCGTCACGAAGGCCCAGGCCGCCTCCAGGGGAACCAGGAAGAGGGGGAAGAGGGGGAAGAGGGTGACCGGGACGGGACGGGCGCCCCACCCACCCAGGCCCGCCCGCCTGACTGCCTGCCCTCCGCCCTGCCAGGTAGGAAGGAGGGCGGGCGGGCGGGCGAGGGTCGCGCGCGCGACGCAGCGTGACGTCACGCCCCCCCCTCCCGGCGCCCTTCCTTCCGCCTACCTGGCCCGGCTCCGCGTCCCCCTTCCTTCCTTCCTTCGCTAACTCGCCGGCTGCCCCGCGGGGGGAGTGGGGGAAGAGCCTCCGGCTGCCTGACTCTGCTCCCTCCCCGCGCACTCCCGGAAGTGTTTCGGGCCCCGTCAGGGCCGTCCGCTTCTGAGCATGCGCGCCCGGCAGCCGACTGGCCCTTCCCCCTTTCCATCCGAAGGAGGTAGACTTATGGTCAAGTAGACTCGCCCGCAGGGCGCGACTTCAGGGTTCCTCTCCTCCCCTCCCCCTCCCTCCGAGCAGGAAGGGGGAGCCGGGGGTGGCGGGGACCGGAAGGCTGGGGCTCCGGGGCCGCCAGGCGTCAGGGCTCTCTGCACATGTTCCGGGGATCGGGGGACGCCCTCCGGAGCCCGAGCGGGACGTGGGCGATGTCCTCGGCGTGGAGGGAAGCCCTTCGCCCGCCATCTGGGAGTCATGACCCACCCCTCCAGGAAAAGACGTCCTGTGGTCATGAGGCCACTTCCAGATAAAACTCACCAGGAGGACGGAGAATCTGCACAGACTTCGCCCCCCCCCCCCACCAACGCCCAGCATGCACAGAGGAAGGGTGCCTGGACAACCCCCCCCCAAGAAAGGAAAGAGCAAGAGGGGCGCTGTAGATGTTTATTGTCACATAGAAAAGCAAGGGAGGCAGCCAAGTACAGGACAGAGGGAGGGGGCTAGGGCAAGCGTGACAGCACCTCCCAGCCTCTGGAGGAAGGCCCCCACCTCATCCACTCCAACGTGGTCCCAAAAAAACACATTGTGCAGCCCATGGGGGGCTGTGGTCCCAAGAGGCTCTCAAAGGCAGGGAGGGATGGGGGCTCAGCAGCCCCTTTGCCCCCATCAGAAGGCAGCCAGGAGTCCAACGGGGAAGAGCCCGCCAGCCCTACCGATGCCAGCTGGCCTTGGGAAGGCTGACAACCAAGGAGGACCCCCAATAAATAGCCAAAGGAAGGAGATGAGGTGGCAGCAATGGGGGTCCAGCTTCTTCGCCCACCTCTGGCCCCTCAGTAGGGCTTGGGGCCGTGCTCCTGCCAGACGGCTGCCCCCACAACCCTTGCTTGCCCTCATGTCACGGGGGCAACATGGTCGTACTTTGCAGAGTGGTGCCCCTAGGAGGGGAGGCCCTGCCGGCAGGGCCAGATCAGCAATCCATGCTGTTGTCGCTCTCAAAGCAGGGCAGGGGCCCGTCCGTGCCAAAATATCGGTCTCCGAAGTTGCCTGGAGAAACAAAAAGCGACAGGGCTGCCAATTCCACCAGGGAAGGAAAAGGCTCAGGAGGGAGCTCCCTCCCCCAGGGCTCCAGCCCCTCTCGTCCACTTCAGCAAGGGTTGGGTGGACACGCACGGCCGGCAGGCAGCTGGGACCCACCAATGCCAGGTATGATGTGGAATTCCTCGTTGACTCGCTTGTCCACGGCGGTGGTGATGATGCGCACGCGGGGGAAGGCATAGGCCACAGAGTGGACGCCCATCTCTGCCATCAGCAAGGACAGCAGGAAGATCCGGTCCTCTTGCACGTCGTGATCCTGTGAGCAGAGATAGAGAGACCCTTGCGAGCGGGAGTAGCACGAGGCAAGGCCCCAAACAGAGTGCCCCCCCCTCCTTGGGATCTGGTGTCCCAAGTGTCTGCTGCCCCTCCCCCAGCCCAGACCAAGGGCGGCCCAGACGTACCAGCAACACACGCACAGCCATCATTGCAGCTGCCCCGGTGGAGACGGTGCTGTCCATCAGGATGACGTAGTCTTCGCTGATTTCCTTGGGCAGCCGCAGGTAGTGCAGCTGGGAAGAGAGCAAGCAGGGGGTGGCTCAAGCGGGCTGCTGCCCAGAGCCCCTGCCCTCCATCCCCCAGCCCCAAGAGGCCCATTGTTTCACGCTCTACCTCTGGCTCCCCCGTGTCATGGTTGGTCTGGATGAGAATTTTGCCCAGGCGAATGTCCTTGCAGACGGCCGTGAGGGCCTGCTCCATTGTCTCCCCCGCGCGCAGGATGGAGACGCCGGTGATCTGGGAAAGGAGATGGCAGCCAGGGCTGAGAGTTCGGCCCTTGGCAAACAAGGGCCTCTCTCTCTCTCTCCACAAGCTCAGCTAAAGTGCACCGGAGGGTCCCACTGTGCAGCCCTCAAGGCTGGCAAGGAGAAGAACAGAGTGGTCGTCCAGGAGCTTCCCTTCTGTGTTTGACCCCTCTGGCTGCTCCCCGCCCCACAAGCCTGCATGTCCTGCCCCCCACTCCCCACAACCCTTCAGGGAGGCCACAACTCACTCGCTGCCGGTGGAACCGCTTCCCCTCGTACATCGTCCCCTGCGGTGTCTCCACGGTCACCGGCTGCAAAAGCCAAGGAGGGGAGAAGGAAGTGGGGGTGGGTGGGTAGGAACGGAGCCAAGCCCAAGTGTGAGGTGGCACAACCAACACCAGCAGCAGTGGTGGTGGTGGTGGTGATGGCACCAACTGTAAGGTCACCTGCGCCTGGGCACCACCTTAGCCCAGCAAGTGCTCCAGAGCATAGAGGAGAGAGCCTGGGGTTCTTCCCCACCCCTCCAGCTCAAGGTCAGAGCACTTCGTACAGCATCCAGGTAGCCCTCCCAGGAGAGACTTGTGTACCTTGAGCGGCAGGAAAGAGAGAGCATGCTCAATCAGCAAGCGCATGAGACGCTTGGAATAGAAAATGAATTCATCCCTGCTGGTGTCCTTGTTCCTGGGGGTGAGGGGGGAAGCAAGCAGAGGCAAATGACCTTAACTCTTTAGGGCCCAGACTCCCCTCCACAGCCTCCTACGGCTGGCCACAACCCACAACCCCACCCATTTATTTCCAGGCCACACTGGGGCTCCCTGCTCTCGCCCCCACCTGAACCCAAAGAGACAGAGAGAGAGAGAGACACCCCTCCACCGGTGCCACACACCTGATGATGGTGTGCATCCCACGGACCTGTGGTGTGTTCTCCAGGACACTGAGGGTCTTGGGCAGTGGCTGCCCCTGGTGAGCTGAAGCCAAGGCTGCTCTGTGGAGAGGCAGAGGGTGAGGAGGCTCTCCAGATGGCAGCAGCCCCTCCTGCTCCTGCGAGGAGGAGGAGGAGGAGGAGGAGGAGGAGGAGGAGGAGGAGGAGGAGGAGGAGGAGGAGGAGGAAAGAGTGGCCCAGAGGAAGATACCACCACTGCCACTACCAGGATCTCCAGGGCCAGGCTTCTCAGCCCTCACCAGGGAGGACAGCCCAGCGCCCGGAGGAGCAGCCTTGCTGTCCAATAAGTGGAGGTGGCATGTCACACTGCCAGGCCCCGTTGCCACCTCTCATTGTGCCCAGCACACCCCCAACCACAAAAGGAAGAGACATCTATTAGAAAGATAAAACCCCAACCCCCCCCCCAGGTGGAACTCACTTGGGGCCTGGAAGCACCTTCAGGGGCCCTGGCCAGCTCCAGACAGTCCCCCCCCCAGCCTCAAGAAGAGGCCAGAGCAACTGCCTGCGTGCTAGTTAAGTGCTGCCCCCTCCCCCTCTCAAAGAACCCCAGAGCAACCCTTTTGCCTGGAGCAGGGGCAGGGACACCCAGAGTCTCTGGACTGAAGCTGTCAGCCCCCAGCCCCCCCAGCCCCACCCCTTGCTGCAGGGTGCTGCTCCTTTGCAGGGAGAGGACCGCCAGCCTACCTGACTGTGATTTCACGCTGGGCAGAAGGAGCGCAAACAGCAAAGCCACACCAGGGCAGGGATGGGGTGGCAGAGGGAGGAGATAAAAACACAGAACAGCCAGTCACAGGCCATCTCACCGCCACGGGCCCACACCACCACCCAGCCCCACAGTCAGAGATGGAGGCACCTTCCAGTCTAGAACACTGAGGCACAAGCACCAGTCTGGGTGGACCCTGGCAAGGCTGATTAGCCCCCAAGGGTGGCTCTCCTAGATGGGCAGGTAGTCAAGGGAGGACCCTCACCTTCTCCAGTTGGCTGTGCACGTGCTGGACAATCAAGTCCAGAGCGACAAAGTTCTCACCCCCTGCAAAAAAAAGGGGGAGGGGGAGCAAAGAGCTGTCAATCACTTCCTGGCCCACCCACCCACCCAAATGCACAAGGAATGGGGTGGTGGGGGTCTGGAACTCTGGGGGAGGCAAGGATGCAGACACAAGATGTCCACTACAAACACCCTTCCCCAGCCACAACCCCAAACAACTGGGAACGGCCACCCTCTCCTTATCTGGGGGGCACTCGGCATTGCACCACTCATGCCCTTCCTGGAGCCCTGCTCAAAGCACACACAAACACCCTCGGACCTCCTTAACCCCTCACCGACAAAGGAAAAGGCTGAGGACAGGATGTCTCCCTTCCACACCCCATCCGTGGGGATTTTGCTCCCACAAAAGGAACGGAGGAGGAGGAGGAGCTCTCCCTTTCTTGCTACCCCCACCCCCAATCCCTGCTCCATTAGTTTTAAAAGCTCACATCTGGCTGGGAGAGAGACAGAGAGCTGAGGTTTCAGGAGGGGAAAGAAAGATGGCCCTTCCCTCTCCCAATGACTCTCCCTCCCCCACCCACCTGCCACCCAGCACAGCAACGAGATGAACAGGAAAGGCACCTTCCATGAGAATCCCATAAGTCTGGCCACTCTAGTGATGAGGGGAGGCCTCAGGGGCTCCCCCCCCCAAGCCTCCTTCCCTTCCACTCAGAGTGGACTGGATGAAGGGCTGGGGACACAGGACGGCTCTGCTGGACAGCCTTCATCTCCCCCCCCCAGCCGCCGCCTGCTGACCTCGGGGCACAACAATGTCAGCTGCCTGCATGGTGGTCTCAATGTATTGCTCAAAGGCTGGCTTCACAAACATGCTGTACTGCTTGATGACGCCGGCCACGTCCCGGCCACGCTCCATGATGTCACGCTTCAGCCGCCGGACCAGCCGGATGTCGGAGTCTGTGTCGACAAACACCTTCATGTCCAGGAGCTGCAGTGGGTCCGGAGGAAGGCAGTTGGAGGGGGGTGAGAAAGGAGGGGAATTCTGGTCACAGGCACCTTGGGGTTCCTCCCAAAACCCAATCCGGAAGGCCTCGCTCAGCCTCTGGGCATCTCCTCAGTGAGGACAGGCCTGGCAGCCACCCAGCAGGGTCACCACAGCCCAGTACCTGCAGCAGCTCCTTGTTGGCAAATGCCAAAATGCCCTCGAACACAATCACATTGGCCCCATAGATTGTTTTCTGCCAAAAGAGGAGGCAAGAAGTGTCAGTGGGGACCACCAGTCCAAGTGGCCCCCTTTCTAATGGGAGGGCAGCAGCCTGGCGCTCCCTCTGCTAGGCCGCCTCGCTCCCACAGAGGCAAACAAATAACTAGCATTTATCTGTGGAGTGATCCTGATTTTCCACAGGTGCAGATGCCCTCAGAGACACACGCAAGAGGAGAGGTGAGCCCCCAGCAGCTGCTCAAAAGCAGGCAGCATGCCACCCTTAGCAAGGCATTCAGTGAATGCAGGAGCAGCAGCAATAAATCTGTGGCAAATCTGCGTGGAACCTCTCCAGCGATCGCATTGCCCTCTGTCCCTCACCCTCTGCTCACAGAGAACCCCTCCAGGCCAACACAGGGCCCCCACTGTGCCTTCTGGGCACCTTGGGTCTACTAGGGCCATCGGCCCTGAGTCCCTGCGGAAACAGCCAAGCACCCACCACCAGCAGAAATGCTTGAGAAGAGGGAGGGGGCGGGGCAGGCACAAGACAGGCAATGGCGAGCGGAGGGGGGGGACCTCTCATCTGGCAGTGACAGGACAAAGAGCACTTGGGGAGACCTCCTCTGGGAGGCCCTGCCTCTCACTCCCCAAAGGCCCAGCAACAGGCACTCTGCAGGCACTCTACCATGCTGGGGATCCTGGCAAGCCTTTTGTTGCTGAAAGAGGTCCGGGCTGCTGTTTCCCACCCACATTTCAGCCCTCCATTTGCCCAAAAGGAGAGTCCATGGCACAGCACCACCAAGTGAGCAGCCAGAAAAAAACACACCCAGGCCAACTATCCCAGGATGAGGAAATCCACTGTCGACACAGACACACCCAAGCCAGCCTCACCCAAAGGCCACCTGGCTTTCCTGGCAGAGGCCTGGTGGCTTTGCACGCTAAGAGCCACTGAGACCCAGAAACACTTTTCTCCCAAAGGCCAACACACCACCTTCTCTCCCCGAATCCACCCCCAAGGCATTACTCAACGGCTGGCACTTAAAGAAAGTAAAAACTTACAAGGGGACTCGCTCGCTCAGGCCTGCAACCAGCAAAGAGGTCACTATCATACAAGGCCCCAATCCAACCAGGGATTGCACAGAACAGCACCCTGCTCTCCAGGTGCAGAGCATGGCTGGAGTGTGTGTTATCACAACTGCCTCACTTTGGCAGGCATCCCAGTCCCATGGCCAGGACCTCAGTTCTCAGGGAAAGGCCTGGGGCATCGTTCCCCAGAGGCACCGTGGTGCCTGCACAGCCCCACCCTCACATACCCACTCCTTGTGCCGGCTGTGAGTGGTGAAATCGTAGACAGGCACTTTCACGCTCTTGCCTTCCTTCAGTTTCCTCAGGACCCCAATCAAGAGGTCAAAATCGAAGGCGTCCGGGTGGTCAAAGTTGTACTCGTGACGTGCGGCCTGCTGCTGCTGCTCCTTGTTCAGCACCTGGGACAGCGGCAGGGAGGGGAGGACGGGGTCACTTGGGCCCCACCAGGTCTCTAGGCTCCCAGAGACCTTGGGGAAGCCTGAGAGGAGCTGGGGGAGCAGGTGGGGGGGCAGGGAACACACTGAGGCTGCTTGCCTTGTAGAAGCTGTCCATGGAGAGGAGAACCACCCAGGGCACGTCCAGAGCCTCAATGATCTTGTTGGCCACTGTCGTCTTGCCAGATGCACTTCCACCACAAAGGCCTGAAAGGACATGGGGAGGGGAGGGGAAGGCGTGGGGGGGGATCTCAGAAAGGGGCAGGGGGGAGGCAGAATGCATAGGGGCCTTGGGGTCCCGTGCACTAGAGAGGGAGCTGGGTGGCTGCGGGGGGGGGGGTCGGAAAGGGATCCCCTACTGCACCTCCTTTGGCCAGCAGGAAACCCCCCCCCGTTAGCAGGACTCCCTCCTAGTCAAGGGTGGAGCTTGCAATGCTCTTCTGCCAGCCCTGCTCTGTGTATGTGTGTCTTGGGGTGGGATACAGCCCACCCCTCCCCAACTACAGGGCTCTGGGGCTCTCTTGGGGAAGGGGGGGCTAATGGGGAGGGACGAGCTCCAAGGGAGCCTCCGCCGGGGCCCGACCCCCCTCCCTCCGGCTCACCAATGACGAAGGCCTCCTTGAAGGGGGTGCCGGCCTCGTCGTACCAGGGGGGCCGCCCGGCCGTGTAGATGGTGCGCGTGCTGGTCCGCAGCAGCGGCGGCTCCGTCTTGGACTGGCTGGTGGTGCGCTTCCGCGGGGAGAGCGACGGCGCCAGCGGGAGGAGGAGGCGGCACGAGGAGGAGGAGGAGGAGGAAGAAGAGGCGCGGCTCTCCCGGGCGGCGGCGGAGGAGCAGCTGCGGCGGCGGAGAGGGAACAGGCGGGCGAGGGCGCCTCTGAGCATGGGCAGAGCGCCCCGGGAGCGGCTCCCCGCCCTCCCGGAGGAAGCGACCCGCCAAGCTCCCTCCTTCCCTCCCTCCCTCCCTCCACACGCGGCGCTCCCTCACCTGCCCCCCCGCCGCCGCCGCCGCCCCTCCGCGCCCGGAACCGCCGCCGCCACCACCTCCACCGCCGCCGCCGCCGCGCCTCCCGAAGCCGCCATCTTGGCCGCGCTCCCGCCACTCGCCCCTCCTCCCTCCTCCCCCACCTCTGGAGCCGCGGGGCCTGCCGGGAAGGGGCGGATCCCGAAGAACCTCCCCGGAGCCCAGGGGAAACTACGCTTCCCGTCGGGCACCGCGGCGGCGGGAGCTCGAGGACCCTGCAGGTGGCGAGCGGCCTCCAGGGGGCGTCTCCTCCTCCTCCTCCTCCCGCGGCCGAAAAGGGGGCAGGAAAACGAGGAGGGGATTGGGGGGGGCGCTTCTTCCCGGGCGGCGGCGGCGGGGGAGAAAAGGCGCGCCGCTCCCTCTCCCCCCTCCTGCCCTCCCTCGGGGTGGGGGTGGGGCGTCCTGGCGCTTAATCCCGGGCTTCCCTTCCCCTCCCCCCGCCTGCTCCGAGCCCGCCACCTGCCCCGTGGAAGTCGGAAGCCACCTCTCCATCATGTCGGGGAACTTGGGGGGGAAGGGAGGGAACCCCATTTTCTGCCGAAGGTTTTTGCCGGGCGCCTTCCGGGAGCACACATACAATCCACTACGATTAAGACGTATTCGGATTTAAGAACAGGGAATTGATGGGGTGTCTTTTAGCATTAGAAGGCAACATTGCAGCGAAAGTGTACGCGAGCAATTAAAGAAAAGAGTACAAATTCCATGTACAGTGGTACCTTGTATAAAGGAATTAATTCGTTCCAAATGAAATTATGTTAAGCAAGTTTTCCTTTATACAAATTTCCCATAGGAATGCATTGAAAATGGAGTAATCCCATTTTAGGTTGTACGGATTTTCCCCATAGGCGATTGTGTGAAGCAAATTTCCCCTATTTCCAGAATTTTTTATGTTGTACAGATTTTATGTTATACAAGCTGTTTGTTATACAAGGGTCCACTGTACTGTAATACCGGACGGTAGACCATCTGAAAGTTATGAGGGATGGGAACTAACAACTGATAACATAACTATGATTCTATGATTGTAATCACTCTTACCAGAAAGCCAGTCCATGTTTGACTGATCTCTTCACAAATGTAAGCAAAGGAAACGGATTTTATTATTTCTCTCACTAATGTCTCGGATTCAGTTACTGAGACTGTAAGTGCCCACTTAATGAGAAAGGGGGTGGATTGCTCTGGGGAGCTTGAAACTATTCTGTTCTGTGTATCTTTCAGTCCTCCAGATGTTTTGGATTGTTTCAACTCCCAGAATTATTGCCAATGATCAACTCTATTGCCAGTGATCAAAGACTGTGGGAGTTTGGGTCCAAAACATCTGGAGGGCAGGGGTTCCCCACCTCTGAATTAGTGGGATACCGCGGGGAATAAAGCAGGGTTCCCTCTCCTCCCTGGTAAGTCTGGCGCACCTGCACAAGGGCATCCACCGAATTCTGGATGTTTTAAGACTAAGGCCCTGGGGCGGATGCGGCCCCCCAGGGTCTCTAATCTGGCCCCCAGGACCAATCGCAGCCCCCCCCACCTACCCCAGGCTTTGCAAGCAAGCCAGCCTCCGCAGCTGCTTCTATTGCTGAGGTGGGCTATGTCGCTTCCCCCACTCCCTCCACCCACCGCCCAGATGATCCTCCACCGTTCAAAGTGGGAGGGCCAGGGCAAGGTCTCCTGCTCCCCCCCACCCGCCGCCCAGATGGTCGAGGCAGGGGCTGTAGCCAAGCGGGGAAATTTAAAATGTGGGCGTTTGGGGGGGGGCGGACTGTGTTCCAGCCCCCAGTGGTGTCTTGGGGGTAGCGGACCAGCCCGCTGTTTGAAAACTTTGAGGACCCCTGTTTTAAGTCAATCCCTTTAGGCCTGCCACAGAACTTGAGTTCCCCGCCCCTCTGCTAAGTGCCCAGCAGCGGGATGGCTAGACTATTCCGGCGGTGGGCCGGACTAAGCCAGGGGATTCTCGGGGGTCGTTCGGTGGATGGAATAAGTTGGGGGGGGGAGCCAGCCAGGCCACGTCGTCCCCCTGGAGAAACGGCAGGCTGCTCTGGTGGTGCGGCTTCTCTGACTCATTCGCGGGTTGGAGGTCCCTTTGGGCGGCCAGGGCAGTAGAGCGGCCAGGAAAATGAGAGGGCTTTCCCCTCCGAAGGCTGCGGGTAAAGGAGGGTGGCCGCCCCTGTCCGTGGAGACCGGCGAAGTGCTTTCTGGCCCCGGGTTTGGCCTTGGTCTGGCTGTCGTCTCCCACGTGGCGGCGGAGTTCTGCTTGTTAGATCGGCACCGGCAGCGCTGTGTGTGTGTGTGTGTGTGTGTGTGTGTGTGTGTGTGTGTGTGTGTGTGTGTGTGTGTGTGTGTGTGTGTGACCGCAGGTGCGTTTCCCCAGCAGCACGAGAGCGCCGGGACGAGTTCCCAGGTGAGAGAAGGGGAGGGTGGGGGCGTCAAATAAAAGCGCATCACCCGTCGCTTGGGAGGCCCTTAAGGGACTGGGCATAAGGCAGACATGTCCAAACTTCGGCCCTCCAGATGCTTTGGACCACAACTCCCAAAGCCCTTTGTAATTGGCAATCTAAGCTTAGAATTCTGGGAGTTGTGGTCCAAAACATCAGGAGGGCTGAAGTTTGGACATGCCTGGCATAGGGCGTCATCCACAGCTTCACGGGGAGGCGGGCGGGGGTGTCAAAGGGTTCTCCTTTTTTACGTGCCATGTCCGCGTTGAACGTTGGCTATCAGTGGCACAATGTTTTGTTTTTTATCTAAAGCGATTCTAGACAGAGAAGCGGTGCCCACTGCGGACCACCGGCTTACATTCTTATGCCAGAATGGGGTTCTACGCCCTGGGCCACGCTTCCCATCTCTTTTTTCCTCCAAGGATAACTTGCAGCAGATGGTATTCGTTATGTTGCCTTATGTGACTTAAATATTGTAATTTTCTTTTCTTTACAGTATTTATTTATTTATTTATTTATTTATTTATTTATTTATTTATTGGATTTTTATACCGCCCATCTGGCAGCGAGGTCACTCTGGGCGGTTTACAACAATTAATAAATTCAACTGATTCATACAATAAAAACATAAAATACAGTAACATAATAAAAGTAAAAATAAAAATAACATTAACATTAAAGGGACATAAAATAATGTATTGTTATTGGCAAACTAATCAGTACTGAGAATTTCTAGCTTTTTAATCCTGCGCTGTAATACGGCCACATCTCCAAGCCAAGGATTCTCCTGAATGAAAGAGTGGGGCCCCGGGAGAGTCTGGGGGGAAGAAAAGTCGGGCATTAGCCTCACCAAGCGGTAAGAGCACACGTGAGCACGGTGCGTGTCTCTTGGGGTGGGGTGGGGGAGGTCCCGCTGGACAAAGATGCCTCGCGGAATTGGCAACAATGCGCACTGTTTATCTTCTGTCCGGCGTATTTGTACGCCGTCTATCTCCCAGCAGCCACGGGGGCTTGCAACGCTGTTTTTTCAAAATGTACACCAATGGCGGGGCTCAGCCTTGTGCTGGTCCTGTAGCTGTCTACTTGGAAGTCAGTTCCATTGAATTGTCCCAGGCTATCCCCGCATAGGATTGCACACGGAAACCCGGCAGGTGTCCGGGTAGAATTCTGAAAACAACTGCTTTTGTGTCGTTTTGTTGTATTGTTTTTTCCCTTTCTGCAGGTGACAGGGCGATACCTTCACGACGTGACGGTAGGTATAAATATCAGCAGGCGACAGGAAGCTTTTGGAACCGTGGCAACCTGAAGAAAACGTTTAAAAAGAAAAATCATGGTCAGCAATATATACAGTAATGCTAAAAAGGACAGGGGGCAGTGAAAGAAAACAGACGGAGGAAAGGAAACCTCACGGGTCTCCTGTCCCTCCTCTCCGAACTTGGGAGGCGCGGGCGGGGGGGGGGCGGCAAACCGCGTCCTCTTCGCCTTTCTCGCAGACCGGCCTCCGAAGTTCCTGGCCAAGAAGCCCTTCCCCTTCCAGGGATTCTCAAATACAGATCTTAGTGCTTTTCGTTTCTCATTACCGGACCTAAAGTGCTTTTGTTCTGCTTTTCCGCCTTTTATGACCGCCGTTATTTTGGGGGGTGGGGGGCGGGGGCGGGGGGCTTATTTATTCACTTTGGCGCTTTTTCTTGGTTCCCCTTCTCTGTCCAAGAAATTCTTTGCTTCCTGCGGTGAATCCGTATTCCAAGCGCTTCTGGATTTTCTTTTCTCTTTTCTCTTCTTTTTTCTAATTGTTGCCCGGGCTAAAATCCTCCGCTTCCATCTCGCCGAGTATCCACGTATTCCGGCGCACAGGCGGCTTGCGCCAGTCCGGCTTCCGAGACTGCTGGCACTCTGTAGGCTTCCTCGTGAGGTAGCTGCCCCAGGCCATCTCTGTTTTGTTTTTTGTTGCATGATCTCGATCCCACATCCGATCTCGCCTGATTTCGGAAGCTAAGCAGGGTCTGCCCTGGTTAGTACTTGGATGGAAGACCACCAGGGAATAGCAGGTGCTGCAGGCACCTGGAGTAGGGAACTGCCAAACCACTCCAGTATTCCTGCCAAGAAAACTCCATGGACATGGGATCACGAAGAGTCGGTCAAGGCTGTAACGACGCAACACACACACACATACAGATCCCATTCTGGACATTCTTTAACTGCTTTTCTGGGTCTGTTAGCTTTTTAATGACTTCCCTCCGGTAAGTGACTGACAATGAAGCGAGTGTCCTATTCGGATTCTCCTTTCCCATCCCAAGGCCGAGATCTCTGGCGATCCTCCGGCGGAGGGGACGCAGCAGGCATGTCCTCACTGCTCCAGGAAAGCAGAAGGAGCGACGCCGGGCCCACGGAGCTCTCAGGAGGCGCAGAGGAGTCAAACCGAGCGCCCAGCAACTCCCCTCCTCCCCCGACCCTCCCCCCCTTCCAGAGAACGGGAGGGACGTCGAGGAAGAGGGAGGCTACCGGCGGAGGCCACGTTTCCCCCCCCCCCGTCTCCCTAAGAATCAGGCCCCTCCGCCCTTTTCCACCTGGAACCGGGAAGGCTCATCTCTCGAGGCAGCTGGCGCTAGGAGCGGCCCTCCTCCTCCTCCTCCTCCTCCTCCTCCTCCTCCTCCTCCTCTTCGCGGCCCTCCCCTCCCCGCGATCCGCTCCCAAGATCGTGCCCCGGGAACCGCACCCGGCGGTGGAAAGAGGGCCGTCTCCTGGCGCCGAGAGGTGCAGCTCTGAAGGCTGGGCCCGGCAGAGAGCCTCCTGCGAGGTCACTCCACGGTGGGTCCCTCGGCGTCTCTCTCTTGCGCCTGCCTCGGCTTTTCCTTTTGGAGGTGGGGGCTGACGGATCGACGTGGATGCTGCCCCAGTCGCAGGAGCCGCCGTCGTTTTCCCGGCACCGCGGCCACCCTTCCTCTCGGCGCCGGGGGGGGGGGGCAAGGCGGCCTGGCAGAGGCAGGGAAGAGCGACTCGGAAGCGCCGTCCGCCGCATCCGTGATGGTCCTCCAGGGAGGCGCCCTCCGGCCGGAGGAGAGAAGGCGACGGGCAGGCCTGTTTCCCGCAGCTCAGGCTACGGCCAGAAAGAAGGGATTTGCCAAAGAGGAGAGGAGGCTGTGGCCCGGCGTCAGGAGAGCCACATCCCCCGCACTACCCGAAGGCAGCCCCCAAACAGCAGCCTTTTCGGCCGAGGCCAGGGTTCTAAAGGTGTGCGTTTTCTGCTGTGGGCCTCGGGAGCCTCCCACCCCTGCCAGTCCACGATGAGTCATTTATTTGTTTTGTTTTGTTTTATTTTATTAAAATACCGGCGACTTCGCGCAAAGCAGTAAAACAGAAACAATGGGCAATAAACCACAAACCGTCACCCCTCCAGCCAGCATCCACGCGGAAGCACAATCATTTAAACGCCACCAATTTAATCCTTCCGTGGTTTATCTTATTGTCTTCCAGAAATGAAAACGAAAAAGGAGCTTCCTCGGCGGACGGACCCTCGACCCACTCACCCCCCCCCGGCCACCCTTTTCCAGGCGCTGGGAATCCGAAGGCGGGCGGACGGACCCCAAACAGGACCGGGGGGAGGGAGAGAGTCATTCCCCCACCACTCGGTCCTTGATTTGAGAGAAGCATTCGCCAACAGCCATTCTATACCCCCCCTCCGCGTCTCCCATGCGACGCTGAACAACACATCTGGAGGGATTATTTAAGAGCAAAATAAAACCGGTTTTAAAGGGGGGGGCGAAACCGAGGTGGTAAAACTGCCGCTCGCGCCTTTGCTGGGGAGGAGTAAGCGCAGCTCCTTCGAAAGCCAGAGCTCACTGTTCCTTTGTGTACGGGAGGGGGACACCCCTGCCAAGAGGTCTCCCAATTGTTGGTCTGCCGGATTGGGGGAGAGGTTGCAGGTGTCACCCGGAGCTTCTGCAAGGTCCTGCATTTATTTAGAAGGTCCAGGGGACGCCGTTTGCCTGAACACTTTTGTTGTCAACCGAGCTAAACCAAGGCTAGCAGAGGGGTGGGGGTGGGGGTGGGGCTCCTCTCCGCCCCTGTTTAACCAACCCCCCCCCCCAAAATAGGCCAACCGGATCCTGGTACATAGAACCTGGAACGTCTAAACATTAGAGAACGGAGTCGGACGCGCGAATACCATACCTTTTCACCTGCGTCCTCTCTCTTATATGTATACAACGGTGTAAGAGTCCAGTTGGGAAGTGGACTCCTGGCCCCAGCATGGCCATCTCGAATAAAATGGCGCTTGCCGCTCCCGGGATCCTAAGCCTCTCCATGGAAGCATAGGATTCCAGAGCTGGAAGAGACCCCGAGAATCAGGCCGGTTCAAGCGTCGTCGTTTTCAGGTGGCCAAGGATCGTGTATTTGGACCGGAGAAATAGGTAAGGAAAAGGCGGCTCCGTCGTTTTTAAATGCCGAAAGAAAGGGGTGGGAAAGGGGCCCCCGCCCTCGCCCTTCCACTCTCCCCCTACTTTCCAGGCAAGATTCCCCGTGAATTGCGGCGTCCGAGGGCGCCAGAATCCGCATCGTTTCGCTCCAGCGCCTCGCCGCTTTCTCAGCTGGCCTTCTCCAGCGCACCCGGCCCCCCAGCCTCCGGGGCCCCTTCCTTTCCCTCGCGCCGCAACGCCTTTCTTGCCTGCCCAGCGGCCGCTACACCTCCTTGGGGAGTCCCGCCGTCCCCCTTTCAGATACCCTGACTAGGCTCCTTTCCCGCAACAGGCGCCTGAGCCCCAGCGTTGTTTTTGGCAGATTTGGGCCCCGGGTTCCTTCCCGGCAGTGCGTGAAACCCTAACCCAGCACCCCCTCCCCGCATCTCTGGGCCCCTCGGACCCCGCAATGCTTCTCCCTGCGCCTGGCCGGTTCCCTTTCTCCATCTCCAAGGTGGCTGGCGGGCCGGCAGAAAGGAAGGCCGTGGTCCCCTGGGGAGGGGCGCCCTGCAACGGAGGCGGCTCCGTCTTCCTTCCGAGACCCTTCCTTCCGGAACTCGCCTTCCCCAGGCGCCTGTCCTCCGCCAGGAGCAGGTCGAACTCCCTCCGGGGCGGGTTCCGAGACTCGGCCGGCGGGCCGGCGGGCCCGGTTCTTGCTGGGTAGAGGTCTGTGAGTGGCCGGGGCCCCGTCCCTTGCCATCGTCCCCAGATCGGCCCTCTGCGCCGTCGGACTGAAACAGGAAGAAGCTTGCCGGCAGTCCGGCTGTCTGATCAAGGCGGAGGAGGAGGAGGAGGAGGAGGAGGAGGAGGAGGAGGAGGAGGAGGCGGGTTGGACGGGCCTGCTGGCAGGTTCTTCCTTTTCTCTTTCCGAGACAGGTGCGGAGTCCCAACGGGAGAGCCCGAGACTCCTCTCGGCTGCAGCTGCAAGGGAGGCAGGCGGAAGCCCGGCTGCGTCTGAGACTCGAGGGCGACCCCCTGGCCTGCCGGAGGAGCCTCTTGGGCAGGGAGTCCTCCCCCGGGAGAAGACGCACAGGACGAAGCTCCAGGAATGCCCCCCGTCGCCCTGGGGCTCGGGAAAGCCTCTGCCTCGGAGATCCGGGGAAGGGCTCTTCTCGGCGCCCTGACAAGAGTTGGGGGAGACGGGGGGGCTACGGAACAAACAGCTGGGCAAGGTGGCGCCGGGTTGCCCGCAGGGGGAGGAGCGCGCGGCGAAGGGCGTGGCCTCTCTTGGCCCCCCCTGCCTGCTGCTGGCTGTTCCTTCCGACAGTAGCATCAGCCGATCCCCTGCGATGGACCGCTCGGGGCACGCTTTCCCTTGAGATCCCGCGGGGCCGAGCTCAGCGGGGCCGGGGGGGCGACCTTCCTTCGGGCGTGATGGAGCCCCCCGCGGGGGCCGGCGGAGATTCCTCGGAGAGGGCTCGCCTGGTGGGGGACCGGGGCAGCCGCAGCGCCGGCAGCCTCCGTCTCAAGAGGTACCGGCACCGGTCGGGAATACCGGGCGCGTTCTGCCGCCCTCCCTCCCTCCCTCCCTTGGCCGCCCCATCGGGTCACGGGGCAGCCCAAAACCTTTCGCTGGAGCGACTGCAGCTGCTGAAGGGCAACCCTGGGGAGAGGACGCGGGCCCCTGGGAAGGGCCCTGAGGGGGGGGAGGGGGCGGCGGTGCTCCGCGCATCCAGGCCCTGGCATGAACACCCTGGCTATCCCGCCCCGCACTCCAGGCGGCGGGAAGCCCCGCTTTCCCCCTCCAGCCAGCGGGTGGGGAACAGGGGCTCTTCTCGACTCGCCCGGCGGCCCCACGACTGCCGTTCTTCATCTCCCCTTCCGGTGGGGCAGCCGGCGATTCCGTCGAGCTTGTCAGAGCCTTCCGCGCCCCGCCGACTCCCTGGGGCAGCTCTGGTCTTCTCTCTGAGAGGGTGGCCGGCGGGCGAGCAGCGAATTGCTCTCTTGCCTGTCGACTCTCCAGGGCTGTGGCGGGTCCGCGGCGCTTCATTGGCGGGAGGCGCCCGAAGGCTGCCCCAGCTGCAAGTGGCCGGCGGACTGGCGGTGTTTGTGTGGGTAGCGGGGCGACCCTCCCTTCTTCTGTTTTTGGCCCTCGATTCTCCCGCCTCTTTTCCTCCCGGTGATTGAGCCCCCTTTCTGTCTCGGAGGGGCTCCTGCTCCCCTGAGACCCCTCTCCCACAGGCTCGCCGCCCGAAGAGCTTTCTTTGGCCGCGGCGGCTGCAGGAGGAATTCCCTGCCCCGCGGAGGCCGCTGCACCAAAGAGGAGGCGCCCGAGGAGTCGAGGCCGAGCCCCCCTCCCTCGCTGCAGCCCGCCCCCCCCCGCGCAGTGTCTGTCCCCTTTGGAAGGCAGCCAGGAAGCGGCGCATCTGTTAGGCCAGCCCCTGGTCCGCACCCGCATACATGGCGGGGGAGGGGAGAGGAATCTGGGGATGGGGGGGGCGGCACGTGGAAGGACGTCGAGGGGAACAGGAGTGAGAATGTCTGACAAAAGGAGGTTTAAGTCCGCGGAGGCTACCGGGAGGACTGTTGTGGCACCGGGGAAAGATCCCGCCTCGCCCCCAACCCCCCCACACCCCGGTGCCAAGCCAAGAGCCCTGTCAGACTTGGGGGCGGCTTGTCTTAGCAGCACCCACTTGCCCGCCCCCTCCGAACCGTGCCGGCTGCCAGGGACAGATGAACGGTGGGTGGGCAGAGTCTGCTCTTTGGGGGCGGCAGCGCTTCCCTGCTTGCCTCCTTCTGTTGCTTTTATGGGCAGGAAGGGAGAGAGGAAGCACCCAGAGAGGCAGTTTCGGTCTTTCCCCCTCTCCCCCTTCTCCACAGCACTCTAGCCCGGGCAGGGCATCACCCGTAAAGGTCCAGGGAGTGGGCCACCCTGCCCAGAATAAAGCTTCCCCCATTCCACTCAGGGCTCTTTGGGGGCTGGAGGTCCTGCCCCTTCTGCCCCTCCGGGCGCCCCTTCCCTGCCCAGGCGGATGTCTGCGCGCAGCCTGGAGGAGAACGCCCCCCCCCTGTCTTCCTGGGCTCCCGGTGGGGGTCCTTCTGGAAGGAGTGGCTCGTGGCACCTGTGTGAGGGCAGCAACAGGGCAAGTGGCCCGGGGGGGGGGGCGGGCATCAGCCAGCAGGCTCCTGCTCTTCCTCCCACTGCCCCCCCACCCCCGCCACCGCGATCCAGGTCTGAAGGTGGGGGAGTCCAGCATCCCCCCCCCTCCACCCCGCAGAAGTGCCCTGGGGCATCTAGAGGGCACCTAAAACCAGTGGGCACCCCTTGGCGGGTCCCATTGGGTCTTTCTCGCTGCCATCTTTATTCCCGCAGGAGCTGGAAGAGCCCTGGTGTGTGTGTGTGTGTGTGTGTGTGTGTGTGTGTGTGTGTGTGTGTGTGTGTGTGTGTGTGTGTGTGTGTGTGTGTGTGTGTGTGTGTGTAAAAAGGGGGAGGGAGGCAGCTTAGGAGGGCCATCCTCTCAGGGTGCTCTTTTCCAGAGAGGTCGCCCCTGGGCCTGATGCTACTTCCCCACCAACTGCAAGGCAGGAAAAGGTCCTGGGGTGCGGCTGGACTTGAGCAGCCCCTGCCGCCGCCGCCGCCCTGTGGGGCCCAGTGCTGGCTTCCGCTCTTGAAAGATAAACGGGTGTGAGCCGGAGCCGGCGTGGCAGATTCCCCAACGGCCCTTCCCTGGGCCGCGTTGCTCCGCCTGCCGTCTAATGGCCAATTCCTTGAGCGGCCAGGGGACTGAGCTCCACTGAGCTCCGGAATGGGGGGGGGGGACTAATTCATTATCGCCCCGGATCACTCTCAGAGCCAAGGGGTAACAAAGGAGCAGCAACAGAAAACTGACCGCCACGTTTCTCCCCCCCTCCCTCCACCGCCCTGCATCTTTTTAAATAAAAGAGGTAAAAGCGGTAAGAGAGATATATGGGAAGATCTCAACACCGAAGTACTGTATTAGCTCAACAGTGCCTAGAGAGAATTATTTTGGAATCCCTGTTCTCTGGTTTCCAGGGAAATGTGAACCACAGTCCCTGGCCAGAAGGAGAAGAGGAAACAAGCCCTGGTCCTTCTCAAGAGACTGGAGCTTCAGAGATAATAATAATAATAATAATAATAATAATAATAATAATAATAATAATAATAATAATAATAATAATACAGTGGTACCCCGACTTAAGAGCAGCTTGACTTAAGAGCAATTTGACTTAAGAGCAGAAAACTGTTGCTGTTTTAACTGCTGCCTTAAAAATTTTAGATATGGTCTGCTCGATTTACAATCCCCCCCCCATTTTTAAACTTTTTTTCAAATTTTTAGATAGGTACCCCAACTTAAGAGTAGTTCGACTTAAGAGCATGCATTCTGTACGGATTAAATTCGTAAATTGAGGTACCACTGTAAAAATAAAACCCAGGCCAACCTTCATGGAATCATTGCACCATGGAGTTGGAAGGGGCCTCAGAGGCCATTGGAATCCAACCCCCCCCTCAGGGCAGGAAGAGCAAAGGCCAAGCCAGAAAACAGGAATATTGGTACAGTAATGATACTTATTTCATTTATTTAAATCACACTGCGGTCCAGAAGGACTGGACGGTGTATCATATGCTTCTCTGGCATGCAAGGGAGACTGGTTGCTCAGAGTTCATTCAAGGGGCCCTCGGAGCAGGCGGCCCAGCGATCACTTGGTGGCTGCCTTAGGAAGGGCGGGGCTCCTTGCCTGCCCACCTCCTGCCCAGCTGACCCAAGGAAAATCCAGCCTGGTGAAGTGTGGGTGGGTTCTCCAGGGATGACCTCTTTGGGATGGGCTACTACAAGTTATGGTGGGGTGCAGGCTCTCAAGGAATTAGCTATACGGAATGGGCTATGTAGTGATTTCTCAGAGATTTGTAGCTAGCACAGCAAGTTGTTTTGCAGTGTTTTGCAGGTGGCAGCTTATCAGCACAGAGAAGCACAGAGCTCAGGAGGAAGGCACAACAAAGCAGGATGGCAGAGAAAGGTTTGAGACTGCTGACATGATAAAACACGTGGCTTCTTTTCACAATCAGACATTCTCAGGGCATAATTAAGAGTCCCCAGTGTTTGCTCAATAACACCAGGACCAAAGCCAGTTTCAGGACACTTTGTACCTGAAACTGGCATTGAGCTTGGGGCTTGCCAAGGAAGGGGCCAAGGAGGGAGGAGGAGGAGGAGGAGGATGGCTGGAAATAAGGAGGCACAAGGAGGCACGGTGGCTCAGCGGACTAGAGAGCTGAAATAGATGGCTGCAAAGTCAGCACCTTGGCGGTTGTAATCCCAGGCACCACACAGTGGAGTGAGCTCCCGCTGTTCACCCCAGCTCCTGCCAACCTCGCAGTTTGAAAGCATGTAAAAATGCAAGTAGATAAATAGGTACCGCCATAAAAAGTGGGAAGGTAAAACAGTGCTTCCTTGCAGCCATGTTGGCCACGTGGCCATGGACTTGCACAACACTGGCTCTTCTTAGGCTTGAATACAGAGATGAGCACCACCCCTAGAGTCCGACAGGACTAGACTAGCAGGTATGTGCTGGGGAGAGAGGGAACCTTTACCTTTAGATGTAGGAAAGCTGGGATCTGATAGCTGTTCAGGCTGTTTGGCCGTGTTCTGGAAGTTTTTCTTCCCTGACGTTTTGCTGACTGTGCGGCCAGCATCTTCAGAGGGCAAGTCGCTCAGGGAACTAGGAGTTCTCCCTGTGCTCATGAAGATGCCAGCCACAGAGTCTGGTGAAACGTCAGGAAGAAAAACTTCCAGAACACGGCCAAACAGCCCGGAAAACTCAACAACCTTTTACCATTTTACCCTCTGCCTCCAGGCTGTCAGCGGCAGGCCCAGACCTTTCCTTGTACGTCCTCGCTTCTCTCTCTGTGGTTACAACCCCCACCCCACCTCCACCCCCACCCCCACCGCAGGCGAGGCAGATTTCAGGCCTCTCCTGGAGTGGAAACGGGCGAGTCTCCCTGGGGGACACTCGGGGAGCGCTGGGCCGTCCCTCGCCCTTTAATTGCGCCCCCCCCTCCGCCGCCCCCGCCCCAGGCCCGCGATGGGGCGTCGTCGCAGGACTTTCTCGGAAGCGCTTTCTCCGCCGCTCTGTGGCCTGGCCCTGGACGGAGCAAGGACCCTCGCGCGTGGCCGGGGCCGGGGCGGCGGCAAGCGGGCTGGGCTGCTGGGAGGCTTCCCCGGGAAGGCCTCCTCCCTCTGCTCGGCGCCCCACCGGCCCCACCGGCCCGGCTTCTTTGGAGCAGCCGAGAAGCGGCTGCGAGGGCGGACGGTGTCCCAGGGCAGGTCCGACGGTCCCCAGGCACGGCCAATTACCCCCCCCTCCGCCCCCAAGCATTCCCCCACCCCGTCTGCACTGCCTTCCCCTCCCCGCTTTTCCGGTCAAAGGGACCAGATCTTCCCGGTGGCCCCCTCCCGCCTCGCACCTCTCCCAGGCCTCCACGAACCTCCACTTCCCTGGAGCGGGAGGGCGGGAGGGGAGCTGGTGGCTGAGGAAGGCGAGAGGAGGCTTGGGGGGCCCCGGGACATCTAGGCGGAGCCCCACCCCCACCCCCACCCCCGCAGGCTGGGCCCTCGGAGCCGGATCCTTCTCTCTCGGGGGTGGTGGGGGGTGATGGGTGCGGCGGCGGCGGCGGGGGGGCGGTCTTGCTGGGCAGCCCGGGCAAGGCGGACGGAGGACCGGAGTGTGTGTGGGGTGGGGGGCGGCGGCTGCGGAGCCGAGGGCGACGGGCTCTCCCCTCCCCCAGTCTCTTCGCAGGCTCCGCGGATGCTGCTCGGGGCTTTCCCCTGGAGAGCGGGCGGGCGGAGGTGGCCCCGGAGGAGCCCCCGCCGCCCCCGCACTGCCACCTGGGTCCCGGCTCCCCCGGCCAAAGCCAGCAGAAGCTCCAGGCCCGTCGGAAGCTGAGCGTGGCCTGCGCCGTCTGCTGCCTCTTCATGGTCGGCGAGGTCGTCGGTCAGTGTCGCTGCTGCGCGGATGGGGTGGGGGGTGGGGGGTTAGGGCTCTGGGAAATTTGAAAAAAAAAAGAAACCACCCGCGCCTGCACACCTCCCCTCCACGCAGGGGAGAGCCAGCCCGTCTCTCTGCCAGCTTCTCCCGCGGGCCCCACCGGCAGCCAGGCGGGCGCTTCTGCTCCCCTGCCTGCCCATGGACGGCTCTTCTTACTTAGGGCATCCCTTCCGCCCAGCCGGCGGCTCTGCCTGGGAAGGAGCCGGATCCTCCCCCCTTCCCCGCGAACGCACAGGTGGAGGTGCCACTGCCCTTCCCCCTCTCTGCATAGGGACAGGGCTCCCCCCCCTCGGAGGGAAAGCCAGATCCCAAGAAGGAAGGCCTTGGACCCCACCTGGTTTCTCACCAGCAATCCGGTGGCTTTCCTCTCCTGCCTTCTTCAGCCCCCCCGCCCTCCACACACACACACACACACACACACACACACACACACACACACACACACACACACACACACACACACACACACACACAGGGACCCTCCCTGGGCTGTCCTGGGGTGGGCATGGGCAGCAGCAAGGCAAAGCCTTGGTGGGAGAACAAACCCTTCTCTTAGCATGGGAAAGTGGGGGGGAGGCCTGGGCTTCTGCCCTGTGTCCCTCCCTCCTGCCTCCTGGCCCCACCCCCACCCCCCACCCCAGGGAAAGGGGAAAGGGACTTCTTCTTCCCTTGATACCCGGCCTTTCCTTCCGGCTTCCCAGTGCCAAGCCCTGCTGCTCAGCCTTGCCAGGACAGGGTGCTTTTCCCAAGCTCAGGGTTGGCCAGGCCCAGGCTCCTTTGCGGATGTTGGGGTGGGGTGGGGTGGGGTGGTGGTTTACCCTCCGCCAGACCCCTCTTTCTTCCTCCTGCCTGGCTGCCTGCTGGTCCCTTTGAGAAGGCTGTTCTCTCCCCCTTGCAGGAGGCTACCTGGCCCACAGCCTGGCCATCATGACCGACGCAGCCCACCTGCTGACGGATGTGGGCAGCATGGGAGTCAGCCTGTTCTCCCTCTGGGTTTCTGCTCGCCCGGCCACCAAAACCATGACCTTCGGCTGGCACCGCTCAGGTATTTCCCCCACTTCCGGCAAACCCTCGCCCTTGGGGTCTTGCACACGGCAAGAGCTGAGCCAGGGGATCTGGCTCTTGAACTTGTGAGGGGCCTGGGTGGGCCTGGCAATGAGGTCAGTGGCACGACGGGTGCACCTCTCCCTCCACGACCGGGCTGGGCAGAGTCCCTCCTGGTCACCTGTAGGGCAGGGTGGGGTGGGGTGGGGTGGGGGGTGTTGCAGGCTGCTGAGAATGCTCTTCCCAGAAACAGGACACAGCCTGGCCAGGAGGCCTCCACCTGCCATGGCCCCATGTGCACCCAGCACACTGGGCGCTGGCATCACCAGGCATTGGCCACCCGGGCCAGTATGTGCCTCCGCGGCATGGCAGCTTTGCTCTGCAGAGAGGTGGAACAAAGGGAAGCTGCCCGCCTGCAGAGGGGCAGTGCCCCCATCCTCATCTCTGGGAATAAGGGGGGCCGGGGGGGAGCTGCTTCTTTTGGTGTCTCTTAAGACTTTCCTGCCACTTAAAAAACGCACATTGGCACCCGGAACCTTTTAAAAGGCCTCCCCGACCCAACTTCCCGGGAGTGGTGCTTGAGGAAATGCCTGCCTTGGCCTTTGGCTTCCTTTCCGTCCTGACTCCCAAGGAGAGGGCCCCAATCCAGGGGGCACCCGTGAACTGACCTGTGGGGTGGAAGCTGCTTGCTTCCCCCCCCCCATATTGCCGTCCCTGTGGGGTGGGGGTGGTGAGCCATGGAGCTGATGGTCACACTGTGACTTTTACACAAGGGCGAGAGGGGCTTTGAGCCAGTGGGGGGGGTCTGTCCAGCCCAGTGGGCATCTTCCATCCAGCTCCCGAGCAGGGCGGCGTGGTCCCAAAGGCCTTCCCACGCCAGCGGGCGCTCGGGTGCTCTTTCCTCCTGGGCAGGTGAAGGAGAGCCGCCAGCAGGGAGGGGAGAGAGAGGTGGGCAGCTAACGGGCAGCCGCACCTCCTGTCCCTTAGAGACGCTGGGCGCCCTGGCCTCGGTGCTCTCCATCTGGATCGTCACGGGGGTCCTGGTCTACCTGGCCTCGGCTCGCATCATCAGCAACGACTACGAGATAGAAGCCTCTGCCATGCTGGGCACCTCGGTCTGTGCGGTGGGAGTCAATCTCATGTGAGGAACGGAGGATGGGCAGGGGGCAGGGCGGGGGCGGGGGCGGGGGGCAGGTGGAAGGCTCCAGCCTGGGCATGGCACGGGCAGGTCATTGGAGGGGAGCCTTTACGCCCTCACCCAGGTGGAATGGTGAAGAAGACACACACACACACACACACACACACACACACCCCTCTACCTTTGGAACCCCCCACCCCATTTCTGTCTGGCTTTGCCCCCTAAAATAAGCCTTGGCCAGCCTCCCCCTCTCTCGCCTCCTCCTCTTCCATGCAAGATCCCCCTCTTTGGGTAGAATGCGCTCCAGGGCCTCCTGGCCTCCTGAAGAAAGGAAGGAATGGGAGTCTCTGCTCCCTGCAGCCACCCCCCACCCCCACCCCCGCCTGTTCTTGCTCTGTCACGCCCACCCCAAAGAAAGCCCCCCCCCGACTCCCAGAGCCCGGAATCCATAGTACAACACTAACAGTGACATTACCCATAAAAAGGGGGGGAGTCTTTGGCCATCGCTGAGGAAGAAGGCCCGGCTGCTGAGGGTGTTTCCCTGTACTGCCACCCCTGTGGAGCCCTCACCCCCAGGAGAGCTGTCTCCAGATACTCTGGGAACTTCTCACTCGCCATGGACCATGTGCGTTGGCTGTTCCTGTGGGAGGCAAAGGGGAGGGGGCTGCATTCCTGGTCCTCTGTGTGTGTGTGTGTGTGTGTGTGTGTGCGTGCGTGCGCATGCGCATGCGCGCATACGCGTGCACTCTCTCTCTGCATCAGGTGTCCTCCAACCCACAAAGCTGTCCTGCCTTTGAGCCAGAAGGGCTTTGCAGGTGGGACCCAGCCCTTTGAACTTTTTAGGTCTGGTGGGGGTTGTTTTGAGGAGGGTGGGGGCTCTAAATGCAGCCTTTGGCCCTCTCCCCCACAGCATGGCCTACCTCTTGCACCAGCCAGGCTCCCTGCACGGCCACGGGCTGGGCCTTGGGGGCTATGAGCGGATTGGAGACAGCCCTTGTGGGGGGGCCCTGCCCACCTGCAGCAGCAACACCAGCGTCCGGGCGGCTTTTGTCCATGTCGTGGGGGATCTCCTCCAAAGCATCGGGGTCTTTGTGGCTGCCATCATCATCTATTTCAAGGTATGTCCGGGGTGGGGGGTGGGCTGAACAGAGGGTGCCTTGCTTAGCTTGCCCCGGGGTGGGGAGGGGTCCCGCTCTCACCCCTTCCTTCTCCAGCAACACTCCTGGTCCTTGTAGGGCACAGCAGGAGGGGGCCCCCATGGGTGAGATCCCCCTGTTGCGGCACTGGGCCTCTTCCCCCCTCCCCCACCCGGCTCCTCACATGCAGCGGTTTCCGCAGCACCTGCAGGACAGGTGGGTCCCCCTCGGCAGTTGCGTGTGCCCCCTCCCACCTGCTGGAGAAAAAGAGGGGTCTTTATGGGTCATGGCCTCCTACTGAGCCCCCCACCCACCCTGCAGGAGCTGCTTGCCAGAGTGAGGCCCTGAGCAGGAGGTGCATCGCTGCCACCCCCCAATTTGGCTCCGAGGCTGGGGGTGGGGGTGTCTCCTGAGGTCCTGCCCTCTCTTCCTGAGGAGCCTGAGGGTCTTCTCCTCTGCTCTAGGGGGGGGAGGGGGCGGCCTGGGCAGGCTTCTTCTGCCCACCTGCCTGGCCTTCTTCCTCCAGCCTGCCCTCCCTCCGCCTCTTCTCTGCAGCCGCAGTACAAGATCGCCGATCCCCTCAGCACCTTCCTGTTCTCCGTCATTGTCCTGGGCTCCACCTTCACCATCCTCAGGGATGTCTTTGGGGTGCTCATGGAAGGTGAGGTGCAGCCTCGGGATTTGAGGTGGAGGGTGGGGTGCTGGGGGACCCCGTGGGGCAGGGACACACTCTCTCGGGCAGGAAAAATCCTGTCCCCTTCCAAGGGACGCTTCTCCTCCCACCAGCATGGCCCTTCCCTCCCTTCCTTCCTCCCTCTTTGGCAGGGCCAAGGGAAAAAGAGTGCCCCTTCAGAGGCCTTGCTGGGGATATTGGGGGGGGGGTGAGCAGGAGGAGGTCCTCTACCCCCTCCCCATGTAGGTGAGGAGGTGGAGAGGAGCCCTTCGTAGGAGGGTCTCCAAAAGATGGCACCGAGTCTCCCCAAGGAGCCCGGCAGTTGCTGCTCCAGGTTATAAATTTTGATCTGAGCAGGAGGACTCCACGGTGTGTGTGTGTGTGTGTGTGTGTGTGTGTGTGTGTGTGTGTGTGTGTGTGTGTGTCCTTTGGGGGCAGGGTGGAACAGCTGCAGTAGGTAAAATGAGAGAGGATAGCCAAATTAGTCTTTTCAAGAATCGTCAGGCAAAAAAAAAAAAAAAAGACACAAAACACGTGCCACCTTCAAGATTCATATTTTAATGTAACATTTCACGGACTACACATCCACTTCTTCAGACATGTGTTGGACTATTTCTGACTCACATTGTCCTGTCAACTGAACCCACGGAGCAAGAAACCAGTCAGGAGTTGAGCTTGACACAAAGCCAAGTTGATTAAGATGCAGGACAGGACAGCCTGCCCTAACGAAAGGGAAGAGCCTCTCTCATCTAGGCCCCTAGCACCCGGCCCAGAAAGGCAGCCAGGCTCAACCCATCCTGCAGAATGAGATGCCACTCGCCTGGAACTTAGGGCCTTTTTACACGACCCCTAAGATCCACTGGCCACTTAAATTCGGACCAGAGATCTTAGGGGTTCGTCGCTCTTCCTGTGTCCCCACCCCCCTCCGCACTTCCTGGGTGCTGGCTGCGTGAGGGGAGGGAGAAAAAGAGAAAGAAAAGCATGCCGCTCACCTCGTTCTGCCTCTCGTCTCTGTAAAAGTAGCTCTTAAAGGGGGGGAGCCAAAAAACAACAAACAAAAGCAAGGAGAGCCCCGCACTCACTATCGTTACACCGAATCAAATAATTTTCACCTCCAAAGAGCAGGTACCTGAAAGCTGCGCTGGGACGCGCTAAAGTGGGCGGGGTCACACTTAATTTCCTGTTAACTCCGGAGCTGGTGGGTAAACATTTTTAAGCTCCGGAGCTGGAAGCCATTTGCCCCGGAGTTTAGGGGTCGTGTATAAACGCCCTTAGAAAGCTCAGGGTGGCAGGTGAGGAGACATGGATCCCCCCACCCCCCGTGATTCCCCCCCCCAAGGCCCAGGCACCTCCCTGTTCTCCGTGAGCCCACCCCCTCCTGTGCCCAAGGAACCATCTCTTTTCCAGGAACCCCTCGGGGTGTGAAGTTTGGCACAGTGAAGGAGATGCTGCTCTCCATCAAGGGTGTGAAGGATGCCCACGACTTGCATCTGTGGGCCCTAACCCTCAGCCATCACGTGGTGGCCGTGCACCTGGTGGTCGGTGAGTATCGCTCCCCCCCCCTCTCTCATCCCTTTCCAAGGTGGCCGGCAGGTGCTCCCAGGCAAACTAACCTGCCGGAGGAGTGACTGGCTAGGTGGGGAGGCAGTCAAACAGGCCAGGCGTGGTTTTTTTGTTATTGTGTTGTTGTTTTTTGAGATGGGGGTTAGGGTTTACAAATGTTCCCAATCCCATGTCTTCATTCCCTTCTTCTCTTCAGTGGGAAGCCAGCAGAGCTGGGGTCGTGCTGGGACAAGGGCAGGAAGGCCATTCTCTCACATGGGGAAGGGAAGCTCCATCCTCAGGCTGACATCTTTGGCCACCACCCAGGAGATTTGGGGTGGGACGGGGGGATGGCAGGACGGGGCCCGGCAGCCAGCCCTGTTTCCTGCAGGTGGTAGGTCTCCTTTGCTTCCTGGCATGGCCTGAGCAGGAGGGTTTGGGTGTAGAGTTAAGGAGAGGGGCTTGGCCACCCCTACTCACTGGGAACCCTCCCCCTCCCATTTGCTTTGTCCTCCAGAGAGCAGCGTGGACACGGAGTCTGTGGTCCAGGAAGCCACAGCCCTGCTGCAGACCCAGTTCGGCTTCGTCTCCTGCACTGTCCAGGTGGAGCGCTACCTGGAGAAGATGGGGTCCTGCCGCCAGTGCCAGGACCCACAGGACTGAGCACTGCCACCCCAGAGGCTCTCCTCCCTTCAACTGCCATCCCCAGAGAGGCCCAGGAAGGACCCTGGGGCTGGAGGTGGGCCAGAGCCTCAGCCTCCCCCTTGCCCTGCTCCATCTGAGCACCGGGAGGGGTCACCGTGGGGGTGTGGTGCATGTCCCTCTCCAGCACCCTCCGCCCCCCCCCACAATCCGTCTTCTGTTTCACATCCCAGACAGGCCAAGGGGCCCCTGGCTCTCCTGACAGCTGCTTTTCTGTCTCCATTTGCCTAAGTGTCTTTTGTGTGGCAAGAGGGAGCAAGGCCGGTGCCCCCTCGTCTGGGTGGCTGCCTCTGGCCGCCGCACCGGGTGTGTTCAGGCCAGCCCGGTCTCTGTGGCCGCATGTCAGTTTTTGCATGTGTGTGTCATGCCAGCAGCAAGGGGGGAGAGGAAAGGCCTCCCCAAAGGACGATGCCCTTCTTTCCACAGCAGGCAGGCCGGCAGGCCAGGGAAGGGGTGGGGCAGTTGGCCACCAGGAGAGCACCAGCCTCGGCCAACGGTTGAAGTGGCAACAGGCCTGCCTCCTGGAGGAAAAAGGAGGCCTCGGGGTTCCCAGCAGCCACAGGGAACAAAGGCTTGCGGTGGGTCCAGCAGCACTGCTCCCGAGAGCCTATCTCAGCCCAGCCCAACACCTCCTCCTGTGGAAGGCCTCGCCCAACAGCCTTGTTTAGGCAGGACCGCAAGCCCCATGAGCCCCTGCCAGGCTGGCTGATGGAGAGGGAGGATGGGAAGAGTAGTACATAGCATCCAGAGGGCTGCTATGTCCCGCCACCCCCACCCCCAAGGCACCAAGAGCAGTGAGACCCGCAGGCCCACCATCCTGGGTGGAGGGGAGAGAGAGGCATGCCACAGCTTGCAATGAAGAGTGAAAGGGTGCAGAAGCCAGTGTGGGGTCCTGGCAGCTGTCGGACAAAGCAGGCAGACCTGAGCGAGCTTGGGGCGAGGAGCAGGTGGGGCGGGCAGGCACGGAAGGCCAGGGGGAGGCGCAAAGATGGGAAAACCCCCAGCTCCCACCTGGCAGTGCCAGCCTTGTCTGGAGTTCAGGGCAAAGGCACCCTTCTGTCCCCTGGCAACCCCAACCCCCTTTCCAGAATGCCCAGCACAGAGCTCGTCTGGGTCACCACCACCACCACCACCAGCAGCTCCTGCCCTGCCCAGAGTGGCACTCAGCTCAGGGAAGGCACAGGAGGGCCGGCTGCAGGATGGGTCCCCTCTGCCCTTCCTGTCCTGCTCCTTCCACACAGCCTCCCGAAGCTGCCTGAGCCCACTGCCAGCCATGCAGGAGGAGGGGGCAGTGGCTGCATGGAGCGGGGGGGGGCGGCGGCAGCAGAGTGCTGCAGCCATGGGAAGGGAAGCATCCGCCCTCTACGCTGGGTGGGTGCCTGCGTGCGTCAAGGCAAGCCTCTGCAACTCTCGCCTGCTGCATCACTTGGTCTTGTGGAGTACGCGTCAGTCCGTGTGTACGTCCGTGCGTGTATGTGTGTTTCTATCATATTGTGTGTGCCAGTGGCTCCAATAAAGTGACCTGCCTCCAGCTTGCCAGCCAATTATTGGGCCAGAGTGGGAGACCCTTGATGAGATGACACCCGTCAGCCCAACATGGCCTATTTTGCTCAGGATCTCCTTGGGAGGGCGATGGGGGGGGAGTTCTCCTTCCCTGCTTCATTCAGGCACATGCCACCAGCTCCCCATGAGCCCCAGCGGGAGGTAGGGGTGGGGACCAGAGGTCAGAGCTGTTCGGCCAGGCCAGCCCCCCAACCCCCAGAAGGCAGGTCCAGCCAGGAGGGCAGGCGGCCAGCTTCCTGTCGCAAAGAGGAACAGCAGGGGCCGACCCTCCAAAAGGTTCAGGGTGAGCATCGCTGTGCTGATGGCAGGACGATTCCAGGCGGCAGCCAGGGAAGGCTCAGTTCAGGGGGGGTTCCATCCGTCCCAGATGAAGGGGACCTTCCAAGAGTCTTCTGGGCAGACCCTCAAGCCAAGCACTCTGCAGCCCCCTCTCCGCCCGCCTCTGTCGGGCTGACCTGGGCGGGGGATTGCAAGTTCCGGCTCTGCATCCAGGCCAGCCAACCCACCGATAGAGTAAGCGACAACCACGTGAGTAGAAACCAAAACACACTTTTTAATAACAGTGAAGAAAACAGCTCAATGTGAGCAAGGCGGTGGCCCTCAAGCAGAGGGGGGAGGGAGAAGAGCCAGGCTCCCCCCTGGGGTTGAACCCAATCCACAAGTGCCTGCCACAGGCTCCCCCACCCCCAGGCCGTGGGTCAGTGGCAGGCCGAGCTGCATTTCCTTCCATCCTCCAAACCTCTGCCCTGCCAGGGGAAAGGCCGGGTCCAGCCGCCAGGAGCAGATGTGACACCGGGTGGAGGGGAGAGAGAGGCGTGTGCCCCCCCCACACTGCCAGCCAAGCCACAAGAGGTGCCACTGGGTGGTGGGGGTGGGATGCAGAGGCCCTGCCTTTTCCCCTTGCCCAGATCTGAGTCTTTCCAGAAGTTCCTCTCTGGGGGTGGTGGGGGTGGGTGGACGTTCTTGAGCTAGCAGCCAACTGTGCCCATGGTTCTCCTAGGATCCGAGTGGCCCCGCGGCTTGTGTCCTGCGCAGGGTCTCCCTTGAGGCCCTCACCCTCCTCAAGGTTGGCCCCGCCAAGGAGATGCTGTGCAGGGGCCCCTCAGCTGACAGCAACAGGCACCTCGGGCGGGCTGCACGGGGAGGCCTCGCCTCCTCCTCCTCCTCCTCCTCCTCCTCCTCTGTCGAACATGGCACTGAACTGGGCCTGACACTCGCGCAGGAGCTTGTGGCTGAGGGGGGAGGCCAAGGCCCGGAGGCAGTGCAGGCGCACCAGGCCAGACTGGCCCCCTGAAACCAGCCAGCTGTGGCAGTCCAGGTTGGGGCTGAAGCGGACCTGCAAAAGGGGTGGTGGTGGTGGTGGTGAGGAGGAGGGTGAGGAGGGAGGAGGAGGAGGAGGAGGAGGAAGGAAGCCACATGGGCCAGTGAGGAAAGGAGGAAAGCAGGTTCCCTGGGGGCAAGGCCCCCTCCCAGCAGGGCAGCCCGACTCCCATTGCTGCGTACCCTTAACCCTTAAGCCCAGGGGCTGCCTGAGCCACTCACCTTGTGCACAGCTTCCAACTGCAGCCGCCCCAGGCCATCCCCCTCCTTCGCTTCGGGCCGAGGAGGATGGGGGTGCGTGGCTTCTGCCTGAAGACATTCTTGAAGCTCCTCTGAATGGGGAAGGAAGAGGGTGTGGGGGGTGGAGTTAAGAGATGGCCGGACCCGCGCAGGGAGGACACAGGCAGGGCTGGCTCCCCTGGGAGAAGGCCTGGGCCTCCGCTGGCAGCTGGGAAGACGGATGGGCGTGGGAACGGGGCTTTATCAGCCAGAAACAGGCCACCCACTGGGGAGGGGGGGTGACAGGGGGCTGCAGAAAGATGGCTCTGCCCTCTCCCCCCCCCATGGCCCGACTCCACGACGCGGGGCTTCCACTCTCCCCACTCACCAGGTCTGGGTCCCGAAAGAGGAGGTAATTCTGGGCCACTGACTCGCTATAGGTCCTTCCCCCCACGGGAGTCTTCTCTGTGGGTCTTGTCGTGGCCGCCTCTTTGCTGAGCAGGCTACAGGGGAGCAGGTCGGCCTTATAGACAGGCTGGGGGCGGGGGAAGAGACAACAGCGGAGACTCTCGGAGGCAGCCCTCTCCCTGCTCCAGCCCCAGGGTCACCCCGGGGGGGGCTACCCTCCCCTATACCAGGCAAAGGAGGGATGGGACTCGTGGCAGCAAGCCAAAGCCTGGCCCCTGGAGGGCTCTTCCAAGCGGAGGTGTCTTATCTGCTTTGTGTGTCTGTAAACCACCACCAGGAGGAGGAGGAGAGGTGGCCTGCCAGCAGATGAGCAGCAGCACAGGAACTGAATCAATCAAGGGGATCGAAGGAGGAAGGGGCCAGCTCCCCTGGCAGACACCCTCCTTCCTGTCCTGGTCCCAAGACTCCTGGTCTGTGTCGAAAAAGATGCTCCCCCAGAATGGCCTTCCTTGGCCTCCAAGGTGGCTGGCTGGTGGACCCATTTCCCTCTTGGCAGGGACAGCCTCCTCCTCCGGATCCCTCCCACCCATGAGAGCCCCCTTCTCACCCCTAGGAACCCTTTGACCCTCTCTGGGGCTTCCCGGGGACCTGTGGGCCCCAACAGCTACTGGTGATGCTGCTGCTGCTGCTCCTTCTCCTCCTTGGGCCTCCGGCTCTAGCCAAAGCCATGAGGCCCGGCTACTCTCCCTGCCTCCAACGCATCCGGGCCCCAGGGCAGGAGCCCCCAGCACCGCCTCCATGCCTGGCCCCAGGGGAGGGAGGGGGGCATCGAGAGGGTAGGAGGGCTGGAGGAGGCACACCCTCACGGCCCCAGCAGGAACTCCTCATCCCCTGAACCCTGTTTAGCTGCTAGAGGCAAACTTTCCAGACCAGCTGCAGCCACCCCACCCCACCCCGCCCACCCTCCGACCTCTGCCCCTCCACAGCAGCAACGACACCTACAAACCGGCGCTCCGAGGGCCGCTTGATGTTGTGGGGGTTGACGGAGAGGTCGGGCATCACGGCCGCCACCAGCTCCCCAGTGACGTCGCCGGCAGCCACCGTGTTCAGCCAGTCGGATCCAGAAATGCTCTGCCAGGAGAAAGCGTGCTGTTTTTGCCCAGTCCCCTTCTGGCCCCAGGGCCTCTCCCCTGCCGCCGCCCCCCCAGGAACGGATGCTGGCTATGTGCCTGGAATGGGGGGGGAGAGATACACCCCACCTACCCACACCGTGCCCTTGCGTGGGGCCACAAAATACGCCCGGAAGCCCAGGTACCCAGCGTCCAGGTAGTGGATCCCACATAGGCCGTACCTGCAAGGCAAGAGGAGGCGTGAAGGCCCGGTGACAGAGAGCCAAAGCGGCCCCCCAGACTGGTGGAGAGGGGAGGGGTCCAACTCCCGCTCCAGAGGACACAGGTGGATGCAGGAAGAGCCCCCCCCAGAGGTAGGGAGGGAGGGGCAAGGCTGCTCCATGGAAAGCCCTGCTTGCAGGAAAGCACCCAGCCCCACTGCTTGACTTGGGACCCCCGGGCACTCTCCATACCCATTCAGGAGGGCAAAGGCGGCTGTGCCAGGGAGGCTGCAGGGGCCTGTGGGGAAGGGTAGCCCCCTGGAGGAGCCCGGCTCTGCTGCTCCTGGGAACAGGTCATGCACGTACCCAACCCTGCCCCCCCCCCCCACAACAGGGGCTGGAAAGGAATCCCGGGACCCAGAGGTGGGCTCTCCTAGCGAGCCATTGGGTGGGGGGCATGTTCTGTCTTCTGACAATGCAGGGGGATGCGCACCGGGGGTTGGGTTGGGATCCCATCGCCCCACAGAGGAAGAGTCCACCTGGGTTGCCAAGGCCCTCCCAGGCCCCGAACCAAGACATGGGTTCCAGTGGTTAAAGCCAGCGGTGCTTCCCCTGCCCTCCTCCCGCCCCCCTCCCAGGCCAGGTGAGATCAGGGAGTGTCCTTCCAGCTGCAAGTGGTATGAGGAGGCCCAGAAAACCATGGCAGAAAGACCGGTGGGCGGACGTCCAGCTTCCCTCCTGGCCACTGTTTCCCATACGGGGGAACATTGGGGGCCTTGGCTGGCGCTTCCAGAAGAGAGTCTTGGATTCCAGGAAATACCGCTTGCAAAAACTTCATCAGAGAGGAGGAGGAACGGAGCCGTGGGGACAGGACGTGTGTGTGTGTGTGTGTGTGTGTGTGTGTGTGTGTGTGTGTGTGTGTGTGTGTGTGTGTGTGTGTGTGTGTGTGTGTGTGTGTGTGTTAGAAATGGCTTCAGAAGGCAAGATGGCTACTGCACTTGGCAGCGGGGCTGGTCCTGGCCAGCTGGCTAAGCCTGGGAGCCCATGTCCTCCTGGCTGTGTGCGATGGGTCAGCCCTTTCCCCCTGCCTGGGCCCTTCTCTCCTAGGAGCTCTGGGGACCAAGCAGGCTGCTTGGTCCCTCCGGGCACTGGGAGGCCAGGCTGGGATGGATCAGGGCTGAGCGGAGACAGGGCCGTCTGGCCGTGGTTCGGCCCCAAGGGGCTGATACGCCGACTCCCTCTCCTCCAGAGACACTCACGAGGCATAGCAGTTGTCCTGGGCCACCGTGACCCCGCTGTAGGGAAGCAGCCAGGCCGTCTCTGTGCTCAGAAAGCGCTTGATGCTGTTGAGGGGCTCGTGCAGCCGGCGCAAATCCCAGAACTTGACCTTGCGGTCATTCCCTGCAGTCACCATGAAATGGCTGGGGTGGGGTGAGGGGTGGAGAAAAAAAACCCCAGAGAGAAATGCAGCTGCTGCCGTTGGGCTGCCATTCCAGATTCAGCAGGTTCTGGCCACCGCTCAGGTGCTCTTTGAGGTCCCCCTGCCGGGATCCTGGGTGAGCAGGTGCTGGGAGTCTTGAGAACCTACTGAGGTCTGAACAGACCCCGGACCTGCCCCTCCCTCAGGAAGTCTCCCAGCTCACAAGAAGCTGCCGTGGCATCCAGCGGCCTGTGGGCATCCCCTCAGGTGGCCTCCCCCCTCGCAGCTCAGCTGGGGCATTGGGGCGCTGTGCCCACTGGCAGTGTGTAGGGGCAGCCTTCGGTGGCCAGCTGGACGCTGGCTCCCTCCTTCTAGGTTCCCAGGGCCTCTTCTCCCCACCTGTTGGCTTTGCACCACTGGATGTGGCGCACGGCATGGTCGTGGGCCAGGAAGCAGCGGAAGGGGTAGAGCTTTAGGGCGCCGTCGGGCTGGCGCACCCTCTGAAGCAGGGACTTGGTGTTCAGGTTCCACAGGGCGACTGTGCCTACGGGACGGGCAGGGACCACAAGAGGGTGAGACCACGACAGGACCGCCATGGAAACATTCCTTCCAGGCTCCCCCCACCCCCACCCCACCCACCCCCGGCCCACTGGGTGGCCTCTCCCCACGTACCATCGTAGAACCCAGCCGCAAGGTGGTGGTGAGGCTTGGAGGGCAACCAGGCCACCGTGAAGCACTGCCCACACTCCACAGCATTCCCGGCCTGGACGGAGCCCACCTGGAGGGAAGCCACGTGCGAAACCTGCCAGGGAGAGGAGGAGAGCCGGCTGCCACGGGCAGAGCAGGGAGGAGGGCCAGTGGCCTCTCACCCGATGCTGGGCAAGGCTCCTCCCTCCCTGCATGGGCCGGGCCAGCCTCCGTCTCCTTGCCCTTCTCAGCAGGATGGGTGCCCAGAGGGCCAAGGCGGCAGCAGCCAAGAGGCAAGGCTGGTCTCTGGAGGCTCCCAGCTAGCCTTCTGAGAAGGCACGCTCACTCGCTTGAGGGAAGCAGTCTGCCTCCAGTCCTTCCGAAGAGGCCAACAGAGGCTTCCTCCACAAGGAAAAGAGCGTACCGAGGGGGGGGGCAGGGCGCCCTTGCAACCCCCCCCCCCGGGGAGAGCCAGCCTGGGAGAGGCCAAGCAGAGCCCTTGGGTCTCAAAGAGCTCCCATCCCCCAGGCGCAAACCCTGCAGAAATGGGTGCAGGGACATACCTTGCAGATGGCATGCCGTGGGGCGGCCCCCACTCCTGGAAGAGAAAGGAGGCACAGTCAGGTAGGAAGCAGGACGCGGCAGGACTGCGAGAGAAGCCACCCTCCCGCCTTCCCTTCGGCCTCCCCAGGGGTCACGAGGAGCCCCCACAAGAGCCCCAGGCTCCTCTCCTATGGGAGTTCAAGGGCCCGCACCCTGACCCCACGGCATCTCGCCCCCTCCCAGGCAGGGCCTTAGCCTCCTCAAGGCTATATGCACAGCAGGAGATAAGAGCAGGAAAGGGCGAAAGGGACGCTGCACCACCCAAAAAGAGACGGAGGAACCAAAACCTTGGACCTCCGTCCAAGAGGGAAGGCCCCCCATCCCGTGAGTGCATTGAGAGTCAGTCAGGAGGCCCACTCACGGCTGGAGGCACTTGCTCAGCCTTCAACGTCGACTGTCCCAGTGCTGACGGGCCATTTCCCAACCCTACGCCAAGCCCCCACCCTCCCCGAGTCCTCAGGGGCAATGCATGGCCCTCTCCCTCAAGGCAGCCAGGCCATCCCCTCTGTCGAGCGGGGATCCTGGTAGCTAGGCAGACCTGCCTGTCCTGCAGGTAAAACTGTGCTCACAACCTGGGGTTCAATCCCAAGTAGCAGGCTCAAGGTTGACTCAGCCTTCCATCCTTTCGAGGTCGGTAAAATGAGTACCCAGCTTGCTTGGGGGGGGGCAATGTATAGCCTGCATAGTGTAATTAAAAACTGTAAACCATCCAGAGACGTGGTATGGGGGCGGTCTATAAGCAGAACACTTTGCTTTCGCTGCTTGGTCAGCACAGGGAAGAAGCGGCCAGGCTGGCAGCAGTACTCCTGATCCCCGGGCAACCTTCCCACCCATCAGTGCTGAAAACAGGTGGAGAGGAGGAGGAGGAGGAGGAGGAGGAGGAGACTTAGAAAGCCATGGTGCTCCCCAAAGGATGCACCGCAGAGTCTACCAGAGATCTTCAGACATTCATCCCACCTGACAGGGCCAGGCGGTGCTCTGGGCACAGGTACAGGGTGGTCTCCCTGATTGGACTGTGTCCCCCTAGACTGCAAAAAGGAACGTGAGAGTCACTGACGTTGCTCCCGTCAATCAGACACAGGAAAAAAAAAGAATCCCAGACAGATTCAATCAAGAGAAAGGGAGGACCCTTAAGAAAACCCAAACCCAAAACAAAATAAACTTAAAAAAACAACACCTTCCTGGCCCAAGCCTTCCAAGTCCAATGAGAAGAGGGGTATTTTCTGGATACACCCGTAAGATCAGGAACACAAAAGATAACCAGGAAAACAGAAACAACTAGATAGTTGTTAATTTGCTTTTCTAGGGATGCGAAAAACAGATAACAATCTACTCCCCCAATGCTTGCTTCCTTTATTGATTTTAGAACATTTTAACCCCTCTTTCTTCTAAAAAAGGACCCACTATATCTTACAACATCATTAAGAACACAACATTAACTGCTAAAACAATGAATTATTCAAATATTAAAATCAGAAATAAATGAAGTTTTTAAAAATAGGCTCACATCTGAATTAAAAGTGTGCGTATGACACATTGTCAAGTTGGAACCAACTTGTTGGGACATGAATCGAGCTTTCAAGAGTGAAAGCAAAGCAAAAGCAAAGTGGTCTGATTATATACCGCCCCATACCACTTCAAGTAGTCTCTGGGCGGTTTACAGTTTTAATTACAGTAATGCAGGCTAGACATCCCCCCCCTGCAAGCTGGGTACTCATTTTACCACCCTTGGAAGGAGAGAAGGCTGAGTCAACCATGAGCAGGCTACCTGGGATTGAACCCCAGATTGTGAGCACACTTTTACCTGCAGTACAGGCATTTAACCCCTGTGACACGAGGAAAGTGATAGTACCACTCTATTCTGCTCTGGTTAGACCCCACCTGGAGTATACTGTGTACAGTTCTGTGCACCTCTATTTTAAAAGGATGTTGAAAACCTTGAGCAGACCCAGAGAAGGAAGACCAGGATGGTTGAGGGTCTGGAAGAAATGTCTTATGAGCTTATGATAGATTTAAGGTTTAACCAGTTCCAATCCCCCCCACCTTGGTGAGTTTCCAAGACTGAGCAGGGATTCAAACCCGGTCTCCCGGAGTCCCCAGCCGTTGCTCTCTCCTCTACACCCCACTGGCTGGTAGCCTCGAGAGTGCCAGTGCCGTGACGTCTCCTCCTGCTGCTGCTGTTCACCTTGGCTCTCTGCTGGGCGTCTCCAGGGCCTCCACCAGAAAACATCTTTTCTGCACAGGGAGGGCCATCCCCCCAAGGGCACTCCACGGAACTCAAGAGGCAGCGGGATGCGGGGCCAAAAGGGTCTTCTCCGTCTCCTCCCATCCACAGAGACCAACCCCAAGGGGGCCCTCCCAGCTGTTCCCAAGCACCCTTCCCCCCACTAGCCCCCTCCTGGCCAGCGGTGCTCCTTAGAGCTGGAGGGACTGAGCTCTCCATCACTGCACGAGGCAGGGCCCAATCCTGCCCAAGGGGCTGTGTGAGGGCTCTCTGGGCGTGGGCGGCCCTGCTGCATGTGGCAGGCGGGCAGGCGCAGAGCCAGGGAGCCAGCTGCCCATTTGGGCAGAGGTGCCCTGGCACTGTGCCAGGGGCAGGCAAGTGGGCAGGCGCAGAGTGGGAGGTGGGAGGGAGGGACCCACCGAGGGCCCCCACCTCCTGCAACATGGGGCCATCCAGGATGGGGAGGGAGAGCCTCCCCTCTAGGCCCCACTAGACAGACACCCTGGGGAGGGAGGGAGTCTTCTTTATCACCGCCAGAGAGAGGCCAGGCGCCCATCGATGTCATCACAGACACAGCCCGTGTGGTTTACCCCTCCCATCATCATCAATCATTCGCTGGACAGATCCAATTACAAGCATCATTAGCTGACATGGCTGGCCGAGTACACAGAATGGCTGGGGCCCCTTGGCTGCTCCCACACAGTTCCGGAGGTAGCCGGGAGGGGGAGGGGTTAGGTGGCAGGTCTTCCAGCAGCAGCAGGAGGAGGAGGAGGAGGAGGAGGAGTGAGGCTCCAGCTTGGCTCTCTGGGTGGGGCAGGGCCTGGGTGGCGGGCAAAAAGGCTGCTCCTGTCCCAAGAGGGGGTGTGAGGTCTCCTGCCTAGACTTTGATGGACGAGCGGGGGGGGGAGGCAGAAGGGGGGGGTCTTCTTCCTTCCCCAGGCAAGGTTGCACTGGATGAAGACTCAAGATAGTCGGAAGGGGCCTCTAGGGTTGTCGAGCTCCGTGTAAGACTCAGGGCTCATCATGTGCATCTGACAGATGGGCGCCTGCCTCCATTTCCCCACAGCTTCAGGGGGAAGCTCATCAGCTGGCTCAACACAAAAGGGAGGCCCAAGAACCATAAGAACATAAGAAGAGCCATGCTGGATCAGGCCAAAGGTCCACCTAGTCCAGCTTCTTGTATCTTACAGTCGCCCCACCAGATGCCTCTGGAAGTGCACGAGACTGGATATCTGCGATCACAGTGTATCTCCCTGCGATCAGAACTGGCCCGCCCCACCCGTTCCTCTATGGCTCTCTCGCTCTGAGTGGCCACTCCCAGGGAGGCCCGTAGGGTAGCAACTCGTAAACGGGCCTTCTTGGTGGCCGATCCATCGCTTTGGAATATGTTACCCAGCGAGATACGCCAGGCTCCCTCCATGGCATCCTTCAAGAAAGCCGTTAAAACCTGGCTGTTCAGGGATGCCTTTGGCAACTGCTAGGGCGGTACCAGTGTTTCTTTGTTTTTGTTTGTTTGAATTGTCAAGTTTTATGCCTCTTGCCTTTTATCTTTTTAGTTTTTAAAACTGATGTCTTGTTTTAATCTTTTGTGTGAACCGCCCAGAGTTCCCTTTGGGAAATGGGAGCGGTATATAAATGCATAAATAAATAAATAAATAAATCTGTCTCCTGATACTCACTCCCCTGCATTTGGCCCTTGAAATACCCTGGTTTTAAGCCTGGAGATTACACATCTCCATCATGGTTTGTCACTTGTGATGGACTTTTCCTCCAGGAATCTGTCCAATCCCCTTTTGAAGGCATCCAGGCCAGATGCCATCACCACCTCCTGTGGCAGGGAGTTCCATAGACTAACAACACGCTGGGAAAAAATATTTTCTTTTGTCTGTTCTCACTCTGCCAACCCTCAGTTTGAGTGGATGTCCCCTAGTTCTGTCATTTTGTGAGAGGGAGAAGAGCATCCCTCTATCCACTTGACTCATGCCCTGCATTATTTCGTACATCTCAATCATATTCCCCCTCAGGCGCCTTTTTCCAGACTAAAGAGCCCCAAATGTTTTAGCCTTTCCTCATAAGGGAGGCCCCCCAGGCCAGTAATCATTTTAGTCACTCTCTTCTGCACCTTTTCCAGTTCCACTGTGTCCTTTTTGAGATGCGGTGACCAGAATTGTACACAATACTCCTGGTGCGGCCTTACTATTATTTTCTACAATGGCATTATAATGTTGGCTTATTTTCTATCCTCTTTTTGATAATCCCTAGCATGGAATTGGCTATGTGGGTACCACACAGGAGGCAGAGGAAACACAGGTCACAGGAGGAAGACTGTGGTTCCCGGGCAGCCCAGAAGTCTCTCCTGAAGAGCCTGTGATCCTGGGGGTGGGGGTGGGGGAGATCCCTCCCTCCGAGCAGCTTCATCCTGCCTGTGCCTCCTCCTTTGTGACAGAGGCCAATTCCCCACCGGGACCCTTGCACCCCTCCCTGCCCTAAAAAAGGGAGGAGTGCCAACCCAACCAGAGGGGCAGAAGGATCTGGAGTGCCCCCTTGCTCCATCTCCCCCGGGAAATGATCCAGCCGCCTCTGAGGGTGGGACATTCGGAACAGTCAGGGCCCGGCTCACCCTTCGATGGGAGGCCACCTGCCCGGGAAACCCAAGGCCTCACAGGGATGGATTCCTCCTGCCTGGAACTCAGGAGAGTGGCCACTGCTGGCCACGCTCGGCTAGAAGAGCAACGATCGGACAGAGTCTAAGGCGGCTTGTTCTGCCCCCAAAGTGGCCCTGGTGGTGGTGGTGGGAACTCTGCCCAACCTCCTTGCCCGACTCCTCTGAGTGGCCCCTCAACATTTCTTCCTACCTGTCCCCTGGGCTCTCCAGTGGGTGTGCACGTCCTCTGCATGAGGAAGGGTGTAGATCAGCACCTGGCCATCGGAGAAGGCCACAGCCAGCAGGCCCAGGCGGCTCATCTGGGGAGACTAGGGGAAAAGAAAGAAGAGGCATGCAATGGTCATCTCTCCCAGTGGTGCCCGGAGCAGCGACCTGGTCCTGGAGCGCCACCCTAGCAGGGAGAAGCAGTAACAAGCCCCTCTTGGCTGGGCCCTCCCCGTGTGCTGACCTGGCGACAGGTGGATGGGGGCTCCCAGCCCCCGCTGGGGCAGAACTTCAGGTCCCAGATGCAGCCGTGGTCGGTGGCGATGCCGTAGGCCAGCGCTGGCTTAGTGGCCGACCTGCAGTAGGAAGGCCAAAGGAGATCAGGCTGGCCGCCTCAGCCCTGAGCCCAGGCCCAGGGAAAGACGGGCACTGGCAGAGAGTGGGCTGGTCTCTCAGAAAAAGGGGGCATCCTCCAGTTCCTGCCCCACCACCTCTCTCTCCTCTCTCTCTCTCTCTCTCTCTCTCTCTCTCTCTCTCTCTCTCTCTCTCTCTCTCTCATTCTTGTGCCACCCCAGAAGGCAGACAGAGGACTCACCATGGCATGTGCCCACACCTGCCTAGCTCCACCCCAAGGCAGACCCCGGCATCTCAGTTGCAGCTCCCTGGAGGGAAAGGGCCCAGACCAGAGTCTTCTAACCCGCACAAAGAGGGGACACGGGAAGCAGACGAGTCAATGGGGTGGGGGTGGGGGTGGGCTGCTGCTGCAGGTGGGAGTATCTCCACCCTCTGGCCCCCACTTACCCTGCGTCCTGCTGAATGGGGCCAACCTCCCAAAGTTGGAGCAGCGCTGGTCCCGAGTGGGTCCCTGCCAAGGTGTGTCGGTCATCCATGCCAGGGTTGCAAGAAAGCGCAATGTATTGGGAGGCCCCAGACCCTTCGGGGGTTGGGCACCACTCCAGGGCCCAGACAGGACCCCCCACAAAGAAGGTCATGTCTAGGCGCTCCTCATGGGGATGCAAGGCATTAAACCTGCCAGGCCAGAAAAGGAGGTGTCAACTGGGGCAGCCCCCACCCCGCAATGGAGAGATCCTGCTCAGAAGCCCCTGCTCCCCCATTGAGACCAGCCCCTGGAAGGGCCAGTTGCCAGCTGTGGCAAGGACGAGCCCCGGAAGGGCGGAGGAGGGTGATCCGGGGGGGTTTATACAGGCGAGAGGCTGTGAGCTTGCCCCGGGGGAAGGCTGCCCAAGAAAGGGAAACCCCCTGGGCCCTTCTTTGACGCCAGCCCTCCTTCCACCTACTCCCTGAAAGGGAGAGCCAGGAATGCTGCTACCTGCCTCCCATCCATCTTTCGACCCACCCTGGCCTGTCCAAGCTCTTCAGACCTTTTCATTTGCTGGCCCCTGCTTCCAACGGACCTCTTCCAAACCTCCCCTGCCATCAGCCAAAGCCACAAGGCCCTGGGTCTCAGCCAGCTGGCCCACCCACCTGTTAATCCGGTAGAGGATACCCCTGTCCTCCTGCAGGCCCTCCCGTCGGATGGAGAAGAGGGGGGACTTGGCTTCACCAGGAAGGTAGTCCACGGCTTCGCTTTGGAGGAGGAAAAAGAGAAGGCCCTCCCTGGCAGCGACTCTGGCTATAAGAGGAGGCGCCCTCCCCCCTCTCCTGGCCAGGGGCTGCTCTCAGCCTGCCCAGAGGCACCAGCAGCGCCTCTCCTGGCAGGGATCCCAGGGGCAGCTGGGGGCAGGCAAGCGTGCCCCTACACCCCTCCCCTCTGCAAGCTCATGATCACCCTGCCTGGTGGCCCCCACCCCGCAGGACCCCCCCCTTGCCTCCCAAGGATACTCACTTTTCCGAGAGGAAGGCCCACCTGTGGGCAGAGGGGATCCACTCTGGAAACTCCCAGGGGGAATGCAGCTGCTCTCGCCTGGAAGGAACACAACCGCCAGGTCACAAAGAGCCCCCCCCCCATGAGACAGCATCTCAATCTGCTGGAGGGCAGCACAGCCAGCTGGCTTCCACCTGAGGCAGAGCCCCCGGGACTGAAAACAGCAGAAGGAGGGAGGAACCAAGAACCCTTCGATTCACCGGCGGTGAGTGATGGAGAGAGAGGTCCACACGGGGGCCATGACCGACTTGTGCAGGCCGTTGGGGGCAAAGCCTCGGCACTGGGCCCTGGGCCGCTGTGGAAGAAGAAGAAAAAAAGGAGCGGTTCACCAACCTGGTGCCCACTAAGCTTCTCCCACAAGATACCCAGAGGATGCTGCCTCTCAGCTAGACCCATCCCGGAGAAGGCAGGGCTCATGCTTCCAGGCTCTGCCAAGAGGCTGCTACAGCCTCATGGACATGCCCCCCCCCACCCTCACCCCCCACCCCTGGGGACCACACGGAGGAGCTGGGTTACCGCTGCTCCAGGCAGGGCAGGCTCCAGCTCAGGCTCGGAGGCCTCACTCAGCAGCAGGGTGCTCTCTTCCTCCTCCTCCACCTGCCGTTCCTCTTCTTCCTCCTCCTCCTCCTCCTCTTCCTCTGCGTGCAGGAGCCCCTCCTCTGAGGGAACGAAGTCAGCATCCTCCTCAGCCTCTGACCTCTGACCCTTCGGCTTCCGCCCTCGCCGTTTCCTCCCGGGCTCCCTCGGCTGGGCAGTGCCCTCCGGGATCTGAGCGCAAGGCGGAGCCTGGTACGCGGTCGTCAACTCCTCAGCCAGTTCCTGCAGGTACAGGAGGGCTCTGGGGCAGAAGGCAAGAGATGGGAAGGGAAGATTGGAAGCCCCTCTTGACTGAAGAATTAAATCAAATACATGCTAAAAGAGAGGATGTTTTAGGTTTAATTGATAAACTGAAGATCCACCAGTCACTGGACCCAGATGGCATCCACCCAAGGTTTATTAAGGAACTGAGAAATGAAATTGTGCATCTCTTAATGGTAATATGCAACTTGTCTCTTAAAAACGGCCACAGTGCTGGAGGACTAGAGGATGGAGGATGTCACACCAATTTTTAAAAAAGGAAGGAGGGGGGACCTGGGAAACTAGAGGCCAGTGAGCCTTATGTCTGTCCCAGGGAAGATGGTAGAAAGCCTCATCCAAGAGAAAATCTTAAAACATATAGAAGAACAAACCTTGCTGAGGGAAAACCAGCATGGCTTCTGTAAGGGTACGTATTGCCTGACAAATCTTTTAGAATTTTTTGAAAAGGTCAACAGGCATGTGGATTTGGGTGAACCGGTGGATATTGTTTATCTTGATTTTCAGAAGGCTTTTGACACAGTCCCTCACCAAAGACTGCTGAGAAAACTGCAGTCAGGGGATAAGAGGGCAGGTCCTCTTATAGATTGAGAACTGTTTGAGATCCAGGAAACAAAGAGTAGGTGTCAATGGGCAATTTTCACAATGGAGAGAGGTCAAAAGCAGTGTGCCCAGTGTCCTGGGACCAGTGCTTTTCAATCTGTTCATCAGTGACTTGGAGACAGGGATAAGCAGTGAGGTGGCCAAGTTTGTGGATGACACACAACTTTTCCATGTGGTAAAAACCAGAGAAGATTGTGAAGAGTTCCAAAAGGATCTCTCTAAACTGGGGGAATGGGCTACAAAATGACAAATGCATTTAAATGTAGGAAAATATAAAGTAATGCATATTGGGGCAAAAAAAAATCCAAACTTTATCTATCAACTCATGGGCTTTGAGCTATCCGTGACGGATCAGGAAAGAGATCTTGGAGTGCTGGTGGACAGCTCAATGAAAGTGTCTACCCAGTGTATGGCAGCAGTGAAGAAGGCCAATTCCATTCTAGGGATGATCAAAAAGGGGATTAGAAATAAAACAGCCAACATTATAATGGCATTGTACAAAACGATAGTAAGTACCTGGAGTACTGTGTACAATTCTGGTCACCGCATCTAAAAAAGACATAGTGGAAATGGAAAAGGTGCAGAAGAAAGCAACTAAAATGATTACTGGGCTGGGGCACCTCCCTTATGAGGAAAGGTGAAAACATTTGGGGCTCTTTAGTCTGCAAAAAAGGCGCCTGAGGGGGGATATGATTGAGACGTACAAAATAATGCAGGGCATGAGTAAAGTGGATAGAGGGATACTCTTCTCCCTCTCACAAAATACCAGAACTAGGGGACATCCACTCAAATTGAGGGTTGGGAGATTGAGAACAGACAAAAGAAAATATTATTTTACCCAGCGTGTTGCTAGTCTGTTGAACTCCCTGCCACAGGATGCAGTGATGGCATCTGGCCTGGATGCCTTCAAAAGGGGAATGGACAGATTCCTGGAGGAAAAGTCCATCACAGTTTACAAACCATGATGGAGATGTGTAAGGCTTAAAACCAGGGTCCTTCAAGGGCCAGATGCAGGGAAGTGGTATCAGGAGACAGAGATCTAGTCTTGTGTGCTCCCAGAGGCATTTGGTGGGGTCCCTGTGAGATACAGGAAGCTGGACGCATCCAGCATGGCTCTTCTTATGTTCTTAAGAGATTGGGGGCAGATGGGGAGGACAAGGAGCATCCCTCCCACACACCCTGGCCAGAGCAAGGCCAGGCAGGCTTCAGGAGCTGTGCAGGGAGAGGCTGCTGTGTTGCCACATTTCTTTAGACTGGTCAGCCTCCATAAGATCTCCCCCACCCCACAGCTCCCTCCTCTCGTAGCTTACACTTTAGCTGCCCGCCGCTTGGGGCGCCCACCCGGTGTGGTCTCCAGGCACTGCAAGTCCTCCTCACTAGTGGCCAAGTCCACCTTCTGCTGGCTGGAGGACTCGGCTGCTTGACACTCCTGGGAGAGCTTCAGCAGGAGCAGCTCCGCCTTGGACTTGCGCCCTCGCTTCTTGGGCACCCGCCGCCCGGGCACAGCGGGGCCGTTCTCAGAAGGCCCAGGCCCCTCAGCCTCGCCCCAAGGCAACACAAGGCCAGAGCCTCGGCCGTGAGCTGCTGCTTTCTTCCAGGGCTTCCGCCCTCGGGAACACTTGCGCCGGGACGGTGCCGCTGTGTTGGGGAGTTGAGCCGTGGCTGGGTCTGCAGAGGTAAATGGCTCCGCTGTGAAAGGAGGGATGAAGGGATGTGTCAGTGGAGCTGCCTATCTCTGCTATGAAGGCCCAGGCTCCCAACCTCTGCCTTTCGGTCTCAGGTGCCCCTGCAGCCCCAGCAGATGAGATTCCTCACCCCCCACAACACCCCCAATGTACCAGAAGCATCCTTGGCCTTCACAGGCTCCTCAAGGGTAAACACAGCCTCTCAGTGCCCAGGTGGGGCCAGTCCTGCAGAGCCCTTTCCCTCGGGGAGACGGCAGCCGCCACAGCTACACAACTGACCAGAACCCTGTGTCTTGCAGCCAACGTTCCTGCACTCCTGACATTTCTTTCCACATGCCTGCTCATGTATTTCAGAATCTCCAGCCACAATTACCCCAAGATTGTCACCCAAAGGTATTCAACATAATTGTACTGGACTGTATATTAGCTCTCATTACTGTAAGCTGCCTTGGGTCCTTTTCCAAGGAGAAAGGCGGGGTAAAATACTCTAAAATAATAAATAAACATATTAACAGAGGCATTAAAAGCACTGAAGGACACGGACACAAACATTTAACTGCCTTAAATGATTTCTGTTTTATAAAACTTTTGCTTTGACGTTGTTGTTCTACACCGCCCAAGAGGATATCAAATTACCCTAAATAAGCAAAAACTAAGCAAGAAACAAGCCAGTGCTACCGGAAAACACCCTGACCTCTGGCTTAGGCCAGCCAAGTGAGGGGCTGAGCTGGAGAGACCTACCGGGGAACTCTGGGAGAGGTGCCTCTTCTGCCCGCCTGCTCAGTGGCTCAGGGAACAGCTCCTCTGCCGCCACCACTGTCGCCGCCTCCAGGCCTCCCTTCCTGCTGCTGGTGCTGCTGGAGGGGCTCAGGGCTTCTGGCCACTCCTCCGACAGGCAACGTCCCACTGGTGGCTCCAGGGCTGCCTCGGTCTCGCTCAGGCTCATCCCTGCCAAGACAGGGACATCCAGAGCCACCTCCTCCTGCCCACCCCAGAGCAGGGTGCTGAACGGGGGCTCTCCCGAAAGGGCGAGGCGGGCGCCTTCTACTCCTGCGGCCGCCTCGGTGGCCTCCTTGGCAATCCCCATGGCGCAGCTTCCCGTGGGGCATGGTTCCATGGAGGCAGCCCTGTTGCTCAGGCATTTGACACCTCCATCTTGTGCGGGATGAGCCCTGCAAAAGCAAGAAGGATGAGAGGAGCAGCTTCCCACGCACAGGGGCCCTTCTGCACTCTCCCTTAAAAGGCCCTTTCTCCGCTCACTACCTTGGGTTTTCAAATCAAAAAGAGCTCTGGAGGGCATGTGATGACCCTCTAGATGTTGCTCCTGGCACTTCCCACCCCACCCCACCCCCAGCCACCGTCTGGCAAGTTGCATCTTCTCAGCCCTGCCACAACAGACAGCAGAAACATTCCATCTAAGTAAAAGAGTGAGAAATTTTCCCTCTTCCTGCAGCAGATCCCTGCTCCCACATGTATTAGTGGCAGATGCAGCCTTTGAGGGTGGGTAGGAAGGTGAAGAATGTCAAGGTTACAGAGGTGTCTGTTTCCCCCTCACCCAGCACTTCCTCCTGACCGAGACCATGGAACAAGAAGTGAGACAAGAGTCCTGGATCTGAACAACTGGCTGAGCAGGAAAGCTTGAGTCATTTGGCCCAGGGAGCCAACCTCGCTGGAGCTAGGTTTCTGGCAAGAGATGATCTGCATCTTACAGAAACGGGGTGGGGGTGATACATTTTCTGGGCAAGGAGGGCTTCTTCAGACAGAATCTCATCAGGAAGAGAAATGGTGTCCTAACCTTTAGGAGGATGCAAGGAAGAACAGGGGGCCACAGTGTCAGTCATGCACCACAAGCGGGGTCGGGCCAGAAGGAACCTGCTGGAGTCCACAAAGGAAACACCGAATTTTCCCATCTATAAGACGCTGCCATATATTAGTTGTCATTTAGAAGCTAAATGACAACAACACTACAGTGGCCCCACATTTGCAGTTGGTAGTTCCTAAGTGCTACTGGGAATAAGATTTGAAGATGGCACATGATTCTATTTCGAGGCACATAGGGATTAATAAAACTCAATTTAAGATCACTAACCATTTGTTATGGCCAGACATCTCCAAAGATGTGAAAAATACTGTTTGTCCTGTGATGCTTGCCAGAGAGTAGCTTATCCAGCTGATACCACAAAAGCAAACATGGAAGAATTTCCTTTAACGGGAACCCCTTTTTCCACTTTGGAAATCGATATTTTTGGGCCTCTACCAGAGAGTAGCACAGGCAAAAAGTACTCAATCAGTTTTACTTGTCCAGTTTCCAAGTGGGTGGAAGTAGTTGCTACTTCATCAACTACAACCAAACAAGTTGCCAAAGCCTTTCTAGAGGTCGCACCGGATGGCCTAACGTATTAGTCTCAGATCAAGCCAAAAGCTTCACAGGTGAGCTGATCATGAAGTTTGCCAGTTAACGGGAACACGACAACAGTTCAGCATTGCATACCATGCACAATCCCATGGTGCAGTGGAAAGAGTGCAGCAAACTCTGTTCAAGATGTTGAAAGTTTTCATTCAAGAACACCAGAAGACATGGTCTGATGCCTTGCCATACATTCTGTATGCTTATAGAACTCCCCCCATGAGTCTCTAGGATGGTATATTGCAAGTGATGTAATTCTAGGAAGGAATTGGAGAGGTCCACTGGAGTTACTCAGAGCTCAGTGGGAAGGTTCAGTTCCTGATACTTCAGTTCTAGTAGCTAAGTACATCAGAGAATTGCAGAAGAGGCTACAAGATATTCAAGATATCATAGTTAAACATCTTCAAGAAGTCCAGAAGAAATACAAAGCGTATTATAATACCAGAGCAAGACCTCGTTCATTCCAAGTGTGAGATTAAGTATTAGTTTTGGACCCAATCAGACACAACAAACTATAGGTGCATTGGTTAGGTCCAGGAATCATTGAACAGAAACTAGGGAATGTCAATTATATTGTTAGGATGTCCAAACATGAAAAGAAGCCAAAGGTTTACCATACAAATAGGTTGAAGCCTTATGTCAGACATGTCCAAAGTCAGGCCCGGGGGCCAAATGTGGCCCATTTACAAATTTCGAGTGGCCCATGGCCTCTTCTCCCCACTGGCTCAGCCTGTCATGCATCCCCGCCAGCTGGCCCTTCCAAATACTGGAAGGAGGCATCAGCTTGCAGTTTTATGTTTTGCTTGCCCTCCCTGCCTCTGTCCACCACCACCCAGCCATCTTCGCAGCCTACCTGCCCCTGGCTCCATTGCTGCAATGTCCTCCCTGCATCCTTGCATGTTATAGAAGCTTGTCCAAAGTCCGGCCCGGGGACCAAATGCAGCTGAATGGTCGGCCCCCTCACATTTTCACCTCATCAAATCTGGCCCTCCTTGCAAAAAGTTTGGACACCCCTGCCTTATGTGAAGAGGCAAGCAAATTTGTTGTGAGTAAAGTTAGCCTCACCTGAAATTCTGGTAAACACCAACCCTGATTTGCTTCAAGAATTCAGAGAAGCAGGTGATTTATCTGAAGTATACTTGGATTCTGATATTCCTGCATATCAACAACGAAAGATGTATGAAGTCTTGAAAGAAAAGCTTCTAATTTTGTCAACACTCCAGGAAGAACTGCAGTAGTCAAGCACAAGATCAACGTGAAAGATGACACACCTATCAAGTATCCACCATACAGAGCTATTGGAGAACATGCTAAGCCAATTGAAGAAAAAATTCAAGAGATGCTGGATTTGCGAATCATTCAACCGACTGAATCCCCATGGGCTAGTCCAGTAGTCATAGTACCGAAGAAGACACCAGATGGTCAAATACAACCCAAGGTTTGTTTTTGTGTCGTTGAATCAAGTTGAATCAAGTCACAGTCTCAGATCCTTATCCAATGCCCAGAGCGGAAGGTTTAATTGAGAAAATAGTAAGAGAAAATTTCTTATCTTGTCTGGATCTATCCTCAGGTTACTGGCAAATCAAACTTGACCCTGAATCAAGTGAGGAAAGTGGATATTGTTCTACAAGGACTGCCATTTGCTCATGCTTATCTCAATGACATAGTGATTTTCTCAGACACCTTTGAAGATCACCTGGAACATGTCAAAATTGTGCTACAATGTTTGTAGGATGCAGGATTGATTGTTAAAGCTTCAAAATGTCAATGGTTGAAAGGGAAAGTTGTATATTTGGGTCATTGGGTCGGTGGTGGAACGATTGAACCTTTGCAAGCTAAAATCGAGAGTGTAAAAATTGGCCAATTCCTTAAAACAAAAAACAAGTTCAATCATTCCTTGGTGTGGTTGGTTAATTACAGAAAGTTCATTCCTCATTTCAGTCAAGTGGCAACTCCATTGACTGAACTGACATGTAAGCGAATGTCTGTTAAAATAGTATGGACACGTGAATATCAATATGCTTTTGATGCTTTAAAATTGTTTAATGCAATACACTATATTGATTCCACCTGATTTTGATAAGCCTTTTGTTGTACAAACAGATGCTTCAGAGTTTGGTCTGGGTTGTGTTTTATTACAGAAAAAAAGTCTACTCCATCCTGTGTCCTTCTTCAGTAAGAAGCTATTGCCCAGGGAAAGAAATTACTCCGTACCTGAGAAAGATTGCCTAGGTATTGTGTGTGACCATACCTTTGGGGAAGAAACTTCATCCTACAAACAGATCATCAAGCTTTGAAGTGGTTACACCATCTGAAAGCAAGTAACTACCATCTACTTAGATGGAGTTTATCACTACAATATTTTGAATTTGAGGTGCAGTATATACCAGTCTCTAAGAATATTTTAGCCGACAGCCTTTCTAGAATGTATTTTGGTGTGGAGATTGCCTGAAAAAGAAGATATCATTGTTCTAGAGTTGAAACAATGTTTCTTGTTCAGTTTGTTACCCAATATAATCATTGTATTTCACATTGCTATGCATCTATGATATACACTATTTTTTCTCTTATATGTCTTCCAGAAGTTTCAAGCCTGCATGCATTCCAGTTGTTCAATACAGTGGTGCCTCTGATAATGAATTTATTTCATTCTCAGAGAAAATTTGTTATCCGAAAAATTTGTTATCCGAAATGTGGTTTCCCATTGAAATGAATAGGAAACTCATCAATCTGTTCCTGAGAGCAAAAACAAACAAACAAACAAACCCTAAAAAGCTTTTTTTTTTGGGGGGAGGTTCCAGACCTTTTTATAAAGTGCACTTTAAAGGCTTGCAGTGCTGGAACACCCTCCAGAATACCCCCCTGCAGTGCAATGCAAACAAACATAAGCAGGAAGAAAAGATCAGCCCATTTTTGCCTGCAATGCAAAAAAAGACTGCAAACATGGAGAAATGAAACCAGCAAGACTACCCCAACCTCTTCCTGCCAAAAATGCAAAGAAAAACAGTGCAAAAATTAATAAACGCTACCTCACTATTTTACCAAGTTCAAAAGATCCAAATCTCTCAGCAAAACAAGTCCAGAATGACTCCAAAAATCCATGAAACAAAACGCTCCAACTCCTCCCACCCCTCCACAAACGCAAGGAATTATGAAACATTTGTTATCCGAGGCAGCCCATAGGGAACATTCGCTATCAGAGGCAGACCTATACCTGGACATTTCCATTTGTTATCTGAAAAAATTGTTATCCAAGGTACAGTAATCCGCTGCCTATCACAGGGGTTAGGGACCCACCCGACCCGTGATGACTGAAAATCCGCAATATGAGGATGCAGGTTGGGGGTGGCGGCGCAGCTTCCTGGGCTGCTGGAAGACTTTTAAAAAGCCTTCCAGCAGCCTGTGCAAGGGTGGTGGATGATCTGATCCATGGTGGTTGCTGCAGGGCCATTCCTCCCCCAGCCAGCGTCAATCAGCTGCTTGGTGCTGGCTTGGGGCCAGCACTCCCCTGCAATCTCCATTGAAATGCATTGAGCCAATGCATTTCAATGGAGATGGCCTGGGACTGGAAGGGATTTTAAAAGGGGCCCGCTGCTTCTCCGGAGCCCCTGTGGAGGGGGAGCAGCGCACCCCTTTAAAAATCCCTTCCAGTCATGGAGGCAGATTTACCTCTGACTTCTTGGAGCAGCCGCGGTGAGCGATGGAGGGGGATTGGGCCCGTGCAGCCCCAGCAACCAATGAGGGGGATCAGGTCCACCGCTGCCGCTCACCGGGGCTGCGCCAAGGCTTCTTGGAGCAGCCGTGGTGAGCGAGAAGGGGTATCGGGTCCGTCTTGGGGAAGGGAAAAAAAGATTTTAAAAACCCAATTTTTTCTCCCCTACCCCAGCGCTAACCAGCTGGAGCCCCAGTATGTACTGTGGTCCACGTTACTGCAGGACCACAGTACATGAACCGCGAAATTGTGGGGGAGTTACTGTATTACTGTAAATCACTCTTAACTTGTAAGAGTGCATATATTCAGCATTAGTACTACCTCTTTTAATTGCTTTCTATTTCACATATTATTATTTCTTTTGTACTTTGATTTTTAATTATCTCTTTCTAATTATTATGAAGTATTATTTACATTTATTCTTTTGGTAGCTTGTAGTATAAAAATGCTAAATGTTAATTTAGGATTTTTAATTTTCATGAGAAGGCATGTAACGTAAATTGAGAGTGAGGAAAGCCTGTCTCAAAGGCCAAACGTAAACATCTTTAATAGAGCTGAAGGCCTAGACCAGTGTTGGCGAACCAATGGCATTGGTGCCAAAGGTGGCACTCGGAGCCCTTTCTGTGGGCACGTGACATCGCCCTTTCACAGCCACCTGTATTTGGGTTAAATTGGTATATTGGCACTTTTCGCGAAATTAGTGGGTTTTGAATCACAATTTGGGCACTCGGTCTCTAAAAGGTTCGCCACCAATGGCCTAGACTGTCGTAGATCTGAGATCACGAAGGAATGTAAGCAAAGGCCAAAGATGCATTCCATCCAATAAGCAAGGGAACTCTGATTGGCCTAAAAGGACATGTGACTGTTTTTCCTAGGCTCTGAACAGAAAGAGACAGAGGGAGAAGGAGAAGGATTTTTTCAGGAATGGTTTCTGCATATGGACTTCGTAATTATGTAGTTTTTATAAGGGAGTAGAGAGGCCCTGCCTCTGAAGCTTGCTTTAGATATTATAAAGTAAGGAAGGGAAATCATGTGTTATTATTTTTCAGTAAGCTAATATTTCTGTGAAATTCCATCTTTTCAATAAAAGCCTTTACTTACTATTTAAATGAAGGTGCCTATGGTGAGTATTTGATGAACAACTGTTTTAATAATAAATACAGCACGGCGGGTGATCAATAAAGGATGCACTTGGAAGCAATTAAGAGTACAGTAACTTCCTGCCATTTCGCGGTTCAGGTACTATGGTCCCACTATATCGCGGGACTGCATTACCTGCCCAGGTAAGAAATTTTCAGGGTGGTGCGGTCAGGCGGCGGTGGGGGCTCATATCCCCCACCGCCGCCCCACCGTGCTGCTGTGAGAAGTCTCCCGGCGGTGCACTGTGGTGACGGGGGAAATCAGATTCCCCAACGCTGCTCGGCCGTGCCACTGCAAAAAGTGTCCCGGTGGTGCGCTCGGGCGGTGACGGGGGCTCAGATCCCACAACGCCGCCCAACCACACTGCTGCAAGAACTCTCCTGGCGGCGGGGGCTCAGATCCCCCAACGCTGCCCGACCGCGCCACTGCGAGAAGTCTCAGGGTGGCGGCAGGGGATCAGATCCCCCAACACCACTCGCCCGCTGTGAGAAGTTTTTGAGCAACCTGAGTGAGTGTCGAGGGGGATCTGATAGCCCCCCAGGCCCCACCCACCCGCATCTAAATATCGCGGATTTTCAGTCATCGCGGGTCGGGTGGGTCCCTAACCCCCCGCGATAGGCGGGGGGTTACTGTAATTAACTCCGCCAGATAGTAGTTCTGGGTAGAGGAGGAAAAAACCCCGTTTAAGCAAGTTCTGTATAACTATTAGAGTATGGTATTTGGTAAATTCTTTTTAATAATTGTATACTTAAAATTTTTAGCATTTAAATATTGTTGTTTTAACTATGTCAGCTACCTGGGTCCTTTTTAAGGAGAAAGACACAATAAAACATTTTAATTTAAAAAAAGCATTTCATTGTTTCCAAAACAATCAGGCATTTTTCAAACAACCAGCTGGCTCTGGAAGAGAAAGGTTGCTTAATTCATAAACACTTTGGCAGCTGAATCCCTGTTTTACTTTTGTAGCTAAATTCTGTAAACTTAGATAAGATCAGAGTAAACAATGGGTGACTTGCATAGTTTTGCAGTGCCATCTTTGGTAAATGTAAGGCAGTGGTTCTCAACCTGTGGGTCCCCAGATGTTCCTGCACTGCAACTCCCAGAAGTCTCCATCACTAGCTGAGCTGGCCAGGATTTCTGGGAGTTGCAGTCCAGGAACATCTGGGGACCACAGGTTGAAAACCACTGATGTAAGATATATGAACTGCACATTTCCTGGATTCAGAAAACTTTAAGTAGCAGAAACCTAGCAAAAAATAAATACCGGTACATAGTAAGAATTGAGTTTCAAAGGGGGGCAGGACATAGGGGAAGCTAGATTGTTTTCTTAACTATAGTAAGAGATTCCTGAGAGAGAAAAACCAGGGTGACCAGATAAGGAGTGCTTATAGTGAAAGCAATCTGGGCAGGTATAAAATACATGGAGGCAAGACACACAAAACTGCATCTAGATGTTCCTTGTATCATCACTTCAGCTGCTTGGGATGCCAGACATCAATGAAGGTCAGGCTTGCCACAAATTTCTATTCACAAATTTCCCTCACTTTTCCAGAATTCCCAGGCCAAAATTTTAGATTTTATCCACTCCCAACCCCACCCAATTTCTTTACTTAAAGCACCAGCAGATTGACTTTTCTGAACTTTTGAAACAATATATTGATATAGAGCTGAAATAAATGTGTAGATGGTGAAAATTATGAATAAGAAACTAAAATGCATGAACTCACAAAACATTTTAACGAAAAGAAAATGATGAACAACAAAAAACGGCTGACCTTCAAAAATGGGGCAACCTGGGCTGACAAAAAAGCTAAAATATGAAAGCGTGGCAGGAAACAATTTATTACAAACTGCAGATTTAACTACTTTGTAGCTCTTTGGTGATATTCTAACCTTCCTCCTCATTTCCACTCACAAAATTATTTAGGTAAGAAATTATTTTTATGCCTCGTTCAGGGACACTTTCATTTTCTAGCCAACAAACCCCACAACATTTGAATGGCAATAGTGGCTTAGAAGGAGCGTTAAATCTTGCATAGTTGCTTTTCCCAGAGGGTAAGTCTTTAAACACATAATAAACTGACCTTAAATACGACATAATATTCCACCCTATGGACTTGGCACATTCTTTGAAACTACTATTTACTACGTGTAAGATGCAAGAACCCATGTTTATTAACACACGAATGTTGACTCCATGGGTCTCTCTTAGATCTTTCTCTAGCTATTTTACAAACGCCCAGTTAACGTTGGGCCCATCCATAGCTAGCTGAACCATGTTGTTAAGGTCTAAAAACTGTCCCTTGAAAGCTGGTGGTGTATCAATGGCCCTGCTGCGCCCTAAAAAAGCAGAGGAAGAATAAAAAGCTGCTTCTTATAGAGCGAAAAATAAGATAATTATATAAAAATAAGATAATTAACGGCCGATTAATGATTTCCAAGATTAGCGATAATGCCCACCTCTAGCCAAAATCCAGTTTTTCCATGACTATCTACACCCCCCGACTTTTACAGGACTTCCAAACCATTTTTCTTTCCCCTGACTTTTCCAGGATTTCCAGACTTGTGATAACCCTGAAGGTGCAATGGTGCAGCGATAGGTTTTAACGCCGGAGGCTGACAACAACAATTTTAGAATTTTACCTAGACTTGAATTCAGCATGGCTGGGTGAGCAAATACTTTTCATTGCATATGTGTTATACCCTGATTTTTCAGATGGCTATAAATAATGGTCTGAGATTGAAATTAACTCTTTATTGGGATCTGCCTGTGGAGATTCTTGGGATGTCTGTGAAGATTTATTGGGATAGGTATGTGAAGATTTTATCTTTATTGGGATAAAAGCCAGCATGATGAACAAAGGTCTCAGATTTCCCCTCCAGTCTCAGTCCTGGTACAATGTCCTCCCAAACCAGACGGTCATTATTTCAAAGATGGCAACTATAATAGCAATGGGGAAATTCAGCAACGCTGACAGCTAGCAAATTTAACCACAATCTTGAGATCCAACACACTACACACTTGCCCTGATGAAAGATTAATCTTCCACAAGGTGAAGATAACAAGTCACAGAATCTAAAAACTCCACAGCTGGAAAGGATCCCGGGGTCATTGAGCCCAACCTCTTGCCATAGAATCACAGAGTTGGAAGAGACCTCAAAGGCCAAAGGGCTCCAAGAGCTAGCCAATGAACTTTAATTGGAAAACTTCCTGTGAAGAAGAGTCTACCCGCCCTTTGCGACCTGAACCTTCATGTAATTTGAAGCATGGCTACTGTATTGCCTCTCCTTTTCTGCATGCCCAAATTCTACATCCATTCCTCACAAGCTTGACTTCCAGAGCTCTTACCAATCTGCTTACTTTAGTTTATCCCTTGATAGAGAAAAAGTATTTCAGAGGAGCTCTGATCAATGCAGAGTTTAGTAGTACAGTACTATTACTTTTCTTAGTCTGGACATTATACATCTAAGTAGATGCAACTATTGCCTTGGATCTTTTTGCTGCTGTGTTACCTTGTTGATTTGTATTTACTTGCAATGCACAACTCCAGAATCCTTTTTTGTAAGCGCTACTACCAAGCTTGCAGTCACCCATCCGATACTGCAATTGTGCATCTATTTTTTAATTACTGAAACATAGCACTTTTAAATTATTTTCTGTTGAAACCAACTTTGTTCTGAATCAAATCTCAGTTATCTTAAATCCTGATTGTTGTCTGAAAAATTAGCTAACAGGGAATTTGGACCGATCTAGAAATTGACCCAACTTCTCTTCCACTTGATCACAATTCAGCTACAAAGACAATGAACAACACACTACTAGCCATAGCAGACTCCGACTGCAGAAGGCTTCTCTCCAAGATGAATATGGGCCTCTTCCTTTCAAGTCCCTGCAGGGAAGGACAAGCTAAAGCAAGCAGGGCACCTGGCTAATGGTGAAAGCCACCCTGACCGCCTGTTTAGGGATGTAAGCTAACCAGGGTCCCCTTTTTAAGGCGAAAACCAGAACAAACACTTCTTAAATAAAACGACCACTTCTTAAATAAAACCAACGACGCACAAAGAGGTCTCCGAAGACCTGAGATGGACAAGGGCATCTTCGGGAAAGGAAGAGAGGGGCTGGGTGCCTCCGGGGCAGAGAAGCTACCGGGAGAGCCCTCGGCTCTGGGGACCACCAGGGCTGCCCGGGAAGAGCCGCGGGGGCAGCGGCTTGGGCTGGGCCTGCCAGGGTCGAGGAAGATGGGCGACGGCCCGCGGGGGCGGCATTTCGGGGCTTGGCCCATAAGCCGGGAAGGAGCGGCCGCCTCCGCCCTCGACTCCCTCCCTCAGGGTCGCCTCGTCCCGTCCCCCGGAGATCCGGGGGGGAGGGGACTCTCGTGGGGGGGAGGGGACTCTCGTGGGGGGGAGGGGGCTCTCGTGTGGGGGGGGGGGGGGTCGGAGGTGCCGCCGCTGCTGTTTCTTCTTCTTCTTCTTCCCCGGCGGGAGGGCTGGGGCGACGGCTACCGTATCCTACCCCGACGCGGCGACGGCTCCGGAGCCCGGGCTCGGACCGCAGAGTCCCGCCTGCCTGCCTGCCTGCCCGCCCGCTCGCTTCGAGAGGCGCGCCTCACCTCTTCCCCGGCGACCTCCTCCCTTCCCGCCGCCGACCCGGCCCGAACCAACCAAGCAAGCAAGCAAGCAAGATGGCGGCGGCCGGCGCTGCCACCGGCGCGTAGTGATGAGGGCCCCCCACCACCATCACTTCCGCCCCGTTCCCCGCCCACCACCAACGGGGCCGCCCAATCAGAGGCCGCGCGGGCAGGATGATGGGAGGAGGGGGCGGCCGCAGGGCAGGCTGGGAAGCGAGGCGGGGGTGGGGGGGAGGCGGAGAGCGAGAGAGAGCGAGGGGCGGGGGGGGGAAAGGGAAGGGTGTGCGTGTCTCTCTCTTCTTCTCCCTCCGTCCCAAGGCGCCCCCCACCCCACCCCCGGGCCTCTTCCTCCCCCCCCCATCGCCACCAACACCGGAGTGCCGGATCTGCCGGTTAAGGGCGGCCACGAGGCTCGTGGGGGAGGGGGGGAAAAGGCGCCTTTCGGGATCAGCCCGGGGCCGCGTTCAGCTCAAAGGGACCCCCAAGTGGGGCTCTCCCGTGGACGGCGACGATGTGGCCTCGGACTCCCTCCCGTGCAACCTCCACGCTGCCCTTGCGGCGTCAAGAACCGTGGCCCCTTTTGCTTCCGAACGACGCGCTGTCCGTTGTTGGATGCGATTTCGAAGAGATGGGGCCGCCCACCCCCTATGTGGTCCTGAGGTCAGGTTCCCCCCCCCCCCCGTCTGAGGCAGGGAGCTTCCAGTGGCAGCGCCAGGAGGGTCGACCTCAGCCTCGTGGGGCAGTGGTTTAATGCCTGTCCTGCAGGTAAAACTGTGCTCACGACCTGGGGTTCAAGCCCTGGTAGCAGGCTCAAGGTTCACTCAGCCTTCCATCCTTCCGAGGTCGGTAAAATGAGTACCGGGCTGGCTGGGGGTGGGGGCAATGTGTAGCCTGCATACTGTAATGAAACTGTAAACCGCCCAGAGACACTACTTAAAGTGGTATGGGACGGTAGATAAGCAGAACACTTTGCTTTGCTTTTGCTTCAGGAAAAAAAAAGTCTTGCCAAATCCCACCCTTCCAGGCCAGACGGCTGGTAAAAGCTGTGCTGGGTCCAGTTTCTAGTGTTCTCCATGTTGCTTTTCAACCCTCATAATGGATTTTTCTGTTCTTCTTGCATACTCATTGTAGCCCTAATGTTAATCTTTTTAAAAATGTTCTAAGATGCCTCTTCATATTCCCTATTCTTACTTTGAATATGTCTTAATTGTTCTGGAATGTATGTTGTCCCTCATTATTGTAAGCCACCTTGGGTCCTTTTCCAAGGAGAAAGATGGGGTAAAAATATTCAAAATAAATAAATAATACTGTGGAGAGGAATTATGATTTGTTAATTATGGATTTTTAAATATTGTTTTATAGATTTTTTTTGTTCCACATAAACTAGTACAGTTCAGGAGTGTTACTTAGAGTTATAAATAAAAACTATTTAAACAGTAAATTCTCTTTGTAATAATTGTTTGGATACACTATATTTTAATATGCTAGTTGTGATAATTTTATGCCAAGTCATATTGTCCATAGTCATATTTTATGTTCCTAAAATAACAGAATGGCTTTCAAGCTGTAAAAGGGGATGGGGAGTGCTAATGTAGATTTTTTTTCAATTTTTTTGAGAATTTCCGTTTTTTTTCAGGGGGGGGGACAGACAACCTGTGTTGTTGTTTTTTCCTGAGCTTCAAAGTTTTTGGAAATTTTACACCTCTACCTTTACTACCTTAGTTTTTCAAGGAACCCCATCCAGAAAGGCTTGGCTTTGGGGGGGGGGCAGGGAAGCACAAAATGGAGCAGAGCCACAAAACATTACTGGTTTATTGACTTCACTTGTGCTCACCCACCCCAACATCCTGCTTCTCGCTGCTCATTACTGCTCTACGTTCTTGACCCGCAGCACAACGGGAACGGAGGTGCAGGGGATCATGCCCAGGTCTGTGATCACCAGGTCCACCAACTCCAGAGGAGTCACATCGTAGACCAGGTTGAGGAGGCGCAGCCATCTGCTCTCCTGCCAGCCAGCCAGCGGGCCCTCCCCGCGAGGTGTCTCAATCAGGTCGTCTGGGTCATCTGCAGGCATAAGGCTTACTGTTAGGAAGCACCCGTTTTCCCCGCATGACACACACGGGGGGGGGGTTGGGCAGCCCCACGGAAAGGAAAGACTGCTTTCCTTTCTCCATGTCTGGTTTCTGACTTGCAGAGACCCTCCAAGCTGCAGCTACCAGGAGGCAGGGGCCTTTTATAGTTCCCTGCCCCCCCCATGGCAGCTTCTCCCCTTCTCATTCTCCTTGGAACTAACTCAGTTCACACAAGAAGTCCTAGCCCCCGCCCTGAGTGGACTGGACTTCTGGCACCTTTTGCCTAATGCTACCAGACAAAGTTGTTGGAAGAGAACTCTTAACTGTCTGCTATCTTGAAACCACAGCTGCGGGAAGATCTCCCCAAGAAGACCTCCTCTTTCCCAAACTGCAAACACAGTATGAATTAAACGTCGTTTCTTCCATAGCAATGTCACCATTTTCAAAAGGTCCTTCTGTGTCTGTGCAACCTGATCTATACACACTGGTCTAAAAGTATCGGTGGAATGTTACTGATCATGGTTACTTCAAAGCTGAATATAGGAAAGAAGTCATAGAATCATAGAGTTGGAAGAGACCTCCAGGGCCATCCAGTCCAAACCCCTGCCACGCAGGAACCCCCATCACAAGACGCCCAACAGATGGCCATCCAGCCTCTGCTTAAAACCCTCCCAAGAAGGAGACTCCACCACCCTCCTTTGGGGCAACATATTATTCCACTGCCAAACAGCTCTAACCATCAGGAAATTCTTCCTAATGTTCAAGTGGAATCTCTTTTCCTGTAGTTTGAAACCATTGTCACAAGTCCTAGTCTCTGAAGCCATGGAAAACAAACTTGTTCCCTCTTCAATATGGCATCCTTTCGGATATTTAATCATAGCTATCACATCCCCCCCTCAGCCTTCTTTTTGAAAGGCTAAACATTCCCAGTTCCCTAAGCCGTTCCTCTTAAGACATTTCTTCCAGACCTTCAAATATCCTGGTCACCCTCCTCTGGACCCACTCGAGGTTGTCAGCATCCTTTTTAAATCGAGACACACAGAACTGGACACAGTACTCCAGGTGGGGTCTGACCAGAGCAGAATAGAGTGGTACTATCACATCCCTTGATCTAGACACTATAGTTCTGTTGATGCAATGAAGAATCACATTGGCTTTCCTGTCCACTGCATCAAACTGCTGACATATGTTCAATTTGTGGTCGACCAAGACTCCCAGATCCCTTTCACAGGTACTATTTTCCAGCGAGGTGTCTCCCATCCTATATCTGTGCAATTCATTCTTTTTATCTAGATGCAGCACCCTACATTTCCCTCTCATTCTTGCTCATCAACACTGTAGGGATACATCAATAATCAGATAAATCTGGAGCTAATGAAAATGGTTTGCCTTAGTCAAAACTGTTGTTCGAATTAAACTAGGAGCTAAAGTGCATGGAAAGGATTATCTTTCCCTTGGTGGAGGAAACACACATAGCTTTAAGCAGTAGCATCTGTGTGCACTCCTCTTCTGCAGTGTCTCAGACACTCCTAGCTCTCCAGTCTTCAGATGTAACTGACAGATCTCGAATCCCATCCTTGTGCTGCAGGAGTGCATTTTGCAACTCCCTGAGAGGGCCAGTCCTTCTGTCCCCTGTCTCCCCACCCCCAGCTGCCACTCCTGCCTACCGAGCTCGTTGGAGACGAAAGAGTCTGTCTGCACCCGCTCACAGAACTTGTAGGTCTCGCAGCAAACCAGCACAGGCACGTTGTGGGCCTTGGAGAGAAGGGCGATCTGGGAGGTGCCCATTCGTGACATCACAGAGCCGTTGGCCAAGAGGGCATGGGCGCCCAGCAGCACCTTGGAGACCTGCGGGAGCCAGGACAGATGATCAGCCCCCAGGCCCCTTTCCCACCCAGCCCCCCACCCCCACCCAGGGATCCCAAGCCCCTCCTGGGCCCAGGGCCAGGCAGCTGGGCAAGGGGGAAAAGCCAACCACCCAGCCCACCTGCTGGAGTCCCAGGCTCCCCACCCCTCCCCACCCCCCTCAGCACCTCAGGCAGGACATAGGAGATGGCATTGATGAGAACGTAAGTGCAGCGGACTCCCTGCTTGACCAGGCGGCGCAGCGTCTCCCGACCCTCCAGCCGTGGCCGGCTGTCCACCACCACCACACGGAAGGCCCGGCCCTGAGCATGGGCACCACACAGCGTCCGGCTCACCAGGGAGGAGCTGTCGGGGGAGCAGCAACACATGGGGGTGTGTGTGTATCCATAGACCATGGGCCCAAAACAGGCTGTGGGGGGGATGGGTGGAGCGGCATGCCACTGCACAATGGGATTTGGCCCCCTCCCCGGTCCAGCTGCTGGACTTGGGGGTTGGGGTTGGGGGGGATCTATAGACTTTCTTTCCCCAAGTGTGTTCTGTGCTTTGCTCTCCATGCAGGTGGAAAGGGTTAGGGGTGTCTCCTAACCAAGGGGCCTGGGCAGGCACTCGGTGTCTTCTCCTTGGACCCCCCCTGCCCCACTGCCTCCTCCCATCTCAGCCCCCTCTGACTGCAGCCGCCCCACAACGGTGCCGTCTCCTCGGCAGCTCCGTACCAGCCATAGACCAGAATGACGTCCCCGTCGTTGATCTTCTCAAAGGCAAACTTAGAGATGGCTTTGGCGGCCAGGACAATCTTCTCCCGCTCATACTTGTCGATGCTCTCCTGCAGGTCCCGCTTGGCCTGTGGCGCAGCAGAGGGACTGGTCACCTCCGGGAAGGGCTGCCTCCCGACCGCTACCGCTACGCTTGGTTCAGCTGAAGGACCTTGCTCCTAAATGCTGAGGACTCCCTGCCGACGCTTTGGAGGGCGCGAGGAGGGGCCCCTCAGTTTCCCAAACCCTTCCCCACAGCTAGGGCACAGCTGAGCTCAGCCAAAGATCCTGTGCCGAGAACACAAGGGGCACCCGTGGCATGGGAGGGAGGCAGGGAGGGGAGACCAGCCGGTCCATGCAGCCTCACCTCCTCCTCACGCGTGGAGCCTGGCAAAGCCGAGATCTCCTTCTTGAGAAACTTGATAGCATTGCCCATGCTGGCAGAGAGGGGGCGGCACTGGTTCAGGAAGCTGCAGGGGACGGGGGGGGAGGAGAAGTCATTCTCAGTCCTTGGGGTGCCTGCCCCCTCATTCTCCTGGACCACGGCCCTTTCCCAAGGGGGGCATCCCCACCCCACCTGATGTAAGGCTTCAGCTTGTTCACCAGGTCCCGAGAGAGCTCTTCGTTAGCAGGGGTGGTATAGTCTCTGATCACCTGCGGAGAAGGGTGGGGAAAAAAAAAGGCCAGCTGCTAGGGGGTCAGCTCAACAGGGTTGTTCTTGGCAGCACTTCCACCTTGCATTGCTTCCGCGTGGCTCCAGAAGGCCCTGTGGCTTCCCTCCTCTGCGCTAGGTGCTCATCAGGATGCTATCAAATAGAACACAACTGGAAGAATAGACGACACTTTTACAGCCCTGAAAAAACATCTTCCAATAAGGAAGCTTTCAACCACCAGCTCATGAAAGCTGGTTTGCCACGTCACAGTTCCTAGTGGTCTGTAAAAGGGATCCTCTGTTCTCGCACTTGTATTCTCTCCCGTATGGACCACACTTTCCCCTTTATTTCAATGGAGGAGGCCCTCAACTCAACCCATGATTTTTGGGGCTAATGAGCGTCTCAGACCCCTACCCCCCAAACTTTCTGAAAGCCACAGGACAGTTCAGTTCAGTTCAGTGGCCCTCTGCTATAACTGGATCAGGCCATCGTTGGTGGAACCACTGATTGACCCATCTGAGACCCTTGGAAAATCTTTCCCAGCAAAAGGAAGCCCACGTGTCCTGAAAGTGTCCTCAGAGAGGCACTGAGGCATCGAGAAAGACACACCGTGCCCTAACCTTACCTGCTTGAAAACTCTGAGGAGTGCAATGCAGCGTGCATTGGAGCCATTAATGATGCCCTGGGAATACTGAAGTCCAAGTCGTACCACCGCAGGGTGAATGACCGAGGCAGGGATGCTGGGAAAACAAGACCACTGCATGTACACGTTTGTCATCAGAATTGAGTCTCAAATGACCTCACATCATTTCCTTCCTGGTGTAACTCCCTCCATCATAGAATCATAAGAATTGGAAGAGACCTCCAGGGCCATCTAGTCCAAACCTCTGCCACGCAGGAACCCCCATCACAAGATGCCCGACAGATGGCCCTCCAGCCTCTGCTTAAAACCCTCCCAAGAAGGAGACTCCATCACCCTCCTTTGGGGCAGCATATTATTCCATTGCCGGACAGCTCTAACCCTCAGGAACCTCTTCCTAATGTTCAAATGGAACATCTTTTCCTGTAGTTTGAGACCCCTGCCCTGAGTCCTAGTCTCTGAAGCCATGGAAAACAAACCTGTTCCCTATTCACTATGACATCCTTTCAAATATTTAGACATAGCTATCACATCCCCCCAGCCTTCTCTTTGAAAGGCTAAACATTCCCAGTTCCCTAAGCTGCTCCTCATAAGACATTTCTTCTTGGCCGCCCTCCTCTGCACCCGCTCGAGGTTGTCAACATCCTTTTTAAATTGAGACATGCAGAACTGGACACAGTACTCCAGGTGGGGTCTGACCACTTCCCTTTGATCTAGACACTATGACTCTGGGCGTTTATACACGACCCCTAAACTCCGGGGCAAATGGCTCCCAGCTCTGGAGATTAAAAATGTTTACCCACCAGCTCCGGAGTTAACAGGAAATTAAGTGCGACCCTGGCCACTTTAGCGCGTCCCAGCGCAGCTTTCAGGTACCTGCTTTTTGGATGTGACAAATATTTGATCCGGTGTAAGGATAGTGAGTGCGGGGCTCTCCTGGCTTCTGTTTGTTCTTTTTTTTTGCGCCCGCCCCTTTAAGAGATCTGAATGCTGCCGGGAACAAAACGGAGGTAAACCGGCATTCTTTTCTTTCTTTTTTCTCCCTCCCTCACGCAGCCAGCAACCAGGAAGTGCGGAGGGGGGTGGGGACAGAGGAAGAGCGACGAACCCCTAAGATCTCTGGTCCGAATTTAAGTGGCCAGCGGATCTTAGGGGTCGTGTAAAAAGTACTCCTGTTGATGCAACCAAGAATTGCGTTGGCTTTCTTGGCCGCCGCATCACACCTGACTCATGTTCAATTTGTGGTCCACCAAGACTCCCAGATCTTTCACAGGTACTGTTTTCCAGCCAGGTATCTCCTATCCCATGCCTCGTAGAGCATTTACTTGGGCTAAACTTGAGGAGCCCTGTGGTGCAGTGGTTACATGCCTGTCCTGCAGCTAAAACCATGCTCACAACCTGGGGTTCAATCCATGGCTCATGGTTAATTCAGCTTTCTATCCTTCCGAGGTTGGTAAAGTGAGTACCCAGCTTGGAGGGCGGGCAGTGTGTAGACTGCATAATTAAATTATAAACCGCCCAGAGAGTGCTTGAAGTGCTATGGGGTGGTATATAACCAAAACACTTTGCTTTTGCTTTTTAGTCATGTTCCCGTTGCACATTTGTGCAAGTCCATAGCCGGCATGGCTGAATGCATTTCTACGCACAGAACTCTGTTTTACCTTCCCGCTTTTTAATGCGGTACCTATTTATCTACTTGCACTTACATGCTTTCAAGCTGCTAGGTTGGCAGAAGCTGGGGTTATCAGTGGGAGTTCGCTCTGTTGCGTGGCACCCGGGATTCGAACCACCGAGCTGCAGCCAGTGCAGAGATTGCCCTAACCTTGCTAGTGCCTGTGTGATTAGAGCAACAAGGGCTGCATGCAAAGCCGGATGAAATCTCAGCAACCTCCTCCCCTCCCCAAGGCCTCCTAGACAACCGTCCTCCCCGAGAGGGCAGGGGAGAGCCTTGCTTTGTTAGGAGGCTGGAGAACCCTAGTTCCCTCCTCCTCCTTCCTCTTCTGCAGCACCTCCCCTTCATGACCTGCCTCTTCTTGCTTGGAGCGGAGCCTGGCCAAGACTTCCACTCAGAGGGGAGCCACACACACCCCTTGGCACTCCACTTCTGACCTCAAAAAGCAGCTTGGCGCTGGAGCGGCCTGCCTAAAAGATGGGCTTTTAAGCTGGAACAGAGTAACAGGCGGGGGCCCGCCTGCCCAGGGCGGGTTCCCCCCACCCCGCCCGTGTGTGGGGGGAGGCAGCAGCAGTCGACATCCCACGTTCACAGGAGGCTTCTGGGAGACCTTTGCAGCTCTACAACCACGCCATCCTATCCCACAATATACACCTTAGCTTAAACTTTCCACAAGAGAAAGCATGCAAGACTGGGCAGATTCTTTCCAAGCAGAACCTCAGCCTCACACACACACACACACACAGAATACCCACCTCATCTGCTGGGTCAGGAGCTCTTTGCGGCTGTACTGGTGCAAGTGGGAGAAGAGACTCACTTTGGCTCCATAATCCGGCCTCAGGGGCACCTGCGGAAGGAAAGAAAGCGCGGCTCAGAGCAGAGGAAGGCTCTCCCCCAATTCTTCCAGCTAGCCCCAATGATGGAGCCAACGGGCCCCACACCCGAGCCTGGCAGCACTGCTGTTACTGCCAAAACGCCTGAGCGAAATTCAGCTTCTTAAACAACAAGCCCACAGGCTGAAAACACACCTGTCAATTCAGTGTTGTCCAATCAATAAACCCATCCAAGGACCGTTAAGAAATGAAATAGAAAAGCTACCTTCGAGTCTTCCAAATTTGAAAAGGAATTTTGGAAAACTCTTTCCAGAGGCTGCACCTGAGCTAGTAGCTTTTGGGGAGGTTCTCAGTGGAACCATTACAGGCATGTCTAAACTTCAGCCCTTCTGATGTTTTGGACCACAACTCCCAAAATTCTAAGCTTAGATTGCCAATAGCAAAGGATTGTGGGAGTCGTGGCTCAAAACATCTGGAGGGCTGAAGTTTGGACATGCCTATTTGATTAGTGCAGTGGTGGGAACCTTCAGCACTCCAGATGTTTTGGACCACAACTCCCACAGCCCTTTGCCATTGGCAATACAAGCTTGGAATCCTGGGAGTTGTGGTCCAAAACATGTGAAGTGCCAAAGGTTCGCCACCACTGGATTAGTGGAATGGTGACGCCTGCCACAACCTTGCAAGAGGTACCACTAAGCCAGCACAGCAGGTGGAACCCCTCCGTGTGTGTGTGTGTGTGTGTGTGTGTGTGTGTGTGTGTGTGTGTGTGTGTGTGTGTGTGTGTGTGTGTGTGTGTGTGTGTGTGTGTGTGTGTGTGTGTGTGTGTGACGCGTGTGCGTGAGACAAACCTGCAGTAACCCCTCAGAAAAAAGGGGGCTTGCTGGCTGCGTTTATTTGGGGGCGGGGGGGTGTTGCAGAGATGGTCGAGGGCTGCAGCGGCCTGCCAGGGGACCTTCCCCCGCCCTCATCCCCCACCAGACAGGCATCTGGGCAAACCGAAGGCCAGCCGGAGGCAGAGGAGGAGGAGACCAGGACACTGAGCCGGCAAAGCCCAGCGAGTGAACTGGGCTGCGTGGCTCCCCCACCCTTCGGCCCACCTGACTGGCGGAGTCAGGGGCAGTCTGCCCATGCTCAGAGGTGCCCTGCTCACCTGCTGCCGCTCCAGCTTCTTGGCCAGCTTCTTCCGGGCGGCCGGGTCGTCTACCTGCACGTGCTCCGGGAGGCGCTTCACCACTGCGGGAGAGAACCAGAGAGCGGGCCCGGAGCGTCAGAGGCCGGCCCGCCGGCGGGCGGGCGAAATCCCCGGCTGGGACCCGCTCCTACGGGGCCGGGGCCGGGGGCGCCTTTACCTGGTGGCGGGGCTTCTCCGGGAGGGGCCGGGCGGGCCTTGGCGGGGAGCGGGGGAGCCTGGCCCGGCTCTCCCCTCCGGCCCTGCTTCAGCGCCCGCTCCGCCTCCTGCCGGGCCCGGCGCTCCGCCCGCAGCTCGGCTTTGCTTCGGCCCGGAGGAGGCCCGGCCGGTTCGCCCCGGCGATCCGAGGAAGGCGAGGGTTCGGGAGGAGGCCCGGCGCCCGGGGAGGGAGCGCCACCGCCACCGCCGGACGGGCTGCTCGAGCCCACCGCCCTGGACCCTCCGGGGAGCAGCAGCGAGGGGGGCGGCGGCGGCAGCGAGGGGGGCGGCGGGGCGGCCCCCTTCTCCTCCTCTTCGCGGCGCTTCTCGGCCTCGCGGCGCTTCTTCTTCTGCTGCTTCTTCTCCTTCCGGAGCTGCAGCTTCTCCTCGCGGGAGAGGGGCTCCGCCGAGCCGGGACCGGCAGGCGAGGGAACCGGGGGGGCGGCGGCGGCACAGCCTGGAGCGGATCCGCCGGGCGCCGCCATCGCGGGTCTTCACTCGGGTCCGACTGGCGGCGGCAGCACCGGCAGCAGCAGCGCCCCCTGCCGGCCGACCCGGGAACAGGCGTCGTCGTCGTCGAGGGGGGGGGTTGTTTGCCTTTCCTCCCTCCGCCGGACAGTCGGCTGGGAACCGCCCCCTCCGCCCCCCCCTCGCCATGCCCCCGCTGGGGAGGGGGGTGTGAGGGGGTGAGCCGCTGGCGGCCATCGGGCCCGGGTGGGGGGAGCCCCGGGGGCGCTGCTTTGAGACATGGGGGTTGTTGTGTGTGTGAGGGGGCGCCGGCCTCTCCTCCTCCCGACGAGCCCCCACCCCCGCCCCGCCCGGCTCTTGGTCCCTCCCGGACGGGCGACCGGGCGAGGGCTGGGAGAGACCACCCTCCGGGAAGGGAGGGGAGAGGAGCCCCCCCCTCAAGAAATCCCCGGCCCCGCCCCCTCCCTCCCTCCCCCCCCCCCGCCCCTCGCCCTCCCTCCCTCCGGCTCCCAAGATGGCGGCGGCGCCCGGGCTCGGGGTTTCCGGCCGGGCGGCGGGGAGGTAGCGGGGGTGGGGGTGGGGAACGGCGGCGGGGGAGGCGGCGGCCATGCACTTCTCCATCCCGGAGACCGAGACCCGCGCGGGGGACGGCGGCGGCGGCGGCAGCGGCGGCGGCTCGGCCTACGTGGTGGGTGCCGGGCGGCGGCGGCGGAGGGGGGGAGGAGGAGAGGGGGGAAAGGCAGGGTTGGTTCCCCCCCCACCGCCTCCTCCTCCTCCTCCTCCTCCTCCTGGAGCCCGGAGGTGTCCGGAGCAGCACCGGAAGGGCCCCGGCCCTCCAGGGGGGGGGGGAGACGGGGGGAGGGGCATTGCGGGGACCCTCAGTGGCCCGGGAGGGGCGGGGCGCAGGGCTCCCCACCCCCCCTCGTCCTCTCCTCCCTCTTCCGGCCTGAAGCCCCCTCCCCCGGGGCCCCTCTCAGCCCCTCTCCCTCCACGGGTGGTGGTGGGGGGCGGGGTGTCCCGGCTGGACATAGGCTGGGGAGGGAGGGGGGGGGGCAGGGCCGAAGCCCCCGGGGGGCGGGACAGGGGAACCCCCGCTGCTGCCTCCTTCCCCTCTCGAGAAGCTGAAGGGGGGGGGGGTTCCCCCCGGGGCCGCCGCCAGAGGGGGAGCCCGCCGCTCACCCCCTCCTCTTCCTCCCCCTCGCCCCCCCCTCCTCCGAGGACAGGCCTACAACATCCACGTGAACGGCGTCCTGCACTGCCAGGTGCGCTACAGCCAGCTGCTGGGCCTGCACGAACAGGTGAGTCTGCGGTGGGTGGGCGGTGGGGGGGGCATGGTGGTGGTGGGGACACGGTGTGTTGGGTCCCTCCTGCGGTGGTGTTGGGGGGCGGGGGGTCAGGCCTAAAGGCTAAGCAGCGGCAGTGTCTCCTCCCCGCAGCTGAGGAAGGAATTCGGGGCCACCGTGGTGCCTCCCTTCCCGCCAAAGAAGATCTTCACCCTCACGCCAGCCGAGGTGGAGCAGCGACGAGAGCAGCTGGAGAAGTACATGCAGGCTGGTGAGGCGTGGGTGGCGTGGGGTTGGGGTTGGGGATGTCGGTTTTTTTTGGGGGTGACCGGGCAGAGCAAGGCCTCAGCTGGGGGCCAGGCTGACAGAGCCCCTCTTACCCCTCCGGACCGCAGTGCGCCAGGACCCCGTGCTGGGCAGCAGCGAGACCTTCAACAGCTTCCTGCGCAAAGCCCAACAGGTAAAGTGGGGGGAGGGGAGGGGAGGGGGAGAAGGGATGGCGATGGTGGGGGGAGCAGGCCTGGCCAGGCCTAGAGCCCTTGGCAGCCCTTCTCTTCTGCCCCACAGGAGACGCAGCAGATCCCCACCCAGGAGGTCCAGTTGGATGTCCTGCTGCCCAACGGGCAGGAAGTGAAGGTCAGCATTCTCACCTCGGACCAGACGGAAGATGTCCTGGAGGTGGGTGTCTTTCTTGGCCAGTTGGCCAGTTCTCTCTTTCTGGGGCTTGGTGGCATCTAAGGTGCCATCTGCCGAGGAGATGGAGGAAACTGAGGACAGCAGTCAGACTCCCCACCCCCACCCCACCCCACCCCCACTTGTTCACAGGCTGTGGCTTCGAAGCTGGACTTGCCAGAGGACCTGATGGGCTACTTCCACCTCTTCCTGGTGCGCGAATCCCAGGACGGGTCCTTTTCCTGTGAGTAACGTTTCTTTGCCCTCTGTCTCTTGGGGGGGGCAGAAGGGGATACCATGTGGGGCACCACAGCTGGAACTGCCTTCTTTTGCAGTTATCCGGAAGCTGCAGGATTTTGAGCTGCCTTATGTGTCCGTCACCAGCCTTCGGAATCCCGAGTACAAAATTCTTCTGCGCAAGAGGTGAGCGAGCGACGCGGTGAAGGGGCGAGGGAGACACTTCCCTGGTCCTGGCATAGCAGCTCCATTCACCACCACCCACCTCTCTCTCTTTCTGTCTCTCTCTTTTCCCATCAGCTACTGGGACTCTGCCTACGATGAGGATGTCATGGAGCAGCGTGTAGGGCTGAACCTCCTGTATGCCCAGGTGAAGAATGTTAGCCCAAGCGCTGGGGGGGGAGGGGCGGTGAAAAGAAAAGTGCCCCCACCACCACCACTCTTACCTTTCCTCCTTGCCTCACAGACTGTTGCGGACATTGAGCGGGGCTGGATCTTGGCCAACAAGGAGCAGCATCGCCAGCTCAAGTCCCTGCAAGAGAAAGTTTCCAAGAAGGAGGTGGGAAGATACGCACGCGGGGGAGGGGAGGTTTTAACCCACTGGCTGGCCCGCCCGCCCACTTCACGAGTGGTCTGGAAGCCCTCCTGCTCCAACCATTGGCCGCTCCGTCTTCCTTGCCGCAGTTTATACGCCTGGCCCAGACGCTGAAGTATTACGGCTATCTCAAGTTCGACCCCTGCATCACCGACTTCCCCGAGAAGGGCTGCCACGTGATTGTTGGCGCAGGGAACAGCGAGCTGAATTTCCAGGTCAAGCTGCCCAATGACCAGATCAAGGAGGGAAGCTTCAAGGTCACGCGGATGCGCTGCTGGCGGGTCACGTCCTGTGTGAGTCGCGGAGGAACCCTCGGTGCCAGGGAGGCGCCTTGAGCAGGCCTTCTGCTCTCCTGGGAGCTGCCTCTGAGTCGCCTCCCAAGGGATACAGATGTGGTGGCGGTGGTAGGGGAGGCTCACATCCTGTGGCCCTGATCTTTGCCCACGCAAGTGGGAAAGTTCCACCCAGCCCTCTATTCCTTTCCAGGTCCCCGTGCACAATGGGACATCCTCCGGGCTGAATGCAGGGAAGCCAGAGGTCAAGCTGGAACTGGCCTTCGAGTACCTGATGAGCAAGGACCGCCTGCAATGGGTTACCATCACCAGCCCACAGGTAGGGCTGCCCTGGCCTGGGCGTTGCTACTCAGGGTGGGTCCTGTAGCAGCATCTCCTCTTAGAGTAGAGAGACAAAACCGCTCGGATGAGCAGCAAAACATTTCCACCTCACAAAAAAAAAAACAAGTCTAGTTGCCATGACTCCACTCCCAGGTGGCGTCACCTGGATGACTGAGAACCTTCACAGACATATTCCTCTTGAAACATTGGTCTGATTTTGACACAAGCTGAGTTTTATTCTCGCCCAGTTCAGGGTCTAATCCTGCTACCCCCTCCATTTTTCCTGCTAAGATACAAAATTAAGGTTGTGTTCCCAGCCCAGAGCAATACAAAGCAAACAACATCTCTCTTTCTGCCCCTCCCGCCACCCCCAGGCTATTATGCTGAGCATCTGCTTGCAGTCCATGGTGGATGAGCTGATGGTGAAGAAGTCAGGAGGCAGCATCCGCAAGGTGAGACAAAGGCTTTAGGTCTTCCTGGGCCGCTTGGTTTCATAGAATCCTCGAGTTGGAAGAGACCTCAAGGGCCATTAACCCTGCCATGCAGGAACCCCCATCACAGTAACCCCCCACAACAGATGGGCATCTAGCTTCTGCTTAAAAACCTCCAGAGGAGGAGAATCCACCACCCTCCTATGGGGCAGCAGATTCCACTGCCGAACAGCTCTAACCGTCATGAAGTTCTTCGTAAAGTTCAAATGGAATCTCTTTTCCTGCAGTTTGAAACCACTGCCCCAAGTCCTAGTCTCTGAAGCCAGCCCCCTCTTCGATATGGCACTTGCTAAGTCCCTTTGCTGGCTTCCCTTTCCAGGTGTTCCGCCGACGAAACAATGGCGGCCTTCAGCGTTCCACCAGCCAGCAAGCAGCCAAGTCTCCTCCTCTCCTGGTAAGGATGGCTGGAGGACATCTTCTCTTTGCTGAGATTGGGGGGGGGGATGACGTGCGTGGGAGGCACCTGGGCAGCCTTCACCTGCTCCTTGTACTTTCCCTGCTAGGATTCTCCGGATGCCAGCCGGGAAACTATGGCCAAGGCCTCGGTAAGTCCCTGGCCCCCTTCCTAATTATGGAGTACAAGAGGGGCAGGCCAGGGGGAGCAAGGCCTGTGCGGATCCCCACCCGTTCTCTCTCTCTCTCTCTCTCTCCCTCCCTTAGAGCAAACTCGGCTCTGTCAGTCTGCGAGCCATCACTCATTCCAGCTCTTCTGCCGATGTCGGGGCCAGCGATTTCCATGGGAACTACGCCTTTGAGGGCATCGGGGATGAGGACCTCTGAGGGCCCAGCCCCGATGGCTGGCGTAGCTGCTACGCCCTGTGGCAGCGGCACCACTGTGGAATGTACGCCATGCTCCTACTGGGGAAGGCGCTCTCTCCCCTGTGCCTCAACCCCACCCAGCTCCTTGGCCACCCTGCCCCACCGAAGGAGCTGCGGGTGGGGGGGGGGTGGGGACTTTGCTCCATACATGCCAAATTAGATAGAGTGGACATTTGCTCCCAGAGCAGCCCATGGATAGAGGCAGCTGTGGGACACGCCCCCTCCTTAGATTCTGGTGTAACCGCTAGGCTTATCATTGTCTTCTTTATCTATCTGCTGTTTATGAATGAACATTAACAAATGTCTGTGGCAACAACGATTAAAGAAATCATGATTGGGAATGGGTGTTCCGACCCTCCCTCCCTTGCATCCTTTTTTTCTAAGCTCCTATCCCCCCACCCCTGCAGCCCTCTTGCTCTGGATCCTGCTTCAGACAGAGCCCTAGGATTAAAGCCACTGCTGCCACCGGCAGCCCAGTCACAGCAGGAGAGAGTGAGTGAGAGAGAGAAGGGCTTCAGCCACTGCAGCGGTAGCCCTGCAGCGCATTCAGATTTGATCGCTGCCCCCGAGCAAAATAAAGCAAGATAAGAAAACAGTTTAATGCATGAATACACCATATAAATTACACAGACAAGCAGCAACCACAGTTCAAGATGGAGGGGAAAGAGAGGCACACAGAAGAAAGCACCAAGGGCTCCTGCCCGCAGCCATCCTGCCAGGTGGCAGCGTCTTGCCAGGCTGGGAGGAGCCCAATTCTTGGCAGCAAAGGCCTTCTCCCCTGTCTTTGCTCAGGAGTCCTGGGTGTGGCAGCCCCAGCCCCGTGGAGGGGTGAGTCTTCCCCTCGCCCTTCAGGAGAGGCTGGCGGCTGGGATGCCCCCGGGGCCCTCATCGGCCAGGCCCTGGCCGTGCACTTTCTGGTGGCGCTTGTAGTTGTCCCAGTGGCCGGTGGTGTAGGGGCAGATCCGGCACTGGAAGGGCTTTTCGCCTGTGTGCCGCAGCATATGGCGCTTGAGGTTCATGCTCTGGTTGCACGAGTACGGGCAGAGGCGGCAGCGGAAGGGCTTGTCCCCGGAGTGGATGCGCCCGTGGCGCTTGAGGTTGGCCAGGTTCCCGCAGGCGTACGGGCAAAGGGGGCACTTGTAGGGCTTCTCGCCCGTGTGGACCCGCTGGTGGCGCTTGAGGTTGTCCAAGTGGGCCGAGGCATAGGGGCAGAGCGCGCAGGCAAAGGGCTTCTCCCCACTGTGCGTCTTCATGTGACGGGCCAGGTGGTTGGGGTACGTGGTGACAAAGGGGCACAGCTGGCAGGAGAAGCCCTTGGGGGAAGAGGGCTCGGCCCCCAGCACGGCCAGGCTGCAGCGCCCACACATGGGCTCGCCCAGGCCCTCGTCAGCCTCCAGCACCAGGCCGCACGCCCGGCAGGTGAAAGGGAAGAGCAGTTCGGGCAGGACGACAGTGGCGGAGTCCTCGGGCCGCAGGAACGGGGAGCTGGGCAGCAGTGGCGGCGGCGGCTCTGTGGAGAGAAAGGAGCAGGGTGTGAGGTTGCCTCCCCACTGGGCTCTGTTCAAGGCTCAACATGATTCTTGGAGCCCCCATTCCCACCCTCGGACAGGCCTCCTCCGTGCCTGTGGGGTGTCAGAAGACGCCTATGCAGCACACACAGCTACAGTCGGTGCTTTGGCCACTACGGGAGGAGGCAGGCCCAGGCGGTCACGGCAGCCGCTCCCGAGTGGGGTGTCAGCTCCTCACAGCCCTGAGCAAAGACAGGGCCACAGCTTCCACTTCGTGCCATCCCTCCCCCACCTACCTGCCTCCTGGTCTGCAACCAGCGGTGCCTCCGCCTCCCCAGGGGGGAGTCCCATGCCTGGCTGCTGAAGCAGGTTGCCCTGGGCGCAGCGGCAGTTGCAGGCACTGCACCGCAGGGGCCGTTCCTGGCCATGGACCCGCTGATGCCGCTTGAGGTTGCCCAGGCTGCTGCAAGCAAAGGGGCAGGTGGGGCAGCGGTAGGGCTTTTCGCCCGTGTGGGTGCGCAGGTGGCGGGTCAGGTTGACCAGCTGGGCCGACGCGTAGGGGCAGTGCGGGCAGCGGTACGGCTTCTCTCCGTTGTGAGTCTTCATGTGCCGTTTGAGGTGGCTGGAGTAGTGGGAGGCAAAGGGGCACAGCTGGCAGGAGAAGACCAGGCGGGGACCTGGCAGGGGGGAGCCCTGTTCCCCCAGGTCAGGCAGGCAGCAGGGGGCCGGGCAAGGAGCGGGCAGGCCACAGTGCTGGCAGGAGGGGCCCAGCCCCACACTCTCCTCCTCAATCTCCTCCATTTTCCTCCTCCTCCTCCTCCTCCTCGCCCGCTGGGGGGTGGCCTTGGCGCAGAAGGGGATGATATTCCTGCTCCTCCTCCTCCTCGTCGCTCAGGGTGGCGTAAGGTGGCGGTGGGGGAGGCAGTCCTCCGGGCATCCCCCCAAGAGAATCTGAAGCACACAAGGCACAGGCAGGTTAGATTGAGAGGGGGGCCAGCAGGAGGGGGCGCTGATCCGCCTCTCCCGGTGGCACCCCAAGGGAGCAGGACTCGACGGCGGCTTCCCCCCCCCTCCCTGGGGCCCTGCCAATGTCGGGGCAGCTGTACTCGCACGGCCCCCGCCCCCGCCCAGGAAGGGCTACGGGAAGAGGGAAGCCCAGGCCGGGGCGTGACCGGCGTCCGCTCAGGAAGGGCCGGGAAGCTTCCCGCTGACGGGGGCTCGAGTCGTGTCCCCCCCCCGCCCCCGCCCCCCCCACGCGAGCGATCGCCCCCCCCCCCCCCGGGACACACACCTTCCGAGTACTTCTCGAAACGGGCGAAGCCCGGGCCTCCTCCGTCGCCGCCGCTCTCCTCTTCGTCGTCCTCCTCCGGCTCCGAGTCCGGCTTGAGGAGGAAGCGCTCCCGCGGCGCCGGACCTTCCTCTCCCGGGGGCGCCTCCACTGCAACGGAGGAGGAGCCGGGAAGGGAAAGGGCCGCGTGAGGAAGGAAGGAAGGAAGGAAGGAAGGAAGGAAGGAAGGAAGGAAGGAAGGGGTAGCGCACGCTTTTCCCTTCCCCCACCGCCCTCCCCCCCTCTCCCCCTCCTGTCCAGGCAGGGCGGAGGAGCCCCCGAGCCTCTTCCCCCGGTTCCCGCCTCCCGGGGGAAGGGCGGCGGCGGCGGCGGCAACACCCGCTCGGGACCCCCGGTGTGTGTCTGTCTCTCTGTGTGTGTGTGGTGGTGGTGGGGAACTGGCCACTGACCTTTGACGGGCTGCGGGTGGCGCTGCTTCCGGCGGGGCATCTTGCCCGGGGGCGGCGGCGGCGGCGGCGGCGGCGGCGGCGAAGGGGGAGGGGGAGGGGCGGGCGGCCCCGTCCGCCTCCCCCGCACGGGGCCGCTCAGCGCCACTCGGCCTCCGCCCCCGGCGCCTCTCCCTCCGCGGCGCCCCGGCAGCCTCAGCTTCGCTCCCGGTCTCTGCCTCCTCCTCCTCCTCCTCTTCCTCCTCCTCCGCCGCCGCTCCTCCCGGCGCTCCCGCCCATCCGCGGGGCGGTCAGCCAGAGCAGCAGGCGCTTCCGGTTCCGCTCCCGCCCCGCCGCGCGGTGCCTGCCGGGAGCTGGAGTGCCTTCCCCGAGGAGCACAAAAGAGGGAGGGAGGGGGCGGGGTCCCCTATCCGCGCATAGAGCTATGAAAGTAGATGCGGCCGCGGGCCTCCCGGGTTCAGGGTCCGCTTCGGCCCTTCTTTGTGCCGCGGGCGCCGTCCTTGCTGGGCAGGGCCGGTGAGTGGCCCCCCGCTCGAAGGGGCCGCGCCGCCCCCGCTCCCATAGGCACCTTTTTGCTATTACCGTGGTTCCTTGTAGAAAGGAATTAATTCCTTCCAAGTGAAAATCAGCAAATTTTCCTTTGAACAAATTTCCCATAGGAATGCATTGAAAACGGAGGACTGTAATCCCCAATCGCCACCGTCTTTCCTGTTGTACGGATTCGCCCCATAGGCAATTCTGTTAATGACTGTTCCTTTCAGGGCAACCACATAAACAAGTTCCGTGGTTTGTGGCCTGAGAGCTTGCAGCTCAAGGCAGACCCAGGGCTTGTGCAGCTGCAGGCACATCAAGCCACCGGCCTCCATTCACATTCTCCCTCCGTTGAGGGACTTCAAGGGGGCCCTTCTGCCCTTTTCCCGTTCACATTCCGCCTCCTCCTCATGCTTGGCTCTGTCTAGTACTGACTATCTGGAGGAGGGCGGTGACCGAGGGAATGTACTGCAGATGTACCATATCTTGAATTCAGCAAAGCTTTTGACAATTTCCCTGTGATATCCTAATTAGCAAGCTAACTAGGTGTGGGCTGGATACACAATTGGCTACGGAATCCTACTGAAGCAGTGATGATTAATGTCTCCACCTCTAAGTGGGGGGTGGGGAGGTAACAAGTGGGGTTCCCCAAGGCTCCAGCCAGGACTCTTGATCATTTCCATGAATGACTTGGACAAGGGCGTGCAGGGAATGCTTGCCGAATTTGTGGATGACACAACATTGGGTGGAATAGCTCATACCCTGGAGGACAGATATAAAATTCAAAAGGATGTAGATAAGCTTGAGCCCTGGTCTGAGACCAACAGAATGAAATTTAACAGGGATAAGTGCAAAGTTTTGCACCTAGGAAAAAGAAACCCAGTGCACAGTTAGTAGATGCGGGACACCTGGCTCAGCAATACTATTATGTTTGATTGGTTATTTTTTATTTCAGTATATTGTTTAATTTTATTACTCATTGTATTGTTCATGTCCTAACTTACTGTAAACTGTTCAGAGAGACCCTCGGCCAGACGGTGCAGTATAAAAATCAAATAAATATATAATAATAAATAAATACATGTGACAAGCATCTGAGAATTCTGGTAGATCATAATCTGAATATGAGCCAACAATGTGATGTGGCCATAGAAAGGGAAATGCTATTGTAGGCTGCATTCACTGAAGGTGGGGAGTGCCGTTGCAACACTTGGGGCCATTCCAGAGAGCTTGTTGGGAGCCCGCCTGGCAGACACCCTTCCTTGGGTCTGTGTTCCTGCCTGGAGCAGGCACGATGGCCTTACGGAGCCCCTTCCAACTTCTATGACCCTCAGCTCTAGTCTTGTGGGGAGGCCTGGGTTTTTTTTTTTTTTTGGGGGAATGCTTTGCCCAGGCAGGCTGCCTGCCTCGTCCTCATCCTCTCTTCCTGCGAGGGAGGGGTGCAGTCGGGCCCCCGCGGCATCTTCTCAACTGGGGCGGAATGCAGGGAGATCGTGGTGGCTTTTCCTTGGCGGGCGGGAATGAGGGGCGGGGGGGGCGGGGGCTCCATGAATGTCGACGCTGCCCTGAACTGGCCTCGGCGGCGGAAGGCCAGGAGCCCCCCTCCCGTTCCCCCCTGTGCCTGGACGCGAGAGGACTGGGGTGCGGGTGTGGGCGGTGTGGGTGCCCGCGGACCTCCTCCTTCTCTGGCGCGAGAGGCCGCCCACCCTTTATGCCGCTCCCCCCGGAGAAAGGGACAACACTTCCCAGACTGCCGCGGGCAGTGGGGGCGAAGGGGGAGGAGGCGGGTCCGGCGACTCCGAGCACGGCGCTGTCCCGTCGCCTGCCCGCCCCCGTCGCTCCCGGAGCAGGGCGGGGGGGGGAGAGCGGGCGGAGGGGTTCCCTTCGCGGGTGGCCGGTGGCGCGCAGCCCCGGAGCCAGAAGCGGCGCCAGGAAGGAAGGAAGGAAGCCGAGCGCCGGCGGGATCGTAGTACCCGTATCCCCACCTCCCGCCGCCGGGCATGGGTCCGGGGTCCCCGTCGGCTGGGTCCGGGGCGACCGGTGAGGTCCTGCTGGAGTGCCCGCTCTGCCTGCTGGCCCAGCCGGGGCTACCTGGAGCGCTACCTGCGCTTGGCCATCGGCGTTAGCCGCCTGCCCGCCCTGCCCGGCCCCGATCCCCACCCCCACCCCATCCCCCCCCCACCCCGCGGCCGACCTGCTCGCCCTGCTGCCGCCCGAGGCCGTCCCCCTCCGCCGCAAGTACGAGGAGTTCCTGTTGAGGCGCCTCCTGGTGGCCGACCCGGGCACGCACTGGTGCCTCGCCCCCGGCTGCAGGTGGGCGCCCCGGGGCGGGCGGCGGCGGCGGTGGTGGTGGTGGGGTGTGGGGCAGCGGCGCCGCAGCGATGGGGAGGAAGGCTCTCCCCCCCACACACACACCGCCACCACAGTGGGGGTGGGTTGGGGTCTGGACAGGTGGGAGAGGCACTCGTCACGTGCTGGGAGGCTCGTCCCAGGAGATGAAGGAAGACAGCGACCCCCCCTCTCTCTGTCCTCAGCCCCCCTCCTGCCTGGGGGGTTGGGAGGGGGGGGGGGTTGGAGGGAGCCAGGCCAGAGGCTGGGCAGCAAGGAGGCCGAGGGAGGACCCGCCCGGAACTCGGCCACCACTGCTTTTCCTTCTGGCTGGGAGTCAATCATGCTTTTAAAACATTGCATGCTGTCCCCTTGTCTTCTTAAAAGGGACCCATGGCCGCTCACATCATTAACACACTTTCAGGACAGCCATCTTAACCCCTGCTTCTCCTTGTCCCTGATAAGGGTTCCAATTAAAATGCCTGTGGAGATGTTCAGTCACCCAGTGAGCTTCCCTGAGCGTGGAGTCCTGGCAACTGGACTTCTTCTCTTGGGAGACTGATCCATGCAGCATCGTCAGTGCTGCTCAGGAAAGTTGGTGGTGAGGCCTCCAATTTATAGTTCACCTTGCTTTCACATCCCCCTGGTCAGAATAGGCTCATAATTAGGGCAGCGGCCTGAATAGGCTCATTAGGTCTACAATGGCCTAGGGCTGTGGTGGCGAACCTTCGGCACTCCAGATGTTTTGGACCACAACTCCTAGAATCCCAAGCCTAGAATGCCAGTTGCAAAGGACCGTGGGAGTTGTGGTTCAAAACACGTGGAGTGCCAAAGGTTCACCACCACTGGCCTAGGGTGTGTAAGAGTCCCATCTATTCCGCCCTTTCAAATCCCACTAAGGATGGGTTGTTGGTGTGGCCTTCCTGGTGGAGGTGTGAAGTGCTTCTGGTTTGCCCGGGGATCGACGAAAGGGCAGCATGATAAGTGGCAGACAGACCGGGTGGAAGAGGGATTATCTAGGCCCCCCATAAATGTCTTCCCCTTCCCTGACTCATCTTCCAGACTTCCAGTTAAAACATTCAGTGGGGTGCACATACATGTCAAGGAAAAATCAGGAGCCCACAGGGGTGGTGGACCAAGGTGGAGCGATATAGGCGTAGGGGGTGGCCAAGAGGCCAGGTCTCAAGGGTTGCAGTGGGTAGGTGGTGTGTGGGGGAAGGAGCAGGGGTGGCCAGCACCTGGGCTGAACCCCTCCTTCGAATCTTTTTCCAGCTCCGCGGTCATTGCCTACAGCTGTGCTGAATACCTCCGCCTGGTCTGTGGAACCCAGTTCTGCTACCACTGCCGGCAGCTGTGGCATCCTGGCTCCTCCTGCAAGCAAGCCTGGCTGGAATGGAAGCAGGGGGGGGAGAAGGCATGGAGTGGATCCCCGCCCAACTGATCCAGGAGGAGGAGGAGGAGGAGGAGCCCACGTAGGGTGAGTCACTGAGTTGGGTTGTGCCCTAACCCTAACCCTACCCCCCCCGCCGCCGCCCCAAGCCTCTGAGGAGAGACACAGAAGATGGTGCAGTGTATGCCAGAGGCCTTCTCGGGGCCCAGGAGCGTTTCTGGTGGTGGGTGGACATGGGCATCCGTGCAAGCCCCCAGCCCAAGCCCCCAGGAGGCACCTTTCTTTGCCACTCCCTCAGCCCCTCAGAAGCACCTGATGAGCAGAGGGGTGGGTTCTCGGCGGTGGGGGTGGTGGTGTCCCACCAGTCAAGGAGGGGGAGCCTGAGCTTCTGCCCTCTCCCCACCCTTTTGGCCAGTCTCTCTCTCTGCCCGCCCACCTCCGGCACCCGACTGAACCCTTCTCTTCCTGCAGACCCTGGCACCATCAAGGTCTGCCCCCGCTGTGGCGCCTTCATCATGAAGATCAAGGACAGCAGCTGCAACCGCATGAACTGCACCGTCTGCGGATGCCTCTTCTGCTGGCTCTGCATGCGGGAGGTTACTGACATCCACTTCCTCAGGTGTGGGGGGGGGACAGCTGCCGGGGAGGAGCATGGGTGCCCCCAGCCACCGAGCTCGCCAAGCAGCCAGGTTGTTGTTGTTTGGCGGGGCGGCTGGGGTGTACTGCTTTTCAGTGGCATCAGCTCTTATTAAACAATGCCCTATTGTCCTTGGTGCCCTCTAGGCTGGCTCTCCTCCTTCCTCTGCCAAGTCCTCCCCCCACCCCACCCCACCCCCAGGAACCAGGACGGTGAGGAGGATGCCGCAAGTTTTTATTTATATTATTGAATATATTTCTCCCTCCCTTTCTCTTCTAAGAAAAGGGACAAAAGCCGGGTTCCATAAAGACAGTATCTAAAGCTAAAAACATTAAGCATAAATGCTAAAAAGGATCAAAGAAGATGGCAAACAAAAGCAGCAGTGGAAACACTCTGAAGGCAGCAAAACACAACCATCCATTTTAAAAAAAAAACACCTCCACTCAGGCTGCCAGCCATTTGGGGAAAGCTTGCCTGCAGAGAAAGGCCTCGGCTTGCTTGCGGAAGGACAGCAAAGACAAGGCCAGTCTGGCCTCCACTCTGTGTGTGTGCGTTTGTGTGTGTGTTTTTTTTTGGGGGGGGTGAACTAGATTGAGACGAGGTGAGGCCAACAAAAAAGGCCCTCTCCTGCATTCCCACCAAGCGCACCCGCGAGGGTCATGGAACCAAAAGAATGGCCTGCCGGGAGATGGGCACAGCTGGCGCACTGGTTTTAATTGGGCTCCAGCTCTGGGCCTGGCGGGGGAGGGGGAGGGAGAGGAGGTCTTTGAGAGAGTTGGAATTTGTCAGGTGATCAGGCTTGAGCAGGCCGAAGGGAGAGCAGGGGCAGCCAGTCAGCGCAAGCCCTGAGCCTGCCTCGAGGCTTTTATGTTCACGATAGAAACGCCTGTAGCCCTGCCTTTCACCGGAGTGCCCTTGGAGAGCCATCAGGAAAGAGAAGGGAGGCCGGCAGATGCATCCTGTGAAGAAGACCCGTATTCATCCATTGACAGACAGACAGACAGACACAGCTGTTGAAAATATAAATAAACGTTAAAAGAAAAATCTCCCAAATACTAACTTCCGAGGATGAAGTTGCCCGAACCATCCACTGGAGGGAATCACGGGCAATATTATCTACTGAATATACTTGCAGGCCTAGCTGGCTGGGTGCCCTCTCCTTAGTTGGAAGGAAGGAAGTCCCAGGGCACTGGCATGGCTTGGGTGGCCCTCCTGCCCCTTTGGTGCCCGAGGGATCACAGTTTCGTGGCCTGGGGGTGGAGGGAACCCTGGCTGCTCTTACAAGTGGCAGGGACTTTGTGTGGCTGACCGTGGCTGTCCTCTGCTTTCTCTGCCGCAGCCCTTCTGGTTGTACCTTTTTTTTTTGGGGGGGGGGGAGAGCCCTGGTCCCGGACCCGGAAGCTCCTCTGGCAGCTGGGCATGGTGCTGGGTGCCCAATGGTCATCTCACTGGTGGCCAGCATTGCCTTGCCAGTCATCACCTTGGGCATCCCCATCTACATGGGGGAAAAGGTAGGGGGCGGCGGCCTATGGTCTGCTCTTTTTGTACAGTGGGAGGGTGCCCCTGCCCCCTACAGCTGGTCTCCTCCCTCCGCCCCCAGGTCCTGAGGCACGGGCGCAAGAGCCAACTCTGCATCTGCCAGCAGGGCCTCTTGGTGGCCAGCAGCATCCTCCTGTCCCTCATCATCTCCCCGGTTATCATGGCTGTCACTGTTGCTAAGAGCTGCTGGGCAGGAAGGGGGCAGTGGTCGCTGGGGGGGGGGGAAAGTGGGATGAGACGGGAGGGGCCCAGCAGGGCCTTCTGCGTGTAAACCCCACCCTTACAGCGGGTGTGTGGGGGTCTTCTTGACAGGAGCGGGGGTGCCTCTGACGCTCACCTACGTCTACGGGGCCGTGGCGCTCTCTCTGTGTCAGAGCCGTTGGGGCTGAAGGAGCCCCCAAAGGAATGCTGGGGAGATCAGCGTGGTGGAGCTGGAGAACCTCGCCAAATGTACGTGAGTTACACTCGGCTGCCCTAAAACAAGGGACAGGCTCCCTCCCCCACGGCCCTACCCCCAAAGGAAAAAAAAACCCACACATGCCAGCTCAGAACCCTCCTCTGTCCTCCAGGGCGTCCGGACAGCCGGCAGATGGGCTCTTTTCCAGAACTGGTTGCGATGCCTTTTCAGAATGTCGCCTGTTTCACCAGTAAAAACCTTGCCCTTGTGCTGCTCCGTCTCTCTCTCTCTCTCTCTCTCTCTTGGGACGTTCGCTCCTTCGGACTGGCAGCCGTTGCTCCTCCTGGTGGTGGCCAGTTTCAGCCCCCTCCCACACCTGGGCCTCCCCTCCTGCCCCTCGGGAGCTGCCCCACCCTGCTGAGTGGTCTTCCTCCCTCTTTCCTAGTGAATGAGCTGCTACCTGTGTTGCCACGGGGTCCAAGGCGCAGGTGGGTGCTGGCCCTTCTGCCCCCCCCCCCGATGGATGGAAGCCACCGCCAACAGGAGAGAACCCCCCCAGGTGGGCTGCACGTCTTCTATGGCAAGGAGGACACTCAGGGGAGCCTGGGAAGCACCCTACAAGTGAGTGAGGGTTGGGGGCTGGGGTGGGAGGGAGAAGCCCAGGGGCATCTCCACCCACATGGCCTGGGCTTTTTTTGGGGGGGGGGAGAGAAAACCCTTCAGCAGCAGTTGAGGGAGTGACTGGTTCGCCTTGGCCCTCTGCCGCCCTCGTGGCTGCTTTGACAGGGGCTCACAATCCCCAAGCTGTCCCCCTGCAGGGCAGCCCCTCCTCGCCTTGTGGGGGCTGTGCTGGCACGTTTTGGTTCCTCACCCATCCCTTATGGGTCTTCTCTCTCTTCTTCCTACCCCTCCCCCAAGGGAGGGCCTGTACGTGGTGGAGGTGGAGGGAGCCTTCGAGCACAGCCTCTGCAGAGTTGCTTCCAGCCACCACAGCTTCTCCGCAGACTCTCTACTAGCTGACACCAGTGACGGAGGCAGCCTGGCGGGTGTGATGACTGAATGAGGCCACTGCTCCGCCCTCGGCCGGCCACAGCAGCCCACATGGACCCATGTTGTCACCCACCTTCTGCACAGCCACGGCTGCCTGTGGCTCACCATCGCCATTTATTCCAGCCATGTCCCCCTCCCTCATCTGCCTCAAGGGGTCCCCGTGCACTTTCTTCAACCCCCAGCAGGCTTTGGACGGCCAACACAGACACTGGGCACTTGGGAGGCAATAAACTGCAGCTCAGCAAAAAGCCCGACCGACTGATGGCCACCCTCTTGGGTCCATGCGCTGGGGCGGGTGGCGGAATCTGCAGACAGGCCCAGAGGAGGGTGAGTCAGTGCTCAGCTGGCTGCTTGCCTGCTTCACCAGAAATGGCAACTACCAATTGGGGGCTTCAACTGGAACAGACACGGAAAAGAGTCTCCTGGTGCCCTTAGTGAGGCCTTTGGATGTGAGGGAAAAGACAAGAGAGGTCCATTGAAAACTCCATTCGGATGCAAGGGGAAAAGACTCGGAATGTTGGTGGCCAACAGACCAATCCAGAATTTGGGCTTGGAATGCGTTTCTGTCTGAAGTACAGAATTTCCCCCACCCCATGGCTTGGTAGAGGCACCAACACCAAGTACATGGAACCAGCAGCTCAGAACAGACCCTTCCCATTCAGAGGGCCAGGCAGGCCCTGATGATCTGAGAGCGGCAGTGGGCTCAGACGCACCAAGGGCATGCCAGCTTCCCGACAGGAGGTTTGCCCCACAGGGCCCTTCCAAAGCTGGGCAGAGACACCCCCAACTCCCACAAGCCATCCCCTGTCCGCAAAAGAAAGACTCACTTGGCTGGGCTGGGGTTTAGTTTGAAAAATTTCTTGGGTTGAAATTGAACAACACAGAAAGACTTGGGAACCAGTAGGGGAGAGCAGCCAGCCCCCCCAAATAAAAAAAACCAAAAGGCCTTAAATATGGGTGCAGCTCAGAGCTGTCCATGGTGAACGCCAGCTTCCTGCCCAGAGAAAGAAACACAGGGGCACAGAAGCAGCAGCCATCACACAGAGATGATGGAAGGGGGCAGGGGAGGAGAGCTTCCGGGTTCTGCATCTCCCTCCTGCCCTGCCCTCCCACCCCCGCTCACTCTTTGGAATGGATTCAAGGATGGGGGTCACCCCACCCCAGCTCTGCTCTCCCGTCTGAATGACACAGACCTACGGGACCTCCCTAAGGCTAAAAAAAAGGCCTACGTCCGGCATCCAGAGTTCAGCGCTGTTTTAGAAAACGAGAGTCCAGTGAGTGGCGGGGCTGTTGCCCAGCCCACCTCAGCCGCTAGTCCTGCCGGGCTTTCTTGCTAGAGCTCTCTTCCGTGGGGGTGGCTGCCGGTGCCGTGGCCTCCTCCAGCTTCCGTTTCCCCCCCTCGGCCACAGGGCAGCCCTGGCTTGTGCGCGGCTTGAAAGAGATGAGGATGCAGGTCATGTTGTCACATCCGGTCCCGTCCCCAGAGGTGTCTGGAGCCAAACAGCAGTCCAGGAGCTGGGTGGGAAAGAGCGTGGGCAGAAGGCAGGTCAGCCAAGGCTGCTGCTGCCACCCCCAATCCCCAGCCACCAAGGCCAGGCCAGGGACACAAGGCACTCCCTCCCCGCTAAGCATCCTTTAGGGAGCAGAGGCAGGAAGCAGAAGCCCTCAGCCAGAAGGGGCCAGGACTGGCCAGAGGCTTCTACCGGGGTGTGGGGGGGTGAGGGGTGACTGCCGCACGTAGCTGTGCCTTTGCCTGGAGGGGGGAGGGGGGCTTCAGCATCCTGCTTCCCACCTGGATGTGACCTCCAGATCAAGAACCTGGGCAGCGGCTTGCCTCATCTGGCTTGGTCTGCCCACGGGACCAGTTCTGGGGGAGTAGCCACTCCCCCCCCATTCCACCTCTAGCCAAAAGGGCCACTGCTAGCCCGCTGCGAGGTTAGCCTCTTTCCCTCCCCAACTCGGCAGGTGGAGTGGCACCGCCGTTATTCACAAGCCACCAGTGTGTGCTTCCTCGCCACTGTTGCTGCTGCTCACTCACTTCTTCAGCTATGGACGAAAGGGACCGCGGGTGTCCATCCTCTCCCTTCTGCGTGATCTTGGACTGCACAAAATCCACCACCTCTTGGCTGCTCATAACGTTCCTACATCGGGGCCGAAAAATGGAAAGGAAAAGAAGTCAGCCACGGGGGAACGAGCGGAGGGCCCCACCCCCAAGCAGGAGAGGAAGCCCCTTCCCCAACCTACCAGATGCCGTCGCAGGCAATGACCATGAAATCGTGGTCCTCGTTAATGGTCAGCACCTTGATGTCCGGCAGGGCAGAGATCATCTGCTCCTCGGGCGGCAGGTTCTTGTTGCGCTTGTAGAAGTGATCGCCTGGCCAAGGGAAGGGGAGGGAGCCGGGGAGATTGAGAGGCTGGTGTGAGGGTGCATGGGCTGCCCGGGGTGGGGGGGTGGCATTTCCACGACAGAACACAGTGGTGGTGGTGGGGGGGGAGGAGGCAGCTGGACCCTGCAAATGTGGGGGGAGGGGAATGGAGAGAGAAGGGCTCCAGTTCCAAGCGCCCCCACCCTCACCCCAGACGGAAGAGGCTGCCCCCTCAGCTCCCTCTTCAGCTGGTCTCCAGTGCAGGCCCTTGAACTGCCCACAAGCATAGGTGGCCACAGAGAGTGACCCTCGAAGGGGAAAGGGGTGGGGGCAGGCCACCTGAGGCCTCCAACCACAAAGGCAGTGGCTGCAGCTGCAATGCTGGCCATGAGGAAGGCCACTGCCCCCACCCACCCAGCCCAGTCCTAACCACCCCCAGGTCGAATTGTGCACCTGCAAGCAGGCCGATAGGAGCAGCCTTGCTGTCAGAGAGGGCCTGCTTTCGCCTTCCTCCCAGGCAGCTGCCCAGCTCAGCACCTGCTCTCCCCCAAGCACCATGAATGTGCTCCCCCCCCTGCAAGGATTGCTGCAGAGCCCCCCCTTCCCTGAAGGGAGTAGGAAGGAAGGTGAACGGTGGGCTGCCTGAGCCATCCAGGCCCCCCCTGGAAGAGGGGGAAAGGCTCCAGGTGGAGCAGCCCATGGCAGGCACAGGTGGTGGCAGGACTCACCAATCGCCCGGGAGAGGTTCAGGCCTCCGTTCACCCGGCCGTCCATGGTCACTTTCCCGCCAGCGTTCTTGATCCGGGCCAGCTCCACCTCGTCCTCTGGCTTGTGGTCATAAGACATGTCCACCGCCTTGCCGCCCTCGGACACCACGCAACGAGAGTCCCCCGCGTTGGCCACAATCAGCTGCTTGCCCCGGATCAAGGCCACTACGGCCGTCGTGCCACTGTCCGAGCCAGGCTGGGAACCAAGAGGGCCATGAGAGAGGCACCTCCAGCAGAAGCTCTCAGGGAGGTGGTGGCAGAGCACCCCCCCATCCCCACCCCCAGTGTGGGAAGAGCCACCAAGGTAAGGGAGGCCAGAAAAGTCCCTCTCCACCCCCCTCCCCCAGCCTGGCTCAGGGGCTGACCTTCTCCTTCCCGTCCATGCCAGGAAGCATCATGTCTTCTTCCTCCTCTTCCTCCTCCTCTGCCTCTTCCGTGTCATCCTCCTCCTCGTTTTCTCCCTCCTCGCTGCTGTAGCCATCCTCATCCTCACTGCATTCCTAGTCAAAACAGGGACCCACCCCAAAAGGAAGCCTGAGCCCTGGTCGCTGCTCAGCTGAGGGAGTTGGGGGGGGGCAGCCACCTCCATCTTGGCCCAAAAAGCTCCTCCTTGCCCCCTTGGTACCTCGCTGTCGTCTTCCTCCTCTTCCTCTTCCTCCTCCTCTTCTTCAGCATCTTCCTCAGACTCATCCTCGCTGTCATCAAAGAAGCGGGACTTGGCCGCGCGCTGGGCCTTGCTGGCAGAAGAGCAGGAAGGCTCGGCTTCCACTGGGGCAGAGGCTCCTCCTCCTGCCCCCTCCTTGTGGGGGAAGCTGGCATCCCCCCCACCAGCCGCGTCCAGACCAGGGGAGAGGCCAGCCATGGGCTTGGGGCACGGTTGGCCATTCTTCTCCTCCTCCTCCTCCTCCTTCTCCTCCTCCTCAGTCCCAGCCTCGCCATTCAGGTTCAGCCCTGGGGAGTTCTCCTGGGCCGCTACTGCCGCCCCTGCAGCTGCCGCCGCCGCCCCCCCTGCTGGCTTCCTGCCCGGTGGCCCCAGCTTGCCCTTGATGCAGTTTTGGCCATAGCGTGTCAGCAGGTCCTCAATGGTCATGGTGGCTTCCTCGTGGAGCAGGGCTTCCTCCTCCTGGTCCACTGTGTGGGGTGAAGGAGAAGGTCAGTGCTAGGGCCGCCGAGGCATCTGGCCCTCCCTTCTGGGAGGGTGACTGGGGTTACTAGAAGCTCAGCTATACCAAGCCCCTTCCCAAGCACTTGAACTGCTTTCCCAGCCAGCCTCTTGGAGAGGGAAGGTGCTTGTATGTGCTTAAGGTGATCCACTGGGATATGGGAGAGGATCTAGTTCCCACTGTGCCTGGAGCCCCAGGCTCTCAGGGAGCAGAGGGGAGACCGATCCACATGCACTGCGTTCAGGTCACTGGAAAAAGTGAAGGTGGCCAGGGTGACAAAGAAGCCCAGTGGAAAGCAACAGAAGGCCCCACATGTGTTGTTGCAATGCTATCCTTCTCCCCACGTCCTCCCCCAAAGCTCTCTTCCTCTGCTCTTTCTTGCCAGCTCTGCAGATTCTTTGCACCCAAGTGGGTTTGTGCTCTTAAGGAGTATTCGTGGCTTGCTTCAGCCAAGGGTAACTTCCCCCCACTGGACAGAGGGAGCTATATTCCAAGGGTGATGCCCCTACTGGGAAGGCGACCTGGTCCAAATAAAGAAGGCACTGGCTTCTCTGCCCATCCTCCAGTTCCAGATGCCAAAGATGCCAAGGGCTGGCCTCTTTCTCTCTCATATGGCAGGTCACATCAGAGAGAAAAGCACAAAACCTTGCTCAGCCTTTGTGCTCTGAGAGCACTGTGTGGAACTCACGCACACAGCTTGCAACCTTCAGGCTTTGAACCCCAAAAGAGCAAACACAAACACATGCACAAACACGCATGCATGCACACACACACACACACACAGCCTGTTGTGGCTTCAAGCCCTTGTTGCTCAGGACCCCCCTCCCTGCCAGTGCCAGCTGGGTAATGGCTGCCTCACTGACCGTCATCTTCGTCCGCCACCTTCTCCTCTTTCTCATCGCCATCTTCTCGGCAGCGTCCAGCCATGAGGGAGAGTTCTTTGATCACCTCTTCCGTGGTCAGCTTGGCATCGATAGCGAGAAAGGCATCCTCCAAGGCCTGGGAGCAGCAGAGAGAAGAGACCCGCATCTTGCAAGTGTGTGTGTGTGTGGGGGGGGTGGGAGCTCACAAGGCATCCCACACAAGCCCCACCAGGCATGACAGGCCTCTGGTGCCCCACCAGCGCCTCTCCCGGATGCGGCCGAGAGGAGAGTGGCTGGCAGCTGCCAGGCCCAGGCGGGGAGGGTCGATCTGCAGCCCCTTACCTTCTGCAGCTTGCCTTCTTTGTAGGCCTTCTGGTCCTTGATGACCTCCGGGAGGTACTTGGCACAATACAGCGCCACTTCTTCCCCTGGGAAAGGCAAGGGCGACTGTCAAATCTCTGCCCCCCCTCCTCCCGCCCACCCCGGAGCTTCCCCACTCCCTTTGGCCCTCCCGGTCCCCACGGGCCACCCTGGCGGGCCAAAGCCGCCGCCGCCCTTACCTCCGTGCCCGTCGTAGACGGAGAACATGGCCGTCTCGGCGTCCAGATCCGGGATGCAGTTGTGGGCGTCCTGCGGGAAGAGAAGAGGGGGCGGGAGGGAAGGAAGGAAGGAAGGCAGGCAGGAGGGCGGTCAGCCTCGGGACTCCGCCAGGCGCGCCGGCTGCGGGCGAGGGAAGGCGGAGGAGAAGCCGGCCGGCAGGAAGGAAGGAAGAGGGACGGAGGGAGGGTAGCCTTCTCGGAAAGCGGCCGGTGGGCTCGGCGGTGGCTCCGCGCCCCCCCCTCCCGCTTTCCGCCCCTCCCCGGGGGTGGAGGCAAAGGAAGGGCGGGCGGGGTTGGGGTTGGGGGGGTTGGGGGTGGCCGTGTTTCCTCGGGCCGCCGCGCTCACCTCCATGGAGACCCGCCAGCCTTGCATGGCGCTGTAGCCGAAGTGGAGCGGGCGCGGCCCGGCCCCGTCGCCGGAGCTCTTGGCGGTGCTGGGCTGGGACAGGTAGGCGCCCATGGTGGGCAAGGCGAGGGAAGGAGCGAGAGCCAGGCCCCCCGAGCCCCGCCGACCCGGAGCCGCCAGAAGCAGCAGCAACCGCCGCCGCCGCAACAGCCGCCGCCGCCGCCGGGGAGAACCGAACGACGCTCGGCGGGAGGGAGGGAGGGAGGGAGAGCGGGCGGACCGGGAGGAAGGCAAGCAATCAGGCAGGCAGGCAAGGGGTGGGGGGGAGACCGGGAGGCGGAAGCGGAAACAGGCACCATAGAGGCTTCCTCCCCCTCCCCGCCGCCGGGCGTACCGGAAGGGCGAGGAGCGCGCGGCCGGAGGGAGAGGAAAGGCCGCGGCCAGAGAGGCCCGAGAAGGTTAGAGCGGCCGCTGAGGCGCCCTCGGAAACCGTCCAATAACGGAGGACGATGACGACGACGTGGGCGGGGCCAAAGAGAAGAGCCATAGAGACTGGAGGAAGGAGGGGCTCCTTCTTCTTCTCCTTCTTGCCGGTGTCCGGTGGGTGCCGTTCCTCGGCAGGGAAACGAAGCTGCAAATACGTGCGCCCCGCCCCCCCCCACCATCAGGACCAAGGCCTTGGCGCAGGGATCTGACTCGCCTGGGCTCCCGCGGGGTTGGGGTTTGGGGGGGCTGCATAGGATGCCAAGGAGGCGGATGCGCCTGCCTTGTGTGCCGCCCGCGGTGCCTTCCAAGGCCTCTGCCGTTCTCTCCCTTCTCCGGGGCTCACGGAGGCGGAGACGCTGGTTGGAGGCCCCCGGGCCCCCAAACGGCCAGTGGGCGCAGGAGCCGGCGGTGCGCTATCAGGGCTTACCTGCCTACAGCTTCTCACCCGTGCTGTTGTGTATAGTGTGTGTGTGTTATTTTAAGAGTAAGACTTACAGTAGCTGAGCCAGGTGGACCTGGAATGAGGGAACGCCGAGTGGGGCGAATTGGGGGGTGGAGCTATGGGTATTTATGGAATGTGAGTGTTTGCCATGCATCTCGGGTTTGGAATAAAGGAATCTTCCGTAGCATGCTGTGTGTCTGGACCCAATACATAATACCTGCAGTCCAAGACTCGACGCCAAAGGGGAAGGTAGATGATACCTTTACTGAGCCAGTAAAAACAGTGAGAAAGAGGCGTTCTCTAGTCTTCCCTTGGCTCACCCTGAATGGACTAGAGTTGGATCTCAGTTCTTCGATTGCCATCACAAGTCTTCCACTACAGCCATGAAGTCCTAGGGCCAGCAGCCTCTGCAGGAAGACTAAGCTGTCCCCAAACCAAAGCCTTGGACCCTCCGTGCCACATGAATAGAATCACAGAATAGTGAATAGCGACGTTGGAAGGGGCCCACATTTGAAACCAGCACTGTCAGGTGCCTGTGTCCATTCCCACCATAGCCAACTGGATGTCCCCGGGCAGTAGGCGTACTGAAGGGGAGGTTATGAAAGCTCCATAGTTGCTCCATTGCAGTGGGAGGGAGGGACCGGCCAGCAACACCGCAACCGGATTCAAGGGACCAAGCCCAGCTGGTGTATGGGGTACCAATCTCCCTACATTTTAACATCTGCACCAGTGGTCCCCAAACCTTTTGGGCACCAGGGACTGGTACATGTGCTTGTGCGTACACGCAGAGCACCCCCCCTGCCCCTGCTCTGGTTCCATCAGGACTACAACAAAAATGGTGTGATAGGTGCGGCGGCGGCAGGAGGAGGAGGAAAAGCTTTTAGGAAGCTTACTGGCCACTGAGGCACTATGTGGCCAGTTCCCTTACTGGCCATGGCCCAGGGGACCCCCGATTACAGTGGTATAAACCTTGGGTGCTTGTGGCCTTCAGTCTTCATGTGGACTCAAAAGAACATAACGAGCTCCTGCTGTGTAGCTAGTGAAAACAAAAACTAGCTAGCTTTTGAAAAATACAAAATAACCGTTTATGGAAAAGGGAAAGCTGGTTCTGAAGACGCTGCTGGGTTCTGCTGTGCATCTCTTCCAGGGGCCTTTTTCAGGGGGGCCAGGCGGGAGGCGCCGCAAAGGGAAAGAGTGAAGCCACGCGGGGGGTCCGGCGGGAGGGCACTTCTTGGCCTGGGGCCCCCGCGGGTGGGGGGTGGCTTGACGCAGGCGCCCCCCACCCCTTCAGGGAGACCGGCTCACGAAGCACTTGGCCCCGCCAGGGGAAAGGGCGACGCCCGCCCGCTGCGGGAGTTGGTGGGTGGGTGGGTGTTGGTGGGCTGGCGGGGGAGCAAAGGGTCGGCTCTCCGGGCCATGGGCCGGGCAGGCGCCCCACCCCCACCCCACCCCACCCCACCCCACCCCTCCGCCGAGGTGAGCGGAGCGGATGGAACTACGCGGACCCGTTCCCTCCATCGCCCGCCCGCAGCGGAGCCTCTCCGGGGGCGACGCTGCGGGCCAGGCGGGCGGGGGGGGCCGGCCCTTCCTTTCCCGCGTCACGTGGCAGCCAGGCCCCCTCGTTGCTATGGCAGCGGCCTGAGAGCCGTGGCCCCGCCCCTCGGGCGCCGGCGCCGGCGCGTGACGTCACCAACCGCCGCCCCCTTGCGTCGCTCTGACGGCGCTCTCGGCCTCCTCCCGCAGTTCGTCGCCTCCTCCTCCTCCTCTTCTTCTTCCTCCTCGTCGCTTTTCCTTCTCTTTCTCGGCCCCGGCGGCCGCCATGTCCGAAGGCGACGCCAACCAGGCCACTGGCAGCGGCAGCGGCAGCGGCGGCGGCGGCTCCTCTGACCCGAAGCCCGAGGCGGCGGCGGCGGTTGGGGGCCCCGGCCTGACCAGCTCCGCCATGTCGCCCCCCTTGGCCGCCGCGGCGGCGGCGGCTCCGGGCGAGGAAGAGGAGGAGGAGGAGGAAGAAGAAGAGAGCGAGGACGAGTCGGAGATCTTGGAGGAGTCGCCCTGCGGCCGCTGGCAGAAACGGCGGGAGGAGGTGCGTGCGCGCCCCCCCGCGAGGTGGGGGGGGGAGAGTTGGCGGGGGGTGTCTGGTGGGCTCGAGTGGGGCGGGGCTGGGGGGGGCAGGGGACGGAGGGAGGCTGTTTGGGGAGACGCACCACCACCCAGCCCCCCCTCCGCGTCGCTTTTCCTCCCCCCCCCGGGGAGGGGGGCTCTTGGCTGTCGGCCTCGGGTCCTCCCTTTGCCAAGGAGGAAGGTGGGGGTCAAAATATTCAAAACAAACAAAGAAGCCGCCCGCCCGCCCGACGGCCAGGGTGAGGGTTAAGGCGGCGGCAGGGAAATCTGGCCAGCGGCCTCGCCTTCCTCTGGGGAAACATTTGGGGAAAGAATGAATGGCGAATGGTTCTTGAAGCAGCTCCTCCGGAGGAAGGGCCGCCCTCGGAGTCATTTCTCCCGTGGTTGAGGGGCCCCGAGGCAGCTTCCCTGCTCCGGGGCAGCGGTTTGTACCCAAGGCCACAGACTAGTCCTGGGCCTCAACCCCCCCCCCCGGCCTGGTCCTCGGGCACAAACCCCCTGGCCTAGGGTTTCACAGACCTGTTACAAAAAGGAGGAACATCCCCCAAGCTTCCGGGAGGATAAACTTTCCTCAAGGTGCTCAGACCTGTGAGATATTTGAGTTGGAAAGGACTTGATAAAGGCATCAAGTCCAACTACCTGCTCAGTGCAGGAAGCCATGGCAGAGCAGGTTGTCATACTTGTCCTGATATTCTGAATCTTGTGGTACCCTGGGGCTCTCCAAGTATGATCCTGTAGCCAACTCTGTATCCACCGGGCATTGGTTCTATCCCATCCTCACCTGGATAGCTTGCTAATCAGAATATCATTGGGCCCTCTGTCAAATGCTTTGCTGAAGGCATAATATATTTTGTCTATAGCATTCCTACCATAGAGGTTACTTGATCCAAACATGAATTTATTTATTTATAGTATCATAGAATTGAATCATAGAATTATAGAGTTGGAAGAGACCTCCAGGGCCATCCAGTCCAACCCCCTGCCATGCAGGAACCTCTCTCCTCACAGTACCCATGACATATCCCCGTCCAGTCGCTGCTTAAAAACCTCCAAAGAAGGAGACTCCATCACCCTCCTTTGGGCAGCATATTCACCCTGCCAGACAGCTCAAACTGTCATGAAGTTGTTCATAATGTTCAAATGGAATCTCTTTTCCTTTAATTTGAAACCATTGCTCTAAGTCCTAGTCTCTAAAGCCATGGAAAACAAACTTGTCCCCTCTTCAATACGGCATCCTTTCAATTATTTAAACATAGCTATCATATCCCCTCTCAGCCTTCTTTTTGTAAGGCTAAACATTCCTAGCTCATAAGACATTTCTTCCAGACCCTCAACCATCCTGGTCTTCCTTCTCTGGGCCTGTTCAAGTTTTTCAACATCCTTTTAAAATTGAGAAGTGCAGATCTGTACACAGTACGGGGGGTCTGACCAGAGCAGAATGTGTCGCAGTGGTTAAATGCCTGTACTGCAGGTAAAACTGTGCTCACAACCTGAGGTTCTGTAGCAATAATCTAGGGCTGAAATGTTGCAATAACTAGGGGCAGCTGTGTGCTGGATTACAGGAAAGTACTTTGAAGAAACACACACACACATGTCTGAACCAGCGGAGCCTCTCTACCTCCCCAGAGGCTCTGTTTTATTAATTACTCTAACATAACTGATTAGCATAGCTCATTACATCATTTCTTTGTGGCGCAGCAATAAATTCCCCAAATATAGTTAAAGAGGCGCTGCATAGAAAGGCTACATTAATATGCATTTCTACGTGTATACGTATAACTATGTCTCTTAACTTTAATTGGTAAGCCTTAGCTTTGTGATAAGAGATAGTGCCCTAGTTGGCAAACTGCTTCTCTAATTAGCTGAGTAATGATAACAGACAATGAGATCACTTTTTGGCAACCTGAACTAAGGAATAATGAAACAAGGGGGGGTAGTGGGCTGACACAATCTTCTACTGTTGCAGAGAAGCTCAGATTTTTGTTACCAGATGCTGTTGCTACTGAAATAGCAAAATGGCTACAGTTATGTCAGCCCAAAAGCTTAACCCCACAGGGTTCCGGCCCAGGTAGCAGGCTCAGGGTTGACTCAGCCTTCCATTCTTCTGAGGTCGGTAAAATGGGTACCCAGCTTGCTGGGGGAGGGGGGCAATGTGTAGCCTGCACACTGTAATTAAACTGTAAACCACCCAGAGACTACTTGAAGTGGTATGGGGCGGTATATAATCAGAACACTTTATACATTACGCTTCTGTTGATGAAACCAAGAATCACATTGGCTTTCCTGGCCGCCGCATCACACTGCTGTCTCGTGTTCAATTTGTGATCCACCCAGACTCCCAGATCCCTTTCACAGGTATTGTTCTCCAGGCAGGTGTCTCCCATCTATTCTCTAGCCAGGTGTCCCCCATTATCTGTGTTTGTCTGTATGTATGTACATACATACATACATACTCCACCCATTTGGCCAAAAGACTTGTTCTTGAGAAATCCATGTTGGCCTCTTGTTTTTACTGCATTGCTTTCAAGGTACTTGCAAAATGATTACTTTATAAGTTGTTCCAGAATGTCCCTAAGATGTCCCTAATACAGCACCCACCATCACCTTTGAACTGGTGGGACTTGGCACTCCTGAGGTCTCATTCGTTGCAGTTCTGTAAAGTCGCAGGATAAACGCACTTGCTCTTTAGAACTTGTGGTATTGTTGCCGGTGGTGTTGATGGCAGATCCCATGAGCCTCAGCTGCCCAAGCCTGTGTTGGATGATGATGGGAGCTTCAGGCCGGCATCAACCCAAGGGCCAAATCTCCTGTCCTGCTGCCTCCAGAGGCTCTGGTGGTGGTTTTGTCCTGGTTCGCTGTCTCTTTTATGCTCCCTGCGGTGTGTCTTCTCTCAGCTCTGTCTCCCCCGCCGTTGGGCATTGCTTATTCTGCCTCCAATGAGCGCTGCTGGCTTTTCCATACCTCAGAACAGGTTATCTGCCCCACCTTGTCCTGATCCTGGCCTCTTCTCCAGGTCTTGGCTTCCCTTAGCCCCTTCCCTGTCTCCCCAGGATCTTGAGTCTGAACCTTAGCCTTTCCTGTTCCTGCCACTCTTGTCTGGAGCACCGGGCTTCTTCCTGGCTCGCCTTTCCCTCCCTAGGTGTACAGTTGATGACACAGTAGGCCGTCAGCTTTGTCACAGTGCAGGAATGACTCACTGTGTTTTAACCTGGTGGAGAGGGAGCGACAGCATCCGGGAGAGGACTTGGAGTGACAGCTCCTTCTTCTCAGGTGGGCTTGGGAGGCTGGAGCAAGGATATGTGTGTGTGCGTGCGTGTGTGTGTGTGTGTGTGTGTGTGTGTGCGTGTGTGTGTGTGCGCGTGTGCGCGTGCGTGCGTGCGTGCTTAGGGCATCTAGGAAGCGCTAACAAAGCAGCAAAGGAAGGGCCAAGGAGGGGATGGAGGCCAGGAGAGTTTCGGGGCTGTTTGCAGGATGGAATGGGAAATGGGAGAGCGCAGCCCCATCCCAGGGGGAGAAGGAAGGAAGGAAGGAGGCCCACCCCAACTGCCTCTTGGGTCCCTGCGGCTGCAGTTGCAGCTGCGGCCACTAGGGGAGAGCCCTCCCTTCAGTGAAAGAGAATTGTCCTTATGGGAAGAAGGACCCCCTTGCACTCTCCATCCTAAGAAGCTCACCTTCCTATATTGCCCAAATGTTGTGGAAATACAAAATGTATAAGCCTTTAAGAATGTTTAAGAATTCTCAAACTGCATTTGCAGGGCCAGGGATACCAAACTGCCCTCCTGCTGTGTGGGCTGGAAGGAAGGCATGGGGGGGGGGGTTGGTTGTGCAACTGAAAATCACCTTCTTTGCTTTCGGGGAGCTGGGACTCAGGACACGACTAAGCCCTTTTCAGCTTTTGACAATATTAAATTTTAACATGCACGTACATATGTAGTAAAATCTTTCCTCAGAATCATGGGGGATTGGTGAAATACCAGTTTAGATACCCTTGAGCGCTGGGCTGAAAGCAACAGAATAAAATTTAACAGTGAGAAGGGCAAAGTTCTATACCTAGGGGAAATAAAACCCAAATACTGTACACTCTTACAAGATGGGGAATATTAGTAATATTACAAGTGAGAAGGATAGTTTACATGCTGAATATTTGTAATATTACGAGTGAGAAGGATGGTTTACATGCTGGATATGAGCCAGGAGCGTGAGGTGGCTGCAAAAAAAGACAAAGGCTACTTTAGGCTGTACTCATAGAAGCGTGGTGGCTCAGTGGGCTGGAGCACTGAAAACTGTCGGCTGTAAGGTTGCCAGTTCAGCAGTTTGAAACCCAGGTGCCATGCAGCGGAGTGAGTTCCTGCTGTTCACCCCAGCTCCTGCCAACCTAGCAGTTCGAAAGCATGTAAATGCAAGTAGATAAATAGGTACCACCATAAAAACAACGGGAAAGTAAAACAATGTTTCCTTGCAGCCATGCTGGCCATGTGGCCACGGACTTGCACAACACTGGCTCTTTGGCTTGAATACAGAGATGAGCACTGCCCCTAGATTTGGACACGACTAGCACACATGTGAGGGGAATGGGGAAACTTTTGTCTTAACAGGAGCGTAGTCGTCTCCAGAGACTATGAGGTCCTAGTCCCTCTCTGTTCAGCCTTTGTCTAGACGGGTCCCATGTGTCCGGTTCTGGAGGCCACACTTGGAGAAGGATGCTGTCAGACGGGAGTGAGCTCAGAGGAGGGCAACCAGGATGACCAGGGGCCTGGAAAGCTAGCTCTCCCAGGGATCCACTAGGCACGTTTAGCCCAGAGGAAAGGAGATGGAGGGGAGGTATCACTTTTCAAAGGCTTGAAAGGCCGTCCTGTAGAGGAAGGGCAGGGTCTCTTCTCCATCGTCCCCAAGGGCAGGAAGCGCCACGAGGGGCTCAAGTTAGAGGAAGCCAGATTTCGGCTGTCTGCATCTCTCTTTTTGTTTCACTCCACCTTTGTCCAGGTGAATCAGCGCAATGTTCCCGGGATTGACAGCGCCTACCTGGCGATGGACACGGAAGAAGGGGTGGAGGTGGTCTGGAATGAGGTCCAGTTCTCAGAGCGCAAGAACTTCAAGCTCCAGGAGGTGGGTTGGGCTGGAATTGCGAATTTGGGGGGTGGGGGGTGGGGGAGACACTTATCTTTACTCGTTTCAGAGTGCTGTAGAATTCAGACTCAAGAACACGCATGAAATGCAGGCAAAATAAAAACTAGTGGAAAGGCCAAGTCAGTCTGTTGTCTCTTTCTGACCTGGGGGCGGGGGGGGGGATGCAGAACATGCAATGTGAGCCAAAACAGCTCCTATCATCCGTCATCCGGGGGTTGACATCAGGTTTGGGGCTGTTCCCGTGCAGCGCTCCTGTGCATGAAGGGTTTGCTGCCTGCCTGCTGCCCGTGCCCAAGAGGCACCTGAGGACCCTCACCGGGCTTGCCCCCTCCTCTTTGGGGAGGCTGTGGCTTGAAGCCCAGCCCAGAGCAGAGGGTGCAGGCGATGCTGTTCTCGGACGACGGCCTGTGTGGCGGGATGGGTGGAGGCCTGCTTGCCTCACTACCTCCCCAGCAGCCTGCAGCTCCCCCCCATCCCCTCCCACTGCAGAGGGATGAGGAAGAACTGGCTGGATGCTCTGTTGCAACCCTTTCCCACCATCTGTCTGCCCATGCAGGAGAAGGTGAGAGCTGTCTTTGACAATCTGATCCAGCTGGAACACCTGAACATCGTCAAGTTCCACAAGTACTGGGCTGACGTCAAGGAGAACAAGGCCAGAGTAAGTGAGATGGGTGCACACCGGCTCCTGCCTGCTCCCTGTGGGCATCCGTTAGTCCAGGGTGTGCGGCTACAGCGGCTTCTCTCCCCTCACTTCCCAGGTCATCTTCATTACGGAGTACATGTCTTCTGGCAGCCTGAAGCAGTTTCTGAAGAAGACCAAGAAGAACCACAAGACCATGAATGAAAAAGTGAGCCCACCCTTTCCTTCCTTCCAACACCCGCCCCTGCCAGGGTCTCCCCCCCAAGGCATTGGGCTCCTGGCTCTGGCCCAGGGGTCTTGGGAAGAAGCCGCTGGCACCCTCCTCCTTCCCCAAGGAAGAGCTGGCTCTGGAGTGGCACATGCGCCTTGCCCTGGTTTCCCTCTGAAGGGCGGAGAATGGGGGGGAAGGTGCTTCTCCATCCCTGGGTCCTCCGCCATGAAATGGGGGCTCTTACCTGTCAGGGGTTGGGCTCTTGCCAGAAGCACTCAGGGGAGTGGTATCAGGAGACAGCGACCGAGTCTCGTGCACTCCCAGACGCATCTGGTGGGGCCACTGTGAGACACAGGAAGCTGGACGAGATGGGCCTCTGGCCTGATCCAGCATGATGGCTCTTCTTATGGTCATGTGTTCTTATGGCTTTCTCTGGGTTTGTTGCAGGCCTGGAAGCGATGGTGCACCCAGATCCTCTCTGCTCTCAGGTAGGTGCCTGGGATGGGGACTTGACCAGCTGGTGGGTTTCTGTGTTGCACGATGGGGGCAAACAGTTACCTGAGCTGTTTTTGCTGAAATGGGGGGGGGAGGGTGGCGGCAAGGGTGATGGAAGCAGGGGAAAAGGGGTCCTGGCATGTTGGACTCTGGTTGGCAGCTGTGTGTGTGTGTGTGTGTGTGTGTGTGTGTGTGTGTGTGTGTGTGTGTGTGTGTGTGTGTGTGCGTGCGTGTGTGTGCGTGTGCGTGCGTTGCTGTTCGGGAGAGGGCAGTCTTTGCTTTCAGCTGCCCAGTTTTCCTGGAGGAGTGTCTTCCCCACTGCCCTGGTCCCCATGGGAGATGGAGGCCACGTGACTCTCAGCAGGGTAGCCAGGCATGCCGGGGTGTTCCCTCGCCCCCTTTCCCTTCTGGGTGGTCCCTGGCAACCTCAGGGGGCTTGGGGAGCAGCGGCAGCATTGCCCCTCTGAAACATGCAGTTGGATGGCACTTATGGGGCACCTTTCCTCCCTTCTCTCCCCAGCTATCTCCATTCCTGTGACCCCCCCATCATCCATGGAAACTTGACGTGTGACACCATCTTCATCCAGCACAACGGGCTGATCAAGATTGGCTCAGGTAGGATGGGGCGCGGTGGCGTCATGCCCTGGGACTGGGCGATAGGGGAGTGGACTGGGTCCCCATCTTCTCTTGCCTTTCGTCCTGCCCTGTTGGCTCCCCAGCCGCCAATGAGAGCCGCGTGGGTTGTGGGTTGTGCTGCTGGGGGTGGGGGATTGTGCACTGCCTCTCCAATGATCGGGCTACTGGCCTCTGGGAACCTCCTGGGAAATGAGGGCTGGCCAGTGGCCTCGGCGGGTTTTGCCTCCTAGGGTGGCCCTTTATAGGGGTGGGGGTGGGTGGAAACAGCCCCTTCCTTATGGCCGCCTTCTGATGTTTTCCTTTGAGAGGGCTTTGGGGATGGTCTGCTTCTGGGATAACACACACACACAACCAAACAAACACACACACACACACACACCTCATCTGTGTCTGGCTGCGAGGGAGGAAGATGCAGCATCCTTCTCCAAGTGTGGCCCCTCTGGTTGTTTGCCTCTTGTCTGCAGGGTTGTGGCCCAAGAGCCCTGCCTTATCATCATCTGGCAATTTCCCAGCCCCACACTCAGCATTTCCTCTCTGTGTCCTCCTGGGGCAGAAATGGCTGCTGCCTTCTGGGACCGCGGGCAGGAGGCAGCCAGGGTGGGAGGGGCTGTAGCTCCTTCTCGCATCCAGCCACGCCACAGCTTCCTCCTCCTCCTCCTCCTCCTCCTCCTCCTCAGTGGCCACCATGGATGCTCGCTGGCTCGTTCAGAGGGCCCGGTGGCCCTGCAGTTCTAGGGGCTGAATCCTCAGTCTATCCATGCTCCTCTACCCCACTCCACCCCACCCCCCCAACACACACTAGGTGGCTGCCTTGGGTGTTTATGCAGTAGGGCACCCAGAGGAGCCCTGAAGTGGGAACGAAGCCACGCTGCCCCCACCCCCCAACCTGGCAAAGGCCAGGCCCTGAGAAAGAAGGCCATCTCTCTTCCTTTCCGGGCAGAGGGATGGCAGTACAGAGCAAGCAGAGGAGAGCCATTGCAACTGGGAGCCATCTGTGGCAAACCCCCCCACCATTTCTCTGATTCCTCCCTGCCCCTGCCTGGCTCGGAGTAGCAGGTGAGGTGAGTTCTTCACCACACAGGTTTTGTTGAACAGCCCAGGGAAGGTGCCTTCTCTGACATGGCCTCTCCCGCCCCGTCCCCAGCCGCTGGCTGTCCCGGGAAGGTATATGGCTGCCTCTTCTCTTGGGGGGCCTTGCTTGGTCCCAACTTGGGAATGGATTCTGTCTCCAAAAGCCATTTCTCAGCTTCTCTTCACTGAATGATTCTCGGGCGTTTGCTTTTCTAAGCCTTTTTAACTGGTTTCGCCATTCTCCTTCTTTTGACACGGACATTTGTCAGTGGAGGAAACCAGTGGGTCTTGGCACAGGGGGAAAGGGAGCCCCTCATGGCACAAGGCAGCTGAAACAGCTGTATGGCTACCCAAACCTCTGCTCTCAACACAGGGTTCAATCCCAGGAAGCTGGCAGGAGGTTCACTTAGCCTTCCATCCTTGTGAGCTCACTGGGAAGTGTGTGTAGGGTGTGTGTGTCAATGGGTAGCCAGCATAATTACTTGTAAACCTGCCATAGTGCTTTAAGGACTATGGGGGTGCTATAGGAGCAGCACCTTCTTTCCCTTTCCTCTTGCTGCTCCACAACAGTCCTGTGAGGTGGGCTAGGCAGAGGCAGCAGCCTGTGTGCCCTCGAACTGCTTCTCTCCTCTGCCTCAGCCCCCGTTAAGGCCAGGTGGAGGGTGATGGGAGTAGCAGCCCAGCTCCATTGTGGGGGCCCAGCCCCCCCCGCCAGTTGCAGGATGTGAGTCTCCTGGGGAGGAATGGAGAGGGACGGGGGAATCAGCCTTCCTGTAGCAGAGGCCCGCCTCTCTGTTCATTGGGGGGGGGTGGACCCAAAGGAGCAACTCCATCCCAGACATTGGCCAGTGTGTGTGGGGAGGCTTGGGTTCCCTAGAGCGATCTTTCTCTCCCCCTCCACCTGCTTGTCTTTTTTGGCCCCGTGGGACCCAGCCTTGGAGCAGACGGCTCCCTGGGAGACAGACGGCCTGGGGGTAGGGGGTGGGGGGGGCAGAGGAGACTGCTCTGTGCTGAGAAGGGTGCTGTTCAGGAAGGCTGACCCCAGAGATCGAGGGGTCCGAGGTGAGCAGGTGCAGTACTGTGCTCCAGGGGAGAGCTTCTTGGGCAGATGATTGGTGGGGGGGGGTGAGGAGCAGGAGCAGCTCTGGTGTGTTTGTGTGTGTGTGTGTGTGGGGGAACCTTCCAGCGCCTTCTTATCTTTCTCCCATCTGACCGGAAATGTTGCCAGAGGCACAGACAGGGAAGTAGGGGACTCAGTGGGCGCGAGGGGTGGGGAGCCGTCATGGCAGCCTCCAATGCCGGCATCGGGCCTGCAACGCTGCCCGGCCCTGACCTGTGTGAGGCTTTGCCCCCCCCCCAACTCCACACACAACCCGACAGCCCTCTCCTCCCTGCCTCAAGGCTGGCTGCCCGTGATGCCTCCCTCAAGAGGTGGCCACTATGGGTCACGCTCCCAAGGGCCACTGGCAGGGCTCCTTCTGCTCCTTGCCAGCCTCTGGCTTGGACACTGCCCCCCCCTTCAGAGGAGCGTCAGGCGTAGTAGGGCAAGGGAGGCGGTGACCAAGGCCTGGTGCTGGAGAGGCTGCCTGGGGTGGCCAGAGACCAGGGTGCCATCGCCTCGGTCTTGTTGTTAGTGCATGTGCAGGAGACCCTGTGTGCTCCCCCCCTCCCCCCATTTTTGTGGAGAGGCTTGTTTCTGGAAGCCAAAGCCTTTGAGTGGGGCTCTTGGCCGCCCCTCTTCCTTCTTTCCTTCTTTCCTTCTTTCCTTCCTGCCTGCCTTTTCTCCACCATCAGCTCCTCCCTCCCTCCTGTTGTTTGAGAGACCGGCTCTGGGCCCTTGTTGGCGTGAGTGCCTCCTCCTGGGCTGTTGCAGGTGGAGAAGGCCAGCCCGAGAGCCTCTGGGCTCTAGCAGGAGACGGGCCAGGAGGGGGCGGTGGGAGTGCTCTGGCTTTGGGGCAGGCGAGGCTCTCTTGACGGTCCCCGGGGCCTCTCCTGCCAAAGGAGGGGCTGCCGCTGCCTTCGGGAAGTGGGGAGGGCATGGCCGGTGGGCGCGCGCACAGCCCTCCTCCAGGAGGTGGTCATGCCCTGCCGGGCGGTCCCTTTTTGCCTCCAAGTGCCTCCTGGTCTGTTTCTCTCTCCCGCCTCCTCCGGTGGGTCTCGGTGCTTTTGAAAAGGAGGGCTGAGGGAAGGCGGAGGTGGGGGGGGGCTGGAGGCCGAGGGCTGCCCCCTCTCCTGCTGCCGGTGGAGCAGACACGCTGCTGCCCTGGTCCAGCTTTGCCTCTCACGCCTCCAGAGGTGGCGGAAGGAAGGAGGCCTGCCTTGTTTTATTGCCTGCTTATGGGCTGCTCTCTCTCTCTCTCTCTCTCTCTCTCTCTCTCTCTCTCTCTCTCTCTCTCTCTCTCTCTCTCTCTCTTTCTTTCTTTCTTTCTTTCTTTCTTTCTTTCTTTCTTTCTTTCTTTCTTTTTCTTTCTTTCTTTCTTTCTTTCCTTCTTTCTTGCCAACAGTCTTTCATAGGATTTTTGCTAATGGTGAGCAAACTTCTCTGCTCTGTGACGTGGCTGTAATCTTCTTGAAGTAGAAGTGTACACATATGTATACCTGTATGGTGGTGTTTAGTTGGCCTATCAACACCTATACCTATACATGTAAAGCCCTCTCTTACCTCCTCCCTCCTCCTCCTCCTCCTCCTCCTCCTCCTCCTCCTCCTCCGGCTGCGGCATCCCTTGCTTAGCAGGCTGGTGTGTGTGTGTGTGTGTGACTCTAGCATAGCAGTGGCCCCTTCCCCCTCCCCTCCATCCAGTTCTGGTTGGAGGGAGAGCTGGCCCCTCCTCTCTGCCTTTCCCTCCCCTGCTGCATGCTGCCTCCTGCACATGGCGTGGGCTGCCCTTCTGCTGAACAGCTGCTCCTACTGCTGGTGTGGCTGATTCCCCCTCTCCCCTTCCTGCCCCCCCCTTTGGGCCACCCTTGGGGTCCTGCTTGCAGCTTGCTTGGGCCTTCCGTTGCAAGAGGCAGGCTGTCTCCCTTCACCGCTGGCCTTGGAATACCAGGATGCCCGGCTGGGTGGCAGAGGCTGGCTGAGCTCTGAGCGCTCTATCCCTGGAATGGCCCTGCAGTGGCCCCTCCTGGTCTTCCCTCCTCCTCCTCCTCTGGAGCAGCCCTGGGTAGCAGCATCAGGTCTCCCTCCAGGGCTGCTCTTGGGTGGAAAAGAGGTATGGGAGGCAAAGAGGGGGGCGCTGCAGGAGAGGCAGATGAGCAAGAGCCAAGGGTGCAGCAGCACTGGAGCCCAGGGCTGCCCAGAGAGCGTGTGGGGAGCAGCGTGGGGTGGGGGGCAGAGCACGGCGGACCCCTAAGCAGGGGCCTAAAGGAAGCACGCCGCTTGGGCCAGGCAGGAGGCCCCTGGGAGCGGTTTCAGGGGAGTGGTGCAGCTGGAAGCCGGCCCGGGGGGGGCAGGAGGAGAGGTAGAGGCTGTGGCAGCAGCAGTGGTGCCGCAGGCATTTGGGGTGGTGGTGGTGGCGGCAGTGGCAAAGAGTGCCCAGGGAGCATTTGCACTGCATCCAGGCTTTGGCCAGTCATGGGAAACCCCCAGTTGTGGCCTGAGGCTGACGCTTCTGTGGTGTCGGAAAGGGTGGCCTCTGCTTAGTGCAGCAGAGAAGGCCTGGCAGAGCCTTGACTCGGGATCTGAGGAGGAGGAGGAGGAGGAGGTCTTGTCTGAAGCCCTTCCAGAGGGACAGAGGAAACAAGCCAAAGGAGAACCACTGCTCCTCCTGGCCTGCCAAGGGACCCCAGAGGCATCTCTGGTCTGGTGTCACATCAAGACTGTGTGTGTGTGTGTGTGTGTGTGTGTGTGTGTGTGTGTGTGTGTGTGTGTGTGTGTGTGTGTGTGTGTGTGTGTGTGTGTTCCTGCCACCATTGCAGCCGTGGCCTTACTGCCCAGGGCCTCCGTCAGTCAGCAAGAGGCCTCGTTCAGCCTAAGGGCCTCGTCCGGTGGTGTTGGCGGGTCGCCCTTTCCGGCTGCCCCCCCCCCCGTCCCCGTCGCCCTCTGCTTGCTCGGGGCATGTTGATGCTGGTGGCTGAGGCCCTCCCTTGCCTCCTGGCAGAAGACGGAGAACCCCACTGGCTGGACTTGGCATGCTTGCCCTTCAGGCTTTTGGGCGAGCAGAAGCCGGCTTCTCCAGAAAAGGTGGGTGGTGGTGGTGGTGGTGGCTCTCTGTGTCCTGGCGCTAGCTTCCCCCATGCTGCTCCTCTCTGCCCCTTGCCCTCCCACCCCCTGAAGGCGAGGCTGCTTTCCTTCTGTGCGTGGCTGCAAGAGGTCTGCTGAGCAGCAGGGGCCACCCCTCCCAGCACCCCTCTGGCTTCTCGGGGTTCCTGCGGGGCCGCCGGTCGGCAGGGGGAAGAGATCTGGGCCTCTGCCTGGGTCTGCGGCTGCCCTGCCCCCCACCCCCGAGGCAGGAATCCCCTCGCTGTGTGTGGGCTTGCTGGGGCATGGGCAGGGAAGGGGGAGTAGTTGGGGAAGAGAGGGGCCCTGCCGCCCCTGCCTCCGAGCCCTTGGCTTTGGGAAGGAGGTCCAGACTGAGGCAGAACTGCATCTGGGGCTGCAGAGCCCAGAGAGGCCTCTGATCGGCGCCTTTTCTGCTCTGTTCTAGTTGCCCCGGACACCATCAACAACCACGTGAAGACGTGTCGGGAGGAGCAGAAGAACCTCCACTTCTTTGCTCCGGAATATGGCGGTACGGAGCCGGTGGGGTGGGGTGGGGTTTGGAAGGCAGTGGCCCCCACTTGACGTCCTCTTGTCTTCCTTGCCCGGGATGGAGCAACTCCGGCCTCTGGGGCCTGAGTGGGATGGCTTTTGCCTTTCAGAAGTGGTTCACGTCACGACCGCTGTGGACATCTACTCTTTCGGGATGTGTGCGCTGGAGGTGAGGCCAGGAAAGCTGGGCTTCGGGGGTGGTGGTGGTGGTGGTGGTGGCGGCATTAAGGGAAGACCGGCCTGGGATCGAAGGCCCCCTCCACCCCTTCTCACTTCTGGGGAGGAAGTGGGCAGATGCATTGCTGTCTCTAAGCAGCCTCACCGACAGCTCTGATGATGATGTAGATGAAGATGAAAAATACTGCGGGGATGGGGGAACAATTGCAGTGGAGCAGTACCATCCTGGCCTAGGGATATGGATCTGGCCTGGGGGCGAGCGGGGTCCCCAGGAGAGTTTGCCCTACGAAAGCTGCTGCTGAGGAATGGGTGCAGCCTTGAGAGGCCGGGCAGCCCGTGGGAAACCTTGGCCCTCCTGTATCTCCTCCTCCTCCTCCTCCTCCTCCTCCTCCTCCTCCTCCTCCTCCTCCTGCAGATGGCCGTGCTGGAGATCCAGGGCAACGGGGAGTCTTCCTACGTCCCCCAGGAGGCCATCAACAACGCCATCCAGTTGCTGGAGGATCCCCTGCAGCGGGTAAAGCACCCTTTCTCCCCGGGGGCCAGCAGGAGGGAGGGGGAGTAGCAGGGGAGCAAGCACCCTTCACCACTGTGCACCATGGGAAGCCACAGAGGATGTGGCACGAGGGCAGTCAGGGCACGCCCTGTGCGCCTCCCAGACCCCGGCCCCGGCCTCTGGCCCTGGCCCCCTCCCTGGTTCCTTAGTCCTGCTCTTGAGGAGCTTTGCCACCCGATTCCTTGCTGCCTGGTCTTGGCACTTGCCCAAAGTGGCAACAGGACTCACACAGCCAACACAGTGCGGTTCACATCAAGCCCAAGGCTAGAATCCTCTTGGCGTTTGTTTAACCAGCGTACCTTGGCGCTTCTAATGGGCCCATGGCCGGATCTTGCTTTTTGAGAGGGTGTGCAAGCCAGCTGCTGTGGCCCTGCTTGTTTGGGGGATGCCAGCTTTGGGGGGGGGCAGTGGGGGGGCAGGCAGTTGGGCCTCCTCCTTCATCCCACCCGTTCTCTTTCTCTCTTTCTCCAAACCCCAGGAGTTCATTCAGAAGTGCCTGGAGCCCCAGCCCAGCAGGCGACCCACAGCCCGGGAGCTGCTCTTCCACCAGGCCCTCTTTGAAGTGCCCTCCTTAAAGCTTCTGGCTGCTCATTGCATCGTGGGCCACCAGCGTGAGTGTGGTCGGCAGAGGGGCGGTGGGTGGTGGGTATGGGTTAAGGTTCCTGCTTCTTGCAGGAAGAGTTGCAGCTGTGGCTCCCCAGCCTCCTGCCTCTCCCTCCAGGACGAAAACAAGGAGAAACCGTGCAGCCCTGAGCAAGGAGGAGCAGGGTGTTCCCGGTCCCTGTGAGAGCCACCGGGCATCGTTAGACAAGGAACAGTGTCCTGGGTCTGAAGTGCCCTGTTTGTCTCTTGCTGAGTTTGGGGTCAAAAAGTACAAAGGAGGAGAAAGGCAGTAGATTCCAGAGAACGGCTAGGCCAGCCTCTCCCTTCTGGCGCCAGAAACAGCCCCAAGGGCTCGTGCCAGGAGAGGGTCCAGTAGGCTATGCGGAGATTTTACTTTCCTCCAACCAGCCTTTGGGGCCATTGCGTGTTCCACCCGCCGTGGAGGGTGTACAGCGCCTGTGACGTGACTTTGTGGGACCCTGCTGTCCTGTCCCGGTTTCTGAGGGTCAGAAGATGCATCAGGCGGTGCCCTCCTGGTTCTAGCACGGTGAGAAGGAAATGGAACTGGATCTCGCTCTGTTCTCTCATGACAGACATGATCCCGGAGAACGCGCTGGAGGAAATGACCAAGAACTTGGACATGAGTGCCGTGCTGGCTGAGATCCACCATGATGACCGCGAGGGTGTCCGCATGATGTGAGGCTTTTTTTGGAGGCTGGGAGGAGGGTCCCTCAGAGCCCAGTTCCCCTTGTCTGTTGCCTTGTGGTGCCGTAGTTAAACAGCCACGCTGCAGCTATTACTGTGCTCACAACCTCGGGTTCAGCTGGGAGGGCTTTAAGCACTGTGGGGCAGTATAGAAGCAGCACACTCTGCTTTTTCTTGCTTCAGAAAGGGCTTGGGAGGATGGGGGGGGGAGGTGGCACCACGGCCCCCTCTCTCTCTCTGACTTGCTGTCAATTCCCCTTTCAGCTTCTCCCAGTCCCCAGCCCTGGAGCTTGACAAATTTCTGGAGGACGTGAGGCAAGTTCTGGGGGTGGGCAGGGAGAGAAGCAGCCCTCCCCCATCTCACCCCACCCTGAAAGGCAAGGAGGAGCCCTGTGTGGGAAGATGCAGCCTGACCCCCCTCCCTCTCCCCCTCCCCCTCCCCCTCCAGGAATGGCATCTACCCCCTCACGGCCTTTGGCCTGCCCCGACCTCAGCAGCCCCAGCAAGAGGAGGTGAAATCCCCCATTGCGCCCCCCTCGGTCAAGACCCCAACGCCGGAGCCTGCGGAAGTGGAGACCCGCAAGGTGAGTGGCCAGCCCCCCCCCTCCCCAGCAGCCCCAGAGAGGCTGATGTGCCCAGCCCCCACCCCCACCCCAGCCGTGCCCCCCCCCCGTTCACTTCCCCTTCTTCTGCTTTGCCTTCAGGTGGTGCTGATGCAGTGCAACATTGAGCCTGTGGAGGAGGGGGTGAAGCATCATGTACGTAGGCCTGGAGGTTGGGCTCCATCCCAGCCGGGGGTGGGGGGTGGGGAGGTAATGGTTCACACGTCATGGGTGAGGTTCACGTGTGGGGGCGATGGCCTCTCTCTCTCTCTCTCTCTCTCTCTCTCTCTCTCTCTCTCATCATCTCTCTGTCTGGTTGCCCAGTTGACGTTGCTGCTGAAACTGGAAGACAAGCTGAACCGACACTTGAGCTGTGACCTTCTGCCCAGTAAGTCCCTGCCTGCCCCCTCCCCTCCCCTCCCCTCTGCTGGCCCCGTGGACTGGGTGGGACCGGGCCAAGGCTCACCCCTGACCCCCTTTCCTGTCTCCTCCTGCAGGTGACAATATCCAGGAGCTGGCGGCTGAACTGGTCCAACTGGGATTCATCAGCGAGGTAAGGGGCTTCCTCTTGAGCAGGCGGGTGGGCAAGCAGGCACAACCCTATGTGCCCAGTGGGAGGGAGGGAGGGAGGGAGGGCAAAGTGGCAACTCCATCCAACTCACCCTGCCCTTTTCCCCCTCTCAGGCTGATCAGAGTCGGCTGAGCTGTTTACTTGAAGAGGCGTTCAACAAGTTTGTCTACTCGCGGAATGGAGGGATGGCGACAGTCACTGTATCAACCTAATTGCCCCCCCCCAAAAAAAGTTGCCAGCCAGCGGTGTCCCTGCTTTCCCTCTGAGGAAGAGGGGGCTTTCCAGGGCCTGCTTCTGCTCCCTTTGCTGTGCCTGGCCTTCCACCACCACCGCCCTCTTGGATGGGCCCCCTGCACGTGTGGCAGCCGGGAGGGGAGCTGTAGACAATCGCTGCCACTGTCGGGGTGTGTGTGGGGGGGAGAGAGGGCAGGGCAGGAAGGGGGCTGTGTGCCTTGTCAGTATTATTTCCCCACATCCAGCGGCCTCCCCCACCCACAGCTCACACATGGAGTTTTCTTTGGCTTGAATTGTACAGAGGTGTGTTTTTTTTTATTTGCACAGCACAGCCATGTCTGTTTTGTTATTTAAGGAGGGAGCCAGGGAGGGAGGGGGGCGGTTCATTCCCACCCCAGCATTTACAGGCCTCTTCCTCCTCTTGCCCACCACCGTCTCCACCCCCAAAGTCACTCCCCCACCTTACCTGCACCTCCTTTTTGGCACGCTTTGCACTGACAAACAGTGGGGCACCGCATAGGCCGGCAGGTGGGCAAACGGGCAATCTGTGCAGCAGGCTGGAAGTGCCACCAAGGTGTGTGTGGGGGGCAGTCTTGGGGTTGTTGTTGTGTGTGTGTGTAAGGGTGAGCAACGGTCTCTTCTCTCGGGGATGTGGGGCTTGGCCATGGAAGAGGCCTCCTCCCTCTCCTGGGCTGGGGTTTCTCCTTGTGGTGTTTCTGTTCCTATTTTTAATAAACCATTTTGTAAATAAGCCGCTGCTGTCCTTCTGTGCCAGGTGTGCCCTTGCCAGGAATGGGAGATGTGCAGGGGTGGGGGTGGGAGCTCCAACTTTTCGAGCAAAAAATTAAGAAATTAAGAATGAAGAATTGGGGCAAAAAATCCAAACTTTATCTATCAACTCATTGGCTCTGAGTTATCCGTGACGGATCAGGAAAGAGATCTTGGTGTGTTGGTGGACAGCTCCATGAAGGTGTCTCCCCAATGTGTGGCAGCAGTGAAGAAGGCCAATTCCATGCTAGGGATTTTCAAAAAGCGATTGAAAATAAAACAGCCAACATTATAATGCGATTATACAAAGCAATAGTAAGGCTGCACCTGGAGTATTGTGTACAATTCTGGTCACCGCATCTCAAGAAAGACAGTGGAACTGGAAAAGGTGCAGAAGAGAGCAACTAAAATGATTACTGGGCTGAGGCATCTCCCTTATGAAGAAAGGCTAAAACATTTGGGGCTCTTTAGTCTGTAAAAAAGGCGCCTGAGGGGGGATATGATTGAGACACAAAATAATGCAGGGCATGAGTAAAGTGGATAGAGGGAAGCTCTTCTCCCTCTCCCAAAATACCAGAACTAGGGGACATACACTCAAATTGAGGGCTGGGAGAGTAAGAACAGACAAAATCTTTTTTCACCCAGCACCTTGTTAGTCTTTGGAACTCCCTGCCACAGGATGTGGTGATGGCATCTGGCCTGGATGCCTTCAAAAGGGGATTGGACAGATTCCTGGAGGAAAACTCCATCACAGGTTACAAACCATGATGGAGATGTGTCATCTCCAGGCTTAAAACCAGGGTACTTCAAGGGCCAGATGCAGGGGAGTGGTATCAGGAGACAAAGATCTACTCTCATGCGCTCCAAGATGCATCTGGTGGGGCCACTGTGAGATACAGGAAGCTGGACTAGATGGGCCTTTGGACTGATCCAGCATGGCTCTTCTTAGGTTCTTATGCTGGTCCCCACAGCTCTGCAGCCCCAGCCTGCCCTCTCTAGCCTGATCTTATTCTGCGGCCACAATGTCCGCCCGCAGGTCCAGGCACGGTGGGCTCAAGCAGCCTCTCATGATAAGACAAGGGTCAGCGCTGGGCAGTTCTAGCCCACTGGGTCCCCTCTATGGGGTTGGCCAGGCTGCCCTCCCACTTGCACCCATCCACTGACCCCTTGCAGGGATCGGTGCCAGCTTCCTGGTCCCACAGGGCAGAGTCAGCTGCCGTCTGCAGCAGTGCTGGCCTGCTGGAAAGCATGGAAAAGGCAGGCAAGTCTCACGCTACCATGGGCTTGTCCGAAGGGAGCTGGCTAGCAAACTGTGGCCCTGTCCCTCCCACCTCCCCTGGGAAAGGGGGGGTGGTCCCAGGCCCTGCCCTGCCTGATACCTGCTCCAAGGGGCAGCCTGAAGCTGCTCTCTTATGGGCCTGCTCTGGTGGGCATGTGGGGGGGGGGCTTTTGAGGCTGGCCTTCCTTTGGGGAGAGAGATGGGGAGGGCGGAAGCACTGCTCTTCCCTTGGGATACCTCATCCTGGGACCCTTAAGCAGTAGATTATGACTGGATGTCTGACGCCAACCCCTGTTGATACACTCAGTTACTTAGCAGTTAATTGCTGGAAAACCAACATTATCACCATCCCATTCGTCTAGTTTGTACTCCAGCTACCAAGGCTGAAAAAGAAACAGAAGGCTTTTAATTTGCATGACCAAAAGGAAATGAATCACTCATGAAACAAGATGTGCTGGTCATCATTGGTGACTGGAATCTAAAAGAAAGAAAGCAAGCCGAACCAGATGATTTTGGAGGATTTGGTCCAGTGGGGTGGCTAAATTTCTTTGTAAATAGATAAAGCAGGACAACTGCTTATCGAGTTCTGTGGAGTTTAAAATGTTTATTGCAAATGGATGCTTCGAGCAGCAGAATGGATGGTTGGACATCACAAAATGTCCAGCACAGAAATCAAATACAGTACAATGGTGCCTCAGTTTAAGAATGCCTTGGTTAAAGAGCAACTCGGTTTAGGAAAAGAAAGTATTGGAAATGGGGATGCTTCGGTTTAAGAAAATTTTAAGTGGAATGCCTCGGTTTGCTTTTTCTGACCTCCAGAATGAATTACTTGGTTTTCATTGCATTCCTATGGGAAACTGTTTGGGTTTAAGAATTTTCCACAATACGAAACAGCCCGGAGAACGAATTAATTGCTTAAACCGAGGTACCACTCTAGATGATTTCGTCGGATGCAAGAAATGGAGAAACTGTCCTCTCTCTGCCAGAGCAACACCAGGAGGAGATTGTAGTACTGATTGTGAGCTTTCAATAAACATTATAGAAACATAAGCCTGAATTACACTGAAGTGTCCAGTGTCAAAAACCTGTTTAGTTTAAAGAACATTTCTAATGAATTTAAAGTCCACATAAAGGACAGATTTGCATTACATAATTGACACTAGAGATCTGTGAGGATCGCCCCCCACCGCCTCCCACTTCCTTGGCCTCGGAGGATGCAGACAGAGAAAACTCAGAGGCTGGAGCTTGCTTGGTACTTTTATTAACTATAAAAAAGTTGAGTCATGGTTGTCACTAGCTGAATTCTCTTTCTTGGGAATTAAGAGCTCTCTCTGACCAAAACTCTTCACCTTGCCTGGGAGTTAGATCAGGCGCAAGAGTCCAACATAAAACTAGCAAGTCTCTTTCAAGTTCTTGGCCGGGTTCTGTGGTAGTAAAAGTCCAGTCATACCTTCAAACTGCCACAGGCCTCTGCCCCCGTGTCTCCAAGCAGTCCCGTGCTCCTCTGAGGGGCTTCAAGGTGGGCAACACCCTCACCTTCTCTGCTCCAGGGACAGAATGACATTTCTCCCACTCTTCCCTCGAAACCTTTTGTGTTTCTCTCCGCCTGGTTTCCCGCTCGAAGAAAAACCCAGCCAGCTCTCTCTCTCTCTCTCTCTCTCTCTCCATGGTCTGGCCCCAATATGGAGGTTCTGCCATTTCTCTCTCTCTCGCCACTCTGCCTGCCCTTGGGGGAGTTTAAAAGTAGCCCATTCCCCAGTCCAGGGGTCCCCTTTTACTATTTCCACTAGCTCTTTCCATTTTAAGAGCCTCGTGGCACAGTGGTTAAATGCCTGTACTGCAGGTAAAACTGTGCTCACGACCCGGGTTCAATCCCTGTTAGCAGGCTCAAGGTTGACTCAGCCTTCCATCCTTCCGAGGTCGGTAAAATGAGTACCCAGCTTGCTGGGGTGGGGGCAATGTGTAGCCTGCACACTGTAATTAAAAAATAATAATTGTAAACCGCCCAGAGACTACTTCAAGTGATATGGGGCGGGATATAAGCAGAACACTTTGTTTCTTGTCTCCTCACTGCCCAGCTCCCAGGGCTGTCAATGTTCCCCTTTCTTTTTCTTGCCCTTCTTTTGCTTTAATCTGATACTTGGTTTCTTTCTCCCGAGAACCCTCTAAATGACTCACTAACCTGCTTCCCTTGGGGTTCGTCATTTTTCTTTTCAGGTGACCCTTTTGAAGAAGATAGTGCCCCGGTACTCTCACAAGAGACTACTGAGGAACCATGTGGCAAGACAACTCTTGTATTAAAAAGAAAAAAAACCCCAAGATGGATGACAGAAGAAACACTTAAAATTGTGGAAAGAAACATGAGACCAAGCTAAAAGGTGGCAAAAATATGGCAAGAACTTGGCAGTCTTCAGCAAATGACTTTTGGGAAGGGTGTCACCCACCTGCTGATTCATTCAGCCAACCCCCTCTTGGGACCCCCAGCCGCCTGCCCAGGTCTCAGCGCCTTTACTCTAGTGTTACTGCTGCTCCCTCTGGGTTTTTGGTGGATGCATGGGGGGGATGGGATTGAAGGTGGGGAGTCCTGGGAGGGGGCTGGACCCAGGTTTGTCCCCCACAGCGCCATGTCTTAATCCACCCTGATGTGGGCAGCGCTGCTAGACCACCTGGGGAGTTCCTCCCAAAGGCTGCAACCGGTGGGTGGGAGGCCCTGTGCGGGAAGAGATGGTGCCTGTGTGCGTGTGTGGGTTCCGCCCAGGAGGTTGTTGCTTAGAAATGGGACCCGGAGGGAGAAGAAGATGGGCCGGGCCGGCATCCTGGCCCTCTGGAGTGGTGGCTGCAAAAAGGGAGGGGTTCCAACTCCAGCCTTGAGAGCAGAGCTGTTGGCCAGGGGCTCCGGTGAGGGCCCACTCCAGGGAAGGCAGGGGCTGGCAGATGTTACTGCAAGGGCCACTGCCACCCTGCCTTGCTGGTTGGGAGATGACCAGCTGCTGGGCTCTCCCACCTGGGGCAGAATCTGGGGCAGCCCCTTTGGAGGCAAAGCCCTGTGGGGCTGGCGCACTGAATCAGCCTTCTTCCTGGCTCAGCACCCGGGTGGGGACGCCTCTTGGCTGACACCCCCAGCCTCTTCCTCACCAGCCGCCATGACCAACTGCTGGGCTCTCCCTGGAGGAGCCCGGTGCAGGATGGCCACTGCTCAGCCCTTCCTGGCTGCCAGGGACCCCGCTGACACCCCCAGGCTCTTCCTCCCAGCCCCCTGGCCAACTCCTGCCCTCAGCCTCCTGACACAGAGTGCCACCCTCCCCCCCCCCACACACGTGGCTTCATGCCCCCTTTTCATCTGCTGGGGAGGGGAGGACAATGTTCAAGACATTGTCCTGCTCTCTCTCTCTCTCGGCTGGTCCAGGAGGGGGAGAGAAGCCCCCTTTGTCTGGCCTCCCTCACCCCCCTGCCCCATCTCCATCGCATGAAAGATGGGCTGGCTGGGCAGCCTGTGTCTCCCCTTCCCTTCCTCCTGGGAGCAACCGAGGCCCTCCCAGGACCTTCCTTAGCCAGGAGGCAGCAGGCACTCCTCCATGGGTGGAGAAGGTGGCCCCCATGGGGACAGGCAGACACCCAGCTCAGTGTGTATGTGTGTGTGTGTGGGGGGGAGGGGAAATCAGAATACTGGGTTGCAATAATACCAGCTGAAAAGAACGGAGCCCTTCCCTCAGTCCAGCCTGAATCTACTGCCCTCCCCACCGGCTCTGTGTGTCCTCCTTTTGCCTGGAGATTCCCATGGGGCACATCAGCTCCCCCTCCGCCGCCACCCCACCCCAAAGTATGAGAGGGGTCTGGGCAGGCAATGGTGTGCCCACCTATGCAGATGTTGCCTTGCCTGTGTTCTCCTCCCCAACTCTCCCCTGTTCCTGGGCAAGAGAGGCTGTCGGGGGAGCAGAGGAGCTTTGATTGGGGGGGGGGATGGGGGACACACACACACACTGGGCTCTCAGCAGCCTCCTTGGGCCTCAACCCTAGAAGAGGTAGAATCCAGACAGTCCTCCATCCTCCCACACCCTGCGCACGCATACATGCACATGCACACGTGCACACACACACACACACACACAGAGGCAGCCCCGGAAGCAAGGCGCACAGGCCGTCTCTTTAATTATAAAGATGAGAAAGAAGGAAAAGCCGGGAGTCCGTCTGGATCAGGACCGCAAGGCCTCCCTCACTGGAAGGAGAAGCTGGAGCCGGGCAGCCCCCCGCACCACTGGCCAATGAATTTGAGGACATCCTGGCAGGAAGGGCTGTGGGACATCTGCAAGGGAGGCAGGCAGGCCGGCCGGCCGATCAGGCCAGAGGCCCCGGGGAGGCACCCAGCCTCCCCTCCCCTCCCCTCCCAACTGGCCCTTCTCCCTCGGGCGTCCTCACCTTGACAGCCATCAAAAACTTGTTCCAGCTTTCCTTGTTGGCTTCTTTCCCAGGGCGCTTGAAGACCACTTTGTCCCTCAGCACAGGGTAGCCTGGGGAACGGGGGGGGGGGAGGGAGGGCACAGGTGCCGTCACAGGGAACCTCTCAGGAGGACAGCCCCAGTGCCATGCCGGCACGTAACCTGCACTTGCACCCCCAGGGAAACCAGCTCGACGGCACCCTCTCTGGCAGGGACCGAAACGTTCCCCCACCACCACCACCACCACCACCACCCCAGTGGGGGGGGAGGCCTGGTCTTGGGCTAAGCAGTTAAGAGTTCTGGTGAGGCAGACCAGGAACACCTGGGAAAGGCACCACAGGGCCTTTCGCTGCAGACACTTCCAAGGGTGTGTGCTCTGATCTGTGGCATCGACAAACACCACACAAGCCCTGTAACCCCTCCAGGATTCATTCACCAGGTGTGCCAGATGATGCTTCTGGCTGCAATCCACAAATGTTTGCGGTGAATAGAATTTGTTAGCCTGGAAGGGGCTCTTTCCTGTCCTTTTCAAAAATAGGTGCTCCTATTAGCTGCCCTACATTCCATTTTGGGCAAAAAGCTGCAAGATGGGGGTTCATCACTGGGATCCTGCAGGCCTTCAACCAGGCGAGTGTCTGACTTCGCCCAAAAATATTTGAAGAAACATGCTTTCTGAGTCAGTTGGGATTAGTGGCCGTCGATGAGTAATTATGAATTTCTACTTTGCAGTTACTCAAATTAAATCTGCAGACTACTGAAGTGGGAAGAGCAAGGCTGGCAGCCAGGGAGGAGAAGGGAGTTGGAGCCAAGGCCAGGACCCAGAAGGCACCCCCTCTCCCCACAAGGGGAGCGAGTGGAGCCTGAGAGCAAACGCCTTGGTCCTGCTGCAGCTTCAGGGAGAGAGGGACCCTCTCCCATACAAGACGGAGGGGGGGCGGGCGGGCGGACAGCCTGGTAATGGATCCGCCCTGCTGCTTGCTGGGTGCCTGGAGGAGGAGGATCCAAGCAACAGCGCATCATCCTTCGCAGGAGCTGCCACGGGGAAGAGGCTGGGTCTCCCGGGGCAGCTAGGCCACAGCCTGCGTGCAGCCTGTTTTTTTTGGGGGGGGGGAAATCCTGCCTCCCCGCAGGGCACTTTGCCTCCTCCTCCTCCTCCTCCTCCAGCTTATCTCACCTGTGATGAGGCAAGGCAGGGAGCGCACCCCCGTGCTGACGGCCACCAGGGAGGCTTCGTAGGTGTCCCGTTCGTCCCGGGGCAGCACCTGCTCCAGCCGCTGGTCCATGGAGACGGTGAGGACCCAGTCACGGATCTCCTCACGCTGCTCCTCCTGCCCGGGGAGTTGGGACAGGGGAGGGAGGGAGGGAGGGGGGGAGAGACAGACCTCTTGGTTGGTAAGAGCAACTGCACATGGCCATGGCATGCGCCCTGGGCTCCCTACAGCGACCTACGTGAGCCCCTCCTCCCCAGCCTCCCCAGGCACAGCTCGGGGGGCAGGCAGGCAGGCAGGCAGGCAGGCAGGCAGGCAGGCACTCACCGAGATGTGCTGCTTGGCCGGCAGGGGCACCTCAAAGGGGATGTCCGTGTCCTGGAAATCCGAGTGGTCCAAAGCGTCCAGGGAGCCCTCCTCAATGGCCTGGACAAGACATCCAAGGGCCGCCCGTCAGGGGGAAATTTGCCCCCCCGCCCAGAAGCCTGACTCCCTCCTCCTCCTCCTCTTCCAACCCTGGCCCAAGTGGAACTCACATCCGTCAGGTCAAGGAAGCGGTTCAAGAAAATGAAGGCCATGTTCTCCCAGCCAACCTCCTAGAGAGAAGAGGGGAGAGAGGAGGTGGGGTGCCCAGTGGTCTCCCCCTCTTAGGCCTTTCTCAACCCATGGCAGAGGCAAAGGCGGGCAGGCCCAGGAGGCTGTCCAGAAGGTGCCCTGCTGCCTCCCTGGGCAGCCCTAGAGGCAGAGAGGAGGGCCCTCCGCACCCTTCTGGGGAGGCACCCAGGCACAGGGCCCTGCCTCCCCACCCCACCCCCACCCCCAATCCTCTATGGGGCTCCACAGGGGTGGCCCTTGGTTTCCTTTTCCATGGTCATCAACTACCCACCAGCTCTTTACCACCCAGAAAAGAGCTAGGAACACCACACACAGACACACACACACAAAGGGAGGACAGGAAGAGAGAACCCCAGAAGGCAGTCTAGCCATGGTGACCCACGGGCACAAGAGGAACCCAGAGCCACCGCCCCCTCCTCCCACGGTCTGGCATTCCTGCTGCCTGTTTCGAGGAACGAGGCAATGCCCAGTCAGAAAAGCAGCCCCACCCTCCACAAATGGGCCTTGTCCATACTGGCAGCCACTAGGTCTCCTCCCAGTAGCCAATGCCGGGGGGGGTGGGGGTGGGGGTGGGGTGAGGAGGAGGAGGAGGAGGATCCCTCAGTGCTGCAGGATCCCAGGGTGAGGCCCTGCCTTCGCTTCTCTCTGCAGGCCAGCTGGGTGACTCCACAAACTTGAAAACTAGGAGGGGCAAGAGCTGCCCTTGCTCCCCCTCCCACCCCAGTCCTCCTGGGGGACACCAGCCCTTGCAAGTCTTCCCTACAGACACCCCCCTCCCCCACTCTGGCTTTCACTTCTGGAGATGGGGGGGGCTGCCAGGGAGGGGCAGGCCCCATCTTTGTCTGGCTCTCAGGAAATGGCCCTACCCCCACAGGAACCAGGGTATTGTGGGGCTGGGATGCCTTGCAACTGGTTTGGGGGGCAGCTGTCATCGTCGCCCCCCCTCCCCATAGTCTGGCTCACCTTGGCAGCCGTCCCCGCTTCATAGAAAGCCTTGTCTGCAGGAATGATCTCAGTGTGGCGTAGCAACGAGATGGACAGCTTGGCTGCCACTGTGTCCTAGGGGGCGGGGGGGGGGGGGACACACAGAATGTTCAGTGCTCAAGTGTCTGCTGTGCAGCTTCTGTGCCTCTGGGCCTTCCTCCCTCTCCCCTAAAAGCCACCCCTGAGGACTCCAGCTGAGTGTGGCGGACGGGGGCTGGCTGGCTGCAAGGAAAGAGGGGTAGCCCACCTGGGGATGAAGCAGCCCCTGAGGTGCAGCAGCAGCCGCCGCCGCTGTCCCCCCCCCAACCCCCACACCCACCGCTGTAGGGCCACCTCCTCTAGCGGTGAGGAGGGGGCCCCCTCAGCCAAGCTTCTGCCCCACAGCTCAGGGAGGGCTGACAAGCCGGGAAAGGGGCACTGGGGCATTCCCTCCCCACCCCGTGGGGCGGCTCACCAGCTGCTTGACACTCTGGGCTGCTGAGCGTGTGGCGTAATAGTGAGCGACCAGCAGCATGGTCTCAAACTCCTCGTGAGCAGGGCTGTTGGCCTCACTCGACTTCACCAGGTTCTCACACTACGGAAGAGAAGAGAACTGCTGCGCTTCTCTGGGGAGGGCACAGGAACCCCACTGCCCTCTCCCTCTTGGGGGAGGGGGCCGAGGAAGGCTTCTCTTGATGGAGAAAGGCAGTGGGGTGGTGAGGGGTGGGTGGGCATCAGGAGAAGTCCCCCTCCGCCTAGTCCCTGTGGGCAGGGCACGTCTGGGTGGGCCAGCGGTTCTCCCTTATGACTGCCATCAGGGCTGTTCCTCCTCCTGCCTGGGTCGCCTCCCAAGAGGCACATCTGGGGAGGGAGGAGGAGAGGCCATGGGTCCAGGGCCAGGTGGGGGTGAGGCTGAAAGACCCCAAAGCGCAACTGCCCCAGGAGAAGGAGGTCTGCCAGGGCAGAAGGCGTGGGGTCAGGCTAGGCCTCTCCTGGGCAAGGCAGGGAGGGGCCGTCTCTCACCCACGCCGGGTGGGGAAGCTCAGGGTGGCACTCACCAGGCCCAGGAGGACCTCCCGCAGGTCTGCCCAGCTGTGGTAGGCCTCGGCCCTGTTCATGCCGGGCACGTTGACCATCTCCACAAACAGCCGCTTGTAAATGTTGAAATTCTGGCAGGGAGGAAACAGGAGGGCCTCGTTGCAGAAGGAAGCCACCCGTTTGGCTCTGCAGAGGTCAGCCGGGCCGGGATATGGCCATCTCCATCATTGCCCCCTGCCCCTGCCCAGCCCCATAAACACACACACACACACACACTCTCTTTCTCTCTCTCTACCTGGGCATTGGCAGGGACGCCATGCTGGATGTAGAGGCTGAGGGCCTTGTCCCAGCTGCCCTCCCGGATGAGTTTGGTCGCATAAAGAGCCACATACTTGTGCAGCACCTTGTAGTTCTAGGGAGAGGAGGAGGAGGAGGTGGAGGAGGAGGAGGAGGAGGAGGAGGAGGACAAGGGAGGTTATGCACTCAGGGAGGCCGGCGGGGTGGGATGGGGTGAGAGGATGGGGGCCTCCCCTCCTCCTCCCTCCCCATCCCATCCACTGGCTTCCAGAGGCCAAAAGGGCAACGGGATCCCTTCCCCAAGGACCAGGTGGCCCTGACCCAGCCCCTGGGCCTCCCTGGCAGCACAGAGAGGGGCCTGAGAGGGGGCCGGGCCAGGCCTGCTTCAAAGATCCCCTTGAGATGTGCCCTCCCAAGGAGAAGGGCTCCGGGGGGCGCTACCTGTGTGGCTGCTGTCTCCAGGCACTTCTCCCACTGTTCCCGCTCCATGTACATGTCCAGGGCCGCCATCACGTCCACCCCCACCAGCTGCCACAAAGGAGAGACACCTGCTGCAACTGACATCCACCCACGCCCAGCCCCACGGCCTCGGGCCCCTCCCCTCACCAAGTGGCTCAGGCCCCCTCCGGCCCCGGCCCCACCGGGGAAAGGCTGGCTGCCGGCAGCTGTTCTGCACATGGGCTACGGGCAGGTGGGAAATGGCCACTTCCATCATCCGGGAGCTTCCAGGAGGAGCGACCAGTGGAGGGGCTGGTTGCTGAAGCCTGTCCTCTCTGCTGCCTCCTCCTAGCTTGCCCCATCCTGGACGGGGGGAGGGGACCGGCCAATGGAAAGAGCCCTGTCTTGGCAAAGGCTTCCATGGGGGCTGGGCGGGGTTCATGGGAATGGGATAGGAAGCAGGCAGACCAGAAGAGGCCATTTCTGCTTCCCTGGATGGAACGTGGTGGGTCCGGGATCCACAAGCATCAGCCGGCAACCTCCCAGCGAGGCCTCCTCTCCCCCCCCGCCTCCACTCAGGCTCACCGAGTCCACTTTGCCCTGGTCCTTGAGGTATTCCTTGTAGTGCTGGTCCACATAGTCTTCATACCTGCAGTGGGGGGGGGGGAGTGGCAAGAGAGGGAGGGACAGAGCAAGGGCTGCCACTGGCTGTCTGCCCACGAACAGCCCCCTCCCCAATAAATATGCCCCCCCTGGGATGGCCAGCGGTGGAGGTTGTCCCTGTCTCCAAGCCCCCACCCTGTGCCCAGAGAGAGAGAGGGAAAGAGAGAGAGAGAGAGCAGCCTCTCCAAAGGCCGGGGGAAACCTTTGCCATCTGGGAGGTCCAGGAGGGAAAGCCCTGCAGCCGATGCCCTGGGCAGGTGGCCCCGGAGAGCGAGCCGGCAGGTGGCTGGGAAAGGCCGAGGCCTCCAGGGCAACCCCAAGGAGGAGGCATTCCTGGGGACGAGGGTGGTGGAACCCCCCCACCCCCCCAGGCTTGCTGCCCTGGGCGCAGCCACCCTCCCCCCTCGGGGCCTGGGGCAAGAGGAACAGCTGGGGGAGCGGGGTGGGGGGGGAGAGGGAGAGAGTACCGGGGGTCCAGCTCCTTGGCCACCCGCTTGGCCTTGTTCCATTCTTCCCCCTCCATGAAGGCGTCAATGGCTTCCTTAATCAGGTCCAGGTTGAGATAGAGTTCGGCTGCCTGGGAGGGGGAGAGAAGTGGGGAGGGGGGGAGGGGGAAGGGCTCACGGCGGCTGCTGGTCCTGGGGAACCACGGCTGGGGAGGATGTGACCCGTCTCCGCTGGGAGGACCGGGGAGGGACAAGCAAGACCTGCTCCCCACCCCCACCCCCCCCGCAATCCCACCCCAGGACAACCTTACCACGTTGAACTTGCCGATGCCAACCAGCCGGGGTCCCACGATCCGCATCACCTCCGTGCTTCGGGGCTGGCCAAGGAACTTGATCGCCAGCTCTGCTGCCTGCCACGGCCGGCGGGCGGGGGGTGGGTGGGTGGGTGGGTGGGTGGGCAGTGGGAGAAAACGGAGGGATCATCATCAGCCCCTACCCCACCTCTGCCGCCGTCAGGACCCCCTGACATGACATCGGCTGCTCCTTAAAGGGCCCAGGGCACGCCTGTGCTGGGCAAGAACCCCCCCCCCATTTCCTCACCCCCGGACCTCCGAGCCTCCGCTGAGCTTGGAAAGGCCAGCCTGTCCCTCCGCCCGCCCACCCCCGATCGCGGGAGATGGAAGCAGTAAGGCAGATCTCCTTTCCACTCTAGCAGCTTGAAAGGATGGCTGGCGCCCTGTGAGAAGGGGTTGGGGGGTGGCTGGGAGAAGGCAGGGAGGGAGCCGAGGGCCTACCTTCATGCAGCACTTCTCCATCAGGGCCCGGCTGCTCTGGTCGCACACCTTCAAGTAGCAGTCGACGGCCCGGGCATATTCGCCGGCCTGTTCCCACTCCCGGGCCTGCTCCAAGATGCCCTCGGGGCTCCTAAAGGCCAAGAAGACCTTCTTCTCAGCGGTCGGGCTAGCCATCCCTTACCCCCCTCTCCCTCTGCCCTCCAAGGAGCTTTGGGCCAGGCTGTCAGGAGCTATGGGGTGGGGCTGGGGTGGGGGTGGCTCTCGGCCCGCTTGGCTGGCAGTGCAGCTGGACGGCCAGAGGCCCCCTTGGGCCCGCGCTCACCTGGGTCCCTTCTTGGCCACCTCCCGCTCGTACTCCTCCTGCAGGGCTTCCAGCTCCCCAGGCAAGAACTCTTTGCAGACTCGGAGGGCTTCCGTCCACATGCCAGCCTCCTGGGCGGGAAACACAGGCCGGGTCACGGGCATGGCCTTTCGGCAACGCCATGGAGCTTCAGGGGCCCCTGGGCCTGTGCCCGGCTGAGAGAGAGGAGGGTGGTGGGCAGGGCAGCATTCGTGGAGACCTGTGAGGTCGAAGCAGGGCAGCTGTCCCGTCCCCCCCCGCCGCCTCTCCCTATGTCGAAGGAAAGAGCGGGCCCTCCTTCCCTCCCTCCCTGCCTCCCTCCCTGCCAGGCTGCTAGGCTGCTTTCCAGGCGGCCTACCTTGTAGTGCTTGACCGCCAGGTCCAGGCGCTGAGCCCGCAGGAGCAAAGCCTCGGCCTTCTGGAACTCCTTCTGCTTGAAGGCGGAGTCCGCCTGCCCCACCAGCACCACCACCACGCTGTCGGGATCGTGGGCCTCGGCCACGCGCTGGGCAGCCTCCCAGTTCTGGGCATGGGCGTACCTGGAGTCACCAGAGGATGGGAATCCACCCAGATGCCCCCCTCCCCCCCCCAGGCAGGCAGGCGATGGGACAAATAACCCAGCTGGGGATGTAGTCCGGGGGGTGGGGAGAGCGGGGGTGGGGGTGGGGGGGCCAAGCAGGGCCACCGGGGCAGGGGGGCGGCAGCAGAGGAGGGACTCACATCAGGACAGCCTCCTTAGGCTTCCCGGCCTTCACAAACTCCACTTCGGCCTTCTCAAACTTGCCCTGCATCCAGACAGATGGGAGGGTGGGGGGAGGGGTTGCGCCTCCATTGCAGCCAGCCCCTCCCCGCAGAGAGAGTGAGAGCGAGAACAAACAACAAGTCTCTCTCTCTCTCTCTCTCTCTCTCTCTCTCTCTCACACACACACACACACACACACACACACACACACACACACACACACACACACACATGCCTGATCCATCCCAACCAGCTACCAGGTCTCACCCACCTCGTCCTCCAGGAAAGACCCATATTTGAAATGGATCTCCGGCAGCTTCTGCTTCATGGAGAGCCTGGCCAGCTCAAAGGCAAAGTCAAAGATGCTGTGCCAAGAGAGACACACTTGGGTGAGTGAGTGTCGCACACACACACACACACAGGCACACAGACCAGGAAAAGCGGGAAGCCACTGGCCCTGTGGTGGGAGGGACGGAGGGAGGAGGCCACCAAACCCCACCCCCACCCCACCCTACCACCCTCCTCCCAGGGCTCCCATCCAAGGGCACATGTGGGAGGTGGGGATGGAATTGGGGGGGGGGCTGTTCCCACTGGCAGAGCCACAGCTGAGCCAGACTCTCCCCACGGAGGGGGTGGTGGGCTCTCTCACTTGTTATCCGCGGCGTGGTCGATGGCCATTTCCAGAAGCCCAAACTTGCTGAGGAGCTTCACGGCCGCCTCCCCACCGAGGCTGCGGGCCCACAGGAAAGCCACGTGCTTGTGGGAATTGGCTCCCCCGTGCGCCTTGGCCACCTGCTCGGGACCAGAAGGACTGAGGTGTGGATGTGGGTGTGGAGGGGGAGGGGCAGGTGGACTGCAGCATCCCACCTGCTGCCCATCTCCTCTCTCTCTCTCTCTCATACACACACACACACACACACACACACGACTACGCTCGTGCAGCAGTCCCCCTCCCGTCATCAGGACCAGCAGCCACCTGTAGTCATGGGACCCGGACTTCTAGCCTAGACCTCCTTTCTGGGATCCTTCCCACAGCGGTTCTGGGGGTGGGGGGTTAGGGTTAGGGGAGCAGTAGAGGGGCTGATCAAGCTGCAAGGGGGCCCCTTGCCCCCCTCAGGAGTTTATTATTATTATTATTATTATTATTATTATTATTATTATTATTATTATTATTATTATTTGGAACACTTTTATACCACTCCTTTTTCCATAAAGGAACTCAGGGCGGTTTCCAGTTAAAAACAGCTAAAAAACAGCTAAAACAACAATGTTTTCTGCCTGCAGGGGTGGGCAGGGGCTGGGGCTGGGGGTGGGCTCTTACCCGGTAGGCGTCCTCCCACAGGTTGTTCATGCGGAACATGTTCACGGCCGCCTTCCAGTCCTTGGCCTCCAAGTAATGGTATTCAGCCTCTGGCAGACGCCCCTCCGCTTCCAGCTCCTGCACCCCAAGTCAGCCAGTTAACAGCGCAGCTGCCTCCCCTCCCCCACCCCCACCCGCTACCCCCTCCCCCCCCGCTGGCTGCTCCCAGCTACCTTGCCCAAGTGCAGGTGGGTGTCACTCAGCAGGTCCTTGTGATACCTGGCCAGCAAGCGCAACATCTCGTCATGCATCCGGCACTTCTTGTACATGGTGATCGCCAGGTCTGGCTCGTCCACCGTCAGGTAGAGCCTGGAAAGGGGCACAACCGGGCCCTGAAAGGGCAGCCGCTCACTGGACGCCCCCCCCCCCGAGGAGACGATGAGGACGCACCGCAGGGGGGGGGGTCAGCAGCCTCCCTCCCTCAACTCCCACCTCCGGCTCCCTCCAGGAAGGGTCTGAGGGCAAAGCACCCACCTCTCTGCCTCCTTGTACTTGCCCTGCCGCTCCATCTCCTGGGCCTGCGTGATGTACAGCACGGACACATCCTCGGGCCTCATGCACAGAGATGCCAGCTGCAAGGCAAGTGGCCCCAGGGCTGGTCAGGAGCAGGCAGAGCCTCAGGGCCTCTCCTCGCTCCTGAGAAAGGGAGCTGCCAGCAAAGAGGACTCCCACACATTCCTGGCCCCGGCAGGCGCCCCCCTCCCCGTCCCCCCGGGTGGCTCCCTCGGTGGCCACCGCCAAGCGACATTCCCTTTTCTCCCTGCCCCTGGCAAGGGGGCGGTGGGGCGGGAAAGCCCGGTTGTGCCAGGTTTTGCCCCTTTCCCCGCTCACCTTGTGGGCCTGCTCCCAGCGCCCAGCCTGCGTGTACATGTCAATGGCCTCCTTGATGCAGCCTCCCTTGGTGTAAAGCTCCTCTGCGATCTGGGAAGAGCAGAGCAATCAGCTCCCCCCCCCCCCGCCAACAACCTCAGGCAGGGCCAGACTCTCGGCCTGACCCACGGCCGAGGCTGCTTCGGAGGGGGGGCAAGGGAGTCACCTCGTACTCCTGCAAGGCCGCGTAGTGCTGGGCGATCCTGGGGTAATACTTGGCCGCCATCTTCTGGTCCTGGGTGTCCAGGATGTAGATGGCCTTCTTCCACTGACGGGCACCGAGGGCGGCTTCCACAGCCTTCACGGCACACCTGGAGGCCACCAGCCAGACGGCTCAGAGGAAGCCACGCAGGCCCTGCCTGGCCCTCCCTCCCCCTCCCCCCCTTTGCTGCCATCCCCCTCCCTCCAGCGAGAAAAAAACGCAACCGAGAGGCCCTGAGTGAGCATCACCTGGCCTCTATGTAGTGGTTGATGGCAGCATCCAGCTGCTTCTGTTGCACCAAGTGGTCACCCCAGCTCTCCTCCAGCTTCACCACCTCTGCTGGGAAGGCTGAGCGAGCGAGCTCCACAGCTAGAGAGAGAGGGGGGGAGAGAGAGAGGTGCAAAAGCAGGAGGGGGCTACCTCTCCCACCAAGACCCATTCAGGCTGAAAAGGCAGCCCCCAGGCAGGGCCCTACATCTGGAAGGTGGGCAGGGGACCCCAGTTGGGGAGGAGGCCCCTCCCCAACATTTCCCTGCTTTCTCTCAATGGGCCCTGGCCGGCCGGTTGGCTCAGAGGGGGGGTCCTAGAAAGGGACAGGTGTTGAGTTTTAACAGTTCAGGACAGGCCAGCAGCAGCAGGGGAACCCCTCACCCCCTGCCTTGCCTTGGGAATATTCCCCCCCCCCCGGGCCTACCTTTCAGAAAGGAGTTGCCCTTCCGAAAGCACTCGAGGGCCCTCTGCGGGTTGCGGGTCTTTTCAAAGAGCTCCCCAGCCTGTAAAGAGGGTGGGAGGGGTGGGAGGGGGAGGGAGGGAGGGAGGGAGAGAGAGAGAGAGAGAGAGAGAGAGAGAGAGAGAGAGAGAGAAGCTACAGAGGCCTTGGGAGGACGTGTTTGGGGCAGGACAAGGCTGGCGGAGGCAGTCGCAGCAATAACGGAACTAGAGCCCCTCCTAACAGCTGGGCCACCAGCCAGCAGTTCCCCACCGTCTACAACCCGTGTGTGTGTGTGTGTGTGTGTGTGTGTGTGTGTGTGTGTGTGTGTGTGTGTGTGTGTGTGTGTGTGTGTGTGTGTGTGTGTGTGTAGGCTTCCTTGAGAGCTACAGGTCTTCCTGGGGAGCTCACAAGTCCAAAGGCTGCCACCTTCTGGGGCCTCTATCAAAATCCACTGCTGTGCCTGCAATCCAGCCACAAGACAGGCAGGCAGGCAGGCGTGGGGGGGTGCCAGGGACCCCCGCCTCCCCTCCCCTCCCCTCCGCCGGCCCAGGAGCCACCCACCTGTTCCAAGAGGTCCCCACGCACGAGGGCGGTGGCGATGCGGTTGACAAGGTCAGTGTTGCTCAGCAGCTCCTCCTGCCCCATGGCAAGCTGGGCTGCTTTGGCCGGCAGGCCGGCCTTCAGGTAGAGGCCAATGGCGGCGGGCAGGTCCCCCTGGCCCTCCTGCACTTCCGCGGCCTGCTCCTCTTGCTGGCTCTGCAGCAGCCACTCATAGAAGCCCTGGCGCAGCTTCTCCAGGGCAGGGTGGTCCTTGGGGGGAGGGGAAAGAGAGCACGGTCAGCATCCAAGGGCGTAGCAGGGCAACCAGTGGGACCAGGACCCACTTGGGGGCTGGGGGTGCCTCTCCCATTCCTCCCACCCCGACCCTGCCTTCTCACTTTGGCTTCGGCCACTGCAATGCACTCTTCCCACATGTGGAGCTCCTGATACATCTCCATGGCTTCCTCCACAGCATTCTGGCCAAAGAAAAGGGGGGAGCAGGCCTCAGGCAGGCAGTGAGTGAGAGGGAGGCGGGGCCTGGGCAGCAGAGCCCTCCCCACTGCTCCCCACCCACCACCCACCCCCCACCCTGGCGTACCTGCTCCAGGAAGATCATCTCTGCCAGCTTGTAGTTCTTCTCCAGCATGGCCAGACGGACACGGACCTGGTAGTAGTCAGTGCCATCCCCGCCCTGAGAAGGGAAGCAGCACTCAGAGCCCGGTCAGAGAAGGTGGTGGCACCTGCCTGCCCTCAGACCTGCAAGAGCAAGCACCCCACTCGCACCAGCACCCCTCACCCCCACCAACCCCAGGGCCTTTCTGGGGCAGGGCAGGGCAGGGCAGCTGGGAGTGCCTGTCCAAGTCGACTGCCTCTGGGCCCCTGGGCAGCGGCAGCAGCCAGGGCTCTAGTAGCACTCCACTCACGCTCTGCTTGGCCACCTGATCCGCAATCTCGTTGGTCTCATGGAGGAATCGGGCCTTGGACACATCCCCCACAGCAGCAAAACACCTGGCCGGGGGGGTGGAGGAAGAGAGAGGAGCCAATGGTTGAGAGTTGCCCCTCTGCAAGTTTTCAACTGGATGCAAATGCCCCCCCATCAGAGACTCCAGAAATGCTTGCAGAAAGAGACTGGCCGGGACGAGGCATGTCTTGAAACCGACGTGGCCGTTCGAGGTGAGCCATGACCAGCCACTGATCCTTCCCCTGCAGGGATGCTCAGGTTGGGAGAGGCTGTAGGGGCCCCCTTTTGAGCCAGCTGAGCCCCTTCCTGTCCCCCTGCTACAGACACACCTCTCTGCAATGTGCAGCTGCTTGGCCTCCAGCGCCAGGCGGCTCAGTGTCTTCCACATGGCTTCCGTCTCCGCAGACATTTCCAGGGTCTCCAAGAAGGCCACGGCCCTGCCAGCGGAAGGCACGTGAGGGGAAGGACCGGCCACTCCTGCTGGGCAGTCTGAGCCACCACCACCACCACCACCCCACCCTCACCCTCACCCCCAGAAAGCTGGCGGCTGGAGTGGGCTCATACCTCTGCCGCCGCCCCCCTCCTGGCATGGGCGGCCCCGTGGTGCCAGTGGTGGGCCATGCCCAATACCCTGCCTACAGGTGGGGGCAGCACAGAGGGGTGGCTTCCCTGCTCCATTCCCCCAAATCCCCTTCCCTCTCTCACCGCTGGTAGTCCCCATCATCAACAGCAGTTCCAAACTCAATGAGACCTTCATCCAGGGTGTAGGAGACAGTATTGACGCCCTCGGTCACAATCACCTCTGTCTTTCCGTTGTCCCTCTGCAGGTCCACAATGTCCCCCTGCCAGGAAACCCAACCCTCTACTCAGCCGCGCCCCTTGCTCAACAACACCCCCAGCCCCCAGCCCTAGAGGAGGCTGCCTGAGGAAAGAGCCGGATACCTTCATAGGGAACATGGTCACTCGCTCGGGGGTGTCGATGTTGTACCACACGCAGAGGCTGTTCCGGTTCTGGGCCACCACCACGTCACTCCCGGGGACCCACTGCACGTAGGAGCAGTAGCTCAAGATGGCTGTCTTTGTAGCCCTCTCCATGTCGCAGAAGTGCAGCTGAGGAAGGAAGGAACCGGAAGAGAGAGAGAGAGAGAGAGAGAGAGGCAGTGGCCGTCACCCACCCCCGCGACCTCCAGGCAAGCCCCTCGCTGGCCACCTCCTCACCTTCATCCTCTTGTCCCGGAAGAGCAGCTTGTGGCCCGTCTCGCTCAGCTCCAGCCAGTCAATTTTGCTGTCGTGGCTGATGGTGCCGATGCTGCAGCTGCCCACGAGGTCCACTGGGGAGGGAGAGGGAGAGGGAGAGGGAGAGGGATGCCATGGGGGATTGGGGGGGCTGGCGGTGGCGGTGGGTCCCTCTCAAGCAGCCAGTGGGCTCAGGGTTCAGGGTGAGGTGAGGCTCACCCACAGCAATGGTCTTGATGTCCACCAGGTAGGCCAGCCGCTTGCTCTCCTCCATGCCTCGCGGTCGCCTCTCGTTGATGCGGACGCTGCGGGAACAGAGGCAGGGGGGAAGCTGAAGGCGGTCAAGGGACGGCCGTGGCCTGCCCCCGCACCCCACCCGGCGTCCCCTCCAACACTCACCTGATGAGGTGGGGGTTCATGAACTCTGTGCGCACAGAGCCCAGGATCTCATTGCTGCCATATTCCACCAGCGTCAGCTCGCCTGCGTTGAAGATCATGCAGACCTGGAGCCAGAAAGAGGGACGGAGGGAGGGAGGGAGTGTTGGGATAGGGAGACATGGGAGTGGGGCTGGTAGCTTGACATGACCAAAGCCATCAGCCCCCACTCCATCTCTCCTCGTCTCAGGTTCTCATCTCTCATGAAAATTAGCCAAAAGGTGATCTCATTGTTATCACTTTCCCAGCAAGTCTGCTAATTAGCGAAGCTGTTTGGGAATTATTTACTGTCTGTTATCATACCCACCTGTGTTTCTACCAATTATGCTCAGGCTCACCAATTAGAGTTATTCCTGCATACGTAAACATGCATATTAATGTGGCTTTCTTAAGTAACACCTTTCATAACCATATTTAGTTAACGCAAAAAGTCACGTAATGCTTTATGTCAGGGCTGTCCAACTTTGAACAGGCTGAGCTCTACTTTTTCCAGACGAAAGTGCCTGAGGGCTACTACACTAAAACCTCTACTTATGAATTTTATCTGTTCTGAGCATATGCTCATAAGTAAAAAAATTTAAGTAGAGTCTGTTATAGGAACACATTGAAAATCAATTAATTCTTTCTGGGGGAACAAATTTCAATGCATTCCTATGTCAGGCTGACCATGCAAGTTATTCCTCACTGTCCCCTCCACTCCCCTTTCTCCGCTCTGCACCAACAACTCAATTGGTCATGAGACAGTGGCACGGCGATCATCTGGCCGGTAGGGAGAGCAGGGGACTGTGCCACGGCCCTTGAATTGCCCCGCTTGGCTGAGACCGTGGACTGGCTGACCCAGAACTTTGCTGGGGCAGTGGTGGTCCTTGGGGTGGGGAAGGAAGAGGTGGAGAACTTATCCCCTCACATTTTTAATTGATGGCTGGCGGGCTACTTCTGAACCCTTCAGGGGCTACTGGTAGCCCCCGGTCTACCTGTTGGGCAGGCCTGCTTTATGTTAATTAGTTATGTCAGAGCAATTAATAAAATAAGACTTCTTGGCTCGGCAGGACCGGGAAGTCTCGTTTCTGTGTCAGTGTGTATGTGTGTTTGAGATCAAAGGCCTTTCCCGATACTCAGCATCAGGGCTGTTCCTATCTCCCATTAGCTCTGATCCCGTTACCCTAGCACTCAGCTATCACTAGCTGTCCAAGGAACACCGCTCCCCCCCCACGCAGCTCTCCACTCCCTCCTGCGGGAAGCCTGGGGTGGGAAAGGGGTGGGCGAGATCCCCCAGAGGCTGCTCAGCTGAAGTACAGCCCCGCCAGGAAAAGAACCGTGAAGACTCCCTCTTGCGCATCCCACATCCCCTGCTTACGTTCTCGTTGTCGAAGAAGAACTTCTCATTCCCACCCGAGCCTTGCCAGGCCACCTGGAAAGCCAAGGAAAGACAGGCAGAGCCTGGTCACCCTCCACGCCAGGATCCTCTCCCTCCTGCAGGCTCAGCGTCACAGACACACTGGCCTTCACAGCCCATCTGCCGGCCAGTCGGCTCTCAGCTGCCCCGCCTGCACCCAGACAGGAAACCAGGGCTCAGGTCAGGCAAGGGGCAGCTCGTGACCACGGCCCCCTCCTCCAGACCCAGGGAACCAGTGGCCCCAGCTGAACACCGCCACCAGCAGAATGACGTAGGCTCCAAGCACTCAACGGGCTTGCATGGGGGGGAAAGCTCTGAGCTCTTGGCCTGGGGTTGCAGACCAGGGGAGGAAGGACTGGAGACAGAAAGAGCCCAGCTGCAGCCACAGGGCACGGGGCAAAGGGAAGGCCATGCCCCAAGGAGAGCCTGGCAGCACCTCTGGAGCAGCAAGGGAATAAAAAGGCAAAAGCGTGTGTGTGGGGGGGATGTGCTCCTCTTCCTCCTGACCATCCCCAGCTCAGCTGCCAAGGAAGGGCCTAGAAAAGAAGGGGAATTGGCCCGGGGGGGGGGAGCGCAGGCGGTCAGTTCACTCCAAAACAAGACAGAGGGGCTCAGCTTCTCCCGTAGACCCTTTGTGAAGAAAACTCCAAGCCGCCCATGTCTGGAGAGCAGCTGGAAAGGGCCATGGAAGGAAGCCCTGTTCCCAGAGGTCTCTTGGCGTCCCACCGAGACAGGAGCAGCTGGCCCAGCTCCTCCTGAACGCAAGCACTCTCCCCTGCGCACCTCAGGAGCCAAGCTCAGTGGGCCCCACCTCGGGCTGCTCCTCCATCACCAACCCCAGCCCTGGCCAGGCCACCTTATTCATTATTCATTCATTCATTCATTCATTCATTCATTTATTACACTTATAAACCGCCCGATTTTCCCAAAGGGAACTCTGGGTGGTGTACATACATATCACCCCACAATGACTACCCAAATACAATCCCAAAACATAACAATCACCAACAAAATAAACAGACAGCAAAGCAAATACAAATCAGCATCCAAATACAATAAAAAGCTACTAAAAAGTACTAAAAGAGGACAGCAAGTAAAAATAACAAGGCACCTCTAACCAAGACAAGAAGTCCAGGTAATGTCCAGCAAGGCAACTAAAAAACTAGTACCAGCAAGGAAAGGGGGAGGAAAGGGGGAAGACCCTTGGCCTTTCCACCCCATCCCCCAGGGCCCTACCTCGCTGAGCTTTGTGGAGCCCAGGTCCCCCAGGAGCAGAGTGTCCGAGGTGTGGGCCACCAGGTAGCGTTCTTTGCCCAGAATCTTCACTTCCTCGATGGCGTACCCATAGTGGGACTTCAGCACCACTCGCATCCCCGTGGAGAGGTTCTTCACAATGACCTGTGCCAAAGAAAGACACACACACACACACACACACACACACACACACACACACACACTGGTTTGCTCCCAGTCCGGATGAGAACAGAGGCCCCCACATTTTGGGGAATCTTGCAGAGAAGCCAGAAGTGTGCCCTTCTCACAGGCCCAGGACCACCGAGAGCTTCACAAGCCCATCTGGAAGCCAACTGGCCAGGGCCCCCTTGTGGGCCACAGCTGCTTCCTCTGGCTGGAAAGGAGCCCATCGGCGCTCTCCCGATGCTGGCTACATTCAGAAAGGTCTCCAAGGAGAGTCCTTGGTGCCAACATGGCACAGCAGTGCTGGGTCCAAACAGTTGGGTTTTCTCTTTGTCTCAATGGCAATGCAACCATGCATGAAACCCCTTTCCCCTTGAATGACCTGCTTCTTTCTAGGTCTGCATCTCAGGCTGTCATTGCACCTGTTTCCCCTTTCTCTGACTACAAGGGAAGGTTCAACCTTACCTGCTCTCAGCTAGCCAGCCCTGCCTGCCTGCTACCAGCAGCCAGCCCAGTCCTGCCTTACTCTTCATTCCTGACATATCTACTGTTGCTGCTTTTCTTTTCTCTACTCAAGCTAAGCTAAATATTTTTAAACTATTTATTATTATTTCTTTTTTTTGTCCTTATATTTTGAGTAAAGCTTTGCTATATTTTTCTATACAAGCTGTTTTGTTCTCTTTATTTAAGCCGTGCATAGCAGCTAGGTGTGTGAGTGTGTGCTTGCTACTTTACAGCATATGCCTGTCTTACCATCACTTTTTTTTGATGACTTGCTGGCCTCTTTTGCCCACCGTTGCTGCGCTGAGTCTTCTGTGTGACTGTTGGATACTCTGATGATTTATTCCAGCACTTTGCCAATATCCTTTTAAATGCCAATTAACCCCAACACGAAGAGCTGGAGGGATGGATCCTCCCCTCTTTTCTCCTTGGCTTGCCACCAGCCTAACAGTTCCAGTCCTCTGCCCCAAAGGAGAGCCACTGGAGCCTTCTTGCAGCAGTGGCCACGTGCCTGTAAGACGCCCCTCTTCTCTCTCTCCGAAGATGCCCCCCACCGCCGCCACCGCCAACATAGACACCCTTAGGCATACCTGGCTGGGCCCCACGTACGTCATCTCAAACTTGTTCTTGTAAATGGTCCTGCGCAAGCAGCAGTCAAACTGCTCCACTCCCCCGCAGAGGGTCCCCTGGGGAAAGAAGGTGGCTCCTCCTCTCAGGAAAGCCCTCCAGTTGTCTTGCCTTCCCACCTACCTGTCCGGGGGGGGCAGGAAGTTGGAGGACATGCCTCCCCCCACAGGAGAGAAGACAGGCAGGCAGGCTTCACAGAAGAGCCCTAGCCCTGGGCCAGGTCCCCATCGCCATGGCAGCAAACCTACCGCGCAGAGCCGTGAGCCGTCTGGCTTCCAGGCCAAGGCGGTGATGGTGTAGAGGTGGGGGATCTGCTTGGGCTTAGCTTCCTCCCAAGCACTCCGGCGAGGGCTCCAGTTCAGCACCCTCAGTCTGCAAAAGCAAGGGGGGTTTCCCATGAGTGGCCGACCGGTCACCTAAGGAGGGAGCCCAGCAGGGTCCCTCTCCCCCCTCCCCGGCAGTCACCTCAGCCCACCTGTCAAAGCTGCCAATCACCACAGACTGGCCCCCGGGACTGGTGGCCGCAACAGTGAACTCCTTCTCAGACGTGTCTCGGCTGTAGTCGAAGGTCTGGATCACATGACCTTCCTTCCCATAGGCCACAATCTTCTTGTCGCACCCAGCAGCCACAATACTGTTGGAGGCCCAGGCGAGGGCGTAGGGTGGGCACGGGTGCATCACCAACTTGCCCTGCTCAAAAGACCAGAGAGACCCGTAATGATGGGGGGGGGGAGCGGCCAACTAGGCTCCAGCCAGGGCTGCAGAGCACAGCTGGGACCCCTTCCCTCCAACTGTGGGGAGATGATCTCGGAGAGGGTCTGCACGGGGAGGGCCCCAGCAGAGGTACCTCCTCGGCCCATCCTCAGCTCAGTGAAAGACCTCCCACAAGGTGGGCTCATATTTTCCAGAACCACCCCCACACACAGGAGCCCCCCACAGTCAGGGCAGAGGTGCTTCCTAAGAGATCCCCATGGATTGATGCTCCATCATTGAGGGCGCTAAAGGAAGGGGGTCCCCATTAGAAGGGGGGGGTCTGCCAGCACCTGAGACTCCCCTGAGCCCTCGTCGTCAAAAAAGTAGCGCACAACAGTGCCATCTGCGTGCCCAGACAGGATCCCCTTTCCGGAGGTGCTGTGGGATGGAGGGAGAGAAGGGATCCGTACTGAGCACCCCACTCCCCAGCCCAAGGGCTCAGAGTCTGCCTGCTAAGCAGTGCAACTCCAAAAAAAGGGCCTGCAGAGCAAGACATGAGGGGCAGCAAGCTGCACCCCCACAGCCCCAGCACTGATTCCAGGGCTTGCCCCATCTGGGCTCCCGCCTCCTGCCTACCCACCGGCACACAATCAACTCACTTGGAGGCCAACGAGACCACGTAGGAGTCCGTCCCATAGATGGTGGAAGACTTGTTGGTCTTGGGGTTAGCCAAGCGAACCTTGAGGAGAGGAAAACCCGGCAGACGTGTCCTTTGGCGAGAAGAACAGCCTCCCATCTTTCCCCAGAAGAGAACCCAAGGGGCAAGGGAGTGGGCCACTAGGCAGCTCTTAGACAGAGCTGCCTCCTTCCTACCTTGCCCTCGGCCAACCCAAAGACGATGATGTTCTCCTCTGGCCACAGCAAACAAGTCACAGCACTCTGGGAAAGCAGCAGCACAAGCAGGGGTGTGTCGGGAGAAGGGAACAAGGCAGGACCTCTCACCCACCCTGCTCCAGCCGACAGGCAACACAGCAAAGGCAGAGCCAAGGAGAGCCATCTGGCCTGGGAAGGGAGGGAATCCCATCCCCGCTATGTCCCTGACCCAGCTGGCCCACCAACGCAGAACCAGTCTTCCCCCACCACCACCACCAGCCCACCCATGGTCTCAACTGCCCCAAAACAAGCCCTCTTTTGCTGAGCCAGCGGCAAGAGGCAACACTGCAGATGTCAAGCCGTTGGGGGCAAGGGAGAGCCCCATTCTTACCGTCTGAATGAACTTGTTGCAGATCACCTTCTTGTCACCCCTGGGCGGAAGGGAAGGAGGAGAGAGAGAGAGAAAAGGGGGGCATTGCCAGGAGCCTCCCCCCCCCAGGGCAAAGACTAGCAGCCCCTCCCTTGGCCTCACTCTTGGGGGGGGGCAGCAAGTGGGCCCTGCCGGAGCCTGGACCAAGGGCCAGGGCTCCTTTCACCAGGGGTGGAGCTGGAGTGGCACGCGGTGGGCGGTGGGGGGCCCCACCTCGCCTCCTCCTCCTCCTCCTCCGCCCCCGCCCCCCGGGCGCCCGCCGACCCCCCCCCCCGTTCTTTCTCACCAGTCCTCCCCGATCTTGTAGACGAAGATGATGCCGTCGCTCTGCCCGACCGCGATCTTGGTGGAGTCCGGGGAGAAGGCCATGCCTTTCACCACGTAGCTCTTCCGGCCATACTGCGGGGGGTTGAGGGAGGGGAGGGGGGGCCTCCAGAGTCAGGGCCGTTAGGGCAACAAAGGTGGGGGGCAGGCAGAGGGGCCACGGGCGGCGGTGCCCTCCCCCTCCTCCCTCGGCGACCCCCTCCTCCGTGGGCTCCTGCCAGGCGCGGGGGGCGGCGGCGACGGCGGGGGGAAGGCGCCCCCGCCCCGCCTCCCGCTCACGGCCTGGGCTGACCCTGACCCTAACTCTGACCCCCCCGCCCCCCTTTTTTCACCTTGGGGTCGGCAGGCTTGGTGGAGAACTTGTCCCGGCGCTCGCCGTGCTCGTCGTAGAGCAGCACCACCCGGTCGACGGTGCAGACCGCCAGGCGGGCGTTGCTGGGGGCCCAGGCCAGGCACGTGACCTTGGCCGCCCCATCCTGAAAGGGGGGGTGAAGAGAGGGGGGCACAGCGTTGGGGGGTCAGCGGCAGCGTGTATGTGTGTGTGGGGTTGAAGCCCCTTCCGCTCCCGCCGCTCAACCCACTCTCTCCGCCCGCCCCCCGGCCACAGCGTCTCGGGCCCGAAGGCCGAGCGAGGGGGGGGTCCCCGGGGCGGGGGGGTCTCCTCCAGGGTCCCTTCGGGCAGGCGGTGGGGCGGTGGGGATGAAGGACCCACCTGCGGGGGGAGCAGAGTCCGAACGTGGCGCAGCTGCATCCTCGCCGCCGGCGTGCCCGCCCGCCCGTTGCCCCAGCAACAGGACGACGGCCCCGGCCTCTACTGATGACGTTGCCGCGCCGCCCCCGCCCCCCCACGGAGGGTTGCAGCCCCGGCTGCGCGGCGCCCTAGAAGTAGGAAACTAAAGAGTCGGTCGCGGGGGGAGGTCGCTGCCGAGTCCTCCGCAGCAAAAGCCGCCACAGCCCCCCCCCCACCGCCCGCGAGCGACGGAGCTGACCGCGCCTTAAAAAAATGGATTGTCCAGCCTTGTTGCTTTTCAGTGTGTTCCTAGATTTGGTTTTATTGACTGCACAGGAAAAGCAGGGTTGGGAGATTTTCCCACTTTGAGGATCCAGTTGAAAGGATCCCCTCCCCCCCGGGGTTATCTTTGCCGCTATTACTTGAGCTGAGAGATGAAAGAATCACGCCAAGGTTCAGGTAACGGAGAAACGCTTTACTTCTTTGCAAAGAGGCTCTCAGCCGAATTGCTTCGAAAAACTGAGGCCCTGAGCATACAAAAATGTACAGACTTTATAGACAAAGTTCCCCTGAGCATCCTGCCCCAATCCCGAAGAAAATCGGAAACATCTGGACCGAGAAAACGGACAAAACAGATCAAAGGAATACATTGTTAGCACATCGTTTACAAATCATCTTGACAGTTCATTAACACGGGAAGGCATCAGTCTTGCACGACAGTGCCATCCAGCCTTATAATTCCTGGAAGCTCCCTGCTGCGCTGTCAGATAAGTTTGACAGTTGGCAATTTTGTGACTTAGCAAAACAGGATGCAGGCTCAGGGAGATATGTCGTGCTTTGAGCCACAGTTTGATGTAGGGAGAAGAGGTAAATTAAAGGACATGGCTCGGATCGAAAGATAGACCCAGAGCGCAGCCATTTTATCTACCATGGCCGTGTATATATGCTTATGCCATGTATTGAAATATTCCTATCATAATCCCTCCTCTTCTCGTAGGACACTCTTTAGAGTCGTCCTTCTGAACTGTGAAAGGTGAGCACAACCTGGACACCCTTTTGCTGTTTATGCACAAACACATCCCCATCCTTTGCACAACTTGTTTGAACCACAGGGGTCCCAAACTTCTGGATTACCTGCTCTGGCCCCTTCATGTGGGTAGCACAAATACTTGTCATTTGATTTGTATGCATTCACCCATGTAGCTGATCCACAGCGAAGTCCTAGGCCTTTTCTAAGTGCATCACAGACGTCAAACCAAATTACTGCCCGCCTGCCACTGTTCTTTAGGACAGTGGTGGAGTTTATATAGTAAAGAGACCCTCCACCTTCTGGATTGTCCCTTCTAGGTACTTTAGTCCTAGGCATTCCAGCCCAAATCGTGTACCTAAATCTGTGTGGGACCTCAGGCTTATAACAAAGATGCTCTCCAGACAAGGTTTCACATATGTGATACATCTTGTCCTGGTTTAGGCACGTTGTACCCGCTTGTGGACATTCCATTGGGCGCTGGGTGAAATAAACCAAAGTGTTTACCACTTTGTCTCCCTGAGTAGCTGCAACAACACAAAGCTTACATTCTTCTATACCTTCAGGTTCAGCAGCTAAACAGGCAGATCGAAATCACGTTGTAAATAAACCAAAGTTATAACAAGTTAAATTCAGTTTAAAAGACACCTTCCAAAAGTGCTGAGGCTCCTTTAAGAACTTTGACAGCTGCAGAGCTTTCTACAGCTCATAGAACGTTCGTTGACAGCTCACTGCCTCGCTGACTGCAATAGTTCCAGACGCTTAAAGAGAAAGCTGTTTGAATTTCAATGAAGGAAGAATACATGCATTAAAGCATAGTCTCGCACAAAATAAATATGGCTTTAACTTGTAGCTGGAACAAATCCGCTCGCCTTCCTCGCTGTAAAACCCCCTCCCTCCTCTTCTTGTGGGGGATGGGTTTAAAAGGCAGGAAGTTTAAAAGCTGAAAGGAAAAAAGTCAAATCTTCTGGAAAGAACTTCTTGACAAGCACACACAGAGGAAGGACCAATATTTTACTTTGGCCTCCCAATGTCTGAAGTAGCTCTCTTGGAAATTAGTTTCAAGCTGTCATCTGGGCTTAGATGCGAAGTCCACAAGTCCAGTCCGCGCTGGTTCCCTCTGGTCTAGTTGATGCTGGCTGAAGTCGTCTGCTGCCGATGGGACGTCACGGGTCTGGTCTCTCTCTGCCACAGGGTCGCCTCTGGGGTGGACCTCCTCGTCTGCTGGTTCCGATGCCTCCAACTTGAGACACATGTGGTGAATTCAGGGGGAGAAGTCATCGTGACGATGTTGGTTGGGCCGCAGGACGGCAGAGCCTCATCCCATGCTGGCCTTAACTTCCCCGTCTGGTGGTACCCAATGCTGCATGGCGATGGGGGCGATGGGGGCGAATGGCCTTACAGAGGGGTCCTCAGTTTGGCATCCAGGAACAGCGCTGTCAGCCTTCCAACCCAAATCGACTCCTCGACCTGGAAACAATGGATGGATGGATTTCTTCCTCAGGACGGAAAGTGTTTCCTCCAGGGTTTATCTGTGTAAAAAGAGACAGACAGACAGACACACAAACAAACACATATACACACAAAAATGGCCAAGCAACCTGAAAGTCTCGAAATGGTTACTGCCCATCATGTTGAACTTTAAACCATGGCGAAACATCATCTCTTCATTAGTTCTTAACAAGTTCAACTTGAAACAATATGTCACTGGTGCGTCTGGGCTTCCAATCTGCAGTTTGCATTTTTGTAACAAAGTGAGAAGGTTCACTACAGAATTGTTCTTGAAAGACAAAAAATTTCACCCCTGCCATGGAGTTCCGTGGGCAGAAAGAAGAAAAGAGGAAAAAAAAACTGTTAAGTCCATTTTAAAAAGCCTCTTTTTCTTCAGGGGAGCTCCTGAGGCCAGGTGTGGGTTAAAGCTGCTGGCTGGGCAAATTTGCATTTTAATGGTTTCAATGGCTGGGCGCCTAGGGCAAAAAGATAGTCCTTGTATTCTCCTGTGGTGAATTAGTTGTAAAGAGTCATTGAAATAACAAGTCAATTCATTATCCCTGTATCTTTTGAACTTCCAAAAGCCTATGAAAAAAAAAAGTGTGGATTGTGCTGAATGAGCAAGGCCCCTCTAAGTTCCATTGTTAAACCTGCTTTAAGTGTACTTCAAAGACAAAAGTGTTCGCAAGGAACAGGTCACAAATAAGTGGGGGTTTATTTTGATGGTACATGAAAAAAAAGGTCTGTTTCTTCCCCCTTTCCTTATCTGAAGCCCACAAGGGAAAGTTTTCAGCAACAAGATTTTTGCCTCTTATTCTTTGACAGAAGTACATAAAATTTGAGTTTTTTTCCCCCGAGGGTTTAATTAAAAAAATGTTCTGGTTTAGAGGCCGAATCCATTGGTTTCGTTAAACAATGGATACCCCTCCCACTCTCTCTCTCTGGGCACAAAAAAATGCAGTAAGCCGGCTCAAAGCCTCCTCTCTCCTTTTAAGGTGGCACGGAAAATTGTGTTAGTCTTTTAGCTGGAAATGGGGAAAAACCTTCTCCTGGGTCTCCGGTTATTTAGCAAATATACAAATAGTCTCTAATTTTGTTGTCCTTAAATTTCTTCAATGTTTGTTTGGGAAAAATTCTTATGGCACATGTAGTTATCACAGGTCAGAGTCATCTGGATCACTTTATTCCTACATTTTGCACCCATTCCCCTGACTGGTGTGTTCAAAATATAAGCTTTGCCTCCGAGCTTTGTCTAACAGCCTGGGAAACCATTCTAAAAAATTAACACATTGCTTTTTCATCCCGAAACGGGAGGCTGGATATGCTGATTTTGGTGGGTAAAATCCCACTCTCTCTTCCCCTGTCCTTAAAATAACAGCTTGGCGCTTTTTCTGTTAACGTTTTGATTTGGATATTGATGGCAGGGAATGGACATCTTTCGTTCGTTCCTGAGAATCTCCTTGTGCTTTAAATTAAATTACCTTGTTTTTCCTCAAAGGTTCTCAGCTGCTTTTGAAAAGGAAAAGGGCATTCATTCTACTCTCCGTATGATATCTCATGGATATTGCCAGCCACCAGAATTGGCATGATCTCTGATTCAAATTTTCTGCTCTTGATTGTGAAGAATTTAAAAATAATATCTCTACCAATCCATCCGTGCTACACACAATAAACAGTGGCTCCCCTCAAGATCTCTATAGTCAGACAGTTATCATGGGATGGAAATACCTCCTAAAACACTAAAAATGGAATTCAGGGTTGCACGCACTGGGCTCCCATCCAGCACTGCCTGGCTTTAAAAAAAGGAGTGTTTCTTGGGTGTTTTTCACCTCCTAAGTTCTATTACGGGACTTGATCTTTTAAGGAATGTTATTCTCAAATGCCTTATGGTGTTTTTATTTTAAAATGTCCCTTCGGCTGGTAAATTTTGTTGTGTAACAAGCCAGCCTAATTTACACAAAACATATAAGATGTTGCTTTCTTCTAAGTACCTAAAAACATTCTTCCTAATGTCAATATTTCCCTTGGCCTTTTAAAATAGCTGGCGGGGTCTTCAATTTGGTGGAATTTTTTTTTATATATATTAATTAACTAATCGTGTTCTTGCAATTTCATACACCTCTTGCTAGCAGGTCAAAATTGTTTTGTCCTTCTTGAGGGCTGGAATCTTAACTCAGGGTGGTAATGTCCTGCATTCTCTTAGCCAAGAGGGGTTCTTCTTAAAAGTTACATTCGTTCCTGTTTCATTTAATACCAAAGTCATTTTTCATGGTGGCTAAATTCCAGTTTGGCATGAAGCACATCAAAAAGGGGTGTATGATTTGCTTTGGTCTGTCCCCATTTTAAAAGTTCTTATTCGTGTGCCTTTTACATGATGGGACATCTGGGTCCTGTCTGTGTTGACACTTAGGATGGCTAACCCTGCTTACATTTAATCGTTGCTTGTGTCCTCAATCTTCCTTTGTTCAAGAAATTCCTCATGTCTCCCTGCTACATCATACGCCCTTAAAAGATATCACTGCCTCTTTGTCCAATTTTGTTCTCCTACAGCCTCTAAAGCATGATTTCCTACTTCCACCACCGATTCCTGGCACTTCTTTACTAAATCAGCCACTCTTTGATAGTCCGCTTCTCCCCATTCAACATTTCCTTTTATTCTATGACGGAATTCCTCTTCACTTTCCTCTTCTTCTTCCTCATCTCTCTTGGGGCCCCTTTCCCTGTTTCTTGCTCATCTTTTGGAGGTTTGCCTGATGGTCCTGGCTGTGAAAGATCTTTTGATGTGGGGAGATCATCATCTTTTGGAAGGGAAACGGGTGCTGGACCTTGCAAAGGCAAAGCTGCAGGAAGGGGGCCGCTGGATTCCCAGGAGGGATAGCCGCATGATAAGGAGGTGGTGGGGTGAAGACATCATAATCTTCAAGGCGGCTTTCTAAAGCTGCCTCCTTTTTCTTCAAAGCCAATAGCTTAGCTTGGGGTGGCAACTCTCTACAAAATTGAATCCATGAAGGATTTTTCTTCGCATTTCCTTTCCAAACTTCAATATAGGAAATGTATTCAGGGCAGTTTTTGAGAATTTTTAACCACAGTTGCCTGATGATACTTTCATTAAAAGTCCCTTCTGGTGGCCAATCCGTCTGCAACACTGGCTACTCAATCTGACATAAAGTCTGCATTCTTTCTCTCTTAATTTTTGATCCCAAAGTCATAATTTTTGATGGCCGCTTGCCAATTTAAGAGGAAACATTCTAATGGAATTGAGGGCTTACTGGTGTTTTGCCCCATGATTTTTTTGACAATTTTATTTAGGCTGTTTTCCTAAATTTCTCCCACACAATGCCACTGGACCCGCTCCTAAACTTTACACACAATATTCACACACACACCACTCGATACTAGCTACGACCTGTACGGTCTCCCGTAATCAGGAAATGCGTAGCCCACTTCCACTTGGTCAAAAGGGAACGCTAAGCCCCGACCTTCCACGCACTCACAGATTCACTGGGTCAGTGGCCACACAAATCGCCCACATTTCAAACCAGCCTCCCAACCTAGTCTTGGACCCCCTACCTATTAAAAACCTTTTTTCTGCTAGTCTAATTTGACAGCCAAGAGCTCCTTCCCGCTGCCCACACAAAACAATATTTACTTATTTCACAAGGGATGTTAGGACATATACACACTGCCCTTCTCCTCCCCGAAAACCCAGAACCGTCGTTCTGTTACCCTTTACGTGCCAGGAGGTCACCCCCCAGCCTAGGGATCCCAGAGAATTACTCTCCTTCCCCCCACGGACCGGTCCCAAACCTTACCAAATTCCTTCACAAACTCTTCCCCAGCCGGCAATCAGCAGTTTCTCCCTGAGCGGTGCCGTCTCCACCACCACATTGAACAAAAAATTCCCCTTTTCAAAATGGAAAGGTGTGCACTTGGAATTCCTCGCTCACCGCTGGCTGTTCGACACCGCTTGGCATGGCCTCTCGCTCCAGAAAGGGAGGGCAATCCCGGACGAGCCCCCAAATGAAAGGATTCTCCCCCGGGGTTATCTTTGCCGCTATTACTTGAGCTGAGAGATGAAAGAATCACGCCAAGGTTCAGGTAACGGAGAAACGCTTTACTTCTTTGCAAAGAGGCTCTCAGCCGAATTGCTTCGAAAAACTGAGGCCCTGAGCATACAAAAATGTACAGACTTTATAGACAAAGTTCCCCTGAGCATCCTGCCCCAATAGCGAAGAAAATCGGAAACATCTGGACCGAGAAAACGGACAAAACAGATCAAAGGAATACATTGTTAGCACATCGTTTACAAATCATCTTGACAGTTCATTGACACGGGAAGGCATCAGTCTTGCACGACAGCACCATCCAGCCTTATAATTCCTGGAAGCTCCCTGCTGCGCTGTCAGATAAGTTTGACAGTTGGCAATTTTGTGACTTAGCAAAACAGGATGCAGGCTCAGGGAGAAATGTCGTGCTTTGAGCCACAGTTTGATGTAGGGAGAAGAGGTAAATTAAAGGACATGGCTCGGATCGAAAGATAGACCCAGAGCGCAGCCATTTTATCTACCATGGCAGTGTATATATGCTTATGCCATGTATTGAAATATTCCTATCACAGTTACTGATAGCCAATTTCATCTTAAAATTCCACCACTCTTGCGCCCTGGATGTTGAATTTAAAATAAAGTTAAAATTATATTTCAGCCAGGCTAGTCCTGCTGAGTTCCGCTGGACCCCAAGTACCCAATGAAGAGTCCAACGAGAGAGAAATCCTGAAGAGAATACTGTGTTTATTAGGCCTAATAGAGCAGCAGGCGGACACAAGCCAGAGACAGGGCAAAGATATCCGACCCCGAACACACAGAGAACCACATTTTTATTAGTTTCCCCCTCTTCCCTCCCTGAGTGGCGTCGCCCAGGGGTGGGCAAGGGGACAGTTCTTCAGGTGGTCCAATCGGTGTGGTCCAGGGGCTGCTCAGAGGAGTTCCTGGGCGGTTTCTGGTAAGCTGGAATTGGATGCCCGCCCAGGTGTTGATGAGTCACAAGTGTCCTTTAATTAGGCCATCAGGATATGACAATGGAGAAGAAGAAACAGGGTATTGTCCTTGGGACTGGGGAAACTGGGGAAACTGGAAAGTCAATAGAAGGTTGGGGAAGGTCAATACAGAAGTCAATGGGGAGCCGGAAAGCTGATGAGATCATCCGGAGGTGGCTGGACAGTCCTTTTGTGGATGCAGAGATGTGATAATAAAGAGCCCCCAGGCTGTGGCATAATCCGGTAAACATCTGTGGTGGACGTGCCAGGAACTTTGTAGAAGATGGATCCCTTCTAGAAGATGTGATTTGCCTCGGGGAACCGCCATGATGTCTGTCTCCTTGTGCCATAACCCCCTTTGCCCCAGATTATAGGTACAGAAACCATAGGACAGAGCAGGAACACGTTTAAGCACACCCAGGGAAGAAGGAGTGGGAGGAAAAGGGGGAGAGAGAGAGAGGAAGGGAAAGAGAAAGGAAGAAAAAAAAGAGAAAGAGAGAGGGGGGAAGAGAGAGAAAGAAGGGGGGCAACCTGAGTCAGAAGTCTTGGGTTCGTTCTAGGCAGAGGCAGGGGAACCAGGTTTCTGAGGGTAAGGGGGTCCCTAATCCTTGAGAATGATTGCTCAGAATCATTCCCTTGCAAGCCAGAGCATGGAGGAAATAATTCATCAGTCCAGGGGGAATTCCTCCTGAACTGCTTCTCTGGCTGAGATTTCAGTGTTGGGGGGATAAGGGAAGAGGGGCAGGAAAGGGTTAACTGATACACCAGCAAGGGACATTTCTTATTCCTTGGCGGGAACCCCTGGAACCGAGAAAGCCGGATTTCCAGAGGTTTTCGCAAGAAGGGAAACCCAGTCTGGTTGATTCGGGAGCGGGGAGTAGTCTACTGCCATAGAAAGACATGAGAGCGGAGAAAAAAATGAAAAGGAGACCAGTCTATCTCTATAGAAATGAATGGCCGGGAGGAGGCATGAATTCCATGGAACTGCAGCTCGGGTAAGGGGTGGTGAGAGGAGTCGCTACCCTCGGCTGCCTTCCCTGAGTCTCTGGAACTGAGAGTTGGGTAGGAAGGGTGGATTTGTACCGCTGGCGCTGCTGAAAGGTTGGCTGCCTGTCTGGAACTCAAAAGTGGCTAGAGTTTTCAAATTTCCCGGGGAAGCGCTATGGTTCTTTTTGGTTGGGGAGGTCTACTCAGCCAATTCAATGGAATAGGGGTCCCCGCCGTGCGCCCCTGTCCGACCATAATTAATGGGACATTGATTGATGGTGGGGGCGCTGATTGGTTAATATGCGCAGACGGGCTTATCTTTGCACCCCTGCTGTTTTATGGAGTCTCTGCGGAAATAAACTGCCGCGGCAGACTAGATACAATGTAAACGGACAAATTAGGTGTAAATTGAAGGTTTCCGCTTGCCGAGACCCTGCTCGCAAGGCCTCTTAGCCGGCAAAAAGCGGTGGTTTTGTATTTTTCCCGATATCTTGGGAACGGTTTAGAATTTTTGGACCAGGAAAAAGTGTCGTGCTTGTGACGGTGTGGGGCATATTTGGGCAGTTCTGATGGGCCTTGGAACCGCTCCAATTATTATTTATAAAATTTATTTCTCCATTATAACTCTTCATGGACCTTCCTTGTCTTAGGAGAGTGCATGTGGAGGTACTCTGAGGCCTCTCAGGTTACTAGACTTCATAGACCTAATCCTGGTTATTAAACAAAGGTTACACCAACCCTGCAAAGCAGGACATGTAGATAGTTCCAAAATTACTTCTCCAGCCAAGACACTGTCATTAGCCACACTCACATTTAGGCAAAAACCACACTCTAATAAAATATTATTTTTATTAAAAATAGAAAAGTAGAAAGTAAAAGTCAGCTTTGACCTCGTCACCCTGGTCTGAAATAGGCTCATAAAATGAACAATGGCCTGAATAGGTTCTTTAGGTAGACAATAGTATCGATAGCCTTAAGGTGAAAGGTGCTAAAACCTATAAAGTATTGGTCGTTAGCTATGGTCTTGGTAGTGAAGGCTTTTTGATTTGTCTGGGTACTGTTTAAAGCTCGCACTAGCTGTATCAGAGTGATGAAGCAGTTTGGATGAGCAGCAAAATGTTTCTATCTCTCAAGAAAAAGAAGTCCAGTAGCCATGACTCAACTTCCACATAAACTCACCTGGATGACTGAGAATCTTCACAGATAGAAAGTAAAAGTCAAAATCATTTAAAATCTTTGTAAGAAAGGCAAATGCAAAGAATGAATACAACACTGCTGCTCACGTTCTCTTGTAGCTTTAATGTAATGTCTATTAATGCTGTAATGTAAGATGTCCTCAATTCCCTGTTCTCAATACCTGTGAAAGCCTCACCCAGGATTCCCTGTGCCGCTATTACGGGGGCCGAGGGTTGAAAGAACACGCCAAGGATCGAAAGAATCGGAGAAAAACTTTAATTTGCTGCAGCAAAGGCACCCTCAGTTTCGGAAACTGGGGCAAAGAGCATAAAAAGTCACACAGACTTTATAGTAAAACATTCGCCAACACCCCTTCTTTACAACAGAAAAACAGGATACATCTGGGCCCAGAACGCCCTCAAAGGACAAAAGAAACTTCAAAGAAGGGCGTGTGCACATTGTTTGTCCATTAGCACCCACTTATCACCCACTTGACAAAGAGAAACATACACGCAATTAATCAAAAGCGCCCCTGTCATTCCGGAGCTGGCCGCTTGCTTTCCCAGCGTGAAGCTCAATCATCCCCTTTGAATGCTATTCTGGGTAGGGGTCCCATTGTTCGGACTACCTTCCCAGGATGTGTGTTTATCAGTGGGGTTTATGTCCTGTTTATCTCACAGGACAGGCTTGGAAAAGGGAAACAGTGTAGTGCTTTGTGCAACGGTTATGTGAAGGGGAGAGGTGAATCAAGGGACAGAGGGAATTAATAAAGGAATAGAAATACTGCCATTTTATCTACAATGACAGCTTATAAAAATATGAGGTATATTTATTAATTACCCCTATCACCTGAACATGTCTTAATTGTAGTGGACTGTATATTATCCCTCATTACTGTAAGCCGCCTTGGTCCTAACCCTAGCCCAGCCCCTCAGCAAGGAAAGCTGTTGTCCTTAATTTCCCACTTCTCACTTAACAAAAGGCTGTCCTTATCTCAGGTAATCAATCATCCTTTCAATGCAAGGAGGGAAAACACCAAAAGGGAAGCTGGTCTCTAAGGATAGTGACATGATTTCTTAAAGGTCTTCCAATCAATACTCAGTCTTCCAATCAATATTCCACCCTGGCAATGGGGTGAAATTATTTAGCCACAAAGGAGCTGCCTAGATGTCCTGAGCACATCCAATCCCGCCTGATTTCGGAAGCTAAGCAGGGTCGGCCTTGGATGGGAGACCGCCTGGAGGAGGAACTGGCAAACCATTCCAGTATTCCTGCCAAGAAAACCGCAAAAACAACAAGAGCGACAACACCAACCCTTGTGCTACGCTGACCTCTCTGTGTAGCAAGATGCCCCCTTTTGAAATCTCACACTGTCCTGCAAACTTGGTGGGGGAAAGAAACGTGAGGAGGAGGAGGAGGAGGAGGAGGATCCTGGCCCCTCCCCCCCAGGAGCCCATTTCTTCGACACGTCCGGGTTCGCCCTCGACAGGGGACTCGCCAGTTGCCTCCCCGGTGCCTGTCTGAAAGAGACTAGCTCGGCGCGGCGCATGCGCATCCGTTCCCCGTGTGTGTTTGGAGGGGGGTTAGGTGGACTGCGCCGCCGCTAGGCCCCGCCCCCCACGGCAGCTGGCCGGCCCGGCCCCGCCCCTCGCGGCTCCCTCCCTTCCCTTCCCTTCCCTTCCCTCGGCGGGCTCTCCTCTTCCTCCTCCTCCTCCTCCTCCTCCTCTTCCTCCTCCGGCGCCGGGCATGGAGGCTCTGCGGGCCGCGGGTCGCGCCGTCCTCCGGAGCCCCAGCCTGGCCCGCCACCGCCTGGGCGTCTCCCGCCTGCGCCGCCACCGGCAGCGTGAGTGACCCTCCCCCCCCCCGGGACGGGACGTGGAGGGGGGAACGGAGCCCCGGCCGGTAGGGGGGGAGGGGCGTTGCCAGGAGACGGCGAGACGCTTCCGCCCGCCCCGCCCCCTCCCCCTCCCCTCCCCTCCCCGGGCCCGGCCTGGAGCCTTCTTGCAAGCGGGGCGCTCTCAGGGCGGGAGGGGGAGGGGGAGGGAGGGGTCGCCGGGATGGCGTGGGGGAGGGGGGAGCTGGAGAGTCCGACCGGGGGGGGCTGGGGGGGGTCGTGGCGGCGGCGGGGGGGGGTCTGCTTTCCTTCCCCCCTGCCGCCCCCCCCTGATCTGTCCGCCTTCCCCCCCTCCCCTTTTTTGGGGGGCAGCCGGCGGGCCGGAGCGTTGGGCGGAGATGCGGGAGCCGCTGCTGGAAGGGATGGGCTTCGCCCTCAAGTACTTGGGCATGACGCTGGTGGAGAAGCCCAAGGGGGAGGAGATGGCCGCCGCCGCCATCCGCCGCATCCTCGCCACGGTACGAGGAGGGGGAGGGGGAGGAGGGGAAGGGGGCGGAAAGACAGCCCCCCCCGCCACGCCACTAGGGAGGGAGGGAGGGAGGGGGAGAGACCGGCTGGCCCGGGCAAGGCTCCACCCCCCCCGCCCCGGTCATCGCCTCGTCAGCTGGACTCCGGCAGCCCTCAGCCTGGCTGGAGCCACCGCTGGGAAGGCCACCGCGGGGCTGGGGGGGGGGTCCCTGGCAGACGCTGGCCACGGAGCGGAGGGGGGGGAGCCTGCCGCTGGGGTTCCGCCTCTAGACGGGGGTGGGGTGGGGTGGGGTGGGGTGGGGTGGGGCAGTCTTGGGAGGGGAGGCAGAGACAGGCTGTCACCCCTTAAGGGGGCAGCGGGTGGGGGGGCTGTGGATGGAAGGGTCCCCCTCCCCGTTGGTCAGCCGGGTGCAGCCATAGGGTGATGTCCACGGATTTGCTGGCCCGTCTTCTCCTCCACCCCATAGCTCAGCTGAGGAGCAGCAGCCCTGCACCCCCATTCCGAAGATCCCCGCCTGTGGCCGCCACAGCCCCCCCCTTTCTCTGGGTGGTCCCCGGCCCTGACCCTTCTTTTCTCACTGATCCCAGGGCTTCTTGGAAAAAAGAGGAAAGGCAGCCCCCCACACCCCTCACACGCAGTCTCTCCCCCCCCCAATTGCACACCCACCAGGCCCGAGTGGGGAGCAAGAAGTTCCAGAAGGTGATCTTGACGGTGTCCCCCCGAGGCCTCTCCCTGCAGGACGCAGAGACCCAAGAGACCATGGCCTGCATTTCCATCTACAGGTGGGGGCTGAGGGGGGAGGGCAGATGACACTGTCTGCTGAGGTGGGCGAAAGACTCTCCCTTCATGGGGCCCCCAGAGCTCCATGCCTGGCTACAGTGGGGCAGGGGCTGGAAGGAGCAACTGGGCCACCTCTGCAGTGGGGCAGGGGCCTTCTGGCTCATCCTGTGTCCACACAGGGAAGGGTCAGATCTTCTGGCCCTCCTTTGCCTGCTGGCAGGTGATTACCAAAGACACCACTCGTTGCCACCGCCCGCCCACCCCCGCTGCCGGGTGCCCTGGCCTCGTTTGCATCCCAGCCCATTCTCCTTTGGCATGTCCTCATTCTGTCCTCGTGGGCTGACCTCCCTGTGGTTTTGGCACGTGGGTGCCGCTTTTCCTGGCATGGCTACTGCACGTGTCTGCCTCCTCACATATACAAAGGACCCCCCCCCGGGAGGCACAGCACAGCATAAGCAGAGGAAACACTGAGCACCTCTCTACCTCTGGCAGGATCTCCTATTGTACCACGGACAAGCTTCAGAACAAAGTATTTGCTTACGTGGCACAGAACCCCCAGAGTGGTGCCCTGGAATGCCACGCCTTTCTCTCCCCAAAGAAGAAAGTGGTAAGTGTGCATCTCTCCCATGGGGGGCAAGGGGGAGGTGGGGGTGGCAAGTCTGGCGCTCAAGGGTAGCCACGGTGCTGCCGGGCAGGCAGGGGTTTGGGATTCAACCCAGGTGGGGGGGGCAGGTGCTCCTGCCTCCCACCCCCCCCCGGCGATTGGCATTTGGGCTCAAGTGCGGGGGTGCCTTGTTCCACTGACTGTCCTGTCCTGGCTTGGTCACCTCCCTTTGCAGGCTCAGGCCGTGACCCTCACTGTGGCCCAGGCTTTCCAGGTGGCCTTGGACCTCTGGGAGGCAGCCCAGGCAGGTACGGGGGGTGGGGGTGGGGGTAGGTGGGAAGGGGGTGAGGGTTCTGTGGGTGTATGTCGGAGGAGGGTGGGAGGGAGGGGGAGCAGGCTGTTCTGCCAGTCCCAAGGGCAGGCGGGCCTTTCTTTCCAGAAGAGGGTGGGGGGTGGGGTGCCTGGCCTTTTAGAAGAGGAGGAGGGAGATTCTCCCCAGGGAGCAGAGGGGCACCTCATCTGCTTGGCGATTGGGATCGACTGTATGAAGGGAGCACAGTGCCCCAGGGGTATGTGAGGGGGGAGTGAGGGGCATTGCGCCTCAGGGCCTCTTTCCCTCCCTGGCAGGCTCCGGAGGAGGGGAGGAAGAAGGGAATGATCAGCAGATGCCAAACACCAGGCACCCCCCAAACCCACTCTGCCCTCCTGTTCCGTCACCTGTGGGCAGCCCTTCCTTCAAGACAAACTTTGAGGTATAGGGGTGGGGGTGGGTGAGTGGCTGCCTCCTCCTCCTCCTCCTCCTCCTCCCTGCTGGGGTGCCTGCAGTGGCCAGTGGGGCAAGAGGTGCCCCTCTGTCCAGCTGGCTGGGGGTCAGGCTTAGGTGCAGGGGTTGCTGGGGCTACGGAGGGCCCTGCAGCCAAGCCCCTTTCTCTGCTTCAGGAGGAGGAGGAGGAAGAGGAGGAGGAGGAGGAGGAGGAAGACCCTGACCTCACCCCGGAGGCTTTGTCCAGGTAGGTGTCCATATGCCCAGCTCTGTGGTGCACACAGTGGGGGTGTGGGACACCCACCCACCCACCCACCAAGGGCTGCATGGCCGAGGGCTGGAGGTGGGAGACCGAGGTGAGAGAGCTCTTTGGGAACCTTTGCTGCTCTGATCCGTTTCTGTTCTCTGCTCCAAGCTTCACAGAGGAGGGGGGCCGCTCGAGCGCAGGTAATTGCCCCCAGCAGGGGGCGTGCATCTCTCCCTGCCTTGAGGGGTGGGCTTGGGTTTCGGCCTCATGTTGGATGTTGGCATCACGTTTTGCCCTCTCCCTTCCCCCTCTCAGTTTCTTGGCTAATGCCTTCTGTCTGTTTTCAGGTCTGGGGGGGCTTGCCTTTGGGAGTCGCTCCCCTGTCAGACCCTTCCGGTCCGTGGGCGGCTGGGGCTGCAGCCCACCCAGCAGCTGCTTGCCTCCGGGAGCCCTTTTCTGAGACTCAGCCCTGGTACTCCTCTCTTTCCTTGTGGCTATTCATCTCCAGCTCCCCTTCTCCTCCTCTTCCACAGTGCCAAAAAAGACTGTGAGCCCCTTTCTGTCTCCTGCCTGACAGCTCCCACCTTCAAAGCCCCTTGGGCCTTGCCCTCCTCCACCACCTCCTGGCCCAAGCAAGTGCCGCTAGCATCAGGGGCAGGGCCCCGGCTGTTCCCCAGGGTGCTGCTGGCCTTGGGCCTGCTATGCCCGGGACAGGAGAGTCCTTCCAGTGGGCACCCAGAACCACAGGCACGCTTCCTTGGAACCTGATGGCCGGGGAGGGGCGGTCCTGGGGTGGAAGAAGAGTTTCACCTCCAGACGCACCCAGGCCAGCTGTATGTCAAGGGGGGGGGCTGCTTGGGCACAACCCCACCCTCCTTCATCTGCCCTGGCCCACCCCTAGGTTCTGGTGGGAAGGCAGTCCCCACTCCACCGTCCCAGTCCCCACTGCTTATCACTGCCAACTCACAGCTTTGTAGCAAAAGATTAGTTTTTCATGATGTCTTTTTCTAAAGGGAAATAAACTGTTTTTACTGTTGTACATGGTTGTCTTAGGGGACAGTGGTGGGGCCCACCAGTGGCACTGGGAGGGCTTCTTCTTCCTACCAAGGGGAGGGTGATGACCCCCTTCCCTGCCCTCTCCCCCAGTGTGACATTGGGCGGGGGGGGTGAGTGTCTCCACCGGTTGCAGCTTCTGCCAGGCTGGCAAGGAGTGGGCATTTCTCTCCCGTCTCCCCTGGACCCTGAGCCTGGCAGAGGTGATTCTGCAGAGGAAGAAAACAGCAGCCAGCCTGGGAACCTGAGGGGGGGCACTTTCCTTGGCAGTTATCCCCCATCCCTGGATGTGCATCTGAGGCAGGAAGAAAATGATTCCCTCCCCCCCCCCTTGTTTGGCCATGAACGAGAGCAGCATGGGCCTGGGTCAGGTGGACTTGGGTGGGTGGCATGATGTCAGTTGCTGCAGCCTGATGGGCCTCAGCCAGTCTTGGTTACAAGCCCCATCTGCAGTGGGTATCATGGGGAGAGGGATGGGGTAGGCACTCTGTGGTATTTTTCAGAGGTCTTGTATTAGGCCGTCATCATCTTTTATTTTTAAAAAGTACAGTGGTACGGCACCTTAAAGTTTAACTGATTTATTTACACCTGAATTTTTCTCTGATTGCAGCCCACTAGTTCTGGTCATGGAGTAAATATTTAAGCTGTGTGTTCAGATGCACAAGGTTAGGCTTAGTGACCACAGGGTGAAAAGATCAGAGAGAAGGTGGCAACAGTACTGTTCACTGTGTTAGGAAACTTCCAAGGGGCAACTAAGGGCGTTTATACACAACCCCTAAGCTCCGCCGCAAATGGCTGCAAGGTCCGGACCTTAAAAATGTTTACCCACCAGCTCCGGACTTTGCAGACAATTAAGTGCGACCCCGCCCACTTTAGCGCGACCCAGAGCAGTTTTCTTGTACCTGCTTTTTGGATGTGACAAATATTTGATCCGGTGTAAGGATAGTGAGTGCGGGCCTCTCCTGGCTTCTGTTTGTTCTTTTTTTGCGCCCCGCCCCTTTAAGAGATCTGTATGCTGCGGGGAACAAAATGGAGGTAAACCGGCATTCTTTTCTTTCTTTTTTCTCCCTCCCTCAGGCAGCCAGCAACCAGGAAGTGCGGAGGGGGTTAAGATCTCTGGTCCGAATTTAAGTGGCCAGCGGATATTAGGGGTCGTGTAAAAAGGCCCTAACTTAGTTAAGTGGCCAGTGAACCAGAACTGGGTCAACCTTGTCTTTTAGTTTATTCAACTGCAGCCACAATCTTTTTAAACCTTTGTTATCCCACCAGCAATCACCCAAGAAATGCCACCTGCCCTTAAAGAGGCTTCCAGACCCCAATCATTTTTAACCTAGGCCAGGCCAGGCCAGGCCTTCTCTTTCTGGACATCCCTGTGCGATGGCAAATCAAAGTGCTGTTTATAGACCAGCCCATAGCACTTAAAGCACTCTCTGGGTGGTTTACAATTTAATTATGTACACATACACATACATAATTAAGTGAGTTGGGTACTTAATTTACTGGCTCAGAAGAACGCAAAGCTAAATTTGATTTAACCCCAGGTTGTAAGCAGAGTTTTGGCTACAGTACTGCAGTTGAACCACTGTGTCATGAGGTTCTTAGCAGGGCTCTTGTGTGTTTAAGACCTACTGTACAACCCATTTATGCTTTAGAATGTCCATACAAAGCACCCCAAAATAGACGTTTTGATTCACAGTCAGCAAAATGTTTGTATCCGCTAATATACACGAGCAAGTAATATGCATGCATGTAACATGGCCTGTTGGTAACAATAACAGTTGTCTTTTCCAGTCTCTGCTTGTGAACATGCAACAAACACACACACACACACACACACACACACACACACACACACACACACACACACACACACACACACACACACACACACACACACACACCAGCCTTGAAGAACTGCAGGCACAGAACAGGCCATACTGGACTGTTACAGGGATGTGATGTGATCTCCCTCTTGGACTATTTGACCACCTGTCCTATAAGAGCCTTTGAAGGTTATCTGGACTTTGAGTCATGGCAACTGGACCTCTTGTGAGATCGAGATGTTTTGCTGCTCATCCAAGCAGACTGACAAATCTGAGTAGTGAAACATCCTGCTCTCGCAAGCAAGGAAAGTCCAGTTGCCATGACTCAACTTCTGTTCTTATAAGATGGTGAAATAAGATTATCTATTGATTCATTCATTCGATTTATATACCGCACCATTGGGCACCTCTGCCAGATTTTAATTCAGCTGCAGAGGGAGGGTCCCAAGTCATTGATTCAGGGTTCTAGAATTTACTCTGAATTTCCTGACATTCACAGCTGTACAGAAATGGAAGAGAGCCCCGTGGAGGTGGTGGACTCTCCTTTAAACAGGAGTAAGAAGAACCGCCTGTCAGGGTGTTTTGGGTTTCCTGCATTGGTGTGTGTGTGTGTGTGTGTGTGTGTGTGTGTGTGTGTGTGTGTGTGTGTGTGTGGCGGGGGAGTACGTGTCATGTTGGCTGTCTCCAAGATCCTTTGAGCCCCTTCTGGGCGTGCAGTGCTATGGGCCTACGATGTACTCAGGTGGCACCATCACAGATCCTAGCCACTCCACCAACAGTAACAAGGACTCCCCTTCTGAGGGGGCATATCTACCCCTGTGGGAAAAGGAGACATATAACTGGGATTCGTTTAAAACTTCCACTCAAATAGGGATGTGCATGGCAAAATATATGTATAATTTATTATATAGCAAAAGTTTCATCCTTCTTTCATTTCAAATTCTTTCGGAGGGGAGTACCTCTTTCACTTTTATATTTTTCATGCATCAGTCATTTCATTTTACACTAAAGGGAAAATTTCTTTGTAGTTTCCGTTCTCGTTTTCTCCTTTGTGTGTGTGTGTGTGGGGGGGGTCACTCTTAAAGCCCTCAAGAAATGCAGGGGCAAGACAACAGAGAATAATTCTACTTCAAAAGCCGGCAACAGTAGGTGAGAAAGAACAAGCATCATAGACCTACGCAGGCACCCCATGCCCATCTCAATCCTGTACGAGTAGTAATAAAATAAGAATTTTAAAACAAACAAAAAATAAGGAAATGAGAATGAAAACCTTCTCTCACCTGGCAAGCAATTCAAAAGTCAATAAAGCACCCCAAAATTAGAAAAAGAGAATGTGACATTATGAGTTCAAAGCAAGGAAGAAGCTGGCCAGGCAGGCAGGCAAGGAATGCCTGGCATGCAGACACATCCACTTGCCCAAAGAACAAACCACAATACAACTCAAATGGCTCCAAGCTGTGTTCAAACAGACACCATCTGCACAGCCCGGAGACACGCTGGTGGAGTCCTAGATTGCCCCTAGCCCCCAGCCCACATTCCCACACAGACACAAACTAAAGAACCCCAGCCCTCCCCCACCCAAACATGTACCTTCAACTGAATATACGGGAAAATAAAAATAATGGTTAAAAAATCAATAAGACTGAGAAAACAACTATAGAATAAGAACAGTAAAATCTTCAGCTGGATGCCTTCTGTTCTTGCAGCCTAGCAGGCAGGCCAGGCAGCAGCAAACATAATGCAAGAAAGGAAATGGGGCGGCCAGGGGAGGGAAGGGGAACATCCCAAAAGAAATTGGGGCAAAAAGCCAAAAGAGAACCCCAAGAAGGCACTTTAGCGCAGGCAGGCGATGTGGTAGCAGCATTAAATAATCCAGAAAAATTAAAAGTAGGAAAAGCACCACCACCCCACACACATACAAATCAAAAGGAAAGGGGTCCAAAATGGAGACCCAGTGGCCGGGGGGGCAACTAGGTAGCCATCTGTCTGGAGAACACCAGGAGCTCGGTATGCAGTCATCCCACAAGTAAGAACGGAGACCCAAGAACACTCCACAAGAGGTTCCAGGCCCTTGTCCAGATTCGGAATTCTCCTTCCCTCCCTCCTGGGTCTTGTGAGATGGCTGCCGACAGCCCTCCTCGTCTTGTAGCATGGGAAATGGGCAAAGAAGTTGAGAGGCAAGGGCTGGAACAGCATGGGCCAGTTACACCAAAGAGGGAACACACAAACTGAAGAGAAAACTGCTTGGTGCTGGTGTGTAAAAAGCCAGCTGGGTAGCCCAGTGGTTTATGTCTCCAGCTGTGGGGCCAGAGGTTGGGGGTTCGGTTCCCCGCTGAGCCTCCTGGGAGACAAGCCAGCTTCGGTGGCTTTGGGCAAGTGGCACGGAGGGAACGAGAAGCCACTTCTAGGTACCCTCCACCCCGGAGGCTCTGAAAAAGGGTCGGCATTTGTCAGAATGGACTGGGTGGCACACAGCTCTATTATTATATATTTATAAATACAAATCATTCCTGTTTCAGAAGCTGCCTTTTTGTCATCACCAAGAGCTGGCAAATGGCCCCAAAGAGAGCCTGTTTTGCATTTGGGTTTTTTGTTTGTTTGTTTGGTCTGGACATCCCTAATCAAGGAACGAAGACGTCTGAACCACTCTTTCTGGCGTGTTGCTTTTCATAACAGTCTTATGTTTCCGGACAATTTTATGTACAACCCCAACAACAACAACAACAAAGGTTAAGGTTAAACCTGTGGCTGTAGCTGAAGAAATCACAAGACGACAAACGAATTGATCCTCAGAAGCCACAGCCCAACTGAACGATGTGATCCTGAGTTGCCGACTTGAGCGAAGGCTCCGCTGCCAAAGTCCTGCAAAGACCCATCCACGAGTCCTTAAGGGGCTGCCGCGTGGCTTCCCTCTCTCATGAAACAGGGGTGGGAAGGAGCCGCAGGGTGCCTGCATTTGCCCAGTGGGTCCCAGCATGAGGTCTTCCCCTTCCTAGCCAGGGAGTCACCGTTCTTGAGCCTCCGGGACCCTGGCAGGCCCAAGCAGATGCAGGCCCACCGTCAAGCCCCCTTGGCTTGTGGGGTGGTGGTGGTGGGGAGGCTACCGCAGAGACTTTCTTGGAGTGGATACGGCAGGCATGTCCAACTCCAAACTTTGGCCCTCCTGATGTTTTGGACCACAACTCCCAGAATTCTAAGCTTAGGTTGCCAATGGCAAAGGACTGTGGGAGTTGCGGTCCACAATATCTGGAGGGCCAAAGTTTGGACATGCCTGGGATACGGCCAAGGGACTCCGCCTTCCTCTCCTTTCTCATCCATGTCCCAGCATGATCTATTCTATGGGGAGCCTTCGCTCCCTGCTACAGCCTGTTGGCTTTTATGGGCTGGCAACTACTCCCCCCACCCACCACATCAGGGACACAGAGCCAACCAGACCTCTGCATGGAAGAGCAGGATTCTCAGGTGGCAGAGGGATGCTGGTGGCAGCGGTGGCGGTGGTGATTTCATCACTGCCTAGGGATGAATCGGGCAGGCAGCATGGAGGCTCTTATGATGGCCATGTTCCTGGCATTGTTTTGGGTGGAAACGGTTCCAGCCTCTTGAGTCATGGCAGCCCCTGCAGCCTGTGGAGGAGGAGGGAGGGAGGGAGGGAGCTGCCTTGCTTTGGGTGGAGGGGAAGGTGGTGGTGACTTAAAGGGCCCTTGGCACAGCAGGGCCCTTGGCAGGCAAGAAAAGCCGGAGGAACCCTGTGTTCTCTGCACGGAGCAGGTGGCAGTTTATGACATGCCAGGGGGAAAGCAGCCAAGAGAGAGAAGCTTCTGCTGGGGTGGGGGGTGGGGGTGGGGGGAAACCAGGTCCTTTTCCTGGAGCTTCAGAGGTGCTGACCCTTTCCTCTCCACTGCAAACCCCCTGGCCCAGAAGGCAACTGTGGTTGGGGAGGGTCACTTGCAGGGGAGAGGGCTGGGCTCTGCTCCCTGGGTCCACAAAGACCAGCCTTCCTCCTCGGCAGGCGGGGGAGGGGCGGGCTAGAGGCCCCTTAAACCAGGCATGTCCAAACTTTGGCCCTCCTGATGTTTTGGACCACAACTCCCAGAATTCTAAGCCTGTATTTCCAATGGCAAAGGACTTTTGTGAAGACACTGTGAAAAATAAAATTTTAAAACTTTTGGACCGGTTCCGAAAGTCAACAATACGGCCCAATTGGTCCCCATACTGAGAAAGGCAAGCCGCTTTTCACCCCGTTTAAAAATACCCAGCCGTTCCCGAGATATGGGCCGAAAGCGAGGCGCCCCCCCCTGTATTAACCCTTTCCTCTCCCTTCCCCCTCTCCTGCTCACCAAGCAGAACCCCAAAAGGACTGCAGCCAGGGACTCAGCCTGGGCAAAATAAGTCTTAGACCAATTTCTATATTCTCTACTCAGGCTGAAGGAGGGAGTGACTACCCATCTCACCCTTTGGGCCAAGAAACACCCTTAAAACATTGGTCCTCTTGCCTACCTCTGGCACCAACCAAAAATACAAAAGGCTTTTTCCTTCCTTCCACCTCTCTATTCTCTTCTCCTGTTTAACCTCCCCTCATCGCACTACCCTGAGGTACCCTCTCCCCTGACCCCCATCTCTCATCAACTGGGGCTGAAGGAAGGCAAGGCACCAAGAAGAAAATGGCAACTTCGCAGGCTGGCAGAGGCATCTGGAAACCTCCATAATCACCAGGTATCTTCAACACGTATCCCAGTAGCTGCTCTTCAGAAAATCAACATTCCTGTCTGCCAACCCAGATTGTCATCAAAGCCTGAGGACACTCTCCATTGTTTCATTTACACCTGGGAAGGACTTGTATGCTCATGTTTACAGTTTCTGAAACCACCAAAACACTCATGTGCAATTCCATAAGAGTTTACATCCTTGTGCCTTTACACCCCTTGTATCTTTCAATGTAACCCTACAATGGCTTGTATCTCTGTGCACTCAAATAATTGTGTTTCCCCAAATGCTTGTGTGTGATCCCATCAGCCCTTCCTGCCCCCCCCCCCACTGGTTTTGATAATTGCTCCCTCTCACCCACTATTGACTTACTGATCTCTTCTGTTTACCGACATCTGGGAAACAAAACCACGCTCCCCTGCCTATTGTGTCACCTTGCCCAAACCCATTAACATTTGCCTAAGCCCCTGGCAGCTGCCAGGGACCACCCCGAACTGCCCCCAACCAACCCCCAACCCCTTCTGATTGGGTCATTTGAACTGCCCCTGACCAATCTCTGGGATTGGCGCCGCCCAGGGAAAGGAAGGAGGCAAAAGTCAATAAAAGTTGGAACTCGTTGCATGTGCAGGGTCGACATCTTAGCCCGGTTGGAAGGCAGATGTCCACCTGCTGGTTTTATTGGTACCAAATAAAATCAGTATTCCTCGGATTTCTCGCGTTGGATCTTTATTGGCTTCTTGTGGGATTCAGCGGACTTCAGTGGGGCTAGCCCATCTGAAAATAATTTTTAAAACCCTATTTTGGGACATAACACTTTGGGAGTTGTGCTCCAAAACATCTGGAGGGCCGAAGTTTGGACATGCCTGCCTTAAACTATCCATGGTGGCTGCGCACAGAGGGACCCTCACCTGGGCTGGAAGGCGCTGCTGTGCAGCTCCTCTTGGGATCCTTCTCTCTCCCCCCCCAAAAAAAATATGTGTCTGTGGGAAGGTCCGGTTGGTCCTGGTGCCCACAGCCCTGGCCAGTGAGGGCACCCCTGGGTGGCTGCCCCGCATTCGTCCTGCACCAATGGCTGCACACACAGGGGCAGAGGCTTCTTCCCAAGGATGGTGTTCCATCTTCTGCCCCCACTTCTTCTTCTTCTTCTTCTTCTTCTTCTTCTTCTTCTTCTTCTTCTTCTTCTTCTTCTTCTTCTTCATCATCATCATCATCATTATCATCATCATCATCAGCTGCTGCTGCTGGGCAAGGGGCCATTTCAAGGCCAGCTTCAGCATGCACCGTGTCTCTGGCTGGCAGAGGGGCTCTCCTTCGTCAAGGGACAGAGTGGATCCTCTCGGCATGCAGAGGAGGAGGCTCCCGGCCACCGGAGCAGGAGGCAGCAGGGCTCCTAAGGACCTTTTTTTCCTGGCTGCTGGCAGCAGCTACACCTCAATGATGTTGACCGATGGCGACTTCTTCTGTGAAGGAGGAGGAACAGAGAGGATGTTGAGCAAGTGATCGGGAGGCCGGGCCCCTGGGGCACACAGAAGGGGCAGAGACACTCCACAAGCCCCTTCCTCCACATGCACCCCATCCCCTTTCTACAGAATCAGCCCACCTGGCCCCAAGGCCCTCCGGCAAGGTGGCTCAGGTCCCGCACCCCAACCCACAGCTTCTCTGGGGAGCTCATCCACAAGAGGCCATGGCCAGGAAGATCTCTTGCTGTAGAGGCCACCCTCCACACACCATGCTGCCTGGGGGCTATGGGAACAGGCCTTGCTATGACCCCCCGCCCCATTGAAGCCAAAGGGCAGGAGATCCAAAGTAGAGGCAGAACTGGGGTGGTTTGGGGAGGGTTGTGTGACCAATATCCCCACAGCCTTGCACCGCTTTGGGAACAAGGTGTGGCTGTCCCTGTTAGGTATAAGTGAGGAAAAATATGTTGTATTAGATTAGACAAAATAGGTTTGTCTACAGGTGTTTTCTATGTAATATTTAATTGATTTGTAAAATGGAGACCAGTATGTAATACTGAGTACTGTCATCTTGACTATTTGACTTATATGCAAAGCACATGATGCGATAGGCAGGTCTGGATGAATCACAAACTGGAATTAAGATTGCTGGAAGAAATATCAACAACCTAATATACGCAGACGATACTACTCTGATAGCAGAAAGTAAGGAGGAATTAAAGAACCTCTTAATGAAGGTGAAAGAGGAGAGTGAAAAAATGGGCTGAAGCTCAACATCAAAAAACTAAGATCATGGCCACTGGTTCCATCATCTCCTGGCAAATAGAAGGGGAAGAAATGGAGGCAATGACAGAGGGTTTTTTTCCATTTCCTTGGGCTCCTTGATCACTGCAGATGGTGACTGCAGCAACGAAATAAAAAGACGCCTGCTTCTTGGGAGGAAAGTGATGACAAACCTAGGCAGCATCTTAAAAAGCAGATACATCACTTTGCCCACTAAGGTCCAGCTAGTCAAAGCTATGGTTTTTCCATTAGTGATGAATGGAAGTGAGAGCTGGACTATAAAGAAGGCTGATTGCCGCAGAATCAACACTTTTGAGCTGTGGTGCTGGAGGAGAGTCTTGAGAGTCCTCTGGACTGCAAGGAGATGAAATAATCCATCCTGAAAGAAATCTACCCTGAATGTTCACTGGAAGGACAGATTTTGAAGCTGAGGCTCCAGTAATTTGGCCACCTCATTGACGGAGACCATGCATATTCCCATTATAAATATGGCTCCGCCATGACTCCCACACCTCATGAGGAGAGAGTACTCCTTGGAAAAGTCCCTGATGTTGGGAAAGATTGAAGGCAAAAGGAAAAGAGGATGGCAGAGAATGAGATGGTTGGACGGTGTCATTGATGCAACCATCATGGATTTGACCAATCTCTGGAAGGCAGTGGAAGACAGGAAGGCCTGGTGAGCTCTGGTCCATGGGGTCATGAAGAGTTGGACATGACTGAACAACAACAACATGTAATACTGAGTCATTGTAACCCAGGTGTACAAAACAGACATAATGAGTAAAGCTGATACAAGGTAGATGCAATTGCATGATGTAACAAGTTGACTGATTGGTTATCATGAGTATAAAAGAGCTCCAGAAATCTGTAGTCTTTGGACCTTTGGTAAGAAGGTATCCATGTTGCCATTCTTAAGACCTAGATACCTGAAGCACCACCTCCTTCCATACAAACCTACCTGGCAATTAAGATCAAGCCAGGGGCCCCTCTTGAAAGAGCCATCCCTCAAGGAGGTGAGAGGGATGGCTTGTAGACATAGGGCATTCTCAGCAGCTGCCCCCAAGCTATGGAATGCCCTCCTGAGTGAGATCCGCCTGGCGCCAATATTAATGACATTTCAGCACCAGGTAAAAACCTTCCTGTTCCAGAAGTTTTTTAATTGATACAATATAGATTATGGGTCCTCTGATGGCAATTTTAGTGTAATGATTTTAGTATAAGGTTTATATTGTTGTTTAATTATTTATTGCTATTTTATGTTTTAACTGTTTTAATTCTTTTGATTGAAAGCCACCCAGAGACCTTTGGGTAGTGGGTGACATATAAGTTGTAAAAATAAATAAATAAATAAATGCCTGTACTATATTATGCGGATATGCTGTCTCTATGTACTCTGTGATGTGATATTGAAACTCTGTTATGTTTGTACATGTGTAATATAGCTGCTTTTAAGAAACTCTGGCTGTTTCATGTGTGGATTTTATCTCCCTAAAGTCGTAGCTTCTGCTGGCAGAATAAATTGCCAAGCTCTTCAAGGGTTATGGGCCCAGAAGAATTGGAGGTTCAAGGGCAGTATTTACAGGACTTGCTGATTGCTTGGGAAACTGAAACGGACGTCAGCGACCCCGGTGAAGAGTGTGTCTTGGCGTTGCTGTATCTACGTGTAAGAGCTCACAGGTTTTGATGTCTTCCAGAGTTTATGTGGCTAGTAGTTAAAGACAGTGAATCAAAGGAGGATTTATCTGTCAAGGTCAAAAGAGCTGCTGAGTTGGCAGATGTACGTAAACCTCACAGCGCATGTGGACAACAGATAGCAGCAAAAATGCAGGCAGGTGGTAGTCAGATAAACAACTTGTCACTTATACGCTTGTTGGACAGTAATTGAATGCCATGGTCTTATAAAATGCAGTTTTATCTAATTTCACAAGGCTTATGGGATATTATATATGACCCTCCTTATCAAATGGATAGGGAAGAAAAAGTTCTGGATCAGAAAGCCATGGGAAGGCTATGGGAACAGGCCTTGCTATGGCTGCAATAATTCTATGGAAGATTCACAGCTGGTATATGTCAGAGGCAAGACGTCCAGCAGGGAAGGTTGGCTTGCACTCTAAGATGTACATCTAAGAAGCACAGCTGGCTCTAAAATGGGCTTTGATGTGACAGCTATACAGAACATGCCTACAGGAAGGAGGGTCTGTGCTAAATCATGCAAAGAAAATGACAAATGTCTTTCAACAATTTGCTAATGTTGACATTGAGTATGATGAAGAGAGTATCAATGCATCATTATTTTGTCCAGCCTGGATACAAGTTATGATTCAATTATCATGGGAATGGAGTCTTTAAACAGTAAAGATTTAACTCTTGCTTATGTGAGTTCCAGGTTGGTTCAAGAGGAGCAGCGAAGGCTCAAAAATAAATTATGTAATTTATCTATGTCTAAGAAGCATTCCTCAGTAGCTGAAATGGTGAGGGAGTCCATTCAGGTTGTCAGAAGATGTTTCAAAGGTGGCTGCACATCGCCCCCCCACCCCCCACCCCGCCGCCAGAAATTGCCAGAAATCAACTGGGGTTGTAAAACCTCCAAGGTGTAATGAGTTTACAACCAAGAAGAAAAAGTCATGTCATTATGCTTCGGTCATAAATGTTAAGCCTAATGTAAATCAGTGTTCTAAGCATGACAAATTTATTCTTGATCCTGGTGCCTCTATAGATTGTGTTAGAGGCAAGAAAATGGTTTAAAAAACTAACTTGTTTTGATTCTCACAAGGTCAGTTTAGCTGATAGGACTCAAGCCTCAGTGAAAGATAGTGGCACTTTATTTTTTTAAACCATCCTAGAAGGGCCCCCTTCTGAGCAGTCCTGCTCAGCTCTTGCAAATGGCACGCCACCAAACCTCGGGTTTGGGGCGGATCCAGATCCAGGCCCAGGGCTCATCCGGTGCTCCTGCTTCTGCCCTTCCTCTTCTGATGTCCCTCCACCCCAACGCTCACTCCTCTCACTACCCCTTTGAGAAAGACTGTGGGAAGCCGAGGTGTGTGTGTGTGTGTGTGTGTGTGTGTGTGTGTGTGTGTGTGTGAGAGAGAGAGAGAGAGAGAGAGAGAGAGAGAGAGAGAGAGAGAGAGAGATGCTAATCCCCCCACCCATGTGTTGAAATCCACAAGGAAACTCCATCAGCTGCAGCTTCTTCCTCCGGTTGGAGAGCATTGCTCCTCTGGCAGCTCCCAAGCAAGCTGTCTATCCTCCTCCCCTCTGCCCCCTCCCCTCCCCCACCAGCAATGAGAGCTTTCCCAAGCTGGGCAGCTGATTAGGAAGGGCTGCGCCTGGAGCCCCTGGGGTTGGGTCAGGGTCTGCCCAGCTCTGTGGGCAGGGAGGGTGCAGTGGCCCACCCAGGACCAGCCACTCTGATTCCATCCTCCCCCCCTCCCTTAGCCAGGCTGACCTTGCTGCGCAGCAGCCCTCCCGCAGGTGGGGGCCGCTCCGGCGTGCTGGGGGCGGAGGAGGGCTTGGCTTTCTCCTTGGCATTGTTGGTGGAATCGCTGTCCTTGATGATGTCATACTGCTTGCAGAAGAGGGCGATCACGGCTGGAAGGGGCCACAGCAGCGTGGGGGGGGGGAGGAGAGGGAGGAGAGGGTGAGGGCAGTTCACTCCCCCCCTCCTGCACATCCCCTCCCCAGCCCTCTCCCTCATGTGCTCAGATGTCCCCAGGTGGCTTTCTGAAAGGCCAGGAGATTCACACTATTCTGGCCCCCCCCCATATTCCCTCCCTGGGGTTTGTCCTGGGCAGGTGGGTGGGAGGGAGGGCAGGGTGTTCTGTTGCTGGACACAAGGTCTCTGGTGCCCTTTCCTGGGCAGGAGTTGGCCAACGGAAGCACGGGGGGGGGGGGGGAGCTGGTGGGGCTCCTCTGCCCAGCCAGGGCGGACTTTCCATCAGGCAGCTGTGGAAAGAGGCAATAGGACAGGTGGTCCCCCTTCCTCCCCCCACCCCCAAGAGGGCAGCCTGGGCTGGGCTGCAAAGAAAGGGCGTCAGCTGCTCCTTGTGACAGACAGGAAGCGGGGGGAGGCAGTGGGAACAGGCCTCCTGCAGCTGTTGGGCCACTATCCCCTTTGGCCCCTGGGCGATGCAGCCCCACCCCTTGGCCCACCTGCCCCAGGACCCACAGCACCCTTTGTTCTCACACCCTGCTCTGCTCTTGAACGCCTACAGAAAAGCAGCCCATTTCGGCAAAAGCGGAACCAGGGGCACCCTGATGAGATTCTCTCTCTCTCTCTCTCTCTCTCTCCCCTCTCTCTCCCCCTCCCCCTCCCCCACACCCGCCCGCTGCTCTTTGGGATCATGATGCACCAAGTGCACACGTGAACACAAGGTCACTGCTCAGCTGCAGAATCTGTTAGGCAAGCAGGACAAGCCATGCAAATAAACATGCCTTGGAACTGGGCTGTTCTGGGGCTGGGCTGGACTGAACAGTCCCCTTCCTGAGAAAAGCAGGCCAGTTCAAGAGCCACAGGGCTCCCCTGGATTTTTAAGAAGCGCTTGCGAGCCATCAGAAGGCAAGCCAAGAGAAAGCCAGGCAGCCTTCTTGCAGGACTCAGGCGGGAGCCACCCCTAAATCTACCCACAAGGCCAAAGGCTGTGGGAAGCAACACCTGGGCAGGTCAGTGTCAGGACAGGCAGCCTTTCCCTATGTTGTAGGATCTATACATTCTGACAAGCATTTCCCACCGTGCCCAGAAAAATTAGCCTTGAAGCTGCCCATAGAAGGGGGGGGTCACAGGTGGTGGTGGGGGCACAGCCCTCCAGCCTCCCAGCTGGGACTGACTCACCTGCCCACATGAGAAGGACGGCTACGATGATGACAATCTCCCCCGTCTGCAGTGGCCGCTCCTTCTCCAGTCCTTCCATGGTGATGTCCCCTGCGAGGCCGAGAGATGGGGTGTCCCGTGGCACTTGCCTGCCCACCCACAAGGTCAGGAAAGAATCTCCCCCGCCTCCACTCCCTCTGGCTCCAAAGGGGAGCTGCCCCACCTGAGACAGCGGGGTGGGGACATGAGGCTAGCCCCTGCCCACCCCACCCCCCATAAAAAAGCTGGAGTGTGGCTCATCCCCCCCCCCCTCCCATGGCTTGTGGCTGCAGTAGATCTCAAAGGGCAGCTGGGCCACAGGGAGCATCCCAGGGGGTGGGTTGATGGGCCTTGGCTGGGGAGCCGTAGGTAGGTGTCTGTGTGTGGGGTGGGGGGGTGCTTCGCTTACCCTGGTTGGAGCTGTTGGAGGGGAGGCGATCACTCTGCTTGAGGGTGCGGAAGTGCACCCGCTTGCTGGCCTGGCTCTCACCATGGAGGCTGATGCTCTGCACCTGGATGACATAGTCGGCATCTTCGGCCAGGTCCCAGAGCACGCAGGCCCGGTTGGTGGTGTTCACCTCCCGGATGAAGCGCTGCATTTGCCCGTCTTGTCGCTGCCAGGAGGGAGAGGTGGTCATGGCTGTGGGGGAAGCTGCCCACCCCCGGCTGCCCTCCAGGGACCTGGTCTGGACGGAGCAGCCGGCAGGAGGGCAGCAGCCTGAGGGCCTTCCGGGAAGGGCAGGGGAGGCCCCCTTACGCAGGGGAGGTCCCCTTGCCCAGCATCCTCTGCCTCCCGCCCCCCTGCCCATCCAAGCATACCTGCTGGGAGATGGCGTAGCCAATGATGACGTCTCCCTCAGGAACATCCCAAGAGACGGTGGCAGAGTTGGCCTTCAGCTGGGTGACGGTCACATTGACAGGGGACGGAGGCCGGTCTTCAGGGAGGGAGGGCACAGTCAGTGATGGGGGGGGAAGGACCCTCCGGGTCTCATCCACCTGCTGCCTCCCCCACCACCACCCTGGCCAACAGATGCCAAACTCTAAGAGATTCCAACCCTCAGCCCCTCCCTCAGGAATCAGAGGCACGCCAACCCCTCTCGTGGTCCAGATGTTTCTGTCAGGACCTCCTGTGTACAGGAGACGCCACCCGCCTTCATGGGAGCAGGGGTGATCCTGGATGCAAATACACCTCCTTACAGCCTCCCACCTCCCATGGGTCGTGAGTGCTTTGGGAGGTGCTGGGGCCACCTGGTTATGACGTCCGATCCTCTGGGGACACAGTGAGGCCATTAGAGCAAGGTCTTTGCCCTCTCTGCCTCTCTGTCTTGGTTTCACTGGAGATTCGCTGCAAGGGAAGGCATTTCGGGTGGCCAGGACTGAACTGGGATATCCCCCCGCCCTCCGAGAGAAGGAGAAGCAGCCACTGCACTCCCTCCTGGCTCACCCACCCTCAGCTCCAAGGGCTGCCTATGGGCTGCGGCTGTTTTCCGGAGCTGCCTACAGCCAACTCCTCATGGGATGCGCCCAGCAGCAACAGCCCTGCCAGCCCCTCTCCCCCTCCCCCGCCCCCAGCTGGGGCCAAGATCACCTCTGCCTCTTGGCGAGTGTTAATCTGCTAATGAGAAGCTACTTCTGCTGCATTGCATGCTGTGCCAGGAAGGCACACAGCAGCTGTCCTGACAGAAGCTAGCTCATGCCGATTGCTGGGCCTGACCTGACAGCTGCTGTTGCCACTACAGGATTGATTGATTGATTGGTTCATTGGTTGGTTGGTTGGTTGGTTGGTTGGCTGGCTGGCTGGCTGGCTGGCTGACTGACTGATTGATATACCACCCACTTGGCTAGCAAAGCCCATCTGACTTGCAAGGCCACTCTGGTCGGTTCTCGCCAAGCCATCTAGGATGGCAAAGAAGGAGGCAGCCCATCTGTCAGCTGCTCCCTCCTCCCTCCCATCTCTGTCTGGAATTGAAACACTCCCGGACAAGACTGTGCTGGGAGTTGCCATCGACATCTGGGGGAGCTTTCCCACTGCGCCACCACCACCCCCTCCAGCTCTTGGGCACTTTTAAGGAAACATGTGTCAGGAGGGTGTTGGTTGTGCTGGCGCTGATTCATGACACAAAGACTTGCGGCAGGTTGGGGGAGAAAGGGGGCAAATGGACGGGGCCATCTACTACAGAAGCCCCCTCCAAAAGATAGTGACAACCAACGTCCATTCCCAGGAGAGAATGGGATATTGGCGCACATATTGCCAAAGTGCTGCAACTCTTCCCAGCCAGCCAGTTGTCTCCCTTCCGTCCTTTGGGGGCTTGCTTACAGACAGCCCCTGCCCAACAACTCCTGCCCAGACACAAGGGGCCATGCCATGTGGCTACGGAGGCAAGGACCAAACTTGGCCACCATCCCAGAGGACCACTGGGCCCCAACAAGAGCTCTGGCCGCACGGCTCACAATCCCAACATGTCCCCCTTAGCAAAGCTAAGTGTAAAAGAATAAATGATCCCATATCAGAATACCCAAAATGGTGATAAAACACACTGCATCAGAATGTTTGCACTTCTCGGGATCCTTCCTCCAAGAGAAGGCATTTAAAAGGAGATTTGAAAACCAGACTGCTGCACTGGCTTTATCAATTCACAAATGTCTGTCCACCACTAGAGGAATAAAATGGGGCCAGGCTTCTTAATTTCTTTCTTTCTTTCTTTCTTTCTTTCTTTCTTTCTTTCTTTCTTTCTTTCTTTCTTTCTTTCTCTCTCTCTCTCTCTCTCTCTCTCTCTCTCTCTTTTGGGCTTTATCTATAAATGAACAAGGGTCCATGGACACCTTGTGGGGTAGTGGTTAAATGCCTGTCCTGCAGGTAAAACTGTGCTCAGGACCTGGGATTCGATCCCAGGTAGCCGGCTCATGGTTCACTCAGCCTTCCAACCTTTCGAGGTTGGTAAAATGAGTACCCAGCTTGCTGAGGGGGGGGGGCAATGTGTAGCCTGCATAGTGTTATTAAAAACTGTAAACTGCCCAGAGACTACTTGAAGTGGTATGGAGCGATATATAAGGGGGGGGGGGAGAATGGAACTACCAAACTGCTCGTAACCTCACTGGGCAGGTCCTGGCCAAGGTGGACTTGCCTGCCACAAGATGACTAATAAGAGGTGTTTCTGGATCAGAGGTCAGCTTCTATCAAAGCCCGTTTCCCCCAAGTGATCAGTAGGTTCACCCATTCAGCTCATATAGATAATGAATGCTAAACTGACACAGGTGTTACTACTAAATTTGAACTGCAACCACCTCACCCATTTCCAAAGGGATCGCCATGTTTGTCTGCCTCAGCATGTTGGCGAAAGAAAGAAGGGAGGGGGTGGCTAAGGACTGAATGGCCATCATGTCCAGCCCCCTTTTTGTCTGTTCCGTGTCCTCGTGATATTATGGGGACAGGTATGACTCCACGGGACATCCATGAAAGCTTACTTGGAAATAAAGCTATTTAAAGCCCAGTTTCAGTATTTATCATTTCTTTCTTTCTTTCTTTCTTTCTTTTGCCAACATACCTCAAAACTAGTAAGATGGGAAAAGCAGATGACAGAAGAAATATGAGGCTAATTCAAGAAAATGAAAAAGCAGAAAAATAGAGACAACGCATACAGACAGTTGCATGAACAATGTATAGGACAGCAACAGAAACCCTAGAGAAGAACCATAGGTATTTGCTTGTGCATGAAATCCATGCTTGATCATTGAGTTACAGGGATGAGTTCACCATTCTCTAGGAAATTGTTTGAGTTATTTTAATTTGCTGCACATTTGCTTCCTAATTAATCCGTTACTTTGGAAATGCAAGGAGAGAGAGAGGCCTTTGCACACAGAGGCTCAAAAAAGACAGATCCAGTGTGAGGCTCTGCCAGCCAGTGCTGCCTCTTGGTCTCTGCTTCTTGGGGGGGGGGGGGCTGCTGGTGGAAATGACCTCCTAACTCCAAGGGCTTTGCACATCTGGACTGCATGGGAACAGCTGCATGGCCTGGTCTTCACCATATTATCAGCGGCTGTTGGGGCATTGCGTCTGCTGCCACTCTTTCAGGTTTGTTAATCCTACTTCCTTAATGAAATCCTAATGTTCTGCGTCATTTCTAATTTCTACATCACATCTTGTATCGTTTCTTTTTCTATTCCTTCCTTCCTTCCTTCCTTCCTTCCTTCCTTCCTTCCTTCCTTCCTTCCTTCCTTCCTTCCTTCCTTCCTTCCTTCCCCCTCTCTCTCTCTCTCTCTTCGACACCTCTAGCCATTTTCCTTTAGTTTTGTTCAAGAATGGGGCCCCCCACCAGCCCACAGACTCCAGGGAACCACCAGCCACGTGTTCCTCAGAGGTCCTGGCGCAGCTCCACAGGGCCTACTCCTGCTCTCACAGGTGCCCGTTGCTTCCAGTGCGGCTGCTCCCCCAGAAGGGCCTGGAGGTGGGGGAGCCAACGCCGAGACCAAGGGAGCGGGTTCCCTGCCTCCTTGGCCGTGGGGTCCGGGTCCGGGGGTCCGTCTGTGTGTGTGTGTGGGGGGGGTCCGCATTCCGGCGGGCCAGGGGGGGAGCTGCTAGCAGAACTTCGCGGGACGCCACGGCCGGCGACAGGAGCAGCCGGGCAGCCAAGTTTCCCGCGGCGGATGGCCGGGCGGGCATCGCTCCGAGCCGCCTCCCCCTCCACCACCGCCACTCCCCGCACCGCGCCGCAGGTCCGAAGCCCTGGGCGGACGCCTGGAGCGCCGCGGAGGCGTGAATGCCGGGGTGGCGGCGGAGGTGGTGGCGGTGGTGGGTGGCGGCGATCAGCACCAAGGCCAGCGCCCGAGGCCCTTCATCCCCCCCCCCCATACACACACACACCACCCCAGCCTTCCCACCCGCGAGGCAGCGGCATGCTCGACGTGCGGAGGTCCGGCCCCGCGGCGGACAAGGCACCCCCACACACACACCCCACCCCCGGAGTCCTCTCGCCCGCCCGCCGCCCGCCCGCCGGCCACTTACTGGCGCGCCCGAGGCCCCACAGGTCGCCGCTGAGCAGCAGGAGGAGGAGGAGGCAGGCGGCCGGGCGGCGGAGGAGGAGCCGGAGGAGAAGGCGGAGGAGGAGGAGGAGGAAGAAGAGGAGGCCCGGGCCGCCGGGGCCGGGGTGCGGGGCGCGAGGGCGAGCCATGGCCGCCTCAGCCGGGCGCTGCTGCCGAGGGCGCTGCTGCCGGGGCTCATCGGGGCGGGAGGGGCGGCGGGGGCGGCCGGGTCCGGGGACCGATCGCCGCCCTTGGGGCGCGGGCGCCGGGCGCGGGCCAGCGCCGCAGTCTCAGCCGCAGCGGGGGCCCCGGCAAGCGGCTGGCGAGGGCCGGCGCCGCGCCTCGGTTCCCTCCGTCCCGGCGGACGCTTCCCCGCCCCGTCGCCGCCGCCTCCAGTGCCCGAGACCGCCGCCTGGGCTCCCTCCGCCGTTCCTCCGGTTGGGGCTGCCGCGGCCCCCGGATCGGCGACGCGGGGGACTGGCCGGACGGCCGCTCCGCTCCGCTTCAGCCGACGTCCGGGTCCGGCGCCGCACCGGCTCTCGCCCGCCATCCCGCCCCGGGCAGGATTGGTCCAGCCCGCCTAGCGACCCGCCCTGCCTGGGCCCCGCCCGCCTGCCCGCCCCCGGCAGGGGCCGCCCGGTTAGCGGGTGGGTGGGGGGGCGACACGAACCAAGAAGGAGACGGAGATCAGCCCCCCCCACACACACCAGGTGCTGAAGGGCAGCCGTGAGCGGGTTAGAAAACATAGCCAAGAGTTAGCAGCGGTCACCGGAGACCGGGACCAACATCATTCCCACTCGGGCATTCCCGATCACCCTCTTCTAGGGGTGTGAAAGCTGGGCAGTAACGAAAGCTGGCAGGGGAAGAAATGATTGGTGTGACATGCGGTGCTGTGTGTGTGTGTGTGTGTGTTGTGTCGTTATGGTCGTGACCGACTCTTCGTGACTCCATGTCCATGGAGTTTTCTTGGCAGGAATCCTGGAGTGGTTTGCCAGTTCCTACTCCAGGCGCCTCCAGCACCTGCTATTCCCTGGTGGTCTCCCATCCAAGTACTAACCAGGGCCGACCCTGCTTAGCTTCCAAAATCACACGAGATCAGATGTGCTTAGGGCATCTAGGCAGCTTGTTTGTTGCATAGCTGGTTCCTTTTTAAAAAACATGCAGCCAGTACCAAGTGATTTGTATTTGGGTATTAAAGATTTGGGCTATGCAAGTGAACCTTTACTACAGCCCAGCTGACATTGCCTATCCTATTAGTGTGTGTGTTGTGTCGTTACAGTCATGACTGACTCTTACGTGACCCCATGTCCATGGAGTTTTCTTGGCAGGAATCCTGGAGTGGCTTGCCAGTTCCTACTCCAAGCGCCTACAGCACCTGGTATTCCCTGGTGGTCTCCCATCCAAGTACTAACCAGGGCGGACCCTGCTTAGCTTCCGAAATCAGGCGAGATTGGATGTGCTCAGGGCATCTACATGCGGTGCTAGAGAAGACCTTTGGGGATCGCCTGGAAATGGGGGAAGGGCTGGATAGTCCAGACAGAGAGAGAGAGAGAGAGAGAGAGAAAAAGAAGCAAGTGGGTCCTCGATCAGATCCAGTCTGAACAAAAACGATGAAACTGAGGCAGCCCTCATCTGGGCAGCATTCTCTGGAAAAGAGGGAAATGCCGGAGCAGGTGGGCAGCAGCAGGAAAAGAGGAAAACCAAATGCTAGATGGACTGATTTTCAAAAGGAAGGAGAGCAGAGATGATGGGGGACAAGACCTTTTGGAGGCAGCTCATTCAAATTAGTGTCACAAATTGAAGGCGACCTGATGGTACATAACACTGGTAGTAGGGACCAAAAAAAAAAACAAAACCCATTATTAAAATTTTTGTTCACTATTGTGGAACAATAACATCCACCCTTCTCATAGGTATAGTGCAGTGATGGCGAATCTTTTAGAGACCGAGTGCCCAAACTGCAATTCAGAACCCACTATTTTTTTTTTTGCACAGTGCCAATACAGTAATTTAACCTGTATACAGGTGGCTATGAAGGGGTGATGTCGGGTGCCCACAGAAAGGGCTCTGAGTGCCACCTTTGGCACCCGTGCCATAAGTTCACCATCACTGGTATAGTGGTTCTCCTCCGTGGAGGCAGAGGAACCAGGGGTGCAAAATATAAAAGAGAACACTACATAGAGTGTGCAACAGTATGGGCCTCAGACCCATCTGCAGGTGCACACAAATGGAGGTAAGCAATGGAATAAGAAGCAGCTCTGTCTCTATTGAAGCCTAGGGCCGACAGAGTTGTCCTGACTCCCCTTTGCTGGCTCAGATGTTTGGGAAGCTCAGAAGTCCAAAGGCATTGAGGTCAGAGGCAGTGTCCAGGAGACCAAAGTGTCTCTCCCTCTCCCACCTACCCAGATTCTGAAATGGCAAGGTCTTCTCATTATTGGGTCCATGTGCTCTTTTGCAGAAACACCAGCGGGTTTGTTCTGTGCAAAATATTGGGGGTGAAGCACCCTCTGCTGGTGGCAGAGGGCAGAGCCAGTCGTACCAGCGGGGATGAAGTCGTCCAATGGTGTGTCTACAGGAGACCAAGATCAGCTTGTCTTTCGGATCATCCTGTACCTTTGTGAAAGCTGGACAGTGAAGAAAGCTGATGGCAGCAGTGGGGGAGGGGGGAATTGATTGATTTGTTTGAAATCTGGTGCTGGACAAGAGCTTTGTGGATACCCTGGACCCCCAGAAAGAGGAGCAAGTAAGTCTTGGATCAAATGAAGCCTGAACTCTCTCTGGAGGCAAAACTTCTGGATTGGATGCTGTCCTGCTTTGGACACATCATGAGGAGGGAAAGACAGTCCTACTGGGAAAGGTGAGGAAGGCAGAAAGAAAAGAGGAGGTCCAGGAGGAAGGGGGAATGGCACTCCCAACCATGGTGGTCCCCTTTTCTAGAAAAGATCCAGAAAAGGGCACATTGGGGTCTCCAACCTGGTATGCTGGACAGAGGGATGAACAAGGATTCAGGAAACCTGCTTTCAAACCACCACGTGGCCATAATGTCCCATATCTGATAGAGCCATGCCTCAAATATCTGACTTGGATTGAAACACCTTTTAGGGCTTCTATAAATTGGTTACAACTTGATGCTGGTAGGATGGAAACTGATCCTCACAAGGACATTGCTTCTCTGCCCAAAACAAAGCCTATCTTCGAAGGGAGGGAAACCGAAAATTAAGCCAGATAGAAATAACCAGGGAGGAGGTTTTTGCATGTCTTGTGAAACTAAATGCTAACAAATCACCAGGACCAGATGGCATCCATCCACAAGTTCTCAAGGATCTTAAAGATGAAATTGCTGAGGTCCTAGCCAATATATATAAGCTTTCCCTCAAATCAGGCATTGTGCCTGATGACTGGAAGGTAGCGAATGTAACACCAATCTTCAAAAAAGGAACCAGAGGTGATCCAGGAAATTACCGACTGGTCAGTTTGGCATGTGTCCCAGGTAAAGTGATGGAAACTAATAGGCACGTGGATGTGTGCTGTCCTGTGCATTGCTGAAGGATAGCCATCATGTCTTCTGCAAGGGCAAATCATTCCTCACTAATCTGTTTGAATTTTTTCAGAGTGTCAACAAGCATGTAGATAAGGGAGATCCAATTGACATTGTTTATCTGGACTTTCAAAAGGCTTTTGACAAGGTCCCACACCAAAGGCTCTTGGTTACATTTGCCAGTCATGGAATCAAGGGACAGGTCTTGTCCTAGATCAGCAACTGGCTAAGGGACAGGAAACAGAGAGCAGCACTAAATGAACATAAGAACATAAGAAGAGCCATGATCTTGTTGTTTTTGTTTACCATGTTTTAGTGCAGCATCTAGTATTTGTAATTGTTTTTAATTTCAACATTGTTTGGAATGACAAGTTGGAGTTTTGGGTGGAATAGATTTGCTCTGAGACAGCTTAGTTTCACAATTATTGCCAGTTTTTTTACATAACACATAACACAGAGACAAGAAGCCAAACGGTGGTACCGTCCATCTGGGGTCTCAGTTCCAGCAATGCTAATAGTGACTGCAAAGATCCAAGATGCCCAAATGGAGTGTGTTTCTTCTTTAAATACCTTTTTAGGTATTCCAGAATCTTCCACAGCAGTTCTGCTTTTAGGGGAACTAGCTCAGACCAGCTTGCTGTTCCTCTGTGTATGTCCAAAGTTATACTTCTGAAGTGACACTGCTTTGCGGATTCAACATCTTGTCACATAAGCATTTCTATAATTTCACAATTTTGCATCCTGGAAGATATTTCAGTCTTAGAGAATGCAGAAGTTGTCAGCAAGCCACTTCTGCCAGTTAACTCATAAGGCTCTGATGGTTAACACACTTAGAAAATACCTAAAATTTCAGCTGATCAGGAATGATATAAGCTGCCTTGTGTCCCCTTTAAGGCAAAGGGTCAAAAAAGGTTATAAAGAAATAGAAATGCCTAAAGAATGCTTTTTTGGTTGCTTTTAGTGTCTCTTGCTAATCTCAGCTCATTCTCAGCTTTTGCTCTCCTAATGCCAGGCCTTCTTTCCACCACCACCCCCGTGTGTGTGTGTGTGTGTGTGTGTGTGTGTGTGTGTGTGTGTGTGTGTGTGTGTGTGTGTGTGTGTGTGTGTGTGTGTGTGTGTCCTTTTTTGTTCCCAGGTCCTCTCAGAGCTTTCTGTGAACCTGCATAGATCTCTCGCTTTTTGCTGCCTTCCACTTTTTATCTTGTTGGAGTCCAGTGTACATGTGCCGCTACACTCTGGTATGGTTCCCTTTGACATCAAGCACTCAAGCAGAGCATGGTCACTTGGCTCTGTGTCCTCCTGCCTCTGAGCTGCAGTGGCCAGGGTGGAGGGTGGAGGGCAGAGAGGGGTGGGGAACAGCCTCTCTCCCTCCCAGCTGGCTGATGTTGGGAAGAAAGCAACAGAGCTATGGAAAGCTGCCAGCTGCTGGCGGTTCTTTTGTAGCTCAGCCTGCTTGGTGGGTGAAAAGGAACAGGCGCTGGGCAGCTTGAGCAGTCGGCCAAAGTCTGACACTGTGCTCTCTGCTGCTAGAGAAGGAAGCAGGGATGTTCACTGCCTACATCCTCTGAGCCCAGATGAAGGTGCAAGGGTCTGCCCCCTCTCCTCTCTCTTTCCCTCTCTCTTTCCTTCCTGCTTGTTTGGCCAGTGTCCCCTGGGCTGTGCTTGGCGTGCAGCTGCGCAGTCATGGAGCAGAAGCTTGCTTCCTTAGTGTGACCCAGGCGTGATGCAAGCACCCAGCCATGCCTTCTGTTCCTCTGAGTGTGTGTGTGTGTGTGTGTGTGTAGGTTAGAGTTTGTGGCCCCTATGGAGATAAGCAGGGGCTCTCTGCCCACTGATGGGACACTGGGCGATAGCAGGGCAGCTTGAAATCTAACTGTCCAGATTAATCATTACAGCAGAGGCGCGATAAGGCTGCAAGGTAACGGCCGGGGCCAGCCAGACCTCAGAGCCTCTCCTGGTCTGGGAACAATGCGGGGTACCAAGAAATACTCTCATGTGATCGACACCCCGGACCCCGGTAAATGGGAGGTAAGGCCGAGTGCTGGCGGGTGCTTGGGAGGGGACAGCTGGGGGTGGGTGTCCTAGGGTGGAAGAGGTGAGCCGAAGGGCAAACAGAAGCACCCTGGTCTTCGGAGGTGAGCCATTGGGTCTGGTCAAGCTGGCTGTGGGGCTGCCAGCAGCACTTTCAGTGGGAGATGATACAAGGAAGCATTACAGGGAAAAACAAAACAACAGCAAGGCATTTATTATCAAAATAAGAGAACAAATTAAAAAAGACAAATATCTGGTGGCACCCTGAATGTGCTATTGACGAATGGTTCTACTTTGATGTGAGCTTTGGTGGAACTAAAGTCCACTTCCTCAGATATCATGCAAGGAAGGTCACCTTGGAGCAAGGAAGAGGGCTGGCAGCCCTCCTCCTTCAGCTAGCTAGCTTCTTGGGGGGGGGGGGTGAGGAGTGGGTGGAGTGGGGGGGTGAAGCCTTGGCAAAAGGGGTGGAGCCTTAGGTCCACAACCAGGGTCTGTGTCACCCAGGGCAAACATGGACACACACACACACACACACACACACACCGCTGCCCAGTTGCGGCCCTGCTTGTCTTGTCCCAGTGGATGTATTTCTTGCCATCTCATCTGCAGAGTAGACCTCCTGCTCTGTGGCTTGTTCCTGACTCTGCCCCATCCAGACACAGACTTTCTCTCGGCCACCATCTTTCCTGCCAACTTCCCTAGGGAAGAGCATGCCTGGAAGGAGGGCTTGGGGAAAGCTGGCCTGGAGACCACCTGGACCGCAGCGGGGTGGGCCTCACAGCCAGCTACGTTGATCCCAGTTCAGGTCGCTGCCCCGGGGTGATGACGGAGTATTGGTCACATAGGGCCTGATTCCACTTGTGGCGCAGACATTTTCCAGAACTCTCCTTCAAGATGCTCCTTTGTGATTTCTGTGGGCCCAGGCTTTGCTCTTTCTGCCTTGGTTGGCACGTGAAAGGTTCAGGGCGGCTGATTAGAGGGTCCCTGGCATGCCTTCAAGCATGGAGGCTGTTCACAAAAACAATAACAGAGCCCCAATTGGAATGCGTACCCAAAAGGAAAAAGGGCACTGCCAGGTTCAAGAGGACTCCGAAGTGGCTTACAGGAGCTGTTTGGGAAGTGATCAGAAGCAAGAAAAGCTCGTTTAGAAGATGGAAGGCTTGTCCAAATGAGGACAACAGTCAGAAACATAAATTCTGGCAGAACAAATGCAAGGCAACAATCAGAAAAGCAAAGTAAGACTTGGAAGAGGGTATAGCTAAAAACACTCCAAGAAATAACAAGGAATTCTTTAAGTACATTAGAAGTAAGATCTCAATTAGGACGGCCATTGGACCATTAGAATATAATGGAAGGCAAGTGATTATTAAAGAGGAAACAGAGATTGCAGAGAGATAGTTGTGAGTTTTTTGGGCTGTTTGGCTGTGTTCAGGAAGTTTTGGCCGTGTTCAGGAAGTTTTTCTTCCTGATGTTTTGTCAGACTCTACGGCTGGTATTGTTAAAGTATATAACCCTATTGTGCAGATAGGGATTTGTTATGTCCCAGTCACAAGCTTCATTTCCTGCCTTGGGTTTTGATAGTCCACTTAGCTTTACCTAGTGAAATGGAACTGTGGACTTGTGCTAATTTGCAATGGACATTGGCCACCGACAGAGAGAAATGGTCTTGATCCATAACTGCCTAAAAATAATTTTCATCTCAGGACTTCTGTTTTGGGGTTTTGTGTTCAAACCTTTGTATAGATACAGCAGCTGTGTTGGGCATTTCACTCAACTGATTCTGGACTCTGATTCCTCCTTCGGAGGTATTATTTTACACTTGCAACTGCTTATTATACTCCAACTCAAAGTTTTCTCAGTTCATCATTTTTTATCTTTACAAATTTGTCATACGTTGTGTCTAAACACCTGTACTTATTTTTATATATTGCAAGTAACGCAGTTAGAGTACCGTTGAAAGTCATAAATTTTCAACTGAGAAAAGCTTTTGCTATAGAATGTCTAATCACAAGTACTTGCATATTTTAATTCAGCTGTGGATAGTTGTCTCTAATAGTGAGGATGAGAATCAGCCAAATGCTTTAGACAATGTTTCATAAATGAATACAATTAAGGGTGTTTATACACGACCCCTAAACTCTGGGGCATATGGCTCCCAGCTCCGGAGCTTAAAAATGTTTACCCACCAGCTCCGGCGTTAACAGGAAATTAAGTGCGACCCCACCCACTTTAGCGCGTCCCAGCGCAGCTTTCAGGTACCTGCTCTTTGGAGGTGAAAATTATTTGATCCGGTGTAACGATAGTGAGTGCGGGGCTCTCCTTGCTTCTGTTTGTTGTTTTTTGGCTCCCGCCCCTTTAAGAGCTACATTTACAGAGAAGAGAGGCAGAACAAGGTGAGCGGCATGCTTTTCTTTCTCTTTTTCTCCCTCCCCTCACGCAGCCAGCAGCCAGGAAGTGCGGAGGGGTGGGGACACAGGAAGAGTGACAAACCCCTAAGATCTCTGGTCCGAATTTAAGTGGCCAGCGGATCTTAGGGGTCATGTAAAAAGGCCCTATGCTGTTTTGAGAAATAAGGGGAAAACTTTTCTTTTTCTATTGGATAATTCATATGACACTGCTAATTGGAAAAAGGGAGGACTTTATAAGACTGAAATTTTAGGTATTTTCTAAATGGGTTAACTATCACAGCATTATTTTGATTCACAGTACAGTGGACCCTTGTATAACAAACAGCTTGTATAACATAAAATCTGTACAACATAAAAATTCCGGAGATAGGGGAAATTTGCTTAACATAATTGCCTATGGGGAAAATCCGTACAACATAAAAATTAGATTACTTCATTTTCAATGCATTCCTATGGGAATTAGTATAAAGGAAAATTTGCTTAACATAATTTCATTTGGAACAAATTAATTCCTTTATACAAGGTACCACTGTATATATTAAATGTACAAGGGCATCAGCTTGCTGACAATTTCTGCATCCTCTGAACTCACAGAGCCGGCAAGACAGACTTAGGTAACTTCCGTTAACATCTGTGGAGACTTAACCACAGAGGCCTAACCATAGCTTCCTGTAGAAGAAGAACCTGAAAGAGAAAGTGTTTGCAGATGGTCTTATTGGTAACCAGGTCTCTGAACATAGTATGATTTCATAGAGGGTTTTGTCTCGTCACTTTGCAGAGATCTAAATGTATAAAGTTGAGGTCAACTGAGGTATGGAAGGAGGGAACTTCATGGCTAGGAACTAACTGGTTTGATCTGGTTTGATCTTGTTCCCGTAAAAGCAGAACTCGAAGATTCTAGACTCTGAGTATGGCAGGCTGAAGGGTATTTAAGGAAGTGCTCTGGACCATTTGGTTGTCCGGAATTTCTGTGACCACTGTTAGCATCACCCAAATTCTGTGATGCAGGAAGTTTGACATGTGTCCCAGGTAAAGTGATGGAAACCATCCTAAAAGAGAAAATTAACAGGCACATAGAAGAGAAGACACTGCTGAAGGAGAGTCAATATTGCTTCTGCAAGGGCAAATCATGCCTCACTAATCTGTTGGAATTCTTTGAGAGTGTCAACAAGCATGTGGATAAGGGAGATCCAGTTGGCATTGTTTATCTGGACTTTCAGAAGTCTTTTGATAAGATCCCGCACCAAAGGCTCTTGAATAAACTTGCCAGTCATGGAATCAAGGGACAGGTCTTGTCCTAGATCAGCAACTGGCTAAGGGACAGGAAACAGAGGGTAGCACTAAATGGACTCTTCTCCAAGTGGAGGGAGGTAAAGAGTGGGGCCCCTCAAGGTTCAGTACTGGGACCTCTGCTTTTCAACCTCTTCATAAGAACATAAGAACATAAGAAACCATGCTGGATCAGGCCAAAGGCCCATCTAGTCCAGCTTCCTGTATCTCACAGTGGCCCCACCAAATGTGTCTGGGAGCACACAATACTAGATATCTGTCTCCTGATACTACTCCCCTGCATCTGGTCCTTGAAGTACCCCAGTTTTGAGCCTGGAGATTACACATCTCCATTGTGGTTTGTAACATGTGATGGACTCTTCCTCCATGAATCTGTCCAATTCCTTTTTGAAGGCATCCAGGCTAGATGACATCACCACATCCTATGGCAGGGGGTTCCACAGACTAATAACACTCTGGGTAAAAAAAAAAAGAATATTTTCTTTTCTCTGTTCTCACTCTCCCATCCCTCAATTTGAGTGTATGTCCCCTAGTTCTGGTATTTTGTGAGAGGGAGAAGAGCAGATCTGGTTTCAAGTGAGGTTATCAGGCAGAGAAGAATGGAATCAGGATATCCTTCACATTTCCTAAAGGGCAATGGGGTGTCTTGGTGTGTGAGCAGAAATAGGAGCCTGAAAGATCTTCTTTATACTAGCCAAGGAGTCAGATTCAACCCCAACTCTTCTGGCCCTTCTTGGCCTCTCAGTTCCCTTTCTGGCACATCTTTGACCTCCCCCTTCTCCTCGCACCATTTCCCAACCAGGGACCCCTTCAGCCTTTAAAAAGAATAATTCCCCTTTTCAGAGAGGTTCAGAGAGGGGTGTGGATTTCCTTAAGGGTAAAGGAAGCAATGGGGAAACAATATTGGGTAGGGTGCAGGAAGGAGAGCCACGTGACTTCCTCTTATGTCCCCTTTTTTTCCAGCCACCAGTGCCTGCAAGATTTGGGAGGGGGGGAAGGCGGGGGAGGGGGGAACTCAGAGGGAAACCCAGGACCAGACAGCCCTGCACCGCCCTCTCCCAAAGGGACCCCCCTGGCTCACTGGCTGTGGAGGGGGGGGTAGGAGTAAATAGCATGGTAGCAAATAGCAAATTTGCCAACAACACTAAATTATACAGGGTAGTAAAAATACAGATTTTGAGGGATGTCTTGACACTGGGGGAGTGGGCAGAGTGATGAACATTGGGTCAAAAAAACCCCAACTACATTTATAAACTGATGGGGTCTGAACTCTCTGCAACAAACCAGGAAAGGGACCTAGGTGTCTTGGTGAACAGCTTAATGAAGATGTCAACCCAGTATGCTGCATCAGTGCAAAAAGCAAACTCAATGCTAGGGATCATTAGGAAGGGTATAGAAAATAAGTCAGCAAGTGTCATTTTACCTCTTTATAAATCTATGGTGAGGCCCCATCTGGAGTATTGTGTACAGTTCTGGTCACCATACCTCCAGGAGGATATTATGGGAATGGAAAAAGTGCAGAGGAGGGCAACCAGAATGATTAGGAGACTGGAACACCTTCCTTACCATCTGAGGCTGCAACGGCTGGGCCTCTTCACTCTTGAACGATGGTGCCTAAGAGGTGACCTGATTGAAGTTTAAAAAACCATACACGATGTGGACAAAGTAGATAAGGAAAAACTGCCTTCCCTATTGCACAACACTAAAACTAGGGGGCAGTCCATGAAACGTTTGGCGGCTAAATCTCAAACAAGGAAGAGAAAGTACTTTTTTCACCCAGAGGATCATTGGTCTCTGGAACTCCCTGCCAGAAGAAGTGGTGACAGCTGTCAGCCTTGACAGCTTTAAGAAAGGATTGGAGAAGTTCATGGAGAACAAAGGTATCAAGGGCTATCATGACAGATGCCTAAGGACAACCTCCAGGTTGGAGAGAGAGGCAGGATATCTCTGAATGCCATCTGTGGGGAATCGTAAGCAGGTGAAGACATCTGCTTGGGAATACCCTGAAGCAAATGGCGGGCCGCTGTGTGAGAGAGAATGCTGGACTGGACAGAAGAATTCTGCCAGTTTTCCCCAGGGGATCAGGAGGTCATGCCATGCCAGGATGCTTGAGTGCAAGGGGTAGCCCTGGTGGAGGGGCTCATGCCACATCCATGTGCTTTAGCCAGCCACCTGCCTAGGGGCTTCAAGGCCCTGCCTAAGATGGGCCCCCTGCATGTCTTCTGTATACCAGCAACCTTCCTTAAGCCCTAGTTTCTCTCCTTCCTCTCTCACCCAATCACTCTATCACTTTCCCTTCCTGCCTTTTCTCATCTAGCTGGCAGGTTATGAGTCAGCCCTGCCCATCACAGAGAAATCAAACCCCATCACCCGGGAACTGGACAAAGCTGATGCCAGCCAGATCGTCCAGCTCCTCAGAGATTGTGATGCGGAGATCTTCCAGGAAGAGGACCAGGCCTTGGTCAACTACAAGGTGACTCTGACTCCCATTTCAGCAGGGCAGCCAAGGATACTTATAACTCTTCAGGTTTGGTGGGTAAACCCTGATTGAGAACCCTCCTCTGAAGAGCCTGCAGAGGGGCCTCCTTGTTCCACGTGAAGGTAAAACAGTGAGCCCCATACTCAGATCTCGTCTGGACAGCTCCCCAGGCATCATCTTTCCAACTTTGACATGTTTGAATGTCAGGAGGAACTTCTTCAGCGTTAGAGCAGTACAACAATGGAAAGTCAGTGGTTGATTATGTTCCAGAGGGTGGGACCTGGTTTCAGAACCAGATATTTGAAAGGATGTCATATTGAAGAGGGAACAGATTGTTTTCCATGGCTTCAGAGACTAGGACTCGGGGCAACGGTTTCAATCTACAGGAAAAGATATTCCATTTGAACATTAGGAAGAACTTCATGATGGTTAGAGCTGTTCAGCGTAAGTGGAAGATGCAGCCCCAAAGGAAGGCGGTGGAATCTCCTTCTTTGGAGTTTTTTAAGCAGACACTGGATGGCCAACTGTCGGGCATCCTGTGATGGGGGTTCCTGCACGGCTGGGGGTTGGACTGGAGGGCCCTCGAGGTCTCTTCCAACTCTATGATTCTATGATGCTGTAAAGGTGCTACCCCTTCTGAAATGAAACACCCATCTCTAGTGGTGAGCACTCCAACACTGGAAGCATTTGAGAGAAAACCAGAGAACTGCTTTGATTTGTATTCCTGCCTTGAGCAGTGGGGTTGCCTCAATGGCCAGGGAGGGCCCTTCCAACTCAACTATTCCATGATTCTCTGGCTTTGTGTGACAAGGTGGGTGGAACAGTCCTGCCAGTCATAAGGCCACTGCCCAGACCAGGGGAAGGGAGCTGCCCTCGATGGGCTGGGGGGATGGTAGGGCCTCCTCTCACTGGAGGATTGGGCCCATGCCCTTCAGTGGCCCTTTTGGCCTATGGCTGGAGTGGCGGCTAGATGGAGAACAAACTCTGGTTCCCCTCTTTTACCTCTGCAGAGGCTCTACAGTGAGTCAGTGCTGAAGACCATGATGGACATCATTGGGAAGGTGCAAGAGGTGCTGAAGGTACAAGAGGCACCGGATTCAAGAAGGACCTCTGGCTCGCCAGATGCTGGGGCTGGTCACGCCTCTTCTGTTTTGTCTTGTTCTCGGTGCTTGCCAGGAAACTTAGCTCAGGGTCTGATCTACACACACGCAGCCCCCGACCCTACTTTTGGCAGCTTCTATCACGACATGTCAAGAAACCACCAGGGATGCAGACCAGAAAGGAGGCAGAGAGAAGAGAGAGAGAGAGAGAGAGAGAGAAGGGAGCAATTGTCGGGATGGCTCCCTTCCACCAAAGGGGGCATCTTCCATGACAGTATGGTGGATGTCCCAGCATGGCCCCCTCCCCCTCCCTCCCCCCTTTTAGGGCTTCCCTAAAGGGGGCAGAGGTCCAGTCCAGGTGCACAGTTGCCCCCTGGGAAGAAGGATGGGATGGGGCCTGCGTCATTTGGGCTGTTCCTTCTCCAGGAGCCAGAGAACACCCTCATCGTGCTGAGTGGCGGAGGAGCCTCCGGTCGCCTGGCCTTCCTCATGGCTGTGAGTTGCTCTGCCTTTCTTCCCCCCTCCCCCCACCAATCCTTGCATCTGTGGGCCAAGGCCGAACTGTTGCAAGGCATCCTGATGCCAGCTGTATTGGTGCAAGGCCCCAAGCCACAGGAGCAGTGCCAGGTGTGTGTGTGTGGGGGGGGTCCTCCCCTCCCCCCACCCCCTGTGGAGCTTCTTGCTGGAGAGGACGGCAGGCACCTTGCCTGCCTCGGAGAGGAGGGGCCCTGCCACCGCCACCCCTCTGTGTCAGCAGGGCACGTGGCCTGGCACTGCCCACCCCAACCCCTTGGAGGCTGCCCTGTGCCCAGCTCACCCTCCCTCTGCTTGTCTCCCTCTCCCAGGTGTCCTTCAACAAGCTCCTGAAGGGTCTGGGCCAGCCTCCCCAGTACACCTACCTCATCGCAGGAGGGGACAGGTGAGGGGCGAGAGGGGCAGGGTAGGGCATAGCACCCACCCACCTCTCCCCTGGGAGGACCTGGGGGCAGAGGGACCAGGGGAAGGAAGCAGGGCAATGGCAGGGGCCCCTGGGGGAGAGGAAGCCGGCTCTGGTTCCAAACTGGGAGGTGGGGTGAGGGCTCCCAGGTGCTACCATTCCTTCCCCTCCCCCCTGCAGGTCTCTGGTCGCATCCCAAGAGGGGCATGAAGACAGCGCGCTCCTGGGCACCGATGACCTGAAAAAGGTGGGCAGCGCCAGTAGGGGGGATTTACACACCTCAAAAGCCTAACTTTCTGAGGCTGGACTAAAGGGCTTGAGCCCCCCCCCCTTCTCGCTCGCTCGCCCACACGCCCCTCCAAGGCCAGACCCCTGGGCTGCACTTGCTTCTGATGTTGGACAAAAGGGCCCTTCAGAGTGTCTCCCCCACCCCTGCCCCTGGTTCTCCCCTCCTCCAGGTCTGTGAAGGAAAGAAAAAAGTTGTTTTCTTTGGGATTTCCTGTGGCTTGTCTGTGAGTATCACAAGGAGGGAGGGAGGGAGGGAGGGAGCAGAGAGGAGAAGGAGAGGACCCTTCCAGACCCCCCCCAAGGAACCTGTGGGGGAGGGAAGGGGAAGGGAAGGCTCCCTCACTCTTCCTAGGTCTGGAGTTGCCAACAGGCTCAACCCTCCAGGGACATTGTGTTTTTGTCCCCTTCTGCTCCTGAGCTGCACCTTCACACGTGCACGTGTATGTGCATGTATGTGTCTCTGTGGGCATGTGGGCATGCACAGCTGGTGCCACCCTGAACTCCCCTCCTTGCGGGCTTCATCCTTCCCCTCCCTCCCTCCCCCAGGCCCCCTATGTTGCTGGTCAGCTGGACTTCTGCATGAACAACCTGGACATCTACATCCCAGTGCTGGTGGGGTTTAATCCAGTCGCTATGGCCAGGTGAGAAGGGAGAGCCAGGCAGGGCCTTTTGTGCAGGTGGGCGCTGCCCAGTGACCCCAACCCAGTGCCACCTGGGGAAGCTTCCCCTCCCTCCTGGGTTTCCTCTTGAATCCCACGTGAGGATAAGAGGGCAGCTCAGGGGTGCAGACCCTTTGCCTCTGCCACTGCCTTTGCAAGCAACAGATTAGGACCCGACTGGAGACCTGGCTCAACATGGAGGAGTTTCCCCATTGCCGCCGCCATCACCGCCGCCATGCCACAGGTCTCCCTCCTTCCTCATCCACCGGGATCCCCAGGATCAGAGCAGAATTGGCGTCCAGGATGGTAGAGAAGAGGGGTGTCAGCAAGGAAGAGTCGGTTTCCTCCGTCTTCAGCCTCCAACATCTCAGGACTTTCCAAAATGTATAGTTCTTCAATCCATCCCATGTGACCTCACTTCCATGTTCAGAGCATTGGAGAAATGTTTCTCATGGCAACGTGTGAGGCCAAGGGCTGACAGCTGTATTTTTATTGAAACCACCTCCCCAAGGATGCTGGATTCCGGCCCTGGCATCAGAATGCAACTACAAAATCACATAGAGCATCAGGAAAGTCCCTGGGGTACTCCTTGATCCATGTCCCACAGGAGTGAGAAGATAGAGGGCTTCCACGCCTCCTTCAGGCAGGTGGCAGAGCGGATGGAGAAGCTACAGGAGACCCATCAAGCCTTTGTCCTTAATCCTGCAGTGGGCGTGAGTCTTGCATGCAACACCTCTCTCTCTCCCTCCCTCCCTCCCCCCCTCTCCTGACTCCTGGCTCCTTTCATCTGAGTGGAGGAGGGAGTGTTTATTCTCATTATTTGGATCTGTTTCAAATTTTAGCATATGCTGTTATTTCAGCCAGGGTAAAGTTTTTCCCTAGGTCTGAGGCAACCTCCCTGGGAGACGGTGGGAATGCTGCAGATGTAATATATCTTGACTTCAGCAAGGCCTTTGACAAAGTGCCCCATGATATCCTCATTAGCAAGGTGTTGACTGGATAGAGCAAGGGTCAGGTGGATGCACAGTTGGTTCATCCTACTCCCGTTGATGTGTTCTTTCCCCAGAGAAGTGGGGGTGACAGGGCTCTGAAGCAGCCTTCCATGCAGCCTTTGGGAACGACTATAACAACACAACACAACACAACACAACACAACACAACACAACACAACACAACACAACACAACACACACACACAGCATACAGAGGAATCAACATGGCATCACTTTGCTTCACTTGAATCTGTTAGTCTTAATTAATTAATTAATTCATGGGCTCAACAACTCTTTATTTAATTATTTTATCATGTCAAGGCTGTTCTGAAGCCCTATAATTTTCTCAGGAATTTGCAGAAGCTCTTCTCTCACCTGAGCGTCAGGCACCCAGGGTGGCCCAGTGGGAGGGAGGAGGATGCCCCCCAGGGTTTGGTGTGCCCTGGGCATGTCCTTCTGGACAGCAGCCAGGAAAGACGGGTCCATAGGCCCTTAGGCGCTTCACTCTCTCTTCCTCCCCCCGCACGCCCCACAGCCTGAAGGAATTGCAGGCTCCTCGCGGATGAAGGGTGGCAGTGCGACCAAGATCCTCCTGGAGACCTTGCTCCTGGCTGCTCATAAGACCGTCTCCAAGGACAGTGAGGTCTCTGAGAAGTGAGTGTGGGATGGGCCTCCCCTTCTTCCCAACAAGGGAAAGGGGTTCCCAAGCTATCTCAGCAGGCCTGCACAGCCGGGGTCTGTTCTGCTGCCTCCTTGCCCACGGACCCCTCCTTCCCAGGTGTCTCCTGGAAATTCTCCGCACCTACGAACGGGCCCACAAAATCACCTACAGCCAGAGCAAGAAGATTGCTGCTTTGGTGAAGCAAGCGGGCGCCAGGTGAGTGGGCACGGCAGGGCAGGCAGGGCAGGGGCAGCCCTCCCCACAGGAATATCATCTCCCCAACAGCTGGAGCCCACTCCCCCTCAGAATTCCCATCCCTGTCATTCCATCCCACTGACAGCCGCTTTTCTTTCCGGCTGGGTTCTCTCTCAGCCTACAGAAGAAGGCTTATGTATACCTGGTTGGCTGGCACACCCTGGGAATCATTGCCATCATGGATGGGGCTGAGTGCATCCCCACCTTTGGGGCAGGTGAGCCTTGGTCCCAGGTAAGGAAGAGGGATGGGTAGTGGTGGAAACTAGTCCCAACGCACGCAAGGCCAGCTTCCCCCCCCCCCTTAGCATCTTCCCTCAGCACACACACCCATCGGTGATGGTGGCAACGTAGGAATGACCACCCCCTGTTGGGGGTGGGGGGAGCCCCTTCTCCAAGAGGAGGCACCCACTTCCTTCCTGGCCCGCAGACCTCAACGATGTCCGGGGATTCCTCATTGGGGACCACAGCGAAATGTTCAACCGAGAGGCAGACCTGATTGCCCAGGTGAGCGGGGGGGGGGGACCTGCTTCTCTCACTCTGGCCTAGCTCCTTGCCTGGAGTGGAGGCCGGGAAACAAGCATTGCCCCAAAAAGGAAAGGAGCAAGCTGCCCACCCCCTCCCCCACCCCCACCCCCACCCCTGGGGTTGCTGGGCGGGAGTGGCAAGCAGAGGAAAGCAAAAAAAAAAAAAGTCTTCTGCTTCTATACCGCCCCCATAGCACTCTAAGCAATTTAATTATGCACATGGGGTTGCAATTTAATGATGCAGGCTACACATGGCAGGAAGCCATGGACCGGCCTCCCTCTTTGGTGCCTGTGGCCCTGCCTACCTGGCAGAGAGCTGCTGTTGTCTGAGGGACCCACAGGGATCTCCCCCCCACACACACTCTTTTTTATTATTGTTGTTGTTGCCTGCTAGGGTCCCAAATTTGCTTTCTCTGAGGAAGATTTTGTGAAGAGCATCCTTCCCTCCCTGACTGAGCAGGACACGGTCCTCTTCCTTTTTACCATGGATGGTAAGGACCTCAGAGGAAACCAGCACAAAGGAGGGAGAGGGGCTGAGAGGGGAGAGATGGACAAGGGACCCCCACCCACCCCACACACATTGCACCACGGAAGGTGTGTGTGTCCTAGGCTGCCTCTTGCAGGGCTTCTTTGAAAGCACAGGGGGGCTGTGCAGCACGGAGAGCCCCTTCTCCACAGTCTCCCTCTAGAGCAGTGTTGGCAAACCTATAGCACGGGTGCCAAAGGTGGCACTTGGAGCCTTTTGTGTGGGCACCTGACACCACACCACCCCTTCACAGCCACCTGTATTCCGGTTAAATGGCTGTATTGGCACTTTGCGAAAAATTAGTGGGTTTTGAATCGCTGTTTGGGCACTCGCTCTCTAAAAGGTTTACCACCACTGCTCTAGACCCTCAGACGGCTCCTGCTGACTGGGCTGCAGGGACCCCTCACCTAGCACAGCAGCTGCAAGAGGTGGGCCGCAAGGGCCCCTGCTGGCAGCTCATCCACCCTTGAGCCCAACCCCGACAGCCGTGGGAAGTGGGGACCCCCCTCCTCTCATCCGGCTCCCTCCCCCTTGCCCGTAGATGACCTGGTGGAGGTGGAGAAGCTGGCAGTTCAGGTGAAGGAAAGAACCTCCAACATCTATGCCCTGTCTCACGCTACGGTGGGCCAGTACTTGCCGGTAGGTGGCCAAGTGTGTGTGTGTGTGTGTTTGTGTGTGCGCACATCAGGGAGTCCTAGCCTGGAGGCACAGGACATCCCTGATCCCTCTTATGCCAGGGGAGTCCAGGCGGGGAAGAGCAGCCCTGATTCTCTCCTTCCAGATGGGAAGTCACTCTCCATCTGTGGCTATGTTTGTCCAAGAAGGAGCATTGCTGCATTTAGGGCCAAACTGCTACTACAGCTTGTTGCTGACCAGTCAGTTCCCACTATACAGCGACGCTAGAAACTGGTGACCTCCCAAACACCCTCCTGTTAACTGCTCACGTCTTACTAATCAGAGGCCGCAGCTCCCATAACTGAGGGTGTTTATACACGACCCCTAAACTCCGGGGCAAATGGCTCCCAGCTCCGGAGCTTAAAAATGTTTACCCACCAGCTCCGGAGTTAACAGGAAATTAAGTGCGACCACGCCCACTTTAGCGCGTCCCAGCGCACCTTTCAAGTACCCGCTCTTTGGAGGTGAAAATTATTTGATCCGGTGTAATGATAGTGAGTGCAGGGCTATCCTTGCTTCTGTTTGTTGTTTTTTTGGCTCCCGCCCCTTTAAGAGCTACTTTTACAGAGACGAGAGGCAGAACGGAGGTGAGCGGCATGCTTTTCTTTCTCTTTTTCTCCCTCCCCTCACGCAGCCAGCAGCCAGGAAGTGCGGAGGGGGTGGGAACGCAGGAAGAGCGACGAACCCCTAAGATCTCTGGTCCAAATTTAAGTGGCCAGCGGATCTTAGGGGTCATGTAAAAAGGCCCTGAGTCACCTGCCCTCGTGCTCGGTTTCCCCCTTTTCCTCCTCCTGCCTTTGATGGTTTCTTGTTTCTCTGGCAAACCAGAGTATCTGCGAAGCTCCTCTGCAGCACCACCTTTCAGACAAACTGGGCCAAAGAATCCTCTAAGGGGCCCTCTAAGGCCACCAAGTGGTCCAAGCCCCTGCTCAAGGCAGGAAGACCAACTGTGGCCCCGTGGATGGAGATTTAACTCTCCAAGAGCCCCCCCTTCCCTCTTCTGCCCCTTTTCTCCTTAAATGGCCCAGAAAGGGTTTCCTTTAGCAAGGAGGTTGATGGGGGAGGGGAAAGAGAGGGCCAAAACTGCACTTTTGGTGGAAGGGAAGAAGAGAAGGAAGGGAGAGATCTCTCGGGGAAAGAAGGTGACCTGGTGCCACCCCACCAAAAAAGGACCCTATATACTTCAGCTTATTCGTCTTGCAGACCTGCATTGCTTAGACTGTTATTTCACATCCTTCCTTGTTCTGAGACTACATTCGTTTCATGATAACATCGCTTGCGATCACGTGGTCTTGTCCCGGTCCTGTCCCTGTTTCCGTTTACCCACAGGCGTGATTGATGGTATTGTGATGACTGTTACTTCACATCCTTGTTTCGTGACATCTGTACTTGCCTGCCTTTGTTCCCCCCCCTTTTTTGGTCCAACCTTCTGTTTTTCCATATTTCGAATCTCCGTAACTTTGCCTTTCATGCGTTAAGCAGCAAAGTTCAAGCTTTTATGCCTTTTATCTCCCTGCGCTGCATTGCTAACACGATAGGGAATGTAATGGCGAATGGTACTTTGCACTCCTGTCACTAGATGGAGAATGTGCACGTTGCGTGACGAGCCTTACTTCATGGGCACTTGTCTCAAAACAAGAACCAAGACGAGAGAATTCCCGAGGTCAGGGATAGGTATGGCTCATCATGCTTAAATCCCAGTTCAGGGGGTGTGGTCGGGACGAACTCCCGCCATCACACAATGGACGTGCAGTAACATTTTTTCGTACCAGTCCCAAGCGGGACGATGAACCACAATGAGGGGGACATGAAGTAACCATCATAGACTTACACCTTGCTCATTTGGCGCACCAGAGATACCTTTCACTTCCAGCAGGCTTTTCCTGAGTGACTGGAGGCCAGACAGGAAGTTTTTTTTTAAAACAGGATGGCTTGTACTTTTTGTTGCTTTTAAATCTGTTTTAGTAATGCTTTTATCTAATAGTTTAAATATACTGTTTATTTAATTCTTTTTAGCTATTTGAATAATTTACTGTTTTTAATCAATCAACCAATCAATGTTTGCTTATTTTTACTGTTTTTAATCAATCAACCAATCAATTTATTTATTTATTTATTTATTTAAATACTTATATCCCGCTCCATCTTCCCAACGGGAACTCTGGGCGGCTAACAACACAAAAGCTAAAAAAGGTAAAAGCTAAAAATAGCAGGCCACCAAGCAAGGGCAGCGGAGGGCAAGATGGCGGCAGACGGTTAGGGGTAGGAAAAGAAAAGAAACTAACTAATAAGGTCACCATGTGCTTCTTTGAAGAGGAAGGTCTTCAGAGCCCTCTTAAAGGCGGGCAGGGACTCCAGCAGGCGCAGCTCAGGAGGCAGATGGTTCCAGAGCGAGGGCCCCACCACACAGCGTTTCCGCGCCTCTCTGGGTGTGGCGATCTCGTGGGTCTGGATCCGGATGCCCTCAGGGAGATGCGCTCCGCCAGGTATCCTGGTCCCAAGCCGTGGAGGGCCTTGAAAACCAAGACCAGGACCTTGAACCTGATCCGGAAAACAACGGGTACTGTTTGATGTTTAATCTACGAGCACCCACCACCAGCCTCATTTTGCACCCGCTTAACCTCCGGACCAGGGTTTGAGGGCATTGCATATCCTCGAGATTTACTGTTTTTAATCTGGGCGATCCTCGGAGAAAAAAGCGGCCCAGACTGCCAACCTGGGCTTCAATGTTTCCAGGACCACGCCCAGATTCCTGGCCCTGTCTTAGGCTTACCCCCAGACTAGGGAGGGGGTACCGAGACGAAGGCACCCCGAAGAACAGAACCTCCGTCTTTTCCGGGTTGAGCTTGAGCCGGTTATCTCTGGTCCATTCCAGAACGGCATCCAGGCACAGATCGAGGGAGCGAACCGCCTCCTCTGCAGACGTAGAAAAGGAGATATAGAGCTGCGTGTCATCAGCGTACTGATGACAGCGAACTCCATATCTCCTGATGACCTCCCCCAGCGGCCTCATATAAACATTGAACAGCCGGGGAGATTGAAGGTCCCTGGGGCACCCCACAAGGGAGAGTCCAAGGAGCCGACAAGACATCCCCCAGCTGTACCCTCTGGGTCCGGCCGCCAAGGAAGGAACGGAGCCAGGCCAAGGCCTGACCACCAATTCCCGCCTCAGCGAGCCGGGCCAGAAGGTTACCGTGGTCGACGGTATCAAAGGCTGCTGAGAGATCAATGAATGTCATTTTGCGTCTTACATGTATATACTACCCCCTTAGTGAAGGTCACTACAATCTTACATAGACCCGACCCCCACCCCACCCTCCACTCAAGACAACCACAGTAACAATAAGTGATCCCGACCAACCCACCAATAATACACGGATGACTAAAGAAGCTAAAGCAAAACTAATAAGTAAAGGCAACCAACCTCAACTACAAAGGTGCCACATGCGTCACAGGCCAAGCAAACTGAAGGGGAGGACGTTGTCAAAGGCTGCCTTGAGAAATTCACCTTTGAGCAGTTTTATAAAGCGACAGAGGGAAGCAGCCTGCCAGATCCCCACAGGCAGCCATTCTGTGGGAGAGATGCCAAACTGTGAAGGGCTTTATAAAGTAATACCTTAGTTTACAAGCATAATCCATTCTGGAAATAAGTTTGTAAACCAAAACACTCATATCAAAGCAAACTTCCCCATAAGAAGTAACAGAAACTCAAATGATTCATTCTGGGGTCCCATAGACCGCATCCTGTACGCACAAGATGGCAAAACTCACGAAAGAAGTTGGCTAGAAGTCTACATCCACACCATGGTTTAGATACCTAAACTCTAACCCTAACAACTGGATTTTACTCTGTGTTTTTAATTTGACAATAAAAAAGTACAATTTGTAGCCCTATACATACTTGACTAGCTGCCCCAGGACTAGAAATGGTTTGAAAAATAAGAAAGAATGTTGAAAACAAATTAATTAAAAATATAAAGAAAAACCAACCCCTATACCTGCACTCTCCTTTGAAAATGTTCCTAGCTGGTGCAAGGGAGACCTCCCTTCCTCTCTCCTCTCCCTGCTTTTGAGGCTGGCCTGAGATGGAACATTCCAGGCAGTCCCCTACAGCCCAGCAGGGAGGAAGAGGGAGAGCTACCATAGACTCTCTTGCAATCATGTGACGTGCCCCAGTGCTCGTACTGCAAGACATTGCTCGTTGATCAAGGCAAAATTTAAGAAGAAATGGTTGCTCATCTTGCAAATCACCTGTAAACAAAGGCACTCATAAACCAAGGTATTACTGCATGTCAAATGTAGCGCCTTGAACCTGTTCAGACAGGCCAGGACCAGGGGTGCACAATCACCTTTCCTCACTCCCATCACTAAACTGGGGGCTGCATTTTGCATCTGCTGTAATCTCCGGACCAGTTTCAAGGGAAGGCCGATGCAGAGAGCATTGCAAGAGTTGATCCTTGAGACTCCCGACATGTGGGCCTATATTGTTGGAGGCCTCCTGTCCAACAGATCGACCTGCCAGAGTGGATGAAGGCCTGCCCTATCCATGGCCAAGATCTGATGCTGCACTGAAAGGGCCAGGGCTGGAGATCTGTCCCCAAGATAGATGGCAACAGTGCTCACATCAGGGAAAGTTCCTCCCAAATAGGCACGCTGGGGGGGAGGAGAGAACCCAGCAAGAAGATATCCATCTTATCCAAGTTCCACCTGTTGGCTTTGGTCCCTTCCAAAATCACAGCCACAAAGGACCCTTGGAGTCAAGGCAGATTGCCCAAGCTGTACCCTCTGGACCTGGCCACCTAGGAAGAGCCAGAACCAGTCAAGAGCTGGACCTCTGATGCTGAACTCTGACAGCCTTCCAGTGCATGAGGATATGCTCATGGCCTCAGCGGCTGCTGAGAGATCAATATTTATTTTATTTATTGTATTTAAAATATGTTTACCCGGCCGTTGTAAGGCGGCTTATAACATGAAGGGCGATCTACAAAGTTGGAGATAATGCACGTACAACAGTTATCAAGAAACATCAAGACCCTATTCAAGGCTAAGAATTATGATTGTGAAGAGGCATCTTACAAGGCAATATTAAAGCTAAGACTAATAAGCAAACAAATAAAAGGGAAAAATGTTGCTCTGAGAGATGGAAAACCAAAAATGAAATAACACAAGTATCTGGAAGTTGAGTCATGGCAACTGGACTTATTTTCTTGTCTGACAGAAACATTTTACTATTCATCTTCAGATTAAACCCTGGTCATTGTCCACCTAAGGAGCCTATTCAGAACAAGGTGAAGTGAAACCTAAGTCAAGTATAAATTAGAGGTCTCCCAACCTTCCTCAGACTGAAGAAGTTACTTGGATGAGCAGCAAACATTTCAATCTAAAAAAACAAAAACATTCAGTTGCCATAACTCAACTTCCAGAGACCTTCACCAAGATGACTGAGACTCTTCGTAGTCAATAACCCAAGTACTACTACAAATTCAGTCCAAGCAGTGAGTAAGGCATAAAAATCCATCTAAAGATCACACAACAGGTCACTCAAGGAAAGTCTGTCTGAAGAGAAAGGTCTTTGCCTGCTTACAGGAGGACAGCAGAGATGGGGCAGTCCTGGTCTCCAGTGGGAGGGAGTTCCAAAGTCTGGGAGCAGCAACAGAGAAGTCCTGTGTTATCATGAGACACATCTATGAAGGGGGACCAACACATTATTTTTCATGATGAAAGCTGCCTTGGGTCTCTTTTTTAGGGTTTAAAGAGCTAGAGCTCAGCATGCATTTAAGTGTGGATCACAAAATGGGTGAACCCGACTGTACTTGAAGCAAGAGGAAGAAGGAGTGGGTGGGGGGATGCAGAGAACAGCTTCTGAGTAACAGAGAGGAGGGACGCTTCCCTTCACCCTGGCTTTCCTTCTGTTGGCAGAAGAGAGGAGCCAACTTGGTGCTGAGTGCTTTGACCTCCCCCTCCTCCCGATGTGTCCGTGGGGTGGGGGTGGGGAGGTCCAGGAAGAGTCAACAGCACCTGAGGGGGCCAAACAGCTGCTGCAGGGGAAGGACTTGGCTTTCTGGGAAGAAGGACAAAATCTGAAACTCTGTCCTGGGCAGGGACAAGACTCCAGGCAGAGAAATCCCACACGCACGAGAAAAACCTCTGCATCAAGGCCATCCAATGGTCTCCTGTGGGTTATCTGCCTGGGATCCTGTGGCCATCAGCAGTGGTGCCCAGGGAAAGCATTCAGCCCCTCCCTCCATATGGGAATTCCCACATAAAAGGTATAAACGCTCAGGCCATTCCTTATGCCAGAAAAGGGTGGGGAGGGGACACGGACCCCTAAGATCCGCTGGCCACTTAAATTCGGACCAGAGATCTTAGGGGTTCCTAGCTCTTCCTCTGTCCCCACCCCCCTCCGCACTTCCTGGTTGCTGGCTGCCTGAGGGAGGGAGAAAAAAGAAAGAAAAGAATGCCCTTACCTCCCGGCAGCATAATACAGATCTCTTAAAAGGGGCGGGGCGCAAAAAAAGAACAAACAGAAGCCAGGAGAGCCCCGCACTCACTATCCTTGCACCGGAACAAATATTTGTCTCATCCAAAAGCAGGTATGAAAATGCAGTTTGGTTGCGCTAATTCAGTCAGCAAAGGCTGGTGGGTAAAATGTCCGCATCTTCAGCCATTTGTGGTTTTATAAACGCCCTTTGCAGGGCCCCTCTTCACAAACAACCCTAAAATATCTTCACGTGTGGTTTTATTGCATGAAAATATCTGACATCTGTTTCCTTTTGGGGGGGGTTGTTTTTGTACTTCAGATAAAAAAGGAAATGTCTCTCCAACATTTTGGGGGCTCTTCTTTCTAATGCCTCCCGCCTGCCTGGACCCAACGGGCTCTATCTGCTCCAACTGGAAGCAGTTGGGAACAGAGGGCAGGGCTGCTCCAGGGGTAGGCTCCGCAGCCTCCTTCCCTCCCCCTCCGAGCCAAAGGAGGGTGTCGCTCAAGAGACCCCAGGAAGGCCTTCCTGCCTCCTGCCACGCTCCAGCCTCCTGTTGCCCCTTCTCCCTCCCCAGGCCTCCCTCAAGAAGCTCTTCCCTTCCATCATCAGCATCACGTGGCCCATCCTGTTTCTCGAATATGAAGGCAACTTCATCCAGGTGAGCCCTTGGGGGGGGGCAGGTGGGCCAAGGGACGGCACTCCCCCCCCCCGCTCCTCCTGTCAAGGCGGATGTGCAGGCGGGGCCCATCGCTCGCTCTGGCTCCCCTCACCGGCATCACCACCGTCTTCTTGGGCTGGGACACACACACACAGACACACACACACAGAGACACACAGAAACCTGCCCCCCCCCTCAAGCAGCGGTCACCGACCGGCTGCTCACCGGCGCTGCCTCTCTACCCTCTAACCCCCCCCCCTTTTTTGGCAGCGATTCCAGAGGGAGCTCAGCACCAAATGGATCCTCAACACGGTCAGCACGGGGGCCCACGTGCTGAAAGGCAAGATCCTGCGCAATTACATGGTGGACCTGCGCGTGAGCAACACTAAGCTCTTCGACAGGGCGCTCGGCATCCTTCAGGTACTGAAGGGGGTTGGAATGCGCAGCCAGAGGGGCCTGATTCGGAGGGGTGGGTGTCCCCGGGGCCAGCCGGAGCAGGGAAGATCCAGGAGTGGGTGGGTGGGTGGGGGGTGGCATCACTCCCAGCCTCCGGCGCCAGTATCCGGGTCTACCCGGAGGGCTGCCGCCGCCGCCCCCAGGCCTTACTTAAAGGGCCTCGCCCCCGCCCAGGACCCCCGGCTCCCTGGCGGCGTAGAACGCCTCGCCGCCCCCACCTTCCAGCCAGCCAGGCAGGCAGGTCGGCGGAGACACCTGGTCGTCGTCCCCCATCCCTCGCTCGCCGCTTCTCCTCCTCCTCCTCCTCCGCAGAGGTTCACGGGGCTCCCGCAGGGCAGGTGTCGGGAGGCGCTCCTGCAGGTCGTCTACCACCCGGAGCCGCTCTCCGAGGAGCTCCGCGCCGCCCCGCTCGGCCAGCACATCGCGCGGGCCACCGACCAGCCTCAGGTCAGAGGAAACCCCCCCAATCTCTTCCCCGCCCCCCAAAAACCCAATCCCCGCCCCACGGGCAGGCGCGCCGCCCGCGATGCCAGCCCGGCCTCCCTTCGCTCTCTCTCTCTCTCTCTCTCTTCCGACGGCCCAGGTCGTGCCCGCCGCCCTGCTCTGCCTGCTGCGCCACTGCTCGGTGCCCGAGGCCCGCGCCCGCCTCGACGCCGCGCCCTTCCTCCGCGCCGCCCTCGACGCCGCCCTGAGCGGCCCCGGACGCAAGCGGGCCGCCGACGCCCGGAGGAGGAGGAGGAGGACGACGACGAGGAGGAGGAGGAGAAGCACACGTAGCCGCCGCCTTCCAGCCCACGGAGGCTGCTCAGCCCGGCGCTCCTCCTCCCCCCCTGCCCGCCCGCTTTCCCAGCCGCCGCGGGGCTCTGGGTGGCCGGGAAAGAGGATGGGGGGCGGCAAGCAGACGCACCCCCTCCGCCCTTCGGCCACGCGCTGGGGGGTGGGGTGGGGCTTGATACCGCCCGCCTCCACGCCCTTGGGAAGGCACCAGCCCCCAACGACCACCCCCCCCCCTGCCGCCGCCGCCGCCGCCGAGGGGAAGCCGGTCTTGGAAGAGGCCTGGACCGGGGCGGCGACACGGGCCCTTCGCGGGGCCCAGCTCGCCCTCCTGCTGGCCCTTCGCAAGAGGCCTGTGCACGCGCCGTCTGTGAGTGGCCCGGCGAAGAGGACCCTCCGCCCGCCAGCTCTGGCTCCTGCAGGGGTGCGCACAGAGGAGGCTCAACCGATGGAGGAGGCGGGCCGGTGCCCTCGAGCCGCAGGAGGAAAGGGGCTGCCGGCTGCATTTGGAGAAACGGGCTGCACTTCGCCAGAGCCAAGGAAATGGCAAATAAAGCGCTCAGAGTCTTCCAGAGGCTGCAGCAGCCTAGTTGTTCTCCTCTGAATGCTCAAAGGCTTCTTGGGTGGGTTGGGGGGTTGTGCTTGGTGGTGTTTGTGCAGCACCTCCCAACACAATCACTGGTAACCCCCCCCCCCGCAAGTTCTTTGCATGGGAGGTGGGAAAGAGGGCCACCCCAATCCCACACAGTCTGGTGGTCACCAAAACCACAAAGCTGGCCTGCCTCCTTTCCCTTTCCTTCTTCCCTTGCTCCCCACCCAGGGCTCCCCTTATGCTGTGAGGAATGGATGTGATTTCTCTCCCCCAGCCCCCCACCGCCGCCAATGCCCATGAGGAAGCAGGAGGACTATGCTGTACTCCCCCCAAAGAAAAAGGATATGATGTCATACTCTCAAGAAATGGCAACCACATAGGACCTGAAGGGGTTTGGCCCTTATTGCCAAACCCTACATCCATGGGGTCATTGTTTGATGATAGTGACCTAAAGCCAGGACCTTGTGGCTCCACCATATTGCAGCCTGGCTTCTTCCTTTTGAGCTGCAAAATCCTGAACAAACAGACACAGAGGCTGCAGAAGTGGCCGAGGCTGTGGTGCTGGCAATAACCCAACGTGAGAAACGTTGCAAGCCTTTCCCGGATTCCAGTGTCAACCCCCGATGGCCTCCTCTCCCAAAGGTTAGGATGCAGCAGTGCAGCATCCTACTCCTAGTGCTGGGGTGTGGGGATGGAGAGAACAAGGGGGATGACAGTACACTTGAGAACCCAAGGTTGCTTACAATCAAGGAATTAAAACAGTTAAAAACATCAAACAACAATAAATAATTAAAACAACAATAAAAACCTTATACTAAAACATCACACTAAAATTGCCATCAGAAGACCCACAATCTAAATTGTATCAATTAAAAAACTCTAGTGGAAGAGAAAAATGCCACGGTCAGGGCATGCTCTGGACAGGACAGGGAGGGGGACAAATATGCAGAGCCTCCCCTTCCCTCCCGGACATCCCTGCCCCCTCAAGTCCAAAGCAATCTGCCCAGCCTGTGATGCGTGATTTGTCTGCTCCTTTGTCCCTTTGCCTGGTGTGTTGTTACACAAAGGGCGGGTTGTGGGAGGAGGGGCAAGGAAGAGAAGGCCAAAGCGGCCCTGTGTCCCTGTTGGGGGGGGGTGGAGGAGGGACAGCAGACTCTCCGAGGAAGTTCTTGTACGGAGAAGGCCAGTCCTGGTTTTGGATGGCAGCTGGCTGGAAGGCAGGAAGCAAGGGACATGGTGACTCACAGTGACACCCACGCCCCTACCGTGGTGCAAACCGGAAGTTCAGCGGTGGCTCCCCGCCTCCCCTCCCCTCCCTCTCCCCCTCCTCACCAGGCAACAGGGAAACACACAAACACAGAGGCCTTTCTGCGGGTTCTCCTGACTGCCACGGAAGTCTGCCTGCAGGTAGGCACTGAGCCCTGGGTTGGGGTCTGGCAGTCCAGCCAGTAATCAGTCTGCTGCATTTTGGACCCGTTGAAGTTTCCTGAGACTTTTCATCAGAAGTCCCACATAGAGCGCATTACAGTAGTCCATTTGGGACGTCACTAGGGCATGTGTCACCGTGGCTAGAGCAGGTTTCTCAAGGAAGGGGCATAACGGGCATAGTTTTAATTGTGCAAATGCCCTCCTGGCCACAGCTATGACCTGGGCATCTCTAGGCTCAAGGATGAGTCCAGGAGCACCCCCAAGCTACACACCTCTTTTTTTAATTGGAGGGTGATCCCATCCAGTATAGGTTGCCTCCCTATCCCTTGTTCTCCTTTTTGACTGACCAGCAGCACCTCTGTCTTGTCCGGGTTTAATTTCAATTTGTTTGTCCTCATCCAGTTCATTATTGAAGCTAAACACTCGTGTAAAGTCAAAATAGCATCTCCCTTAGAATCTGGAGGTAACAAGAGGTATAGTTGGATGTCACTGGCATACTGGTGGCACTTAACCCCAAAACTCCAGATCATCTCCTCCAGTGGTTTCATATAGATGTTAAATAAAACAGGAGACAGGACAGAACCCTGGGTGACTCTACAGGTCAGCAGTCATGGTGTCGAACATGAATCACCTAACACCACTTTCTGTGTTCTTTCCTGCAGGAAGGAATGAAGCTACTTTAACGCAGTGCCCCCAATTCCCATTTCAGAGAGATGAGTCACTTAACACCACCATCAGGAGATGCCATGGTCTATGTAGTGTCAAAAGCAGCTGAAATGTCTAGCAAAAACAAAAGGGACACAGATCCCCTATCAATTTCCCTGCGTAAAGTCATCTACTAATGCAACCAGTGCCATCTCAGTCCCATAGCCAGGGCTGAAGCTAGATTGAAATGGATTCAAGTAGTTTATCTCATCCAGAAACCTCTGGAGCTGCAAGACCACAACCCACTATAGGAATTTCCCCAAGAATAGGATATTCAATACTGGTCGGTAATTGTTCAGTATAGTTTGATCTAAGGAGGGCTTTTTAAACAGTTTTACTGTTGCCTCCTTTAAGCATGCCGGAATCCTGCCCTGTTGTAAGGAGGCATTCACTACTGTTACTAACCACTCTGCCATACCTTCTCTGGCAGCTTTTATGATCCATGAGGGGCAAGGATCCATCAGATATATGGTGGCCCTCATCTCTCCAAGGTTCCTGACCACATCATCTGGCTGTAGGAAATGAAAGTCATCCATTTAATACAGGACAGTGTAAGTGATGTCACCAAATAATAAACCTGCACAGTATGGCCTGCACTGAAGGTGGGCCAGTTGACCCCTAAGGTCCCCTCCTGCCACATGAGTAGCTGAAGTGACTTCCTCTCCCCCTCCTCCCAGGTCTTAGTGCCCACCAAATGTCAGGGGAAGAAGAAAGGGCAGCCACGCAGGACAGTGCTGACAGTGACCATGACTGCTGCAACAAGTATGGAGGGGCCCTTGGAGGATGGGGGCACAGGGCTGCCTCTGCAAGAGCAGTACGAGCACATCTGCCGGGACCTGGAGAGCTTGAGGCTCCGGAGGGGGCAACTACAGGCACAGCACCACTTCCTCCAGCAGGAGGCGCAAGAGCTTCACATGCAGAGCCAAGAATTCCTGGGCTACTTGGGCAAGCAGGCCCAGCGGCGCCAGGATCAGGTGGTCTCCCTGAGCGAGCAGAACCAGGCGTTACTGCGGGAGACCCAGCGGCAGCACTGGGAGCTCCTTGCCTGCGGGCAGGAACAGGAGGCAGCCCTGCGCAAAGAACTGTTACAGAAAGAGGCTGAGCTGACCCACCTGACTTCAGAGCTGGAGGGGTTGCGCTGGGTCCAGGACCTGCAGAAGGCACAAGCACGCCACATCAGAGAGCTACAGCAGGAGCTGGCTGCTGCCCGGAAACAACACCTGGAGCAGCTGCAGGTCACCAAGACACGTTTCCTTCGGGAGAAGGCTACCTGTGAACGGGAGGTACAGCAGCGGGCAGAGCACTGGGTGCAGGAGGCCCAGGGGGCTGTTTCCCGGTGCCTCCAGGAACACAGCCAGGCCATTCGGCAACAGAACCAAGAGCTGAGGCGGGAGCTGTATCAGCTGGTCCAACGAGTGCAGGAGCTCCAGGCGTACAAGTGTCATTTGCAGCAAAAAGTCCAATGTTTGCACCAGGAACATGGCTGCTTGCAGGACCTAATACCCTTGCGCCACAGGGCAGGTGGGATGGCAGGTGGTGATGGCCCAGACAAGGAATCCCTGGCAGGAAGTCCAATGAATCCGAAAGGTGGGAAGATTTGCTAGACCCTCCAGCTCAACCCTAAGGCTTGGCTGTTGCATTTCTCTCTCACACACATGGATCCACTCTGAAGCACAGGGAGCAGAATTGGTGCTGAGGCAATCCAGGATCAACAAAACCAATCCAGGGGCTAGAAGTGACCAGTGGATAACTATCACAAGGCTTGGGCTGCGGATCAGGGAGAAATGCTCTACTCTTGGAGGAACTGGGTGACAGCCCTGCACCATGGATCTGAAGTCATCCAAGGAGATGTGGGGTGGGGAGTTTCCCAACAGGTGTTCTGGGCCTTTAGGAGGCACTGGGTACCCTGTTGTGCTTGCTAAGCAAGCAAGCAGTCCTTAGAATCATCCACAGACTGAAGGCTCACTACTGGTGTTAGTTACACCATTGGGACCTCGGAAGCTCATGGCAAGGTGCCATCAAATTGTTTCAAGCATGGGGGTTTTGGTTCCGGCTACAGCGTGGTGAGACAACTGGATAAGTGCTCCAGGTTATCAAGTTGAATTCCTCCAGATAAAGGGACCTTAATAAGGGTAAATTTCCTTGGAGGGGAACTATCACTGTAGACCATGAAGGGAGTAGTGGCAAACTTTGTGGAAGCAAGAAAATGCTTCATTTCCCACTGGAGGAAGACCTTCGCTATGGCAAAGGTGGAGCTGCTAGTGCTGGACATTAAAGCTGTAAATAGTTGGCATGTTGTGAGTCGAATGGTTCTGTCTCTTTCTACGCAAAGCTTCTCCTTGGTACCTGGAAACTCTTTCCTTCAAACAAGCACTAACCCCCCCCCCTCTGAGGAACCAGGTTTTAACAAAGAAGGGGTGAATGTTTTCAAAAGAAGCACAGAAGAAGTGATTGTTTTCACATTATTTCATGAACTTGCCTTTCCGCCTATTATTCTCTTCTTGTGGAAAAATATTTTATGCCTTTGCTGCTCTTTATATGTGGTGGATTTAAAGACAAAATTTAAAGGAAATTGCCTTATGCCTCTGTGCTTTCTGTACATTGAATTTAAAGATGCAACTGTAAGAGCAGCATTGGGGAAGTTGTTTTTTCAAAAAAATTTCTGATATTGGAGTAACCGCATGTTTTGAAAACAACGCTTGAAGGCTATTCCTCACTGCTTTGGCTTCAATCTAGTCTAGTTGTTTTCCTCTGTACCTCTTTTTTGAAACTTAGTTGCAGAAACTATTACAAGCAATACTAACCCTTTCTTGTGAGTTATAAAACACGATTGATTGGGAGAACATATCAGATGAAGATTTTGCCAACATAATTATATCCGGTTTGCAAAATAGTATAGATATCTACACAGACTTAATCTCTGATGAAGTCACAGAGGCAAAACAGATAACTCAAGATGGAGTGGTGGATAACACTGGGTCTCTAGAAAAAACTGAAATTACTTCCGATCAGGAGATTGAGCTAAAACAGACCGCTGATCTTAATCTACAGCCAAATTCACAAAATATGATAAACACATCCACTGAAATCAGCTCAGATCCAGAGTTTAAACCAGAACAAAGTGTGGATCTCAACAAGATGACAAACATGACAAGAATGGTGCAGGCTAAACCCTTAGATGTGCCAAGTCCATAGAATATGATAAATGCATCTGTCTTACTTAATATGGGTGCCAAAAAGAGGAAAATTTGGAACTTTTTCAGTAGCAGAGCAACCATCAAGAGTACTATCAAGATAACACAACAACCCATGAAGATAAAGGATTTGACAGGGGGCAACAATCTGTGAAGATTAGGGGCTTTGCAGGAAAAAGGAAAATTGACAAAAAGAATTTCTGGCTTAGTGAATCTTACATTAAAAATATTTTCTGAATTCTGATTGTCTAAGGCCACTAGTTAATTGGTATGATATGGGAAACGGAAAATGAAAATGTGAAGATAAACCTGATATATAAATAAATGGTAATCTGTTAGATTTTTAAAAGAATAGAGCCAGTTAAGTAAAGACAAGAACTTTTACGCATAAAGTGAAACATATAGACCAGGTGGTAGCTCTCTTATAATATCCAATAAAGTATTAACTTGAATTAGTGATGATTGCTGAAATTAGGCATTTTTTGGAAGAATGGGTAAATATAATGTGGATTTTATATATATATAAAATATAGGCATTTTTTAGTTAGTTAGCCAAATCTATCCTAAAGTGCTTAGCATTGAAGAGCTAAACAGCGAGTTTGAATAGATTGTTGAGATTAGATAGGCTATATTCTTTGTATTAAAACAGATGTAAGTAAAGATAGTTAGAACAGGGATGAAAGAATAAGGAAACTAAGTGTGAACATATGCTCATTTAAGCTGGGAAGGGAGATATGAATTATATTGGGCTCAAATATTAGGAAAAACTGTGATTGAATTGGTAACATGACTGGAGACAATTTAGTGTAGAAAATAAATAAAAATGTAAAAAAAGTTGTTTCAAGCTTGCCACAGTCTAATGACTTCATGGCTTCCAACAGGCCAGTCATTAATCTTATTTCATAAGAACAACAGCGTTTTCCATGCTGGTTCCGTGCATTCCCTCATAATGGATTATTATTATTATTATTATTATTATTATTATTATTATTATTTTGCATATTCTTATTAGCTTTATGTTGTATGGTGCTTCTTCTAATTCTCTGTTCTTAACTTGAATATGTTTTGAATGTTCTGGGCTGTATATTGTCCCCCATTATTGTAAGATACCTTGGGGTCCTTTTCCAAGTAGAAAGGCAGGGTAAAAATATTCAAAATAAAATAAATAGTGGTATTGTTGGGAGTTTATCCAGTTTAGATTTCCACCCACCCATGCTGGCATTTTGTCCAATTTCAATACTTCTGTAGGCAGATGATGCTGTGCTTTTGTCAACCTCGTGTGTTGGGTTTAGAAGGTTTCTGAGATCTTTCTCTTCATACTGTACTCAAGAATGTTTAGAAATCAATTAAACTAAAACCAAAATAATGGTTTTTGGTAGGAGGAGAATTAAGCATAAATGGTCCCTTAATGGTCAGCCAATTGAACAGGTCCAGCAGTACAAGTACCTAAGTATAACATTCCAGTCATCCGGTGCTTGGTCCATGCATATAAACTGTGCTACAACAAGAGTTCAAGGAAATATTAAAGCCATAAGCAGGTTCTTCAATTCAATTGGGGGAAACATGTTCCCTCAACTTTAAAAGCTTTTAGGGCTAAAATCATTACCCAAATGCTTTATGGCTCACAGTTTTTTGATTATGATGATTTGAGACCTTTGGAGACCATTCAAACAAGTTTTGTAAGAGCCATTTTGGGCGTTCCTACATGTGTCTTCAACACATCACTTCGCCTAGATGCTAGGCTTATTCCCATTGAAGCACGAGCCAAATTTCTTATGATTAAGTTTTGGTTTAATCTTATTTTCCTTTCAGAGGGTTTAACTCCCTTGCTTCTGTCAGACACCTTCCAGTCTGAATGGGGAAAAAACAAATAATAAAAGAGATAAATAACTTAAGGATATTCGCCTTGTACCTTCCAAGCATTGGGTTTTTGTAAAGCCATGAATGAGGTAAAAATACAAATTAGAGATACTGTATAAATTACAGAATCATGTTGCCCAGATGGGGAAATTGGAATTTCTTAAGGAATCTGCATTTATTGTCTCCCCATATCTGGATAGGCTCATATCTCCTACTTCTAGGAGGGCCTTTACTCTGGCTAGATTAAATGTCCTTCCCTCTGTCTAAGCTACTGGAGGGGAGTTTTCAAGGTTTACCTTTATCAGATCCAATTTGCCCATGCACCAATTGGAAACTGTAGAACATGTGCTTTTATTCTGCACCTACTATCAAGATCTACGCAAGGAACTCATCTTCTGAATTATAGGCAAATTTCCTCCGAGGTCTATAGAAATCCATGTGCATTTGTGCCCTGTGGCGCAGTGGTTAAGTGCCTGTCCTGCAGGTAAAACTGTGCTCACAACCTGGGGTTCAATCCCAGGTAGCAGGCTCATGGTTGACTCAGCCTTCCATCCTTCTGAGGTCGGTAAAAGGAGTACCCAGCTTGCTGGGGGGGAGGGCAATGTGTAGCCTGCATACTGTAATTAAAACGGTAAACTGCCCAGAGACTACTTGAAGTGATATGGGACAGTATATAAGCAGGAACACTTTGCTTTTTACTTTTGCTTTTGCTTTTTTCTGGTAACACTTACCAGATAACCAGGCAAGTTGCCAAATTCTGTGCTGTAGCAATAAGGGTTTATAAACAAATTTTAAATAGAAAGAAACAGTATTTTATCATAGCTGATGACTGCTTTTATTGTAGCTCAGGGGTCCTCAAAGTTTTCAAACAGCGGGCCGGTTCACCACGTCCCAGACACCACTGGGGGCCGGACCACAGTGGGTGGGGGGAGCAGGGGACTGTCCTTTTGAATTAGCCAGCATGCTGATCTTCAGAGTTTGGGGGAGTGGGAATTTAGCCCAATTGAACTTTATGAGCAGCTGCAGAGGCTGGCTTGTAATAGGGGGTAGGTGGGGGGTTGCTGGTCCCGGGGATTCAGGATGTGCATCTGGCCCTGGGGCCTTAGGTTGAGGACCCCTGTTGTAGCTGATGACTGCTTTTATTCTGGACCAGAGTTAATTTTAATTGTATTTATGATGTATCGTGTAATAAGGCTTGATTCATGTATTGCCTATTGGAATGCATATTTGATTGTTCTTATTTTTACCATTTTATTCTTCTTTCTTTTTTTTTGTCTTTGACCATAAATATTTAATAAATAAAATAAAAAATAATAATACGGATTCAGCTGCAGTTTGGGGCTTGTTCCTGGATTTGTCTCTGAGAAGGGATGCTCAGGTGTCGACAGGAATGCCTTTGTACAACCAGACTTCATGCGCCAGCTGCCCCCCTCCCCCATTCCTGAACTGGGCTGGGCTGGCCAAGGTAACACATGCCTTTGTTACATCCCAGCTGGGTTACTATAACACACTGTACTTGGGGCTACCTATGGAAAGGGTCCAGAAACGTCAACAGGTTCAACATGTTGCAACCAGATAGCTAACTGGAGTTGGTCATAGAGATCACATGCCACCACCACCACCACCACCACCACCACCACTACAGTACTTGGTTACAGCAGCTTCACTGGCTACAAATCAGTTCCCTGGGGAATAATTCCAAGTGCTGGTTTTAACCTAATGGCTTGGGTCCAAACTATCTCAATGTCACCCTGCCTGGTTGTTGATAATCTGGGGTGGGGGTGGGGGAGGGCTTTCTCTTAGTCCCACCACCTTCACAGGTGCTTTTACTGATGCTGGGTCTGGTACTGAGAGGATCTGTCTTCCATTGTATGGAGCTATAGCTGCTTTGATGTTCCCATGATTCAGAAGAAGACAAAAAGAAAAGACATTGGCCTTCAAGCAAGGTATCCCACAATGACTGTCTAAGGCGGTAACTTCATGTCCCTCTCATCGCTGTTTGCCATCCCGCTTGGGACTGGTACGACGAAATGTTACCGCACGGGAGTTCGTCCCAACCACGTTCCCTGAACTGGGATTTAAGCGTGATGAGCCATACCTCTCCCTGGCCTTGGGAATCAGCTTATCTCAGTTCTCGTTTCGAGATGAGAGCCAGTTAAGTAAGGCTCGTTGCAGAATGAATGCATTCTCCATCTAGTGGCAGGAGTGTGAAGTGCCATTTGCCATTACATTCCCTATGGCATTAGCAATGTAGTGCACAGAGATAAAGACATAAAACCTCAAACTTTGCTTTTTAACGCATGGAAGGCAAAGTTATGGAGATTCGAAATATTGAAAAATGGAAGGTTGGACAAAAAAAAGGGCAAACGAAGGCAGGGAAGTACAGATGTTATCACGAAACAAGGACATGCAGTAACAGTTGTCACAATACCATCAATCACGCCCATGGGTACATGGAAACAGGGACAGAACTGGGACAAGACCATGTGACCATGAACAACATTATCACACAACAAATGTCATCTCAGAATGAGGAAGGACGTGAAGTAACTGTCTAAGAGGGGAGTTAAAATGGGATGGTTGGTCTTTTTGTTTTCAAATCTGTTTTAATATTGATTTCATCTAACATGCTATTTAATTCCTTTATAATAATTGTATAAACTACTGTTTGCAGCTTTAAAATGTTGTCTTTGTAATGATGCTAGCTGCCTTGAGCCCCTTTTCTTAGGGGAAAAAGGCAAAGTCAAAATATTTTAAATAAATGAAGTCTGCAATTTTATTTTCAACACTGCTTTGCATCAGCTCTGTGAAGCCTCATCCCATAGGCCTTTGCTTCTATCTTTCCTGGTTGCCTTGGCAGAGTCCCTTAAGGACTGTCCAAGTGCACCTTGAATGGGAAAGCCTTGGGCACTCATCTCTTTTCTAGCCATAAAAAAGGCGGATGGCATCTGTATCCCCTCCAACCGCAGTGATTTTTGGCCAGCAGAATTCAAGGATCAAACCCATCACTCTGTTATGGGTTGAAGCAGATACTCCTGCACGTGCCTAGGGACTCCCCAGCGCTGATGCAGGAGCTTTTCTCGCAGGTGAAATTCAAAGTAACGTTTCCTGCTATCCACAAGACGCACTTTTCTGCCTTCCTCTTGTGATTCTGCCCCTGAGTGGTTCAGGGATCTTTCCATTGACTCAGGAAAATGGCCAGCCTCCCCCTTGAGAGTTGCCCTGGACCCAGTCCAAGTCAGCTGGGGCCTCCAGAAGGGGTTTTCCAGGATGTCTGTGTTGTGGGGCTCCCAGGTGACCTCTTGGCTGACAGCACATGACAGTGGGCCGACAGGACCAGGGCTTTCTTGGTGGACACGCCTCAGGCCCGTCTCCTCTAGTGGTGACCACAGCTGCCCTGGGGACAGCATCCGAGCGCCCGGCAAAGTCCTTTCTTGGAATTCAGTTGCGTCTGCCTGCTTCTGCCCCCTCCCCAGCCATTCTGTAAGCTGAAGGGCCCTGGGTCCCACTTGTTCAAAAGCTGGTTTTGTTTGCACATTAAATGCCACGGCAGCTCTCGCAGGTGTTCTGGAGATCCTCATTTTTGCAGGTACAAAGGTCATCCTGTGGGTCCCACGGTGGCTGGTTTGCAGCAGCCATCCCAGGGCATCGGTGGTCTCAGAGATCTTCTGGGGAGCAACCTCTAGCTTCTGGAGAGGCATCTTCATGACTGTGGCTGGCCTCCTCTGCAGAGAAGTGGCTTTTGCCAGAGGAAGGGTCCCTGAAGAAGAGCCTTCAAGGGTCACGCAGAGCACATGGCTGCAAGGCTCTTGCCTGTCCCAGTCCTGGGGGTTCAGTCCAGAAAGGCCCTCTTCCTCAGGTGTGCTCCAGGGCTCATGCAGTGGGGCCGACTGCGTGCTGTCTGGAGGTGAACACGGTGAGCAAGATGGTTCGGAGGCAGACAAACCTTTCTGGGGACAGCTCTCACCCAGCTGCTGGACCAGATGGAAGGGCCCGCTGTCCAGAGGAGAAGGCTCCTCGGCCAGTCCTGTGCCAGGAATGGCCTTCGGAAAGCTCTGGCTGCCATCAGCCACCCTCGTCCAGATGCCAAGGGGAGTCCGAGTTGCAGCCGGGCCGGGCTCTCTTCTGTCACTCCAGCCACTCGGGGCAGCAGCAGGCCTTCCCGGCTGAGCTGAAGGGACGACGAGGGATGGCTCAGAGGGAAGGGGCCCCTGGAGAGCCCTCTGGATCCTCTCTGGAAGACCCCACTTGTGGTGCACCATTTTCTCTCTCAGGTGGTGTTCAAGGGCCTGTTGGCGCTCGGCTTTGAAGAGGGGCCTCTGATGGTCCGTGGCCTCTTGTGGGGCAGTGCAGGCCAGGAACCCAGGAAGGGCTGGGACAGACTGCTCCAGGGAGCGACGGACGAGGTGGGGCAACCTCCACAGCAGCTGCAGCCTCTTCCTCTGGATGTGTGTGTCCAGACGCCCCTTGGTTTCCTGGTGAAGCAGGAGAGGGTCCAGGAGGGGCGACTCCACCACTGCGCCACTGCCCCGGCTCAGAGGAGGAGAGCGGGGCAAGTGGGTGGGCTCCTGCTTCTCCGTGGCAAAGTGCTGGACAGCAACACTGGGGTGCTGCATCTCCTCTCCTCCAGTACCTGGGGAGACACAAAGATCCTGGATCCCGCGGTACTTGCGTCAGTCGGGACACACGAGGTGGGGGAGGCTTTGGCCTAGTGTGGGATGCCACAGGCCACACTTCCAAACAGTTCCACCAAAGAGTGAAGATGTGTCTAGCTGTTGGGATAGGTGGGAAGGAGAGCTGGGGCTAGACCTCGGACGTCCTCTGGAGCAGCCACAAGAGCCTGTGTGTGTGTTGTGTCAGCACACGGTGCCAACATGGCACCCAGGCCCTTCCGTCCTGCCTGCCCATTCAAGCAGCGGAACAGACCAATCTGTTCCAATCTGTTTGCCTTGTTGCATTGTGAGGTCAGCACCAAGTCGCACAGGCCTCAGCAGGAAGGCGGGTGGATCCCTGCTCTGATCACTTTGCCTGAGCCCTGATGGCAAACTCCCCCCTTCACTTGAGGAAAGGTACACGGCGGCTGGGCTGGCAAGACAAGGCGCCACCAAAGACCCTTCAGATCTAGGAGCCAGACTAGATGCCTCCTGAGGGGCCCTTCCTGCTCATCACTTCAATGATCTTGGAAAGTCTGAGTAAGAACAAAAGCCAGGAATGTGTCTTCTCTGGGAAACATTTGGTACCCATAAAATCCTTTCGGGTGTGTTAACGGGGCTTCCCCCGTAACTGACTCACCAGCTGTCCTAGGCAGGAAGCCCACCAGCAGGCCATGGTGTGGCCTCCCACTGCTCACCCTCCTTGACAACCAATGGAACGAGTGCACTGCCTCTGCCTCTGGATGGGATCACCAGCTATCATGGCTCCTGCCAACGGGTGAGCTTTGTCTAACACCCTTCCAAAGCCCCACAAAGACACAAGCCACCTGTTCCCTCCCAGCGTTTTCTGTCGGGTTTGGGGGGCCAGCTTTTTGGATCCTGAAACGCCACATTGCTCGATGAACTGCATCTTCAGGTTGCAGGCCAACAATCTGCATGACTTTACTGGGTATAAATATTTTAAGCAGACAATAATTGCCCCTGGCACAATGCTTTTGTGCCCTTTGTCAGCGTTGGCAATTATTTGGCATGGGTGCCTTTAAAAATGGCAAATACGAACAGTAGGGAAGGATAAGACTGGCCAATAACTGGAAAGGAACGTTGAGGACGGACACAACAAATGGAGAAACCCAGAGTGGAGGCAACCTGGAAGATAGACTACACCTCAATCGCAACAAAGCTCTGCCAGGTGCTGGACTCAGGAGTCGCTGGGGAGGCTCTTGCTTCAAGTGACAGCAGGTCAGAAGGGCAATCACAGACAGCATCAAGGTGCTGTGTGTCCCAATTCCAACTAGACCCACCGCCTCGGGAACAGTTTTACCACTCCCCAGCCACCACTATGTTTCAATGGACAAGCAGGGATTTGAATCCAGGGCTCAGCGAGTCCTGCTCTGATGTGCTAGGTTGGTCCTTTCCAGTAAAAGCCTAGAGAGCATGTGTTGTGCCCAGGTTTTCAGACATTTAAAGCTCTAGCCTGATCCCGCTTCCCTGAGATGAGACAAAACTGGGTGCAATAAGGGTGGTTACAGGCCATTACCATTCACCCCCAATGAACAGGCAACTGCTCAGATAAGACCGAACTGGATTTGGCTGAGACTATTCAGTTTAGAAGAGGAAAAACCTTTAAGAGTATTAAAATAGAGATGAAAAGAAATTTACAGTCACAAACAGAACAAGACATAAGGTTAATGCAGAGCATAAGAAACAGGTATGGATAAGATAATAAAGACAGAGTATCAAGCTGTGTGTGTGTGTGTGTATAATACAGAGTATCAAGCTGTGTGTGTGTGTGTGTGCGCGCGCACACGCACACACACACAGAGACAGCTTGATACTCTGTCTTTATTATATATATATATATATATGGTCATCAGGAGAGGCCTTTCTCTCCATTCCAGCATTCTCACAGGTACGCCATGTGGGAACCTATGAAAGGGCCTTCTTGGCTTCTTGCCCAGACTCTGGAACTCCCTCCCACTAGAGGCCAGGAGTGCCCCATCTCTGATGTCTTTCCAGAAACATGCAAGGACCTTTCTCTTCAGACAAGCTTTTCCTGAATGATGGACTACCTATTATGCGTCTTTCTTATGAATCTATAGGATCACTTAGACTTTGTGTTTATAACCACTTATAACCTTGTGTGATTATGTTGACACTTGTTTTCAATGTTTGTTTCCATCACTCATAACTTGACATGAAATCTTACTCTCGTTCTAACTGCTCACGTTCTTTTATAGCTTTAATGTAATATCATTTTAATGCTCTAAGACAGGGGTGTCCAAACTTTTTGCAAGGAGGGCCAGACTTGGTGAGGTGAAAATGTGTTGGGGCCGACCATTCAGCTGCATTTGGCCCCCGGGCTGGACTTTGCACAAGCCTCTAAGACATGCAAGGAAGTGGGGAGGACACTGCAGCAACACAGCCAGGGGCAGGTAGGCTGGGCAGGTGGCTGGGGGGGGATGGACAGAGGCATTTGGCCCCCGAGCCTGACTTTGGGCATGCCTGCTCTAAGAGGTTCCTCAATTCCCTGTTTTCAATACTTGAACATGTCTTAATTGTACTGAACCGTATATTATCCCTCATTACTGTAAGCTGCCTCTCCTTTTCCAAGGAGAAAGGCGGGGCAAAAATACTCTAAAATAATGAAATAAATATGGTTCTACTTCCAATCCTTGTATTATTGATGTCATCTAATATTCTAATTTTCTGAGATTGTGAATTTGGGGTTTTCATAAGCTGTACGTCACAATCATCACAACTATACCAAAATAAGTCTTGACATATCTCACTTAGCATTTAATGAGTCTATCTCATGGTTCCACCTTTTGAGTTGACTTACTGAAATGAATGAACATTTGCATGATATTCTAATTTTTCGAGTTTTACCTGTATATATAGAGTTGTAAGAGACCTCAAAAGCCATCTACTCCAACCCCTGCCATGCAGGAACCCCCATCACAGTACCCACGACAGATGGCCATCCAGCTTCTGCTTAAAAAACCTCCAAAGGAGACTCCACCACCCTCCTTTGGGGCAGCATCTTCCACTTATGCCGAACAGCTCTAACCATCATGAAGTTCTTCCTAACGCTTAAATTGAATTTCTTTTCCTGTAGGCAAGTACAGGAATATATATACATATAGATTTTATATATCTGTAAATAGACTATTATAAAAAGTCAATATCTTGTTTCTGAATTTCTTCACTGACAGCCAAGGAAGCTGAGCCATCTGAACTGTCTGCACAATTCTGACGAGAGGATTAAACAATAAAGACAATCAACACAACTCACTTGCAACTAGAAGCTAAAGAGGAAGAGTCACATATCGCTGAACAATCTAGGGAAGAATCTCCCTAGCAGTGTTCAGTCCCTGTGTCGCCCAGGGAGGGAGGGGTCTTTATGTCGCTCAAGTGAGAAGAGACGTGGCCCAACCCTTCCTTGCTCAGCCCAGGAACCTTCTGATCCCCATTTCCAAAAGAGGTCCAAACCAAGCTGGTTTGGCCTGGCCTTTGTTCCAGCCCTCTGGAAAGGCAACAAATGAAACAACAAAACCAATTTCTCAGGGCTGCACAAAATATTGTCGTCCACTGATGAAAGCAGAAGCCTGAACAGTTCCTAAAGAGAGTGGAGGAAAGAGGAAGACCAAATATCAGCTGGAATGACAGGCTAAATGAAGCCACAGCCTTGCGTTTACAACAGCTGGGGGGGGGGCTTCCAAGGAAGGAACCTTTCCAAGGGGATTGTTCACAGGGTTGCAGGAAGCCATAGGAACGTGACTGCCCAGAACCTCACATTCCTGTGCCAGAAGGTTGCTGTATTATTTGGGGAGGCTGCATTAGCAATGCCTTTTGCTGGATACACTTCACTGCCTGGGATGTGACGCATAAGATAACCCATCAAAGATGAGTTGTTCTGCTGGTAGCATGAGCTGACATTAGGGATAGGGGGAACAACAGAAGATTAATAGACAGAGGAATAAAACAGTTGCCTGCTGATACCCAAGAGCTCCTTGTATGGCCACAGAATCTGTGGTTTGAGCTGCTCTCCTCAGCATAGCCCCAGCCAGCATACAAAGGGCTGGATGAGACTTCTGCCCACGCTCGGATCCTGTACATGTGTGTCCCAGCCACTGGGCCAGGTGCACAGAGCGCAGCTGCTGGGCTTTGAACAAGGGAGGCCGGCCAGGAAGGGAGGGGGACACAGTGAGAACAGAAATTCTTTGCACGAACCATCCTTTCTCAGCATGACCTACCCAGCAGAATACTCCTTCAACCTTTTGCTGGTATCTAAATAAGGCCTGGATTGAGGGATGTGGGATGTGAACGTTCCACACGCAGAGAAGACTCAAGGGAATCAAGGAGAGCACTGCATATCATGATCATATATTTGGCAAGATGTTGCACTTCCTTACTGCTCATGGTGCCAACACTGTGCCGGGAACTTGTCTGTCAAAGAGGAAGAAATCAGCCTAGAACTTCTGCTGGCTGGGATGTAGGGCAGCTGTCTGTGCCAGCCTGGTGTCCTGTGACACGCAGCCTCTGCTGCCGTCAACGTGAAGCGGTGTGTTATGAGCATCCCTCTTGGGCAGTTTTTCAGTCACAGGGAGACAGAGGATGACCAGGAGTTGCTTCCCACCCCACATCCACAGGAAGGCCAACAAGGGCTCAGCCATGGACTGTGAGGGAGAAGAGGCAATTCAACTCTTCTGTGAACACCCGTGTCTGTATTTCAGGCAAGGATAGGTCGGGCGGCGGGGGGGGGGGCACTGCTACCGTCGGCCAGACAAGAGCCCCTCTGGCTAAGAGTCCAGCTTGAGCTGCAGAGGAGCAAACCTGAAAGAAAACCCCACCGTTATTGTCCTGATGGCATGGATGGGCTGATCAAGGGGCAGAGACATCGGAGGCAGCATCCAAAGCCATTTCCTCCCCTTTCTGTATTTCACGCCTGCGAGGCCTGAGGAGAGGAATCCCCGTCTCCTCCCCGCTGCTCTGGCTGTTACAGGGGGCTGACTGAGGCCGGCTGACCCCGGAGAGCTCCTGCTGCTGGTTCTGCTCTGGCCGGGGAGGTCTTTTTGGAGAAGCCAGTCTCGGTCGCCGCTTGCGGCTCCGGCTGGAAAGAGGCCTCTTTCGCTGCGCTTTCTGCTCAGCCTCCTCCTTCTGCTCTTTCACCTGCTTTTCAAAACTCTTGCTGGTGCTCCAGTTCACATCAAACCAGTCCTAAGGGGAAAAGGCAGAACAGAGAACCCATGGGCAAGCCGGTCTCCTCGGCATTAGCCCAGCCCCAGCCGTCAAGAGATGGGCTAGAGGGAGCCCCACAGTCTGTGGAGCAGGTTCCCTCCTGAGAGGCCTCACCTCCGCATGCACTGTGTTGATATGGTACTTGACCCCACTCTCGGAGACAAACTCCTTCTCACAGAGAAGGCACTGGTATTTCCCAGCCGCAAACTCGCCCTGTGGTTGAGGAAAGAAAACAACCCTCAAGAGTCCTTCACTAAGCCGAGGGAAGGGCGCCCAAGCCTGCCCCTACTCCTGCTTCGTGCCTTTCCCACATGGCCCACCAGGCAAGAAGGAGGAGGGTCCCATGGGGGTTGTGTGGGGTGGGGTGGGGGAGAAGAGTGAATTACAACCCCCCACACACACTGAAAAACACTCCATCCACTGCCGGCCACGGCCAAGGCAGAAGCCCCCTGCCACCCCAGCTCTTCCTCTCAGCACTCACCAGTCGGCAACTGCCCAAGTGGGCCTTCAGGCCCGAGATGCTGCTGTAGGCACAGTCACAGCCCTGAAGAGAACAGAAGCGACTTGAGGAGGGCAAGGGCTGCAAGCCCTCTGGGCTCCCAGGATGTGGGAGGAAGGGCAGAGGTCTCCAGAGGGAACTGCAGGGGCCAACAGGCCTCGCCCTTGAGGCCTTCTCCAGAGGGAGCAGACATTGCAGGACTGTGTCAACACAGAGACAAGATCTCTAGGGAAGCCGCCACACACAGCAGCTTTCACAAGCTGTTTCACAAACCGCACCACACACGCGTGGGTGCGTGGACGATGGAAGCAGGAGAAAGCTGCTCCACGGTCAGCGGAACAACTCTGGTTGGGTGGGGGGGGGGCAACAGAAAGAAGATTCAAGGATTGGCTGCAGAACAGGCTCCCCACCCACCCCAACATCTTCCCGTTCTGATGTCAACCAGGCCTGCTGTCTTCTGGAGTTACCTGATTGGGGCAGAGCACACGCTTGTGCACCTTGATCTCCGACTTCCATTTGCACAGAACCTCCTGGCTAACAGCCGGCAGCCCAGGACGAGTGTACTTCAGCTGGGGACAACGGGGGTGGGGAGGCAGGGGTGGGAGAAGGAAGGGACAGTGATATGCAAGTCAAGACACGAAGGGTCTGTTGATGCTGCCCCCTCCACTGACACCATGGGCTCCTCTGGCTGCATGCAGCCATCCCTCTCCCCCTCCAGACACCTACCCCACTCCTTTGTCCACTGCCCTCCACCCCCACTAGGGTGCAGCAAATCTTCCAAGAGGCCACTACCCCCACCACCACCCCCGGGCAACTCCAAAGGAGGAGGAGGAGGAGGAGAGGAGGAGGAGGAGGAGGAGGAGGAGGAGGAGGAGGAGGAGGAGGAGGAGGAGGAGGAGGAGGAGGAGGAGGAATTTTATGTAGCCTTCTAGGAGCACAGAAAAAAGAGATGGTTCCCAGCACTAGTGATGCATTCCGAGGCCAGGCCTGGTCAGCATATCTCCACTCATAAGCAAAGCCAAACCTTTTTAGGGACATCAAGTCTCACTGGCAATCCCCTGTGACCAGGCACAGACTAAGTTTCAAATAAGTGGAACCACCTAATGCATGCCAACATCCATCCCTTCTTCACAAAAAGACCCAGCTGCTCATGGCCCCAGGCTGTGCTCCTCTCCATCACAAGCTTTCGCTAAGCCCTCGAAGGAGCACACTTGAGCAGGAGGCTGCACCTGAACCTCTATGTAGGACAAACAGGACTGGGTGAGGATGAGAAGATACCACTGACCTTGCTCCCCTTCCCTCTGGAGAGCAGGGCTCTCTGTGTGGGAGCTCCCCAGCTGCTCCAAGGCTCCCCGCCTGAAAGGGAGGGGGCACCACAGTGTGGGCAGGCCTAGGCATAAGAGCTTGGTGCCACAATCAGCAACTACACAGTCCATGCTCTCGAGCCCGTTCTGGCCCAATAGGGTACCAGAGCTGCCCCAGAGCCATCGGCTGTACTCCCCCAACTGATCCCATTTGGGCCCAGCAGTCTCTCACAGTGGTATGCCTCGTTGTCTCTGCAACACTTCAGTTTTTCCAGTGATTACGTGGAAGCAAGGGGAAACAGCTCTGAAAGGAAGGGTGGAGGCTGCTTATTTACAGCAAAAGTTCTACCTGGCAGCACTCCTTTGTCCCTGCCTTGGTTGCAAGGACACCCATCAAATCACCAGCCAAACAGGCCTCTCCCGTAAGGCGGCCCCAGAATGCCTACGGGCCATAAGCCCAGCAGGAAACACCCCCCCCCCCACTTCCTGCTCTGGCTGCTTCTTCACACCCTTCTCAAGACAGGCAACGGTGGCTTTTAAAAGCATCCCTAGCAACTTGGAGCGCTACAAAAACGGCAATTTCCCCTCGATGCTGACAAGCCGCCCTGCCTCATGGTTGCTTTGGCTTTCCGATAGTCCTTCCTTCTGCCTGTCCCGCTTCTTCCCTGGCCCTCATTACCTTCCGGTCATCAGGCACAAGATCATGCAGGACCTTCCTCTTGGGCCACTCCTTTGCCAGCTCCTCACTGGCCAACTCCTGCAGATGGTAGGCAGCCATCTTGGCGGACTTCCTTTGGGTCCTCCCACTGGTGCTGCTGCCGCCGCCGCTGCTCAGCTCTGAGCTGGCCTCTGCCAGTGGGGCTGTTGGGCCATCATCCTGGGTAAAGGGAGCCTAGCCCCAAGGGCCAAAGGAATTGCTCAGCCTGGGCATGGCCTGCCAAGAAGGAGAGGGAGGGAGGGTCCCTGAGGGGGGGGCGGGCTCAGGCTGCGAGGGCGAGGAGACTAAAGCCTTGCTCCTTGCCCTCTTTTCCTGCCCGTCAGCGGTGTCTGCTCCACAAAGGGGAGTCCCTGCAGTGCCACTAGGAGGTGCCAGGAAGGCGGGGTGCTCCCCGTCCACCACTCGCGGACGTGGCTCCCCCCTCCCTCCCCTTTCTCACCGGGCCATGTTCAGACTTCAAGTGATAGACGAGGCCAGCCTTGGACCGGTAGGCTTTGCTGCAGGTGGGACACCTAAGGGCCAGCTTCTCCAACTCGGCCGCCGCCTTCCCACACTTCTCCATATGATAGAGGTAGCCAAGGACACTGGTGAAGCTGCCTGTGCAACCCTGAAGAGAAAGGCAAGAGAAAAGGCAGCTCAGTTCCAGCGCCCTGCATAAGGAAAAGAACCCCTCGATCCCAACTCGTCCCTGTCCAGGGTGGCCCACAGGTCCAGGGCGGGAGGGAAGCCCGCTTTTGCCCAGCCCCAAGGCCACCCACCTGACACCCTGGCTGCTGGACCTGGCGGGCCACGCCTGTGTCCCGACACGAAGGCAGCCCTGCCCTGCTCCCCCTTGTCACTGGGGAAGAGCCAGGGGGCCAAGAGGCAGGGGCTGCTCTCTCACCTCCCTGGTGCACCTCAGCTTTCCCATGCGCTTCAGTATTCGCCGTAAGCAGTCTCGCTCGCTCTGCTGGTTTATCTGGCTCACCTCCCTCCCCGTCATCTAAAAGAGAAAAGAACACAAGATAAGCACAAACAGAAAAACACTCACGGGGAAAAGGGACGGGAAACAAGGTGTACGCCAGGCAAGCCAGAAACAGGCTCAGCCTGCCAGAAAAAAAAAACATCTAAACGGGCAACAAAAAAAGGGAACTCTCCAACAGTGTGGAAGGCTGAAATGGGCGGGCCTCTGTCTGATGGGGCCAACCCTCCACTAGGGTGGCAAGGAGAACCAGGCCAGGCTTTGATTTCTGAGTGCACGTGAGGACATTCCCAAAGCCAGGGGGGGTGGCCTTTGGCCAGAAAGTGGTGTCTTCTGTCGGTCCAAAGTATTTGCCTTACCAGGCTGTTGTGGTCTGCCATGAGGTGGTACTTCATGCCTGCCAGAGACTGCAGCTGCTTCCCACAGTGGGGACACGTGAACGTCTCCTGGGAACACAAGGCACCGCATTTATCAACAACAGGCGGCTCCTTCAACCAGCTCTTACTCCTCCCCACCGTAATCCGGCCACCTCCTGCTCCCCTGGGGCTACTCTCACCGGCGAACAAACAAACACAGAGCAGAAACCTCCTGAACCGTCAACGCCACAGTTTAAAACCAAAAGTGAAGGCACAGCTTCAACTCACTTGATGAACCCGAGGGACCACAGCTGAGCCACCCCGAGTGCCCTCTATGCACTTCACACTCATGAAGCTTTTTACTTGGGTTGGCTGGAAACCTCACAGAGACTCGAGACAAAAAGGGATAAGCCCCCTCCTTAAAAAAACAACACACCCTTACCCTCTGGCAATCTGCCATGTGTTTCTTCAGTCCGTCCACTGTTTTCCGTGCTACAGCTTTACAGACAGGACACGTGACATGGCCCTTCCTCAGGATGTCCTGGTACCACAACTCTTCCGGGCTTCCTAACAGAGATGATTAAGCGACTTAGCGTTCCACAGAACTGAGCCCAATGGACAACCCCAGAGAGAGACACCAGTGAGAGCAACAACAAAAAAACCCTCACAGAAAGCAGACTAGAGAAGGCCATAAACCGCAGTTCAGGGCCATACCTGCACAGATATTTTGCGGGTGTTGCACACTCTCTTCTCCCTTTTCTTCTGCATACTCACTCATTCCCTGGGCGACGCCCACTTCCCTCTGTGCCCCCTCAGCAGCATGATGGACCACTTACTAATTGTAGCACACCCTTCCCTCTTTCACTGGCTGCCCACTCAGGTGAGGAGGAGGCAGGGCAGGGAATGGGACAGGGGAGTGCACGGTGGCTGCAGAACGCCTGGTGCAGGTGTGGTGCTGAACCTCTAAACCAAACTGCCATCTTTCAATACAGAAAATAATAAATATAGGATAGAGGTGAATGGGGAAAGTCACAACTATCTGCCTCTGGACATCATTTGGAGGGAAGCCACTGTGAGAGAGGAATGGGGTTTATCCTCTGTGTACAGTAGTACCTCGCAAGACAAATGACCCATAAGACGAAAAACTTGGAAGACAAATGAAATTTCCGGGAATAGATATGTTTTGTAAGACAAATTTTCCCCTATGGGTGTCAAAATCAGCTGTCTGTCAGCTGCAGGGGGAACAGCCTTCTGCTGTCCGGTGATTAAGGGGGTTTGGGACAGCCTTCCCATAGGAATGCATTGAAAACCTATTAATCCATTCCCTCCATTCCCTCCGGGATAGATTACTTAGTTTTCATTGCATTCCTATGGGAGTCCGTGTTTTGCAAGATTATTTTTGTAAGACAAATTGCCCCATAGAACGAATTAAATTTGTCTTACGCGGTACCACTGTATACTGACCTTTCCTAAAAATTCCTAATTAATTACACCACCAAGGGACTCAATACGATCATTTCAGCTGGGTTCTGAAACACCACATAGTATCAAAGTGAATTACAGTGGTACCTCAACTTACCTTTCGGAAGTTGATCAAGTTGAACAGCAGTTTCCCATAGGAATGCATTGAAAATCAGTCAATTTGTTCCAGAGGAAAGAGTTTAATAGGTTTTCAGTGCATTCCTATGGGAAGGCTGTCCCAACCCCCCTCAATCAAGGGCAACAGAAGGCTATTTTCTGCTTTCTCGTCAGAGAGCTGACTCTGTGGGCGGGGGTTGCGGGTTACGTGGAAATAAGCACTTCCCTTGCAAGGCGCCCTGGCTGCCCAAAGTTGCATTGTTCCCAGAATGATGCAACTTTGGGCAACCCGGGTGGTTTGGAAGGGAGGCCCAATGGCTCTCTTTTGCAGAGATGGAAGCAACCAACAAGCAGGAGGAGGTGGCCACGGGCAGCGAACGCTGCTCTGAGCTGTCATGTGGAGCAGAGAGCAGAGTTCGTAAGTCAAATTATTTGGTTGTTGAAGCAATCACACGTCGAGGTGCCACTGTATGTGTTTCTGACAACACAAGCATCCAAAACAAGAGCCACCACCCCTCCCGTGGACTTCCCATAAAGCATTTTACCAGGAGGATACACTGGCGGCTCTTTCTTCTTGGAACTCCTTCTTGCCTTGGCAGGAGGCGTCCCTTCCATCAGCTGCTGTTGTGCTGGGAGAAAGACAAGCCAGGGTGAGACCTTGCCTTGGCCACCAAGAATTCCCCACGAACAACCCAGGATCAGCATCAGAAAGATGTGAAAGTCCACAGAAATGAAAACAGGCCTGTCCCCACCCCACCCTTGCCGCCAAACAAAAGATCTAATTTTATATTGGGGCACAGAGATGTTTGGGAACGAGGCTTTAAGGGGCAGGGTTTAGAATTGGTGGGCAGGTGCAAGCAAGAGTTGCCCTTCAGAAGGGACTGAACTACATGGGCTGACATGGGGCCTCCAGGCCACCTCTGGGGAGAATGGGGCCACTGGACTTTGAAGACTCCACAGGTGTCATGAACACTCACCGGGCATTTTCCGCTTCTTCCCGGGAAGCAGCTTGCAGTCTCCCGTGCCTTCTTGAGTTTCCAAGGGAAGATGGGCTTCAGACAGAACATGGGCGGCTGGAAACCAAGCAGAGCAAGGGAGCAGTGGGCAGGCTGCCCAGGAAACAGGGCGCAGACTCTGGGCCTTTTGACTCAGGGCAACGCTCTGCAAGCACCGGGGATCAGCTACCAGTTTTTACCCCATAGAAGCAATCAAGCTAAGTTCTGTTAAAATATTAAGTTGGTGGGTACCTATCAGTGTTGAATGTGTACCGTATATATTGTATGGGGGACTATGCAGTTGTTGGGTGTGAGAGAGTAGGGTTTTGTGGGTGTATGTTTGGTTTTATGTCCTTTTATTAAATAACGGGTACAAGTGATGTTGGGAGAGAGAATGTAGGAGTATGCATATGGCCTGGACACGTGGGAATGGTTGATGGCTGGATCCCAAAAGATCTTCTGTATGGAGAACTAGCGCAGGGAAAGCGCCCCAGAGGGAGACCACAGCTGTGGTATAAGGATATCTGTAAGAGGGAACTGAAGGCCTTGGGAGTGGACCTCAACAGATGGGAAACCCTGAGCTCCGATCGCACTGTCTGGAGGCAAAAGATACAGCATGGTCTACGTAAATTTGAAGAAGCATTTGTCCAACAGGCAGAGGAAAAGAGGCAGGCACGGAAACAACGAAACCCGGGGACTGGGCAAGAAACAAAATATATCTGGCCCCAGTGCTGCAGAGACTGCCATCCCCAACTGGTCTGTCTATTTAGTCTCACTAGGTGTTGTTTTTAAGATCTCTGTCCCAGGCGTGATACCGTCGTCTCTTGGGACTGAAGGACGCCAATGGGTACGGATACTTGTTTCTTAAAGGACAGTTTCATGTCTTGTAATTTTTTTATATTTAGGGTGGGTGACGCGCAGACTGGGGGGGGCACTTTCTTGGTTTCGTTGTATTTGTACAATGACAATAATAAAGTGTTATTCGATTCTACCGGAGCTGCGATGGCTTCTCCGAGGGACCCCCTTCCTCCCTCCCTTCCTCCCTCCCTTCCTCCCTTCCTCCCTTCCTCCCTTCCTTCCCGGCGGCTGGAGGGCGGCCCTACGGAGGAGGAGGGGGCAGGTGGGCGGGATGGACCCGCGGCCAAGGAAGGAAGGGAAGGAGGGAGGGAGGGAGGAGGGAGAGGCCTGGGCTCCCCGTCTCCTGGGTCTGCGGCGGCGTTTCTCCGGGAAGGCGGCGGCAAAGCCCCATCCCGGGGGGCCCCACCTCCACCCCCAGCCCGCCCGCCCGCCCGCCCGCCCGCCCGGCCCTTCCTCCTCCTCCTCCTCCTCCGACCCCTCTACCTTTTTCCCGCCGCCGCCGCTGCTGCTGCTGCTGCTGCTGCCGCCGCCCCCCTCGCCCTCGCCCTCGCCCTCGCCCTCGCCCTGGCCGCCGCCGCCGCTGCCGGGGCTCCTCCGTGGCCGCTGCGACAGAGGGCTTGGGCCCCTTCATGCCGAGCCGGCCGAGGCGGGGCCCGTCAACGCCGACGCCGGCGGATTCACCCCCCTCCCGGTTGCCCAGGCAACGAGGCAAAGACCTCCAATGCCTCCCCACCCCCCACCCCGAGGCGTCCGCTCTGCCCCTCCTCGTCTCTATGCTCTACCTCGGGAAGTGGAGCGCTGAGGAAAACCACAGAGAGGGAAAGAGCGGCCCTCGTGCGCCCGGCGCTCGGCGGAATTGCCCTTCGGGTCTAGGCCGATCTAGGCCGGCTCCTGCTGTGCGGAGTGTTCGCCCTTCCACTCGTTGCTCCGCGGAAGGCCTAGAGCGGCCCTCCTCGTCGTTTCCGGTTCCCTGAAGCCGAAGGAGCGTCCTACTCGCTCTCCGGAACCGGAAACCGGGCGAAGCGGCGGCGGCGGCGGCGGCGGCGGCAGCAAGATGGCGGCGGCAGCGGCTGGGGGTCCCAGCGAGGCGAGCGCGGTCCCTGCGAGGCCTGTCTGCCTCCTGGTGCTGGGCATGGCCGGGTCGGGCAAGACGGCGCTGGTGCAGGTGGCGTGGATGGGGAGAGGCGGGAGCGGGAGGAGGAGGAGGAGGAGGAGGAGGAAGAGTGCTTGTGTGGGGTGGGGGTGGTGGGGCGCCTTCCCCACGGAGGCTCCGTGACGCCGCGGCGCTTCTCCCTCTCTCTTGCAGAGGCTGACGGCCCACCTGCACGGCCAGCGCCGCCCGCCTTACGTCGTCAACCTGGACCCGGCCGTGCGCGAGCTGCCTTTCCCCGCCAACATCGGTGAGCGGGGTGCGGGGGGGGGTCGGGCTACTGCTCCGGAGGGACTCAGTCGACAGGCCCCCCCCGGGGGGGCTGGAGGCGGAGGGCGGGCAGCTGCCGGAGACCGTCTTCTCGCCCCAAACGCCCACTTGTTTCTTTGTCGGAGGACAAGGGGGAGCGATTAAGACCGAAAAAATATGGGACTTATCTGGAGTTTACGGCGAATGGTATTTTTATTTGTAATAATTTAGAATTCACCAGAAGCGTGCTTTAACAATAAAGGTCAGATAGCAAGCAGGTAGAAAACGTACCAATGTGTGCCAGAATGGACAAGAGATAGAAAGTATGAAATCCCTGTAACCCCAAATTTGGTGCTTAGGATGGGACAATTTAGCCCCCGGGAAGTTTAAAAGGAGTGTCATTAATGCATTAAATGAAAGCCTTCCATCAGAGGTTTTTGTTTGTTTTGTTTTGTTTTTGTTTAGTAAAACAGTCTTTTTTCCTTGTGAAAGCACAGAAGATAAGTACATATAATCTTTGTTCTTCTTTCCTTTTTAAAGATATTCGGGACACAGTGAAATACAAAGAAGTGATGAAGCAGCATCCTTGCTTAACTCAGTTGGCTCCCAAGGATTGGCCCGACCAAAGAAGACTGTCAGGGGCCAGGAACTGTAGTTTGGTGCAAATGGAGGAGCCAAAGCATTCCTGGAGTCAGTAAAAATGTGGGGCTAGAAGGGGTTCTGGCTCATTGTCTGTGGTCCTTCCCTTTCCCCAGTAGCAAGGGGGCAGAAGGAAGTTGTCACCACTAACTTGAGGCTTCTAATGAGATACTTGAAAGTAGTCCTGGCTGGGTGGCATAAATGTCTTGTGACAGCCATCAACCTATCACTGACATTTGGGTGTAGCTGTAAACTATGTGGAAACATTGTTGCTGCTTACAGGTTATGATAGGAGCACCCCCCACACACACACACTGGGCCACTGGTGCTTGGCTGCAGCTTTAGTGAGCTGGTTCTGATTTGATGAGGAAGCTGTGATGTACTGGATGCGGCCTTTCAAGCCGAGTGTTGCCCCTGGGATGGGTTGGGAAGTAGAACATTGCTGGCAATTTCCTGAACCTTTTCCAGATACGGCCTGGGCCCAAACGGTGGCATCGTGACTTCGCTCAACCTTTTTGCTACAAGATTTGATCAGGTATGCTTAGCTCGTTCTTTGAGGTCGGCACTCTGGACTTTTCCTGGAGGAAAAGTCCATCACAGGTTACAAACCATGATGGAGATGTGTAGTCTCCAGGCTTAAAACCAGGGTCCTTCAAGGAGCAGATGCAGGGGAGTGGTATTAAGAGACAGATATCTAGTCTCATGCGCTCCCAAACGCATCTGGTGGGGCCACTGTGAGATACAGGAAGCTGGACTAGATGGGCCTTTGGCCTGATCCAGCAGGGCTCTTCTTATATTCTTATGTTCTTATGTAGTTGCTGAAGATTCTCTCATGAAAGGGCTCTTGGCAGTCTGGCCATGGCACAGTAGAAGGAGGGTTATTCTGTGACAATGCCAGAGAATGTCTTCTCTGCCGTCATTGCATCCACAACTGGTGGAGTTTGGCTCACATGGCCAAGAACCTATTACATGGTAGCCTGCAGGAAGAGAATGCAGGCCACACTGGAGCTCATTGTGAAGAGTTTGCATGACACTTTGCAAGCAGAATCGCTTGGATGCTGTAGGTTTAGGCTTGTCTTGCCTGCCCAGCGTTAGGTTTTGCCCAGCTCCAGGTTTTGGTGCCTGGCAATGCAGACAAAAACCTTGGAATGTTGAAGGCTAGATTCCTGTCTTATAAAAGGTGTCAAAGGGAGGCTGGCAAAGTGGGTAGGAGAAGTTGTGAATGCCTCCTAACAGCAGGATAAGATCCTAGCATGTTTGAAGGAGGCAGTAATAAGACCATTTTTGAAAAACCCCTACTTGGATCGCACAGCATTAGACCATTGCTGACCAGCCTCTTCCATTCTTGATCCAGGTCCTAGAGTGGGCCTGGACTTTTCAGGTCCAGAGATGCCTGGATGATACAGGTTTTCCAGATCCATTTCATTCTAGCTTGAGGCCTGCTTATGAGATGGTCACTACTTGCATGGCTTTGGTGGTTGACTTATGACAATAACTGAACAGTGGGAGTGTACACCTGTTGATTCTGCTGGGTCTCACAGTGGCTTTTGACGCCCGTTGGGCATGGTATCCTGGCCTGTTGTTCTGGCATGGGCCTCAGAGACCTTGTTTGACAGGCATGGGTTTATTTTCTATAGCTTTGGTCCCCCCCCCCCCAAGATTGTGAGCTGGGGCTGTCTACAGAGATCAACCGGCTCCCCCATCACAGCAGTTCTACTGTCTACTGATCCATTTCAGGACGCAATTCTAAGTGCTCTTTCTAAACTATAAAGCCCTAAATGGCTTGGGTCCATTTAGGGCTTTAGGTTCATCAGGGGAGGCCTTTATTCCAGTCCCGCCACAGTCACAGATGCATTTGGTGGGGAAACGGGAGAGGGACTCTGCAACTACCTCCCACATATTTTACTTAGGCAAAATATATTTTAAATGACTGGCTGACAAAGAGAAATTTTAAGTAGACTATTTTGTTCTGTTTTACATGCATTTTAAAGTGTTCTTATATTGCATTTAATACATCTGTTCAATGCCTTTTTAAAGATATCCTAGCAGTTTATGATTTAGCTTTCAATTTTGGTTTTTAGTACTGTAGGTACTATAAATAATACTTGAATTCTTTAGGAGGAAGTGGGTATATAAATATTTTAAATAAATGATATATTTAGTTAGAATTTTAATGGTATCAAAATAGATCTTCAAAGCTGTTTTCTTGACACATCCTTTTTTTCCTCATCAGGTGATGAAATTTATTGAAAAACGGCAGACTGCATCCCAGTGAGTCAGTGAGAGGTCTTATCTGAAGCATGAGGAGGTTGGGTGGTTGAGCCACCTTGTGAACACATTCTCACATTCTAGACATTCTCACATGCCTAGTTTGGAGCAGACCTGCCTTTCATGAGCAGAATTGTGTTTTGCAAGCATTGATCTCTATCCTCTCCTGGCTCAGCAGGAGGTGCCCAAGGTAGCTTGCAGCCTAGTTGCAAACAATACAGAAATATGAATAAATTCAGGTAGGAAGCAAGATAAAAGTCACACGAGAGGTAGCATGTTATATAGCCCAAGTTAAAAGAAAAGATGCAAAATAAGGACTAAATTTATTTGCTTGATTGTTTTAGGAAGTGTAAGGTACAGTAGTCCCCCCTATATTGCAGTCCATATATTATTGTGGTATGCGCACCCCCCCACTGCCACCCCTCCCACCTGAAGGGGTTCTCCACGGTGACAGTGCAGGTTTGGGAAGCCCCCTTCTCCTTCCCTTTCCCTTGCCCTCCTCCTCCTCCGCCTTCTCCTTCCAGACCGCCTGACATGCCCGACCCAGCCGTGCGCACAGTTGTGCCAGCTTGCCCTGCCCACCACCCCCTTGGCGTGCTGGGCGGAAAAGGCGGAGCAAGAGAATCCATGGCTGGGCAAAAGCTGCTTGACCACAGGGGAGAGAGGGTCACGTGGCCACTCCCTTTCTCTCCCTGCCCCCCTCCCCTCCTCCCCTCTGTGTTGTCAGTAAATAAAGGGCTTTGCCCTTCAGCAATTCCCTGATTTGAACCTTGTGGGCAAATGAGGAAGCCACGCCATCTTAGGCATAGAAAGCGAGGCTCCTGGTGCCGTGTGCTGCCACACTTCAGGCTCCGATTCCCTGCTTGCTTCCTGGCCACAGCTGGGTGGAGACCCAGGGACTCGTATCTCCGTGCTGCATGGTGTGTGAGAGAAAATTTGCTTGCCTCTCAATGTCCCGACAAAGGCTCACTTCTAGTCACCAGCACTGTCACCTTCCAAAGCGGCTTTGGAGGGGTGTGTGTGTGATGGCATCTGTGTATTGTGGATTTTCGTTTATCACGGGTGGTTTGGGTATAAAACCCCTGCAATAAATGGGGGTGGGTGGGAACTACTGTATATAAGGGATCTCCATTGTGGAAGAGAATACTCATGGATGGGGTTAAGGTTAAAGTGCCAATGTCATGGTGATAAAAAGGCCTCTATCCTGTACTGCTGTGCAGTGAGCCTCAGGCACTGGCTAAAACATTCACCAGGACCTTTCTTGAAGACCTTGGGAAAATAGGCAGCTCTATAAATAATGGGTCAAGAATCTCAAGCCATTAAGGGGGGTGTTGTCTTCCTGCATGTATACCCCCCATTAGTTTTTCACAAATCATGGGTTTTATTGAAGAAGCCTCCCAGTACTCTCCAGTGGCCCCATTTTTAATGCATAAGTAAGCAAGTACAGGGTGTGGCCTCTCCCCACCCACTCACTCCGCGCCTCCCAAACATAGAATTACCCCTCAAGTCTCCTTGAGAATCCACGGGAGTTCTTGAGCTCAAAGTGATTTTTAAAATGATTTGACAACCTTAAGCGGGTCCAGAGGAAGGCAACCAAGATGGTTGAAGGTCTGGAAGAAATGTCTTACGAGGAGCAGATCAGAGAACTGGGGAATGTTTAGCCTTACAAAAGGAGAAGGCTGAGAGGGGATACGATAGCCATGTTTAAATATGTGAAAGGATGTCATATTGAAGAGGGGACTGGCTTGTTTTCCATGGCTTCAGAGATTAGGGCTCGGGGCAATGGTTTCAAACTACAGGAAAAGAGATTCCAAAAACAAAGTGTTCTGCTTATATTCCACTCCATACCATTTCAAGTAGTCTCTGGGTGGTTTACAATTTTGCAGTGTGCAGGCTGCACCTCCCCCCCCAAGCTGGGTACTCATTTTACCGACCTCAGAAGGATGGAAGGGTGAGTCAACTATGAGCCTGCTACCTGGGACTGAACCCCAGGTGGTAAGCACAATTTAACCTGCAGTGTAGGCATTTAACCACTGCGCCACAAAGCTCCATTTAAACATTAGGAAGAACTTCATGACAGTTAGAGCCATGGAGGGTGGTGGAGTCTCCTTCTTTGGAGGAGGTTTTTAAGCAGAGGCTGAGTGGCCATTTGTCTGGAGTACTGTGATGGGGGATCCTGCATGGCAGGGGATTGGACTGGATGGCCCTGGAGGTCTCTTCCAACTCTGTGATTCTATGAAATATTTAAAAAATATATTTGGGGGTCATGAGGGCACTTGGACCTCGATGGCAGCAGGAATCACACTCTCCCTAGACTTGCTCAAAGGTTTTAAAGACAATGTCCAACGTGTTTGAGTTGGATTTGAGACCTTCTGCTGGGGGCATGCCGCTGCTCCTCTTGCTTTGAGAAGGGGTTTGCTCTCCAACTCTGGAAGCATCAATGCAAAAGGTAACCAGCCTCCTACCAGATCCACTTTGACCTGACTTTCTGCGCAGAACAGGGGGTTCAACCTGGCAGTCGTAGAGTCCCCTTCCAACCTCACAGTCCTGTGATTCTTAGGGGGCTGGGGCTGGCCCAGTTCTTAATTTGAGAGCAAGGTTTGGCTGGACAGTGCCGGCTCTTTCCGTGCTGTTGGCATGCCCCTGTCTGAAAGAGGAAACCCATTCCCTTCTTTTGCAGATATGTCCTGATCGACACTCCAGGGCAGATTGAGGTGTTTACCTGGTCGGCCTCAGGCACTATCATCACCGAGGCTCTGGTGAGTGTGACCTCCTGAACCCAAATTAGGATGGAAGGGGCTGGGGGGGCATCTCACCCTGAGCCCAAGCGCTCATTCTGCCCTGTGCCCCATTCAGGCTTCTTCGTTCCCTTCGGTGGTGGTTTACGTGATGGACACCTCACGCAGCACCAACCCTGTCACCTTCATGTCGAATATGCTCTATGCCTGCAGGTAGGAAGCCACGCCTTAAGGCAGTTGGCCTGCTTCTTTTTTCTTCTAATTTTTCTTCTGTGGGACTGAAAGAATCCTCTGTGCCTCTGCTTGTGTGTGCAGGGTTTGGGTGCTTTAGCTGTGTTTGTGACATAACTTCCATATTCCTATGAATGTTGTGTGTTCCATCTGAGCAAGAAGAACACCTAAAAGTGCCTGTGAGAATAGTGCACGCCAGCTAAAGCACTCTAGTAGGAGAGAGAGAGAGAGAGAGAGAGAGAGTGTGTGTGTGTGTGTCTACAGCAGCTACCCACCCTACAGGAAGATCTTGCAGATTTTCAGTAAACTCCAAAGTGTTTACTGAACAAGACAGAAGAGAAGATGGGAAGTGTTGCTTCCAGCCTGGGGCAAGGGGAGTACATAGGGAGGCTGGGGAGTCCAGCAGGCAGGGAAGCAGTGGAGGCCCCACTTGGCATCCTGAAGGCATGGGTCAGCTCTCAGGGGAGCAGGCTAGCCTTGAAGATCCAGTTACCTCCAGAACCTCTCCTGAATCCCCTGAAGTTTCTAAGAGGTCGTCCTCACGCGCGCACACACAGTGCTGTGCTTGGCAGGAGCACGAGGCCCAGGATGGAGGCAGTCCTGGCTGTTGCAGGACCCGGCCGGCCAGATGTTTCCCACAGCATTCCCTGGAGGGACGCCGTTGGGGAACTGAGATGTTTTCCAATGGGCCTGAGGTGGGCTTCACCCCATTCCCAGCCAAAAAAGGAACCATGGGCTTCAGTGCAAGGAAGTGGAAGAGTGCTGGCTCCAAGAGTGAGGGGCACAGTTGGATTTGCACATCGGCTGGAGTGAAGGCCAACACCACCTCTGGGCCTGGAACCGAGTTGTCAAGGTGGCAGAGGCGGATTTGGATGTGTCCCTCTGAAACAACAGAGCCAGGCACCGTCCTCTGGCTGCCTCTGTGGGTGGGGTGGGGTCGGGGTGCTCCACATTTTCCATTGCTTCTGCACTCTCTGCACTGTGTAATTCCCAGCCTAACCAAGCATCTTGTAGGACACAAGATGCCGTGTCCATTTTCAAGGTTGTAACCGTGTAGTCCAGCGGTTCTCAACCTGTGGGTCCCCAGGTGTCCCTGGACTGCAACTCCCAGAAACCCCTTCCAGCACAGTGAGTGGTGGAGGCTTCTGGGAGTTGCAGTCCAGGTATATCTGGGGACCCACAGGTTGAGAATCGCTGGTGTAGTCCTTGCATGCTGCCAAGTCACCTCCAGCCCAAGACAGCTCTTTGAATGAGTGAGCTCCAGAGTACCTTTCTCCCAACAGCCTTGCTTAGCTCCTGTGGCTTTCCTTAATGAGTTAGTCCATCTCATATTCAGTGGTTTTCTTTTCCTGCTGCCTCCCACCTTTTCAAGCATGATGGGTTTCCCCAGAAAATCCTGCTTTCTCATGATGCGCCTCAGTTTCAACGTCTAGTGACGGCATAACTTGCTTTTGTTTTCCAGTCTTATACGAGGCCTACGCTTTCTTTTGTTGGCATGCGGACAGTATAGTCAGGTGTGATTTTTTTTTTATCTTGATAACTTTACAAGATAGTGGCCCTTCAGGATTGTCACACATAGAATCTGCTGGGTGAATCTGCTTCGGTGTCCGCTCTGCCTCCCCCGTACCTGAAAAGCAGTTGCTGAAAAGACTTGAAAAACTGGAGGTCCTGAGGAAAGGGCCTCAGTGTTTTCTCAACAGAGACTGGTCTGTGCTCCTGACTCTCGTGTCTTCTTTTCAGTATCCTGTACAAAACGAAGCTCCCGTTTATTGTGGCCATGAACAAAGTAAGTGGAATTCCTCCCTTGTGCTGTCTTCTGCCTTTTCTGATAGGGAATCCACCTTTCAACCCCACCAGAGCTTCCTCCCTCCCTCGTCTCATGATGTCTCACTGTCCTTTGCTGTCTTGTCCATCTCTCTCCTCACATGTCATCTCAGACTCCATAGCCAAGGGGAGCCTTGGTATCTCTGCACGGCACAAGTAGACTTGGGTGTCCTCTTGTTCTGGGTTTAGCCCATCATACGAAGATGGATGGCTTGATCTCCCTGCAGGAGAAGGATAGTGCTGTATGGAAGCATGCAGGATGGGAGCATTGCTGCGTGGTGGAGGGTTCATTTTCCTTATTAGTCAACAGTTGGAAGCTGCTCCATTTGGGAGGGGGGAGGAGAAGAGAGGCCCTGGGTTGCTAGAGAAACTGGATCTGTAGCAGGTTCAGTAGCAGTCATCTCTTGTGAGTGCACACACACACACACACACACACACACACAACTGGCATTCCATCAGGGCATCTGGAGGTTTTATGATACTTTTTTTGCCCAGGCTGGACTCAGTCTCCTCCCTGTTGTCTGTTCTAATTGTTTCTAATTTTCCCAATCATGTTTCATGTTGTTTTGGGAGATGGTTTGAAGGAAGACAAGGGTCGGGGTAGCCTTCCCTGTCACCTGGTTGCGGCAGGCCATCTTCCTCAAGCTGGAAAAGCAGCCCACCACTGCTCTCTGCCACTTCCAAAGATGAGCTGGGCAAGTCCATTAGTGGCAGGGACAAATGTCTGCTGCTGAATCCCATGGCAGCTGCTGCCACCCTGGTTGTGGTGACAATTGGAAGCCCCTTTGCCCCCCCCTCAGTCTAATTTTCTCTTAGAGAAAAAGCGGACAGCATAAACACCCTGTGCCTTGTTTTATGGGAGAAGTGCATATCCTGCAGGCAGCTTTGGGCATGACCCTGCTCTGAAATAAAGCATGGAATAGGGCGCCTACGATGCTGGGGCTCCAGTGACGTGCCCCAGGAGGCAAGGGGTGTGAGTGCCACCCTGGAGTTTTTCGCCCAGTTCAAAGACAGCCCCTGGTCGAGGTGGCTCCAGGAGCTGAGACCCCAGAGTGCAGGCAAGCCACGGGGCTTAATAAGGTGGTCAGGGCAGAAGCAGCTTCCAGCCTGACTCCAGCATGCCTGCAGGCAGCCTGGTTTGATCTGCTTTGCTCTCTTTCTCAACGCAGACTGACATCATTGACCACAGCTTTGCTGTGGAGTGGATGCAGGACTTTGAAGCTTTCCAAGATGCGCTCAACCAGGAAGCCACCTACGTCAGCAACTTGACTCGCTCCATGAGCCTGGTCCTGGATGAGTTCTACAGCTCGCTCAAGGTGGGTGGGAGGCTCTCCTTTCAGCTGTCCCTCCTCCTCCTCCTCCTCCTCCTCCTCCTCCGGGGTGGGTGTGCATGTCTGTCTTGCATACCGCTTACAGGCACTCGCAACATCCCAGGCATATGTTCAGTGTAAAGGTAAAAGCCGCCTCTTGGCCCATGCGCTCCTTCTTGCTCATGCTCACATTGAAGAAAGCACAGGAAGGTGGCATTCTCATCTGCCCGTTCTGTGGGCATTTGGGGAAATCAAAGCTAATATCTTGCCAAGGCCTGAAAGACACAGTGATGGCCTCTTGACAGCTGCCTGCCCAGCCTCTGCTTCAAAAGCTGTCGTGCAGAAGCCTTCACCAGCTTCTGAGGCTGTCCTTCCCGTTATCCAGTGTCTCCTGCGGCCAGGACGTTCTTCATGAACCTCCTTATGTGCAATTGGACTTAGTTCTTTTGAGTCCTTCCCTCTGAAGCCACTGGAGGAAGCAACCCTATCTGCCAGCCCAGGAGGACTTATCCTTTTAAGCTTCTCCAGGCTAGAAGTACCCAGCTTCCTCAACTGTGCTTCACAGTGGCTTGAATTCTGAACATTTTGCCTCGGCAGCCGTCCTCTAAACATGGTCCAGCCGCTCAATAGGCTTGCCAGCTGAGGCTGGGCACGATTCCAGATGTGATCCAAGGAAAACAGGACAGCCTCTTCTTGTGAACTTTTCTTGAAATGCATTCTAGACTTCTGTAGGTGCCGCCTAGGACGGGGGTATCCAAACTTTGGCCCTCCAAATGATTTGGACCACAACTCCCAGAATTCCAAGCCTAGATTGCCAATGACAAAGGATTGTGGTCCAAAACATCTGGAGGGCCAAAGTTTGGACACCACTGGCCTAGGATACAGCCTTTGGGTTTCTGGGCTGAATGGGAGAGTTCCTTCCCCTGGAGTCACATTCTGCCTGTCTTTAAGAGTGGCTCTATGGTCATCACAGTGGGTGGTGACTCTCTAGCCTGTGTCTCATCTCTGTGGTCTCTGGTAGGGCTGTTTACTCTCCATCTTCTATTCTATGGAAAAATCAACCATGCAAGGTAACTTTTTTAAAACAGCCTGGTTGGGAAGCCTCTGCTGAGGAGGCTGGGGCCTGCGCCGGGTCTGGACGTTTCCGCAGCAGCCACTCTGGAGGTTCCCAGCGGGGGTGTATTTGCCGTATAAGACACACAGACATTTCTCCTTACTGTTGGGTGTGTGTGTGTGTGTCTTATAGAGCGAAAATTACGATAATTTTTATATCTTAAAAATTGCTACTCTGGGTAGTGTATCGAAAGTAAAGCAAAAATCATAAAAAAAAATTAAACCACATTCTAAAATACAGAGAACAGAGAAGAATTATTTCCAAAGGCAGGAGGCAAAGGGCATCCCTTCTGGGAAGGTGGTTGCCCTGCTGTCTGCTGTTGCCTAGCTAGAAACACTCTTCCCCTTCCCTAAGGAGCCCAGGGGTGGACAGGTGAGCTCACGGCGCTGCCCGTCACTCCCAATGGAGCTGTGAGCTTGCGTGGGATTGCCTGCCTGACTCTTGTGCATGGTTTCCCTTCAATGCTGTTACAATGGCAGAAGCCAGTCAAATATCATTGTGAAGCAGTCTCTGTTGGGCTTTGCCCCAGCCAGCCGGAGTGCTCAGAGGCACGTCGGCCTCCTGGACGCGGCTGGCCCCTGAGCCTCACCCCTCTGACAGCAACTGTGCTGGCAGCTGGCTCCTTTCTTGACACCATTGAAGGTGCTGTTTTTGAGCTGTAAAGCCCTGAAGGACTTGGGCCCAGTCTACCTGAAGGAGCACATCTCCTGTATCAGCTTGATTGGATAGAGTCTGTGCTGCCTCTTGGTAAGAGAACAAGAGAGGGCCTTCTCTGTTGCCGCTCCCAGACTCTTAGAACCCCTTCCCATGAGAGGCCAAGCTGGGTGCCTCTTGGGTGTCTTCCTGCTATCAAGCAGAGCCCTTTCTCTTCATGTGTTCAGGCAGGACTTTTCTCCAGAACTGAGTGCCTAAGGTGGGGTTTTGTTAAAAAAAATGGAGCTCTTGTGTTTTTGTTGTCTTTTAATGTGTTTTTCAAATGACATTTATCTTTTAGATTTAATATCTTAATATTTTAATGTCATCTTTGAGTTTTAATATTATATTTAATGTTAATATTATATTTTTGCCTTTTTAATGTGATTATATATTATTTTTAGATTTCAGTTTTAGATTTGTTTGTATCATATGCTGCCTTGGATCCTCTTATGAAAGAAAGCATCTACCGTAAAGAAGCGGGAGGGGAGGATTGAGGTTATCAGCTGTCTGGCCGGAGGTGGCCAGTGGTGCTCTCTGGGCAGCGCAGAGCAAAATATGAGGTGCCTGCAGAGTCTCCTGGCTGGCTTCTCTCTGAGAGGACTGTAGTGTGCTTTCTCTTTCAGGTGGTGGGGGTTTCTGCCGTGCAGGGAACAGGGCTGGATGAGTTCTTTGAACACGTGTCCAAAGCTGTCGGTGAATATGAAAGGTGAGGGGCCTTTGGGAGGGCAGGCAGCCATACCTTTTGTGGGTGTCCGTGCACGTGCCCAGTTCTGCGTGACTGCCATTGGCCTTGCATGGCCTTGAGGGCCTCTTGGTTGTCTGTTCCTCCAGCTGCTTCAGAGGAACAAACCTGCCTGGTCTCCCACATACACATGTTGCATGTAGTTGCTGTAGATTCCCCAGCCGTCACGGGAGAGGAGGGCAGGGGAGGCTTGCTGCTGAACATTTCCATGCCATGAACTCCATGGTGAATAGAGCTGGTGGCCTCTTGTGGGCCAGGCTGAGGCAAGGCTGCGGAAGAGGCCCTTTCTCCACTGCCACCCCTCACCTGGGTGGTGGTGGTGGTGGTGGTGGGTGGATAGCAGGACCACTTGTGACCAAGGGTGAAGGTGCGGCCTCCATAATCCTTCCTCTTCCTCCCTTCTTGCAGAGAGTACCGCCCAGAATATGAACGCCTCAGGAAGAAGCTGGTAAGGGCCTGCCCTCACCTCCTGTATATTCTGGCCATGGCACTCTCCCTTCTGGGCCTGAACTGAAATGCTTCCTTTGTGATGTGGTTTCAGGTGCTCCTTTTGCAGGGTGGCTTTTAGGGTGAGAACCCACCTTTCCCATCCTGCTGCCGGGGGGGCGGGGGGCATTTCAAGGACGAGGGTTTGCTTCTTGTCTGCACGCCACGGGTGTGTGTGCCTACGGATTGTGTCCCGCCTCTCTAGTCCCATTGGATAAGGGGTCATGTGGACTAGTGGTTCTCAACCTGTGTGTCCCCAGGTGTTCCTGGACTGCAACTCCCAGAAGCCTCCACCACCTGCTGTGCTGGGGAAGGGATTTCTGGGAGTTGCAGTCCAGGAACATCTGGGGACCCACAGGTTGAGAACCACTGGTGTAGACCATTGCTGCCTCTTGGGGGATGTGATGGGGGTGGAGTTCTAAAGGGGAATGCTTGAGGCAGCCAGCTTCCTGAAGGTGGGGTGGGAGGGTGGGGGGCGATTCCCACACCTGTACATGTCACCTGGAGGAAGATGGAGGATAAATCTGTGTCACTGGAAGAGTGTTCCTTGCCTGCAGAGCCAGAGGCAGCAAGAACAGCTAGAGCGTCTACAGCGTGATATGGGCCCGGTTGCTGTGGAGAACAGTGCTGCTGCATCTGGTATGAAGGGCCCAAGCAGAAAGGGGAAGGGTGGGTGGGAAGGTGGGATGCAGGTGGAAGGCCTCAGTGCCAGGCAAGCCAGCTCTTGGCTTCTGAGCTGCCAAGGCAAGAGACTTCTGCCTGGTAGTCTTGCAGCTGGGCTGCCCTCCCTGCTCCTTTCCTGTCGTTTTTCTGTCAAAAGCCCAAAAGGCCCTGTTGGGAAAGGGGGCTGATCTCTTTCTGACTTCTCCAAATGGGAGACCTTGGGCCATGGCCTGCAAATGGAGTGTCACCACTCCCGAGCGGTCTCTCTTGGCTGCATCTCCCACTGCCTGATCACTCTTTGAGTCGGCAGGACTGGGCAAAGTGCCTGTTGCTTTAGGGTCAGAAGGGAAAGGCGTGGGCTTGGGCAGGGTGGAGGGGCCAGGCCTGTGGCTGGGAGTGGCTTCCTAGCTGCGTGGCGGTTGCTTGCAGGCTCATCGGCAGGGTCTTTGCTGGGCCCCTCTGCCCTGATCCTGACACGGGGAACTTTGGAAGACGAAGAGCCAGAGGGGGACCAAGACAGTGACACTGATGACATCAACCACGAAGGTGAGCAGTGGTCACTGGGCCTCCTTATAAGGCAGCCACGTTGGTGGTGCCTTCTTTATGGAGTGTCTCTTAGCTGTCCTTTCTAGAGCAAGCCACAGCCTCATTGCTTTCATCTGTTGTGGCCTGGGTGGGGTGGGATGGGGTGGGGAGAAAGACACACACACACCCTTTCCTTTCAATGAGCCCTGGCTCGTGTTCCAAAGGTGGAAGAAGGAGACCCACTCTGTCACAAGGGTTTTCTTTTCCTGTTGCAGCGACAGAGGAAAGCCACGAAGGGCCTGCCTTCCGTAACTTCCTGCAGGAGGCCAAACGGCGCTACCCGGCTCGAAGCGGCCAGTAGTGGGGAGAGGAGGTGGCAACAGATGTGGAGCAGCAGCTGCTGCATCTCTAGCTGTCGCTTGGGCCATCGGGGCCCATTGGGCCGTCACTCCCAGCTTCCCAGGCTCTTTGCGAGGATGAGAGGAAGCCCACTGCGGCCTCCAGAGGCTCTCCTGCCCAGTGAGGGCGGCAGCTGAGATCAGCCACTCCTTTTCAGGACAGAGTGAACTGTGGAACAACCGGGAATGGCATCTGTAGTGTTACCGTCTGTATTGTAACTTCTTAAGAAATGTCTATTTTGCTATCGGTTGCTGTGTCCTGACTCCTCTTTTGGAAATGCTCAGTCCTGTAGCCTTAGTCCAGGGGTCCTCAAAGTTTTCAACCAGCGGGCCGGTCCACCACCACCCAGACACCACTGGGGGCCGGATCCCAGTCCAAAAGCAGCTGCGGAGGTTTGCTTGCTCACAAAACGGGTAGGTGTGTGTGGGGGGTTGCAATTGGTCCCAGGGGCCGGATTCAGGACCTTGGGGGGGCAGATTCAGGACCTTGGGGGGCTGCATCCGGCCCCGGGGCCTTAGGTTGAGGACCCCTGCCTTAGTCCATAACTCCAAAGGCAGCGGTGATACCTGCCTCAAACTATCTAGAAAAGGAGATGAGGTCACGTTTCCGTCAAAGACCATGCCGAGTGGCATTGGCTGAAACCCAATGTTACCTTTGGAAAAAGTTAGACAAAACCAATGTTCCCTCTAATTTTCCTTCTGGCTCTGGGAGCCTTGGCCATTTGTGTGCAGAGGGATGGGGTTTCATCTGAAACCTGGAAGTAAACAAGCATTGACCCTGGCTGGCACTGCACAGAGCCCATGGAGCCCTGCATTCGCACGCACGCACACACGCACACTTCTCTTAGAAGGAACGTTGGACAAAACCCTTTAGCAAAGTCTTCTGAGCAAATGTTTCTTTTTGTTATATTCTCATTCTGTTTCATTTTAAAGAGCAAGCAAACAAAAATGCCCCAGTGGGGAAGAACTCTTTTTAAAAAAATCATCTCAGGTTGTTAGGTTTTTTTTTAAATGCCTGAACATAAGGAGGGAATCACAAGATCACGCCTTTTAGGCTGCTATCTCACCTGGGTTTTGATCCTGATCCTCTTTGTCCCGTCACGTGATTGAATATGTGGGAGGAGTTCCCAAGCCCAAAGTTGTTTTTTTATTTTAAAGTGCAGTTCAGCCCCCTTGGCCAGCAGGTGGCACTAGCATTTTTAAAAAAGGACCTCTTGGCTGGGGAAATTAAAACTTAGAGCACCCAATGGCGCTTCCTGTTGCTCGGAGGGTGTAGGGAAATTAAAAAAAAAAACAGTGCTGATCGGCCCCAGGAACAGCCAGTCGGTGCTATGAGAAAAAAAAGAAACCCGGATCATCTGCGTGGTCCCACAATGTCTGCATCCTTAAAAGGTGGATTTTTAAAGCGAGGCAGAAAATTCCCTATCTCTCGGGTAAGTCAAAGAAACCTCGCTTAAAGGGGCATTACCGGGTTTTCTTTTTTTTTTCAAAAAGCCTGGTGGCCGTGGGAATGGCATTTTTGGACACAGTTTATCTAGTAATTTAAAAAGCTTTTAAAGGGACGTGGGATAGGGGCCTTAGATAGCAGTAGTTTAGGCATGTAGTTTAACAAAATGCACACATCTACAAAGTTCAGGGATTACTTCAGTGCAAAGTTAATACAGTGAAGAGCAACCACGGCCCAAAAGGAATCTGTAACTGCATGTTTCCAGATTGTATGTTTAAAAAATGTGATGGATACTTATAATGTCAGTGATAAATAGGAGACTCATTCAAGGTTTCACCAAATAGTCCTTATCATGTTCAATATACTCAGTTCTCAGTTAAGTTTAGTTGTTTATTTATTTATACACAATAAAACAGCTAAAATACAATACAAATGCTACAATTTAAAAAATCACAAATATTTTAGTTAAGTGAGTCACCTCTGTAGGAAACACCTATTTGTTCAATGTGGTGGGATGTTATGCCCGCTGCCTTGGATATACGTTTAGCTGTATTTAGCTGTATTTTGGACAACTTGTGTATTGAGACTGTGGAGCCGATACGGAAGTCCATGGTTCATGTTCCAGTGGGCTGTTTTTCCCAATAGGGCATAGTTTCACCTGGCAACAGAACATAACACACAATCAAATAAAATATGTGCAATATCCTCGATAGCAAGGGCCCTACAAAAACAGATTTTTCTGGTGATAAGGCGACTGGAGAAAACATCCATGTTTGTTTAGTCATGGAATCCAGCAGTTCAAATCAAGCCTTTCTAAGAGATTGAGGCAGGCTCATTTCTAAATATTTTTCAGGGTGGAAAACAATTTTATTCTTAGATAATCAACCTAGTGATCTGTTCTTAGAAAGTAATTCCATATCCCTATATTCTCAAAGGCTTTCACAGCCGGGATTTGATAGCTGTTGTGAGTTTTTCAGGCTGTTTGGCTGTGTTCTGGAAGTTTTTCTTCCTGACATTTCGCAAGACTCTGTGGCTGGCATCTTCAGAGGGCAAGGAGCTCATGGAACTAGGAGTTCTCTCTGTGCTCTGGGGTATAAAATGAGTGAGATGGGGGGGTTAAATTTGTGGGTAAGAGAAAACTTGTCCTATGCAGTTAGAATAAGTGTTAAGCGTATTGTGATGGAGGAATTAAGAAGTTTCACTGCAACCAGGGGTGGCAACAATCCTCTGTAGTTGATGGGTGTTGTTAGCTGTTCTATTGTGTGAATTGATCACCTGTGCTTGTGGCTGGGTGGGAATCACTGAACTTTGATCTTTTGTACACTGTAGTTCCCAGTACTGGAAGCCAGGCTTTGTTGATTTTTTTAGACTTTCTACTTTTTTGTTGAAACTGTACTTACGTTTGTGGATTTCAATGGTTTCCCTGTGCAGTCTAACATAGTGATTGGTAGTGTTGTCCAGTACCTGTGTCCTGGAAGAGGATTTTATGTCCCATTTGTTTCAGGGTGTGTTCAGCTACCTTTTTGGTTGTTTTAGCCTGCAGTGTCTTTCATGTTCTTTGATTCTGATCTGGATGCATCTAACTCACTCTGTACCCCCAGAGCACAGAGATAACTCCCAGTTCGCTGATCTACTTGCCCTCTGAAGATGACAGCCACAGAGTCTGGCAAAACAGCAGGAATTAAAACTTCCAGAAGAAAAACTCACAACATATAATTCCATATCTATTTGGGCAATGATGTTCCAGGCTTTGTTTGAAATTTTCTTTTGCCTGGTAGCTTCTTAACAGTAGGTATTGAGTGGAGACCCCCTTTTGTTCAATTATATTGTCACGTTGACCGGCCCAGACATTGTGTAGATTTGTTCAGAGAATGCCCAGGTATGTGTGTATAAAGTACAGTGGTACCTCAACTTACGATTGTAATTCATTCCAAATGCGTGCTCTTAAGTCGAACTACTCTTAAGCTGGGGTACCTATTTAAAAAATTGAAAAAATAAGTTAAAAATCAATATAAAATATATTTGTAAGTTGAGCAGACCATATCTAAAATTTGTAAGGCGGCAGTTAAAATGCCAACAGTTTTCCGCTCTCGAGTCGAATTGCTCTTAAGCCAAGCTGCTCTTAAGTTGGGGTACCACTGTATTTCCCTAACTGGTTAGTTTTACTCTTCAGCCACAGCTGGGTGTCTTCCTCACAGTGTCTTGCCATGACTCCACACCCCCACCATGCAACTATGCACTTGCTTTCCTCACCGCACCCCCAGGTGTGGAGCTTTTCACTTATCCCTGAAAAATTTCATTCTGTTGTTTTCAATCCATTGTTCAAGCCTATCAAGATATTTTTGTATTTTGTTTCTGTTTCCCTGGGAATTAGCTATTACAGTGCGTTCCATGCCAGCCACAATTTTTCCTTCTCATCCAAGTAATTACTAAGCATGCTGAAGAGCCCAGGGCCCAGTACCAAGCCTTGTGGTGCCCCACTTGTTTACCTCCTCTGAGTCTGAGGAGCCACTGATAAGCACTATGATTCTGTAACAAACTGTGTGTCCATCTGATGATTGTTCTATCCATCCTGTAGTTGGCTTTTTTCTATGCCGAATTCAGAGTGTGAATACTAACTAACAAGGCCCTTCACAGTTGGGGATTTGGCTACCGGCTGGAATTCTTAAGACTGCGTACCTGTGCCATCTGTTCTTCTTAGAGCATCTTTGACTCATGCCTGATCCTCACAAGAGTCCTGCACCACCTCCCAGGCATTGGGACCCAGCAGGCGATAGTTTCTGCCACGGTAAGTGGACACATCCAGGGCACGGTTAGCACGTGCAGCATCGTGGATCTCTTGGATGGCAGGAGGGAGGGGTGGGAAGCCTGCAAGGCAGGCCAGCTCCTTGGCGTAGCTCCACTGCTGCTCCTTCAGCCTGAGAAAGTACCGGCTCAATCCGCCGCTCTTCAGATATCGGTCCAGCTGAGCCTGGGCTTCAGCCTCCATCTCAGCTGCTGACGGAAGGGGGCATCGCCCGCTCAGCACAGCAAGGGCAAAGAGCACCTGGCAGTGAAAGTGAGGAAAGGGGCAGATCTGCTGGCACAGTCCCACAAGGAAGAGTGAAGGGTGATGAGGGGGCAACAGGTGCCGGTACAAAGGGCCCACTCCGTAGTCTGTCTTCTGTAAGCCCAGCTGGGCTAAGTCCAAGAAGGGGAAGTGATAATGGTAGCCAGTACAGAGGATCAAGGTGTCAGCCTGCACCTCGGAGCCGTCCCTGAACACGACTGAGTCCTTTGCCACCCTCGAAGGTGGCGGCACTTGCATCATCAACCCAGGCAGCCCACGCACCGGCAGCCCTTGGTGGCTCAGAACCACTCGAGCAGCCACAGGAAGAGCAGCAGGGCCAGGTCAACCCCTGACGGGCCAGCACCCACGAGCACCACAGACCGGCCAGCAAACGGCTCTGGGTGGCGGAAGGAGTGGCTATGCAGAAGGCAGCCTGAGAGAGAGAGAGAATGGAAAGGACAAGGTGATGGTGAGAGGAAAACAGTAACAGCTCTGGCCCTGTGCTTGCCTTTCTTCACCAAGACCCACACCTTCCACACAGGTTCTGGGAGCTTGATCTCTGTCTTAGGAATGGTCCAGCAACCTCTGGCCTAGGGATGGTCCAGAAGAAAACACTTGCCAGCCCTACCACATGCCTCAACACAGCTACTTGCGGCTATGCAAAATAGCTTCCTAGCCCTTCCCCTCCCATCAAGCTCGATGGATGTGGAGCTGCTCTGTCAGGACAGCGAAAGAGGAGCTTAGGAAACAACCACGCTTCTCCATGAGGGGCACGGCCCCGTTGCCAGAAGGGAGAGCCAGGCAGCGATGCCCCCTTTCCCAGATGGTCCTTCCTTCCTCCCTCCCTCCCTCCCTCCCATTTTCATTTGCCACTGCCGGGGGAGGAAGACTTAGAGATCAGCATAGGAGTGGGAAAGGGACACAATTATTTCAGGAAGAAGTAAGACCCACAGGTGTAACAATTTGTGATATCACAAAGAGATGGACTATTTGTTCCTTCTGCCATGGGGATACCATGGATCTTGGGGATAGGTCCTATGCAGTGGCACATTATTAATATTTTGTAAACAAAAAATCAAAAAGGATAAAAACAGTGACACCTTAGAGACTAAATGATATATTAAAAAAAAACAAGTACAAGAAATTGAAAAATGGGAAATGCACCAAAGAGGAATACAAGCAAACAGCAAATATGTGCAGGGGGATGGTTAAAAAAGCTAAAGTGCAAAATGAACTTAGACTTCCCAGAGAGATTAAGGATAATAAAAAGGGTTTCTTATGCCTGCAGCAAAAAAAGAAAAAAATAAGGAAATATAGGCTCTCTGTGTGGCGATGATAGGTAGTACAAGGACACCTGGAAACGTTAAATGAATTTAAGTCTCCTGGGCAGATGAACTACACCCAAGGATATTAAAAGAACTGATGGAAGTAATTTCAGAACCATTGGCAATAATCTTTGAGAAGTCCTGGAGAACAGGGGAAGTCCCCAACGATTGGAGGAGGGATAATGACCCTATATTCAAAAAGGGGGGAAAAGAGGACCCAAATAATTACTGCCAAGTCAGCTTGAGTTCCAGTTCATGGAAAGAGCCTAGAGCAGATTATTAAACAGGCAGTCTGTAATTATTTAACAAACAATGCTATCATTACAAGAAGTCATCATGGGTTTCTTAAAAACAAGTCATGGCAGACTAATTTGATCTCTTTCTTTGATAGAATTACAGGCCTGGTTGATGAGGGGAACACTGTGGATATTGCTTATCTAGATTTCAGTAAGGCCTTCAATAAGTTTCCCCATGGTATACTTGGAAAGAAGTTAGTGGAAAGTGGGATAGATAGTGCCTCTGTTAGATGGAATTGTAATTGGTTGACTGATCACACCCAAAGGGTGATCATTAATGGCTTCTCTTCTTCTTGGAGAGATGTGACCAGTGGGGTGTCCCAGAGTTCTGTTCTCGGTCCAATGCTATTCAATATCTTTTTTAATGATTGGGAGGAAAGAATAGAAAGTAGGCTGATCAAATTTGCAGATGATACCAAATTGGGAGGGGCTACTAATTCCCTAGAGGATAGGATGAAAATCGAAAATGACCTTGACAGATTAGAGTGCTGAACCAAAGCTAATAGAATGGGGTTCAACAGAGGGAAATGCAGGGTGATGCATCTAAGTAAAAAGAATGAATTGCACAGATATAAGACGTGAGACACCTGGCTGGAAAATAATACATGTGAAAGGGATCTGGGAGTCTTGGTGGACAACAAACTGAACACGAGTCAGCAGTGTGATGCGGTGGCCAAGAAAGCCAGTGTAATTCTTGGTTGCATCAAGAGAACCATAGTGTCTAGATCAAGGGAAGTGATAGTACCACTCTATTCTGCTCTGGTCAGACCCCATCGGGAGTAATGTGTCCAGTTCTGTGCACCTCAATTTAAAAAGGATGTTGACAATCTTGAACAGGTACAGAGGAGGCGACCAAGATGGTTGAGAGTCTGGAAGAAATGTCTTATGAGGAGCAGCTTAGGGAGCTGGGAATGTTTAGCCTTACAAAAAGAAGGCTGAGAAGGGGATATGGTAGCTATGTTTAAATATCTGAAAGGATGTTACAATGAAAAGGGGACTGGTTTGTTTTCCATGGCTTCAGAGACTAGAATTCGGAGCAATGGTTTCAAACTACAGGAAAAGAGATTCTATTTAAATATTAAGAAGAACTTCCTGACGGTTAGACCTGTTCGGCAATGAAATCTGCTGCCACAAAGGAGGGTGGTGGAGTCTCCTTCTTTGGAGGTTTTTAAACAGAGGCTGGAAGGCCATCTGTTGGGAGTACTATGATGGGGGTTCCTTCATGGCAGGGGATGGATTAGATAGCCTTTGAGGTCTCTTCCAACTCTATGATTCTATGAAAACAAAACAATTTTATATCTTAACCTGCTTGGCGAACCTCATACTTCACTAATTTTTAAACCACCACCCCCGAGCATATTTTAACAGTGTCAGGGTTTGTCTACATTACACTGCATCTTCAAGAACTTGCCCTTTGGAATATGTAGCCTTAAGATATTCTTCAGCCTATAGGCCAAAGTGCAGGTTTGATAGGAACACAGGGAATGGTTGCTAGGATCATAAAATCAAATACTGAATTAGTAATCCATTACTAATTCATTAATGTTCATCCTGAAAAAAGCCTCCTCTGTTTTTCAAGGGCCATAAAGATTTTGTATTTTTGTTTGATTTTGTGATACACATGGAGAAACTAACACAACCTTAACTACAAATCTGCTGGAAGATACGGGGCAAATGATGTGATTTCTAAGGAACTGATTTTACATATTATTTTTGCATAGAGAACCCAGATTTTCTGTGCCTTAACCCCAAGAGTTATAAATTTAATTTTTTAAAAATTAATTGCTGTCCCCAATTCAGTGGTATCTTGTATGAAGGAATTAATTTGTTCCAAATGAAATTATGTTAAGCAAATTTTCCTTTATACAAATTTCCCATAGAAATGCATTGAAAATAGAGTAATCCCTAATTGCGACGATTTTTATGTTGTATGGGTTTGCCCCATAGATGATTCTGTTAAGCAAATTTCCCCTATCTGAATTTTTTTATGTTGTACAGATTTTATGTTATACAAATAGTTTGTTATACAAGGGTCCTCTGTATTTATCCTAGATTTTTTGTGTACTGAACTTTTCCCCATAGATTTTTCCCCATTTATTTGCTGATAATTTAAATGAAACAAACATTACATCTGGGAATAACCATGATCTTTAGCTACACTCTTTCATGCTTGAGGGCAAACTGAATACAGTGGTCCCCCACCCTTTTGCGGTTCATGTACTGCAGTCCCGCTATATTGTGGGACCGCAGTACAGTGCAACCCAAAAGGCATTTTACCCCCATGCGGGAGCAGCGTGCCATGCCGGGGCTCCAGCTGATTAGCTCTGGGGTGGGGGAGAAAAACCTTTATGGGGAAGGGGAAAAAAGGTTTTAAAAGCCTGAGCTGTTTCCAGAACTATTTTCCCCTGAGGATCTCTCCCTCATCAAAGGCTGCTGAGAAAATTGCACAGTCAGGGGATAAGAGGGCAGGTCCTCTTATGGACTGAGAACTGGTTGAGATCCAGGAAACAAAAGAGTAGGTATCAATGGGCAATTTTCACAATGGAAAGAGTTGAAAAGCGTTGTGCCCCAGGGATCTGTCCTGGGACTGGTGCTTTTCACTCTGTTCATAAATGACCTGGAGACAGGGATAAGGAGTGAGGTGGCAAAGTTTGGAGATGACAAAAAACTTTTCTGGGTGGTAAAAACCAGAGAAGATTGTGAAGAGCTCCAGAAGGATTTCTCCAAATTGGGGGAATGGGCTGCAAAATGTTAAATGTGTTTCAATGTAGGAAAATGTAAAGTAATGCATATTGGGGCAAAAAAATCAAAACTTTATCTATCAACTCATGGGCTCTGAGTGATCCGTGACAGATCAGGAAAGAGATCTTGGTGTGTTGGTGGACAGCTCCATGAAGGTGTCTACCCAGTGTGTGGCAGCGGTGAAGAAGGCCAATTCCATGTTAGGGATTATCAAAAAGGGGATTGAAAATAAAACAGCCAACATTATAATGCCATTGTACAAAATGATAGTAAGGCCGCACCTGGAGTATTGTGTATAATTTGGGTCACAGCATCTCAAAAAAGGCATAGTGGAACTGGAAAAGGTGCAGAAAAGAGTGACAAAAATGATTATTGGGCTAGGGGACTTCCCTTATGAGGAAAGGTGAAAACATTTGGGGCTCTTTAGTCTGGAAAAAAGGCATCTGAGGCGCGATATGATTGAGACGTACAAAATAATGCAAGGCATGAGTAAAGTGGATAAAGGGACACTCTTCTCCCTATCACAAAATACCATAATTAGGGGACATCCACTCAAACAGAGGGTTAGGAGAGTGAGAACAGACAAAAGATTTTTTTTTTACCCAGCGTGTTGTTAGTCTGTGGAACTCCCTGCCACAGGATGTGGTGATGGCATCTGGCCGGGATGCCTTCAGAAGGAAATTGGACAGATTCCTGGAGGAAAAGTCCATCCCAGATTACAAACCATGATGGAGATGTGTCATCTCCAGGCTTAAAACCAGGGTACTTCAAGGGCCACATGCAGGGGAGTGGTATCAGGAGATAGATATCTAGTCTTGTGCACCCCCGGACGCATTTGGTGGGGTCACTGTGAGACACACAAAGCTGAACTAGATGGGCCTTTTTGCCTGACCCAGCATGGGCTCTTCTTATGTTCTTAAGGGCTAGTGTTCATGTGAGCCAAGGGATCCCTCTTTGCTGTGAAGCTCTTTGTTTGTCCTGGGAAGGTTGTGAAATAGGCCTTACCTTGGAAACTGTCCAGGCCAGGGATGGGTGGTATAAAGGGACTGGAATAATGGCTGCAAAAACAAGACCATCAGGGCACACATTGTGAATGGGGGAGGAAAAGGCATGCCATCTATCAGACCCACCCTCCCCTAATGTCTAGAGGGCTTATGTGCCCTTTCTCCACCATCATCTGATGCAAAGGGCATCCTGAGCATGTTCCTTGAATCCTGCTATGCCCCATTTTGTTCAGGTGGGCTTGAAATCTCCCTCTTTTCCAATGTTGTCAGAAAGAACAGACAAGGCCTCCTGCTCTGCCCTCCGCTGCGCAAGCAAGTCTGCCGATGCCCAGATCACCAGGGACTACTCACCCGGTGCACACCATGACGGCATCAAAGCGCTCGGTCAGCTGCTGGCACGTTGGTGTGGGCGCCTGCAGGGTGGCTGTGACATCCCAGCCACCCGGGCCACCCTCTGTCCTCTTTGGCACAGGTTTGACACTGTCCACCTTCCATCGGAACTGGGGGAGCAAAGAAAACAGGTGACTTTCTGGGAGCTGACAGGACAGCTGGTGGTGAGGGTGTGAAGGCTCTTAAGCAGGGAGGAGCCCCAATCCTTCTATTCCATGGGGGACAAAGGAGCTTAAAGAGGACCTGGCAAAAAAGCAAAGCAAAAGCAAAGTGTTCTGCTTATATACCGCCGTCTCAAATTTGCAGAGAAAAGCTCTTTGTTTCCCAGAGAACGTTGGCAGGGCTCAGCCTGCCTGGGCATCAGCCCTCCCTTCAACTCACCCGGATGTGATCCTGGATGCTGAAATGGCCCATGTATCTCTCCAGGTAGGCCAGCACAGCCGAGTGGTGCAGGAAGGAAGGCAGAGAAGGATCAAAGGGGAAATCGGGAAAAGCCATCACCTCCTTGGGCAAGTTGGTCCTGGATAAAAGAACAGGAAGGAACAACCTGTTACTTACACTGCCTTCCGCACCCAGGTGTGGGCCAGCTCTCTTCTTCCAGGCTGGAAGAGTGGGAGGTGGTGGTGCATGCAACAGAGGCACACTGGTGTGCACCCAGGCCCAGGCATAGGCTAGGAAGGCTAGATACCTCAGGTCAGAGTACATGCTGGAATGGATGGGCCATCCATTGGCATCCTCCCCAGTCTCCTCGGTGTAAACCCAGGTGCCTCCGACATGGTCAGAAGCTTCAAACACCACTGGATCAGCGAATGTGTCTGGAGAGGCAAGGATGTGCCGGGCAGCACAGAGGCCGGCTGCTCCGGCCCCAATCACAGCCACTCTCAGCTTGGGGCATGCCATCTGCAGAGGAAGGAGCAACCAAGGAGAGACAGAGAAAGAGTCATGAAAGCTGATAATAAGAAGCCAGCCTTCCCTCCTCTCTCCTGCAAGAACTGGATAGCTCTCTAGTCTAAACACTTGCTAGGGCACTGCAGTGGCCAGCTACAGCACGTGATTCTATGGGGCTCCCTCCTGCCCTGAAGAGAGAGGTATAGTAGTCTTTGGTAGAATATTAGGCAAAAGCAAACGTTGCCTCTAGTTACTCATTCCATCATTTGGTTACTTTTCTAGACTTAAGAAATGCAGACTGTAAACTGGGGGGGGGGGCGGGACTGGTAGTTCATGTCCTTACGAAACCCCGTTAAACCGCACAAGGAACCAGCAAAAGTTCTGAAGGACTTGGGCTGGGCAGCTTTTCATTTGCCGAGCGCCAACAGGCAGTGACGCTGACCCTCCCATCAGCAGCAAGGCAACGCGAAGCAAGGCAAGGCAGGGCGATTTCATTCTCTCCTCCTCCATACCTTCCAGGCATGTCCAAACGTTGGCCCTCCTGATGTTTTGGACCACAACTCCCAGAATTCTAAGCTTAGAATTCTAATGACAAAGGACTGTGGGAGTTGCAGTCCAAAACATCTGGAGGGCCAACGTTTGGACATACCTGCTCGGACCCGCACTCGGACCGCCCCCCCCACCCCACCCAGAGCGGAAGTCGCCCCCCCCCCAAAGGCTCGCCCGCTGATCAGGCTCCCGCTTCCGGCTCCAGTGCCTGCCTTCTCCTCCTCCTCCTCCTCGTCCTCCAGGCTGGAGCTGTTCCTTTGCCGAGCCCTACCTCGCCTGGAGGCGGCCGGGCACACCGTGCCGAGCGGCCCCTGGGAAGGAAGGGCCTGCCGGGGCGGTGCTTGGGCTCCTGCCTCCCGGAGAGCAGAATTGCACGCCTCGGGCTGGAACCCGGGGGCGGCGTTGCAAAGAGGGCGCCGATGGAGCGTCTCTCCCCGCTGCCTTCCCTGGGCCTCACGTGCTCGCCAAGCGAGGCTGGGCGTTCCTCTTTCGCTGCCCTCCCGTCCCGTCCTGTCCCGGGCAGTTGGGGAGGAGGAGCCCTCCAGGGCCGTCCCTCCGCCGGAGCTCACCGCAGGCACTAACTCTCTGCCGCGGCCCCTCCGAGCGGAGGAAAAAGGGAGCAACGCGGGCGGGGACTCTGGGGTTTGCACAAACTTAAGGGAAGAAAATAAACGGCAGATCTATGAAATTAAGAACCTTAGAACAGCCCTGCTGGAAGAGGCCACAGCCCAACCAGTCCAGCATTCTGTCTCACACAGTGGCTCACCATTTGCTTCAGGGTATTCCCAAGCAGATGTCTTCACCGGCTTACGATTTCCTGCAAATGGCACGGAGAGATCTCCTGCCTATCTCTCCAACCCGGAGGTTGTCCTTAGGTATCACAACGATAGCCATTGATACCCTTGTTCTCCATGAACTTGTCCAATCCTTTGTCAAGGTTAATAGCTGTCACCACTTTTTCTGGCAGGGAGTTCCAGAGACCAGTGATCCTCTGGGTGAAAAAGTACTTCCTTGCATTTGTTTGAGATGTAGCACCCAAAAGTTTCGTGGAGTGCCCCCTAGTTCTAGTGATGTGTGATAAGGAAAATAGCTTTTCCTTATCTAATTTGTCCACACCTTGTATGATTTTATAAACTTCAATCAGGTCACCTCTTAGGCGCCATTGTTCAAGGGTGAAGAGGCCCAGCCACTGCAGCCTCAGATGGTAAGGAAGGTGTTCCAGTCCCCTAATCATTCTGGTTGCCCTCCTCTGCACTTTTTCCATTTCCGTAATATCCTTGTGGAGGTACGGTGATCAGAACTGTACAAAATACTCCAGATGGGGCCTCACCATAGATTTATAAATAGGCAAAATGACACTTGCTTACATATTTTCTGTACCCTTCCTAATGATCCCCAGCATTGAGTTTGTTTTTTCCCCACTGCTGCAGCACACTGGATCGACACCTTCATTGACCTGTCCACCAGGACCCCAAGGTCCCTTTCCTGGTTTGTGGCAGAGTTCAGACCCCATCAGTTGATAAGTGTAATTGGGTTTTTTTGCCCCAATGTGCATCACTCTGCACTTACTAAGGTTGAAACTCATTTGCCACTGGTTTGCCCACTCCCCCCGTGTCAAGTTATCTCTCTGGAGCTCCACACAATCTCCCTCATTTTTTACTACCCTGTATAATTTTGTGTTGTCGGCAAATTTAGCTACCATGCTATTTAGTCCTACTTCTAGAACATTTATGAAGAGGTTGAAAAGCAGGGGTCCTAGTACAGAACCTTGGGGGACCCCACTCTTTACCTCCCTCCATTTGAGAAGTGTCCATTTAATGCTATTGTGGGGGTTCAACCATTCTGCCAAACTGCCCGCCCTGCAGAGTTCAATAAAGAGGCTTCCTTCTTAGAACAAACTGGAGTTTTATTGTCTTCTTCCAGACTTCTGGAGGCACTTCTTTTTACAACTGGTTCAAGAGAACTAATATAAACAATGAATGGGTTATTTTTAGAGTCTCTGGTAGGAGAAAACAACGAAAAGTTCAATCCTCCTTCTGCTCCTGAAAGGGGGGCATTCCACCAGACCCCTTCGGCAGTCCCAAGTCCTGGCTCGGCATCTCCGTCTGCACCCCCACCTCTGAGGTGGTTTTGGGTCCAGGCCTCCCCTGACACCAATTCCAGAGAGGGAAGTCGTCCCGCCAAGCCAAACCCCTCCCGCAGGAGTATCTCCTGGTCAGTTGCTCTTCTCCCTTCACCTTCTTTGCCTATTTCTCCAATGCCAAGTCCTGCCTTATCTTCTTAACTGTTTCTAAATCATTTCCCTTTCCAGGGCTTCCTGGTCCTGGGCAGCTCTACGTCTTTCCCTGGCCTTTTGCTTCTCTAGCCACTCATCCTATCACAGTCTTATTGTGCAGGTGTCACTCTCCTGCTTCGTCCCCCAGGATAGCTTCCCTCACAGGAACACATGTCAAACTGACAGGTTGGTAGTTTCCTGGATCCCCTCTGGATCCTTTTTTGAAGATTGGTGTTACATTCGCTACCTTCCTGTCCTCAGGCACAGTGCCTGATTTGAGGGAAAGATTATATATTTTGGCTAGGACATCAGCAATTTCATCTTTAAATTCCTTGAGAACTCGTGCATGGATTCAATCTGGTCCTGGTGATTTGTAAGTTTAACAAGACATGCAAGAACCTTCCCTCACCCCCACCCCCCAACCCCCGATTATTTCTATCTGCCTTAATTCTTCACTTTCCCTCCCTATGAAGATAGGCTCTGTTTTGAGCATGTGGTCTCTGTTTTCTTCAGTGAACATTGAAGCAAATAATTGAGGGAGATTAAGTGAGAGGATTGGTTTTTCCTTTATCTTATTCTTTTCGTTCTTTCATTTATTTCATTTTCTTTTCTTTATTTCATTTCTTTCATTTTCAGCTGGAGGCCTGTGTTTAGGGTTGGGTTTGGTGGTGGGTTAGGTATGGTGTTGGTGTTGGTGTTAGGGTTAGGGTTAAAGTTAGGGTGAGGGTGAGGGTTAAGGTTAGGGTTAGGGTTAGGCCTAAGACTATGGTGTATGAAAGAGCAAGGGTTAGGGTTAGGGTTAGGGTTAGGGAAAAGGCTAGGGTGTGGGAAAGAGCTAGGGTTAGGGTTAGGGTTAGGGTTAGGCCTAAGGCTATGGTGTGGGAAGGAGCTAGGGTTAGGGTTAGCTTTAGTGTTAGCATTAGGGTTAAGGTTTGGGAAGGAGCTAGGGTTAAGTTAAGGGTTAGGGTTAGGGTTATGGCTAAGGCTATGGTGTTAGAAGGAGATAGGGTTAGGGTTAGGGTTAGGGTTAGGATTGAGGCTAAGGTGTGGAAAGGAGCTATGGTTAGGGTTAGGGTTAGGGTTAGGATTAAGATTAGGGTTGGGATTAGGGTTAGGGTTAGGGTTAAGGCTACAGTTAGGGTAAGGCTTAGGGTTAGGGCTAAGGCTATGGTGTGGGAAGGAGCTAGGGTTAAGTTAAGGGTTAGGGTTAGAGTTAGTGTTAGGTCTAAGGCTATGGTGTGGGAAGGATCTAGGGTTAGGGTTAGGGTTAGGGCTAAGGCTATGGTGTGGGAAGGAGCTAGGGTTAAAGATTAGGGTTAGGGTTAGAATTAGGGTTAGTCTTAGGGCTAAGGCTATGGTGTGGGAAGGATCTAGGGTTAAATTAAGGGTTAATGTTAGGGTTAGAGTTAGGGTTAGTGTTAGGGCTAAGGCTATGGTGTGGGAAGGATCTAGGGTTAGGGTTAGGGTTAGGGTTAGGGCTAAGTGTATGGTGTATGAAGGAGCTAGGGTTAGAGTTAGGGTTAGGGTTAGGGTTAGGGTTAGGTCAAAGGCAACAGTGGGGGAAGGAGCTAGGGTTAGGGTTAGGGTTAGGTTGTGGGAAGGAGTTAGGGCAAGGTTTAGGGATCGGGTTAGGGCAAAGGCTAGGGTGTGGGTTAGGGTTATTGTTAGAGTTAGGGTGAGATTTAGGGTTTGTGTTAGGATTAGGGCAAAGGCTAGGGTGTGGGAAGGATCTAGGGTTAGGGTTAGGATAAGGTTAGGGTTAGGGTTAGGGTTAGGGTGAAGGCTACAGTTAGGGTTAGGGTCAGGGTCAGGGTTATGATTTGGGCAAAGGATAGTGTTTGATTTAGCTTTAGGGTTAGGTTTATGGTTAGATTTATGGTTAGGGTTAGGTTTAGGCTTAGGGTTAAGTCAAAGGTAAGGTGGGGGAAGGATCAAGGGTTAGGGTTAGGGTTAGGGTTAGGGTTAGGGTGGTGGCAGAAGAGCCTATGGTTCATAATAGGACAGATATAAGAGAACCTCAGACATGTCCCAGGATCTACATACTGTATTTACTGATCCTTTCTCTCTCTTTTACTAGTGTCTTGTTTTTGAATAAACTGAATTCTCTGCTTTTTTTCTGAGTTGGTTTTAAGGGTCCTTTAGGGCTTTAGAAATCCCAGAAGCAGAAATGGGAAAATTCAAACTGAATGACCTGAAAGAGGCTTTTCCTAAAACAAAAGGGCTATTGAACAAGAGCTGCCTAGATGCCCTAAGCACATCCAATCTCACTTGATTTTGGAAGCTAAGCAGGGTCGGCCCTGGTTAGTACTTGGATGGGCGACCACCAGGGAATACTAGGTGTTGTAGGTGCCTGGAGTAGGAACTGGCAAGCCACTCCAGTACTCCTGCCAAGAAAACTCCATGGACATGGAGTCACGTAGAGTCGGTCATGACTGTAATGACACAACACACACACACATTGAACAAAACCGTATGATAAATGAATTGAAATTTAAATTTGTGTCAAACACATCCCTATTAACTTTAACAAACTGTACAATACATGTAAGCTGAATTTGATATGCAAAGTAGTTTTGACGATTCAACATATTTGAGTACATTAGAGAGGGTGTGCAGAGACCGTCAGGATAAGCGCCTGCAAATCAAAACATCACACTACCACTGGCTGAAAAAGATATTTAAAATAAGGCAGTCTCTGACCCACTCTTTTTTTTTTTGAATAAAGGAAATATTTGATACTTAATCCTGGCCTGATGGAAACATAAATTGCCTGGTTTTTTTCAGTATTATAGAAAACAAAAGGTTCAGAGAGTTCAAATAAAATGCAGATATTGAAAGATAGCCTAATCTCACGGCACATATTTTCCACAAAACTGTTGCAACGTTAACAACCAAAGCAATTATGTAGATGTGTTTGCTTCAGAATGCCAATTTATAATATTTCATAGCTTTGCTGTGTCAGTAGAGCTGAGTGTGTGCATGGCAGGGGGCATATAGAATAAAACAGTGACATTTGAAAAAGCAGGAACCTAAAATCAGTCCAGAACATAAAACAGGGAAAGAAGACTGCCAACGCCAGATCTTAATAACTTCCATTCATCCTTTGTAATAGCATATACAGCAGGGGGAAATACAAACCTATTTGGATATGGAGACATTCATATGGAACAGCCAAATTATGAAGGGCGTTCCATTTTTTTATTTCAGTACAGCCAAGTATTTGAACATTTTTCTTCATTTAAATTTATTTACATAACCCGGCTTTTCCCTACCTCAATTTTGCTTCTTCGCAGAGGTTTTGCAGAGGTTTTACCCACCATGCAGCATCCTCAAAAGACACAAGGCCTTTGCTATTAAGCAAAAATTCCATATACTGTATATACAGTAATTAGAAAATAGAGCAAGATGTCTGTGAAGATTCTCAGTCATCCAAATGAGTTTATCCGGAAGTTGATGAATATAAACTGATTAATCTGCTTGGATGAGTAGCAAAATGTTTCAATCTCTCAAGAAAAGAAGTCCAGTTGCCGTGACTCAACTTCCAGAAAAATAGAACAAGCTAAAGAAAAGCCAGGGAAGCAGTGTCTGGAACCAAACCAATGGTGATTCATGAACACTAGACAGGGCCCAGCCTGGCACCTTGCAAAAACTTCAAGAAAAGTAACAGTGTACTCACTTTTACTTTACTTTACTTTATTTACAATTTATATACCACTGGCTTATATAAACAACTCCAGGCAGTGCACAAAGTCAAAAACACAAAAAAAAACCAAAATGAATAATGAAAATACACAACAAACAGCAACACAGAACCCAATAACATCCAAAGACAGTGTTCAGTAAAAAAAAAGAGAGAGAGAGAGAGAAAGAGATACTGGCATCCAGGCAAACAATAAAGAATCACAACATTAGGAATAATCACCCACATGTTTTCTACCCCTTTGCTAAGCATTTCTCTCCACCAAAGAGAAATCTCAAAGGTAATGTAGATGATAGTGGCAGCAATGCCACCTGCAAATACCATACACTTTGTCTGTTATTGATTGTCTTTAAGAGCGCTACTTCAAGTCCCTCATCAGCTGCTTTTTATTTTGAGGTGTCTTTTCCCCTCCTGCGATCACGTGGTGCATACAGCTGAAGGGAACCAGCCCTTAAAGGGTGCGGTCAGAAATAACGGGAGTCCGGAGACTGATATCTGGTGCAGAAAGATAGAGGCAGTTCTCTCCCGTGCACACCCTGTGCGCACCCCCACGGCAATCATTTTATTGTATACAAAAGTAGGTCACAAAGCGTATGCATGGAGCCACATCTAGCTGATATCATTGGCTAAGACAGAGATAAAGTGAAACAATAGCACTTGTATGCCTAGAGCAGTGTTTTTCAACCTTTTTTGGGCAAAGGCACACTTGTTTCATGAAAAAAATCACGAGGCACACCACCATTAGAAAATGTTTAAAAAATTAACTCTGTCCCTATATTGACTATATATAAAGTAATTCTCTTGAATAGGAATCAAATAAACACAAAGAAAGTATTTTATAATTACTTTATTATGAAATAGTAAGTAAACAGAAATATGAAAAATTATAAAATACTTTATTCAGTGTGCAACCTGGGCCTGTTTGGCTGAACACAAAGCTGATATTCTTCAGCTTTTCCAACGGCACACCAGGCAACATCTCGCGGCACACTAGTGTGCCGCGGAACAGTGGTTGAAAAACACTGGCCTAGAGCATGCACAGAGTAAATCCTGACATAACCACCTTGGTATGGCACCTTGGCATGGCAAGCCTTGCTGATAATGGTAGCTGCAAACTAGCTTATGAAACCATTAACCCATTAACTCCTGTTCTCCCACATCCCCACTTTCTTTACTTTAAAAAAGCAATGAGTTTGTCCCATTTATAAACAGCATTGTCACTTTCAATATAGGGCAGAGGCTGCTACTGAAGCATAGCATACAATTGTCTTTGTGTGAAACCAGAAGTAGCAATGAGCAAAAATCTGAGATATAGTAGATATACATTAAACGCAGCAACTTATAATAATAAGGCATACCACAATAATAAGCACAGCAATCAAAGCTTGTCTCACCCATCCCCAATTTGGAAGCATAGCCTTTAAGCTAATATGAGAGGTGAGAACGTTCAGTTCCTTGATCTGATGGTGTATAGCACTACTATGATCAGAGATATTAAAACAATACATGTGAGACACTGATTCACAGCCCAAATGCAATTTCAGCAGTATAAAATCAATGGCAGCTCTGTTTTCTAAGGTAGGCTGTCTAATTTCATTTTGTTCACTAGTCAACAATACTAATGCTTTGGAAGTGTGATTAATAGATTTAGCCAGGAAGCAGGCAAGAGCTTTACATGTACACTTTCCAATTAAGGTGAAGTCTGAAACCAATATCGAGGAGTGTATTGTGCTGAACATAACTTCAGTTTAGTGCTGATGTGGTATTCAGTTACCCATAATTATGTTTACATTGAAGCATTGATTCTTGTTACACGAATTAGCTGTTAACTTTCAAAAACTGCCCTAAAACCCCAAAAGATAGGTGATCCCTGAAACTAGCATTATATTTCTAAACCATTGTGAAACAGCAAACAGAATCTGATAGGTTAGCTGGAATGTAGTTGAAGCAACACATGTGCAAAAAGAAATGATGAATTAACAATAACAGAACATTTCAGTTGTGTGGTAACAGTGTTGTGAAAGAGTAAAAGCAGATTTAGGGAGTCGCTTGGTGGTTGGACCCCAGCTGGAGTCATTCACTAAGGTCTCCTCACTGTTCATATGTCCATTGAGACCAGTATAGTCTGTGATATTATGAGGCTGGTAGCAAACCTGAATAAGGCATGATGAAAGCAAATTCCCAACAGCATAGCTGGTAGGAAAGCAAAACATTACTGATTTTGGCCAGTTGAAGGCAGACGTTAGTCTGTAGGCCATTATAAAGTAGCTCAGAAGGCACTGCAGCCTGACATTGAGTTCCATCATCAAACACAAGAAGAATGAATGCCAAAAGTATCACTGAGGTGGAAGATCCTTGGAGGAGTGCCATGACCAAACGCAGCAAGCTGGAATCTGCACGGCACCTTTGTCCAGGGCTAAGACTCGTCCCAGGAGATGAGTGGTACCAGACCTCTCCAAGTAGGATCCAGGGATACGATACCAAGGGCTGGGGGAGCTGTTCTGAAATGCAACTCAATGGAAGAATTGAGGAAGCAAGCAGACAATTTAAAGCAAAAGCACTTTGGAAAGCACAGTACTAACATCTCCCATAGGCACATAGGCACCCCCCCCCCCCGTTTGTTTGTGTAGCATGTTGCGTTACGAATCACACAGGACACAGAGTTTCGGGGTGCAATCATCTGGTGCTCAGGGCAGCATTCCTGTTCGTCTGTCTGTCAGGGTTCCATGGATGTTTGTGTGTCTCTCTGTGTCTGCATCGGCTGCGTGCATGTGAGATTGGTGATGATTCTCCCTTTGAGCCTTCTGCTCCCTGAGCCTTCTCTTCCCTGAGCCTTCTCTTGCTGCTGCCTGAGCCCCAGTGTTTATTATAAGAGAGCAACACAATAGATACAGGGAAACATTCCTCAGTGGGGGGAAAGAATGCAAGACTTATGTGTGAGACCATAGTAAACACATAGACAATGGACAGGGGAAATAGGTTTCACAGGTGGGGGGGAAATGCTCCCTAGCTAGTGAGGCATTACTGATAAGAGGCTTCCTCTAGGTGCGCTTTTGTGCTCTGCCCATTTCTTGGGGTACAGAGCTATCGGGGTATGAATATGAAATCCCCACATCTCTCCCTTTCCTTTTAATTAAGAGAGTGCCGGCAAGAGCTGTGACCCTTTTGCATGCCAGACAGGAGGCACAGGTGTAAACCTAAACAGACCAGAAATCAGGCACTCATCTGGTGCTCAAGCCATGCAGACCTTGAAAGCCTGGCACCCTGAGGTCTTTTGCCCCAGGGGCCTCATTGCTTGGCCCACGAGGAAACTCAGCTCCTTATGTAGGAGGGAGTGACATGTCTCTGGCAAGACAAGCTTCATATATCTGGGCTGAGATGTGAGAATTATGCCCTAAAATGTGAGATGTCTTATGGCTGTGCATGAGAGTTGCTGTGGTGACACTCCATGGCCATTTCCTCCCCCTCCCATGCTCATTGTGAGAGCACTAAGCTAGTGCCTGGCATAAATCATTGGCTGTGATGTGTTATCTAATGTGGGTACCCCTCTGGACTGTTGGCTGCATTCTTTCTCCCACCGAGTTACACAGCACCCGATATTCATATAACTTTCAGAGATATAAACTTGAGCTCCTCATAACTTGCAATAAGAAATGAACTGGCATAATAAGCATGATTGTCTCCCAAGACTTAAAAGGTACATAGGCATAATCTAGCATACAGATATACATGCATTTAGCAAGAACACTGATAGCGTAATAGAAAACAGTTGCTTCTCATAGTAGGATAGCAATCAATAAGCAGTACATGAATACCTTTGTGGCTAAGAGGTAATGCATAGCAAGAAGTTCCATGACATGTGAATATTTTCCAAATACATGAATACATGAGAATACATAAGTAAGCAGGATCTGTCTGTGCTAGGGACTTACATTTTTGTGGGGGAAGTGTGAAAGACTACCTAACTATATTTCTTCTCTGCTTCAATGGATGGCTGTTTGCTGAAAAGTCTTTTTAAGAGTCCTTTTGCTAAAAGTTCATGGGTCTGGGAAATGTCTTCTTCTTCTGGTGGTGAAACAATTCTGCTTGGCATGAATGGTAACAACAGCTCCCAGATTACCCATAGTCCTTGCAATTGAGAAAATGAGGAATGTATGTTCTGGGATGTATGTTCTGGGATCATTCTGCTGGTAAACTTTGAAGTGCCATGGAAGGCATACCTGTGAGAATATTTCTCTTTCTCTCAGGGTACATACTGTATAGTTAAAATCAAGCCTTGCTTGAAAAGCCTGGAGAGGGGGAGATTCCTCCCCTTTTTTTTTTCTAATTGTTTTGGCTTTCTGTTTTAAATTTGAAATTCATACCCTGAGAGGAAGTTTTTTTTTCTTCCTGCTTGATTTTTGGAGGCAAAAGGAACACGATTAGTGATGATTTTTATACCCTTTTAAACCCTGTTGATCGCTTGTGCCCAAAAAATGTAAGGCATATGGGATTTGTAGTATTTGCTTCCAACTCTGAAAGATGCCTCTGCTTGCTGACTTGTAATTACAACCCACAGGAAGGTGATAAGCTAGCTTTGTTTATACAATGTCTCTAAAGATAACAGTCTACTCTTCCTAGCAAACTGATAACCATTCCATGTTTCCTGCTATCTTGCATGCTTGTGCGAGTGAGATGGATCAAACCCATATAATTCCTTTTTACCCCATGAGAATAGTGGACAGATTAGATCTTTGGGACATTTTCCTTCTAAAGGAGCTTGAAATCCTCAGGAATCTTTCTCACAATTCCTGACTGACAACTGATACCTGCCTGCTTTCCAGCAAACTTCGTTCTCCAGCAAACGTTCTTATCCAAAAACCTTTTTTCCTCCCCTGCTTGCTTGCTTTCCAGCCCCCTCCCCCCGCTCCCCCGAGCTGCTTCCAGTCGATAGACAGAGAGGGGGGGGGAGAGAGAGAGAGAGAGAAAAGCATTTTTGATTCCTAAATTTTGCTGTAGCTTGCTAAAGAAAGTCAGGGAAATTCTGGCTGCCTAAGCTTTCTGAGAAAAGGAAATCTGCATTCTCCATGGCTTTGGAGAAAGAGGAAAATCTCTTGGGGGAAAATAGGGTACAGAATCTTTTGGAAAAATTGCCTTTCTCCTATACTTATACTGAGGGTGCCTGGCATCTGCCACAGCACACAAAAGGCTGGCCTTTGCCTTAATGGTGAACTTTGTCCTTTTGGAAAAGAGGTCTATCTTTTGGATTCCCTCTCTGGGCAAATCTGCTTTGGTCCAGCCCAAGGCTGAACTCTGCATATGCTCTAAAGCTGGCTGCTTCTGATTCCTGAGGTGCTTTCCCTGGGAAATGGAATCCTGAGCTTTAAATGGTTTCAAGGCTTGCGTTACTGAGCCATGGACAAATTTTTGGCCTCTCTGCATTTCTTTGGGAAATCTTGCCTCATGGCTTGGCTCTTTGCTGCAAGAAAGTGACTGCCTTTGGGGCATCTCCTTGCCTTTTGGAGATACATTTTCTGGCAGGACAAAATTTTTCCCCTCTTGCTTCTGGGGTTTGATGAACTCTTCCTGAGTGTCATTTTGCCCTGTGCTGAGACCGTTCTTGATGGAAATTTTTGATCTTAACCTTTCCAGATATTCTGTTGCTGAATTTCCTAAATCTTCTTGGGGTTTCCTTTTTTGCACCACCCATTCCTGATTGTGGGACACTGTTCCTAACTGCAGGTCACTAGGTGGAAAAATTATTGGTAGGGACATCTGAAAATCTGTGGGGAGAAGTGAAATGGACATTTCCATGCGTCCCCAGTGCTGCTCTGCTCTATCACCTGCGTTCTGCTTGCCAACCCTGGAATTTTCTGCCTGTAGATTTCTTCCTACTGCTGGTTCCCCACCCAAAGGCTGTTGTGACTCCCAAAACTCTATCTGGGACTCTTGGCTTTCCCAAGGCTTTCCCTGCCCCCCTGATCCCACCTTAGGGACTGTGGGCAAAGGCTGTACTATTACTGGCATGCTTTTGCTCCGAAAATTAGCTGACCCACTGAATTCATTTCGCTCTTCAACCGAGAAGAACGCTCCCATCTCACCTTTGGGATCCCCTGGGGAGGATGTCTGGACGCGTCTCGAAGCCTTTTCACAGGCGTAGGGAGATGAGGATGGGCCACATTCGTGCCGTCTGGCCTGGAGCCTGGTCCTTGTGCCTAGTGGTTCCTCTGCATCTGCCTTGCTGCAGGAGATTGCATCTGTGTTGCCTTCTGGGAATCACGTCTGCTGTTGCCTTGGGGGAATCACCTCTGCCGTTGCGTTGGGGGGAATCACGTCGGGGTCACCATATGTTGCGTTACGAATCACACAGGACACAGAGTTTCGGGGTGCAATCATCTGGTGCTCAGGGCAGCATTCCTGTTCGTCTGTCTGTCAGGGTTCCATGGATGTTTGTGTGTCTCTCTGTGTCTGCATCGGCTGCGTGCATGTGAGATTGGTGATGATTCTCCCTTTGAGCCTTCTGCTCCCTGAGCCTTCTCTCCCCTGAGCCTTCTCTTCCCTGAGCCTTCTCTTGCTGCTGCCTGAGCCCCAGTGTTTATTATAAGAGAGCAACACAATAGATACAGGGAAACATTCCTCAGTGGGGGGAAAGAATGCAAGACTTATGTGTGAGACCATAGTAAACACATAGACAATGGACAGGGGAAATAGGTTTCACAGGTGGGGGGGAAATGCTCCCTAGCTAGTGAGGCATTACTGATAAGAGGCTTCCTCTAGGTGCGCTTTTGTGCTCTGCCCATTTCTTGGGGTACAGAGCTATCGGGGTATGAATATGAAATCCCCACAGTAGCAGAGGGTGCAAAAGTCTTAAAAATCTCATGACTAGCAATGAAATTCTAGCAATGAAATTGTCAAAAAAACCACAAGCTAGTGTACAGTCTGCAAAGCATTCCTAGCATGCAGCATTCTTAAGGTAGCCTTGAAGCTGTTGAAACAAAGCACAATTGACAGTGCAGAACTGGAGAGATAAGCTAGGCAGAATGCCAGCTGAGGAACATACTGTGAGTCCACTATCATATTAGAAAAAGTAACAAAGCCAGAATCACAGCAAATGCCAAGAACCATTGGATTCTTGCCCAGCAAAGGCTGTAAAGAAAAAGTAGTTAAACCATAGGAAGTAAATGCAAAAGATGAGTCTCTGATCCTTAGGAGGAAAAAATGCCTGTGGAAAAGCAAAATGAACAGAGTCAATTGTTATAGCAGCCAGTTATTTTGCCCTCCCCCTGCAGTTTATGGAAGATGCATTCAGCAGGTGAATATCAACTGGTGCACTGCTGGTTGATGAAAGCCAAAGCTGATTTCATTTCTGGCGAAGGCAGAGAAGGGGGGGATGAAGATAGCGTGCTCAGCTGATGTTTCCAAGCAGCGGCAGGTGCAGCAGTCAGGAACCTTTATCGTAGACGGCACAGGAGTACTAGTAGAGAGGAACACATTGCACCTTTTCAGGATAGAAGAAAGCGCTTCCAGGTGTGTATCAGTGACCTCTGGAGCTGATCCAAGAATGTCATCCATGTGACGCAGTGATCAGGCCAGCAGCGATGTAGACAGTGGGTGGAAGCAAATCAAGGCATGGCAGCACCGTAGCGATTGTATCAGCTGGGATGAGCCCTTTCTAGGAAGAAAGGAGGGGAGCCTTGAGCCACAGGGTGTGCAGAGAGACATCCTCAGCAGGAAAAATGGAAAAACCCGGAGGGAATCACAATTACTGTTCCACGTCCCATCATCCTCTTCCGTTCCTCCTCCTCCACCACCACCACCATCCTCATCCTCATCATCATTCCCAAAAGGCTGCCACTCAGGATCGTGCCCTGTTGTTTTCCCAGGATTAGAATTAGGATGTTGGACTGCGGCGGCAAAAAGTTGAGCCTTATCAGAGTGAGTGCTCACATTCTGGCAAGCTCGCAGCATATCATTCAGAGAGATAGCAGGACTGCTGTAAAGAGGAGTGAGAACTGGCTTGCAGTCAGCATTAGAGTTCTCCAAGGCCAGCTGCTTAATCAGGAGTTTTTGAGCGTCTTTATTTTCCACCTGCCCCTCAATTGCCACAATCAAGCGATTTACAAATTCAGCAAATGGCTCGTTGGCACCCTGATGAATGGCAGCAAGCCCAGCAACATTAGAGTCACTTTTGGCAGGTAAATGGCGCCAAGCCTTAAGGACAAGTTCAGCCACATTGGAGAGTGCAGCGTCCGGCAGAGCCATCTTCTGGGCCACCATTGCATAAGCATCCTCACCCATTAACATTGGCAGAGTAAAAGGAACGGGAGGTCGATGAGCCTGATTTTCAGCAACCTTTGCTGTTGCCAATTCCCGCCACTCTTGAAGGCAAAGCATGGCCTCGGTGGGGGTCAGGCAGTCCCTGATAATCGCATGCCAATCTGTGGAAAGCAGCTTTTGAAGGGCGAGACCTTCCAGCAGGCTATGGGTGTAGGGAGCTTGCAGCCCATTGTCGCGAATGCTACAACGTAACTTTTTCAGTGCCTCAGAGGGAATTGGGTCACACTTATCAGCCTGGGCAGGAGCTGTAGCCCGCAGGACTAGAGAAGCAGGCTCCATGTCCAAGACTGGATGCGCAGGCTCCATGTCCAAGGCTGCTGCTGGAACAGCGTCAGCAGGCAGCACTGTGTAATTCCCCATCATGTACAGTGGATAAGGCTGGAGAGGGCTCAGGCAGTGGGTCCGGCAGCTGGTTGGGGAATTCGAGGGCTGGGTACGCTGGTGGTGGAGCTGATGAGAGTGCAGGCAGAGCTGTGCTCACCGGCGGTGGTGCTGGGATTTTGGGAGCCAGAATTAGCCAAGAGGCTGGTTTGGGAGGCAGGATGATTGGCAAGGGTGGCAGAGACTGTTGTGCCAATAAAATATTGCCTGGAGTGGGTCCTTGAAGGCATGCACGGACTTGAAACCAGGTGTGCCGGACCTTAAAATTAACTTTGGGATGATCCCGAAGGGAGTAGCCAATTTTGTCCCATTTTTGAACATCTAACTTGCCATCTAGTGGCAACTGGGGACATATTTCAGCAATTGACTTGGCAAGATCTTTGACCTCCTTTAGAGGAGTCGTGTAGCTATTCTTAGTGAGCAGATAATGCAGTTCCTGGCAGAATTTTTGTTGCGGGGAGGAAACAACATTGCCGCCCATGTTTCTAAGCATTTAATCTTCACAAAGTCCAACTCACCGGGATCTTGAAGATGATGATATCTCTTACAAGATGATAGCGTGCTTAGACCTTGCCGGTCGGATGAGTGGACGAAAATACCACAGCAGTGAGATCGTGTCCGATCCTCACGAACACTGAGAGCCTTACGAACGAATGGCCTCACGCGGGTCACCACTTGTAGGGAATCAGCCCTTAAAGGGTGCGGTCAGAAATAACGGGAGTCCGGAGACTGATATCTGGTGCAGAAAGATAGAGGCAGTTCTCTCCCGTGCGCACCCCCACGGCAATCATTTTATTGTATACAAAAGTAGGTCACAAAGCATATGCATGAAGCCACATCTAGCTGATATCATTGGCTAAGACAGAGATAAAGTGAAACAATAGCACTTGTATGCCTAGAGCATGCGCAGAGTAAATCCTGACATAACCACCTTGGGATGGCACCTTGGCATGGCAAGCCTTGCTGATAATGGTAGCTGCAAACTAGCTTATGAAACCATTAACCCATTAACTCCTGTTCTCCCACATACAGCGATTCTGAAGATCCCACGTCAGCTGGTTCTTTTCCATGTTTCCTTTGCTTCCCAAGTACATAAGTCACTGAAAACGGTGGCTCTGCAAGTGGAGCAGGAAAGTTCTACCCCCCAGTGGCCGACTCAAGAAAATGCGTTACAGCGGGCAAAAGTGGGCATGCCCCGGGGGGCGCTTCAAAGATAAGGCGCCTGCCTGATAGGACATTGATTTGGATATACCTTTTTCTATAGGAAAAGGTGTTTTACATCTGCAGTGAAGTAGCGGCCTATACATCTATGGATGTCTTGTCTGTCGTTGGTTGTTTTTATTTAAATACACTGATTCATTCAATTATAAACCACCCAGAGTTGTGCTTTTGCACAACAAATTTAATAAACAAACAAACAAAGAGACAGACAAGCACCTTTTCTCATCCTACATCCTTTGTACCCCAGGGCTTGGCAACTTCTTCCTCTCTGCAGATTTTACACTCCAATTTTGGTACTGATAACGTCTCTCTGCCTCTCTATTGCCTGTCTGTTCAACCCCCCTTTAGATAAGCAACCATATAACTCGTTTGAATACGAAGATGTCACACAATGGGAGAGTCAGTATTTCGCAGAGCAGAGATGACATTTGCTAATCGCATCAGACTTCAAAGTCAGAGGCATTTTTAAAGGTGTTAGGAGATAAAAAAATAATTGGCAGGGCTAAACAATAAAACCCAATTACACTATGCATTTGTGCTATATATTTTTTGAATGTAATGAGATTAAAACTGTGCACTTACAAGGAGTTTTTAAAAAGTCTGTGTTCCACCAAATGGGCTTCAAAGGCTAGCTTTTGAAACTGGTATCATACTGGCATTTTAACAGCCTTCTGCAGTGAGCAAGCAATTTGCAGTAAATTTCTCTCTCAGACCTATCGTCCCTGTCATTTCTGTGCTGTTGAGAGTGCAGTGAATACTGATGATAAAAAATATGCAGATCTTCAAATGCCCACTGACTGATGGCCTGCCCCTCAATAACAATGAACCATAAAGCACATCTTTGCAACTGTCTCTACAGATGTACTGAGAGGGCAAATCCCTGGACCCAAGCAGGAGAAATAAAAACAAACCCAGATTGTTAGCCAGAATGAAGCTAGCATATGCAAATAAATAAATAAATAAATAATAAACGTGTGCAGAATTCAAGAAAAGACATGTTTATCTTGTTTCATGCTTTGCGATTCTTTCACATTTTGCCAACAATATTATGCATCTTGCTAGATATACAAAAACACTTCCACAGACTTTAGTAAATATTGTTAAAAGTTGGATGCATCAATGATGCATTTATTAGAGTACCATCCTGAAGCTCAAGTCTATGCAACAGGTGAGCAACTTTGGTGGGTCTATGGGCAAAATCTTAGTTCCAGGAAAACTTTGGCACCTACACAGGGTGCCCAAAATATTAAACAACAGCAGTTCTGTATTTGTACAGTCTTGTACAACTGACAGAAAAACTCAGGTATAGTTGGAAACTCAATGCCTTTGACAGAATCACAGGGGAGGACCTTCTCTACTGTAGCTTCTAGCCTCATAAGTTCTCTCCCATAAGCAATCAGACTGGTCTCAACTTTGGGGTAACAGGCTAGAAATTACAATGTGTGCGCAAAGAGGTGGGATCTAGGAATGGATGATTAAGGTCTAGTGATCTGTTTGGGAAAAGATGGGCTGTCAGATATATCAAACTAGTTAGAAAGCAATTGAAAGGGAAGGTTAAAAGAATCCAATCTCTCCAGAGTGCATGGAGCCTGTTTAAAACAACGGTAATAGAGGTCCAGCACAAGTGCATACCACAAAGAAAGAAAAGCTTATCTAAGTCCAAGAGGGCGCCGGCATGGTTAACGAGTGGAGTTAGAAAGGCTCTAAAGCGCAAGGAGAGGTCTTTCTGTAAATGGAAATCCTCCCCAAATGAGGAAAATAAAGAGGAACACAAACTCTGGCAAAAGAAATGTAAGATGATAAGAGAGGCAAAGAAAGATTTTGAGGAACACATGGCTAGCAATATAAAGGGTAATAATAAAAGTTTCTTTAAATATGTTAGAAATAGAAAACCTGCCAGAGAACCAGTTGGCCCTCTGGATGGTGAGGGAGGAAAAGGGGAGGTTAAGGAGGACTTGGAAATTGCAGAGAAATTAAATGAGTTCTTTGCATCTGTCCTCACGACAGAAGATTCCGCTGCCTGAACGGCCCCTCTTGACTAAAGAATTAAATCAAATACAGTTTAAAAGAGAGGATGTTTTAGGACTAATTGATAAACTGAAGATTAACAAGTCACCGGGCCCAGATGGCATCCACCCAAGGGTTATTAGGGAACTGAGAAATGAAATTGCAGATCTCTTAATGGTAATATGAAACTTGTCTCTTAAAACAGCCACAGTGCCAGAGAACTGGAGGATAGCGGATATTACACCAATTTTTAAAAAAGGAAGGAGGGGGGACCCGGGAAACTACAGGCCGGTTAGCCTTACATCTGTCCCAGGGAAGATGGTGGAAAGCCTCATCCAAGAGAAAATCTTAAAACACATAGAAGAACAAAGCTTGCTGAGAGAAAATCAGCATGGCTTCTGTAAGGGTAAGTCTTGTCTGACAAATCTTTTAGAATTTTTTGAAAAGGTCAACAGGCATGTGGATTTGGGTGAACTGGTGGATATTGTCCATCTGGATTTTCAGAAGGCTTTTGACACAGTCCCTCACCAAAGGCTGCTGAGAAAATTGCACAGTCAGGGGATAAGAGGGCAGGTCCTCTTATGGAATGAGAACTGGTTGAGATCCAGAAACAAAGAGTAGGTGTCAATGGGAAATTTTCACAATGGAGAGAAGTGGCACCTGAGGCGGGATATGATTGAGACGTGCAAGATAATGCAGGGCATGAGTAAAGTGGAGAGAGGGAAGCTCTTCTCCCTCTCACAAAATACCAGAACTAGGGGGCATACACTTAAATAGAGGGCTGGGAGAGTAAGAACAGACAAAAGAAAATATTTTTTCACCCAGCGCGTTGTTAGTCTGTGGAACTCCCTGCCACAGGATGTGGTTATGGCATCTGGCCTGGATGCCTTCAAAAGGGGATTGGACAGAATCCTGGAGGAAAAGTCCATCACAGGTTACAAACCATGACGGAGATGTGTAATCTCCAGGCTTAAAACCGGGGTACTTCAAGGGCCAGATTCAGGGGAGTGGTATCAGGAGACAGATATCTAGCCTTATGCACTCCCAAACGCATCTGGTGGGGTCACTGTTAGATACAGGAAGCTGGTCTAGATGGGCTGATCCAGCATGGCTCTTCTTATGTTCTTATGTTCTAATGTGGAGGATGATTTTATGGTGATTGGGAAAGATCCCATGCAAAAATCATATGAAATCAAGAGGATAAGGTAAGATCCAGCTTCTTTTGCCCATATACTTCTTTTATTTAAATTTAAAGAGAGAGGATTGGCTGGTGAGAAGATTGACTGGTGACAGGAACGTAGCCAGTGATGCATCATCCATTCCTAGGTCCCATCTCTCTGCACATATATTGCAATTTCTAACTTGCTATCCTGATTCCCTAGGATGGTCTTGGTATGTTCTAATAAGGGAAGATGAAACATTTTGTTTCCAAAACAGAAAATGGCAAGAAAATGGCATCTCTTTTCATTTTTTGATAGTGTGCTTGCTTGTGCTTCATTTTGTTTAATAATATTTTATAACCTTACAAAATAAGTAGCATGTTAATTTTCATTTTGTGCTAATCTGTATTGTATATCCATTATTATTAGCTTAAATAATGCCTTTTAATTTTATAAGCCTACCTGGGTCCTTTTTAAGGAGAAAAGTGGGTTTAAAATATTTTAAATAAACAAATAGCTAAGTTGCTGTAAGTCAGAATCTACTTTGTGGCATGCCAACTTTTATTTTAATTATAATAGTGGTGGGATCCATGTTTCCTGGCATGTCAAAACTAATTTTCTCAGAGTCATTCTTCAGATTCCAGAAGAATAAGGTCCAAAATATATTTATAATTGGCGTGGGATGTTTCCCCAAGCAGTCTTTCAGTTGGAAATGAACTCACTCTCTACTGGGTGTAACACTTCTAACTAATAAGCATATAATTCATCTGACCACCCAGTGCACTTAAGTCAGGAGTTGCTGGGAACTGGAAACGTAGTTCAGGAAATACTGTAACTTTGAAAACACATTTTAATTGCTCCTTTGATCTGGCCTCATCTTTTTGAGGAGTCTACTGGAAGGTAGGCAAACCAGTTCTTTGTAGGCCTTTATTTACTATCAAATGCCTCTGCTGATTCCTAGGCACCCAGAGCTTCTTAGGGAGGCTTTGGGTCTAAATTTGAAACAGGAATGAACTACTAAATGGTTGATGAAATCATAAACCACAAATCTCCCACCTGGGAACTGATGAGGCAGGTGATCGCTCAGAGGGAACTGGACAGGAGCCAGTCCCTGCAAAACGAAGGAGGAGGGGGAAGCTAAGAGAAACTGGGTGCCCATCTTTTCCAAGATGGCAGTGGCGACAGCCTGGACATTGGAGGCCACTTCCAAAAAGATAAAAGCAAAAAAAAAAAAAGTGTTCTGTGTATATACTGCCTCGTAGTGTTTAAAGCACTCGCTGGGCGTCTTACAGTTAATTTATGCAGGCGCCACATTGCCCCACCCCAGTCAGCTGGATACTCATTTTACCCACCTCGGAAGGATGGAAGGCTGAGTCAACCATGAACCTGCTACCTGGGATTGAACCCCAGGTCTTGAGCACAGTTTTAGCTGCAGGACGACTGTTTAACCACTGTGTCACAAGGCAAGAACTCTTTGTAGACACCCATGGGCTGTAAACAACAACAAAAGAAAGGGTGTTGGTGTTGGTGGTGTGGAGTTCCTTTCTGGAGCCCAGCCAGGCTCACGTTGGCTTCTGGAAGTGATACATAATGGGTGAAAATGCACCCCTTTGCATTTTGGGGGTGTGTGTCTCTGGAACTGACTGTGAAAGAATTAGATGGATTATCTAGCACTTCCTCAGACTTCCCTCAAAGGTTACACAGGTGTGTCATCCCAGGCCAGTGGAAGGAAAACTGCTTTGCCGGCAGTGGCAGAACTTTGCCTGCGGACTGTTGGAGGGGCCGAGCCATGTTACTCTCTTGGACACAGAAATTTCTGAGCCCAGGACTGAATGTTGATTGGGAGACACCATGGAAGATGGGTGGTGACCACTGATGACAGAAGATGGTATGGGGTGTATATAAGCAGAATAATTTGCTTAATTGTTTTAAGCATTACTTTCCTAGCCAGCTCATATATTAAAATAAATATGTCTTGCCTTGCTGTTGCCTTGGTTTGACCTGTAAAGTGCCTTTTTGGGTACCTTTTTGCTTTTTAATTGCTTTTTAAATAAATCTTTTAATATTTTTACCCATGTGGAGAAGCAGCAGCAAGTAGCTAAAGAAAGTTTGTATGTTTGATATTTTTTTAAAATTGATATTAATATGGAGTTCCCCTGGAAGAGGGGAGGTATAAAAATATATACTGGTAAATAAGTAATAAATAAATAAATAAATAATAAATAAGTGCCTTAGCCAGAAGGGCTATGTTGTAACTTTGGAGCTGTCCTGTCTTTCAAGATTGGCACACAACTACCAAGAATGAAACCAAATTAATTCTCTGTCTTGAAAACTGAGGCAGGTTGAAAGCTAGGGTCAGAAGATTCCCACTGGTCCTCAGACACGCATCATCTGAGTATTAGCTTGCGGTCAAAGGGTATTTTGGGGAGCGGGGCAGAGGACCTTTGCCTAGTGGAAGGCTGGTGCCCTTTACAGGGGCCACAGCAATTTTACACTAAGGAATAAAAAGGGATGACTATCCTATGAATCAGTGATATTTGTTGATGTTGCTGATTCATTTTTAATTCACCCCGATTTCTAAATATATTACTGTTGGATTCACAGCCATACACTGGCCATTTCATAAGCCAGTTAAAAGTATGTTAACAACAAACTGTTTCGAAGACACATTCTCCAAGTAGGATTTTCCTCCATAACTTCCAGAGTGACCTATTTGGCTTCCTCCATCATATGTGCTAGAACATCTGATCTCCTACTTACTTCAACCAGATGCCGCCCAGAAAGCCTGAACTCAAAGTATGCGAGTATTAAAGGATTGACATTAAGTCCCTTGTTGATTCTTTAAACCTCAGACATTTTCTTCCATAGGAAACTTTTCGAGGAAAAGAAGTACCGTATGCTATGTACTGACCTGACTGCGTCTATAGAGATTCCAAATTATGTACTGTACCTCTTGGAAATGTTAATTTGAAAGATTGTGAGTAGGCCCCAGCCAGTCTTGCAGTTGCCCACGCTGACGGGGAAATTCTTGTACTGGTCAAAAACAATGCATGCAAACAGTGGACAGTGGACAGTAGGCAGATAGAATGTATACACAAAATTCTTGCATCTTCCATCCTGACAGATTAGTGGCGGGAGAGACATGGTTTCAGGAGTCCATCTTCAGGCATGGTCACACGTGTCAAAAGAACCCCCATTAGATCGATTCTGGCATTATTTAAATCATTTTTATAAATTTCCATTCACGTGACACTTAGGGCCTTTTTACACGACCCCTAAGATCCGCTGGCCACTTAAATTCGGACCAGAGATCTTAGGGGTTCGTCGCTCTTCCTCTGTCCCCACCGCCCTCCACACTTCCTGGTTGCTGGCTGCGTGAGGGAGGGAGAAAAAGAGAAAGAAAAGCATGCCGCTCACCTCGTTCTGCCTCTCATCTCTGTAAAAGTAGCTCTTAAAGGGGCGGGAGCCAAAAAGCAGCAAACAGAAGCGAGGAGAGCCCCGCACTCACTATCGTTGCACCGCATCAAAGATTTTTCACCTCCAAAAAATACAAGAAAAGTGCGCTGGGTCGCGCTAAAGTGGGCGGGGTCGCACTTAATTGTCTGCAAACTCCAGCTTGGGGAAACATTTTTTCCGGAGCTTGCAGCCATTTCGGAGCATTCACGTGAAACGCCCTTAAGCAAAATTGATTCATTTGGCCGCCCCACTGGGCTTACTTCACGCCACCAGCATGGCCTTTTAAAAATGATCCAGTCCTTATTTTGGCGCATGTAAATGTTGCCATCCGTTATATTTACTTGGTGAGGTGGTTGGGGTTTGGGGTGCCATGGCCCCTGCATGCCCCCTGCATGCCCCCTTGCTTGCATTCCCCCTTTTAAAAAGAAAAATGCTAAGCAATAAATCACTTTTTATTTTGTATTTTGGCTCTGCAAGAGTTCTACCAATTTATCACTTATTTAGTGATTATAGAGGGAAACATAAATTAATAGCTTGTGAATCATGTCTAGCTGAAATTGTGTTGATGTTACGGACTCCCGTTATTTGGTTCAGAGGTACATCATGTAATCTCTTCCTGGCATCACAGTTTATTTCAGCGGCCTTGAGTCCCAGTCTAACGCCTTGAATTACCCCACGTGCCCTTCTCTCACACCATAAATGGCTCCCTGTCCCCTTGCTCGCCCTTCCAGCTCCATCTGCTCTTGCCAATCCATTCGCTTGCCTCCCAGCTCTCTTGCTTGCCCTCCCTGCCCAGTTCCCCCGCACTAGCACTCTCGTTAACCTCCTGGTAATAAAAGTTTCCCCAAAGGAACAGTTGTTTTGGGCAGATCCCATGTTAAAAACCATGGAGCATGCTTTTGACACCACTGAAAAGCCAGGCACCATTCATGTCTGTGGTGCATTTGGTGGGTACAAATGGGAACAGCTGGAACATCCTCAAAGGGACAGAAGCAACCGAGATTTCTCAAGGGGATAAGCCACTTTGACCTCTCTCTACCTCCCTCTCGTCCTCAGCACAGCAGCTGGGGAAAGTGGGGTAAACCCCAAATGAAATGATTTCAAAACCCAGGGCAGCCCTCTCAACCAAGATACAACACAGCTTGAAAATGTATTAAAATCTTTCCAAAGAGGACACGCAGTCAGCAGCAACACCTGAACCAGTATCTCAAGGAGACACAGACAGTGATTTATTCACCGTGTGATGATTACATGACTTTCAAGTCACAGAAAAAACAAAAAACAAAAACAACAACAAAAAAACACCTATGCATATCATGGAGTTAATCAGAAATGTAGATAACCCCTTAGCCAATGTCTTCCCTATTGTAATCTTCCTCTCTGCTTTTGTATGGTTTATCGTTAATCCCTCCTCAGCTTTTCGACAACAATTCAAGTCCTTTTTAATGATGCCCTACATTTATCTGGTGACATATCCAACCAGGGGGCGCATCAAATAACAGTTGACAGTGACAGGGAAATGGCTTTACTGATATATCACTTGCAATTTTTTTTAAAAGAACATTTTAGGACACCCAGAAGCAGGACCAAAAATGAACTGATTTATATAGGATGTCATGTGTCGCCTACAGATCCAATACAAATAGAAATTCATGTACTGATTGAACTGACAGTCATGTGAACAAGCCTATCAATAAAAATATATTGATATAAAATGTGAGGAAAAAGAAGCCATTCAAATAGTCCATGCGATCAGGCCCTTTGACTCTCAGTGTAGTTCCATTTACACAGGAAAGTCTTGCTGTCCCCCTGCTGTGCATGTGTCTGTTAGACCAGCGTTTTTCAACCACTGTTCCGCGGCACAAGGAGATGGGAAAAATTGAAAAATTCTAAAGAAATTCAACCCAGGGCCGGCAGGCGGCCCACAGCTGGGAGGCGCTATAAATAGCATCCAAGGGCCAGCTTGGCTCCTCCCCCCGCGGCCCGTGGCGTCACTTCCTCCCTGGCCGGACCTGGCCCCGCTCATTCTCTTAATGTTTGCCCTGTGCCTGTGCTTCCCTCTGCCCCCTCCTTTTTTACCCTGGACCACCACCACCCCTTTCCTGGGAGCTACCAATGGACTGAGCCGCCCGACAGCCCGCCCGCCAACATGAGCCGGCCCGGGAGCCCCAGCCCAGAACAAACCACCAGGTAAGGGGAAGGGGAGGAGGGGCGCCCGGCTGCCCCATGAGCACCGCAGCAGGGCTGCGAGGAGGAGGGGATGGAGGAGGCCTCCGCCGGGCTTGGGCTGAGGAGAAGGGTGGGCGGGGGGGTACTGGCACGGCTGGACGGCCGGTCTTTAGGGTCCGGGAGGGGAAGAGCCGTCTCTGAAACGATGGGTTCCTTGAAGTCTTGCCCCTTTCTTTCTGTCTTGGGTCGCCCTCTTCTCTCTCTCTGTCTTTTCTTTCTTTTTTTCCCCACCTCTCTCTTTCCATTCGTACCCTTTCCCCTCTTTTTAGAGACTGATATAGGCACAGAGTTAAATTTTTTAACATTTTCTAATGGTGGTGTGCCTTGTGATTTTTTCATGAAACAAGTGTGCCTTTGCCCAAAAAAGGTTGAAAAACACTGTGTTAGACGACTGACAAGGGATGGAAAAGCATTTGAATACAGTATTTTTAAACAGTGTGATATTCTTTGCAAAAATATCTTATCTAGCACCGCTTTCAAAGTGTGGCACAGTGTTTACCCCATGGCGGAAATCTGCACATTTGCAAGTGATGTGGTACATTTAGAAGAAATAAAAGATGCGCAATGCCACTTCTAGAAATGCAAAATGTGAACCATTTAAAAATCCATACAATTTGGGGCAGGAGGGGGGAAGTATGGGAAGGACTGTAGCCAGATCTTGACACTGCAGGGTTTAACAAGGCTTATACCTCCTCCTCCCCCCCAACCCTGTACGATCTTGCTTTTTGAGAAAAAGTCCTTCTCTTGATGCCTATTCACTCAACAAGCAGATGCAAATATTCAATTGGCATAATAAGCTCAGTGCCTGTTGCCACCAAGTTTTGCATGTCTTGGCGCGGTTCATATATTGTAGTTCCTGTATATGGCGCCTCCGCTGCACGGATGCAGCTTTCGCCCCCTAGCATCCATATTGTACGTACAGTACAGCTGGAGGGAACAAGTCTGGCCAATCAGAATGCCACGCCACCCATGCCTGCATTTCCCCTTGCCCGCCTGCTCGCTCACCAGCTTTCCGGCATGACAGCATGGCTGGGAATGGATCCCTTTCCCTGAGCCAGCTGATGCGAAAGAAGTAAGTGTGAGGGAAGGAGGGTCTCCGGACCCAGCTGTGGCCACAGTGGAGGTCTCTGGACCTGAATCAATATGTGGACTCCGTCACTGTGATGGCGCCTCCATATTGCGAATTTTCCTTTATCGCAGGTGGTTAGAGAACCTAAACCCCACGATAAATGAGGGAAACTACTGTATTTTACAAACTACCTTTTCCAAAATCTGGTTCCGACCATCAATAGCTTCCTTTTTCTGCCCCATCTAGGTAGTTGTAACCACTGTTCACAACTATGAACTTGCAAACTATTATTGTGTCGCTTAGAAAATTCAGCTCCTTTCCTGATCTTTTTGTCTCCTGGTCGTTGTTTGTGAAGGGTGATGATCTCTTCTCTTAAGTTTTTGGACCATTCCTTTGACTTAGCCCTATTTCAAACAGGCAGTCAAAAGTGACGCTCAACAAACCACTAAGTTCAGACATTTAATGTGTTCCAAGTCAAGCATACTTGGCACAACTAATGAAGCCCTTGATTAATTGCATCAGGAGTGCTTGAGACAACACCTGTTTTGCATATTTGCAGATTCCAGCCGTGAAAGCCTTCAAGAATACATGTCTTGTTTTACCTTGGCTTGACAGTATTGAAGGTTGGGCAGGGGGAACGATTTGGCTGCTCCCATTGTGACATCATCATTGTAGCAGTGAGATTTCTGGCATGTGTGAGGAATTTTTTACAGATGAGGCTGGAGCCAGGCTCATCATCTGACTATGGGCGTTTATACACAACCCCTAAGCTCTGCCGCAAATGGCTGCAAGGTCCGGACCTTAAAAATGTTTACCCACCAGCTCCGGACTTTGCAGACAATTAAGTGTGACCCCGCCCACTTTAGCGCGACCCAGAGCAGTTTTCTTGTACCTGCTTTTTGGATGTGACAAATATTTGATCCGGTGTAAGGATAGTGAGTGCAGGGCTCTCCTGGCTTTTGTTTGTTCTTTTTTTGCGCCCCACCCCTTTATGAGATCTGAATGCTGCCGGGAACAAAACGGAGGTAAACCGGCATTCTTTTCTTTCTTTTTTTCTCCCTCCCTCAGGCAGCCAGCAACCAGGAAGTGCGGAGGGGGGTGGGGACAGAGGAAGAGTGACGAACCCCTAAGATCTCTGGTCCGAATTTAAGTGGCCAGCGGATCTTAGGGGTCGTGTAAAAAGGCCCTTTAAGAGCGACGTAGCCCAAAATCAAGTTATACACATGGTTTTTTCCCACATTCAAGAAGGAGATGATTCATGTGGGAGTGTGGAAGGATGCCTTTTACCAGTGCCATCCCTCAAACCCCTGACCCGGTGGCCATTGTGTGGCTCAGTGTGACTCAAAAACTTGCAAAATGCTTCCCACTTGGCAAGGATCAATATGGACAATGGGATATCTGAAAGTCTCCGAACGGTTGTTTGCCAGACCTCCATGGGGCGCCGATGTCATTTCCTCCGGGAGAGGGGGAAGAACTAAAAGGAGACTATTGCCGCTTTTGAAATTAAAAATAAACAAACCTGCCCATTCTAGAAAGCAGTTGATTGACAGAAAACCTGCTGGAACCCCCAAAAGTAGCCTGATCCAGACCTAAAGCTTGAAACTGTGCATAGGGCTTGTGCACAGGCCTCCATATCCTCTCCTTACTCAGAGGCCCTTCCAGGAGGAACGTGAAGGTCTGCAGGAGACACTGTAAGCTCAGGAAACAAGGCGAGCTCATGAGGTTCATAGTGCTGAGCTCTATCCAGGCCAATATGGTAGGCCTGTTGACACTAACGTTCAGGTGGGTAGGGGATGTGCCACAGGGCATTGCATGGATCCCAGTATCACCACCATGCTTTAAACCCTGCCCCAGTTCAGGCTGTAATACTTGAATGCAGAGGGCTACAGACTCAACAGCCTGCATGTTATTACAACTAACCCTCCTCACTTCTGCTAATAAATTGTGCCTTGAAATAGGAAAACTGCCAAGCTTTTATCCCTCGTTGAATAATGCCCTTCTGGTTCAGCCTATCACCTCAATTCCCATTTCTTCCTTAAGCCTGTGGATATTCAAGATATGGAATCCAAAAAGGTCCAGGGTTATAAATACTACCCTAAGTATTGCATTATTGTCAATATTATTGATAAACGGCAACATTAAATGCAGAGAGTGTGCAATTTTAATCATCCTGCTCTCAATCATGCTGCCTCATTCCCATCTTCAGTGAAGGAAGCCTTCAGTTGCAAATTTGGAGCAAATTCACAAAATAAATCGCACTACAGAAGAACATGCAACGACTGACTTAAGGGAGAACAAAGCAGGGCAAAATGGCATTTTCCATACAGGGCCAGGCACAAGGTTGATCTGGCTTTATTTATTTATTTATTTATTTATTTATTTATTTATTTATTTATTTATTTATTTATTTATTTATTTATTTTTAACTTATATCCCGCCCACTACCCAAAGGTCTCTGGGCGGCTTACAATCAAAAGAATTAAAACAGTTAAAACATAAAATATCAATGAATAATTAAAACAATAATAAAAAATTACACTAAAATTGCCACCAGAGGACCCACCATCTGTATTGTGTCAATTAAAAAAGCTTCTGGAACAGGAAGATTTTAAACCTGGTGCCTAAATGTCATCAATGTTGGCGCCAGGTGGATCTCATTGGGAGGGCATCCCATAGCTTGGGGCAGCTGCTGAGAAGGCCCTGTGTCTACAAGCCATCCTTTACCCAATTTACACTCTTATACACATAAATAATGGTTAGGTTGGCCCCGGGCACGTTACTGCCTGAGGCAGAGCAGCAGATCATACCCCTCATTAATCCAAGTCAAGGTGTTTGGTATCCAGAACCTAAAAGGCTCATCATCATCATCATCAACAACAACAACAATAGCCTTAGAACTGCAAAGCTGGAAGGGAACCTTTGGATCATCAATTCCAGCCCCTGTCAAGGGGAGACAAGGGGGAATCGAACTCCCAGCCCCTGGCTCCCTAGCCAAAGACCTAAACCATCCAGTGATATCATTGACACAAAGAAAGTAAAATCTTACTACCTTTTTGTGACACAGATAATATATGGCTCCACATTGTCTGATGGTGGGACCGACTCTGATGATAGGGTCAGACCACAAATGACACTTCTCATTGTCCATATGTTGAGTGTGGCAGTCTGAAAAGTGAAATCTGGGCATGCGCAGATTTACACACATCCGGTATCCATATTCAATCCAGACATTGGGGCTCTAGACAGTGAACAATAAGGATTTGTTCACTAGTAACTATTATCAGGGTTTTATAAATATCATTTCACATATTGGTGACTTAATAGGCATTGGTCAACCATGTGCTAGCTTCCTGTAGGAAAGGCAGGTATTTTCATCCATTACCACACTCTTAGAAGCCGTGTGTTGAGTCGTTACAGTCGTGACTCGTGACTGACTCTTTGTGACTCCATGTCCATGGAGTTTTCTTGGCAGGAATACTAGAGTGGTTTGCCAGTTCCTACTCCAGGCGCCTACAGTGCTTGGTATTTCCCTGGTGGTCTCCCATCCAAGTACTAAGCAGGGCCGACCCTGCTTAGCTTCCTAAATCAGGCAAGATCGGATGTGCTTAGGGCATTTAGGCAGCTCCTTTGTGGCTAAATAATTTCACCCCATTGCCAGGGTGGAATATTGATTGGAAGACTGAGGGCCTGACACAAGAGGGCTGTGAATCCCCCTGAACATAAAATCAATCAATCCACTTTTGATCATTTGGAAGTTGGAAATGCCTGGGGACTTCACTGGCCTCCTCTCTCTCTCTCTCTCTCTCTCTCTCTCTCTCTCTCTCTCTCTCTCAGTTAAAGAAAGGGGAGGCTGCATCTACTGCAATAACTCTTGTACCAAGGAAAGATCAATTAAATGAGAATGTAACTAAGAATTCAAGATTTACAACAAGCTGTTTTATTTGCTCAGTCCTTCACTTTTGCAACCAAAGTGAAGCTTTGTTGCACAAGTGAATCCAGCCACACCAAGTAATTTTTTTAAATTTACTGGCTAGACCACTGACATCAGAAATGGATGACAACATGTTATCAAACAAACCCTCCCCCCTCCAGTCTTTTACTTCCTTGGCTTCCACTGGATTCAGATTTTCATTAAAAGAAGCCTGTAAAATGATCCTGGTTTCCTAATACTGGAGGACCAATAGATGTTCTTTCAAACACCATCCTCCTCATAGCTTCTGAATTCCCAGAACTCTGCTCATGTAAGTAGCGCAAGAGTAACCATCTGAATGCTACTGATTGCATTTGGAATGCTAAGTTGGTCGTGCTTGCCTTTCTTTGTTATTTTTTCTTCCACTATAAAACTGCCTGTCTCTTAAAATGGATAGAACCCTACAGAGGTTTACTCCTGGCCACAAGGAGAAATGAGTTACATGGAAGTCACTCAACAGACTATGGACTGGAGTTGTCAGCATCAAAGTAAACCTAAGAAAATTGTGTTTTCACATCTACACAGTCTTTGCGAGTGTGGAGAATAACAGACAACCAAACACCAATGTCGGTGTACCCTATGTCCCTCAACATGTACTATGGAAGCCTTGATGTCTGCTCAAACAGACTTGGTGAAAGGGATATCAGATCTGACAGAAGTGGTATAACTGACAAATTGAAATGAACACCAATCATGAAGTCAGTGGCGAAAACCTATTAACTTCTGAAGCCATGAAATGAGGTAGGGACTAATTGATTTGGAAATATTTGGGAACCCATGTATTAAGCTTCAAAATTTGACACTAATGGCTGACATTCTCTTGAATAATGTGGTCATCTCTCCCCCAATGCCTATGCAGCTTCTTTTGTAATTAGATTCTGGATATGGACATGTTCACTGACAAGTCAATTTAGACGGGATTCACATGAAGTTTAAAAATAAAATATCCGGTCCAGATATGGTCACTGCTAGTAGGTACAAGTTCTGGTGTGTTGGACAAGTTAAAGTGCAAGCGCTAATTACGACCCTCCTAAGGTGCCCTTCTCCTCCACAAGAAGAATTTACAGGTAGTTCTGCTAGTTTCCATATCCGCCAGTAGTGAGTCTTTTGGAAAGCTCATGGGTCTTCACTGCCTATTCAAAAACCACCCCCAAAACTATTTGCGTTATAACAATGACAGCTAACAACATATTGTTGCTTGGGTCAGTAATTCTACCCCTGACTCCCCACATACTTTCAGGGCTTTATGTGAACTCAGAGGGCGCAGGTAAGCCAGATGATCTCAACAATGAAGAGCGTCAGATGATCCCAGTCAATCCAAACGCCTGCCATTCCACCTCTGTGAGCTCTGGTTCCATTAAAATACTTTATCAGATGTTTTCCTGAAGACTTCTAATGTTTGCAACTGGTATCTAGCTTGTCTGTAATTTGCTTTATAAAGACCTACCAATGCTCTTTTACATGATTTAATTAGGTGAGAAGTCTGTGTCGTAACCTCCTGCTGTACTTTGGAGTTAGTCATTCTCCCATCCATCCCAAATAACTTGTTTTAGAAAATCTCTACAGCTATGCATTTGTAGTTGAAAATTTTCTTTCATATCAAGTGATCTTCTAAAAGAGAGAGGTAATTATTTTCTTGACGATGTTCATTAGCAGTATCATTGCCCGACATCCTGAGAAGTCCTAGGGCAGCAATGCATCCTTTAGTAACCTTTGGGGGGCAGTAAAACATAACATGTATTTGTAATGTTGTTTTATTTTGAAACTGAGAAGCAGAACTCAGTAGACTGAAAATAGTTCCTACAGCAGGCAATATAATATCCAGGCCGGCATTCAGATCACAAATCTCTGCATAAGATGCTCCAGTTTCAACCGGTGCCCCCAACTTCAGACTACCTCTGGCCATTTTTCTGTCATGTGACCTCTTGGGTATGATAGACTAAAGAGAGGTTAAGTCTCTTCTCCTTTACTCTCTTGCTTTATACACAGACCGCTTCTTCACAGGAAACTGCATGGTCACGGAGCTACTTCAGGAGGATCAAAATGATCACCATTATAAAGCTGTGATGGTATATATTGCACCCTTCATCCTATTTCATTCACCAAAACAAACATCAAGGAGGATTGCAAAATGACTCACAAAGGCCGTTTATACACGACCCCCTAAGCTCCGCTGCAAATGGCTGCAAGCTCCGGAGCTTAAAAATGTTTCCCCACCAGCTCCGGAGTTTGCAGACAATTAAGTGCGACCCCGCCCACTTTAGCGCAACCCAGCGCACTTTTCTTGCACCTTCTCTTTGGAGGTGAAAAATCTTTGATGCGGTGCAACGTTAGTGAGTGCGGGGCTCTCCTCGCTTCTGTTTGCTGCTTTTTGGCTCCCGTCCCTTTAAGAGCTACTTTTACAGAGACGAGGGGGTTGGACTTGATGGCCTTACAGAGACGAGAGGCAGAACGAGGTGAGCGGCATGCTTTTCTTTCTCTTTTTCTCCCTCCCTCACGCAGCCAGCAACCAGGAAGTGCGGAGGGGGGTGGGGACAGAGGAAGAGCGACGAACCCCTAAGATCTCTGGTCCGAATTTAAGTGGCCAGCGGATCTTAGGGGTCATGTAAAAAGGCCCAAAGATGTCACAAAAAGGAAAGCAGATCATACCATTTACCCCCCCCCCAAATCATGACACTAAAAATTAAGTGGTGGTTGTATACACAGAAGTAAGCCTTTCCCAAGGGGTGGGAGTGGGTGGGGGAGAAGCCAACGTGACCTTGCTGTTTCCTTTCCTTTTTGGCAGCTCATTCACTGCAGTCAGTTTGGGTTCTCCTTCACACATGTGCACGTGCACGCACGCGTGCATGCACACACACAGAGAGCTGTTTTCCCCTTTCCTTTTTCCGAAATGCCTCCCTGCTTTGTTTTCTTGTTTGCTTTTGCAGAAATTGGAGACATCTTTTTGCAGAAATCGGGGAGGGGGGAAAGGCACTTTTTAATGGGCTGCTCTACCCCAAGGCTTTCCTCACAGAAAAGACACTTGGATTTATGCAAAAACAAACATAAAAACAAAGCAGAGAGGCATTTTGGAAAGGTGAGGGCAAAAGGAAAGGGAAAACAGCTCTGTGTGTGTGTGTGTGTGTGTGTGTGTGTGTGTGTGATCTTGGCTGATCTCCCCTTCAGACAAATGGGCAGGACAGAGAAGTCTGTGCTCTTGCTCCTGACTGGGAGATTAGCCGACAAGGTGGGAAAAGTGGGCAATTGGCAGCCTGGTGAATGGCAGATTGGCTGAGGAGGCAGGGCTTGGGAACAAGAGCTCCAGTGCTGCTGCCTATACAAACAGGCATGAAGTGGGACAAATCTGTCCATCTCTACTACAGATTTGTTCTGGGGCTTTAAAGACACAGGGAGCCCTCTCTAATGAACCACTTGACCCATGAGTAGACAACCTGGGTTCATCCCTACGTTTTGGTCTATATAGGCCACCTTGGTAATGCATACCAGGGCTGATGGAAGTTATATTGTAAAACAGTGGTGGTGAACCTTTGGCACTCCAGATGTTTTGGACCACAACTCCCAGAATTCCAAGCCTGTATTGCCAGTGACAAAGGGCTGTGGGAGTTGTGGTCCAAAACATCTGGAGTGCCAAAGGTTTGCCACCACTGTTGTAAAACATCTGGAAGGCATACTTTGCCTAGTTTTAAGCTACACCTTTTCTTTAAAGAATATATGGCACTGTTCTCCTATATAATTTGAGCATAGGACACGAACAAGAGAGCTATCTTGGCTCTGATCACTAATGCCATCTCATTTTGAAAATAATAAAAACGCTACGAGCACTGCGTAATGAAACCTTCCCACTTCTGAGTCATTCCAATGAAGCCAGGGTTATTATACGCAAGCACATTTAGGAAAGGCTGCAGCCAAACGCTGGCTGCTTCCTTGCTGTGTTATTTTTATAGCCTCAATTACTTCTCAGAGGTGTTTGCCATTCTGTTCTATTCTTTTCTTCTGGAGCACATTATGGATCCAGGAGCACTCCAGGAACCTGGAACTTGCTCTGTTGCCCGACGGCGCATGGAAGGCCAGCAGCTGTGAATCCAAACTCCAGTCTTTCTACCCGTCCCCAAACTTAAGAGAAATTATTTCATTACACAGTTGTTTCCAGAATCTCCCCCAGCTAATATGGCCATTTATTTATTTATTTATTTATTTATTTATTTATTTATTTATTTATTTATTTATTTATTTATTACACTTTTATACTGCTCCATCTTCTGTAACGGAACTCTGGGCAGTTTACAAACAACCATCAATTAAAAAACACAAAATAGGCAAAAGAGGGAAGCCCTCAGCAGGATGCAGCGGACACAAGGGAAAAACAGATTAAATAGAAATAAGGTCGTCATAGGCCTCCTTAAAGAGCATAGTTTTAAAAGCCTTTTTGAAGGCGGGCAGGGACTGTGCAAGGCGCAGCTCACTCGGTGGCTGGTTCCATAGTAATGGGCCAACAACAGAGAAGAAGCACGTTGCCGACTTCCGCGCCTCTCTGGGAGTGGCCACCCTGAGTGAGCGCACCCGCAACATTCTAGTGGGCCTAGCCTCGGTTGACCTCTGGGAGATACGCTCCGCCAGGTATTCAGTTCCCAAGCTGTGGAGGGTTTTGAAAACCAAAACCAAGACCTTGAACCTTATCCGGAGAGCCATGGGCAACCAATGCAACTGCGCCAGAACTGGGGTGGTGTGATCGTATTTACGAGCACCCACCACCAGTCTGGCCTCTGCATTCTGTACCCATTGGAGTCTCCGGACAAGGGTCAAGGGCAACCCTACGTAGAGTGCGTTACAGTAGTTGATCCTCAAAATCATGAGGGCCTGCACAATTGGGGGATTTTGGAAGCTGCAGTCTAAGCAGGGAATGTCTACAAGCTCTCAACAAACTTGAAGTTGTAGGGACTTGCTAACTATGACCACACCTAAATAGCCATCATCAATAATCCCTTTTTTTGCTAGCAATGTACTGCCAAAAATAGTTAATAATAATTTAATTTAATTTATTGTCATTGTACATATATACACAGTATACGCATGCAACGAAATTCGCAAAAGCAGCCAGAGACCAGACCAAAAACATCCTCTTTATAGCAATAAGGAGATGAATTAGCATACTGAGTTCTGAAACAGCATTGTGACATTATTTATTTATTTATTTATTTATTTATTTATTAAATTTATATACCGCTCCATCTAGCTACATGGCTACTCTGGGCAGTTTACAAACTGAACAGAAATCAAACCATAAACAGTAAAATATAATATAACATAAGCACAAGTATATAAATAAAAACACTATATCTAGTACTATGACTTATGATTGCAGGAACCCAGTTTTTTTCAGAGGTCCTAAAAATATCCATAGGGCAAATGTCCAAAAAGCTGCAATATTCCTAACCAGTTATGTGCAATAGTCACATTCTTCTGAGTTTCAATCAGAAAAGAAGTCAGGAGAGTGGAGATGAAGTGGACTTTCCCCATTCTACCACCCTAATATTTTTAAATATTAGACATCTGTGCTCTCCAATTCTTCAGTAGCAAGAATCCTCATGGCCTGAAATATTTCTAGCAAATGTGTATTTATAGACTGAAGCCTATCAACTTCTTTCATGCTACCGTGAGCTCTGGGATCTTCTGTTGTGAAGGTGACAACTTCCCAGGGACCTGCTTTGAACCCAGCCGCCCTCCAAGGATTTGCAATACTGCTGCTACTAGATCCCTACCAAATTTCCATAGCAATTTCAGTAGATAGTTATGGAGCACCATACTACCCCATAAAGCCCTGCTGGTCTCTAGGGCAAAGGGTCTAATGCTACGAATACTAAAGGAGGTGAGGATGGTATTAATGTTCTTTATTATTTAGCAGCATATTTGCAAAAGCATGGGCAGTTTCACTGATTGGAGCTTTAACAAACAGGACAAAAGTAAAGGCCCCCTCCCCGACAGTCAAGTCTATTTGTTTCCCAAGGGGCCAGGGTTCAATTCTGCTTATAAGCCAAAAAGCCAGCGTTGGTTGGTATTTCTGTTACCATGTGGACAACATGATTAAACACACAAGGGCATGGAATGCCATCAATGTGTCTGGTGTGGTGTGGTGTGTCGTTACAGTCATTACTGACACTTCGTGACCCCATGTCCATGGAGTTTTCTTGGCAGTAATGCTGGAGTGGTTTGTTAGTTCCTACTCCAGGCACCCACAGCACCTGGTATTCCCTCTAGGTCTCCCATCCAAGTACTAGCCAGGCCTGACCCTGCTTAGCTTCTGAGATCAGGCAAGATTGGATGTGCTTAGGGCATCTAGGCAGCTAATACCTTCAATAGGAGAACATAAAATAAATAAAATAAAATAGCTCTCCTAATGCCATCAAAAGGAGAGCATAAAAACAGTCTTGAAAACTCCTCAAGGCCAGCTCCTCTGGAAAAAAAACTTGGCCACAGCTAAAAGCTGCTTGGACAAAACCAGGAAGTCCATGTTAAAATGAGGGCTAGGTAATGCGCGGCCCTTCAGCCACTGGACTACAACTCCTACCAGCCTTCCCTAGCAGACCTAACAATGAGAAAAGCTGTGAGTTGTAGTCCAATAACACTGCAAGGGCCAAACTTCAAGTTGCTGTTGAATTTAAAATAAAATAAAATGGTTTTTCCAGTCAGGCTAGCCCTGCTGAATTCCGCTGGACCCCAAATGCCCAATAAAAGTCCAACGAGAGAGAGATCCTGGAGATAATACTGTATTTATTAGGCCTAATAAAAGCATTAGGTGGACACAGAGACAGAGACAGAGCAAAGATGTCCGACCCTGAGCACATGGAAACCCCAACTTTTATTGATTCCCCCTCCCTTCCCTGGGTGGCGCCTGTCCAGGGGTTGGCCGAAGGATGATCTTCAAATGGTCCAATCAAAGTAGTCCAGGGGTTGGCCAGAGGCGGTCCTGGGCTGTCTCTGGCAGGCTGGAGTCGGATGCCCATGTAGGTGTTAATGAGTCCAGAAAGTCCTTTGATTGGGCCATCATGATAGAACAATAAGGGGAAACAGGGTATTGTCCATAGGTCTGGGCTAACTTATGGAAATCAGAAAGTCAACAGAGGCTGATACAAAGAGTCAATAGAAGCCAGAAAACCTGATGAAATAATCCTGAGGTGTCTGGATGGTCCTTTGTGGGTGCAAAGATGTGGTGGTGGAAAACCCCCTCAGGCTGTGTTAACATCTGTGGTCTATGTGACAAGGAATTCTTGTATTTCAGGAAGCAGCTGTGTGTACGTGCCAAGAAATCTGAAGAAGATGGACCCCTTCTAGAAGATGTAGCCAGCCTCATGAAGTCGCCATGATGATCCTCTTCTTCTTCTGTGCCATAGCCCCCGTTGCCTCAGATGGTAGAGTGTAGAAGTCAGAGAATAGGACAGGCACACGTTTTAAGCACACCCAGGGAAGAAGGGATGGGAGGAGAAAGAAGGATAGAGGAGAGGAGGAAGGGAGAGGAAGAGAGAGAGAGAGAGAGAGAGAGGAAGGGGGCACCCTTTGAGTCAGGAGTTTGGGGCTATGTTAGATAGGGGCAGTGGAGCCAGGTCTCAGATGGTAGGGAAGTCCCTGGTCCCTGAGAATGATGGTTGAAAATCATTCTCTTTGTAAGCCAGAGCAGGGAGGAAAATAATCCCTCAATTCAGGAGAGATCTTGCCTGAATTGCACCTCTGGCTGACACTTCAAGGTTGGAAGAATGGGGGAAAAGGAGCAGAAGAAGGGTTAAGGAAAAAGGGCAGGAAAGGGTTAAGGAAAGGCAAGGAAGGTTAAATAATAAAGTTGGGGAATGGGGGAGAAAGAGCAGAAAAGGGGTTAAGGAAAGAGGGACAGGAAAGGGTTAAGAAAAGGCAGGTAAAGGGTTAAATGGAACTTTAGCTAAGGACATTCCTAATTCCTTGGCTGGAACTCCAGGAACTGAGAAAATCAGCTTCCAGGGGTCCCCGCAAGAAGGGAAGCCCTGGTTGATCAACTTCAGAAAAGGGGACCAGTCTACTCTCATAGAAAGACATTGAAACGGAAGGGGAGGCTACCTCCATAGGAATATATGGCCGGGAGAAGGCATGAATTTCGTGGAACTCAGGCTCGGGTAGAGAGTGGTGAGAGGAGCCGGTCCCTCCGGCTATCTCTCCCCAGGTTTGTGTTACTGTGGGTCGGGTAGGGAGAGTGGATTTCCACCACTGAGCTGCCTGAATGCTTAGCCGCCTTCCTGGAACTCGAGGCGGTTATAGATTTTGAATTTGCCCGGGGAAACATGATGGTTCTTTTGGAGGGGGCCGGTCTACTCAGCCAATTCAATGGAATAAGGTTCCCTGCTGAGCGCCCCCCTCTGGCCATAATTAATTTGACAGTGATTGATAGCCGGGGCACTGACTGGTCAAAGCGCGCAGGAGAGCTTATCTTCGCTCCCCTGCTGTTTAATGGAGTCTCCGCGGAAATTGACTGCCGCAAGAGACTTGATACTAAGTAAACTGTTAAATGAGGCGCGAATTTGAGGCTTCCGCTGCCAAATCTCGGCTTGCAAGGCTTCTCAGCCGGCAAGAGGCAGCTTGTATTTCTCCCGATATCTCGGGAACGGTTTGGAGTTTTTGGACGGGGAAAAGAGTGTAGTGCTTGTGACGGTGTGAGGGCCATTTTGGCCGTTCCGATGGGTCTCGGAACCGCTCCAATTATTTATAAAATTTTGTTTTCCATTATGACTATGACTTTATTGCTATGGGGCTCAGTTTTAAAGCCAATAACTGTACATTTGAGCCTGCCACACATGATATGGTGAAGACCATGGCTGTGTTTAGAATGAAGGAAGCGAGGATACACATTGCCCACTCCTCTGGTAAATGCTTAGAAACAAAATGGAGTAAAGAGAGACATGAGCCAACAGTTGGCAATCAAGAATCCCATGGAGGGGGAGCAGGACTGTCCCACAGAGCTCTGTCCCTGCATCCTCTACCCATAACATTCTTATACTGTGCAGGAGCATCTGTTGAGTATCTATATGTCTCATATGCTCCCAGTCTCAGAACACAAGGTGAACCTCCCTGTATGGAAGTGAGTACCTACTGCCGTCCCTGGCATAATCTGCTCCCACTTCCCAACACCAATCTCTCCTTGTGTCCATCTCCCTCTGCCTAATGATAGGGCTGGCCCCTCCGTCAGTCCACCCATCCATCTACTGACTCTATCCCCTCCCCACACACACGTGCAGTTGGGTGAACGCTCAGTGATAGACTATAGATCCCTTACAAAAGTTTCTAATGCCACATGTTTTCTAGCTCCCAAAATGTCTTCGCTTCCTTTCCCTTTTTATTTTAAGACCCTAACAATTTGCACCTGCTGGCACAAAAGTGCCTCATTAGCCAGAGTGCTTGCAGGAGAGAAAGTCAAATGAACTTTAGGGGAAGCGTGTGGAGCGGGGGGGGGGGGAGACAGAGAGACTCAATCAAACCTTTCCTGAAATAAACGAAACAGCATGGCTTGAGTGTGCTTTTAATAGCAGGTGGGGGGGATGGGAGAGAATTAGGACAGGTGCCATTTTTTCCTATCATGGCAAGGCAAAGAGCACCCCCTGAAGTTCCAAGCTGAAGTATGTTAACCGTAAAAAACAACAACAGCAACATGCAGTCTCTGTGACAATTGGCAGTGGTAAACCCCATTAAATGCAGAGAGAGAGTTGTTCCTGAATAAGCAGGGATTGGGTTGGAATGCCCAGGCTCTAAAGCCCCTTCCTCAGGAAACCTTAGCTCGCAATCTCCTTTTTGTCTTCCCACTCACAGGCCCAGGGTTTTTTTTATGCAGATAGGCTAACGCTGGCTGGCTGCTGGAGCAGCTTTTACTAGGAGGGCCCCTATCATTTTCTTTTCCCTTCTTGGATGTGATGAAGAGGATTATGTGTGTCAGGGATGCTGAGAGCAGTGCTGTCAGGAGGCCAGACTTCCATTACAAGCCCTGCTGGATTCCTAGCAGGGTCACCCAAGGTGAAATCATCACATCTGAGTGCCCAGACTAAGATGCATCCATCCTCTTTAAAGGCAGCCACCACATCTGTGGAAGAGAATGGATAGTTCCATTGGAAATGGGGGTGGCAGCTACTGGGCAGCAGCGGTAGCTGAAAGTGATACCGGCAATGGTGGTGACATTCAAGCTAACTTTTGTTAGTACTGTGCTGAAATTTACAATGGTAGGCCACGGCAGAACTTATCTTACCTTGAAAATTTCTGAGAGACTCCTAAAAGAAACAAGAGATAGTGCTGGGATATGAGACCCTTAGGTCGGAAAGGACTCAATTGGCTACTGGGGAAGACAAATAGTGTTGTTGCTATAAGACACAATTAGATTAAAGCTAAAAGGACGGCTAGTGGCTGACATGCATAGAAGCTAAAAGAAAGTCCAGTGATGCACAACACATACAATTGAAGCATGGAACATGAAAAGTAATTAGGAGCAAGAGATGGAGAAGCTGTATTTTCTCTTCCAAAATAAGCCCAGGAGTAGACTGTGGTACAGATAATGAATTACTAATATCTAGTATTAGAGTAGAGCTGAAAAAGAACACTAAAAGAAATATAGTGCTAAAATATAATTTAAGCAGCATTCCTGATTAATTTGAAGTCCACATAAAGAACAAATTTGCATTACTAAACTCAATTGACTAACAACCAAAAGAACTGTGGACTGAAACCAAAAATGTCATTATGGAAGAATGCAAAAAGACCAGCTTTTCCTGAGTGAAATATTGGAATACTGTGCTTGTTTTGAATTTGTTTTTGGTGTTGGTTTCCTTTACCATTTTTGTTGTGGTCTTTTTTATTCCTTTAAATGTTGCTATATTCACTGTTTTATCTTTTAAATACAGTATTATGTTTTAATGACATAAGCCGCCTTGGATCCCTTTTAAGGAGAAAGGCAGGGCAAAATATTTTAAATGAATGAAATGTTGCAGCACAGAAATGATGTGAATTGTAACAGAAAAACATTTGGAGGGTCTCAACTGTCTGCCCCCATCTTAGGCAAACCAGTCTTCTTAGTGCCTTCCATTTGTCATAAGGTGATCTGAGAGTACCAATGATTTATAGGGCTGTTGTAAGAATTATGAATAGATCATGCATGTGAATGGCTTTGAATGCCCAGAGAGTACTGCACTAAGGATAGGGATCATACAGCCATTCACTTGTTGTCAGACAATAGGATCCAGCATTCCTACCTGGCACAGTCTTAGACACTGATGGCGAACCTTCAGCACTGCAGATCTTTTGGACCACAACTCCCACAGTCCTTTGTCATTGGCAATACAGGCTTGGAATTCTGGGACCTGTGATCTAAAACATCTGGAGTGTCAAAGGTTCGCCACCACTGGTCCAGGATGAACAATTTTTGGAGGCACCCATATTGCCCCATCCCTGTGCTAGACATGAGTTAAGCATTTGGATCAGCAGCAGTCTGATTAATCCAGACCTGAGCAGGTCTCCATCTGCAGTCAGCGAGCTACGTTCAGCTTGGGAAGTCAACAGCTGTGCAGGTGTTTTGGATTTTATTCTCCTCGGGTAACATCTCCCCCAGGAGTATGGAAGATAAACACCTGAATAAATATGGTGTATCTCTTTTCCCTCAGCTCACTTTCCTGTTCTCTACTCATACTGCAGCTGATGCTCACACATCAGTGGAGATGGTTGCTTAGCAGGGTATGCCAAATAGCACCACATGCTTATAAGGCAGCTGAGGAGACAGGTTTTGTGCATACAAAAAAGAAGTGGGGGGAGAATGCTGTATATTTCAGGCAAATAATGCCTCTTCGTGTGCATTAGATAGCCAAAAAAGCATATACAAAAATAATTGAGTAGGATACTGTATGTTATGGTATGCAGTCAACTAATGTTGGTCTTGTTTTCTTTTATTTCGTATCACAAGCTTGATGACCTTTGCAGAGCAAGTGTGTTCATTTTAAATTACTTCACAGGTGATTTACATTCCCAAAAACACATCCGTCCTTGAGGAGAGAAAGGCACACAATCCTACCAGGGGTCGCCCACCAGGTCCCCTGTGCAGGGGGGGGGAATTTCCCCCCACTCACTTGCCCTTTCCAGTGGCAGCGGCAGCGGCTCCAATGGCGGCTGTGGGCCCAGCAACCCGCCCTGGGTCCGCCTCCATGGCCGCCACCTGCCACTGGAGACGCCACCGTGCCCCCACCTCTGCTGCCTGCATCACCCCTGCCACCACCCAAGGCCCCACCCACTGACCCCTCCACCCCCCGCCGCCCCATCCACAGCGCCGCTCCCACGGCCGCCGCAATCACCCCTGCCCCCGCCATTGCCATCACCCCCACCGCCAACCATCTGCTGCTGTCGACCGCGGGGGGGGGGCTACAGAAGCGGCAGGCAGGCATTGGGCTATTCAAAGTTGGACAGCCCTGCATTGAATGAAATATCCTCATGCCAAAGCAAAAACATGTAGGTTTGAACAGTAACCTTTGCAGGAATCCCAGACCCTGCAGACATCAGATAGACCTCTGGAAATGGGTTGGTCAACCATAATGTGGTCAATGCCATATTGTATTAGGTAATATCCTACCCCTTTCCTGTATGGGGGTAGCCTTGTGTCACGTAAAAGTCAAAATATTCCACTTTCACCCCTCTTGTTGGTAATAAAAGTGTCTGCCTGTGTGTGTCAGAGAGGCAGATCCAAGACCATAAGATCTCTATAACTGAATCTTGACATGCATACTGAAAGGCCCTAAGGGTAATCATTGTAATAACACATATCATGGGCAAGTAACTGACGAAATGTCTTGACTAAATAAGGAGGACGCTTCCTCCAAGGTGTCTGATGTGCATCATTGTAAATAGAGACTGAGGCACAGAGGGTAAACTATTGGTTACTCTTAGGGCCTTTTCACACGACCCCTAAGATCCGCTGGCCCCTTAAATTCGGACCAAAGATCTTAGGGGTTCGTTGCTCTTCCTTCCTCCCCACCAGAGAAAGAGAGGAAAAAATGCAGCTCACCTGGAGGAGCTTCCCGGAGCTCCGTTTCTCTTCCATTTCTCTTCTGCTTGCTTTTTTCCCTCCCACCTCTTCTCTTAAAGGGGCGGGAGGCAAAAAAAAAAACACAAGCAGAAGCCAGGAGAGCCCCGCACTGACCAGATTAAATCCGGACCTGGGGATTTTCACCCACCTCAAGCAGGTACAAGAAAGTACAGCTGGGTCGCGCTTAGGTGGGCGGGGTCGCACTTAATTTCCTGCAAACTCCGGAGCTGGTGGGAAAACACTTGTAAGGTCCGGAGTTTGCAGCCATTTGCTGCGGAGTTTAGGGGTCGTGTATAAAGGCCCTTAGTTACTCCAAGTCCCTTCCATTAAAACCTTTTAACAACACAATCTGTTGATTGCTATTCCAACATCTGAAGTCACCCCCTTTGTCCTTCCAGATGCTATTTGATGAGAATTAATAAAAGCAGCCCCTCTTGTCCTGCCTTTTGTATCTTGGTTTTGACACCTTGGGCTTTGCTTTCCTTGCTCTGCAACATTTATTTAGGCCCGTCTAAGTGCCAGAGGTCTGCTTCGGGGCTTTCCCTTTTCCTTCTTCTTCTCCACATCCATTCCTTGTCTCCAGCATGTGGTTGCTAGCAATGGAAGGTCAGCTATAGTGCTAGGAATTGATTGTGTGCCGTCATGTTACAACCTAATCCCTCCAGGCACACAAATCTTACTGCTGCGTGCTCCTGTCATTAGATGCAAGCAATACTCTCCATTAACTGACCAATGACAAAACACAAGCAAGTGAATGTGCCAAGTATTGACTGGGGCGGGCTGCTGGTGGAATAATTGCCCCATTCCTTTGTCTGAAGGGTACAGTGTTTCCAGATGTGGAATCAGAGTCCCTTCGAAGGGCTCTATCACACATCCTTTAAAATGCTGATTAAATTTCAAGATAAAGTGTTTCCAAAAATCTTGTCCCCACAGCCACCGGGCTTTAAAAAAAAACAGCTATGCCTCCTTTCCACGACGTACTGGAGAAGTTGGGATTTTTTTGCTCTGGTAAAAAATGCAAGCCAGAAGTCCGTGGGAGCTTGCATATGATCTGGTTTTCTGCTTTTTCCCCCTAGCGCCAACCAGCTCATCCTGGGGCTGGTTGGCGCTTTTTTGTTTTTATTTTTTTAAATCCCCCCCAGCACTAAGCAGCTGGCCTTCAGGCTGTCAGCGCTGTCCCCCCCATTTTATCCCTAGCGCCACCTGCTGGCCCTGAGGCTGGTCAGTGCTTAAAAAAAAATCCTTGTACGTGGGAACGGAGATCCCACATCATGTAACCAAGAAAGAAGAAAAGCCAGACTTTCACAACACCTGGATCTTCCCCCAGGTGAGATAGCGGCGTTCTAAAAAAGGTCCAAGGGAAAAAAAGTCAAGAATGCAAAATACTTTCCCCTGCTAGTCTCCAAGTTATTTTGCCCTTCTCTATGCAGAGTTCCCACTGCTGTTCTTGAGTGTCTGTTTCTTCATCTGTATGCGCTACAGCCCTTTCTCTGTCTGCCTTCCACCGCAGACGAGCTCTCTCGGAGCCTTTAAACAATAATTTTTGCTCTGACTGTGTCTGCCGCCTTTTTAGCTTCTCCTTGATGCAGGTTGAATATGAGCATCTGGATGACAAGCCTTCCATAACAATTATTGTCTAGCAGATGCTGCAGGCGGAGGAGAGACACATGGTCACGTCGATCAAAATTTGACTGATTCATTCAGCCAAGAAACAACATCCTCTTCATCAGATATCTCTTTGATGTTTTAATAAATGTCAAGGAATCAAGTCTCTCTCTCTCTCTCTCTCTCTCTCTCTCTCTCTCTCTCTCTCTCTCTCTCTCTCTCTCTCTCTCTCTCTCTCTCTCTCTCTCTCTCTCTCTCTCTCTCTCTCTATATATATATATATGTTTTCGTAGATTTTCACGGGTATAGGTATGCATGTTAGGGTGGATTCGGGTTTCTTCCCGTGTAGAAATCTGGTTGTTTTGGCGACGTTTCGACGAGGTCTCACTCGTCATCTTCAGGCTGGTGTTCTGGCTTCTTTCTTCTTGAAGCAAAGCGTGGTCTCAGTTGAAGTCCTTCTATAAATACTGCTGGGGGTGTGTGGTTTGCTTGCTTTGTTGCTGATTGCAGGTTCCTTTGTTCCTTTGTTCTTTTGTGATCTGCTGTGTGGCTGAGGCGATCGTTAAGGGATTAACTGCTGGTGGCTGTTTAGATGGCTGTTTAGATGCTGGTGGGTTAGATGGCTGGTGGGTTCTGGCAGTATCCTGGGCTTTGGTGGAGTGGGGTCCTGTGTCTTGTGAATTCATTTTGGTCTGGCTACGTGTCTGTGGTCTCCCAATGTTTTTGGGGTGTGTGAGTGTGCTCCATGTGGTGACTGGAGTGGGGTGCCGCAGTAGATGGTGCAGTCGTGGTTTTGTTATTGGATGGTGGTTTCGTTTCATCTGTGGGAAGGGTCTGGGTTTGTGTTTGGTGTGGATGGAAGGTGGTGGCATCTTGTGTCCTTTTGGACCTGGTGTCAGTCTTTGTGACAGAGGCTCGTCTGTTGACCAGGGCTAGTTTCCAGATGTCAGGCAAGCGGGAGGTGTCATCACGTTTATTCATGTTGTTTGGGTGTTTCTCTATTTCAATGGCTTCCATGATTATTCGACTGTTGAAGTGTTCAGTTTTGGAGATGAGTTTGGTTCTTTCAAAGTCAATTTCATGACCTGTTGTTTTTATGTGCTGGAAAGAGAGGAAGATTTTTCTTCTTTTTGACTGCGTTCTTGTGTTCTGCGATGCGTGCACTTATTCTCCTGTTTGTCTGTCCGATGTATGTGGCTGGACAGACTTTGCATGGTATTTCGTAGACTCCTTGGTTTTCTAGCTCAATCTTGTCTTTGGGGTTTCTTAAAATGTTGGCTATTTTTTGGTCGGTGCAAAAGGCTGTCTTGATATTGTGTTTGTGGAGAATTTTGCTGATTTTGTCTGTGGTGCCTTTGATGTAAGGGAGGAGGGCGGTGCCGTTGTTCTCTTCTGTTTCTTGGTTCTTGGGGGTGTTTCCTTTTGGATTAGTTTGGTGATGGTGTTTTTTTGGAATCCGTTCGCAATTAAAACATTCGAGAGAGTGTGTAATTCAGTTTTAGGTGGTCTTTGTCAGCGAGGCGTTTGGTTCTGGAGATGAGGGTTTTGCTACGGAGTTGATCTGTGCAGGGTGGTGGTGTGATTGTGCATTTAAGTAGCGGTTTGTATGTGTTTTTTCTGGTAGATGGTATGTCCTAAGGAGCCGTCGGGTTTTTTGTAGATTAGGACGTCCAGGAAGGGAAGTTGGTTGTTGGCTTCTATTTCCATAGTGAATTGTATTTTGGGGTGTAGGCTGTTGAGATGTGTGAGGAAGTTGTTCAGTTTATCTTTCCCGTGTGGCCAGATAACAAAGGTGTCGTCAACATATCTGAGCCAGAGTTTGGGTTTATGTTCGGACTTCTGTAACGCGTTGGTTTCAAAGTGTTCCATATATAGGTTTGCGATGACCGGTGAGAGGGGTGATCCCATGGGTGCTCCTTCTATCTGTTTGTATCTTTGTCCATTGTGGATGAAGTATGTGTTGGTTAGGCAGTGGTTGGTCAGATCTAGGATGTGTTTGGGGGTTGTATTTGTTGTGGATAGCTGTCAAGGCTTCTTGAATGGGCACTTGTGTGAAGAGCGAAACAACATCGAAGCTCACGAGTAGGTCATTGGGTTGTAGGTCTTGTTTCTTTATAATTTCTATGAAGTGGAACGAGTTTTGTACGTATGAAGTGATGGATTCTGCATAGGGCTGGAGTTGTTTGGCAAGAAATTTGGCGAGGTTTTGTAGAGGTGAGCCTATGGAGCTGACTATGGGTCTGAGAGGTGTTCCTTCTTTGTGAATCTTGGGAGGCCGTAGAGCTTGGGGCATCTGGATGATTTCTCTCTGGGGATGATGCTTGGCTTGATTTCTTCACTTAAGGGAGAGGCTTTTATTTTGGCTTTGGTGGTTTTTTCCAGGTAGGTGGTGGGGTCTGTGTTCAAGGTATGTAAGCAGGGTCTTGTAGTAGGTTGGATAGTTTGGCTTGGTAGTCGGATGTGTTCATCACCACTGTGGCATTGCCTTTGTCTGCTGGGAGAATGATTATGTTGTTGTCTTTCCTCAGGTTGGAGAGGGCTTTTGTTCTTCTTTGTGTAAATTGCTTCTGGGTGGTTTGCTGGAGCAGAGGACATTGGTGACTTCGAGTCTGATTTTGTTGGCTTCATCTGGGTTGATTTTGGTTAGGCTGGCTTCCACTCCGCATATGATGTTTTCGGTGGGGATGTGTCTGGGGGCGACTGCAAAGTTGAATCCTTTGGAAAGGACTTTGGTCTCTGCGATGGTGAGTGTCCTGTCTGATATGTTGTGAACTGTTTGTTTCATGGGCTGTTGTGGGGGGTTGGGCTTCTGGCGTTTTCCAGTTTGTGGAGTTTGTTGGTGTGTGTGTCTGTCTTGTGGGAGGTCTCTGTTTCAGCTCTCCAGGCGGCAAGTTGCTTGGATTTGTTCCAGAGTGTTGGGTGGATTTTGTTGCTGAGTTTGAGGTGGAGAGTGAGTAGGTCTCTGTTGGTTTGATCTAGTAGGTATCTTTTCCTGTGTAGTTCGCTTCTGATTAGGGCTAGTTCTGTTCTTTTCAGGATCCTTTCGCTGGATGGGGTTTTTGAGTGGAATTTCAGTTGGAAGCTTGTGGGGATCACATTTTTGTCTCGGCAGTTGCGTAGGAATGCAATGTCACATAAGATGGTGGCTCTTCGGACTTCTAGTTTCTCGTAGGTTCTGGTCAGCTGGAAGGTTTCCTCCCCGTAGAGGTCGGATATTTGTTTTCGTAGATTTTCACGGGTATAGGTATGCATGTTAGGGTGGATTCGGGTTTCTTCCCGTGTAGAAATCTGGTTGTTTTGGCGACGTTTCGACGAGGTCTCACTCGTCATCTTCAGGCTGGTGTTCTGGCTTCTTTCTTCTTGAAGCAAAGCGCTACTTAAATGCACAATCACACCACCACCCTGCACAGATCAACTCCGTAGCAAAAACCCTCATCTCCAGAACCAAACGCCTCGCTGACAAAGACCACCTAAAAACTGAATTACACACTCTCTCGAATGTTTTAATTGCGAACGGATTCCAAAAAAACACCATCACCAAACTAATCCAAAACGAAACACCCCCCAAGAACCAAGAAACAGAAGAGAACAACGGCACCGCCCTCCTCCCTTACATCAAAGGCACCACAGACAAAATCAGCAAAATTCTCCACAAACACAATATCAAGACAGCCTTTTGCACCGACCAAAAAATAGCCAACATTTTAAGAAACCCCAAAGACAAGATTGAGCTAGAAAACCAAGGAGTCTACGAAATACCATGCAAAGTCTGTCCAGCCACATACATCGGACAAACAAACAGGAGAATAAGCGCACGCATCGCAGAACACAAGAACGCAGTCAAAAAAGAAGAAAAATCTTCCTCTCTCTTCCAGCACATAAAAACAACAGGTCATGAAATTGACTTTGAAAGAACCAAACTCATCTCCAAAACTGAACACTTCAACAGTCGAATAATCATGGAAGCCATTGAAATAGAGAAACACCCAAACAACATGAATAAACGTGATGACACCTCCCGCCTGCCTGACATCTGGAAACTAGCCCTGGTCAACAGACGAGCCTCTGTCACAAAGACTGACACACCAGGTCCAAAAGGACACAAGATGCCACCACCTTCCATCCACACCAAACACAAACCCAGACCCTTCCCACAGATGAAACGAAACCACCATCCAATAACAAAACCACGACTGCACCATCTACTGCGGCACCCCACTCCAGTCACCACATGGAGCACACTCACACACCCCAAAAAAACATTGGGAGACCACAGACACGTAGCCAGACCAAAATGAATTCACAAGACACAGGACCCCACTCCACCAAAGCCCAGGATACTGCCAGAACCCACCAGCCATCTAACCCACCAGCATGTAAACAGCCATCTAAACAGCCATCAGCAGTTAATCCCTTAACGATCGCCTCAGCCACACAGCAGATCACAAAAGAACAAAGGAACAAAGGAACCTGCAATCAGCAACAAAGCAAGCAAACCACACACCCCCAGCAGTATTTATAGAAGGACTTCAACTGAGACCACGCTTTGCTTCAAGAAGAAAGAAGCCAGAACACCAGCCTGAAGATGATGAGTGAGACCTCGTCGAAACGTCGCCAAAACAACCAGATTTCTACACGGGAAGAAACCCGAATCTACCCTAACATGCATATATATATATTATATTGCAAACAATGTTTAATAAAGCGCATTTGCAGGCTCTGCTGTGTATGGCTGACTAAGCAATAAAGAAAAAGGTATACAGGGCAGTTTACAACAAATTTTGTGTCCTGGAGATAACCAGTCATTCTTCTGGAACTCCATACTAAAGAATAGGCTGCCCTACTTCACAGATTGTCAAATGGAGGAAATATTGATATTGGAGCATTCACTACCTTGCACAGGCCCTCCCCGTGTCATTTTTAATACAATACGACATGGTTACTGGGCAAAGGAATTAATTAGAATTATCTAGTTGTATGCAACCAGCAGAGCTGTAACTGGAAATTTTGACACCTGGAGCAAGCAGTGCTGGCTCCTACATCTCCCACTTTGAAGCATGGCTGCCAGCCATTCAAGAAAACAATGGAAGGTACTTGTTTTGACATATAAAGCTCTAAATGGCTTAGGACCTAGATACCTGAAGGACTGCCTCCTTCCATATGAACCTACCCAGCAATTAAGATCAAGCCAGGGGGCCCTCTTGAAAAAGCCATCCCTCAAGGAGGTGAGAGGAATGGCTTGCAGACACAGGTCCTTCTCGGCAGCTGCCCCCAAGCTATGGAATGCCCGCCTGGCACCAACACTGATGACATTTTGGCGCAAGGTAAAAACCTTCCTGTTCCAGAAGTTTTTTAATTGATACAATATAGACTGTGGGTCCTCTGATGGCAATTTTAGTAGAATGATTTTAGTGTAAGGTTTTTATTATTGTTTTAATTATTTATTGATATCAGATGTTTTAACTGTTTTAATTCTTTAATTGTAAGCTGCCCAGAGACCTTTGGGTAGTGGGTGGCATATAAATTGTAAAAAAAAAAAAAAAAAAAAAAAAAAGGAAAAACAAATAGGGTTGGGAAGTGTTGCCCTTTATTTTCCTAACACTCCTCCATAGACACAACTCTACATTTCCAATACCCTTTAAATGAGGTGTCCTGGGGTCCAGCCCCAGGTGCCCTCTTTGGGTTATAGGGATGGTACAGTCACTTGCAAACTCTGGTTTAGATGCAAGATTGTGGGTGTCTTTAGAATTAAAAAAAAAGCAGGATCTATTTTAGACCACCTGTTTGTGCATTAACAGTCTAATCTAGCACCGTAATTCTACTGTCTCCTTGGTGTGCATACCAGATTTGAGGTGCTATGCCAGGCAAGGACATATGTATATTCTATTATGATAGGAAATCTGAGAAAGAAAGAAAGTGGAGCAAAATATGAGCATTTGCTCCTTGAGAAGAAGAATGTATTGCAGTATAATAACTGTGGGAGACATCAAACCGTAGAATTAGATTGAGTGGTAAGATTTCTGTCAAGCAGCATCGGGCTCAACATTTATAATGCCTAATATGTATGGCTATTGAACTCTCTATTACAAACTCTAGGTATGCACGTCTTCTGCGATTTAAAATGTAATCAGTAATTGAAATCAAATAGGAGAAAATGGAGGGCACTGTTCACACTGCAACAAGTTCAAACTGTTTCAAAACCAGGTAATCACATCTCTCTCCCCGGCAGGACTCATAAATCCATATACCATGGAAACAACCCTTATGTTCTGAGATGAGTTACTCTGGACCCAGACCAACATGCTGGGATTTCCCCCAAATGGAGATTCTTTGATCAGATGGCCCCTTGGTGCCTTGCTCTTTATGTGAGAATGGAACCTGTGTTATATTTACCTTGTGGTGGACCAAAGAAGGTGAGGGAGTGGGCGTGCACAGATATGGGAGACAACAGATAAGATATAGCTGCTGCTTTGGTTAATGTCTCAGCCCAAGAGTTGCAACAAACAGATGCTTGAAACTCAGGCAGCCCATGAACCAAGCAGGGACGACACCTCCTCTCCTCCCCTAGTTGCAAGGTGAGCCACCTCTCTTAGCCCAAAAGGGCTCTATCTGTAAACTACTGTAAACTAGCAAGAATTAAAATTGCATATAAGGATCACTGAAAGACCACCACTGAACTGCTGTCTCGCTCCAGAATGCGCAGAGTCACTGCTTACAACAGTGCCATCTGGGAGTGCAACCGGCCCTTACCGTCTTATAAATAGAAACACATGAAAAGAGATGCCTTATTGCAAAACGACCTCAGACCTGTGGATCATCATCGATTCCCTTCATTTCAGACACTATGGCTCCATGATGTCCTTTTATGACTAGAATTTTGATTTTGGCAGCTCTAGGTACAGCCTTTAATTATCTGCAGCTTATTGGGCCGAAAAATTTTGCAGAATGGAATTTAGATTTATATGGACAGCTACAATGTCTTTCACGGTGAGCTCAATGATAATGATCCAGGTCATAATAATGACAAACTCCGTGGTCTGCTTTATAGCAATGCAGGCTCCAGAAGTTTGCTGGGTTGCTCTGCTTGTGTGATCCTGTCAAATTTTCAGTAGGGCCTAATCTCACAACTGCCAGGCCCAATGAGAGGGTTGATGGGGCATGTAGTGTTGGGTTCCTGCCAGGGAACATGGGAATTTGTGTTTCTCCCAGCTTCAAAACTGACCTGGCAGACAAAACAAGTGACCAGTCCAAGGCTCCCTAGTATTAAACGCCACTTCAGTTGTTGGTTGGTATTACCATTCCCAGTCATTAGATGATAGACTTCCATAACTAATACATAACTAATACTTCCATAAACTTCCAGAGACTCTTACACCAAGGGTGGAGGCAGCCATGGCATCACACAGATGCATAGGTGTGTGTGTGTGTGTGTGTGTTGGGTCATTCCAGTCGTGACCAACTCTTCATGACCCCATGTCCATGGAGTTTTCTTGGCAGGAATACTGGAGTGGTTTGCCAGTTCCTACTCCAGGCGCCTACAGCACCTGGTATTCCCTGGTGGTCTCCCATCCAAGTACTAACCAGGGCCAACCCTTGGTTAGCTTCAAAATCAGGTGAGATTGGATACAATGTGTCAAATATCTTGTATAACTTTGTGTGCAGGCTTGAATATATCATCTTGAGGGCTATTCCTACCCATGCAAAGCCAAACACTTTTACTGACACATAGGGAAACGTTTAAAATATTTCATGTTTAAAAAGATGAAGGATCTGCTCATTTGAGACGTAAATTATTTTAACGCAAGCAAAAACAGACATGCTCTGATTATAATAGGAATGGATCAAACAGAAGGTTGGCTCTTAAGGGAACACATATAAATTAGCTAAACCTGTAATTATGAACAGATGAAGACTTGACATCAACTAGCTAATGTCAGATTATGTGACCTTCCACGTTGCCAGTCATCTTGATGTTTTGCCAGGCAGCCTGATGAAATTAATTAATTTGGAATTTTGAAATAGTTATTGGGATTTTAGCATTCTGCACAAGCAGATAGCTAGCTACCTGGAAAAGGAGAACACCTTCATTATGTGGAGTTCGGAGTGCAGAAAATGGGTCCCTGCTGCCCATAATTAAGAAGACAACAATAGTCTACTCATTTATGGAGAGGCCAACTGGAAAGTAAACTGATCTGTTCATGAGATTGGAAATCTTTTCAGTTAACCAACTAAATTGTTTGGGAAATGAACTGTCATAATAGAATTCCAGGACACAAACTTCCTTCTCAATCACATGGACACAGTCAAAGCCATGGGGCTTTTGGAATGCTCCACTTCTTCAGTCTTTCCCATTTTAAAGAAACAGTTAGATGCTCCATTACCTGACTGCAGTGGCATCCAGCATAACTAAGAATACTAGCAGTCTCTTAAAAGGTAAAAAGGGTAAAGATTCCCCACACACATGCGTGCCAGTCATGTCCGATTCTAGAAGCGGTGCTCATCTCTGTATTCAAGCCGAAGAGCCAGTGTTGTGCAAGTCCATGGCCACGTGCCTGGCATGGCTGCAAGGAAGCACTGTTTTACCTTCCCGCTTTTTACGGTGGTACTTCTTTATCTACTTGCATTTTACATGCTTTCAAACTGCTAGGTTGGCAGGAGCTGGGGTTATCAGCGGGGGCTCACTCTGCTGCCTGGCACCCGGGATTCAAACTGCTGAGCTGCCGACTTTGCAGCGGACTGTTTTGGCACCTTAGTCTGCTGAGCCACCACATCTCTTACAGAATCACAAAATAATTGAGCTGGAAGGGTCCTATAAGGCACCTGAATCCAGCCCCCTGCTCCATGCAGGAATCTAGAACAAAACAGATGGCACATCTGGTTGTCCGATGTTCTCTTGAATGCATGAGTGTTGGAGAGCTCGCCATCTCCCAAGGTAATCGGTTCCATTGTTGTACTGCTCTCATAGTCCAGAAGTTTTATTCAGCCTAAATCTGGCTTCCTGTAACTGGAGCCCATGGTTTTGTGTCTTGCACTCTGGGATGATCATGCACAGATCCTGCCCCCTCCTCTGTAGGACTACCTGTCAAGTATTTGAGAAGTGCTCTTCTATCTGCCCCTGGTCTTCTTTGCTCAAGAGTAGACACATCCAGTTATTTCAGTCTTTCCTCCCAGGGCTTGGTTTCCAGTCCTCTGATCATCCTTCTTGCCCTCCACTGAACTTGCTCCAGTTTGTTGGCCTCCTTCGTAAATATGGTGTCATGAACTGGACTGGGTGCAATCCAATGGGGGCTTCCTCGTGGCGCAGTGGTTAAATGCCTGTACTGCAGGTAAAACTGTGCTCACGACCTGGGTTCAATCCCTGGTAGCAGGCTCAAGGTTCACTCAGACTTCCATCCTTCCGAGGTCGGTAAAATGAGTACCCAGCTTGCTGGGGGGGGGGCAATGTGTAGCCTGCACACTGTAATTAAAAAATTGTAAACCGCCCAGAGACTACTTGTAGTGGTATGGGGCGGTATATAAGCAGACCACTTTGCTTTTTTGCTTTAGTCTACAAGCTTCTTCTACTGTTATCTCCAATCAGAAAGTACCCAAGCACTTAACATTTGAATGCTATGCATTTATCTAGAAGCAACATGTGGACTAACTGGGGACCCCCACCTTAATTTTTTTTTGGGGGGGGAACCACTTTCTCCGTCATGGGTTATTATTTATGCATACATTTACCCTGTGTTTCCCAGGTGTGAACGTTATTTGCTTTGGAACGTATTCCTAAGTAGTTATCTGACTGTCCATTTCGTTGTGACTCTGCCTATTCCATATTTGTTCTTGCCCCATTTTCTTGCAACTCTTCACTGGCGGAATCCCCTGAGACCCTCCAGAAACTGGAACATAGCTCCTGGATCAAACAAGATTCCCTATCGGCCCAGGTGGCAACTGTGGTCATCTAAACAGGCTACAGTTCCTGTAATCTAGGCATGTCCAAACTTCAGCCCTCCAGATGTTTTGGACCGCAACTCCCACAGTCCTTTGTTACTGGCAATCTAAGCTTAGAATTCTGGGAGCTGTGGTCCAAAACATCAGAAGGGCCGAAGTTTGGACATGCCTGCTGTAATCCCCCATCACTTGCTATGCTGCCTTGGGATGCTGGAGCAGGTAGGAGCCGAGTCATGCTAGCTGGGGGATTCCAGAGGTTTTAGTATGAAAAATAATGTTCCTACATTCTGAAATAAGGTGCACATGTTGCACTCCATGCACATGTTGAGTAACTACTTACCAAGACCCACAGCAGATGTTTCTACAGGATAATGTCAACGCTAATGCATTTCCTTGACTCTGAAAACAAGAGAAAGTTCATGGGCTGATTCTTGAACACGAGTGTTTCCACTGAGAAGCCATGTGTTGATCTACGCAAGGAACAAAGATAAAGAGCTCAAGAAGTTCACTTACCATGCTACGCACACCGATAAAAGCTTATGCTTCAGCTCTTTTTGTTGTTAGAAGATTAACAGCAATTATCTGAAATTGGTAGAGTCTTGTACTGATTAAAGCACGGCTTGCAACAGCATTAGGGGAAAGCATGCTTCAGCAAATTGACTTAAGCTCTTTACGCCACCACCTCCCCTTAAAAAAAAAAAAGCTTACAAACAATTAGGTGCGCCTTTCACTGGAGTCGGTCCCCTTTTCCGTGGAAATTGCTTTTTCAGTAGGTATTAGCAAGTCAAATGCTAGGGAACAGCTAGATTCTGAGCAGAAAATAGAAGAACAAGAAAACAGACCCTCCTTCCCCGGGAACATGGCTGAATGTGTATCTTAATTTACTTGTGCGCTGGTACATTCTGACTGGGCTACAACAACGTTGTCGATGTCAGCCTGCCCTTATAGAGAGTTCTGAAACCACAATTCAGCTCCCACCCCCACCCCCCAGGTGCTGGTTGGAAGGAGGATGCCAGTGAGAGCAGGTTCCATCTGTCCTTTGCATCAGTCACCTGAGTACCATTTACTGTTGGGATTATGGGTCACTGGGACATTTTCAGTCTGAACATTTTCCATCTTCAATATCAGCCTCAAAGCCTTCCTTGTTGGGAGGAACACAAATGTGTTGAGATGGGGAGTGGGACGGGGGGGGTACATAGTAGCAGCCCATTCCCTCTTTGCCTGCATCGGTGCAAAGGAAGTAAGGGCCAGGATAGGGAAAGGGGAAGCCTTTCACTGTAACTTTGCATGCAATTAGTAGGCTAACTTGGAGAAAACATGGTATGGCACCAACAGTTCTGTAAATGACATTTTTTTGTTTCATAAACAAAGGGCCTTTTTACACGACCCCTAAGATCCACTGGCCCCTTAAATTCGGACCAGAGATCTTAGGGGTTTGTCGCTCTTTGTGCATCTCCACCCCTCCGTACTTCCTGGCTGCCGGCTGCATGAGGGGAGGGAGGAAAAAAAGGGACAGAAGAATAAAGCCTTACCTCCCAGTGTTGGTGGACGCTGCCGGGGGAGCCCCGGTCACTTCCTGGTTCCTCTTAAAGGGGCGGGAGGCAAAAAACAAAAACAAAAAGAAGCGAGGAGAGCCCAGCACATCCGCATCAAATATTTTTCACCTCCCAAGAGCAGGTACAAGAAAAGTGTGGTGGGTCGCGCTTAGGTGGGCGAGGTCACACTTAATTGTCTGCAAACTCCGGAGCTGGTGGGGAAACATTTTTAAGCTCCGGAGCTTGCAGCCATTTGCAGCGGAGCTTAGGGGTCGTGTATAAACGCCCAAAGACATTAAGGCTATAGTTGCTAAAACCCTGTTGCTTAGTGCAGTAAATCACATTCAAGTAGGCCCATTGCATCAGTGCGTATTTGGTGGGTCAACTCTTCCATACATTCCATTAATTCAATGGCCCCTACTGAGGTTGTGACTTATTTTGCTATATCAAATCACATACTGTACATCCATTTCAATTAATATAGAACTTTAGAGAAGCTGACTCACCAAATCCCCAGTGATGCAATGGGTCTACTCTAGGTGACTTCCTACACTAAACAACGGTGTACATGAGTTCTTTTCCTTGAGCTTCTAGGACTGGATCTGCAGGTCATAACATCTCTTTGTTTGTGATTGAACACTAAAGAGCACATGAAGTCAAACTTTCAAAGGATAGTAAATAGCTCTCCACTTGATCTTCTCCATTAAAGTTTCCCATTTCTAGCTTTAAAAACAAACAAACACTAACAGCATTTTTGTAATTAGGACAAATACTTCTGGTAACTTTCCAGGGACCTGAGTAAAAACCACGACCTTGACGTTTTTTTCCATGCTTCATTAAAAAAATACACGAAGTCTCAATTGGTCATTGGCAAAATATTGCTTGACAGGTTTTATATCGTCCTGAGATTTTACCAGGTGTTGATTGCTGCAATGGCTCTATGGAATTTTTCTTTCACTTTTCTTCTCCTGAAATGAAGGCTGGTCATTTCCTATTTACATGCTTTTGAACTGTTAGGTTGGCAGGAGCAGGGGTTAACAGCAGGAGTTCACTCCGCTGCGTGGCACCCGGGATTCGAACCACCCAGCTGCCGACTTTGCAGTCAAGAGTTTCAGCGCTCTAACCCATTGAGCCACCACGCCCCCTGTATGTATGTATAGGGAGCTACAATTGGGCATGAGGCTGCTATAGAAAAAGAGGTGGAGATTTTAGTACAGAAATCACTTAGGAAGGAAAAATTACCCTTCCCCTTGCCTAGTACAAAGTGATCCTCCATAAGACTGTAGAACTATGCTTCAGAGGACTTTGGAGTAATTAAAAATTAGAAGGGGAGTGGGCCTCTATATAATTAGCACAGCATAAATTTTGACTCTCATTTATCATACTATCTACTATATTGAAATTTTTTTAAAGTGAATTCATCCTTTGGGTTCAAAGCAGTTCACCAGCCTTGATCCTAATAAGATGGTCTGAATAGATTCCTAGCTAGCAGAGGGAAGTTATTTAATGCTTCCTTGGCCATTTGAATCAAGATGGGGAATTGTGGGGGAGGGGTCGTCGATGATGAATCTCTTCTTCTCCCGGTGCCAGACAACTGGCCCACTCCTCTGTGGGGCCAAAGAAACTGCTGCATATTTAGGTTCAAGGGGTTTGAACCTAATACCAGCGGCATAGCAAGTTTTGGGGGCGCATGGGACAAAGTTGTTTTTGCGCCCCTCCAGCCCTCCCCAACCCCATTGCATCCACCTAGCAAGGGGGGGGCAATCCTGCGGGCTTGGGGCAGACAGGCACGTGGGTGGGCGTTTGTGGTGTGTGTGTGTGCGCACACACTTTACCTCTCCCATGGTGGCCCTTAGCAAGGCGAGGAAGAGTTGGAGGAGGAGGAGGCCGCTGCAGCCACCGCGCTCGCACACCTGCCTGTCTGCTTGCTTTTCCACTCACCTGGCGCGCAGCAGCGGAGGAAGCAGCTGCAACAGAGTGGATCCCATCGCCAAGCCTGAGGACTGCTGGCGGGAGGGCACAGGGCTTCCTCCTCCTCCTCCTCTTCCAGGCGCCCCCAGACTGCTGCGCCCAGGGCAAATGTACCCTTCTGCCCCCCTCAGATATGCCCCTGCCTAATACACGACCTCCATTTCAGCACAATCCTCTATTGATACGTTGTGTTTTTGTGTTTATCATCAGGCTGCCTTTCTTCTCATCAAAACTGCTGCTTAAAAGAAACTGTTCCATTAGCCTATGCAAAATGAATTACAGAAAGGTTAATGAATGTCAATGTGTTTGTGTTTTGCTGTGGATTAGCTTCTAGAGTGCTGGCTGTTTACCTCAGATCTATTATTTTTTAAAGGACACAGTTTAGCGTCCCCTGCAAAGTTTGAAACAGTTTCTGCTCTGTCACATCAGTCTGTTTTAGTGTTGTGTTAGCACCCCTATCTCGGAGAGGAACAAAATAGACAGGGAACATGGTGGTAAAGTTGAGCTATTTGAATAAGAAAGCTATTTCCCAAGCTTTTCCAGTTCCACCATAAATAATTTTGAAACAGTTCTATAAAGGATTACAGGTCCCTTCCATCACAGAAGTCATAAAGCATATACACATACTTTAGTTTGTTGTTCTTCCTTTCATTTTGTATGGATGTATGAAAGGGAAAGAAAGGTATAACAAAAGATCAGCAGCCAGCTCAAAATGATGACTGCCAATCAAATCTTAGAAAGCCACCCGAAGGCAGGCAACGAATCACTGCTGGATAAGCAGACTAAAGGAAACAGAGACAAGGAAGTTAAGGGAAGTGGTAGATGCCAAACACATCTGATCTTGCCTGATTTCAGAAGCTAAGCAGGATTGGCCCTGGTTAGTACTTGGATGGGCGACCACCAGGGAATACCAGGTGCTGTAGGTGCCTGGAGTAGGAACTGACAAACTGCATTGTGAGTTAACTGAAATATCTCAAATTCTGAAATTCAGATACAGTGGCACCTCAACTTACGAATTTAATCTGTTCTGAATGCATGCTCTTAAGTCGAACTACTCTTAAGTCGATGTGCCTATCTAAAAAACTGAAAAAAAGTTAACAAAAAGAAATGAAAAAAAATGTAAGTTGAGCAGACCATATCTAAAATTTGTAAGGCGGCAGTTAAAACACCAACAGTTTTTCACTCTTAAGTCAAACTGCTCTTATGTCAAGCTGCTCTTAAGTCAGGTACCACTGTATTAAATTCAGCAGGATAGAATCATGAACTCATATTAGAAACCACAGAATTTACCAAGGAAAATATACACCAGTTGGCTCACTCTTTTGGACTGTCTTGGAATATTTAACAAGCTCAAGAGATCCCATGGCAACTAGAGATGGGCACGACCAGGAAAAATGACGTTTCGAGTTTTCGATTGTTGGGACGGGTCCGTTTCGGCTCGTTTCCGTTTGTCGAGGAAATTTTCAAAAATTTGTCGTTTCCGTTTGTCGTTTGTCGTTTGGGTTGGGGTTGGGGTTGGTGTAAGTGGGCTCTGGGAGGCACCTCTCTGGGTGCTTCTCTGACGTCTGACCCACTAAGAAGGGAAGCAAGGGAAGCGTTTCGCGGAGCCGCCGCGTACATTACATTATGTTAGGGTGGGGTGGCAGAGGCACCTCTCTGGGTGCCTCTGACTCAGTAAGAAGGGAAGCATAGTAGCATACTGCTGTACAGGTTAGGGAATGGGATAGGGGATAGTGGGCTCTGTGAGGCACCTCTCTGGGGGCCTCACTTTGACTCACTAAGAAGGGGATCGTACTAGCGTACTGACGTACAGGTTAGGGAATGGGATAGGGGATAGTGGGCTGTGGGAGGCACCTCTCTGGGTGCCTGGGACACACTAAGAAGGAAAGTGTACTTGCGTACGGATCTGGGTTAGGGTTGGGGTTAGGGTAAGGGCTAGGCTTAGGGTTACGTTTAAGGTTAGGGTGGGTTAGTGGGCTGCACCTCTGGGTGCCTCTGACCCACTAAGAAGGACAGCATACTGGCGTATGGGTTAGGGTTGGGTTAGGGTTAGGGTTAGGGTTAGGGCTTGTGGGCTTTTAATGCCCTCTCTGGCACACCCAGAAGTCTCAGTCAAAACCTGGCCATGCGATTGGTGGAATGGGTCCAAAATTTGCATGGTCCCATCCCATGGCCAGCCCATCATTGCGCATGCGCAGGTGTAAAAAAATAAAAATAAAAATAAAATAAAATAAAATCAATGGAGACATTTTATTGCAAGAAAAATCCACTGCTGCTACTATAAAAAATCAGGCATTTAAAATACCTAATTTTCAAATGTTTCTGTGGTGCTTTGGTGGGTTTTTGGACCAAGATTTAAAAATAAATATTGCGGTCACCATTTTTGATCCCCCCCCCACTGCATGGCAAATGGAGACGACGAGGATGCCCCCCCCCCCAGCCTGGTACCAGTAGCCCAGGACAGGAGGAGGGGAAGGCCGGGGAATCCCCCCAGAAACCACCCCTCGGTAGGTGCCCTCACTGAGGCAGGCATATTTTCGCCTGCTTTTATGGCCGGGAATCTGGGTTTTTTAAAAACTTTTTTCTTTGCTGCTTGGCATCGCGCAATCGCTGCGATGCCATGAACGACAACGAAAAATCAGACCCAATTTTTTTTTTTGGTTCAAGTTCGAGCTGGAGCGGTGTAATTCTTGTTACCGTTACCCGTTACGTAATGATAACGAGAACCGAAAACGGAAACGAGAATTTCGCCTAGTCGTGCCCATGTCTAATGGCAGCCAATTCAAATTTGAAATTTAAATACTGCCTGAAGTCCTGTTGCCTTTAGCTCAGGCATGTCCAAACTTCAGCCCTCCAGATGTTTTGGACCACAACTCCCAGAATTCTAAGCTTACATTGCCAATGGCAAAGGACTGTGGGAGTTGTAGTCCAAAACATCTGGAGGGCCGACATTTGGACATGCCTGCTTTAGCTTATCCCATTTAAGAATGGTGCTGCTACATCATCCATGTTTTTTTTAATCAAAAACTCCCCATTCCACCTGAAAGCTTCTGTTGTGGGGAGTTTATTTGGGCCTGCGGAATGGAGAATAAGTCTCAAATTTCTGAAAATTCACTGCCTCAGGATGAATTTACCAGCAGTAGTGATTTTCAGAAATCAAAAGCTTCCTCCCTGTTACCACACCAGGGACTGATCCCAGTCTTTCCTTACTCTGTAATAGCTGTTAAACTCAGTTTGAAGATATATTTAGTCCTCAAATAGTATGCATTCTAGGGTTATTTTCTATCCTATGAAGTGGAAGCATCACTGCATCCATATGTTTATCATATTGTATCTGTGCCATTTAACATTCATTAAAAGAAGGACCCTGGGACATTTCTTCTTCTTTAATCATTGGGGCAGAAAATGCTTGATAATTGCAATGTTCAGTTAATCCAGCTAATATGCTATTTATTATCATGCAAAGTGAGGGCAAGCTTTGTGCCTTTATGCATCCAAGAGAAATATTAATTAATACCAACCTCATTTTTGTGTTGTTAGGAATTGCTTTTTTGCGCTAACCCATTAACGCTCTTACTGAAGCACTAAATGTGCCTTCTAAACCTCAGAGACTGATAGCCTTAATATTGCTATAAATATTCTAACATTCTGTCTTCATCACCACATTTTCATCCGGTGGGGAGCTTCAGCAGACTTTGCCAGGCATCGCTGAAAGCCCCATGATCTCCCGCCTGTTCACCCACTGCTTCTAAGGCCAGAGAGCCTGGGGGGGGGGCATGCATGCACACTTTCCTCCATGCGGTCCCCAAGCCAGTTCTTACTCCGAGGTGGCAGGGGTGGTAGCATTTCCGGGTGCCTTTTGTGGGGGAGGAAAATGAAATTGAAGGGGGTGGGGGTGGGGAATGAGCAATGGCAGCAGCAACCAGAATGAAACAGAAAGATGGCCTCAGGCCGATCTGGCTGGGCATGCTTTTGAACACGGGATTCAGAACGGGGATCAGGAGTGGATTAGTTGCTTGCCACTGCCCCTTCACCAGGCCGCCGCCACCACCCCATTTGCAAGGGAAGAGACAGTGGTGGCAGGAGGGGCTTGTCCATCTTGGTCTGGAAGCTGTCCGAAGTCTGGCATCACAGAGGGGAAGCCCCGGGATCTCTGGCCATAGAAGCAGCCAGAGGGGCGCGCACATTCTGCCTCCCTCCTCTAACCCTGGGCAGCGAGTGAGCAAACTTGACAGGTATGCTATTACCTGTCACTGCTGCAACACCACACCCTCCTGCTCATCTCCCAGTAGGAGACTCCACCCTCCTACTCAGGAGCACCGGCAAGGCACATGCTTGTGGAAGTAGCCCTCAGGGACATGCAGAGGCTGGGAAAGTAGCCCGCAGGGATGTTCTGTGGCTGTAGGTAGACAGCGGGCTGTTCAAAGTTGGACAGCCCTGGTCTACAGGTTACTCTCTTCTGCTCAGTACCATTCACACATGTTGAAAAACATCTGTGACAATTGTTTTGTGTTGGGGTGAGAAGTGGTGAACTGATGAAAAAAAGGAGTCAGCATCTGGGATTTTCCCTTGCATGATGTCACTTTGTGAATGGTGGCGGTGCTGGGGGATTCCTCTTCAACACCCTGACCATTAGCCCGTGGAGTATCTCAGGGCTCCATGATTCTCCCACACTATCTCACATAGACATGCAAAAACCTGAAAGAGGCTGTCCAGAATTTTGTGGTCTGGTACCAGCAGTATGCTGATGACACCAAACTCTTATCTGCTTTTTAAGATCTTCCTGGAGGCCCTTCTCTCAGTCTTTTTTCACAGTTCACCACACTTCTTACCCAAACTCAAAGCGATTGTCAGGGCTGTGAATTTCCATGTCTGAAAGGAGATTTGAACCCAGGTCTTCTGAGTCTTAGCCAGTCACTCTGTCCCTTACACCAGTGGTCCCCAACCCCCGGGCCGCGGACCGGTGCCGGTCCGTGGACCGGTCGGCACCGGGCCGCCTGGGGAGGACGGGGAGGCTCCTCCCCTTTTCCTCCGCCGCCCTCCTCCTCCTCCTCTTCTCTCCCGCGGGCCGCCGGTGGAGGAGGAAGGCTGGAGGAGCGCAGGAGGAGCCGCCGCCGCCGCCTTTGCCTCCCTCCTCTGCCCGCCGGCGGCAGCGGCGCGTCCTCCTCCTCCGCCCTCCTCCTCCTCGCCCTCCACCACCAGCAGCAGCAGGAAGCTGGGGGCCGGGCGCGCGGGGGCCGGCGGGGAGGAGGGGGCGTGCGCGGGAGGCACTGGCGAGCCCCCCCACGCGCACGCACCGCCGCCGCAGCGTGGGGGCCCCCTCAGTCGGAAGAGGAGGTGGGTGCCCCTCCTCCTCCTCCTCCCCTGGGGCGCGTGCCCTTTGGCCCCTCCCTGCGGCCGCGCTCCCAGGGCGGGCGCCGCCCGCCGCCGCTGCCGGACCGCACCTGTGTTGGGGGCGGGCGGGGGCGTCGCGGGTCGGCCTGGGTGTTTTCGCCACCGTGAGACCCCCGGTCGCCGCCGCCCCCAGCGGCGGCGGGAGGGGGAGGAGGAGGAGGAGGAGGCGCTACCGCCCTCGTTGGAGCCCCTTCGGGGCGGGGCGGGTTCCGCCAGTCCCCAGCGGCCGCCTCGCCGCCTCCCGGGAAGCGGACAAGTTCCAGCAGCAGGTGAGAGGCGGCGGCGGCGGCGGGGAGGCGCTCGGGCTCCCCTTCTCGGCCCGGAGACCCGGCGGGAGGGGGCAAGTCTTGGTGGCGGGGGAGGCGCGCGGCGTGGGATGAGCTTTGCCCGCCTCCTGAGAGGTGGCCAGGTGTGTGTGTGTGTGTGTGTGTGTGTGTGTGTGTGTGTGTGTGTGTGTGTGTGTGTGTGTGTGTGTCGGGGGAGGGCTGAGGAAAGGACACTGGCCTCTCTGGGGGCGCGCGGGGACGCCACCCCCACCAGCCTCCCTCCCCTCCCCCTCCCACTCACCCGCCCGAAGGCCGAAGCCGGAGGTGGGCGGCGGCGGCGGGCGAACCCAGGCGGCTGCCGTGGCGCGCGCGGCCGCCCGACAGGAGGAGGAGGCGGGGCCCGCCCGCCCAGGAGCCCCAGGCTCCCCCACCCCGCCCGTGCACGCAGGGGTGAGCGGCACGTCCGATGCCCCCAGCCGGCGGCGCCGCCGCCGCCGCTCCCGTGCCCCCTGCAAGGCACACGCTCCAAGCCCCCCCACACCCCCTCCTCCCCTCCTCCCTCCCCCCATCCCCGCCCCACCCTCCCCTTCCCCCGCCCGACCCCCCCGCACCCCCATCTCCCCCTCCGCACCCCCAGCCCCGGGCCACGGAAAATCATCAAACATTTACCGGTCCGTGGGGACAAAAAGGTTGGGGAGCACTGCCTTACACCACACTGGGTACTGCTGAGTAAGGACATATAAAGAGTCATAAGGAAGCAGTGGGCAAGACTGCTACACCCCCTGTGGTGGTTGTAATGTTGGAGTGAGACTCAGGGGATCCAGGCCCGATTCCAGTTAAACTCAATGGGTGACCTTTCACCAGTACCTTTTGCTGAACTTGATCTCCCTTGCCTGGCTGATGTGAGGATGACACATGGAAGGAATCCATGGATGAATTAAGCTAATAGAAGAAAAGGCAAACTAGCAAGCAATGCAGTCTCTGTCCAGGATAGCTGATTCCAGAATAAATTCCCCCCAGTTGGATCCACCATCACCATAGCTGTCAAGTGTTCCCCACGGCTGCCCGGGACTAGGAGCTCCAGGGAGGTGGGGCGCTAGCAGCTGGGCCCTTTGGCTAGGGGATGGAGCCTCATTTGCATACATGGTTCCCAGAATCCCTTGCAGTGGTTTCAGAATGCTACTGTGACCTAGGTGTCTTGGCTTTTTAGGGGATATATATACACCAACTGGACAGCTGGTGGCTTGTGGGTTAGGGGTTGTGCAAGGAGAATTGCTCTCTGGTGGGCCACCTGGCTGCCCAGCAGCACCCAGAGCTCAGCCACCTGCCGCCAGAAATGCGGGACATTTCAGGGAAAAATATTTTTTTGGGAACACGGCAGGAAAGAGTGATTGATCTGTGAATGTCCCACCAAAAACACGATTCTTGACAGGTTTGACCATCACCCAGAACAAACAGCTTGCCATGGAAAACCAAGGCTGGAATAGCATCACAGTTGTTCCAAAGAGGTATGCAGAAGCAAAGATGTTATAACCCCCAATCTTTGGGGGGGGGGGAAGTGATCTAATTAGTAAGAAACACAACAGAGACACTCAAGAAAAACACACACTCTTTTCAGCCAGAGAAAGCAACTAACAACTTCAATACGAGGCCACTTGTTTCTTAGTTTCCTTTTCTTAGTTTCCTTAGAAAAGCCTAATTCTCATAAGATATAAGTGCTTGTGCACTCCCATCATTGAGATGGGAAAACTAGCTGCACATGACCAGTTCCTTGTAAGGAATTTCATGTTTAATGCCTGTAACATCTTAACAAAGAATATACAACTTCACTCTTTTTGCAGTGTAACTGTGTGTGTCATTGGTACTACAGCCCAATGTCTTTGTGGCATTCAGATTTCTGAAAAGTAAATAAGGATACAGTACTATATTAGGTAATTTTAAGAAATGCAGAAGATAAACAACTCCTTTTTAAAAGTCAATATAACTGCAAATGACTACACTGGGGACCTTGGAAGTACAGTATAATTGGAACTAATTACCTTTCAAAAATAATTCTTACATCTCTGCTCAATCCCTCCAGCCTCAGCAGAATATGCTAGATTTCCACTTGGTCCTCTTTACTATTCTAAGACTGCAAATGCCCACGTACTGGGGAACAAGTCCTAATCAATTCAGGGTGACCTACTTCTGGAAAACATTAGGAGTAATCCATCTCTAATATCTAGTAAGCATGCCTAGAACCGGAATTCATGTCCCATTGTTTATTAATGCATGTGCATATTTAAAGTTAGAAACCGACTTCAAAGAAATACAGTATGTTCTCTTTTGAACATTGCCTATAGTTTCACATCTTCTTTCTAGCCTGTATTTCTTTTAGTATCCAATGTAATTCTGTCACTGTGAGTAGAGAAAGAGAGGGGATCATCCATTCTGGATCATTGAATCATGTCTCTCTTATTTTTTTTCCTAGCAGAGAAAATGATATGTTTTCAGCTGAGGAAAACATCATTTATGCTTGATCTCAACAAAACGAGTTATTATTCCAAAGAACTGTCACAGCTTATTTTCACATGGCCCATAAGTCTCCTTAAATGCTGCCTCAGTGCCAGAACGTTGCTGCATGATTTGAATATTAGATGACCAGAAGAGCAGATGCACTTGGGAAATCAGGCAGACAAAAGCAGAGGATAACTTGAAAAGGCTTCCTTTGTCCTGCCTGCTGCACATGTTGGTCCTCCAATGCCATCAGGACGGAGGACTGAATACTAAAGCAGAGGCCATTGTATGTCACAAAAACCCTTTCCTAGTCCCACTGGATTATTATTACATGGCTACCTTCCTTCCAACAACCCTGTGGGCCAGGCCAGGTGAAGACAGCAGGGCTGGTTCAAGGACACTCGGTCAGTTTTATGACTAGAACCCAGACCAGGGGCGTAGCGTGGAAAGGGCAAGCGGGTGGCGGGGCACCTTGGGCGCAGCAATCAGGGGGTGCCAAATCACCTACCGCCCCCCACCTGCAAGGGTACATCTGCCCCATGCAGAAATCTGGGGGCGCTGGAGTGGGAGGAGGAGGAAGCCCTGCGCCCTCCTATTGTCGTGCCAGGCGAGCGGCAAAGCAGGCAGGCAGGCGTGCGAGAGCCGTGGCTGCGGCACCCTCCTCCTCCTCCTCCTCCTCCTCCTCCTCCTCCTCCTCCAACCCTTTGAGAAAAAGAGTGTGGGGGGAAACGTGTGGGGATCTTCTCTCTTCTCCTCTCAGTGGTGTCCAGTAAGGTCTCCAGTAAGTGGTGGGGGATTCCAGACAAAGAGCCTCTCCCCTTCCCCCTCTCCCAGGAATCCACTGCCACAACCCTGCTGGCTCTAAAGGGAAAGAGCATGGACCAGAGCCCCCCACTGCCCCAGTTGTTTTTATGTCACCCTCCCCCCCTTTTTAAAAGGGAATTAGAGAAATCCGAGATGGTTAAGACCACCAGTGGTCAAGATGGGGGAGGGCTGCTGGTGCCAGGCCCAGGAAAAGTCCCTTGCTGGGAAGGGACTGCAAGACGACCGAGTGCCACCTCCACCACCTCCTCTGCTAGCAGGCTTGGTAGTGCGATGTCTCTTGGAACCCAGAGAGGTTTGGGGCTCTGACCAGCCCCGGGAGAGCGGTTGTATTTACCGTGTTTTTCCCCGTGCGTTCTAGGAGAGGAGCAGGGGCCAGGTGTGGGAGAGGTAAGGCGCGTGTGCGTGCGCGCGCGCACACACACACAGAGACACACACACATGCCCACCTGTGCCTGCACAACCCCCGCCCGCCCCATGGTCACAGGATTGCCCCCCCCACGTGTGCAGGATTGCTGGGTGGATGGGATACAGTTGGGGAGGGCCGGAGGGGTGCAAAAAACAACCTTGTCCCCAGGCGCCCCAACATCTTGCTACGCTGCTGACCTAGACCTCTTGTGTTGCAGTCCAGAACTCTCATCCCTACACGGGGTTCCCAGATATTCTAGGTAGTGTACACAGTCCAGCGGTCAGCTAAGCCATTCGTAAGTCTCAGGAAACCAGAATTGCCACCAGTTCCATCCTCATTCTACAGGAGTGGGAAACCCCCAGAATCCTGTGCTCCACTCTCCCGTGAAGTTCAGTTGGCGGGGCTGACACTTCAGCCAGCCTCTTCCAACCTAATCTATGGGGTGAAGTTCTTGTGAGGATCAAGTGAGGATCAGATATGTACAGTGTTCTGTGCTCCTTGGTGAAAATAGTGCAAGCAAATTTGGGTGGGAAGACACCATCTGACTTGGCTGTGAAAGGGAAACGGGTTGAGCAAGGACTGAAGTCAGGTCCTACAGAGAGTAACAGGATGATGGTGGGGACTTCTCTGGCCTCTTCAGCAATTAAGCGCCCTGCACCAAATCCACTTTTTAAAAGTCAGTGGGTATTGGGTTCTTGGATTCTGGCCTCCTCAACTTCTCCTCCATATGTATTGAAACACAAAACACACAAAAACACACACACATATATGTGAAGAATGACTTGGGGTTCTATCGATGCATCGGCATTTCGGAGAAAAAGTAAGTTAATAAATAAATAAATATATATATTAACTGGCCACACGTGACTTTGGATGCGGCGGGAGAAAAAGATTCGGCCTCCGGAGCCAACCACATGGACGGTTTGCGTGGTCGGGGTCCGTGCGGACTAAGCAATGAAAAGAACCCAGATGAAGGTTTTTCGCCAATGTTTTCAAACCTCCAACTCAGAGAGGTAAAATCGGACTGCTTCCGACTTGCCTGCAGATGAATTTTCAAGTAAGTAAAATCAATGCCTGCTGCTTAGTGGCTGTGTCATCTCCAAAAGCTGAGCCTCCATTTAGCTGACTCATCCTTTCATCAGCCGTTCTTTTCTATAACTGCTTTCACATGACCACTAAAATCCTCTGCAAATTGCTCACAGATGCGGAGCATAAAATCATTTTCCCACGAGCAGCAGACTTAAAAAAAACTAAAGTGCGACCACAACCACTTAAGCGCAACCCAGTGCATTTTATAAGTACATGGTCTTGAGGTGTCGTTGTTCCAATGCAGATTTTAAACCGTTATTCAAGTCCATGGGGACATGGAAAATCCACACCAAAACCTTTTTGCCCTGTTATGGTGTCTTTGCTGCGGTTCTCAGTTGTGAGATCAGAATGGTTGTGGATTTTCAAAACGCCACTATGGGAACACCCAAGCCGTGACATCAACCACGTGACTGCTCCGGGGGGGTGATCCGAATCAAAGTTTGCTGTGGATTTTAGTGGTTGTGTGAAAGCAGCCTATGTTGACATCAGATAAAGCAGAACAGCTAATTATCTTGTGAACCACAGCTCTGCTTTTACAGAGTGTTCCAATAAATCCCTTTATTTATTTATTTATTTATTTATTTATTTATTTATTTATTTATTTATTTATTTATTTATTTATTTATTTATTATTTTGATGTTGTACCAGCTTAATATTTGTACCCTTTATTTATTTATTTATTTATTTATTTATTTATTTATTTATTTATTTGACTTCTATATCGCCCATCTAGCCCACAGGCTACTCTGAGCGGTTTACAACAATAAAGAGAAATTTTATATAAATAAACAGCACTAGAACAAATTATAAATATACAAAAGCTATACAAACATTTAAACTAAACATAAAATTAACCAAAACAATCAAATAATTAATAAACACATAAACTTAATGATCTGGCCCATCCCCTATAGATTTGAAAATGCAAGTTCAAAATGAAAAATAGGCCTCTGCAAACACCGCATGACAGCAAGATTGCATTAGATGTGCTGTGAAGGTTTTTTAAAAGCTAGGGCAATGCAGGAGGAAGGTGCTTTCTGGAAAGCAAATGGACTTCTCTCAATTTTTTGCATTTTCCTTCTCAACAGAAAGGAAAATGCAAAGGACTGAGATCTGTATCCATTGATCAATAATATCAATATTATGCCTTATAATTATATTTTGAGCCCGCTTTATCATACAATCCTGAATTACTTCATCCTACATTTTATAGTTCAACATATATTCATACAACGTCTTAACTGACTTTTCATTTGTATCTAACCACACCATCTCAAATAACACCCGTTTCTTGAGAAACCTGCTCTGGGCACAATGACACATGCCCTAGCAACATCCCAGCTAGACTACTGTAATGTGCTCTATGTGGGGCTACCGATGAAAAGTTTCAGGGAACTTCAATGGGTTCAAAGTACAGCATCCAGATTGGTGACTGGGGCAGCGAACAGAGATCACATTACACCCCTATTAAAGTAGCTCCAATCAGCTACCGGGCACAATGCAAAGTGCTGGCCTTAACCTACAAAGCACTGTACGACCTGGGTCCTAGCTACCTCAAAGATCGAATCTCACAGTATCAACCGACTCAGGTATTCAGGTCATTTATTTATTTATTTATTTATTTATTTATTTAAGTACTTATACCGCACCATCTTCAGGTGTTCAAAAATAGCAAAGGTCATCTAATAAGGTCACCATACGCTTCTTTAAAGAGGAAGGTCTTTCTTAAAGACAGGCAGGGACTCCAGCAGGCCATCCGAGGGCCCCACCACAGAGAAGGCTTTCTCTCCATCCTGCCACCCTCACAGGTACATCTTGTGGGAACACATGAAAGGGCCTTCTGGGCTGCTGTGCCCAGACTCTGGCACTTGCTCCCACTGGAGGCCAGGACTGCCCCATCTTTGATATCTTTCCAGAAGCAGGCAAAGACCTTTCTCTACAGGCATGCTTTCCCTGAATGATGGACTACCTATCATGTGTCTTTTATATGAATCTACCATACTTGATTACATAGGCTTTGTATAGTGGTACCTCGGATAACGACTTTAATTCATTCTCCGAGGCAAATTGCTATCTGAAACAATTGTTATCCGAAACATGGTTTCCCATTGAAATGAATGGGAAACCATTTTAATCCGTTCCGGAGGTCCAGAAAAAAGGCCCCCAAAAATGTCTTTTTTCCCTGAGACCTCTTTACAAAGTGCACTTTCAAAGTGCACTCCCCCCTTCCTTGCCTACCCCTGCCACTGGTGCTTCCTCCCCCCCCACCCCCAGCCCCACCTCTCCTCCATCGTCGCCACCGCCACCGCCGCTGGGCATTTGGGCAGTAGGAGAGCCGGGCGGCGTGTGGTGCTTCCTCCCCCCACCCCCGGCCCCCACCTCTGCATATTGCCTCCCCTCCTCCCCCCATGTCCCCAACCCCCACCTTTTCCGCCTCCACTGCCACTGCCTCCTCCGCCATCTTGCCCGGCCCACACCTCTGCCGCCGCCGCTGCCAGGAACCAGTAAGAGTAAATTTGGAGGGAGGCTGGGGCTGTGGGCTGTGGGGTTTTTTTGAAAATAACGTGTCGTTATCCAAAAATTTCGTTATCTGGGGTAGTCATTATCCGAGGTACCACTGTATTAGAGAGGGGGTCCGGTTCTGAAACGAAGCACAGCAACACAGCTGCCATTCGGTACTGGGACCCATCTTCCAGAATGAAATAAACCAGTCTCTTACCTTGTTTTGGGTCATGCGGGGCTAAACTCCAACAAGGAAGCAGCCTCGGACACATCATCTTCCACTATACCTGACACTGGCCAATCAGACAGGGAGGTGGGATGATGCATGTCCCAGCACAGCTCCTGATTGGCTAGCACCAGGAAGAGTGAAAGATGACACTGCTTCCTCGTTGGAATTCAACTCTGTGTGAGCCCAGCACAAGGTAAGGGATTAGATTATTGTGTTCCTCCGGTTCCGAACCTGGACTCCCACGGTTCATTTCGGAAGCTGACCGCTTCTGATATGAAAAGCCCATCACTACTCCAGAGTAGCAAGCTAGCATGATTCATATGGACTTGCCCTGTTTCCCTTAAACAAGCATAAATTAGCTAATGGGATTCTGACTGTTGTCAGTAGTAGCCCTAAATCTATGGAATGAGTTTTTAATAATAATAATAATAATAATAATAATACTACTACTAATAATAATAATAATAATAATAATAATAATAATAATAATAATAATAATTCTATATGTATCACAATGCTTTGTGTGCAGTGCTTCTTCGACACCTCTGCTGGTGATGCAAAGATGCCACACCTGTATGGCCCCAATTCTGCTTGTTTTTCCCATGTGTATAACCATCCATTATGTGCACGGTTATACCATTAACAAGAGGATGCCTCACTGTCATGAATGAAGTTATCTATAGGGCTCCTCTCGGCTCTGCACTTCAAAGATTATCTCTAATTTATGCAGGTGTGGTCTGGCAATCAATTGGAGATGCAGGGCAGGTACACCCATGGGCCGTTTGTGATCTGTTTGACAACAGGACACTGTCCTGATTTTTCTAAATGAAAAGGACACAATTTCATATTCTTACGCCTCTGCGTTCAAACAGGATTTTGTATTCGCCATCTGTTCTCAACCTTTCTGTCCACTTGATAGCACAGAGTTGACATGTATTCTCCGACGCACTGACACACTGAATTGTGTTAAACAGCAAGCGATGAACTTGTGTGAGAAAGAGAAAGATGTGGCCGAGTGACTCCAAGATGCAACAAACTCATCTCTCTCTTCAGAAACTCATCACTTGATCATAAAATGGTGACACTGCTGAAAACGAGTTTAAAATTGAATATGTTTTTTGCATGCTGCCCAGCTTTGCTGCGTCGCTTCTTACAACCACTGGGTTAAAAAAAAATGTGCTACTTCAGGTTTTGACAATGAGTTAAACAAGAATATGGATGTTGATGGCTGACAGCTGAGGAATAAAACTGCGGCAGAGCCAGGGAGTTTGTGACCAGGGGTTTCACTGGGGTGGAGGGGTTCAACAGGGAGGCCAAAATGTTGGTGGGTCTTTTTAAAAAAATATAATTATATATTAATGCCCTTTCCCAGCAATGTTCAAGGCCAGAAAACAAAGGAAAGGACATTCATATTAACAAATCAAAAGAAATAAAACCAAATGGTAACAAGGATTATGGAGGGAAGAGACACTTTAGTTGGGTGACCTGAAAAGTTTATGCAATGTCTGTCTTTGTGCCTGAGTGTAACACATTGCATACAGGCAGCAAGTGCAAACTGGTGGCGTTGTGAGAAGAAAACGTGAGAGCATTGGAGCAGTGAGTAGCTACACTTAAGGCTATCCGGGTGGATGAACCATACATTGACAGAACTCTTGAGCAGCAGTGACAGCCAATGGAAGCACTGGAGATGGGAGAATAACAAGGGAAAGGCAGAGGAGGAGAATGCCACACAGAGAGTAACCACTGTGGAAGAAGCACCATGGAAGAGAGTCACAGTTAGGAGCAAAAGAAGGAGAACATTATCATCACCAGTGGAACTGCCAAACCACTTCCAGGTTCACAATGAGTAACCTGGTGGACAGCAAGAAGACAAAGTCAAAGAAGAGTCCTTACAAGAGTCTATGAGGGACTGAAATTTTGCCAAGCAGAGGCACTGAACCAACTCCCTTCAAAGAGATGAAGAGAAGAGTATTTATAATAGACTCCATACTTCGTGAAATTGAAAGTGATGTATGCCAGGGAGATCTAAGGACCCTCCAGATATGCTGTTTCCCTGGAGCACAGTATACGGATGTGACAGAAGGGTTCTTATTAGGGATGGGCAACAGTTCCAAAATGACCCATTCGATCCCAGGTGTTACCTTTCTTTGGGCTCCTGCAGGGTTAAGCTCCAACCAGGAATCAGGCTGCGATGTCATCTTTCCTTCTCTGTGGTGCTGGCCAATCAGATAGGGAGGTGGGATGATGCCTGTCCCTGCACAGCTCCTGATTAGCCAGCACCACAGAGCAGCAAAGATGACATCGCAGCCTGATTCCTCGTTGGAGCTCAGCTCTGTGCGGACGACACAGAGAAAAGTAAGAGATTGGCTGTGTGTGTGTCAGAGGCTTCGGAACACTACCTGGGCTCGCATAGGTGATTTCAGAACCTACTGGTTCCAAAACGAATTGCCCTTCCCTAATACTTCTCATAGCTTATAAAACCCATGGATACATAGCCCTTCCTTCTCATCCATGTGGGAACAAACAACACAGAGCCAATAGCAACTTCCAAGAGATCACATAAGGTTTTGGCACTCTACAAAGGAAACTCAAGAACTTTGGGTCCCATGGAGTTTTTTCATCCATCCTACTAGTACTCAGAAAAGGAATAGAAAAGGAAACTGAAATGCTTCAGGTGAATGCCTGGCTACGAAGGTGACATTGACATGAGGGATTTGGTTATTGGGATCATGGGCTAAGCTTCCTGTAAGATGGACTGCTAGCAAGAGATGGCTTGCATCTCACAAAGAATGGGAGGAATATGTTTGGCCACAACATGAAGAACTTCATTAGGAGGGCTTTAAACTGAATTGAAAAAGTGGAGGTAATAAACAAGCACAGAGGTAAAGACAGACAAAGGATTATGCACAATAAGAGGAATGGACTGAATGGGCTTCAATAATAACATTAATAACATCAATATTAATAACATTGATATTAATAATAATGTTCATAAAATGTACAATGCAAATCAGGCCACAAATAATCTCCAGTGTCTCTGTACAAATGCCAGTATGGGAGTATGGGAAACAAACAAGGAGACCTGAAAATCTTAGTTCAGGAGGGTAAATGTAACTTAATAGGAATAGCTATAACTTGGTAGCTGCCTAGATGCCCTAAGCACATCCGATCTCGCCTGATTTCGGAAGCTAAGCAGTAGACATGGGCACGGAACGATGAAATATCCATTTCCGTTGTTGGATACTGTTTCCGTTACGTAACGGTAACGGTAACGGTAATTCAACCTGCCCAGCCCGAAACCGAACAGAAAAAAGAAAAATTTGGTCGGGTTTTCCATTACTGTTTGTGCCATCGCGCGATGCGAAGCACAGAAAAAAAGTTTTTAAAAGTTTAAAAAAACCCGATTCCCGGCCTAAAAAGCAGGCAAAAATATGCCTGCCTGAGGTTTTGCCACCTATCAGAGGGGTGATTTCTGGGGGTTCCCCGGCCTTTCCCCCCTCCTCTCCTGTCCTGGACTGCTGGCACCAGGCTGGGGGAAGGGGCATCATCCTCGTCGTCTCGCCATGCCATGCGGTGGGGGGGGAATCCAAAATGGCGATCACAATTTTTTTTAAATCATGGTCCAAAAAACACCAAAGCACAACACAAACACGTTGAAACTTATTTATTCTAATGCCTGAATTTTAATAGTAGCAGCAGTGGGTTTTTCTTGCAATAAAATGTCTGCATTGATTTTATTTTATTTTATTTTATTTTAATTTTTTTACACCTGTGCAATGATGGGCTGGCCATGGGATGGGACCATGCAATTTTTTGATCCATTCCACCAATGGCATGGCCAGGTTTTGACTGACACTTCTGCAGTTATTAATGGATGGATTCCCAAAAGATACTAGGGCCAGAACAAAATGGTTTCCGTGCAAATAGGAACACACTAGATCACTGTCTAACCCTGGCCCACCTGGCTGAAAAATATAGAAGTGGAGGGGGGAGTGGACTGTTCACTGCTTTTTTTTATTTGAAGGGAGCCTTTGATTCAATTTCTAGAAAACTATTATGGGAAAAATTGAAAAATACTTCAATAGATAGGAGATTGCTATTTCTTATTCAAAACTTATACTCCCATACTAGTTGCTATGTTCGCTATGGCCACCAAGGCGAACTGACAGAAGAGATTCAGAGTAATCGGGGAGTCAGGCAAGGCTGTGTGCTGGCTCCTCATCTCTTTAATCTGTACATTAATGATCTAGAAGCACACCTAAGGACGATAGAAGGCCATTTCCCTAAACTTGGTAATCAGCAGATTCCACTATTATTATACGCAGACGATGCCGTAGTCTTATCCCAAACTCAACTGAGCTTAAAAAGACTTTTGGCAGCCTTTGTAAATTATTGTGAACAACAGTTTAAACGTAAATATACAAAAATCAAAAATTATGGTATTCTCCAAAGTCTGGAAAAAATTCTGCTGGTCAATTCAGAACAATTCCTTGGACCAGGTAAGAGAATTTAAATACCTAGGACTGAATTTCACATATAACTGTACTTGGACTGCCCAATGAGAGTATGCACAGAACAAGGCCAGTAATAGTATGACAGCCATCACTCACTTTTTCTATATCAATGGAGGCCATCACATTCTCCCTGCTGCCCGTGTTTTTAAAGCAAAAATGAGGGCACAACTGCTTTATGGAATACCTGTTTGGATTAGTGCTCTTAACTCAGGGATAGAAAAGGTACAATCTATCTTTTTACGCCAAATCCTAGGTGTTCCCAGCTGTGTAGGCCTGGCAGCTTTATATCTAGAAATAGGCTTTGAGCATGTTGAGACAAGAGTGTGGATACAGACATTAAAATACTGGTTGAGAATCCACTTTCAGGCAGAACAACTGGGATATATTTACTATTTGCTATCCGACTCATATATTAGTAGGTGGATGCGTATAATCCAAGGCAAAATTAAATCTATTGGAATGCCCCTTGATTCCATCTTACTACTAGGACAACAACAGGCCTTGCACGCTCTTAGTCAGCGACTTCATGATATAAAAAGACAAGAACTGTCCTCGATGGTGAATAGAACTTGTTCACCACAGGCATATGGCATTATCCCAGTGTATCGAACACCTGCATCATACTTATCCACACTCAGAACTCCCCAAGCTTGCAGAGCATTCAACCTCACAAGATTTAATGTTCTCCCCTCTGCTTTACTTTAGGGCAGGTCCCAGGGAATCCCCCGACAAGAACGACTTTGTCCGTGTGGAGCTGGGGTCCCAGAGTTCCTGTCACACGTCCTCCTACATTGCAACTTCTATGAGAAAATCAGGAGGGATCTGATTTATCCCTTGATCCATAGACTGCAAGGGAACTCAGATAAGTGGTTGGTTGCATATTGCCTAGCGGACCAGAACTCTCATACAACAACTCAGGTTGCTAAATTTTTCTTAGCTGCAATCCATAGAAGGGCCATGTTGATGGCAGAAGGCTGACCTATATGTACCTTTTGGGAGGTTGTACTTTCTGTGCTGACATTTATGTTTTGTACTATCGCTGTTCCTGTTCTTTGTCCTGTTGTTTTACTGAATTGGGTCATATGACCGTAATAATAATAATAAAGACTGACACTTCTGCATGTCTCAGAGGGTATAAAAACCCGAGACACCTTCCAGAAGTCGCAGTTGGGTGTTGGTGGTTGAGGGAGGAGGGCTGTGCTGTGGTGCTTGTGCGATCGAATTCGAGACAGAGATTATTCGAGGAGGGAGGCCTGGGGGCTTTAGGCTTTAAGTTAGGCAGGCAGGGAGGGAAATGAATTTTGAAAATTATTTTTTTTGTTTCCCTGCAGCTTTGTCTGGCTAAGGGAATTTTTTTCTTTGTTCTCTGCTCTGGCTGTTTGTGGGGAGAGGATTTTTCTGATATTGGATAAAGGGGGAGGGTTGACTGGGAGTGGGAGGTGTGTGATTTATTTTAAAATATACCATTTATTTTCTATTTTTTCCAACTTCAATTTGCTTGCACACACACAATTTGGGTGTGCAAGAACAGAATGTCCTATCCTAAGGGGAGAATATAAATATTTTACAATATTATTTACTCATTACTAGTTCATTGTTTGTTTAACTTGTTGTGTTGTGTGTGCACTGACAACACACACACACACTCCATTTCAGTGGATCAAGTTGAACTTAGAATTTAGAAAACTATTTTCTATTATTCCCTTGTTGCCTGCACTGCAGTTTGAGTGCTGAAGGGAAGAACAGTTCTTTTCTTCTTTTTTTTAAAATGTTTTTTTAAATTAAATTTTAAGCTACATACAAACAACATAAGAAATAAAGAACTACAATTAACAATATAAATGTACCCCCACCCCACAGGACCATCCATGCGTTCTTCTTCGTTGCTCAGTCTTCTATTGTTCTAGTAATCTTCTTAAAGTCCTCTTCTCCAGAATTGTCGTGAAATATTCGTGGACTCTTTCCCCTTTCCTTCGACTAATACATAATCTATAAATTTACCCCAGATATCATAGAAAACGTCTTTTTTCATTTCTCCTCGTTTAACCTTTAAACTGCAAGACAATTTATCGTTTATACCTATATCCCAAAGTTCGTTATACCAGTCTTCCATCTTAAGTTCTAGTTTTGACTTCCAGTTTTTTGCTATGATTAATCTAGCAGCTGTCATAAGATTTGCTATTAGTTCCTTTGTTGTAACATCATAATCTTTGCTTGTTAACAATGATAATAATGCTATCTCTGGATTACAATCTATATCTATCTTAATCATGTTACTTAGCTCTAGAAACACTTTTTTCCAGAACTTTTGAACTATTTCGCATTCCCACCAAAGATGCAGATATGTGCCAAGCTTTTTTTCACATTTCCAGCATATCTTAGAGTAACCAGGATTCATTTTATTCAGTCTAATTGGGGTTAAATACCATCTAGAAACCAATTTAAAATAGTTTTCTTTTATCCTGACCGATAATGATCTCAAAATTCTCATATTCCTAATTTTCATCCAGTCTTCTTTCTTTATCTCTACATTGAGATCTTGGTTCCAGATCTCTCTCAAGGTATTTAACTCCTTCATTTCTAATGATTCCCCTAATATTTTATATATTTTACGTATTATTCCTTTCTCTGAATTTTCATTTTCAGACTCAAGCAATAGTAGGAAGTGTTCAAATTTTGTGCACTCTCTGATTTGATTATTTCTTTTGCCCCAGTCCTTTGTCCATTTCCCTAATTGAATATAATTTAACCATGTTAAATCACTGGATTGCAAAATATTTTTATATCATGAGTTGTTTTAATCTTGACCATCCAGTCCTTTAGTCTGGCTATTTTCTTAGTTTTAAATAACTCTAAATAATGCTTCAAGTTAACAGGGAAGTTTTCCAGGTCAGTAACTAAAGCCAGTGGGGATCCCATGGGAGACAAGATTTTTCTATATGTTCTCCATGTAGCAATTAAACTATTCAAAAGGGGGTTGTCAATCTTTACTTTGTTTTTGACATCCGTAAATAAAAATTTATTTATTTCCCCCTTTATGTCCGATGACTCTTGCTCCCACCATATTAGCTTCTGTGGTTTAAAAAGAATTTCCCCCAAAGAACTGAGTTGATTGGCTATATAGTAATTTCTTATATTGAGTATACCTATTCCTCCTTCTTTCTGGGATCTGTACCACAAACTTTTATTTATTCTTGATTTTTCCCCCTGCATTGCAGAACCTATTTATCATGTCTTGGAGAATTTTAAGTTCCTTTTCTAAAAACTGAACCGGTAACATTTTTAAAATAAAGTTAATTTTTGGAAGTATTTTCATTTTTATCAATGTAATTCTACCAAACCACGATAATTTCAATTTAGAGTAAGATAATAGTTTGTTTTTCATCTCTTTAAAATATTTCTTTCTTTAGTTTTAGTGAATTCTTTGTAAAATTCTAATCCTAGATATTTAATGCTTATTCCCGGTTTAAGTCCGAATTTTTCAATTATCTTTAGGTCTTGTTTTCCATAATTGAACAATAAACTTTCTGATTTTTGCCAGTTTGCACATAATCCTGTTATTTCTCCAAAAAAATTTAAATGAGTTTTTACTCTTTGAATATTCTCTATTGACTTTAAAATAGTCAGAAGAGCGTCGTCCGTGAATAAGCTGATTTTAGTTGTCCCATCTTTCCCTATACCTTTAATGGATTCATTGTCCCTTATAGCGTTTGCCAGGAGCTCTATAACAATACAAAAGAGAACTGGAGAAAGAGGACATCCTTGTCTAGTTCCCCGGCCTAGGCTGATTTGTTCTGTCAATCCATCATTAACTATTATTGAGGAAGTGCCCTTTGAATATAGTTGGTTTATTACTCCCAAAAAAGATTTCCCAAATCCCCATTTTTCTAACAGGATTTTTAATGTGGACCATTGAATGCAATCAAAAGCTTTAAAAAGATCTAGAGATAACATCCCAGCTTTAGTAGTACTCTTTCCCATTTCATAAAGAACGTTCAAATTTCTTCTAATAATATTTGCCATTTGTCTACCTTTGATAAAACCACATTGATCCTCTTTAATATATTTAGCTATAAATTTGTTCATTATTTTAGCCAGGATTGCAGTAAAAATCTTAGCATCTTGATTTAATAAGGATATTGGTCTGTATGACCCAATATCCATTAAATTTTTATTAGGTTTTGGTATTAAAATAATTAAAGAATGGGTCCATGATCTTGGGACTTGTTCTCCCTCCAAAATTTTATTATATAGCCTCTTTTATTTGGGTATTAGTACTGCTTTGAAAAGTTTGTAAAATTCCGGTCCCAGAGCATCCACTCAGGACGTTTTGTTATTCTTTAGTTTGTCTATTACCTCACTTATCTCTTGGTCTGTAATAGGTTTTTCCATTTCCAGCATATCTTCTTGTTCCAAGACCCTCTTTAAATTTTTAGTGATGTACCTTTCTATATCCTGCTTAGGTTTATTTTTTGCAGTATATAACGACTGATAAAACTCTTGTATAGCTTTTAACTTTTCCTTCATTTGTGTACACATCTTGCCTGAGGAGTCCTTTATAATCCCTATTGTGTTCTTGTCTTGTCTTTTCTGAGCTAATCTGGCTAAAAGTTTTGAGTTCTTGTTGCTGTATTCAAAAAAGTTTCTTTTTAAGTAAAGTAAATTTCTTTGTTTGTTGTAGATCCAAATCTTCTAGCTCTTTTTTCTTGTTTCAATCAACCTCAATATCTTGTTGTCCTTAGTAGAGAAAAATTGGGTTTCTAAGTCTGCTATTAATTTTTCTAAATTTCTTTTATTGAGCTCTTCCTGTTTTTTGATTTTAATATTTTCTTTTATGATAAGGCCTCTGGCTACCGCTTTCAAGGTGTCCCATATAATTGGCGTTTGGCTACCTGCCTTTTCATTTATGTCCCAAGTTTCCAACCAATCTTTTTTAACCTTTTCCAGCACTTCTGGATATTGAAATATTTTTAAGTTCATTCTCCATCTTTTAGCTTCTCTGTAATTTTTATTTGTTGCTATATCAATTGACATTAAAGCGTGGTCGGATGTTTTTATGATCTCAATCTCAGTATTGTTTACTTTGGGTATTAAGCTTTGTGAGACAAAGAATAGGTTTTGTGTACTGGTGAATAGAAGGTGAATAGAAGGTATATTTTGTTTCATCTCCTTTCAATTCTCTCCAGACATCCTTCAATCCTGTTATGTTTATAAACTTTGTTAGTGCTGTGTGTCTTGCCCTCCAATCTTCCTTTTTACAGACTGATTTATCTTTAATTTTATCTAAGACCATATTAAAGTCCCCTGCCATTATTAAGTACCCCCTTTTAACAATTTCAATCTGGTCCCAAAGGACATTGTAAAAGCGACCTTGGTTGACATTTGGTGCATATACATTTACCAAAGTATAATAATCTTTTCCCATTAAAACTTGCAGTATTATATATCTACCTTCTAAGTCTTTTACCACATTTTCAACAACACATTCACAATTCCTTGAAATTAAGATGGCGACCCCTCTTGCTTTAGATGTGCCAAAGCTTTTTTCATATATATCAACATTTGAAAATTTTAATTCATTAAAACCATCTCTTGTTTGGTGAGTCTCTTGCAAAAAGGTGATATCAATTTTGTGCCCTTTAATCATCGCTTCAATTCTCTTTCTCTTCGAAAATGACCCCAGACCTTTTACCTTCAACGTTGCTAATTTTATAAACTTTCCCATAACCTAGTTCTTTTGATTTTAATGTTCTGGAATGGTCCCGTTGTGCCCACAAAGAGAAAAACACCAACAATTAATAAAAAAATAACTAAAATGAATCTAATCCTCCACCCTAAAAAACTATTCTTTTCTCCCACCCCACCAGCTATCATACTATTTAGCATGTGCATCAAGGGGATGGGAGGGAGGAAGTCCGTCCATGGACAATAGCCGGCCAAGATCTCATTTGCTCTTAATTAACATGTTACTGTAAATCCTTTTTTCCAAAAATTTATTCTACCCCCCTCCAAACTGCCCTCTCACCACCACCACAACCCTCCAAAAGGGGGAGGGAAAGGGAAAGCACACAAATAGGGGAAAATTCCAAGGGGGAAGAAAAGAAAAAAAACCCAAGAAAAGAAAAAAAAAAAAACAAAAAGGGGGGAGGGGAAGAGGGAGGGAGAGAAGGGAAAAGGATAGGGGAAGGGGATAGGAGGGGGTGAGAGAGAGGGAAGGAGAGAGAAGTGAACTGAATGGTTTTCTTCTTCTGCCTTTATTTGTTGTTCGTTTCAACTCAAACACAAGTATCTCTGCTGATTTTTCAGATTATATTGGAATAAAAGGGAGTTGGGGGGACTTCTGGATTTAGTTCAAATACCATTTGATTTCAACGTTCTCCAAACTGAGAAGAGACACTTTCTTAAGTCATTTAGCTGCACTACACCCATTCTTTTCTTAGTTGATGTGTGATTGTGTATACACTCAGCTAAACTAATATATTTTATTTACACCAATATCTTTTTTTTGAGGCATCTAAGTACCCCTACTCTCTTTTCAGGGTTATTTTTGGGGTGTGGCTGGCAAGCCACCCTTCCAGAACAGGAGCCCAGTTGCTGCAGGTGCTGCTGCCAGGCTGTTACATTTATATCAGCCTAATCTGTGTGTGTGTGTGGGGGGCATTTACCCTACCCCTACCAAATCAAGTTCTTTTACTGGGGGGCTGATTAATAAGGCAACCAAATTCATTTGCTGCTGCTTCATTTTTTTGGGGAGGGGGAAAGACAACACTACCTTACCTCAGTCTCATTGTACAAATTCCACCACCACTCCAGTTCAATTAGAGGGAGAGCCTAACAACAGTTTGCTTGCACACACACACAATTTGGGGTGCAATAAAAGAACCTGCTCTGATCCTAAGGGGACAGAATACACACATATATATTTTACAATATTATATTTACTCATTACTCCAGCTCATTGTTTGTTTACACTTGTTGTTGTGTTGTGTGCACTGACTGAGTGAACACACACTCCATTTCAGTGGATCAAGTTGAATTTAGACTTTAAAAAATTATATCAAGGGCCAGCAGGGCAACATTGAAAGCTTGTACAAAAGAACACAGTGTGAGAGTACGCTTGTGGGCCAAAAGGATAAGTTTATTTGTTTACTTAACACAAATATAATAAGAAAATATATTTCATAAGAAAATATATTTCTAATTTTATACATCTTTGCGAAATCAAAAAAAAAAATGAGGAGGGTTGGCAGAGCCAGAGGGAAGGGCAAGGGGACACCCACTAAAATAAATAGGGGCATGTTTCTGAAGGAAGGCACAGGAAGCAGTGCAGATAGTGATATTGCTGGTACCACTCCCTCTCCAAGCAGCAGCTGCACAACCAGCACCACTGGACCATCTTCTGTCACTGAGGGAAGCATGGATGACTGCATGTGAGCCCCATCACCACCATGCTTTGGCATGGACACACACACCCTTTATCAGGAGGAAGACAAGTACTCGGAAGCAGAAACAGAAACCTCTGTGCATCTGAATATGCCGGATTCTGAGGACCTGTTGGCAGGAACAGATGAAAGGCTGGCTTCAGGCAGTGATGGAAGGAGCACCCCTCCTTCCACCCAGGACCAGAGTACCACCAGTGACAGCAGCAGTCAATTGTCCCAGCAGGGTACAAGCCACACCACCACTAGCACAGCAGCGGCAGGCAGTACCAGAGGGGGCAATACTTTCCATAAGCCTCGCGGCTCTCTCTGGGAGCATTTTGAGAACAGCCGTGAAGACTCAAGGCTTGCGGTGTGCAAAAAATGTGGGGTGGTCGTGCGCAGGGGGAATGACCCCAAACACCTCTCCTCAAGTGCCTTGCGTAGCCACCTCATGCGAAGACACCCTGGGACTCTGCCTGGGACAGTGTCAGGCCCTGGTTCCTCAGGGAGGAAGAGGGGGGGAAGCAGGCATGGGGAAGGAGGACTGCAGAGACAGCTCCACTGAGAGTGGGAAGAGGCAGGCCACTCTGCAGGAAGTGGTGCCGCTGTGTGGGAGTTTTGTCAGCCAACGTAATAGGGCCAAGGCACAGGAGTCCACCACTCGCGTGGTGGGTGAAATGGTGGCCGTGAACGGGTTGCCCCTCTCCTTTGTGGAGTCATCGGGCTTCAGGCACCTGATGAAGCACGTGGCTCCCTGGTAAGAGCCTCCATCCCATCGTACCTTCAGCAGGTGGGTGATTCCCTCCCTTTTTGAGTCCATCAGGGACATGGTCCGGTCCCTGCTGCAGGCAGCCAGAGGAAGGAAGATCCACTTCACTTCCGACCTCTGGACCGGTGGGCACCACGGATACCTCTCTCTGACGGCTCATTGGTGGCAACCCAAGGAGGTCCTTGACACTAGGGCATCCCAAGAACAGCTGCATGGGGATCCACAAGGGAGCACCCCAAGAGGGTACAGGGTGGTGCTTCTCCAGGCACAAAGCATGGAGGACAGTGCCAAAGGCATCCACATTTCTGAGGTCCTCAAGACAGCACTGCGAGAGTGGGGATTGGGAACCGAGGGGCAGGTCAATCGCGGATTCATGGTCACTGATGCAGGACGTAACATGATTAATGCGGTTGAAAGGGCAGGGTTCCAGCGCATCGTGTGCGCAGCACACAAATTGCATCTAGTGGTGGGCGATGCCATTGGGCTGGGTGCACTGAAGAACTCCTGGTGTGAGGGGAACCTGGAGACCAAGGCCTTGCTGGACAAGTGCAGGAAAATAGTCGGGCACTTCTCACGCAGCATCAAGGCATCCAGGATGATGCGTGAGAAGCAGGCGGAGATGGGCTGACCAGAGCACGTCCTGATCCAGGACGTGACCACCCGGTGGAACTCCACCCACGAAATGGCCAAGCGCCTGGTGGAGCCTGTTGACCGGCGTGGATACCCACCTTAGCCCACTGAGGAGGCAAAAAGTGTACCAGATGACATGCCTGTGCGACCCTCGCATCAAGGATTCCCTGGCGGGGAGCGGTGCTGACCTGAACTCCAAGAAAATGGAGCTATGCCGTCAAGTCCGCAGGGCTGCCTCAAATCAGGCCCAGGTGTTCCCGAGGGCGCACGGAAGCCAGAGCGATCCAGAAGAGAAATCCTTGCAAGGGTCCTCTTCCTCCTCTACTGCAGGAGTGTACACCCAGAGACCGGGTTCCTTAGCAGCAGCCAACTACCTGGCCTCTGCCCTAGCCATGGCAGTCTCCTCCTCAGTGGAGGCAAGGAAGAAGAACCGGACCCCGCTTGGACCAAGGTGAGGGAGTACATGGCCGAGCCCCTCCAACCCCTCACCTTGGACCCACTCCACTACTGGGCCAGAAAGGCAGACATCTGGCCCGCTCTTTCGACTCTGGCGTTGGACCTCTTGTCCATCCCACCCACCAGTGTCCAGAGTGAGCGTGTCTTCTCCCACATGGGAGATGTCCTGAGGTCGCACCGCTCTCGTCTGGACCCGGACACCGTGGAAAGGTTGACTTTCATCCGCTTCAACCTTTCCACGTTGGGATTACCCCAACACTCCAAGACCTAGGTCCACAGTCGTTCCTCCACCGGTTCATTCCAATCAGGCCTCCCTTGCTCTAACATGCACTACCAGAGCAACACTTATGCCTGCCTGCAATTACTCCTGCCTCCCAGCTTGCCTTCCTCCCTGCAAGCCTGACTTCCTGCCAGCCTGCCTGCCAGCCTACCTGCCTGCTTGGCCCTGTGCCTACTTGCCTGCTTGCCTGCCTGCCTTCCTGCATTCCCACTCAATTTTAAGGGTTAGATTATTGCCCAATTTTTTCCAGGACTTCCCTGGCTCCAAACCAGGGAGGATCACTCAATGTTTAATTTTGAAGGGTCTCTGTAGGCCCAATTTTTGTAGCCCTTGCCTGGCTCCAAACCAGGGAGGACCAAACAATGTTTAATTTTGAAGGGTCTCTGTAGGCCCAATTTTTGTAGCCCTAGCCTGGCTCCAAACCAGGGCGGACCAATCAATGTTTAACTTTGAAGGGTTTATGTAGGCCCAATTTCTCTAGCCCTTGCCTGGATCCAAACCAGGGAGGACCAATCAATGTTTACAATTTTGAACCGGACAACACTGTTGTGGTTGCAGCTGTGCAACTTCCCCTAACCCTAACCTTAACCCCATCCAACCAATGCCTGTATGCCTCCCACTCCCATCCTAACATTCCCCACCAGCGCAACGCAGTTATGCCTGGCTGTGACTGCCTGCCTGATTGCCTGAATGCTTCACCTGCCTGCCTGCCTTCCTCCCTTGTCTGCCTGACTGCCTGTAATTCCGCTGCATGCATGGATCTAATAAGGGTTACATACTTAGCCCAGTTTTTATAGGGCTTCCCTGGTCATTATAGCTGCCCAGGAAGATTATTTTTCTAGGGTCAGTGTAGGCCCAATATTTCCCCGTTGGCCATGGCTGGTCTGAGTGTAGTACAGCCTAATACCTGCCTTCCTCGATGCGTTCCTCCCTTCCCTGGGGTTTTGGAGCCACTCTGCTTACAAAGTGGTCGAGATGTACTTTACAACAACCTACCTCAAAGAATGATTAGCGGGGGCCTAGCTCTCCTTACAGCCTTAAAGAAATAGCCCTGTTCTCCTGCATCCACTCTGTCTCCTGGGTTGATGAAACTCGGTCTCCTTGGGTGGAGAAACTCTGCCTCCAAAGGCAGAAACAATCCTCCCTTCTGGCACTTTGGCTTTGTGCCTTCCCTAGCCTGGGTTGGTTCTCTGCAAGCCTGCCGTCCTACCTGCAAGCCAGACTTCCTGCTTCCCTGTCTGTCTGGCTGCCTGCCCGCCCTTCTGCCTATCTGCCTGCCTGTCAGGCTCGCGGTACTCCACGGCTTGGAGTGTAAGGGAGGACATTTGACTAATTATATATTTATAAATATATATGGCTGCTTCACTAACCACAGGTATGGACAAGCCCTCATGTATTCAACAACAATGTATTCTAAGCAATACATATATATATATAGCCACACTAGTGACACGAATAATGTAGTTATATTCACTTAAGCACTCCACGTATATATATATATATATACATATATGTATCACATACACATGTATCTACAGTTGTATTCTTGTAAACTTAGAATCTTTGGTCAAGCCTTTCCGGCTAGAATAGAGAAAGGAACTTCCGCAAAGTCAGCTAAGGCAATTATGAATTCAAGGATCCAATTAAGTTCCTAAGCTTTGAGGATCACACACTAGCAATTAACGTGTGTCCAAGGCGTACCAGGAGGCCTTATCTCAGCGTCTGGGGTTTATAACTGTCAAATGTCCAAGGACATAAGGATGATCCTACCCTCCCTGCCTGTGAGGGGAGGAGATCAAACGTACCAGTTAGAACTTTTAGGCAAGTGTCAGGAATACAAAATAAATGACCAAAGATGTCAATTAGTGTTAGATGCATGTAACAAATGTATATGACGTAAATTCGGATGGGCGGAGGGGAAAAGAGTGCTGGAAAAACCTTATAAAAATATCTCCTTTCGTTTTCTGGGTGGATTTCTCACCACCAAAAAGTGTGGAAGTGCCCTGATTGATCAATCAATAAATTCTTTTCTCGTCTCATGAGACTCAGACTTGGTCTTTTGCAGCCCATGAAGCGCAGGCACGCTGGCACGGGACCCTCATAAATTTAAATTCCTTACATTTCTGGTGCATTGGCCGGGAAAAGTGCCACTGCCCCAGCGCTCTTGGGAGTCTGACTTAAATCACAGTAAGAATTCATGCTGACCCTGGAACAAATCTAGTCCGGACCCTCTGATTTTGAGAGGAGACTTGTTCTATCAGCATTGGACACAATACTGTTATTTAAGTAGAAAACAAAGCCGGCAGAACAACGGAGGAACTGTAAGAGGACTGCGCAAAAGAAATCTGGTAAGAAGAGAAAACTAGTTGTGGGGTGGCGTGAGTTCGAATCTAACAGCTCTGTGGAGTGGAGAAGATTGCGGATTCTTGTTGTCGGCCCCGGGGGGGGTACAGGGAGGAGAAGGGTCGGATACGACCTTAACATCCCAAGGACTAGGGGACACTGAGGGACACTACGACCCTGAAATCCCCAAGGGAGGAGGGGGTTTTCAGACTGAAACAGGAGGAGAAGAGCGCTGCTCTAACATCCTGGGAAAGTTTGCAAAGCCCAACATCCCTAGGGTCCGCCCCCTAAGTATTTGAAACAGGAGGAGAAGAGCGTTGCTCTAACATCCTGGGGAAAATTTAGAGATATATTAATGCATGGGCATGTGGGATGGTGATTCCACTTTTGAATTTTGCATGTGTGTTTTTCAAGGTAAGGGGCTGTGCCTCTATACCCTGCGTAACCATAGGGAAGTGGCCATTCCCTGTGTCTTAAGCAGGGGCAAAGACTGGCAATCTTTGCCCCACAATACCAACGAAGTTCCACCATCTTCGTTTGATTTTAGAGAAGTTAGAAAGATCTATTCTTAGGCAAGGGATCGCAGTTAACTGGGGAAACAGAAATGTGGGAGAGTTGTGTATGGTTGCTGAATCACATGTTGGCGTGTATGATGGGCATTTGATTGTTGAGGTGTGAGTCCGTTTGATGCTTGTGTGGGAGAAATCATAGGAACACAGTTAGACCTTTAAAGTAAACCTATGGGGATAAATTAGTGCAGTTTATGCACCTCCTTTTTGATGTGCGATGTGGTAACATTGGAATTCTGCCACCAGAAGTAATGATTTTAGTATTAAATGGAACATGAGTGAGCTTTAAGAAGAACCCCTCTAACTAGGATGAGGCAGGACTTTACCATCTCAAATTAAGATTCTAGCCCTCAGGAGGACAGACCAATTATGACCTGCTAGCAAGAGGTGTGTGAATGTACAAGGACGTGCTTAGTTAATTAATATAAGAGACTAAAAACTCTGCCAACTAGGAGACCCCTCCAGCAATTTTGATAATACCAGGGGAATATGGGCAGTGAGAAAAATACTTTTGAATACTCAGGGATAAACAACATCCCGCATATTTTGTGACTGGCTGGTCACGCAACAAAATTTACCAGCTGAAGGGATATTTTACAAGGAAAAAAATAGTAGAAGGAAGGCAGCAAGACGGAAGTGGGATGGATAGGTATGATGTTGAGGGAACAGGAGGAGAGCACGGAGCATTGAGGGGACAGGAAGTGCTAGATGGGGGATGCGTACCCCTGAATTGCCTTATTCAAGCATTCAGGAGGTACTTCCATCCCGCTACGCCAATGCCCAACTCTTTGGATATGGAAGCTTTAAACAGAACTAAGGGTTGCTATGCACCACATGAGGAGACAGGTAGGGACGTTATTTCTGAACTATTAATAGTCAAAAGCAGGGAAATCAAATCTTAGTATCAACTGTTGTGTGTGCTTGATGTGTAATTAATTGAGTGTGAGTCCGTTTGGTATGCGGGAGAATTTATGAGCATACTACTAAACCTTTAACAAAAAGGTAGATGGGCATAACTTAATTCAGCTTCTGTGCCCTTTGTTAAGGAACCCTGTGGCAAGATTGGCACATTGCCATAAGGAGACCTGATTTTGATATTGAATGCAACAAATGTAAATTTCAAGAAAGTCCCCTCTGACAAAGGCAGGACTTTAACATCCCAAAGATTAAGTTTCTAGCCCTCAAAAGGGGAGGGTGGCAAGCCACGTATTGCCTGTTAATATGTCCAGAGGCAGTAAAAATCACCCAAAATGAGAAGACCCCAATTTTATAAACCAGGGAAGTATAGACACTGCAAGAAGATATTTTTGAATACTCAAGCCGCATGTTTTGTATAACTTAGCCTGGCTTGTTACACAACATAATTCACCACCTATAGGGACATTTTAAGAAGAAATCATCACAGGGCGTTTGAGAAATACGTTTTTTTAGCACGGCCGGTCCCATGGGTGAAATGAACATCCACCCCTTTCAGACCGACTATGTGCTCTGAAAAGACAGCTAGCATTTTTGTACTCATAGCCCAGCGAGCTAGCAATTAAAAAACCAAGTGATAACATCATTCCTTAAGATTTTGCACCTAAAAGGCTTAGGGCAGCCTTTCCCCCCTCCCCTTGCAAGTAAGCCCTGGCTGGAACCATAAGACAATTTAATTTGGAACAAGGAGATTCTTAGGAGCAACTGAAAATAGAATTCCCTCCCATCTCCTACCTAGATCAGGACCTTGGAGATGCCATTAGAACGGGGAGGGAAAGAGAGAGAGAGAGAGAGAGAAAAGAAATAGTTAAAGGAAACGAGGTAGAAGGAAAGCGTAAGTCAGGGACGAGAATGGGCAGGGTTCATGATGGGCAGACTGAGGCAGCAACCCACAGAACGCACCAGAAATTGAGAAGCAGAGGCTCTATTTGTATCCCATTACATTATTTAATCCAAGCTTTTAGACAGTTCCTATTTCCCCAACAAAATTTGTCTAAATCTCTGAATATGGAATCTTTATCCAAATCCCTTGTAGTACGTCAGCTCCATGAGGAAAACGAAGGGCCTGAGACTTCTGTGCTGGAAGTGGTCCAAAGCAGGGACTCCCCTTCCTCTTTTTAAAGCAGCTGCTAACAGGTTTTTGAGAGCAGGACAAGGTTTTTTTTTATTTAGAATACGAAGGGGTTCTTAAAAGCCGCCAAAAAGGTAAAAATAACATAAAATAAAATCATTTTTCTTGTTCTCACACTCTGGCTGGAAACGCCTGTGACATTTTTTTTTAAGGCGTATCAATAACGCGGGGTCTCACACTCTGGCTCTTGTTTCTTTGTACGAGAGCCATGCATCCCAAATTAGGCTTAAGTAGATAACTTCACAAACCACAGGGATAATAGGTTGCCTTAATTAGTTTAGTGCCCTTTTTCACCTAATTACAGGGTAATTGCAGGGGGTTACCTTCCTGCCTCAGGCTGTGTAATGCAGCCTGCGGGGAGAATTCAAAAGTCCATTGCCCCGCCTTCCTTTTTCTGCCTTCACCCCCCTCCTTCCCCTTCACAAAGTTGACCCCATCCCTCTTCCCTCAGGAATTTCAAGCATGCTGGCAACCAGCCTGATTTTTTTTTACACCTCTTTCACATCCTATATTCCTAAAAATCTCGAGCAGACGTTCTCCTTTTTGACTTAATAATACAGCCTGACTAAAGCCTTAGATTCTCGCTGGACATGTGCCTGTTTCTGCATAGGCATCCCATTTCAGATCTTTGCTTGTAACGGCGAGCCCTTTCTTCCTCTCTGAGCCTGGAAGAGCCAAGGGAAAAAAAAATGCCTTGCTTTGTTTCCTTCTTCACCTCCCGTGGCTGCCGCCATTGATTCCCAAAGGGGTGGAGTTTCCTCTTCAGCTCTTCATTCCCAGAATATTGCTCACCTAGCCTTATTTCCGTCTGTTTTTTTTTTAACCCTTTCCTTTCCAAGTAGGACACCTGCTGGAAATAGACTCTTAGTTACTTGATAGCTATTAAACTACTATCAGCCTTTTTCCTCTCTTTCTATCTATGTGTGGTCAAGCAGTTTGTGCCATGGCATGTGTCACTCCTAACCAGCCAGCAGAGACACTAGGAGAGGGCTTCCTGCCTTTTTTTTCCCCTCTTTTTCTCTCTATTGTTTTGTGGGGGAACGGGGCTTTTGCAAGCACCTGACTTTTACTTTGAGGTGAGGCTGACAGGCCAGCAACTTCACCCTTTTTATACCCTTTTGCGCCAGCATAGAGAACTAGCTGTTTTTGAACCTGGTGACATCGTCACTATTTTTAAACCCATGGCAGATGCCAACATGTGTGAGGCTGTGTACTCGTGGGTGTTTGCATGTATTTTTCTTGAGTGACGAACCAGAAGAGCTCGTCTTGCCTCGCACACACACACACACACCAGCCCCGACACGCACTAGGACAGATTGGCGCCTTTGCAGCCTTGCAGAGAGACACTAATTCTCTTTTACCATCTTTTTTTTTTTTTTTTTTCGCCGTGCCCTTGGGGACTTGGTAGTAATATGAATGTGGTGCCTGCTCCTATTTTTCCCCAATCCTGTATCAGCCGTACTTTTTCCGAGACTATACCACGCCACATTCCAAGCCCATCTCCCCCTGGCGCATTTTGCTTCATGCTCAGAGATCACTTTGCGACCCTGGGACATTTTTGCCTGTTCCATTTTTGATTGTCCCCATGTAGCAGAGCTATTTGACTTTGGGGCTGAGATCTATCTCAGGTGCCTGTTTGGGAACGCCTGAGCCCCTCGCTTGTGAGATCCTGCGAGATCATCTTGCAAGCACTCATCATACACTGCCGACTACAGATGCGTCCTCACCATAAACTTTGGCTTCCCCCATTCACAGACTGGTTCTACAAAAACGGAAGCCTTATTCTACCTTTTGCAACATTTTTTTTCTCTCCTTCCTGTTTTTAAGACTGTCAGATAGACTGTGCCACCCTGCCTTGCAGCACAAAGACAGCTGCGGGGGCATTTCGTGTGTGTTTGTGTTCTGTGTTTGTCTGTTTGTGGTCGTGTGTCTGTTCTTCTCTTACCCAGGTACATCCTGGAGGTCGGGTTTTGCTCTGGGAAAACGCCCACCCGTTCTTTATTTTTGGATCACGGAGTCGGTCGGGTTTGGAAAGCTGACGCCGCCGGTCGTAGATGCTCAGATGGGGACCCTCCTGCCCTCCATTCTGCCATCCCTCCTGGACCTCCCCTCCCCGCCTTTGATGCCTTTGATGATGCCATCTTCGTGATGACTTCGCTCCGCGGGTTCGATCGATGTGGGCTCCAGGATCCAGTGATGTCAGCCTTTTCACCCAGCGTGACCCGCACCCGCGACCGAGAGGGAGTGAGGCCTGACCGGTGACGCCTTCTGCCCTCTGCTGTAGATTGCCCCTATGCCTTAGATGACTTCACCCTGGACGGCGGGCGACAACATGAACCTGACCTGTGGTCACCGCATCCTTGCTCATCCTTCCCCAGATGACAGCATGCGTTTGATACTTCGGAGGGTCCCAAAGCAGCCTGCGGATTCACTTTCAACTCAGGTTGACAGATTAAAATCCTGTCTTCCTGTCTCTCATTTCCTTCTTTTCTTTTCTTTTCTGTTTGTTTCTGGGGGGAGAGAGTGGGTCTGAAACAGCCACTGACTCTTGTTTTGGATTGCGGCCAACAGACTTCACGTCTGCAATTTAACCCCCTTTTCACCGGGACAGAGACTTGGGGTTTAAATACTGCTTTCAGACCTTCATTGATGCCTGTGCGCGTGCCCTGGATCACCATGAACTTGTGTTGCCACACACGCACACACCAGCCTCCCAGCATCCGACAAGTGAGCGCTTATTTTTTTTTTCTCCTGCGTACGGTAGGCTTCAGAGCAACTTCACATATTTACATTACCCTGGGCTCTATTATGATAGTGTTTATTGTCTATTATTGATAGTCACTGTGAAAACTCTTACTGAAGTGCTTCTCTGGATGTGCCTTTTTATGTAATGATCATGCTTGGCCACTGAAAATGCTTTTTACTCACAAAGCATTGAGTGCCAGAGATTATGACTTGCCTTTCTATGCAATTTGTATTGAATGAGAGACATTTTGGTGCCCATGGGTGTTCACGAGCCTTTATACCAAAGAAAAAAGTGGCTTTATGAAGTAGCTATATCTACATTATTTTCTTCACCAAAGACACTGATGAACTAATCTTGGCCCCATGTTTACGGGGCAGATTTTTGTGTGTAAGCTATCAGCCACAGAGACATTTCTGACCGGATTTCAACGGCTCATTCATGACTTTACCATGAGAAATGTATGGCGCAAGGTGGGTTTTCTAAGCACCATCTAGATGTGTCTTATGCCTTTTTCAGCCTTCATGATATGTATATTACCTTTATTTAGTATCATTGCAAATGTCTATCAATTGAGAATGCACACACAACTGGGTGATTCTGCACAGCCTGCTATTATCTGAGTTTGAATGCACACCACACACACCTAAATAAGGTTGGAAAAAACCTGGCAAAGTAGCCTGGCCCACATATTTCCTTGGTGGGCTAAGAAGGGCATATTTTCCTTATAAGTATTTGGTTTGCAAAATGAACCTACAGTGTGGTGCTTTGTTAGAATTCAGGGTTCTCAGCCTGACTACCAAACACACAAACACGATATCTCACATGTGCACTGCTGTGGCAGGCAAATTAATTTGGGTTTCATGATTGTCCTAAAATAAGGTAATGAACAAATCTGCTGTTTAAAGCATGTTTAATTATCGCTTTGGGACGGGGATCGTGATATCCAAGTCTATCACAATATTATCAAAAATTCTTATGCCAGCCCCCTTCAACAGTTGAGAATTTGGGATCCTTGAGAAGTGTACAACATGGCCTGGGAGGTTACCTGATACTGCTGTGACCACGATGCATTTCTCCAACAGGGGAAACTTAAATGCTGTGGTCCATGGAACATATCCATCCATTGCAGTCTGTGGGTCCGACCAGGGGGGGTCTTCTTACATCCCAAGCATGGCAACACTTCATCTGTTAACTTAACATTTTACTCTAGAAAGTGCCCTAGTGAATTAAGGGGTATTCCTTTGGCCTTCACCTATTTGATGCGTCCCCCTGACTTGAGACGCCACAAATCATTTTATGATAATTCATTTTCTTGAACTGTGCCTATAAGCCCCTTGGGGAAAAAGGACTGAGAATGTTTTCTGACCGCCCTGCCTAAATTTTTGTCAGGAAAATAGAAAGTCCTTCCATGAGCCATGAAGACCATCTCACCCCAGGAATGACATAGGGGGCTCACGCAATGTTCACACTTTTGTACATATACCTTTGATATGTTTTGTTCGTCCCTTACAAGTCCATGACGTTTTCTGGGAAATTTACTGGCATAAATTTCCAGAAATCCGTTCAGGGCCGAGTGTAAGGGAGGACATTTGACTAATTATATATTTATAAATATATATGGCTGCTTCACTAACCACAGGTATGGACAAGCCCTCATGTATTCAACAACAATGTATTCTAAGCAATACATATATATATATATAGCCACACTAGTGACACGAATAATGTAGTTATATTCACTTAAGCACTCACGTATATATATATATATATATACATATATGTATCACATACACATGTATCTACAGTTGTATTCTTGTAAACTTAGAATCTTTGGTCAAGCCTTTCCGGCTAGAATAGAGAAAGGAACTTCCGCAAAGTCAGCTAAGGCAATTATGAATTCAAGGATCCAATTAAGTTCCTAAGCTTTGAGGATCACACACTAGCAATTAACGTGTGTCCAAGGCGTACCAGGAGGCCTTATCTCAGCGTCTGGGGTTTATAACTGTCAAATGTCCAAGGACATAAGGATGATCCTACCCTCCCTGCCTGTGAGGGGAGGAGATCAAACGTACCAGTTAGAACTTTTAGGCAAGTGTCAGGAATACAAAATAAATGACCAAAGATGTCAATTAGTGTTAGATGCATGTAACAAATGTATATGACGTAAATTCGGATGGGCGGAGGGGAAAAGAGTGCTGGAAAAACCTTATAAAAATATCTCCTTTCGTTTTCTGGGTGGACTTCTCACCACCAAAAAGTGTGGAAGTGCCCTGATTGATCAATCAATAAATTCTTTTCTCGTCTCATGAGACTCAGACTTGGTCTTTTGCAGCCCATGAAGCGCAGGCACGCTGGCACGGGACCCTCATAAATTTAAATTCCTTACAGGAGGAGGCCTTCCAGGTGCTTCTCCTTCAGCCTATCAGTGGCTCAGTGCTTCAAGTTAAGCCTCCGAGCTGATATGCATCCTGTCAGCCAGTGTCCTCGACTTGCCCAGGCAGCAACCTCGGCTGCCCCTGCCTCCAGTGCCTCTGGGCGGTAAGAGGCAGCAAATCACTTGAGGAGACCAACTTTAACAGGCGCATCCAGTATTTACATTAGAATTAGGGGGCTCAGTCCTCCAACGGGGGGGGCACTCCCGTCGGTTACAGTCCAGGTTTGAAAATCCCTTGAACAAGGAGGGGAGATTCCTTCCTACTAGTGAAAGCTTCACCCTGGATCACCTTGCCGCTATTACCTGAGCTGAGGGCTGGAATAACACGCCAAGGATCAAAGATACGGAGAAAAGACTTTTAATTCTGCTATAGCAGGGCGCCCAGCCGAATTCATTCGGGAAACTGGGGGGCAAAGAACATGAAAACTCCTACAATCTTTATAGGATACATTCGCCAACACCCCTTCTTTATCAGCAAAAAAAAACAAAAAACAAAACAAAAAAACCAAAAAAAACAGGATACATCTGGGCGCTGTAAGACGCCCATAAAGAACAGAGAAACTCCAAAAAGACACATAGTCATCACATTGTTACACACACAGAATACTATCAATTTTGCATTGTAATGCCCCCTGTCATAGAGTTCTCGGAACTCTCCACTCTTTCCTGGAAAGCGTTTGACAGCTGAATGTAGCCGCTTTTTGACAGCTGAATACAGCCGTTCTGATAAACGGAAACTCAGCTATCTTGGGTAGGGGCTCATTGTTCGTCCACCCTTCCCACAGATAGTGTTTGTTCGTTGCCTGTATCCTGTTTATCTCACAGGGCAGGCTTGGGAAATAGTGTGGTGCTTTGTGCTTACAGTTTGTGAAAGGGAGAGGGGTGAATTAAAAGACACAGGACTGGATTAGAAATAGAACCAGAGTACTGCCATTTTATCTACAATGACAGCTTATAGACTATATTAAAAATCACTACTATCATTTCCCTCCTCTTCAAATCAGACAATTAATTTGTATGCAAATTAATTCATCTATAGACAATATACTTCTTAATATCCAACAAAACAATAAACTTAAGGTCAGTGACTAACAAAGAATAGTAGCAGAACATACAGAATTACATAAAAAGCAAAGTAACACATCTTTTGTGAAAGGTGTGTGGATCCCACTCTAAGCAGATGAGTCCAGTATGCTTACATTAATATGTAGGAGTATAAGTGAAACACCATTTTCCCAGGTTCACATTTCAAATCAAATACCTACAAGGATAAATGCCATTCTTGGCCAACTAATCCATATGTGTTTGTCGAAGTAAAAATGTGGGAGGGACTGCCCTTTGCCATTTTTACGTTCTGCCATGTACCCTTTTTGGCCATGCACGTTTCAGACTGACAAAATAGCTTTCCTCCCCCTTATTTTGTGAATAGCATATTGAACAATTCGCATAAGGCACATATTGCAAACACTTTAAAAGAGGGAAGTGTGTATGTGAAATCTGCTGGTTTCCATGCTGACATAAGTGTTTTTGGCAACCATTTTAAAACCATAAATGTGACTCTAGTTCACATACCCTTTTGGTGCATATGAAACCCAGACTTTTTGCTGGCATAGCTGCCTTGTTTTAGGGCAACTGTGGAGAAAAAAAAGGCCTCCCTCACTCTCTGGGCAAGAGGAGACATGCGCTACTGCCACTCCAGCCTAATAGATCCGACCAGATCTCAAGCTTTTAAACAGAGAAAAGTTTCTTGATACCTCCTCTACATACCTGCATTCTGGTAACTGCTAATTGCTGGGAGCACCTGACAAAGCTTTTTACCACATCATGTCCCTATGTTTGCAATGACAACAAATAATGACAATTCATTCATGACACAATAACCCAAAAATCCACAATAAAACAGTGGGGTGCATAATCGCTAATTGGTAGTGTCCTCTATAGTCCTTACTAAGAGCCTCAAAATTGGCTCTGTAACCAACAGTTTGCAAAAATCTGTCCAAGCCAATGCCTGTAAGTGTGAGGCAATTCAGTTCACCAGTGTCTCTGGTGAAGAAAATTATGTAGAAGGGCACTTATAAAGTCATCGTTCTTCGGTATAAAGTCTCGTAAACACCCATGGGGTGCCTCTTGTGAGGAAAATTGTATATAAAGTCAAGTTATAGTCTCTCTCACCCAATGCATTTGGGTAAAAAGTCTCACACACATTTGCTGCCATGGCTGTGAGCGCTTAATCTACCGCCCCCCTTCCTTCTGGAACCAAAGGGGTGCACGTGTTCGCTTTTGAAAACATTTTGACAATAATAACAAACAATATAAACAGTGATCAATAATTAGTGCCTCTCTCTGCTGCAGGGCTTCAAAGGCTGCAGAATATTTCTCTCGCTAGACCAGGCAACAGGGTGACATAAATTTTTGGCTCCAGAGCCCATAGTGCGCCGATAAGCGCTAATTTGTCCTGTAATTTGTCCTTGTGGATGTTAGGGGCTGAGATGTGTGCGTCGCTCAAGAAGAAAATGTGTAGATAGCTACAAGTGTACAGTCTGGCACGCGTTGGCATCTGCCAAAAACAGTGATGAAAGGAACAACTCCAGATGGCGCTCTGGCTTCGTGGCTTTCCTGCGTGGACTGTGTCTCCTCTCCTCCACTGAGTTGGCAAAACTGTGGCCTAGTGGCCTCCAAAGTAGGCGGCTGAAAGAATCCCTCCCTCAAGTTCCCTGGCGCTCTGGCTTTGTGGCTTTCCTGCGTGGACTGTGTCTCCACTGGGTAGGCAGAACTCTGGCCTTGTGGCCTCCAAAGTAGGCGGCTGACAGAATCCCTCCCTCAAGTTCCCTGGCGCTCTGGCTTCGTGGCTTTCCTGCGTGGTCTGTGTCTCCACTGGGTAGGCAAAACTCTGGCCTAGTGGCGGTAGGCGGCTGAAACAATCCCTCCCCAAGAAAAATTCCCAGGCGCTCTGGCTTCGTGGCTTTCCTGCGTGGACTGTGTCTCTCCACTGGGTTGGCGGAACCCGGTCTCCTGGGTAGGCAAAACTCTGGCCTGGTCTCCAGGCTGTTCCCGAGCAGCAGCAGCAGCATAGGTTGCTGCTGGTTCACCCTTATAATCCACTTCCCAATCTTCCTCACTCCGGCCTCGAAATCCCAAGGACAAGGAGGCACCAGGCTGTTCCCTACCCTATCCTACAAATAAGGAGGGTTGGAAAGTCACCCTGGCCTCCAAAGGCGGCAGAAACAATCCCTTCCCTGGCACTCTGGCTTTATGGCTTCCTTGCGTGGACTCTGCCTCCTGGGCAGAACTCGGTCTCCTGCGTTGGGGGAGAACGTGGCCACTGAGCCGTTTGGAATTTGGAAATCAAACACAGCTGCCTGCACAAAGAGTGGTGGACTGACCTCCAGGGTTTTTTTTGGAGGACCTCCATTGGCTCCTGAATTTGATCCTTGGGGATTCTGCCTGTCAGCTCCTTGGGATACTCCAGCTGGCGATGATTCCCCAAGAGGTTGAGGGGAACTGTATTGAGAATTGGGGGAGAAAGTGAGAGGAGGGGCACTCAACAAGATGAGGTGGGGGCAGCATCTGTCATGCCTCTACCAGACTGAATCTCTGACCGCTAGATGACCAGGGTGGCATTTGCTTGCCTTTACAAGGAGTGTCATTGGAGATGGGGACATTGAGAGAAGACCCTCTTCCAGATTTGGGAGAGGAACAGAATGCTGTGTCTCCTGCTGCCTCTGAGAGGTGGAGGGGAAATTGGATGGATAAAGGCTTCAAAAAAAAAAGTATAACAGGCAGCCAGAACAAGTAGGGTGGCCGGTTCAGTCAGCAGTTGAAGAAGAGAAAAAGAGAATATTGCATTCTGCCCACTTTGTTTGCATTATTGCATAGGATGCAGTCTTATGCTATGATATATATATTATTCATCATCAGTTTAAAATGTGTTCTGCCTGCTCTGGGTCATTGTGGGACGCCCCCATGCTCTGGGAAGTCAAATCGCGCTAAATCACGGTAGAAACGACAAACGACAAATGAAATGTCGAAACGAAAAATTTCCGAAAAACTTCACGACAAACAGAAACGGAACGAAAAGGACCCGGTCCGACAAACGAAAAATCGAAACATTATTTTTCCTAGTCGTGCCCATCTCTAGTAAGCAGGGTTGGCCCAGGTTAGTACTTGGATGGGAGACCACCAGGGAATACCAGATGCTGTAGGCGCCTGGAGTAGGAACTGTCAAGCCACTCCAGTATTCCTGCCAAGAAAACTCCATGGATATGGAGTCACGAAGAGTCGGTCACGACTGTGACGACACAACACACACACACATAACTTGGTGGGATTACTCCCATGAATGGAATACAGAAACTGGGGGACAGAAATTGTCCTGAATGAACAGAAAAATATAAAGGGAAGAGGACTTGCAGCATACAGTATATTAAAATATATATAATATATTTTATAAATATATTTATAAATATATAAATATAAATATATAAACCAAATATATATTTGGTTTACAAAACCCTCCATGGCCTAGGACCTGACTACCTGACAGAGCGGATCGACCAGCGGTCAACATCGGCCCGTCCGACTAGGTTGTCGCGGGCGCACATGCTGCGGGTGGCCACGCCCAGGGAGGCTCGGAGAACATCCACCCGTACCCGAGCCTTCTCTGTGGCTGGCCTCACCATGTGGAACCATCTCCCAGCAGAAGTGCGCCTAGCAGAGTCCCTGCCAGCCTTCCGAAAGGCATTAAAAACTCTCCTTTTCTGGGAGGCGTTTGGTGACTGAAGTGTTTTTTTTTTCTTTTTTCGCCATCTGCAAAGCCATTCTCTGTTGCTTAGCTTGGTTACTTGTGTTAAACTGTTTTAAACTGTTCTAATTGTTTTTATTTAATAGCTGTTATTAGTATTTTCTTATGTTGTAAACCGCCCGGAGTTCCTTCGGGAAGACGGGAGGTATATAAGCCCAATAAATAAATAAATAAATACACTAATTCCTGCACAGAAAGAAAAAAGATTGGCTGTCCCATCGAGAGCATCTGGGTCAATGTAGTTGAGGTGAAAAACAAAAGGAACTAGAGACGGGCATGAAATGGAAACATAGTGTTTCATTTTGTTGCTCATTGGATCTAGTTTCGTTTCATAATTAATACATGTTTAATGGAATTTTTGTAAGGAAATGAAACGGAAGTTGCCGATCTGTCAAAAAACACAAGTTGGGTGGCGGTGGCAAGAACCAGAGAACGGAGCTGGGTATTTAATTTGGCACTGCTTGCTTCGCTCTCTCATTTGCCAAAAGCTCAGAGAGGACCTGAAAACAAAAAGGGGCACATATAGGAAGTGGAAAGAAGGCCAGGCCTCCAAGGAAGAGTACAGACAGGTAGCAAGTAGAGATGGGCACGAAACAATTTTTTATTTGTTTTGTTATTCATTATTTGTTTCATTACATAACAAAACGAATAACAAATCTAGGGGTAAAATCTAAATGAAACAAAACGAACTGGGAAAATTGGTTCATTACGTTTCATTTCATTAATGGTGGCGCACAAAGAAATGAGCTGTTTTTAAACCCTTTAAACGGATGAGAAACACTTCAAAAATATTGTAATTTTTTAATGCATGATTATAGATATTAGATTGATGCCAGTGATGTCAAACATCTAAAAATGTGTTTTTAAAGAGATTTTTTTTTAAAGGGGACAAAATGGCTGCTACATACTTTTGTTAATGGCTGCGATTCGAATCTGTGCAGAATGTGTTTTCTTAGATTGCCTTTTTTTCCAATTTTAAAAAATTGCTTTCCGTCTGGTCTGGGGTGTGAGATGCCCACCCGCTGTCAAATGCATTAAATCACGCAAATCAGGTAAAAATGAATAACAAATTAACGAACCAACAAAATGATTTTTTTGAAAAAATTCATTAAAAATGAAACAAAACGAAATGAAGCCTTAAACAAAATGAAATGAAACGAATCACCAATTTTTTTTTTTTTTTGGTTCATGCCCATCTCTAGTAGCAAGGAATTTCGGGGGTGGCATTAGGGAAGGAAAAGTGGAGAATAAACTGAGGTTAGTTAGAGAGTAATAGACTAGGATTTAGAAATACCGGATTGAAAACTTTTGGGCCATGGAAACTCATGGGAGGTGGGGGACAAAACTACTAAGACGCCTAAAATAATCCCATGTACCTTAAAAGCCTGATTACTGTTGCTTCAAAACAGCTCGGAGCGGATAGCATGTAACACCCACTCAGCACACTCTGAAGGCCAGAAACAAATTTAGACATGGAAAAGAAAAATGCTTCAGCAAGAACTGTAAGTATCAAACTACTTGACAAAAATGATTTTTTTAAAAACCAAAATAAGAAAACTGCATATCAAATATTTTTCTTTGCAGGAAAATCTCTTCCAAGCATTGGCACTCCTTCACAAAAATAATTTGATAAGATTATCATATGCTAATACTTCACACCAGAAACACACAGCCTGATATGACTCCAAATAAAATACTTGGCCAACATTATCAGCCTCCCTGATAATTCCCAAATTAACCAAGTAAGGCCAGCCTGCACCACCGCCTCCCCTTATTCTCTGGTCTGCCATAATTGATAGAATGCCAATCTACTACTCTGGAAACAAGGTTCAAATGCTTTCAATCGTGAAACTGTGGAAAATGGGCTTTGTAGTCACCAATTAAATAACACGGATCATAGAAGTTACTCAGCAAAGCGGCAATATTTTATTAACATTATTGCAATATTGCAGAACAGGCACACACCTCGGCACAGCATTTCAACAGTTTTATTCCCTAGCCCTCCACATAAGCAGTCTGTTTATGTTCAGAGTACAGTGGTACCTCCAATTACGAAATTAATCCAGTCCAAGTGCATTTTCTTAATTCATAAATTTTGTAACTCAAAATAGGGTCTCCCATAGAAATGCATTGGAAATGGATTAATTTGTTCCAACTGGGAAATCATGCCTCCCCCAGAATACAAAAAGCACAGTTAACAGGCAAGCATACAACAGAAGAAGATAATTATTTATTTATTTTATTTATTTATTAAATTTATATACTGCTGCATCTAGCTACATGGCTACTCTGGGCGGTTTACAAACTGAACAAAAATCAAACCATAAGCAGTAAAATACAATATAACAAATAAGCACAAGTATATAAATAAAAACACTATAACTAGTAAATAATATGTATATAATATATAACAACAGCATAAAACAAGAGCAAGATGGACTACAGATAAAAGCAAGTAAATATATAATAACAATAATTAGAACAGATTAATATCCTGGGGAAAGCCTTTTTAAATAGCCATGTTTTTAGATTCTTCTTAAAGACTGCGAGGGAAGGTGCCAGACAGATCTCAGGAGGAAGTTGGTTCCAGAGCCAAGGGGCCGCCACTGAGAAGGCCTGATTTCTCGTCAAAGATTTATGGGCCTCCTTCAGCGACGGCACCCTCAAATGTCCTGCCTGAGATGAACGGGTGTTATGGGCAGTACTTTGCAGCAGGAGCCGTTCTGCCAGATAGCAAGGTCCTAAACTGTTTAGGGCTTTATATGTCATCATTAAAACCTTGAAATCAATGCAGAAGCGAATTGGCAGCCAGTGCAGCGCAGCCAATGTGGGGGTTATATGTTGATGTTTTCTTAACCCTGTAACCAATCTAGCCGCAGAATTCTGCACTAGCTGGAGCCTCCGCACTAATCTACAAGGCAGCCCCACATAGAGAGCATTGCAGTAGTCTAATCTCGAGACTACGAGTGCCTGGACCAGAGTAGTGAGAGCGTCAGGGTCCAGGAAGGCATACAGCTGAGCAATCCGCCTAAGATGGAAATGAGTGGCATGGACCACTGATGCTACCTGGGCCTCCATGGAAAGCATAGGGTCCAATATTACGTCCAGACAGCTCACCTCATCCTGCGCAGAGAGAGTCACCCCCCCAAAACTGAGGGGGCTTCCCAAGCCGCCAACCATCTGTGCCCCCACCTGAAGGACCTCCATCTTGTCCGGGTTCAACCTTAGTCTGTTCACCCTCATCCATCCCAGTACGGCATCTAAACAGGCATCAAGGGACGAAACGGCATCCACTGCAGAAGGAAAAAATGAGATATAGAGCTGCATGTCATCAGCATATTGATGACACAAGACCCCATACCTCCTGACGACCTCTCCCAGCGGTCTCATATAGATTTTAAAAAGCATGGGGGAGATTACCGACCCCTGTGGCACCCCACAATTGAGGCACCAAGGGGTAGAGGTAATCTCACCCAGCTGCACTCTCTGGGGCCGGTCCTCCAAGAAGGAACGGAACCACTGCAAAGCAGTGCCTCCAATTCCTAACCCTGAGAGCCTCCCCAGGAGGATACCATGGTCAACGGTATCAAAGGCCGCTGAGAGATCGAGAAGGACCGCCAAGGACAGTTTGCCCTTGTCGGCCTCCCTCAAAAGGTTGTCATGCAGGGTGACCAATGCCGATTTCGTTCCATGACGCGGCCTGAACCCTGACTGGAATGGATCAGGAACATCAGTTTCATCCAGGAGCCCTTGAAGTTGGTCAGCCACCACTCTCTCCACAACCTTGCTAATGAATGGTAAATTAGCAACGGGCCTATAATTGCCAATTTGGTCTGCTGCTAACTGAGGCTTCTTCAGAATGGGCCTAATGAGTGTCTCCTTGAGGGCAGGTGGAACCCTGCCCTCCTGGAGAGAGCCATTAATTATTGCTGTGGCCCATTCAGTGGTAACCAGCCTGGCCTCTTTTATAAGCCAGGACGGGCAAGGATCAAGCGTGGAGGTGGTGGCACAACAACGATCAAGGGTCCTGTCCACTTGAGATGACATCACAGATTGAAAGATGGTCAAAGTAGCCAGGCAAGACGGAGCACTGGACGTCTCTGCTGGATCTACTGCTGTCAACTGAAGGTCTAGGTCCCGGCGGATGGCCTCCACTTTAGATTTTAAAAATGCCGCAAATTGGTTGCAGGAAATACTAGGGGGAGGGCTATCACTGCAACCAACCCCGGATAGATCACAGACTATACGGAAAAGTTCAGCCTGATGGTTTTGCACTTCGCTTATCCGGATAGCGAAGTAAGATCTTCTTGAAGTTCTAATCTTGGCTTAGTAGATAGTCAACGTGATCTTGACAGCAGCTAAATTACCTGCCGTCGGGGCCCGCCTCCAAATGCTCTCTAGCCTCCTTCTATTCCACTTAAGGGCCCAGAGGTCCTGGTTAAACCAAGGTGTTCCACGGGCCTGGTGGCGAAGGGGGCATTCAGGAGCGAGCGTGTCCATTGCCCTGGAGGCAGAGGAGTGCCACCCATCCACCAAGGCATCAACAGGCGTACCAATCAGTTCATCGGGAATCCCAGTTCATCATCATCATCATCATCATCATCATCATCATCATCATCATCATCATCATCATCATCATCATCATCATCATCATCATCATGGGAAAAGGTGGCTGAAGATATGGCCATTAATGTCAGCCCAGTAGCAAGGAAGGGCAATACAACCTAAATCACACAGATCTTCACACCTCTAATGGATACACATTAGTGATGGGCACAAAGTGTCTGAGTTGCTGCTCCACAGCCTTTGGATGGTCAGCTGCTAGAAGAGCCAGGGAAGGGAACTTTGTGCTCATGTCCCGACTGGACAGCTGGCTCCTCTTCCTGGATCGTTAGTAGGGCACATAACACATTATTAAAAGAGAGCACAATAATCCATTTAAAACTCATCTCAAACCAACAGTTATTAAGGAAAGGTCTTCCTGAAGAGAAAGGTCTTTTGTCTGCCTGCAGAAGGACACCAGAGATGGGGCCAGGCTAGCTTCCCATGGGAGGGAGTTCCAGAGTCAGGGAGCAGCAACAGGGGAAGCCCCTCTCCCCAGTACCCACCTAGCACACCTGTGAGGGTGGTGGGGCAGAGAGAAAGGCCTCCTCTGATGATCCTAATGCCCTGGCAGGCTCAGATGGGGCAATGTGGGTATTTAGATAGCTTGGACCCAAGCTGTTTGTAGGTTAAAACCAGCAGTTTGAATTGTGCCCAGAAACGAATCAGCAGCCATTGGACCTGCTATGAGAGGGGAGTTATGTGTTCCCCCGTTAACAACCTGGCTTCAGCAGTTTGTACCCTTTGGAGTTTCTGAACATTCTCCAAAGTCAGCCTCACTTAGAGGGTATTACTGAAATCCAGCTGAGATGTAAAGAGGACAGGTGATACCATGACCAAGTCAGACCTCCCCAGTACCCACAATAACCTGACATGCAGCCTTGAAGAAAATGAATTATCATTGGTGAAGATTCTCAGTCATCAAGGTGAGTTTATCCAGAAGTTGAGTCATGGCAACTGGACCTCTTTTCTTGTGAGATCAAAATGTTTCACTACTCATCCAGGTAGCTTCATCAGTCTGAAGGAAGTTGGTGCAAGGCTTCCAATTTATGATTCACCTTGGTTTCATGCCACCCTGACCTGAATAGGCTCGTTAGTTGGACATAGTTTCTTAACGGATAATGAAATATAACACTAGTTCCAGCATCTGTACAATATAGCTGTCTAGTAAAATGAGAGTGTGAGGCAATGTTTGTTCTAGAGCAGGCCTGCACAACCCGTTGACCGCGGGTGACTGGTAGTCAGCAGGGCTCTCAGAAGTGCTTTCCCCCTCTCTCTTTCTCTCTGGCTCTCTAGTGGCATACAGCCGTTTGCACAAGCATGTATAAACGTGCTCGTAGGGGGACAGTCTTTTGCAAGCCAAGACAGGTGTTGCTTGCTATAATGGTGTTGCGTTCTCTTCTAAGCATCTGACTTTCACTTTGACTTGGCTGCTTCCGGAGATTAATTTTTGATTGATGGTTCCATCATGACACCGTGTAGGTTACAATCAGACATGGTCTGCAGAACTGGCAAAGGATGTCACATAGAGATCCTTAATTAAAACAAAACAGTCAAAGGCGCCAGAGCAGCTGCTTCTAGAATAAGAATCAACAGAATCAAGAGAATCCATCTTGATTTACTCACTGATGTTTTATTTTTATTTATTCTTATTTTGCTATCTAATATGCTATAATAGATGAAGGAGTGGACTAAAACACATGGTCTGAAATACTGAAAGCACAGCTGCTGTTACACTTAGCACCATAAATTCTTATCATCACCTAAGATATCACCAACACTGTGGCAACTTACATTTTGAAAGTAATTAGTTACTGTGATACTTGCAAAGCATCTTAGAATAGGTATTTACCGTTATGGTTACAATAACTAAGTATGTTTTAATTCACATGTATCAGAAGCAACTAAAATATTGTGTTAGAAAACCCAAATGCCTCCTTCAGTAGCTTGAGGATCACCACAAGCCAGCATTTAAACCACACAACTACAGAAGCTCACTAGGCAGCTACTGTTAAACTGCAAAAAGAATGATGCTATCCCTTGTCTACAATTATTGCAACTAGAGTCTTTTAAAACTTGACTTTCCTATATATTAAGAGTACGTAAAATGTTTTTGAACAAGTTTAATGAGTTGTCATTCAGCAACATTATCCGGTTGTTACACTGTGTGCCAATAAAATTGTTATTTCTCAATTATTGGAAAAATAAATTAATTACAAGGAACTAGTTATTTGTAACTCGCTACTTCTGAGCTCTACCACATTATTGCATCGAAAACTTCTGTTCCTGAGCCATGACTAAAACATCAAAAAAAAAAAAAAAAGGGTTGGAGCGGATCTTCCAAAGATAAACTGAAGCCCGACCCACCAGAATGTCACAGGTGCTCTCACTTCGGGTGGCCACCCCCCAGGAAATCAATAACCCAAAACCGGGCCTTCTCTGTGGTTGGCCCCTCATCGTGGAACCATCTGCCAAGTGAGCTGCGCTTTGCACAGTCCCTGCTGGCCTTCAAAAAAGCCCTTAAGGCTGCTATCACACGAGGGGGAAGATGCGGTAAATAAGAAACTCCGTCTTTTCTCCTTGCCTGATTACTTGATTGAAGATGTGGGTTCAGAGTTCCCACATCCCTTGGAATCTGCTCTGCTTCACTTCTGTCCCCACATCCCTAACCTGCTTCAAGCAGGCACAGAGGAAATTAAAAAAATGGGCGACCAGTCCCAGGGCTGGCTGCTGAGAGCTAAGGAGAAATTAAAAAAAATTAAATAAATTTTAAAAATACCCTGACTGGCCAGGCCAGCTGACTGGTGCTGGAGGGGGGGGGAATAAAAATAATAATAATAAAAAACCTCCAAACAGCCCCAGGGCTGGCTGGTGGGGGCTAAGGAAAAATAAAATAAAAAATAATTTAAAAAATGCTCCATCTGCTGGCAGGCCAGCTGACTGGCACTGGGAGAATAATAATAATAAAAAACCCCAAAAAACAGCCCCGACCAGTCCCAGGAACCGTCAGCCGGCACTATGAAAAACAAAAACAACAAACAACCCCCAAACAGCACCAGATTATATACGCGCTCGCACGGACCTCTGGCTCTTAAAAATGTGGTTTTTTAAGCGAGGCAAAAAATCCCAAGCTTCTCTGGTAGGTATTGGAAAGCTCGCTAAAGGGGGCTTTAGTGGGGTTTTGTTGTTGTTGTTTTTAAAGCCCGGTAGCTGTGGGGACAAGATTTTTGGATGCGGTTTATCTTGAAATATAATCTGGATTGAAAGAGATGTGTGATAGCGCCCTTTGACTCTGGTTTTTAGAGAAGCATTTGGCAACCGTTAGTATTTTTTTGTGAAACATTAGCTACAATCTTTTCTGATTATTTTATTATTATTATTATTTTATTATTTGGGTTCTTTAGAAATTATTGTTGAATTATAATTGTTGTAAACTACCTGGAGTTCCTTCGGAAGAGAGGTGGTACAAAAATATAAAAACAAACAAATAAATAAAAAGCCCTACCTCCATGAGCTGCCTAGATGCCCTAAGCACATCCGATCTCGCCTGATTTCGGAAGCTAAGCAGGGTCGGCCCTGGTTAGTACTTGGATGGGAGACCACCAGGGAATACCAGGTGCTGTAGGCGCCTGGAGTAGGAACTGTCAAGACACTCCAGTATTCCTGCCAAGAAAACTCCATGGACATGGGGTCACGAAGAGTCGGTCACGCCTGTAACGACACAACACACACACACACACCTCCATGAGGAATCCTGTATCCATTCCTTTGGTTCATGGCTAGAGATGGTTGTTTTGTGCTTCTGGCATGAAGCTCTTGGCATGGTGCCCTAAATGCTGTGCAGCCCTTTCCCCCACCCCTGGGCCAGTAGGGCCACTCATCTGTCATCGCACGTCCCTGGGGTCCTTCTGTTCCAGTGGCACACCAATCTGAAATGGAGCCAAGCCGGCCCTTCCCCAGATCCTCTGGGAGCTAAACACTCCGTGGTTGGGAGGGCAGGAATTCCCGAACAAAGCTGTAGGGAAGTGGCCCTGCCAGCTTGGAGGGGGAGCATACACTACCAGGGACACTGTACTGACAGTTTTGTACGATGCTGTCAAGCCCATGGGGCGTCCATCTTTAATTATGGCTGAAAACACTTCCCATGGAGAAATAAAAGCGACAATAATTTCTGGAGATGTCACATGTTTCACATACTATCCAGAAGCTGGGTCATAGCAACTGGACTTCTTTTCTTGTGAAATCGATCTCACAAGAAAAGACATCCAGTTGCCTTGACTCCACTTCTGGATCACCTCACCTGGATGAGTGAGACTCTTCACAGATGCCATTTCCTTTTGGGCGAGCTGCCTAGATGCCCTGAGCACTTCCGATCTTGCCTGATCTTGGAAGCTAAGCAGGGCCGGCCCTGGTTAGTACTTGGATGGGAGACCACCAAGGAATACCAGGTGCTGTAGGAGTAGGGACTGGCAAGTCACTCCAGGATTCCTGCCAAGAAAACTCCATGGATATGGGGTCACAACGAGTCTATTACGGCTGTAATGACACAACAAGGTCCTCTATTTGGGCAGCTAGAGTGTGCAGTGTGGTGTGATAGTTGGAATGCCCAGTTGAGGCTCAGGATAGCTGGGTTCAAATCCCTGCTTGGCCAAGGCAGCTTCCTGAAGTATGAGAATGGTAAAACCACTCCTGGAGCATTTCTCATACCCTTAAAACCCTATTACAGTTGCCATAAGATAAGATAGTAGAGACTTGAGTGCACATATAACAGTATACAAACTGTTTGCAAATAATGACACTATCCGCCCAGAGACTACTCGGTAGTGGGGCAGCTAATTTTTTTATAAATAAATAAAGAAACTGTCAAGATATGTAAAAGTTGATAAAACATATGTTATGTATATTTAACAGAATGTGTAAAGAGTATTGTAAAATGGAGGCAGTTAGATTCTGCAGTGTCATGATGTTAATTCACAAGTGTTAGAGACTAGAAATCACAGGCATGTTAAGTGATGAAGTGCAGGTGGTACTGATTATAACATCATGATTTGTAATGGTTAGATCAGATTGCATCAGATTGTTAATTAGTGATTGCATCAGATCTTATGAGTGCTGAATAAGTATAAAAAGCACTAGCTTGCTATTTGTTACTTGGGGACTGTTATGGTGAGAACAGTTTACCCCACACTCTGTTTGTCTGTTTGCTATATTGTATATAATGCTTGGTTGTTAAGCTGTGTATATTTTGATGTATATATGAATATATGAGTTTTTACTCTATTCATTGTCATTGTCTTTCTGTTAGTTTAACTCTGCAACCCTTTATATCAATACTGACATTTTATCTACGTTACTGCTGCACTGCTCTGTGTCAAGCACAAGTAAATATATTATTATATATTTGTTGCCTTAAAATTGATGACAGGGTTATGGGCCCAGCTGGGTCAGCTGCCTGATGGGTTTTGTTGTACCTGTATAGATAAAGTGTGTGTTGTGTAAAGTTGTGTTTTTGCAGAGGAAACAGGTTGGAGTTGGAACGGAGACAAAGCAGAGCTGCAAAGGATTTCTCTCAGAGGCTTGGAATGCGAGCAGAGGAGAAAAGCAGCTGATAAGGACAAGCCAAGCAAAACAGAGTGTGATTTGAATGAAAGCTGAGGAGGCTGAGGAAATATTTGCCGAAGAAGCTGATAAAAAGTGTTGCAGATAACGGCAGATAAGGAGCTGGCACTATCAGCGAGAATGGCAAGTATAAATCTATCTTCAATGCCTCTTGTAAAGCTCTCTGACAGTAATTACTTAAATTGGTGTCTGAAAATGAAGCATTTCTTGATCTTCCATGAGCTCTATCAGTATGTAGATAAACAGCTTGATGAGGAAGCTGATGAGGAAGATTTGAAGAAGGATGAAAAAGCCTTGGTGATTATAATGTTGTCCTTGGAGGAGTCGCAGTTTGTTTGTTTATTTATTTATTTATTTATTTAAATACTTATATCCCGCTCCATCTTCCCAATGGGAACTCTGGGCGGCTAACAACGCAAAAGCTAAAAAAGGTAAAAGCTAAAAAAATAGCAGGCCACCAAGCAAGGGCAGCGAAGGGCAAGATGGCGGCAGACGGTTAGGGGTAGGAAAAAGAAGAGAAACTAACTAATAAGGACACCATATGCTTCTTTGAAGAGGAAGGTCTTCAGAGCCCTCTTAAAGGCGGGCAGGGACTCCAGCAGGCGCAGCTCAGGAGGCAGATGGTTCCAGAGCGAGGGCCCCACCACAGAGAAGGCGCGGTTCCGCGTACGCGTTTTCCGCGCCTCTCTGGGTGTGGCCACTCTCAATGAGCGCGCCTGCGACGATCTTGTGGGTCTGGATCCGGATGCCCTCAGGGAGATGCGCTCCGCCAGGTATCCTGGTCCCAAGCCGTGGAGGGCCTTGAAAACCAAGACCAGGACCTTGAACCTGATCCGGAAGACAACGGGTAGCCAATGCAGGCGGACCAGGACTGGGGTGATGTGCTAGAATCTACGAGCACCCACCACCAGCCTGGCCGCCGCATTTTGCACCCGCTGTAACCTCCGGACCAGGGTCAAGGGCAACCCCACGTAGAGGGCATTGCAATAGTCGATCCTCGAGATCACCAGGGCCTGCACGACTGTCCTCAGGGAGGACTCGTCAAGGTACTGACGGATCTGGGCGATCCTGCGGAGATGGAAAAAAGCGCCCTGGAGACTGCCATCACCTGGGCTTCCAGGGAGAGGGCCGAATCCAGGACCACGCCCAGATTCCTGGCCCTGTCTGTAGGCTGGAGGGAGGTACCCCCCAGACTAGGGAGGGGGGCATTGTACCGAGACGAGGGCGCCCCGAAGAACAGAACCTCCGTCTTCTCCGGATTAAGCTTGAGCCGGTTATCTCTGGTCCATTCCAGAACGGCCTCCAGGCACAGATCGAGGGATCGAACCGCCTCCTCTGCAGACGTAGAAAAGGAGAAATAGAGCTGCGTGTCATCAGCGTATGTGAAGGAAGCAAAAATGGCTCATGAGGCTTGGTCGTTTCTCAGAGCAGCTCACATCAAGGACACAGCTGGGAGTAAGGTATCTCTAATGAAAAAATTGTTCCGGTCAAGGCAAAGCCCAGGTGAAACTATTTCTGATTATATAAGGAAAGTAAATAGTATATTTCAGCAATTGTCTGAAGTGGGCATACATCATGAAGAGGAGTATAAATGCCTTGTTATATTGTCAAGCCTGGATGAGTCATATGACAATTTAGTAATGGGATTAGAAGCTATGAAGAGTGATGAATTGTCTGTTTCATATATCCAGACAAGACTGCAGCAGGAAGAATCAAGAAGGACTGATTCTAAAGTAAATAAAAAGCCTGCTCAAGTTTCTGGAGAAACAATTCAAGTAGTAAGGAAATGCCACAATTGTGGGAGTGACCAACATGTTTTTCGTTTCTGTGATAAGGTAAACAAGCGGCAAAAGCAAAAAAGAGTTGCAGGCACAAGCTGGAAGAGTGAAGGTCACCAGCTGTCTGTAATTAATGATAATGAACAGGAGGGCTCAAAGCAGGAATTATTTATTGTAGATTCGGGAGCCAGCATTCATTGTATAAACAAGAAATGTTTGTTTGAAAAACTAACTTTGTTTAAATCTAGAAATGTAACATTGGCAGACGGGACTCAGGCAGAAATCTGTGGAGAAGGTAATATATTTTTCAAACCTCTCAAATGTGTTTTTGATAAAGTCCTGTATATACCGTCTTTAAAGAATAATTTATTGAGTGTGCCTATGCTTGTAAAACAAGGTTTTCATGTACAGTTCAGTGAGAGTAGTTGCAAGATTGTAAAGAATGGGAAAACAATAGCAACTGGACGGCTCCAAAACAATTTGTTTATGATAAGCACTTCTGAGAAATCTTTAAATATGGTTGAAAATAAGCCTCTACAAGACAAATGCATACATCTGATGCATAGAAGATTAGGGCACCTAAGTTTTGAAAGCATTAGGAAAAGTCTGCAATATGCTGAACATGGGTCAGTGCAAAGCTGTAAAAAGTTTTTAGATTGCCATGTTTGTAAAGGCACAAAAGTGAAGTCTGCTCCCATATCAAGAAAGAGTTTGAGAAAGTCACATCAACCTCTACAGTTGGTACATATTGATGTGATTGGACCCATGGCGAATTCATTTGGTGGTGCCAGGTTCTGCCTTGTGATAACAGATGATTATTCACGTTATTCTTGGGTTTATATAATAAAGCACAAAAGTGAAGTGAGTGCTGTATTTAGGAAATGGTTTCAGATGGCAGAAAGACAGTACAAGCAGAAAATTTTAGCTGTACAAAGTGACAGAGGCAGCGAATTTTTAGCAAAGCAGTTTGTTGACTATTTAGAAAAGAAAGGGGTGAAACATAGATTGACTAACCCTTCTGCTTCTGCTGAGCATGGATTAGCTGAGAGGAAGAATGGAATTCTTCAAAACATAATGAATGCAATGTTGGCTGATTCGAAACTTCCCAAAGGTTACTGGGCTGAGGCAATGAAATATGCAAATTATGTGTCTAATAGAGTATGGAGTTCAGCTGTCAATGAAGTTCCTTATACTCTGCTACATGGTAAGAAACCTACAATCAAAAATATTCATTTATTTGGCTCTGAAGCCTGGGTATTAATTCCAAAGAGGTATAAACACAAAAATAGCCCAAAGTCAAGAAAGCTTATGTTTATTGGTTTTCAGCCTGCAGCAAAATCCTGGCGTTTTTGTGAGAGTCATGGAAAAGTTTATATAAGCAGGTCTGCAACATTTTGTGAACAGAAAAATTGGGAAGATCTACATGCTAATAATGAAGTGTTTTTGCCAAGCATTTGTCCCCACACTGAGGTTAAGAAGGTTGCCAGTGATGGAGGGGAGTCTACATCATTGCATGATGGAAAAGTGAAAGATGAGATTGCCAGTGATGGAGGGGAGTCTACATCATTGCATGATGAAAAAGTGGAAGATGAGGAGCCAGTGTTGCTCAGAAAATCTACAAGATCCAACAAAGGAGTGCCACCTGAAAGGTTTGTTGTGAATTATGTATTCCATGAGCCACAGAATTATGAAGATGTGCTGCTGATGCCTGGAGAAGAAAGGAAGCAGTGGATGATGGGCCATGGACAAAGAGCATATGTCTCTGAAGGAACGGCAAGTGGATGCACCAGTGGATGGCGCCAAAGAGCAAAGGACATTTTGCAAGAGAAATAGGTTGCTTGTACACAAAAGGTTTTTTGATATTGATAGTATTTGTTGATGAAGCATTGGAAAGGTATAAAGCATGTTTTGAGATATCTTAAGGGAACAATGCAAGAAAAGTTGAAAATATCCATATGTGATAACCTTGATCTAATTAGCTATGCAGATGCTGACTGGGGTTAAAGTCCAGAAAAGAGGTCAATGTCTGGATATGCCATATTTTTAGGTAACTCACTAATTGTCTGGAAAGCCCGAAGACAAAGGTACATTTCGTGTTCTTCTACGGAGGCGGAGTATGGGGCTGTGAGTGATTTGTGTTGTGAGTAACCTGGGTAGTACAGTTGTTAAAGGATGTAAATGTAAATGTAAAACTACCAGTCAAAATATATAATGATTCTTTTTCGTGTATCCAATTAACACAGAATCAGAAGGTTGGATCCAGAAGCAAGCACATTGGGATCCGTTACCAGAATGTGAAGGACTGCATAGAACAACATTTGATTGTATTGGAATATTGTACAAGTGTTGATAATTTTGCTGACATATTTACAAAGCCTTTGTGTAAAGATAAACATGTATGTTTTAAGAAAAGGCTAGGAGTTGAAATCTGTTAAATATAGGAGGGGTGTCAAGATATGTAAAAGTTGATAAAACATATGTTATGTATATTTAACAGAATGTGTAAAGAGAATTGTAAAATGGAGGCAGTTAGATTCTGCAGTGTCATGATGTTAATTCACAAGTGTTAGAGACTAGTAATCACAGGCATGTTAAGTGATGAAGTGCAGGTGGAACTGATTATAACATCATGATTTGTAATGGTTAGATCAGATTGCATCAGATTGTTAATTAGTGATTGCATCAGATCTTATGAGTGCTGAATAAGTATAAAAAGCACTAGCTTGCTATTTGTTACTTGGGGACTGTTATGGTGAGAACAGTTTACCCCACACTCTGTTTGTCTGTTTGCTATATTGTATATAATGCTTGGTTGTTATGCTGTGTATATTTTGATGTATATATGAATATATGAGTTTTTACTCTATTCATTGTCATTGTCTTTCTGTTAGTTTAACTCTGCAACCCTTTATATCAATACTGACATTTTATCTACGTTACTGCTGCACTGCTCTATGTCAAGCACAAGTAAATATATTATTATATATTTGTTGCCTTAAAATTGATGACAGAAACAAATAAATCCACAAGCACACAAAAGGCACAGATCCCACACCCAGCCACAGAGAGATCGGCACCAACTTTGTTGTACTTTGCAATTCCTAAGCAAAACAACTCACTATTTCCCCACCTCAAAACACTTTAGAAACAGGCCTGTATCCTGTTCCTTTATGTGATCACAGACATTCTTTAAATGTTCCCTTCACTACTTTCTGCAAGTCTAATCTTGCACTAATTGTGAGATCAGTAGTTGAATAGTCTGCATGATCGGTCACACAACAGAGGGCCTGCCAGAGCCTGTGGTTCCAAATAGGATATGAACCAGACCCCCCCCCCCCGCTCAGTGCTACTTTCTTGATGCACAATTTTCAGTTTCTTATTGTATTTATATTTCTATTCTTTCATTTTTTGTTATTGTTTTGGGGTACTTTGGGAATGCACAGGGGTGGCAGAAACTTGTTTTGCCTAACTAACTAAATAACTCATGACTGTACTTGCCCCAGATCAGCCAAGAGCTGTGCATGCCAGCCACTTTCAATACCTTCCTGAAAAACAGCAAAAGATAAATGGACCGTTCTACTTTGTAGACAAATTGTGCAAGCAAGTGCCAGTATTTAGAAGGATATCTTTTCGCTTATTGCCAGCTCCCTATCTTCAGAAGGCAGGATCGCTCTGAGTGAGTGAGTTCTCTCTTGTTCAGAAGTGTGAGATTTCTCAAAATAACAGTAAGGCAGAAACTGGACTGAGTTCTGGTTTCTGTGACCTCCATTTCCCCCCACCTCCATTTTCACTAGACGACTGAGCTCTATCTGCCAGAGCCAGGCACAAAATGGCGGCTCAGGAGAATGAAGCACATTTTGTGCTGGAAGGAATCCATGAAGCACTTGCTGCACTCTGTAACTTTTTTATTCTGAAACAAATTCCTAAAACTATGCAGCAAAACTGCACCAAGACACTACTCAAAGCAAAATATTAATACACTATGTGTGGTCTTCTGGATGTTTCTGATGGCTGACTGTTGCTTTCATTTTCAGGTCATTTTTCCTATTCCTTTATAATAATGGTGTTGAATATTTTTTTCAGAAAGCAGTAAAAATTCCCTTTTTGAGCAAAGTCGGCAAACTCTAACTTATTACACTAAACTGCGATTCTTCCCTTTGGTCATATATTGTATCCTAGCCACAGCAGTTCAAATTATAGCCTGCCCTCAGCATATTTAATCATTTTGGTGCCATTTGTAATTATGCAGTGACTGTCAGAAAGACTTGCATTCAGACACATTAAATGCCTCTTGTTTTGCAAATATTGAAAAAGGATTAGGAATTCTTTGGCCACAGGCACATTGCACCACCGATAAAATCCACAGCTCTGTTCTGCCTTCCAAATACTAATCATTTCCTACAATATTTATAAAGTAGTGTGTCAAGAAGACGACAGAGCCTTCAGCTATTGTTAACTGCACATGCATCCATCTCATAATTTCCTCAAGGTTCGAAACGTGTCCTTGGTTAAGGTTACATCACAGACAAAAAAAGCGTCAGAAAGACTACAACACAATTATGTAGTACACCCCCTCCCTGTCAATAAAGTCACCTTGAAGTGTTCATTTGAATTTATTAGCACAGTAGTTGCCCAATGATCATTAAAACATCTTCTCCAAATATTCCTCCATCATCATCACCATCATTTTTATTTCTCATTTGTTCCTAACTGCAACAGGATGGGAGAAGACTCTTGCTTAAAGCAAAACACATGTATTCCCGCATCGACTTTGTGTTTCCAAAAGTTGAGAGTGATGCTTCAAAGTACTGTGTTACAAGAATGGAACACAAAAGGGGGAAAGTACCCATTGTAACTTGCACCATTTCAACCAAATTTGGGCTTTTGTCAAGCTAGTCATAACTGAAAGGAAAATAAAACGTGAAGAGAATTCATTTAATTGCAATTGCAATATTTGAAAGATCTGCAGTTGTATATAACAGTTCATTATGTTGTTTTTTCTCTAAACGGTGATGTTTCAGTTGTTTTGCTTGGAGGTAATTTGTACGTTTGTGCTTTTGTAAATGAAGTCTTCTTTGATTCCTCAGGCTTGTTTTAAGTGCTTCATCGCCGCAAGCAAGAAAAAGTTCCATCTTGAGAATATATGAGGGGTAGAGATAGTTCATGATTTCGTGTCTCGAATTCCAAAGTGCAGAAAACTAAAGAGAGAGAGAGACAGTGAAAGCAACATTTTCCCATTGGCCTAGCCTTGTTTGCTATTCTGCATGCCTCCTTCCTGGTTACATTGGAACCTCTCACACACACACACACACACACACACACACACACACACACACACACACACACACACACACACACACACACACACACACACACAAGAGAAATGCAGAGATGCTCACATCTGTCTCTCTGTCGTGTAATTTTGTAGCTTATTCCAGAAGCTCTGCCAGCTAGACGGTGCATTAGAAATTATACAGATAGCCACTACATGGCTTTTTCTTGCCCCTCTACTTAATGTCTGCCATATCCAATTTGTACTTCCTGGAAATGTTGAGCAAGGACTCCTGCTGGCACTTTTCAGCATGACTTTTATCCTCTGTTACAAACCTATGGGCGGGTTGGGCCAAGAAAAGGTTAACAACGCCATGAAATGGAGGCAAGAAAGAAGAGCAGTCCTGGGGAATTTGAAGAATACAGAGTTTAGTGCATACGGGACTCGTGCTGTTTTTGTTTGCTCTCAACATTTCATTTCTAAGATGCTAACAAATAATCCCCCCATATTTAAGCTGACCCAGGAGATGGGATGTCTACAGTTGCTTGCAAATGGGACTTTTCCTTATAAAAGTCATGAATATATTTTAAATTCCTTTAAATGCCAAACCCGATTCAGTGCTTCATGTGCTCATCACTGATGCCATTAATTCCCAGCTGAGGGGAAGAGAGGAAACCTTGCCAAAGGATTACAGGAGGCGTCCATCTCTTGATAAAGAGAAAAACATGCCTGCCACAGGAGCCTTCTGCACCGATGGCAAAAGGGTAAGGGCCAGTGGTGACAGTGACCAACAAACCAGCCTCTTTGCAGAGTCTGGGGAACAGATTGAAGGGAAGTCCAGCTGCCATAACTCAGATACATTCCTTAAACAGAGCTTCCAATGTGTCCATGTTCTGGTAGTTATCTACTCAGGGTTACAAAATAAATTCGCTGTCTCAGCTTTATTATTGGACAAATCTGGAACAAAAGAAAAAGAAAAGAAAAACACAGATACAAGTGTTGCGGCACCTTTAAGGCCGCAATCATACCAGTGTTTTCTCCGTAGTTTCCCTTCGGCGAACTGCACAGAAAAAGAGCATGTCCTAACCGCGAAGGGAAGTAAATTTGAGCCTCGGTCGACCACACCCCTTGAACAGCAGTTTCAGCAAAGTTTCAATAACCACCACCAGGGGCTGGATTTAGAAACTTATGCTTACTTATTTGCTTCTGTAACTGAAAGCCTCACCCAGGATTACCTGTGCCGCTATTACGGGAGCCGAGGGTTGAAAAGACACGCCAAGGATCAAAGGAACGGAGAAAAACTTTAATTTGCTGCAGCAATGGCACCCAGCCGAATTGCGTCGGGAAACTGGGGCAAAGAGCATGAAAACCTTTACAGTCTTTATAGGAAAACATTCGCCAACACCCCTTCTTTATCAGGAAAAAACAAGGATACATCTGGGCGCTGTAGAACGCCCACAAAGAACAAAAGAAACTTCAAAAGATACATAGTTTGCACATTGTTAGTACCCCGTTAACACCCACTTATCACCCACTTGACAAGGGAAACATACAGCGGACGTGATTAATCTTGTTCTTCAGCGCCCCCTGTCATTGCAGTTCCCGGAACGCTTCACTCTTTTCCAGGAAAGCGCTTTGACAGCTGTGTATCGATGCATCGATGCACGGATGTCTGGCTATCTAGCGCAGGGGCCCCATTGTCCTGGAGACCTTCCCACAGATAAGTATTTGTCCGTTAGTTTATGACCTGTTTATCTCACAGGACAGGCTTGGGGGTGACAGTGTAGTGCTTTGTGCAACAGTTTTGTGAAAGGGGAGAGGTGAATCAAGGGACATAGAGAGAATTAATAAAGGGACAGAAATACTGCCATTTTATCTACAATAGCTTATAAAATATAAAATATATTGAATAATCATCCCTATCATAACCACGACAGGACACCGAAAACACAGTAAAAACTGTTGTTCCCCTTTTTTGGCAACAGAGGCTTGGGAAATAGAGCAGGAAAGAAGGGGGAAATGCAAAGTAGACAGGTAGAGATGGAACTAGATTAGGAAAATACAACGCAGAAGAGAGGACACTAACTGCACATTAAAAACCACGTGACCGCCTGAAAAAAAATGCATGAAATCTATATACGCAGAGAATGCTGGTGTTACTGCGGCCTAAGACAAATAGATCTAAAGCAACTCCTCATTTAATGACACTATTTTGACTCTTGAAAAATCTAGCTTTGGAACTCCATATACCGGTACTTGATCATGTTTGCACAGCTGGAGTAAGGTCATCATCTCCTCTCTCTGTTTGTCTCTCCTGAACCCTTTCCACTCAACAGGCTCTTTTTCTCCTCTAACCCTGAGATAGGAACAGTACAATCTGCTCCACATTGGAAGTCAACATATGTTTCTTGAATTGGGCCTGTACAGATGATCAAAATATTTCTCTATTTTCCCCCATAAGCTCCTTTTAAAAACATGCAAACACCAGATTTTTCCTCCCCCCCCCCCCTTTTTCAGATTTTTTTGCAAATACGTACTACATTGCACTACAGTGGGCCCACTGAATCAATGGAGAGTGAGTGAGTCCAGTCCTCCATTGGATCTATTGATTTAAATGAGCCTACTCTAAATGTGACATAATATTCTAAAATAAGTGGCAGTTCAGGTAGGCCCATTTGAATCAGTTGAAAATACAGAGGAATTGAATCAGTAAATTCTCATTAATTCAGTGTGGTAACTCTGTGCGATTTCCTATGCCAATGAGGAAATACAGTATGTACATTAAGAGAAAAGAATTAAAAAGTGTATATATTAAGAGTATTTTAAAGTATTTTCACTAGGCATGGGCATTTCATTTAGGAAGTGGTCTGGTTCTGAAACAAAATGCAGGAGCCCACCTGGCGTTTGGAACTGGTCCAACCCTCTGGGATGAAATCAGCCAATCCCTTACCTTGCGTTGGGCTCGTGCAGGGTTAAACTCTAGCCAGGAAGCAGTCTCCAATGCATCATCTTCCCCTCTCCCTGGTGCTGGCCAATCAAACAGGGAGGGGGGATGATGTATTTCCCTGCACAGCTCCTGATTGGCCAACGCCAGGGAGAAGGAATGATGATGTCGGAGGCTTATTCCTCATTGCAGTTTAACCCTGCGTGAGCCCAACACAAGGTAAGGGATTGACTGATTTCATTCCGGAGGGTTGGTCCGGTTCTGAACACCAGGTGGGCTCTTGCATTTTGTTTCGGAACAGGACCACTTCCAAAACAAAACACCCATGCCTAATTTTCACACAAACCCCCTACAGCTTACTAAGAAAGTGGAGGAATGGTGGAAAGAAACTACAAAAGAGTTTTGCAGGAACTCCATGAAAGGGAGACTGAAAGCTTTTCACAGTCCTACTGGCAAATGGGAAGTTCTCTTCAAGAACAGGCTGACTTTAAATATTTGAAAGGATGTCACATTGAAGAAGGGGCTGGTTTGTTTTCCATGGCTTCAGAGACTAGGACACGGGGCATGGTCTCAAACTACAGGAAAAGAGATTCAACTCAAACATTAGGAAGAACTTCATGATGGTTAGAGCTGTTCAGCAGTGGAATAAGCTGCCACGGAGGATGGTGGAGTCTCCTTCTTTGGAGGTTTTTAAGCAGAGGCTGGATGGCCATATGTCAGGAGTACTGTGATGGGGGTTCCTGCATGGCAGGGGGTTGGAGTAGATGGCCCTTGAAGTCTCTTCCAACTCTATGATTTTATGATTCTATGATTCTATGACTTCTTCATAGCAGCCATTCAGGAGGGGAAGAAGGAAAAGAAAAGAGACAGGTTGTTTCATCTACTGCCAGCCTCACCTGAGTTCCACCAAGGGAATGCAGGCCCTCTCTCCAACAGATCGCCTTGTCACATGACCAAGGGCATGATTATGATGGAAGAATGTTGAAATGAAGGGAGGATAAATCTGCATCTAGTGAGAAGGATGTAGATTGGTTGGTCTTTCAGAGCCTTTATTGGTTTGCCTACCCCTCCTTATCCTGCATGTTTTATATCAGAGGTGGCATGAATAAGCACAAGTTTCCCTTAGCTGAAGGTACAGTACAAGCAAGCCCGCTAGAAATGCTGTGAGGTATAATAGATCATTTCTTGTGTGACACAAGTACATCAGGATTGAATGCAGCCATCCCATGAAAAGGTTGCAGCTTGCCTCACGCAAAACTATCAAATATCTTGATCAAGATAGTGGCTTTCTGAGATATTTTTCCCTCTTCAATCCCAACCCTCCTACGCCATCAAACACACTTCCAAAAAGTGTAAATGTGTTTAAAGAATACTGTGTCATGATGATTTAAAAGGGGCAGCCTTATTTTAAAAGAATGAAACTGAAATTCAGTCGGTATTACCTGAGCCTGTTTTCTATTATGTTATCTCCACAGAATTTGCCAGATGCCTTTGGAGCAATTTCTCTTTTGTTTGAGACCAATAATGTCTTTTTCTAGGGCTCATTCCACGCAGTCATAGGTGTCCCCAGACTAGTCTGAATTGTTTGGCCAAATAAACACCGTATTCAGTCAGATTATAAGAAAAAGGATAAAAGCACTTCAGGCTCCAATGCCATGTGGCTGAATTGTTTTTCTGATGTCTGGAAATTGTGCCCGTTAAAAAATACCTCAGGCCCATTCCCCACAAAGGACAATTCATACAGTACTTGGATATCATTTTCCTGTGGGACTTATGTGCATTGTTAACTAGACATTTATTTATTTATTTATTTATTTATTTATTTATTTATTTATTTATTTATTTACTGCCCCATTCGTGCAAGCACTACTGTGAGCATGCCTCAGATGAACCTCAATACTACCACTGCAAATCCGGCAAACCGTGACACTTTTCAGGAGATTTTGACCTCATACAGGATTTTTGAAGAGGCAGTCTGCAAATATTTTTTAAACTGAACAGGGACTTGCTCCATTCAATGCTAAATCATTGTTTAGTATGGCAACGGAGAAGAGTGCATTACATCCTTCTGCATATGGATGGATTACAACTCTCAACTGCTCCAGCCAGCTAAGGGGATGAAGCGGAAGGCTGGGAGTTGTAGACCAACAATACTGGGAAGGGTGTATTTCACCCACCCATAAACGACATGGAGGTGATCATGAAAAGGCATTATGGTGATAAATAGGCCCATTTCTGTTGCCTCTTCTTCTTTCCTGTATGAGTGGAGACAGAAACTCATGATCTGAGTTTCAAAGCATCATCTCCTCCCTCCTGCAGTCATGAGCTGCCTTTGGATGTAAGCCTCTTAGGGCCATTTTACACAACCCCTAAACTCCGCCGCAAATGACTCCCAGCTCCAGAGCTTAAAATTGTTTACCCACCAGCTCTGGAGTTTACTGAAAATTAAGTGCGACCACGCCCACCTAAGCGGGTCCCAGCACACTTTTCATGTACCTGCTCTCCAAGCGTGAAAAATCTTGATGCGGATGTGCCGGGCTCTCCTTGCTTCTTGTTGTTGTTGTTTTTTGCCTCCCGCCCCTTTAAGAGAAGGAACCAGGAAGTGACGGGGTTCCCGGCAGCTTCCACCGGCACCGGGAGGTAAGCCTTTATTCTTTTGTCCCTTTTTTTCTCCCTCCCCTCACGCAGCCAGCAGCCAGGAAGTGCGGAGGGGTGGGGACGCACGAAGAGCGACAAACCCCTAAGATCTCTGGTCCGAATTTAAGTGACCAGCGGATCTTAGGGGTTGTGTAAAAGCGCCCTTAGAGATGGGTTATATTGAATTGCCCTTTCCCACGTCATCTGAGAACATGGGAATTGTTGCTCAACAGAGTTGGAAAATACCGTGTTAAGAAAAGCGGCATCTCCTGGAGCAACCTCCTTCTTTTGACATGAACCATGTCACAAAAATTAGCTATGTGGGTGTTTGTTTCTGTTATGACAAACTACAGTAGGTCCCCAGTATCCACTGATTCAGTTATCCATGGTTGGCAGAGGAAAAAAATTAAATAAATAATTCAGCAGCCACAAAGCAAGCTACTGTCACAAACAGAAGCTACAAAGCAAGCTACTATCATAAAACAGCAGCTGTAAAGCAAGCTACTGTCACAAACAGCAGCCGTAAAGCAAGTCACTGTCACAAAATAGCAGTTCAGGGTTTTTCAGGCATTATCTCTTATCCGTGGTTTCTGTTACCCACGGGAACACCTGGAACCCATCCCCAGCGGATACCAGTGTCCTGTACTATTATTTTCTACATCATATTTTTTTTGCTTCAAATTAGAACTTTAAATCACATATTTTAACATTTTCCCAGGTCGTTTACTTTCATTATGTCACTGGAGGGAGACAGATTGCTGTTTCCTTTTAAGAAAAAAAAAAGAAAGAAAAAAGAAACCCACTCAAAAGTTCTTTCACACTTGCTGTGCAGAAATAATAGGCTGTGAAAAAGATAATTATGTTGTTGATTCCTTATTAAAAAGGAACATTAATTTTCATTCCCGTTGGCATATACATCGTTTCTTAAAAATATGTTCTCAGCCATTAATATGACAAAAGGCCATTTGCTGGAGGTAGAGTTAGAAAGTGAAACACAGCTAATATCACTGTTTCTACATCAGAATTAAATACCTATAAGGTTAGCAATTTTCCAGTCAGAATGTACTCAAAAACAAAAGGGAATTCCAGAATAAATCAAATATTGAAACAGTGTAGCTTATCATGGTTAGTTCTCTTCATTCTAATACAAATATCACATCAATACAGCTGTTTCAATTGGGTCTGTGAGTGAAGCTCAGTGTTTCCATATTCTCTCACTTCATATGAACCATATTTCTTGTAATTAACTGCAGTGCTATTGCAGTTAATTACAAACAATGATAGATAGATAGATAGATAGATAGATAGATAGATAGATAGATAGATGTGTATTTATAGTATGACCAATGCACTGTATTAATTCTAGTTGGTTTGACATTTGATTTGAAAGTCGAGGTATATGTTTTATGATAACACTTATTCCTGAGTAATAATACTGGAGCCACGGCACAGCATACTGTGGAATACTGTATTTCTTTTATAATTTTTAAAATTTAATCTCTTTTTATAATTTGAATGGAAAAAAGTAATGTCATTGTTTGTCAATGTATCATGCCATACTGCCTTAGTCATGCTTTAATTTGGGCCTTACCAAAGGAGAGATTAAAAAATATGACTCAGACCATGTGGGCTGTATCACAGTTGGGTGGTTACTTAAGATATTTGCCCCAGTCATGTTTAAATCTGGATATTGCAGCTTGATGACTGACACTTTATTCCCCACCCTTAGTCTTTAAATGGGTTTCACAGTTATGACAGTGGCTGAATTTGGGTGTGATGGGGTTAGCATGGCAGGTAGTTGGCACACTCATGGTGAGTCCTTGGGCCCTTTTAAGATGGCTGAGAGAACTGAACCAGGGGAAAAGGCTAAGGCACAGGGAAAGAGAGAGAGAGAAGACAGCCAGGGAAGCTACATGGAGTTCATGGAGAAACACCTGCCCGAGGCAACCAGGAATCAGATAAAATGGAGCAAAGACTTTAGGGGCCAGCTGGATGACAGAAGAAGGAAGAGGAAGGAGAGAAGGTACTTGGGTCAACGCCTTAGAGCAATGGTGGTGAACCTTTTGCACTCCAGATGTTTTGGACCACAACTTCCAGAATTCTAAGATTGTATTGCCACTGACAAAGGACTGCGGGAGTTGTGGTCCAAAACATCTGGAGTGCCGAAGGCTCACCACCACTGCCTTAGAGGAATGGCGGCAGCTGCTGCCGCCGCCACCACCACCAGATGGAGCTGGAATTGTGACAGGACCTCCTCCTGCTAAAAAAAAGATGACCACTAGCTGACAGAAGAGATTTCCTTGATCATCATCCTGGACATGGAGTTTGTGCCAGAAAATCCCACCATGGCCAGCCCTGTGGCATCAGAGGTTGACCGCACCCAGAACAGATTTTTTAAAAACATAGGTTGAGAAATTCTTCTCTATTGGAACACACACCTTGAAGAACAGAGACATAGAAAAGAAGCTTCCGCATTGTGAAAACATCCTGTTTCTTCAGGTGTTCAATACTGAAGACCTATTTTCACGGCAGGTGTTCACTCTGGCTGTTTCTAATTTAATATGCCATGGCTTTCTCGAAATAATTGTGGAGTTTTGGGATTCGATAAAGGTGTTGAGGAACCCTAGAGCTCTCACAGAATGGCGAGCCCTACCACAGGGAAATAAAATTCACAGCATTCTGTTTTATGGACACTTCAGTCAATGGAAGTTGGTTCATTTGGGGCAACAAGGTACAAACTCCCCACTAGCTGGTACTCACTGGCGTAACTAGGGAGGGGTGGAAAAGTGCATTTGCCCTGGGGCACGTAGCAATCTGGGGGCGCCTGAAGGGGGAGCAAGAGGAGGAAGCCATGTGCCTTCTTGTCAGTAGTCCTCCTTTCGCCCTGCTAAGGCTTGGCAATCCTTATTCGGGGGAAAGGAGGAGAAGGAAGCAGGTTAATTTTTCCTCCAAGCAACACCTCCGTTGATTGCTCCCCTTCCTCCTCCCTTCCACCCCCACTAAGGCTTGGTGATTGTTAGCCCGGGGAAAGGAGGAGAGGGAAGCGTGCAACAGAGGTGCTAATTGGAAAAAAAATCCCATCGCCTCTTTCCCCGCGCTAACGATCTCCAAGCTTTAGCTTGGGGAAAGGAGGAGGAGGAAGCTTGCTATGGAGGTGATGCTTGAAAAAAACATCACCTGCTTGGCGCTATCCACACACTGTGCGGTTTACACAGAAGAGCCTTCCTTGGAAGGGAGACCCACAAAGAGGGCATGGGAAGGAGAGACCCTTCTTCCCCTCCCCCACTGTTTCCCCAGGATCAGGCCCCCCTTGCTGGGTGGCTGAGACACAGTTGTGGTGTAAGGAATTTAAATTTATGAGGGTCCCGTGCCAGCGTGCCTGCGCTTCATGGGCTGCAAAAGACCAAGTCTGAGTCTCAGGAGACGAGAAAAGAATTTATTGATTGATCAATCAGGGCACTTCCACACTTTTTGGTGGTGAGAAGTCCACCCAGAAAACGAAAGGAGAGATTTTTATAAGGTTTTTCCAGCACTTTTCCCCCCTCCGCCCATCAGAATTTACGTCATATACATTTGTTACATGCATCAAACACTAATTGACATCTTTGGTCATTTATTTTGTATTCCTGACACTTGCCTAAAAGTTCTAACTGGTACGTTTGATCTCCTCCCCTCACAGGCAGGGAGGGTAGGATCATCCTTATGTCCTTGGACATTTGACAGTTACGAACACCAGACGCTGAGATAAGGCCTCCCTGGTACGCCTTGGACACACGTTAATTGCTAGTGTGTGATCCTCAAAGCTTAGGAACTTAATTGGATCCTTGAATTCATAATTGCTTTTGCTGAATTAGCGGAAGTTCCTTTCTCTATTCTAGCCGGAAAGGCTTGACCAAAGATTCTAAGTTTACAAGAATACAAATGTAGATACATGTGAATGTGATACATATATGTATATATGTATATATATACGTGGAGTGCTTAAGTGAATATAACTACATTATTCGTGTCACTAGTGTGGCTATATATATATATGTATTGCTTAGAATACATTGTTGTTGAATACATGAGGGCTTGTCCATACCTGTGGTTAGTGAAGCAGCCATATATATTTATAAATATATAATTAGTCAAATGTCCTCCCTTACACTCGGCCCTGAACGGATTTCTGGAAATTTATGCCAGTAAATTTCCCAGAAAACGTCATGGACTTGTAAGGGACGAACAAAACATATCAAAGGTATATGTACATAAGTGTGAACATTGCGTGAGCCCCCCCATGTCATTCCTGGGGTGAGATGGTCTTCATGGCTCATGGAAGGACTTTCTATTTTCCTGACAAAAATTCAGGCAGGGCAGTCAGAAAAACATTCTCAGTCCTTTTTCCCCAAAGGGCTTATAGGCACAGTTCAAGAAAATGAATTATCATAAAATGATTTGTGGCGTCTCATGTCAGGGGGACGCATCAAATAGGTGAAGGCCAAGGAAACACCCCTTAATTCACTAGGGCACTTTCTAGAGTAAAATGTTAAGTTAACAGATGAAGTGTTGCTATGCTTGGGATGTAAGAAGACCCCCCCTGGTCGGACCCACAGACTGCAACGGATGGATATGTTCCATGGACCACAGCATTTAAGTTTCCCCTGTTGGAGAAATGCATCGTGGTCACAGCAGTATCAGGTAACCTCCCAGGCCATGTTGTACACTTCTCAAGGATCCCAAATTCTCAACTGTTGAAGGGGGCTGGCATAAGAATTTTTGATAATATTGTGATAGACTTGGATATCACGATCCCCGTCCCAAAGCGATAATTAAACATGCTTTAAACAGCAGATTTGTTCATTACCTTATTTTAGGACAATCATGAAACCCAAATTAATTTGCCTGCCACAGCAGTGCACATGTGAGATATCGTGTTTGTGTGTTTGGTAGTCAGGCTGAGAACCCTGAATTCTAACAAAGCACCACACTGTAGGTTCATTTTGCAAACCAAATACTTATAAGGAAAATATGCCCTTCTTAGCCCACCAAGGAAATATGTGGGCCAGGCTACTTTGCCAGGTTTTTTCCAACCTTATTTAGGTGTGTGTGGTGTGCATTCAAACTCAGATAATAGCAGGCTGTGCAGAATCACCCAGTTGTGTGTGCATTCTCAATTGATAGACATTTGCAATGATACTAAATAAAGGTAATATACATATCATGAAGGCTGAAAAAGGCATAAGACACATCTAGATGGTGCTTAGAAAACCCACCTTGCGCCATACATTCTCATGGTAAAGTCATGAATGAGCCGTTGAAATCCGGTCAGAAATGTCTCTGTGGCTGATAGTTTACACACAAAAATCTGCCCCGTAAACATGGGGCCAAGATTAGTTCATCAGTGTCTTTGGTGAAGAAAATAATGTAGATATAGCTACTTCATAAAGCCACTTTTTTCTTAGGTATAAAGGCTCGTGAACACCCATGGGCACCAAAATGTCTCTCATTCAATACAAATTGCATAGAAAGGCAAGTCATAATCTCTGGCACTCAATGCTTTGTGAGTAAAAAGCATTTTCAGTGGCCAAGCATGATCATTACATAAAAAGGCACATCCAGAGAAGCACTTCAGTAAGAGTTTTCACAGTGACTATCAATAATAGACAATAAACACTATCATAATAGAGCCCAGGGTAATGTAAATATGTGAAGTTGCTCTGGAGCCTACCGTGTGCAGGAGAAAAAAAAATAAGCGCTCACTTGTCGGATGCTGGGAGGCTGGTGTGTGCGTGTGTGGCAACACAAGTTCATGGTGATCCAGGGCACGCGCACAGGCATCAATGAAGGTCTGAAAGCAGTATTTAAACCCCTAGTCTCTGTCCCGGTGAAAAGGGGGTTAAATTGCAGACGTGAAGTCTGTTGGCCGCAATCCAAAACAAGAGTCAGTGGCTGTTTCAGACCCACTCTCTCCCCCCATAAACAAACAGAAAAGAAAAGAAAAAAAGAGAAAATGAGAGACAGGAAGACAGGATTTTAATCTGTCAACCTGAGTTGAAAGTGAAGCCGCAGGCTGCTTTGGGACCCTCCAGTATCAAACGCACGCTGTCATCTGGGGAAGGATGGGCAAGGATGCGGTGGCCACAGGTCAGGTTCATGTTGTCGCCCGCCGTCCAGGGTGAAGTCATCTAAGGCATAGGGGCAATCTACAGCAGAGGGCAGAAGGCGTCACCGGTCAGGCCTCACTCCCTCTCGGTCGCGGGGTACGGGTCACGCTGGGTGAAAAGGCTGACATCACTGGATCCTGGAGCCCACATCGATCGAACTCGCGGAGCGAAGTTATCACGAAGATGGCATCATCAAAGGCATCAAAGGCGAGGAGGGGAGGTCCAGGAGGGATGGCAGAATGGAGGGCAGGAGGGTCCCCATCTGAGCATCTACGACCGGCGGCGTCAGCTTTCCAAACCCGACCGACTCCGTGATCCAAAAATAAAGAACGGGTGGGCGTTTTCCCAGAGCAAAAGCCCGTCCTCCAGGATGTACCTGGGTAAGAGAAGAACAGACACACGACCACAAACAGACAAACACAGAACACAAACACACAAAATGGCCCCTCAGCTGTCCTTGTGCTGCCAGGCAGGGTGGTATAGTCTATCTGACAGTCTCGGGAAAAAATGTCGTAAAAGGCAGATTGAAGCTTTCCTCTTCGTAAAACCAGTACGTGAAGTAAGGGGGGGGGTCTATGATGAGGACACCTCTGCACATCAGGAGATATGCACAAGTTCAGCTGGCTCCAATGAGCGCTTGCAAGGTGTAGGTGCTCAGGTGTCCCTAATCAACCACAGATCCCATCCCCAAGTCAAATTGCTCTCCTCCACGGGGACAACAAAAAGGTGTAGCTGGCAGAATATCCATGAGATGCAAAACAGGGTGTTTCCTCCAGCGTCTTCCCGTGTGGAAAGAGACAGACAGACAGACAGACAAACAACCACACACAAGAATGGCCAAGCAATCTGCAGATCTCCAGGCGTGATAGTGCTACATGCAGTACACTGTGTGCAGATTTCTATGGCACAGTGTAGTGCAGTCCATGAAAAAAAAAAAAGGGCCATAGTACACAGCTGCACTTCAGTAGTTTTGCACAAGTTCAGCTGGAACAATATTCCATAGCCACGCTACTAGGCTCCCTGTGAAATTTGGAACAAATTAATAATGTGCACTGCAGAGCCATCCTTTAAAATAGGGAATCTTGCCCTTTACATACAGGTTTCATGTGCACACAAAAAAAAGGAAAAAAGAAAATCGTTAAGTCCATATTGTTTTCTAAAAAGAAAATAAGCCTCATTTTCCTCAGGGGAGCTCCTGAGACCAGGTGTGATTTAAAAGCTGCACCAATACACTTTGCACATTTTAGTGGCCAGGCGAGCCTTTTACCGCCTATGGCAAAAAGATAATTCTTATATTCTTAAGAGTCATTAAAATTGCAAGTAAAATCACTATCCCAGTAGCGTTTGAACATATCTTCTAAAAAATCAAATTAAGAAAGTTGTGCACTCTGTTGGGCAAGCAAGGCTCCTCTTAAGTTCTAGTGTTTAAGCCTGCCTTAACTGTAACGCTTTGGGATTGACTGGTAAGTTACTTCAAAGGCAAAAATAAAAAATATGCTTGCAGGACAGCTTACAAAGAGGGGAGGGGGCTTTAGTGTGCTGTCACATCCTAAAAAAAATAAATAATCAGGTTTCTCTTGTGTCCTTTTTCCGGAGAATTCTTTTATTCTAAAGTTTCTGATAACAAGATTTTCACCTCTTATTCTTTGACAAAAATACCTGATAGGTGTGTTTGATTCCAAGGGTTTAATTAAATTAAAACGTGACGTTTTGGGGCCGAATTCCTGGATTCTCTTCTAAACAATAGACTCCCCTTTCCCTCTCCCCCTATCCAGGAGAGAAAAAAAAAATGCTGCAAGTCGGCTAGAAGCCACCTCTTTATGCTTTTAAGGCAGCACGGAAAATTGTGGTCGTTCCCGTAAGTGGAGAGGAGTGACCTTCTGGCCATTGCCTGTAAAATTTACTGGCTCATGGCTTTTAGGGGTCAGTTTATTCCCTTCGCTATGCATGCATTAGGTTGATGTGTTCAATATAAGTTTTGCGTCCAAACTCTATCAAGTGGCTTGGGAGAGAAAGGAGGGGTTGGGAGTTGTTATCCTGCCTTGCCCTGCAAGGGGCCCCGAGAGCAGAAAGAGAAAGGAGGGGCTGTCGACTTTTAAATTCCCCCCGCGGCTGCCTTTTACAGCCTGAGGCAAGCAGATAATCTCCTGTAATTACTTCTGTAATGTATTAGGTGTGAAATGCCCTGGAACAAAGGGGCACTTCACCCTTTCAGTGGCTATTGATCTTGTTGTTGGCTTAAGCCTAATTTGAGAAGCGTGGCTTTTGTAATGAATACACAGAGCTACTTAAATCAGGAGGGAGAGAAAAAAAATCTTAGGTGAACATGTAGAAGTTCTCTCTCTTCCTTCAACCTTATATCTATGGGGAGGCAAATAATGCCTAGATAGGATAGAGAGAGAGAGACTAAGATCTTCTCCCCACTTTTCCTTCGTCTAAAAAAAAAAAAAAGGTAGACTTGCACAGTAGGATAGTTGTTGGCAGTTTTGTCCTGAGAATCTCCCTGTGTTTGAAATTAAATTGCCTGGTCTTTTATCAAATGTTCTTAACTACTTTTGGAGAAGGGGAAGAAAAAAAAAGGCATTGATTCTACTTTCTGTCGTGCAAGGTGTAGGTGCTCAGGTGTCCCTAATCAACCACAGATCCCATCCCCAAGTCAAATTGCTCTCCTCCACGGGGACAACAAAAAGGTGTAGCTGGCAGAATATCCATGAGATGCAAAACAGGGTGTTTCCTCCAGCGTCTTCCCGTGTGGAAAGAGACAGACAGACAGACAGACAAACAACCACACACAAGAATGGCCAAGCAATCTGCAGATCTCCAGGCGTGATAGTGCTACATGCAGTACACTGTGTGCAGATTTCTATGGCACAGTGTAGTGCAGTCCATAAAAAAAAAAAGGGCCATAGTACACAGCTGCACTTCAGTAGTTTTGCACAAGTTCAGCTGGAACAATATTCCATAGCCACGCTACTAGGCTCCCTGTGAAATTTGGAACAAATTAATAATGTGCACTGCAGAGCCATCCTTTAAAATAGGGAATCTTGCCCTTTACATACAGGTTTCATGTGCACACAAAAAAAAAAAAAAAGAAAATCGTTAAGTCCATATTGTTTTCTAAAAAGAAAATAAGCCTCATTTTCCTCAGGGGAGCTCCTGAGACCAGGTGTGATTTAAAAGCTGCACCAATACACTTTGCACATTTTAGTGGCCAGGCGAGCCTTTTACCGCCTATGGCAAAAAGATAATTCTTATATTCTTAAGAGTCATTAAAATTGCAAGTAAAATCACTATCCCAGTAGCGTTTGAACATATCTTCTAAAAAATCAAATTAAGAAAGTTGTGCACTCTGTTGGGCAAGCAAGGCTCCTCTTAAGTTCTAGTGTTTAAGCCTGCCTTAACTGTAACGCTTTGGGATTGACTGGTAAGTTACTTCAAAGGCAAAAATAAAAATATGCTTGCAGGACAGCTTACAAAGAGGGGAGGGGGCTTTAGTGTGCTGTCACATCCTAAAAAAATAAATAATCAGGTTTCTCTTGTGTCCTTTTTCCGGAGAATTCTTTTATTCTAAAGTTTCTGATAACAAGATTTTCACCTCTTATTCTTTGACAAAAATACCTGATAGGTGTGTTTGATTCCAAGGGTTTAATTAAATTAAAACGTGACGTTTTGGGGCCGAATTCCTGGATTCTCTTCTAAACAATAGACTCCCCTTTCCCTCTCCCCTATCCAGGAGAAAAAAAAATGCTGCAAGTCGGCTAGAAGCCACCTCTTTATGCTTTTAAGGCAGCACGGAAAATTGTGGTCGTTCCCGTAAGTGGAGAGGAGTGACCTTCTGGCCATTGCCTGTAAAATTTACTGGCTCATGGCTTTTAGGGGTCAGTTTATTCCCTTCGCTATGCATGCATTAGGTTGATGTGTTCAATATAAGTTTTGCGTCCAAACTCTATCAAGTGGCTTGGGAGAGAAAGGAGGGGTTGGGAGTTGTTATCCTGCCTTGCCCTGCAAGGGGCCCCGAGAGCAGAAAGAGAAAGGAGGGGCTGTCGACTTTTAAATTCCCCCGCGGCTGCCTTTTACAGCCTGAGGCAAGCAGATAATCTCCTGTAATTACTTCTGTAATGTATTAGGTGTGAAATGCCCTGGAACAAAGGGGCACTTCACCCTTTCAGTGGCTATTGATCTTGTTGTTGGCTTAAGCCTAATTTGAGAAGCGTGGCTTTTGTAATGAATACACAGAGCTACTTAAATCAGGAGGGAGAGAAAAAAAATCTTAGGTGAACATGTAGAAGTTCTCTCTCTTCCTTCAACCTTATATCTATGGGGAGGCAAATAATGCCTAGATAGGATAGAGAGAGAGAGACTAAGATCTTCTCCCCACTTTTCCTTAAAAAAAAAAAAAAAAAAAAAAAAAAGGTAGACTTGCACAGTAGGATAGTTGTTGGCAGTTTTGTCCTGAGAATCTCCCTGTGTTTGAAATTAAATTGCCTGGTCTTTTATCAAATGTTCTTAACTACTTTTGGAGAAGGGGAAGAAAAAAAAAGGCATTGATTCTACTTTCTTACTTCTGGTGGCAGAATTCCAATGTTACCACATCGCACATCAAAAAGGGGGTGCATAAACTGCACTAATTTATCCCCATAGGTTTACTTTAAAGGTCTAACTGTGTTCCTATGATTTCTCCCACACAAGCATCAAACGGATTCGCACCTCAACAATCAAATGCCCATCATACACGCCAACATGTGATTCAGCAACCATACACAACTCTCCCACATTTCTGTTTCCCCAGTTAACTGCGATCCCTTGCCTAAGAATAGATCTTTCTAACTTCTCTAAAATCAAACGAAGATGGTGGAACTTCGTTGGTATTGTGGGGCAAAGATTGCCAGTCTTTGCCCCTGCTTAAGACACAGGGAATGGCCACTTCCCTATGGTTACGCAGGGTATAGAGGCACAGCCCCTTACCTTGAAAAAAACACACATACAAAATTCAAAAGTGGAATCACCATCCCACATGCCCATGCATTAATATATCTCTAAATTTTCCCCAGGATGTTAGAGCAACGCTCTTCTCCTCCTGTTTCAAATACTTAGGGGGCGGACCCTAGGGATGTTGGGCTTTGCAAACTTTCCCAGGATGTTAGAGCAGCGCTCTTCTCCTCCTGTTTCAGTCTGAAAAACCCCCTCCTCCCTTGGGGATTTCAGGGTCGTAGTGTCCCTCAGTGTCCCCTAGTCCTTGGGATGTTAAGGTCGTATCCGACCCTTCTCCTCCCTGTACCCCCCCCCGGGGCCGACAACAAGAATCCGCAATCTTCTCCACTCCACAGAGCTGTTAGATTCGAACTCACGCCACCCCACAACTAGTTTTTTCTCTTCTTACCAGATTTCTTTTGCGCAGTCCTCTTACAGTTCCTCCGTTGTTCTGCCGGCTTTGTTTCTCCTTAAATAACAGTATTGTGTCCAATGCTGACAGAACAAGTCTCCTCTCAAAATCAGAGGGTCCGGACTAGATTTGTTCCAGGGTCAGCATGAATTCTTACTGTGATTTAAGTCAGACTCCCAAGAGCGCTGGGGCAGTGGCACTTTTTCCCGGCCAACGCACCAGAAATGTAAGGAATTTAAATTTATGAGGGTCCCGTGCCAGCGTGCCTGCGCTTCATGGGCTGCAAAGACCAAGTCTGAGTCTCAGGAGACGAGAAAAGAATTTATTGATTGATCAATCAGGGCACTTCCACACTTTTTGGTGGTGAGAAGTCCACCCAGAAAACGAAAGGAGAGATTTTTATAAGGTTTTTCCAGCACTTTTTCCCCCTCCGCCCATCAGAATTTACGTCATATACATTTGTTACATGCATCAAACACTAATTGACATCTTTGGTCATTTATTTTGTATTCCTGACACTTGCCTAAAAGTTCTAACTGGTACGTTTGATCTCCTCCCCTCACAGGCAGGGAGGGTAGGATCATCCTTATGTCCTTGGACATTTGACATTTACGAACACCAGACGCTGAGATAAGGCCTCCTGGTACGCCTTGGACACACGTTAATTGCTAGTGTGTGATCCTCAAAGCTTAGGAACTTAATTGGATCCTTGAATTCATAATTGCTTTTGCTGAATTAGCGGAAGTTCCTTTCTCTATTCTAGCCGGAAAGGCTTGACCAAAGATTCTAAGTTTACAAGAATACAAATGTAGATACATGTGAATGTGATACATATATGTATATATGTATATATATACGTGGAGTGCTTAAGTGAATATAACTACATTATTCGTGTCACTAGTGTGGCTATATATATATATGTATTGCTTAGAATACATTGTTGTTGAATACATGAGGGCTTGTCCATACCTGTGGTTAGTGAAGCAGCCATATATATTTATAAATATATAATTAGTCAAATGTCCTCCCTTACAGTGGGAGGGAGGAGAAGGTGCAAAAACTGACTTTGTCCCCAGGCCGCTCCAAACTTTAGCTACACCAGTGCTGGCAATACACCTGGTGGCAGATGGTGCACCTTTCACTCCACAGCAGCAAATTAAGTCCAATTGTGTGAAAGTCTTCCCATCCAACATTAGAAACTTCAGTTTATTTCAGGCAGATGTAAAACACGAAGGAGTTGTACTACAGCAGCCACCATTTAAAACTTGAAGCAAAATTTCTCTAGTCGCCTAAAAGTATCACCTGTTCTCCTTTTGTATTTAAAACTTGGAATGATAAGTGATCTGATAATCCTTAGAAAAGGAGTTTTCTTTTCTTTAACTAATACAAGCTTATTTCTGAGTTGCTTATGGATCCACAGAAGCCAGCTGGATAGAGGAATATGGAAGTGTAGGTATTTGCCCTTTAGTCATGTTTAAAAATGATTAATTACTTGAATATTTCCAAAGATAACGGATGTAGGATTAACGGGAAAGCACTTTAAAGAAAAGCACACACACACACACACACAGGTGTCCATACCAGCAGAGCCTCTCCTTTGTCTACTGAGGTCTCCTTTTATTAACTCCTCTAACCTAGCTGATTAACATAACTTACATTATTTGTTTGTGGTGCAGCAAGACATTCCCCAAATATAGTTAAAGTGGGGTTACATAGGAAGGCTAAATTAATATGCATTTCTACCTGCACAGTATAACTATGGCGGTTACTTCACGTACCTCTCTGACCTCAGTGCCACCCCGCTGCGGAACAGTTAGGCTTCGATCGAACTTCACGTACCAGCGAATTCAAGGCGAGGTCACCCCGACCACGCCCCCTAAACTGCGCTCCAAGCGGGCTGACAGATTCCCTTCCTGGACCTCGGGAATCTGCTTAATCTGCTTTTCGATGCGAAGCGAAGAGACGTGTGTTTCTTGTTGATTCGAAGTGCATAACCACTCCCTCCCTTTAGACGTACCTGCTTTCATTTGCTGCCTTCAGAAAACCGGAAAATCGAAATCTTCTCATGGGTACTCTCACTCCGTGATTTAAAACAGGAACACTGCTGCCCCTTCTGTTTTGCAAATTGACTCTCTGACCTCTTCAAGGACCAAAGGGGAAAAACAACAATTACTCTGATCTTAGCTAGCTCACCCCGCCCGGCATGACATGCTGGCTGCTGTAAAAGGCAATTGCCTCCTAAATATCCTCCCTTCCTCTTCTAACCATCTCTGCTTTTCCTCACCCCCGGGAAAACCACAAACTACCACTCCTCCATCGAAAGACCTAAAAACGAAAGCAAGAAACAGCATACTGAACTGGTGGAAAGCAAAGGAAACCATCGGTTCAATGCGCATCAAAGACGTGAGGCTGGAATGCGTTCGCGTTCACCCAGCATGCACGTGAGTACACAGAAAAGAGGGCCGGCCCCGGTATTAGATCATGTGACTGCATCCGAATTCAGATCGGAGCCAAGCTCAACGCAGCCTGTGGAGGTACGTGAAGTAACCGCCTATGTGTCTTACTCTTGGTAAGATTTAGCTTAGTGATAAGAGATATTGCTCTAATTGGCAAACTTAACTGAGTAATAAGATAAATAAAAGGGATATTGCTCTTATTGGCAAGCTTAACTAAATAATAATAACGGAAGTCAAAGGGGGGAGAAGGGAGGGCTACTGTGCTGACATGATCTGTCTGCTGTTGCAGACAAACTTGGATCTTTGTCATCAGGAAGCTGCTGCCATCTGAAATGGCTCTGGTTATGTCAAGCCCAGGAGCCCTATTCCCACAAACTGTGTTATTTTTATGTTACATTTGTAGTCTAACGAGGGATAACTTTATGGCTTCACTACATGGTGGAGGAAGACTATTACATGGCTCGAGGGTCCTGGCTCGAGCATTTTTAAGAATGTTGTGTGGTGACAAAAAGATTGATGAGAAGTGAGTGTGTTATGTACTACAGGACAGCAGCTTCTAGCATTCAAATGTTCTGAAAGGAAGGTTCAAAAGTGTCAAAACATGTATAGTAGCTACTTTTTTTAGAAATGCAAAAGCAAAGAGTTACTTTTAAAGTTACTTTTAAATTTTATACATACAATGGCGAACCACTATCATAGTTTTCCTTGCATAAGACGCCCACCGTGTGTAAGACGACCCTCACTTTTCCAACTCAAAATTACAGCTTCACAACAACACAATTCTCTCCTGGTCTTACTTCCTTATATAAGATGACCCTCAATTTTTTCTGTAACAATTTTGGACGAAAAATATTGCCTTATACACAGAAAAATACTGTACTTTTGGGATCTTGAAATGATAGTTGGAATTGATTTCTTTTCTACTCTGGCACTGAACTGGAAAACTTGGAGCCAGGCTTCTGTAATCCTGTTAATAGGTACTTCAATGAATTACATGTAGTTAATTATGTGTCAGCATTAAGTGGATTCCAATTTTATGGTGACCTTCAGAGCTTTCTAAGAATACCGTGCTCAGAGATAGTTTACCAGTCCCTCCTTCAGATGGTGCTCTGGGACCAGCTTCCCCCAAAATGCAGAGGTTGCCACAGGTTCTCCCAGGAGGTGCAATTCAAATTTCTGACCTTTCTTTGCCAGCCAGGTGCTATCTAAGCAGGCATAAAAAGCGAAGCAAAGGAAAGCAGAACAATTAAAAGCAAAGCAAAACAAAGGCCATTACTTCACGAACCGCTCGCTTCGCAGCAAGCCCTCATTTCTGTGCGAATTGATCGTTTCAGTCCGCACGCTCCTCCTTTTTGGCTACGATGCCACCCCGACCACGCCCCCTTTACCGTGCTCCAAGCGGGGTGAGTGGTTCCCCTGCCAGCGGCCGGGAATCTTTTCGCTTCGCATCTTGCTTCGCTCCCAACGGTTTGTGGTCTCGGTTTTTGGCTTTTATTTCAAGTTTTTTTAAAAAATATTCAAACAGGGATATCGATGCATCGCTATATCGTTTCATCGCTTTGCGCTGTTACTTCCTCGCTCGAGTAGCAGCGGCGGCGGCGGCGGCGGGAGCAGGAGGAGCCGCTGCCGCCTCGCCCGGCCAGAGCAGGGCACCCGGGGCAGGCAGCGTGCAAGCGGCGGAGGGCGGGCGGCTGTGCCATGCGGGGCTCCCTCCGAGTAGCGGCGGCGGCGGCGGGGGGGGGGCTGCCAATGATGCCAGGAAACAGTTGAAATCAGTAGAGCCATTGCAACTGACAGTCCAGCATCAGTGCATCGATACGCCATCGGTAGGTATTTTTTTATAGGACGGATGGGAAATAAGGAACGTTGAAAAGTGGCATACGAATGCGAAGGGAGCACGTGAGGTTGTGCTCGAATCGGTCCTAAAACTGCAGCTCGTGAGTACTGAGAAACAGGGGCGGGAGTGAAGCGAGAACACGTGACCACCACGTGACCGCCTCCGAATTCACAACGAAGGCAAAGTCGGTTCGAAGCGAGGCACTTCGTGAAGTAACGGCCAAAGAAAAACACAAACACAAACACAAACACACGCCATAATAACATATAGTGGTTATAAATGTGTTTGAAGTCTCATACCAGCATTTTCTTCTTCAAATGAACACATTCCTTCCAATCTTCTTGTTCTCCTTGAAATTTTTAAAAATGCTTTTCCTTTCTTTGCTTTGGGCATTTAGTCTAGGAGATAAATTACATTGACAAGGAAGAAAATTGAAGTATCTTTGCAGCAACAACTGTGATGATGGAGACAAAAGAGGGTGTCCAACCCTCATCATAGCCATTCATCAGTAGACGTCTTCTCATTCTTATGAAGCTAATTGGCAGGCACGCTTCTCTCGAATTTGGGAGTTTGGATACAAACAAACTCACTCCCTCTCTGTCATCATCTTCTGCAAGCCATACTCAACCCCTAAATTTTCTGTAGCTACATTTGTGCCCCTAGAGATGGGGGCCGGATTAATTCTTGCCAAAGAACATTTTTGGGTTAAAATGCACATGTCCCAAATACTATTTAAAAGAATGGGCAAATATGGAAGGAAAACTGGCACAGGGGAATCTCAGAGGCATTTTAGGAGGGCAATGTTGTCCAACAAGAGAATAAGAATAACAAGCCAATTGTGGAGATTTTTTTATTTGCTTTGCTTTGCTTTTCGTATGCTCATATGGTTATATAGATCACTGGTAAAGAACCTTTGCCACTCCAAATGTTTTGGACCACAACTCCCAGAATTTCAAGCCTGTGTTGCCAATGAGAAAGGACTGGGAGTTGTGGTCCAAAACATCTGGAGTGCTGAAGATTCGACACCACTGGTATAGATTAATAAACAGACTTTTCAGGAGGTTATTTTCATGCAGATTATTTCTTGACTGAACACAATGCTTAAACCCTTGACTTTTAGCAATGTGCATAGTGAGCAAATGCAAAAAAAAAATCTTTCATTGCTTTTTTTTGTGGTGGTGGGGACTCCTCTGCTTTTGTGTTGTTGTTTTTCTAATTCACCAGTCCCTTCTTTTATCACAAAAGGAATTAATTATTTCTGGATGGGAGCAGGAAGGCAAAGCAACAGAGAAACAGTCTCTTTCAATAGCAGGGGATGAAAATTTACACACACACACACACACACACACACACACACACACACACACACACACACACACACACACACACACACACACACACACACACACACACAGTGGTACCTTGTATAAAGGAATTAATTCATTCCAAAACTAAAATGCTAGGGAAGCAAAAGGGGGTCAAACAGGGATGCATAAAAAGCAACCCAGGAACAGAACTAAGGTGTCATAGGGGGTAGCAGACACACAATCCACACACTCAAAAAACAACAACAAAGAACAAGCCATTAATGGAAAAATTATGATCAAATTTTTAAAAATGCAAAGTCCCCAACTACTTGGTGCCTTTTCTTCTCTTTTTTAAGTGTCCATCAGTGAGCAGCACACATAACATTTGTACACTGACCAACAAGATTTCACTAGTAGCATCTGAATTTGGATTTCCACATTGCCAAGGAAGCTACCTGCACAGAATTAGCAGTGGAGACTGTAACAAAGCCAGACATCCCATTTTTGGCATAGTTTTAGTACAGGACACAAGTGACAAGTGATTGTGTGCAGAAATATTTCTCTATGCTAATTTTTCAACAATACACATCTGCTTGTTCACATACTATGCATCGCTTTTGTTTTCCTCTGCCTTTTCTCATTGAGGAATGAGTTAACATGAAAGAAAAAGATTTATACAAACACTGTAATCAAAATCATTATACAGTCATTGCATGCATTTGTATGACAGGATGGTATTTGAAATTTGCTGGTGGCCAGACAGTCACTGCACTTCCAGTTAAGCACATTTTTTAAAAATAATCAAAATAATCTCTGTGGGTTTTTACCCCCAACTGAGAGAAACATTTTAATTATTTTGAGGACTAGATGGAGCCCACTAATTATTAAATCACCAGTTTCCACATTATCTTTATTGGAAAGTTAAACCAAGCTGGAAAAAAATCAGGAAGGAAAGCCTGTTTCTTTGGGAAATTATTAAATGATTTTAAAGTTCTATATAAACACAGAGAGGATACTCTGTACACTGTTACTTATTGTAGTAGTAGGTCACTAGTAGAGTTGAATCAATGGGACTTACACAGGATTTGACTCACTCAATGCCTACTGATACAATGGGACTACACAAGTAGTGACTTACTATACTATGCAACAGGATTTCACCCTTTGTTTAAGGAATGAAGAAAATGCTGCGGTAACAGATTGGGTTTAAAAAACAAAAAAGGAAGCAAATACAAATGAAATATGCCACGAAGCTCCTAAGATGTTTTAAACATGCATTAGTGAGATGTATCTTCTGCATGAGTAACGGTGTTTATGCACCCATGCACTGCATGATTATGAAATTAATAAACTGATAAACTACAATGAGAGAACAATGCTGTGTTTGAGATGATGAAGAGATATGGAAGTTTGATAGGCTATTGGGTTATACCAGGTCAAGCCATTGGTCTTGCTACATGGGCAAATAATTCCCAGAAGTCCAAGGGCTCTGGATCCTCAAAGGCCATACTCACTCCTGTACCTCGTCAACCTGATTTTATCTTTTTTAAATGCTGGGGAGGTGGGGTGGATCTCAAAAAGCTCACTTCACCATTTTTAAATTTTTCTGTCTTATATGGAGGGGGGAGGGCTCAAAGGTACTGGAAAGGCCAAAAATATGGCAAAAGTGTCACCCACGTCCCCTAGAAAACAGGAGGAGGGTCTGTGAGCTGATGTGGGGATGGTTTGGGTGACCACATAGTAAGGCCTGAGAGACTGAGAGAAGGGTCTCCAGGAAGCAAATGGAACTGGATGTCAGCAGCACACTGGTAGACTGAGAGATAAGAGAAGGGCCTCCTAGGAGATCTTAAAAAGCAGATAAGACTTTGGTGTCATCAGCATACTGCTGGTACTAGACCACAACATTCTGGAGAGCCTATTTCAGGTTTTTCATGTCTATGTGAACTCGTATGGGAGGTCAGGGAACAGGCTTATGGTCAAGGGGCTAGACAGTAGCCTTCCAGCACCACTACAATTCACCAAGTTACACCACACACACAAGGGAAAACCAAGAAGCTGCCTCGTTGTTTTTTTCAGTTCACCACTTCTCTTCCAAACAAGGCCCTCTTGACTGCTGCCACTTGTGTTGTCAACATTCAGGCTGCCCCTTGCTATGCAAAGATTGGCATCCTTTTCCCTGCAGGGCACAGGAGCCATTTACTGGCTTTTTCAATCATGGTGCAGAAACACAATATCCCTCATTTGTAAACGGGAGAATTTGTTTTGTTTTGTTTCAAAAAGAATTGAATTTCCTCCCTTTTTAGCACAAATTTAAATATACACATGCTACACAAAAATCAATCAGAAATTTCCCACTGATAGATGATTCCAAATGAGCATATGATCTGTGCTATGATTACTGGAAGAAGGTAGAAGCAAGAACAGCTTGGATAAAGATACATATGCATCCCTGCATCAGAGGGAGCACACACACACACACACACACACACACACACACACACACACACAGAGAGAGAGAGAGAGAGAGAGAGGAGAGAGAGAGAGAGAGAGAGAGAGAGAGAGCAAGTTTCATAAATAAATTACCACAGGCTTCTTCAACTCACCTGGACAGACCAGATACAAAGAAAATGTCGCAGTACACTCTGTGAAGAAGGAAGTTCAAAGGAAGATTTTGTGAGAAAGAACACTTAAAAGCAATGCCATTTCAATTACTTGTGTGTGTGTGTGTGTGTGTGTGTGTGTGTGTGTGTGTGTGTGTGTGTGTGTGTGTGTGTGTGTTGTGTCGTTACACTCGTGACTGACTCTTCATGACTCCATGTCCATGGAGTTTTCTTGGCAGGAATACTGGTGTGGTTTGCCAGTTCCTACTCCAGGCGCCTACAGCACCTGGTATTCCCTGGTGGTCGCACATCCAAGTACTAACCAGGGCCGACCCTGCTTAGCGTCTGAAATCGGGCGAGATTGAATGTGCTTAGGGTATCTAGGCAGCTATGCTTATGTAACCCTCTATAAAGCTACCCTATGCATTCTGCTTTTCGGGCCTCCCTGTTTCCCGCTTGCTGTGTTTGTAATGATTTCCCTGCTGGCATTAAAGAACATTTTTCTGATACTTCACAAATTAAAATGCTTCCTGGCCGATTTCTAAGAGAAGAGTTTCCTCATGAGCCACAAGGTGTTCATGAAACTATCTCTTAGGCCCCGGTCACACGACCATTTTGGTGCTGTGTTTGCTATGAATGACTGCACAGCAAAAGATCGTGCCTCCACTCCAAGGCACTGCATTTTGGAACGCCAGTCAACCACGCCCCCTGCAGTGCACTTTGACCACATCATCCTATACCACCACCAGGGGTTCGATCAAATTACTCCTCTTAATAATGTACAATTTTTACTGCAGCAATTGCAGTGTGACCGGTGAAAATTCACACCATTTCAGTCCCCCCGCCCTTTTCTGTCTCTTTCTGCTGTCCTACTTTATTAATCAATTGCTGACATTTCAGTAACTGAGCACTTCTACAAGCTGCAAATTACCTGATACAGTGACCAATGGGAAAGGAAGTGAGAGATGAGAGAAGAACAAAGGAGTTACTATAAAGGTGCTCTGGTACTAGGGATATACTGCCATGTTCTCAAACTTTCTCACATGAAATCTTGCAGTAATACTAGAAAGCCGACATGCCAGTAATCAACAAGCAAATAACTTTTTTACATATATATGTGAGCATGACGGAGAAAAGCAGATCAATAAATAAGGAAAAGATGTGCATTTGGCAAGACGGGATGCACAGAAAGAAGTATAATACACCCCTGCCATCAGGGCATTAACTGTGTGTTGTGTATTGATCTGTATTCCTATTGGTTTCTGTTCCTGTTCCAAAGGGAACAGGCCTATTGGTTTATTCAAGTTGCTGCATTTGGATCCTCAATCCTATTGGTCTCTGCCAAAAGGCAGCTTTGTGATTGGTTGTAATTTTTCCCTCCAAAATGTATCTTTTCCTAGCCAGTCCTGGCTCCTATAAAAGTAGCTCCCTCTCCCCGGTCCCCAGTCTTGTTCTCTCCCTGAATAAAGAGCTGTTACACTAGAAGCTGTCTCCAGCCTGCTATGTCTAAGAGCTGAAATCACTGCTGAAATCTCTAAAACCCACGTTATTACACTGGCGACGAGGATGGGATCCGGATTGCTGAGAAGCAGAGGATCATCACACTGACTCAGAGTCCGGATCGCAGTGGAGAACAAGACTCACCAGCCGGCTTAGAAGACGACCCTGCCCTGCCTGGAGAATGGAAAGTCCACGGGTATTGGAGCCCTTCCAGCCATCGGAGCCCCACACCTGGGAGGACTATGTTGAACGCTTTGAGTTCTTTGTGGTGGTTCAAGGAATGACTGATGCCAGCAAAAGAAGGGCCACGTTCTTGAGTTGCTGTGGGCATGAGACCTTCATGTTGGCCAAGGCACTGCTCGCCCCAGCAAAGCTGAGTGAGACATCACTCACAGACATTTTTGCCCGGCTGACAAGCCATTTGGCACCTACCAAAACCAAGATGGCCTGGCGGATGGAGTTCCAGAAAAGGCAGCAGCAAGCTGGAGAATCTTTGGCTGCATTCCTGGCAGGACTCCGGGAGCTTGCTCAGCACTGTGGCTTCCCAAATCTTGAAGACACTCTCTTGAATCGATTTGTTGGGGGGCTCAGCAGCAAAAAAGCCCGAAGGCGCATTGTGGCAAAGGAAGATGTCACCCTTGCCTCCGCCTTGAAAGAGGCCACCGCCACAGAGAATTATGAGCAGGAAGAGCTCAATGCCAGTTGCAAGGCCAAGAAGCTGCGGGTAGAGGCTGCCCATGCCATGGATGAACCAGAGGCTAGTCCAAGCCAGAGCCCAGTCCGTGGTGTTGAGTTGGCGTGTCAGGCTGATGCACGGCCCAAAGATCGCCAAGGCGCTTGCCCAGGCTGTGGTGGTAACCATGAGCGGAAAAGCTGCCATTTTCGTGATGCTACGTGCAGGGCCTGTGGAAAGTCAGGACACATCGCCAGGGCCTGTAGGTCGGTGGCAGCTGGAACAACGGGATCACCTAGATCAACGCGTCGCAGATCATCCACCATGACTCATCTCCTGGACGACTGCAATTATCTCACAGAGATCAACGGAGAGACCGTGCAGTTCCTGGCGCAAGGCAAAACATCAGTCAGAGTGAAGATTGAAGGTCAACCATGCGACATGGAGGTGGATTCCAGATCTGGATTCACCATTGTTTCAGACCAGACTGTAAGGGGGCTCTTCCCTGGGGGTACATTCCCCTCTCTGGAACCATTCCAAGCAACCTTGCAATCATACACGGCTGGCCGCATCCACATTCTAGGAATGTGTGCTGTGAGGGTACAATTCCGGGAGAAACAGGCCGTGCTTAAATTGGTGATTGCAAAGGGGAGTCGCCCCAGTCTCCTGGGTACTGACTGGTTTCCCGCCTCGGGACTGTTTATATCAGGGCTCAACTCAGTCCAAACGTCCCCAGAGTTGGGCAAGGCATTAGGCCAGGAATTTGCCGAACTCTTCAGTGGAAAACTGGGATGTTATAAAGGGCCTCCAATTGATTTTGAGCTGGACCCCAGGGTGGCCCCAATCCGACTCAAGCCAAGGCGAGTGCCATTTGTGCTGCAACCCAAGATTGGGGTGGAACTGGACAAATTGGTCAAACAGGGAGTTCTTTCACCTGTGGACTCTTCTAAGTGGGAGACTCCTATCCTCACACCCCTTAAGGCAAATGGGGAAGTGAGAATTTGTGCAGATGTACTATCAACAAGGCACTCAGGGGAAATTCATACTCCATTCCAGTCGTCTCACAGCTGTTGGCAAAACTAGCTGGGGGAAAATTTTTCGCCAAACTTGACCTGGCACAAGCTTACCAGCAGCTGCCAGTGACTCCGCAATCTGCGGAAGCACAGACTATCGTAACACGCAAAGGGGCTTTCTGAGTAAACAGGTTACAGTTTGGAGTTTGTGTGGCCCCAGAGATTTTTCAAGGACTAATGGAGCGCCTGTTAAGGGATCTGCCAGGGGTCTTGCCATTTTTTGATGATGTTCTGATTGCTGGGAAAGACCCCCAGGAACTGGTTGGGCGTATCCGTGCTGTGTTACTCAAATTTAAAGAGGTGGAGCTGCAGCTAAAAAAGGAAAAAATGCAGTTTTGGGGTGCCATCTGTGGATTTCTTGGGGTTTAAAATTGATGCAATGGGCATCCACCCCACTGACTCTAAAATTAAAGCCATTACTGAGGCACCACGCCCACAGAACAAGACAGAGTTACAGTCATTCCTGGGACTTATTAACTTTTATCATTCATTCCTACCTCAGAAAGCTTCAATAGCGGAACCATTGCACAAACTATTGAAGAAAAAGAGTGTGTGGCATTGGGCTCAGGCACAGCAGAAGGCTTTTGACACCTTGCGGGGCATGCTGACTAGCAGGAGCGTCCTTGCTCATTATGACGAGTCAAAACCTCTTGTCCTGGCATGTGATGCCTCTCAGTATGGGCTGGGAGCTGTGCTGAGCCATAGGGAAGCGGATGGGTCAGAAAAGCCCATCTTGTTCTATTCTCATACGTTGTCGCCAACGGAGCGCAACTACGCACAAATTGACAAGGAAGCCCTGGCAATAGTGGCAGGGATTTAAAAGTTTCATGACTATTTATATGGTCGCCACTCCTTCCTTGAAACTGACCACAAGCCTCTGTTAGGATTGTTCAACCCGAACAAACAGACGCCACAGATTTTCTCCCCCAGAATGTTGCGATGGTCTATATTCCTGAATGGGTTCCAGTACACCCTGACCCATGTTCCAGGGAAAAGGTTGTGCCACGCTAATGCAAGAAAAATTTAGACCATACGCAACAAGGCAACATGAGCTATCCCTGCATAAGGGCTGTCTCCTGTGGGGAGACAGGGTGATAATCCCAGTGCCACTGAGAAACAGGGTGCTGGATACACTGCACATGGGGCATCCGGGAATGGTCAGGATGAAGTCGCTGGCCCGGTGCTATGTATGGTGGCCTGGGATGGACCAAGATGTTGAACAATGGGTACGGACGTGCAAGGCATGTCAGGAAGTGCGCCCAGAAGTGGCCAGAGCACCAGTCCACTGGTGGGAGCAGACCTGGACTCCCTGGAGCCGGCTGCACTTAGATTTTGCTGGGCCATTCCAAGGAAAGGTTTTTTTGGTTATCGTTGATGCATATTCTAAATGGTTAGAGGTGGCTATGGTTCCCAGCATGTCATCAGCTGCGGTAATCAAAGTGTTGAGACAGCTGTTCACAACCCACGGGTTGCCCGAGACCATTGTGTTAGACAATGGAGCAGCCTTTGTATCCCAAGTAGAGATGGGCACGACCAGAAAATTTTTTTTGAGTTGTCGTTTTTCGGGACGGGTCCGTTTCGGGTCGTTTCCGTTTTTCACGAAATTTTTCAAAAATGTGTTGTTTCGTCGTGTCGTTTGTCGTTTGTCGTTACCGCCGCGATTTAGCGCGACTTGACTTCCCAGAGCATGGGGTTGGGGGTAAGGGCTAGGCTTAGGGTAACGGTTAAGGTTAGGGTGGGTTAGTGGGCTGTACCTCTGGGTGCCTCTGGCCCACTAAGAACACAGTGTACTGGCGTATGGGTTAGGGTTAGGGTTAGGATTAGGATTAGGGTTGGTGGGCTTTTTATGCCCTCTTTGGCACATCCAGAAGTCTCAGCAAAACCTGGCCATGCGATTGGTGGAATGGCTCCAAAAATTTGCATGGTCCCATCCCATGCCCAGCCCAAATGTGCAGGTCTAAAAAAATAAAAAATAAAATAAAATAAAAACAATGGAGACGTTTTATTGCAAGAAAAACCCACTGCTACTACTGTAAAAATTCAAGCATTTAAAATAGCTAATTTTCGCATGTTTCTGTGGTGCTTTGGTGGGTTTTTGGACCACGATTTCAAAATAAATATTGCGGTCGCCATTTTGGATCCCCCCCACACCGCATGGCAAATGGAGACGCCGAGGATGCCCCCTCCCAGCCCGGTACCAGCAGCCCAGAACAGGAGGGGGCGAAGGCTGGAGTGGGGACCCCCCAAAAAACCACCCCTCTGGTAGGTGCCCTCAGGCAGGCATATTTTCGCCTGCTTTTTTGGCCGGGAATCAGGTTTTTTTTAATTTCTAAAACTTTTTTTCTGTGCCGCTTGGCATCGCACGATCGCTGTGATGCCAGGAACGACAATGACAAATCAGACCCAATTTTTCTTTTGTTGGTTCGAGTTCGAGTTCTGGGGGAGTAATTGTCATTACCGTTTCCGTTGCGTAACGGAAACGACTAACGGAAACGGAAACGAGAATTTCGCCAAGTCGTGCCCATGTCTAATCCCAAGAATTCAGGGCATTCCTGGCTGATAATTTCATAAGAGGGGTCACTTCAGCTCCTTTTCATCCCTCATCCAATGGGCAGGCTGAGCACATGGTGCAGACAGCCAAAGGATCTATAGCACGCTTGATGGAGGGTGACTGGTCAACGCGCATTGCCCGAATGTTGTTCTTGCAGCATGCAACGCCATGTACTACTATGGGCAAGTCACCAGCAGAGCTGCTCCTAGGTAGAAGGCTGGTAACGGTGCTGGACTATGTCCACCCAGACAAAATGCCAAACTGCAATGCTAGAGTACCTCCACAGGCAGAGAGTGACTCTACAAGGTATTTTGCTCCTGAAGATTTGGTCTGGGTGAGAAATTATGCCAGAGGTCCCCTGTGGGTGCCAGGGGTGATCACCAGAGCGTCTGGACCAGTCTCTTATTACGTGACCATTGAAGATGGCAGGGTCTGGTGTAGGCAACTGGACCAACTGAGGCGCAGAGTGCCCAGTAGAGTTGGTACAGGTGTGGGAGAATTGCAGCCCGAGAGTGACACTACCCCCATGAATGAGTCACAGCTGCAAGATCAGAGCGGATATGCCCCAGGAGTGCAGGTACCAGTGGCTTCAGCAAATGAATCTGCTCCTGCAAGTCCTCATGGTGCCGAGGAACAGATCAGGGACACTGAGTTGTCTGAAACCCCCTCCATGTCAGACAAAGCTATTACAGTAGACTCTCCACCACAGACACTGCCTGCTCAAGCCCCTGCAACACCCGTAGTCAGGAGATGAATTAGAAGTCGCAGGGCCCCACAATATCTGAAGGATTACGTGTGCTGTGCCCACCAGGGGGGAAGGGGTGTTGTGTACTGATCTGTATTCCTATTGGTTTCTGTTCCTGTTCCAAAGGGAACAGGCCTATTGGTTTATTCAAGTTGCTGCATTTGGATCCTCAATCCTATTGGTCTCTGCCAAAAGGCAGCTTTGTGATTGGTTGTAATTTTTCCCTCCAAAATGTATCTTTTCCTAGCCAGTCCTGGCTCCTATAAAAGTAGCTCCCTCTCCCCAGTCCCCAGTCTTGTTCTCTCCCTGAATAAAGAGCTGTTACACTAGAAGCTGTCTCCAACCTGCTATGTCTAAGAGCTGAAATCTAAAACTGCATTATTACACTGCGCATCAAACGTCATGTGATCACCCGCAATTTTAGTACACATCAAAATATGATGTGCAGTTAATAGCCGTGCGACTGAGGCCTTAGTCTACATTGGTGTACGATCCATCCTTCCCTTTAAGAGCTGACCCATATCCTTTTGGCACTGGGCAAGGAGAGGCAATCTTATTGGGACAATTCATTGAGATGCAAAAGAGCTCTTCCTTCTGCCTTATCAAATCAGAACTTGAGTTAAAACAGATTGTGCTGAAGATAAGGCAATTTAAAAGCAATGGCTGGATCACACCAAATTTCCCACCGTGGACAGATCATCCTGGGGTCTGCCTTCACCCTTAGAGATGTGAATTTTCTATATTTTGTCCAAAACTTTTCTCCTACTGAGCAAGAATAATGGCGGTAGGGATCCATTTTCCACATTCTGGGACTATTCCCCCTCCTATGCTTTAATGTCCTATGTCAGTAATATATCAATTAAATATATGTTTAGACAAGCATTCCATAGCCTTTTGATTCATCATCCTCAGAATTGTGTATGTGGTTTTGCTGTGAATTAATCCTATACTTGGAACATACTTTTTAGATGCCAGCTGTTTGAAAAATGTGAGTCTTCTTTTCAAGTAAACATGTGATTGATCTGGGGTCCAAGTATATCCTCTTCCATCATTACATAAAAAGGCTTAAACAGGGTTTCACTTTATGGGTTGTTGTTTTCCCCCCACCAGAACATGGAAGGAGTTGATAACTTAAAGGTTCTGTTTACTTCAGTTTTATTTTGCCTTAGAATGCAAGGCAAAGAAAAGCTATTTTGAAGGCCAAGTCAAAGGAAAACTGTTTATTGAGAAAAAGGAAGAAAGGAAGAAAAAGAGAAAGCTTCTGGTGTGGCATAAAAGCTTATGGCTCTGTATTTCATTTAGCAAATACATCCCTCACATGAATGGAAAGCAAGTGGGAAGTTCTTTGTTCAGTAACCACTAGATGAAGTATTCTCCCTTTGGATGTTTCCATGGCGACTGGCTTTGGCTGACTAAAGGGACTGACTCTCATTAGGCCGAGGAGCTGAGCAGATTTACAGTACCCCAAGGAGCTGCACTTCCCTCCAAGACTCTAAGCATTGGTGGTGCTGTTTCTATTGCTGAGCTTCCTAAAAAATTATCTAGTGAAGGTCAATGTCTCCTGATTTCATCCTCCCACCCCTGTGAGCTGATGCAAATGTTATATCACATTTTCCCCAGGGCTGTGTAGACTAGACATGGGCACGACCAGAAAAAATGACGTTTCGAGTTTTTGTTTGTCGGAACGGGTCCGTTTCGGGTCGTTTCCATTTGCTGCGAAATTTTTCAAAAATTTGTCATTTCCGTTTGTCGTTTCCACCGCGATTTAGCTCGATTTGACTTTCCAGAGCATAGGGGCATCCCACAATCAGGGCCAGCGCTAGGTGTTTTTGCGCCCTAGGTGGCGGGCAGGGCGGGGGGACGGGTGGCGGGGGGGAGGTGCGGGTGGTGGTGGTGGCGGGGAGCCATGGGCAGGCGGTGGCTGCGGGCAGGCGAGTGGGCGGGCGGTGGCGCGGGCGGACGGGCGAGTGTGCAGTTAGGATATCACTTAGGATAGAGGTTCTGTTTTTGGCTTGCACCCCAAATGTGTGTGTGTGCAAGCAAATTGAATTTGGGAAAATAGAAAATAAATGGTAGTATATAATATATTTTTAAAATAAATCCACACCTCCCACTCCCAGTCGAACCTCCCCCTTTATCCAATATCAGAAAAATATCCTCACAAACTGCCAGAAAAGAAATAAAGAATAAACTGCTATTCCCTTCAGCAGACAAAGCTGCAGGGAATCAAAGAAATTATTTTCTAAATTCAATTCCCTCCCTGCCTGCCTAACTTAAATCCTAAAGCCTCCAGCCTCCCTCCTCAATCTCGATCGAATCACACCAGCACCAGCAGCCAGCCCTCCTCCCTCAACCACATCCATACACCCGACTGCGATTTCTGGAAGGTGCCTCGGCTTTTTATGCCCTCCGAGACATCCAGAAGTGTCAGTCAAAAACCTGGCGATGCCATTGGTGGAATGGTTCAAACAATTTGCATGGTCCCATCCCATGCCCAGCCCAAATGGGCAGGTCTAAAAAAATAAAAAATAAAATAAAATAAAATCAATATGAAGTTTTATTGCCATAAAAAACCACTGCTGCTACTATTAAAATTCAGGCATTTAAAATAAATAAATTTCACATGTTTCTGTGGTGATTTGGTTTGTTTTTTGACCACGATTTTAAAAGAAAAATTGTGGTCACCATTTTGGATCCCCCCCGCATGGCATGGCGAGACGACGAGGATGACCCGCCCCCAGCATGGTGCAAGCAGCCCAGGACAAGAGAAGAGGGGGGAAAGGCCAGGGACCCCCCAGAAACCACCCCTCTGGTAGGTGGCAAAGCCTCAGGCAGGCATATTTTCACCTGCTTTTTTGGCCGGGAGTCTGGGTTTTTAAAAAAAACTTTTAAAAACTTTTTCTGTGCTTCACATTGCGTGATCGCCGCGATGCCACAAACGGAAACGAAAAACCCAACCAAATTTTTCTTTTTTCGGTTCAAGTTCGAGTTCTGACGGCTTAATTATCGTTACCGTTTCCGTTACGTAACGGAAACGATAACCGAAAACGGAAATGACAATTTCGCCGAGTCGTGCCCATGTCTAGTGTAGACTATTCATTCCTGTCACATAGTCACAAATCTATGACCCGCATGGAAATGTTGGATGCTCTGATCTTGTTAGTCTTTCATTCTTCCTTCAATAAAATAAAATAAAATTGTAATGTTGGAAAGAGGAATGAATTTATCTGCAGCATACATTCATGGCCTGGAGATATATGACCAACAGTCGAAAGGTAGAACAGCTTCTTGGATGAGACTAAGCATTGACTTGATCCTCATAAAATAAGTCCTCATAGCTGACAGTCTTAAATATATCATTTAGATTAATCGGTTGAAGTAATTAGCTTTCATATCGACCAGTGGCAAGTGTGCCCTCTTCAAGGTTACCTAGAGGAGTGGAAAATGCAAAGATAAACAGCAGTGTCCAAGCCTTGGTTGTATCTCTTCATGGTGTTGTGTGTGTTTATCTGTCCCTGACTTTCCTTCTTCTTATTGGTGTTATTTTGATTTTGATTATTGCTTTCATTGTGTCCAGGTTCTCTCACTTTGGTGATTCTAACAAATAACACAAATGTCTGAAGGTTCGCAAAACTTTCTTGAGGGCCTTTTGGGTTAAAATGGAGTACTGTATTCCTGTATAGAAAATATAGAGATTATTTTGCAGTCCCTAAGCAAGGACTGTAAAAGTGGGCAGTGGTTTCCTTCAGATAATGCTCATATTGAAATGTTTTGTGTAGAAAATCATACCACTATGGATGGTTTGTGGAAGGACCTTTTCTTCTTGGGCCTGGGCCCATGAGAAGGGGATGCAGGGGGTACATCGTACCTGGGCCCAGGCTCAGAAACAGGGCCCAAGACCCAAAGGAGGGCAGCTGGACATTTCCTGGGATCTCAGAAAATGTTTGCATATACAGTATTAAGACTAGAATTCAGAGTTTTGTGTAAGCCTGTAGGGAATCGTCCCCCAGTCCGTGGCTAGCAAGTAGAGACACCGCAAAAATGCACAGGCAGATCTGGATCATTATCAATGAGGAAAGGGATTTATTAAGTTATCAATAACTGAGAAATCTCTCTGGATCTCAATCCAGGGGAGAAATCCAAAGAACAAAAAGGTTACAATGATCTTTATAGACTTTTCAAAACTCTTTCTTCCCCCCTCCCTTCCAGAGTTCTGTCATAGACATCTGTTCCATACACCAAGCATAACATACACATCATTGACAGTTTGTTTCCTAATTTATTGGTCTCTTTGGCGTCAGTCCAATGCCTTACCTAAAGCCTAATTGCTTGCCTTGTTTTGAGGTCTGCTTACAAGCGGCTTGTGAAAACTTAGGGAGTGATTCTGCCTTCTTGACAGTCTTTAAATCACCAGTGCGAAGGACATTTTGGGGTGCACTCTTAAGGAGTGGGAAGGCACGGACTTTTTAGGGCAGCTGGTTACCTTCTTAATTTCAAAGGCACTTGTTTAATCTAACTGTCATGTATAACAAATGATTCTTTACTTAAAATAAAGCTTTAAAGTTAATTGGCATCCTTGTATTCTTCTACGCATGCGTCGGGTATTTCGCTGACTGAGCGGAAGCTCCCTCAGGCTGTAACCGGGAAGAATGCTCTTTTGAACCAAAGTTTACCTTTGAATATGCACAATAGAGAGTGCCTGTGAATACCCTTTGTTTCTAAGAGTCTACTTTGTAGACTCTTTATAAGGCTAATATTGTGCTTAGGATACATGACTTGTGAATATACATTTGGCTATAGGAATTGTTAATACAATGAGGATCGCTAAAGACTACAGGCACTTAGATCAATACCCTTCAAGCCTACATAGTTTTACTCGTATATCTCATAATTTGTAGAAATTATGATCCATATTTTCATGTAGTGTTGGGAAATATAGAGGGGCAATCAGGGGTGACTCCAGGGGAGCAAGGTATGAGAGATTTCATGCACCTTGTCTTTACAACAACAACAACAACAACAAAAGGCACTCGTGCCTGAGAAGGTGAAAAGGGAAGGAGACAGAAGCAGCTGACAGGAGGTTTAGGAAAGACCTGCCTGGGTCTTCTTCCTCTGCTCATGCTCTACAGGCCTCATTTTGTAAAGGATCCCTTCCCTGGCCTTCTTTCTTTTTTCTCAGGGCACTAGGCCAGGAATGGAGGGGGCAAATTTAACCTACCTTCCTTAGAGCTGCTATGTAATTAATACTTTCATCATGGCATCACTGCATCAGCGTGATTTAACCACTACTTATACTATGACACAATTCTTACTATAGACTCATTTTTGTCTTATTGTCTCTCCCCCCCTCCAGACACTTTCTTAAGAATATAAAAAAGTATAAATCACAAATCATCTCTCTAAAATGTATTCTCACAAATCAGGAGCCCAGAAAAGAAAAAGAAAAGAAAAGAAAAGAAAAAGAATGGGAAGAAAATGAAAAATGGAGTCAACAAACATGCTTTCAATTTGGATTAAGTGTGGCCTCAAAATCTTTTAATTGAACTCCCATTTATAAACTTGAGCTAAAATAAAACTTTTAGAAACCCTTAGAAGAGTACCACTCGCACTGAGATACATATCCTCCAGGGTCTTAATTAGCCCAGGGTTAAAGGGTAATACACCCTAAAGAGGGTTTCTTGAAAACTAATTGAAAAGTCAAAAAAATGTAAAATAACTGTTTTATATAACAGATTAAAAGAATGTAAAAGCAAGGAAAGGTATATTCAGCTTAATATCTGAGCAGACTATGAAAGCAATCAAAATGAACTTAGGCATTACCTCATGTCCACTTTGTTGCTCTAGAAACTGCACTGAGTTGTGGTACTTAAAATTATTCCCCCACAGCCGTCGCGCTTTAAGCAAAATAAAGTGTGACCTCCCCCCCCCCCCCAAGCGCGACTCAGTGCATCTTCCTTGTACCTGGCCTCAGGGTGGTGGAGTCCTTGTTGTGTTTCCATTAGAGTTTTTAAACCGGTACATGAGCCCATGGAGTAACATATTCTGCAACATAACTGTTTTTTCTGTCTTTTGCCACAGGAAAACAAAACCAAATGCACTTTGATGCGGCAACAGTCCATGAGGTCACAGAAGTTTCATAACAATAAAGTGTGTCCTTGAAGATGCACAAACAGCAACAAAACCACATGACCACAACAAGATATATTACACATTTTTTTTGTTGCGGTACAAAGTGGATGTGAGGTAACACCCTTACTGCAGAATGCTCGAATCTTGTAAAACAATGCAGTTTACTTGAGAGGCAAGCTACAAAATACTTTGCAGTCACAGTAGATTCCATACCCAATTCTTCCCATAATGAACAAACAATGTTTATTTTGAGATACGTACTTTTAAAAGAAATGCAGTATGAGATTCGAGAAAGGTTTCTCAGGATTGCAGATTGTACCAACAAACGGGAGAAAAATTACCCAGTTGATAATGGATACTGTTACATTGAAAGAACATGTTATTCTTCTCAGAGGTTGTACCACGCAATCCTATGATAATGGGGCAAACATGGCCGGAAAATACAAAAGCGCACAAGCAAAAATACTATGTAGAACAATGCTTAACACCATTTGGTTCACCTTGCAGTTGCCACACACTCAACTTACGCAGAAATGATGCTGCTGAATGCATACCTGAAGTGTGAACCTTTTCCAGAATAGTTCAAACAATGTACCACCTCTTCAGATCCATTCTTAAGTGGTGGAAATTACTACAAAAGCATATTGGTTGTTCTCTTCATGGCATGTCTAAAACAAGATGGTCAGATTGTGATGATTGTATAAAACCTTTTGTGGCTTACATGCCTGGCATTAAATTAGTACTGGGGAACCTTCTAGAACTAGATTTGATGGCCCAGACAAGAAATGAGTCCATGGGGTTTTATTTTATGTGACATCTTTTGCCTTTTGTTAATGACAGCCCTGTGGTACAAAATATTAGCTGGCATAGATAGTTACGACAAGGTCATTCAAGCTGGAGATGACACACTGGATGTTGAGGCAGTCCACAGTAGAAACTCTCCACACAGAGCTGACAACTGGAAACACATGTGGAATGAAGCCAAATTGGTTGCATCAAACCTAAAGATAGAAATAAAACTTTTCCAAAGATGTGATGGAGTTCGGCACAAGAAGGTTAAGGCTACATGACAACTTGGAATAAGCAAATGACACAGATGATACTCCAAAAGAGGCCTCCTTCAGAAAGTGTGTGTTTTACATTTTGGTAGACAATATTATAGCAAGATTATCTGTCTGCTTCAATGCTTTTAGGCAGTTGGTAGAAAAAGGTAGTTTCTTGTGAAACTTTCTCACCATAACCAAAGGTGACATTTTATCAGAGCAATATCACATAGGGGATACAGTCACCCCCCCGCCATTTCGCGGTTCAGGTACTGTGGTCCCACTATATCAAAGGATTGCAGTACCTGCGCCTTGGGGCCGCCCCACCCCTCCGAGAAGCCTCGGAGCTGTGCGGGGGGGGGGCGATCACATTGCCCCGGGCCACCCCCCGGGCCCCTCCGAGAAGCCTCAGAGCTGCACGGGGGGCGGGCGGGGGGGAATCACATCACCCCATGCCGCCCCCAGCTCCTCCGAGAAGCCTCGGAGCCACATGGGCAGCGGCAGGGAGCGATCGCATCACCCCGTGCTGCCCCCGGGCTCCTCCGAGAAGCCTCGGAGCCGCGTGGGGGGCGATGGGGAGCAATCGCATCACCCCGCACTGCCCCCCAGGCCCCACCCGACCCGCTTCTGCATATCGCGGATTTTCAAGCATCGCGGGTCGGGTGGGTCCCTAACCCCCGCAATAGGTATGTGGGGGTTACTGTACATTCTGAGGGAGTATAAAAGCATTAGGCCTTAAATGCAGAACATGGAGGAATGAGGAGGCCCGAAAGAAACTTTGCACACACTGATAAAATTCCTCTCTGAAGCCCTGTCCCGGGCTGGTGGATCAAGATCACAGTGTAAACAGAATCAGAAATGCATTTGTAGTGATTTAGAATTTATTATAAATAGTGCTAGTATAAGGGTGCAGCAGGTGATGGTGAGAAACAATTCTAGCATGTTTCATCACATTAGAGGACCACCTGTCATCTGGCAGATCAGATTGTCTTGGATATACTAGCTGCCTGAGCATTAGAATGACCTGAACAAAGTGCCACTGGCCTTTTATACTTGAAATGCCATGCCTTGCAGAATCCCGACAGAAGCTGGGAGCAGTGGAAAGTCGGAGGAGCCCTGTCTTGGAGGTACTGCTTGGAAAAATAAACTTAACCTGCTTCCCTCCCCCCCACTGTTGTTGTTCAGTCGTTCAGTCGTGTCCGACTCTTCGTGACCCCATGGACCAGAGCTCGCCAGGCCTTCCTATCCTCCACTGCCTCCCGGAGTTTTGTCAAATTCATTTTGTTTGCATCGATGACACTGTCCAACCATCTCATTCTCTGTCGTCCTCTTTTCCTTTTGCCTTCGATTTTTCCCAGCATCAGGGCCTTTACCAGGGAGTCCTCTCTTCTCATGAGGTGGCCAAAGTACTGGAGCCTCAGCTTCAAAATCTGTCCTTCCAGTGAACATTCGGGGTTGATTTCTTTCAGAATGGATAGGTTTGATCTCCTTGCAGTCCAGGGGACTCTCAAGACTCTCCTCCAGCACCACAGCTCAAAAGCATCAATTCTGCAGCAATCAGCCTTCTTTATGGTCCAGCTCTCACTTCCATACATCACTACTGGAAAAACCATAGCTTTAACCATCCTGACCTTAGTTGTCAAAGTGATGTCTCTGCTCTTTAGGATGCTATCTAGGTTTGCCATTGCTTTCCTCCCAAGAAGCAGGCACTAAGGATCGCCAAGCCTTAGCAGGGAGAAAGGAGGACTGCTGGCAGGCTGGCGCATGGCTTCCTCCTCCTGCTCCCCCTCCAGGCGCCCCCAGATTGCTGCACCCCCGAGGACAAATGCACTCTCCCGCCCCTCCTTAGTTATGCCAGTGCCTACACCAGCATAGCTTCAAAGCTCTGTGCGATCTCTGGGTTCGAATGTGGCAAGACTCAGAATTACTTGCTCCTGAGAACTGCAGGAAATAATTACTTTCTTTCTCCTGCCTGCAAGCCTCCCGGGGACATTTCATGTTGTACAACCGTTCTCGGTATCTTTGGAGACAAGGACAGCAAATAAATGAAAATGATAAAATGAACCAATAATAAATCTCTTCGGACACATCGTGGGAATAAAAATGCTGGACAAGCCGGGCCTTTGGTTTGAAGCAGGGCAGCACTTCCTGTGTTCTTCTGTCGGTCACCTCTGAGTCACAGCCAACAGTACACATCCTCCCAAAATCATTTGATTAAAGGGTTTAATATATGCCCCAAATGAGTTCACACCCAAATAGGTAATTAATATATAGGACACACTTCAGTTGTCATTCAGTCTAATAAACATGTTTTCCTTTAGGAGCAGGGCACAAGAAATCAAAAGCATGGACAAGGTCATTAGCTGAAAGCCACTTCATCCTTTCAAAGGTTAATTTATGTACAGTACCTAGTTCCGAATAAGAATTATTTTGTTCCCATCTTGCTTGTTTCAATATGATTTAATTTTGAAGCTAGTTAGGAGTGAAGTCCAAATCATATACTGTATAGTTTGGTCTCCCATTCAATTATTGTCAAACAACACAAACAACAGTTTGGTATTCAGAATCCCAAAACACTAGTTTACCTTTTCCACATATCGAACCATACACAACCTCATTGTTTGATTAAAGGTCAATGATTTAGGTACCATTATATCCAAGAAAGTGGCCATTCTTAGCATAAATAGTGCAAGCAAAAGGTGAACCACATTAATTTTGCAGAGTTTTGCTCTTTGTACATTGACCTGATATTATTAAGGGCTTCTTCTTTACTTCTGAGTCTGATTTTCTTCAGGCCTTCGGTCTCAACAGAAGCATGAACATTTCTACTCACAGACATTCAATTTGTTAATGTTTCTTCAACTGGTCAGGTCATAACAGGTCCGCAATGATGGTGTGCAACAAAAATGCCTGGAGTTTTCCAGTGTACACAGAAAAATGCATGCCTTTGAAATAATGGTAATGATCATCCAAGTATGAATTTTGACCCAGTAAGCTTTTGTTTTGTACCAAGTCCACTAAGCATGATAGTAAGTTCCTTCTTGAGTTTTACATTTCCAACACTTATTTGACATAATTTTAATGGCCAGAATCCATTCTGGGAGTTTCACTCCTTAGTTACAGACACTTAAAAGTGGATCACCTGGAGAAAGGCCTAGCTGGAATTCTCCATGCCCTAGCTTCCTAATCAAAAAGGAAACTGCCTTTAAGGCACAAGATTCTTCATAATTCAAAAAAGGAACTTTTCTAGGCTCTGACTACAGGGTGTGCGTTTTTTAATCTACTGTGATGGGGCAGATTGGAATCTGAAGGCCAAAATTCTGGAAGAAAATCGCACCCACTTTTAAATATAGCAAGAGGAGAGAGACAGAAAGGCTGCTTTTACGTGACCCCTAAACTCCGAGGCATAGGGCTCCCAGATCCGGAACTTAAAATTGTTTTCCCACCAGCTCTGGACTTTTAAAAAAATTAAGTACAACCACACCCACCTAAGCGCGCCCCAGTGCACTTTCCAAGTATCTGGTCTCCAGAGGTAAAAAAAATCTTCCGATGCGGATTGTAAAGCTGTGAATGCCGGGCTCCCCTCGCCTTCTGTTTGTTTTTTTGTCCCCGCCGCCCCTTTAAGAGACAGTAATCCCTACGGGGCTGCTCAGGGCTACTCCGATGGCAGACGGAGGTGAGCCCTGCCTTTTTTCTCCCCTTTTTTCTCCCTCCTCTCACGCAGACAGGAACAATGGAGTGTGGAGGGGTGGGAACACAGGAAGAGGGATAAACCCCCACAATCTCTGATCCAAATTTAAGTTGCCAGCACATTTTAGATGTCATGGAAAAGCGCCTAAATATAAGCTTGTTTAAAGGTAAAGTTAAGGTTCCCCACCACACATGTGTGCTAGTCATGTCCGACTCTAGGAGCAGCGCTCATCTCCATTTCTAAGTCAAAGAGTCAGTGTTATGCAAGTCCGCGGCCATGTGGCCAGCATGCTGAACACATTTTTGTGCATGGAACACTGTTTACCTTCCTGCTTTTTATGTCAGTACCTATTTATCTACTTTCATTTTTACATGCTTTTGAACTGCTAGGTTGGCAGGAGCTGGGGTGAACGGGAGCTCACTCCACTGTGTGGCACCTGGGATTCGAACCACCAAGCTGCTGTCTTTATAGCCAACAGTTTCAGTGCTCTAGCCCGCTGAGCCCCCACATCCCTCTTGTATCCAGCTTGCCAGTTGGATTGTACTGCATTGTGTGAATTTATTTCTGTGCCCTTTGTGGCCAGTCCCATGCTTCTAAGCAAATGAACATTCAGTAGAGAACTTTGCTTTGGATAAATTTGTTGCTGTTCTTAAAAACGCTATTTAATGGCCAGGGTGATGTAGTTAATTCAAAGGGCTGTTGAAAAGCAACATTGCCACCTCTTAGATTCTTTTTACATTCCTTATAAATCCCAACAGGATTCATGTGCCTAAGTGCCGCTTCTGTTCTTGTCTCTTTTGATCACCACAGATAGCACAGAAATTTATTTGGGATATTTGAGTCTTCTTTTTTGTTTATGTTTCCCTGTGCTAAATGTCAGAAGGCAAGAATCTAATGATGAAGCCTTTGGAGATAGTTTACTCTTTATCAGATTAGAAAAATATACCTATAAAATGAATATGTCGTACATATATTCTAGGTCAGTGGTGGCGAACCTTCAGCACTCCAGATGTATTGGACCACAATTTCCACAGTCCTTTGTCATTGGCCATCTAGGTTCGGAATTCTGGGAGTTGTCTGGAGTGACAAAGTTTCGCCACCACTGCTCTACGTCATGTCATGTCCAGAGTTGAGATAGGTGAGCGCTGTATCCTTGCAGCCCACAATATTTATTCACATATTCGTTACTGATTAATATATTTCTCTCTCATACATTATTAACCTTACAAGGGCCTGCTGCTGCTGCTGACAACAACGACAACGACAACGACAACGACAACGACAACGACAATGATGATGTTTACGATGATTCTAGGATCCCTGATCCCAGGTGTGTATTTACTATCAGGGCCATGACTCAGGTTTTATTCTCAGGTCCTGCTGCATTATGTGCTTTTGTATGTTTCTCCACCTAGAGCAATGCAGGAGTCACAAACAATAAAAAGTCATAAAATGGTAAAAAAACCCCCACACACCATGATCGCATAAAAAGATATTTGTAATGGGAGTTTGAAAAAAACATTAAAAACATCAAAATACATTTCCCCCCAGAACACAATTCTAATTTAGTATGTAACATGATAGTTGTCTGTTAAGATTTCTCAGTCATCCAGCTGAAATTATCTAGAAGTTGAGTAATGGTAAGTGGACTTTTTTTCCTTGAGAGATAGAAACGTTTCGCTGCTCATCCAAACAGCTTCATCAGTCTGAATACAGCTAGTGCAACTCCTTCATCTTATAGTCAGCTTTGACCTCTTGTCACCCTGGTCTGAAATAGGCTCATAAGATGAACAGTGGCCTGAATAGGCTTGTTAGATAGACAATAGTATCCATAGCCTTAAGGTGAACAATGGCCTAAGGTGCTGAAACCTATAAAGCAGGGGTCCTCAACCTAAGGCCCCGGGGCCGGATGCAGCCCCTCAAGGTCCTGAATCCGGCCCCCAGACCAATTGCAACTCCCCCCACCTACCCCCTGCTTTGCGAGCAAGCCAGCCTCCACAGCTGCATCTATTGCTGAGGCAGTTCAAAGCAGTGGGCTATGTCGTTCCTCCCACTCCCCCTAACTACCGCCCACATGATCAGCATGCTGGCTAGTGGGGCATTAAGAGTGGGAGGTCTACTGCAAGGTCCCCTCCACACTTCCCACCCACCACCCAGATGGTCAGGGCGCCGGGTGCATCCGAGTGGGGCAATTTAAAATAGGAAGGCTGTGGCAAGGTCTCCTACTCCCTCCATGGCCCTGAGGCCCCACCACTGCTCCTCCTCCACCCTGCCCACCTGCTTGTGATCCGGCCCCCAGTGGTGTCTGGGGCGTGGTGGACTGGCCCACTGTTCGAAAACTTTGAGGACCCCTGCTATAAAGAATGGATCATTAGCTATGGTCTTGGTGGTGAAGGCTTTTTGATTTGTCTGGTTACTGTTGAAAGCACAGCCTGATAAGTAGCAGATAGACACACACACACCCCGACTCGTTTCAAAGCCAACCTGCACACATAAGATCCTAACAGTTGTGTTCTTTCTCCTTAACTCAGCTCATCTTCCCAGCTGGAGAACCAGTCAAGTACGGCACTTTCCGGAGATGTCAGCTTTTGCCCTCAGGCCTGCCAATTCTGGGATTGTTGTAATGGGGCTAAAATTGTGGGAGTGTGGGGCTGGGGCAGTTCCTTCCCCACCAATTATGGGGCATTAGCTGAGCTTGTTCCAGCATCTCCCCCTAGTTTTTTTTTTTACAAGAGATGGCTCATGCACGCTGTTTCCAGATATTTGGAAAGAAAGCAATCTGTGGCAATGAAACAATTTCTACGCGTGCAATTCCCAGATGTTTGTGCCAACTCCATTCCAGGGTCTGTTTGCCAGTGGAGTGGCTATTAAGTGGTTCCTTTCTCTCCAGTCTCCCATCATCACGTAGGTGTTCTCTTTGCTTCTCTTGTCTTTTTTAAAAATCCCACTGCAATCTTCTGCTTTCTGTCATTTAGCTCAAGAGCCTTGGTTTCTCACACCCAGTTCATCAGAAGAAATGAGAACAGCCTGGTTTCTTCCTTATTTATTCATCAGGAGGATGGGAGGATTGGAGAAAACCCTTTATTACTTGCACTTCTTTAACCCAAATATTTACTCGGGCTGCATATTTAATAGAAATGGCTACAAAGAAGGGTTGTCACACATGCATTTTCAATAACAGCAAAGAGGCTATTGCGTGTGGGACTTAGCTGCTTGTTTGTTTTTGAACTACAGTGGCCAGAAGCCCCTAGCCAGCATGATCAGTGGCCAGAAGGGCTGGGCCATTTTGGGAACTGTTTTCCAAAAAAAAAAAGGGAAAAAGAGTACCATTTCCAAGCTGTGACCTCACAGACATATACCCACAGTAGCTGCTTCTCCATGGTGCAACTTCCAGCACATAGGACTCCTCACAGACAGAATTTAGAGCAGTGTTGGCGAACCTATGGCACATGGGTGCCAAAGACAGCACTCAGAGCCCTTTCTGTGGGGGCCCTGACATTGCCCCTTCACAGCCACCTGTATTCAGGTTAAATGGCTGTATTGGCACTTGGAGAAAAATTGAGTGGGGTTTGAATCGCAGTTTGGACACTCGTACTCTAAAAGGTTCGCCATCACTGATCTAGACCCATGTTGCCGCTTCACTGCAACATTCCATGCACGATTCCTACCTGTTCAACAGCCCCCTCCGCCTGTGGCCTGGAAAAGCTCTTTTGGGGGACTGGTAGGTGCGTAAGACACCAGACAGCATTCCACAAATCCACCTTTCTTGGGTAAAGTGACATTACAAGGTTCATCCCATCCCACCATGTTTTTTTTAAAAAAACATCATTTTTCTTGTTCTTACTTTGGTTTCCCCCTGGAATGTGGTTGCATAATTGATTTACCAGGTCATCAGCACCTTATTCTGTGAGATTTCAGGCCCTAAACCAGAGATTGGGGACCAGCCACTGTGAAGTATCTCCTCTTCTTTAGGCACAAAGTGGGGAAGGCACAAGAAGAAAATTGGGGATGGGGTTTAAGTGGATAATGAAAGTGCCCGTGCCTAATAAAACCTCATAAATAGACATGGGCACGACCAGACAAAATGACGTTTCGAGTTTTCGTTTGTCAGAACGGGTCCATTTCGGGTTGTTTCCGTTTGTCACGAAATTTTTCAAAAATTTGTCATTTCCGTTTGTCGTTTGTTGTTTCCACCGCGATTTAGCGATTTGACTTCCCAGAGCATAAGGGTGTCCCGCAATCAGGACTGGCGCTAGGTGTTTTTGTGCCCTAGGCGGCAGGCGGGGCGGGGGGGCAGGCGAGTGGGTGGGCAGCGGACGGGCGAGTGGGCAGTTAGGATATCACTTAGGGCCTTTTTACACGACCCCTAAGATCCGCTGGTCCCTTAAATTCGGACCAGAGATCTTGAGGTTCGTTGCTGTTCCTCCCTCCCCACCCGCTGGGCACTTCTTTGTTCTGTCTGTGTGAGGGGGGGAAGGGAAAAAAAGCCTTAGACAGAGACAAAAGAATAAAAGGCTTACCTCCGGTTGCTCCGACCTCCGTTTACTTCCTGGTTCCTCTTTAGGGGCGGAGGCAAAAGAAAAACAACAGAAAGAAGCGAGGAGAGCTCAGGCAATCTCCGCATCAAATATTTTCACTATAAAAGAGCAGGTACAAGAAAACTGCTGTTTGGTCGCGCTAAGTGGGCGGGGTCGCACTTAATTGTCTGCAAACTCCGGAGCTGGTGGGTAAACATTTTTATCGTCCGGAGCTTGCAGCCATTTGCGGCGGAGCTTAGGGGTCATGTATAAACGCCCCTAGTTAGGATAGAGATTCTGTTCTTGGCTTGCACCCCAAATGTGTGTGTGTGCAAGCAAATTGAAGTTGGGAAAATAGAAAATAAATGGTAGTATATAATATATTTTTAAAATAAATCCACACCTCCCACTCCCAGTCGAACCTCCCCCTTTATCCAATATCAGAAAAAAATCCTCACAAACTGCCAGAGAAGAAATAAAGAATAAACTGCTATTCCCTTCAGCAGACAAAGCTGCAGGGAATCAAAGAAATTATTTTCTAAATTCAATTCCCTCCCTGCCTGCCTAACTTAAATCCTAAAGCCTCCAGCCTCCCTCCTCAATCTCGATCGGATCACACCAGCACCAGCAGCCAGCCCTCCTCCCTCAACCACATCCATACAGCCGACTGCGATTTCTGGAAGGTGCCTCGGCTTTTTATGCCCTCCGAGACATCCAGAAGTGTCAGTCAAAAACCTGGCGATGCCATTGGTGGAATGGTTCAAACAATTTGCATGGTCCCATCCCATGCCCAGCCCAAATGGGCAGGTCTAAAAAAATAAAAAATAAAATAAAAAAAATAAAATCAATACGACATTTTATTGCTATTAAAAACCCCACTGCTGCTACTATTAAAATTCAGGCATTTAAAATAAATAAATTTCACATGTTTCTGTGGTGATTTGGTGTGTTTTTTGACCACTATTTCAAAAGAAAAATTGCGGTCGCCATTTTGGATCCCCCCCCCACTGCATGGCATGGCAAGACAACAAGGATGACCCGCCCCCAGCCTGGTGCAAGCAGCCCAGGACAGGAGAAGAGGGGGGAAAGGCCAGGGACCCCCCAGAAACCACCCCTCTGGTAGGTGGCAAAGCCTCAGGCAGGCATATTTTCACCTGCTTTTTTGGCCGGGAGTCTGGGTTTTTAAAAAAAACTTTTAAAACTTTTTCTGTGCTTCACATTGCGCGATCGCCGCGATGCCACAAACGGAAACGAAAAACCCGACCAAATTTTTCTTTTTTCGGTTTGAGTTCGAGTTCTGACGGCTTAATTATCGTTACCGTTTCCGTTACGTAACGGAAACGATAACCGAAAACGGAAACAACAATTTTGCTGAGTTGTGCCCATGTCTACTCATAAAATAAGACTGAAACCGACAGGTTGATTTAAGGTACAATCAGATGGGGATTTCCCCCACAGATTGGCCGACTTTGGGGACAGGTTGGTTTGCTCCTTTATCTGGTGACCATATACATCTTTTGGTGGTGGTGGTGGTGGTGGTGGTGGTGGTGGTGGTGTACTTGTGAGGCATTCCTGTTTTGCTTTGCTTTGCTTTGTACACGTAGGATTGCTCCTTTAGTTCACTTCCAGCATGTACAATCACTGGAATCAAACCAAAGTGGATGGCTTAAGTTGTCCTTTGGCTGAAGCCACTTCACCATCTTAGGAAACTGAAAATATCCACCTAACCCGACCTGGAGTGGGAAAGAGAGAAAGCAAAGGTTCGTTTATTTTTTATTTAAAGCTCTTCTGAGGCAGCACTGATGTGACACATAACTTAGGAGGGAAACAACAGCAACCTGAGCAAAGATGCTCATGATCAGATTTTCTAGAGATTATTAATTCACAGAGTTACCACCAAAGGTATCAAACAACCAGACAGCACATAACAACAACACAAACTCAGATCTCCTCATTGGAAAATAAAACTTTGTTGTCACATGTGTGTTGGCTTGAGATATAACCCTCACACACACACACACACACACACTTAAGAGAAACACAAAAAAGGGTTGGGATGCAGGCCATTTAAATGCAGTAATAGCAAGGATCAGAAGGATCACTCTGGTATTTCCAAGTGAAATCATTTCCCATAACTTTATTTTGATCTCTGCTCTTGAACAATAGAGCAACTATTTATTTATTTATTTATTTATTTATTTATTTATTTGCTTCCTTTCTTCCTGTGGGGCATCCAACGCAGCTCACAAGAACTAAACTCATGTAAAAATAACAGGTTACAAATTCCACACAAACTATATATTTTAAAAGGAATTAGACACTGGTGAAGGTTAAAAACAATTTTAAAACATTTTAAAATTTCCTAAAGAGTGTTTTCTAGATGTCCACTTAGTGCTTAAAAGCCCACCTGAAAATGAAAGTCTTCGGCTAAAGACAGAAGGATACGATATTAAGCTGATTGTCCTATACAAATAATAAAAACCCTGTGGTCCAGTTCTAAGCACAGTTCATGTTTTCTGTCTGTATGTTATTTGTCCTTTTCTTTTCCATGGGCAAGAACTCAGCTAGGCACCACCTGCTTTTCCCACAGAGATACTCACAAAGCAACCAACAACACAACATCAAGAACAAGGGTGAAATTTCCGTCCATCCCAGTGGCACAGTAGCACAGTCATCCTCCTGGCCCACATACCCTTACAGAAGAAAAAAAAGGCCCCCAAACCCCACCAAAATATACACCTTGAACAGAATAAATTTACCAAATAAGATTTTTTTAAAATCCATTCAAATACGGAAAGCACAGACTAGGGGGTGGGGAGACCACAATCAACACACACACACACACACACACACACACACACACACACACACACACACACACACACACACACACACACACACACACACACACACACACACTTAAGAGAAACACAAAAAAGGGTTGGGATGCAGTCCAATGCCTAAGCAAAAATTGACCACCACCCCAAAACTAAGGGCCTTTTTACACGACCCCTAAGATCTGCTGGCCCCTTAAATTCGGACCAGAGATCTTAGGGGTTTGTCGCTCTTCTGTGTCTCCACCCCTCCCTACTTCCTGGCTGCTGGCTGCGTGAGGGGAGGGAGGAAAAAAAGGGACAAAAGAATAAAACCTTACCTCCTGGTGTTGGTGGACGCTGCCGGGGGAGCCCCGGTTACTTCCTGGTTCCTCTTAAAGGGGCGGGAGGCAAAAAACAAAAACAAAAAGAAGCGAGGAGAGCCCGGCACATCCGCATCAAATATTTTTCACCTCCAGAGAGAAGGTACAAGAAAAGTGCGCTGGGTCGCGCTAAAGTGGGCGGGGTCGCACTTAATTGTCTGCAAACTCCGGAGCTGGTGGGGAAACATTTTAAATCTCCGGAGCTTGCAGCCATTTGCGGCGGAGCTTAGGGGTCGTGTATAAAAGCCCTAAGCCTCTGCCTCATAATTAAAAATGGTGGAATATGACATTTCTGTCCTCAAGATCATTTGATGCCTTTTCTTCTTTTATTTGAGCCCAGCATGGTAGAAGCAGGCAGGCTGGGCAAACAGTGCCAAAAGTAATCTAAGAAAGGAAAGCACCAGTCCCACCAAGATGGGGGTGGGGTGGGGTGTCCAAAAAATAATCCCAAAGCCGTGCACTGGCACAGGCAGGCTGGGAAGAATGAAAATAAATGGGTGGGGAACCCCCAAAAAAAGTCAAGATCCAAGGATCCAAGATGGAGACAGGCCAAAGTGGCAATCCAGCATGGAAGGCACATGGACCTCTGCATACAGCAATCCAATCTACAAATAATGACTGACATGAAAAGAGTGTTCCTCAAACATTTCTAGGCCTTCTAGTTCCCTCCCTTTAGATTCGCTGGAGACAGTCCTGACGCCAGTGCTATTGGATGAAAAATTTCTCAGGTGATTTGACAGACAAAGGGTGCATGAAAGAGGGGAATATGAAAAAAAAACACCCATAAAACTTCAGCCTATCCCACTTGTGCAGCCAGGAATCATTGATCTTTAAGTGGTTCTTTTTTTAGCAGTCAATGTGATAGTAGTGATTTTTAATATAGTCTATAAGCTGTCATTGTAGATAAAATGGCAGTACTCTGGTTCTATTTCTAATCCAGTCCTGTGTCTTTTAATTCACCCCTCTCCCTTTCACAAACTGTAAGCACAAAGCACCACACTATTTCCCAAGCCTGCCCTGTGAGATAAACAGGATACAGGCAACGAACAAACACTATCTGTGGGAAGGGTAGACGAACAATGAGCCCCCTACCCAAGATAGCTGAGTTTCCGTTTATCGGAACGGCCATATTCAGCTGTCAAAAAGCGACTACATTCAGCTGTCAAACGCTTTCCAGGAAAGAGTGGAGAGTTCCGAGAACTCTATGACAGGGGGCATTACAATGCAAAATTGATAGTATTCTGTGTGTGTAACAATGTGATGACTATGTGTCTTTTTGGAGTTTCTCTGTTCTTTATGGGCGTCTTACAGCGCCCAGATGTATCCTGTTTTTTTTTGCTGATAAAGAAGGGGTGTTGGCGAATGTATCCTATAAAGATTGTAGGAGTTTTCATGCTCTTGGCCCCCCAGTTTCCCGAATGAATTCGGCTGGGCGCCCTGCTATAGCAGAATTAAAAGTCTTTTCTCCGTATCTTTGATCCTTGGCGTGTTATTCCAGCCCTCAGCTCAGGTAATAGCGGCAAGGTGATCCAGGGTGAAGCTTTCATCTGGAGGGGGCACCCGGATTGCCCTTCCCTTTTTGAGTGAGGGGCCAAGCCAAGCGTGCCGAACAGCCAGCATTGGACAAAGCGCTCCAGTGCACACCTTTCCAGTTTGAAAAGGGGAATTTTTCGTCCAACGTGGTGGTGGAGACGGCTTTCATTCGGGGAGAAAAACTCTGGCCAGACGGGGAGAAGTCTCTTGGGAGATTGGTAAGATATGGGACCGGTCCGGTGTGGGAACAGTAATTGTTTCTAGTTTAAGGGGGTGACCCCCTTGTATTGAAGAGTAATAAAGTAATGGTCCTGGGTTTTTGGGAAAAAGACGAGTTATGCTCTGACATGTAATGGGAAATAAGTGAATATTGTTTGGTGTGGGCAGCGGGAAGGCGCTCTCGGCTGTCAAATTAGACTAGCGGAAAAAAGGTTTTTAATAGGTAGTGGGCTCCAGACTAGGTGGGGAGGCGGGTTTTGAAATGTGGGTGATTTGAGTGGCCACTGACCCAGTGAATGTGTGAGTGTATGGAAGACTGGGGTTTAGAATTCCCCTTAGTCGAGCAAGTGTGGGCTTACGCATTTCCTGTCATGAGCGATCGTTCAGGTCGTAGCCAGTATTGAGTGGTGTGTGTGTGAAAATTGTGTGTAAAGTTCAGGAGCGGGTCTAGTGGCATTGTGTGGGAGAAATATAGGAAAATAGCTTAAATAAATAATCAAAAATCATGTGGCAAAACACCAGTAAACCCTCAACTCCATTAGAATGTTTCCTCCTGAATTGGGCAGCAGCCATCAAAAATTACGATTTTGGAATCAAGATGAAGAGGGAAAGGATGGAGACTTTATGCCAAATTGAATGGCCCATCATACAAGTAGATTGGCCACCTCAAGGGACTTTTAATGAAAGCATCATCAGGCAACTGTGGTTAAAAATTCTTAAGAACTGCCCCAAACACATTCCCTATATTGAAGTTTGGGAATGAAATGCGAAGAAAAATCCTTCATGGATTCAATTTTGTAGAGAGTTGCCACCCCAAGCTAAGCTATTGGCTTTGAAGAAAAAGGAGGCAGCTTTAGAAAGCCGCCTTGAAGATTATGATGTCTTTACCCCACCACCTCCTTATGCCACAGCCATCCCTCCAGAGATTCCGGTGGTTCCCCTCCCCTTTGGAGCACCATTTCCTCCAGGTCCAGCACCCGTTTCCCCTCCTAAAGATGGTAATCTTCCCACACCAAAAGATCTCCCACAGTCAGGACCTTCTGGCAAGCTTCCAAAGGATGAGCCTGAAGCAGGGAAAGGAACCCCTAAAATAGATGAAAAAGATGAGGAAGATGATGAGGAGACATGAGGAATTTCTTGAGAATAAGAAGATTGAGGAACAGGCAAAAGTCATGCCTCTAAGGCGAGTGTATGATCCCTTGCCCCAAAAATCAGCAGGGTCATAAGAACATAAGAACATAAGAAGAGCCATGCTGGATCAGGCTAAAGGCCCATCTAGTCCAGCTTCCTGTATCTCACAGCGGCCCCACCAGATGCGTTTGGGAGCGCATGAGACTAGATATCTGTCTCCTGATACCACTCCCCTGCATCTGGCCCTTGAAGTACCCTGGTTTAAAGCCTAGAGATTACACATCTCCATCATGGTTTGTAACCCGTGATGGACTTTTCCTCTAGGAATCTGTCCAATCCCCTTTTGAAGGCATCCAGGCCAGATGCCATCACCACACCCTGTGGCAGGGAGTTCCATAGACTTACAACGCGCTGGGTGAAAAAATATTTTCTTTTGTCAGTTCTTACTCTCCCAGCACTCAATTTGAGTGTATGTCCCCTAGTTCTGGTATTTTGAGAGAGGGAGAAGAGCTTCCCTCTATCCACTTTACTCATACCCTGCATTATTTTGTATGTCTCAATCATATCCCCCCTCAAGCACCTTTTTTCCAGACTAAAGAGGCCCAATTGTTTTAGCCTTTCTTCATAAGGGAGGTGCCCCAGCCCAGTAATCATTTTAGTCGCTCTCTTCTGCACCTTTTCTTCTAGCATATATTCGATGCAGTATGTTTCGTTTATATCAGGTGACATTATAAACTGGAAAAACACTCTGCCAAGTTTAGAAGATGGCCCTGATAAGAATTTTGAAACTATGTCTAGTATTTTAATGTGTACATGTCTACTTATGAAGATGTGCAGTATTTAGTGAGAGGTTTTATTCAATTCAGAGGAAATCCGGAAGATTTTCGAGGAGGTTAGGAGATCTAGCATAGCTTTAGGGGATAATGTCTGTTGTGTGGAACCCGAGGAGATTGGCAGAGACAGATAGTTAAAAGCAGGGTTAATGATCTTATAGAATCAACACAGAAAGGACCTGGAAGTTTTATTAAGTAATATATGCCTTCTTATAAGAAGCAATGAAATTTAAGAACAGCCTGTGCCTTGTCCAGATGACATCTAAGTAAAGGCACATGACATGAGGAAAAGACAAAAAAAATTCTAACTGCCCACCTATGCAGATGCTTTTTTCCCCACCAAAAAGAAGATGGGAAATTTGTAACAACAAGGCATGTGATAATGTTTTTTGAATTTTTAGAGAGCTTGGGCACAAAGCTTATATTTAAACACATCAACCAGAGAAATGGGTGCATAGTGAAGGAAAATAAACTGACCCCAAAAGCCGCAAGCCAGTCTTTGAATCTGGCTTGTGCTAACAACTTGTGCCATGAGGACTTTTCCCCAAACAAACATTGAAGAAATCTAGGGACAACAGAATTAAAGCCTCTCTGAATACTTGCTAAATAAACGAAGACCCATGGGTAGAAGGCCTTCCCCTCTCCAGCCAAAAATTAACACAATTTTTCAGTGCCTCCTTAAAAGCAGAGATGGGACGCCAAGCCGTCGCTTAAGGCCTTTTGTGGCCAAAGAGAAAGAGAGACGGCCACAAGAGAGAGAGGAAGGGGAGCCAGATTGTTTAAAGGAATCAGTAAATTTGCCCCTAAGCGGATCATTTTTTTTGCCCTCAGGATCAAACACAATTCTTATGTATTTATGCTAAAGAATAAGAACAAACATTATATTGCCAAAAGTTTCCCTTTTTGGCTTCAGAAAATGAAGAGTGGAAGAAAAAGACATTTTTAGGATGAACCAGCAGCCCCCCTTCCATTCAAAAGTTGTTCCTTTCAAATACCTTTTGTTTTTGAAGCAACGCACCCAAAAGGTTCAGCTTGAATATTCTGTGAAGGGACAGTATGATACTTAAACATGTTAAAGCAAAAGCCTTACATTCAAAGCTGGCCTAACAATGGAACTTAGAGAAGCCTTGCTCAGGCATCTACTCGTGATTTAGCACAATACACACATTCCTTAATTAGGCAGCTAATCCAAGTCAAAAGATCTGGGACTCTTTCAAGCTAATTCACCACAGGAGAACAAAGGAATTATCTTTTTGCCCTAGGCGGTAAAAGGCTCGCCTAGCCATTAAAATGTGAATAGCACGTTGTTGCAGCTTTTAACCCACATCTGGCCTCAGGAGCTCCCCTGAGGAAAAAGAGGCTTTTTAAAATGGACTTAACCAATTTTTTCTTTTCTTCTTTCTGCCCACGGAACTCCATGGCAGGGGTGAATTTTTTTGTCTTTCAAGAACAATTCTGTAGTGAACCTTCTTACTTTGTTACGAAAATGCAAACTGCAGACTGGAAGTCCAGACGCACCAGTGACACATTGTTTCAAGCTGAACTTGTTAAGAACTAATGAAGGGATGACGTTTTGCCATGGTTTAAAGTTCAACATGATGGGCAGTAACCATTTCGAGACTTTCAGGTAGACTGTGCTACATCGCCCATTGAGATCCCCACACAGCGTGCAGATTCCAGAATTATTACGCATAGAGAACAAGGAAAATGGCCTCTGTAACTCATAATCTGCAGGTTGCTCGGCCATTTTTGTTTGTGTTTGTTTGTGTGTGTGTGTGTGTCTGTCTGTCTCTTTTTACACAGGTGGACCCTGGAGGAAACACTTCCCGTCCTGAGGAAGGAGCCCATCCATTCATTGTTTCCAGGTTGAGGAGTCAATTTGGGTTGGAAGGCTGACAGCGCTGTTCGTGGATGCCAAACTGAGGACCCCTCTGTAAGGCCATTCGCCACCATCGCCCCCATCGCCACGCAGCATCGGGTACTGCCGGACGGGGAAGTTAAAGCCAGCATGCGATGAAGCTCTGCCGTCCTGCGGCCGAACCAACATCATCGCGATGACTTCTCCCCCTAAATTCACCACATGTGTCTCAAGTTGGAGGCATCAGAACCAGCAGACAAGGAGGTCCACCCTAGAGACGACCCTGTGGCAGAGAGAGAGACCAGATCCGTGACGTCCCATCGGCAGCAGACGACTTCAGCCAGCATCGACCAGAATAGAGGGAATCCACGCAAATCAGGTCTGTGGTCATCGCACCCTTGCCCAGCTGATGGCTTGCGTTTGACAATTCCGACGGTCCCCAAGCAGCCTGATGATTCACTCTGCACCTCAGGTTGACAGATTGAAATCCTGTCTTCCTGCCTCCTTTTCTTTTTGTGTGTTTCTTTATGGGGGAGAGAGTGGGTTTAAAATAGCCATTGACTTTTATTTTGAAGTGCGGCCGGCAGACTTGCAACTTCTTACACCCTCTTCACCAGAACAGAGATAGGGCTGTTTTTAAACCTAGTGAAATCATCACTGTTTTTGGCATATGCCAACGCGTGTCAGACTGTACACTTGTAGCTATCTACACATTTTCTTCTTGAGCGACGCACACATCTCAGCCCCTAACATCCACAAGGACAAATTACAGGACAAATTAGCGCTTATCGGCGCACTATGGGCTCTGGAGCCAAAAATTTATGTCACCCTGTTGCCTGGTCTAGCGAGAGAAATATTCTGCAGCCTTTGAAGCCCTGCAGCAGAGAGAGGCACTAATTATTGATCACTGTTTATATTGTTTGTTATTATTGTCAAAATGTTTTCAAAAGCGAACATGTGCGCCCCTTTGGTTCCAGAAGGAAGGGGGGGGGCGGTAGATTAAGCGCTCACAGCCATGGCAGCAAATGTGTGCGAGACTTTTTACCCAAATGCATTGGGTGAGAGAGACTATAACTTGACTTTATATACAATTTTCCTCACAAGAGGCACCCCATGGGTGTTTACGAGACTTTATACCGAAGAACGATGACTTTATAAGTGCCCGTCTACATAATTTTCTTCACCGGAGACGCTGGTGAACTGAATTGCCTCACACTTACAGGCATTGGCTTGGACAGATTTTTGCAAACTGTTGGTTACAGAGCCAATTTTGAGGCTCTTAGTAAGGACTATAGAGGACACTACCAATTAGCGATTATGCACCCCACTGTTTTATTGTGGATTTTTGGGTTATTGTGTCATGAATGAATTGTCATTATTTGTTGTCATTGCAAACATAGGGACATGATGTGGTAAAAAGCTTTGTCAGGTGCTCCCAGCAATTAGCAGTTACCAGAATGCAGGTATGCAGAGGAGGTATCAAGAAACTTTTCTCTGTTTAAAAGCTTGAGATCTGGTCGGATCTATTAGGCTGGAGTGGCAGCAGCAAGCTATTTTGTCAGTCTGAAACGTGCATGGCCAAAAAGGGTACACGGCAGAACGTAAAAATGGCAAAGGGCAGTCCCTCCCACATTTTTACTTGGACAAACACATATGGATTAGTTGGCCAAGAATGGCATTTATCCTTGTAGGTATTTGATTTGAAATGTGAACCTGGGAAAATGGTGTTTCACTTATACTCCTACATATTAATGTAAGCATACTGGACTCATCTGCTTAGAGTGGGATCCACACACTTTTCACAAAAGATGTGTTACTTTGCTTTTTATGTAATTCTGTATGTTCTGCTACTATTCTTTGTTAGTCACTGACCTTAAGCTTATTGTTTTGTTGGATATTAAGAAGTATATTGTCTATAGACGAATTAATTTGCATACAAATTAATTGTCTAATTTGAAGAGGAGGGAAATGATAGTAGTGATTTTTAATATAGTCTATAAGCTGTCATTGTAGATAAAATGACAGTACTCTGGTTCTATTTCTAATCCAGTCCTGTGTCTTTTAATTCACCCCTCTCCCTTTCACAAACTGTAAGCACAAAGCACCACACTATTTCCCAAGCCTGCCCTGTGAGATAAACAGGATACAGGCAATGAACAAACACTATCTGTGGGAAGGGTAGACGAACAATGAGCCCCCTACCCAAGATAGCTGAGTTTCCGTTTATCGGAACGGCCGCATTCAGCTGTCAAAAAGCGGCTACATTCAGCTGTCAAACGCTTTCCAGGAAAGAGTGGAGAGTTCCGAGAACTCTATGACAGGGGGCATTACAATGCAAAATTGATAGTATTCTGTGTGTGTAACAATGTGATGACTATGTGTCTTTTTGGAGTTTCTCTGTTCTTTATGGGCGTCTTACAGCGCCCAGATGTATCCTGTTTTTTTTTTGCTGATAAAGAAGGGGTGTTGGCGAATGTATCCTATAAAGATTGTAGGAGTTTTCATGCCCTTGCCCCCCAGTTTCCCGAATGAATTCGGCTGGGCGCCCTGCTATAGCAGAATTAAAAGTCTTTTCTCCGTATCTTTGATCCTTGGCATGTTATTCCAGCCCTCAGCTCAGGTAATAGCGGCAAGGTGATCCAGGGTGAAGCTTTCAAAAGTAAGAACAGGAAATAAGTTAAACATGTAAGGGCCATCTCTCCAACCTGTCTGACCTTTCTTTCTTTTTTCTTTTTTAAAGGGACGGGGAAAGTCTGGTAGCATATGCTACCAAAATCAAGAAGGCTGAGGAACAATTTTCCCAATTACGAAACAGTCATCTTAATATTTAATCTTCAATTACAGAAGATAATTAACAGTGATTTACAGCCTGCATCTTGATTTTCTATTGCTCTAAAGATGGCTTATTATCTGCTGTATGCACACAGGGCTAGCTCCATTTTTCATTAAGCATGGGGGAAATGATGCCCTTTGTCTCAACCCTGATGGGGCTATCCTTTAAGTCTCCCGTTGGTTCTAATTAAATATCTCCCGATGAAGCTGCTTGGGACTTGAATTTCAAATGGCATTAGACTGTGGTGCAGCTTGTTTGACAAGGCTCACCAAAAACCTAAATTGATAGCCAGCATGAGCATGCTATTTTTTTTTTTCGCTTTTGTGAAACTCCAAATCCCAGAATTCTCCAAGAATTTCCCCAACAGAATTTTGGAGGATCCAGCTCACATGCAGACACTTGCAGACACCTTCATTTCATTCATCTGGAGAAAGACTGGTGCCTCTTCTAGGCCTTATATCCTGCCCAAATGCTCCACCTTGGGTCCTTTACAAGGAGAATGGAAAGTAAAATAATTTTAAAGAAGCAAATAAATTAATAAATCCCTGAATTTTGCTTAGAACTTCTTAAAATGGCCCATCCCTAATTGCTGACATGGAGGAAAATCTTGAAAAAATTTTTTTCCTGGTCCAGCTCCCAAAATCCCCCAGCTGATATGACTGCCATGATAGCTAGATGACCCAGGGCAGTGATGGCAAACCTTTTAGAGACCGGGTGCCCGAACTGTGATTCAAAACACACTTATTTTTCGCAAAGTGCCAATATGGCAATTTAACCTGAATACAGTGGTACGTAGGGTTACACTGCCCTTTGGGAAAGTGAGGATCGAAGAGCAGACTTTTGAATTCCCCCAGCCACAGCACCCTCACTGTGGCCATGGGAAATTAAAAAACCTGCTCTTTGATCCTCACTTTCCCAAAGGGTAGCACCCCTGCTTTTCGATCCTTGCTTTTTGGATACACCAAGTGGTGCCGCTGGAGAGTAAACTGGGACTACAAAGGAGCCCACAAACCACTGCCTCCCCTTCACCTGGCTCTCTGCATGGACCACAGTGGCCTCCTCCGAGTAGAGGGGGAAGTGCCGTGGCTGTGAGGGGGCGATCTCGCATGCCCACAGAAAGGGCTCCGTGTCCCACCTTTGGCACCCATGCCATAGATTTGTCAACACTGACCTAGGAAGCTGCAGTTGAAACAGGTACCTTTTCCAAATTTTGTAATACAGGTTATACTGCTAAGCCTCATGTCCTCAGTTCTGCCAAAAGTTTAAATCAACTGGCTAGTAGCCAGTAGCAAGTCAGAACTGGAGCAGATTAGAGATGGGCATGGAATGCAGTTTGGCACTTCGGCCCAGTTTGGTGCAACACCTGCGAACATATTACACAAGCACTGTGCAATCCCCTCTCCTGCTTTCTCTGTGCATTTGTTCTTCAACCTCCCCCAAACAATGCACACTTCCCTCTCTGCCACCCCAGCGCAACTGCCCACCCACCAGATCACAGCATGCACTTCTCTCCTGTGCCTCTTCTGATGGCTGTGCTCCGTGCCCATTTCTAGATTAGATCCATTGAATCGGTGGAATTCATATTGGTTCATCCAATCTCCACTGACTCAATGGACTTACTCTACTGGAGCTTAACCAATGAATCAAGGATATCGTTTATTTTGAAGTTCAGAGCCTGGAATTGATGCCTCTATTGCTTTCTTCCACTTGTGTACAGTATTATGATTTATCAATCTCCTTCTGCTGTATCTATTGAGAAGTTTGCAAGTTTCAGTAATCATCAATCAATTAATCTATCTTTCAACTGACCCTAACTGACCATGCTTGCCAAGTATGTGGATGACATGAAACTTTTGTGTGTGGTAAAAACCAGAGAAGATTGTGAAGAGCTCCAGAAGGATCTCTCCAAACTGGGGGAATGGGCTGTGAAATGGCAAATGTGTTTCAATGTAGGAAAATGTAAAGTAATGCATATTGGGACAAAAAAAAAATCAAAACTTTATCTATCAAAAATGATTACTGGGCTGGGGGACCTCCCTTATGAGGAAAGGCTAAAACATTTGGGGCTCCTTAGTCTGGAAAAAAGGTGCCTGAGGGGGGATATGATTGAGATGTACAAAATAATGCAGGGCATGAGTAAAGTGGATAGAGAGAGGCTCTTCTCCCTCTCACAAAATACCAGAACTAGGGGACATCCACTCAAACTGAGGGCTGGGAGAGTAACAACAGACAAAAGAATTTTTTTTTTTACCCAGCGTGTTGTTAGTCTGTGGAACTCCTTGCCATAGGAGGTGGTGATGGCATCTGGCCTGGAGGCCTTCAAAAGGGGATTGGACAGATTTCTGGCAGAGAAGTCCTTCACAGGTTACAAATCATGATGGAGATGTGTCATCTCCAGGCTTAAAACCAGGGTACTTCAAGGGCCAGGTGCAGGGGAGGGGTATCAGGAGACAGATATCTAGTCTTGTGCGTTCCCAGAGGCATTTGGTGGGGCCACTGTGAGATACAGGAAGCTGGACTAGATGGGCCTTTGGCCTGATCCAGTGTGGCTCTTCTTATGTTCTCCTGTTCATGCTTCAAAGTCAATTTGCAGCAAGGATTTTCAGAAATCAGCAGCCTTATGAAAGGTAAGAGATGCTACTGCTATCTCTGGCAAACATCCAGAACTATCCCCTTTGTTTTATGTTTCTCTGAAGATATGGTATTTGGGTCCTCACACATGAAACAGCAGCATTCTCAAAGGAGGAAAATGTGTTTTGAGCTACCAAAACCTACTTTAACCTCACTCTCTTTTTCCATCTTATTTTTTGCTTACTTTCCTAAAGCTCCACTAATGGGTCAACAGAAGAAAAACTACATTTTTCAGGGTTCAATTTGTGCTTCAGTTTTACTTCTGTTCAAACTAGTGTTAAAAATGTAACAGCATATAGAGCTCTTAAACACGGTGTCCTTTCCACTTGGTTCTTTCATTTCCTTACCTTTGCTTTTGAACAAATACATTTTTGAAAGACATTATTTGTAGATTTCAGCTTTTTATTGGCAATGAACACGATGGCCCAGTTAAAGGCCAATATATTTATGCTGCAACATTATCTGTCTATCTATCTATCTATCTATCTATCTATCTATCTATCTATCTATCTATCTATCTATCTATCTATCTATCTATCTATCTATCTATCTATCTTCTCCAATGTGCCTCTTGTGAGCAAAGGCAGCCTATGTGGCCTTGGGCAAGCTTCACAGTCCCAGGACACACACACACACACACACACACACACACACACACACACACACACACACACACACACACACACACACACACACACACACACACACACACACACACACAAAAGAAAGGGGATAGTACACCACATCTGTGTATTCTCTACATTAAAAACCCTGGAAAGGGTCATCATAAGTTAGAAATGACATGATGGCACACAATTATATACTCATGTATTTGATTATTTGACAGATCACAATTATAGCTTCTACCATGAAGGATTCTATTGGAGTTTTTGTAACTTTGCATGCTGCCTCTAGTAGGCTTGCTTGGGGTGACCGCTAGGACTAACCAATTTTTCCTTCCCTGCCTCTAAATTCAAAGAGAGCTGTGCCTCTCTTCTAAGAACCCCCCCCCTCTAGAGTCTATAGGAGTCAGTTAATCTGTTGATTACTGTTGCTGAAAGTCAAGTGGTCATGTTTGTTCTTAGTTTGCTATTTGATATCTTTAATTGTAAGTAATGAAACCTTACAAATGTGAGTTAGCGAAACTGTAAGTGCCAGTTGATAAGAAAAAGAGGTTGGCTATTCTGGAAAGCTTGAAGCTAATTCTGCTCTGTGAATCCTTGCACTTCTGCTGTGCAATTAAAGGAATTTTACTAACAATCAAATCTCTGCAACAGAGTCTTTAATAACATTTAGTCTTCCAAAATGTTTAGCAATGTACTATAATATGTCCTCCCCTCCCCACCCCAGGATTTATTTATAAAATATCTATCCCACAACTCTGTATGGCTTACATCAAAGTGTAAACATAAAATGGAAGAATGATGCTTTACATGCACATGGGTTTCATCCTCATGTATGGTTCCCAGAAATCCCTGACTGGGGTGAAACATTTCTAAAACATGTCTAAAACTTCATTGTGGTCTGTTGGGGGAAAGAAGGTTGGGGAGGGATAAAGAGATCATGAAAGAATCTGGAAACAAATGAGCAGAGCTGTGGCACACCGCCAGAAATGTATGCACAGAAGCTCACATGAAGGCAACCAAATGATGGGGACCGATCTTATTATTTGAACTGATGCTTAGGAGGAAAGGATATAAAGATATCCTGAAGTCACCCATAACCCGTCAGTACGGACCCTAGAGCACTGATGGCGAACCTTTTAGAGACCGAGTGCCCAAATTGCAATTCAAAACCCACTATTTGTTTTTGCAAAGTGCCAATACAGCAATTTAACCTGTAGACAGGTGAAGGGGCGATGTCAGGTGCCCACAGAAAGGGCTCTGGGTGCCACCTTTGGCACCCGTGCCATAGGTTCGCCAACACTGCCCTAGAGGATCATCTTACATTGCTTTTCTCAGGAGAATGTGACTTACATTAATTCTGCTTAAAACTAATTTTCCAGTTGGTGATTTTAGCTAGCTCTGGAATATATGAAAGAAAAAATTCATTAAGTTTGTATTTCCATATGAAAATATCCATTTGACAGTTTCTCAGGCTAACTATGGAGTGAAACATGTGTTGGCATGGACAGCTTGATACCACCGGGACCCGCATGGGATTTTTATGTTTTATGCCTTTATGTTTTTGAATTATTGGATTGAATGAGTTGTTTTTAGTGTTTTAAGTCATCGTTTGCCCCCTTAAACTCTTGGAGGAGGGCAGATGCCAGATCAGCTGTGTTTTATCACCCCAGAATACAGGGGTGATGTTGCTACATAGAGGACCAAGGGAGAACAATCTCGGTGTGTGCTTTCTCTCTCTCCCTCTCTCTGCCTTCAGAAACAGACTCTTTGCGATCTGCCCTGTGCATTCCCCATGTAAGACCATGGAACTCTCCAGAGGAGAAGAGAAATACAGCCAGAGAGTTTTGTAAATAAAGTAGTAAGAGCCTTGTGTTGCACTGGTTAAAATGCTCTACTGCAAGCTGTTACTGTGCTGATGACCCAGGGTTCAATCTCAGGTAGACAGCTCAAGGTTCACCTCAGCCTTCCATATTTCTGAGATTGGTCAAATGATTACCTAGCTCATGTGTGGGGGAGCAATGTGTAGCCTGCATAATTACTTGTAAACTGCCCAGAGAGTCCTGCCTTGATAAATGAGCAGAACACTTTGCGTTTTGCATCCCCCCCCCATTTTGGACAAGGTGGAGATGTAATAAAACAGGAAGCAGGGGGTGGCTGAGGGGGTTGTGACAACAGGGGGTGGCAGCTGCTTCTTGCTGTAAATTCAGTAAATTCCTTTTCTAATTAGAGTCCGGGGCTGCATTGCCCACCCACGGAGGATGGGCGAGACCAGGCTGTGGGCATCGCGAGGCTGGGGCAGGGGTGGGGTTCCTTTCCCCTACTTATACCCAGCCCCTGCCCCCACTCGACCTCTTTTCACCTGGTCAGCAATGCACCCACCTGCCCATCACAGTTTTACATGCTAGTGTGGCATGATGTGGTCGCCTTACGGGGCCGAATAGGAATTTTTGCCTTGCCTTCCGCAATTGGCTCTTCGGGGGGGGGCAATGATTTTTCGCCTATCCCACACTAGTTTCAGTGGCACGGCACTGGCCACATTGGTGGGTAGTGCAGGGAACTCGGCATTAGATGAGCCCCAAATGCTAGCCAACAGGCCTCTGACCCCCAGGCACTGCAGATCCTGAGATTACAGATCCTGGAGCGAAGTGGCATTGAAACCCAAACAGAGCCGGGACTGCCAGAGGATGGCGCCCTGCCCCTGTTGGGAAAGATTTAGCTTGGTCGGCCTGAGGGGAGCCACACTTGAACGGAACCCCTGGGGACCGGGGGGGGGGTCTCCCATATCTGATAATGCCCTTGGGCAGGGTCCAGCTAATGACCCCAGGGCCAATGGTTCTCCGCACGATTGCAGCCCCCACTTGAGTTAAAGGAATGTTGTTAAGCTTTAATAAAAGTGTGGCCCGCATCGGCAACCCAGCTCTCTGTCTCGCCTGTTATTCCGACCTGGGGGCAATGGGGACGAAGGAACATCACTCCCTAAATGGCACAGCAATGAGCTTTATTATCAGTGATAATAAAGGCAGCAGACCCATTTTATTCTGACAGTGGCCTAGATCTTCATTAATACTGACATGGTAGAAATTGCTAGTGAACAATTAGGCTGTGGCGACTTGGCCTTTCTCTCATTTTGTGGCCTTAATGGCTTCAGCATTAGACCTTTTGCATATATGTCGATGGGAGGCATGCAATGGCATTTTAAATCCCCCCAAAGGTTATGATGTATACTTTGTTGAAGGTTAAGAATATGTCACAGACTGTTCATTTAGGATTATTTCAGCCGCAGTCTCTTGCTTTGGATGTTCCCCCACAAATTCTGAATCTTGTCTCTCTCTATATATACATTTGTTTTCAACATTCTTTTCCCCCAAACCATTTCTAGTCATGGGGCAGCTAGTCAAGTGTATATAGGGCCACAAATTGCAGTTTATTATTGTCACCTTAAAAACATAGAGTAAAATCCAGCTGTTGGTCCCGAGCACAGCAGATTCCGCAGTCAGGTCCCTAAACCAGTGTTTTTCAACCTTTTTTGGGCAAAGGCACACTTGTTTCATGAAAAAAATCACGAGCACACCACCATTTTGTTAAAAAAATTAGTTTTGTGCCTATATTGTTGTAATTTTTCAACATCTTGCGGCACATTATGTGGAACTGGTTGAGCCCTAAACCATGATGAACAAATCTTTTCTGAGTTTTGCATTGTGTTTTTATGGTCTATGAGGAACAAATCAAAGTTTGCATTATTTTTTGATATAAGAGTGTTTTGGCTTAAAAGCATGTTTCTGGAACGAATTATGCTCGTAAACCAATGTATTGCTGTAATTACTATTCCTACATCAATACTGATCATCTTAACACTGAAATATGAAAGATACTCCTCAGTTCTTTCTTTGCTTTCGTCTTAATCCATGTATTCTACTCCTTGACAGTGTAAATCCATTCCTGGACTAGTGAGCTGAATCAGAAGGGTTAAATCCCAGAGCTGCCACCACTATCAGATTTACCGCTGCTAGTAGATCTTCCTTCTGCATCAAGAATCAAGGTACACAGGGGTAAAAAAAAGGTAAAGGTTCTCCTTGACAGTTAAGTCCAGGCAATTTTCCTTTATGCAAATGTCCCATAGAGAGGCACTGAAAAGAGTAATCCCTAATCATGACCCATTTTTATGTTGTACGGATTCGACCCATAGACGATTCTGTTAAGCAAACTTCCCCTATCTCCAGATTTTTTTATGTTGTACAGATTTTTGTTATACAAGGGTCTACTGTACCTTCAAACTGCTACATTGGTGGGAGCTGGGGTGAGTAACCAGAGTTTGCTCTGTCACACAGATTTGAACTGCTGATCTTTCAATTGACAAGCCCAGCACTGAAGCAGTTTAACCAGCAGTGACAGCCATGTCCCCATTGCTCGGGGAGCACACCTTATACATGCATAAAATAGCATGTTTTTCTTAAAAAAAAAAAAAAAAAAATGAACCAAATGAACACAAATAAAAATCTAACAACTGAATTTGCGGCAGCAGTCAAAATGGCGCCTTTTGTGCATATGAACAATGTACGTAAGAAGCTGCTCACAAAAAAACCACCACCATGGTTTCCTGGAGGCTTCTGGGAATGCACTTCCAGGGATAAAAACCCACAAAACAAGGCACTCTGTGCATCTTTTTTACAAAGGAAAGAAACTGATGAATCATGAATTGAGTGGCGCTGGTGGACAGAATGGTGACAGCAAAAACAGGCAGGAGTGGACCTGACACCTGCAAGCCATATATTATTATCCAAGCAAACCACTGTAGCTGTTGACATATTTTCTTGGAGTAATCATTAGCTACCCAATCTTTAGCTTGGCAGATAAACAATGTTTTTCTGAAGCACCCATTTTTCTCTTGAAAACTAAGGGTGTGAAGCATAACTACCCTTTTCTGCCCTGACAACATTTCTAGTTATCTTGCATCTTGCTCCTGTGTGACAGTCCATCTTCCTGGAAAAAAAATATTCTCCCTAAATTCTATGGTGTGCAGCCAAATGTCCCATAATATGAATCCTCCTCGTATAAATGAGGCTGCAACTGCAGAGTGCCCATACGTTTCCTTGCTCCTGAGCAGACATGTGTAGGATTGTGGAATGAGCTGCTCTAACGCAAGGTTACTGAGCAAACAAGCCATTTGAGATTTGTAACCTGTTTCTATGGAGAGTTAACAAAAAGTGAGTGACACTGAGTTCATAGGGAGCTTTGCCTCTAAGGTTGAACTTGCCTCCTTTATCTAAATGTCTTGGGATTAGTAATTGGGGTAACCAAAGGTGAGGTAAATGCAGTGGTGGGTGTCTGGTAATGGGCAGCTGAATCAGAAAAGCCAACCGTCTCCTCTCCTCCCAGTGAAAGCTACACCCCGGGTTACCTTGCCGCTATTACGGGAGCTGAGAGAAGAAAGAACATGCCAAGGTTCAAAAGGCACGGAGAAAAAGCTTTAATTCACTGCAGCGAGGCGCCAAGCCGAATTCAGTCGGAAAACTGGGGCAATAAGCAAAGAAACTCTATAGACTTTATAGGAAACATTCCCTCAGTACCCCTCCTTTATCAGAATAAACAAGGATGCATCTGGGCGTCGTAAATCGCCTGCGAAACAACAAAGAAACTATAAAGGATACATGGTTATCACTAGAGATGGGCACGACTTGAAAAAAATTTTTTCGAGTTGTCGTTAGTCGGGCCGGTTCCGTTTCGGGTCGTTTCCATTTTTCGTGAAAATTCACAAAAATTAGTCGGTTCGTTTTTTCGTTTTTTTTGTTTTCGTTAGTACTGGCTTTTTTGGGGGGTAGCGGGCTCCTGGAGGCACCTCTGTGGGGTGGGTGCCTCCTCTGGCCCGCTATAAAGGGAAAGCGGGCTCCTGGAGGCACCCGTGGGTGCCTCCTATCCTCACCCACTAGGAAGGGGAAGCAGGCTCCAAGAGACCCCTCAACATGGGGGTCTCCCCTCCTCACCTGCTGCTGCAAAATGGCATGCAATAGCCATATGGATATGCATACCAGTTGCAGACAGTGAGACCAGTGAACCCGCCAGAGGCATAGGGTGATGCCTAAGGCTCTCGCACCACCATGTCTCACAAAGAAGGGAATCGTACTTGCGTGTAGTGCAATGCAAGTAGATCTGGCTTAGGGTTAAGGTGGGTTAGTGCAAGGGCTAGGGTTAGGCTAGTGACGGGTAAGGTTATGGTGGGCTAGTGGGTTGCACCTCTGGGTGCCTCTCTGACCCACTAAGAAGACAGTCTGTGACGTATGAGTAAGGAGTCAAGGATTAGGGTTAGGGTTAGGGGGCTAGGGCAGGTTTTAGGGGGCTTTTTGGCACATCCCAGAAGTCTCCATGGCCAAGTGGCCATGTGATTGGTGGGATGGCTCCAAAAATTTGCATGGTCGTCCACTCCCACATGGCTGGCCACTCGGCCAGCCCATCATTGCGCAGGTGTAAAATAAATAAATAAAATAAAATCAATGGAGGACAGAGGAGGAGAGGAGAGACATTTTGTTGCAAGAAAAAACCCACTGCTACTGTGAAAAATCTGGCAGTTTATAAATTTTCGCGTGTTTCTGTTGTGCTTGTGTGTTTTTGGACCACGATTTCAAAAACAATATTGCATTCGCCGCCCCATTTTGGATCCCCCGCCTGCACCGCATGGCATGGCGAGTCCGGCTGCCCAGGACGGGGGGGGAGGTGGGACCCCCCCTCCAGAAACCACCCCTCCGGTAGGTGCCCTGCGCCCTTAGTCAAGCAGGCATTTTTCCGCCTGCTTTTTTGGCCCGGGAATGGGTGGGGGGAGAGTTTAAAAGTTTTTTCCTGTGCCGTCCGTGCCGCTTGCTTGCGCTTTAATTGCGGCGGCCGGCGGCGAGACTAGGCTTTTTGCTGGCTGCGAGCCTGCGGTGAGTCCCACCAGAGCAGCCCAGGACGGGGGATGGGGGGGGAGGCCTGGGACCTCCAGAAACAACCCCTCTGGTAGGTGCCCTGAGGCACGGCAGGCATTTTTCCACCTGCTTTTTGGCCGGGAACCGGGTTTTTTTAACTTTTAAAAACTTTTTTTCTGTGCCGCACAAACAAATCAGACCAAAATTGTTCGTTCGTCGGTTCGAGCTCGAAGTCTGGCGGAGTAATTCCCGTTACCGTTTCCGTAGAGTAACGGAACCGAGTAACGGAAACGGGAATACCGCTAAGTCGTGCCCATCTCTAGTTATCACATAGTTACAAATCAATTGTCAAAGGAAACACACAGGGGATACTATTAATCTTGCACTTTGGCGCCACCTGTCCTGCAATTCTCGGAACTCCGGGCTTTCGCAGCCGGAGTGTTTGACAGCTCTGGCGATATATCGATGTTTCGACGGATGTCTGGCTTATCTCTTGTGCGGACCCCTTTACCAGTGGTCTTCCCACACAGATAAGTGTTTATCCAGCAACTTTTATGGCCTGGTATCTCATGACACAGGCTTGGGGAGGAATGTGGTGCTTTGAGTCACAGTTCAGTGAAGGGAAAAGGGGTGAATTAAAGGACACAGGCCTGAATTAGAAATAGAACCAAAGTATTGCCATTTTATCTACAATGGCAATTTATAGGCTACAGACTGTATTAAAAACCACTTCTATCACCAGTAGTCCTCTATAGCCCTCAAAAACCTGCTCCAGAGGTCTGAGCCGTTCTCCTGAGCTGGCTTGTAAGCAACCCAGAGAGGTAAGTGAGGAAAGAGGAAGGGAGCGAACAACATTTCTGTTGTCCTCAGGCTGCAGCCTCAGTGGTGAGGCAGAATTTTCTTCCGTAGGCCCAAGCTGATGCACTTCAACAAGAGGACCCTCAAGGGGGTTGAAGCCACTCTGGAAGGGTGGCAAATAAGGGTGATACCTGTCAATCACAGACGGTGGCGGCGGATGCCTTCTGCTTGATTCAGGAATACTCATATGCCCTGCAGGAAGGAAAACAAGATGCCTCGGAATCTTGCTAGTTGTCGGCTTTTCCGGAAAGCTGTGATGTCTCAGCTTTACAATGCAACATGATACTGATGGTTGAGATTGAGCTTCTTTCTTATTTGCAGAAGCTACCAGTCCTTTGGGTCAACTATTTAATTTCCCCTTAAGAGAAGATTCGCTATTCTCCTCTTTCTTCAGCTGGAAAGAAAAAGCAGCTCTAACTGGAGAAGGCAAGAAAGAGGGAGGAACAATGTACTTCAGCAAGAGGAATTCTCCTCACCAAACTTTTCTGATTGCCACTCACCTCGCTGATGACTGGGAGATCGCAATACTTTCAGATCAAATGAAGAAGTGATTAGTAGGCCTGTCAGTGTGTTAAATAACTGGGGGTAATACATTATCAGTCTATAAATGCTTATCATTATGGGTTAAGTTATTAGATCCAAAGAATCGTACATATCAATAACAAAACACAAAATATAAGTATCTTTTTAGTAGGCACTGAAAGAGCTATAAGATGGAGTAGCAAAGGTAAGATTACTGAAAGCGTCCTAACTTTCTTTTTAGACTCTACACATCTTGCAGTTTTGGGGATGAACCAAATTGCAGGTCCCCGCTACAGTACACCCAAGCTATGTTGTAGAGTTTTGAATGTCTGGTAAAATTCCCATTTGCTACACATTAGAAATACAGAGATCCACAGAGGAGAATGGCTACATTTTCCCAGAGTTCACCCCTTTCTCATTAACTAGGACTTAATAAATCACCCTGAGACATTTGTAGCATAAAAGAATAAAAATGTTTCTTTACATACAGTTGCTTGAAGTTAACGATTTGTGTCTACGTATTGCTTTCTTTAATGAACACATACTTAGCATCCGTCTGAGTTGACCAACAGCGAGCCAGAAAAGAGACTCAGCAGAGAGGCAGGGTTCTCTTTGAAAGCAAAGGCTGGAAGGAACTATTAGAGCTGGACAAACAGATGATCACCTCAGTCCAGAAAAGTCCCTTCCAGTCACACAAACTAAAGACAGCATGCAAGGTTGCAAACAAAACTCCAATAGTAATTAAATGCACCATATTTAGTCTGCAGATGAGGCTCCAATGAATGGTTCTCTCCCTTCAAAAGTGCAAAATTACATACATGATCCCTCAAGGACAGTTGTATTCCTTGCAGGATTGAGAGACCTGTGAACAACCATGCTGATTCAGAACTTCAGCTCCTATCATCTTTTCTTAGTTTATAAATGAGGAGATTTGTAGTCCAGGAACATCTAAAGGGCCACAGGTGCCCCCTCAATGTGGCCAAGTTTTATGCCTGATTAAAAAATAAATAAAAAGAGAGAGAAGATTAAATCAGGCCTTGCAGATTTAAACATGCATGCATCCATCTATCAGTCTCTCTCTCTCTCTCTCTCTTTCTTGTGACATAAAAATCTTCTAAGCTTTCAAGTCAGGGGTGAAGCAACTTAGTGTGCAGAGCTGAAAACAATTCTGGTGAGATGAAACTTGATTGAAATCTAAATATATCAGGCTGACAAATCAAAAGAGATGCCTCACATCCCTTGATAGATAAAGGGGAGTGTGATATAACAGTGAGAAAGGGTTTAATGAACAGAATAGGTATATTCAGACTTTGAAATAGCTATTAATACAACTAAATTATGTGCCACTCAATCATTAGCATAGCATGGAACCTGGCAGTTTCGCAGAGAAGATTTTAGGGCTTTTTATAAAAAGGCACAGATTACTAAGTGTCCAATTATGACTTCTAAAAAAAGTGGGGAGGGGAGAATATTGGTATTCTGAGTGACTGAGTAATAGTTTCTTCCTTTTCAAAAGAAAGAGAGAGGGAGAGAGGGAGAGAGAGAGAGAGAGAATGAGATCTGGGATAGTATATATATATATATGATGTGGATTAACAGGTAAAATACTCTCCAGTTACTTAGAGGTATCTGGCACTCCTCTGTCCTCAGGCGGCAGCTTCTGGAAAGGGTAGCAAATTGTCTCATACAAGATATACAAAACGTATAAAATGGTCATATACAAAAATACAAAAATGTCATTTTTGTAAGCTTAATGTTAGAGATGGCGGAGGTGCTTCAGGTATATTCTGCCTTGTGTGAAGTTTTTGGTAACATTAACCTTGATCTCTCTCTTCCCTCACCAGATACCAAACTGAGTTGGGTCAATTTCCTTACTCAAAAAGACATCTGAGGACTTTGAGTGGACTGTGGAAACAAGGGAGAGACTGCATTGCTTTGCTTCTGACCCCTGCATCAGTAGCTCCTGCTGCTGAAGGAAGCACACATTATACAACGTGGCCTCACAACTTTCATTCCATTACTCCAGGCGTGTTCAACTGTGGTGGAGCTGGAGGCCATGTTTTTGCCACAGCATTACCCGTGGGCTGTTGTGGTGGTTGTTTAAAGGTGTACATTTTCTCATACAAGATATACAAAACATATAAAATTGTCACATACAAAACATTTAAAAATGTCATTTTTGTACGTTTAATGCTAGAGATAGGGAGGGGTGCTTCATACTGCAGTGGTTAAAACTGCTGTATGGCTGCTGTAACTGTGCTGAAGACCTGGGGTTCAATCCTAGGTCGCAGGCTCAAGGTTCGCTCAACCTTCCATCCTTCGGGGTCAGTAAAATGGGTACCCAGATTGCTGAGAGGATGGAATATGCCTGCAAACTGCAAAAGAGAGTTGCTTTAAGCACTAAGGGATGGGCTTTTTTCATTTTACAATTTGAAAAGGAGAAAATTTAAACCAGAAGTGAATGGACATGTACATCCTGGCTTGATTTGGGTTGCAGGATTTTGATTCTTTTTTTAACTTTAAAGAGGCTTGTGGACATCTGTTTTGAGATGCCTCTAGGGTTCAAAAGAATTTTTTTAAAAAGGTCTAGTAGGAGGAATTTATAAAACTCCATAGAGCCCTATAGATAGACTAGAAAACAACATGGTATTTCATCATTGTGTAAGGTTATGAAATACAGTGGTACCTCGGATAATGAATTTAATTTGTTCTCCACGGCAATTTGTTATCCGAAAAATTTCTTATCCGAAACACAGCTTCCCATAGGAATGAATGGGAAACCAATTGATCCGTTCCAGAGCCCAGGAAAATGACACAGACACCTGTTTTTTTGCTCAAAACTCTTTATAATGTGCACTTTAAAGGTAGAGATGTGATGCAGCCTGGGATAACTCTTTTTTACCGACGCATGCTGGAAATTCGTTATCCAAGGCAGCCCATAGGGAAAATTCATTATCCTAGGCCAGTGATGGCGAACCTTTTAGAGACCGAGTGTCCAAACTGCAATTCAAAACCCACTAATTTTTTTGCAAAGTGCCAATACAGTAATTGAACGTGTATACAGGTAGCTATGAAGGGGTGATGTCGAGTGCCCACAGAAAAGGCTCTGAGTGCCACCTTTGACACCCGTGCCATAGGTTCGCCATCACTGTCCCAGGCAGACCTATACTTAGAAATTGCAATTCGTTATCCAAGGCAGCCCATAGGGAAGATTCGTTATCCGAGGGAGCCCTATACCTGGAAATTGCGATTTGTTATGCAGAAAATTCGTTATCAGGGGCATTCGTTATCCAAGGTATTACTGTATTACGTACTGAAACATAAGCAAGCATTCCATCAAATAACAAAATGAACACCATTTTCTGTTTTGGAAATGAAATGTTTCATTTTCGCTTGTTGTGTGTGTTATGTCGTTGCAGTCGTGACCGACCCTTCATGACCCCATGTCCATGGAGTTTTCTTTTCAGGAATACTGGAGTGGCTTGCCAATTCCTACTCCAGGTAAAAATATCGCCAAATGCCTCCTTAAAAAGGTAGGTTTTCAAAGCCTTTTTAAAGGCGGGCAGGGACTGTGCTAGGCGCAGGTCACTGGGGAGATGGTTCCACAGCGTGGGGCCCACCACAGAGAAGGCGCGGTTACGCGTGAGTGATTTCTGCGCCTCCCTGGGCGTGGCCACCCTCAGTGAGCGCGCCTGCGCCATTCTCGTGGGCCTGGTCCCAGTTGATCTCTGAGAGATACGCTCTGACAGATACTCTGGTCCCAAGCTGTGGAGGGTTTTGAAAATCAAAACCAGGACCTTGAACCTTATCCGGTGGACAACGGGTAGCCAATGCAGGCGGGCCAGAACTGGGGTGATGTGCTCGAATCTATGGGCACCCACCACCAGTCTGGCCGCCGCATTCTGCACCTGTTGGAGCCTCTGGACAAGGGTCAAGGGCAACCCCACGTAGAGGGCATTGCAATAGCCGATCCTTGAAATTACGAGGGCCTGCACAACTGTCCTCTGGGAGGACTCATTGAGGTACGGTCGGATCTGGGCGATCCTGCGGAGGTGGATAAAAGCGGCCCTGGAGACCGCCATCACCTTGTCTTCCAGGGAGAGGGCTGAATCCAAGACCACGTCCAGATTCCTGACCCTGTCTGTAGGCTGGAGGGAACCCCCCAGTCTAGGGAGGGGTCCATTGTACCCAGACGAGGGCGCCCCGAAGAACAGAACCTTGGTCTTCTCCGGATTCAGTTTGAATTGTAGTCAATCAAAAGCTGAACGTGTGCTAACAGTGCCTGGTGGCTGCAAAAATGGCAAATGAGATTTTAGGATCCATTAAGAGCAGTATAGTCTCCAAACCCTGTAAGGTGCTAGTTTTCCTCTATTCAGCACTGAGTTCTGGATCCAGGTCTGGACACCACACTTTAAGAAGGATGGCAGCAAACCGGAGAAAGTTCAGAGCGGTGTGACAAAAATGATCAAGGGACTGGAAATCAATCCTCCCTTTTTTATATATTCATTTTATATAAAAAACCAGATAAAACAACAAAATATCATAAAGAAAAGAAAACAACACACATCAATGTAACAAAAACATAACAAATATAACCCACCCCCCTCGGGACTTAAACAAAATTGCAAATTTCATGATATTGACCATCCCATTTCCCTCCAGAAATACATTGAGTCTTCTCCGGGTGAGTACCCTTTACCATTTTTAAATACATATGCCAACAGTTTATCCCATATTCCATTAAAGTCATTAGGCTTGCTCAGGCCATTCCTAATTTTAATTTCACAAGTCAGTTTAATAGCTAGATTCCATAACTCCTTATACCATTCTTCCATTACTAATTGATTATTCAATTTCCAATATTTGGCAAAAATCAGCCTTGCAATCGTAACCATTATAATTACCATTTCCCCCTCCTCTTTCTTCAGTTGTGTATCTGCAGCCATGTTTAACAATACCAGTTGGGGGGGGGGACATTGGAATCTTTTCCCCTAATCTTTCTTGCATTTCATTAAAAACCAAATTCCACTCAGTTTTCCTTTTCTCACATGCCCATCACATATGTAAATATATCCCTTTTTCTTTTTTTTCATCTCCAACAAATTGGAGATATTTCTTTATTTATTATATTTAACTTTGCAAGTGTTATATACCATCTCCAATATACTTTATAACAGTTTTCTTAAACTCTCACTGACATATTTTTCACTATTCACCAATCCTTAGGAGGAAAGAGTGAAAGAACTGGGCATGTTTAACCTTGAGAAACGATGCCAGGGGAGATAGGCCAGCCTTTCTTCAAATACTTCAAAGGTTATCACCCAGAGGAAATTCAAGAGTGCAGGAAGCATAATAAAGGGCCCAAGATACAGGAAGGCAGATTTAGGCTGAATATTATTTTTTTTTGGGGGGAGGGGGAGATCCTCTTAACTGTTACTGCAGTATGACAGTGGAACCAGTTACCTCAAGAGGTGGTGTCTAGCGCTCCAGCGTTGTGAGGTTGAATAGAAAATTGAACCACTGCATGTCAAATCTGCTTTAACTTGGACTCGTGGCTTTCTAGGCCCTTCCAACTCCACTACTGTATGATTCAGTGGTAGAGTAATAGAACATGACCCAGGCAGGATGTAGGTGTTGGAGAAATATAGGCACGACACATTCTATGATTGTACATGCTATTACTTTGCTTCTGGCTCTTGGCAACTCTCTAATAGATTTCTTTTAGGTTATGGGAGATGTTGAAGGAGAGGGTTATCTTTCCTGCTGTAACCCATGGATTCCCCTAGACAAACGGGGCTTTGAATTCCCATGTCCTGAGTTCTAGTCAGATCCTCTGTCTGCTACCCCCATGCTGCAACTTGATACAGAGGTCTCTCAGAAACGGCCTTGGCAGCCACATGCTATGTGTGGGTCTCATTTGTCCAGCTCTAGGTTGATCCTTGATTGGGTTGAAGAGGGGCAGCAGTAGGGCGTCCCTGTCTGGTGACAGCTGCAGGACCTCATTTGACGTTTTCGTCAACCTATCTGTCCCCGAATTGCCAACTATATGAGGAGTAGAGGTTAACCCGCAGATTCAAAATAGACCTGGGAGGAAGAGGGAGCAGGCTCGTGCACGTGAACTCCATCACACCACCTCCTCTCTGCCATGGTGGGTCTTTCAGACTTTGGTGAAAAGGCTTAAAAAGTATTCATAATGTAGAGCTATTGTGGCATGCTTCCTTTGAAGTGTTTTTTTATTTCTATCTATCTATCTATCTATCTATCTATCTATCTATCTATCTATCTATCTATCTATCTATCTATCTATCTATCCATCCATCCATCCATCCATCCATCCATTTGCCCTTTTGGTGGGTAAAAAGGTAAAGGTCCTTTCTGCACATGTGTGCTAGTCGTGTCCGACTCTAGGGGCGGTGCTTATCTCCGTATTCAAGCCGAAGAGCCAGTGTTGTGCACGTCCGTGGCCACGTGGCAGGCATGGCTGCAAGCAAACACTGTTTTACCTTCCCGCTATTTATGGCAGTACCTATTTATCTACTTTCATTTATGTGCTTTCGAACTGCTACGTTGGCAGGAGCTGGAGTTAAGAGCAGGAGCTCACTTCCCTGCATGGCACCTGGGATTTGAACCGCTGAGATGCTGAGTTTGCAGCCAACAGTTTCGGGATGTTAGTCCACTGAGCCAGCACACCATCAGTAGATAGTTTGCATTAAAATCCACTATCCCACAGTAGAACCAAGAAAACACAGACCTTTGCCAAAATCCCATTTAAATGGTGTTTTTTTTTTTTTTTTTTTGCTTTCTATTATATTCTTAAGTTTGTTGGTTTTGCTGTCACAGGCTAGCATAGTTAGTATTATCTCTCTGGAATATCCCAGAGCCATGTAAACAGCTTTGAGCTTTCCAAAGATGGTATTTGCCAAAGCATAAATAAGCAAATCCTAATGTGAGTTAAGCTTCTTAGCACTTGCTGTGTTTTATCTACATTCATTCTGGTGTTTGTGCAGGTCTCCATATTTTGACCGACAACAACTGCTTCTGAGCAAAGAGCATCCCATGATACTTTTTGGCCCTTGAGTAGCTAATTGTCACGGTACTGCGAGCCTAGAAGTAGTCAGCGTAGCAATAAGCTCTGTTTGGCTAAAAGCTGCAAAACAGCAAGAACACTAGCAAACAAAATTTTGCCCTGCTGCCAATGCCTTGTAGTGATGGAGAAAAATTAGCCTGACAGCTCTGCCCACCTGGTTGGAGATTAGTATGAAAGATTATTTAGTATGTAACTGTCAGTGATGGCAAAGCTAATCTGTGTGTGACTGCTATGGGCCTCAGTTCAGACACAGAGTATATGCTACTAGAGATGGGCACGAAGCACTAAAATAGAGTTTCATTTCCTTTTTTGTTTTGTTCCATTTTGTTTTGTTTCATTTTGTTTGAAACAATTTTTTAAAAACAAATTCATTTTGTTTTTCGGTTTGTTTCATTTTTGTTTTTTGTGTGTGTGTGTGTGTGTGTGTGTGTGTGTGTGTATGTGTGTTGCTTGTCTAACTTCCTCGCACCCAATCCGGCATGGGGAAAAGGCGGGATTTGTCAACATTTCTTTTTGCTGCCCCAAGCGCTGATCAGCTGTAGCGTGGGCTTGGAGCTCAGCAAAAGAAAAGTTTAAAAATCCCTCCTTTTGATTGAGTGGGGGGAAGGGCACAATTTTTAATTTTTTTGTTTTTGATCAGCTGTAGTGTGGGCTTTTGAAATTTTTAAAGAAGTTTTAAAATCCTCCTTTTACCCCCACCCGATTGGACACAAATAGGCAGGGTTTTTTAAACATGTGTTTTTTTTGCTGCACCCTGAGCACTGATCAGCTATGGCGCAGGCCCAGATGAGGGCGCTTTTTAAAAAAACAAGTGCCAGGCCCGCGCTACAGATGATTGGCACTTTTTTAAAAATGGGAGGCCGCCTCGCCGCTTCGGAAGCCCTCCCCGCAGGGACTGGTCGGCGGCAGCAGTGGTGCAGGGCAGCCGGAAGGCTTCCACAACATCAGCTAGCAGAAGAGGCCACATTGGGGGAGGGGGACAAAAAACAAAATGGAATGAAACAAAAATTTCCATTTTGTTTCATTTTTCTTTGCAAAACTGTTGAAATGGTGGTGGATTTTAGGAGGACTTGTTCTATACAGCCACCTCTTATGATATCAAATAACTTAGTGTCAATAGTGGAGTCCTTTAAATTTTTAGGTACTATTATATCTCAAGATTTAAAATGGTCATATAATATTGAAAGTATTATTAAGAAAGCACAACAAAGAATGTTTTTTCTGCGTCAACTTAGGAAGTTTAGACTTCCAAAAGAACTGTTGATTCAATTCTATAGAGGTGTTATTGAATCTATTATCTGTTCCTCTATAACTGTCTGGTTTAGCTCTGCGACTAAGCATGACAGATATAGACTTCAAAGAATAATTGGAACTGCAGAAAAAATCATTGCTACTAATTTGCCATCTATTGTGGAATTGTATACCACACGAGCTAAAAAGAGGGCGATGAAAATATATACAGATTCCACACATCCTGGACATAATCTGTTTCAATTGTTACCCTCAGGGCGACGTTTTAGGGCATTGCATACTAGGACAAATAGATATAGAGAAAGTTTCTTTCCAAGTGCTATCAAACTGTTGAATAATTAATTTTTACATTTCTTCTTCCTTTTTAAATAATAGGTTATATTGTAGTATTGTGCTGTGTTTTTATTGTTGACTATATGATTCTTATATTTCCTTTTATATAGAGAGAGCATTTTTACCAAAACAAATTCTGGGTGTGTCTAACCACACTTGGCCAATAAAAGTATTCTATTCTATTCTATTCTATTCTATTCTTATTTGTTTTGTTACATAACAAAATGAATAACGAATAACAAAATGAATAAAAAATTTATTTTGTGCCCATCTCTATATGCTACCCAGATATGGCTGCCCAGTTCAACTATCATTGCTCATATTGGGATTTGTAGTCTTGTAGCATTCTTCTCTGCTGTTACTCTAGGTATGACACTAGAGCTCTCGAGCCGCAAATGCTTCTTCGTGAAACTAGAATTCCTAAGGTTCCTTATGATGGAGCCCCAGTAGGATAAGCCCCTCTCACAGCGCAACTACAAAACCAAATCTTTCTGCTTAATACTGCCCCATAGCACTTCAAGCACTCTCTGGGCGGTGTACAATTTTTAATTATGCAGGCTGCACATTACCCCCCTCCACAGCAAGCTGGGTACTCATTTTACCAATCTCAGAAGGATGGAAGGCTAAGTGAACTTTGAGCCGGCTGCCTGGGATTGAACCCCAGGTTGTGAGTACAGTTATGGCTACAGTACAGCAGTTTAACCACTGTGCCACAAAGCTCTTCAAAAGGGAAAGGGATTGCAATAATCTTAGCTCACTTAACTTCCACTCATTTCACTGGGTCCACCGTAAGCAAAGCCAAGGCCAGACCCTACCCAGTGACCTGAAGGACTTTGTATCCCGTTCCCCCCCCACACACATGCATGCTAGTCGTGTCTGACTCTAGGGGCAGTGCTCATCTCTGTATTCAAGCTGAAGAGCCAGTGTTGTGCAAGTCCATGGCTACATGGCCAGCATGGCTGCAAGGAAACACTGTTTTACGTTCCTGCTTCTTACAGTGGTACCTGTTTATCTACTTGCATTTTACATGCTTCCAAACTGCTAGGTTGGCAGGAGCTGGGGTTATTATCAGCGGGAGCGCACTCTACTGCGTGGCACCCGGGATTCGAACTGCCAAGTTGCCGACTTTGCAGTTTCGGAGCCTTAGCATGCTGAGCCACCATGCCCCCTTGTGCTAGAATACTTGGATTAAATTAAGAAATATATTTTCTTATCCTTGTGTGAAGTATTAATTAAAACCACAATTGTGGATAGTTTCTCAATTGGCGCTACATAGAACAGTGGTGGTGAACCTTTGGCCCTCGGGATGTTTTGGACCACAACTCCCAGAATTCCGAGCCTAGATTGCCAGTGACGAAGGACTGTGGAAGTTGTGGTCCAAAACATCTGGAGTGCTGAAGGTTTGCCACCACTGACATAGAGGATGTAGTGATTCAGTGCATCATCAGGCGCATGGACCCCAACGTCAGGCCATGTCAATAACCTGGTTGGTATTTTGTTGCAACAGTTGGCCAAAATGCCAAAACTAGAGTGACTGGGCAAAGTGGTGTTTAAGAATCCATCCATCAGACCCCACACTGTGAGACAACACTAGGAAGAATAATGATGTCACGTCATCCTCAGTGGAAAGTTTCCCAGTCTGGGTGCGCTGGAAAATAATTATGCTCAATCACGTTCCACCACCAAGCTCCCCGATGTGGGTGAGGTTTCCTATCGTGCTAAATTGTGCTGAGGTTCTGAATGAGCCTAAGCTGCTAGACAGAGCACTTAGTTGCTGGTGTAATAAACGACAGGCAGAATTGCTTTAAATATAGTGATTTGGAATCTGGCCGGAGGAGGGGTGCTGTGTGGAAATTTAAAATAAAACCCATGTAACTGGGATGAAACTGCAGGAATCCCAAGTAGCAAACCTTTCCTTTAATAATAATAAAAGAGAACAAAGTAATGGGTATGGTGTGCATCTAGGTATGATGAGCAGGAGGAATGGAACTATTATTTAAAGCTATAGTGCAATTTTATAAATGTCCAATTTATGAAAGATTTCAACCACCTGGGATTTTGAGCCAGCTACTAATAACTGAGACATCAGATGCTTACTGGAGGTTATTTCCTTGAGGACTCTTGTTTAAACACTACCAAGGACAATTTGTGACGTTCTATAAATTGCTGGATAGATGCAGCTAGATTCTAATGTTGTAAACTAATAATATGGACCTTGTTCATTGTATTAATCATTTGACATTTGAGATGATGTAAATGCAATGTCGTCGAGATGAAAGGTTTCCAATTCCCTTGATATCTGTAGAGAGACACCTTTTGCCAAATACAGTGAGACACTTCCAAGAAACTCCTGGGTTGTACTGATGACAGTTTTCTCCTACAAAACACCAGAGGAGGAGATATCCTGGATTTGATTCTAACCAATACAGATGGTAGAAGAAATGTCAGTAAGGGGAACTCCAGGGGAAGAGTGACCAAATGTCCGACTTGAGTTGTTGATTTCAAAGGAAAACAAAGCAGAGTGTAGCTGCACGTGTGTGTAGGATTTCATCAATGCCAATTGTATTAAACTTAGGTGGTTACTTCACGTCCTTCCTCGAGCCGAGGTGAACTTGCCTCTGTGTTGAAATCGGTTTTCAACATGGATCGAGAGGTGGATTGAAAAGATTCCTGAGCTCCAGGACGGGAATCTCTCACCCCGCTTGGAGCGCAGTTCAGGGGGTGTGGTCGGGGTGAACTCGGATTGACCCCACAAGGACGTGAGGTCTGTTCCTTTGAACTCGGATTGACCCCACAAGGATGTGAGGTTATGTTATGTTATTTATTTATTTATTGTTGAATTTATATCCCACCCATCTTCCCAACGGGAACTCTGGGCGGCGAACATGGCTGAACAAGTCAGCAAATACAGACAAGAAATACAATACAGAGCAGTAAGAGACGAAACCAACAAATCAACATGAGTTAAAATAAAACATATTAAAAGAGCAGAGGTGAAGGCGCACCCTTAAATTCTGAGCTCGCCGCTGCTGTCAAATTCAGCAAATTATCGATGGCGGATTTAAAAAAAAGGGGGGGGAGGGCTAAGCTAGGTCGCCAAAGGCCTCGCGGAATAGGATGGTCTTCACCGCTTTACGAAAGGCCAGCAGGGACTCTGCAGAGCGCACTTCGCTAGGTAGAGAGTTCCATAAGGATGGAGCGGCCACCGAGAAAGCCCGGTTCCGGGTAAGGGACCGCCTGGCTTCTCAGGGGGATGGAACCTGTAGCGAGTGCACTCGCGACTGCCGAACCAGTCGGGCCGATGTTGACCGCTGGGCGATCCGCTCCGCCAGGTAGTCCGGACCCAGGCCATGGAGGGTTTTATAAACTAAAACCAAGACCTTGAATCTGATCCGGGAGGCAACGGGTAGCCAATGCAGCCGGGCCAGCACCAGGGTGATGCGGTCAAAGCGACGCGCACCCGCCACCAGTCTGGCCGCTGCATTTTGCACCCGCTGCAATCGCCGGAGGAGAGTCAAGGGCAACCCCATGTAGAGAGCGTTGCAATAGTCCAGCCTCAAGATCACCAGCGCCTGCACCACTATTCTCAGGGAGTCCCCATCTAGGTAAGGGCGAATCTGGGTGATCTGGCGAAGATGAAAAAATGCGGTCCTGGCCACGGCCGCCACCTGGGCATCCACGGACAAGGCCTGGTCCAGGATCATGCCCAGGTTCCGAACCCTCTCCGCCAGTTGGAGGGAAACACCCTCCAGGCTGGGGAGGGGGCCCCCGTACCCAGACGGGGAGCTCCCGAAGAACATCACCTCGGTCTTCTCAGGGTTGAGTTTGAGCCTGTTGGCCCTGGTCCAGGCCATGACCACCTCCAGACACTGGTCAAGGGACCGGACAGCTTCCACTGCAGAGGTGGAAAAACAGAGATAGAGCTGCGTGTCATCAGCATACTGATGACAACGCAGCCCAAATCTCCTGATGACCCCTGCCAGCGGCCTAGCATAGATGTTAAACAGCATGGGGGAGAGAGACGAGCCCTGCGGAACCCCACACGGGAGTGTCCACGGGGCCAACAACTCTCCTCCATGCTGCACATACTGGGACCGGCCCTGAAGGAAGGACCAGAGCCAACTGCGAACAGTGCCCCTGATCCCCACCTCCAGGAGCCGGTCCAGTAGGATACCGTGGTCGACGGTATCAAAGGCCGCTGACAGATCCAGGAGAACCAACAGGGTAGAGCAACCCCTGTCGGCCGCCCGGATAAGGTCATCCTGCAGCGCGACCAGAGTACCCCGTCCAGGCCTGAAGCCAGACTGGCAAGGATCAAGGCACCGCTGAACATGCCACCCTCTCGATCACCTTGCCCATGAAGGGAACGTTGGCTATCGGACGATAGTTAGCCAATTGGTCCGCAGCCAATCCCGGTTTTTTCAAAATGGGCTTGACCACCGTCTCCTTAAAACGAGAGGGAAATACCCCCTCGCTAAAGGAGGCGGTGGCGATGGCCGCAGCCCACTCGGGCATGCTCCCTCCGGCAGATTTGATTAGCCAAGATGGGCAAGGGTCGAAGGGGGTGGTCGCGGGACGGCAATGGGCAATAGCCCTGGAGGCTTCCAAAGGGGAAACAGGCTCAAACTCATCCAGTTGAGGAGAACGAGGGGGTGAGGGGGCTGGGGATGACGAGGGAGGGCTAGTGTCACTGGATTCAAAGCCAGCACGGATGGCCTCTATTTTGGATCTATGTTCCTTTGAACTCGGATTGACCCCACAATGACGTGAGGTTACGTTCCTTCGAACCGGTCTCCAGCGGGGCCGCGAACTGCAGCGAGAGGGACGTGAAGTATCAGCCTTAGAGTAATGATAGGTAAGGTTCCATGGCAGGAGATCCTAACAGGAAAAGGTGTCTAAAAGGTGCAACTATGAACAATTCCAACAAAAAAGGTGGAAGACAGTAAAAAAGGCCAATGTATCTTCACAAAAACCTCAGAGAGAACATGAAGATTAATGAAATGGAAATCAAGTTTGTTTGGTTCCTAACAAGATGTGTCTGAATAATTAGAAAAATATGGAAGGGGTTTGTAATAACAGCAGAGATTTGAATATGGTAATGGATAAATAGACAACTAAATTGCATGATCTTACCAAAGCAAAGAAATCTCATATTACAGTTTTGATTAGAATGATAAGCAGAATTGATCCGAAAGAGGCTTGGAAAGAGATTAAAGGAGATGAAAAGAACTTTTTACTTGTCAGTTCATAAAAGCTACTGTAGGATAAATTATTTCTGTCTGAAAATTTGATTTTGAAAGTGACAAAAAATGAACTAGGCCTTATAAAAGCAAATGATCATGCTTTATTAAATATGAATATGTGATTATAGGGAATATAAAAGTTGGAGGGTAAATACAAGCACTTTTCAAGAGGAATATGATAAATAAAATATAAGAAAAATTGTGGAAATACAGGAAATTAATGATAGCGAGGGTTCCAGCATGGGTATTATATGGGATCTTATGAAAATAATAATTAGAGAAATTAGGCAATGAGAAAATATGTGAAGAGGAATGAAGAAGAAATAAGAAGGTTGGAGAGGAAATATGTAATATAGAATTTTTAAACCCTTTATTAGAACTGCAAGTAAAAAGAAACGAATAGAAGGATATTGAAATGGAGAGAATTATAGAATATATGGACTCAGAGAATACTGGGGGAACAGACATCAAGGAATGAATAAAGTTTTAACACAGCAATCAATTAGAGAAAAAGTGATAGAAGAAATATTTAATAAGTTACAAATAGGAAAGAATTTATGAATGAATGGGTTAGGATCAGAGTATTATAGAATATTAGAAAAATGTCACCACCTACATTAAAGTCTCTTTTCGATAAAATAATGCAAAATGAAAAACCTATTAATTGTATTGATTCTAAAATGACTCTATGATTCTAAATGATTCTAAATGATTCTAAATGATTCTAAAATGACCCAACTGACTCTGGAACATATGGACCTATTTCCTTAATAAATCAATTTGCTAAGATATTCATTTATTTAAAATATTTTTACCCACCTTTCTCCATAAAAAAGATTTTCATGGTTTGGCAGAATAGTGGTACTGTATTTACAGTAACATGAACATTTTACCTAAGAGAGCTTTTTAATTTGTGCTGTTATAAAGATAACAGAATAATAAAAAACAAGGATTAACAAGAAAATCAGGTCTAAACTTTAAAAAGTAAGATTGGAGTTTTCTACTTTAAGGTTATATTATATAGTTAATCAAATATGATATACATTTGAGCACTGTAAAAATATTGAAAATCCTTTTCTTAAAAATATGTTTTATATTTGGAATAAGTAAAGAAAAATATTTATTTATGGTTCCATTATATCCAATGGTAGAACTGAAAAAATTCCAAGGAAATCTGATATGAACTATGGAGAAATTATTAAGAAAGAAGCAAATTATAAGAATATATGATAAATTAGAAAAAGCATGGAATAAAGAACATTTTTTTAAAAAAATAACTAATATGATTAGAGATACTATCTTAGTTTGATTTTATCCAGTTGGAACAGTAGATGAAAGACTGGGTAAAAAGAAATAGTAAATGTAGGAAGACTATGAGATTTGAAGAAACTGTATTAAAAAGGAAAACACAGTTGAATATAGGGTAATGAAAAGGATAATACAGTAAATATAATTTATAAAATATTATGGAAGCAGAGGATTAACAAGATTTTCTAAAAAATTATAAGAATATTATTTGGGTGAAGAAATAAGTATTGAAATTTTGAATAAAATATGGGTTACAAAATTTTTGAAATCTATGTCTGTAAGGATAAAGAAAAAGCTTTTATCAGTTAGTTTGGAGATGATATTTAACTCAAGTGAAACTTAAATCAATAGAAATTAATTATTCTAAGTTGTTTTGTATGGGATGTTGGAAAAAAGGTACTTATTTTAGTGGAAATATGAGAATATATTTAAATTTTGGCAATTGGTTTTCAAGGAGGCATATGAAATAATTAAGTTAAATTTAGACATATATCCTAAGACATCCTTCTATCAATATTTGATAAGAAGCAATATAATTGGATAAATAAGAATTAATTTCAAGCTTATTAACAGCAGCAAGATTAATTAAGAACTGGAAAATAAACTATGATTTTTAGTTTTCATATCTGGAAAATGTGGTAAAGAATCAGGCTTGGCTTCAAAGAGGGAGGTTATCCTGAGCTACCAAAATGAATATTTCCCTGGCTGGATTATTCTTTTGCTCCCCTTTTCATTTCATTTTTTCAGAACGATGGTTGGTCATCTGAGGACCTGAGTTTTAATTTACATAATTTTATATAGAAATCCATTTGAAGGGCACCGTAGATAGGATGACATGAGGGGGGGGGGGAATCATTTGTTTATTTTGAATATTTTTACCCCACCTTTCTTGGAAAAGGACCCAAAGTGTCTTACAATAATGAGGGACAATATATGGCTCAGAACATTTAAGACATATTCAAGTTAAGAACAGGGAATTAGAAAAGGCATCTTATAACATTAAAAAGTAATATTAAGGCTACCAAGAGCACACAAAAAGAAATAAAAAAATCCATTATGAGGGTTTGTTTTTTTCAGAATGATGTTTGGTTATCTGAGGACCTGAGTTTTAATTTACATAATTTTATATAGAAATCCGTTTGTAAGGCACCATCGATAGGATGACATGGGGGGGTTGGAATCATTTGTTTATTTTTAATATTTTTACACCACCTTTCCCCTTAGAAAAGGATGCAAAGTGCCTTACAACAATGAGGGACACTATATAGCCCAGAACATTTAAGACATATTCAAGTTAAGAACAGGGAATTAGAAGAGGCATCTTATAACATTAAAAGGTAACATTAAGGCTACAAAGAGCACGCAAAAAGAAATAAAAAATCCATTATGATGGGTGGAAACTAACATGGAAAAATGTATGTAGGTGGTTGGTAGACAGATGTCCCCATGCTTTTCAGTGCAAGCCAAAGACAGGCTGGCTGCTGTGGAACAGGCTGTAACCCCTCGTCCAAGTGCCATCTTGTTGTGCTGCCTGTGGAGTTGACCCTTCCAGCAGAAGTGCCATATTGGCTCAGATCAGCCAGCAGCACAGCCAAAAGGGGGACGGAGAAGAGGAAGAACAGAAAGGAGAGGAGTCTTGCCAGATTGAAACCTCTCTCAGGGAAGACTCCCAGGGTGGCACACCATTAGGCCCTGGGGTCAGGGTAACCATTAGTCGTTTCCAGCATGCCTTGGTTGAGATCCAGCACAGCCCCAGCTGGATAAGTATCACCTCAGGTAATTGGGATTGCATTCTTAGGTATCCCCTTTTCTTCCTTTCACCCCTCCTCTCTAGTTACTGCCCACCGGGTTCAAGTCCCACATCCGCTCAGTACTGCAAAACGAACAAATGAGAGCAACAACCAATGAAGATGTCATTTCGACAGCAGGGGGCCTGATTTGCATGCAAGATCGCCTCCCCCATCGTTAGCAGCAGAAGGTGGCCAATACCTGGCTTTCTGAGGCATGGACATACAGTATTTTTATTTTAAAGACCTGTTTTCACTTCTTCTGTCGTTTCAGTGGAGGTGGGGGTGAAAGCTTTTATTACCCCTTAAAATGACAGAGCAGATGCATAAGTACCAGTTTGGCTCTGTTTGTTGAGTGGAAGCAAGCTTATCTGCTCTTAAAAGTAGGGCTGCACTGCTTTATGCCACACTCTTGGCAGATACATTCCTCCTCCTTGTCTGGGAGAAGCAATAGCCTAGTCTTTGGGTGGAAATTGCTAGGGCCTCAAATACCAAGGGAACAATTCAACAGTGTCGGTGGCATGGAGAATTACTTGCAGTTTTACAGAGTTCCAAATGAAAGGTGAAAGCAGAGGTGGGTTAGGGGAAAGATGTCCGAAACTCTAGTGTTGAAGGTAGCAGCACAGGTTGGTGGCCTGTGTGGAGGCCCCAGAGATCTGTCCTGCCTCGTGTTCCCCCTTGGGGACCCCTCCTCCTTGGATCCCCCTTAGGAGTCACTGGAACTCACATCCAAGCCTGAAAGTGCTTCAGTGCAGACCTCCTTGGCTCCCCTCCAAGGGGTTGGCTTGGCTATATGACCACCCTTTGCCCCAGGCAGATGTCTAGCACTGCCTGCAGCTCGACTCCCTTTGCTTCATTTCAGAAGCCAACCAAGTGCTCCCCTCTCTCAGCCCATGCTCAGGTTGCAGAGTCAAAGAGGGAATTACCCAGCATTCTGTTCCTCGGTCCAGCTTGGGTACTTCTGGTGTCCTTTCCATCAGGTCCTTCGGTCCTGCCAGCCTGTCATTTTCAAACTCTTCAGATGGAAGCAGAAAAGAAAGAAGGCATAAAAGAAAAGGAAGAGTGTGTTATCTATAAGTGTTTCCTTGTGTTTCACTGGCTGGTTCATTCATTACTGCTAATACGAAGAGGCAGCCACCTAGATGCTCTGAACACATCCAATCTTGACTGATCTAGGAAGCTAAGCAGGGTCGGCCCTGGTTAGTACTTTGATGGGAGACCACCAGGGAATACCAGGTGCTGTCGGCGCCTGGAGTAGCAACTGGCAAGTAACTCCAGTATTCCTGCCAAGAAAACTCCATGGACATGGGGTCACAAAGAGTTGGTCACAAGTGTAATCATACAACAAGAATATGAAGAGGCACCATAGGACTAATTCACCCCATGGTATAAAGCAGTAAAAAGGACAATGCAGAGAAGACCTCTTGGCCCTGGTCATAGAACAGGAAGCAGCTTTTGACAGGGCCAAGAATGGAAGACAGTCTTTGCTCCAATTCTTGGAACTGTTTGATAGTTCTATTTAAATCCACGAGGGAACATGAAAGATGTGGCCGAGAAGCCACTGACTCACTCCTCTCCCTTTCACTTGCCCTTTCCTTCTGCCATCTTTTGTCTCTCGTATACGTGGCTTGTTTGCCCTTGTATGTCTGTGTAGTGTCTGGCTGAATTGTGTTACTGCAGTCCCAGTCCCAGGCGAAGTAGGGGTGAAAAATGTTGGAAGTATAATCTTGTGGTTCAGTGCCCCAAAAATAGACTAAGTCAGAAAAGCTCATAGATGAGACTAAGTCAAAGATGAGATTTCCCAAGAATGAGACTAAGTCAGACAGACAGGAGAATTTCTCAGCGCTGAGTTTTATTGAGCAAAAGTAGAGTGCAGAACAAAGAACCTTTTGCAGAAAGACACAAAAGGGGTCCCCCTCATAGTCAAGAAAGGACCCCGAACAAACTTTTCCAGGGGTTTTTATACAATTTCAGACCCTTGTCCGGTCACTATCGGACAACCACACCCTCAGGACCACCCATGCACTGTCCATCATCACATTACACCCCCATCATACTCAAACCTTCATAAGCCCACTTTACTTCCTCTTTTTGGCTCAGTAGCCTCTGCAGCCTGCTGTTACCACACGTTTCTGCCTTAGTCTCTGCCTGGGCATCGACAGGAAAACCAAAGCATCTCACAATACACTTTTCTCCTGTTATGCACCATAGAAATTTGCTATTACAAGACAGCTGTTACATTTTCTATTGATTTATATATTGTATATTGTATTTGTTGATTACATATTGTATTTATAAGCTGATAGCAAGCATGATTATATAATTTCGTCGATTACAGAAGGAACATCAGTAATTCAGAAGGTAGGAAATAGCAATGACTTCAAACCACTCCCGGGAAAGGAAACGTGGGAAGTGAAAAAGGAAGAATTAAAACTGAACTAAAACTGAACATTAAGACAAACCAAAGCAAAAAGCATGTTGCATATATACCGCCACATAGTACTTAAAGCACTCACTGGATGGTTTACAATTTAATTACAGTAGGTGGGACCCCAGTATCCGCTGGGAATTGGTTCCAAGCCTTCCCGTGGATAATGAAAACCGTGGATAAGAGAGAACGCCAAAATGCTCCCCAAAACTGATGTTTTGTGATAGTAACTTGCTTTACCGCTGCTGTTTTGCAACAGTAGCTTGCTTTACAGCTGTTGTTTTATGACAGTAGCTTGCTTTACAGCTGCTCTTTGTGACAGTAGCTTGCTTTATTTATTTATTTTTCCTCTGCCAACCGTGGATAACTGAATCAGTGAATAAGGGATCAGTGGATACGGGGTCCTACTGTATACAGGCTACACATTTCCACCCCCAGCCCCAGCAACCTGGGAACTCAATTTATGACGTATTCTCTAAGGCTTTCATGGACGGGGTTTGATAGCTGTTGTAAGTTTTTCGGGCTATTTGGGCATATTCTGGAAGTTTTTCTTCCTGATGTTTTGCCAGGCATCTTCAGAGGGCAAGGAGTTCAGGAAACTGCCAAAGTCTGGCGAAATGTCAGGAAGTAATGAAAGGAATGAATTCAATTTATGGGGTTCATTGCCGGCGTGCTAATAGCTTTGCAGAATGCAACAAGCAATCTGAGTCTTTTTAGACAGAAAAGAAGATTTATTGATTGCAATCAGGGCACTTCCACACTTTTTGCTGGTGAGAAGTCCCACCCAGAAAACGAAAGGAGATATTTTTATAAGGTTTTTCCAGCACTCTTTCCCCCTCCGCCCATCCGAATTTACGTCATATACATTTGTTACATGCATCAAACATTAATTGACATCTTTGGTCATTTATTTTGTATTCCTGACACCAATTAAATGTCTTAATTGCTGTGGTGTTTGAACTGACTCACACAGACTAGTACCGTGATGTATGCCAGCTGCTGAACTCTCGGAACAGAGATAAAACTTTTCTTGGCTGACGTATATGCAATTAGCTGTGTAGATCTTGAAAGCTACGAAAATAATTAGACTGCTGGCTCAGCCAAAATTTTGTAACAGAAGTCCCCCCCTCCTCTTAGTGGCCGGAAAGGCTTGACCGAGTCAGAGTTTTTAGGACCAGATATACATGTAAATACAATTGGAGTATTTTCTACTTCTAAATATATAACTTGTGTGGCTTATATTGTGATATACTGGGGTTACTAAAATAGCTATATATATATAGGCCTGTTTCATAGCCTTTACTCCCCCTGACGTGTTAAGGAAATTTTACGCCAGTAAATTCTCCAAAGGTTGCCCCTTATGGCTCCTGTGATAGACTGGTAAGGGACAAAGAGACATATCAAAGGTGTATGTACATAAGCGTGAATATTGCTTGAGCTTCCCTGCTTACCATTCATTCCCTTGGAGAGGGTGTCATCATGGCTCAGTGATTGTTCAGTGTTCCTGACGAGAGTGTAGGCAGTGCTGCCAGGAAAACTTTTCCCACCCTGTTTTCCCAAAGGGCTTATAGGCACAGTTCAAAAAAATGAAGTATCACAACATGATTTGTGGCGTCTCATGGTGAGGGACGCATTTGAACAGGTGAATGACAAAGAAATACCCCTTAATCCACTAGGGCACTTTCTAGAGTAAAATGTTAAGTTAACAGATGAAGTGTTGCCATGCTTGGGATGTAAGAAGACCCCCCCTGGTCAGACCCACAGACTGCAACGGATGGATATGTTCCATGGACCACAGCATTTAAGTTTCCCCTGTTGGAGAAATGCAGTCGTGGTCACAGCAGTATAAGGTAACCTCCCAGGCCATGTTGTACACTTCTCAAGGATCCCAAATTCTCAACTTTTGAAGGGGGCTGGCATAAGAATTTTTGATAATATTGTGATAGACTTGGATATCACGATCCCCGTCCCAAAGCGATAATTAAACATGCTTTAAACAGCAGATTTGTTCATTACCTTATTTTAGGACAATCATGAAACCCAAATAAATTTGCCTGCCACAGCAGTGCACATGTGAGATATCGTGTTTGTGTGTTTGGTAGTCAGGCTGAGAACCCTGAATTCTAACAAAGCACCACACTGTAGGTTCATTTTGCAAACCAAATACTTATAAGGAAAATATGCCCTTCTTAGCCCACCAAGGAAATATGTGGGCCAGGCTACTTTGCCAGGTTTTTTCCAACCTTATTTAGGTGTGTGTGGTGTGCATTCAAACTCAGATAATAGCAGGCTGTGCAGAATCACCCAGTTGTGTGTGCATTCTCAAATGATAGACATTTGCAATGATACTAAATAAAGGTAATATACATATCATGAAGGCTGAAAAAGGCATAAGACACATCTAGATGGTGCTTAGAAAAACCCACCTTGCGCCATACATTCTCATGGTAAAGTCATGAATGAGCCGTTGAAATCCGGTCAGAAATGTCTCTGTGGCTGATAGTTTACACACAAAAATCTGCCCCGTAAACATGGGGCCAAGATTAGTTCATCAGTGTCTTTGGTGAAGAAAATAATGTAGATATAGCTACTTCATAAAGCCCTTTTTTCTTTGGTATAAAGGCTCGTGAACACCCATGGGCACCAAAATGTCTCTCATTCAATACAAATTGCATAGAAAGGCAAGTCATAATCTCTGGCACTCAATGCTTTGTGAGTAAAAAGCATTTTCAGTGGCAAAGCATGATCATTACATAAAAGGGCACATCCAGAGAGGCACTTCAGTAAGAGTTTTCACAGTGACTATCAATAATAGACAATAAACAATATCATAATAGTGATCAATAACTAACGTCCCCTTTGCAAGGCTTCTAAGGCCGTGGGGCATTTTCCTACTAGATCGAGCACAGGGTAATGTAAATATGTAAAGTTGCTCTGGAGCCTACCGTGCGCAGGAAAAAAAAAATAATAAGCGCTCACTTGTCGGATGCTGGGAGGCTGGTGTGTGCGTGTGTGGCAACACAAGTTCATGGTGATCCAGGGCACGCGCACAGGCATCAATGAAGGTCTGAAAGCAGTAGTTAAACCCCAAGTCTCTGTCCAGGTGAAAAGGGGGTTAAATTGCGGACGTGAAGTCTGTTGGCCGCAATCCAAAACAAGAGTCAGTGGCTGTTTCAGACCCACTCTCTCCCCCCATAAACAAACAGAAAAGAAAAGAAAAAAAAAGAAAATGAGAGACAGGAAGACAGGATTTTAATCTGTCAACCTGAGTTGAAAGTGAATCCGCAGGCTGCTTTGGGACCCTCCAGTATCAAACGCACGCTGTCATCTGGGGAAGGATGGGCAGGATGCGGTGACCACAGGTCAGGTTCATGTTGTCGCCCGCCGTCCAGGGTGAAGTCATCTAAGGCATAGGGGCAATCTACAGCAGAGGGCAGAAGGCGGCACCGGTCAGGCCTCACTCCCTCTCGGTCGCGGGGTACGGGTCACGCTGGGTGAAAAGGCTGACATCACTGGATCCTGGAGCCCACATCGATCGAACTCGCGGAGCGAAGTCATCACGAAGATGGCATCATCAAAGGCATCAAAGGCGGGGAGGGGAGGTCCAGGAGGGATGGCAGAATGGAGGGCAGGAGGGTCCCCATCTGAGCATCTACGACCGGCGGCGGCAGCTTTCCAAACCCGACCGACTCCGTGATCCAAAAATAAAGAACGGGTGGGCGTTTTTCCCAGAGCAAAAGCCCGACCTCCAGGATGTACCTGGGTAAGAGAAGAACAGACACACGACCACAAACAGACACAGAACACAAACACACACAAAATGGCCCCTCAGCTGTCCTTGTGCTGCCAGGCAGGGTGGTATAGTCTATCTGACAGTCTCGGGAAAAAAAGAATGTCGTAAAAGGCAGATTGAAGCTTTCCTCTTCGTAAAACCAGTACGTGAAGTAAGGGGGGGGGAGTCTATGATGAGGACACCTCTGCACATCAGGAGATATGCACAAGTTCAGCTGGCCCCAATGAGCGCTTGCAAGGTGTAGGTGCTCAGGTGTCCCTAATCAACCACAGATCCCATCCCCAAGCCAAATTGCTCTCCTACACGGGGACAACAAAAAGGTGTAACTGGCAGAATATCCATGAGATGCAAAACAGGGTGTTTCCTCCAGCGTCTTCCCGTGTGGAAAGAGACAGACAGACAGACAGACAAACAAGCAAACACACACAAGAATGGCCAAGCAATCTGCAGATCTCCAGGTGTGATAGTGCTACATGCAGTACACTGTGTGCAGATTTCTATGGCACAGTGTAGTGCAGGCTATGAAAAAGGGCCATAGTACACAGCTGCACTTCAGCAGTTTTGCACAAGTTCAGCTGGAACAATATTCCATAGCCACGCTACTAGGCTCCCTGTGAAATTTGGAACAAATTAATAATGTGCACTGCAGAGCCATCCTTTAAAATAGGGAATCTTGCCCTTTACATACAGGTTTCATGTGCACAAAAAAAAGGAAAAAGAAAATCGTTAAGTCCATATTGTTTTCTAAAAAGAAAATAAGCCTCATTTTCCTCAGGGAGCTCCTGAGACCAGGTGTGATTTAAAAGCTGCACCAATACACTATGCACATTTTAGTGGCCAGGCGAGCCTTTTACCGCCTATGGCAAAAGATAATTCTTATATTCTTAAGAGTCATTAAAATCGCAAGTAAAATCACTATCCCAGTAGCGTTTGAACATATCTTCTAAAAATCAAATTAAGAAATTTGTGCACTCTGTTGGGCAAGCAAGGCTCCTCTTAAGTTCTAGTGTTTAAGCCTGCCTTAACTGTAACGCTTTGGGATTGACTTGTAAGTTACTTCAAAGGCAAAAATAAAAATATGCGTGCAGGACAGCTTACAAAAGGGAGGGGGCTTTAGTGTGCTGTCACATCCTAACAAAAAAAAAAATCAGGTTTCTCTTGTGTCCTTTTTCCGAAGAATTCTTTTATTCTAAAGTTTCTGATAACAAGATTTTCACCTCTTATTCTTTAGCAAAAATACCTGAGAGGTGTGTTTGATTCCAAGGGTTTAATTAAATTAAAACGTGACGTTTTGGGGCCGAATTTCTGGATTCTTTTCTAAACAATAGACTCCCTTTCCCTCTCCCCCTATCCAGGAGGAAAAAAAAATGCTGCAAGTCGGCTAGAAGCCACCTCTTTATGCTTTTAAGGCAGCACGGAAAATTGTGGTCGTTCCCGTAAGTGGAGAGGAGTGACCTTCTGGCCATTGCCTATAAAATTTACTGGCTTATGGCTTTTAGGGGTCAGTTTATTCCCTTCGCTATGCATGCATTAGGTTGATGTGTTCAATATAAGTTTTGCGTCCAAGCTCTATCAAGTGGCTTGGGAGAGAAAGGAGGGGTTGGGAGTTGTTATCCTGCCTTGCCCTGCAAGGGGGCCCCGAGAGCAGAAAGAGAAAGGAGGGGCTGTAGACTTTTAAATTCCCCCGCGGCTGCCTTTTACAGCCTGAGGCAAGCAGATAATCTCCTGTAATTACTTCTGTAATGTATTAGGTGTGAAATGCCCTGGAACAAAGGGGCAATTCACCCTTTCAGTGGCTATTGATCTTGTTGTTGGCTTAAGCCTAATTTGAGAAGCGTGGCTTTTGTAATGAATACACAGAGCTACTTAAATCAGGAGGGAGGAAAAAAAAATCTTAGGTGAACATGTAGAATTTCTCTCTCTTCCTTCACTCTTATATCTATGGGGAGGCAAATAATGCCTAGATAGGATAGAGAGAGAGACTAAGATCTTCTCCCCACTTTTCCTTCGTCTAAAAAAGGTAGACTTGCACAATAGGATAGTTGTTGGCAGTTTGGTCCTGAGAATCTCCCTGTGTTTGAAATTAAAATGCCTGGTCTTTTATCAAATGTTCTTAACTACTTTTGGAGAAGGGAAAAAAAAGGCATTGATTCTACTTTCTGTCGTGGCCAGCTGCCAGAAGGGGCTCAGCCCCTGATTTGATTTCCCTGCTTTTGATTATTAATAGTTCAGAAATAACGTCCCTACCTATCTCCTCATGTGGTGCATAGCAACCCTTAGTTCTGTTTAAAGCTTCCATATCCAAGGAGTTAAAGCGGGATGGAAGTACCTCCTGAATGCTTGAATAAGGCAATTCAGGAACGCATCCCCCATCTAGCACTTCCTGTCCCCTCAATGCTCCGTGCTCTCCTCCCGTTCCCTCAACATCATACCTATCCATCCCACTTCTGTCTTGCTGCCTTCCTTCTACTCCACTTCCTCTATTCATCTGTCTTTCTCTATACCTTTTCAGTTCACCATCCTGCCTTTCCTTCCATCATCTTTCAGGTTTCCTACCCAGTTTTACTAAAAATGCATTACTCAGATACCCTATGATGTTTTCCTTGTAAAATATCCCTTCAGCTGGTAAATTTTGTTGCGTGACCAGCCAGTCACAAAATATGCGGGATGTTGTTTATCCCTGAGTATTCAAAAGTATTTTCTCACTGCCCATATTCCCCTGGTATTATCAAAATTGCTGGAGGGGTCTCCTAGTTGGCAGAGTTTTTAGTCTCTTATATTAATTAACTAAGCACGTCCTTGTACATTCACACACCTCTTGCTAGCAGGTCATAATTGGTCTGTCCTCCCTGAGGGCTAGAGTCTTAATTTGAGATGGTAAAGTCCTGCCTCATCCTAGTTAGAGGGGTTCTTCTTAAAGCTTACTCATGTTCCATTTAATACCAAAATCATTACTTCTGGTGGCAGAATTCCAATGTTACCACATCGCACATCAAAAAGGGGGTGCATAGACTGCACTAATTTATCCCCATAGGTTTACTTTAAAGGTCTAACTGTGTTCCTATGATTTCTCCCACACAAGCATCAAACGGACTCACACCTCAACAATCAAATGCACATCATACACGCCAACATGTGATTCAGCAACCATACACAACTCTCCCACATTTCTGTTTCCCCAGTTAACTGCGATCCCTTGCCTAAGAATAGATCTTTCTAACTTCTCTAAAATCAAACGAAGATGGTGGAACTCCGTTGGTATTGTGGGGCAAAGATTGCCAGTCTTTGCCCCTGCTTAAGACACAGGGAATGGCCACTTCCCTATGGTTACGCAGGGTATAGAGGCACAGCCCCTTACCTTGAAAAACACACATACAAAATTCAAAAGTGGAATCACCATCCCACATGCCCATGCATTAATATATCTCTAAATTTTCCCCAGGATGTTAGAGCAGCGCTCTTCTCCTCCTGATTCAAATACTTAGGGGGCGGACTCTAGGGATGTTGGGTTTTGCAAACTTTCCCAGGATGTTAGAGCAGCGCTCTTCTCCTCCTGTTTCAGTCTGAAAAACCCCCTCCTCCCTTGGGGATTTCAGGGTCGTAGTGTCCCTCAGTGTCCCCTAGTCCTTGGGATGTTAAGGTCGTATCCGACCCTTCTCCTCCCTGTACCCCCCCCCGGGGCCGACAACAAGAATCCGCAATCTTCTCCACTCCACAGAGCTGTTAGATTCGAACTCACGCCACCCCACAACTAGTTTTCTCTTCTTACCAGATTTCTTTTGCGCAGTCCTCTCCAATTCCTCCTGCCGGCACTTGGTTTTCTCTCATGTCCGGTAGCCCATCCAGTACTGACAAAGTGAACCTCCTCACAAATTTGAGGGTCCGGACTAGGTTCAATTAATCAGCACAGACTTCTTACCGTGACCTGAGTCAGATTCTACAAGCCTCTTTAGCAGCGGCAAAATTCCCCGGCATCTCCACCAAATGAAAGGAATGAATTCAATTTATGGGGTTCATTGCCGGCGTGCTAATAGCTTTGCAGAATGCAACAAGCAATCTGAGTCTTTTTAGACAGAAAAGAAGATTTATTGATTGCAATCAGGGCACTTCCACACTTTTTGCTGGTGAGAAGTCCCACCCAGAAAACGAAAGGAGATATTTTTATAAGGTTTTTCCAGCACTCTTTCCCCCTCCGCCCATCCGAATTTACGTCATATACATTTGTTACATGCATCAAACACTAATTGACATCTTTGGTCATTTATTTTGTATTCCTGACACCAATTAAATGTCTTAATTGCTGTGGTGTTTGAACTGACTCACACAGACTAGTACCGTGATGTATGCCAGCTGCTGAACTCTCGGAACAGAGATAAAACTTTTCTTGGCTGACGTATATGCAATTAGCTGTGTAGATCTTCAAAGCTACGAAAATAATTAGACTGCTGGCTCAGCCAAAATTTTGTAACAGAAGTCCCCCCCTCCTCTTAGTGGCCGGAAAGGCTTGACCGGAGTCAGAGTTTTTTAGGACCAGATATACATGTAAATACAATTGGAGTATTTTCTACTTCTAAATATATAACTTGTGTGGCTTATATTGTGATATACTGGGGGTTACTAAAATAGCTATATATATATAGGCCTGTTTCATAGCCTTTAGTAAAACTTCCAGAACACGACCAAACAACCCAAAAAACTCACAACAGCTATCAATTTATGACCTCAGAAAGATGGAAGTTTGAGTGAACCTTGAACCACAGTTATGAGGAGAGTTGTGGCTGCAGTACATCCTTTCAACTACTCCGCCACGAGGCTCCTTAGCAACAATAATGATTACAAAAGAGCTGCACAAGCTTAAAAGGGGACAATGAAGAAAAAGAAATTACTAAAGATTTTCTATATTTAATTTCAGTCGGCAATCTAAACGGAGACTGCAGCCAGTAAATTAGAACGAGACAGGCTTGGAAGAGCAGTTGTGAAGGAACTAGAAAATATTCTGAAGTATGATCCAGCATCATTGAAGACCAAGGCTGAAATAATCTGTACTGTGGCATTAGTATGCGTAGATATGAAAGCTGAATCCTGAAGAAAGGAGATTTGGGGGTGGGGGCAGGGAATAACCGGTTCATTCAAAATGCAGGGGACCTTTATGGATGCTATGGATTACCAGAAAGATGAATAAGAGGATTCTAGATCCAATCCAATCTGAACTCTTGCTAAACACTAAAATGACCAAACTCTGGCAACAGTACTTGGGACATATCATGAGAAGGCAAGACCCACAGGAAAAAGGGGTCGATGCTGGGAAGAGTGGAAGGCTGCGATGAAAGAGGAAGGCCTTACATTTATTTATTTATTTTATTTATTTATTTAGCTTGTATGCCGCCCACTACCCAAAGGTCTCTGGGCAGCTCACAATCAGAATGAGCAATTAAAACATCAAAATACAATAAAATTAGAACAATAAAACATTTAGATGCAATAAATACGATACATTAAAAACACACCACTAAAATTGCCATCAGGGCCCACAATCATTAGTTAAAAAACTTTTGGAATAAGAGGGTTTTTACCTGGCGCCGAAATGTTAGCAATGTCGGTGCCAGGCGAGTCTCATTTGGGAGGGTATTCCATAGTCTGGGGGCAGTTGCTGAAAAAGCCCTATTCCTGCAAGCCACCCCCTTCACCTCCTTAAGGGATGGCTCTTTCAGGAGGGCTCCCTGACTAGATCTTAATTGCCGGGTAGGTTCATATGGAAGGAGGCGGTCCTTCAGGTATCTAGGTCCTAAGCCGTTTAGGGCTCTATATGTCAAAACAAGCACTTTGAATTGGGCTCGGGCAGCAACTGGTAACCAGTGTAGGTTATACAGAATCGGCGTGATGTGTTCCTTGGTGGCCCTACCACTCACCAGCCGTGCCGCACGATTCTGAACCAGTTGCAATCGCCGAACCGTCTTCAGAGGCAGCCCCACGTAAAGCGCATTACAGTAATCAATACATGAGATGGATTATTTCAGCAAAGGCAGTCGAGGCCTTTGCATAATAAGAACCGGGCAGGGTACTAAATGCAGAACATTTTAAGGCAGCTTATGGTTCACAAGAATTCTGAAAGTAGGAAGCAACTGGATGAAATATAACCCCAAGGTTTATTCGGGGAAGGCTTTTGTGAACTGTAGGCGCTTTCTTTGAATGCAAACTGAATAGGGTGCAATGATGACTTGGTTCGCTTTTCTTAGTAGCCCAACCTCATTTTGTTTCTGCAAATCTTGCAGGCCCTAAAATATAATTTCATTGCTCTCTCTCTCTCATGCAGGAATTACGGTTTACTGATAACCGTGTTCCTGTGCCCTGCAGTAGATGTGAATTTCTGAGAAGAGCTACAGTTTTGTATAACTGCCCCCCCCCGCCCCCAGTTCTCACGCCATGGTAGATGTTAGTCATTTGCGTGAAGTGCCGCCTACATGAAGTGTCAATTTGCACAGTGGGACCTTGCAGAGCAGTGCCAGGACAGGAACCATTTCAAACATTTAAAAGCTTAGCTCTCTCTGTGTGTAACTGAGCAAACTCAAAGTAAAAGTCACATATCAAAGGGGGAGATAATTGCACTGCCAGCAGCAAAGGAAGTTTTCTCCTCCTCCCATTTTTAATTTTTTTCTTAAATAGAAAAAGCTTTCTTGAAGCATTTTAACAAGAAAGAAAAGCAATGTGAAATAACTAAACTGAGGCCACTGTGTTTTGTGCATATCATAAGAGAAGAAGGGAGGATGTGGCTTTAATTGTTCCCATTCATTCATTCATTCATTCATTCATTCATTCATTCATTCATTCATTCATTCATTCATTCTATCAGTCATAAGAACATAAGAACAGCCTTGCTGGAACAGGCTACAGCCCAACCAGTCCAGCGTTCTGTCTCACACAGTGGCTCACCATTTGCTTCAGGGTACTCCCAAGCAGATTCCCCGCAAATGGCATTGAGAGATATCCTTCCTCTCTCTCCAACCTGGAGGCTGTCCTTAGGCATCCATCATGATGGCCCTTGATACCCTTGTTCTCCATGAACTTCTCCAATCCTTTCTTAAAGCTGTCAAGGCTGACAGCTGTCACCATGTCTTCTGGCAGGGAGTTTCAGAGACCAGTGATCCTCTGGGTGAAAAAGGACTTTCTCTTATTTGTTTGAGATCTAGCACCCCAAAGTTTCATGGAGTGCCCCCTAGTCCTAGTGTTGTGTGATAGGGAAAGCAGTTTTTATTTATCTACTTTGTCCACAATGTGTATGATTTTATAAACCTCAATCAGGTCACCTCTTAGGTGCCATCGTTCAAGAGTGAAGAGGCCCAACTGTTGCAGCCTCAGATGGTAAAGAAGGTGTTCCAGTCCCTTAATCATTCTGGTTGCCCTCCTCTGAACTTTTTCCATTTCCATAATATCCTTCTGGAGGGATGGGAATCAGAACTGTACAAAATACTCCAGATGGGGCCTCACCATAGATTAAAGATGGGCACGAAATGAATTTTTTTGTTCCATGATTCATTATTCATTTTGTTATGTAACAAAACGAATAATGAAAAATGTGATGAAATTGGAATGAACTGAACAGAACCATGAAAATTAGGTTTGTTACATTTCGTTTTCGTTAATGGCGACGCACAATGAAATAAGCTGTTTTTAAATGTTAAAAACGTCCTGAATATCTGTAAAAACCCAGCAATAATTATTTATTCTGCCTGATAATACCTACCGGGGGTGGTGGTGTCCTTAAAACGTGGATTTATGTCTTTTCTCAGATTGCTGTATTTTTTTTTTCCTTTAAGGAGAGTTAGGGGACATCGACCCAAAATGGCTCCCAGATCCCTAATATTGATTTCTTGGGTATCAAAACGCCCTGGACATCCATAAAAACACAGTGATAATTATTTGAAATCATTACCTACCAGGCGGTTGCGGTCCTTAAAACGTTTGTTTTTGTCTTTCTCCCATTGTTGCGTTACGAATCACTTGGGACACAGAGTTTCAGGGTGCAATATCTGGTGCTCAGGGCAGCATTCCTGTTCGTCTGTCTGTCAGGGTTCCATGGATGTTTGTGTGTCTCTCTGTGTCTGCATCAGCCCATGAATTGAGGATGATTCTCCCTTCTGTCTGGTGGTGATTCAAGCCTTCTCTTGCTGCTGCCTGAGCCCCAGTGTTTATTATAAAAGACGTTCCTCGGTGGGGAAAGATGTGAGACCATAGTAATTATTTAGACAATGGGCAGGGAAATAGGTTCCACAGGTGGGGGAAATGCTCCTAGCTAGTGAGGCATTACTGATAAGAGGCTTCCTTGGGCCTGAGCAGATGTATCCTGATATCCTGGTTATCTGCCCTCCTGACCTATGCTGAGATCAGCATCAGCTTAGCTGCACACTGGGTGCCTGCTCAGCCCTGGGGATTTCTGGGAAATCCAGGTCCTCAGCTTCCTCTAGGTGCGCTTTTGTGCTCTGCCCATTTCTTGGGGTACAGAGCTATTGGGGTATGAAATCCCTACATCCCATCACGATGTATTATTTCTTTTCCCTTTAAGGATGAAACAAAATGGATTCCAGCCACAAGATGGATGCAAGCCATGTGATGGAGTCATGTAAATTCTTAGAAAATTTCAACCAATAGCATGCCCAGGTTGCAGACTGGGTAGGTGTGGCAGCCACAGAGGGCATAAAAAGCTTTGGCAGCCACCATCCTCCTTGCAGTCTGCAGTGGGAGTTAGGGTGGGATTGCTGTCTCTGCGACTCGTTACTTTAGGCCATACAGGCAGGTGTGTGTCTCTGTGTTCCTGCTGGCTGCAGCCTGGCTCTTAGGGGAGAGAAAGAAGAGATTTCTCTTGTAGCCTCCCTGTGTGCGTGCATACCTCTCGGTGAGTACCCTCCCCTGCCCCGCAGTGCAATCACTCTGCGGCTGCCTTATGCCCTGGGCAACGCCCGCCGCTGCCTTTGCAGCCTCCCTGCGTACCTAGTCTATACTGTGTCTCTGCCATCATCATTTTTTTAGTGTTTTCCCTCTGGTCTGGGGCGTTGGGGGACGTCCATGCATGGAAATGCTTTAAGTCGCGCAAAAAGCGGGTAAAAATGAAAAACGAAAAAGCAAAATGATTTTTTTTTCAAAAAATTCACGAAAAATGATAATGAACCGAAACGGACCTGCAATGAAAAATGAAAAACCAAAATGTCATTTTTTCGATTTGTGCCCATCTCTACCATAGATTTATAAAGAGGCAAAATGACACTTGCTGACTTATTTTCATTCACTCATTTCATGGAATTTTATTTTTGGGGGTGAGGGGCATCTAGACAGTATATTCATCCAGTTGAACTCCTTTGTTATTCTGTTGCTTTCTCCCCCCCCACCCGCCACCATAACTGACAATTTCTTGTGAAGAAAAGACTGAAGAGCTTCACAGTATCTTCAGATAGCATCCATTTTGAAGCAACCATTAAAGTAAGACTTAATATACAGTATATGCACTGCTAGAGGGTCTCCCACTACTACACAAATATCATTTGTTGAGTCTTGAGCTGTCATGGATTTCTCCTCAGGAATTCTGGGATTTTTTAGTTTGGCAAAGTCTTTAGAAATTTCTTCTGGAGAGATCTAGGGCAATCTTCATAAGTAAATGTGGAATGACACCAGAACTTATAAATAGTGCCCTAGAATATATCAGAAATGCAATCACATTATATCTATCTATCTATCGATCGATCGATCGATCGATCGATAGATCGATAGATAGATAGATAGATAGATAGATAGATAGATAGATAGATAGATAGATATATAGATATAGATATAGATATAGATATTCATTTTAAAGATGGGAGGAGGAAAAACATCTTTTAAATGATTTAAAAGAGGATTAAACATAGTTTTTCCACATGCTTCAAATCTTCCAGCCGGCTCTGTAGTTGTTCAAGGGGCTTGTTTGAAAGGAACAGGAATGCCGGGTCCACTGCCTGCAGGCAGAGGCACTGCAAAATGCAATGAGCAGTCTGGGTCTCAAAGACAGGAAAGGGATTTATTTGGTTGACAACCAGAGAAATCTCACTTGATGCAAAACAAGTGAGAAGTCCACTGAAGAAAGGAAATGCAGTATATTTTATAGACTTAGCCCGTCCGAATTTACGTCATATACACATCTGTTACATACATCAAACATTAATTGACATCTTTGGCAATTTATAGATATTCCTGACACCAATTAAATGTATTCTTTGGGTCCGTACTTGGGTTTTGCCATGTTTGATCTAACTTACACAGGCTGGGAGTGCCTGTGTCCTTGGTATCATCTTCGCTAGGGAGGCACTCTAGGTGAGCTCACAAAGGGGGTGAGAGAGAAACAGAGATAAGAACGGCTGGCTACATGTTAATTTGTAAAATAAATTGGCCTCTATACATTACAACTTAATTGACATCCTTGGATTCATTTCAGAGACATTCCAGATCACGGATGTCTCTCTTTTTAGTGGTCTGCCTTGCCGGAAAATGACCAAAGTTTGTTTTCAAGAATCAGTCTTGTGACATAAGAATATACATGTGGATACATGTGGAGTGCTGAGTGGATATCACTATCTTTAAATATATAATTTGTGTCACTTGTGTGGCTATATATAGCTTGGAATACATTGCTATTGAATACATGAGGATTGTCAATGCCTGGGGGTTACTAAAACAGCTACAGATGCTTGATCAATGTTTACATTTTCCAGCTGACATCAGAATGCTTTGAGTGTCCCATGTCTGGAAATAACACAAACGGCATTAACATGGCAGATAGGAAACAAAAGGCAACTCAGGCCCTGCTCGAGACTGACAAAGTTTCTGACATAACTATGGCCATATCTGCTAATTTGTCCCAGCACTGATAATGGAATGTTCTCTGCCATTCATGAATATTTATTGCAGGAAGAAGATAATGCATATGAGAAACTGTCCTATTATGTCAGTATCACAAGAGAAATGAAAGATTTTCAGTCAGGGTCTTGCCAACTTCAGCACTCACACATACATTTTTTCTTCTTCCAATAAAAAGATTTGGACACATTTTCAAGAGGGTACATAAAGGCATTAGTGAGTGACACCAGAATAGGAAACACAAAGATCTTCAACTCTTCTTTCTGTGTACCTCTGTGTAACTCCAAATTAGGTTAAACCCTCCCTCCCCTTCCTGAGCACCGGAAGGTTGAGAGTCTGATTTCCTTACTGTTCCTCCTTGATAGGGGGTGGACCCGATAATCCATAGGACCCTTTCTGGCTCTGATGATGATGATGAGATGATAACAATGAAAGAGGCTGGTGGTGGTGGGTTACATGCTGCTGATGGTGTGCAACCTATGGATGGCTCCTACATTGCGCTCTATCCTGTTGTGATGATGGGGTAGTAGGGTAATCATAAGTATACATTTCATCTGAAATCTCTGATGGCAGCTCTAGGGTCCGGGTGAAAAATGGGTGCACTAAATGACCATGACGCTCACTGATTATGTCCACAAAAATGTCAGCTTATCCGAGGATCTCTGACACTTCCAGCTGCACATGCATTCAGCAAAAGAAAGCACATGTAAAAACCTATTTTGAAAGAAACAGGCTGTTTCTGTAGTAACAGCATGCTCCTAGAATGTATCATTAACATGTTTCTGATTAAACACACCATATTTTTCAATTTGTTTTTAATGAGGTCATTACAGTGGAATCCCTCTCCCCTCAACACCATTTGTATTTGCATTCCCCCACTAGTTATTACAGTTTATTATTAGCAAGATATTGACTACAATAGAATGTAACCTGTTTTTGCAAGTTTAAGTTTAAGTTCTTTATTGGCTCATCTTTTTAGCAGGGACATGTTTTTTTTCTATTTTTTTTTTTTAATGATATAATCTGTCTTGCAAATATTTATGTTGAAGAGGAACAGTGACATTTTAAAAACAGAAGTAAAAAAAAGAGTGTTGTATCACAGCGCAATCCAGTTTGGGAACATTATAGGCCAGTCTGGTTTCTGTTTTATTCAGTTCATTCTTCTTTTCACATTCCAAAACACATGAAGATTTTAATCCCCAAATCATGGTGCACTACAGAAATAGAGGAAGCATCAGGACTGGGAAAGGGAAAACAACCTGAAGAGTAAGTTAGTTTGATAGTTTGCTTATTACAAAAAGAGACTGAATAGATATATTGGTTATAAGAACCTCATGGGGAACCACCAGTTATCTGTAGAGGAGTTACCGCATTGGAGGAATAAGTGAAGGGGGCTTGCGACTTAAATGGGGTGGTGGTGGAGAGGAATGAGCTATGAAGTCCTGAGGCAATCTTTTCTCTTCTCCTGCTCAAACCATAACGGGCCACCTTCAATGAACATAGTAGGAGAGTTGATGCTAATACGTTTGGCCATGGAATACAGTTGATGGAGAGTGGGGAATGAAGAAAACTCAACAAAGATGCTTTACTGCTTGAGGCAAGAGACAAAATGGCCTCTTTGTAGCCATGTGCAGCTGACAGTTCAGGTTTTTTTGACTTGGCACTGGTGATGAGACCATATCCTGCAACGATACCTGTGTTCACGACCTGGAGGTTCAATCCAAGGTAGCCAGTTCAAGGCTGACTCATCCTTCTATCCTTCTGAGGTTGGTAAAATGAGTATCCAGCTTGCGTGGGGTGTGGTGGCAATGTGTAGCCTGCATAATTAAATTGTAAACTGCCCAGGGAGTGCTTGAAGCGCTGTGGGGTGGTACATAAACAGAACACTTTGCTTTTTATGGAACTCTACTTCTTACAAGTGGATTATGCTTCTTATGGATCCAGACCCAGAGGACTGAGTTTGCCTTTAGTGTGTAGGATTCCAATCCCTGTGGGAGAAGAAACACAACCCCTTTCATCCAATGGTCCTTTCTGCCATCACATAATCAATCACTGAATTTATGAAACAGACACTGATTTATTCCAACTGTAATCCATAAACCCTAGAGATAGGATTTCAGCTGGTTATTTGAAACATGATTCACTCTCACTGTTCTTTCATTCTCTGCACTTTACAACAGTATTTCATTTTTTTAAAAAGATTGATGGGTGTTGATTTATTTTGAATTCCTTGTTACCTGGCAGGACTGCCTGTGAATGTAACAGTGTCCGGAACTGAAGCACTTGTTTCCAGGGGAACACCTGGAAGCCTTGAACTTACTAACCCAGAGACACAAAGAAATGGGTTTGATTTAAAACACACAGTGGCATCTCTTGTATTTACACAGAATGATTTTTATTGCAGCTGATTCTTTAAATAACAGTACAAATGATAAATACAGAGTTTCTTTCAAAGACCCTCAGGAATTATATGGCAGCCAATGGTAGCTATAACATGTAGACACCCAGTGTAGTGTACTGTAGTGGATAGAGTAACAGACTAGGGCTCAGGACTCAGGAGACCTAGTATGATATGTAACAGCCAAACTGCTCAGAGGGGTACCTTATAGAAAATGCAGGACATCCATTGCAAAAGAATTGTACTGGCTGCTAATGCGTTTCTACTCTAAATTCAAGGTCCTGGCAACAACTTTTAAGCCCTAAAGGAGCAAGACACTGTGTGGAGGGAGAATTTGACCTGTTTTGGTGCCCAAACCCTGGAAAATTATCCTCACACAAATCCAGCTGATGCCAACAATGACCTCACTTCAGTGCCATGGTAAAACATTGCTCTTTACTATAAATGGGCACAAAATAGAAAAATAGAAAAATAGAAAAATAGAAAAATAACATTTTGTTTCATTTCATTTTATAAAATAAATCATATTATAAAATATGATTTTTTAAAAAAATCATAACAAAATAAAACAAAATGATGAAAGCAAATTTTCCTTTATACAAATTTCCCATAGGAATGCATTGAAAATGGAGTAATCCCATTTTATGTTGTACAGATTTGCCCCATAGGTGATTATGTTAATCAAATTTCTCCTAACTCCAGAATTTTTTTATGTTGTACAGATTTTATGCTATGCAAACTGTTTGTTATACAAGGGTCCACTGTATTTCTAAAGCTACTTCTCTGCAGCTCTATCATGAGTTCTCTTGAATGTGCATACAGTGCCGTAGCTAGAGTATGGAGCACCCCGGGACAAAGACAGTTTTTGCACCCTCTCTTCCCCTACCAACCCTGTCCCACCCACCCAACAAGGGGGGCAGATCCTGGGGGAACAGTGGGGGAGGGGAGCAAGGGTCTATCCTTCTCATGCCCTCTTTGTGGGTCTCCTTTCCAGTTAAGGCTCTCCTGTGTAAATAGTGTAGCGTGTGGATAGTGCCAAGCAGGCAATGTTTCCCCCCACCCCCAAGCATCACCTCTGTAGCATGCTTCCCCCTCCTCCTTTCTCCAGGCTTAGGCTTGGCGAATGGCGATCATTAGCCTGGGGAAAGGAGGAGAGGGAAGCAGGTGATGGGATTTTTTTCCCCCAAGCAGCACCTCCTCCACACGCTTCCTTCTTTTCCTTTCCCTGGGCTAACAATTGCCAAGTCTTAGCGGGGGTGGGGGGAAGGAGGAGGGGGAGCAATCGACAGAGGTGCTGCTTGGAAAAAAATTGCCTGATTCCCTCTTCACTCCCCGCCCCCCACGACTAAGGATCGCCAAGCCTTAGCAGGGTGAAAGGAGGACTGCTGGTGGGCTGACAATGGTTTCCTCCTCCTGCTCCCTCTCCAGGTGCCCCCAGTTTGTGGTGCACACTGGGGCAAATGCACTCTTCTGCCCCTCCCTAGTTATGTCAGTGTCTGAATGATTGAAATTACATAAATGCTTATCTTACTGTCTGTGTTTTAGGGTTGCCCAATCTTCATTTCCTTTGCAGGAAGAATAGGTTATTTTCTGTCTAATGCTTTTGTTTTCTTTGAGGCTTGAGTTGGTCAATGAATGTAGGGTCTTCCACAAAGTGAGGTTACAGCAGAGGTAGCAGTTTCTAGCTATATCATAGTGCCATTCCTTTTTCTCCATGTGCACCCCCCCCCCCCCCCCCGACATCGCACTTCAGGCTACCATGGAACATGATGTCTGGGCAAAGCTATCCTGTGTTGTGCATTATATGCTGTCAAGTCAGAACTGACTTACAGTGACCCTAAGTAGGGCTTTCAAGGTAAGTGAGATATTTAAAAAGTTCCAAGTCCCACAGAAGTCTCCATGGCTGGGAGGGGATTTGAACGCAGATCTCCTGAGTCCCAGTCTGTCACTCTTGGCTACATCGGTTGTCCAGAGCTTCACTATCACTGGGTAAAGAGATAACAGTGTGCCCAGTACATGGACCTGTCCAGGGTGCTGAAAAGTTTTATTCACACTGCCTTTGTTCATAATTTCAGTCGAGTCTCTTGGGCCTAGATTACAGAGCAGCCTCTGCCTGCTCTCTCACTTCATGCTGAATGCTATTCAAGGGTACAGCTTGTGCCAATGGCTTCCTGTGGTGCCTTCCCCCTGCTCCAAGGGTTAAGAATGTGTGCGGTTGTGTATGCCAGCTTTGACAGGTTCTCAATGTTGCCGTCACACAAGGTAGAGGACCTGACGTCTGTGGCAGGCAAACCTATCCAGAATTCCTTGGCTTGAAGGATTTTATATTTGAAGGAGAAAATTGCCCTGGAAAGCTTGATTTAAAATAAATAAAATTTTGTTCCTGTCAGGAAGGAAGGCAGGTATGCCACATTTTCCCCCATCTTTTTAATGACTCTATGATGTGAAAGAATGAGATGGTGTTATTTGTTCCTCTCTTTTAAAATACTTTATGAGCCAGACTATAACAGGCATTGTCTGCCAGGGCAGATGTTGCAAGAGAGCAAACACCAGATGACAGGGGAAAGATTCCATACCAAAGAAAGTTCAAAACAAGCAATCTGAGATTGTGACTATTATGTTGTATAACCAATAATGTGTGTATGCCTTGGAGCGAAGCAGATGGAAATAAAGGGAAGGCATGGGTTTTAAGAGTTAGGGGACTTTTGCAAAAATGACAACTAGAGAAAAATATTGAATTACTTTTCTCAAATGTTCTTCTTATACTTTTTTCCTGAATTCTAATTAAAGCATTGGCCAAAGTGAGAGCAAAGAATCATGAAAAAGTGGAATTTGAAGGGGCCTATAAGGCCATCAAGTCTAACCCCCTGTTCAATGCAGGAATCCAAATCAAAGCAGATCTGACAGACGGTTGTCCAATTTTCTCCTGAATGCTCCAAGGACTACAGAATTCACCACCCCTTGAGGTAATTGGTTCCATTGCCATACTGCTGTAACAGTTAAGATGTCCCCCCTCCCAATATTCAGTCTAAATCTGGCTTGTATTATACAGTATTTTTATACAATATTATACAGTATTTCTGGCAATCTTGTACTTCCTCTGTGTGATACTCTATCATATATCCATTCTGTCTCCTTTTCTGAAGGCTAAACATGCCCAGTTATTTCAGTCTTCTTGTGATAGGGATTGGTTTCCAGTCTCCTGATCATCCTTGTTGGCCTCTCCTGAATTTGCCCTAATTTGCTAGAATTCTTTTAAAAGTGCAGATACAGCAGCGGTGCGTAACCAGAAGTGCATGCTGTGGTGAACAGGAAATTGGTCATGAATATTTATTACTGTATGAATATTTATTAGTATGTTGTTTAGCCAATCACAAATCTTATGGAAGGGGCTAATGTATATATATGGTTAGAACTAGAGATTGGCCTTTCATTTCAGAATGGGTCTGGTTCTGAAATGAATCACAGTAGCACAGCTACCATGCAGAATCAGGACCCACCCTCTGAAATGAAATCACCCATTGACTTACCTTGGTTTACCTTGCGCGTGGCGATACTCCAAATTAGAAAGTAGCCTCTAACACATCATCTTTCCTTCTCCATGGCACTGGCCAATCAGACAGGGAGGGGGAATGATTCATGACTTTGCCAGCTCCTGATTGGCCAGCTCCAGGGAGAAGAAAAATGATGCGTTGGAGGCTGCTTCCTGATTGGAGTATTGCCCCATGCAAGGTAAACAAAGGTATGTCAATGAGTGATGTCATTTTGGAGGGTGGGTCCTGGTTTTGAATGGGAGCTATGCTGCCATGATTCATTTCAGAACCAGACCCATTCTGAAATGAAAGACCCATCTCTGGTTAGAACCCTGTTGTGAGAAGGAGGGAATCAGTTAACAGCTTTGAGTGTCAGTCAAGCAGGGGTGAGGTCCTGTAATTGACTAGGGTCTGGTTTATAAAAGAAATACATTGTCATAGTAATCAAGATCACATTAAAATAAGTTTTATTAAAGCACATGATAACATCGGCTAAAGCTATCATAATAATAATGAACATCTGATTGTAAAACAATAAACATTACATCTGGAAGTTGAGCCATGTATTTATGTATGAGTCAAGTTGAGTATGTACCAGTAATTTATGTCTGTGAAGATTCTCAGTCATCCCGGTGAGTTTATCTGGAAGTCCATGGCAACTGGACTTCTTTTCTTGAGAGATTGAAATGTTTTGCTGCTCATCCAAGCAGCTTCATCAGACTAACAAAACTGTTTGGATGAGCAGTGAAACGTTTCAATCTCTCAAGAAAAGAAGTCCAGTTGCCATGTCTCAACTTCCAGATAAACTCACCTGGATGACTGAGAATCTTCACAGAAATAAACATTACACATTTTGTTTTGAATTTATTATTTATTTATTTATTTCTTACACTTATATACCGCTACCTACTTCCCAACGAGAACTATGGGCGGTTCACACAAAAGAAAACACAGAAGGCAAAGACAGCAACAGCGGCAGGGGCAGACTTACAGCATGTGGGCAGGGGGAAAAAAAAACAAAAAACCTCTAGTCATTTTTAAAGGCGTCCTTGAAAAGGAGAGTCTTCAAGCCCTTTCTAAAAGACGCCAGCGTTGGGGCCTGCCTCAGCTCGCTGGGTAGCTTGTTCCACATAGGCGGCACCGCCACCGAGAAGGCCCGCGCACGAGTGCTTGTTTTGCGGGCCACCCTCGGAGGGACCGTCTGCAGCGAGAGGGCCAGAGATGAACGGGTGGGTCGGGCCCGATCTAATTGTCGGTGAAGCCGCTCTGCCAAATAAACAGGGGCCAAGCCATGGAGGGTTTTGTAAGCCAAAACCAACACCTTGAACCTTATTCGGGAGGCAATGGGTAACCAGTGGAGGCGAGCCAGGATGGGAGTGATGCGGTCAAAACGACGCGCACCAACCACCAGCCTGGCCGCCGCATTCTGGACCCGCTGCAGTCTCCGAACAAGGTTCAAGGGGAGCCCCATGTAGAGGGCGTTGCAATAATCCAGCCTCGACATGACCAATGCCTGTACCACTGTCCTCAGGGAGCTCGTCAAGGTACGGGCGAATCTGAGCGATTAACCTTAGATGATAAAAGGCCGACCTGGTCACGGCTGACACCTGGAGCTCCAGGGTCAGACCAGGATCCAGGACGACGCCCAGATTCCTCACTCTTTGCGCCAGCTGGAGGGCGGACCCTTCCAGACTGGGAAGAGGGCCACAGTACCCATCGGGGCCGCCCCTGAAGAACATGACCTCGGTCTTTCCAGGGTTGAGCCGGAGTCTGTGGGTCCTGGTCCAGTCCAAAACTGCAGCCAGGCAGCGATCAAGGGTCTCGACGGCCTCCACTGCACAGGTGGAAAAGGAGAGATAGAGCTGCGTGTCATCAGCGTACTGATGACAGCAGACTCCAAAACTCCGGATGATCTCGGCCAGCGGCTTCATATAGATGTTAAAGAGCATTGGGGAGAGCGACGACCCCCTGAGGCACCCCACAAGAGAGTGTCCAGGAGCCGACAACTCACCCCCAAGCTCACTCGCTGGGTACGGCCCTCAAGGAAGGAACGGAGCCAGCCAAAGGCCGAACCCCAATCCCCACCTCCGAGAGCCGCCCCAGCAGGATACCGTGGTCGACGGTATCAAAAGCAGCTGACAGGTCGAGGAGGACCAGCAGGGTAGAGCAACCCCTGTCGGCCCCCCTCAACAGATCATCGTGCAGAGCGACCAGGGCCGTCTCTGTCCCATGACGCGGCCTGAACCCAGATTGGAAGGGATCCAGGACATGGTTCTCCTCCAGGAACGACTGGAGACGAAGGGCGGCGACTCGCTCGACCACCTTGCCCAAAAGGGAACATTGGCTATGGGACGATAGTTGGACATGTCGTCCGCAGCCAAGCCAGATCTTTTAATAATGGGCTTCACCACCGTCTCCTTCAGCAGACTGGGAAAAATCCCGTCCCTGAAGGAGGCCGAGGCAATTAGCGAAGCCCATTTTGGCATGCTCCCCCCTGCGATCTTAATTAGCCAGGACGGGCAAGGGTCGAACGGAGAAGCCGCAGGCCTGCAGTGTCCCAGGGCCCTGGAGGCCTCCTCAGATGTTACAGACCCGAACTCAACAAACCGGGGCGACCGAGGCGGCCCAGTATCGCCACACCGGGGCTGGATCAGGGCAACCGGCGTCCAGCTCAGAACGGATGGCCTCTATCTTGGTTTTAAAATAGGCTGCGAATGACTCACTAGTGAAATCACTAGGAGGAGGCCCAGGCGGACCAGGATTGGTGAGGTCTCGAACCACCCGGAACAACTCCGCGTGGCTATTCGAGGCGTCACCAATTCTCAGGGCAACAAAGGATCTCCTAGCTGCCCTTATCGCTCAAGAGTAGCGACTGGTCAACGCCTTTACCGCAGCCCAATTCAAAGCCGTCCGAGCGTTCCGCCATCTGCTCTCTAGCCTTCTCCGTTCCTGCTTCATTGCCCGCAACTCCTCGGTAAACCAAGGAGAAGAGCGGGCTCGGCACCGGATCAGGCGCTTGGGGGCGATCCGATCGGCTGCCCCGGTCACTTCCTCAAACCACCTTTTGACCAGGGAGTCGACCGGAACGTCATCCAGACTGTCTGGTAGAACCCCCAGGGCCTCCGAAAACCGTGCAGGGTCCAGGAGCCCCCGGGGGCGGGCCCAGATGGAAGGGCCCTGCCCCCTACGGGGTGGGGTGGTGATTGCCAGGGAGAAGGTCAGCAGATAATGATCTGACCATGACACGGGACGGACCAACAGGTTGCCGACCCCCAGATCAAAGCCCGTCGATGAGGAGGCAAAAACCAGGTCCAGGGTATGTCCTCCCTTGTGAGTGGGACCGATGACAAATTGGGACAGGTTCATGGAGGCCATGGACTCCATGAACTCCAGAGCTGCTCCCGACAGTCCAGCCCCGGCATGCACATTGAAATCCCCCAACACCAAAAGGCGGGGGGATCTCACAAGTGCCGCCGAGATGAACTCGGAGAGCTCTGGCAGGGAGCGTGCAGGGTCGCAGGGAGCTCGGTACACAAGCACAATCCCAAACCTGTCCCTCTGTCCCACCACAAGGTGAAGGCATTCAAGCCCCGGGCTCACCAACATCGCGGATCTGCTGACATGAAAAGAGTCCCTGTACACAATGGCCATAAACCATGGTGTCTGACAGTATCTTTTAAAACAAAAGTCCCCAGCAATCTGCTGGTGTTATACTGGGGATACCTAGAAGAAGGTACATTGATTAATTTAAAGGTGGCAGCGTAAGACATCCAGAATTGTCACACATGCACCCCTGGAGGTGCGAGGAAGCATTTTTAGTGGTGCAAGTGGAAATGATTTTTTTTAAACTTAGAGATTTATAATATTTATTTATTTATTTATTTATTTATTTGGAGCATTTATATACCGCTACCTTTTTCCATTCAGGAACTCAGGGCAGTTCACAATAAAATGGCTAAAAACCACAACAAGCACAATTAAAACAGCAAAAAGGTGTAAGAATAATAGCCAAGATAAAAATAAAAATTGGCTAGTGCGGGGCACTCTTTAGTTTGTGGGTCTCGATGTCGGGAGACCATATTAGCAGGTGGTGGAGATGCACACTCAGGAGCCTCTCTTTAAGTTGATGTGGTGATATGTTTAGTGCCTGATGAATGAGGCTTTGCTGATGTAGCAGGTAGAATATTAGATTTTTTCCCTTGGCTGTGGCTGACTGTGATGCCGAGATGGCGCCTCAATATCAGAAGAGGTGGTAGAAGAGCAAGAAATGACCTCGATGTAGCGTCGGTGTTGACAGTTGTCCGGATGCTGTCTACATCAAGGGGGTGACTGGGATGGCGATGAGTCATAGACATAATAGGAGCAATGTCGAGGAGTATGGTGCCAAGTGTCTGTAGCCACGTCAACATCGAATGTCGGTTGAAGTTGTACTCGCTCATTTATGACATCTATGTGTATGAGATCGATGCCATGATCCATATTGTGATAGCAGCGTCTTGTGTGATGGTAGGCACCTGCATCTTCACGTTTGGTGTCGACCTCAGAAAAGGGTCCCGGTATCGAATTCTTTTGGGGCAAGGCACATCCGTATTTGTACGCTCAACATCGACGTCGGAGGTGACATCTAGGGGTTGATGTCAAGGGCGTTGGTATTCAGTATGGGCCCAATCATAGCACTCGGTGTCAGGGTCGATAGTGTCTCGGGCTTGTGGAAGCCGCCTCTTGCATCTTGCTGTGACATCGTGGTCAGTGTCGGTATCGATGTCAGGAGTTAGTGGCTGTCTGCATTTGTCAGATATCAGGGCCTGATCGTTTGTAAAGCCTCAGTCAGCCGTCTCAGACCTGGCATCCATATTTGAGCTCGGGGACAACACGGGACTCATAGAAGGCGCTGCAAGCACAGTGTGGTCCGGTTGCGAGTCACTCCAGCTGCATGAACGGGGAGACGTGGGGGAAAGTGCCTGCATTTGTTGTGCCAGAGACAAGGCAGTAGCAGGATGTTGAGAGGCACTCGATACCGAGGAGGGCATCGGCATCGAGGGGTCAGACATTCCACGGCCTGATGTCGGACTTTGAGAGGTCTGCATTTTTTTCATTTTAGGGTCCATTTTAGAGGCAGAGGCTGAGGCCGAGGTCTTTTTGTTTTTCTTCTGCAGGGCCGTAGATGGTTTAGAGGCCGATTTGGAGACTTTAGATGAGGTGGAAGGGGCAGAGTGGTCCGACGGTTCCCGTGCCTCCATAGGGCATAAGGACTGCTCCCAAAGAAAAGCCCAGAGTCGTCCAAGTCTTTGTTTTAAAGCAGGCTTAGTCAAACGTTTACAGTCTGGGCACTGGGTGGTCTGATGGGCTTCGACCAAGCAATAAAGGCAGTGATCGTGGCCCTCGGAAACTGGAATTTTATTAGAACAGGCCACACAGCGCTTAAATAATCCCCTGGAGGCCATAAAGCGATGCGAAGCAGAGGGAGGGGGTGGGGGAAGAAATAAAGAAAAATAAACTCATGGAGGAGGAGGTCAAGATGACAGGGTAAGAACTTAAAATAAAAAAACTGAGGAAATAATTTGTTTAAATTTTTAGAAGAGCTCGGAAAATGGTGACTGTTCTCAGTGGCGGCGAAAAAGGAACTGGAGATAAGCGCGTGAACCCAGGAGCATGGGCAGTAGTAGTAGGAGGTCCTACACCACTCAAGAGCTTGGACTATCCAGTGGCCACGTGCGCAGGCCCACACATCCCATAGGTGTGCATTCACAGACGCCCACAAAGAAGAACCATGTGCATTAAAATTGTTTTATGTTCTGAAGCATATAAGAAAATTCAGCAGATTCCATTAACAAAGTGATTTAATTGCACATTCAAGATATCAATCAGGATATTTTACTGCAAGTAGTACATTAAAACTAGTAGTGAGTAGTCAATTGGATGAGTCAACTGCTGTTGATAATTGCCGTCAGCTGTAGGTATTTGTATGATGCATAAAGGAAAGGAAATTTTGGACAACATTTTACTTTGAAAGCCCATTGGAGTTGATGGCAGAAAACTGATGCTTTCAATCCTATTAAAGGCTTTTAAAAAACATAAAATACCAATGGTTATAAAAGGCTCAATTTGAACTGATGATGCCCCTGCGACGTTAGGCAAAAACTCTGGCTTTTTTGGTATGTAAGAAGGAATAAGTACAGTGGTACCTTCGTATAAAGGAATTAATTCATTCCAAATGAAACTCTGTTAAGGAAATTTTCCTTTATACAAATTTCCCATAGGAATGCATTGAAAACAGAGTAATCCCTAATCGTGACCATTTTTATGTTTTACGGATTCACCCCATAGATGATTCTGTTAAGCAAATTTCCCCTATCTGCGGAATTTTTTATGTTGTAAAGATTTTATGTTATACAAGCCGTTTGTTATACAAGGGTACACTGTACTGCAAGTTATAATAACACATGGCATGTTGCGCTGCCATTCACTTGCATCCGAAACCTTGCCACAGAAGTTAAAACAACATGTAGATATTGCAGTAAATGTAGTAAATTGTGTCAAGGATGGGTACTTAATCATTGTATTTTTATGCTTTTTAAGAGGAAATCAGTGCTACCCATACTATGCTTCTTTGTCACACTGACATAAGGTGGCTCTCCAAGCAGGGTATTAGACATGTCAGAGGAAATTATTCAGTTTCTTACTAACCAAAATTGTAACTGAGTTAAAGACTTTGAAATAACAGATGCAATACTTCCACTGGCCCACATAATATATACTATATATTCATTCACCTGAATGAATTAAATATATCAATACAAGGATGTGGTAAGAGCATAATAAGAGCTACTAAAATGTGCTGCTTTTATTGAAAAACTAAAAATGTGGATACATCAAGTTATAAATGGTAATTCTGCAAACTTTCCCTTGTTCTGCAAAATGAGAAAACCACTTCATCTGAATGTGTAATACATTTGTAACAATTGAGTGCATCTTTTCCATTTTTCCATAGGAGAGCATCGAAGAATGGATCCATTTCATTTTGACCTGAATTCTATAGATGACAGTACAGTGGTACCTCTTAAAATGAATCTAAATTGTTCTATGGGTCAATTTGTTTTAAGAAATTTTTGACTTAGGGCAGGCATGTCCAAACTTCAGCCCTCCAGATGTTTTGGACCACAGCTCCCACAGTCCTTTGTCATTGGCAATCGAAGCTTAGAATTCTGGGAGATATGGTCCAAAACATCAGGAGGGCCAAAGTTTGGACATGCCTGACTTAGGGAATGTGGTTTCCCATAGGAATGCATTGAAAATGGATTCATCTGATCCGGAGGCTATGGATCAATTTGTTTTAAGAATATTTTGTCTTATGTAATGCAGTTTCCCATAGGAATGCATTGGGAATGGATTAATCTGTTCCGGAAGCTAGAATAAAGACAAAAATAATTGTTCCCCTTCCCCCGGGTACATGCGGAACATTTTTTTCATCTTGCGAAGCATCCCATACGGAATTTTTTTGTCATGCAAAGCATGCCTGTTCCCAGAATTTTTTTCTTCCTATAAGTTTTTTCATCTTACAAGGCATTTGTCTTAAGAAGTACCACTGTAATTTAAGAAAAGTCAGTCTTATTAAAATAAAGGTTAGTTGATGTATTCAAATGGAATATGAAAAACTGGACTTAAAACAATTCTGTTGCACTCAGTTAGAACCATTTCAACAACTGGCAAAGGCGGCCTTTTAGACATTTTTCTCATTGGCTACCTTCTATCTGTGCGAAATGGGGCTTTTCATAACTTTTACATATAAAAACAAAACCTGGAAATCACTTAAATGCTAGTGATGACCTATGCGTAGCTCTTTCAGAAAAGGAACACCACTTCCAAATTATTATTATGAATAAATAACAACAAATTAGCCAGTAAAAATGGAGAAATTCTCATTTTAAGCCAAGACACATATGTATATCTGTTTTTCAGTAAATACAGTGATGCCTTGAATTACAAATGCTTTGAACTGTGAAAAATTTGAATTATGAAGGGGAAAATCCATCAGGAGCTGGAGCTGTCAAAATCATCTCTCTGTCAGGTGCACCGACAGCCACTTGATTTTGACAGCTCCCTGGTCCCGCAGATTTCTCTTTGTAATTCAAATTTTTCACACCCAGAAAGCAGGCGGGCAAGGGGGTCAGTGCCTTCAGATCCCTGATACCCGCCTGCTAATCCTAGCTGCCCCACTGGGTCAGAGCAGCAAGAATCTGTTTTAAAACACTTCTGCATGCCATGCAAAAGCACCTTTTGCAAGGCATGCACAAGCCTTTTAAAAGCATATTCTTGTTGTCAGAGCCAGGATCCCCATACTGTGTTGGGCCAGCCAGGATCCGAGTTTACCCGACACAGCAGGGGGCTGAGCTGGTGAGCGCCGTCAGAGCCAGTTTCCCCTGCTATGTCAGGGCAGCTTCGCTCCACTTGCCACTGCCTCCCAGCTGGTTTTGCATCACTGGGTCCCCACAGGCTCCCCATAGGAATGCACTGAAAACCTATTGTAATACAGTGGTTCCCCGCCCTTTCGCGGTTCACATACCGCGGTCCCGCTATATCGCGGGACTCTAATACCCTGAAAGGGCTTGAGGGAAAGGGGAGCCATCGCACGCAGCTCTCCTGCCCTCCCCTGGCGCGGTGGGCGAGAAGCACGTGATGTTTAAAGGGCTCTTGGCAGCGGAGACAAGCTCTTGTCCCCGCAGCCGGGAGCCCTTTCCAAAGATCGCTCCTCATGCCCCCGCCCTCCCCTGGGAGTTTCAGGCGCACAGGGAGCAATCTTTAAAGGCCTCTCGGCCACGCGGGACAAGCCCTTGTCCCTGCACCTGGAAGCCCTTTCCAAAGATCGCTCACCACGCGTGCACCCTCCCCTGGGAGTTGCAGGTGCATGGGGAGCGATCTTTAAAGGGCTCTCGGACAGGGGACAAGCCCTTGTCCCCGCAGCCGGGAGCCCTTTCCAATGATCGCTCCCCACGCGCCCTCTACTCCAGGGGTAGACCGCGCGTGGGGAGCGTGGGGAGCAATTTTTAAAGGGCTCTCGGCAGCAGAGACAAGCCTGTGGATCCCCCAAGGCTACCTGGGTGCACTGCTGCAAGAAGTCTCCCTGCGGTGTGCTCGGGCGGGGGCTGGTGCTCGGATCCCCCAATGCCGCCTGGACATGCCGCTGCGAGAAGTCTCCCTGCGGCACGCTCGGGCGGCGGCAGATCCGATCCCCCCAAGGCTGCTCAGGCACGCCGCTGCGAGAAGTCTCCCGGAGGCGTGCTCGGGCAGCCCCCTCCATGACTGGAAAGGATTTTAAAATGGGCACGCCGCTTTCCCCCCTCCCTGCAGGGGCTCCAGAGAAACGGCATGTCCATTTTAAAGTCCCTTCCAGTCCCGGGCGATCTCCATTGAAATGCATTGGCTCAATGCATTTCAATGGAGATTGCTGGGGAGCAATGGCCCCAAGCCAGCGCCAAACAGCTGATTGGCACTGGCTGGGGGTGGCATAGCCCTGCAGCAGGTGCAGTGGATCAGATCATCCACCGCCCTTGCAGGGGCTTCTGGAAGGCTTTTACAAAAGTCTTTCAGCAGCCTGGGAAGCAGTGGTGGCGCCCCCCCCACCCGACCTGCATCCGCATATTGCAGATTTTCAGTCATCACTGGTCAGGTGGGTCCCTAACCCCCGTGATAGGCGGGGGGTTACTGAATGTTCCCTTTAGAACAGATTAATTGGTTTTCAATGCATTCCTATGGGAAACTGCATTTTGAATTACAAAAAAATTGAATTACAAAAGATCCATTGGAATGGATTAATTTCATAATTCAAGGCATCATTGTAAATTGTTTTTCAATAAGAGTAATCTAACAATGAAATTGGACACATTTTTCAAGGGGGTGAGAATATATTTATTATTTATTTTATTTTATTTATTATATTTATATCCCGCTTATCTTCAATTTGAACTCTAAGCGGCTTACAACAATGGACTACAAGTATTACAGAACAGAGCAAAACAATATGCATTAAAGACAGATAAAACAGCATAACATACAAAATAAAACCTAGAGGCACCTCAACAAATCATTAAAACCTAACATTATAGGACGCGATGGCGAAAAAAAAAAAAAAGAGAGAGATTAATAACGATCGCCAAAGGCCTCCCGGAACAGATGGGTTTTTAATGCCTTCCGGAAGGCCAGCAGGGACTCTGCAGAGCACACTTCAGGAGGGATGGAGTTCCAGAGGCTAGGGGCCGCCACCGAGAAAGCCCGATTTCGAGTACTCGTTTTTCGGGCCTCTCGAGGGGTGGCGACCCGAAGCAAGTGCGCTCACGCCTGCCGAACGGGCCGGGCCGAGGTGGATCGCTGAGCGATACGCTCTGCCAGGTAGTCCGGTCCCAAGCCATATGTTGAGATTCAGTGTAGTGACAACCACTAAAAAGGTTAAGAGCTGGGATACAGTATACAACATGAGGTTTAACCACTGCCACAAAAGAGCAACTAATACTTCACTGGGATTTGGAGTCTATACTTCTAATGCAGCCTTAAAATAACATTTGTCTTTTTTGCAACTGCATTGCACTGTTGGCTCACATTTAGCTTGTGATTGACAACAACTCCAAGGTCCTTCTCACTCATGGTATTACTGAGACAGGTATCCCCTGCCTTGCAAATGTGTGCTTGTATTTTATTTATTTATTGTGATGTGTAGAACAAGGCACTTATCCTTGTTAAATTTCATTCTGTTGTTTTCAGCCAGGTGCTGGAGCCTATTAAGATCTTTTTGGAATTTTGTACCTCTCTTCCAAGGTATTCGCTATTCCACACATTTTTTTGTGTCTTCTGCAAATTCCTTTCTACTTCTCACATGTGTCCTTTTTAAAATCCTCTCCGAGCTTTTTGTGAAGCTACCTGTGTGATGCCCCACATTCAGTAAGGGTAGGATATCCAGTTAGGGTGCTCCACACCATATCTGCCTCCAGAATAAAAAGACTACCACAAACATAGGGGAAAATATGTTTGCCAGACAGCCTGAACAGCAGCATCCATGAGAAGAAGTAAAAATAAACTCTCCCAAGTTCCTCATTACTGTACTTAATAACCTGTCTAGCATTTTTAATCTTCCTAAACTCCTCTCCAATCCAGGGGACCCTGAAATAGGTGTGAATGTTCACGCAGGTAATAAAAATAATAGGCTAGTCCAAAACATGTGGCATGCCAAAGACTCACCACCACTGCTATAGGGCAATGAGAGGTCATAGAAAGAGTTAAAAATAGGGATTTCTTAATGAATCAAAGAAACAGGCTTGCTTCATAGAAAGTAACAGAGTGGGAGTCTTCCAGAAAAGAAGACTTTTTCCATGTGGCTCTAGGCAATTAGCACATAATTTTGTAAGAAATAGTTTGTCCCAGCCTCAAGTGCTTTCAGAAAACCTTATCTCAGAATTTTTGAGACCAAGATCCTGACACAAGTCTTCAAAGGGGAGGTCCTGTGGCCAGCACATGGTGCACACATGCATGATGAATTAGAAGTTGATGGGGGCAAGCTCTTAACAATGGGAAACCCCAGTAGCACTCATTTCCCTCCCTGGGGGTAAAAGTACAAAAGAAGCCAGTAAGTAGACAATCTGCTGCCCTTTCCCAAAACCCAAAATGTACTACCTTAGGCACCTGCCTCACTCAGCTTGACACAAGAGCTGGGGTCTACCCTGTTTGTATCAGCAGATGGATAGGATAGTAGAATGGGCAGCCTGTGTGTCACATGAAGCAAAGGTGGTTCCCAAGAAACCACCCCTTGCCAAGGCAAGTGTTCCATGCGATTCCTTGACTTATCGACCTGCAAACATAGCCTCCCTCACATCAATGTAACCAGCCTCCACATCAGTCTGCTTTGGTCCCTGGGGTATAAGATGACATAATCAATACATCTTGGCAACAAAAAAGAAGGTGGAAAATAATGGATCCCTCTTAATGTTAAGATTGTTAAGGGAAGATGGGAGGCAGAGTTTAACATTTGAAAGGCTGCTGATTCTTCATTCTGTTCTCCCTTCCTAGGGCTGCTTCTAAAACCACATTTGTTTCTGTCTCTACAGAGAAGAACTTCTGTTTGACTGTAAACCATTCTCTCCCTTAAATATAGTCCCTGTGCCTCTTAATAGGCAATGGAGCTCAGGATATTTAGACAAATGGTAATAATGCTAATGCTAATAATAATAATAATCATCTTATAGGTCCAAAGCTATATTTATTTATTTATTTATTTATTTATTTATTTATTTATTTATTTATTTATTTACCCTATAGATCAGTGGTTCCCAACCTGTGGGTCCCCAGATATTCCTGGACTGCAACTCCCAGAAGTCTTCATCACTAGCTGAGCTGGCCAGGATTTCTGGGAGTTGCAGTCCAGGAAGATCTGGAGACCCACAGGTTGAGAACCACTGCTCTGGATCATCCAGTCCAACCCCTCCCCATACAAGGAGGCAAAGTGGGGAATTGAACTCACAACCTCTGGGTCTGCAGCAAGAGACTTAAAACTCTGAGCTACAAGTCACTGTTTCTTACAGGATCAAATAATCTAGCTCTTTCCTCAGCCCCCAGATGTGAGCTTGTGAGAATGGTGTTGCAAATTTAAGTTTGCTACCATTCCCATGGACCTAAAACAGAGCTTAGATAGTTTTTAATATCCAGACACCCAGAACCCCCTATTCCAAATGACCGTTGTCCAAAAATATAACCTTTCTAATGGAATAAATGAACTAACTCTCTGGGCTGCAGATCTCTGCTGCAGTGAGGCATCCCTATTCTACTCAGTGTAACAATTGTCCCTCCTTAGTCTCTGTTTTTGTATGAGCTTTTCTCTAGAATAAGATAACTATATTACTTGTTGAGACATGGATATACGGTACATACAGTACATATATCATCTCTCTACTAATTACCACCAGCACTGCAAAACAAAAAGAAGCAAATTACAATGACTGCTTCTCAGTCTTGCCAAAAGGGCAAAGCAGAGATTAATTGCTTTTCTCCTACCAGGAAATGAAAGCAGCAACACGTGTGACTTGACTTCCCTGCTTCAGAATGAATATAACCAAGCTCAGATGAGCCTGGATGACTCTTGCTTTCATTATTTAAGACCTGGGGTTAGGTTGTTGTGGGGCAGGTACTTTTGACCATTGTAGCCGGATGTTTGTATGATTTTTTGGTATGATTCTGAATGTTTTGTGTGTTTCTTTTCATTTGCTTTGTTGTTTATTATTTATTTTGTATCCATTTGTTGACTATTTGCATTTATGAAAACGACCCAGAGTCCCTGAAATCAGTGCGGTCTAAAAATGCAAATAAATAAATAAATAAATAAATAAATAAATAAATAAATAAATAAATAAATAAATAAATAAATTTCAGCCTGATCTTCTCTGTGTTTACCTGGGAATATCCCAGCCTCCTAGTAAGTATACATCCTATCCATTAGCTATTACAATATCCACTAACTTTTGTATGTTATTCATTGTTGGCTACCTGAATATTTGTCTTGGGTTTCCAAACACTGCTGCCAGTGTTGCCTCAAGCACCTTGGTTAAACTGCAGTACTGCAGTAAAGATTCTGCTCATGACCTGAGTTCAATCCCAGGCTCAGGCAGATGCTCAAGTCTGACTCCGCCTTCTATCCTTCTAATGTTGGTAAAGTGAGTATCCATCTTGCTGGGAGTCATGAGGTGTTAAGTAGCCTGTATAGTTAAATTGTAAACTGCCCAGTAAGTGCTTTAAGCACTATATAAAGCAAAGTGTTCCACTTATATACCGCCCCATAACACTCTAAGTAGTCTCTGGGCAGTTTACAGTTTTAATTACAGGATGCAGGCTACACATTGCCAAACCACCACCACCCCAGCAGGCTGGGTACTCATTTTACCAAACCCGGAAGGATAGAAGTCTGAGTCAGCCATGAGCTGGCTACCTGGGATTGAACCCCAGGTCGTGAGCACAGTTTTAGCTGCAGTACAGCTGTTTAACCACTGCGCCATATAATCTAATGTAGAAGGGTGCCTTTCCAGATGTGTATCATACGTGACCCCTGCCAACATTTCCTCAGATAACAGCTAATAAACCTGCAGCACCCATCTACTTTTGCAACTGATGACCAACCTCTGTCACAAAATTAATTGTTCTTGATCTAAAAGTAAACCTATTTCTTTCCTATAGACCAGAAGCCTTCAATATTTTTAGACCCAGAAATGACCTGTCACTTTGAAACCTATATGGGGATGTACTCTCTAATTCGTTTATAATTATTTTTTTACCATCTGCTTGGAAGAATACAAAACAGCTTCTGCTGCTGAAGGGATGAGCTCTGAGTCTACGGTTGGACTGAAATCCTTACACAGAGATCAGGCACACGAATGAATTTCCAGCTAACTTATTGATTCCCAAATTCATAAAAAGCAGTTGGCTTATCATGATTTTAATATCCTACCTTCTCCACCTCTGGGAAAGGAGACGCCATGGGATTTCATATTCTGTGTGAACGAGAGAAAGTGGAAACTATCAAACGTTCAGTATTTTATTATACGGATCCTTTCGTCATGATATCTGCCATATTTTTATTGCCTATTTGAGTCAGAAAATTCCAGGTAGACCAGACAAATTGTATTTTTCCTTGCATGATATTTTAACCATAATTACTGGGTGGTTGATAAAATGGCCAGATTTTATGCAGCTCCTAGTGCTTGTGTAACTTACGATACTTTATTGTTGTACGGTTATGAACTCAAAGTTAAAACAACTACAGCTAAAACAGAGATAAATAATTTACACACTTCAGAAGTTAAAACCGGTTCATTATCTTAATGGGACATTTCATAAGATCTTACAACCCAGACTAGAAACTTTGCCACTCTCTTCGTGACTACAGTATCCGATATGTACCTGCCAACATAGTTTTTAGATGTTCATTGGGACACATACTTGGACTTTTATTCACAATTGGATGAATAAGTTGAATACGTTTGTCCCTATAAAGGCTGCATAGTGTTTGTCAATTTATAGGCCAACACGGCAAAATCTATGCACTGCCTACACTATTATTTATTTATTTATTTATTTATTTATTTATTTATTTATTTATTTATTTATTATTGCATTTATATCCCACCTATCTTCGAGGATGAACTCTAGGCGGCTAACAACAAGAACCAATATACAATAGGAAACAACAAACAAGTCAATAACAATACAATATAAAACAATTAAAACAATTAAAACAGGCAATCCTGTTGCATAGAGTAAACCTAATTGTACCTTTTGTTCCATTCCTCCCCTCTAAACAAAGTGTCCAGGTGGAGATGTTTGCAAGGAGTACACACGAAAGGGAGTGTGCTTCCCCCAATTGCGGCATGGGTGGTTTGTTTCCTGGGCAGGAACAGACAGAAAGTTATGATAAATTGGCTTACACTAAGCAACAGGATTTCCGGCACCACATTTTTATGCTTGTTTTCAACCATGATAATAAAAATTGTTGTGACTTACTGTACAGCCCAATTCAGTTTAGACAGAATCCAAGGCTACCCAAGTTGATTTGAGTCACAGACATATTGACTGAGAAATCACTGGCTTCTTAATGACTACTACTGAGAATGAAGAAATGATTATACCCCCTTTCCCACGTATTTATAAGAACTGGATAAAATTTGCAAAGCACAGTACTGTTAAGCAAAAGGCTTAGACTGTGTGCTCCTTCTTCATTTCCAGGCACATAACTTTTGAATTTTGTTTTGGACCTCAAATGCCAGAATTCACCAAGAATTTTTGGGAGATGCAACCCAAAGTATAACAAGTTCTCAGAGCAGCTTTCTGGAGCAAAACACATGTCTCGGTTGCCCTTCTTCTCATTTCAAAAAGAAGGAAATTGCCCTGGTGGTCTGTAGGAGTTGCAAGACTCCATGTGAGTTGCAAAGACTGTCCATGAGGCATTATAGAGGGACCCTCCCAAAAAGAACAGCTCCCATGAAACCTTGCAATACCATGGAGTCCTGGGCATTTTTCCATCATCAGCACTCTCATACTCAGTCCACAGCCTCCAAAATTTAACAAAATATATTGAAGGGGCGGGGGAGCTTTAAGATAGCCCCTGTAAGGCCTATAAAGGGCATGAGGATAATTTTCTTTAAAAACCAATATAATAATACTTTTAGAGCTAGATTGTTGGAAGGGACCCTATGGTCATAAGGACCAGCTCCTGTGATGGAGGCAACAAGTGGGGAATCACGCTGGAAATCCCGGCAAGGCTGTGGGGAAGGAGATCCTCTAAGGTAACTCCACCACTTCTGCGTGTTCGGATGGGTGCCTTTTAAGGGTGGCTGTACCTCAGGCAAAGAGGAGGAGGAGGAAGGAGGAGGGAGGAGGGGGCAGAGGAAGGCAAAGGGCGCTGGGTTGGAAGTTACCTAAACCATGGTGCAATCCAGCTGTTCATTCCAGCATCCTTTACAGTGCATAGGCTAGATAGCTAGTGGTTTAGGCATCTTCCTGTAGAGTCAGAGGCTGAAAGCTCAATTTACTCACTCTGCCTGCTGGCAAAAGAGCCATCCTGTGTAGGCTTGGGTAAGCTGCATAGTCCCAGGGCACCCCCTGAAGAAGGGAAGGGTAAACCACTTCTGAGTATAATCTGCCTGGAAAACCCTGGAAAGCATTTCCATAGGTAAGAATTGACTTGGCAGCACATTATTATTATTATTATTATTATTATTATTATTATTATTATTATTATTATTATTATTATCATCATCATCATCATCATCATCATCATCATCATCATCATCATCATCATCACACAGCAGACTATGCTGGATTTTGTATTATCAATCACTAGTCGAATGCTTCCCAAGCGTTTAGGACTACGTGATGTATCGGCAAATTATGCGAGCGGATCCCAGTAAGGCGGCTTTCTGCAGCTGACTGATTGTGACTTTGTCAACTCCAATTTCTTCTAAATACTTGTTTAGCTCCTTAGACACCATACCTAGTGTGCCGATTACCACTGGGACCACCTGTACTGGTTTATGCCAGAGTCTCTGAAGTTCAATTTTCAGATTAGTATCGTGGTAACTCTACTATCACCTGGTATAGCAACATCAATGATCCACACTTTTTTCTTCTCCACAATCACAATATCCATGGTATTATGCTCCAAAACCCTGTCTGTATTCAGAAGTCCCAAAGTAATTTTGCATGCTCATTTTCAATCACTTTTTCAGGCTTATGATCCCTCCAGTTCTTTGCTATGGGCAGATGATAGTTCTGACACAAATTCCAGTGGACCATTTGAGCAATTATATTATGTAATCAGTCTGAGCAATTTTCTTGCAATAACTCAAGATATGGTTGATAGTTTCATCTGCCTCTTTACAGAGTGTATATGTGGGGTACTCAGCTGATTTTTCTATTCTAGCCTTAACTGCATTTGTTCTGATAACTTGTTCTTGAGCTGCAAAAATCAGGGCTTCTGTCTCTTTTTCAGTGTTCCATTGGTGAGCCATAACCAGGTCTTTTCCTTATCTACTTTTCCTTTGATGATGATGATGATGATGATGATGATGATGATGATGATGATGACGACGACGACGACGACGATGATGATGATGATTGTTGTTGTTGTTGTTGTTGTTGTTGTTGTCATTGTTGTTGTTGTCATTACTGCTGCTGCTGGTGCTACTACTACTACCACTATTACTACAGTACATAACCATGGCATTATATTTAAAATACTGATATATGAAAATGTGACCTCTGAGCCCCTTTCCTTGAAAGTCTGTTTCTTGGGCATTAGGGAAATCCGAAAATTGGCCTTTGCCCTTGGTTTTCAGTATTTGTTAAAGTGTGGCCTTTGCAGTGCAGAGTTTCCAGAAAGGGGCATTTATATCTACCAAGTTTTAATGGGTATTTTAAAGGAGAAACAACATGGAATTATGGGTGTTTTCCCTTATAAAATCTCCAGAATTGCAGCTTAATGAGTGCAGAGATTTGCAAAGACAGGAACTGTCCAGATTTCTTGGAGCTGATTGGCTTCTCATTACTGTACGCTTGTTTGTGGGTTTTTGTTTTCACTTCTGTCCCTATATTGGTTTGTACCCTGCTAGTTGTGGTCACAAGCATCATACCATTGGAAGACCAACTGGCTTAGGTTGAGAAAGCACCTTAGACATTATCAGTTGTCTGACTGAGTCACATTATTTGGTGCACAAACAAATGACATGGATGAGTGATCTCTTAACTTGAGGCAAGGTGACTTGACAAGTTATAGAGTTTGTGTTGTATCCACCAACAGATGCTGACATTTGTTTGCAACTGCTGTGAAAATGTCACAAAGGTGCTCCTTTGAAGGATATAGGTGTGTGTCTAGGTATGTTTTCAGGTATAATAGAAAACCCATTTTAAGGTGGTTACTTCACGTCCTTCTTTGTTCCGCGACTAGTTTTGTACTGTGACAGCATTGGTTGCAATCATGTGGTTTTGTCCCTGTTTCAGTGTTCCCATGATTGCGATAACTTGTCTTGTGACAAGTGTTACCTCACGGTCTTGTACTGTGACAAACGCTGAATTTGTCTAGCTTCCTTTCTCCTTTTTGGGGGGTGGGGGTGGGGGCTTAAAATTATTTTTCAATATTTCACTTCTGAAAAATCAAAATTAAAAAAACCTGGACACAGTTTTTTCTGAGAGAAACAAATATTTTGTTGCGTGACAGTAGTTACTACATGGTGTCTTGCCTTGGAACAGAAAGCGGGAACAAAGACAGTTGCTTCACGTCCATTCTTGTTCCGGGAGGAAGTTTGTTGCATGTTGACGTCGGTCACGGTCACGTGGTCTTCACCTGCTTCTGTCCCTGTTCCCATGTACCCATGGGCGTGATTGATGATACGGGGATGACTGTTACCGCACATCCTCCTTCTGTGATGAGATGTGGAATTCTATGCCTTCGTTCTTTTTTTTTCCGGTCTGACCGTCCGTTTTTTGATGTTTCAATTCTCCGAAGCCTTGCCTTTAATGCGTTATGGAGCAAACTTTGAGGCATTTGTCTTTTAAAATCTCAGCACTGCATTGCTAACGCCATAGGGAATTTACAGGCGAATGTCACTTTGCACTCCTGCCACTAGATGGCAACGAGCTACAATCGGCACTCGTTCCACGACGAGGCTTACTTCACGGGCTGCCGTCTCAAAATGAGAAGCGAGATGAGCAGATTCCCGAGGCCAGGGAGGGGAATCGTTCATCGCACTTAAATCACAGTTCAGGGGGCATAGTCGGGACGAATTCCCCTTGTCCCGCAAGGGATGATGAAGTTACATTTCTTCATACCAGTCCCAAGTGGGAGCGCAAACCGCGATGAAAGGGACATGAAGTAATGGCCAAAGAGTGACAAGGAAAATCCTACTCCACCACCAGGTACAGTATTGTCACACTTAGCACCCATTCTGGGGGTGTGGTCAAGACAAATTTCAGTAGTTGTGTGATGGACATGAAGTAACTTTTTTTTTACTGCTCCTAAGCGCAACACTAACAGAGACAAAACGGACACGAAGTAACCACCTAAGACTCCATTTTCTTTTCAATTTGCTGCAAGGTCACACAAAGTGCACTGGGACAGAAGTGGCTGATAGATGTAAAGCAGGGGTCCTCAACCTAAGGCCCTGGGGCCGGATGCGCCCCCCCAAGGTCCTGAATCCAGCCCCTGGGACCAATTGCAACCCCCCCACCTACCCCCTTTTTTGTGAGCAAGCAAGCCTCCGCAGCTGCTTTTGGACTGTGATCCAGCCCCCAGTGGTGTCTGGGTGGTGGTGGACCGACCCGCTGTTTGAAAACTTTGAGGACACCTCATGTAAAGCATGCATTAGCAGAAATGTTGAAACACAGAGAATTTTCAAAACAAGCCTTCCATGCTGTACCTTCCCAGATAAAACTTTCCTGCCCTCAGGAATGAGAACTAGGAAAGGCAGTAAAAAAAAAAGCTTAATTAATCCTGTGAGAGATCATTTCTGAGACTGCAGCATCCTGGGGGAACCACACCATATATTTGATTAGTAGCTGGAGTCCAGGGACAAATCTGTACCTTTTCTCTCCTTACTGCCTTTCCTCACTTTTGTGTTTTCTTCATAGAGACAGCCAGGGGAGAAATGTGTCACATTTTGGAGACATGTTGTCTGGGTCTCTGTGTTGCACTGGCTCATAACATTAAAAAATAGATTTGAAAGCAATGAAATTCAGATTCTTGTCCTTCTCTGGAGGACAATGGGCTGGTATTGTCCCAGCAATATTTAAAGCACCCAGACAATAGCAGCCTGCCATGACTGGCATTGATATATTAACACCCACCGCTTCTCATTAACCCTGTGCCTGGTTTTGATTTTTCTCTCACATTGTTTTCCAACAGGATGTTTGTTTTCAGGAGTAGTAGATGATGCTATGAGGGAACAGTCAATAGCTGAGCCTTCATATTGGTTTCTTGTGAGATATTAATGCTGGAAAATAAGATGCCTTACAATCCTCAGAAGAAGGAATACATTGCAAAAAGCGTTTACGGCTGTCAGACGTGCCAGCACATTCTCTCCCCACTTCACCCACACAGTGGCTTAAGATATTTTTCGCAGTCTTCAAAGAAACTTCCACTCAAAATAAGCTTTCCCCAAGATACTTCAGGGCTTCAATGGCAAGATACGATGTGGTTTGTTAGTATCTACAGTATAAAGTAGTATCTGCAAGATACAATGTCGTTTGTTGGGATGTACAGTATAAAGTAGTATCATGTATACATTATACTTGAACAATCATGTGCCTTCAAGCTAATTCTGACTTCGGGAGACCTTTCCCAGGGTTTGGCAGGTAGAGAGCTCTCAGTAGACATTTCCCATCCCTTTCTTGCCAGAGGCACCCTGGGGCTGCACAGCTCGCCCAAGGCCACACAAGCTGGCTCTCCTCCTTCATGGCACAGCCTGGGGATTGAACTCCAGAGCCAGAGACCCAAGCCACTGACCTAAGACAACTGGATACAGTGTACTCTATCATTCCATCATATAATTTCTATTAATGCAAGGATGGAGAAAGGTCCAGGTGGACGTGTAAATCCCATTTCAGCAGAGAGGTTACTGGGGGGTTGCCTTCCAGCAGCAGCCATGGACAGAGGCAAGAGTACGGAACCAAATGCTCCAATAGTTTGAAGTTCTTGTTAGCCTTAAGAGAGGCTGTTAACTTTTTTTTTTAAGATGAGGGGGGAAATATAAAAGCTGGGAAACTACCCAAGGACTGTATCATGAGACAGGAGATTTGTGAGTATCATTGGGTAATAGCATGAGTCTGTGCATGTCTCTGCCTACCCAGCTGGTATAAGCATGGGAATGGATCATGGCTGGCTCCCCAGGAGGGTTTTTCAGAGAGGCTGGGAGAGGAATGAGCTTTTCAGATTGTATTGTGTCCTGGGGAAGAAGGCTCAACACTCTCTGGGCTCAAAGGGTCAGAGTGGGACCCGAGAAGGGCTGGATTTAGCCACAGGGCTTGAGGTTTCCCAAGATGGGCTCCAGCTGAAATCACAGAGCTTTCGGCTGAATATCAGGAAAAACATCCTGACTGTTTGAGTAGTACGACAAAGGAACCAATCTCTGGTAAGAGGATGTGAAGGAGGAGGATGGGAGGATTGTTTTGTTTCAGTTACAGTGGTCCCCTGCCACTTTGCATTTCATATATTGCGGTCCTGGTATATCACAGAGCCACAGTATATGAAACAAAGGCCCCCTGGGGTAAGCTGCATGGGCCCGTTTGAGGTCTCCTGCTGTTAGCTACGTTTCGGGGTTCTATGCCGCCGATTCGGGGAACCGAGAGTACAAAGAATTGTAAGCTGCTCACAGTCCTCTTTGGTTTCCGCTCCTGCCAAAATGTCATCTACATACTGCAGAACTATTTGGCCAGGTTTTTGGGGGAAATTGGCAAGATCTGATGCCAGCCCCCCCCCCAAACAACGTGCTGGAATTTCAGAACCCCTGAGGCAAACGGGTCCATCTGAATTGTTGTTTTGTCCCTGTTTTGGGGTCCTCCCATTGAAAAGCAAAAATGGGCTGACTTTGTGGCGCTAACCGGCAGCAGAAATAAGCATCCTTCAAATCTAAAACAGTAAAATATTTGGCCTTTGGTGGGATCAAACTAAGTATCGTGTAAGGGTTCGGGACATTTTGATGGAGTGGTTCTACAGTTTCATTGACTAAGCGGAGGTCCTGAACCGGGCGATAAGTCCCATCCGGCTTGCGAACGGGCAGCAAGGGGGTGTTCCACTGTGACTGGCACGGAACAAGGATGCCAAAATCTATCAGTCTCTTGAGGTGCACCCAAATTCCCTCAGCTGCAGTCCTTCCAATGGGATATTGTGGCACTGACACAGGGCCAGCAAATGGCTTGAGCTGAACAACAATTGGAGGGATATTTCGTGCCATTCCTGGGGGATTCTCCTCTGCCCAAACCTCTGGGTTAACTCGATCCAATAATTTTTGAGACAGCTGGGTGGGTTCCTCTTGGACCATCATCAAACGCCATCTCTCCCTCAAGGGATATTCTAAACACACTTCCCCTTCCGGATCCTTATTTTCAGTTGTTAAGTGTACTTCTCCCTTGGGGGTAAAAGTGATTTGGGCTCCCAATTTAAACAGTAAATCTCGTCCCATAAGGGGAATAGGACAATCTGGCATATGTAAAAATTTATGTTCAACAATCTGACCCCCCAATTTACATTGAACAGGCTGCATAAAATGGGCGTGTTGCGCTTTTCCAGTGGCTCCTACCACGTTAATTGAAAGAGTCCGGTCTAAGGGTTTGACAAGCTGGGGGATCACTGAGTGGCTCGCACCCGTATCAACAAGGAACTGAACTGTTTCATTCCCGGTTTGAACTCTGACTAAGGGCTCATGGGAACAAGAGCCTCGTCGCCTTCAATATGGGACATCTTCCTCCAAAACCATCATATTTTGATACGGCGGGGTCCAGGCTGGACCTTGTCCTCCCTGGGGCCTCTGTTGAGCCGGTGCTGGTTGATTTTGGGCTTGACTAGCAGGCTGAAATTGGCTCGCTTGTCCTTGATTAACCTGAAAGCTCCTCGGCTGCTGAAAATTAAAGGGGGCTGGTTGGCGATTTCCTGGCTGATTAAAGCCAAATGGCGCGGACGCGGGGTATCGTCCAAAAGCCGGCGGCTGCCAGAGGCGGTGTGGACCTTGATTAAAACCTCCTCACCTTTGATTTTCAGGATTCCTATAACAGTCCTTGCGCCAATGTCCTCTCTGACCACATAGTGCACATTGATCCTTAATTAATGGCCCACGCTTAGGCACAGAGGCATTAAAATTGCGGGATTCGGAAACTTGGTTCAGGGCCATTAATTTTTTAATTTGTCCCCTTTCTTTTTGACTACTTTGATCTTCCTCTCTATTATTATATGTGGTCTGGGCCAACTGTAACATCCATTGAAGGGTTTGTCCCATGAAGTTAGTGTCCTTTTGGATTGAGCCACAGAATCTGTTTTTACTATATTTTCCATTCCCAGATTTTCAGGGTTAATGGGAGTAAACTTCCTGAACGCTTGAAACAAACGCTCCAAAAAGGCTCCAGGGGACTCGTCTTGCTTTTGAACCATGTCATTCACTTTTGACATATTTATTTTCTTCCTCCCTGCTGCTCTTATACCCTGAAGTATTGCAGTATGATATATTCTTAAGGCTCCGAGACCTCCATCTGCATTATAATCCCAATTAGGTGGGGTTGTCGTCGGAACAGCGGCTTCTGCTTGTGCTTGGGTGTCTCCCTGGGCAATACGGTATTTCCTAGCTTCCTCAAAAATTTTTCGAGTCTCTTCCGAATTAAAAAGGCCACGTATGAGGTGTTGGAGGTCCTCATAGGTGGGCATATACACATTAAAAATACTGGCCATAGTCTCATACACCTTATCAGGGTCATCTTCTAAGCTTGGCAGGGTATTTTTCCAATTTATAATGTCACTGCTTGTGAATGGCACATGCTGCATTGAATATGTACGGGGACCTTGTTGGTTTGGAGGCAGGGGGTCGTAGACTCGTCTAAGGGGCAAAAGCTTTTCCCGCTCATCTACTTTCTTTTCTTCAAGAAATTTTTCATGCCTTTTTGCTGCATCGTACGCCCTCAAAAGATACCGCTGCCTCTTTATCCAATTTCGCTCCCCTGCTGCTTCTATGGCATGATTTCCGACTTCCAGTATGGAGTCATTTTTTTGACTAAATCTGTTATTCTTTTGTGATCTGCCACACCCCATTCAAAATTTCCTTGTACTCTATATCGAAATTCCTCCTCATTTTCCCCCTTCCTCTCATCATCCCTCTCATCTTCCTCATCTGGTTTTGGAATTCCTCCTCCACCTCCAAGCCCACCAACGGGTGGCTGGACAGGGGATGCAGGCTGAGGAAGATCTTCGGGCTTGGGGAGGGCATCATTCACTGGGGGTGCTCCTGGAAGGGGAGCTGGAAATAGTGCTGGATTTCCTGGGCAGAGAAGAGGTGGTGCTGCCGGATTTCCCACAGGGATGGCCGCAGCATACGGGGGTGGTGGAGTAAGGGTATCATAGTCCTCCGGGTGGCTATCCAAAACCTCCTTCTGCTTCTTTAAAGCAAATAGATTAGCCTGTGGTGGCAACTTCCTACAGCCTTGTATCCATGAAGGATTTCTTTTAACATTTCCTCGCCATACTTCTATATATGGGACATGTTCTGGATAATTTTTGAGAATCTTTAACCACAGCTGCCTAATTATACTTTCATTGAATGTTCCCTCTGCCAGCCAATCTGTTTGTACAATTGGCCATTCAAGTTGACACAAAGTCTGCATTCGTTCCATTTTCATTTTGATACCAAAATCATAACTTCTGATGGCCGCTTTCCAATTTAAGATAAAACAATCCAATGGGGTCGTTGGTCTACTTGTGTTTCCTCCCATGTTTTAAATGATTTCTTAAACAATGTTCCTAATTTCTCCCACACAAATGTTACTTGATCCGCACCTATGCTCTTTATGCAATTTTTACACACACACAAGACTCACTTCCGACTGTGATCTGTACGGTCACCCGTAAACAGAAACTGCACAGCCCAGACGTCGCTCGGCCAAGGGGAATTCTAAACCCCGACCATTCCACGCACACACACTCTCATTGGATCAAAGTAACCACTCAAATTCCCACATTTCAAAGCCTTCTCCCAACCTAGTCTGGATCCCCTACCTACCAAAAACCTTTTTACCTATTCTACTTGACAGCCGAAATCTTCATTCCCCTGTCCATACCCCGTGGGTTCCTGCCCACTATTCTTCATGGGATGTTAGAGCACTGCTCTTCTCCTCCCTCTGGAAACAGAACCACCGTTCTTTTCCCCTTTTATACACTGGGGGTCAAATACCCCTTAACTGGGATGTTAGAGATTACCTCTTCTCCTCCCACACTGGACCGGTCCCAAATCTTACCAAATATCCCCACGAAGTCTTCCCCCCAGCCGGCTCGTCTCACTTTTTCTCCCCAAGCGATGCCGTCTCCACCAAACTGCTGAACGAAGCAGTTCCCCTTTTCAAATGGAAAGGTGTGCACCAGAGCTCTTCGTCCAACGTAGGCTGTTCGACACCGCTTGGCTTGGCCCCTCGTCCCGAAAAAGGGGCAATCCCGGATGAACCCCCAAATGTTAGGTACGTTTTGGGGTTCTATGCCGCCGATTCGGGGAACCGAGAGTTCAAAGAAACGCCAAAGTTCAAAGAACGGAGAAAAGTTTAATGATTGCTGCAGCGGGCGCTCAGCCGAATAGCTTCGGAAAGTCTGAGGCATCGAACAAAAAAATTACACACTTTTTATAAGAATTTTTACACTCCTCAGCAGCCCCTCCCTTATCTAAACTGATAAGGATGCAGCTGTGGGACATAAATCGAACACAGAACAAAGGAATACATAATTGATACAAAGTTCATGCAAGGTAACATATCAATTTGACACTTTATTGCGGGAGGAAGACATCTATCTTGCGCTCTGGCGCCATCTGGCTTGCACTTCCCGGGACTCTTCGCCGCTTCGTGACAGGAGCCTCTTGACAGGCGGAGATCGATAACCGCTTCAAGGATATCTGGCTTATCTCTTCAAAAACTAGCTCAGCTATTTGTTTTCCTACAGAGCTGAGTGTTTACACAGGCACTTATTTATTACCCTACCTGGCTGGGAAGGAATCTCGGGGTGAAATGCGGGCTAAGTCAGCGCAATCAAGAGGGAGAGTGAAAGCGGGAAATGGGTAAGGAGAACAGAAGCGCTGCCATTTTATTTTTATCAATGGCAGTTATAAGCTTATTAAAATGTTATTCCCTTCACTGCACTACCCCAGGCCTGGTGCTGCCCCAAACAGGACTCTGACAGGCTTCCTGGGCCTGCCTGAGGCCCCAGAAGTGGTTTCCAGAAAACCAGAAGTGACTTCCGGATGACCGGAAACCACTTCTGGGGCCTCTGACAGGCCTGAGAAGCCCTTCACTAGCCCATTCAAGGCACTGCCAGGCCTCATGTAAGTATAGAAGGCCCCAGATAGCTCCCCCCCGGTCCCGACCTGGCCCAGCATCCACATATTGTGGATTTTCCATTATTGCGGGTCGGGTCAGGTCCCTAACCCCTGTGATGGGCAGGGGATTACTGTATTAAGAAAAAAGATACTTGGGAAATGGATATGCCATCCTTTGGCACATGCTTCTAGGATGTCATAGGATGAAACTGTAACCTTTTTGAGAGATGCGGATTAAAATTGCACATACAGTAGCATCCCAAATGTGATCACGTGACTGAGCTGTGTGACAATTATGACATTTATGATATTATTTTGATATTTTCAAAATGACCCCTCCTGTGGAAGTTACTTACTTAGGAACAGCAGAAGGAGACAAAGAAGACTGTGACCAGAAATCATGCCTACTTGGTGGTGGCCCCTTCCTTATGGAATGGGCTTCTTACAGAAGTATGTCAAGCTTCCTGCCTCCAATCTATTAAGAGGATGTTAAAGACTGTCTTATTTCAAGAAGCATTCAAGGACATCCTCGCCTAAGTTAATTTTAAATGTATACCCCATTTCACCATCATTTTTATTTTACTTTTTATTCATTGCTGTTCTGTGCCATCAAGTCTGAAACAAATTATAGTGACCCTCACAGGGCTCCCAAGGTAAGTGCGAAATTTAAGGAGTGGTTTTACCAGGAAGCTGATCGGGTAAGTGATAGTGCTGCAGTGGCTTTCCATTTATTAAAATTAGAAAGCCCCCAGGGGCAGCCCCTTTGGAGCTTCATAACTCAGCTCCCTCAATCCCAAACCTTTTGAAATCTCTGGGTCACCTAAAATTGCTTACAGAAGGCACCCCTGCCATTTGCATGCCTGGGATCATTCCATATTTATAATTTTTTTCATTCCATTGCATATTTTTAATTTTTGTATTATTTTTGAAAAAAAAATGTAATGGAAAATTACTGATCCCAGGCATGGAAATGGCAGGGGTAACTTCTGCAAAGGATATTAGATGACCCACAGATATTTCAAAAGGTTTGGGGTTCAGGGAGCTGAGTTATGAAGCTCTAAAGGGGTGCCCATAGAGGAAAAAACCTTTCTAATTAGAATCGATGGGAAGTGTTGGCAGTGCCATCGCTTACCCAATCAGCTTCCTTTTCCAATTAGAAAGGTTTTTTCCTAGGGGCACCCCCTTTGGTGCTTCATAACTCAGCTCCCTGAACCCCAAACCTTTCCAAATTTCAGGGGAGGGGCTTGCAGGGAAGAGCTTGAGAAACCTCCCCTGCCATTTCCTCTAGACCAAATCATTTCATTCTAGAGAGAAAAATGTTTCATTTTTTTGCATAACAAAATGCTAGCTGCCATTTTGTTTCGTTTGAGAAACAATTCGAAACCTTACAACATGACAAAACAGTGAGTCAGGTTTTTATATAGCACCCATCCCTACTTTGGATTGAGTAGCCCTACACTTGCTTCCTCAGAGGGTAAGGTCTTAGCGTCCCTATTATATGTGGGGACCCTCTTAGTTAGTTTACAAAATGGGGCTGCAGGCTGCTCCTGCTCCCAAATCCTTGGGAGGATTCACCACACCCTACAAGACAGTTGTGTGGGGTGGGGGTGGGGTTGGAAACAGTATTTTTAATTTCTAATTAACTTTTAACTTTAAATTTTATTTTTAACTATCAGTATTTTAAATATCAGCATGATTCCCATGAAACAACGTAGGCTATGATTTGATCTTTCTTGATTCTGGACGGAAGAGTCTGGCTAGTGGAGCCCAAAATGAGCCCTTGGGTCAAAATAAGAGGGAATGTTGAACACAAATGCTATTGCAGTCGGAGCTGCTTTGAGCCCCAAGTGGGAAAAAGATTGTAGAAGAACATCCTGTGTCGCTAAGCTGCCAGTGCCTCCCTGATTATACCTTGCTTTTCCAAACCTTTTGAAAAGTAATTTTGTTCAGTATGCCCATTGACTCAAATGCAATTATAACTGTCTGCCACCACTGCGAGGTCCTCGGAAACAATGCTGAGGTCAATGTTAAAAATATAATTTAATTCCACATGCTTTTAAATGTAATTTTGCAAAGCTTTTAAAACGAACCTATTAATATAAACTTCCTGCTAGGCTATTAGGCATTTGTCACGGCCAGCTCAATTTCTTTTTCCCATTCTCACTGGGCTGAAGTGGACCGACTTCCATGCCTTTTCTCATTTGATAACTCATTTTAAAGGCATTAAATGTGGCATTTTACACCAAACGGGCCTGAGGGAACAGTGAGATCCAACCATTTACATGAGAAAGATCCATGTATTAAAGCACCTAGCCCTTAATAAGAGTCCAGGAAGAATCTTCAAAATATTAATATCACAAAGTACTGAAAGCCATCCCCACCTCTCTTGAGAAATCTTGCAGAGTTTTGAATTTCAGCTACTTTGCTCTAGCCGCACTGCAGAAGTGCAGGCATCCACAGAACAGAATAGCTTTAAGGGCCCCATCCCACTTTATTTCACATCTTTTTCTCCCTTTATTGGGTGCGTACAGTTACAGTAACTCACCCTGAGGCATTGGTAAGTGAAAGGGGGGCATTCTACTTACAGTTGAACCGATCAAACAGCAAACTAAGAACAAACATGACTGCTTCTCAGCAACAGCCCTTGATAGACTACCAAGGGCTTTCCACAGACCAAAAGTGGGAGAGGAGGCAGAGCAAAGAGATAGGGCTGTCTTTGAATCAGAGGCAAGGAAGGAAATATGGGTTAGTGCTCTTAATGACTGACAGTCACCACCGTCAGAGTCCTGAACAAAGAAGGAATACTAGCCAACTCTTTAAAACTGCAGTGAAAAAATATGGGCCACCCACAACCATCCCTGCTGCTATCCTGGGAGGGTGATTGCTGAGGAGCATTGCCAAGTACTCTTGTGCGCCCACAATGGAAGGACAACATTGGGGAGGAACAGAAGACATCCCTTGCATTTGCATCAAGTGGGTCAGAACCACAAGAGTGGCACCTCCAGATGTTCTCGGCCCACAATTCTCAGCAGCCTAACCCAACCCATAGCCAAAAGCAAATCTTTCTGGGAGCTGAAGTCCAAAGAGATTTGGAGAACAAGTGTCATACATTGAAAACTACATGTACATTGATGCCTTGAATCTGCCGGTATAGGGCAATTTAAATTACAAAAAGGGCATTTTTTATTAATGAAAAAATTCAAGTAATCGTTGTTCAAGGCATTTGTAGGGGGAGCCTTTCCCAACCCAGCAAAGCAGGGGAAGAGCTTCCTCTGATTTACTCTGTTGCCGGAAAATCCCCTCAATGAGCTGTCAACATCAGCTGTGTGGCGGCAGTGAGCAGTGGCACTTTAATCCTGCTACCTGGTCTCACTTCTGCAGCCATTTGGCTGAAGCCAGGCTGGAGGGCAGGAGTGAAGCACTGCCCCCCTCCCCACTGCCACACAGCTGATTCTGACAGCTGGGCAAAATTGGGTCTTCCTGTTCTCCTCCAGGTGCAGGTCCACCCATAATCATCCCTGCTGCTGTCCAGCATGGATGCTCAGAGTGATGTGCCTGGAGAGTAAACGGGCTACGAATGAGCCTACAAGGCTCCGCCACTCCCCCTTTGCCTGGCTCTGTGCAGGTGGTTCACCACCTGTCGGACCCTCGCTTGGAGAAGGGAAGACCGATCTTGCCCAGCTTGAATTTTGAATTATGAATGATCTGTTGGAACGGATTAATTTCATAATTCAAGGCATCACTGTAACTCTAAAATGAGGTAGAGAGGGATACATTTTTTAGAAAAGTGGGGATTAATCCATAGGTAGAAGGACCAAGTCAGCAGCAGTTCATTCTTTGAGATATTTATATAAAGGCTAAAATTGAGACCAGAAGGTTGACCCTGTGATGTGACAGGAACAATATTTCTGATGCCACAGAGGTACAGATGATATCACAACTCCCCATCCACCAGTACTCCTTGCCTTGAGTTTTATTTTTCCTCAGAGCCTGGATACCCAGGGAAAGATAGCAGTTTCTTATGCTCCAGCCAACACCCTGAGAGGCAGCCAGCAACCATTCAGACTACAAAAAAACAATCCAACAAAACTCAACATGTGCCAAGCAGAGAACGCTTTGTAGAAAATTCCACCTACCGTAGCAGTTATTCTGTGTCTGGGCATCCACTGCTGCCTATGTGGTGACTGTTATGTGTGTTCCTTACCCAGAATGGAAACACAAACAATGGAGATTTGCAGATAGTGAAAGACCTTTATTAACATAACTGCAGTTATGCAGAGAATGGCACTCAGGGTGCGGTCTCTGCCCAAGCACATGTGTCCAAAGTTAATATATCGATGCTTATTTCCCTCTCTTGCCCTCTAGCCAATCCTGGCTACCCGGAAGGCGTACAATCTGTTTATCACCAACGCAGAATGTAAAACGTAACCTTATATGGTATGCCTAACCATTAAATTCTCCCCCCTCCCATACAGACAATGTATCAAATATCTGCTTTAACATATCATGGCATATTCAGTATAATAACACATGAATTTTAAAACATATTTTCTACTCCCTTATCATGACTCAACAGCCCTATGTGGAAAAAGTCCTCTCAGATTTATTTATTTATTTATTTATTTATTTATTTATTCCCTAGCCTTTCTCCTTAAAAAGGACCCAAGGTGGTTTACGTCATTAAAAGACAATATTTAAAGCTAAAACAATAATTATATATACAAATACTGAAAAGGAATGAATAAATATCACTCTAAGAAAGTGTAAACAAAATAAGTGTCACAAACTCATTCAAAGTAATAAAGCACAACCATCCATTTCAGAGGTTTACTCAGGCTAGCTCAGGGAAAGCTTGCCTGAAGAGAGAGAGGCCTTTGCCTTTTTGTGGAAGATAGGGGCAGTCCTGGCCTCCAGTGGGAGGGAGTTCCAAAGTCTGGGAGCAGCAATAAACAGGGCCCTCTCCCATGTCCCCACCAAATGCACATACATGCTGATGTCATACAGGTACTCGCTGCTTTATACAAATGTAGTAATGCTGTCTTTTGAAAACATGCTGTAGATGTAATATATTTTGATTTCAGACTAGCTTTTTACACAGTGCCCCATGATATTCTGATTAGCAAGCTACCTAGATATGTGATAGAACAGATGTCAGCTGGATACACAGTTGATTATACAGGATCATAGTGCTTATATGAGAGTGCTTATAAATGGCCCCATCTCAAACTGAGAGGAAGTAACAAGTGGAGTACCACAAAGTTCAGTCCTCTGCCCAGTGCTCTTCAACTTTTTTATGAAAGACTTGGATGAGACAGCATTCCCACTATTTATTTATGAATTCATTCATTCATTTGACTTATATACCACTCCAGCTGGCTCAAAGGGGCCACTCTGGGTAGTTTACAAAATTTAAACATAAGTGGTACAATGCACAATACATAAATAAGTAAAACAAGCATAATAAAACTTGCCCTTGAACCCCAGACACATGACTTGGCATGTGACAGCAAGTGCCTGTGCTGACTTGGCCTGTGGTGGTGGGTAGTGCCACTGAAATGTACATTGGTGGATTTACAGTGGTATAATTTTTCAGTAGGATGCCAGTCATTACTTCTCTAAGGGACAACGGCAAAAAACTTCCCTCAGTGCACCCGGGCATGGGTGGGCCATGCGTTGTTTTTATTCTCCTCCAAGACAACTACTGGGGCTCCATTTGCTTTTCCTCCCTTGTCTCTCTTTCTTACAAGGGTGTGCACGCAAAATGCACCAAGTTTCCCCATCGCAACTTCCTGAACAGCAAAACTGATGGCTGTTTTGTATCTAAGCTGCCCCTTTTGTGGGCTATTTTGGAAAGCGAGCTGCGGGTGAAACAGGAAAAAAAAAGATGAGACGCCGTTTTGTGATTAAATGCATGATGGTCAATTGGTGAGATTAAAAGGACTCTTTTAATCTCTTAATTAATTTCCCATTATGCCTGTGATGTTTTACAAGCCATTGTTCAGCACCGTTATTCAATACTGATTACGTTTCCTGAGTGAGATTGTTAAATAAAAGCCAAGCCCCAGTCTCCTCAGGGAAGCAGTGACTTTGCATCTAGCAGTCCTAGAAGTCAGTGCTTATTTATCTATCTTGAAAATGTTTATGCCAACCCACAGGATTTTTTTTTTATTTTTTGTTTTTTGGAAAAAGCAATAATCTTAATATTAATGGGTTATTCAATACTAAAGTGAAGGAATCCACTTCACAAATTAGTGTGTTGCATTCTTAGTACTAAATGCAATCCCAAACGCATCAGTTGATGCGTTTGTCAGTCTGGGCAGCCTCGGACCTATATTTCATTGATGAGGATATGCCTGGTCACTTCATCTTTCTTTCTTTCTTTCTTTCTTTCTTTCTTTCTTTCTTTCTTTCTTTCTTTCTTTCTTTCTTTCTTTCTTTCTTTCTTTCTTTCTTTCTTTCTCTTTCCAGGGCCTTCTAAGACCTAAAAGAGGCCAGAGGAGCTAATTATGAAGTAAATGCAAATTTTGGCAGGCAACCGTTTGGAAAGGTGTTGAGGGAGCCCGTTGGCACTGGAAATCAATTGCCCACCACATTCTGGAGGGCCAAAATTGTCCCCCAGGCCCTCCGGAATTATGTCTACATGATTATGTATCATGCAAGTTCATAATCCTACATTCAAAGTTACTCCTCCAAAGCAAATAGTCGCTTTCCTAGGATTATTTGATGAGCCCATCTGGAACATTTTGGTAGCAGTGGCTGCTTTAAATAAGAGGCAGATAAGAGAAAATGTGGCTCTCGCAAGGATCTCCTCTCTGCCTTATTACGCAGCCAGTATCTTGGGCTGGTTTAGAACATTGGAATGTAAATTGTGAGTGTCCACGGAGCTGTGACCTCACCATGGTGTGACTGTAGATCTGTTTTTCTGTCTGTCTCAATCTAAACTACCTTAACACTTTAAGAGTGGAGAAGCAGAGCTAAATATGCTGCATTGAGCTTCTTGTAAAACAAGCTGGATAAACAGAAATGCTGATAAACTCCATGCTTCCTGCCTGTCCTTTCCCCTTCATTTTTTTTTTATTTTTGCCCTAAGCAGGTTCAAACGTGCAACTCAGCACAAGCTTGCCATCAAAACCTGTCCGAAAAGCATATCATTGTCTTGGAATTTTGTGTATGAGTGTGTCGTCATATCTTCTACCAGTTATCACCCACTTCCAACTGTACTTCTGGGGCTGCTTTTGCCTAATACGATAAGGCCAATCATTCCTGTGTATCTTCTAGAAGAAGATAGATGGATCTGCCTAGACAAAGCTGACGACACGAGACTCTTCACATTTTAGGCAGAGAGCATGAAATTATTCTACGTGGCATGAATGCTAATACTGCTGCCACATTGTTGATGCTCAGCCGTTCTCTCAGCCCATGTAAGGGAGGCAGCCTGGAACGACATAACCTCTCCTTCCAAAGTTTCCATGGCGTGCAGTCATAAACAGGACTATTGAAAGAGCATGCTATGCACCCACCATGCACCCACGTGCATTGTAGCTTGTGCATTAAAGTGATGGGTATTTTCCAAGCCATTCCCCATATGTTTCATCCATATGCAGAATCGATGCGACAGCTATCCAGATCCCTCTGTTATCAGCATGCTTGCTGGGAGGGAACAGGAGCTGGGTGGTATTGCCACGTCACTGCTTCAGGCCTAAGAGGTAGCAGCTACAGCCAGCAACGGCCCTGTTCAAACTCTTCTAAAAAAATAATTTACATTTTCATTTAAAACAACCTGTTCATAATTGAGAGCAACCGTTGCCCCCCTTTCCAGACAGACTTCATTATGGAGAGAAAGCACAACCCGTTTTGCACCAAACAGAAGCCAACAGGATCCGTTGTTGTTTTCCTCACTTTTGCCCACCCGGCGGCAATCTTGTTTTGAGATTCTCAGCTCAGCTTCCTGTTGATTAAGAGAAGAAATCCATTGCTATGTCATTTTCACTGGAGATGGACACGAACCAGCAATCAGGCAGTTCATTCCAGTTCTTTTATCCCTATAGAAGGTATTCAGCAGTTTGGGGTTCTGCCCATTCTGTTGGGTGCCCAGTCAGGGCAGCATCCTGACTTCCCCAACTCATCTCATCTGGGCACTGCCTCTGAGAGGGCACTTGCCAAAGGGGGCAGAGACTCACACACATTGCAGTGGCTGCTCTGCCTCACTCACATTAATGCTGGAGCCAGATGGAATGGCTTCCTTCAACATTGGTGGTGAACTTGCCTCCGTGTTGAAATCGGTTTTCAACACGGATCGAGAAGTGCATTGAAAAGATTCCTGAGCTCCAGGACAGGAATCTCTCACCCCTCTCGGAGCGCAGTTCAGGGGGCGTGGTCGGGGTGAACTCAGATTGACCCCATAAGGATGTGAGGTTCCGTTCCTTCGAACTCGGATTGACCCCACAAGGACGTGAGGTTACGTTCCTTCGAACCGGTCTCCAGCGGGGCTGCGAACTGCAGCTAGAGGGATGTGAAGTATCAGCCATTGACCACATCACCCGAACCACTGCTAATGCCTAGCCAAAAGAGCTGAAGCCCAAGCAGCAGAGGAAAATACTGCTCGAAGGTGGAGAGACTCTGTGTGACTGGCATTGAATTTTACATAGGGGGAAAATGCAAATCAGACTATTTCCATCCCAGAGCATTCCCCCACATTCTTTTGCCAATGCAGTCAATCCTCAGAGGTGGAAAAAAAGGTATTTGGTCTGTCTTTAAGAGTAGTGACCTGCAGACTATGCCAGTGATAACTTGATGCTAGTCTCAGGTTTTATCAAATGAGGAGTCATAAAATTGATTCCTCCATTTCCCACAGCGCCTCCTATCCATTTCCTCTCCAGACATATTTGTTTGTGTTTTGGGGCAAGAACAAATCCTGAAAGACTAATCCGATCTCATTTTTTTAAAAACCAGGTACCCTCCCTGAGAGACAGAGGAAATACTGTAGAAATAATAGATCCTGACTTCAGCAAAGCTTTTGACAAAGTGTCCCCATGATATTCTAATTAACAAGCTAAGTAGGTGTGCACTGGATAAAACAACTGTCAGGTGGATAAACAGTTGGTTACAGAATCATACTCAGAGGGTGATGATTAGTGAATCTTTCTCATACTGGGACGAGGTAACAAGTGGGGTGCCCCCATGGCTCTTCAACATTTGATTAACGACCTGGGGTCAGGAGGTGCAGGGGATGCTGATCAAATCTGAGGATGGTTTTGGTTGAATATCGGGGGGGGGGCATCCTAATGGGCATTAGGGTAAAATTACCTTGGGAGGCAGTGAGTGTTCCAATGCTGTAGGTATTCAAGAGAAATTTAGGTTGTTACTTCATGTCCGATTGTCTCTGTAAGTGTTGCACTTTGGACTGGTACCAAAAAAAAATCTTAGTTCACATCTGTCACGCAATAGCTGAAATTTGTCTTGACCATGCCCCCAGAGCGGGATCAGAGTGTGACAATACTGTACCTGGCACTGAGTTGGGGTATTCTCTTGTCATGGTTTGTTCCCGGTTCCTGTTCCAAGACAAGGGACTGTGTGGTAACAACTGTCACACAACAACCAGTGTCGACCTAATGGTCAGCGGCTGAAGCAGCATTCGACATTAGTTTCCCTACAGGAAACACCATGCAGTGCAAATATTTATTAAAGACAAGTACTGAAAATTCTGTACCATTGATGTGTAAATTCTAGAAGACCAGTAAATCAAAGTATCAAAAAAGATATTTACGATATTTTAAAAAACGGTTAAGAAAGCAAGACAAATTCAGAATTTGTCATGGAACAAGACTGTGAAGTAACAGTTGTCATGAGACAAGTCATCATGACCGTGAGAAAATGGAAACAGGGAAAAACGGGGGGAAAACACATGATCGCGACCAGCGCTGTCACGGTACAAAACTAGTCACTCAACAAGGAAGGACATGAAGTAACCGCTTTTGACAACCCCTTGTCTCCTTCTCAAACTGAGTGAAGATAACAAGTGGGGTACCCCAGGGCTCTGCTCTGAGCCCTCTGGTTTGGATTCCTGCCCTGAGCCGGGGTCGGACCCAATGGTCTTATAGACCCTTCCCAACTTCATATGTTTCAATGGCTTTAACCCTGCGCAATTGATATTACAGTAAAGATCACAATGAATAGAAACAATGGCCTGTTGGATTGCTGATGAAGCCATGGCCACCTCCCTCTGGAAGAGCACTCCTTGCAGACAGCCTTTGCAACAACTTGGTTTATTAATGAATGAAAGACTTTGCCACTCCAGCAAGACGCTTAACAAAGGCACTAGAGATGAAGCTCCTTCTAAGGTATTGTGCTTCCACCACCAACACCCTTTGTTGGTGATCAGCCTTCCCAAAGGGGACAAAGGTAACTCACAATTGTAGAGAAGAATACTCAGTTTCACTCAACTGATGAAATCAATAAAAGTTCAGCAACTGTTTCATGGGGGTAAAGGAGGAAACTGCCAGGCTGTTCTGGAAATCCCAAGAGGAGATGTGTGAGCTTGAACATCAGGAAATTGTTATTTCCCTTTCTCAAATGAGAAAGAAGGGGATTTCTCTGAAATAAAAGAGCCAGGTTCAAGGCAGATCATCCCTGTAAAGCAAGGAAGGGGAACCTTTGGCCCTCCAGATGTTTTGGCCTAAAACTGCCAGAGTCCCAAGATTATATTGCCAATAATAAAGGTCACTGTAGGAACTGTAGTCCAAAACATCTGGAGGGCCAAAGGTTCCTCTCCCCTGCTGTAAAGGAACACAGAAAGGAAGTGTAATTGTGCTGTATATATGAAAGAATACTACGGGCTGGAATTAAAGCCAAAGAGCCCTAGCAGTTATTACTGCAAAGGTGTTCTTTGCAATTATATCAGAAATCTCTCTGGAATAACCAATTTATATCTTGTGGTGCAATACTGTTGCCTATATAGAAGGCTACACCCTCCTGTATACTCATCATCTGTGCAGTGTGGGATCAAAGAAATTACGATGCCGACTTCCCAATTAAAAATGGAGAGCATGTTTTCCCTGCAGGGCTGTCATGTCAGTCATAAGAACATAAGAACACAAGAAGAAGTCAAAGTGACTCAGGCTCAAGGAGCACGCAAGAGCAGTTAGGCTGATACTTCACGTCCATCTCATCGCTGTTCACGGTCCCGCTTGGGACCGGTATGAAGTAATCTAACCATACATCCATTGCAGGACAAGGGGAGTTCATCCCAACCACGCCCCCTGAACTGCAATTTAAGCGGGATGAGAGATTCCCCTCCCTGGCCTCAGGAATCTGCTTGTCACACATCTCGTTCCGAGACGAGTGGTCATGAGGTAAGGCTGGTCACGCAACAGTAGTAGGGGAAGGGGTGCTCCTGTCAAAGGGGCAATAAAACCATCAAACACCGGAAGTCCCGCCCCCTTACCGGAAGTCCCGCCCCTTACCGGAAGTCCCGCCCCCCTTACCGGAAGTCCCTACCTTCCGCCCCGCCCCCTTACCCGGAACCGGAACCTTCCTGGGCCCTTTGACCTGGAAGTGACGTCCTCTTCCGCCTGACCCGGATGGGGAGCCTTGCCCCCTCCCCCCGACACGTCACGGGGTCCCCCTACCCCACCCTCAGGCATGCCCGGGCATGCCTTCCCCTAGGGCGCTGCCGCTGGCTATGTGTTGGCTGGGCCTGGCTTGCTGCGTGTGCGCATGCCTGAGAGGCCTTATAAGAAGAGGGAGTGCCCGGGAGTGTTCTGCGACTGGTGCCCGCCGTCCCGTTTATGTGGAGAAAGATCCCGGGCTGTTCCTGAAACCGACTGGCTCATGGTCCCCCGCCCGTCCCGGACTCCCGCCAAAATCCTTGCTGTGGAGAAAGATGGACTCTGTTTCAGGAAGTTTGTCTGCTGTCAAGATCTGATTGGGTTTACAGACTCCAGCTGGTGCAAGCTGCTAAACAGCTCTGTCAGGACAGTGTTCTGCGGTGCCCGCCGCCGCCTTTCCCGCTGTTCCTGAAACCGACTGGTTCACCGTCCCGTTTAGCAGAGAAAGATGGACTCTTCCCTCGGGTTTTCCTCCAGCCCGAGAGCCCGGACTCCCGCCAAAATCCTGGACAAAATCCTGGACCCCGAAGATAGAGAGGCAGCGGTTGAAACCGAAAAGGCGTCTGCACCCCCACATGCACCACGGGCCTACGGGATTTTCCATGCCCCTCTGCCCCCTAAACACCCCATCGCGGAAGCCCAGCTCTGCGCCCAAAAAGCCGCCCAAGTCTGCCCTTCACACTGAGGAGACCCTGTTTTGGTCCGATCTTGAGTGTGATTGTCCTCATGGAGTAAGAGCAGGATGGCAGAAACCAAAAGAGAAATCGGGGAGTGAATGCTCAGATGGTTCCGAACCTGGGCCTCTAGAGGAGCCACAAGAGGATATTTGGACTTCTGCCGATGAGGGTTATGAGAGCGGTTCAGCGGCCGAGGTGAGTTTTTTTCATTAAATTGTTTATAACTCTCGTTCGGGTTTGGGGGGGGTGCTGCAAAATTTAAAACTAAGAGGCTGTTTAATGCTCTCTCAACAGGACACTCTGCTGGAGAAAAAGAATCTGCCGAGAAGTCATAGCGTGTGAAAAAAAAAAAAAAAAATTCTAGCGCTTCAAGTGGTTTCAACATATACTCTGAGAATATAACAGCTTATTCAATAATGTCTGTCTTTATGTTTAAAATTAGAAAATAGCCTTTTCCGTCCTATTATTTGCAAATATTAAACACATTATAAGTCTGGTAAAGCCTTGAAATCTTAAAATGCTCCAGCCTTATTCTCTTGTGAATAAAGTTTATTTTACCCCTTAATCTGTGTTCATATGTCTGTGGGCTGCTAAGATGCCTGACCACGGGGATGTTCTAAAAAATATATATTATACACCAGATTCTGTAGGAAGTTTTGGAGGTGTGAACCCTCTATTTAGTGAGGCAAAAAGCGTATCAAATCATTAAGGGTCAAGGATGTTTCTCGATGGCTTTCTGATCAGGATGCCTATACACTCCATAAGCCCGCCCGAATACATTTTAAAAGAAACAAGACTATTGTCTCTGGAGTCGATGCACAATGGCAGGCGGATTTGGTAGATATGCAGCAATTTTCAGAGTACAACAGGGCTACAAGTACATATTAACATGCATTGATATTTTATCTAAATATGCCTGGGCTGTGGCTCTCAAAGACAAGACGGGGCGGGCGGTGTCCAAAGCTTTAGCGGACGTTTTCAAACAAAACCATAGACGTCCAGAGAAGCTTCAAACAGATCGAGGTTTAGAGTTCCTAAATAAGCCTGTAAGGCTGCTGTTAAAGAAACATGGGATACACCACTTTGTCACCAATAATGAGGTCAAGGCTGGTGTTGTGGAAAGGTTTAACAGAACTTTAAAAACAAAAATGTGGCGGTATTTCACAGCCAATAATACGTACAAATATATGGATGTATTACCTCAGCTCCTAAGAAGCTATAATCACAGCATGCACAGAACTATCAAGGCTAGGCCTGTAGATGTGACCCCTCACAACTCTTTGGCCATCTGGAAAACAATCTATGGGACCTCTGCTAAAACGAAAGAGGAGAGGCCACTGTTCAGAAAAGGAGACCATGTCAGGGTTTCAAAAATAAAGGGGGTGTTCGATAAGGGTTATGAACAGAATTTCACTACAGAGATATTTATAGTGGATCAGGTTATCAAAAAAGCAAAGAGACCCCGTATACCTGTTAACAGATTACCATGGTGATGCTATTGTGGGGACATTCTATCCCGAAGAACTACAGAAAGTGAACCCCCGAGAAGACCGGGTGTATAGAATTGAAAAGGTATTGGCCACAAAAGGCCGTGGCTCAAGAAAACTTCACTTAGTGAAATGGAAGGGTTGGCCCAGTAAGTTCAACAGTTGGGTGGCTGCCTCTGAAATTTGCGACCCTGTATAGAAGAGTTGGAAATGGGAGATAACGGATTTTACATCACACTCCCCAGCAATGCATGCAAGGAAATATTTCCTCAAAATACAAATGCTAATTTTACAACACTGCTACCACAACCCTTAGATCTGAGCGGTGCATGGGAAGTTGGTCTGGCTGAAATTCAGTACCCCGCAGCTGGTACACACTGACTAAAAATGCCATGTTTTACATTTATCAGGATGCAACTAAATGGGGCTTTCTACTACACAGAGGTTATTACAAGAGCATTCAATCTGTTTTGGATGAAATGAATGACAATATAAAAGTAGCCATAGATCCGCCTAAAATACGTTTTGTCTACGACCCTGTAAAGGGTAAAGTTAGATTCATAGGGGAAAACACATACAAATTCTCGGCCTCTGGGGGTTAGCCCACATATTGGGCCTACCACCCGATGTTCCTGTCGATAAAATAGACCACGCTGCAGACATTACCGGAGGGGTCAGCGCCTTGTACCTGTATACGGATATCATAGAGCACCAAATTGTAGGAGACAGCTCTGTACCCCTGTTACGGTGCATACCCGTCAGAGGAGAAACTTATGAATGTGTCACCATAACTTACGATAAGCCGCATTATATGTTAATGAGCAAGAGCCACATCAACACAATAAGCATTGAAATAAAGACCGACCAGAACCAACACGTGCCATTCAACTGGGGGAAAGTTGTCGTGAGGTTACACGTTCGACCCAGAAGAGGTTATTTTTAGAGCGTGCAAAAAGAGAGCTGCATGAGCCAAAAATGGTTGTCGTTAAAGATTATGGAAATGTAGATGCCTATAGGGCCTACTACAAAGCCCAGGCAGGCCGTGGTCTACCTGGTTTCCATGGAGCTGTAAACATGTATGGAGCAGGTCTGGGGGGCATTTTTCGTGGACTTTTCAGAAGGGCTGTTCCTCTTTTGAGGAGTGGGTTTCAAATGATTAAACCTCATGTTAAGACAGCCATGCACAACATAGCTGGAGACGTAGTGAGTCATGTTATGAAAAAGGTGAGAACCCAAGAAGGCTCGGGTCTCATGTACCTAAAAAGAAGGGGAGGAGTTAAACGAAAAGCATCTCACCAACATATTGGAGCACCTCAGCCCCTAAAAAGAAGGGGTATCCGTGGTAGAAAAAATCAGAAGCTGCAGGTCAGGAAGAGGAGTGGAGGCCGCAAGACAAAGATACTAAATCACAGCAGAAGAGACATATTTTAAAATGGCATTCATTCATAACTCCTCTGAAGAATGTACCAAATCCGAGTTGGATCTTTTTCAAATATCACCAACACAAACCTGCGTGGAAAGCAGTATGTACGTTGAAGTCCCGCCTCTGTCAGCCCTAAGCCCTAATGCACCTGTGGAATTTTATATAACAGGGGCGAGTGAATTTTATTTAGACCTCAGTCATTCGCTTCTTTTTCTATGTTGCAAAATAACAAAAGCAGATGGTTCAAACATGGCTGATGCCGCCAAAACGGGGTTGGTCAATTACCCCATTGCCTCGCTGTTTAGCCAGCTGGATGTTACCCTCGGCGATAGGCTGATTAGCCAGAGTCACAACTGCTATCCCTACAGAGCCATTTTAGAACTGCTTCTGAACTACAGCACCGATGCCTTGAGTACACAATTTGCAGCAGGTGGTTTTATAAAGATGCCTATCAAGCGATGGAATCTACAAGCCTAGCCGCTGGTGAGGGAAACTGGGGCTTTAAATCTAGAGCACATCAGACAGCGGGTAGCCGGACCTGGGATTTGATGGGCCCATTACACAGCGATATATTTTTCCAGGACAAAATGCTGCTGAATGGTGTAGATGTGAAGATCAAACTCACACGCAGCAAGGATGCGTTCTGTTTGATGAGTGGAGATGACAATGCAAATTATACAGTACATATTTTAAATGCAGCTTTGTTTGTTAAAAGAGTGAAAGTATCCCCCCGGTGTGCGTCTAGGGCACAGTGAAGCGCTTCTTACCTCTAATGCAAAGTATCCTGTTGAGCGGATCGGAATGAAAGTTTTCAGCATAGCTGCGGGGGAGTCTTGTCTGCAACCAAGAAAATCTTTTTTTGGGGCAACTGCCTAAGAAACTGGTCATAGGCTTTGTTGACAATGAGGCATTCAGCGGTCAATACACACGAAACCCCTTCAACTTTAAACACTACAACGTCAATTTTGTAGCGTTGTATGTGGATGGAGTTCAGACCCCATCAAAGCCTCTACAGCCTAATTTTCGAGACAGCCTATGCGTACGTGAATACATGCATTTGGCAAAAGCCACGGGAGAAGCATGAAAGATCTGGACATAGCTATTAACCGTCATGAATTTTTGCAGGGGTACACACTGTATGTTTTTGACCTCACCCCTGATCAGGCCTGCTCTGACCACTATTCTCTGATCAGAACAGGTAACCTCAGAGCCGAGATCCGCTTTGCTGTACCCCTTCCCAACACTATTAATATGATTTTATATGGGGTATTTGACAACGTGATTGAAATTAATCACAGCAGAAACGTCCTCTTTGATTACATGTGAAGATGAACACAGTCCAGATATTGAATTTATTACATAAAAACAAAAACTTTGCAGGTGTTTATCCCAGTGATATGCTACCCCGGACGATTATTACCAAGCGGCCAGCTGGGATCGTGGTCAACACCCATCCTCACACACTGCCTGGCGAACACTGGCTGGCTATCTATCTACCAGTACATGGCCCTGCTGAGTTTTTTGATTCATATGGAGCAGCCCCAAATAATCCGCTATTTGAAGACATCTATGACTTTTTAATGAGGCAGACCAATGAGATAACATACCAAAGGAAGCAGTTGCAGCATCCCTTAGCTGCCACCTGCGGCTATCACTGTGTCTTCTTTTTACAGAACAGAACAAAAGGCTTCTCTTTTCCACAAATATTAAAATTGTACACTGGCGATTCCGTGGGCAATGATACTATGGTAGTCAGCTTTGTCAAGAAGATTAGAAAATCTAAACACCGGTGCCCCCTCTTCAATCCTGTTCAGGCCTGCCTGCCACCGTGCAATCCATGATGTAATTCTGTTCCTAAATAAAAGGCTGTTATACAAAATAATCTGTTTTGGTTTTTATTGTGATGATATTAAAAGGGGACCCTCTTGAAAAAATATTACAGAGGTACACATGGAAATTAAAGGCCTTTAATTATAGGTAAAATACAGAATTTCATTGTTTTCAAGGTAAAGCAAGAAGCGTATGTTTTAGCTGATTTTGCATGGTGCAGTTGTAATAATTAACTTAGCTGCAAACACCAGCTCTAGGGCCCTCTTGAAAAAATATTGCAGAGGTACACGGGGAAATTAAACGACTTTAATTATAGATAAAATACAGAAACCCATTGTTTTCAAGGTAGAGCAAGAATTGTGTGTTTTAGCTGATTGTCATGAGAACCATAATCTGATTAGGTGTCTTAGCTGGTAAGAGGTTAATCTCAGTGTTAGCCTTTACTGTGGTTTGTGTAATAATTAAAACAGGCAGCAAACAAACCTTAACTAGCTCACAGAAACTATCAGCAAAGTGCATTTATGAAAACTTTGCCAGCATCGCCACCTCATGCCCAAAATGTGTTACAACAAGTCTGGTTTCACAAATGATGGATATATTTCTCAGAATAAAACGAAAGAATTTTTATTTAATACAGAACAAAAGGCTTCTCTTTTCCACAAATATTAAAACTTGGTCTCTAAAAGGTTCACCAGCACTCGTCTATGAGGATTTTATAACACTGTTGTTAATTACTTTTAGCTCTAAGGGAATATTTTGAAAGCACAAGGCAGAACACAACATCATACATTTTGTGTGTGTGTGTGTGTGTGTGTGTGTGTGTGTGTGTGTGTGTAGGGGAAGAGACAAGAATGCTTATACTATATTATTGTATATAATTCTTCAAGGTTTGAAATATTGATGACAATAAATCCTTGTATGGCTATAATTAAACATCATTTGGAGAAGTCTGCTAAAGATATCAAAAATATTACAGACGGGGACGGGGAAATTAAAGGAATTTAATTATAAAAGAGTTTTGAAAGCTGAAGAAATACCATGAATTTATTAAATAAGATAAGTTCATGTACACAAGCAATGGCTCAATGTCTCTTGAAAAATACAGGAACCCCCTCTTTTCAGCTTACACAAATGTTTGGTGTCCTGAGGCCGAAACTCTGATTACAAAGGCTGGGCCAGTATCAGTGTTAATATTAAAGCCACCTGCAAACAGAGCGCATCTCTTGCCCATTGTGGGGCCCTCTTTAAAGATTTAGCATTTAAGCTGCTGGTTCTGTTGCTTTTACCACGGCAGAGGGTAAAAATTATTTGTAATATTTCAGGCAATGATCCCCCTTCCTGTGTACACAAGCAATGGCTCAATGTCTCTTGAAAAATACAGGAACCCCCTCTTTTCAGCTTACACAAATGTTTGGTGTCCTGAGGCCGAAACTCTGATTACAAAGGCTGGGCCAGTATCAGTGTTAATATTAAAGCCACCTGCAAACAGAGCGCATCTCTTGCCCATTGTGGGGCCCTCTTTAAAGATTTAGCATTTAAGCTGCTGGTTCTGTTGCTTTTACCAGCATATTCAACTGGCGAGGCTGCAGAGGGTAAAATGGGTTTTATTTGTAATATTTCAGGCAATGATCCCCCTTCCTGTGTACACAAGCAATGGCTCAATAAAACCATCAAACACATTAAGTCATGCCATATGGTTCAAAACTTTTATTCTGTGATTAAGTCCAGCATTTAAGATTTGTTAAAGTCTTTATAAAAGAGGTTGATCATAAGTTTTCTCAGAAAATTAGTCCCTGGAGGTCTCCTGTTGTTTGCTTTATGGGATTTATTTTGAAAATCTTGTTTAGAACCTTCCTGGGGATTTTGACCTGGAAGTTTTTAAATGTTTAAATCTTCCGCCATGAAATGGGTTCTTTGACAAGCTCTCTGGATGGTATTCTGTGATTGTAAGTGCATGTGGGTACTGTGAGGTCTCTAGAGAACAGGGCTGTGAAGATTCACCAACATTTACCTCTGGGTGCTGTGAGATCGTTAGGTTATTTAAAACTAAATAAATAAGGAGTGCTAAGAAAAAGGTGAGACGTTGGCATTAAGGGGCGCCTTAATAAGGATTTTTAAGAGGGGAAGATTTCGCCGTATACATCCATGGTAAAAGCACGAGGCTGTGAGAAGGGTGAGTTTTTCACCTCTTAACATGAGGTTTAATCATTTGAAACCCACTCCTCAAAAGAGGAACAGCCCTTCTGAAAAGTCCACGAAAAATGAGGAGCCATTATGAAGCTGCCTGTAAGCTGATTTCAGAGATCGGACTCACCGCCGAAAGCAGAGAGCGTGGACTCCCCTCCGAAGCCCGAGAGCCCGGACTCCCCGCCAAAATCCTGGACCAAAAAGCCGCCCAAGCCTACCTTTCACACTGAGGAGCCACTGTTTTGGTCCGATTCAGATGATGGTTATGACCATGGAAGTCCACCACCGAAGAGAAGGGCCTTAAGGCGTTATGTTAGCTCAGATTCTGACAGCGACCTTACAAGCGGCTCTAACAAGGAGAATGCTGCCCTTGATACAGAGGAATTTCTAAACACGGTAAGGCCCTGTTTTAAATCTAAGTTCATATTGTGATTCTGTGTCTTGTGGCAAGGCTGCAGGTGTTGGGCGGTTTTAGAGTTTGGGGTGTGCTAGGTATCTATTTACGTTGAAGTTTCCTTTTATAATTAAAACCAGCCAATATTTATGTTTTACAGGCCAAAGATGTGCCCCCAAAGGTAGCCCCGAAATCCCCGCGACGCAAGAGAAGGTCTTTAAGGCGTTATGTTAGCTCAGATTCTGACAGCGACCTTGCATGTGGCTCTAACAAGGACAATGCTGCCCCTGAGTCAGAAAAATCTTCAAACACGGTAAGGAGCTGGCTGGTGGTGTTTTAGAGGCTGGGTGTATGTTAGGCATTTCATTACTTTGATAATTAATTTTTATTTGCTATTTGCAGGAATTACCCCATAAAATATTGAGCAGATTGCTCCATATAGACCTGCCAGAAATTAAGGGGAGAAAGAAGCAATATATGAAGAACATTGTGCATACAACAGTTGCTGTGATTATTAAATATTATATATCAGCATATCAGAAACAATCTTGCGATGGGTGTCAAAATAATTTGGAAAACCAGGAATCGCACTCGTGTATAACCTCATCCGTTGCGTCCATATCAAGACTACTTTGTTCTCTTTGTGCCAAAATATGTTACAAGACTGTCATCCATACCGTCATCTTAATTGCATATTGTTGCAATAGCCTGATATTGACAGCTGAAAATATTAATGAGATATTGACTCTTGTATCTAAAATTTCCAAGGCAGAAAAACCATATTCATTCCTCAAAAAAATGTTAAGACAGACTGACCCCTTGCTATTTCAAAATATTTACTCTGTGGTCACTGCTAGAAATGTCAGTGAGTTTATTAAATAAAATGCTCTTACACATATTATTTTCTTTTTTCGTTTTTATTGCATTGCTTTTAAAAAGTTAGCCATGCGGGTTCTTTGACAAGCTCTCTGGATGGTGTCGACGGTGAGGATTCCACATGCAGCCAGGCTGGTCTCTTGAATTGTTTCTTGCGTGCAGCATCAGACCCTGGAATAGCAGGGTGTTTAGAGGTCTCTGTTTGTAGTGGGCTGACTTTCAGTTTTTCTAACTGCTCTCTAACAGATGAATTACCCACAACAGATGTGGGCACATTTAGTTCTGCCAATGCTTTAAGAAATACATCCCAACCTTTTGGGCGCTTCTTCTCAGAAATAATATTAGATTGGGTGGCCCCTTTAATCAGGTCGAGAATGTGAGACCCTGGTAAGGCGTTCCCGTGATACACAAAGGTGCCTCGCTGATCCCAGCTAGAAATATCCTGATGCTGCTTTATCTTGTTCAGCAAAATTTCAGCATTTTTCTGAAACCTTCTGGGGATCCCTTCTAAAACTTCTGGAACAATTGTATCACTCTCAGGCTGTGGGGATGTGGAGGGGACAGGTTGTGAGGTTGGGGTTTGGGGGGGTGCAGACATTTTTTCCACATCATCATCTTGTTTGTTTAGTGCTAAGTAGCGCTGTAGAACCCCTGTGTAGAGTTTTATTTTTTCATACTCTGACAGGTCAGTCCTTAAGAGAATCTCCCTCATCTCGCTGTCAAGACGTCTCATGGTTGTGATTCTAATATTTTCTGGGACACCCCGAAGCTCCTCTAGCTGAGCGCTGGGCACTAGATATAATTTTTCAGCATATTCCATTACTTGTTAGTTAAAAGACCCGTTATTAGGGGGACCGCGATGCTTAGCAGGGGACCCAGAAAACCGCCGTTTTGCTTGACAATGTATTTTCTCCTTTTCAGGGAGAGCCTCTTGTTACCTAGGCTTTTAATCAGAGCACGTTTTTTCCTTAAGACCCCCACCTGCTTGGGTGTTAGGGCAAGATTACCCTTTAAAGTATTCAGAGCAATTTCTGAAATGGCTGTTACCAAATCATCTGAGGCACCACATAAAATGGCTTTTCTCTGGCGCAGGGGCGCCTTAATAAGGATTTTTAAGAGGGGAAGATTTCGCCGTATACATGCTGACATGTTGGTGGGGAGAGGCGCTGTGACCAATAAATAAAAAAGAATCATCGGTAACCCTTTTTGTTCTTTTTCACTGTATACACAGCAGGCCAGTCAGGTGGGAATAGACCCGTTCTCAGTCTGCAAGACTCAGGGGTATTTGGGTTTAAATCCACCAGCAGATAGCCATGGGGGTTTTTGGTAGCATCTGCAAAAGCCTCCATGAAAAACGGAACATTTTGGGGGTACATTTGCCGTGCTAAAGTAGCAATTTGTAATTTATCTCTTGGGTTTTTAAAAAGCACCATATATTTAGCATTTAAGCTGATGGTTCTGTTGCTTTTACCACGGCAGAAAATATTCTGTGTAAGAAAAATACACTTACATTTCTGTGGTGCACATATTGCGTGAAGAGTTTTTCAACCTCCTTATTATCAGCAGCACAATTCATCAAATCGTCTATAATTAAGAAGTTTATTTTATCGGGGGGTAACAAGACATTATCAGCAAAGTTTTCAGGCAATCCTTCTACAAACTTAATAAAGGAATATTTACACAATAGGTCTTTATACAGAGGCTGCCAGCAACTGTAACACCATACAACATTCTCAGGCATTTCAGAAAATACATAACGCGCATTCTCCAACATGTTTTTTTACAAAGAAGGTTTTCCCACAACCACTGGGTCCCGCGAGAATGGCTGAAAAAGGATGGTTCCACAGAGTGCTCCTCTTAGTATCCATAAGGGACCGTTTTAAATCCGTCCGTAATCACTCTTTTGTCATACACTACTTTTTGTGTTTTTCTTAAAGTTTTAGTGTGGATGAGCCACTGTCGTTTATCTCTCACAATGCCCGGCTGTTCTACAACTATTTCACGAGGAGGGTTATCTTTCTTGTCTGAAACATAGGCAAACACGAGGTCTTGAAGAGTGTCAAAATTAATTTTCTCACTGTTTGCCACATTCAGTGTGATTCCTTTGACTTTCACACAGGCACTGCCCCCCGACAATGTGTAAGCGTAGCTCTTAGGGCCTGTTGAAACAAAACGAGTAATGTGCTCCCCCTCTGGTATCTCGCTGGTTAGGTCACCCAGATAATCCCCCAGAGGGGGATTCCAATCGCCCTCTCTGTGAACAAAAATAACAGAGTCTGTATCATGGTACAGGACCCTGTCCTGCAGCCGGTCCAACAGTTTATAAAGTTCCAAACGGGCATATGCAGTTGTGAAACAGGCTATGAAGGGATTTTTCATACCTGAGGTTGTCATTCTGTCTGTGTTATGCTTCCAGGTTACACAGGCCGCATCATCATCAAGAAACTCACACATGGATACTGAAAATGTTTCTGAGAACAAGAGATTGAAAAACCTGTCTGGGTCCCTTACTACCTCTGTGTTAGGGAGGTTTGTCCTCTGGCCAAATTTTCCCCACAGTGAGTTTAAAAACAACTTAGCAATCTGTCTCTTTGCAGGATTCAGCTCTATTTTTTTGCGGCGTAGCAACACCCCTTCTTTTTCGAGGTAATCTGCTATATATTTATCTTTATCAGCCTCTGTGACACACCAGTGGGGAAAACCTGACGCCTCCTGTTTCTGCCGCAGGTGTGTCTTCATATAATCAGAAAACAAATCACCCGATCTCTGAAAAAAATGCCACACTTCAAAGATTTTTCCAACCCTGTACCCCTTCTCTATAGCAACATTCATCTCTATAGTGCACCAGGTCCCTGTTAAAGCCCGCTCATCATCTGAATGATTGCATGGTTCTAGCTGGCGGAGTTCTGCACATGTAGAGCACAGCACGAACATGAGCTTTCCACCTACCCTTGACGGTAACACTGGGAAGAAGAGACCTCTTGGTGGGTAAACTTTGGCTTTTATCAACCCAAAGTAATCTGTAGGAGAATCAAAGTTCTCATGGACTATTATCGGATGTCCAAGGGGGTACTCCCTTTTTTTGTACATGGGGATAAAGGGACGTGAAATCATAATAACGAATCTCCTCACCCTTCGCCGGCTTGTAGTACAAACACACTGCATTTGTACGTCCACCAAAGAGGGCATCCCTCAGTTCTAAGGGCTCTGGAAACTGTGCGGTGGCAAGGAAGTTTTGGACTTCTTTGTCAGTTTTTATCATGTTTTTCCACTCATGCTCCCAAATTGATCTCACTTCATAACCCATGCTTTTGAGGATTGCTGTCCGCTCCTCAGTAGCATTATGAAGCTGCCTGTAAGTTTTACCAACCAAGGGGTTCCAGTCCTCTGCAGGGTAGCAGAGGGGGCACCCGTGATAAAAACAACCCAGAAATTCCAGACAGACTGGCTGACCATTTACTACAGCATAGCCATCAACAAAATATTGACCCACCTGAACCTCGCCACCATTTAAGGCATGCTGGATCTCTAGGTTTTCTTTATGTTTAAGGTACAGCAACCATTGGATGGCAGGTGTTGAGTATCTTTTGACCTGGTGGTGGTAATTATCTGCAGGTGGTATCGCTATGGAATCTTCAGGCATAAATTTGAACCTGTACATGGCTAGGCTCACGCTGGCTAGAGTTAGATGACACCATCCAGAGAGCTTGTCAAAGAACCCGCATGGCTAACTTTTTAAAAGCAATGCAATAAAAAACGAAAGAAAATAATATGTGTAAGAGCATTTTATTTAATAAACTCACTGACATTTCTAGCAGTGACCACAGAGTAAATATTTTGAAATAGCAAGGGGTCAGTCTGTCTTAACATTTTTTTGAGGAATGAATATGGTTTTTCTGCCTTGGAAATTTTAGATACAAGAGTCAATATCTCATTAATATTTTCAGCTGTCAATATCAGGCTATTGCAACAATATGCAATTAAGATGACGGTATGGATGACAGTCTTGTAACATATTTTGGCACAAAGAGAACGAAGTAGTCTTGATATGGACGCAACGGATGAGGTTATACACGAGTGCGATTCCTGGTTTTCCAAATTATTTTGACAGCCATCGCAAGATTGTTTCTGATATGCTGATATATAATATTTAATAATCACAGCAACTGTTGTATGCACAATGTTCTTCATATATTGCTTCTTTCTCCCCTTAATTTCTGGCAGGTCTATATGGAGCAATCTGCTCAATATTTTATGGGGTAATTCCTGCAAATAGCAAATAAAAATTAATTATCAAAGTAATGAAATGCCTAACATACACCCAGCCTCTAAAACACCACCAGCCAGCTCCTTACCGTGTTTGAAGATTTTTCTGACTCGGGGGCAGCATTGTCCTTGTTAGAGCCACATGCAAGGTCGCTGTCAGAATCTGAGCTAACATAACGCCTTAAAGTCCTTCTCTTGCGTCGCGGGGATTTCGGGGCTACATTTGGGGGCACATCTTTGGCCTGTAAAACATAAATATTGGCTGGTTTTAATTATAAAAGGAAACTTCAACGTAAATAGATACCTAGCACACCCCAAACTCTAAAACCGCCCAACACCTGCAGCCTTGCCACAAGACACAGAATCACAATATGAACTTAGATTTAAAACAGGGCCTTACCGTGTTTAGAAATTCCTCTGTATCAAGGGCAGCATTCTCCTTGTTAGAGCCGCTTGTAAGGTCGCTGTCAGAATCTGAGCTAACATAACGCCTTAAGGCCCTTCTCTTCGGTGGTGGACTTCCATGGTCATAACCATCATCTGAATCGGACCAAAACAGTGGCTCCTCAGCATGAAAGGTAGGCTTGGGCGGCTTTTTGGTCCAGGATTTTGCGGGGAGTCCGGGCTCTCGGGCTTCGGAGGAGTCCACGCTCTCTGCTTTCGGTGGTGAGTCCGGGGTGTCCTTCGGTAAGCTGGAGGAAAACCCGATCTTGCTTGAAGAGTCCATCTTTCTCCACATAAACGGGACGGCGGGGACCATGAGCCAGTCGGTTTCAGGAACAGCGGGAAAGGCGGCGGCGGGCACTGCAGAACACTCCCCTCTTCTTATAAGGCCTCTCAGGCATGCGCACACGCAGCAAGCCAGGCCCAGCCAACACATAGCCAGCGGCAGCGCCCTAGGGGAAGGCATGCCCGGGCATGCCTGAGGGTGGGGTAGGGGGACCCCGTGACGTGTCGGGGGGAGGGGGCAAGGCTCCCCATCCGGGTCAGGCGGAAGAGGACGTCACTTCCAGGTCAAAGGGCCCAGGAAGGTTCCGGTTCCGGGTAAGGGGGCGGGGCGGAAGGTAGGGACTTCCGGTAAGGGGGGCGGGACTTCCGGTAAGGGGCGGGACTTCCGGTAAGGGGGCGGGACTTCCGGTGTTTGATGGTTTTATTGCCCCTTTGACAGGAGCACCCCTTCCCCTACTACTCGCAACGTGCCCTTCTCCATCTAGTGGCAGGAGTGTGATGTGCCATTCGCCAGTACATTCCCTATGGAGTCAGCAACGCAGTACAGAGAGATTAAAAGACAAATGCCTCAAACTCAGCTCTGTAACGCATTGAAGGCAAGGCTTCAGAGAATCGAAACATTGAAAAATGGAAGGTCAGGCCGGAAAAAAAAACGGAGAACAAAGGCATGGAATTTCACATCTCATCACGGAACAAGGACGTGCAGAACAGTCATGCCGGTATCATCCATCACGCCCGTGCATACACGGGAACAGGGACAGAACTGGAAGAAGACCACATGATCACGACAGATATCAACATGCAACGAACTTCCTCCCAGGACAAGAATGGACGTGAAGTATCCATCTTAGAGAGAATAACCAATAGCCAAGGGTTAAATCATAGGCATCCCAATGTGACAGGGACAAGAAGCAGGGGGGGGGGGACGGGACCAGAAGATCTACAACGGTCCAAATCGACATGCAAGAGTTCAAGTCAATGTGATACAAGGAGGGCCAGAAAAGAATGTGATGATAAACTCTTGCTTCTTTCAGACTGCTTTTCACCCAGGCTTGTGGTGCTTACTCACCTTGGCCTGGGAACCTTCCTTGCTCAGCTGGCTTTAATTACTTATTTACTACAGGTATCTCACCTGTTTTGCTGTTTTGTAAATTGCAATACCCTAAGGCCCCCCCCGTGGTTTTTTTTAAAGGGATGGATGATTCTTCATGCATCAAGATGTCATGATTTGCTAGAGCGGCTGGGTCCTCCCTGGTATAACCAGGGCCCTCGTTAATCTCCTATGCTTCTGGGAAGAGGGCAGCCAGCTGGGATCGGAAGATCTGTCCTGCCCTAGGCTCCTTACCTCTTCCTGATGGTGACGAAGAGATGGAGGAGGAGGAGTGTTCATGGGGTATTCCTTTCAACTTGCGGGCACATGGGTAGGCGCGTGTGTGCACACGCATGCATGTTAGTGTGCGTCTTACCTCTCCCATGGTGGCAACGAAGAGTTGGAGGTGGTGGTGGAGGAGGAGGACACTGCAGCCACCACGCTCACACACCTGCTTGCCTGCCGCTCACCTGGTTTGCAGCGGAGGGAGGGTGCAGGGCTTCCTCCCCCTCCTCCCCCTCCAGGTGCCCCCAGATTTTGTGCCTGGGGCAGATGTACCCTTCTCCCCCCCTAGATACGCCCCTGCCCCAGACTTGCAAATGAATCCTTTTAATCTTCCAAATGACCAATCACAAAACCAAAGCAAACTCATCTACAATACAGTAAAGCACATTTGTATTAGGATAGGATAAAGAGGATTTTCCTGTATCTGAAGGCAGTTCCATTTCCAATGACGTGCTAATTGGATTATTGTCATTTGACCCACTACCTGCTTGCTTCATTCCTATGCTAAGGCTACCCCATCTCCTGAAGTGAGTGGAGGCAGTGGAGCTTTTTAAAGGCAGAGAGATAGATTTTTCACTCTGCAAGAGGGCTTTGGATCAGGAGGTAAGGCAAACACTTTAAGATAAGCCCCACAGGATCAGAACAAAGTTCTGCGTAGTCTTAAGGTGGCCAACCACATGCTTCTAGGAAGTCAGTGAGCAGAACATAAGTGAAACAATACCATCTAATATTCTAAATTTCTTCTATTTGTTTATGGGGACCCAAGATAAATTTCTTTGTTCACCTATAAAATAGTTGCCGGTTCATGATGGCATGGAGGTCTCTTTAAGAACTCATAATATGTAGAGTTTTGATTTTAGTCTACTCAGGTCACATAGTTTCTGTGTTTCTATTGAGTAACTGAAGTGCTCCTTTTTAAAACTGGGTGCAATGTTCACAATGGGCTTAAATCAGTTAAGAAAACAGTGTGCTAATATAAACAGCCCTGTTGTGGCTGTTTACTTTAACTCAATTCCTAGGAAAATAATAGAACTCAGAGGAAAATAAATATGCACTTTGGAATTCATTGTAATACAGCCACATTAGTGACTCTGTATTACAGTGCAAAAAAGTTAGATATCCTCAATACTGTAAAGAGAAGAAAATTGCAATATTTCAGGCACATCATGCGCAATGAGAAATATCATCTGCTGCAGGTTATTCTTCAAGGAAAAATAGATGGGAAGTGTGGTTCGGGGTGTGGAAGAACATTCTGGCTTAATAACTTAAGCCAATGGTCCTCAGTGAGCACAGCTGCTCTGTTTAGAGTAGCCTTAGATAGAAACCATTTCAGGCTACTGATGGCCAATGTTCTACGAGGACATGGCACTTGAAGAAGAAGAAGAATTCATTGTGTGAATGTGCAACTCAACAGTTTTTTGCAAAGGTCAAATCCCAGGATGGTTGGTTTTTTGGGGGGAGAGAGGGGGGCATGTGACCAGACCTTTAACGTTCAAAATGTATTCTTCCCAAACTCTTATGCTGGGGTTGCTAGGTGCCATCTCACGATTGGTCTCCAGCCTCCCCCATCCCAATCAGTGGGTACCATTCGGGTACCAGGGATTTTTGAAATAAAAAGTTGCCAACCACAGCAAGCTTATCACTCACAATCCTAAACTCAAACGTCCCTGTTGTAAAAAAACCAGAAAGCTGGGAAAGGATTTCTGCAATGCACAGTATTTCAAATTCTGTAACCAGCCTTTTGAATATAGAAGTAGAGAGTTACATAGAGAGAATGACAGAAGAAGGGGGGGATCTCATATTCCAGCAGAACACACAATAGATATAACATACAATAGAGGTAACAATGTTCAGCAGTGGGCATATTTGAAATGAATTCTTAATGAAACAGAACGGTGGTTTTCTGAAATTGGAAGAAGAGGTTCCCCTCCGCTAGCTTACAATGAGCTTGAATGAGGAATTAGAATTCTGCCCAAATATTACTATTCAAGCATCATCTCAAAGCAGGTCCCGCTTTTATCATCCAAGCAGCAGGAGGTATATATTGCAAAATAGGTCTTAGATTGCAGTGATGAATTTGCCTTTTTCAAATGGTTACAACTTAAGAGTCTCTATTCCATCCATGGTTATTCTTTGCTTGGCTTTGGTTTTCAGGGAGAGCAGTACACCCTTCCTGTACTTAACACAGTTCTTAAACCTCCTTTGTTTCTGTCCTTCCTGCATTTGAGTAGTAGGGTTCACACGGTGATGTCCTCGTCACAGCCACCCACAATTTGGCAGCCTTGTCTTGAGGCTACAGTATTTTTTCATGTACTGTATTTATTCATTTATTTGTTTCATTTTAGAGTATTTTTAAACCACCTTTCTCTTTGGAAAAAGGACCCAAGGCAGCTTACAGAATGAGGGATAATATACAGTCTAATACTGTACAATTAAGTCATGTCCAACTATTGAAAACAAGGAACTGAGGGACATCTTACAGCATTAATAGACAACATTGCATTAAATCTACAAGAGAACGCAAGCAGTTAAAGGGGAGTAAAGTTCCATGTAAAATTATGAATGATGGAAACTAACATTGAAAACATAGTGTCAATGTAAATCCATAAGGTCAAGCAGTTATAAACACAAAGTCTATGTGATCCTGTAGATTCATATAAAAGACACATAATACATAGACCATCATTCAGGGAAAGCTTGCCTGAAGAGAAAGGTCTTTGCCTGTTTCCGGAAGGACAACAGAGATGAGGCAGTCCTGGCCTCTAGCAGGAGGGAGTTCCAGAGTCTTGGTTCCACAAAACGTACCTGTGAGGGTGGTTGGATGGAGAGAAGGGCCTTTCCTGATGACCTTAACTCCCAATCTGGTTCATACTGTGAGATTTGATCTTTGAGGTAGCTAGGACCCAGACCTTATAGTGCTATGTAAGTCAAGGTCAGCACCTTGAATTGTGTGTGATAGCTGATTGGCAGCTAGTGGAGCTGCTTTAATAGGAGTGTAATGTGATCTCTGTAACCCGCCCCAGTCAGAATCTGGCTGTTGCATTTTGGACCCGTTGAAGTTTTCTGAGACTTTTCATCAATAGCCCCACTTAGAGCCCTAGCGCACTTAGGTTTTGAATCACCTTTTGCTTAAAGCCAAATTGCCTTAAAAATCACTTACCACACTTCCAATCGCTTTTTCCACAGAGCCCCCTTGGCCATGCCCCTTTTTTGGCCGCTGTGTCGGTTTTTCTTGCTACGGCCACCAGGGGTGGTTTTTTTAAAACCGATTTCTAGACCGCTTTTTGAAGCAATTTGGCTCAAACTGCAGACACCATGCACCGTTTTTTTTTCCGGTTTCCCCCTCTGTATGCCTTATCCTGCCATCGGAAAAGCCAAAAAAGAAATCCTCCTGCAGTGTAATCATTTCTGCTGACTTCTCTGGTCCTTCTACTTCCTCTTTTGGGTACAGTTTTGCTTTTTCCGGTCACAGAAGTAGGCTATCAAAATCAATGTGCCACGTTGTAATCTAAAGGGAGAACCAGAAAATTAGCTACAGCAGTGTTTTTCAACACTGATGTTGCCTGGTGTGCTGTGGGAAAAATGTTTGCCTGTTTCCGGAAGGACGGCCAGCAGGTGCGGCGCTCCTCAGGGGGACACCCTCCACTTTTTAAAATCTCTCTCCCTTTTTATTTTTAAAAGCCCCTTTGGCTGCTTCCCTCCCTCCTAAGGATGGAAGGAGCCTTTCCTGATGACCTTAACTCCCAATCTGGTTGGTGGTGGTGATTTGATCTTTGAGGTAGCTAGGACCCAGAAAGGTGGCTTCTTAAGTCAAGGTCAGCACCTTGGATGTGTGTGATAGCTGATTGGCAGCACCCAGAGTGAGCCCTTTAATACGAGTTTGGGGCTGATCTCTGTAATCGCCCCAGTCACCGGTCTGGCTGTTGCAGTTTGGCCCGCAGTGAAGTTTTCAAAGGAGGAGGAGGAGGGCTGAGGAGGAGCATTGGAGAAGTGTGTGTGTATCTCTTTTGAATCACCTTTGGAGTGGGAGGGGCAGGGTCCTTAAAAATGGCATTAACACACCCTTCCAAGACACTTTTTGTTGGGAGTGGCGGCCATGCCCGGCTGCCTGGGACATCATGCTCGGGGATGGGTGGCCGGAGTGAGCAACCAGAGGAGGAGCGGGTTTTTAAAGCAGGAAGATAGTAAGTCGGGTTGCAAGGCAAGGAGACTTGGGTCAAAGTGGGGGGGGGGGGAGAGAGAGACCCGCCAGCTTTTCCCTGGTTTTCCCCTCCAGCCAGCAGCTGTCATCGAGGAAAAGCCGAAAAGAAATCCTCCTGCAGTGTAATCATTTGTGTTTGACTTCTGGGGGAATTTGGCATTTTCCTCTTTTTTCTAATGGTGATGTGCCTCACAGATTTTTTCATGAAAGAAGTGTGCCTTTGCCCAAAAAAGGTTGAAAAACACTGAGCTACAGTACTTTGAATGGAAGAACAACGGCAGGTCGTTATCCTAAAAACAAGTTCCGAAATTGAACCAGATAATGGGACAATGGCGGACTAAATCGGAACAAAAAGCGGTTTAGCAAAGTGCAGACGGGGAAACCAGTTCTTGAGAAAATGCCCAAGTGCGGAATGCTGAATTGCTTCAGTGACCACATGACCGGGGGAGGGCAAAAGGTGATTCAAAACAGAAAGTGGTTGCTGTTTGAAGTGCGGTAGCGGCCATAATAGATGCATTACAGTAGTCTAACCGGGATGTCACTAGAGCATGTGTCATCGTGGCAAGACCTGGTTTGTCAAGAAATGGGTGTAACTAGCTCAAATATGAGCTTGGATAAGTTACTTTTCGGACCTTGGGCCATGCTGGATGAAAGCTTCTAAGAGTTCTTGCCTGATAAAATAACCTTTTTAAAAAACATGCTCTGGCTAGTGGTGCTATATATCAACAGTTAGATTGACTAGGGAGGTGTCCTCTGGTTTCACATCTGAGTGTGGTGGCTCTAAAGTAGAAGAACAGTTCCAGCCTCACAATCTATCTCTGTGTTGTGAAATTATATTTACAGGGCAAATAAACCCCCCTAGAAGCCTCTAAGAGATGTGGTTTCCAATTTTGGAGGAAGAAGAGAGAAAAAGGAGCCCCCCTTTTTTTGTAGTGGAGTGGAGTGGCACTTTGAGGGTAGGGGCTGCTTGCTGATGGAGGCTGCACTGAGAGAGTGGTTGGCAGACCTCACATTCCTGACTTCATGATATAACTCATGGAGCTCTCAAGGGTCTGCGGAAACAAAAGCTCTGGCTCTCATCCTGCCCTTTCAGCATTGCAACCTGCGCCTACACAACATGACAAGGCAAAGGATCACTCAGCTGTCCTCCACTCCTGCTCTCAAGCACTACTCAGCTCCAGATCAAGTTAGTTGAACAGTAGAGATGGGCGTTTCATTTTAGAAGAGGTCCAGTTCCGAAACGAAACACCGCAGCACAACTGCCATTCGGAACCAGGACACATCCTCCGGAACAAAATCAGCCACTGACTTATCTTCCTTGGGTCATGCCGGGCGAAACTCCAATCAGGAAGCAGCCTGCAATGCATCATCTTTCCTTCTCTCTGGTGCTGGCCAATCATCAGGGAGGCAAGATGATGCAAGGAGGATGAGGAAGAAGAGGAATTTTTCTGCAGTAAACAGATAGGCTGAAATAAAATTTGAAGGCTGCCTTATGTCTCCCAGCATTTGGTAACATCATCATCATCATCATCATCATCATCATCATCATCATCATCATCATCATCATCATCATCACCTCCACCACCACCACCACCATCATCATCAATTTAATTTATATACAAGATGGGAGGGAAACCAGCTGGACTCTGGATGTTCTCAGACATTGCCATCCTGATGTAAACCAAGAATATCTCTTGGGTCTACTTTGTTTTCCACTGGAACGTAATGAGTCCACCAGGGAGAACCTGGACTAAATAATCATTGAGGCACAGTTGAAATGGACTAGTCCCAAAGTGCCCTGCCAGCCTTTTGTGTACAGAGATTCTGCACTCCTTGAGATATAACCTGATATCCTTATATCTAAGACGAATTCCCCTAAGATGAAGTGCCCATCTTGGGACTCCAATGGAACCATGGATCACCTTGGTAGCATTTTTGACTTTTCTGGTTCTCCTTCCCCACTGCTAAAGTTGTAACACCTACCTTGACAAACAAGGCTGAAGCACATGAACAAATTTGGCTTTTTGTGACATAGCCCGTGTGATAAGGAAGACATATACCCAACTTGATTTTCAGTTTTGCTTTTTACTCATGATGAACAGCTAATTTCTTTTCTCATTGGCTTAAATTAAAAGAGCATCTCGATGCAGTCCCAATGATCTGTTTTTTCTTTTTCCACACTTCCTTAATTAAAGCGGACATAGAAAGTTTTTATCTATTGCTATTATTAAACAACTGTGAGTCAGAAAGCCAACACTCAGAGAGCTACCAGTTGTGTAGAGCTTCCACCCAGACCCTTGCTATTGATCATACCGTGTTAGATGGGACAACAGTGCATTTAAAGGGTGACAGTCAAGTCCTCAAATTGAATCCCAACAATGAATTTGATAATTTCTGATTTCATAAGAACACCAGTGTTTTCTGTGTTAGTTTCCACCCCTGATAATGGATTATTATTTTTTTGCATCCTCTTTGTAGATTTAATGTTACCTTTTAATGTTGTAAGATGCCTCTTCTAATTCCCTGCTCTTAATATGAATGTGTCTTAATTGTTCTGGGCTGTATATATTTCCTTATTATTGTAAGCCACCTTGGGTCATTTTCCAAGGAGAAAGGTGGGGTAAAAATATTCTAAATAAATAAATAAATAAATAAATAAATAAATAAATAAATAAATAAATAAATAAATAAATAAATAAATAAAGCAAATGAGGTACCACTGCAAAAGCTGAATTTCCATAAGCCCCTGAAAGATCAAATGGATGCAAATATTACTGGGAAGCTGATAGAATCATAGGTACATTGAATAACAGAACTGTAGTGCTGGATGGGATCCTGAGAATCAATAAGTTGAAATCAATGCAGCAAATAGGAGCAAATGGAAGCACTTCCTCCCCACCATTCATTCCTATGTTTTCCTAGTTCTCTCTGTGTATCACCTGTCAATTTGAGCTATTTGCAGCTAGTTACAGATCTTTTAACATGTATCCTTTCAACTCTGAAAATTGCAGCCTGAGTCTTTAGTTTATTTCATCTCTGTCAAATCCTGTTAAACAACAGATGGCTTCACTCACTGGCTAATCACGCGGAAGGACGGGATGCTCACAAACTAGTTGGCCCAAAGTGTGACTGCACATTGTGCCTTATATCTTAGCCCCCATAAGGATGGCAGGCGTACCTTTTCAAAATGGACACTTTGGATTTTGGCCCAGTAGACAGTCCAAACCAGCCCCAGGCAGCAAGCCTCAAATCTAGGTAAAATCTGGCCAAATAAGTAGTATATGATAATAAAAAAATGTAGCATTTTTGAAGGACTGTTTAAAACAAAAGTGAACAATGCCCCACAAATCAGGGCATTGCGAGTCCTTTCCTCCCCTTCCCATGAAATGCCATTGTTTCTAATTCCTCAGACAATTAGTTCCATTTTCTGAGATGAGTCTTTCAAGTTGTCCTAAAATTGACCCAGGAGTGAAATTATGTTAACAGGGCAAGTCAAACCTTGCAGAAGCATCTAAGAAACATGATTTCCAATTTTGGAGGCGGGGTGGCGGGGGAGAGTGGAGTGGTACGTTGAGGACAGGGATTACATGCGGCAGACAGGCCTCATGTTGCCCACTCCTGGTTTAAAGGATGCTCAATATTATTAGTGTACTTAACGAAACGAAGTGTAAAAGAGAGACATGCCTGTGAAGATTCTCAGTCAACCAGGTGAGTTGATCTGGAAGTTGAGTCATGGCTACTGGGAGGGCCGGCGCTAGGGTTTTTCGCGCTCTAGGCAAGGGGCGGGTGGAGGGCGGAGCGGTGGTGGTGGGGTCAGGCGGCGGCAGGGGGGATCGGGCGGCAGTGGGGGGTCAGGTGGTGGTGGCGGGAGGTGGGGGTCGGGTGGCAGCGGCGGTGGGGGGGTCAGGCAGCAGCGGGCAGGGGTTGGGCGGTGGCGGTGGCGGTGGGGGGTCAGGCGGCAGCGGGCAGGGGTCTGGCGGCGGTGGGAGGGTGGGGGTGGGCGGCGGGCGGTGGGCGGCGGCGGCCGGCGGCGGGGTGCGGGGGCGGCTGTGGGGGGGCAGGTGGTGGCAAGGGGTGGGGGGCGACGGGCAGTGGGGGCAGGGTGGGGGCAGCAGTCTGGGCAGCGCCCCCTGTCCATTTTGGCGCCCTAGGCAACTGCCTAGTTCACCTTAATGGACGCGCCGACCCTGGCTACTGGACTTCTTTTTCTTGAGAGATTGAACCGTTTCGCTGCTCATCCAAACAGCTGAATTCAGACTGATGAAATTGTTTGGATGAGCAGCGAAATGTATCTATCTCTCAAGAAAAAGAAGTCCTGTTGCCATGACTCAATTTCCAGGTAAAAGAAAGACCTAAATTCTGTGTCATGTTAACAGCGGATCACCACTATGACAGAACACCCAAGACCCACTTCACTGGACAAAGTTTGGGGGGTTGTATAAAGTTGGTGGACTGCCTCCTGCTGAACAGTGGGTTAGCGGATGGGGTGGCTGTGGTCGCACTGCATGTGTTGCTCAGGAGCCGCAAGAGCTGATTGGATCCGATTAGATCTCATTGCAAGCCACCAACCGTCGCAATAAAACTGCATGCCCAGAACGTAAACCCTTTTGGAATAAACTTGACAAAAGGGGAGGAAAGCAGCTTGCAAATCCCTTTTCAATTACAGGAGGCTCGTTAATCTGCCTGGGCCTGAAGCCAAATGCAAAATATTTCAGAGATGATGGCCGCAGTGATAAAAAAATGCAGCTGTTGAACCCGAGCACTGGGGGAAGTTTTGAACAAAGAGGGTCAGCTTTAAAATGTGATCTTGAGCTGAGGATAAAGAGATTGATGTTTTCACACACCCCAATTCTCATTGCTCTCTTAATTAGTAAGGAATGGACACAGAGAGAGAGAGAGATACCAGGAAAAGCACCATCAAATAACCACATAAAGGAGAATTGGTTCTCTTTTAGTACCAAAAAGGCTTTGAAAGGGATTTCAGGAGGCAGAAGACTCAATGCAACTTAAGTGTGATTCATTTTTGCTGCACACCCCAACCCAGTTAGTGGTGGTCACAGCCAAGCCCCACTGACAGAAGGCTATGGGAAGCCATCCTTCCTTTTACGTGGTGACCCTTAGGAAATGCAAAGTGGCAGAAGGAGGCAGCCACCACCAGTAGTAGATTTTGGATGATACAAAGAAACAACAGATTGATAATGGCTGAAATGATAGTCATATTCGTTTTGCCAAGGAGAGGCCAGAGGAGTATTTCTGGGATGTTCTCCCTCAGGTTCCAAAACAACGTGGCTGGCACCACAACCATCAGCTTCTACACAGGAGCCACCAGGTATTTGGAGCCAGTCACAGGCTCTCACCTGCAGTCTACCTATGACACCCCGTTGGCCTTCAGTAATGACATCATTCAGTCCCATGGCCTGTTCATAAGACCACCCCCATTGGGCAGCAACCTGCTGGGACAACATGGGCTGGAAGGGCAACTGCATTATTTCCACTCTGACAGGCTCCCTGTTGCACACCTGCTGTTTCGCAGGTCATGAGATCCATCGCACGACTGGTCCCAAAGCAAGGAGACCCCGATAGCAGGATCTCATGCGATGACGCCAATCCCTTTCCGTTCCCTCAGTAGGATGCTGGCCATTGCATTTACGGTTCTCCAAATAAAGCTGTATTGCTCAGTGCTTTAGAAAGAGAATACGGTTGTGTTGCTGCAGGACCACATCAGATCCCTACATGTGACAGAGCTATTAATGGTGTGGTTTTTATCTCTCTCACTTTAAATCTGTTTCACCTCACCAACTGCCAGAATTGGAGGTTGGGAAATATAACTGCAGCACAAAGGCTTGAGAGCTAGAATCTTTGATGGTTACTTCACGTCCTTCCTCATTCCGAGATTACGTTTGTTTCGTGATAACGTCGTTCGCGGTCACGTGGTCTTGTCTTGGTTCTGTCCCTGTTTCCGTTTACCCACGGGCGTGATTAATGGTATTGTGACAACAGTTACTTCACGTCCTTGTTTCATGACAATTACTGAATTTTCCTGGCTTTGTTTACCCCTTTTTGGCCCAGGCTTCCATTTTTCGATATTTCGAATCACCGCAACTTTGCCTTTCATGCGTTAAGTGGCAAAACTCCCAGTTTCATGCCTTCTTCCCTCTCTGCGATGCATTGTTTACGCCATTGGGATTGTACTGGAGAATGCAATTTGACACTCCTGCCACTAGATGGAGAATGTGTGTGTTGCATGACAAGCGTTTCTTCACGGGCACTTATCTCGAAACAAGAACCAAAACAAGACAATTCCCGAGGCCAGGAAAGGTATGTCTCATCACACTCTGTTCCCGGTTCAGGGGGCATAGTCGGGACGAACTCCCGCTGTCACGCAATGGACGTGGAGTAACCTTTTTTTGTTACGGTCCCAAGAGGGACAGCGAACCGTGATGAGTGGGATGTGAAGTAACCATCTTATGTTCAGAAAGCAAAAGAAAGAAAGTTGAGAACTTTTCCATTGATTTTATATCAGCTCTCCACCTCTACTCCTGTACTTGAAAATAAATATTTCCAGCATAGCTCTTTCCAATCCCAGCTTTTAACCATAAATAATATTATTGTATTTTTCTTCCTGTGAATAGTATGTGTGACCAAATTTCTATTCAAACCTAGCAGACAAATAGATTTTTTGCAGAACTGTGTCCCATTGATGTTTCCTTACACTGGGCAGACTCAAGGAGTTTGGGTTGCCAATAATGTAGTGTTTCCAATATTTTATTTATTTATTTATTTACCATCCATCTAACCAAAGGCCACTCTGGATGGGTCACAACATAGATCAAACTGTTACAATATAAAATAATACAAGAACATAATGCAGAACTAAAAGTAATGCAAATAAAAACATAATTAAGTCAACACCATTCATAAAAATAAAAAATGAACAAGATGGGCTAATGGCAATATTGCCTCTGTTATTAAGTGCTGTCAAGTTTATATTGCCCAAGTGTTTGTAGGAGTATTAATGAACGAATGAATGAATAACTTTATTGTCATTGTACTTTTGTACAATGAAATTAATTTCCTTCTCCTGTGCACATCATAGAACACATAAAATATAAAACACGTAAAATACATCTCTCACATTTACATTCTTCACATTCTGGTCACCATTGCACAACTCCTGTTGTCATATTTATATTGCACTATCCAGAATATTTCAAAATGGTTGCAGCTCTGGGATAAAAGCTATTTTTCAATCTATTTGTCCTTGTTTTTAGTATTCTATACCATCTGCCAGATGGTAATTTTGAAAGAAGGAATATCCCAGATGTGAAGGGGTCTTTAAGAATGTTTTGAGATTTCTTAAGGAAGCGGGAGCTGTAAAGTTCTTCCAAAGAGGGGAGAGGGCAACCAATTATCCTCTGGGCAATAGTGGTAACCCTCTGGAGCACTTTCCTATCTGGCACTGTGCAGTTGGCAAACCATACACAGGTGCAGTAGGTTAGAATCTTCTCTATAGTGGAGCAGGTACATGTGGAATTCAATATAATTCCCACAAGCACATACTCTATCCTACGATGAATGAAGGACATATTTTCTCTGACATGCAGAACATGTAAAAATGCTGCCCAGATGCTATGTTCAGGTGATCAGGGAGGCTAAAAGATCTTACACCTCTCTGGGAATTGGTGAGGCCTAGAATCACCAGGCGGAATTGTTCCGGGTGGTTTGAGACCTCACCAATCCTGGCCAGCAGTGTCCTCTTCCTAGTGTTTTCACTAGCAAGTCCTTTGCAGCCTTTTAAAAGTCCAAGATTGAGGCCATCCATTCCAGTCTGGATTCAGGTTCCATTAATCTGTCTCCGAGTATGGCCTGTGCTGCACCTCCTCAGTCTCCTCGGTTTGTTGAGCTTGGCTCAGGCCTCCAGGACGCTGACACATTGCAGGCTGGTGGCTTTTCCATTTGACCCCTGCCCATCTTAGCTGATTAAGATCGCCGGGGGGAGCATGCCGGAATGGGCTTCCACAATTGTGTCTGCCTTCTTCAGGGATGGAAATTTTCCCGATCGCCTGAAGGAGACAGCGATCAAGCCCATTCTTAAAAGACCAGGCCTGGATGTGGAGGACCAGTCTAACTACCATCTGATAGCCAATGTTTCCTTTCTGAGCAAGGTGGTTGAGCGTGTTGCCACCAAGCAGTTCTAGTTGTTCCTGGAGGATCTTGGATCTCTTCCAGTCTGGATTCAGGCCACAACATGGGACCGAGAAGGCCCTGGTTGCATTGCTTGATGACCTCTTGAGGGCAGCCAACAGAGGGTGCTCCTCTTTGTTGGTCCTTCTCAACCTGTCTGTGGCCTTTGATACCATTGACCACGGTATCCTCCTGGGATGGCTTGTTGAGGCAGGAATGGGGGGCCTTGCTTTGAGCTGGCTCTGCTTGCCTTTGATGGCCATGCCTAGCAAGTAGAGCTGGAGGGGGGTTTTGGCCCCTTGGACACTCTCTTGTGTGGTGTCACAGGGGTCTGCAATCTCCCCTGTGCTCTTTAACATTTACATGAGGCCACTGGCTGAGGTTATTCGGAGTCATGAGGTCTGCTATCATCAGTTCACTGATGACACACAGCTCTATTTCTCCTTTTCCACCACTGCAACGGAAGCTGTGCAGACCCTTGATCGCTGCCTGGATGCGGTCATGGAGTGGACCAGGACTAACAGGCTCAGGATCAACCTGGAGAACAGTGAGGTTCTGTTCCTTTTGGGGAGGGGTCCCCAGATGGGTACAGAGACCCTCTTCCTAGCTTGAGGGGTACTGCCCTCCAGCTGGTTGATAGAGTGAGGAGTCGGTGTCGTCTTGGATTCAGTACTGTCCCTGGAGTCCCAGGTGGCAGCTGTTTCTAAGGCAGCCTTCTACCAACTTAGGCTTATTGCCCAAATTTGCCCATATCTTGATGAGGACTTGAAGGGTATAGATCAAGCATATATAGCTATTTTAGTAACCCCCAGGCATTGACAAGCCTCATGTATTCAAAAACAGCATATCCCAAGCTATACCCTGCACAATATAAGCCACACAAGTTATATATTTAAAAGTAGTAATATTAATAAGCACTCCAATTGTACCCACATGTATATTCGTGTCCTGCAATCAAACTTTGGTCAAGCCTTCCGGCATAAAGCAGACCACTAAGTGAAAAGGACTTCCGTTATAAAATTGGCTGAGCCAGCAATAAGATTCAAGGATCTAATTATTTTTGTAGCTTTGATGCTTTACAGTTAATTACATGTAGCTAAGCCAGCCAAGAAAACCTTATCTTTGTTTTGAGAGCTCGCCACCAATAGCAGCTGGCATACATCACACTGGCACTCCTTGCCCCGTATAAGGCAGATCAAACACGCACCAGTTAGAACATTTAATTGGTGTCAGAAATACTAAATAAATGACCAAGAGTGTCAATTAATGTTTGATGTATGTAACAAATATGCATGACGTAAGTTCGGATGGGCGGAGGGAAAAGAGTGGTGGAAAACCCTATAAAATATATCACCTTTCGTTTCTTGGGTGGACTTCCCACCCGATTTTGTATCGAGTGGGGGCTCCCTTGGTTGACAACCAATAAATCTCTTTTCTGTCTACAAAGACTCAGACCGCTCATTGCATTCTGTAAAGCTCTAGCTCGCCGGCAACGGACCCCAAAATTCATATTCCTTTCAGACTCACTACGTACAGTTGTGCAGGCCCTGGTGATCTTGAGGATAGATTACTGTAATGCTCTCTACATGGGGCTTCCCTTGACCCTTGTTCAGCTATTGCAGCAGGTGCCGAATGCAGTGACCAGGTTGGTGGTTGTTGCGGACAGATTATGACTGCATCACCCCCATCCTGGCTCATCTGCATTGGCTGTCCGTTGCCTCCCATATTAGGTTTAAGTATTGGTTTTGCTTTAGAAAACCCTCCATGGCTTGGAACCTGAGGATCTGGCAGAGCGTATCTCCCAAAGATCAGCTTTGTCCCATCCCACCAGAGCATCACTAGCCCTCTCGCTCCAGGTGGCCACCCCTAGGGAGGCCCGCAGAGTTTCTACCCATAGTCAGGCCTTCTCGGTGGCTGGCGCAGTACTCTGGAACAAACTTCCTAGCAAGTTTTGGCTAGTGGAGTCTTTGCCAGATTTCAGGAAAGCTTTAAAAACATGGTTTTTTAAAGACCATTTCGGTGATCTCTAATTTTTGTGTGTGTATGTTTGTTTGCCTAGCTGTTTGCCCACCTTCTTGCCTTGCCGGATGTGTTTATAACTGTTTGTTTTTATATTGTGTTGGCCTATTTTTAATTAGGTTGTATTGCTGGACTTCATATTTATTTGTTCACTGCCCAGAGTTCTCTTTGGGAAGGTCGGTGCAGTTAATAAGTGCAATAATAAATAAATAAATAAATAAATAAATAAATAAATAAATAAATAAATAAATAAATAATATATGAGTAACTGTAAACTCTCTCCCCAGTTCATGCTGGACTGCAACTCCCATCAGCTCTAAACAGTCCAGGGATTATGGGAATTGTAGTCCAAACACATCATGGAGGAACACAAATGCCTAGGCACAGCATAGAACAATCCAGAGAAAGAGTGACCTACTCAACTAACTGGTCTCAATTCATTGAACTTTAGTTTCTGTGTTATGATTTATGAACGTTTACATGTTACAGCAACAACATCAGAAAGAGTTTAAGAAGAATATAGATAGAGATGATAAAGATTGCATTTTTCTGCAGTGAAGATCAGTTAGTTGCATAACTTCTCAATTCTGAGAACCTCGCCTTGTAAACAACTGCTCAAGTGCTGTCATTGGTGCACCACAGAGAGGATTTGTGAAAGAGAAAATCTCATTACATTTTGTGTCAGATGTTTGGTGAAGATATAAAATATGGCTTGCCTATTGAAGACATCTATAAAATGGGATTTAGGGTCGTTAATCTGAAAGCAAACATCTGAATTCTTTGTCAGCCGTGGCTTTTCTGAGCTGTGACCCACCCATGTAAGGAGGCTGGTTGCAGCTATGACTTGGGGAGGATTTGGAAGTGGTCAGCTGGCCTGAGACCTGGAAAGGTGCCAGACGCACATCTTGGGTGGTCCCTTTGCACCACTTGCACATTCACCTTACACGAGCAGGCAACTGGCAGGCAATCTAAAACACAAAAACCAGTTCCCTGCGCAAACACATCTACAAGTTTATCCAGTGCCTCTTTTAGAAGCAGTGCGGTTGGAGACACAGGGCCAAGTGCCATTAGCTGATAACAAAAAGGAAAGCATCTTTCAGAAATGCAACTAAGTGTTGCTGTCATGTCACCTCCTGCAAAACAGGCTGTCAAGGATTGAATTACACATGGACATTTTAAGTTTTAGTGTGACTACAATTTTATTCAGCGCTGGCCCAAGAGTATTTTGCTGCCTGGAGGGAGCAAAAGATGGCACTCCCTTCTTCTATTTCCTATGCAGCAGCTGAGTGGACATCCATATGAACAGTGGCCATGGAAGAATGAGCCGTATCACACTTGAGAGCTGCAGGCCAATTTGAGGGAAGAGAGCAGGTGAAGCATGCTTATATCCCTTTCAGAGTTCATTCTTCATTGAAAAGTAAAATACAGTAATCCCGCATCTATTGCAGCAATTAGGAATCCTCCCCAACCTGCGATAATACAAAATCTGCGATATGCGGATGCTGGTTTGGTTCGGGACTAGGGAGGACTATCTGGGGCCTACAGTTACCTGTGAGCTGACACTGCTCCAAATGGGCCTCTGACAGGTTTCCCGGGCCTGTCAGAGGCTCCAGAAGTCACATCCGGTTTTCCAGAAGTCACTTCCGGTTCACTGGAAACCTCTTTGCAGACCCCAGGGGCAACCAGAAAGCCTGTCGGAGGCCCCAGAAGTGGTTTTGGGCGATCCGGAACTGACTTCCAGTTTTCCGGAACTGACTTCCGGTTCACCAGAAACCACTTCTGGGGCCCCCGACAGGCCTGGGAAGCCTGTACATGAAACGTGAAATGGTGGGGGATGACTGTAGCTTAGAAGGCTCCTGGAGCATATCTGTTACAGATTCATAACTCATAATGGGGTATATGTGAGTGTGTTAGATGTATTTTTCCTGTAAAAGGACAAAAACATTGTCATAAAGAGAGACAAAGAGATTTTACACTATAGAATAGTGCAACATTATGCTTCTCAAAACTTATCAGACACTCAGTAATCATGGTGATGGGTGCTTTGAAAAGAAAAATCTGAGACAAACAGGGAAATTTCATCTGAGAACCTTTAAAAATCTGTATGCAAAAGTATTTCCATTTGAATGGAAGTTTACGCTTTCTTTTAGCAGGCAAACTGGAGTTGGACTATGACAGTGACCATAACTCAGTCAGGAGTTAGCCTTCACAGAATATAGGCTAGAAGGCTACATTTCTAGATGTTGATAGGTTACACCTGCAGACCATCTGCAAAATATACTTTATCTTGGCATCATGTGAAAATGATTTGACTTAAAAATACTCTAGATATAGAGTTGAAAAAGGTCTGGGGAGCAAAAGAAATAGAATTAGCTTCAAGTATTCCCACAGTAGACTATCCCTTTTTGTTTTGTTCTTCTCAACTGGCACTTACTGACACAGAGCCAACGGTAAGCGAAAGGAGAAATGTGGGGAGGAAAAAAATGACTGACACATAGCTGTGCATAGCCATAGGTAGCAGCTGATATTGTCCAGGTTGGTATCTGGCTAAGCTACGTACCAGTACAATCCTGAGGAAAGGTTAACAGATAAAATTCAAATTTGTGGAGTTCTTCTCTGCAACTGTGCATGCAGCTCTTTGAAAAGCATAAATATCAACCATTAAAACATTTAGTTAATCTATAAACTGAACATTGCCAAATCCCTCGGGCACCTTAAAATCCTGTTTTAAAAAGAGTTCTCCCTTCTAACCTACAGTTTATCAAACACAACTCTTATTATCGTTGCTCAGATGAGTAAGTAGGTCAACATCAAAGACATACTAAACATTTCAAGTGTTTGTACTATCACGCTTTTTAAAATTATCCATATGGCTGCAGTCTCATTTGCACACAATAGGGATCCTTTTAATAGCTACAAATTACAATGAACATGAGATAAATACCAAACAAAACAGCTTGGCAACCTCTTCATTAACTTATCAGCATGGGGTTTTGTGATATCATGGTTTCTCACCACAAATGCCTTCATTCCCAAGTTCGGGCTCAGTAAGGACTTTGAGCGTGCCTCACCCCCCATCACATCCCACCCCACCAAGAGGAAAATTAAGCTATTTGTGTATGAATATTTGTAATAGGCTGATATCTGAAGATTTCAGAGCCACATATACCAATGATCAAACATAGAGTGCAAAAAGATGTATAAAACTGGGATACAATTACAAGAAGTTGAGATTATAGTAAAATAGATGGAGTTGCTGAATTAAAATGCAAATATCAAGGCAGGAAGTCTGATGCTTGAACATCTCCCTGCAGACTGGTATAGACCTGTAGGAAAAATCAGCAGCCCATGTTCATCACAGATGACATTTATCTTTTGTGCCGTCCATAGAGACCTTGACTCCTTTAGTACGGTAAGTCCTATTGAGATGTCCAGCGCACCATCTGGTCTGGTTAGATTGGATCAATTTCAGCCTGTGTTGCTTAATGATGTGGACAAGGCATTTGTATGCTTTAAGGCCAGCACCTCCTGATCAGACCCATGCCCCTCCTGGCAATTAAAATCGGCCAGGGCACTGACGGTTGAATGGACCACTCACATAATCAATTCCACCTTACGGGAAGGGATATTAACCTTCTGCTCTGAAAGAGACAATGATCCAGCTGATTTTGGGAGGGAAGTCAACTTGTCAACTGATGATCACAACAATGATTGCCTGGTTGTCTTAATACAGTTCATGAGAAAACTGGTTGAGAGGTTGGCAGCCAATTAGCTGCAGTTGTTCTTGAAGGATGTTGATAGTCCAGATTCATTCAGGGCCTAGACCACATCATGGCTGGTGGCTCTGCTAGATGACCTCTGACAGGAGGCTATTTGGGGGAATGGATCTCTCAGCCACCTTTGATACCACTGACCCCAGTATCCTCCTTGACCCTGGGATTGGGGATTGGAGGCCTGCTGGATTCCTTCCTTCCATGAAAACCAGTGCCAAAATCTGTTTCATCCCCATGGATACTACAGTATCTTTTTAAAAAAGAATTTAATTATTATAAAACCAATCACCAACAACCCAGACAAAAACAGTGACCCCCCCAGGTATCCGATACATTAGATATACATTAACAATTAAACACAGTCAAATTAACGAAATGTACAATTCTATATAAATTAACAATTAACAATCCGCAAGGTTTATTTAGCTTTTAACATTTTAATTACCCCAAATTGACCAAACATACTCAAATGGATACTACAGTACCTATATACTACATCTCCCCTTTGCTGTTTATCATCCCTAGGAGGTCCTTGGGGACAGTCATGCAGAGATTTGGAGTGTATTGTCATGCACATAACTCTATATCTTCTTTTCCTCTTGGGTCTGCAACAGCTCCAGACCAGCTGTTACAGACCAAAGAAGGTGGCCAGATGTGCCTGATGTCAACCAGCTTTGGCTGCATTTGCTGCGATATCCAAACCATTCTAATCCCCTCTCCCATTCTAATTTTGGCCTAAGGGCACAATGCTAAGTAACCAAGATGGCTGAAGGCTGGCACTGAACTGAATCCAACTCCCTCCCGGCGTAGGAAAAGTTGCTCAAGGTTACCCCGAACCTGGCCAAACTTTGTTCCTTCAGAGCTGCTATGAAGCTGAGCTAACAGGGATCTGGATCTAGAATAACGTAGGTCCTCCTCCCCCCCCCCGTCCTCCCACCCCAGTTATTGGCTCTTTTGCCAGTTTATCTCAGTCTTGTGCTGGTTGATCCAGTTTCTCCCACAGATCTCAAATGGGCTATGGCCAGTGGTTCCTTGAGGCTGGATTACACTGTCAGCCTGTTGGTTTGTACACAATAAACTCTCCTCTGACCACCAAAGGAAACTGAACCAGAAAAGATCCTTCCGAACCGGCTGAAGGAAGAAAACCCAAAATTACAGACTTTCTTCCAACCTTTTTATGGTACACCTTCCATTTCGTTCTGCTCGTCATTCATGTTGCCCAGCAACCTGTTATTTATTTATTTATTTATTATTTACACTTATATACCGCTCTATTTCCCATAAGAAGGACTCAGGGCGGTTTACAACAATAATGATAAAACAACATCTTAGCTGGCAGTTTTTCATCCACAGATCATAACAGGCTGTATCCTTTTGGGCTGGTGGGCCCTCCCCTTGGAAGGCCTGGACATCCCCCCCCCCCGCATCATATCCATGAGGACACAGAGGCTCAGCAAAGTGACATGCTTTATGCTGCAGGTGTCTAATTGCAAAGGTGCCTGGTGCGAGCTTTTCTACAAAAAGTCGTCTGCTTTGCAAGGACATTGGGTGCCAAATCAGCGCTGGTTTGAGGTTTATCCCTTTGAAGCTAACGCAGAGCAAGGTGGGGTGAGGATACCAAAAGCCATAATGCTCTTGAATGAAAAAAACAAAAACCTTTGCATGGCTTAAGAATGGGATGATCATCAACTTCTCAATTGCCTTCAAGATGCTGTCTGTGCGATGCTTAGCCCGAGAGCTTAACATCAACACCCTGATATTCTTATAGGTGACCTTAAAGCAAGACACTGTCTATACCAGGGAATAATTTCACTTATTTTACGGTGGGGTTTTCTTTCTTTTGTTATTATAAAGTTTGCACCACCAACTGTTACATCAGGAGTTGGAGGATAATAACTCATATGAACCAATAAACACAAATGTACATTATTTAAGAAACTTACAATCTTATGCAACCTTTGTATTCAAACATCGGAAAATGTTAATATACTCTCAATGGGGGAGCAAACCATGTCAGTTTTCCACTTACTCAAATCCAGGGCCTTCTCTATCATTAGGCAGAGTATGGTAGCTTTCCAAGGGTGCTATCACACGAGGGGGGAGATGCGGGGAATGGGAAACTCCAGCTTTTCTCCTTACCTGATTACTTGGTTGAAGATGTGGGTTCTGAGTTCCCACGTCCCTTGGGTTCTGCTCTGCTTCTGTTATGTCCCCATGGCCCTAACCTGCTTCAAGCAGGCACAGAGGAAATTAAAAAAAAATGGCTGACCAGCCCCAGGGCTGGCTGCTGGGAGCTAAGAAGAAATTTAAAAAAATGTAAAACATGAAAAAATGCCCCAAATGGCCTGTGGGCCAGCTGACTGGTGTGTGTGTGGGGGAGGGGGGATAAAAATAAAATAAAATAAATAAAAAACCTCCAAACAGCTCCAGGGCTGGCTGGTGGGGGCTAAAGAATTTTTTTTAAAAATGCCCTGACCGGCCTGCAAGCCAGCTGACTGGCGTTGGTGGGGGGGATAAAAATTAAAAAAATTCAAAAAACAGCGCCAATCAGCCCCAGGGCTGGCTGGTGGGCAATAAGAAAAAAATTAAATTTTAAAAAATGCCCCCAAAAATCAGATCATATGCACCTCCATGCTGGGGAAAATGTGCATTTTTAAGCAGAGCAAAAAATATCCAAGAGCTCTGGTAGGTCTTGAAAAGCTCGTTAGAATATACTAAAGGGGGCGCTACCTTTTTTAAAAAAGCTCGATGACTGTGGGGACATGATTTTTGGAGCCGGTTTATCAGAAAATTAAATCTGGGTTTTAAAGGATGTGTGATAGAGCTGTAAGCAGCAGTAGAGGGCTCCATCTCTTCCTCTTGAACTCTCAGCTAACCCTTTTTCTTCAATGTCCAAGGTGTGATTACACCCCACAGTTCGTCCTGCACCCTCTAATCTCACCAGCTGCCTTCATGTACTTCCCTGCCAATTTTGAAGTAAGTTTCCTCTGGTATTCCAGGTGCCTTTTTGTCCATGGAATCATGGGAGCTACCATCATGCCTTTTCTTCCTGTCAGCCAAATGTCTTGGTCTGACCTTCTGGAATTTTATAGATATAGATATAGATATAGATATAGATATGTTTGTACACACAAGTTCTAGAGATAGACACGACTCAAAAAAATGGTGTTTCGTTTGTCGTTTGGTCGTTTAGGGGTCCATTTTGGTTCGTTTTCGTGACGTTTTTTGCAAAATATTTCATTTTCGTTTCGTTAGGTAATGAAACGAAAAAACGAAAACGAAAATGAAAAATTGTTGTTTCGTTAGCATTCTTTTTAGTTCGATGCATCTGCTGCAACGAAAACAAAAAACACGGCAAATTTGGTCATTTCGTTTTCGTTTTGTTTTTTTAAAAAATTTGTTTCATTTTCGTTGCGTAACGAAACGAAAAAAAGAAAACGAAGACGAAAAATCGCTCATTTTGTGCCCATCTCTACACACAACAATGTTTTATATATATAACGTTTTGTGCGCACGCGTGTGAATTCAATTGCCACAGTGAAAAGGAAAGTGTTTTCTAACCTTGAGCCTTCGCCTAACCTTGAGCATTCACAATTGTTTTCTTCAAATCTAAGACCCTGCCAAGTCCTCCTGAGCTAAAACACGACACAAAAATCAACACCATATCAGAAGAAAAGCAGTGCTTTTCAAATGACAGATTCCGCTTTAAATTACATGGATGTGATTGATGCTTACCAGCTCATGCTTCAGAGCAATTTATTAGTTCTCTGCTCGGAGAATGTCACATGGCTTTTTTTCTTCTCCTTTTAAGATCTACCGGGGACTATAACAAAGACGCAGGGAAAAGCTTTTAATTTTGAATGAACATTAATGGAGCGATATTCTTTTCTGCTTCAGTTTCCGAATGTAGCCTGTGTTAGTCTTCTAAGAACACAATCCTATGATTTAGCTCTGGCATGGGAGGGAAAGAGTGCAGTAGCGCACGCACCTTTACACCTCTCCCACCAAGGCGAGGAAGAGGAGGAGGAGGAGGGTGCCATGGCCACTATGCTCCAGCCTGCCTGCCTGCTTCGCCGCTCACCTGGAGTGCAGAGGCGGAGGCGGCGGAATGGGTGCTGTTACCAAGCCTTAGGGGAAAGGAGGACCGCTGGGTGGTGGGAGGGTGCATGGCTTCCTCCCCCTGCTCCCCTTCCAGGCGCCCCCAGATTGCTGCGCCTGAGGGCAAATGCACTCTTCCGCCCCCTAAATATGCCCTTGCCATGGCAAGCTACACAATGTCAGGGCAACCCCCTCCCCCAGCAGAAAGGAAAACCACTTCTGAATGATCTCTTCCTGGAAAACCTTGAAAAGAGTTGTTGCTGTTGATTTGATTGCACACGGCCGCTATTAGAATTATTACAGATAAACTGGTTGAGGCCCATTGGGATTTGATAGAAGTCTCGGGGATGCCAGCATAAGTCATGAGACCATGCCAGCATGAAGGGTTCCTGCCGAGTCCCACAGAGATGCCAGAAGACCCATTGGAGCCACCTACCATCAGAAGAACCCTTCTTTTACTGATGATATCCTAGAGCAGCTGACATGGGACAAAGCTGTGGATGAGACTAGGATGGGATGGAGGGTGGGGTGGGGGGAAGCATGTCCACTGTCAGGTTGTGCAGAGGTCTCTGGATTGGGCTTGGAGGCCAGTTCCACACCTTGAGATAGATCCTGATTTGGTCTGTAGTGAACCAGTTCCTGCCGGCTTTGCTTGGTTCCCTGGACACAGGTCGATTTTTGTCAATTCAAGGCCTGTAATTTCTCTTTCTTTCTTTCTTTCTTTCTTTCTTTCTTTCTTTCTTTCTTTCTTTCTTTCTTTCTTTCTTTCTTTCTTTCTTTCTTTCTTTCTTTCTTTCTTGCACTGATTGGCATGAAGTTTGGAGGCATAATAGTCTGTCAAGAGGGGAGTAAACGTCCCACCTGTCAAACAGCTCACTCGAAGCCTTTGAATAATAGGCAGCGCCTTTAAGATGTGTTTCTTCCAAGCACTGTAACTGAAGTGAAAGTCTTGTTTTCGATTGCATATTATAGCTGCTGTCGCCGAGAAAAGGACAGCTCTTGGCCTTTCCTTCCGTCATTCATTCACACAACCGCTCTCCACTGGCTTTCAACTCCTGCTCATTTTCCCCCATGCTCAAATAAATGAATCGGTCCCAACAGCCTTGTCTGTCCATTCCACTTTGAATCTGGGCCTATAGAGATCAACCCAGATTTGGGTGTGGGGTTTTGCAACTGGTTGTTGTTGCATGGCCCTATGACATGGCATCCTATAACACAGTACTCCTTCCCTACATGTACTAGACCCTGGCTTAAGATCTATTGCTGGCTTGCATGAATTCTATGTGAAGAAGACAATCCAGCTGGCTGTTGGATCTCACTTCAGTTCTGTCTTGAAGACCACATCTTCGGTCATACCTCCCAACAGGCCCTGTAGCACATCCCTGTCTGGGTCTCCCAATGAACTGCCACCTCAAGAAGCTGCCATACTGTACCTGATGATCCAATTGTACCTGATGAGCCCGAGAAGGAAATTGACCTTATCATCTCAGTTGTGGCCTTCCTAGGAGAGGAAAAACAGCCTGTTGTTGGCAAGATGGACAGGAGATAGGGTGCGACTTGGAATCTATCCACAATCCACAGCCACCAGTCTATTTGGCCCTTGAAGATAAGGGTAAGCAACATAGATCGACATACATCTCTCTGGCCTTCATAAGCCACTCTCACTGGCTGCTGGCATAGCTGTGGAGGGATGGTCTGCGCTTGCTGGCATCCAAACAGTGATTGAAAGAAGGGATTTTGCACAACCACCACCTGATATTATTAGACTGAATCTGTCCTCGTAGCACAGAGCAAATGTACTAGTGTGCCTGATAGCTCTTCTGTTTCAGACAACGCACCAACCTTCCAGGACAACATTCTGCACAGACTCCTACTCCCTGCAAAGCTGACTTTGCTTCTAAATGTTATAGAGAACCCTAATATCAGGGAAGTTTTAATTTCCAGTGCCTCGATTCTTGTGCTGAAGATATTTCTTTGCTTGGTGCCTTTATTTTCGTTACTGATATTTCCCTGAATTTCCTTGCCCTTGTGGAAAACCTGTCAATCCAGCAGGCAGCGGCTCCCTCCGTCCAGCTAGTCTCCTTACCACGGAGCTGTGTAAGCAGAGAGACTGGCGGAGGGAGATGGTCCAGCCTTGCTTGGGGTGAAAACATTCTCAGCATGCCCTAGCTTATTGCAAAGCATTTCCATTCTCTGTATGTGCTTGAGACCCTCTAAGCCCCCCCCCCACCACATCTACCTTATTTGGTGATGGTTTGAACATATACTTTCACACGACCACTAATATCCGCAGCAAACTTTGAGCCAGATCACACACACCATCTGGAGTGGTCACGTGGCTGATGTTGTGGATCGGATGTTCCCACGGTCGCGTTTTGAAAATCTGTAACTGTTCTGATCCCACGACTGAGAATCGCAGCAAAGACATCATAATGTGGGTGAAAAGGTTTTGGTGCGGATTTTCTGCATTCCCATGGACTCGAGTAACGGTTTAAAATCCACATTGGAATGGCAACAAGGATTTTACCACATTGAGACCCGGTACCTGTAAAATGCGCTGGGTTGTGCTCAAGTGGGTGTGGTTGCACTTTTTTAAAAAAAAAGTCCGCTGCTCGTGGGAAAACGATTTTATGCTCTGCATCTGCGAGCACTTTGCAGCGGATTTTAGTGATTGTGTGAAAGCAGCCATGCCAATGGTTTTATCTTGTTGACTGGTGGAAATGGTCAACCCCTATCCCACTTCTTACCCAAGTATACTACAAAGCAGAACCTCAATCTCTTCTCTCTTGGTGTTTCTCATCTGACTGGTGGTACCACCACACCAATTGGAAAGAAAGAGAACGAGCTTGTAGGTATGTAATGTGCCGTGTCCACAACACCTACAATCTTCCCTTTGTTTGAAAGATAAATCAGTTTACAAGGCTGTATAGAATTATGACCTTGGAGAGAGGATGATCAAGCAGTTTAGGTTCTGAATGCCGAGAACATACTGAGCCACTTCAAACACATTTACTGTTATCCATGGGAAGATCACTTGTCCCTCTTTGACTCTTAAAAGAAGGACAGGTACCATAAGCAAGCCCCTCTTCCTTTATTCCCCAGATTCCAGCCATGCCAGCTCAGGGTTGTCATCTAGCATCATTCTTGAGCGATGGCAGAGGGCTCAGCTGCTCCTACTAGCTTGGGAACACATGGGCACCAGTACTCTGTTCTCTTTGTTCTCACACATTGCCTGTTGGCACCAGAGTCCCCTGCAAGAGCCTCTGAAAACTCTGCACTCAGTGGAAAGTGTGAGATCAGTAGAGGAGCTTAGGAAGCTTGAGAAGCTGAGGGGAGGGGAAGGGGAACGCACAACACAACATCATCTCAAAGGTGAGTGCCTTTGAGATCCTGTAAGCTGAACAGATTCCAAGGACTCCAAGGACATTTCTCCTTCTCAGGCATGAAGTGGGCGTAATGGATGTCTTTTATCTCCAGACTAGGAATGGGCAATTTTGGGTTTTTTTGCGGGAGGGGGTGTCCAGGAACTATTTTGCCCACACCTATATGGCCATCCCCAACTCTGCTACCCCAAATGGCAACTTGCATGCTCAGAAGCCTCAGGAGAACACAATTTGGCATTACTGTAATTTACTCTTGACCTTCTTTTAGGCCAGAATATGTCCGTCGATCTGTCTGTTTGTTTATTTTGAAGCACAGATAAACTAGACAACTCATATTTTAAAAAAGTTATGTGTGTGTGTTTCTTGGCCTAAAGCTGATGGAAGGGGAATTGCGTTTGAAAGTTAAATCATTCTCTGTTCAGATTTCTGGGAGCACAGCATTCTCATTTGATGGCTAGGATTTTTCAGGAGGTTGGGAGTAGAGATGGAGACAAATAAAAAGTGAATCATGATATTTGACAAACATCACTGGTTCATTTAATATTTCACATTTGTTGGGTCTGGAGACCCCCAACAAATGCAAAGAGACAAATATTTCCCTGTGTTATTAGTTTCAATTTATTGCTTTTTAAAAGACAGTTTGTGGCTGTCTAAAAAAATTAAAAGAGCCCCTTATCCCTCCCAAGTACTTCCCACCATCTCCCTACTTTTGTTGCAGCATCCAGCAGTGTCCAGGCCACCACCACTGCTACCACTGCTCTCTTGGAGAATATGGCCATCCAGTATCCCTTAGGGCCTAAAGCAAGGGTGGAGAACCTTCAGCCTTCCAGATGTCTTGAACTGTAACTCTCAGAATTCCAAGCCTATACTGCCAATGATACAGAGCAGTGGGAGTTGTGCTCCAAAACATCTGGAGGGCCAAAAGTTCCCTACCTCTGGCCTAAAGGAAACCTGTGTTGAGTCTCAAAAAGGCTATTCCATGCTGACCACTGCCAGACCTCAAAGTACCCAATGAAGAGAGTCCAACACGAGAGAGTCCCAATTAATTGCCAATTTATTGAGCTCAATAAATACGTCAATGGCAAACAACCCCCACAAGGCAGAGATTATCCACCCTGAAAATCAGGTGTCCAGATGTCTCTCAAGTCGTGCATAGTCTTGGGACAGGTGGGTGGCGGTCTTCATGATGGCCACCAATTAGGATAGTCCAAGGTATCCTTCAGGGCGGTCCTGGGGCGGGTCACTGGGCCTGGTAATACAACCCCATATTCGTCCTGTAATCCAGGTGTGGCTAAGATGTTGTTTGCCATTGAGGTGTTTGATGAGCCTTAAGGGTTGGGGACAATGGGACGGAAAAGGGTGGCATTGTCCAGTTACCCAGATAATCAAAATGTGAATAAAGGGGTCTGGAGATGTCAATGGGAGGTTCCAGGGCTGCCAGACACAAAGATGTAAATTCAGGACAAAAGAAGATGCTCCCAAGCCGGAGATAACCCAGATGTTTCCTGTTCTCCTATTGTCCTGGGAACTTCCCACCAAACTGGAAGCAGCTGGGACTGGTCTTGACATGTCTTCCAATTGTGATGGGAGCAGCCTTTCCTTCTTCTCTTCCAGGTTCATCCGAAAATGGTGGTCCCAAGCGTAGAGGGTAGGGGTTGAGAGTAGGAACATGTAAAAAGCACACCCAGGGCAAAGTGGGGTGGGGAGAATATTAAGACAGGAGCAGGGATTTTTTTGTAGTGCTTGTGGTGGTGTGGGGCATGTTTCGGGGGTCTTGGGGGACGCCAAAAGCATCCCTGAGAATTTCATTCTGCCCAATTGTGACCCTACACCTGTCATTTTTTAAGATGGAGGTGGTGGCTTCACTTATAGGGCAAAGGGAAGCCAGTGTCACCATCTCTGCAAAAGGCTCTGGATATTCCAGCAGCCTATTGATCTTGCAGGGTGTTTGTATTAAGCAGGAATATTTGTACCTGAGAATAAGTCAATTAGTCAGATGTCAATCATCAATGCTTCCCCAACACTGTAGCACAGGGGAAAACATTGGGGCATATCAGAACCTTCCTGCTTCACCCACAGATCATTGAACAGTTTGGTGTTGTGGTTGTTCAGTCGTTCAGTCGTGTCCAACCAGCAAATCCCGAATGTCAAGTACCTAAGGAGCGAAGGGCCACCTTAGGATGCTGTGCCTTGTGCCTCTTTCTGAGATGAGGTGTCCCCACTCTTGGGTGCTGCTAGTGTTCCTCCTTCTCAGTCTTTTTCCTGCCCAAACAGGGTGAGAGGCCACATAGCCCCTGTATGAAAAGAGCAGGCAAGCATTCCTTTGTTGGTTGACAAAAGATCACTGTTGTGCTGTAGAAGAAGGGGGTCCACCTCCAGGCTTTGGGGGGGGGCACATAGATGCTGTGACTAGGTGTTCTGCACTTCTTCCTTTTCAGCTGTTCAACCTTTTCCCAGCAGGACCACAGGCTTCCCTTTGATCCTTGGCTTAGTCAAGGAGGCAAAACAAGGAAGCCCATCCTCCTGCCAAGGACTGATGCAACAGCCAAAGAGGAGGAAGAGGAGAGGAGCGCACTCTGACTGGTGAGTAGGTCATTGGCTGGGAGGTGTCGGAAGGGAACACACCACACCTGTGGTGCTGTGTGCCTAAACTGGCACAAACTTTCAAACTGAGCTCCACGCTCTTCTCTAGCCATTACCGCCCTGAGCCTTAGTGTTCACCACTGGGTTGAGGTCCCTAATAAAATTCATGTCAACAGTGGGAGTTCTCTGGGATGTAGCAGGTCTGCAGAACTCCCTTCTGAACCACAGATCCTTGCCAATATGCAGAGCAGAGCTCCCACTTCCCTTCCAAAAAGAAGTGTGGGCAATGGGGATTTTTAAATTTCCTTGGAGGCGTGGTTAATTGGCTGCAACAATAAGGCAAAAATAGCCCCTGCAGTCATGGGTGAAGGGGAGCCCAGATGGTCTACACACCACGTATCATTGGTCCCGGTGTGTGATCGTAGAGAGAAACCATGTGAAATCATTTGTTGGGTAAGGTAGAGAAAAATAGCCCTGTCAGATCCAGTGAACTGATCCTGCTTTTTGTAGGAATGAATTTTAATCAGGATGAAAGTGCTATTCTAAATAAGTAGTTAGAGTGGCAAATACTGAAAAGGTTTTATTTTATGCCATCCCTATAAACGTATAGTTTATAGTCTGTTTATTGTAAGTATTGCTGATTATACTTCTTTTTTTTAAAAAAATCACAACTTTATTAAATTGACATCTGAGCCCTGACTGAAGGTTTAATTCCTGGAAGTGCTGGAATCCCTTTGCCGTTCTACCCTGCCCATGATTTACTTCAGTGATTTTTTTTTCTGGCGTCAATCTTGTTTTCTTCCTTGTTGTCATGTCTTTTGAATAATTTGCTCCACTGAAAACATTTGGAGCTCTTAAAATAGATTTCCCTGCTCCGCAGTCTCTCTTTAGAAGATACAGACAGGAGCAGGACTCAGGGCAATTTCCAAAATCTAATTTTGTCGTAGGCTGGTTAATCCTCCCATACTGGAGACTCCAGCCCTCCTCTCTGCAGTCTGTTATTTATCATGAACAAGGAAGTTAGAGATCTGCAATGCAGCAGGAACGGCTCTCCTGCTGCCGCTGCTGATTCCCCCCACCCCAACAATTGGCTTAGGATCAACAGTCTTATTACTGCTGCACTCAGTTCTGGTCAATGCAGCTTTTTCAAAGCAGAAAGGTTTTAACTGATGGAACAAAGTGGCATGAAAGCTGCCGGTATTTACCTCCCCTTTCATCATGTTTGTCGCCTGTCCAAAGCTGCATGATCCCTCAAATCTAGCACTTCTGCGCTATGAGAAACAAAGGCAGCCTCTCCTTCCTGGGCAAACCCAACAACCAAGGAGCAAAAGATGACATTCTGTAAGAACATAAGGACATAAGGACAGCCTTGCTGGAACAGGCCACAGACCATCCAGTCCAGCATTCTGTCTCACACAGCGGCTCACCATTTGCTTCAGGGTATTCCCAAGCAGATGCCTTCACCTGCTTACGAATCCCTGCAAACGGCATTGAGAGAGATCCTATCTCTCTCTCCAACCCGGAGATTCTCCTTAGGCATCCATCATGATAGCCACTGATACCCTTGTTCTCCATGAACGTCTCCAATCCTTTCTTAAAGCTGTCAAGGCTGACAGCTGTCACTACTTCTTAAGGCAGGGAGTTCCACAGACCAGTGATTCTCTGGGTGAAAAAGTACTTTCTCTTCTATGTGTGTCTCCTTGCTGACAGAAGGACTCTTTCTGCCCATAGGCCAGGTCTCTCATCTGCAAGGGAAATAGACCCTGCAGAGCCTAGGTCTCGTTTGCAAGGGAAATAGACCCTTCAGAGCAGCTTGATGGCCCCTGCGCTGGGGGGGGGGGAGCAGCGGTATTGCATCAACAGAGGTACACACATATCACATTGGCTTCACTCAAAGAGGCAATGCAACAATATCAAACAAGAAATGATACGATTTGACTACATGGGAACTCGAGGAAGCCTGGACTGTGTATGTGGGGAACAACCCCAAATGAACATGGTATGGAGCCTCAGCCAATACAGGCAAGAGGGAGAGATGGAGGACAGTGTTGCTACAGTTCTTGCCACTCTAACCACCCAAGCTCAAGGAGCAGCGTCATCAAGACCTGTGGGCAGAAAGAGCTGGCAGAAGGAGAGAGCTCCTTCTTACCAGTGGACATCTCTCAAACTTACCAGTGGCTCTTCTGTCTGGACCTGAGGATGCGTGGGTGCAGAAAGTCACCGAAGCCCATTATTTCATGGAACAATGAGCAAAGGGTCACATAAAACACCACACATAGAACAAGAAAACTACATCTGGCTGAGTATAAACCGCCAAGGGGCCATGTCACACATTGTTGATCCCTCAGTAAGAGCAAATCCTTCACATAGTTTATTGCAACAAAGAGCTCATAATAAACCAACACAGAGAGCTGTGCTCAATAAAAGAAGCCTATAAGAAGCCATGGAAAGGGTATAATTATTGACTAGGACTCCTGTGATTTGTGCTCTGTCCTCTACGGATGCTTGCTGCGAGTTTTTAATTAGACAAAGCAGAATTTTTATTGAATACCTCATTCTGCCCTCCAGTGCATAGCAATGCACTGTGTCCTTCCGGCTTCATTATCAACGCATTGAGAGTATCCCGACACAGGCATTCCAGAGGCTGTGGTGAAGGATAAATGATGGAGTGATGGTTGCAGGATCCTGCCCTTTCCTTCCTCATCCCCCTTGCAATGCCCAAGGGTAAATACAGGACTGGGAAGGTGTGAGGGTGCATCCTGAGAAGATAAAAAGAAAAAGGGTGTGCCATCTGAAATGAAAGCATTGAGAGATGAAGATGAAGTAGCAGAGATGATGGGTATAGGACTTAACAAGATAGATACAGATACAGGAAAGGGAGAATAAAGAGGAAAGTCAAGGAGCCCAGGGAGCCATAGATGAAGATATGGCTTGGAGGGAGCCAATGAGTTTAGTTCATTGGGTGACAGACAGTCCAGAGGACCTATGGGATGAGCAGGAAGAGGTAACTTGGGCTGAGGAACGACAGTTAAAGGACGTTGGAACCCAAACGGAAGAGGCAGAAGGGTCTGAGGGGAGAGTGTGGAAGAGCCGAATCCCGCTACAGCAGATGACGTGGCATGTGAAAGTGAAACCTATACAGTGGCCAGAAACCTCTAAAACGTTTCCACAGGGATAGAAGAGGGAGATGAGCGAACATCCTGCAACTTCAATGGGCCAAGCATCCCGGTTGTGGCAGCCAAGGCCATGGGAAGGGCTCAATAAATCACAGGCGGACAGGAAGGGAATGGTTTGATGGAATCGTTATCAGGTTATTTGTTGTTGAAGAGTTCAGGATGTATTGATGAAAATGTAAAAGGGTCCCCCCCGCCCCCATGTTCAGTAACATTCAAGCTTCAAGAACAGACATGGATATTGATATGGTTAATAAAAGTTTATTGCACCTTTTGGACTCCGAGTTCGAGAATCATCGTTGTGGGTTGGAATCGCCTATATTAACCTTTGAACCCTCACAAAAGGGTAATTCTGTTTGTGTCCAACTGAATTTGAACAAAAGCACGTCTGGTTTGGATCTCATTGCTACGTTTTGAGAAGTAAAGGAAGAAAGGGGTTGATGGTATATGTGAGGTCATTAGGAGCAAGGCCAGTGTGTGTGATGTAGTCCTTAAAAATGACCTTGATGATGGGGTTGTTTCCTATATTTATCTCACATTCTACTTCAGGGAGACCAAAGGAAAACCAACAGGGTTCCACAGCTACCCATCCGTGAGATGCAATATGGTCTTCTACATTCATCCATGAAGCTACACTGAGGATGAGATATAGGAATGTGGATTTGAACCCGGGTCTTCTCAGTCCTAACCTGTGAACCCTAGGCTGCATGACACCATTTGGAATAACTGTGAAATATGACACTCCCAGCCATCCAATCTTTCCTCCCCCCCCATAACTGGAAGAATCCCGTACAACTCCCATGCCCAGTGTAATTCTTCCCTTCTTTTTCCAAGGAACTCACAGTGCCATTTTAGCCTCACAGAATGTCCCTGAAGTAGATAAAGTTGAAAGAGAATAAGAGAATTTCAGGGTTAGAAGGGATGCAAAGGATTGTGTGATCCACTGATTCTCATGTTTTGGTAACCCAGGTGTTCTTGGACTGCAACTCCCCAAAACTCTAGCTGACCCTAAGAAAATCTGGGAACCCAAGTTTGGGAACCACTGGTGTAGTCCAACACCCTGCCCACACAGGACATTAAAGTGTCCCTGATAGAAGGCTCTTACTTCTTGGAAGTTATGCTTAGACAGAACATTACTTATCATTTGAATCTCCTGCTTCAGCTTCTTGCCCTCTTCAGCATCAGAAACCAAGTTTCCTCCATCTTCCATGGAGCAGTACTTCCAAGATAGCTGTCATAGCACTTATCAATTTTCTCTTCATCAGGATAAGCACAACAAACTTCCTGAACTTGATCTTCATGCAGCATGGCTTCCAGCTCATTCGCCATCTTGGTCATGATCGCTTTCTTCAAGACAAGTTGCATTTTCTTAATTTTCTTCTTAAATTACAATGGTCTAAAACTGGACCTTATTCCAGATGCCATGTGACAAAAGAGAGCCTAGGTTCAAATCCCTACTGGGTCTCTTGGGGGGAAAGCTGGCCGTGGTCACCTAGCCCATGTGTGGCTGATGGGTTTATATGCCTTACCCCCCTCCCCATGGGGACTTGGGCAAGCTGTGTAGTCCTGGAGCACTGTCAGGAGCAGAAACTGCTGCTCTAATTCTGAATAGTACAGAGCTAGAAAACTCAGGGGATGAATTAAGTTGCCTTGACGGCACATACTTTTTTTTTTTTTTTGGAAGTAGTTTTTGCACAAATGAAGATTCCACCAAATTTGGGGCCTTTGTAAAATCCGCATTTGCAAAATTTGCAGAACGCACACCAATGAACAAAGAGAGCTGCAAAAAGAGATCTGAAAAAAGGCTTTCATATTGGGAGAGAGAATGGCAGGATCACACAGAATGTCCAAGGAAGGGAATAATAGCCAACACCAGTTATCATAGCAGCGGAAATGTCCAAATCATTGGACAGAGAATGTGTAAAGAGATCAACCAAGAAAGCTGCAAAAACAATTTGAACTGAATGAAGCGACGTATCTTAATGATATTGTTCATAAGTACTCTGCTGGCCATTGAGAAGAGAATCTAAAATCACCCAACTGCACCTGTACCTTGCCATCGTGCCGGTATCCTGTTTCTAAAGTGGGAACAAGCATACCGACCTTACTGAGGGTAAGGGCTGCTGTAACAAAAACTGAGTTGAAAATGTGCTTTGTACACTCAAACTCATCTCGAAAGCCCTGGGTATGTTATCAGGGATGATCCTTTATAGATAACCAGCAGTGGCAAAACTAAGGCATGCCTTTTCAAAATATCTTTCATCTGTTTTCAGAAATGGACTTGGTGACTAACTGTCTTTCAATGTATGTTGAAGCCTTCTTGACTTTTGACCAAAAAAAAAAAAAAAAAAAAAAAAGCAAAAAGCAAAGCAAAGCAAAATGTTCTGCTTATATATCACACCCTCTAGGAGGTTTACAATTCGATTATGCAGGCTACACATTCCCCTGGCAAACTGGGTACTCATTTTATTGACCTTGGAAGGATGGATGGCTGAGTGAACCTTGAGCTGGCTAACTGGGATTGAACCCTAGGTCGCAAGCACAGTTATAACTGCAGTGTAGCAGTTTAACCACTGTGCCATGAGTTTCCTTCTGTTTTCTTTCAAATTAACAATGCTATCTACATGTCTCTTCTGAGAGAGGTACTATTGAGTTAAGTAGGCTTGCTTCTGGGGAAATGGACAGAGAACGTGTTGCAGCCTGAATTACAGAATGACTCAAAAGATTTATGCTCAGTGCTTCCCTCTTGGTCTTGGTTCTCGCTCACAGGCGCACACACATTAACTCCCAGGCACCCTGTGGGCATTCCACAGCCATGTGTATTATTTTGACCCCTTGTCTTGAACTTCAGTTTCCACAGGTCCCAACCAGCATGACCAATGGTCGGGCATTCGGGAAATGTAATCCAACAACTCTGGGGCCCAAAGTTTGGAAACCACTTCACTATATATAGTATAACATACAAAATACATCTGTTGTAAATGGAGCACTCTGTCTCCATGGAAAAGATTCAAAACTTCTTAGCCAAAGTGTTGAGTGTGTTACAAAATGGCTGAAACCTTGTTGCTTAGGGTAGTGGTTGTACTAGAGACGACCCACTGAATACATGGAGGCTTGGTGGGTCAGATCCTCCATAGGTCCCATTGGTTCAAATGGGCTTACTCTAGTTGTGATTTTGCTAAACTAAGAAGTACCTACAGCAGGCCCGTTAAAGCATGGGAGGTTGTGTTGATTCATCAGATCCCCACTGTTCTAGTACAATGTACTACAAAAAGGAACAGGATCTCAGCAAATGTCTGCCATTAGAGATGGGCACAAAATGAAAAAAAAATTCATTCCGTTATTCGTTATTCATTTCATTATGTAACGAAACAAATAACAAAAATTGTGATGAAATTGGAACGAACCGAACAGAACCATGAAAATTAGGTTCGTTATGTTTAGTTTTCGATAATGGTGACGCACAATGAAATGAGCTGTTTTTAAATGTTAAAAAACGTCCTGAATATCCATAAAAACCCAGCAATAATTATTTATTCTGCCTGATAATACCTACCAGGGGGGTTGGGGCCCTTAAAACGTGCATTTATGTCTTTTCTCAGATCGCTGTATTTTCCCCCTTTAATGGGAGTTAGGGGACATTGACCCAAAATGGCTCCCAGATGCCTAATATTGATTTTCTTGGGTATTAAAACACCCTGGACATCCGTAAAAACACAGTGATAATTATTTGAAATTATTACCTACCAGGGGGTTGCGGTCCTTAAAACGTTTGTTTTTGTCTTTCTCCCATCACAATGTATTATTTCTTTTCCCTTTAAGGATGACACAAAATGGATTCCAGCCACAAGATGGATGCAAGCCATGTGATGGGATCATGTAAATTCTTGGACAATTTCAACCAATAGCATGCCCAGGTTGCAGACTCGGCAGGTCTGGCAGCCACAGAGGGCATAAAAAGCTCTTGCAGCCCCCATCCTCCTTACATTCTGTGGTGGGAGTTAGGGTGGGATCGCTGTCTCTGCGACTCATTACTCTGCGGCTGCCTTACACCTTGGGCAACACCCGCCGCTGCCTTTGCAACCTCCCTGAGTACCTAGTCTATACTATGTCTCTGCCAGCATCATTTTTTTAGTGTTTTCCCTCTGGTCTGGAGTGTTGGGGGATGTCCGCGCACGGAAATGCTTTAAGTCACGCAAAAAGCAGGTTAAAACGAAAAATGAAAAAACAAAATGAAATTTTTTTCAAAAAATTCACAAAAAACAAAAACGAACTGAAACGGACCCGCAACAAAAAAATGAAAAACCAAAACATCAGTTTTTCGATTTGGGCCCATCTCTATCTGCCATCACAAGAAACCCAGCAGACATTTCAAATCCAAATCATATTTACCTTGTTATCCAGACATCTTAGGGCGTTTATACACGACCCCTAAGCTGCGCTGCAAATGGCTCCCAGCTCTGGAGCTTAGAAATGTTTCCCCACCAGCTCCGGAGTTTGCAGACAATTAAGTGCGACCCCGCCCACTTTAGCGTGACCCAGCGCATTTTTCATGTACCTGCTCTCTGGAGGTGAAAAAAATTTGATGCGGATAAGAGTGCCGGGCTCTCCTCGCTTGTCTGTTGTTTTTTTGCCTCCCGCCCCTTTAAGAGCCCCTTGAGAAGGAACCAGGAAGTAACGGGGCTCGTGGCCAACTTCGACCGGCACCGGCAGGTTAGTAAATGCTTCTTTTGTCCTTTTTTCCCTCCCCCCCCCACGCCGACAGGAGCAGGAAGTGCTGAGGGGTGGGGACGCAGGAACAGAAACGAACCCCCAAGATCTCTGGTCCGAATTTAAGAGACCAGCGGATCTTAGGGGTCCTGTGAAAAGGCCCTTAGTTTTACTCTATAATTCTATTTAGATCAATTGCATTTTTATTCATACATATAAAAACTGCTCATGCTCCTTTATTTGTCTTCGCTTCCTATTTCATTGTTTCCCCTCAACCTTTCCATTTTCTCCTTTCCTTTTGAAGCAGAAATAAGTATGCCTCTGCCATGCCATAAAAATTCATAGGTTTTCAGAATGCTGGGATCTTTGATAAACATGGAGCACATTGGATTTGATAAATATCAAAAGCCAGACTATGGCTGAACAATGCACTTGCAAAATTAAGATCTGGCTTTCCATTTGAACATGGAAATGTCTTCAGCATTTGACTGTAGTGGTGAGAAATATAAAAAGGAGACAAAGGGCCTTTTCACAAGACCCCTAAGATCTGCTGGCCACTTAAATTCGGACCAGAGATCTTAGGGGTTTGTCGCTGTTCCTGCGTTCCCACCCCCTCCGCACTCCTGGCTGCGGGCTGCGTGAGGGGAGGGAGAAAAAAAGGAAGAAAAGAATGCCGCTCACCTCCGTTCTGCCATCCCGGCACTGCATTCAGATCTCTTAAAGGGGCGGGGGGCAAAAAAAGAACAAACAGAAGTGAGAAGAGCCCGGCACTCACTCCCTTAAATCCGCATCAGGGATTTTCACCCTCCGAGAGCAGGTACCTGAAAAGTGCGCTGGGACGCGCTTAGGTGGGCGTGGTCGCACTTAATTTTCTGCAAACTCCGGAGCTGGTGGGGAAACAATTGTAAGCTCTGGAGCTGGCAGCCATTTGCAGCGGAGTTTAGGGGTTGTGTGAAAAGGCTCAAATGTGCTAGATTCTAAAGTCCTACCAAAGTTTATAGGAAGCTCAAGGTTTGCCACAAAGGTTTGTGTCTTCACTGGGGTCAAAGCCACCCCAGAAAGCACACCAAAAAATGTCTAACAGTTCCAGCTAAAAGAAAAATAAAACTGGAGAAAAAAAATTGTCAGCACCTTTGTGGGCACTTTTGAAACTAACAGATGTATTTCAGTCTTCAAAGTGAAATAGGTAGCCATATTTAGCCTATTTCAACTTGTATAACAAAAATGTGTTCTGCTTATATACAGCCCCATACCACTTCAAGTAGTCTCTGGGTAGTTTGCAATTTAATTGCAGTATGCAGGCTACACATTGTCCCCCCTCCCCCAGCAAGCTGCGTGCTCATTTTACTGACCTCGGAAAGATGGAAGGCTGAGTCAACCTTGAGCCAGCTACCTGGGATTGAACCCCAGGTCGTGAGCACAGTTTTAGATGCAGTACAGGCATTTAACCACTGTGCCACGCTGAACATTTTGTGACATCTGAAAGACCAATGGATTTATTTCAATGGGAACTCTCACAGATTGGAACCCACATCTTCAGATAGGGTACAATAGTTAGGCCACAGGCTTATATGCACAGAGTATGTGATAGTGTACGTGAGGGGTGCGTGAGGGTAACATGAAGTGTACATGAGGGGACCAAGGAAGATGGGGGGAAAGAGAGTGTCCATTGGTAGTAATGAGTTTTGAGAAGAGCCATGATATTATTAACACTGGCAATGAAATTTGGGGGAATGATTACATAGAAATCCTGTACAAGGTGAATGGGGGCCTGGCCAGAGTCTTGACCTCTGTGTGGGATCAGATGGCATCCCTCAAGGCTTGACTTGGGTTCTTCCATTGACTGGGGCAGTAGTCCAGAGATGGAGGGAGTAAAGGGGGGGCATGTCAACCATGGCTAAGGGTGCCACTCAGAGAACTGGCGTACATGAAGAGGACTCTAGCTGTGGAGAAGAGGAGGACTTGTGGCAGATGTCCAGGATTGGGAGGCTGGTGAAGCAGAGACTGAGGACTACATCGGTGACCCCCAGGGAGGAGAACTGGAAGATTATCGTCTGGCAAGAAATTGTGTTGAAGTTAAAGTTAAGCTAAGGGAAATATGTTTTTTGCCTCTTGCTAAGCGCAAGGCTGTGGATAAAGACAGAGTATTAATAAATTTAGTGTGTTAAGAATCTCTGATCATCACGTAATTCTTTTGATCTATATTCTGTTTGTAAATATAGCCCTTTCTGATTCCTATATATCTCTCTTCCCTCAACCATCAAATCTCTCCTTATAAATCTCTTTTTTCCCCTCCACAACAGCACTGAGTGTAAAAGTGTCCTGTTTGTGCGATGCCATTTCTAGCATCCAAGTTATCACCATTTATTCTCCAGCTTTTGCATAAAGATTGTCCTATTTGCCCTGCATTTAGAATGCCAGTAGGCCCTAGAGAGGATGGAGCAGATCATATCATAAGACGAACAAGTAAACGAGTCCCTGACGTGGATGAGTGGCACTTTTGAGTGCTGCCAGAACAGACACGGGGACACTGCTTGCACCTTGGTTCGTATCAAGGTCTTGTTCCTGTCTCCATACCCGTGTTGTGTGATCTGTTATGTGCCAGTAGGCAGGGCTAGTGGTGGCAGCTGCCAGTACCAGGCAGTGAAAACCCATGGGCTCCCCCAGTCTACTGGACGGCCAACTCCTGTAAATTTGGGGCGGGGGGGGAGACAGCAGCCCCAGGAGAAACAGCAGGGTATGTGTGCCAAAGTTGAGGATGTTGAAGGCTGGTTCTTCAAGTACTGTATCTGCCTAGGCCCCTACGCAAGTGGTCAAGCAGTTGGTAGTGACAGCTGCAGTGGTAGCAGGAGCAGTCACCTAGCACTCCTGGTGATCAGTTTGGAGAACCTGCACCCACAGTTTTCCATTTTTATTTTATTCTTTGTTTTTCTTTTACCTGAAGTAGAAGTCTTGGCCAGTAAGCCAAAGGCCCTGCTCCACTACAAGTTTATGTCCTTGTGGAAGAAGGAGGATTATGTTCTAACAAAACCCTCTTGGACTTTTGAATTAAACAGCAAGCAACGAGAGTCAAGCATCAGCAAGAGGGGAGCAATGCCATCCAAGTTTCCATCACATGCAGTCTTCCCATCCACTTCTCCATTTGTGGACCGGATTCTAGTTGTTTTATCACCAGTGTGCATTGTTCTTATCCATGTTCATATTTTCAAATAGTTTCTTTTTTAAAATTTGGCAATCTGTTTTGACAGGAGGAAGTGACTTTTTAAAAAAGAAGCAATTACAGTAAATGTGAGGGTTCTTCTTCTTCTTCTTCTTCTTCTTCTTCTTCTTCTTCTTCTTCTTCTTCTTCTCTCTCTCTCTCTCTCATGCAGAATGTACACACCAGTTGACAGATTGTATTAAATATTGGCATTTCCCCTCAAATAAGCCTGTGGATGTCTGGTATCAGTGATGGTTCAGTTTTCCAGGTGGCTTCAATAAATGCAGACAGTTGAAGGAATATTGGATTGTGATATACCATAACAAAAGGGTCAATCTACCATCAAGCTAAAAGCCCTATAGCATTTGTGGTGAACCTTCGGCCCTCCAGATGTTTTGGACTACAACTCCCAGAGCTCCAAGCCTAGATTGCCAATGACAAAGGACTGTGGCAAAGAACATCCTTCCAGTTCCTACTTGTCCAAAACCACCTGTGAGGAACTCATTCAACTAATGGCACAGAAGGTCCATGTGCTCATTGTTGACAAAGTAAAATCTTCTTGTTATTTTAGTTTCTCAGTTGACTGAACACCAGGTCTATCACATATCAATCAGTTAAGTATTGTACTTAGGTACTTAAAAGAGGGACGACCTTTTGAATGCTTTTTAGCTTTTCTGGAAATGAAAGGCCCTACTGGTGAGGAAATGGCAAATCAGATATTGCAGTACTTACGTGAAGTTTGTAGGCTAAACATTTCAAAATGTAGAAGTCAGTTTTATGACAATGCGGCTAACATGTCTGGGCATTATAAGGGGATGCAGCAGAAATTTATTTTAAGAAACAGGTTTGCTATATATGTGCCCTGTGCAGCTCATTCACTAAATCTGGTAGGCCGAAGTGCTGTTGACTGCTGTCAAGAAGAGGTTAATTTCTTCTCTACCATGCAGTTACTCTATATCTTTTTTTTCAGTGTCAAGTGGAAAATCTTTAAAGGTTGTATTGGAAATGAACATGTCTTAAAATCCCTGATACCAGATGGGAAGCACATGCTTTGGCAACAGCAGACATTTTGAAATCTTTCCTTAAAACGTTTGAAGTGTTAGAATATATAGCCGAAGACCAGTCACAAAAGGGAGACACTAGAAGAGAAGCAAACAATATTGCAGATATAATGCAAGAATTAGGATTTCTTTTTATGTTGACTTTTTGGAATGAGATTTTGCAGAATTTTCACAGAGTAAGCCAAGTTCTACAAAAATAAATTATTTTGCATCTTAATTTTGTTTAATTTGATAAATAAGATTTTATTTTATGGTTTATTATTGTTTATATTTTGAATTTCATATATATGGAGGAGCACCAAAATCTTTTAAGTGCTTAGGGCTTCTCAGGGTCTTAATCCGGTCCTGCATCAGAAATACTAGAGATCATTTTAACCTTGCAAATGCTTACAAGATCTGTGGAATTTTAAAGTAACCCAGGGTGCGATCAGGCATGCATCCAACGGCACTAGGAAAGGTTCCTTTGCAGGGAGCAATCTCCCTGAAAGCAACCCCATCTGTTAGTCAGGGAATTGCTCCGGCACGGGAAAACATTTTTCTGCTTTTTATTTCCTTTTACCATTCCCCCCCCATCTCTCTCTCTCCCTCCCTCCCTCCCTTCCTCTCTCTCTCCCCCCTCCCTCCCTCCCTCTCTTTCTCTCCCTCCCTCCCCCTCTCTTTCTCTCTCTTCCCCTTCCTCTCTCCCTCCCTATCTCTGTTGCTCACACATTATTATCCACAGGATGGTAGTGATGATGCTTGGAACCAATCCCCAGCAGATATGTGGTTCCTAGTGTAATTAGAAGAACCATAAATTATTTTTAAAGCAAATTTCCAAGCCCTTTACTCATTGAATGCTTGTGTTCAAAACTGCCCCGGAAAAAATATCTCAAACTATTTTCAAACGATTTCCAGGATTAATGAAGAGGTTGGACTTGATGGCCTTACAGCCCCCTTTCCAACTCAATGATTCTATGCTTCTAACTGGCAGGGAGAGAGGATGTGAAGGTTCGATTCTTTTGTTCTCAAGGGTGAACTTAGAAACCAAATCCATCTGTCTTCTTCCCTGCTAGGCGTGATTACAAGAGTCTTCATGGTTTCCACCGCCTCCTCCACATTGTGGCTTACTAGGAGAACATTTCAGGAACATCTCTTCTGTAGTTTGTTTGTTTTTTTCTTTAAAAAAAACCCTTTGCATTTTGTGCAAACCTCTTGTTCAAAATTTCTTGCTGCTGTTCCGGCTGGTGGAACAGCTTTTCACTTCCAGCTTTTCACTCCCATCTAGGGGCATAAAAATCTCATGGCATGTTTGTTTTTCATTGAGGGTCTTAAACAAGCCAATAGAGATGGGCACAAAATGAACTTTTAATTCATTTTGTTATTCATTATTCATTTCGTTAGATAATGAAATGAATAACGGACCAACCCATAAAAGAAAAAGAAAAAGAAAATATAACAAAATGGAAATTTCTGTTTCGTTTGCTTTGTTTTTTATTACCTCCCTCCTACCTTGTCCTCCACACAGTCCTCCTGGTCCTGGTGGGGAAGGAAGGCCTGTAGAGGCACTGGTCCCAAGCCAGCACCTCAAAAAGCCCCCGGGTGGGGTCTTTTAACCCCCCCCGTAATGGAACCCAGGGGGTAGGAGCGTATTTGGCCGAGAAATTCCTCAGTCCCTGTGGGTTCTTTTAAAAAAATAATAATTTGAGAGCATCAATTCAATAAAATCGCTTTATTCACTATTCTAAGTTACAAAAATGAAAAAACAGCTTATAAAAATCAAGGAAAATTATAAAAATGCTTATCAGATACAATCATATAATATTGCCTGAAAAATAATAAAATCTAAGATATTCTTACTAGCTTAATACTGCGCAAATTTCAAAGCCTAGGCTGGCTAGCCCCTAAATTCTAACTGCCTATACCTTGAAGCCGGATTCTAAGCCAATCTCTCTCCCAAAGTCTAAGTATAAACTTTTCCCAGCTGCGAGCAGTTTCAGAGGTCAAGTGAAACCTTTGTCCAGTGGTAGCTGTCCAATTTCTGTCTACCTTGGTTTGTTTTGACTGAGCAATTTGCATTCCTTAGATATGCATTTGGCGAAAGCTGAAAATGTGCAGTTAATATTGAGCCTTAAAAAAATCACACTATGTCCCATCATGCTAATTTCCTTTCATGCTATGTCCTATCATCCTAATTCCGTTACACCTCCCAAAAAAAAAAAAAAATAAAATGGAGCACCGACCTGGCTCCTGGGGCCACACAGTTGGTGTTTGAAGAAAAAATAAACACAAAAATGAGGTGCTGGCCCCAAGCCAGCGCCTCTCAGCTGAGATGTGCTGGCTTGGGGCCAGTGCCTCAAAAAGCTCCTGCTGGGGACTTTTAACCCCCCCCAAAAAAGGAGTGCCGACCCAACAGCGCTCACCCGGCCCCAAGAGCCATGCAGTCAGCGCTGTCAAACTTAAAAAATTTTTTTAAATAAAATCAGCACTCTAAAATAAAGGGGGGCACCGACCCAGCCCCAGGAGCCATGCGGTCGGCGCTGTAAAACCAAAAAGTAAATTAAAAACATAAAATGAGCACTAACCTGGCCCCAGGGGTGGCTGGGTTGGTGCTCTAAAATGAAGGAAAAATGATTTAAAAAAAGAACCAGCACCACCCTGCCTCCAGGGGCTGCGCAGTCAGTGCTTGAAGGAAAAACAAAACAAGGTGCTCGCCCCAATCCAGCACCTCAAAAAGCCCCTGCCGCCGGGGCTTGGATTGCCACCTCCCACCGCCACTGCCACTGCTGCTCGGTAAGTAGGACCCGAATTGGTTCAGCTTGGTTCAGGTTCATATGAACTTTTTAAAAAATTGTACAAACCTGAACCAAGGGTGGGCCCGAAACAGACGAACCCGAACCATGGGTTTTCTGTTTTGTGCCCACCTCTACAAGCCAAGGTACAATATTGATGAAGGATGAGAAAATACATGAATATTTGTGAATATCTATTACAGTGACGGTGAACATTTTAGAGACCAAGTGCCCAAAATGCGATTTAAAACCCACTATTTTTTTCGCAAAGTGCCAGTATGGCCATTTAACCTGAATACAGGTGGCTGTGAAGGGGCAATGTCAGGTGCTCTCTCTCTCTCTCTCTCTCTCTCTCTCTCTCTCTCTCTCTCTCTCTCTCTCTCTCTCTCTGTGTGTGTGTGTGTGTGTGTGTGTGTGTGTGTGTGTTTGTAATTTCCAAGATCATTGACTGAGATTTCTAAGTAAATCGATAACTCTGGACTAGAGTCCTTGGGGAAGAAATCATGATTGAATTATCTGATATCGATCAAAAGCTCAGTGAAATTGAGGTAAATAAAGTATTGACCCCCCAGAAGGTCAGAATTCATTTAAATGAATGTCAGTTTATGGAAAAATCTTTCATTTAGATTATATGCTGTAGTTAAGAGAATGCTTGCAATTGAAAATGGTTGGAAAATCACAGTGTGTGATATGAAATCCACGAGCTTGAAGAACCATGAAAAAAATTATTATCTGGCTTCCATCACATGTGTTCCTAACCCGCGTTTAGCCAGGTTTCATCGGTTGATCTTCAGGAGATAATGTAATGTATGCTCTTTCCATGATACCATTCCTTGGCTGAGGCTTATTTATTAGATAGCGTCAACATGAAATAATGAGGCATAATGCCGGTGCCACTGTGGAGATTGGATTTGACAATTTCACTTAGCTCTTGGCATTTAGTCAGATCTGGAGATAAGCAAAATCCAGCACCATAACAACAGAAGATATCAGAGAGAAAATGAAGGCTTTCACAAGCATGCAATATCCACAAGAAAACATATTATAATATTCTGATTTTTTTCTCAAGGTATTGCAAGATACTTTGCTACCTAGGACAGATATCCCACCCAAATTAATGTGCAGAGTGCCTAAGGCGAATCAAATGGCCCATTGCTTGCTTGCTTGCTCCTTCTTTTCTTAGACTATTGTGTGGAAAATCCCACAGGTCCTTTGCCACCCTTGAATTGTAAATGCAACAATGCAGATATAAATGATAGTAGGCCAGTCTCTTACGACACCCCAGATCCATTGGCTGAGCTATGTATAACTATATAACTATATATAACTATATATATAACTATCGTCGAAACGTCGCCAAAACAACCAGATTTCTACACGGGAAGAAACCCGAATCCACCCTAACATGCATATATATATATATATATATATATATATATATATATATATATATATATATATATATATATATATATATATATATATATATATATATATATATATATATATATATATATATATATATATATATATATATATATATATATATTTTTTCGTAGATTTTCACGGGTATAGGTATGCATGTTAGGGTGGATTCGGGTTTCTTCCCGTGTAGAAATCTGGTTGTTTTATGACAGGACACGAGGTCTCACTCGTCATCTTCAGGCTGGTGTTCTGGCTTCTTTCTTCTTGAAGCAAAGTGTGGTCTCAGTTGAAGTCCTTCTATAAATACTGCTGGGGGTGTGGTTTGCTTGCTCTGTTGCTGATTGTAGAGAAAGCATATAAACAACTACAAATGACAAGAGTTCCTTTGTTCCTTTGTTCTTTTGTGATCTGCTGTGTGGCTGAGGCGATCGTTAAGGGATTAACTGCTGATGGCTGTTTAGATGGCTGTTTACATGCTGGTGGGTTAGGTGGCTGGTAGGTTCTGGCAGTATCCTGGGCTTTGGTGGAGTGGGGTCCTGTGTCTTGTGAATTCATTTTGGTCTGGCTACGTGTCTGTGGTCTCCCAATGTTTTTGGGGTGTGTGAGTGTGCTCCATGTGGTGACTGGAGTGGGGTGCCGCTTTTAATCAAGTAGATGGTGCAGTCGTGGTTTTGTTATTGGATGGTGGTTTCGTTTCATCTGTGGGAAGGGTCTGGGTTTGTGTTTGGTGTGGATGGAAGGTGGTGGCATCTTGTGTCCTTTTGGACCTGGTGTCAGTCTTTGTGACAGAGGCTCGTCTGTTGACCAGGGCTAGTTTCCAGATGTCAGGCAAGCGGGAGGTGTCATCACGTTTATTCAACCAGATTTCTACAGGAAAGTCTTGGGAAGAAACCCTACTTATTTATTTGCTCCACCCTAACATGCATACCTATACCCGTGAAAATCTACGAAAACATATATATATATATGCATGTTAGGGTGGATTCGGGTTTCTTCCCACCCACACCCCAGATAAATGTAGAAATCTGGTTGTTTTGGCGACGTTTCGACGAGGTCTCACTCGTCATCTTCAGGCTGGTGTTCTGGCTTCTTTCTTCTTGAAGCAAAGCTATATATATAGTTATTAGACATTTTTGCAACCGTAGCAAAGGGGGATTCCACAGTTGTTCAAATTGTCTGCATGGGGGATATATTCCTACAAGCCTCTGCTCCCTTTCAGGGTAAGACAACAGGAGTTATGAGAAACAATTTTGGGTAATAACAGTGACATTCTTTAGAATTTGTTTTTAAAAGTAGGTAATACTTCTTTTGGTACCATTATTAATAAGTCTATTCAAAAGTTTTTGTACCAGGAAAGAGACAGAAGTGAAACATTTTTTTAAAAAAATCACTCTGTTCTCATGTTATAGGCATGGGGGTCTAGAGTTACATAATAATATAGAAACAATTTCCTATCTTGAGCTCAAAAGCTTGTCAGCTCTCACAGAACTATCCCTGGCTTTGAGCAGAAGCATCAAATAAAATGGCGAGCTCCTTATCCCTGGACGTATTGTGGGCAGCTAGTGGAGACATATAGTGAGATAACAAAAATGGATGCTACTTTTGGTGCCTCCCAGATTCTTTGCACCTGCACTGGAGTAAGAATTGCTTGGAGAAATAAAGAAGAATCCAAATTTGTCTTTGAAGCCAAATAGGAACAAAGTACCAGATACAGTATATTTATTGATCAAGGTAAGAAATCCACAGTATAAAGACACACTCCTTGAAAGCCTAAAATAAAATGCAAATGCAGTGCCTTAGGATCACTATGTCCATTCACCCTTTGAGTACCTGCCCCCTAGTACAGACAAATTCTACCACCTAGAACTGTGGTGGAAAATAGGGATGGGCATGAAATGGAAAAATTGTGTTTCATTTTGTTCTGTTTTGTCCCCCCCGTGTTTTGTTTCATATCATAAGTAATGAAAATTTTCAAACAAAATGTTACTTACAAAATTTACCTCTAAATTTTTTACTGCCCTAGTTCCTATGTGCTAGTTATGGTCTTGCATTGCATAGTCAGAAAAACATTGAATGCCTCTATATTAAATATATTTCCTTATTATCCACAGGGCAAGAGAGGACATAAGACTCTTATCAATTAATTAACAGAAATAATTTTTAGAAATCATTAGGTTTCCACAGAATTCACAAGGCAAAAACACACAATGTTTAAGTAAGTGGCAAAGGTATTTACAAATTATGGCACAAGCATTTTTGCCTGTTCAAGGGTAGGGTATGCTCCTACTTAAGTGTGTACAGGATTATAGCCTAAATGAAGGAGGGAGGGGATCAATTAAATAACTTTTAAAGAGCTTTTTTTTAAAAAGGGAGGGAGAAGAAATTCTAGTTATTATTTTACATTGTGGCTGCACCCTCCATGTTGCAGTGGAGATGATGGTTAAATGGGTGTCTTCTTTGTTCGTGTGTCAAACAATCCAGTGGTGCTTTGGATCAGCTGACAAGGTGTTCTCATTGCAAGGTGTGTGGGGGCTTATTGTGTTTATAGTCCTCCCATTCTTCATGGGGGCCTCTTCTGTCCCCTCCCCCCAATGGGTGTGGCTCCTTTAGTTCTCCATGTATTGTGAGTACAGGCACACCTGGCAAATGGCTGCTGGCAGAATAAGGAGTTTCATGCTGTTTGGGATTTGGCACATAAACAGACTCTCAATACTTCCCTAGTATTTAATTAAATAAATGATGGCAGGAACAAGTGTGCTGACTGCGTGTTTAAAGATAGAAGGCATTTGGCTCGATTACAAGGCCAGCCACGCTCAAAAACTCATTGCAAAATTTTCTGAGGAATTAAATGGTTAAATTCAGTGGCGCCCAACTCTTTTGCATGCACAATGAAGCTGTCAATCAAACAGTGCCATTTTAGCACTTGGGGCAAGTATTCTTGGACTGCAACTCTCAGAAGCTTTCACCACCAGCTACTCTGGCTGAGTTTTCTGGCAGTCCAAGAAGTTGGGTTATTCCAGGTTGGGTTCTACTGATTTAACTGGCAAGGGAGCCAGGTTTCACCCCACGACATGACAGCACATTAGTAAATAAAGAAAAGCCTGTAAAGAACATGACCAGTTTTTGGCTGGCATCTTTACTTGAGCCTAGAAGCCTTGTATAACCCTGGCTGCAGAGTTTGCAAAGTTTATTTTTATCCCTGCTGCATAAAGAGGGAAGCAGGAATATTCCTGATGTGTGAAATTAATTTGGTGTCTTGTTCCTTGCCAATACATTTTTTTAATTTGATCAGTTGGGGGAAACTAGGAAGGTAAATGGAATGAAAGTCAGGAAGTGTGATCAGACCCTTCCCTTGGCTTGGGAGCTAATAGTCAAACATTATTTCATGGCTTGTTAACCGAGAAAGATGTTTGCAGCAGTGCCTAGCTGTAACCCATGCCAGGTTTGTACAGTGGTACCTCGGATAACGACTGCCCCGGATAACAAATTTTTTGGATAACGACTGCAAATTTCCAGGTATAGGACTGCCTCTGATAAAGAATTTTCCCTATGGGCTGCCTTGGATAACGAATTTTCCTATGGGCTGCCTCAGATAACAAATTTTCCCTATGGACTGCCTCGGATAACGAATTTCCAGCATGCATCAGTAAAAAAGAGTTATCCCGGGTGGCACTGCATCTGTACCTTTAAAGTGCACTTTATAAAGAGTTTTGAGCAAGAAACCAGGTGTTTGTGCCTTTTTCCTAGGCTCCGGAACGGATTAATCGGTTTCCCATTCATTCCTATGCGAAACCGCGTTTCGGATAACGACGAGATTCAGATAACGAGTAACCTCAGAGAACGAATTACCATCGTTATCTGAGGTACCACTGTAGTCCATTGACAGAGGTAAGAATCCTTCACTTGTGTTCTTTTCCTTACCAGCCCTGCTGCTGGGTTGAAAAGCAGCCAGAGTATTTCAGTACTGGAGATGATCTGACACTGACAAATCAGCCTTTTTTGTGGGGGACTATTTCCTGATGGGTTTTTGAGCAGTGAGTTTGCAGCTATTTGTCTCATGCACCTTCGGGAGTGTGGCAGGTTTACTATACAATTTTCTCTCCTCCTCCCCAAGATTCGGCATTGTTTGTCATGAGCTCCCTCTTCACAAATGTAATCTGATTTCATCCCATGGGTCCTCTGACAAACATTGCAGCAAATAAGTTTAAACTAGTCTTTCTCAAACCCGTACAGAAAAAACATAAAACACTAAGCTCCTCTTCTCCTGTTGCTTGGGATAGAGATTTCACAACTGTCTCAGAGTCAATAAATTCTCTCTGGAGTTTGATCAGTAGAACAAATTATAATGGCAGGGGAAAGACAGGGTGGAGGGAATGGGCTGATGCTTTGTTCTGCTGCATGAATTTTCAGCATGCACCTCCTGGTAACATCAATCATGCCCATGCATACACGGGAACAGGGACAGAACCACAAGAAAACCATGTGACCATGACCGAAATCAACACACAACGAACTTCCTCCCGGGACGAGAGTGGATGTGAAGTAACCGTCCAAGTGGGACTAGTAGCATCCTGTGGTGCACCTAGGTAAAAATAATGAATTGCACAGATATAGGATGGCAGACACCTGGCTGGAGAATAATGCATGTGAAAGGGATCTGGGAGTCTGGCTGGACCACAAATTGAACGCGAGTCAGCAATGTGATGCGGCAGCCAGGAAAGCCAATGCAATTCTTGGTTGCATCAACAGAAGCATAGTATCTAGATCAGTGGTTCTCAACCTGTGGGTCCCCAGATGTTCCTGGACATTCCCAGAAATCCTGGCCAGCTCAGCTGGGGAGTTGCAGTCCAGGAACATCTAGGGACTCATAGGTTGAGAACCACTGGGCTAGATCAAGGGAAGTGATATTACCACTCTATTTTGCTCTGGTCAGACCCCATTTGGAGTACTGTGTCCAGTTCTGTGCACCTCAATTTAAAAAGGATGTTGACAATCTTGAATGGGTCCAGAGGAAGGCAACCAAGATGACTGAGGGTCTTGAAGAAATGTCTTACGTGGAGCGGCTTAGGGAGTTGGGGATGTTTAGCCTCACAAAAAGGTGGCTGATGGGGGGATATGATAGCTATGTTTAAATATTTGAAAGGATGTCACATTGAAGAAGGGATTGGTTTATTTTCCATGGCTTCAGAGACTAGGATGCGGGACAATGGTCTCAAACTACAGGAAAAGAGATTCAATTTAAACATTAGGAAGGATTTCATGATGGTTAGAGCTGTTCAGCAGTGTAATATGCTGCCACGGAGGGTGGTGGAGTCTCCTTCTTTGGAGGTTTTTAAGCAAAGGCTGGATGGCCATCTGTTGGGAGTCCTGTGATGGGGGTTCCTGCATGTCAAAGGGTTGGACTAGATGGCCCTTGAAGTCTCTTCCAACTCTATGATTCTATGATTCAAAACAAAAGAAACCGAATTAACAGTTTGCCACTCACCTGTCACTCAATCTTTGCAATCATAATGAGGTAGTGGGTGGACCACACCAACAAGAAGGTGTGATTTTTTCCATGCCTAAAAGAGGGGATGGTAAGCTGTTTGGTGAACTAGAAAAAATTATTTATTTATTACTTATTATTTACACTTAGAAACTGCCCCAACTTTCCCATAGGGATCCATGGGCAGTTAACAACAAAGCAAAATAGACAAAGTAGATAGAAACAATAAGCAATAAAAACAATAAAAACATCTTGATCCCTTTGCAAGCTCCAGTATACCATTTCTGTGAGATTCGCAAGGATTTGTGATTGAGATTGGTTTTCTAAATCTATTTCAGTTTGTCTTCCAGCTTTTTATGTGGCAGATATTGCTTTGGTCACTTGGGCAGACAATCCAGGCCAGGGACTGTCGAGGAACAGTGTGTCTCTGTGAGAAGCAGTTTGTCTCTGAACAAACTGTCTTCCAATAACAGAACCACTTAAAACTAAAAATCCATTAACCACAGAATTCAAGAAATTGGCTTCCTAGACACTGCGTCTGGGCTCTGTAGCCCCCCTGCCTGAAAAGGGCAGGCTAGTTCCATGCCCATTGCCCTTCTGACAGCCAACAAAGACATTTATTAATAGCTGTTATGAGTTTTTCTGGCTGTTTGGACATGTTCTGGATGATTTTCTTCCTGACATTTCGCCAGTCTCTGTGACTGGCATCTTCAGAGGGCAAGGAGCTCAGGGAACTAGGAGTTCTCTCTGTGCTCTGGGATATAGAGTGAGTGAAACTGTGGGGTTTTAAAGTTGTGGGAAAGAAGAAACTTGTCCTATGCAGGAGAAGTGTTAGTCATTGTATTGTGATGGAGAGATTAAGAAGTTTCATTGCAATCAGGGGCAGCAGCAATCCTTCTCTGTAGTCAATGGATGTCATTAACTGCTCTATTGATCACTGGTGCTTGTAGCTGGGTGGGAATAATTGAACTTTGGTCCTTTGCAGGCTGTAGTTTTTAGTACTGGAAGCCAGGCTTAGTTGATTTTTAGACTTTCTTTTTTTTTTGTTAAAACTGTGCTTATGTTTTGGATTTCAGTGGCTTCTCTGTGTAGTCTGACATGGAGACTGGTAGTGTTGTCCAATACCTCTGTGTCCTGGAAGAGGATTTCATGTCCAGTTTGTTTCAGGGTGTGTTCAGCTACTGCTGATTTTTCTGGTTGTTTTAGTCTGCAGTGTCTTTCATGTTCTTTGATTCTGGTCTCCTAGTTCCCTGAGCTCCTTGCCCTCTGAAGATGCTGGACACAGAGTCTGACGAAATGTCAGGAAGAAAAACTTCCAGAACACAGCCAAACATCCCCCCAAAATCACAACAACTATCAGATCCCGGCCATGAAAGCCTTCGAGAATACGTTTATTAGTAGCTTTGGGCATATAACCTCACCTACCATTAAGGTCAGTTTCATGCTGATGTGTGTTGCTGTTTGTTTTTGATGTGTTTTTATCTGTATTCTATTTTCCTTTTGTAGTTTTAATTTATCTCTAAAATGTTTTCATTGTTGCTTCATTATTTGATCTGTATTTTATTAGTAATGAATGGCTGGAATATTATTTTGAGTGAAAAGGTAGACTATAAATTAAATGAACAAATATTTTGTATGGTGAATTTTGTACGTTTATTTTACTGGATTCAAGGAATGTGGTGCAGAAAATTCAAAACATAACATTATAGAATCTACTCCTGATGACTTCAGAAGTAAAAAGTTCACTTTTGATGAAACTTAAAAAAACAAAAAACAAATCCACTTTAAAGAAGAAGAAAGACAGGAGGAGACACATAGATTGGGCAAGCCTGGGATTCTTGATACAGTAATGAAGGTAGCCAGCTATAGTACATTCAGGACCCTGGACAGAGAACAGTAAACCAGCTGCTTGTTGAGAGAGAGAGATCAACCTCATCTGATCTCTTTCACATTTCTTGTTCCTGGCTACATTACTCAAGTAGTTCCATATCCTTGTGAAGAAGAATGAAGAGCATCTCACCTGCAGTGTAGCCCCCACTCTTCTCTTGCTAGGTGCTCAATGACACACAAGGGTTCTTGATGTAATTGACCTTGGAAACAGTACCCTTTCAGGAAGGGTCTTGGCTCAAAGGTCATCGCCTGGGTGATTTCTGATGCAGTGGCCTACATATTGCCACCCATAGACCACTTGGTAGTGGAGTGGCTAAATTATTTTATGTGCAAACAAACAAACATCTTTCCTGGCAACACCACTGATCTCGCCAGCCTCTGAGCTTGTGCCTCTCCTGGACTTCAAGCAAACATGCCTGAGGACAAGTTGCTGCCTGAGACAAAGAACAATATGGTGTCTCCACCTCCCTTCTACCTACACAAGTTGGCTAGAACTGCAGACTGGGGTTTAATACTGACAGCATCAGTGTCTTTACTACATCTCAGGGGAGTCTAAGGGTGCAGAACAGGCATTTTGAAAGTCGCTAATTCAGGGGGCCGCATTAGGTTGGGAGTGATTTGATGGCTCATAGACAATGTGAGACAAAGTTTAGGAAGTTTTTGGGACAATCAGTTAATCATTTCAAGCCCATCAGATTACCTTTCTTTTTTGAAAACGTTGTCACCAAATTAGCTGTTCTCCAGAAATCATACCCCAAACTTTACCATAACTATACAGAGAGAGAGATGCAAGACAGTCCCATCATCATAGCTGTGCAAAACTTTGCACAGACAACTCAACCATTTAAAATCCGGGTATTAAGAAAGACTATCTTTGAAGAGAATCCTGCTGATTTCACTAACTTTTTTGTGAGACTTAATACTCCGGAGTACCTGCCTTCAGTTTATAAGAGTCTCTCAGCACCTCTTTTTTAGAAATGACAACACATCTGTCCCTGTTGCTGTCGCCTGCAGTAAAACGGTATTCAAGAAGCAACAGTGCCTTCTCTATTGTGAGTTTATAATTTACGGCCTACTGTGTGATGGCAGGGAAGGTATTGAGAGCTGACACATCGTGATTATCTGAGAACTGAGATGCCATATTAAATACAAATGTGTCTCTGTGAGGAGATCCCATTAGAAGGCTAGGGGAAAAACATGTTTATATTTGGTGCAGGGGCATTGATACGGAACTCGAGATGGCTGTGTTATCTTCCGTTTGCCCTTGTTTTGATGAATAGCAATGTCACTGCTGGCATATGGATTTATGAATTGTTGTTTGATAGGGAAAGCTGACGCCCTCAGTGTTGAGATCAGGAGCTCTTACAGTCATCCCAGGAAACCTAGAAGGACTAGGAACCTTGGAGTGATAATGAGGCAGAGGGCTACAATTTCATTTGCGGTGCAGACTGCAGGGCCCATGGTCTTTTGTTCTGCAATGGGAATCCATTTGTTGTGGTTCAGTTGTCAGTTTTTTTTTCTCCTGTGTGCAAGTGTCCCCTCTGACATTTACTTCCAGCTCCTGCACTGCAAACTGAGTATCTGCAGGGGAAGCAATGGGAGTCTCATTTCCAAAGCATTTTTCCCCACTCCTATCCAAAATGGATTTAAACAGGAACTGGACATTTCCCCCCAATCTTGCAAAATAGAGGCAGCATCCCCCAGCACTCTGTTTGTTTGTCTTCCAGACTAGAAACGCCTGGAACGACCGTCTTGCTTTACCAATTTTAGAAACACAGCTTGTTCTCCTACAGCAGGTGAAAAGGACAGTGTGGTTTGTTTCAACAACTGCTGGATAGTATTTGATTGGCTGTTAGAGTGACAATGGACATGCCAACCAAGATGGTTGGCTTTATTCACCAACATCTCATAAGTTAGACCAACGGTTCCCAATCTTGGGTGACCCAAGGAGTTCTAGGACTCCACCTCCCAGAAGCCTTCACCACCAGCTGTGCTGGCTGGGATTTCTGGGAGTGGCAGTCAAAGAACACCTTGGGTCACCCAAGGTTGGGAACCACTGAGTTTGGTTGCAGAGGCCAGTTAGGTATTGTACAGTACTTGTGTCCCTACTCCACCCATCTTCTAATCTAAATCATATTTTATTCTTATCATTAACCAAAAATGTCCCATTAAAAACCAGCACTTTCTGACCAGCGAGATTGTAAACCAAAAAGGCATAATACTGGAGGGAAAGTGAAGATTTTTTTTAAATGATCATTCAGCAGAATTAGTGGAGCGCACGTCCCCTCCTTCTGTTGCAGTCTTAATGGCAGCAGACTGTATAACAACTGAGGGAGGAATACTCAAGAAGGTGATGTTTTTAAAGCAGTGCTGCCAGCATGACCCTATTCCTTACTTCATATCATTCTACTGGTAATGGATTCTCACAGAACAGATATTCCAGCATCATGTTATCACACAGATGGGCATTATTCTGATCACAGCCTTATAAACAGCAAGGCCCCCAGGGGGAAAAGTGGCCACAGAACAGACCAAATGTACAGTATTTGTGTGTGTGTGTGTGTGTGTGTGTGTGTGTGTGTGTGTGTGTGTGTGTGTGAAGCATTTCCTTCCAAGTCTAGCATCACAAAAGGAGGGTGAGGTTTTCCTGGGGAATTCTCCCCACCTTCTTCTGAAGCCATTTCTACATGTTAAATGTTAGGAGCTAGCGTACAGTTTGTTTTGAGGAAGGAGGTTTCACCCCAGGGAGCTTCAGTGACCAAGTGGAAATCTGAATGCTGATCTCCTGAGTTTTTAGAGTGAGGTTACCTTAACGGACTTCCACAGAATATGCAGCGGTGTTCTTTAATGTGATTTAAAGGCACGTGATTGTCATATGGTTTTGCACCACTCTTTGCATTTCCTCTGGGCATAAGAGAGAGGGGCTGGCTTGAAATCTTTCCCCACAGCGGGAAAGAGAGAAGTGTGTGTGTGTGTTTGAGTGAGTGAGTGAGTGAGTGAGAGAGAGAGAGAGAGAGAGAGAGAGAGAGAGAGAATGGTAAAAGGAAACAAAAAGCAGGAAAATAACCCCTGTTCTTCCCTTCCCCTCATGCTCCCTGTGCCCATCCTTCCTTCCTTCCTTCCTTCCTTCCTTCCTTCCTTCCTTCCTTCCTTCCTTCCTTCCTTCTTTTGCCTGGCTGTGGCTCTTCTTGCTACTGCAGTGTGCCCCACCACCTCAAGAATTTTCTCCAACGAGAGGGCTTACATATGCTAGAACAATTGGGGGAGGGGAACCAGTTTCACAAGTGGTTTAAAATAAACAACCTTCTAGCAGACTAGTATTTACCTCACTTTCCAACCAAAACAAACCAAAACAAACCTCCCAGGTTGAAAAATAAATATTCCATGTTTCCATTTACATCATGGAGGCACCTTAAATTCAAACCAATTTTTAAAAAGCAAACTCCGAATCAATGAGTCAATCGTCCTATTTGCATCCGTACTAGGTATATGCACATTTAAATGGGAGAAATCCCATTCTGTCATCTCACAAAAGATGCCCCTTTATCTATTAAACTTCCTCACCTGTTACATGAATTATGCTACTCCCAGAGCTTGGCTAATTTTCTTTTCTTTTTCTTTTTTTTTTTTTTAAGTCCCAGCATCTCACAGCCAACAACAGATAGTACAACCAGTGGAAGAAGAGGAATTACTGGTCTAATGGGTGAAAAAAAAGATGACCTCTGACCCACCCTCCTTAAAAACTAATGTGCTCTATCTGACTCCTATCCCATTCAGGTCTCAAGATAAATGTCAGTTACTGGCTGATTTCATAAGAGAATATCACTTTGAATCCTAGTCCTCCACCTGTGTTTTTCAGAGTCTGCCTTGTGCCTTGAGTGGCTATTTTTGGTCTGCAAAACCTCTTGTAGACTTCAGCCTCAGAAAGTGTTATAAACCAACAGTGGGGGGAAAGGGCCTCCTGCAGTGTAGCTCTGAGACGCTGCCTTCAGAGTTGTCATCTGCATCAATTCCGACTGATTTTAAGAAGGGGGTAAAAACACATACAGTGGTACCTTATATAAAGGAATTAATTTGTTCTAAATGAAATTCTGTTAAGCAAATTTTCCTTTATACAAATTTCCCATAGGAATGCATTGAAAACAGAGTAATCCCTAATCGTGACCATTTTTATCTTGTACAGATTCACCCCATAGCCGATTCTGTTAAGCTAATTTCCCCTATCTTTGGAATTGTTTATGTTGTCCAGATTTTATGTTATACAAACCATTTGTTATATGAGGGTCCACTGTACTGGCATATATCTAACCCGCTCTTCTACTATGTCATTATTGGTTGTTGTTAATGGATTCATGGTGGGGTTGGTTTACATGAATTTGTGATCTTACCTCTTTCTCTGTCTTTTTTTTTTTTAGCTCAGTATAGTTTTATTTGTCAGAATCTTTTAAGAAGCTTACAAGTCACCTTATTTGAGGACTCTTTTTTAGTAGGAATCAATCAGTCACTCAGTCAATCAACCAACCAATCAACAAACTGCCATCAAAGTTACTTTTAATAAATTACAATTATAAAGTTTGGTGGGGGAGGGGGTTTGAAACTGGCGATCCAAGAGGCAATTTCTTTAAAATCCCAAAGACTGATGAAGCTGTTTGAATGAGCAGCGAAACTTTTCTATCTCTCATGAAAAAGAAGTCCAGTAGACATGACTAAACTTCCAGATAGACTCACCTGGATAACTGAGAAACTTCACAGCCATCCCAAAGAAATGTATGATGGGCGAAAGATTAGGAACCTTGACTGCAAAGGAATGTGAGGTAATGGAGAATCTGTGTTGAAGTGTTTAAAGATGACTTATATATGGAATTGGTTGGAGTCTTTCCATATGTTACCATGGCTGTCCACCTTTATTTAACTCAAATTGTGAAGGAAAAGCATTTTTCCAAAAAGCATTTGTTACAAATAAGTGGCATTCTACCATGTTTCCACAGAATGGGATCTTCTAAGAGAATTTGTTTTTAAATCGGGAGGAAGACTGCCTATGAACAAATAAACAAACCTTGCTGACTAGAAAAATAGAATAAAGGATGAGATAATGTTTGAAATCTTTTGTATGTTGCTGAGTGTAATTTAAAAAGAAGACAATGTTAGATTTTAAACCTTAAAGCTGGGATGTCAACTAGATTTGTTTATGGAATTGCTGTATGCATATGTTCCCACACTTGAACTGCAGGAAAATGTGACGCTTCTCCAGGGTGCTGTGAGAAGGAAGTAGCAGAGAAAAATCATGCCCTGCTCTGTGCCAATCAGTGTTTAGAAGAGGCCCAGTTCACTTAGCATCGCAGGGAGGTCTGTATTCACTGGGCTTGCCCATACACACCAAAAACGGTTATAGGCACTTGTATTTCTTTTTATGGTCATCCCGATCCATCCCTTTTCTCTTAGGGTAATTGTATTAAGGATGTATTAGGCAACTGCACAAGTGCCTCGCCATGAATTTTTAAATAAAGTTCATTACATAAGGAATGAGTCAACCAGCATTCATAACTAATAAGCAACGTGAAACCACGGCCTAGATGCCATCCTTATTACCAAATACCACTGTGTGTTCCGTCGACACCTCGATCACAGCATGATCTCAGCAGCTGTTTGTTGAGTTTCCAGCAGTCATGTTGAACGAAGGCTTATTAAAATACATTTTAAACGCCGGGTGAATCACGAAGATAGAAGGATGGGCAAAGAGAATGTTGTTTGCTTTTTTGGGGGAGGGGACTGAGCCAATCCGAGGCCCAGAAGGAGTTTTAGAAGGAACAAAGCTCGTTACTTGCTTGAGAAACATCCATCCACAGGCGGTGATGACAAGCAGGTGGAAATGCTGTGCCAAACAAGATAGCACAGACCTGAGATCAGGGACTCCAAACAGTGATTCGTCCACAGAGGGTTAAAAACGTTCATCAAGATTTTGTGCCAAAAAAAAGGCGACATATACAAATTAGTTTCCAAAAATTAAGCAGATGATATACTAAAATTAGTTTCCGGGTAAAACTGCCCCTTTTAAGCAGATGACATCACCAGAAAGTTTGCTAGGACCATGACATTCTATCACAGGAAAGTCATTTTTACTATAATGATTTAAATAATATAGGCAAATACCATGACAATCAGAAGTCATTACTATAATGTAAGCACACATCCACAACCACTCATCATATTGCAGAAGACTGTGACTAGCACACACCATTGGCAAAAAGATAGGATTCAAATACAATAAATAAAAAAGGCATCCTGTTTAATTACTCAGTGAAACACCCCGGGCCTTGTCTTCTCTGCAGCTTTCTGGAAATGTATATCTATAGAAGTCAAATAAGCTGATGTCCATGTAACTATATTCAAATACCTAGCTAGGCAACAACCAGTTATTTCCGAGGCACGGTCTGAATTGTGCATTCAGGAAGTCTGCTCCTGAGACCATCCTCACATCTAAAGTATATGCAGAATTGTCATGTGCTTGCCTTCCTTCCTGTCATTCATCCGTAATCATGTCAGTGAATGCAGTTTGCTTCTTTTCACACACAACCCAATACAGGGGCCAGGCTGTCAGATGCAGGATCAGGTTCAAATCTCTGCTCAGCCACATAAGAAGAGTCCATGCTGGATCAGGCCAAAGGCCCATCTAGTCCAGCTTCCTGTATCTCACAGTGGCCCCACCAGATGCCTCTGGGAGCGCACAAGACTAGATCTCTGTCTCCTGATACCACTCCCCTGCCTCTGGCCCTTGAAGTACCCTGGTTTTAATCCTGGAGATTACACATCTCCATCGTGGCTTGTAACCTGTGATGGACTTTTCCTCCAGGAATCTGTCCAATCCCCTTTTGAAGGCATCCAGGCCAGATGCCAATACCACATCCTGTGCCAGGGAGTTCCACAGGCTAACAACACATTGGGTAATTTTTTTCTTTTGTCTGTTCTCACTCTTCCAACCTTCAATTTGAGTGGATGTCCCATAGTTCTAGTATTTTGGGAGAGGGAGAAGAGCATCCCTCTATCCAATTAAATTATGCCCTGCATTATTTTGTACGTCTCAATCATATCCCCCTTCAGCCGCATTTTTTTCCAGACTAAAGAGCCCCAAATGTTTTAGCCTTTCCTCATAAGGGAGGTCCTCCAGCCCAGTAATCATTTTAGTTGCTCTCTTTTGCATCTTTTCCAGTTACTTTGGTGAGAGACTGTGCCAAAAGCCTTCTGAAAATCAAGATAGACAACATCCAGCAGTTCACCCAAATCCACATGCCTGTTCACCTTTTCAAAGAATTCTAAAAGGTTTGTCAGGCAAGACTTACCCTTACAGAAGTCATGCCAATTTTCCCTCAGCAAGGTTTGTTCTTCTATGTGTTTTAAGATTTTCTCTACGATGAGGCTTTCCACCATCTTCCCTGGGACACACGTAAGGCTAACTGGCCTGTAGTTTTCTGGGTCCTCCCTCCTTCCTTTTTTAAAAATTGGTGTGACATCCGCTATCCTCCAGTGCTCAGGCACTGTGGCCATTTTGAGAGACATAAACTCATTGGAGGGGAGAGTATGGTGGTCACATGTGCACCACCATAAAGGAGAACATGGATCACCAAAAAGCAAGGCAGCTCTTCAAATGGAGGACTGCCCTTGCAGAAGGAGGACACATGGCCACCGTGTCTATAATCCAGCCTGGAGATGAATGGGGCAATTGATATTCCAACTACTTCCTTTCTCCTCCCAGAGGCCCCGACACCTCTGGAGCTTTGAAATGTTTTAAACTAGACACATTGCTGTTCTTAAAGTTATCTATTAAAGCGGTGGTCCCCAACCCCCGGGCCGCGGACCGGGGCCGGTCCGTGGACCGGTCGGCACCGGGCCGCCTGGGGAGGCCAGGGAGACTCCTCCCCTTTTCCTCCGCCGCCCTCCTCCTCCTCCTCTTCTCTCCCGCGGGCGGCCGGTGGAGGAGGAAGGCTGGAGGAGTGCAGGAGGAGCTGCCGCCGCATTTACCTTTGCCTCCCTTCTCTGCCCGCCGGCAGCGGCGGCGCATCCTCCTCCTCCTCCGCCCTCCTCCTCCTCGCCCTCCACCACCACCACCAGCAGCAGCAGGAACCCCGTTTGGCCCGCTTGCCCCTCCTCACCTCCTCCTGGCCCCAACCCCCCTGCCCTGGGGGCCAGCGCGCGGGGGGCCGGCGGGGAGGAGGGGCCCCCCTCGGTCGGAAGAGCAGGTGGGTGCCCCTCCTCCTCCTCCTCCCTCGGGTGCGCGCCCTTTGGCCCCTCCCTGCAGCCACACTCCAGGGTGGAGCCCCACGCTGCTGTTGCCGCCGGACCGCGCCTGTGTTGGGGGTGGGCTGCCGGCCCGGATGTTTTCCCCGCCGCTGCGCCTGTGTTGGGGGTGGGCGGGGGGGCTGCGGGCTCCGGATTTTTCCGCCCCCTCGTCCCCACCCGCGCTTTAATTGCCCCCCGCCCCCGCAATCCCCCAAACGCCCCGTCCCGGCCGCGCCGCCGCCGCCTTGCTGCCCCGCGCCGGCCTCGGCCCCGTCACCGGCCTCGCCGGGGGGCCGTCCCCCCGCCGCCCGTTGTCTTGCTGCCCCTGCCGGCCTCCGGCCCCGTCCACCGGCCTCGCGGGCCGTCCCGGGAGCGCTGCCGCCGCCGCCGCCTTCTTGCTGCCCCCGCTGGCCTCGGCCCCGTCACCGGCCTCGCGGGGCCGTCCCGGGAGCTCGCCGCGACTCCCGTAATTGCCCCCGCGCCGCCGCGACCCCGCCACCGCCACCGCCGCCGCCGCGACCCCCCATGCAATCGCCCCACCCGCAAGAAAGAAAGAAAGAAAGGAGGGAGGAAGGGAGGAAGGGAGGGAGGAGAAAGAAAGAAAGAAGGGAGGGGGAAAAGAAAAGGGAAAGAAAGAAAGAAGGGAGGGAGGGAGAAAGAAAGAAAGAAAGAAAGAAAGAAAGAAAGAAAGAAAGAAAGAAAGAAAGGGAAGGAGGAAGGGAGGAAGAAAGAAAGAAAGAAAGAAAGAAAGAAAGAAAGAAAGAAAGAAAGAAAGAAAGAAAGAAAGAAAGAAAGAAAGAAAGAAAGGGGAAGGAGGAAGGGAGGAAGAAAGAAAGAAAGAAAGAAAGAAAGGGGGAGAAGGAGGAAGGGAGAGAGAGAGAGAAAGAAAAAAAGAAAAAAAAGAAAGAAAGAGAGAGAGAGAGAGAAAGAAAGAAAGAAAGAAAGAAAGAAAGAAAGAAAGAAAGAAAGAAAGAAAGAAAGAAAGAAAGGGGAAGGACGATGGGAGGAAGAAAGAAAGAAAGAAAGGGGAAGGAGGAAGGGAGGAAGAAAGAAAGAAAGAAAGGGGGAGAAGGAGGAAGGGAGAGAGAGAGAAGGAAAAAGAAAGAAAGGAAGGAAGGAAGGAAGGAGGGAGGGAGAAAGAAAGAAAGAAAGAAAGAAAGAAAGAAAGAAAGAAAGAAAGAAAGCCGCCCACCGGGTCCTCGCCGCCGCGGGGCAGCCCCACATGAGGAGGAGGAGGGGGAGGGGCGCGCGGCAGCCCCCCTCGGCCCCCCCACCCGCCGCCTCCCTCGGGCTCTTCGCTGCCGCCGCCGCTGCCCCGCACTTCCCCGGTGTCTCCGCCGGTGCCCGAAGGCAGCGCCTGCTCCTCCTCCTCCTCCTCCGCGGGAAGGATCCGGCCCCGTCAGCGGCGGCGGTCCCCAAGCAAAGCCGGGCCTCCCCGGAAAGGAAGAGTCCCAACTGGCCGGTTTGCAAAGGTGAGAGGGAGGGGGTGGGGTGGTGCGGTCGTGCGTGTGTGTGTGTGTGTCTCTCTCTCTCCCCGCCCGACCCCCCATTTGCATTCCTTTATCTCCCCCCTTCCCCACCCCCACCCCCGGGCCACGGAAAAATTATCAAAAATTTACCGGTCCGCAGGGATAAAAAGGTTGGGGAGCACTGTATTAAAGGAATCATGCCAATGGCAGGTGGTTCCAAAACAAACGTGTGTGGGAATACCCACACCCCCATTTTTTCTTATGGTCTCCCTCCCGCTTTCTGCCCCCTTTTTTCTTTCTATCTCCCTCTCTCTTTCTCTCTTTGAGCTGCCCCTTCTTCCTCTCTCTTTCTGTCACCCTTTCCTCCCCTCCATTTCTTCCTTTCGTATCTCTCTCTCATGCCCTTTCTCTCCCCGTTTCTGATGCCCTTTATTTCCATTTTTTTTCATAACAATTCCTCTGCCATTTCTTCTCTCCCCCCCCCAATTTTTTTTTTTTTTTTTTTGAAACAAATAGAACATGTTTACATGCCATTGTTTTCACTGATATTTTTTTTTTACGGCTGGCTATATTTCTTTTCTTTTTCTTTTTTTTTAAAGTATTTATTTTCTGGGTAAGGGACATTACAAGGAACAGATTAGGAATTAGGTATGTTGGAAAAGGGATTAAAAAGAAAGGGTATGGGTAAGGGAAAATAGGGGGGGGTGCAGGTTTGGCAAGGCACATTACACTTCTTCAGTTTGCCATTTCTTCTCTCCCCCCCCCCCCAATTTTCTGATGCCTCTTCTTTCTTGTTCCCCAGCCCCGGCCAGGATGGGAGGTGTAATGCACGTTGCGCAAGCACCGCTCGCTTTGCCTCTCCCAATACAACCTTGCACCGCATCCCATGGGGTGTCCTCCCAATGAAATGTGCCTTCGTGAAAGGAGGGCGATCAAGGAGGGGCACGCTGAGCCCAGCTGCCCTGAGGCAACCCCAGGGGCAAGTGGGCAGGGAGAGTGGGTGGGAGGCGGAGCAAGAAAATTGTGGGAGGGAAAGAAAGGGAGAGGGCGTCAAGGGAACGGGAAGAGGAAGGATTGAGGAAAGGGAAGGCAGTGGGAGGGGAGGGAGGGGGGGGAGGGAGGGGGGACCCCAGGAAAGCCAGTGAAAGTGTGCAAGGGGGTGGAAAAGAGAAAAAAGGAAGGAAACAAGAGAAGGAAATAGTATGAAAACTAAGTGGAGGAGGAGATGAAGGTAGGAGGGAGAATAAAGAAGTGACTGAGAAAGTTACAATAGAAAGAGATTTCGGGGGGGGGGGCAGAAAGGGCCGAAGGGAAGGGAAAGCCAATGCTTTCTGATCTGGGCTTGGGATCTGGCAGCACCAGCATTGCCAGCTCCCCCAACACCATCGGCAGCGGAGGAGGAGGTGACTGGTGTCACGGGGGGAATGCCCTCCCAGGGGAGCTGGGGCTGCTCAATGGGGTTGCAGAGGGGGCAGAGGAAGGGAGGGAAAGAATGGCAGTGGGATGTTCTCTCCCAGAGCCCCTTCGAGACCTCCCCGGGCTGCCGAGAGCTTCTGCATTGGCGCAGGCAAAAAGCTTCCCAGTCAACCACCTCTGCCTGGGACATTTCCAGGAGAATAAATGTTCTGGGAAGGTGGTGGGACAAAGGCTGGAAAACAGTAATGTCCCGGCCAAATCAGGACACTTGACAGGTCTGCCATCCACTCTCTTTTCTGCCCTCCCCCCTGCTCAATCATCCTTTCTTTCCCTTTCCCTCTCTGTTTCTGTCTGCTGCCCTCCTTCTCTCTGCCTGACCTCTGCTGAGCACATTTCTGAGCAAGGCCAAATCATCTTGTCTAGCAGCAGGGGCATTCAGGAATTTGGTCAGCCCCGATGGGTTGCCCTGTCATGTTTTGAATGGCATCTGCTGTTCTTGAGGTAGATGCCCCATCCTGCCTTGCTAATAAAATGTCAATAAAATTGTCAATAAAAGGGAGCACATTGTGACAGATGATGTATGGGATGCAGACACAATTATAAATGTAAGCCTGAAATATATGACAGCAAAGTCAGGGCTGTTCACCAAAGATGTTTTCTAACAGCTGGATTTATCATCTGTTCCTTTCTGTGCAGTGAAGTTTGTAATGAAGAGAGGAAATTTCAGGGAAATCACAAATGAACAGAAGTAGAGATATGCCTCACCCAAGGGTGTTTGATATGCGAGAGAGCAGGAGCAAAAAAAAAAAATTGTAATGTATTTCCAAATGAAATTTAAGACACCTTCATTTTTTCTAAAGCATCAAGGTCATATGTAAGTCTTTGGGTAGAATCCTCCCCCAAGGGCTCATATTTCTTTCTCACACATTTATAAGGGGTCCTTCAAGAAAAACACCTGAGCACAATTGGTTTATTGGGGGAGTCCACGTTCACCACCAGAGAAGGGAATGTGAGGTTTTTTTGTATGAGTGGGGGTAGCCCGCACATCCTTTCAGGCTCTTCTGTGGAGGGTGTAAGGCAGGGGTCCTCAAAGATTTCAAACAGCGGGCTGGTCCACCACCCCCAGACACCACTGGGGGCTGGACCACAGTCAAAAAAAAAAGGTGACATGGAAAAAAGGGAGAGAGAGGGGCAAGTGGGCAGAGCCCCCCACGATTGGCCCATGATCATTGTGTCTCCAGGGCCCCAGAAATGCCTCCTGTTCCAGACCTGCTGGGATCCCTCTGCTGCGCCTTTTCCTCTTCCTCCTCCTCCTCCTCCCCCTACAGTGGCAGTGGCCTCTTCTTCCTTCCTTCCTTCCCAGGTGGCAGCCCAGGCAAACTCAGGCCCTTCATCACCTTCTGGGTGGCCACTCAGGATGAGGAGCAGCAGCCGCAGCAGCCAGACTAGTGCCACTGTGTACAGATCCAGCTGTGTGCCCTGGCCATCACGTCCTCACTGGTCCCCAGAGGAAAAGCTGCCTCATCTCTTGTCCTGGCCCACCCAGCCTGACTTGGTGCGCTGCAAGTGAGGGAGAGAGGGAGGGAGCAAGGGCTGGGAAGGAGGGAGGGGAGGCAGGAAGGCATGTCCAAAGCCACCTGCAGCACACTCACTGGCCAAGTCCAGCCAGGCTGCGGTGCTTTCTTGGCTTCCCAGCCCGCCCATCACCAACCAGGGATAAATGCAGCCCTGCCAGCCTCCCATGAACCCGGCCCAGGCCACCGTTGGCCCTCTCTTCCCTTCTCTTCTTTCTCCACCACCTCCTCCTCGCTGGTCTCTAACCCAGTGATGGTAGTGGCAGCTTCAGCCTCTGGCCATGGCTGTGCTCCCTCCTCCCCCGCTCACTCCACGGAGCAAGGCAGCAGCTCGGAGGGGGCTGGGTGGGTGGAAAGTAGCTCCATTTGCCCTTGATCGCCCGAGTCCATCTTTCCATCGGTCCACTGCCGTGGCTGCTCTGGCTCGGAAGGCTTGCTGGCGCTGCCTCAGCCTGTGCCCTTCCTTCCTCACAACTACAATAACACAGGTGGCAGCCATACAAGGAAGGCAGGTGGGCAGCATAGAGGAGGAGCAGGGGTAGGGCCTCAGGGCCATGGCGGGAGGGGAGACCTTGCCGAAGCCCTCCCATTTTGAATTGCCCCGCTCGGCTGGACCCAGCGCCCCAACCATCTGGGCAGTGGGTGGGGGGGAGTGGGGGACCTTCCCATAGCCCTCCCACCTTGAATGCCCCACTAGCCAGCATGCTGATCATCTGGGCTGTAGCTGGGGGGAATGGGAGAAGTGACATAGCCCATCTCATCAATAGAAGCAGCTGCGGAGGCTGAATTGCTCGGGAAGCAGGGGGTAGGTGGGGGGTTGCAATTGGTCCAGGGGGCCAGATTCTGGACCTTCAGGGCCGCATCCGGGCCCCGGGCCTTAGATTGCGGACCCCTGGTGTAAGGTGTATCCTCTTTCACAACATTAGAACAGGCAGGAGCAAGGAGCAAGGAGGCTCTCCACACAGATCTTTTCAAAATCCACAGTGAAAGGAATGACAGAGATACAGTCCAACTTTGCAAATATTCTCATTCAGCCTTCTTCGTGTCCCATGGACTACTAGCAAGAGATGGCTTGCACCTCTCAAGAACTGGGGAAATGTGTTTGGCCATGACATGAAGAACTTCATCAAGCGAGCTTTAAACTGAATTGGAAGTCTTGTGCATCTCCTGTCACAGACAAGTTACTCCACTAGAGATGGGCACGAAATGAACAATTTTTCATTTCAGTTTTTGTTTTTTCATTTCGTTATGTAATGAAATGACAAACGAATTTTGTCTCAAAAATGAAACAAAACGAACAGAAACACCAGAAATTTTGTCTTCCATTTCGTTTCCATTACTGCTATACAGTGAACTGCTTTAAATGCTAAAAAAAAATCACAAAAAATTGAAATAAATGGTAACGAAACGGTAACAAAATGAACGAAAACAAAAATGATTTTTTTGCAAGAAATTCATGAAAAATGGAAACGAACCAAAACGGACTCTCTAAACGACAAACGACAAATGAAACTCCATTTTTTCTATTCATGCCCATCTCTATACTCCACCGTTGCTCAGCGTTATTGTTGGGTCACAGGAAGAAGACACTGTGAGGAGCGTGAAAAACATGGCCATGTGCACGACAGGATATATCTGTGTATGCAATGACTAATAAAAATAAATAACAAATTATATATTCAATAGCCCAGCTCAAGGCTTTTCCTAGACAGAGGTTTTAAGAGCAAAGCATCCCCCCTCCCCAATTAATGAAGCTGGTCCTAGCCCTGAAGGACAGGGCAATACAGCATTCAGGAAAAGCCAGTTTTGTTTGGTTAAGAGGAAAACTATCCACTTAGGTCAGTCCTTTGTTTCCTGAGCACCCTCTGAGTAAATCTCATACTTCTCTTTATCTCCTTAATTTCCCTTCCCTTCCTATGTTGACACCCAGACTGAGATTACAATGCAGGAGATGGCCCACAATTAAGCTCATCATCCTGTTGTAATTTCCACCAGTAAACAGTGCAGGAAACCTCTACCCCACTCCTAATCCTCCCCCTCCCAGGACTTACAACAAAGTTTGTTTACCTGAAGCCTCCTCACACCATTGGACAACTTTGTATTTGCTTGTTTACTTGGAGCTACACCATTTGTCCATTTTGTCTACCTGAAACTCACACCATTGGTTTATTTGTGTCTCTTTGGCCGTTACTTCACGAACCGCTCGCTTCGCGGCAACCCCTCCTTTCTGTGCGAATCGATCGTTTCAGTCCGCACGCCCCTCCTTTTTGGCTGCGATGCCACCCCGACCACGCCCCCTTTACCGTCATTTGTGGTGCCCCTGCCAGTTTGCATTTGTCACTCCCAACGTGATGTGTGGACTCGGGGTTTTTTTATTTTTATTTTTAAATATCCAAACTCATTGGCTTCCAAACTGAAGATGCTCGGTTTACTGCGCACGTGCGCGCCCTCCGATTCGGCAACGCGCTCTCAAGCCCGATCACCTCCGTCCCCTCGTGGGACGCCCAGGAGTTCCGCTGCCGGGCGATCCGGTCTGGTCTGCATCAGAGGGAGGACTTGAAAATCATACCGCACACCCTCCGGGAGTGAGAAGGGAATGGGAGGCAGGAAAGACGCATCCAAAGGGGAGAGGTTGGGCAGGAGTCCCTTACCCTGCTGGCTTTCAAGTCTCCCCACGTAAAGGGGGGGTTCAACTTCTCTCCACCACCAGATTAGACACATAACCAGCTCTGTCGGAAATGACAGCCAAGTATTGATGCATCGATATGCGAGTTTTTTTTTTTTTTAAAGGATGGGAACAAGCGAACGTTCGTCTAATGCGAAGGGAGCACGTGAGGTAGTAATCAATTTGGTAGTAAAAATGCAGCGCGTGAGCACTGATAAACAGGGGTGGGATCAAAGGGAGACCACGTGACCGCCACCAAATTCACAGCGAAGGCAAGGTCGGTTCGAAGCGAGGCACTTCGTGAAGTAACGGCCTTTGTTGCATATGAGCTCATCTCATTTGTCCATTTGAATGTCTGAAACCCACCTCATTGGTTTATGCCTCCTTCGTGCATCCCAGTTACTCGCCTTATGCATCAGAATCTATAAAGCACCTTTGACCCTGTTCTGGGCAGCAGATCTCTGCCTATGCCTCCCAAGGGCAGGTTCTGTCAGTTCTCTTTTTTGGCCAATAAACAGAAGGCAACTGGACTCTCTCTGTATCAGATCTTCATGGCAGATTAGATCTGGTGGACATTTCCTGGAGAATAGCTCCAGAGGCTCAACATTATAAGTCTTTCTTCTGCTTTCTTTCAGCAGCCTGCCCTGCCCTGACACCTGGATTATGGCATTCTAACAATCTGACTGTCAAATTAATTAAAGAGAATGCAGGAATGTTTAATAAAACATAAAGCGCTCACAGAAAATCAAGTTGTACCTGAGCTGCCACTCAAAGGCGTTCAGCAATCTGCAGCATCTGGCTGGATGGGAATGATGAGGAACGGAAGGAAAAGGAAAAGGGAATCATCATTTAAAAAAAAAAAGAGGCCAAAGAACACAGCTTTGCATAAAGTCTGTCCCAGACCTTCTAAAACTGACAGCTTGGAATTGCATCATCTGAAACAGATATGGGTTCTGGAAATTGTGGTTTAGGGGGTTGTTTGTTTTGTTAAAGCTCCCAAAAAGCGATAAACCAATTTGTGATTCATTTGTCACCGTTGATGAACTAGAAATCAGGGCAATGTTGGCAGTTCGTTCCCATCAATAATAAAGACCCTTGAGTGAAAAATTAAACATTTTGAACATTTTGCGTGCACACAAGCACATTTTTAAAAGCAGTTAAGAAAACATCCATTCACCCTTATCTATGAAAGGTAAAGCAAGGGCCATGGGATTACAAAATATAGTGAGGCCGTAGAGTAGCTGGAACATGTGGTTGCTTAGAACACCTGATTGACATTGTGGTGTCAACAGAGATAAAAGCTGAACTGGATAAGTTCAACAGTTTAGGGATCTGGTTGCAGCGCCAGAGATTGAGAATTAAGGTTCCCACTGTCTGTGAAGATTTTCAGTCATCCAGGTGAGTTTCTCCAGAAGTTGAGTCCTGGCAACTGGACTTCTTTTCTTGTGAGATCGAAACATCCTCAGTCTGACCAAAGCTACTTGGATGAGTAGCGAAACATTTCAGTCTTATAAGAAAAGAAGTCCAGTTGCCATGACTCAACTTCCGGATTCAGTTCCCTGCTGTCCCTCCTTGAAAATGGATCTGGACTTCATGATTCATGGGGTCCATTTCAGCTCTGCAGGTCTAAGACTGTTATTAGACAGCTGACTCAGCAATCGTAATAGTGTTATAAACCATATTTAAGCAACACTTAAACTGATTTAGATTTTCACAAGGGTGAGACTGATTTCTATAGATTTTTTTTCTGCTAGCTGGCAGGGTTTTATTTTTAAAGACACTTCACTTATGAAACCAATTCATTTCAATGCATTTTTGTGGAAATGGGACAATTTTAGCAGTGTAGATGCCGACACTGGTTTAAAACACCAGAAATAAACTGATTCCCATTCAGTGCATGTAAATGCGGTCATCATTTTAAACACCATGTGACCTGAACCTGAAGTCCGAAGAGAAATCAGTTCAAATTGCCAGCGTGCCCCACAGCAGTGTACGTCGCATCCAGAGAGTCCTCTGTGGCAAGAGTCTTAAACGCACACATGAGTATTTAATAAGAGAGATAATATGGCAAAAATTTCAGTAACTAAGAAAGGAAGATACCCCAATGATGTGCAGTCCTTTTTTTTTTAATTTTTTTTTTATTGAACATAAAAAAGACAAAACAGTCCTTTTGAACTTGGAAAATAAACATGTTGTTTCTATGGATACGCAGAAATAGCTACCCTAGATAACTTCCTTGTGTTTTCCTGCCATCTGGATCTGTGTACTTGACAGGCAGTTCAGGATCTAAGAGCTGGTCCAATCATACGGGTGCAACTAATTGCACAGAATGTTCTATCAATGGCACTTATCTTTATTTTCTGAATTGGAAAGAAAGGAAGTGCATTTACATTGTATAATTGTATCTCCTCCTCCTCCTCCTATCCTATCTCCTCCTCCTCCTCCTCCTCCTCCTCCTCCTCCTCCTCCTCCTCCTCTTCTTCTTCTTCTTCTTCTTCTTCTTCTTCTTCTTCTTCTTCTTCTTCTTCTTCTTCTTCTTCTTCTTCGTCCCACTTGGTGGTGGGGTCCAAAATCAGGCCTACTTAGGATGAGGCTACGTTATGTCATATCAGGATATAGGTTAGGATATTCTCAGGGTGGTTCTTTAACGAACAAGAAGAAAGTATAGCATCTCCCCCTGGATATTTTTGCACTGCAAAATGTATCAGCCCATAAATAAACTAGATTGTTCTTTAATCTAAATGGATAAAAGTTCTAATATGGGCCAGTTCTTCTTGTGTCCGACTGCCATTGCAAAGCTGGCATAAAACTGCAAGACAGCAACGGCAGATGTTACATTCCAGGGTCAAGTTGGAAGGTCAACTGATCTGTCCAGACAGGATTCAAGCAATAAACTTAGCAGGTTTGGTCAAAGACTGAATTTCCAAAGGTGTTCCGAGGTCTGGGCAGGCAGGTCTAAACAGGGAAGAAATACACAGCAATGCCCACAGCTCCTATTCAGGCTGGTCATTTTGGAAGAAGTCCTACAGATGAATAGAGCTTTGCTCATGTCACCTTTTCCTCATGATGGTTCTTTTGCCCTTGATTTGGTATTTCTTCATTTCCTCATTGCTCCAGCCTGTGTTCACAAGAGCTAATTAGTACATTGACATCCACCTCCGAAATGGAGGCTCATCTTGCTTACCGTTCAGGAACAGATATAGAACGGAGGAACGAAAAACCCATTGTCTTCCCATTGTCTCGATGCTAGTTGAGACAGGCTGTCTCACACAGAATCGCCTCCTCTCAATGTGATGTGACTCTCTAACCCCAACCGGAGGCCTTGGCTCCAGTGCAAAAGCAGCTCAACAAGCATCTTTGGATGGGGCCATCACGTTTTTTCACATTTATGCAAAATGTCTCAGCGCAAAAGTAGCCCCTTTCTGAAGTTAAGCACATGCATATATAAACACAGTCCCTCCCTCCCACATAGTTGGTGCAAGAAGACATGAGTTTACCCATTCAGAGCTATTCCATTTTCTAGTTCATGTAAGAAGGCACTTTCCAATAAGAACTATTTTGCAAAAATGGTGGATGTTGGCTGGGGTTGGGGAGCCAGTCCAAAACGTTCACAGAAATCTGAGACCAAGAGAAAGTGTTGCCATTTTGTTGTTAGGAGGGCTCTCTCTCTCTCTCTCTCTCTCTCTCTCTCTCTCTCTCTCTCTCTCTCTCTCTCTCCCTCTCCCTCTCTCTCTCTCTCTCTCTCTCTCTCTCTCTCTCTCTCTCTGTGTGTGTGTGTGTGTGTGTGTGTGTTTAATGAGAGTCATACCTCCATATGAAGGCTTAATGTCTAACTTACCTGGTGATAGCCAGCTTACGGGGAGGGATCTAGATGACCCATTCATTAAAGGAGAGTGAATCCAGATCCATAAGTCCAGCACCTTTAGGTTCCATTGGTTTCATCAGGTCCTAAGTTCTCACAAAGAAATCACTAGAATGAAAATGTGCTTCAGTATGACTGGGGTCCAACTTCTGTCAACTACTAGACTCTTAAATAGTATGCATATCTTTTTGTTTAGTTTCCCAATGGACCCATTCAGGTATTACCACTTCCACGTAGAATGCAGTAGGAAGCACAAATCGATTTTGTTTTATATGTCTTATAAATGCATTTTCTGCCATTTAGAATAACACATAATTTTGAGCTGGGAAGGCGAATCGTGTCCTGGCCTGGAAATGTTGAACGAGGCTGCAATTTTTGGTTTGTGTGCGTGTGTGGAACACTGAGCCACCACATCATTCTTTTTTTCTTGGTTTGTGTGCATGTGTGGAACAGTGAGCCACCACATCATTCTAGAAGGGCAAGGGGAGAAAGAGAGAGAAAAAGAGAGAGAGAGAGAGAACTTATCAAGCTTCTAGGGCAGGGGTGGGGGAACCTTTGGTTCTCTAGATGTTTTGGACTGCAACTCCTAGAGACCTGAGCCTATATTGACAGTGATAGACTGTGGGTGTTGTGCTCAGGGCTGCAATTGGGAGGGGGGCACTGCTGGAAGGGCAAGTGCCCTATGTGCCAAAACTGGGAGGGGGGGTATCCAAATAACAAATTAGTATTTGCTCTCAATCTGGGGGTGGGGGTGGGGGTGGGGAACCGAATCCATGTTTGCCCCGGGTGACACAGACCCTAGTTGTGGGGCTGGGGGATCCGAAGCTTCCCCATCCATGGTATATGGAGAAAGAAGCCAAATACATTTCTTCTAACTCCCAGCACAGAACAGAGAGCCGAGTATGAGATGGTACTTAAAAAATGCATCAAAGGCCGCACATGACAAAGCAATTTTTCTGCCACTGTTGTAAAGAAGCAAACATAATTCGGGGATTGCCTTGCAGAACTGGAGATCAATGGATGGTAAGGGGTATGAAGAACAACAGTGAAAACGTTTGACCCATAAAGACTGCCCGAGGGATGACTCTCCCTGTGTCCAGGCTGACTAGTTCAGCAAGATCAAACCAGACTCTGCTGTTATTTTCTACATACAGCACTAGAATCTGGACTTCGTTTCCTGCTGTCAGATTAGGGTGATGGAGGCATGCTAACCGACAGTCCTGGGGTTTAGCAACTCATCAAAAACAGGGGAGGGGGAAGAGGCGATCCTGCAAATTGTACCACGTGCATAAGTCTTATTATGTAATTTATAATGCATATGTATATGGCACTGTGCGTACACAGTACAGAGAAAGAGGGTAGGAGGGGCTTGGGGGAAGGTGGCAGAACGCCAGATGCTTGGGAAATGTTGCCTTACTATAAATACACAGTAAATAGATATTTCCGGAGTGGGTAAGGATAGGCAGGAGTCCGCAAAACCTTGTGTGTGCATAATTCAGTGTGCATTAAGGTGCTGCAAGATTCCTTGTTTTCCATCCATGGAGTCCTATGATTGCCCCCCCTGCCACCGCCACACACGTAACATGTTGCAATGTCTACCTTTGCATCCCATGCTATTGTGAGCTTTACTACCCATTTACCAGGCAACGCATCTGCATTACCTCTTTTCCATGGTCTCTGTGACCAGGATGTGGAAGGTGTGGTTTCCCAGATGTAGCTGAAGCACCCCCCTGGTCAGTCTTCCCCAGCATAGTCTGTGGCGAGGAGACTTGGAAACTCTCGCCTACCAGCATCAGAAAGGTTGCTTATTCCCTACCCCTGCTTGACAATCTTATTTAACTCTTCTGCTGGAAGTACCTGAAAAGGGCAATCCTTTTACATTTATGAGCTCACCAAGGGGTCTGGTCGGCCGCCGTTGTAAGTCGAGGGCTAGATTACACAAGCCACTGCCATGATTCTGGTGATGAACACAGCCTGGAGATGGAATGGGGTGAGCAATTTGATGGATCCAGAACTTGGCATCTTCTTTTTTCCCTGCTGGCAACACAGGTGTTATATTGTGCAGTACTATCACACTGTTTCCTAGAATTTTGAATTGTGAAAACCAGAGAGTATAAGACCCCACATTCATAAACAAGAGGCGTTGTAAAAGATTGAATTTCCTGGCTTGTCATTTTAGATTACAGTATTTCCAATTTTTTTTAAAAGGGGCAAGTGAGGACAAGGACTGGTCTTTTCCGTTTATATCACCTATTTTTAAATCTGGGGATGTTTAGGGTTACCTGTTTTTAAACTGGGGTGGGGAAATGGGTTAAAACAGTTTCACTATTAAACATCACACCTCAAAAAGCCCATGGCCCCAAATTTCCTCCAATTTTGGACAGAGCAAGAGCTGATTATCGAATTTGGTGCTGGTCCAAACTCCAGTTTCAAATCAGAACTGTCTGGCCTGCCCCCATTTCTAGAATTGCCTTACAGAGTTTTGATTTGCTCTACCAAGACAAGATTACTGCTGCACTCTCATGTAGCAACAATGAGGGTCAAGCTAGACATTACAGAGGACATCTACCAATTTTCCACTCCCACAGTGATAGCTTCTTGTTGATAATGTGCCTAAAGAATCAAATTGGTAAATAAACCCTGTGTTCACCTTTCCATGACATCCAGAACAATAAAGCAAAATAAATTCACTAACATGTCCTATGTTGGACATCCTTTGTCCTCAAGGGAGCTCCTCTTCTAATACAAGTTAAATGTATCATTTGTTTGACACACCTCCCCGAAAGAAAAGCAGTAACACTTCTATGGAATAGATCACTTCTCCCTCAAAAGACTGTCATTGGAAATAGAAAGGACAATGTTAGTAAATTCATTCCCCATTTGGAATACCTGGAGCTCTTATCAAAAACCAATGCTCACCCCCCGTCTCCTGGCATTATTTTTATATGAAGATCTTGGTGCTTCAGCCTTTGGAGACACCCTTCCTGTGCCTACACATACCTTTTGAAGAGCCTGCAATCTGTTCATGAAACTTTGGAAGCAAAAGCATGTATTTCATTGCAATTCGGAGGCTGTGTGTTTCGCTTTTGATGAATCCTGAATATGCCCCAATCTGCTCAATGTAGTCTGAAATCCATCCAAAGCTTGTTAAATGCAGTAAGAAACCGTTCCATGGCTGGTGAATAATAGTTGTTCCCTCGCACCACGGGCAGCATACTGTTGCTTCTGTTGACACACAAAAAAGGAAGTCATGGAAGCAGTGGCGGCTATGTAACAGTTGTGCAATGCAATTGACAAGCTGCAGCCACCTCCATGTTATGAATCAATGTTTATTCCATTCTTGCAGGTGAACGCAAATAACTTCAAGTTTTACCCTCAGTGGGTGAAATTTTCCATTTTGAGCATTTTTTAAATTGACAAGTGCATTTTTTTTTGATTGACACATTTTGAGCGTAGTCATGGTGTTGTGAATATATTGAAGAATGGTGGGACATATTTATGTGTTGGGATGCCATTTTTTCACTGTGGGATGAGTAAATTTATGAACAGTCATCACTTCCCTAGTCGTGTCTCCTTATTTGTGGATTTGTATGCCAAATCCAGCCCAAAAGGGATTTTTAAAAGGAAAAGATAACCTTGAAATTACATTTGAGCTCAGTTATTGTGTTGGGTAAGCCAAACTAGAAATAAATCATATATTTCAGTTGCCTTGTATGTAGGCAATTGACTATTTCCCTAAAAAGAAATAAAATTGAATGCTTGCGTGAATACTGCAGCTCCTGTTAGGGGATAGTATTTTACATATCATCCTGATAAGGCTTCTTCCATGAATTATTCATTCCTGCACATGTCAATCAATCCAATTCTTGGCTGCATTTCTGCAATGCAGTCCTGAAAGCATAACCACTCTGCTGACACTTTAATGCAGACTTTTAAGCCTCATCTGCTGCTCCCTAGGCAGTACGCTGAAGATTATCTATATGTCACTTATTTAGACTGCAAATGCTATTTAAAGAAACCTTAAAATCGTATGGTCTGAAAAAGTCTGCCAACTAAGTGAAGGAGGAATAATAATATTAGGGGACATCTCTGACAAAAGAGAAAATGCACATTTTGGAGATAAACAATATTTTCATACTTACGTAGTGGAAAAACATTTAAGTTTATTAGGTCAATATAGGAAGTAGAGATGGGCACAAAATGAACATTTTTTGTTTCCGTTATTCGTTATTCGTTCCGTTACGTAATGAAACGACTAACAAAAATTGTGATAAAAATGGAACGAAATGAACAGAACCACAAAAATTGTGTTCGTTACGTTTCGTTTTCGTTACTGGCGACGTGCAATGAAATGAGCTGTTTTAAATGTTAAAAAACGCCCTGGACATCCATAAAAATGCAGCGATAATTATTTATACTGTCTGATAATACCTACCGGGGGGGTTGGGGTCCTTAAAACGTGCATTTATGTCTTTACTCAGATCGCTGTATTTTTCCTTTAAGGGGAGTTAGGGGACATCGACCCAAAATGGCTCCCAGATGCCTAATATCGATTTCTTGGGTATTAAAACACCCTGGACATCATAAAAATGCAGCGATAATGTGATAAGTTTTTGAAATTATTACCCACCAGGGGGTTGGGGTCCTTAAAACGTTTGTTTTTGTCTTCTCCCATTGCGATGTATTTTTATTTTCCCTTTAAGGATGACAAAATGGATGTCGCCACTCCAGCCACAACATGGAGGCAAGCCATGTGATGGGACCATGTAAATTCTTGGACAACTTCAACCAATAGCATGCCCAGGTTGCAGACTGGGCAGGTCTGGCAGCCACAGAGGGCATAAAAAGCTCTGGCAGCCCCCGTCCTCCTTGCAGTCTCCGGTGGGAGTTAGGGTGGGATTGCTGTCTCTGTGACTCTAGCTTCAGTCTTGCAGCCTCCCTGTGTGCGTGTGTGCGTACCTCTCGGTGAGTATGCCTTTGCAGCCTCCCTGCGAACCTAGTCTATACTGTGTCTCTGCCAGCATCAATTTTTTTAGTGTTTTCCCTCTGGTCTGGGGCATTGGGGGACGCCCAGGCATGGAAATGCTTTTTTAAAATCACGCAAAAAGCGGGTAGAAATGAAAAACGAAAAAATGAAAAACGAAAACAAATTTTTTCCAAAAAATTCACAAAAAATGGAAATGAAACGAAATGGACCTCTCAAAGACAAACAACAAACAAAACACCATTTTTTATTCGTGCCCATCTCTAATAGGAAGTGATATAATTTTAAATTCAATTTCTTAAATTGATTGAGACAAGTTCCAGGAGAGTTTGTGATTTCCAGTAATAACTCTTTCGAACGTATGGGGGGTGTGGGGGGGTTAATTGTCTTTGAGCCACCAAAGCAAGCAGCAATGGCCACAGCCACCACTTGCTTCAGTGGCTCAACGGAAGTTTAAAAACCCCGCACCTCCCCCCAATCAGGCACATTGGGGAGAATGCCACAGGATTTTAAAAATGTCTTTGAGCCACCAAAGCAAGTGGCAATGGCCACAGCCGCCACTTGCTTCAGTGGCTCAAAGACAGTTTAAAAACCCCACTCCTCAGTCTTTCCAATGTTTTTCAAAAACAATTCTCGCTGCTGTTTCCCACTAGCACCGACCAGCTGTAGCGCGGGCTGATTGGCACTATTTCCCTTTTTTTAAAAATCCCCACAATGGCCAGCCCCCGCTCAGGCCCTGCCGGTCAGCGCTTTTGTTTTCCACACTAGCGCCGACAAGCTCACTCCCGGGCCCTGCCAATTGGCGCTCCCCCAACACGCATTAGTGCCAATCAACCTCGCGCATGTGGGCCCTGGGTCGGCATTTTTTTTTTACACAAGCGCCAATCAGCTGTAGCATGGGCTGATCGGCGCTTTCTTTTTTGCTGCGATGGGAGGCCTCTCCATCACCTCAGAAACCCGCTCTGTGGGGGTTGGTCAGCGGCGGCGGCGGTGCTGGGCACCGGGAGGCCTCCCAACATCAGGTAGGAAAAGATGCTGGATGGGGGAACAAAAAAAATGAAATGGAATGAAACAAAAAATTCCATTTTGTTTCATTTTGTTTTTCTTTGAGGGGGCAGTTTGTTAGTCGTTTTGTTATGTAATATGTAACTAAATGAATAACGAATAATGAAACAAATAAAAAATTCATTTCGTGCCCATTTCTAATGAAAATACACACATCAAAGTATTCATGTAGGGAATGTATTCAGTGCATTCAGTTCCTCATCTACAGAACTGGCACCTCTGACCTGAAATTGCCTTGTTAAAAACTCTTCATTTCAGTTATGCAACTGCTTTGATCTTTCACTATGTGAGGTATTATTACTCCCTTAAGCAAAGAGAATGGCTCCACGGCTCTGAATTAAGATGAAATATATTCACTTGGTGAGTTATGTAAGAACTAGCTGGGAACAGAAATGACAGTTCTGTCTTCCTTAAAATGAAAAATTGTACCAGAAATGAATCCTTTGGAAAAAAAATAGACCTTTATGAAAAGCACTGAGGCATTTCTTAGGCCTGCAAGCTTCATATTTAGAAATTTCCACCTAAACATAGCTCTTTCAAATGTTTACTTGTTGACTAGAGAGGGAGTGAAGTGAGTCAAATTTTATTATAATTTGACTCACTATAACATTGCCACTGTCCCACTGTGATGTGGCCGTTCAGATTTCTAAATAAATGTCTCAGAGACAGGACATGCTTCCTCAAGAGGGGCATGTGCATGACGTGGTCTAGTGTAGTTCAGCCAAGTCAGTAAAAACTCTTTTAATATACAGTAGTACCTTGTATAAAGGAATTAATTCGTTCCAAATGAAATTCTGTTAAGCAAATTTCCCTTTATACAAATTTCCCATAGGAATGCATTGAAAACAGAGTAATCCCTAATTGTGACCATTTTTATGTTGTGCGGATTAGCCCCATAGGCCCATCTGTTAAGCAAATTTCCCCTATCTCCGGAATTTTTTTAAGTTGTACAGATTTTATGTTATACAAACTGTTTGTTATATGAGGGTCCACAATACGTTAACATTGTTTGCATGACGACGCATTTGTTTCACAGCATTTGCTCGCAAAAAGGCTCATATCTCAAATATACCCTCACAAGATTTAGAGGCAAATTAGTCACAAGCAATTGTTTGATGTCCTTCCCCCTCAGGAAAGGTAGATGCTGTATCCCCATATCTGGATGGTAGTACTAGTAGAGGGATAAGAGTTGTATGTCTAAATCCAGTTCTTAGTCCCAAATAGAGTAACCCTGATCAATCAATAGGAACTCGATAAGTTGACAGCTAGGAAAGTCCTTTTGATTCAATGGATGTCCTCTAACTGGAAATACACTCTTTACTCTTATTCTACTCCTAGTTCAATTCCTTGCATTTTACTGCATGTCTAAGAAGGGAAGCATCTATTCAAGTGCATGGGAAGACTTTTCCAGAATGTAGGTCAGGAATCCAGTCTATGTCAAACTAGCTAGTGAAGACTCTCTTCCCACCAAAGGCTCCCTTATTTTGCATTTACATTGCATACAAAAAAGAAAAACATTCGTGATTGCTGTATACTTATGGGAGAACCATGGAGACTGGTGTGGATGCAACATTACTATGCCTATCTGAATTACAACTCTCAGGACCCCCAGGCAGCATGGATGAATTTAAATCATGCTTCAAGTTTCAAAAATAAGTCTCAGTATTTTTGGCTTGGTATGCCAGTTTTTTCCCAATTCTTAGAATTTTGCATGCTAAGAATTGGGAAAAACTGGCACACCAAGCCAAGAGGAATTGACAGGAAAGATCTTGGAAGTGGTGGGAATGGGCACCCTCTCAGAAAAGTTAAAGGAACAACCAATGCAAAAAAACAAGTGAAAGCTGGGGAACGTTTTACAGATGGTTCCGAACCAAGCATTGAAAGAAAACCCAAGAAAGCTAATGAAAAATGTTGAAGAACCGTAAGTGTAGTTTACGGAACACCAACAAACATTTTGGCAGCTAAGTCTTCAAGGAAGCGCGAGGCGCTCACATGTCTTGAGGCAAGCAGCCTAATGCATCCCACGTCCATGAATGCATTGTACATGGAAACTCAAAGGGCAGGAGGCAGCAAGATGGTTGTATTGGGGTGGCCTCTTCACATGGAGCCAGAACCCCAATTCTGGGGTGGGGGGTTGTTGGCCCCCATCTTCAGAGAGCCCTCATTTTGGTCTTCAGGGTGTGATGATGGAGGGACACCAGTACTTCTCTATCTTTAGATTCTGAGTGGGATTTAGCATATGTGTGTTCCCCATGCTATTGGCAAAGCAGTCACCCATAAATAAATGTACAGTAGGACACGGTATCCGCTGGGGATTGGTTCCAGGCCTTCCCGTGTATAATGAAAACCGTGGATAAGAGAGAACACCTACCCACCCAGCCCCAAACCGCTGTTTCCTGACAGTAGCTTGCTTTATGACTGCTGTTTCCTGACAGTAGTTTGCTTTATGACTGCTGTTTTGAGACAGTAGCTTGCTTTATGGCTGCTGTTTGTGATAGTAGCCCGCTTTACATATGCTATTTGTGGCAAAAGCTTGCTTTACAGCTGCTGTTTGTGACAATAGCTTGTTTTGTGGCTGCTGAATTATTTATTTATTTTTCCTCTGCCAACCATGGATAACTGAATCAGTAGATAATGAATCAGTGGATATGGGGGTCCTACTGTATACAAAAAGGACTCTACTTTTAAAAACAGAAATAATTGGCAGCACAATTGGGACACACTGTACAATCGCCTTCAAACAAAAGAAAGTGAAAGAAAGCTTTCATTTGCTTTATGCAGTTTCTTCTGGTGAAATAAAATGCATTTCCGTGGCTGGCCACCTACACACTCTTTAAAAGAGGGCCAAGAACTGTGATGCTTCTGAAGATCATGTCACGTGGGTCACTTCTGAAAGGTCATCTTGATAATCAGAATGCAGGCCACCCATATCAAATGGCCCATCCAAATAGTGTGGTGGTCTAGCAGGATTTGGCAGTGCGGCCTACCTAGAGCTATGCTTTTTCATCACAGAGAAGTTTCGGTAACTATAAGGCCAATGCCATACTCCAAAGGACAGAGTTGTGCCATTAGGCCTATCCAGCCATTGTTAAATAGGCATTCTGAGGAAAGTGCATTAGCCCTTGCATTAGTGCAGTGGTTCCCAACCTGGGAGATGGGTCCCCTTTGGGGGGGGGGGTATCAAACGACCATTTCCCAGGGGTCGCCAAGAGCCGGTGAAGAAAAAGACACAAGGCTTTGAAAGGTTCACCCCCGGGTTACCTTGCTGCTATTACGGGAGCTGAGAGTTGAAAAAACACGCCAAGGTTCAAAGGTACGGAGAAAAGACTTTAATTCACTACAGCGAGGCACCCAGCCGAATTCAGTCGGAAAACTGGGGCATTGAACAAAGGAACTTTACAGACTTTATAGAAAAACATTCTCCCAGTACCCCTCCTTTATCAGAATAAACAAGGATGCACCTGGACGCCGTAAATCGCCCGCGAAATAACAAACCACAAAGGATACATGGTTATCACATAGTTATAAATCAATTGTCAAAGGAAACACACAGGATACTATTAATTTTGCTCGTTGGCGCCACCTGTCATGCAATTCTCGGAACTCTGAGCTTTGCAGCCAAAAGTGTTTGACAGCTCTGGCGATATATCGATATTTTGAAGGATGTCTGGCTTATCTCTGGCGTGGAACCCCTTTACCAGTGGTCTTCCCGCATAGATAAGTGTTTACCCAGCAGTTTTATGGCCTGGTATCTCATGACACAGGCTTGGGGGAGAGTGTGGTGCTTTGTGTTACAGTTCAGTGAAGGGAAAGGGGGTGAATAAAGGGACACAGAGCTTAATTTGAAATAGAACCAAAGTACTGCCATTTTATCTACAATGGCAGTTTATAGACTACAGACCATATTAAAAACCCACTTCTATCAGCTTGGGTCTGGAGGAGGAAGGGGAGGAAGGGGGGAAATAGTGAGTTACAGCTTGATAGGTTTGAGGGGATGTCAGTCAATGGCACCAGATGCTGCGACTGGCTGAGGATGCCTGTAGAGGGAAGTTCTCCATGGCCCCTGCAGCATAGTGGCCTGCCAAAGGGGGCTTGTGTGGCCTCTTCCAAGCAGGGCAAGGGGTCACCACCACAACATGAGGAACTGTATTAAATGGTCGTGGCATTAGGAAGATTGGGAACCACTGCGTTAGTGCATTAGAGCCATGTGTGTGTGTGTGTGTGTGGCGTCATTACAGTCATGACCGACTCTTCGTGACTCCATGTCCATGGAGTTTTCTTGGCAGGAATACTGGAGTGGCTTGCCATTTCCTACTCCAGGTGCCTGCAGCACCTGCTATTCCCTGGTGGTCTCCCAACCAAGTATTAACCAGGGCCGACCCTGCTTAGCTTCTGAAATCAGGCGAGATCGGATGTGCTCACAGCATCTAGGCAGCCATTAGAGCCATATATCTGTCCATTTCAGAACTATACTGAACACTGAAACATGGCTGAACAGCAGGAGTCTGCAGTATCCGGATAGCTTCTCCATGGGAACAAAAACTTCTTAGAATCAGGGTTCTGCAGAATCAGGGTTTTCCCACTCAGCAGTGGACAGGGTGGAGGTAGCACACTTCCACTCAACACTCCCCATGATTGCCCACGATGGAATTGGGCTATTACCTGTCTGTTCCCTTGCCTTGCCTCCATGAAGAAATGAAAGGTTTATTTCACAGGTTTTGGATTGTACCAGGTGAAAGTGAGATCCTTTATTTGCCACACTGGATGAAAGGTATCACCAGAGATGGTTTGAGGCAATCCACAGGTGCATTTAATTTGATGATTTATTGGAATCACTGAAGATGGAGAGGGGATAAGATCCACAAAATGAAGGCACAATATTAAAAAAAAAAAACAAAGAAAAACCAATGCCTATCCTCCAGAACACAAAGCAATGATGGAATGAAAAGTACAAAGCAGGACAGCCTGTGTTAAAGTATCCATTGAAACAAAAATTAGCCACAGCAAGCCCTTTATCAAACACTAGATTTGCTCTTAACCTCCCACCAGCCCACTTGTTGAAGGTCATCGTGTGCCCAGCTGTTTGGCCTAAAGACTGGGAGGGGGGAAAGAGAGAGCTACTTGTTTCAAGGAACAGGTTTACAAAGACTTGGGGGAAGATGCATGAAAATTGATCCAGAAGAATCCAACTCGAAAAATCAGAACTTTGTATAATAAAATAGCAAAATCCCCCCTGCCCCCCATGTCTGTGTAAGCAATAGATAGAAGAAGTCCAGAAGGGAGGTGTAAAATCTCCCTGAAGGAAGAGTGCAGCCCAGTGATGGTGAACCTTTTAGAGACCAAGTGCCCAAACTGCAATTCAAAACCCACTAATTTTTTTGGAAAATGCCAATACAGTAATTTAACCTGAATGCAGGTGGCTGTGAAAGGGCGATGTCAGGTGCCCACAGAAAGGGCTCTGGGTGCCACCTTCGGCCCCTGTGCCATAGGTGCATCAACACTGGTCTAGCCCATTGTAAAAACTGAAGCTTCTCCTAAAATCAAGGCAACTGAAGGCCTGAAGGCCCCATTCCGGTCAAAATCTTCAAAAGGAAAAATATATATAGAGAGAGAAAGAGTGAACTGAAAAACATCTGCATATAAACATGAACATGACTCTAGGTCTGAGTCTCCTTGTCCCAAGAAATAATTGTGTTCTGATTCTATTGATGACCCTACTTTTCCTGCATTCTGATTGGCTTGCCTTCACCTTTAAATTTCAGTTCTGTGTCAATTGATGGCAGGTTGCAAGATGCATTGCACCCCTTTTCTATATTTCCAGAAGGAAATCCCCCCCTTGTCCTGTGGCACATGACGGTACCACAGCATCTTATCAGAGTATACTCTGGGAACTGGAGCCACTGAAAGCATCCAATCTCACAGCCAATCCATACTGTTCCATTGTCTTCCTGCTTGACCACAGCCTGGCTCACCCAGTGACCATTTACCTGTCTTTCTTAGCTCATTTCACCATGGTGAATTCCAGCCTGTAAGAAGTCTTCCTCAGCTCGTTTTTTTCCCAGCTGGAAATGGTGCGGTTTATGAAACAAAACAGAGGTTTCTTTGATCCCATTCCACAGGCAAGCCATTCCACCATCCAATAATCTAGTCCATAGGCCATATATCTGTAGGTCAGTGCAGTCCATGTGTTCCCGTGCCTTTTACTCAGAATATTCTTTTTCTGGAAGTTGGGTCATGGCTACTGGACTTCTTTTTCTTGAGAGATAGAAACGTCTCCCTAACAAACCTCTTCAGTTTATGAGCCTATTTCAGATCAGGGTGGCAAGAGGTCAAAGCTGACTATAAGATGGAGAACTCGCACTAGCTGTATTCAGACTGATGAAGCTGTTTGGATGAGCAATGAAATGTTTCCATCTCTCAAGAAAAAGAAGTCCAGTCGCCATTGCTCAACTTCCAGATAAACTCACCTGGATGACTGAGAATCTTCACAGTCAGAATACTCTTATATCCCTAAATTGGACCCAATTAACACCACATTGTCTCTGAGTGGCTAGGTCCATAGACAGAGGCTCAACACTTGGTTCTGGAAGCTTGCTCTCCCCGGGGCCACCCCCTCCCATTAATCAGAGTGTGACAACTGCCACAATTGACAGATCATAGGAAGAGGTGGTGGAGATGACAGTAGGAGTACTGTAGCAGCTGTCCAGTCATTCTTCACACCAGTCTTCACACCAGAGATCTGCATGTGCCACAGAACCTGCCCTGCACTGTATAAATTGGCCAGTAGAGATGAGCACAAACCAGAAAACCCATGGTTCGGGTTTGTCTGGTTCGGGCCACCCTTGGTTCAGTTCGGGTTTGGATAATTATTTTTTTAAATCGTATGAACCCGAACCGGTTCGGGTTCTTACTGGTGGTGGTGGTGGTGGTGGCGGCGGCAGCAGCTGCAGCGGCTGGGTGGTGACAGCGGTAGATCCTGGCCCCTGCAGCAGGGGCTTTTTGAGGCACTGGCATGGGGCCGGCGCCTCTTCCCCCCCAAGTGCCCACCACTATTTCATTTTAATTTTTTTATTTTTACTTCTGGGCCATTCTCCCTCCCCTTACCTTGAGGACGACACTGAAGTCCCACATGGGGTGTCCATTGAGGACGAATCGGCCAGCTTTGGCCAAAAGGCAGTAGTAGTCGAGGGCGTGGGAGGAGAATTGGGTGCCGAAGACGTCCGAGAGGCTCCTTCTGCAGGACCTGATGCCGGCGCTGGAGCAGCATGGCCACCTCCCCTTTCCACCTTGCGGCTTCCCGTTGCCGGAGGATGGGCGCTCTTCTGCTTGGGACCAGCGCCTCTGCCATGCCTGGGCTGCTCGAGGGCCAACCCTGAGAGCCGCTGCTGCCTGACAGCGCTTTGGCGATGGCCAAGCTGCACGACAGGAAAGGGGAGGTCGGCTCCTGAAGGCCATTTTATTTTTATATTTTATATTTATTTAATTATTTTACTTCTGGGTTCTGCACTACAGCTGTAGTGCAGACATTTATTTATTTATTTTTATTTATTTATTTATTTATTTATTTTAAAGCGCTGATTGCACGGCCTCTGGAACCCGGTCGGCACTGGTTTTTTTATTATTAGTTTTTATTTTAGGGTGCTGACCAGGCCACCCTTGGGGCCCAGTTGGCACTCCCCCCTTTTAAAATTTATTTTAAATTTAATTTTATTTTAGTTTTTTCTCCACTTCCGGGTTCAGACCCCGCCCTACATCTGTAGCACAGGACCTTTTTCCCCCTTTCAGCACCAACCGCGTGGCTCCTGGGGCCTGGTTGGCGCTGGGTTTTTTATTATTATTATTATTATTATTATTATTATTATTATTATTATTATTATTATTATTATTATTATTATTATTATTTTTATTTTAGGGTGCCAACCAGACCACCCTTGGGGCCTGGTTGGCACTCTTTTTTTTTTTTTACTGTGCCAACTACATGGCCATGCTACAGCTGTAGCACGGCAGTCGGCCCCCGGTCGCCGTGGCAGAAGCCCGGCCCAGGAAGACCAGCCCGGACCTCGGACCAGCACCAGGTAGGAGACATCTCCGCCCCCATTAACAAAATGAACCTAACCGAACCAATTTTTCTCAGTTCAGTTCATTTCGTGTTAAATTTGCCCCTGGGGTCATTATTTGTTTTTTACCTAACGAAACGAATAATGACTAACGAAATAAAAAATAATCATTTCATGCCCATCTCTATTGGCCAGTTCCTCCCCATCTATAGTTCTAAAGCAAAAGTCAATTGGATCAATTGTTGATCCACCCAATTTCTCCAAAGGGGAAAGGCACCATCTTTGTTCTTTGTCTTAGGATGTTTTTGTTGATGCTTGTTTTCATTTCAGGGGCTTTATTAGAGCTTGGAAGCCTGAGTGGATTGGCCCTAATGGAGGAGGAGGATGGAGGGAGACAATGGACACCTTTAAAGTGTCCTTTTTAATATGGTGTGGGAGGAGGGAGCTTCATGGAGGTTTGGGGGCTGGAAGAAGCACGCTCTTTTGCCATGTGTAGAGTAGAATAAGAAAGGAGATCAAACCTATCCATCTTGAAAGAAATCAACCCTGAATGTCCCCTCGAAGGACAGATTTTGAAGCTGAGGCTCCAGTACTTTTGGCCACCTCATAAAGATAGAGGATACCTTGGAAAAGTCCCTGATGTTGGGAAAGATTGATGGCAAAAGGAAAAGGGGATGGCAGAGAATGAGAAGGTTGGGTGGTGTCATCGATGCAACCAACATGAACTTGAACTCTGGAAGGCAGTGGAAGACAAGAGGACCTGGCATGTTCTGGTCCAAGGGGTCATGAAGAGTCGGACACAACTGAATTACTCAACAACAACAACAACAACAACAACAACAACAACAACAACAACAACAACAACAACAACAACAACAACAAAGGGATAGACAAGAGCCACTGGCTACATCTCTACCAAGTTCTGTCTGGGTCAATTGTTAGTCTTGCCTCATTTCAAAATGTGACTCTGTTTTGCATTCCAAGCAAGGAAGGTGAGATCCCTGTGCAGACGATGAGATGCCAGACCGTGAAGCAGAAAATGGGATATACCGACATACCAATCCACTCCCCCCCCAACAAAATATATGTCGATGTTTTATGCACGGTTTCTGCAGAGTTATGGCCCTGTAGTTTTTTTCCCTTTTCCTTTCTGTTCATATTGCTTTTCTGGTAGCGGAAAAAGACAGATTAAAATCCAGTGAAGCAACACAATTTCTCCCCATTACACTCTCCTATTCTTTCCGAGGCATCCTATTGCATTGATGCCCAGACCTTTGTGGCTCGTTTGTCCATTTCCCTTGGCCTTGTGCCTCATCCATAAACATTAAGCTAGCATTCAGCGGCTGAAGAAAACAGGGGAGTGGGGCTGGAAATATAATCTCCTGTGCTGCAGAGCCAAGGGTCCTCTTGGGGAGAAGCTATCAAAAAAAAGTTTTTATATTAAGCTGCAATTATATCACATTGGATTCTCTGTTGCAGGCCCCGCTAGAATTGATCAAGATGTGATGCACCACAGGCTACTGAAATATACATGAGCCCTAACTCGGCAAATATTTCCAGTTCTCCGGCACACACCAGGGGCACCAGTCATCTAGAAAATTGAAGGGATTTTTTTCAACTCATGCACAAAGTCAACCCTTGTCTTCCACTGCTGCTGCTGCTGAGTTCATTTTTCTCCCCCCCCCCCAACGCCTCACAAAGCATGTCTTCTGCTAGAGAACAAAGCATATTAGCTGCACAGGCACAGCAAGGAGTCAAACAAAAAACAAACAATCCAGAAAGTGTGCACACAAATGGACACACCTTTTAAAAAGGAGTATATCTTTTTCCCTTGTTTTAAGTGCTGCTAACGAGTCTCAGGGCAAAAAGGGGGAGCATTTTAGGTATAGGCAGCTCTCAGATGTGGGGTTGGTTCACAGAAAGAGCCTCCAAGGCGAGAAAGTGAGAGTTTGAAAATCATCCCCTTTGTGTCACTCCGGGAATCTGCCAGCCAGCTTGGCAGGTGCCTTGCTGTCTAAGGGATTCTGGGTATTGTAGTCCCAAAATGTGATTTCGCCAAACTCTGGGTGTACATTTAGAGCTAGTCCGTACTTGGGGATTGCAGTGATGAGGTTTTATTTGTTTCTTTATTTTTGCTATTATTCACGGCACCTTGTGTACCTGTCCCATCAGAAATGTGGGTCCATGTTAAATGAATAAGCAGCAATGCCCCATAAACAATGGTGGAATTATATATACAAACATATACACAAAGCATGCTGACAGTTGCTAGGAATTCCTTGGGAATGCTGGGGAAACAAACCCAGCTGCCTCGGCTGAAACTTTGCAAATGATTCTTATCATTTTCTTTTATTTAGAAAAAAGTCCAGGGACACAAGCAATCTAGAATGATACTCAGTTTGGAATTGCGGCGCTCATTTCTTTTGTTCTCGAACTGGCCCATGCCGAAGAAGGAGGTGAACTGCATTTCTGGTCAAGCATCTCTTAAGAAAAAATGCACTCGGCTCTGCAGTCTCTTTCTCCATGGCTAAAATCCAGTAGCAAGTCACAAGAGAGTTGGCGGAACTTACTGAGCTGACTCACCAAATCTCCACCCACTCAATGGGCTTACTCTATTTGCAACTTGCTATGGATTTCCGGCCAATTTGCTTCTGTTTCTTTTGCTCACAATGAATGGCAGCCTTCCAGGGGGTATTCAATGTGAGCTCGCAAACATCCTGGACTCCAACCTGAAATGCACCGGAAGCCAGTGCAGTAGATTGAGAGACTGAGGTTGGTTTCTCCATTTTGTTTTTGTTTCATACACTCACTTTCAGGGTCCCGTGTGGGTCACAAAGCAAACTGAACAAGAGAAAAGCAGTGGCAATCTGCAAAGGTTCCAGTCACAAATGTAGGTTGTTGTGTAATCAGAGCCTTATTCAGGCATTACGGCATCCAGGGACTTTGAACATACTTATTCTTTTTCACCTTTACTTTCTTCATGCTTTTAGCACTGATGAAAAAGTTCCTGCCTGTGCAAACAAGAACACAGAATTTCCAGGGCTCATGTGGTCACGAAGAGCCCATATACAGAATGGTACCAGGAGATGCCTCCGGAATACCAGATTTGGTAATACCTGAATAGGGCTTTTCTTCATTCATCTTGACTTTGAGAAGAACAGAATGAAATATTTAGTAACCAAATAATAACATTACGGTATACAGTATTTTATTGTAATCAACGAAACTCATCCAAAATAATTATCTTTCTCTTCTAACTGTGGGGAAGGGTGATGCTCTGAGCATAAGCTGTTTGCAGAATCTTCCAAGTGCAAGGTTTCCATGTTAACCTGTTTCCTTCCCTACCATTGTTTTGATTTGGTGAGCTTCATTTTCTAGAGGTAGCCATATTCTATTTCACCAGAAACATCTTTGTGTACTGTTTAATGCTTATGGCAGATTCCATATGTTAATTGAAATTGTATGCCATCCAAACCTTCCGTCAAATCTGTTTATCATTTATGAAATGAGTCTGTGGAAAGAGTTGAGTCCCCACCCCACCCCCATTTCTTATTTCATAACTGAGAACTTGCATAAACTAGCCAATCTCTAATGGCATGTTTATGTAGAAAACAAACAACAGCTCTGCAAAGCACCCTTCTATTCTCTTCAACTAAAAATGACAAAATGCTTTCCATTTGATATCTATCAAAGAAAAGCAGGCAAACTCCAGACATTTGGGGGCCATGCACATCGACTCCTCTGACCTACAATCCTAACCCTACTTTAAAAAAATATATATTTTTGAACGTGAAAGTGTCCATGTGCCCTTTGGTGGCCTTAACTTTTTTTTAAATTGAAGTAGTGTGAAGAGTCACTCTCAAAAATACAACAAAATTGCCACCATGTGGAATAAGGAGCCTTTTGAGCCAAAACATTTAAAAATATTTCAAAATGTGAGGGGGCCTTGGGGGGCAGGGGTATTGGGAGGCATACTTGACCACATATCCTATGAGGGTAGCACACCTCCCAGATACACCACATGACGTGACCCATCTGTCTTTTAAGAGTTTTCCACATTCACTCACAACTCCAAATGCTAGGAAATGCAAATGTTAAAGGCTGAATCTTTAAGAGATGCATTATTTTGACAATACAATATGGTATGGTATCCTATGCGGTGGTTAATTGCAGATTCCCCACTACGTTGGAAGGTATGGCTTGTCTATAAACTAGAATTGTTGATGTATTGACTACATTGTACAGTGGTACCTTGTATAAAGGAATTAATTTGTTCCAAATGAAATTATGTTAAGCAAATTTTCCTTTATACAAATTTTTCCATAAGAATGCATTGAAAACGGATTAATCCCTAATCATGACCATTTTTATGTTGTATGGATTTGCCCCATAGGCGATTCTGTTAAGCAAATTTCCCCTATCTCCAAAAAAATTTTTATGTTGTACAGATTTTATGTTATACAAACCCTTTGTTATACGAGGGTCCACTGTATATGCACCATCCCCATCTGTATAAAAAGGCAAGAACTTCTGTCGGTAGAAACAGATCTCTCTTTAAAAAGGCTTTTTCCTAACACAAAATTTCCCTTAAACCCTGGTTTGCAAATTAGCTAGGCTTTGTTTGGTGATGGGTCATCAGGAAGGAAGTACAGGCCCCATTTGCAAGTTGATTTGCTGAGGCACAGAGCTTTGAAGGAACTGCATGCCTGGAGGGAAAATACCGTCACAATAGGTCCTCACCTGACCACCAATGCCATCCAGGCACATACAAATCAGATGTCACCCTAAGTCTGAAAATGTTGTGCTACTTCATGTAATTGAAAGGGACTGTGCCTGCCTTTGGAAGTGCACAACTTATCCATTTATCTGGTGCATGTTGTCTGACCAGAGTTCAGCAGAGATGGGGTGGTGGTAAAATGTCCCTCCTTTTATGGGTTAGAGATGGGCACGAAACGAGCAATTTTTCATTTTCATTTTCATTTTTTCGTTTCGTTACATAACGAAACGAAAAATGAATTTTGTCTCCAAAATGAAACGCAACGAACCGAAACAACAGAAATTTTGTCGTGCGTTTCGTTTTTGTTGCAGCAAATACATTGAACTGTAATGAATGCTAACGAAACAGCAATTTTTCATTTTCGTTTTCGTTTTTTCGTTTAGTTACATAACGAAACAAAAATGAAATTTTTTTGCAAAAAATCACAAAAAATGAAAACGAACCGAAACGGACCCCCTAAACAACAAATGACAAACGAAACACCATTTTTTGAGTCGTGCCCATCTCTAATATGGGTAGATGAACAGGACACTAAAACAAGTTGCTACTGGGTCAGTGGCAATCTGTATGCCAACTACTCCCCATATGAAAGACCAGTTGTTCTTCTTGTTCTTCAAGTGCCACGTCCTCGTAGATCGTGGGCAACCAATAGCATGATCTGTTTTTATTTATTCATCCAAATATATTCTAAATAGAGAAGCTGTGCCCACTGCGAACCATTGGCTTAAAGTCTTACACCAGAATATTCTTCCATGCTTCCCATCTATTTTTCCTTGAAGGATAATCTGCAGCAGACGGTATTTGTTATGGCACATTATGGGACCGAAAGATTGTAATTTTCTTCTCTTGATGGTAATGAGAATTTCTGGCTTGTTATTCATACACTGTGACATGGCCACATCAGTGTCTCTGGCTGTCCGTGGTATCTTCAGAATTCGTCTGTATGTCCACATCTCCAGTGCTTCCAGCTTTCAGTTCCTGAGCATGTAAAAAGAAGGAGAAAGAGAAGGAGAAAGAGAAAGAGAAGGCGTTTGTATGTTGGACTTTCCTTCTTATTTTCAGTCTTCTCACCCATGGAACCTTTCCCAGAGGCAAGGTGGAGCTGTGAGTGTGCACTTGCACTTGTTCGAGCCGGAAAGATCCCTATGTCTTGAGACAGCAGCATCATGGCTAAGAATTGTACAGTGCAAATAAACAGCACCAAGGACAGCACCAATTTCCTTTCTCCTGCATAAAACTGCTGATTGAAAGGCTAAGCCACCTCTTTTTGACATGTAAGATAAACCTTCTCCATTCAACATCACAAGGTCTTTTCTTTAATTAAATTATTGATCTTGTGACCCAGCTGGAACACAGATTATGCCAGTCATGAGCTTAACTTTTTTTTCTCCCCCTGTCTATTGAAAGGAAAAGATGCAAGTTCATACATTTCCTCTTATTTATCCTATAATTTGCTGCATTGGCTGCTCTAGTAGCGGCTGCAGCTGCTAATTCATTCCCATCCTCAGTTTTTGTGTGTGTTATATTCCACAGGGAAACCTTGGTTCAAGTGCCTTCCATTAACGTAAGAGAATATTGCAACAACATTTCCAGGTAATTTTTTTAAAAATCCCAAATATAAGTCCTCATTTCCATGGTCATAAAAATAGGAAAACCTAGCACAGTAACCCACAGGGAAGAGTTGGATAGCTCACTCATTAAAGTATCTCTCTGTCATTCTGGGATGATGGAGATGATGATCAATGTTAAATAATCCACTAATAATTGCTACTAGTAATTAACAAGGGAGAAGGGACAAAGGAATATAAATCCAGATCATAGCTAGAAGGAGTACTCACACAACTGTATTCAGACTGCTGAAGCTGTTTGGATGAGCAGCGAAACGTTTCTATCTCTCAAGAAAAAGAAGTCCAGTAGCCATGACTCAACTTCCAGATAAACTCACCTGGATGACTGAGAATCTTCACAGACAATCATAGCTACAAGCACATTTCATTCAAATGAAATGTTGGCTCACTTACATTCTCTTTTGCTCCATAACACCTCCTTGCAACCTTGCTAGTAACTTCCTCCTTAAAGCACCCATGTGTTTGCATTTTCTTGCAGTGCACAATAGGAGCATTGCTTTCAGGGGAACCATTGAAAGGAGGCTTCGTTTTTACAACAAATATAGAAATCATTTGTACCAGATACAAAATGGGCTATAAACAAAGCCCCATTGATTGAGTACTTCATGAAGGTCACACTCCCCGTTGAGTGGGAGAGGCAATGTAGAATAACACAGAAGATCCTGAATTGACAAACATACTGCATTTTTTGTAACAGTAGTTTGCCTTCATCGGAGGGGATGGGTGGCTATTATCTTCTGTTCCCTTTCCATGCCAGTGCAACAATGAGAGGCTAAGCTATCAAGATCCCCTGCGACCCACGCAGATCAAGGGGAGAACCCCTCTCCTGCTGGAGAGAGGGCTGTCAGTCATGTGAGACCTGGCCTTAGGGACCGCCCCCCTCCACCAGCTTGACCCAGTATGCAAAGGCTTCTGAGTGTTTCCAAATTGCATCAAATTATGTACAATAAACTTTCCAAGGTGCCGACAGCTTTCTATCTTCATCAAGCTCAAAACAAGGGAAGCTCGCTGGAGCTCTAACACATCAGTTAGACTGCTATTGCATACAGGAATTTAATTAGGAGCAGGTGCGGGGCTGGGTGAAAGGCAATTAAAAGAGACAGTTGCCTTTGATGGACCCTTGATACAAAAGACCCAGGAAGACCCATTAATGTTTGGCGTTCCCATTGCATTCACTCATTGGAGCACGAGGCAAACAGGAATCTTCCTCCCGTTCTCTAATTCTGCACAGCAATAGTGCTACAATGCTGGAAACATTATATGACTCCTTGGTTTGTTTGTTTTCAGAGAAACAAAGCAATACATCATTAACTGGGACGCTTTCCTGAAATCTAGAAAGAACTAGCTGAGCCTCCTTGCCCAGTAGAAGATGCCAGGTACACACACCTCTAGGCCACCCTTTTCACAGTTGAATGAGTTGATAAGAAAGAAGCCAAATTTCATTGTTGTAATACAGTGTTGGAAAACCCATGGCACAGGTGCCAAAGGCAGCCCTCGGAGCCCTTTCTGTGGGCACCCGACATCGCCCCTTCACAGCCGCCTGGATTCAGGTTAAATGGTTGTATTGGCACTTGGTGAAAAATTAGTGGGTTTTGAATCGCAGTTTGGACACTCAGTCACTAAAAGGTTCACCATCAATGTTGTAATATATCACCATAAAACAGTGATGGCAAACCTTTTAGAGACCGAGTGCCCAAACTGCAATTCAAAACCCACTATTTTTTCCACAAAGTGCAAATACGACAATTAAACCTGAATACAATGGTACCTCAAGTTACAAATGCTTCAGGTGCTACCCTTCAAGAAAGTGATGATCGAAGAGCAGGGGTGCTACTCTTTGGGAAAGTGAGGATCAAAGAGGGTGCTGTGGCCATGGGAAATTCAAAAACCTGCTCTTCAATCCTCACTTTCCTGAAGAGTAGCACCCCATCCGCCTCTCAGCCATGAGCAGAGAGGTGGATGGGGTGTTGCACCATCAGGAAAGCCATGGGAAGTGGTGGCGGTTTGTGGGCTCCTTTGTAGCCCCCATTTACTCTCCAGCCACGTCGCTCTGGGCATCCCAAAAGTAGTGTGGCTGGAGAATAAACTGGGACTACGAATGAGCGCACAAACCGCTGCCTCCCCTTCACCTGACTCTCTGCACAGAGCACAGTGATCTGCTCCGAGCGGAGGGGAAGTGCTGTGGCTGTGAGGGGGCGGTGTTGTGAACCCACAGAAAGGGCTTCGTGTGCCACCTTTGGCACCCGTGCCATAGTTTTGCCAATACTGCAATAGAAGAAGTCAGAGAATAAGTAATCCAATTAACGGCGGACAGAGTACTCTTCCCCCTTTCCTATGGAGTTCTTACATCATCCTTCTACCCTAAACAGCAATCCTCCTACTCTAGAATGAATTTTGAAGGAACAGCTAAATCACCACCATCTTCCCAGAATTGCTGTGCTGGAAGAGATCCTATGGAGCATCGAGTCCAGCCCCTGGCAAGGACACATGAGTTTGTGTTTTGTTAATGTTCCGTGGCTTCCGCAAGCTGAACCGATGCACCAACGTAAGCACAAAGGACTGTTGAGACTCTCACTGTCGTTTATTTTGGACGACAGCTTTCTAAAGTTCATGATTAGACATGGGCACGACTCGGCGAAATCCTCGTTTCCGTTTCCGTTCCTCGTTTCCGTTACGTAACGAAACGAAGAACGACAATTACTCCGCCAGAAGTCGAACTCGAACCGACTAAAGAAAAATTGGGTCTGATTTGTCGTGGTCGTTCCTGGTGGCATCGCAGCGATCGTGCGATGCCAAGCAGCTCAGGAAAAAAGTTTTAAAAATAAAAAAACCCGATTCCCGGCCAAAAAAGCAGGCGAAAATATGCCTCCCTGAGGGCACCTACCAGAGGGGTGGTTTCTGGGGGGGGGTTGTCCCCGGCCTCCCCCCCACTCCTCTCCTGGGCTGCGCATCCTCGTCATCTCGCCAACTCGCCAAGCGGCGCAGCACAGAAAAAAAGTTAAAAAAATAAAAAGAAAACCCCGATTCCCGGCCAAAAAAGCAGGCGAAAATATGCCTGCCTGAGTGAGGGCACCTACCAGAGGGGTGGTTTCTGGGGGGGTTGTCCCCGGCCTCCCCCCTCTCCTCTCCTGGGCTGCGCATCCTCGTCACTTCGCCAACTCGCCAAGCGGCGCGGCACAGAAAAAAAGTTTTAAAAATAAAAAGAAAACCCCGATTCCCGGCCAAAAAAGCAGGCGAAAATATGCCTGCCTGAGTGAGGGCACCTACCAGAGTGGTGGTTTCTGGGGGGGGGTCCCCGGCCTCCCCCCTCTCCTCTCCTGGGCTGCGCATCCTCGTTGTCTCACCAACTCGCCATGCCATGCGGTGCGGGCGGGGGATCCAAAATGGGGCGACCGCAAGCAATATTTATTTATTTTGAAATCATGGTGGTCCAAAAACACACCAAAGCACCACAGAAACATGCAAAAATAGCTATTTTAAAACTGCCTGAATTTTTACAGTAGCAGCAGTGGTTTTTCTTGCAACAAAACATCTCCATTGATTTTATTTTATTTTATTTTAATTTTTATTTTTACACCTGCGCAATGATGGGCTGGCCATGGGAGTGGACCATGCAAATTTTTGGAGCCATTCCACCAATTGCATGGCCACTTGGCCAGGTTTTGACCGAGACTTCTGGGATGTGCCAGTCGGGCATAAAAAGCCCACTAACCCTAGCACGAACCCTAACCCTAACCCTAACCCATACGCCAGTACACTGTCCTTCTTAGTGGGTCAGAGAGGCACCCAGAGGTGCACCCCAGTAACTCACCCTAACCTTACCCGTAACCCTAAGCCTAGCCCTTGTGCTAACCCTAACCCTAAGCCAGATGTGTACTCACATTGCACTACAGCAAGTACACTTCCCTTCTTAGTGAGCCAGAGGGCGCCCATAGGGGTCCTCTCTCACTTTGTTCCTCCTCCTTCCCATCCCCAGCCCAAGTGCACCGTATGCCAGGCAGTGAGTCACAGAGGCACCCGAAAGAGAGGTGCCTCTGCCTGCCACTGCAACTTGGTACGCATATCCAATTGGCTATGCATACCCTTTTGTAGCGGGCCAGAGGAGGCACCCACCCCAAAGAGGTGCCTCCAGGAGCCCGCTTTCCCTTCATGGTGGGCCAGAGGAGGTACCCAGCCCAGAGAGGTGCCTCCAGGAGCCCGCTTTCCCTTCATAGCGGGCCAGAGGAGGCACCCACCCCAGAGAGGTGCCTCCAGGAGCCCGCTCCCCCCCAACCAGTACTAACGGCAGACAAAAATATGACAAATGAAACGACAAATATTTGGACAATTTCGCGAAAAACGGAAACGAGCCGAAACGGGCCAGCTCCGACACACGACAACTCGAAAACGTCATTTTTCCTGGTCGTGCCCATCTCTATTCATGATGTTATCCATGATCTGGATAGAAGGAAACTGGGCTTTAAAACAACCACAAATGAGAGGAACAGAGCAAAACAAAACCAAAAATGACAAGATTCATCCATCCAGTCCCAGGGCTCCTGGATGCTAAATTCTTAATTTTAATTCTTAAACATCTAGGCCTGAATCCCTGTTCATACCCAGCTTGGGATTGCTGACCGAGAGTTGTCCCCTTGTGTTTCTGAGGACCTTATCTCCTCTACCAAATGGCAGGCAAATGGAGGACGGCTCCCTTCTTGTGGGGGGACAGCTGTACCAAATTAATTTGACATGTGCCTCAGTTTATCCAGGGGTGGTAGGGCACATGACAATAGATGTTCCCTGGAGACCTGGCTAGTCGGACTGTAGAGATAAGCACTCTACTGTTAATCCCCTCTGCTATAATAATGCCTGAGCCCTAAGCAGATCATGAATCATTCTATACATCACTGACAGGAATTGGGCAGGGAGGCACCTCATTAGCATGAACTATCTCGCTCCTCCACTAGCTGCAGCGCTTGGCCTAATCAAATGCCAGGATGAGGAGAAATGGAGCGAATGAAAAATAGTAGAGGTTGCTGGTCTAGTTCGAGGAGAGGACCAGGGAAACTGCAAGCAGTCTGGGCCTCATAACAATGACCCAAGAGGGAAACCGGATATTAAATATTTAAAATCTGCTTTTAAAGCCCAGCTTTGCAAACAACATTTAAGGGGTTTATTGCATCCAGATTTACTGCATTAGAAACTGGGATGGGGAAAACAAAACATGATCTTCTGAAGATAGTTTTCCTTTTCCCCAAAGCCCTAAGGGAAAAACCAGTCAATGGACCTACAAAGCCAATGCAATTCTCCTCAGATTGCTTGAGGACCATCCATCTACCTGATTTCCACGGGATTTCTCTTTTCCTTAGCACCACCTCATGGTGCTCTGAACTAGTGTTTGTGTGGACCCCTCACGAACTGAATAGGAGGCCCCCTTCCCTCACTGTTTTGGGGTAAAACAAAACAGGAGCCCCCCCCCCAACCTTCCCTTACACAAGCAACCACTGTCAAGGGTTGGGGAGGAGGAAGGGGAGAGTTCGGTGGCTTAGGTGTCTGGCTGCCGAGCCAGTAGTGGAGAGTTCGAATCCCTCACTCTGCCTCCTTGAGTAGGGTGGGACTTGATGATCCAGAGGGACCCTTCCGGTTCTGCAGTTCTAAGATGGTGGTGGTGGTAGTAGGTACCTTTTCCAACAGCTCTTCACAGGATTTAAGAACATAAGAACCTTAGAAAAGCCCTGCTGGATCAGGCCAAAGGCCCATCTAGTCCAGCTTCCTGTATCTCACAGTGCCCCCACCAGATGCGTCTGGGAGCAGACGAAACTAGATATCTGTCTCCTGATACCACTCCCCTGCATCTGGCCCTTGAAGGACCCTGGTTTGAAGCCTGGAGATAACACATCTCATTCATGGTTGGTCACCTGGGATGGACTTCTCCTCCAGGAATCTGTCCAATCCCCTTTTGAAGGCACCCAGGCCAGAGGCCGTCACCACATCCTGTGGCAGGGAGTTCCACAGACTAACAACATGCTGGGTAAAAATATATATTTTCTTTTGCCTGTTCTCAGTCTCTCATCCTTCAATTTGAGTGGCTTTGTGTCTGAGTTTCAACTAAGGTTAGTTGAGGATTTTGTTTTGCCTGTATTTCAGAAGCCCCGTTCAGTCTTTGCTTTCCCTGGCTGTTATCCATTTTCCCTAGAGAGGAGCCACTAGTATTCCCATCTGTCATCATCACTTCTCCCATGTAGCGAGTGTTGGAAGTGTTGGAAGAGGTGAAACCTGTTTCAAGGTTTTGAATTTCTGGTGAAATTTCCTTTTGCTATGCACTAGAAATGTAGAGACCCTCAGATTAGAATGATTACAAGTTCTCCAGGGCCAACCCCTTTCTCATTAACTGGCACTTAGACTCAATCACTCACTCTAACACATTTGTAGAAGAAGAAAAACATTCTTTACTTACAGTTGCTTGAAATTACAGATGTAAATATTCTGCTTTCCTTACTGCACATGTACTGTACTTAGCAACCAACTGAAGAGATCAACAGCAAACAGAAAACTGCCACCAGTGGAGGAAAGAGAAGGAATAGAACCCTCAGCAGAGAGGTGGAGTTCTCTTTGTGTTCTAAGACTTGAAGAACCATTGGTTAGTGCTGGGTGGATAACCATTGAAACCCAAACAAACTACACACAGCATGCAAGATTGCAAACAAAACTCCACCTTGCCATGTCGGCTCTACGTTCTAGCAAGAGCGTTGGGAAATCTGATTTCTTGCTCACTTAACCTGCTCATGAGCAGAAGTTTTTCCTCTTTAAACATTTCATGCAGAGAGAAACAGGGCCGAGGGACAAGGCTTTCCACTCGCCTCACAGTACGTTCAGAATGCCAGGTTCCACAACAGAATAGGACTATGATCACTCTATTATCTCCTCAGGAAGGAATCACTGACCTGATTCACTGGCCTGATTCTCCTCCACACAGAGAAAGCAAGAATGGGGATGAAAAGGTTGCTCATTCCCCCCCCCCGAGGTGTGCTGGTAACACTGGGGAGAGAATGACCAGACCCACACCTCCCAATAGGTTCAGATAGCATGAATTTTGTACTTCTCCAATTTATTTGCACTTTTTTTTACTTGGAAATGCATGATAATAGGTACTAACCTCTGCATTTCAGGAGCAGGGCATGTTTTGAAATGCATGCATTGAGAGGAAATAATAATAATAATAATAATAATAATAATAATAATAATAATAATAATAATAATAATAATAATAATAATAACAATAATAATAATAATAATAATAACTTTAATTTAATGCCGCCTTCTCCCAAATAGCTCCAAAATAATACTTAAGTGTATATTTAAATATGACTTCATACGTGCATTTGTAGAAAGAATGCATAGGAAGAGGAGCGACAGGAGCGGACTGACCTGCTTAGCCTTGCAAGCCTGACATGAAACATGGAAGAGCTGAGGCAGAAAGTAAAAGCCTGTGCATTGTGCTTACTGTATATGAGTTGCAGCCTATTTCTTGCCTCTTCACAGACAATAACTTTTTGTAAAGTTGGAAGGCAGGGGTTTTCAGTAGTTACACTCTTTTCTATGGGATAGCCTTGCCTGAGAGGTTTATTTATGTGTATATTTATTAGTTATATTTCTGTTCTACTTTTCCTTCAATAAACCTATGACGTCATATATGGTTTTCCTGCTTATGATGTCAGACGTGGTTTTCCAGGTTCCTCCTCTCCGTCAGAGGAGGCTGCCTCCTCCATCCTCTCTTGGGCCAAAAACGATCTGTTGCCTTCCTTCTGTTGCATGTACAAAGGTAAAAGCATACAGAGAGTCAAAATGTCAACATGGGTCATAAGACCCTGTCTTGTCAGGTCGCCATGTCAGCTGGATCCTGTTCCCTGAAATCTCAGGGCCAATATCTTAGATGAGAGGCCAAACCCTTGTGCTGTCAAGAGGAACAGGTGAAGGCCCTGTGAGGAAAAGCGCAAACACCACACACATAAAAAGGCTGTCGAGCTGTTTCATAAAGAGTTTTGGAAGCAGTTGGGAATGGGTGAAGGTGGAATCTTCTCCTTCTCTAGCCTTGAAAGATTCCTTGTCCCTCCGATGTGAAGAAACTGAGCAATTTTCAAAAAATTCGGCCTGTGCCCCTACCTTTCCCTATACCATAGGTGTCAAGTGTTCCCCACGGATGCCCAGGACAGGAAGCTCCCGGGAGGCAGGGTGCTAGGGGGTGGAGCCTCATTTGCATACAGGGCTCCCAGAACCCATTACAGTGGTTTCAAAATGCTCACTATGACCTAGATGTCTTGGCTTTCTAGGGGATATATATACCACTCCAGACAGCTGGTGGCGTGTGGGTTAGGGGTTGTGCAGGGAGAAGTGCTGTCTGGCGGGCCACCTGGCGGCCATCTGCCCAGCCACCCAGCAACATCTGGAGCCCAGCTGCCCGCTGCTAGAAATGCGGGACATTTCAGGGAAAAATAAATTTTTGGGAAGATGGTGGAATCAGTGAATGCCCCACCAAAAATGTGACACTTGACAGGTCTGCCCTATAGCTGAGGGAATGAGCAGACTAGCTAGGGGGTGCATGGCACGCTTCCCCACATCTTGCTTCTGTTCCTCACCCCCTTCAACCAGCTGATGCTCACTGAAGCAGTCAGATGCTTTATTCTGACTAACAACAGGAGCGAGGCATTTGACTGTGACGACGACGACAGGTCTTGCCCAGGGGGGGTGGGGCAGGACCAGGAGCAAAACAGGATACTGGTACATGTACACAGGTAGCCGGGCATTCACGTCTATGTACAGAGGCTCTCTGTCTCTCCTAAGCAGGACGGCAGGAGACAGGTGGCTGGAAACGTCCTATGGTTGAGGTGGGGTAACTGGTGGACAGCAAACAGTACAGACTAAACAGTCTTGTCAGTCCCAAACAGATTACATTCCAGGTGAGTCAATGGGCACCTTCTTCACGTGTCAGTTCTAAAGGGTTAACAGAAGTAAAATAATATATTGCACAGCAACAGCCTCAAGGGAAGACTTTGTATTTTGAGAAAAGATGCCTTTTTTTGGGGGCTGCTTAATTCTCTAGGCATAGATGTTCTTGGACTCTATTTTTTTTAACATCGACTTCCTTCTCAGTGTTGTCAGTTTTGAATTTCTGGTTTAATTTCATGGCACAGTTGTTAAATTGCTGTACCACAGCTAAAACTGTGCTCACAACCTGGGGTTCAGTCCCAGGTAGCAGGCTCAAGGTTCACTCAGCCTTCCATCCTCCTGAAGTCTGTAAAATGAGTACCCAGCTGGCTGTGGGGAGCAATGTGTAGCCTGCATAATTAAATTGTAAACCACCCAGAGAATGCTTTAAGCACTATGGGACAGTATATAAGCAAAACACTTTGCTTTTGCTTTTTAAATTCCATTGATTGTGCAGCCAGAGTATAGAGACTCCACAGGGCAGAAAAGATTTTGGTCCTCTGACAGTCCACCCTTTTCTCAACTGGCACTTAAGTTTTCAATAACTTACTCTGAAGCAGCTGCAAGACAAAATAAAAATGTTTCATTGCAATTGTGAAGAGATCAACAGCATCCTAATAAATATGGCACCGGACTTCCAGCAGACTAAAGAGACAGAAAGGAGACTGATGAGTCACAATGGGAATGAAAAACATAGAATTATAAAATTGGACAGGTTCCGGGGCTCCCCAAGGCCACCGATGATCACCTTACACTATCATAAGCAGAACACAAGAAACCCAATCCAAAAGACCAGTCTGGAAATATTAGAAAAAACACCCCTGTGGTTTGCTTCACAGCCAGGAGGCTCCGCTGTCGAGAATCCAAGGCAAGCAGGCAGGAAAAGTTAGTGAAAAGGGACCATCCTCCCTCTAAAAGCCTCTGAAAAGTCACTTTTTCATTCTCCCCACAGTATGACCAGGTCTCTGACAATTCAGACTGGGTTAACCCTTATCTGGCCAGACAAATATTCATTTTCCAGACATTTAAAACAGCCAGTCACATGCCCTAGGTATAACTCCCCTTGGGTCACAGTCCGCATCTTCTGTGTTCATAAACTCATGGGGTGACGGTCATGAACAACCATCTCCAAACCCCAGGGACTTCCCTTTACACCTAAAGCTACCTCCATCGCCTCTCTGTCTATATGGACTCTGGCCCTTGACCCTAGTCAACCCCCTCTCCCCCCTTCTGCCCTATCCCTCTTCTCTCCCTCTCTCTTTCTCTCTCTCCCTAACCCACTTTCCCTGGGTGTGCTTAAACGTGTTCCTACACTGTTCTACCCTTCCTGGACCTATGCCATCTTGGGCATGGCATGGCAGAGGAGGATGACCACATGGCAAGAGAGCTACATCTTCAGGAATAGACCCCATTTGTTGGTATGGACTTTAGCACGTCTCACTCCAGAATGCACCATGGATTAGCCAAAGATTAACCATAGCCCAGAGGCTCCTCATTGTTCCATTTCCACATCCACCAGCAACTGTGTCTGGCAGTTGGGACTCCCCCTATTGACTTTTCAGCTCCCCCATTGTGACTGCTCAGCTCCCCCATTGACCTGCTAATTACCCAAAGATTACCCAAACCCTTGGACAATGCCTAGTCCCCTTCCCTTCTATTATCACCTCCATGATGGTTCATTAAAGGACAGACATGGCTTGATCACACCTGTGTAGGTATTCAGTTCCAGGACAACAGGAACGCCCAGGACCTCCCTTGGGCAGGTCCCCAGACTGCTTCCATTGGACATTCCCAAAGACCATCCCCTTTGCCCACCCCGGGGAGGCACACACCTTGTGGGGGGGAAAGGGAAAGGTATAAAATGGTATCTATCTTTGTCTTTGGGGCCGAACATTCTCGCACTGTCCTGGTGGGGTGTTCACCTACTGACTTTTATTGGGCTCAATAAAACCAGTATTTTTCTTGGATCTCTCTCCTGCTGGACTCTTTATTGGGAATTCTGAGGCCCAGCAGCATACAGCAGGAATAGCCTGCTGTGGACTCAACATAATGGCGAGCCAGCCAGGAGGACGTGTGAAGGGTTAGCCTCTCCAAGTTCTCCGTGGGCCACCCCAAATTTTTCCTGTGGCCCCATTTTGGGAGCTTCCCTTCCACGCGGCTGAGGGCAAAACCAGGGGTTGCCTAGCTCTCTTTTTGGTGCCACCAGCCTCTTGCTGGAAAAAGGGGGTCAGGACACCCCCTGGCAAATCCCCTGCAGCCTCGAATGAACAGATCAAGAGACATCCTACTTGCTAGGGACCGGAGGGAAGATCCATCGCAGCATAAGAAAAATTGGAAGTTCGGGCTTGGAGTCTGGGACCTGAGGCATTGGTAAGAATTGGGCGCTTTAGAAACACAGGATGCCCCAGAACCTGAGTGCGTGTGTGTGGGACGGCTCTTCCCGTCTGAGCAAAAGTATGCATTGAAGGGCAGCTTTTTGTGTGTGGATACATATAGAGCAGGCATGTCCAAAGTCAGGCCCAGGGGCCAAATGCAGCCCATTTTCAAATTTCGAGTGGCCCGCAGCCTCTTCTCCCTGCCAGCTCAGCCTGTCACACATTCCTGCTAGCTGGCCCTTCCCCATACCGGATGGAGACATCAGCTTGCAGTTTTACAGTTTGCCTGCCCTCTCTTACCTCCATTTGTCTCCCCAGCCTACCTGCCCCCGGCTCCATTACTGCAGCATGCTCCCCGCCTCCTTGCATGTCCTTGAGGCTGTCCAAAGTCCAGGCAGGGGGCCAAATGCGGCTGAATGATCGGCCCCCACACATTTTCACCTTACAAAATTTGGCCCTCGCAAAAAGTTTGGACACCCCTGATATAGAGCCTCTGTTCACCAGTGGAAAGGTTTTCTTATGCATACATTCTCTGCATTATCCCTATGTAAAAGAATCTTTGTCTCTCTGCATTGGTCTCTCTTTTTTCATTTTAAGGATTCTTCTGTGACAAATTATATTCTACGTTGCTTTTCTCTATGTGGGTTTTTTTGTGGGTCTGACAAGGCTTCTCTAATACAGTATGTGTCCTTGCCCATCTGCAGTTTTGCACTTGCTTTACCTGATATGTTCTTGTCAACTGTTTGTGTCCCTTCAGTTTGTGTTTCTAAAATAGCCAAAAGAAAATCCTGCTGAAACACTAAGGACTGTGGCCCACAGAAGCTCACTCTGAAATGCATTTCTTTGTCTTAAAGTGCTCTGGAAACTGTGCTGCTAAAGAAGTCTGTTCCAATTACTTCCAGAAAATGAGCCTGCTACATTTTTAGCATTTTCTTCCTCCAAAAAGCCCAGAGCATTGTTGTAGTCTAACAATAAACCTTGCAAGGTACATTAGGGTAAAATAATGGTACATTTTTGAAGTCTACACAGTGAGCTCAAAACAGCAGAACACTGTTTTGAATTCAGGGTTTCTTATACTCAGCCTATCAATGGAATCTTGTATGTTTTAATTGAAAAATCAGCTCAAGGGTTAAAACAACCATTCAGAGGGATTTTTATGTCCTACTCTAACAACCTCTTTTTCTCTAGTGTTGCAGCCTTCTTTGTTATGCTGCCTGATTTGCAATAGAAACTAGTGTCTATATCAATCAGACTCCTGCTTTTAAAGTATTTCTACAATCAAACATCTTTTCCCAGAGGAGGGAGCACTGCTTCTATATATAGGCTGAACCTCCTGTCTGGTTTTGCCCCAATTTGTAACTTGTTATTAAGACTGGGTTGGGAAAAAACCCAATTTCAACCATCCAAATCATGAAGCAGAGGGGAGGTAAAATGTTTAGCAAATAAAATACCAATTCATGAACATCAGCAGTCGTTCAGGCTTAATTCCATTTGGCAGTCCTCAACAGATTAGACCCATTGAATCAGTGCGATTGATAAAAGTGTTGGCTTACCATTTAGCAACTGAGTCAATGCATCTTACTATACTTGGGATTATCACTTAGGGCGGCCAGTTCAGCAGACCCTAAATTTTTTTCCAATATATTTCACAGAGTTCTTGTTGTTCCATGGCAGCTGGTCCTCAAAAAACACAGAGACCAGGAAGGCAAGAGTCAGCAGAGAAGTCATGGCTTTCAGATACTGCTCATGTCAGTATTCTTTATTATTGCTTCAGCTGGTTAGGTCTGATGGATTTTATAGTCCAACAACATCTAGAAAGCTTGCCCACCTGACTTTAAAAGCATACAGTTCTTCTAGCACTGCTTTCTCTGGGATTTCTCTCCTCACCGGGAGAAAAAAAATTAGGTCCTCCTTACCACAATGTGAGGTGGTTTTCTCTTATCACATGACACATTTATTACCAGGTGTGTTTGGACCTCCTCTAACAGACATCATCTTGCCTAATCATATGAAGGAAAATTGCTTAATTAGGTGGTTACTTCACGTCCGTGTTATCTCTGTTAGTGTTGCGCTTAGGAGCAGTACAAAAAAAATGTTACTTCACATCCGTCGCACAACTACTGAAATTTGTCTTGACCATGCCCCTGGAACGGGTGCTAAGTGCGACAATCCGGTACCTGGTGTTGGGGTAGGGTTTTCCCTTGTCACTCTTTGTTCATGCTTTCTGTTCTGAGACAAGACACCGTGTAGTAACGATGTCTTGGCTCATTTCTCTCAGAAAACTGTGTCCGGGTGGGGTTTTTTTTGTTTTGTTTTGTTTTGTTTTACTTTTCAGAAGCGAAATATCAAAAAAGAATTTTTAACACACACACACACAAAGGAAAAAGGAAGCTAGACAAATTCAGTGTTTGTCACAGTACAAGACCTTGAGATAACACTTGTCATGAGACAAGTTATCACAACCATGGGAGCGCTGTAACAGGGACAAAACCACATGATCGCGACCAGCGCTGCCACCTTACAAAAGTAGTCACGGAACAAAGAAGGACGTGAAGTAACCGCCCTAATTACATAAAAGGCAAGATTGTCCCTACTAAACAGCCAATGAAACAAAATGGGAAACAACTGTGTATTATTATTCTAAGCCTTACGCTGTTGTGACATGCTGCAACCTAAGAACTGACTTAAAACTGACCCTGTTAGAATTCTTGGTATAAATGACATAGTCAACGTTTTACCAGCCCCCACAGACCCAGTGAGTTCCCATGACAAAGAAGGGAAATCAAACCCAAGTGTCCTGAGTCCTAGTCCACTATTCTATCTATTATGTCACACTGTCTACCCAGCATTACTCCACTCACCCCCCCACATTACATAGAGCTTACCTTTCACTACTCCAGCTAATAATAGTTGATTAACGTTGATTAATCCTTTGCTTTCCTTACAAAATCTCTTGCTTCTCCTTGTGTTCACTGTGCAGAATTATTTATTTCCCATTCCAACCCCAGGTTACTTTACCTTCAGAATTAAGTTTTAGGATAGAGTTTTAAAGATCTATCTATTTCATAGATTTACTTGACTAGATTGCTCTCTCTCACACAGACAATTTTTGCCGCCTCCCTTTGATCGGTACCCCTTGGTGTCGTGTCTTTTGCTCCCTTGCTTTGCTTCTCCTCAGAGGCGGCTACTCTCTCTTGTTTGGTTTCTAAGGCCTCTTGCTGCAATTATCTTTTAAGTCTAGGGTTGAGAGAGAGCAAGAGCCCGGTCTTGTATGCTTTTTATCTTTGCTGCTTCATCTCTGGCCTTCCCTTGCCCTGTCGTTCTTCTTTGAGAGAGACTCCTCCACACTCTCGCAGCATCCCCAGCCAATTCCTGTATCATACCATTTCTCTCCTACTTTGTTTGTTTTAAACATTAAGAACATACGAGCACAGGGAGAGCCCTGCCGGATTGGGCCAAGGGCTCATCTAGCCAAGCTTCCTGGATCTCACAGGGGCCTCACCTGATGTCTCTAGGAGCACATGAAACAACTGGATACCTGTCTCCCGATACTCACTCCCCTGCATCTGGCACTTTGAGGTAACCTCCTTTTAAGCTTGGAGGGAGCACGTCTCCCCATCATGGCTTGCAAGATTCTACTGACTAGCCCACAAAGATTGCCCAGTGCTGCTTGTCAGTTGTGAGGAGGGAAAAGTGATCTCCCCACTGAAGTTTCAGAGCTGAAATGGGCCTAATAAAATCAGTGGAACATTCTGGGGAGAAAAAAGTGCAAGGAAAGCCATCCCAACCATTCTAATGGCATTCACAGGACATGCCTGGGAACTGGAGACAAGTAGGGGGTGAAACCAGAGCCAATGTGAGCCAGCAGGTGACCACTGGTGGTGGCTGTGTAATGCCTACTTCTGTGGGCATAAGCGGCGAAAGAGGCTGGATCAGCAAGCATTGCTCGGGTCAAGGATTTTGCTGATATGGACATGGCATATATACCGTTCTAGAGCTGTAGACAAAGGAAGGATCCAAGTGGCCATCAAGACCAACGCACCCCCTGCAAAAAGAGGGACACTGGTGGCAAAAGCAGATGGCCACCCAACCTCTGTAAAAAGCCTTCAAGCAGAAGAAAGCTCCTCACTGTCCAAGGTATTCCTGCCCACAGTTCAACAGTCTTTCCAGTTAGGGACTTCTTTCTAAGTTTAGGTCGCAATCTATTTTCTTATAAAAGAGCAAGTGAAACAAAGATGGGGAATATGTTTCCCAGATGTCATCAGACACACAGCACTGGATGTTCCTGGGACCCATTGGTGCTGTTTTTCTTTTTCTTTTAACTTTCCCCCACCCCTAGCGCCAGTCAGCTGGTCCTCCAGCTGGTCTGGCACTTATTTTTATTTTTATTTTTTTTAATTCCCCCGCCACCCTCCTAGCACCAACCAGCTGGTGGTTGTGCTTTTTTTTAAAGTCCCCCCCATCCCTAGCACCAATCAGCTGGTCCTTTTTTTAATCCTAGCACCACCTGCAGGCCATGGGGCTGAACGGCGCTTTTTGTATATGGGAACTGCTATCCCATATCTTCAGTCATGTGACAAGAGGAAGAGGAAAAGCCAGACCTTCCAAAGATTAGGATCTTCCCCAGGTGAGATAGCAGCTTTAGTCACCATTTAAGCTGGCTTTGGATAGCTCCTAATTGTCTTCATTGCAAATTGTTCCTCTAAAGTGGATCACTCTGTTGCGTGCCATATGGTGAATTTAGACTTCGGCAATAAATTGTACTCCATACCAAATGTGAAATATCTAGGCTGCTGTTTAATGCTGCAGTGATGCACAGTGAGGGTGATGGCTGCAGCAGAGCACAAATGCTCAGAGGTACTCAGGAAAATTAATTTTTAACTGGCAGGCAGACCCAGCTTTGTACAGGTTAGTCCCTAATCCAGCTGGCACTTTTTACCTCCCACTCAGCGAGGAATTCCTACTGCAGTATGCAGTATATATTTAAATTCAGGAAGCTAGCATTGGAATCATATAAAAATGTGCCCATGAAGATTCTCAGTCATCCAGGCGAGGTTTTCTCAAACAAAATTTGCATCCCATCATAACAATACAGTATATATATCTTAATGTTTAGATAGATAGATAGATAGATAGATAGATAGATAGATAGATAGATAGATAGATAGATAGATAGATAGATAGATAGATAGATAGAGATATAATTTCAATTATACATAAACAGGAAACTTAGTTTGACTTATAATATTGATCTAGAAATTTGTAGAAATTTATTTATTATTTATTATTTGATGCATTTACTCATGCCATCTTTCATCAAAATCTTCGTAATGTCCATTTGGTTTCGGTAATGCTGAAATCTTGTCAATTTCTGCACAGTTCAGCACCTTCATTATTTATTTATTTATTTATTTGAATACTTTGCCTATTTATTTTGAATATTTTTACCCCACCTTTCTCCTTAGAAAGGACCCAAGTTGGGTTGCTGTCACCTGCAAAGTTGGCAGCTCGGCAGTACGAATCCCAGGTGCCATGCAGCGGAGTGAGCTCCCACTGTTAACCCCAGCTCCTGCCAACCTAGCTGTTCGAAAGCATGTACTGTATATGCAAGTAGATACATAGGTACCACTGTAAAAAAGCGGGAAGGTAAACCGTGTTCTGTGCTGAGGCAGTCCAAGGGGAGGTTTTGCAGAGCCTGATAGACACAGGCTCTTGGTCAGGAGGGGGTCTGTGGGGTGCCAAGCGGGGTCTTCTCTCTGCTAGTGGTGGGTTGGCTTAGGCTGGGCCTACTAGAGTGTGGTGGCTCAGTGGACTAAGGCTTCCAAAAACTGTCAGCTGCAAAGTTGGCAGCTCAGCGGTTCGAATCCTGGGTGCAATGCAGCGGAGTGAGCTCCTGCTGATAACCCCAGCTCTTGCCAACTTAGCAGTTCGAAAGCATGTAAATGCAAGTAGATAAATAGGTACCGCCGTAAAAAAAAACCAGGAAGGTAAAACAGTGTTTCCTTGCAACCATGTTGGTCACGTGGCCATGGACTTGCACAACACTGGCTCTTTGGCACCACCCCTAGAGTCGGACACGACTAGCACACATGTGTGGGGGGAACCTTTGCCTTTTTATATATTATACATTCATGTCATCTGTGTGGAGAACTGCTGGATTTTGAAACACTAATAATCATAAACTAGACATTTCATTGAATCCTTCACCCAAATATATAGAAATTTATAGAACAGAAATGTATGACAGGAATAATTTCACAGAAACCTGAATGTGAATGTTGGCATTGCTAAATTCAGAGGCAGACTTTCTAACAAGCTAATACAGTGTTTCCGCTTGTCTGTAGAAGCAGCTTAAGGATGACCTAACGGCTTATAGGGCAATCCCACAAATGTTTCCTCAGCTTATTTGCTGGAAAACTGTTTGCCAATCCCCAGTGATCCTACCTGTGTTTCCTTGTTTTATTTTTCCTCCCCACTGGCTGCAAGGGTCAAGAACGCCCAATGAGTTGGGGGGGGGGAACAGGGCAAAGACTTCTCTTCTTCCTTCATATTTAATGCAGAAGGGAGGCGTGTACTGCCCTACCCACAGAGCTGGTGGGGAGCAGAGAAGGCCATAAGAACACAAGAACATAAGAAGAGCCCTGCTGGCTCAGGGCAAAGGCCCATCTAGTCCAGCTTCCTGTATCTCACAGTGGCCCCACCAGATGCGTCTAGGAGTGCACAAGACTAGATATCTGTCTCCTGATACCACTCCCCTGCCTCTAGCCCTTGAAGTGCCCTGGTTTTAAGCCTGGAGATGGCACATCTCCATCATGGTTTGTCACCTGGAATGTGAAGGCCGTCTCATGCCTGGGGCAGAGTTGTAAATCATGACTTCCACCCACTCACTCCCCAAATCAAAACACTCGGCCTCTGAAGTGGATCAAGTGGATCTGTTGTTTTTTAAAATCCCATAAGCACACACGTCTCCCCTTTTCTGATGGCAAAATGCAAGAAGAAGAAAATGAATCTTCTTGAATGCCACCACAGCTATTAGAGATTTGAACTTGACAGCTCTAAACATGTGTTGCTTCCAACCAACCCTGGTTCTTCAGCCAACCAGCCTGTTCTCCATTCTGTGCTGCTGATCCAGTTTCGTTTTTCCTCGAATAATCCACTGTCACCGGCTGCGTTTTTTCTTTTTCCGTGTCTCCTTACATGCCTGAAGTATTCTAGCTTTCTGCATTCTGTGACGTTCTGAATCTTGAGTCAAGTTGGCCCTTCAGCAGGATTAGCAACCTATGATAGATTTCCATTCCATTTTTCCTCTATTTCTTTCTTTCTTTTAATAGTTGCCTTTCTCAAAGTCAACACAGGAGAACACACAGCTCTCGAAAGGGTGAGCACTCTCAACACCACTTAGAAATGGTTGGTGCATATTACATTCTTCATTTGAAGGAAGTGCCCTGGGCCATCTTTGTTCTGAGTTCTCCAGTGTATCTAGAATCTCAATGTTAATTGAACGAAATAACAAGCTCCTTACATTGGCCTATATGCTCTTTCGTTTTGGACTCTTTAACTGCGTTTCATGGGCTTTGGATTCATTATCACAAGCTGGAGTTTCCTCCACTTCATTTTTAAAGTGCGCTCATTATTTCCTTGATATTACTGAACAATGTATTCAGACTCTCTCTCTCTCTCTCTCTCTCTCTCTCTCTCTCTCTCTCTCTCTCTCTCTCTCTGCCTTTTCATATATAGGCAGTTAGTAATCCTTCTATTACTTTCACTGCAGCTTTTTGTTTTCAGTACAGATTACCAGTTATACAAAGTTCTTAAATGAGTATGTGAACCAACCGGGGCTTTCTCACAGTTAATTAAGCAAACATGCTCTTTATGTTCAAACCATGCAGACAGAATTGTGTTTGTCTATTATGTATGGTCACATTTGACTCCCAGCAGCCTTGATGGGTCTTCCACGTTGAGATACTGAGGACTGCTTTCACCACTGCCACAGACACCATGAGTGAGCTTTCAGGGCCGAGTGAGGAGTGAGGACTTTGATCCACGTCTCTTGAGTCTGACTCTTAGCCCATCACTCTCTCCACTGCACCACACTTTGGGGGTACCTGGAATAGTGCTTAGTAGAGATGGGCACAAATTTAAAAAATGGCATTTCGTTTGTCGTTTGTCGTTTGGAGGGTCCGTTTCGGTTCGTTTCTGTTTTTCACAAATTTTTGAAAAACATCATTTTTGTTTTCGTTCATTTCGTTACCATTTTATTACCATTTATTTCAATTTTTGTGAATTTTTTTTTTTAGGATTTTAAGCAATTCACTCATATTGCAGTAACGGAAACGAAACGCACGAAAAAAGTTTCCAGTGTTTCTGTTTGTTTCGTTTCATTTTAGAGACAAAATTTGTTTGTTTTTGTTACGTAACGAAACGAAAAAACAAAAATGGAAACAAAAAATTGTTTGTTTCATGCCCATCTCTAGTGCTTAGTATGTTCCAAATTCTCTCGTGCATCCAAACATTGTAAACCCTGCCCTTTCCTCACATTTCATGTATATTCTGGCATATGTTGGCCAAAAACCTATTGTGCAACTACAAAAAGTCACACATGAAGCAGTTATGCTAGCACTAAAGGCAGAAGTACTATCCAAAAACACTTCAGCTAGTGCTTTACACAACTGATCATGCAGAGGACACACAACTGATTGCACAGCTCCACAGCACAATTGCTATATGCACTCTCTACAAACATCATACCTTGCACAGACCAAGTAATGACACTGGTCAAATACATGTCCCAACCACGGATAACAGCAAAGGCACAAGAAGTCCTGAGAAGAACTCCTAAGCAATTATAAAATATATTAAATGTTCTAAGTGATTATAAAATATACGAAAAAGCAGCAAATAAATATCAAAGTCATAGGATTGTAATGCTGAGATAGGAAAGAAGGCTCTGGTGATTTCATTGCAAAAGCCAGAGGAGGAACATGAAATGAACGTGAAGAGCAAGTGATACAATTTTGTGAAGAAAAGCTTGTGTTCAGAGTATCACAAAGGAGGACTGGGTATGCCTGAAATGGCCAAGAAGATGCCACCTTCTGCTGTAAGAGAGTAGGTAGGTAGCCATTTTCTGTGGCCTGAGGTGGCTGCATCATTTACACCGTTCACTACATACATTTTCAGCCAAGAGGGTATGGGTGCCACGCATCCAATGGTAAGTTCTTTATGTCCTTCATGTTTTCAAGACTGTGAAACCTTAATTGTTCACAGGAGTAGCTAAACACCATAAAGAGCCTTCTCAGCAGGGAACCTCATTAGGTGAAATCAACAGCACCGTGGGTGGAAGGGGAGGAGGGTTTTGTAGGGAGCCCCACAGAGACTCTGTGTTCCTTCTTGGTGATACGGTACTCGACTGCCCATCCCAGTACATGAGTGCAAACACACACACACACACACACACACACACACACACACACACACACACACACACACACACACACACACACACACACACACACACACACACACACAATTACAGGGGGGGTCTTCTCTTTTTCATCCATATTTTATTTTAAAGGTTTCTCCAGCTTTTGGGCTTTATATAGGTACGGTGATATGCTACAGCCAGGGCCCTCAGACGTTGTGATGGTAGGAGGTTTTTAATTAGCAAGCATGTGAAGAGGTCATGAGGACCTTGGTAGGGATGTGTTAGCATTTAATGGTTAATGAGCAGAAAAATCTAATTCAGTTAAGTGAAGTTAGTGTGTGGGGAGGGGCAATTTTTAAGCAGTCGAGTTGATGTTACCTCACAATTTAAGTTAGGCAATTAGAATGTGTGCAGGAGGAGAAGGTAAAAAAATAAACACCAGTCCACAATTTCATGCTTTCTCTGCTACATCCCTTTTTGAGCTTTGAGGAGATGAAAAGTCAATTGGCCATCCACATCACCCAAACCTTTCTCTTGCTTTCCTTCCCACACCCCAAACAATGTCAACTCCACCCCACCCCCTCCCCGCTTTCCAAGTGGATCCCAAGGAATCAACATTCATTTTCAGGAGAGAGATCAGGTGCCTTTGTGTGATGGCCAGTGTAGAACAAAGAAGAACCACCAGACAGATGCCCGAAATGAGAGACCACCATTTCCTTTCCAATCCATCCTGGTTACCTGATGGTTTACAGTTGTTTAACCTTCTGCTATAAATCTAATGGAATAGTGAAGAGTACCAGGTTTGCACTCATTCATGTAAACTCTGTACTTTGCATGCACACACCAAGAATAGAAACAGACTCACCTAAAATGCAAACCAATATGCCTGTGGAGATTCTCAGTCATCCAGGTGAGGTTAGCTGGGAGCTGAGTCATGGCAACTTTGTGACACCAGGCACTCTTTCTCCTTTTAGCACAATTTAACATTGAATGGCCCAGCCTGTAACTTTTTCCCACGGCATCAAAATCATGGCAAACAGAAGGCAAGAGCAGGGAAGGAAAAGGTTATAAATTGGAGATGGGACATTACCCGTCTGTGAAAGTTCTGATTTTTGGGGGGGGGGGGTTGCCCTTATTTTATGGAGGTTGCAGACTAAAACATCTGAATGCCACCTGTCCAGGCAGCAAAGAGAAGGGAATGAGGCTCAGAGCCAAGGAAAGCTGACTCAGAGTCCTGGCTACAGGAGCAATACGCAAGGTGGTGGCCACCGTTTGTGGTCAGGTGGCAGGCATATGCCCCATAAATTGCAGAGGCTTGTCTCTTTGTGTTATGGAACCTGTGGAGACCACGGTAACTGAAGGTTCCAGCACAAGCAACTTGGAAACCTATGCACATTACTGGGCTTTCTCTTAAAAGGTGGTTTCATTAAAGCAGTTCTCATGGAAACAAGAGAAAAGCAAAATATCCTTTCAAAATAATTGTGAGGGTCTCTTGGTGGATTATCTCTTTCCCACTCAGCCAAGATTACCCCTCCCCTCCATTCCAGTTTCTGAGGGTTTAATGGGAAAGGCGGCAGCAGTGGGGGCGGGGGGGGAGCTCTTGGTCCGTCATTTACTTTTCATTCTATAGTGGAGAGGCAGAATTATTTGCAGATCCATGGTGAATTCTGTGATCCTGTACGATCCTGTACGATCCTGTACACCAGTGATTCTCAACCTTTTAAAAGGTACCCCCCCCCTTATGGAGCAGAAAAATTTTCAATGCCCCCTTTGTGAAAATCCAGTGATTTAGGGTATGGGGAAGGGGGAGTTACTGAATTATAAAAGGCAAAAAATTTAAGTAATTTTAAAGTTATTTCCAAATTTGTTTGATTTAACTCAATACTTTTGCCCTGGAAGGTAATTGCATTCCTTTTATTAAAATTAAAATGACTAATGAAAAAAAATGCTTAAATGCTATTTTATGTGAATACGTTTATTTCAAAATGCTGTAAATACATATATTTATTTTTAATGCACTTTTATTTTTTATTTTTTATTTTATTTTCCTATTGGCTGGCTCAGAGCACATGGGCAAAGCAAAGATGGCAATGCCTTGTTGGCCATTTTGGTGGGGTTTTTTGTTTTTGTTTTTCACCTACTCTTTTGGGTGGTGAAAACTTTATAAGACAATGGTTCCCAACCTTCCCAATTAAACCTAATTACGTTTATAAACTGATGGGGTTAGAACTCTGCACAACAAACCAGGAAAGGGACCTTGGTGTCTTGGTGGACAACTCAATGAAGGTGTCAACCAAGCGCACCGCAGCAGTGAAAAAAAGCAAACTCAATGCTAGGGATCATTAGGAAGGGTATATAGAAAATGAGTCAGCAAGTGTCATTTTGCTTCTTTATAAATCTATGGTGAGGACCCACCTGGAGTATTGTGTACAGTTCTGGTCACCATACCTCCAGAACATTATTATGAAAATGGAAAAAGTGCAGAGGAGAGCAACCAGGATGATTAGGGGATTGGAACACCTTTCTTACCATCTGAGGCTGCAACTGCTGGGCCTCTTCACTGTTGAACAACAGCACCTAAGAGGTAACCTGATTGAAGTTTATAAAATCATACACGGTGGGACAAAGTAGACAAGGAAAAGCTGTTTTCCCTATCACACAACACTACAACTAGGGGTCACTCCATGAAACTTTTGGGTGCTGGATCTCATAAGAACATAAGAAGAGCCATGCTGGATCAGGCCAAAGGCCCACTAGTTCAGCTTTCTGTATCTCACAGTGGCCCCACCAGATGCGTCTGGGAGCACACGAGACTAGATATCTGTTTTCTGATACCACTCCCCTGCATCTGGCCCTTGAAGTACCCCAGTTTTAAGCCTGGAGATTACACAGCTGCATCATGGTTTGTAACCTGTCGTGGACTTTTCCTCCAGGAATCTGTCCAATTCCCTTTTGAAGGCATCCAGGCCAGATGCCATCACCACATCCTGTGGCAGGGAGTTCCAACAAATAAGAAAAAGTACTTTTTCACCCAGAGGATCACTGGTCTGTGGAACTCCCTGCCACAAGAAGTGGTGACAGCTGTCAGCCTTGACAGCTTCAAGAAAGGATTAGACCAGTTCATTGAGAACAAGGGTATCAACGGATATCATTCTGGATACCTAAGGACAACGCCCATGTAGGAGAGATAGGCAGGATATCTCTCAATGCCATTTGCGGGGAATCATAAGCAGGTGAAGACATCTGCTTGGTAATACCCTGAAGCAAATGATGAGCCACTGTGTAAGACAGAATGCTGGACTGGATGGGCTGTGGGCTGTTCTTTTGTTCTTGTTGTAACTGTAAGTGGCCTACTACCAAATGGCAGTGTTTGTGTGTATTTATGTATGTTGTATATGTGTACATATGCAGATACATATGTATGTTAAATCAATCAATCAATCAATCAATCAATCAATCAATCAATCAATCAATGTGGTATTTCCCCTAAAATGCAGGGCAGGAAATCTTCCTAACTACTACAATAAACATTTGTATGGAACACTCTTTGCATTTTAAAAATAATAATAATTGAAATACAAGAACAGAATTCTATGCCACATTCAAGAATACTCTTCTGTGGAATTCCTTAAATTCCTACAGGCCATCAAATCACATCAGCTGCATACCATGCTGACTTTAAGTTCAAGTACAATATACAATACTGTAGGCATATTACAATAGAAATAATCACAGATATAGTCTGTATTTAGCTGCCTGCTTCACGTAGGCTCGTCTCCTGAAAACTGATGCCTACAAAATGTTTTAGACTACAGACCATCTCAACTGCAGTCAGAAATCAGGAGTGGTGGAAGGCACTGAAAATAAAAAATCTAAAAAGTAGCAGACTAAGGATTGATAGACCACACTCCATACACCACTATACTCTCCAAAGGGCAGCAGGATAGAATCCAGGCTAAGAAATAGTTTAAAAATTACTGTACTAATATCTGGAAGCTGAATCATGGCAACTGTACTTCTTTTTTTGAAAGATTGAAATATTTCACTGCTCATCAAAACAACTGACTTTTTAAAGCAGATATAATTTTAAAAGGAGACTGGAAAAAAGCAAGGATCACGTTAGTGGTGCAGGGATTTAATTACAGAGAACAGGGAGATCCTGCTGCAAGTTGGCCAGAAAAATAGCCCCTTCACCGCTCTGAAAAAGAAGAGGGCTAAGCTGCCTGGAGGCTTCCCCTGCCCAACTGTGTTTGAGAATGAAACTTTTCCCAGGGGAATGAGGCCCATTCCTGTGCACAGCCTGCCGGGGGTAACAGCCAGGTTGGGAACCGCTGTTATAAAACCAAAACATGCCTACCGCCCCCCTACTGCCCAAAACATGCCCACTGCCCCCCTACTGCCCAAAACTTGCCCACGGCCCCTCAGCAGCCTCCCACCGCCCACCGGGGGGCAGTACCGCCCCCATTGAGAACCACTGCTGTACACTAAGGGTAATGAATTCTGCAATTCTGTACACCAAGGGTAGATAACACCAAGGGTAGACAACATCTGCATAACTTTTTCCATGGCATTAAAATCATGGCAGATGAGTCTTCTTGCCCCCACCGAACCTCTTGAGGTGTGCGTGTGTACTGTACTGTACGTGTATGTGTGTGTACTGTACGGCCACACCATCCCACCAGATTTGGGATGACAACCTTGAACTGAAGTTCATGCTCTACCTTAGTTAGGCTGCAGCTGCCTGTTTCATTATCAGAGGCTGAGGACCACAGGTGTGTGGGCCTGAGGAGGAGAAGAAGGCGACACAACAGACAGGAACATTTCTACCTTGAGGAAGAAGATGTGGTTTTCCACTCCTCAGCTGCATTACAGAGTGAATTACTCAAGTGAGAGCAAGGCAGTATCTGAGTGAATGCCCGCCTCCCCCACCCCACCCCTGCTCGGAGTGGGTATATTTGAATCCCTGCCCCCTGCCTGACTTGATGGATCCGTTTGCCACGGGTGAACGCTTACTTGATGTTTTACCCCTAGCTGAGGCCACCACCAACAGGTGCACTTCCTACCCCACTGGGAGTTCCTGTTCCACTTAAGGCCTGTGGATATCCAAAGTGGGCCTTCAACAAAGCAGTGGGCCATCCCAGAAGAACAAGGGATCAGTCTGAGACCCAGACCCGACGGAAGAACCTGGTCATTCCGTACATGGCGGGAGTGTTGGAGAAGCTTAAAAGGATTTTTGGCAAACACCACATCCCTGTTTATTTCAAACCCAGGAACACACTAAGGCAGAGACTTGTCCACCCAAAGGATCCGATACCAAATCATAAAAGGAGCAATATAGTATATGCAGTCCAATGCAGTGAAGAGTGTTCAGACCTCTACATCGGAGAAACTAAACAGCCATTAAACAGAAGAATGGCCCAACATAGGAGGGGTAACAGCTCAGGACCAGAATCAGCAGTACACCTCCATTTGAAGGACAAAGGCCACTCTTTCAAAGATGAGGATGTATACATATTAGACAAAGAAGAGAGGTGGTTTGAGAGAGGAGTAAGGGAAGCCATTCATGTTAGCATTGAAAATCCCTCCCTCAACAGAGGTGGTGGGCTCCGGCATAGTCTATCTGCTACTTATCAGGCTGTACTTTCCAAAGTACCCAGGCAAATCAAAGAGCCTTCACCACCAAGGTCACAGCTAATGACCCATTCTTGATGGGTTTCAACACCATAAGCCATTGTTTACCTTAAGGCCATGGACACTAATGTCTCCCTAACGAGCCTATTCAGGCTATTGTTCATCTTATGAGCCAATCAGACCAGGGGACAAGAGGTCAAGCTGACTATAAGAAGGACTACTTGCACTAGCTGTATTCAGACCGATGAAGCTGTTTGGATGAACAGCGAAACGTTTCTATCTCTCAAAAAAGAAGTCCAGTAGCCATGACTCAACTCCCAGTTAAACGCACCTGGATGACTGAGAATCTTCACAGACGTATTCCTACCCCACTGAGCACAAAGTGGCCATTCGTTCTGTTGGGTTCCACCTCCTTGTGTTCATTTCTTTTGGTGTAACAGAGGTAGCCCACCCCAAGTGGTTCACCACTTCCTGCCAATGAACACGGGTAGTGCAAAGGATGCAGAATGGATATCCCCGTTTGTGTCATCGCATTGTAAGGCCATTACTTCACGTCCCTCTCGTCCCTCTTTGCTGTCCCGCTTGGGACCGGTACAAAAAAAATGTTACTTCACATCCATAGCGTTGACAGCAGAATCTCGTCCTGACCACGCCTCCTGAGCCGTGCCTGCCCCTGGGCTGGGGAATTCTGTTGTCACACTTTGTTCCCGGTTCCTGTTCCGAGACAAGGGACGTGAAGTAAGGGCAATGGCTGTTTCCCCCTTTCAGTGTAGGAATACTCCGACAACCGAGAAAGCCAACTGGAACTCCTGCGCCAGGCCAGGCTCGGCTGCTCGCCTGTCCCTGCAGGAGAAAGCGACTCTTGAAAGTACTGGCAGAGAGCCACTGTCAGGCTTATTTCTGTTCTCCTTGGGTGCCGGAGGCGGGGCTGAGCTCTCCTTGCCAGCTCGCCTGCCAGCCCGCAGACTGCTGAGTTCAGGGCAAGCGTGTCTCGCCCACCGCCCATGCTACTGCCGCCGCTGCAGCTCACCAGCAGCAAGTGGTGAGGGCTCGCCCGGTTCCTCCTGCCGGGCTTCCCGAGACAGCCCATGTGCCCGCAGCGGGGATTCAAAATATCAAGAAACAGAAGCCTGACAATTTTAAAAAGGGTAAACAAAGCCAGGGAAATCAAGGACGTGAAGTAACAGTTGTCCCAAGACAAGTAATCACGCCGTGGGTAAACGAAAACAGGGATTGAACAAGGACAAAACCATGTGACCGCAAACAACGCTGTCACGGAATGAACATAATCGCGGAATGAAGTAGGACATGAACTAACCACCTTAGTCAGGTTCAGTGACCTGCTCACCCGTCCCTTACATCCAGGGCCGGCGCTAGGTTTTTTTGCACCCTAGGTGAGGGGTGGAAGTGGGGTGGGGCAGGGGTGGGTGGGCGGCGTCAGCGGCGGTGGGCGGGGCGGCAGGCGGGTGGGTGGGCGGGGCGGCAGGGGGGGCGGCAGATGGCAGGGGGTGGCATCAGCCGTGGGGGGCGGCGATGGGCGCGGGGTGCAGCAGTCAGACGGCGACGGGCGGCGGGGGGATGGAGGGCGGTGGCCATCAGTGGGGGGGCAGCAGGGGGGCAGCAAGCTGGCCAGCGCCCTCTGTCAATTTTGGCACCCTAGGCAACTGCCTGGTTCGCCTTAATGCACGCGCCGGCCCTGCTTACATCGACACCTTCCGAAGGTTCAGGGGCAGCCTCTGAGTCAGAGGAAGGTTAGCTGTAAGAGTGACATCTGTTTCTGTTGAATGCTGTTCAGCTCTGTACAAAGGCAATACTGCTTAACCCAAACATACAGCGACTCACAAAGTGTCTCAGTTCAGGAAGTTAAGTAAGGAGTCCAGAAATTCTTATGCAATGACATCAATAAAGGGAATCCAGTTACTTATCTTTGTTGCTTTAAGATGCCTTCTTTGGCCGTTACTTCACGAAGTGCCTCGCTTCGAACCGACCTTGCCTTCGCTGTGAATTCGGTGGCGGTCACGTGGTCTCCCTTCGATCCCACCCCTGTTTATCAGTGCTCACGCGCTGCATTTTTACTACCGAATCGATTACTACCTCACGTGCTCCCTTCGCATTAGGACGCCGCTTTGCAACGTTCGCTTGTTCCCATCCTTAAAAAAAAAAAACACTCGGCGTATCGATGCATCAATACTTGGCTGTCATTTCCGACAAAGCTGGTTATGTGTCTAATCTGGTGGTGGAGAGAAGCGGGCTTGAACCCCCCCCCTTACGTGGGGAGACTTGAAAGCCAGCAGGGTAAGGGACTCCTGCCCAACCTCTCCCCTTTGGATGCGTCTTTCCTCCCTCCCCATTCCCTTCTCGCTCCCGGAGGGTGTGCGGTATGATTTTCAAGTCCTCCCTCTGATGCAGACCCGACCGGATCGCCCGGCAGTGGAACTCCCTGGGCGTCCCACGAGGGGACGGAGGTGATCGGGCTTGAGGGCGCGTTGCCGAGTCGGAGCGCACGTGCGCGCGCAGTTACTGCTTCTCGCCACGCCGAGCATCTTCAGTTTGGAAGCCGAAAGGGTCGTTTGCAGAGTTTGGATATTTAAAAAATAAAAAAAAAACCCGAGTCCACACGTCACATTGGGAGCGAAGCGAGATGCGAAGTGAAAAGATTCCCGGCAACTGGCAGGGGCACCACTCGCCCCGGTTGGAGCACGGTAAAGGGGGCGTGGTCGGGGTGGCATCGCAGCCAAAAAGGAGGGGCGTGCGGACTGAAACGATCGATTCGCACAGAACGGAGGGGTTGCCGCGAAGCGAGCAGTTCGTGAAGTAACGGCCTTTATTGATTACAGCTGAGCGATATTTAAAGTCAGCTAGTCAGCAGTTTCCCCCTCCTAAAACACCAGGGCAAGGGAGGAACAGCAGAGAATTTTGAATCCCGACTTACTCCATTAAATCTCTTCCCCGTCTTCATTTTGCTGCCTCTCCAATTCCAGCTCCCAGCTTCTGAAATGAAAACAGCGGTCAGCTGTGCTTGTTAAACCAATAAATCCGCCTTTCTCCCTAGAAGCATAAATAAAAAAGTGACCCTCTCGCTGCTTGTAGAATGTCGGGAAAAGATGGGACCAAGTCTGGTTTCTTAGAGCCTACGGTCTTCCTACAGTCAACGAGTGATGAAAGGTTGTGCTCTTCTCACGCCAGCTGTCTTGTACTGTTCAAGAAAATCAAACAGGAAGGATGGTATGTTCTGTTCCCACGGCTTGCTACCTGAAGCAATGAACAAGAATGAAAAAAGAGTGCAGATGCCAACTGGCCTGGAACTTGAATTGTATTTTCAACACTGGCAATGGAGGAGTATCCTACATTTATATCAAAATGTGTCAAGGTAGTTTAAGGGCTCAGAGGACAGACCAAGGAAGACACAAATGTGTTCCCCGTTATTCAGCATATACGGTATGAGGTAGCCTCCTCCGTTTGCCTAATGACAGAGCCAGCCCTATTTAGCACCTAATTTTGTAATAGAGATTGGATGCCACACACTCCCTGGGCCACTTCTTCAATTGCCACTGAATTTCTGCTATGCCTTAGATCGTTCATTTATTCATTGCTGCCGAATAATTCATTTGGCAGCATGCAAAATTTATCCACTAAGAGAATAAATCTGTCTAGTTTTCCCTAATCTTACCTTTCCTTGGACATTGAATAGGCAGGGTTTTACACACACGCAAACATAAGCACAAACACATGTATGTGTCTTATCCTGGTTTTCCAAGGTCCCTGTCAAAATACTTGGATGCTCACATGAGAGACTGAAGTCAAATTCCACTGGGAAGTTTGAGAGATCGGGCATACGGCCACTCGTGTAATTTAGACTTCGTGCAGATTCCGTGTGAAGGTTTATGCAACAGAATTCTCCTCCATATAAAACAATGTTGACAGATGGAACTACATATCACCCTAGAGACAGCCTGAGTCTGCTTTCTTCTGCACATGGTAGTTTTCAAAGGAGATGGAAGTCTTTCTTGGGAGGAATTTCAGTAGATTGAAACCCATCCCTGTGATGAGTTACAGACTAGGCAGGATGTGGCCTTCCCCCAGCCCTGTCCCACCTAACAGTGGGACAGGCTGGACAGCTGCTGGCTGAGCGGGTGGGAAGTGGACGCCCGCTGCCAAGGCAACTTCCAGTAGGCCCAGCGTGGCCTGCACCTCCCGTGCACCCTCACCCGCACAGCCCCAGGGGTGGGGGTGGAGGGATCCTGAACTGGTCCCCCACCCCCCACATGGCGTAGCTTTCGGCCCGCTGGCCCTGTGCCTCATGCACATGCTGCTTCGCCTTATGGCGCCAAGGAGGGAACAGAGGCCCCGGCCTGCTTTGCCCCTCCCTTATCCAGTGCTGCTCATTACCCCCCCACACCACCACCACACTGGTCCACACCTCACTCCCTCTCTGCCTGCCTATGTAACACTGAAGGGCAAAGGGGAAGACCCGGCCTGCTTTGTTCATCTACCCAGCACTGTTTTCTGGGCCTGATGGCTGGTGCAGTGGCCCTGCCAGCCCCACACCTCACTCACCCCCACTTTGCCATGGTACAGGGGGGAGGGCCTGGCCAGATTCGCCCCCCCCTCACCCTTCCCTCAGCCTGTATGGCAGTGCCAGTGGTCCCACCCCCGCATCCACATGGCTCCAAGGGGGAGAGGGAGGGCCTGGCCGGCTACGCTCTCCCTCCTCGCGGGGCATTCTATGAGGAGGCTGTTGGGCCTATGCAGCAGCCTGGCAGTCTGCACCGCACACCCCACCATGCCTCTGTGTTTCAGCAGGGGATGGGGGGGCTTCACAGGCACACGGTGGTGTGCTCACTCACTCCCACAAGGTCTTCTGGGTACTGAACAGCCTCTCCCGCTCGGCTGGCCTGAGTGTGGAGGGTTGCCCTTCCCCTGCAACCCACCTGAGCTGCACGAACATGGGCTGATCACGAGTGCATGTTCACACAGCTCGGATGGGTTGGGAGGGACGTGTGATGGCCACCTCATCCTCCTTCTTGGTTGCTTCAATCTCTTTTGTGGAATGGATTAATTGGTTTTCAATGCATTCCTATGGGAATCAGCTGCTCTACTTACGAATTGTTCTACTTACAAGCATACATCCAGAACGGATTAAACTTTTCAGTAGAGGTACCACTGTATCTCAAAATTTAAAATGGTCATCTAATATCAGGAGTATCATTAAGAAAGCACAGCAAATAATGTTTTGCCAACTTAGTAAGTTTAAATTGCCTAAAGAACTGTTGATTCAATTCTATAGAGGAGCTATTGAATCTATCATTTGTTCCTCTATAACTGTCTGGTGCGGTTCTGCAACTAAACAAGACAGACACAGACTTCAACAGATAATTAGAACGGTGGAAAACATTACAGTATTGCTATTAACATGCATGCATGAGCTAAAAAGAGAGTGATGACAATATACACAGACCCCACACATCCTGGACATAAACTATTTCAACTGTTACCCTCAGGATGACGTTTTGGGGCATTGCATACTAGATATAAAGACAGCTTTTTCCCAAGTGCTGTGATGGACTTTTCCTCCAGGAATTGTCCAGTCCCCTTTTGAAGGCATCCAGGCTAGATGCCATCACCACATCCTGTGGAAGGGAGTTCAACAGACTAGCAACACGCTGGGTAAAAAAAACATTTTCTTTTGTCTCTTCTCACTCTCCCAACCGTCAATTTGAGTGGATGTCCCCTAGTTCGGGTATTTTGTGAGAGGGAGAATAGTGTCCCCCTATCCACTTTACTCATGCCCTGCATTTTTTCCAGACTAAAGAGACTGAAATGCTGTAGCCTTTCTTCATAAGAGAGGTGCCCCCACCAGTAATCATTTTAGTCACTCTCTTCTGCACCTTTTCCAGTTTCACTGTCTTTTTTGAGATGCGGTGTGACCAGAATTGTACACAATACTCCAGGTGCGGCCTTACAGTTGTTTTGTACAATGGCATTATAATGCTGGCTCTTTTATTTTCAATCCTCTTTTTGATCATCCCCTAGCATGGAATTGGCCTTCTTCACCCGCTGCCACACACTGGGTAGATTCTGAATTAATCAATTCTGAATTATCTCTAGAAGCAAAAATAATGAAACAGAGGCTGCCTCACTTTGGTCACATCATGAGAAGACATGGAAAGACACTCATGTTGAGAAAGGTTGAGATCAGCAGGGGGGGAAAGGAAGGCCAAATGTGAAATGGGCTGACTAACTAAAGGAAAACCAAAAAGTAAAATTAAAAAAAAACTTGAATTTTATCAAAGCTAGGTAGGGCTATTGAGAACAGGCCGTTTGGGAGACCACTCATTCATACAGCTGCCACAGGGCAGAGATGACAACAAACAAACAAACAAACAAACATGTCCTGGGCCAACCCTGAGGATTGGAGTGTAAGACAGGCATGGAAAAACTGAATGTGATTCTCCCGTTTCACACTACAGTGGAACCTTGACTTACGTCATTAATCCGTTCCAGTGGTGTAGACTTAAGTCAAACATGACTTAAGTCAAACGAACGTTTCCCATAGAAAGTAATGGGAAAGCGGATTAATCCGTTCCAGATGATGAAAAAGACCCCCGAAAACAGCAATTTAACACAAATTTGACTGGGATAGGAGATTCCTTCTGGGGATGTAAATGAAATGTCTCTTCAAAGAGAGGAGGCGGCAGTGGAATTATAGTCCACAAGTTATATGCCTCCACTTTTTAATGTTCATAGCAACAATGTCTAACATTTAAGTTTTACTGGTTTTTAACCTGACGTTCCAAGTTCTGAACAACTCTATGCTTACCATTAGAGTCCCACAACTTTACAGCTCCCCAACTAAAATGCTTCTATTGTGGACCAGACTTCTGCAGCCAGATGTTTTACAAGACTGAGCCGACTGTCTAACCAGCGAGGCCAGCCCCGAGCTCTTGGCCCTTCTTCTCCTCCAGCAGCAGCAGCGGCTTCGGTGAGGCGGAGGACCAGCTCCAGGTGCTCTGAGCTGGCCTCGCCGAAGCCGCCGCTGCCGGAGGAGAGGAGGAAGGCAGGAGCAGTTTGGAGGCGGCAGCCGCGATGCGGGGTTGTGGCTGCCGCCCAATTCCGGTGCCTTGCGCCGGGGCTCCGAGATGTAAGTCAAAGCCTGCGACTCAAGTCAAACAGGCCCCTTCTTGATGTAAGTCAAATATGATGCAAGTCAAGCAGTATGTAAGTCAAGGTTCCACTGTACACTCGTTTCCAGGTTTTCCTTTGGAGCTGAACGGGCGATGGAGCGACTCCCTTGCTGCTCTCCACAGCAGTTCGACCGGCAGGTACCAGCAGAGGTACCTTTGGGCAGCAATGAAGAGAAGGGTCACCACATGCTGCTCATGCCTGCTGGTAAAGGCCAGGCTACAGGGATGTGATCTAAAGCTGGGGTGCCGATCTAGCTTCCATTCTTCCCTAAAATAATTTGAGCCTCCCTGTGTGAGCTGGGCGCTTTGGGGGGCCAGCACTGCACTCCCAAAGAGCCCCCCACTCCAGAGCCTTTGCACGCAGCTAAAGAATATTCACTGCTTAGTGACTATGCCGATTAGACATGGGCACGACTTGGTGAAATTGTCGTTTCCGTTTTCGGTTATCGTTTCCGTTACGTAACGGAAACGGTAACGATAATTAAGCTGTCAGAACTCGAACTCGAACCGAAAAAAGAAAAATTTGGTCGGGTTTTTCGCTTCCGTTTGTGGCATTGCGGCGATCACGCGATGCGAAGCACAGAAAAAGTTTTTAAAAGTTTTTTTTAAAAACCCAGACTCTCGGCCAAAAAAGCAGGTGAAAATATGCCTGCCTGAGGCTTTGCCACCTACCAGAGGGGTGATTTCTGGGGGGTCCCTGGCCTTCCCCCCCTCTTCTCCTGTCCTGGGCTGCTTGCACCAGGCCGGGGGGGGGTCATCCTCGTCATCTGTCTCGCTGCATGCCATGCGGTGGGGGGGGGATCCAAAATGATGACCACAATTTTTCTTTTGAAATCGTGGTCAAAAAACACACCAAATCACCACAGAAACATGTGAAATTTATTTATTTTAAATGCCTGAATTTTTATAGTAGCAGCAGTGGGTTTTTTATAGCAATAAAACGTCGTATTGATTTTATTTTATTTTATTTTATTTTATTTTATTTTATTTTATTTTATTTTTAGACCTGCCCATTTGGGCTGGGCATGGGATGGGACCATGCAAATTTTTTGAACCATTCCACCAATGGCATCGCCAGGTTTTTGACTGACACTTCTGGATGCCGGCACCTTCCAGAAATCGCAGTTGGGTGTATGGATGTGGTTGAGGGAGGAGGGCTGGCTGCTGGTGCTGGTGTGATCCAATCGAGATTGAGGAGGGAGGCTGGAGGCTTTAGGATTTAAGTTAGGCAGGCAGGGAGGGAACTGAATTTAGAAAATAATTTCTTTGATTCCCTGCAGCTTTGTCTGCTGAAGGGAATAGCAGTTTATTCTTTATTTCTTCTCTGGCAGTTTGAGGATTTTTTTTCTGATATTGGATAAAGGGGGAGGTTCTACTGGGAGTGGGAGGTGTGGATTTATTTTTAATATATATTATATACTACCATTTATTTTCTATTTTCCCAACTTCAATTTGCTTGCACACACACATTTATTTATTTATTTATTTATTTATTTATTTATTTATTTATTTATTTAAATACTTATATCCCGCTCCATCTTCCCAACGGGAACTCTGGGCGGCTAACAACACAAAAAGCTAAAAGCAAAAAGGCTAAAAAGCTGAAAATAACCAGGCCACCAAGCAAGGGCGGCGGAGGACAAGATGGCGGCAAACGATGAGGCAAAAACAAAACAAAACAAAACAAAACAAAACAAAAAAACACTAACTAATAAGGTCACCATATGCTTCCTTGAAGAGGAAGGTCTTCAAAGCCCTCTTAAAGGCGGGCAGGGACTCCAGCAGGCGCAGCTCAGGAGGGAGATGGTTCCAGAGCGAGGGCCCCACCACAGAGAAGGCGCGGTTCCGCGTACGCGTTTTCCCCGCCTCTCTGGGTGTGGCCACTCTCAAGGAGCGTGCCTGCGATGACATTTGGGGTGCAAGCCAAGAACAGAACCTCTATCCTTCCTAAGTGATATCCTAACTGCCCACTCGCCTGTCCGCCCGCACCGCCGCCCACCCACTCACCCGCCCGCGGCCGCCTCCCACCCATGGCCCCCCGCCACCGCCACCGCCACCGCCACCCGCCCGCACCTCCCCCTGCCCCCCGCCCCGCCTGCCGCCTAGGGCGCAAAAACACCTAGCGCCAGCCCTGATTGAGGGACGCCCCTATGCTCTGGGAAGTCAAATCGCGCTAAATCGCAGTGAAAACGACAAACGACAAACGGAAACAACAAATTTTTGAAAAATTGCGCAACAAACGGAAACGAGCCGAAATGGACCCGTTCCGACAAATGAAAACTCGAAACGTCATTTTTTCTGGTCATGCCTATGACTAGTGCCGATTAATCTTGTTTACAGCCAGGTGCAAAGCAAATTCATTTTAGGGAATTGAAGGCACTCAAGCAGATTATAGGCTAAAGCCATTGAATACATTTGTGGAAAGAAGAATAAAAGCTGCCCTACCATCAAGCCGTGGAAGGTATTGGGAGACTTGGCCAATATAGAAAAAGGCTTACTCCGAGATTCATTTAAATGCCTTACTTTTGTTCTGATGTAATCTGGCTGCCTGCATAGGTTTTAATGGTCTCATCTGTCGGCTCACAGTTAAGCTGTGATGCTAGAACTGTATCGAAATGGTGAGCGAGGTATTTGTGTAGCAACAGAATTACCTTTTGACATGTTTTCTGAGTCCATCACTGCACATCCCCCTCCCCCCTATTAGCTAGGCTTCCGTCTGCCTTCTTTTCTTAGGTCTGTTCTCTTGCTTTTATGATCTCGCTACTGGTTCTGGAATTGTATCTTTTGGACCCTCATATTTTGAACTCCAGGAGCACAATCCTTAGAATGCTCATTTCTGTATGAGTATAGATAAAGTACAGTGGTGCCTTGTATAAAGGAATTAATTCATTCCAAATGAGATTCTGTTAAGCAAATTTTCCTTTGTACAAATTTGCCATAGGAATGCATTGAAAACAGAGTAATCCCTAATCGCAACCGTTTTTCTGTTGTACGGATTTGCCCCATAGGTGATTCTGTTAAGTAAATTTCCCCTATCTCTGGAATGTTTTATGTTGTACAGATTTTATGTTATACAAGCTGTTTGTTATACCAGGGTCCACTGTACTGTATACCACTCTAAAGCTTTATGAATTCAGGTTGCAATGACGGAATTCACCAGTGATCTTAGGGCCTTTTCACACGACCCCTAAGATCCGCTGGCCACTTAAATTTGGACCAGAGATCTTAGGGGTTTGTCGCTGTTCCTGCGTTCCCACCCCCTCCGCACTCCTGGCTACTGGCTGCGTTAGGGGATGGAGAAAAAAAGGAAGAAAAGAATGCCGCTCACCTCAGTTCTGCCGTCCCCGCACTGCATTCAGATCTCTTAAAGGGGCGGGGGGCAAAAAAAGAACAAACAGAAGCAAGGAGAGCCGGGCAGTCACTATGTTATATCCGCATCAGGAATTTTCACCTCCAGAGAGCAGGTACTTGAAAAGTGCGCTGGGACGTGCTTAGGTGGGCGTGGTCGCACTCCAGAGCTGGTGGGGAAACCATTTTAAGCTCCGGAGCTGGAAGCCATTTGCGGCGGAGTTTAGGGATCGTGTACAAAGGGCCTTAGTTCTATAAATGCTGCTGTAGTTGAAGTTGAAGCTGTAGTTGTGTGCCACCAATTTGGAACCGACTTATAACAACGCTGACAGGGCTTTCAAGGTAGATGAGATATTTAAGGAACAGCTTTAGCAGTTCCACCCTCCCAGTGGCAGAGTCAGGATTCACACCCAGGTCTCCTGAGTCCTAGCGCATTCCTCTGTCCACTACACTGAATGTCCCAGTTGTGTAAATACTCAGACTCTTAGATAAGGCATGAAGATCTCTCAAGACAATTCTCCTAAAGTATCTCTCTTTCCCTCCAACATTCTCATTCTGTCCTTATTTCAGTATCAAATAGTGAGACTCTTGTTTTTAATTGGGCCAACATTTGGAAGTACACACCCCTCAAAAAAAGAAGCCTTCACATTTTTAGTTGTATCTATTTTTGGAATACAGCTGGCATTTTATTTTTGTTTCTGATTTTTCTCTTCAATGGGTTTCCTAGAGAAAAGATTATTCATCCCATTAGCAATCTGGAGAGGTGCAAATGGGGAGAAGCAAAGGCAGAGCAGGAGTATTAATCTACTGTAGTAGAAAAGTAGAGTACAGTATTAGTCTACTGCAGGAAAAAATTGCACTGTGAGCTCCTTTCCTCATTTCAAAAAAATTTTCACCACAGAATCAGGACCAATGCCTTGGGTCCCTCCCTCCCCAGTGCAGAAAGAAAGATGCATATGCTTCCATACAAATGTGCCCAAATTCTGGGATCTTGGGTGAAGGTGCCTCTATCAGCCCGACCACCCTCAGAGACCTGTGAGGTATTCTTTCTCCATGGCTGCGACTCTGTCCAAAAACTCCCTGTCATGGGAACCTGCTGGTCTTCCTCTAGTAAGGTGGTTACTTCACGTTTGTTTTGTCTCTGTAAATGTTGCGCTTTGGACCGGTACAAAAAAACCACCCTTACTTCACATCTGTCGCGCAACAGCTGAAATTTGTCTCGACCACACCCCCGGAGTGGGATCAGAACGTGACAATACTGTACCTGCCGCTGGGTTGGGGTATTCTCTTGTCACGGTTTGTTCCCGGTTCCTGTTCCAAGACAAGGGACCGTGTGGTAACAACTGTCATGCAACAACCAGTGTCCCCTTAATGGTCAGCGGCTGAAGTGGCATTCAACATTAGTTTCCCTACAGGAAACATCATGCAGTGCAAATGTTTATTAAAGAAAGTACTGAACATTCTGTAGCACTGACGTGTAAATCCCGGAAGACCAATAAATCAAAATATCAAAAAAGTTTTATTTATATTTTTTAAAAGGGTTAGGAAAGCAAGACAAATTCAGAATTTGTCAGGGAAGAAGGCCGTGAAGTAACAGTTGTCACGAGACAAGTTATCACAACCGTGAGAAAACGGAAACAGGGACTAAACAGGGACAAAACCACGTGATCACGACCAACACTGTCATGGTACAAAACTAGTCGCTCAGCAAGGAAGGATGTGAAGTAAGAAAGGCCCTTTTCTTTCTTAAATTCCAGCACTCTTTTGGATCACAAACTAGTTTTTTAAAAAAGGAAAGATAGGCCAGCGCATGATGAGAGATGGCAGGCCTAACTCCTGGAAGGGAAACTAGCCCACTGTCTCTCAAGATGGCGGCAGAAGGGAAAGACCAGGGGGAGGCAGCAGGGCCAGGGAGGGAGGCAATGCGGGCAGCAGGAAGGAAGCAGGGCCATCTATTTTCCAGAAATGAAGGTCCAGGTGGGAAAAGAAGTTGAAGGCTTTGTTTCGGCAAAACAAGATCCCCAAAACAAACCACAAACCGAACCATGAACCAGCCCAGTTTGTGGTTTGGTTTGGTTGTTCAGTTCATAGTTTGGTTCGTGCCTATCTCTAGCAGATCCCTTAAAATCTTCTCCAAACTGCGATAGATGTTTGTTGGGGGAAGGGGCAATGTGCCTCCCAAATTTCACATTTATATATTATTCTAATACAGACTTATGCTGCCTAGATGCCCTAAGCACTTCTGATCTCGCAGGGTTGGGCCTGGTTAGTACTTGGATGGGAGACCACTAGGAAATACCAGGTGCTGTAGGCCCCTGGAGTAGGAACTGGCAAACCACTCCAGCATTCCTGCCAAGAAAACTCCACAGACATGGGGTCACAAAGAGTCGGTCATGACGGTAACGACACAACACACACAAACAATACAGACTTAACCCCAGTCCCATTAATTCATGTGGATGCCTTTGAGTGGTTGCCTTGCTTTTCTTTTCTTTTTCCAAAAGTGAAACCTTAGTGTCTTATCAGTTGGTGTTTTTTTCCAGATTCACAGCAGGCATTACCCTTTTAGGCAATTCATTTTCTGCTAAGGTAGAAACGTTCTCATTCTTTGCTCAAGTTGTAGCGGCTGTGGCCACGATGCTCAATTACTGGCTCTTCCTCTTTCTGCACTGCAGTTCTTGTATCTGCCCTCTGAGTTGTTTGATAGCTGTACGGTCTTTGCCCGGGACATCTACAACTACTTCCTAGAGAAAGATCGAAATGTTCAAACTTGAGCTATCACCAGGCATTGGGAAAAGGCAGCCCAGCGTATCTTTTCTTTGCTCAGTTCTACTATAGTACCTACATTTTTTGGCTTTGATTCCGTCCTAAGCAAGGAATGTCATTGTAGAAACAATTGTCTCAGTGGCACAGGACTCAGGATAAAAAATTCAAAGGGAACTAGAGGGTGCATCTCTCATCACGGATGTAATAGACATGACCATCATAACGGGGGGGGGGGCTGCCATATTATAGGCATTTATTCTATAGCAGGAGTGACAGATGGGGGGGGGTTGATCCAGAGGTATGAAATGGTGTCTCTCCAGATTCCGCTTTTCCAAACCAAACTGTGGGTGTGTCTACACTGAATTGCTGAATGGAAAGATTTGGCTTTGTTGCAATTTAATTCATCTCTCATTATATGTCTGAACAAGCAAACATGTTGCGCACAGTGATTGCAGATTGATTCTGGAGTTTGCCGTTCATGCTGGTTGCAATACAAGTTGCATTCCAGGCTACCGTTGACATGACCACCCACCCACCCACCCCAATTCCTCCTTTCTTTCCTGGTCTGTAGCTCGGAGGAGTCCTGTACCCCAGAGTGGGAAAGAGTGCAGCTGTGAGCCAAAGAAAATGTTGCCTCTGTGAGGATGTCCGTGCAGCACAGTGAGACTTGGCCTGAGGGCCAGGGCGACACAACTGAAACCCCAACACTGGTAAGTGATGATCGAAGTCACCATCCAAAAACATCTGGAAAGTCACAGATACCATATCTCCGCTGGACAATGCTGCTGTTGGGGGGGGGGGACTAGAAGCTTCTTTATTCCATTCCGGATTGATATCTGATCCACAGTCTTTTCATTTATCTACAGCTGAAAGCACAAAGACAGCAAATTTCAACACCAGTTCTATCCCCTCAAGAAATGTCAATACGTTGCTATTCCCCCAGGTGTCAACCATGTCATTGAAATGCTTCACTGTTTGTCAGCGACGCGAGTCCTTCAGCTATCTGAGGTACAGTCCTGTCATGTTGTAAATCCCTGACTTTTTCTCCAGTTATGTTTTCCTCCTCTACAGCTGTGGTTCCCAAACTTGGGACCCCAGATTTTTTGGGACTAAAACTCTCAGAAGCCTTCACAAGTGGCTGCGTTGGCCAGGATTTCTGAGAGTTGTTGTCCAAGGAGAACTGAGTTTGGGAACCACGGCTTTACAACCTTCCCCCCCCCCACTCCACCCCACCACCACCATCCTTTTTTTAACTGTTCAGTTGATAAAAACTTTCCTACTTTCTTGGAACAGAGGTAGACCAATGGCAGCCAGCAGACTGAAAATAACAAAAGATCTACAACATTTTTCACAGGTTTAGCTTCCAAGTTTAAAATGCTGACGACATTGCATGTTACATATAACAGAACATTTCAGGTATACCTGGAAGTTGAGTCATGGCAACTGGACATCTTTTCCTGAGAGATCAAAATGTTTTGCTACTCATCCAAGCAGCTTCGTCAGTCTGAGGAAACTTAGTGGTGAGTCCTTCAATTTATTGTTCACCTTGATTTCACATCACCCTGGACTGAATAGGCTCAGAAGTTGGACAGTAGCCTGAATAGGCTCATTAGGCGGACAACAGCTTGAACTTCCAGATAACCTCACCTGGATGACTGAGAATCTTCACCAACATTTCAGGTATATCAGTTTGTTCAGTTGATACCTCTCACCTTCTGTTCTTAAAATCCTCAGGGCTATTTTTAAGGGGGAAATAGTATGGACAGAATACCTATATCATGCCTGTTCAGTTTTACACAATGTCTTGGTTAGGAGGAAGCAAAAGATCACCATTCAAAAAGTTAAAAGGTATGTGGTGGTACATGAAAGCACAGAAATATTTCCCTCCTATCACTGGAGATTTCTGAGGAGAACAGCTACCAGTGGACACCATCAGGTAGGAGTGGCCTTGGAGGTGCGGGAAATATGTCTGCCTCCTGATTACTCCTTTTTGATCCACAGCCATTGGAGAACAAAGCTGTGGGCTTCACACAACCCATCCTGCAGCCCCTAAGTACATCTTCTCTTTTCAGATAGGTTGGAGAATGCTCATCCATTACTAGTGCTGAAGAAACATTCAGTTTTTCAGTCTCTACGTCAAACAAGAAGGGTGCCATCTTGTCCTTTACCTCAGCAGCCTGGACCATGAGATCAGAAGACAGCTCCCTGTGCTACAGAAGAGATGGTGGTCCTTCGTCTCTGTGCTTTTCCTCCATTGAATGGTCTCATAAGGAAGAATGGCAACAGGACTAGAGGGTATGGGTATGGAAGCGAACTCTAGGGTTATAGGAGAAGGAAAGGTGGAAAGCACAAAGTGCCATCCCTTACAAGTGCTATAAGGTTAGGTTGGCATCTTTGTTGATTCCTAAGTGCCCAGGTCAGGGCATGAACTACCTGGGTATCAACAGGATCAGCATTGGTAGCATAATCCCAAGAAGGAACAGTTATGGGAATGCTATGCAATTGCAAGTGGTTTGTAATACTCAGAGTTTCACACCCACACCCACAAACACACACACTTCAAGCTTCACACTAAATGATACAACCAGCTGTGCATGAGAAGTAGTTGAGGAAATTTACGTTGCGTATAGAGTTCAGTTCTCTGTGAAATTGTATGCACAAGTTCATCAGGCATCCCCTGTAAAAGTCTCTTTTAAGTCTGCCACATCTCTTTGGGGACTTTTTGTTTCCAGATTTGCCAGCATCTCCTATTACCGTATTTTAGGAGACTTCTGCACAACAAATCTCAACAAATCTTCACAGACACAATATTTCTCTGTTTGTTTGTTTCCAGATTTGTTATCTGCAATATGGCCATATCCCACCACGATGGCTTTATATTCCATAAAAGCAACGTGCTTCAAACCAATCCAAGTATGGAGGGACTCTCATTGCTGTTTGCACCGGTGCTGCCTGCTGAAGGGTTCCTTCTCCATTGCAAAACAGGATGGATGCATTTGCCCTTTTCTCCCAATGAGCTCTTAAAGGTTCAAAAAGATGACGGCTCTGCAAAGCAGCGGTAATGCACAGCCCATTTAGTATTCATCACTTCCCCTTTTGAGCAATGTACAGACAGTACATATGCTGTCTTGATGAGGGCAACGCCAAGTGAGAGCGCTGCACGCTGAAACTCTTACACGACTGTTATCTGGGTGCCAGCTTTTAAGAGGCCACTGAACATCTCGAGCGGAGATGTTAATGGCCTTTGAAGTGAACTTATTGGAATGCCACACCTATGGTCCTTTCTACAATGTAGCAGGGAGGCTAATAAGGGTCAGGTTTTTCGTCTCCTCACGCTCTGTGGCTCTCTGGCATACATGGTCTTGCTGCATTGCAGTCTGTTTTGTTTATATCCAAGAAAAGAACTAAAGGACACCACGAAAGAATGATGGAGGAGTGGAGGAGGAATGTCAATGATTGCAAGGAAGGTGCTGGTGGGTTAGGGTAGTGGAAAGGATTAGATGGACAAGCACAGGCATTCCTTGGAGCTAGGTTGAAAGCAGGTCAGCATAAAGGAGGTCAGAATGCATCACCCCCATGTTATAGCAGCTCCACTGGCTGCTGGTCCATTCCTGGGTCACAATTCAAAGTGCCGGTATTAATTCATAAAGCCCTAAATGGCTTGAGTCCAAGCTATCCCAAGCAGCTCCTCTCCCTTTATGAGCCGTCTCGGGTGTTAAGACCATCCTCTCAGTCCCGCCAGCCTCACAGGTGGGCTTGGTGGGGTCATGGGAGAGGGGCTCTTCTCCATGGGAGGCCAGGCTGGCCCCATCTTTGCTGTCCTTCCCCATGAAGATTACTTTTATCTTCAGGCCAGCACCAAACGGCTACCTGAGTTGTTTTTTAAAATGGGATTGTTGCGCCTTTACTGCTTTTAATATATATTTTTGTGTTCTTTCTGTTTATTATGTTTAGTGTGGAGAAGAGAAAGGAAGCAAAATGCAAGGGGGAAGGAAAAGATACAGAAAATTGAATGCAGATTTCCAAAGGACAGTGAGGAAAGACAGGAAGGTCTTTTTGAATGGAGTGCAAAGGAAAAGAGGAAAACAATAAAAAAAAAAAAAAGAGAGATCTGTTCAAGAAAATTGGAGATACAGTATGACCGCCGTATCCATGGAGGGTCAGTTCCAGGATCCCCCATGGATAGCGAAATCCGCTGATAAGAGCAAACACTCTTATCTGAGGCTAATAGTGGTGAAAGGGGTGGTGGGGTGCCAGGGTGAGACCCCAACACCCACCAAATGGCAAGGAGGGAATAAAGCTTTTTTCTTTCTCCTTGCCGCTCAGCTGTGGCAAGTGGGGGGGGAGGGGGGAAAGAAGGAAAAAAAGAGGAAGGAAGGAGGAAAAAAAGAAAAGGAGGAAAAAAGAAAAAAATTATTCCCTCCTTGACACCACAGCAGAGGCAGCAAGGAGGGGAGAAACTGATGCTCACTGCTGCCGCTGCCATTGCCATAGACCAGCCAGCCATCCTCCGGAGGGTTGGAGTGGGGACTCACCCAGCTGGCCAACTGGTCTTTGAACTTCCAGGTTGGGTCCCAGGTGGTGGATTGGAAGTTTTGAACTTCCCGCTCAAACTTCTAATCCACCACCCAGGACCTGAGCAGGAAATTCAAAGTCCTCACCTCACCCCCCCACCCCACCCCCGAGAGGGCCTGGCCCGGCGGTAGGGGTGGGGAAACAGATAAGGGGGTTGTACTGTATTAAAGGACATTTTGTGCAGAGATGGATATGATAAAGGACAAAAATGGTAGGGACCTAACAGAAGCAGGAGACATCAAGAAGAGATGGCAAGAACACACAGAGGTATTATACCAGAAACATCTGGATGTCCCTGATAACCACGATAGTGTAGCTGCTGAACTCAAGTCAGACATCCTGGAAAGTGAAGTCAAGTGGGCCTTGGAAAGCATTGCAAACAACAAGGCCAGTGGAGGTGATGACATTCCAGTTGAACTATTTAAAATTTTAATAGAGGATGCTGTAAAGGTGCTACACTCAATATGCCAGCAAATTTGGAAAACTCAGCAGTGGCCAGATGACTAGAAAAGATTGGTCTACATCCCAATTCTAAAGAAGGGCAACACAAAAGAATGCTCCTACCATTGTACAATTACACTCATTTCACACGCTAGCAAGGTTATGCTCAAAATTGTACAAGGGAGGCTTCAGCAGTATGTGGAAAGAGAACTTCCAGAAGTACAAGCTGGATTTCGAAGGGGCAGAGGAACTAGAGATCAAATTGCCAACATGCACTGGATTATGGAGAAAGCTAGATAGTTCCAGAAAAACATCTACTTCTGCTTCACTGACTATGCAAAAGCCTTTGACTGTGTGGACCACAACAAACCATGGCAAGTTCTTAAAGGAATGGAAGTGCCTGACCACCTATCTGTCTCCTAAGAAATCTATATGTGGGACAAGCCATAACAGTTAGAACTGAATATGAAACAACTGAGTAGTTTAAAATTGGGAAAGGAATACAACAAGGCTGTATACTGTCACCTTGCCTATTTAAATTATATGCAGAGTACATCATGCAAAAGTTAGGTCTGGATGAATCACAAGCTGGAATTAAGACTGCCGGAAGAAATATCAACAACCTCAGATACGCAGATTATACTACTCTGATAGCAGAAAGTGAAGAGGATTTAAAGAACCTCTTAATGGGGGTGAAAGAGGAGAGCAGAAAAATGGGCTGAAGCTCAACATAAAAAACCCTAAGATCATGGCCACCGGTCCCATCACCTCCTGGAAAATAGAAGGGGAAGAAGTGACAGAGGTGGTGATCAGTGATAGAGTTTATTTTCTTGGTCTCCTTGATCACTGCAGATGGGTGACTGGAGCAACAAAATTAAAAGACGCCTGCTTCTTGGGAGGAAAGTGATGGCAAACCTAGGCAGCATCTTAAAGAGCAGAGACATCACTTTGCCAACTAAGGTCAGGTTAGTCAAAGCTATGGCTTTTCCAGTAGTGATGTATGGAAGTGAGAGCTGGACTATAAAGAAGGCTGATCGCCGTAGAATCGATGCTTTTGAGCTGTGGTGCTGGAGGAGACTCTTGAGAGTCACCTGGACTGCAAGGAGATCAAACCTATCCATCCTGAAAGAAATCAACCCTGAATTTTCACTGGAAGGACAGATTTTGAAGCTGAGGCTCCAGTACTTTGGCCATGAGGAGAGAGAAGCCCTTGGAAAAGTTACTGATGTTGGGAAAGATGGAAGGCAAAAGAAAAAGGGGACGGCAGAGAATGAGATGGATGGACAGTGTCATCAATGCAACCAACATGGATTTGACCAATCTCTGGGACGCAGTGAAAGACAGGAGGGCCTAGCGTACTCTGGTCCATGGGGTCATGAAGATTTGGACACAACTTAATGACTGAACAACAACAATTTGTTTCTTTTTAATAACAGTATTTATATACTAATAGTTTTTAGCTAAAATATAATGTTGGTGTAAGCTATCTTGTGTCCTTTTTAAGGAGAAAGTGGGGTTACTACTACTACTACTACTACTACTACTACTACTACTACTACTACTACTACTACTACTACTACTACTACTATTACTACTACTACAGGGTCCTACCACCAGCAATAGTAATTATCTAAGTTTGTTGGGGAAGCAATGGCTGGAAGGGAAAGAAACATTCACAGTCTGTCTATTTTCATTCTGATAGGTTTCAGCCATGATGTTCTGGAAATAATGGGACTATAGTTACTATGTCCACATGTTGTGGTTTTGGAACCATGGTTGCTGGGGTCTTCAGTATGTCTATCTGTCATTGTAGACATTCCAAAGGGGCAAAAGCACAGGGAAATTTAAAAATACAGAAGATAAAAACTGCAACATTTTAATGTGAGCTTTTCTGGACAGGTCCACTTCCTCAGACATCACGGACGAATGTAAACACATGGACAGCATCGGACTGAGGGATTAAACCAACTCTGTTGATCTCAAGCTACTAGTCGTTGTTATATGGCATCCAGTTGGAACTAATTTATAGCAAACCTAATAGGGCTTTCCAGGCAAGTGTGATTAAAGACTGGTTTTAACAGTGCCAGACCTCAAGTGAGTTTCTGTGGCTGAGCAAGGATTTGAACCCACACCTCTTAAGTTCTACTCCATCACTCCATCCACTGCACCATACTAAGCAAACTCGTCAGTGCTCAAGGCTCATTTAGTGTCTTACTCAATTTCATCTTCATAAGGCGGAGCGGAGCCTGTTTCTGATGATTCAGCATTCTATTATGACTTCACTTTTCCTGATCATTTCTGTTTATTGCCCTGGAACAAGAGAAATCTTGTGAAGGAGAAGGGGAAATAAAACAGAGAGGGGGTACAGCATCATTGCTCAGTGCTTGTGGCATTGCACTGCAAACTTTGTGAGTTTAAAGAATTATTCTCCTCATACGGATTATTTTTTAAATGAAGAGGTGTTTCCAGTTCGGACTGGTTTCCCCTCCCTCCTAGAGGTTGTTTTCACTTTCGTCTTCCCTATGTACACATTAATCGATGAATAACTAAAAATTATAAGTCCTCTCCCTTCCACAGGAAGGCTGTGGGACTGGGGCTTCATTTTTATCCCTTTTAACTGTGGACTCATCAAGAGTGTTGCATCCTTTCTCTCCTGAAGGCATGTTCCCATTTCAGCAACCATTGCTTGATTTCTGGAGCAGAAGCTTAGATTGGTAATGTTCATTTTGTTGCATCAATCAGCTTTCCTCCTTTTTCTTCCAACATTCTGTGTCAAAAAAATTATAATTATTAGTTCATGGTCCTTGTAACATTTTTCAGAACACTCATGCTATGGTTGAGCCATTAGAGGAAAAGGTGATAAGATGACAAGGCTGTTTCTGATAAATGGAGGCCACTCCAACCTGCTACTTTTCAGATGGACTGGACTGCAACATCCATTATCCTCAACCAGGATAAGGAACACACCAACCCTGTTTCTGAACAGTAAAGAAACATTTCCCAGAAAACTTGGATTATTGAGATTTGTGAACCAGGTCACTGTTGAACTCACTCTGGCCAAGCTGGTATTTTAATGTAAGGGAGGACATTTGACTAATTATATATTTATAAATATATATGGCTGCTTTACTAACCACAGGTATGGATCAAAGCCTATAGAGAAAAACCTCATGGCAATCTATATCCCAAGCTATACCCTGTACTATATTTCAGGCTATGCCTTGCAAAGTATAAGCCACACAAATTATATATTTAGAGGTAATGATGCTACTAAGCATACATATATATATATATATATTTCATTTATATTATTATTCACACATGTATTCTTTATTCCTACAAACGCTGGTCAAGCCTTTCCGGCTAGAATAGAGAAAGGAACTTCCGCAAAGTCAGCTAAGGCAATTATGAATTCAAGGATCCAATTAAGTTCCTAAGCTTTGAGGATCACACACTAGCAATTAACGTGTGTCCAAGGCGTACCAGGGAGGCCTTATCTCAGCGTCTGGTGTTCGTAACTGTCAAAATGTCCAAGGACATAAGGATGATCCTACCCTCCCTGCTTGTGAGGGGAGGAGATCAAACGTACCAGTTAGAACTTCTAGGCAAGTGTCAGGAATACAAAATAAATGACCAAAGATGTCAATTAGTGTTTGATGCATGTAACAAATGTATATGACGTAAATTCGGATGGGCGGAGGGAATAGAGTGCTGGAAAAACCTTATAAAAATATCTCCTTTCGTTTTCTGGGTGGACTTCTCACCACCAAGAAGTGTGGAAGTCCCTTGATTGATCAATCAATAAATTCTTTTCTCGTCTCCTGAGACTCAGACTGGTCTTTTGCAGCCCATGAAGCGCAGGCACGCTGGCACGGGACCCTCATAAATTTAAATTCCTTACATTTCTGGTGGAGATGCCGGGGAAAAGTGCCACTGCCCCAGCGCTCTTGGGAGTCTGACTTAAATCACAGTGAGGATTCATGCTGACCCTTGAACAAATCTAGTCCGGACCCTCTGATTTTGAGAGGAGACTTGTTCTATCAGCATTGGACACAATACTGTTATTTAAGGAGAAAACAAAGCCGGCAGAACAACGGAGGAACTGTAAGAGGACTGCGCAAAAGAAATCTGGTAAGAAGAGAAAACTAGTTGTGGGGTGGCGTGAGTTCGAATCTAACAGCTCTGTGGAGTGGAGAAGATTGCGGATTCTTATGAGTCGGCCCCGGGAGGGAGGAAGACGAGAAGAGACACTGTGTGTGTCTCTAGCATCCCGCGGACCAGGGTGGACTCAGAGTTGAGAGACTCTGAGGGCCCCGAGGGTGGAGGAGAGCTCCTCTCGAATAACCCTAGTGTCCCCCTCCCCAAGTGTTTGAAGAATTAGAAGCAGAGCACTGCTCTGGCTTCCTCAGAGGATTTACTGATGTTTAAATATATATGTGGGTGTTAAGTTGAATTATTTTTGGTAACCATAGGGAAGTGGCCATTCCCTGTGTCTTAAGCAGGGGCAAAGACTGGCAATCTTTGCCCCACAATACCAACGGAGTTCCACCATCTTCGTTTGATTTTAGAGAAGTTAGAAAGATCTATTCTTAGGCAAGGGATCGCAGTTAACTGGGGAAACAGAAATGTGGGAGAGTGGTGTATGGTTGCTGAATCACATGTTGGCGTGTATGATGGGCATTTGATTGTTGAGGTGTGAGTCCGTTTGATGCTTGTGTGGGAGAAATCATAGGAACACAGTTAGACCTTTAAAGTAAGCCTATGGGGATAAATTAGTGCAGTTTATGCACCCCCTTTTGATGTGCGATGTGGTAACATTGGAATTCTGCCACCAGAAGTAATGATTTTAGTATTAAATGGAACATGAGTAAGCTTTAAGAAGAACCCCTCTAACTAGGATGAGGCAGGACTTTACCATCTCAAATTAAGATTCTAGCCCTCAGGGAGGACAGACCAATTATGACCTGCTAGCAAGAGGTGTGTGAATGTACAAGGACGTGCTTAGTTAATTAATATAAGAGACTAAAAACTCTGCCAACTAGGAGACCCCTCTAGCAATTTTGATAATACCAGGGGAATATGGGCAGTGAGAAAAATACTTTTGAATACTCAGGGATAAACAACATCCCGCATATTTTGTGACTGGCTGGTCACGCAACAAAATTTACCAGCTGAAGGGATATTTTACAAGGAAAAAATCATAGGGTATCTGAGTAATGCATTTTTAGTAAAACTGGGTAGGAAACCTGAAAAGATGATGGAAGGAAAGGCAGGATGATGAACTGAAAAGGTATAGAGAAAGACAGATGAATAGAGGAAGTGGAGTAGAAGGAAGGCAGCAAGACAGAAGTGGAATGGATAGGTATGATGTTGAGGGGACAGGAGGAGAGCACGGAGCATTGAGGGGACAGGAAGTGCTAGATGGGGATGCGTACCCCTGAATTGCCTTATTCAAGCATTCAGGAGGTACTTCCATCCCGCTACGCCAATGCCCAACTCTTTGGATATGGAAGCTTTAAACAGAACTAAGGGTTGCTATGCACCACATGAGGAGACAGGTAGGGACGTTATTTCTGAACTATTAATAGTCAAAAGCAGGGAAATCAAATCTTAGTATCAACTGTTGTATGTGCTTGATGTGTAATTAATTGAGTGTGAGTCCGTTTGGTATGCGGGAGAATTTATGAGCATACTACTAAACCTTTAACAAAAAGGTAGATGGGCATAACTTAATTCAGCTTCTGTGCCCTTTGTTAAGGAACCCTTTGGCAAGATTGGCACATTGCCATAAGGAGACCTGATTTTGATATTGAATGCAACAAATGTAAATTTCAAGAAAGTCCCCTCTGACAAAGGCAGGACTTTAACATCCCAAAGATTAAGTTTCTAGCCCTCAAAAGGGGAGGGTGGCAAGCCATGTATTGCCTGTTAATATGTCCAGAGGCAGTAAAAATCACCCAAAATGAGAAGACCCCAATTTTATAAACCAGGGGAAGTATAGACACTGCAAGAAGATATTTTTGAATACTCAAGCCGCATGTTTTGTATAACTTAGCCTGGCTTGTTACACAATATAATTCACCACCTATAGGGACATTTTAAGAAGAAATCATCACAGGGCGTTTGAGAAATACGTTTTTTTTTTTTTTTTTTGCGCGGCCGGTCCCATGGGTGAAATGAACATCCACCCCTTTTCAGACCGACTATGTGCTCTGAAAAGACAGCTAGCATTTTTGTACTCATAGCCCAGCAAGCTAGCAATTAAAAACCAAGTGATAACATCATTCCTTAAGATTTTGCACCTAAAAGGCTTAGGGCAGCCTTTCCCCTCCCCTTGCAAGTAAGCCCTGGCTGGAACCATAAGACAATTTAATTTGGAACAAGGAGATTCTTAGGAGCAACTGAAAATAGAATTCCCTCCCATCTCCTACCTAAATCAGGACCTTGGAGATGCCATTAGAACGGGGAGAGGAAAGGAGAGAAAGAGACGAAGAGAGAAGGAGAGAGAGAGAGAGAGAGAGAGAGAGAAAAGAAATAGTTAAAGGAAACGAGGTAGAAGGAAAGTGTAAGTCAGGGACGAGAATGGGCAGGGTTCATGATGGGCAGACTGAGGCAGCAACCCACAGAACGCTCCAGCAATTGAGAAGCAGAGGCTCTATTTGTATCCCATTACATTATTTAATCCAAGCTTTTAGACAGTTCCTATTTCCCCAACAAAATTTGTCTAAATCTCTGAATATGGAATCTTTATCCAAATCCCTTGTAGTACGTCAGCTCCATGAGGAAAATGAAGGGCCTGAGACTTCTGTGCTGGAAGTGGTCCAAAGCAGGGACTCCCCTTCCTCTTTTTAAAGCAGCTGCTAACAGGTTTTTGAGAGCAGGACAAGGTTTTTTTTTATTTAGAATACGAAGGGGTTCTTAAAAGCCGCCAAAAGGTAAAAATAACATAAAATAAAATCATTTTGCTTGTTCTCACACTCTGGCTGGAAACGCCTGTGACATTTTTTTAAGGCGTATCAATAACGCTGGGTCTCACACTCTGGCTCTTGTTTCTTTGTACGAGAGCCATGCATCCCAAATTAGGCTTAAGTAGATAACTTCACAAACCACAGGGATAATAGGTTGCCTTAATTAGTTTAGTGCCTTTTTTTTTGCACCTAATTACAGGGTAATTGAAGGGGCTCACCTTCCTGCCTCAGGCTGTGTAAAGCAGCCTGCGGGGAGAATTCAAAAGTCCATTGCCCCGCCTTCCTTTTTCTGCCTTCACCCCCTCTCCTTCCCTTCACAAAGTTGACCCCATCCTCTTCCCTCAGGAATTTCAAGCATGCTGGCAACCAGCCTGATTTTTTTTTACACCTCTTTCACATCCTATATTCCTAAAAATCTCGAGCAGACGTTCTCCTTTTTGACTTAATAATGCTCACCTAGCCTTATTTCCGTCTGAGTTTTTTTTTTAACCCTTTCCTTTCCAAGTAGAACACCTGCTGGAAATAGACTCTTAGTTACTTGATAGCTATTAAACTACTATCAGCCTTTTTTCCTCTCCTTCTATCTCTGTGTGGTCAAGCAGTTTGTGCCATGGCATGTGTCACTCCTAACCAGCCAGCAGAGACACTAGGAGAGGGCTTCCTGTTTTTTTTTCCCCCCCCTCTTTTTCTCTCTATTGTTTTGTGGGGGGAATGGGGGCTTTTGCAAGCACCTGACTTTTACTTTGAGGTGAGGCTGACAGGCCAGCAACTTCACCCTTTTTATACCCTTTTGCGCCAGCATGGAGAACTAGCTGTTTTTGAACCTGGTGACATCGTCACTATTTTTAAACCCATGGCAGATGCCAATATGTGTGAGGCTGTGTACTCGTGGGTGTTTGCATGTATTTTTTCTTGAGTGACGAACCAGAAGAGCTCGTCTTGCCTCGCACACACACACACACCAGCCCCCGACACGCACTAGGACTGATTGGCGCCTTTGCAGCCTTGCAGAGAGACACTAATTCTCTTTTACCATTTTTTTTCTCGCCGTGCCCTTGGGGACTTGGTAGTAATATGAATGTGGTGCCTGCTCCTATTTTTCCCCAATCCTGTATCAGCCGTACTTTTTCCGAGACTATACCACGCCACATTCCAAGCCCATCTCCCCCTGGCGCATTTTGCTTCATGCTCAGAGATCACTTTGCGACCCTGGGACATTTTTGCCTGTTCCATTTTTGATTGTCCCCATGTAGCAGAGCTATTTGACTTTGGGGCTGAGATCTATCTCAGGTGCCTGTTTGGGAACGCCTGAGCCCCTCGCTTGTGAGATCCTGCGAGATCATCTTGCAAGCACTCATCATACACTGCCGACTACAGATGCGTCCTCATCATAAACTTTGGCTTCCCCATTCACAGACTGGTTCTACAAAAACGGAAGCCTTATCCTACCTGTTGCAACATTTTTTTCTCTCCTTCCTGTTTTTAAGACTGTCAGATAGACTGTGCCACCCTGCCTTGCAGCACAAAGACAGCTGCGGGGGCATTTCGTGTGTGTTTGTGTTCTGTGTTTGTCTGTGGTCGTGCGTCTGTTCTTCCCTTACCCAGGTACATCCTGGAGGTCGGGTTTTTGCTCTGGGAAAACGCCCACCCGTTCTTTATTTTTGGATCACGGAGTCGGTCGGGTTTGGAAAGCTGACGCCGCCGGTCGTAGATGCTCAGATGGGGACCCTCCTGCCCTCCATTCTGCCATCCCTCCTGGACCTCCCTCCCGCCTTTGATGCCTTTGATGATGCCATCTTCGTGATGACTTCGCTCCCGGGTTCGATCGATGTGGGCTCCAGGATCCAGTGATGTCAGCCTTTTCACCCAGCCTGACCCGTACCCGCGACCGAGAGGGAGTGAGGCCTGACCGGTGACGCCTTCTGCCCTCTGCTGTAGATTGCCCCTATGCCTTAGATGACTTCACCCTGAACGGCGGGCGACAACATGAACCTGACCTGTGGTCACCGCATCCTTGCCCATCCTTCCCCAGATGACAGCGTGTGTTTGATACTTCGGAGGGTCCCAAAGCAGCCTGCGGATTCACTTTCAACTCAGGTTGACAGATTAAAATCCTGTCTTCCTGTCTCTCATTTCCTTCTTTTCTTTTCTTTTCTGTTTGTTTATGGGGGGAGAGAGTGGGTCTGAAACAGCCACTGACTCTTGTTTTGGATTGCGGCCAACAGACTTCACGTCTGCAATTTAACCCCTTTTTCACCGGGACAGAGACTTGGGGTTTAAATACTGCTTTCAGACCTTCATTGATGCCTGTGCGCGTGCCCTGGATCACCATGAACTTGTGTTGCCACACACGCACACACCAGCCTCCCAGCATCTGACAAGTGAGCGCTTTTTTTTTTTTTTCTCCTGCGTACGGTAGGCTCCAGAGCAACTTTAAATATTTACATTACCCTGGGCTCTATTATGATAGTGTTTATTGTCTATTATTGATGGTCACTGTGAAAACTCTTACTGAAGTGCTTCTCTGGATGTGCCTTTTTATGTAGTGATCATGCTTGGCCACTGAAAATGCTTTTTTACTCACAAAGCATTGAGTGCCAGAGATTATGACTTGCCTTTCTATGCAATTTGTATTGAATGAGAGACATTTTGGTGCCCATGGGTGTTCACGAGCCTTTATACCTAAGAAAAAAGTGGCTTTATGAAGTAGCTATATCTACATTATTTTCTTCACCAAAGACACTGATGAACTAATCTTGGCCCCATGTTTACGAGGCAGATTTTTGTGTGTAAACTATCAGCCACAGAGACATTTCTGACTGGATTTCAACGGCTCATTCATGACTTTACCATGAGAATGTATGGCGCAAGGTGGGTTTTCTAAGCACCATCTAGATGTGTCTTATGCCTTTTTCAGCCTTCATGATATGTATATTACCTTTATTTAGTATCATTGCAAATGTCTATCAATTGAGAATGCACACACAACTGGGTGATTCTGCACAGCCTGCTATTATCTGAGTTTGAATGCACACCACACACACCTAAATAAGGTTGGAAAAAACCTAGCAAAGTAGCCTGGCCCACATATTTCCTTGGTGGGCTAAGAAGGGCATATTTTCCTTATAAGTATTTGGTTTGCAAAATGAACCTACAGTGTGGTGCTTTGTTAGAATTCAGGGTTCTCAGCCTGACTACCAAACACACAAACACAAGATCTCACATGTGCACTGCTGTGGCAGGCAAATTAATTTGGGTTTCATGATGGTCCTAAAATAAGGTAATGAACAAATCTGCTGTTTAAAGCATGTTTAATTATCGCTTTGGGACGGGATCGTGATATCCAAGTCTATCACAATATTAGCAAAAATTCTTATGCCAGCCCCCTTTCAAAAGTTGAGAATTTGGGATCCTTGAGAAGTGTACAACATGGCCTGGGAGGTCACCTTATACTGCTGTGACCACGATGCATTTCTCCAACAGGGGAAACTTAAATGCTGTGGTCCATGGAACATATCCATCCATTGCAGTCTGTGGGTCCGACCAGGGGGAAGTCTTCTTACATCCCAAGCATGGCAACACTTCATCTGTTAACTTAACATTTTACTCTAGAAAGTGCCCTAATGAATTAAGGGGTATTCCCTTGGCCTTCACCTATTTGATGCGTCCCCTGACTTGAGACGCCACAAATCATTTTATGATAATTCATTTTCTTGAACTGTGCCTATAAGCCCCTTGGGGAAAAAGGACTGAGAATGTTTTTCTGACTGCCCTGCCTAAATTTTTGTCAGGAAAATAGAAAGTCCTTCCATGAGCCATGAAGACCATCTCACCCCAGGAATGACATAGGGGGGGCTCACGCAATGTTCACACTTTTGTACATATACCTTTGATATGTTTTGTTCGTCCCTTACAAGTCCATGACGTTTTCTGGGAAATTTACTGGCATAAATTTCCAGAAATCCGTTCAGGGCCGAGTGTAAGGGAGGACATTTGACTAATTATATATTTATAAATATATATGGCTGCTTTACTAACCACAGGTATGGATCAAAGCCTATAGAGAAAAACCTCATGGCAATCTATATCCCAAGCTATACCCTGTACTATATTTCAGGCTATGCCTTGCAAAGTATAAGCCACACAAATTATATATTTAGAGGTAATGATGCTACTAAGCATACATATATATATATATATATATTTCATTTATATTATTATTCACACATGTATTCTTTATTCCTACAAACGCTGGTCAAGCCTTTCCGGCTAGAATAGAGAAAGGAACTTCCGCAAAGTCAGCTAAGGCAATTATGAATTCAAGGATCCAATTAAGTTCCTAAGCTTTGAGGATCACACACTAGCAATTAACGTGTGTCCAAGGCGTACCAGGGAGGCCTTATCTCAGCGTCTGGTGTTCGTAACTGTCAAAATGTCCAAGGACATAAGGATGATCCTACCCTCCCTGCTTGTGAGGGGAGGAGATCAAAACGTACCAGTTAGAACTTCTAGGCAAGTGTCAGGAATACAAAATAAATGACCAAAGATGTCAATTAGTGTTTGATGCATGTAACAAATGTATATGACGTAAATTCGGATGGGCGGAGGGAATAGAGTGCTGGAAAAACCTTATAAAAATATCTCCTTTCGTTTTCTGGGTGGACTTCTCACCACCAAGAAGTGTGGAAGTCCCTTGATTGATCAATCAATAAATTCTTTTCTCGTCTCCTGAGACTCAGACTGGTCTTTTGCAGCCCATGAAGCGCAGGCACGCTGGCACGGGACCCTCATAAATTTAAATTCCTTACATTTCGGCATAGATTGGATCAAGGAAAAAGGATCAAGTCATTGCCATTTATTCCGTAATGGTTTATAAACATCAGTGGGAAACAGGATACTGGTTCTAACCTATAAGCCCTAAAATGGCTTGGGTCCAAGCTATGTCAAGGGCCACATCTCCCTCTATGAGCCTATTTGCCTGTTAAGATCATCAGATGAGGCCTTTCTCTCAGTCCTACCATCCTCACAGGAGCATTTTGTGGGGGCATGGGACAGGGCCTTCTCCGCTGCTGCTCCCAGGCTTTGGAACTTCCTCCCAGAGGAGGCCAGGCTTACCCCCCACCCCCATCTTTGCTGTCCTTGCACAAACTGACTTTTAACTTCAGGCAAGCACCAAGTGGCTATTCGAGTTGCTGGTTTTTTTTTTTTTAACAGGATTGTGGTGCTTTTACTGGTTCAGATATATTTTTAGAGGTGTTTTTGTTTAACATCTTTTAGTGTGGTGTTTGACCCTATCTAGTATTTGTACATTTACTGTTTTGGGTTTTTTTTTAGCTTAAAATATTATCTTCTATGGTGTTGGTCGCCTTGAGTCCTTTTTAAGGAGAAAAGCGGTGTACAAACATTGGAAAGAAAGAAAGAAAGAAAGAAAGAAAGAAAGAAAGAAAGAAAGAAAGAAAGAAAGAAAGAAAGAAAGAAAGAAAGAAAGAAAGAAAGAAAGAAAGAAAGAAAGAAAGAAAAAGAAAGAAAGATGTGGGGTGACCTGGTTACTTGACAGAGTATGAAGGCACTTGGCAAAATCTTTTAGCCTGGGTCATTTATTTTTAGGCTCCAGAGCAACAAAGGCTTGTCTACTGGGCTTATTAAGTAGGTCCATGCTTTATTTCAATAACTTTCCAAAATCAAAAAAAGTGTTCTGCTTTTATACCGCCCCATACCACTTCAAGTAGTTTCTGGGTGGTTTACAGTAATGCAGGCTACACATTTCCCCCTCCTCCGCAAGCTGGGTACTCATTTTACCGACCTCAGAAGGATGGAAGGCTGAGTCAACCATGAGCCAGCTACCTGGGATTGAACCCCAGGTGGTAAGCACAGTTTTACCTGCAGTACAGGCATTTAACCACTGCACCACAGGGTTCCTCACCCCATGTTCAAAGGTAATGCTCAATGGATATGTGCCAGAGACTTTTGTTTGGCAAAGAAAAAAACAGTCACTGGGTTATTTCTCTCTTTTTCTCTTCAGTTTTCCTGTGGGGACACTAATGTGAACAAAAAGGGCTAGTGAGAGTTGTCTCAAAAGCCAGGAAAGGTTATAATAAGCTGTAAGGCAGCATTCTGCAGGGATGACATGATGCCTGAACCGTCTCAACCTGTGCCGTTTGCATACAAATGGAGGGATCCATGCTCCGCTACTCAGTTCACTGAGATAATTGAGAATTACCTCATTTAGGAACTCATCCAAAATGCCATTCACATAAGCCATGATATTTTTATTGGCTGGAATCTTGCTTGCACAGCTCCACCACAAAACCGCTGGTCATGTCATCAGCCCCAGCAGGTTTTAGAAAATAAAAGAAAAGTCTGTTCCTATTCCCAAAAGTCTTGATTCTCCCCTGGAATTGTTTTCATCATGGCTAAGCCACTGAAGGCCACGGGAAGGTAAGGAGTCCTTCATTTTAGTGCTTCCTAGAGATAGGCAATTCATGTGAGCCCAGGTGGTGTTCAGAAGTCTCTGACACACAAGTATCCAATCTCTCACCTTGGTCTGCACCCACACAGGGCTCAGCTCCAATGAGGAAGCAGGCTGTGATGTCATCTTTGCTTCTTTGTGGTGCTGGCCAATCAGGAGCTGTACAAGGACAGGCATTATCCCACCTCCCTTTCTGATTGGCCAGCACCACGGAGAAGAAAAGATGACGTTGCAGCCTGCTTCCTCATTGGAGTTAAACCCCTTTGAGCTCAGACCAAGGTCAGAGATTGGCTGTTTGTGTGTCAGAAGCTTCCGAACAGCACCGGGGATTGCATGGGTCATTTCTGAACTGGTAGGTTCTGAAGTGAATTGCCCATCCCAATGCCAGGATGGCCTGTTTTTCAGATTTCCCCATTTTCCCCAAGGTCCATATATAGTTCCATGGGAAAGGCAGTAGCTGCTCAGATAAAGCAGGTTGTGTGGGATAGTGTGTTTGCTTGTTGAGGTATAACACCCCACATAAGTACCCAGAACCCAAAACTTTATCCCTGGTTGGTTGGTTGGCAGGCTGGCTGACAATTACATGCTGGCTGACAATTACATGCTGGCTAGCTGCTCTCATCCTTCCTACTCAAGATGTGTGTGAAATAAACCACAAAGCAACCCCTCCCTCATGAATCAGGCCATTTTGTGGTATATTTCAGAGTACTTTGGGAAATCACACCTGCCCAGAACAAAATGAAACATTGTTGGTGATTCGCATGTGGGCTATAACTCAAGATGTCCCAAATTCAATCTTCTCCTAATTTGGATGGACTGGGGAAGAGAGTCATCCAAACACTTGCAGGAAGTTTTGTATCTCTAATTCACACAGATGCTACTTTACTATTCTTGGAAATCACAAATTGCACGAACCAATGAAAAGTTTGAGAAAGTTCATCATTTGTAGTTTGTGAACAGCCACAAACCACAAACAGAGATGGGTGTTTCATATTTGTATTAGACACAAAACCGAGTACTGGGGGTGATACCGATTCCCAACCTCCACACCCAGAACCAGCCAGCCCACTTACTGGGCTCCCCACAGCACAGGGGTCTGCCTTCAGAGCTGGAATCCCAATGTGGGAAGGAGCCCAGACAGCCCTTCCCTGCCTTCCCACACAGCTGACCATTCATGGTGCAATGGTCTGCTGGCTGGGGAGGCCATGACAGTCAGCCAACCTTCTTCCTGGATTGGTGCGCCTGCAGTGAAGGTGGACCCCTGTGACACACAGTTCCCCTCTAAGTGGGCCAGCTGGTTCTGGGTGGGGTGGGGGTTGGGAAGAAGAAGAAGAAGAAGAAGAAGAAGAAGAAGAAGAAGAAGAAGAAGAAGAAGAAGAAGAATGGAGTTGCTAACTAGCAGGGTTCCCTTGGCTTTGGCAGAGAGAAGATGGGCTTCTGCTCTATGGTGGCTGTTGTCTCCTGTTGCCTCACTGACATGGAGTTTGACTAGTGTAAGTAGGTTGCCATCTCCAATGGCCACCACCAACAGTAACAGATCATAGCCAGTAGGAAGTTTGTATAGAACAGGGAAGTCCTTTGGTCTTATCAGCTGTACTTGTTAGAAAATATTCTATGGAGAGAGAAAGAGAGAATGTGCAGGGTGATGTTCCTTCAAAGATATGTCGTGATGAAGGTAGTGGCCATGGTCTGGGAAGTATGGCGTACAGCATGAGTGTTCATTTTACTAGTAAATGTTTACCATAATAGTCACTCCACCAAGAGTGTGTTCTATCCATGGCTTGGGGAAATGATAGATAGATAGATAGATAGATAGATAGATAGATAGATAGATAGATAGATAGATAGATAGATAGATAGATAGATAGATAGATAGATAGATAGATAGATAGATAGATAGATAGATAGATAGATAGATTTGTCTGCAGTTCCCAGACTGCAGAATCCCAGAACCACCCAGAGTTCCCTTTGGCAAAATTGGTTGTGGTATACAAATATAAAAATAAATAAATAAATAAATTCCCTAGCCAGCTTGGCCACTGGGTCTGCTGTGTTGTGCTTCTGCCAGGGTACGCAGGAAGGACTACTATGTGAGTGTTGTGGAGGTGGCGTCCCTAACATGCCATCAGCTGAGAGGGGCTTTCCCATAAATTGTTTATACCTCTTAACCAATATATTCCAAGTAGGATGCTGTGCTCTAAATTATTGCTGCCTGGGAGTGCAGAAAATGATATTGCATGGAAGAGCAAATCAACATTCTACAAGGCAATTCTAAAAATGGTGCACCCTTTTAAAAAAAGTTATAATGTTCAAACTGGATTTTGGATCAGCAACAAATGTAGAGCTTACTTCTGGGATTTTCCTTTGTGTGCTGTCATTTTGTGGATGACAACAGGGTATTCTGTAGACCAGGCATGAGGTACCTTTGCCCCTCCAGATATTTTGGGACACATCTCCCACAGAGCTTTATCATTGGCATTATACCAGTAGCCTTGGAATTATGAGAGATGCAGTCCAAAACATTTGGAGACCTAAAGGTTCCCCACTGCTGCTGTAGACCACCCTTGACTGCTGCCATTGGTGTTGTCAACATTCAAGGTGCCCTTTGCTATGTAAAGCTGGCATCCTTCTTTTTCTGCTGCCAATAGATGCATGATACTGTGCAGCAATACTGGGTTGTTTCCTGGCTTTTTGAGTCATGGCTACAGAAAGAATAATATTCCATATCCAGAAATGAGAGGTTTTGGTTTTTTTTTTTTTTTTTTTGAAGAATTGAATAAATACTGTACTCACCGGGGTTCTATGAGATGACAAAGAGCCATACATTTCATTTTCAAAACTATTGTCAGTTTAACAAGGATATTTCTGCTGTCTTGACCTTGCCAATTACCACACAGTTTTCCAGTTTCACAGGCTCTGAGGTGACAGTTTAAAATCTCCTTTAAGCCTGGAGAGACAGAGGAACTAAGAAATGACTTATCTATAGCCATTGCATAACTTCACCGCATTGATAGCACTGTTTTCACAGAGAGGAGTAGTCAGTGTTTCTCAATTATAATGGATTTTGCAAGATCTCTGTGGAAGAAAATGAACTCATAAAGTCAATTTGATTCTTTTATTCCTCAGAAATTCATCTCTGTGATTTAATATGCTACTTGACTTTAGGAAGGAAAGTGTGTTTATTGAAAAATACTGTATTTGTCTTGTTTCTTGAACTCTCAAGATCTCATGCTATCATTCCAGGAGACAGGATTCTCTCTCTCTCTCTCTCTCTCTCTCTCTCTCTCTCTCTCTCTCTCTCTCTCTCTCTCTCTCTCTCTCTCTCTCTCTCTCTCTCTCTCTCTGTTGTTCTTCCACTTGCTAATCAAGCTTACACTAAATTGTATTAAAGATATTTCTTAGCTGGATGCCTCTTCAGTTTCAGCTACACCTGACACCACAGTTTGGGAGAATGTGCAGTATCTTACCCAAACTTACAATTTCTTGATACTCAAAGAAAGAGGAATAACTATTGAATTTTTCCAATCAGCCTTTCTTAAACTTTGCACCCACCAGAGGCATGAGATTACGTTCACTGTGCCAGATCAGTGTGGTCATCTGTTGGGGAGGTCTGCTTTAAGATGTAAATGAAACTAGAATTAGGCTATGGAAGCCAATCTTCATTGTGGATTGAGATACTCAGGGCCCAACTACGAATCCACTGTTAGAAGAGGTAATTCTTTAACTGCTGAAAGCATCTGATTTTCACAGAGTTTTTCATCTCTCATAACTTGCAATCAGAAACTAAATGGTGGTTTTATTTGCAAGTCTGAGGTCCATGGCACAGTCACCACCAGCGTAAAATTTTAGCTTCTGGTGAAAGAATATGAGTAACACGTAGTTTGGGCCGAAACTAACTTACCTGGGAGAAATGTCCACTGAACTGAAAAGAACCTATTGAGGAGTAGACTGAGATGCATGGATGTGATGTGTATCATCACTAGATTTGCATCCAAAGGGTGCAACAAACATGGATCAAATTATAATCTTATGCATTATGCATTTGCCCCTCTTGCTTCTTGCTAACATAATGTGTCCACGAAATAGTTGGAGATAAACACAGTTGAACAAGAATGACCCTGATAAATCTGCTGGGGGTGGGGGTGAGGAGCTGCTTAAAAAGAATGAGCAGCAAAAATTGTAACTGAAAGCTATTGTTACATATACAGATAGTAATACACAGATACATGTTTTCCATATGGAAAATTTGCAGACTCCCCCCCCCCAACGAACGAAAGCCAGACAAGAAAATCTATCCATTTTGGCAAAAGTTAGTCCTTGACTCTTGACCTGGGTTTGAAATGTCACTTGTTTGGACTTCATTATCTATAATCTTCCAGCCATCTTGATTGGTGGTTATGAAGGAGGACAGATCTTAGAAGCTGTAGTAAAAAAATAAGGGTCTTAATTTCCCAGGTTCCAGTTTTCAGTTGCACTTGCAAACCTCACCCTGTCCTGAAATAAGGTTTGTTGTGGGCAAAGATTTTCAATTCGGCTCTAAGGAAGTACAGTGTTAGGTGTCTCAGGGATTTTCCACCTCAAGGTGGCGAAAGACTTCGACTATGTGGCTGTCTGAGGAATCTCAGGCAGCAAATTTTCTGAGCCAATACTTGGCACTAACAAGACAAGCAGCTCTGTGACTCTAGTAAATCCAGTATTTCATATTGAGTGTCTTCTTGAATTTTGTACAGAAGGATGTCTGTTGAGTTCAAGGGAATGAAAAAGAGACTCAATACACTAAGAATCTTCTGTGAAGATTCTCAGTCATCCAGGTGAGTTTATCTGGACATTGAGACATGGCAACTAGACTTCCTTTCTTGAGATTGAAACGTTTTGCTGCTCATCCAAACAGCTTCCTCAGTCTGAGGAAATCTAGTTCGGAGTCTTCCATTTTGTAGCTCACTTTGAACTCTTGTCACCCTGGTCTGAAATAGGCTCATAAGATGAACAATGGCCCGAATAGACTCGTTAGGTAGACAACAATCTCCATAGCTTTAAGGTGAACAGTGGCCTAAAGTGCTGAAACGGATAAAGTATGATTTGTTAGCTATGGCCTTGGTGTTGAAGGCATGAAGTATTTTTGATTTGTCTAGGTATTGCTGAAATCATAGCCTGATAAGTGGCAGATAGACTGTGCCTGAGTCCCCCCCACCTCTATTGAGAGAGGGGTTTTTAATATTCACATGAAGTTAGCTTCCCTGACCCCTCTCTCAAACCACCTATCTTCTCTGTCTAATATGTGTACATCCTCATATTTGAATGAGTGCCCTTTGTCCTTCAAGTGGAGGTGTACTCCTGATTCTGGTCCTATAAAATGGAGGGCTTGCAACCAGCTTTCTTCAGACTGACAAAGCTGTTGGGATGAGCAGCGAAACTAGACATGGGTACGACTTGGCGAAATTGTCGTTTCTGTTTTCGGATATCGTTTCCGTTACGTAACGGAAATGGTAACGACAATTAAGCTGTCAGAACTCGAACTCAAACCGAAAAAAGAAAAATTGGGTCTGATTTGTCGTTGTCGTTCCTGGCAACGCGCGGCGATCGCGCGATGCCAAGCGGCACAGAAAAAAGTTTTAAAATAAAAAAACCCCGATTCCCGGCCAAAAAAGCAGGTGAAAATATGCCTGCCTGAGGGCACCTACCAGAGGGGTGGTTTCTGGGGGGGGTCCCCAGCCTTCCCTCCCCTCCTGTCCTGGGCTGCTGGTACCGGGCTGGGAGGGGGCATCCTCGGCGTCTCCATTTGCCATGCGGTGCGGGGGGATCCAAAATGGCGTCCGCAATTTTTTTTTTGAAATCGTGGTCCAAAAAACCACCAAAGCACCACAGAAACATGTGAAAATTAGCTATTTTAAATGCTTGAATTTTTACAGTAGCAGCAGTGGGTTTTTTATAGCAGTAAAAGGTCGCACTGATTTTATTTTATTTTATTTTTATTTTTTACACCTGTGCAATGATGGGCTGGCCATGGGATGGGACCATGCAAATTTTTGGAGCCATTCTACCAATCACATGGCCAGGTTTTGACTGACACTTCTGGATGTGCAAGAGGGCATAAAAAGCCGAGGCACTCCCAGAAGAGTCGCAGTCCGGGCTTGGATATGGGTGGGAGAGGGCTGTGTGTAGCTGGCTGCTGTGCTAGACTAGTTTCAATTTCGCGGAGCCTTTAGATTTCAGTTAGGCAGGGAGAGAGGGAATTGAGTCAATTGAATTTTTAGGAAATAATAATAATTCATTTCATTCTCTGTCTGCTGTGGGGAATAGCAACACAGTTTATTCTTTTTTATTCTCCTGCAGTTTGTTAGGATTCATTTTCTAACAGTGCTTCAAATGGGGGGAGGTTTGAGTAGGAGGGGAGGTGTGGATTTATTTTAAAAATTTCATTTGCTTGGTGGCAAGCCAAGGTCCTTTCATAACCTGCCTGCAGCTCTGCTGTGGGTGCACTGCCCACTTTGTTTGCAATAAAAATTGCAATTGCTTTATTCGATGCACTCTTGAGCAGCAAGTCAGTTTAAAGTGTTTTCCGCCTGCTCTGGGTCATTGCGGGACCTGCGCCCACCGCCTGCGTGCCCGCCGCCCGCGCGCCCACGCACCCGTGCACCCGCCCCCCTGCCACTGCCGCCGCCCGCCCATGCCCCCCCTGCCACCCCACCCGCCGCCTAGGGCGCAAAAACACCTAGCGCTGGCGGGACGCCACTCGCTGGGACATCAAATCGTGCGAAATCGCGGTGGCGGTAACAACAAACGACACGATGAGATGACAAATTTTAAACAATTTTTGCGAAAAACGGAAACGACCCGAAATGGACCCGTCCCGAAAAACGACAACTCGGAAAAAAAAATTCTGGTTGTGCCCATCTCTAAGCGAAACGTTTCCATCTCGCAAGAAAAATAAGTCCAGTTGTCATGACTCAACTTCCAGATACACTAAGAACCATAGTCCATAGGAGTAAAATATTAGGACGATGGGTGCATGCATACATACTTGGCACAGCTATGGTCCATTTAAGTGATATGTACATGTTAGCCATAATATATGCACATTACAGCTTCTTTGTTTACATTTTCTTCCACTGCCCTGTCTTACTAAACATCCCTGAAAGTGTTTGCTTGTTTATCTGTTTATGGAAAATCTTCATTTTTTTATACAAGAGTCAATCTGGTGTAATCTTCGTGGGAGGCTTTACTAATCCCCACCAAGTCATGAGTCTCACAGGATGCTCTTGTCTCAGTCATTTGGTTTCAGCCTGACCAATTTTACATGTGAAAATAAAGCAGGGGTGGGGGGGAAAGAGCCATATATCTCACTTGGACCTCAGTAGAAGATTAAGGAACATAATGAAACATTTTATAAATAAATATGTACCAAGAACATAGTAGTACGAAGCTTCAGAAGCCCAAAGAAACTTAAGTAGCAACTGAAAGCAAATACTGTAGACTGTGCACAGGGATCACAGCCTATCCACACACTCAGTGATGGCATGATCATGTATTTTTCCTGTTTAAAGAGTGCTTAGGAAAATTGCTGCAGAGCACTTAGAGAGAGGATTAATATTTTAAAGGTGGGCACGCTTCCATAGTGACATTTCTGATAATGTCTTTTTAACCCTGCTATGTCAGAAATGACTTTTGCTATTCTATCAGCCTGCTTTTGCTCTGAAATCATACCCTAGTGACATGCTGCTCAGGTATTTTGCAAGGAAAGACTGGCGGAATGCCTATTTGAATGAAGCACGCAGTGCCCTGAAAAGGACAGAAGAACAACATATTGAGAGAGAGAGAGAGAGAGAGAATTATGCACACAAAGGAGAAGGTAGTTAAAGAGGTTTGATTGGTTTGTTTGTTTGTTTGTCTATCTCCATAATTCTAGAACTTGTGTTTAGGGGAAGGCCATCCTGGTTTTCTGGCAGCAGGTCACAAAATGGAAGACAGATCAATCACACACAAAGACATACCTATAATCATAAGTGACTGGAATGCAAAAGTAGGAAACAAAGCAGAACCAAATGTTGTTGGAAAATTAGGCCTAGGGGGACTGAAAAGAAACAGGAGAACGACTAATAGATTTTTTTGCAAAGCCAACAATCAGTTTATTGTAAATGCATGCTTCAAGCAACCAAATAGATCTCTGTGCACATAGACATCACTAGATGGTCAATATAGAAAACGAATGCACTACATAATTGGAAGCAGGAAATGAAGAAGCTGTATTCTCTTTGATAAAACAAGACCTGGGCTAGGTAGTCCAACAGTCCGAGGCTGCAAGCAAACAGCTCTAAAGGCACTTGTCTGATCACACCAGAAAGGACTCTTCTTTCTGGCAGGGAATCCTTTCAGCCTGGCCTCCAAAAGCAGAAGCGCTGCAGCTGGACCAAACATGCCCAGTTTGGGCCCAGATTGTGGTCAGGGTGGAGTACACCTTTCCCCCTATGTCATGTGATTATCAGGAAATCGACTGCTCAGGACCACTCCACAAACGACCCAACCAGCCATCTGTTTCCTTGTGTGCTCACAGCCTGACGGGCATGAAATATGATGCGAGAAAGGTTGGTCACACTTCCAATAGGAGTCTTCTGGTGGGAGCCAAGGTCAGCGTGGAAAACAGTGCTGAAGAGCAGGACAGCTTTCCTTTATTTTGAGTTGAAGTGGGCGTAAAAGTGAGGCAAGAGATGAATCAGAGGTTAGCTAAAAATCCCTCTCCGTAACTGTCAGATGCCGGAGTGAGTCTGGGGCTTGGTCTTGCTCCCCTCCCTTACAAAATGTAGGCGTCTTCCATATCCCAGGGCTTGCCATTTGAATTAACATTGTGTCGCTTAGTCCTCCAAAGCAAGAGGCAGGGCTGCTCTAATTTGGGACACGTGAAGCATCCAAATGAAACCCTGGGTCCTGATGGGCTTATCTCCCTCTCTGCCCATCCCAGAATGTGCATAGAGGCCAACTACCCTTGGCTCTCTGGGTGAATTTGTCACACTGATGGATGTCTGCAGAGCAGCATGCCTTCGCCTCCCCCACATGTCTGCATTTGCACAAATGCATGCAAAACCTTCCCGGTGGACCCCTTGGTCAATGCCAAGCAATGCGTTCAAACTTTACAACACACACACATAAACACATTAGATTAAAGAAAGAAGGAAATCCTTTGGAAAAAATGACAACATTCCTTTCGAAAAACAACTACAAGTAGGACCCCTTTATCCACTGATACATTTTCCACTGATTCAGTTATCCACAATGTGCAGAAAAAAATTAAATAAATAATTCAGCAGCCGCAAAACAAGCTACTGTCACAGACAGCAGCTATAAAGCAAACTGCTCTCATAAAACAGCAGTGTAAAGCAAGCTACTGTAACAAACAGCAGCCAGAAAGCAAGCTACTGTCTCAAAACTGCAGCCAGAAAGCAAGCTACTGTCACAAAACAGCAGGTATTTGGGGGGGGGGGTTGCGTTCTCTCTTATCCATGGATTTCATTATCTATGGGTAGGCCTGGAACCAATCCCCAGCGGATACTGGGGTCCTACTCTATGACAGAACCGAGCATGAAGTATGCCTGAATGAAGGACAGAGGACTCTTGTTTCCCATAGAAAGAACTGGCCTGGTTTGTCTGCATTCTGCTGTAATCTTCGGCTCTGCTAGCTGTGCGTGTGCATATATTTGATCCCAAAGATTCACAAGACCACCACTGGAAATAAGGGCATTCTGCAGACTGACCCCAAACTGACTGCTTTTTGAAAGGCATTATTCTGTTTCCTGGGCCTTCTTGCAGGAGGGTATTGGAGCATAAATTCATCGCAGCTGGTTCGTTTGTCTTCATTTCTCAGCATTTGTCACATTGGCATTTACACACACCCCAATTGAACTGCATGGGTCTGAGCAGCATAATTTTGGTTATGCATGAATTTTTAATAAATAAATAAATAAATATATCTATATAGTTTTAAAGGTCCTTATGATTGATTGAAATATACAGTAGGACCCTGGTATCCACTGGGGTTCGGTTCCAGACCTTCCCATGGATAATGAAAACTGTGGATAAGAGAGAACACCTAATCCCCCCAAACTGCTGTTTTGTGACAGTAGGTTGCTTTCCAGCTGCTGTTTTATGACAGCAGCTTGCTTTACAGCTGCTCTTTGTGACAGTAGCTTGCTTTGCGGCTGCTGAATTAGTGAATTATTTTTTTCCTCTGCCATCCATGGTTAACTGAATCAGTGGTTAACGAATCAGTGGATACAGGGGTCCTACTGTATATTTCAATCAATAAGTATTCAATAATTCCTGTGTCCCTGTCCACCCAGATCCAGGGACGTGAGTTTAACACTGATGGTATGGACACTTCTATACTTTGCCCCCAAACATCACATCTCTAATTCAGCCTATAGAACAGGAGGTCATTGGGTCCTTTAAAATTCATTACACATAACATGGGACTGCTTATGCTTTATAATTATGGTTTGGGGGAATAAAAGTTATACACCAACTTTGAACTACACAAAAGGAATGTACAAATATATATTAATGGAATATAGTATATAGTCTGTTCCATATGAATACAGGGCTTGGGAACTTACCTTTCAGAAGAATGGCTATAATGACATGCAATCACCCATAACTGAGCAGCAATAGGATGATGCTCTGGGACTCTGGGCTTTGAGATGTGAGATCAGGTGTCTCTGTCTATTTTGCTATGTACAGATAAGCAATCACTTTTATTTTAGCAGTGCTGATACAGTATTTTATAACACAACAGCCACAGCCAATCTGGCAACACATTTTTTTTTTCATTTTGAACAGTTGCATTCTGACTCAAGCATTACCCAGTTACTGGGGAACCATGGGGTTCTCCTATGTCCCCATTCACTCGGCCTTTTGCTACGCCCTATTGTTTCTTGTTCTGCTTCATAGACAACCAACCCTGTTACCTCCCATGACAGAATTTTAAACTCTGGGTCCCTTATGACTCTGCCTGTACTTCGTTTAAAAGCCCAAACTGATTTAAAAATAAACAATACTCCCATTTCTTTTATATAGGATGGCTTTATCCAGCCTCCTTACATTACTTCCTGTTGGAGGGAAGCTTCCTTGTTCTGATGGGTGTTAGGACTTGGTGACTTTTAAGTGGTTCCTTCACGACCGTTTTGTCTTTCTTAGTGTTGTGGTACAAAAAATGTTACTTCACGTAACTACTGAAATTTGTCTTGACCACGCCCCTGGAACGAGTGCTAAGGGCAACAATACTGTAACAGACAAGACACCATGTACTAACGACTGTCACGCAACAAAACATTTGTTTCTCTCAGAAAACTGTGTCCTCTTTTTTTTTTTTTTTTTTTTACTTTTCAGAAGCAACATTTTTAAGCCTCCCCAAAAAAAGGAAAAAGGAAGCTAGACAAATTCAATGTTTGTCACGGTACAAGACCGTGAGCTAACGCTTGTCATCACGACCATGGGAACACTGAAACATGGACAAAACCACGTGGTCACAACCAACGCTCTCACAGTACAAAACTAGTAGTGGAACAAAGAAGGATGTGATTTAACCATGGTCTCTTTTTTCGAGTTTTGCTGAACTGTATTACAGAGGAGGCAGGATTTCTCCACAACATAAGAATGATAACCACAGTATGGCCAAGGGAGCAAAATTAATCTCAAAGCTATCCACCCCTGCATAAGATCGTCTATAAAAATCATGTCAAAGGCTGTCTGTGGTAGAAGATGCTATAGACAGAAAAATGATTTCAAATGAGATTCACTGTAATCTTATATTCCCAAAGACTGTTGATCAATGTAATAAATAGAATTTGCAGATCAGCATCTATGACCTCAAAACTCTCTACCCATCCTCCTTGTAACAGTATTATGCATATGGGGGAAATAATTTCATTTGAGGATGCTCCACTAACTCTTCCCCCTTGTGCTGCTAGAGAACTGAGTTGATCCATTTAACTCAACCTATTCGACAGCTTCAGCAAGGTTCTGTGGGCTGTACTGTGGTCTATCCACTGCCCAACTCCACACCTGCCAATATGAGGTGATCACTGAACATTGACAAGTGCTGCATCATATGGCCTATTCCAGTGATGGCGAACCTTTTAGAGACCGAGTGCCCAAACTGCAATTCAAAACCCACTTATTTTTCACAAAGTGCCAATACAGTTATTTAACCTGAATACAGTGGTACCCCAGGTTACAAATGCTTTGGATGCTACCCTTCGGGAAAGCAGGGATCTAAGAAGAGGAGGAGCCCACAAACCACAGCCCCCTTCGCCCGGTTCTCTGCACAGAGCCGTTTCGAGACCGCCAAAATGGCTCTGTACAGATAGCCAGTCCCGGGGGGGGGGGACAACAATAGTTTGTGGGCTCCTTTGTAACCCCAGTTTACTCTCCAGGCACACCACTTTTGGGATGCCCAGAGTGGTGTGGCTGGAGAGTAAATGGGGGCTACAAAGGAGCCCACAGGCCGCTGCCTCCCCTTCATCCAGCTCTCTGCATGGAGCACAGTGGCCTGCTCCAAGAGGAGGGGGAAGTGCCATGGCTGTGAGGGGGCGAAGTCATGTGCCCACAGAAAGGGTTTCACCTTTGGCACCTGTGCCATAGATTTGCCAACACACTGTGCTACTTTCCAAATGTTTCTTGATGGTTGGGGCTAAGAATACAGACTCAATCATTTCCCATGGTGTTTTGAGAGAGAGAGAGAGAGAGAGAGAGAGAGAGAGAGAGAGAGAGATGTGGGAGAAACACAAATTAAATTGATTCATTGAAAAGAGCATCTGCACCCTGTGTATAGTTCAGCTCAACATGGGATTAGTGATGACAAAGAACCATTACAAGTCCTAAGCCAATAGTGCTGTTGTTGGGATGAAGGTTAACAATTTTTTATAGTACATACTACTTCCCTTCCAATTACATACCGTACTTCTATTCCTGAACACCATTCTCAGTGCTCATGTACCAAAACACTGGGGGTTCCAGCATCAAGGAAAGCTACAACCCCACCAGTTCCAGGTGTTTTAGACCAAGGGAATAAAAAATAAAACAGGATTTTAACACAGCAGCCTTCCTTTATGGCTGCTGATTGTTTGTAATGGCTGCTGATTGTTTGTATTATAGTACATAATACTTCCCGTCCAATTACATACCGTACTTCTATTCCTGAACACCATTCTCAATGCTCATGTACCAAAACACTGGGGGTTCCAGCATCAAGGAAAGCTACAACCTGACCAGTTCCAGGTGTTTTAGACCAAGGGAATAAAAAATAAAACAGGATTTGAACACAGCGGCCTTCCTTTATGGCTGCTGATTGTTTGTAACAGGCCATCTAAGATGCATTGGTAATTGACTTACTGTTAATGATTACAAACTCGAGACATCATACATGTGGTGCCTCTGCCTGCGCATACTAATTCTGTGTATGGAACTGCTCTTACTTCACCTGGGGATACAAGATATAAAATATTTTTTCCAAAAAAAATCCTTTTCTTATGACAACATCAAAGACAATTGTATCACATTGTCTGGTGAATTGTACCATATCTCCCTGCTATAATGAAAAGGGAGAATTATTAAATGAGTATGTACAGGTGTTTGGAAATATGATGAGTTATAAGATGACTAGTTTTTATGTTTCTGCTCTCTTCCAGTATACTGTTGATTCACAGACATGGGAACAGAGTCTAGTGTCTTCAACAATTATGAAGCACTCCACTGGGTTCAAGAATGCCTACTGAACTGTATATTTCCCCAATGGACTAATAATCTATTATTTAGAAATACTGTAACTACAGTACTACAGTACTCACACATACCCAACAAACTGGACCATAGCAGCAAGATTTCTTTCAAGGCATGTGCCCAAGGAAGTGTACACACTTCTCCCCCTCCTCCACACAGGTCCCCCCTGGTGCACCTGTTGCTACCTAAACAGTCACAACAGAACCTTGTGTACAGGGGGCTATTGCATGTATGTGCATGCAAAACCTCTTACAAATGGGGGCACTGCATGAATTTGCTCCCCATTGTATACGCATACACCACAACCCAATACCAGTGCCTGACTGAAATAAGGCTGGAGACCACTGACATATACAATTCATTGAAGTTCCAGCTGTGGATATGATGAGTTGTGACTGATTTTCAACTTAAAACCTGCTTAACTGTATGTTTTGAAACTCAGGACTAGGGATGGGCATGAAACAGAAAAATAAGTTTTGTTTCATTTCGTCTCGTGCTCACCCCAGTTTCGTTTCATTTCATTTCTTATGATTTTTTAAAAAATTGATATGAAACAAAATGAAATGAAACAAAATTGCTCCCCTAGGTCCTAGAGGCACCAGATTTGGTGCCCGGGACTCCAGGGGCCGTTTTTAAAGGGCTCCTGCCAAGCTGTCAGTGGCAATTGTGCTGCCCTCCACATCATTTTCTGAGGGCTTCTGCTCAGCTGTCAATGGCTGGAGCCCTTTAAACCTAGCCCAGTCAGCACCAGGGAGTCCGCCTGGTACCGACTGGGCCAGGTTTAAAGGGCTCCAGCCATTGACAGCTAAACAAGAGCCCTCTGAAAACAGTCAGGTAGGCAGTTTCGTGAGATCGCGCTCCCTACCCAACCATTGCAACGAAATGGTTTGTTTCAATAGAAAAATGACCATTTTGTTTCATCAATAACAAAATGCAGCTTCCTCATTTTGTTTCGTTTCATTTCGTTACATAACAAAATGACAAAACAGCATTTTGTTTTTCGTTTCCTGCCCATCCCTACTCAGGACACATGGACAAAATCTTACGTTTGTGAGTACACAGCATAAGCAATGTGAAACCCTCAAAAATTAGTTATATGGTTTGAAAAATAATCACCAAGAAAAAAATGTTTATCGTCAGCAGATAACTGAGGGAAATGGATGCATTTTGACAGGTACAAATGTTCCTAATTTCTGGCCTGTGATTCCGCAGGGAGTGGCATGTGAAAACAGGAAAAACTGACAGCAATCCATAGTAATGTATTAATTCTCTGACCATTGGTCAGGGTGGTGGCTTGCCAGGGGCAAAAAGGCTGGGCCGCACAGTGCAGTTTTTGTCCCAAGCATCCCCCCGCCACCCGGCGCTGATTGCCAACCACAGAAGGTGAATCAGCGGATACGGGGGTGCTACTATAATAATATTCAGTTATTTGCCAGTTAATTTTGTTATTGTTAATTTTGTCAAGTGTTTCCTATGTCCAACTCTTAATCCATACATTTATTGCTGAATACAAGAGTAGGTTACAAGTGTTTATTAGTCAGAGGTGGTTTTTTTTAACTCTTGCTTCCTTACAGCTTGCTTTATTTTCATTTGTGCCACAACCGCAGGGACTTCACTGCATTATTAAGGTTGAGTACACAGGATTGCATGATGTTTCATCACCAGTAGAAAAGAGAGCAAGTGAAGTTGTTTTCCCCCCACCCTCTCAGCACAGTGCTCCTGGATTGTGAGTAATGTGTGACCCAACACATCAAAGTAAATAAGAACTGCTTAACAATTGCAAACAGCAATTATTTATTAAAGTTGTTGCATGCATTATTGCCTCTGTATTCATGAACGGTGCTTGAGCCAAAGCAATGTGGTTAGTGGAAACCAGGCCATGACATAGGCACATCCAGTAAATAGTTCCTGGATGTGTACTATAGACATATAGTGGGGTGCTGAATGAAGGTTTTTTTTTCCATTTCTATTGTAAAAAAATTTACTGTAGCATGATAGGGAGCAGTAGTAAAAGAGCTCTGTTTTGTTTCTCTGTGTTCTTCTTTTTTGACTGCAGTTCCCAAATCCCCAGGAAACAATGGGACCATACAGGATCTGGATGCCTTCAAAGGAGGATTGGACAGATTCCTGGAGGAAAAGTCCATTAGAGGTTACAAACTACGATGGAGATGTGTAACCTCCAGGCTTAAAACTGGGGTACTTCAAGGGTCAGCTGCAGGGGAGTGGTATCAGGAGACAGATATCTGGTCTCATGCGCTCCCAAACGCATCTGGTGGGGCCACTGTGAGATACAGGAAGCTGGACTAGATGGGCCCTTGGCCTGATCCAGCATGGCTCTTCTTATGTTCTTATGTTCTTATGATCTGGGTTTATTGGTCTCAGCTTGAGTTCAAACTCATGGTCAGAGAGTCATGAGCTTAAGCACATAATCATCTCCACCCCACATCAGACAATGAGTGCATATAGCTGCATAGCTCACCAGGTAACTTCCTCTGGATAACTTCATCCACCAAACGTGGAGGGATTGTCCAGGAGAGTAGGGGATAGTTACCTCCAATCTTGGTGCCTCCATGTGCCTTGGGGGCCATTTTATAGCCCGATGAATTGACAAATCAAAATTTGCTAAATATTCATCAGTATTTGCCAGGGTACTCCATTTATCAGGAATACAAATTAGATATTCATCAGTATTTGCCAGGGTACTCCATTTATCAGGAATAAGATGACTAGTTTTTATGTTTCTGCTCTCTTCCAGTATACTGTTGATTCACAGACATGGGAACAGAGTCTAGTGTCTTCAACAATTATGAAGCACTCCACTGGGTTCAAGAATGCCTACTGAACTGTATATTTCCCCAATGGACTAATAATCTATTATTTAGAAATACTGTAACTACAGTACTACAGTACTCACACATACCCAACAAACTGGACCATAGCAGCAAGATTTCTTTCAAGGCATGTGCCCAAGGAAGTGTACACACTTCTCCCCCTCCTCCACACAGGTCCCCCCTGGTGCACCTGTTGCTACCTAAACAGTCACAACAGAACCTTGTGTACAGGGGGCTATTGCATGTATGTGCATGCAAAACCTCTTACAAATGGGGGCACTGCATGAATTTGCTCCCCATTGTATACGCATACACCACAACCCAATACCAGTGCCTGACTGAAATAAGGCTGGAGACCACTGACATATACAATTCATTGAAGTTCCAGCTGTGGATATGATGAGTTGTGACTGATTTTCAACTTAAAACCTGCTTAACTGTATGTTTTGAAACTCAGGACTAGGGATGGGCATGAAACAGAAAAATAAGTTTTGTTTCATTTCGTCTCGTGCTCACCCCAGTTTCGTTTCATTTCATTTCTTATGATTTTTTTAAAAATTGATATGAAACAAAATGAAATGAAACAAAATTGCTCCCCTAGGTCCTAGAGGCACCAGATTTGGTGCCCGGGACTCCAGGGGCCGTTTTTAAAGGGCTCCTGCCAAGCTGTCAGTGGCAATTGTGCTGCCCTCCACATCATTTTCTGAGGGCTTCTGCTCAGCTGTCAATGGCTGGAGCCCTTTAAACCTAGCCCAGTCAGCACCAGGGAGTCCGCCTGGTACCGACTGGGCCAGGTTTAAAGGGCTCCAGCCATTGACAGCTAAACAGGAGCCCTCTGAAAACAGTCAGGTAGGCAGTTTCGTGAGATCGCGCTCCCTACCCAACCCTTGCAACGAAATGGTTTGTTTCAATAGAAAAATGACCATTTTGTTTCATCAGTAACAAAATGCAGCTTCCTCATTTTGTTTCGTTTCATTTCGTTACATAACAAAATGACAAAACAGCATTTTGTTTTCCGTTTCCTGCCCATCCCTACTCAGGACACATGGACAAAATCTTACGTTTGTGAGTACACAGCATAAGCAATGTGAAACCCTCAAAAATTAGTTATATGGTTTGAAAAATAATCACCAAGAAAAAAATGTTTATCGTCAGCAGATAACTGAGGGAAATGGATGCATTTTGACAGGTACAAATGTTCCTAATTTCTGGCCTGTGATTCCGCAGGGAGTGGCATGTGAAAACAGGAAAAACTGACAGCAATCCATAGTAATGTATTAATTCTCTGACCATTGGTCAGGGTGGTGGCTTGCCAGGGGCAAAAGGCTGGGCCGCACAGTGCAGTTTTTGTCCCAAGCATCCCCCGCCACCGGCGCTGATTGCCAACCACAGAAGGTGAATCAGCGGATACAGGGTGCTACTATAATAATATTCAGTTATTTGCCAGTTAATTTTGTTATTGTTAATTTTGTCAAGTGTTTCCTATGTCCAACTCTTAACCCATACATTTATTGCTGAATACAAGAGTAGGTTACAAGTGTTTATTAGTCAGAGGTGTTTTTTTTAACTCTTGCTTCCTTACAGCTTGCTTTATTTTCATTTGTGCCACAACCGCAGGGACTTCACTGCATTATTAAGGTTGAGTACACAGGATTGCATGATGTTTCATCACCAGTAGAAAAGAGAGCAAGTGAAGTTGTTTTCCCCCCACCCTCTCAGCACAGTGCTCCTGGATTGTGAGTAATGTGTGACCCAACACATCAAAGTAAATAAGAACTGCTTAACAATTGCAAACAGCAATTATTTATTAAAGTTGTTGCATGCATTATTGCCTCTGTATTCATGAACGGTGCTTGAGCCAAAGCAATGTGGTTAGTGGAAACCAGGCCATGACATAGGCACATCCAGTAAATAGTTCCTGGATGTGTACTATAGACATATAGTGGGGTGCTGAATGAAGGTTTTTTTTTTCCATTTCTATTGTAAAAAAAATTTACTGTAGCATGATAGGGAGCAGTAGTAAAAGAGCTCTGTTTTGTTTCTCTGTGTTCTTCTTTTTTGACTGCAGTTCCCAAATCCCCAGGAAACAATGGGACCATACAGGATCTGGATGCCTTCAAAGGAGGATTGGACAGATTCCTGGAGGAAAAGTCCATTACAGGTTACAAACTACGATGGAGATGTGTCACCTCCAGGCTTAAAACTGGGGTACTTCAAGGGTCAGCTGCAGGGGAGTGGTATCAGGAGACAGATATCTGGTCTCATGCGCTCCCAAAAGCATCTGGTGGGGCCACTGTGAGATACAGGAAGCTGGACTAGATGGGCCCTTGGCCTGATCCAGCATGGCTCTTCTTATGTTCTTATGTTCTTATGATCTGGGTTTATTGGTCTCAGCTTGAGGTCAAACTCATGGTCAGAGAGTCATGAGCTTAAGCACATAATCATCTCCACCCCACATCAGACAATGAGTGCATATAGCTGCATAGCTCACCAGGTAACTTCCTCTGGATAACTTCATCCACCAAACGTGGAGGGATTGTCCAGGAGAGTAGGGGATAGTTACCTCCAATCTTGGTGCCTCCATGTGCCTTGGGGGCCATTTTATAGCCCGATGAATTGACAAATCAAAATTTGCTAAATATTCATCAGTATTTGCCAGGGTACTCCATTTATCAGGAATACAAATTAGATATTCATCAGTATTTGCCAGGGTACTCCATTTATCAGGAATAAGATGACTAGTTTTTATGTTTCTGCTCTCTTCCAGTATACTGTTGATTCACAGACATGGGAACAGAGTCTAGTGTCTTCAACAATTATGAAGCACTCCACTGGGTTCAAGAATGCCTACTGAACTGTATATTTCCCCAATGGACTAATAATCTATTATTTAGAAATACTGTAACTACAGTACTACAGTACTCACACATACCCAACAAACTGGACCATAGCAGCAAGATTTCTTTCAAGGCATGTGCCCAAGGAAGTGTACACACTTCTCCCCCTCCTCCACACAGGTCCCCCCTGGTGCACCTGTTGCTACCTAAACAGTCACAACAGAACCTTGTGTACAGGGGGCTATTGCATGTATGTGCATGCAAAACCTCTTACAAATGGGGGCACTGCATGAATTTGCTCCCCATTGTATACGCATACACCACAACCCAATACCAGTGCCTGACTGAAATAAGGCTGGAGACCACTGACATATACAATTCATTGAAGTTCCAGCTGTGGATATGATGAGTTGTGACTGATTTTCAACTTAAAACCTGCTTAACTGTATGTTTTGAAACTCAGGACTAGGGATGGGCATGAAACAGAAAAATAAGTTTTGTTTCATTTCGTCTCGTGCTCACCCCAGTTTCGTTTCGTTTCATTTCTTATGATTTTTTAAAAAATTCATATGAAACAAAATGAAATGAAACAAAATTGCTCCCATCGGTCCTAGAGGCACCAGATTTGGTGCCCCGGACTCCAGGGGCCGTTTTTAAAGGGCTCCTGCCAAGATGTCAGTGGCAATTGTGCTGCCCTCCACATCATTTTCTGAGGGCTTCTGCTCAGCTGTCAATGGCTGGAGCCCTTTAAACCTAGCCCAGTCAGCACCAGGGAGTCCGCCTGGTACCGACTGGGCCAGGTTTAAAGGGCTCCAGCCATTGCCAGCTAAACAGGAGCCCTCTGAAAACAGTCAGGTAGGCAGTTTCGTGAGATCGCGCTCCCTACCCAACCATTGCAACGAAATGGTTTGTTTCAATAGAAAAATGACCATTTTGTTTCATCAATAACAAAATGCAGCTTCCTCATTTTGTTTCGTTTCATTTCGTTACATAACAAAATGACAAAACAGCATTTTGTTTTTCGTTTCCTGCCCATCCCTACTCAGGACACATGGACAAAATCTTACGTTTGTGAGTACACAGCATAAGCAATGTGAAACCCTCAAAAATTAGTTATATGGTTTGAAAAATAATCACCAAGAAAAAAATGTTTATCGTCAGCAGATAACTGAGGGAAATGGATGCATTTTGACAGGTACAAATGTTCCTAATTTCTGGCCTGTGATTCCGCAGGGAGTGGCATGTGAAAACAGGAAAAACTGACAGCAATCCATAGTAATGTATTAATTCTCTGACCATTGGTCAGGGTGGTGGCTTGCCAGGGGCAAAAAGGCTGGGCCGCACAGTGCAGTTTTTGTCCCAAGCATTCCCCCGCGCGCACTGATTGCCAACCACAGAAGGTGAATCAGCGGATACAGGGTGCTACTATAATAATATTCAGTTATTTGCCAGTTAATTTTGTTATTGTTAATTTTGTCAAGTGTTTCCTATGTCCAACTCTTAACCCATACATTTATTGCTGAATACAAGAGTAGGTTACAAGTGTTTATTAGTCAGAGGTGTTTTTTTTTTTTTACTCTTGCTTCCTTACAGCTTGCTTTATTTTCATTTGTGCCACAACCACAGGGACTTCACTGCATTATTAAGGTTGAGTACACAGGATTGCATGATGTTTCATCACCAGGAGAAAAGAGAGCAAGTGAAGTTGTTTCCCCCCCACCCTCTCAAAACAGTGCTCCTGGATTGTAAGTAATGTGTGACCCAACCCATCAAAGTAAATAAGAACTGCTTAACAATTGCAAACTGCAATTATTTATTAAAGTTGTTGCGTGCATTATTGCCTCTGTATTCATGAATGGTGCTTGAGCCAAAGCAATGTGGTTAGTGGAAACCAGGCCATGACATAGGCACGTCCGGTAAATAGTTCCTGGATGTGTACTATAGACATATAGTGGGGTGCTGAATGAAGGTTTTTTTTTTCCATTTCTGTTGTAAGAAAAATTTACTGTAGCATGATAGGGAGCAATAGTAAAAGAGCTCTGTTTTGTTTCTCTGCGTTCTTTTTTTTTTTGACTGCAGTTCCCAAATCCCCAGGAAACAATGGGACCACACAGGATCTGGATGCCTTCAAAGGAGGATTGGACAGATTCCTGGAGGAAAAGTCCATTACAGGTTACAAACTACGATGGAGATGTGTAATCTCCAGGCTTAAAACCGGGATACTTCAAGGGCCAGCTGCAGGGGAGTGGTATCAGGAGACAGATATCTAGTCTCATGCGCTCCCAAACGCATCTGGTGGGGCCACTGTGAGATACAGGAAGCTGAACTAGATGGGCCCTTGGCCTGATCCAGCATGGCTATTCTTATGTTCGTATGTTCTTATTGTAAGGGAGGACATTTGACTAATTATATATTTATAAATATATATGGCTGCTTCACTAACCACAGGTATGGACAAGCCCTCATGTATTCAACAACAATGTATTCTAAGCAATACATATATATATATAGCCACACTAGTGACACGAATAATGTAGTTATATTCACTTAAGCACTCCACGTATATATATACATATATACATATATGTATCACATTCACATGTATCTACAGTTGTATTCTTGTAAACTTAGAATCTTTGGTCAAGCCTTTCCGGCTAGAATAGAGAAAGGAACTTCCGCTAATTCAGCAAAAGCAATTATGAATTCAAGGATCCAATTAAGTTCCTAAGCTTTGAGGATCACACACTAGCAATTAACGTGTGTCCAAGGCGTACCAGGGAGGCCTTATCTCAGCGTCTGGGGTTTATAACTGTCAAATGTCCAAGGACATAAGGATGATCCTACCCTCCCTGCCTGTGAGGGGAGGAGATCAAACGTACCAGTTAGAACTTTTAGGCAAGTGTCAGGAATACAAAATAAATGACCAAAGATGTCAATTAGTGTTTGATGCATGTAACAAATGTATATGAGCGTAAATTCGGATGGGCGGAGGGGGAAAAAGTGCTGGAAAAACCTTATAAAAATATCTCCTTTCGTTTTCTGGGTGGACTTCTCACCACCAAAAAGTGTGGAAGTGCCCTGATTGATCAATCAATAAATTCTTTTCGTCTCCTGAGACTCAGACTTGGTCTTTTGCAGCCCATGAAGCGCAGGCACGCTGGCACGGGACCCTCATAAATTTAAATTCCTTACATTTCTGGTGCATTGGCCGGGAAAAAGTGCCACTGCCCCAGCGCTCTTGGGAGTCTGACTTAAATCAAGTAAGAATTCATGCTGACCCTGGAACAAATCTAGTCCGGACCCTCTGATTTTGAGAGGAGACTTGTTCTATCAGCATTGGACACAATACTGTTATTTAAGGAGAAACAAAGCCGGCAGAACAACGGAGGAACTGAAAGAGGACTGCGCAAAAGAAATCTGGTAAGAAGAGAAAACTAGTTGTGGGGTGGCGTGAGTTCGAATCTAACAGCTCTGTGGAGTGGAGAAGATTGCGGATTCTTGTAGTCGGCCCCGGGGGGGGGGTACAGGGAGGAGAAGGGTCGGATACGACCTTAACATCCCAAGGACTAGGGGACACTGAGGGACACTACGACCCTGAAATCCCCAAGGGAGGAGGGGGTTTTTTTCAGACTGAAACAGGAGGAGAAGAGCGTTGCTCTAACATCCTGGGAAAGTTTGCAAAGCCCAACATCCCTAGAGTCCGCCCCCTAAGTATTTGAAACAGGAGGAGAAGAGCGCTGCTCTAACATCCTGGGGAAAATTTAGAGATATATTAATGCATGGGCATGTGGGATGGTGATTCCACTTTTGAATTTTGCATGTGTGTTTTTCAAGGTAAGGGGCTGTGCCTCTATACCCTGCGTAACCATAGGGAAGTGGCCATTCCCTGTGTCTTAAGCAGGGGCAAAGACTGGCAATCTTTGCCCCACAATACCAACGGAGTTCCACCATCTTCGTTTGATTTTAGAGAAGTTAGAAAGATCTATTCTTAGGCAAGGGATCGCAGTTAACTGGGGAAACAGAAATGTGGGAGAGTTGTGTATGGTTGCTGAATCACATGTTGGCGTGTATGATGGGCATTTGATTGTTGAGGTGCGAGTCCGTTTGATGCTTGTGTGGGAGAAATCATAGGAACACAGTTAGACCTTTAAAGTAAACCTATGGGGATAAATTAGTGCAGTTTATGCACCCCCTTTTTGATGTGCGATGTGGTAACATTGGAATTCTGCCACCAGAAGTAATGATTTTGGTATTAAATGGAACATGAGTAAGCTTTAAGAAGAACCCTTCTAACTAGGATGAGGCAGGACTTTACCATCTCAAATTAAGATTCTAGCCCTCAGGGAGGACAGACCAATTATGACCTGCTAGCAAGAGGTGTGTGAATGTACAAGAACGTGCTTAGTTAATTAATATAAGAGACTAAAAACTCTGCCAACTAGGAGACCCCTCCAGCAATTTTGATAATACCAGGGGGAATATGGGCAGTGAGAAAAATACTTTTGAATACTCAGGGATAAACAACATCCTGCATATTTTGTGACTGGCTGGTCACGCAACAAAATTTACCAGCTGAAGGGATATTTTACAAGGAAAAAAAATAGTAGAAGGAAGGCAGCAAGACAGAAGTGGGATGGATAGGTATGATGTTGAGGGAACAGGAGGAGAGCACGGAGCATTGAGGGGACAGGAAGTGCTAGATGGGGGATGCGTACCCCTGAATTGCCTTATTCAAGCATTCAGGAGGTACTTCCATCCCGCTACGCCAATGCCCAACTCCTTGGATATGGAAGCTTTAAACAGAACTAAGGGTTGCTATGCACCACATGAGGAGATAGGTAGGGACGTTATTTCTGAACTATTAATAATCAAAAGCAGGGAAATCAAATCAGGGGCTGAGCCCCTTCTGGCAGCTGGCCACGACAGAAAGTAGAATCAATGCCTTTTTTTTCTCCCTTCTCCAAAAGTAGTTAAGAACATTTGATAAAAGACCAGGCATTTTAATTTCAAACACAGGGAGATTCTCAGGACCAAACTGCCAACAACTATCCTACTGTGCAAGTCTACCTTTTTTTTTTTTTAGACGAAGGAAAAGTGGGAGAAGATCTTAGTCTCTCTCTCTCTATCCTATCTAGGCATTATTTGCCTCCCCAGAGATATAAGAGTGAATGAAGAGAGAGAAATTCTACATGTTCACCTAAGATTTTTTTTTCTCTCCTCCTGATTTAAGTAGCTCTGTGTATTCATTACAAAAGCCACGCTTCTCAAATTAGGCTTAAGCCAACAACAAGATCAATAGCTACTGAAAGGGTGAATTGCCCCTTTGTTCCAGGGCATTTCACACCTAATACATTACAGAAGTAATTACAGGAGATTATCTGCTTGCCTCAGGCTGTAAAAAGGCAGCCGCGGGGAATTTAAAAGTTGACAGCCCCTCCTTTCTCTTTCTGCTCTCGGGGCCCCTTGCAGGGCAAGGCAGGATAACAACTCCCAACCCCTCCTTAGTCTCCCAAGCCACTTGATAGAGCTTGGACGCAAAACTTATATTGAACACATCAACCTAATGCATGCATAGCGAAGGGAATAAACTGACCCCTAAAAGCCATAAGCCAGTAAATTTTACAGGCAATGGCCAGAAGGTCACTCCTCTCCACTTACGGGAACGACCACAATTTTCCGTGCTGCCTTAAAAGCATAAAGAGGTGGCTTCTAGCCGACTTGCAGCATTTTTTTCTTCTCTCCTGGATAGGGGAGAGGGAAAGGGAGTCTATTGTTTAGAAGAGAATCCAGGAATTCGGCCCCAAAACGTCACGTTTTAATTTAATTAAACCCTTGGAATCAAACACACCTATCAGGTATTTTTGTCAAAGAATAAGAGGTGAAAATCTTGTTATCAGAAACTTTAGAATAAAAGAATTCTTCGGAAAAAGGACACAAGAGAAACCTGATTATTTATTTTTTTAGGATGTGACAGCACACTAAAGCCCCCTCCCCTCTTTGTAAGCTGTCCTGCAAGCATATTTTTTATTTTTGCCTTTGAAGTAACTTACAAGTCAATCCCAAAGCGTTATAGTTAAGGCAGGCTTAAACACTAGAACTTAAGAAGAGCCTTGCTTGCCTTCTTAATGAGATTTTTAGAAGATATGTTCAAACGCTACTGGGATAGTGATTTTACTTGCGATTTTAATGACTCTTAAGAATATAAGAATTATCTTTTTGCCATAGGCGGTAAAAGGCTCGCCTGGCCACTAAAATGTGCAAAGTGTATTGGTGCAGCTTTTAAATCACACCTGGTCTCAGGAGCTCCCCTGAGGAAAATGAGGCTTATTTTCTTTTTAGAAAACAATATGGACTTAACGATTTTCTTTTTCCTTTTTTTTGTGTGCACATGAAACCTGTATGTAAAGGGCAAGATTCCCTATTTTAAAGGATGGCTCTGCAGTGCACATTATAAATTTGTTCCAAATTTCACAGGGAGCCTAGTAGCGTGGCTATGGAATATTGTTCCAGCTGAACTTGTGCAAAACTACTGAAGTGCAGCTGTGTACTATGGCCTTTTTTCATAGCCTGCACTACACTGTGCCATAGAAATCTGCACACAGTGTACTGCATGTAGCACTATCACACCTGGAGATCTGCAGATTGCTTGGCCATTCTTGTGTGTGGTTGTTTGTCTGTCTGTCTGTCTGTCTCTTTCCACACGGGAAGACGCTGGAGGAAACACCCTGTTTTGCATCTCATGGATATTCTGCCAGCTACACCTTTTTGTTGTCCCCGTGTAGGAGAGCAATTTGACTTGGGGATGGGATCTGTGGTTGATTAGGGACACCTGAGCACCTACACCTTGCAAGCGCTCATTGGAGCCAGCTGAACTTGTGCATATCTCCTGATGTGCAGAGGTGTCCTCATCATAGACCCCCCCCTTACTTCACGTACTGGTTTTACGAAGAGGAAAGCTTCAATCTGCCTTTTACGACATTTTTTTTCCCGAGACCGTCAGATAGACTATACCACCCTGCCTGGCAGCACAAGGACAGCTGAGGGGCCGTTTTGTGTGTTTGTGTTCTGTGTTTGTCTGTTTGTGGTCGTGTGTCTGTTCTTCTCTTACCTAGGGACATCCTGGAGGACGGGCTTTTGCTCTGGGAAAAACGCCCACCCGTTCTTTATTTTTGGATCACGGAGTCGGTCGGGTTTGGAAAGCTGACGCCGCCGGTCGTAGATGCTCAGATGGGGACCCTCCTGCCCTCCATTCTGCCATCCCTCCTGGACCTCCCCTCCCCGCCTTTGATGCCTTTGATGATGCCATCTTCGTGATGACTTCGCTCCGCGGGTTCGATCGATGTGGGCTCCAGGATCCAGTGATGTCAGCCTTTTCACCCAGCGTGACCCGTACCCCGCGACCGAGAGGGAGTGAGGCCTGACCGGTGACGCCTTCTGCCCTCTGCTGTAGATTGCCCCTATGCCTTAGATGACTTCACCCTGGACGGCGGGCGACAACATGAACCTGACCTGTGGTCACCACATCCTTGCCCATCCTTCCCCAGATGACAGCGTGCGTTTGATACTTCGGAGGGTCCCAAAGCAGCCTGCGGATTCACTTTCAACTCAGGTTGACAGATTAAAATCCTGTCTTCCTGTCTCTCATTTTCTCTTTTTTCTTTTCTTTTCTGTTTGTTTATGGGGGGAGAGAGTGGGTCTGAAACAGCCACTGGCTCTTGTTTTGGATTGCGGCCAACAGACTTCACGTCTGCAATTTAACCCCCTTTTCACCGGGACAGAGACTAGGGGTTTAACTACTGCTTTCAGACCTTCATTGATGCCTGTGCGCGTGCCCTGGCTCACCATGAACTTGTGTTGCCACACACGCACACACCAGCCTCCCAGCATCCGACAAGTGAGCGCTTATTTCTTTTTTTTTTTTCCTGCGCACGGTAGGCTCCAGAGCAACTTTACATATTTACATTACCCTGTGCTCTATTATGATATTGTTTATTGTCTATTATTGATAGTCACTGTGAAAACTCTTACTGAAGTGCTTCTCTGGATGTGCCTTTTTATGTAATGATCATGCTTGGCCACTGAAAATGCTTTTTACTCACAAAGCATTGAGTGCCAGAGATTATGACTTGCCTTTCTATGCAATTTGTATTGAATGAGAGACATTTTGGTGCCCATGGGTGTTCACGAGCCTTTATACCAAAGAAAAAGGGCTTTATGAAGTAGCTATATCTACATTATTTTCTTCACCAAAGACACTGATGAACTAATCTTGGCCCCATGTTTACGGGGCAGATTTTTGTGTGTAAACTATCAGCCACAGAGACATTTCTGACCGGATTTCAACGGCTCATTCATGACTTTACCATGAGAATGTATGGCGCAAGGTGGGTTTTCTAAGCACCATCTAGATGTGTCTTATGCCTTTTTCAGCCTTCATGATATGTATATTACCTTTATTTAGTATCATTGCAAATGTCTATCAATTGAGAATGCACACACAACTGGGTGATTCTGCACAGCCTGCTATTATCTGAGTTTGAATGCACACCACACACACCTAAATAAGGTTGGAAAAAACCTGGCAAAGTAGCCTGGCCCACATATTTCCTTGGTGGGCTAAGAAGGGCATATTTTCCTTATAAGTATTTGGTTTGCAAAATGAACCTACAGTGTGGTGCTTTGTTAGAATTCAGGGTTCTCAGCCTGACTACCAAACACACAAACACGATATCTCACATGTGCACTGCTGTGGCAGGCAAATTAATTTGGGTTTCATGATTGTCCTAAAATAAGGTAATGAACAAATCTGCTGTTTAAAGCATGTTTAATTATCGCTTTGGGACGGGGATTGTGATATCCAAGTCTATCACAATATTATCAAAAGTTCTTATGCCAGCCCCCTTCAACAGTTGAGAATTTGGGATCCTTGAGAAGTGTACAACATGGCCTGGGAGGTTACCTGATACTGCTGTGACCACGATGCATTTCTCCAACAGGGGAAACTTAAATGCTGTGGTCCATGGAACATATCCATCCGTTGCAGTCTGTGGGTCCGACCAGGGGGGGTCTTCTTACATCCCAAGCATAGCAACACTTCATCTGTTAACTTAACATTTTACTCTAGAAAGTGCCCTAGTGAATTAAGGGGTGTTTTCCTTGGCCTTCACCTATTTGATGCGTCCCCCTGACTTGAGACGCCACAAATCATTTTATGATAATTCATTTTCTTGAACTGTGCCTATAAGCCCTTTGGGGAAAAAGGACTGAGAATGTTTTCTGACTGCCCTGCCTAAATTTTTGTCAGGAAAATAGAAAGTCCTTCCATGAGCCATGAAGACCATCTCACCCCAGGAATGACATAGGGGGGGCTCACGCAATGTTCACACTTTTGTACATATACCTTTGATATGTTTTGTTCGTCCCTTACAAGTCCATGACGTTTTCTGGGAAATTTACTGGCATAAATTTCCAGAAATCCGTTCAGGGCCGAGTGTAAGGGAGGACATTTGACTAATTATATATTTATAAATATATATGGCTGCTTCACTAACCACAGGTATGGACAAGCCCTCATGTATTCAACAACAATGTATTCTAAGCAATACATATATATATATAGCCACACTAGTGACACGAATAATGTAGTTATATTCACTTAAGCACTCCACGTATATATATACATATATACATATATGTATCACATTCACATGTATCTACAGTTGTATTCTTGTAAACTTAGAATCTTTGGTCAAGCCTTTCCGGCTAGAATAGAGAAAGGAACTTCCGCTAATTCAGCAAAAGCAATTATGAATTCAAGGATCCAATTAAGTTCCTAAGCTTTGAGGATCACACACTAGCAATTAACGTGTGTCCAAGGCGTACCAGGGAGGCCTTATCTCAGCGTCTGGGGTTTATAACTGTCAAATGTCCAAGGACATAAGGATGATCCTACCCTCCCTGCCTGTGAGGGGAGGAGATCAAACGTACCAGTTAGAACTTTTAGGCAAGTGTCAGGAATACAAAATAAATGACCAAAGATGTCAATTAGTGTTTGATGCATGTAACAAATGTATATGACGTAAATTCGGATGGGCGGAGGGGGAAAAAGTGCTGGAAAAACCTTATAAAAATATCTCCTTTCGTTTTCTGGGTGGACTTCTCACCACCAAAAAGTGTGGAAGTGCCCAGATTGATCAATCAATAAATTCTTTTCTCGTCTCCTGAGACTCAGACTTGGTCTTTTGCAGCCCATGAAGCGCAGGCACGCTGGCACGGGACCCTCATAAATTTAAATTCCTTACATTATGATCTGGGTTTATTGGTCTCAGCTTGAGTTCAAACTCATGGTCAGAGAGTCATGAGCTTAAGCACATAATCATCTCCACCCCACATCGGACAATGAGTGCATGTAGCTGCATAGACCAGGTAACTTCCTCTGGATAACTTCATCCACCAAACGTGGAGGGATTGTCCAGGAGAGTAGGGGATAGTTACCTCCAATCTTGGTGCCTCCATGTGCCTTGGGGGCCATTTTATAGCCCGATGAATTGACAAATCAAAATTTGCTAAATATTCATCAGTATTTGCCATGGTACTCCATTTATCAGGAATACAAATTGGCAAATTTTGATGAATCAGCTACATTTGTCAGAAAACGTGATTCCTTTTTTCAGTTTTTCCCCATCTCTATTAGGTAGAATGAAAAGCCCTTCAGTAATAGATACACATTTATGCCAATTTAAAAAAAATTATAGTTTTCCGATATGATTCAGATCATCCAATATATTTATTCTATATTTGTTCTATATATTTGTATATAGCTGCCTAGATGCCCTAAGCCAGGCCTGTCCAACAGGTAGACCGGGAGCTACCAGTAGCCCGTGAAGGGTTCAAAAGTAGCCCACCAGCCATCAATAAAAAATGTGAGGATAAGTTCTCCATCTCTACCTCCCCCAACCAAAGGACCACCACTGCCCCAGCAAAGCTCTGGGTCTGCCAGCCCACTGTCTCAGCCAAGCAGGGCAGTTCAAGGGCCATGGCACAGTCCCCTGCTCTCCCTACTGGCCAGATGCTCAGAACAGATAAAATTCATAAGTAGGGGTTTTAGTGTAGTAGCCCTCAGGCACTTTCATCCAGAAAAAGTAGACCTTGGCCTGTTCAAAGTTGGACAGCCCTGCCCTAAGCACATCCAATCTCACCTGATTTTGGAAGCTAAGCAGGGTCGGCCCTGGTTAGTACTTGGATGGGAGACCACCAGGGAATACCAAGTGCTGTAGGCGCCTGGAGTAGGAACTGGCAAGCCACTCCAGTATTCCTGCCAAGAAAACTCCATGGACATGGAGTCACGAAGAGTCGGTCACGACTGGAGCGACACAACACATATTTGTATATAGGTTTAATTTCCCTTATAAGAAACTAGATCAAGTTATTTTCTCACCCCTGTGGTTGTAGAGAGGAATATATGGATTGAAGTGGTGTGATATTCCGTAACACAGAAAATTAGTCTTGGGAACACAGTGATTATTACTAGCAAAAGGTCTTAAGCAATAAAAAGCAGCCTTGATGAGCACATGCTTTACCCTCCCACTCCACACTTTCCTTTGGAGTGTCCTCACAGGCCACATTGTGTGATTGGGTAATTATCACTTGCCACAGCTCCAAGGCAAAACAGCTTGCGTGTACCACCACAGTCACAATCCACAGTACATGCCATGGGGGGAAGTTCCTATTTAGGACTACAAATTCCAGAATCCCTCAAACAAAATAGTCATAGAGGCGTCTTGCAGTCATAAGCTTACATGGTACTTGTCATCACAGCCACACTGCAGTAGACTCTTTGAATCAATGGTCGCTGCTGGGTCCATGTGAGGAATACATATGAAGTATGAGGAGAAGCAAACAAGAAGGGCAGAACATAACTGCTCCTCACATGGACCAAGCAGTGACCTTAGGAGGTCACTAAGGAAAAGACAAAAATCCCAACACTTGCAGAAGTTCTACCTGGTGGCACCCTTAAACATGCTCATAACCTATAGCAAAAGCTTATCAGGGAAGGGAGCAGTCTGCATTCGTAGTAGAAAGATTTCCAATAGATCTTGTTACTGGGCCTGAGGGGAATACATGTGCCAATGTCACCAGTTCGCAAGGACAGCAACAACAAGCATAACGTGGGCAGCTGTAAGTGCTGTGGAAACTTGAAGGTCTTGCTGCCAACGTGGCCATCTGGGCTTGGCAGACACAACTACAGTGGTACTTTGTATAAAGGAATTAATTCATTCCAAATGAAATTATTTTAGGCAAATTTTCCTTTATACAAATTTCCCGCAGGAATGCATTGTAAACAGAGAAATCCCTAATCGCGATCATTTTTATGTTGTACGGATTCGCCCCATAGGCGACTCTGTTAAGCAAATTTCCCCTATCTCCAGAATTTTTTATGTTGTACAGATTTTATGTTATACAAACCGCTTGTTATACAAGGGTCCACTGTAATGCCCTCCATCAACAGTTAACAGTGAATGATCATTAATAAGATTATGGGGGTGGATTTGATACGCTGTCCTCAATAAGGTAGGTGGAATTGCCACTTGCAAATCAGTGAAGAAGCAGAGTATGGCAGTCAAATTAACAATACCAGTACGAAATGAACCTGTAGAGCATATGTACCAAAAAACACACAGCCCTCATGCCCATTGGGAAATTACCCCGCTGGTGGGTAAACTGTCACACTCTCGACTCTGTGTTATGTGACCACCCAAAATGTACCTGGTACAACTGCTGGATCAGTTCATTACATGTCCTTTGTGTGGCCAGGGCCTGATCCTGACCAATCTGTCAGATTAGAGGCTGGGTCTCTCTCTCTGTCTTACCTGAATCTGACTTCCTGATCCAAGTGCCGTTTTCACTTTCATAATGAAGGATGGGAACTTTGACAGGTAAAAATTCAGGAGGCCTCTTAAGACATGAGGCATTCTTAGAAACCTTCTTCACTCATTTTAGATCTACGTGGCCTGATAAAAGGCCCCACAATGTCTTCAGGAATGGTTTGACTCTGAATATAGATCTCCAGCTGGCCATCAACCACCACCCCACCCTCAAGAGTGCACATGAACAGTAATAATAACACATGGCTTCAGTCTCAAGCTCTTCATTTGCCTGCCTGAGAGTTTTCTTGGCTCTGAATTACTCTTATATTTCATTTTCTCCTCCTCTTCTGTATTGATAATTATGAGGGCACAGCTCAGCCTGCCCACCAGTCCATCCTGTTTCCCAATGGAACTGTAGACAAATGGATCTGACACTCCAGCTAGTTAGCACACACTGTTCTCCAAGTAATTTTGTTGGGTCATCAGGATTTCTAGTTATGTCAGTTATAGGAGCTGGTGGGCTTGCTGATCTTAGCTTGCCAGCTCCCTCAGCACCAGTTGGAGCCTGCTCTTGCTAGATGTAATGGGGTCAAACAGATTCTTAGGTGGTCTAATGAATTCCGCAGAACTCTGTTTGCTTACAGATAATGAAAAATGTTTTTCCAATCCTCTCTGTTTAGTATCTGGTAAAATTTACTGCACTGTCATCATTCCATAAGTTCATTTTCATTTTCTGGGTCTTTGTGGTTTCCAGCTATCGCCAGTGTTCATTTCTTTGTGAATACCTCAGTTAATAGTTACAAACTTCTAGGAATAACTCTTCTGTTTAATCTCAAGATAGTATTGGTCATGGTAATTTTATATATTTGCTTATGTGTGTTCCCAGACCTGCAAACACTCAAAGCAGGAAAACACAATTCCCAACTGGAAGGTAGCCAATTCTAGAGCTCACACAATCCAACCCAGACTCGGATACCCAACACCAAATATGATGCCCTGGAGAATAGCAAATAACACAAATAGGTTGAGCTTACCCTAGCTAGGCTTGAGAAGGTGGGGTGGGGTGGGGGTAAGCAATGTCCACTTTGTGCCTCCAGATTTCGGCACACCATAACAATCCAGAAAGCAATAAAGTCAGGAGCAAGGGATGATACCTTTCCCAGTTTGCTTGCTTGCTTCTTACTAAACCCTGAGAGCTGCCACTGGACTCGCCACCAGCCCCAAAAGAGACAGGGGAAATATTTATTTATTTATTTGTCTCATTTCTATACCGCCCATTTCCAATATGGAACTCTGGGCGGTGTACATGGTAAAAACAGATAAAACAATAGATAAAAACAATAGGTCAGGATGGAACAATGGGCGGTAAGCAGATAACGACAACAACCAGCAAGCAACCAAAAGAAAAAGAAAAAATTAGGGTAGGTCGCCATATGCCTCCCTGAATAGAAAGGTTTTCAATGCCTTTCGGAAGGCAGGCAGGGATGTTGCAAGGTGCAGCTCACTAGGAAGATGGTTCCAAAGGGAGGGGCCCACAACAAAGAAGGTGCGGTTGTGGGTGGCCGACCTTCGCGCCTCCCTAGGAGTGGGCACCCGCAATGAGCGCGCCTGCGACATCTGAGTGGGTCTGGCCTCAGCTGACCTCTGGTTGATACGCTGCGACAGGTATTCATTTCAAGAACACAGAAGCAGCTTTGGAAAACACACCAGGACTGCTATGAACCTTGAGAAAAATAACTGTGTGTGAAAAGTACAGATTATTTGGAAGAATAGATTGTTTACAACCCATGAAGTGAGCACAGCACCAACTGTCCGCCTGTGCATTAAACTGTAATTCACCATTCGCTCGTGGGGCCAATTTAGGCTCAGAAATTTCAAGCATTTCAGGGACATGGGCTGCCCAACAAGAATATGTTGTAAGAGAGGCTTCACAGAACATAAAAACCTCGAGACAGTTTTTCTACATGAATGGCCAGTGTTTTATACCAGCAGTGCTGGAAGCCTAGAGAGTCAAGTCCTCAGCTCAGTTGCTGTACAGGATTTTAATTTGGGCCAATACAAACCTAAGATCACTAGAACCTGAGCAGTCTAGTTTTTTTTGTTTTGTTGTTGTTGTTTTTGTTTTTTTTTTTTTTTTTTTTGAGGCAAATAGTTGCCATACCAGGTTGTGCCCCATATTCTTCATTAATGTTGGAAGGTGGCCTTCCTTCAGTATCTACCCAGGCCTGGCTCAGGAGGATATTTAACTGAGCTCCTTCCAGCCTACTTTATTTTGTTATGCAGCACTCACGTGTGAGCAAATAGATGAAAGATATTAAATCCAAAACACGTATTTTTGGACTGTCCCCTCACCATCTACTGACTGACCATTGGTTATGGCAAGCCAAGAAAGTTACTACAGCAGTGCCTGTGTATCAAACCTCAAAATAACTTATCTGCCACCAAAATATAACATTCTTGGTACATTTTAAAGCTTGGCATGATTTGATATGACTTTTTAAACAAGTGTTCCAAAATACAATAATGCAGTATCTACAAGCACCAAATACAGTACAGAAGGGCCTTTTCATGTGCACAGTTTAATGCCATGCCCTTCAGCACCGCCTGAGGGTCCTTTCAGAAATCTTCCAATACAAAATAGTATCTGTCCATGGGGCGACAGCATTGAAACATTTGCCCATTTATTATTATTGTTTTGCTCTTTTGACAGAAAGGTGTACAAAGAGTTAATTTGCCCTTGGTTAAATAACAAGCCCTGTGGCTCATGGCAATTTCCCCGGCATCTTTTCTTCTTGCAGATCAAGATAAAAAGGCGATGATGGTATTGGCTGTGAAAATTTTTATGAGCAGCAATTAAACCTGTGTAAAATATGCCTCTAATTGGAATTCTTAGTAGACTTACCTGGTTTTTGAATCTCTGTCTGTCTGTCTGTTGTCATTATATTTTATATTTTATATTTTATATTTTATATTTATCATCTCAGTTTTAGCAAGCTGGCTTTGTATCACAGTAACTTTTATATATTTGCTTTTAATTTCAATTCTTTATTTTCATTTACAAACCATTAAAAAAGAAACAAGTCTCGTTCAAATAAACCTTATTATGGCTAGTGCAAATGAAGAATACTAGTATTACCATTATGCCCCATTACCCACAGCTGACTGTGGTTAATGGGCCATTATGAGACCCATTATGATGAGCAGCCATGTCCTCATTATTTAAGTTCCAAAAGAACTGGAGGGAAGAATTAACAACAACAACAAAAAAGCAGTTGGGGGAGGGGGGCTTCAGTGCAGCTTTATCAACTATCACCAAAATAGGAGGTAGGAGATCATCCTTGCATTTGCAATCATCTTGTAGCCTGTTAACAGCATTTCAGGTTCAGATTATTTTCACACCTGGCAGCATCCTCCTGTCACAGTGCCAGCCGCCCTGTTAAAAAGCAAAGTTAACTAGACATCTATTTGCATGTAGCAGGTTCGCCAGCCTCGGCCCTCCGGAGGTCCTTCACAGCCTGGGAGAAGAGCAAGCCAGGCAGGCGGGAGGTGGTGAACTGTCTGTCAAACCATTTGCTCAGCAGGTGATTGACATTCTGTTTGCAGGAAAAAAGGGCCTCTCTTCCCTCCTTGCCTCCCTCTTCTCTCACACAATGCTCTAAGTCCCTCTTATTTCCCTAGTTGCACTGGATATTACGCAGCTATTATCAGAAAAGCAGCAGCCTCCCCCCCCCAGGCAGGATCCTGCCCCCAAATGAGATGAAAACCTTATTCCACCCTTTAGGCGTTGCAGAGCATTGGGGAGGAGGTAGAATTTCCTTCTGGAGTCCTGGAGAACAGTTGGGATAGGATAGGAAGTTTTCACACCTAGGCCCAGAATCTGCTGCATATTCGGAGCTGCATACACAGTATTGTGAGTTTGAACTAGGTTCCAGTTGGTTGTTTCAATAGAGGGGGAGGCAGGTGATGGTGTCTGCCCTTCCAATGTGTGGAGCAGGACAGGGCACCATCTCTGATTCTAACCTGTGGTTCTCAACCTGTGGGTCCCCAGATGTTCCTGGACTGCAACTCCCAGAAACCCCTTCCAGCACAGCGAGTGGTGGAGGTTTCTGGGAGTTGCAGTCCAGGAACATCTGGGGACACACAGATTGAGAACCATTTTTCAGACCCTATTCCAGAAAAAAAACACTGCATGAGATAGTATTAATGTAGTCTGGGCACACAGCCAGCCTATGTTACCCTTCTGCCATGCCTTGGGGGTGGACATTTTCTGGCTACGCCAGGCCTCCACTTCACATGTTGCTATGGTAACCCCCCGCCTTGGAATCAAACTACTGACTGGGCAGAATCATGTGATGCATCCACAAGGAAAAAAATAATCTTTGCAAATAGAACTTCCCTGAGAATCAGAAATAGAACTACCTTTAGGCTTTTACGTTTTTCTGTTTCTTTAGTCTTATATACACTCTTCTCAGTCAAATGTGCCAAAATGGACCAAAGTCAGGATATTTGTTGAATGTTGGGGTGACTACAGGCAGAGATTCGTTGTTCACTCCCCAGGGTGGTGCAACAATCCAGCAGATCCTTCCTGTTCCTTTGACGTTCCTTGATGGCCTGCAATTTTAATTGACTGGACTGAAGCCAAAGGAGAAGGTGGATTAAAACTACCTGCTCCCCAGCCATGAAGTCCAGCAGAGGAGCCATGGGGTGCAGTGGTTAAACTGCTGTACTGCAACCAAAACTCTGCTCATGACCTGGGGTTCAGTCTCAGGTAATTGGCTCCAGGTTGGCTCAGCCTTCCATCCTTCAGCGGTTGGTAAAATGAATACTTAACTTGTTACATGGGTGGTTGGGCAATTTGCACCCTGAATAATGAAAGAATTATACACCCAGGGCCGGCACGTCCATTAAGGCGAACTAGGCAGTTGACTAGGGCACCAAAATGGAGGGGGGGCGCTGGCCAGCCTACTGCCCCCTAGCCGGCCCCCTGCTGCTGGCCACCGCCACCCTTCCCCCCACCACCTGTTGCCATCCGCCTGGCATCCCCTGCGCCCATTGCCGCCCACCCCCACGCCCGTTGCCATCGCTGTCATCCGCCGCCCCCTGCCACCCCGCCCCCGCCGCCCCGCCCGCTGCCCCACCCCCCGCCCCTCGCCTAGGGCGCAAAAAGACCTAGCACTGGCCCTGTATACACCTGCCAGTTAAAGAGAACAGATTCTATGATTTGTCACATTATACCAGCTAACAGTTAATACCAGAATAAAATCAAGTAATCAGCTACAAGTTCTTGGTAAACTCATCTGGTTATCTCATTATAAGCGTCTTCATTGCTGCAATAATTCCAGGCCATTCCAGAATGTATTAATTCTATACAGGTTCCAGTTATTTACATTATTTCTAGGGTCCATGCTTAAGAGTAGCAAATCCAAAAATTATCAAAGAGAGTCTTACAGTTAAGAAGAAAAACAGTTGGCACACATGCTTAAATCCAAAAGTCATAAAGACATGTAAAACAGTGAGCTTAAAATGTTTTTAAAATCTGTCAAAGCTGGACTTGCACTTTGAAATAAGTACTTAGGTCAGAAAATACACCTCAGCTGTAATCTTATAGCTTACACCAGTCGAGAATTTTAGTTGTGCTTGAATCAAAATAAAAAACACTAAAGCACAGCTCATAGCCTATAAAGGCAGAAAGTATAGCTCCAGAACACTTCAAAGTTCTTACGAATAAAATGATAAAAAGCAAAAACCTTATAGTTTTCAGTGATAGGCATAAAAAAGTATTTACACTTTAAAAAGTAAAAATATATAAAATTGAATTACTTAACTCTAAGATAGAGTTAACAGAGAGAAAAACATTTTCTCCTAAAAGCTCAACCAGCCTACCCAGCCATTATCTAGGTTGTTTCTATGGCTATTTCCTGGCCACTCTCATTCCACTTGTGTCTTCCCCCTTGTTTATAAAGCAAGGCTTCTGCATCCTTTGAGATGGTTTCCATAAACATTTGTTTGTTTGTTTGCATCCCACCCATCTGGCCTACAAGGCCACTCTGAATGGCTTACAACATTCATAAATGATAAAACAATGTACACAATATAATATACAGTCACCATAATAAATAAAGTATAACAGAAACATATTACCGTATTTTTCCGTGTATATCACACTACTTTGTTCTAAAATCAAGATGCCAAAAATCAAGGGGCGTGGTATACATGGAAGTAAGCCTCTTGGGATGGGTGGGTGGGTGGAGGAGAACCCAAACTCACCTTGCTTTTTCCCTTTGTGGTTTGTTTTTTGCATGATCGATTCCAACTTTTCTCGAGTTCTCCATCCCCTCCCCTCCCCACTTTCCTTTCATTTCCCGTTCTGAACACTCCTCTCTGCTTTGGTGGGTTTGCTTTTTTACAGGATCTGGCTCCATGGGCTTGAGCAGCCTATTACAAAATGCACTTCTGGAAAGGAAAGGAAAAAAGCCATGGCTTTTTTTAGCTTGAAAAGGGCATGTAGTAATGGGCTCCTAAAGCCTGACAGAGCCTGATCCTGCAAAACAAACAAACAAACAAACTCACCAAAGCCAGAGGAGTATTTAGAATGGGGCAATTAAAGAAAACAGCAGGGGTGGTGGGGGTAGAGAACTCAAGGAAAGACGGAGCCCGATCCTGCAAAACACAAACCCACTGAAACAGAGAGGAGTGTTTAGAATGGGGAATTTAAAGGCAACAGTGGGGATGGTGGGGTGGAGGAGGCCTCAAGGAGGAATTATTAATTTTATTTATTTGGGGGTCTAAAAAGTGGGGGGGTGTCTAATAAAAGATGGCATCTTATAGACGGAAAAATACAGGTATTTGGTGGGGGACACAAATACTACAACTGACATTACAGTTAAAATTACGATGGTGGCTAGAAATAGTTTAGGTGATCAAAGGCTTAAAGGCTAAATTGGTCAAGAAAAGTCTGTCCCCAAAAAAGCATGTTTTCAGAGTCCAGAGAGGGCACAGTCCAGATCTCAGGCAGTAAATCATGCCATAGATTTGGGGCAAAAAACGGGAAGGCATGTGAATTGGTCTTTTCTTCCCAAAGGGTTCCCAGTCCTAGACTCCCAGTTTGGGATGAATGTGTACAACAAGCAGAATCTGCTGGATGAAGATGTTTTGTCAGGCAATGAGGTCCCAAACAATTTAAGGCTTTAGATGCTTGAACCGGTGTGGAAACATACAGGTAGCTAGTGCAGTGTGGCCAGACTGAGGGAATATGTGTTCATTTCATTTTAGCCCCATCATTAATCTGGCTGCTGCATTCTGCATTGGCTGTAGCTTCCACACCAGTCTCAAAGGTAGCCCCACATAGAGACCATCACAGTAGTCATGTCTTGTTGAGACTCCAACTGTATGGACCAAGGTGGCGAGACCCCTAGTGGGGTCTCGCCTAAATTGATAGTAGGTGGCCCTGACCACCTCTTGTATTTTTCCTGATATTTTCATCAGAAATCCACAATTAACCAATTACTCTATTATAATAATAACATTTGAACCACTGAACTGCAGACCTGGAGTGTGCACTGTTATTAAGTCCAGCCCCTTTCAAGGAGGCACATTGGGGAATTGAACTCCCAATCGCTAGCTTTGCAGCCAGAGACCCAAACCACGAAGATATCCAGCAGTTCAACTAAATTGCATACTGGAAGTTGAGACATGGGCAACTGGACTTTTTTTCTTGAGAGATTGAAATGTTTCGCTGCTCATCCAAACAGCTTCATCAGTCTGAGGAAAGCTAGTTGCGAGTCCTCCATTTTATAGTTCACTTTGACCTCATGTCATCCTGGTCTGAAATAGGCTCATCTGATGAACAATGGCCTGAATAGGCTTGTTAGTTGGACAATAGTCTCAATAGGCCATTAGGTGAACAATGGCCTAAGGTGCTGAAATCCATAAAGTATGAGCATTAGGCATGGCCTTGTTGCTGGAGGTGTGAAGTATTCTTGATTTGTCTGGGGATTGTTGAAATCACTGCCTGATAAGTAGCAGACAGATTGTGTCTGACTCCCCCACCTCTGTTGAGAGAGTGGTTTTCAATACTCACGTGAATGGCTTCCCTGACCGCGCCTCAAACCACCTGTCTTGTCTGTCTAATACAGTGGTGGCCAAACTTCGGCCTTCCTGGTGTTTTGGACCACAATTCCTACAGTCCTTTGTCATTGGCAATACAAGCTTGGAATTCTGGGAGTTGTGGTCCAAAACATCAGGAGGGCTGAAGTTTGGACATGCCTGGTCTAATATGTGTAAACCCTCATCTTTGAATTAGTGCCCTTTTGTTCTTCAAGTGGAGGTATACTGCTGATTCTGGTCCTGAGATGTTGCCCCTCCTGTGTTGAGCTATCCTGTTTAATGGCTGTTTAGTTTCTCCAGTGTAGTGGTCTGCACACTCCTCACTGCATTGGGCTGCAGATACTATATTGCTCCTTTTGTGTTTTGGTGTCTGGTCCTTTGGGTAGATGAGTCTCTGCCTTAGTGTGTTTGTGGGTTTGAAGTAAACAGGGATGTAGTGTTTTACCAAAAACCCTTTTAAGCTTCTCAGACACTCCAGCCATGTAGGGAATGACCGGGTTCTTCCATCAGCTCTGGGTCTCAGGCTGATCCATTGTTCTTCTGGGTTGGCACACTGCTTTGTTGAAGGCCCACTTTGGCTATCCACAGGCCTTAAGTGCTGTGCTGTCTTCAGGTGCCTGTCTTCCTCCTCTGTGGAGGTGGGGATGCTCTCTGCTCTGCGGTTCAGGGTACTGATGACTGCTAATTTGTGTTGTAATGGATGGTGGGGATCTGTGTTTCCTATAAACTTCTACTCCCAGGCCACAGTTGGGTCTGATGATGATTGCACAATCCAGGAACGCCAGCTTGTTTTCTTGGGTTCACCACATTGATGTGGTCTGTAAAGGACTGTACTTCCTGAGTCTTGATTTTCACCCAGTTATTAACTACATACCTGAACCAGTGGGATGGTGGTGTTCCTGGAAAAGTGTTGAGTGCCTTCTTCTCCACTTCTTCCATGAATAGGTTAGCAACAATTGGTGACACTGGGGAACCCATGGAACAACCATGCTTCTGTCTGTAGAAGTCCCCTCTGTACATGGAATACATGGTGTTCAGACACAGCTCCAGGAGCAGGCATATCTGGTCTGGGTTGAAGCTGCTTCTGGAGGTGAGGGTGCTGTCTTCTCTTAGTCTCTTCTTTACCTTTGTTGGGCCGCTTCTCCAGCGACTGCATTGGCTGCCCATTCATTTCCAGGCCCAATTCAAGGTGCTGGTTATGACCTTTAAAGCCCTATACAGCTCAGGACCAGGATATCTGAGAAACCACCTACTTCCATATAATCTGGTCCATCCCCTTAGGTCATCAGAGAGGCCCTTCTATGAGTTTCACCACCCAGGGACGTGCGTGGGGCAGCAGCAAGAAACAGGGCCTTCTCAGTAGTGGCACTGATATTATGGAATTCCCTCCCCTTTGAGCTAAGAACTGCCTCCTCCCTGGAAACATTTAAGCGAGGCCTCAACACTTTTTTATTTAGGAAAGCCTTCTGAGCATCCAGCCTTTTACAAATTCTTTATTTTTTAACATTTTAATACTTAGTTTTATCAGCTGGGGCCTTTTAAATTCTGCTGCTACTGCTGTTTTTAGTACAGTTTTTAAAGTGTATTTATCATTGTTTTAAAATATTGTACACTGTATTTGAAGTTTTAATATTGTTTATGTTGAATTTATTGTTGTAAGCCGCCTCGGATCCCTTCAGGGAGAAGGGCAGCATAAAAATAAACTTGTTGTTGTTGTTGTTGTTGTTGTTGTTGTTAACCACCCAGCTAACTACACTGGATTTTGTAATACAAATCACTAGTTGAATGCTTCCCAAGCGTTTAGGACTATGTGATGCATCGGCGAATTATGCGAGCACATCCCAGTAACGTGGCCTTCTGCAGCTCACTGATGGTGACTTTGTCAACTCCAACTTCTTCTAAATGCTTGCTTAGCTCTTTAGGCACTGCACCCAGTGTGCCGATTACCACTGGGACCACCTGTACCAGTTTATGCCACTATTATTATTATTATTATTATTATTATTATTATTATTATTATTATTATTATTATTATTATTATTATTATTATTATTATTATTATTATAAGACCATTATATTTTAATGTATGCTTTTATGGATCAGGTCCACTTCTTTGGTCATATAGTAGCAGAATGAGACGTTGAATGAAATATACAATGGAATATGAAACAAATATTCATTGGCTGTTGGATGTACAGTACATTTACAAGCAGTAATTTGGCTTGTGTTGTTTAGGAGCCCCAAAACAACACAAGCCAAATCACTGTATGTAAATGTACCATACATAGAACAGCGAATGAATATTTGGTATGAAACTTATATCCCATTGTATATTCCATTGAACATCTCATTCTGCTACTATACACCCAAAGAAGTGGACCTGATCCATGAAAGCATACATCCAAATATAACAGTCTTAAAGGTGCCACATGTTTTGGTCTTTTGTTTTGTTTTGTTTTTTTAATTTTTGCCTGGAATCTCTGTGTATGGTTTCTCTCTCTCTCTGCCCCACATGGCTCCAATTTCTGTCTCAGGCTCACTTCTCTCTCCTTCTCTTCCTCTGATTTTCTTGTTTCACTCTTAAAAGATAAGGCATCCAGTTCACTTCTTCCATCTCATTCTGCGGTGCTCAATTCACCTTAGCCTATTTACTCCAGCATCATGCAATAACACTGCTCCATCCTCCTCCTCAATAAAACGTGGTGTGGGTGAAATTCAGCTGAGTCCAACCTCATCAAAGAACAGGCATCAACATCACCATCTGAGCTTATAAAGAGCTGCTGCAAAGTGACACAAACTGTTTTCCCTCCCATAGCCACTAAAATTCAGCTAGTGCAGAAATTTTGAAAATGGAATTCACACTCCCACAAAGAGAGTCGCTGTATGACTCAAGGATTTATTCATGGGTAGAAGTAAGGATGCTGGGGGAGGGAATTAATATTCTACAGTAGCTATGAATCAAATGACAGGGTTCTCCTCATTTATCAAGGTACACAGGGAACAGGCACGATGAATTATGAGCTAATTACACGAGAAATCCAGAGTGCCATTGTAAAATGGCAATTTGTTATTCTGAGGCCACAATTCAATTTGCAGGTCCAACCGATCCCATTTCTTGATGAGTTGGGTTTATTGGTATCCAGGAAACCGTGGCTTTTAGATGCAAATCATCTGCGTATCAACCCTTTCCAGTTTTCTGGATGGGACTTTTCAACAGAAATCAAACTAACCTGGATGTCAGGAGTCCCATTCTGGAAGATACAGTAACTGCTGAATGTAATTAGCATTTCCTCTTCCTTATTCTACGTGTAAATATTATCTCCATCAGGTCAGAATTGTCAGTCAAAATGTTTTCCACACAGAACTCAGAACCATCTTTGAGGACCAGAGAAATAAAGAACGTGGGTTTCATATCTGTATATATGTGTTTGTAGAACAGGAGCAAGGAATGCTTGTGACCCTAAACTCTCATTTGAGAAGGGTTTGGGGAGGGTACTGTCTAGTTCCAGGCAGGACTCTTTAAAGGTGGCATGCCTTCAGTAACTTGTTGCATGCATGGCATTGGAAGTGACAAGGAAGAAACTGGAAGCATGGGAACCCCTGCCATCACCCAAGATTTCCCCTCTCTGACGTAGAGCCTACAAACCCAAAACCAGGATTGGTTTGCCATGGCTATCTCCCCATGAGTGCCAATGGCTGAGCAAACAGTTGATCCCTTGTCTCTTATGTCTTAATCTATGCACTCCGCCACTATGGTCCTTTACCCTGCTCCCATACCACTGAAGAAAATAGTGTTTATGGTTTAATAGTTTATATCAGTGGTGGCGAACCTCCGGCACTCCAGATGTTTTGGACTAAAACTCCCAGAATTCTGAGCCTAGATTGCCAATAACAAAGGACTGTGGGAGTTGTGGTCCAAAACATCTGGAGTGCCAAAGGTTCATCACCACTGGTCTATATAGACCAGTACACTGGGATGTGAGCATAAACACCTTGAAAACAATGAGATCTACTTCTAATTAAGCATGTACTGTATAGGGTGGCACCCAAAGTGACTCAAGGCTGCAAGCCAATCCTTAAGCTATACCAGAGGAGCTTTTGTCTACTGCCGATCTTTGCACCATGCGTGGTTTGTTGTGGCATGTGTCTTTCGGATATCCCCTGTTTGTGTTCCTTGGTGGGCATATTTTGCTTTATTTTCCTCTCACTTCATTCCATACACAGAGCAGGTGAGGGAGACACAACAATCCTCCACATTTCATATTTGTTAATAGACCTGCATTGCATTCCCAATGTGAGGGGAAGAAATTGTCTTCGAATTATCCAACAAACCACTCCAGAGGGGCTTAGGCTGCTATCCCACGGCCAGAAAATCCAGATCAAAGTAAAATGCATATTTCCCCCCAGAATGGTCTTGTGCTGAAAACACTCTTCCTGTGTCCCCACAGGCGTAGTTTAAAGTACCGCATATGTTGTGTTCCCACAACACAGCAGAATGAAAAGGTTTTGATGCGGATTTTCCGAGTCTCCACGGACTCAAGTACTGTACCGGTTAAAAATCCACATCGGAACTGAGACAAGCTTTGTACCACCTTGAGACCAAGTACTGGCAAAACTTGCTAGGTCACGCTTAAGTGGGTATGGCCACATTTTTTCCCTTTAAAGTCCACTGGTCATGGGGACACAATTTTATTAACCGCATCTTCAAGCAGTTTGAAGCAGTTTTTAGTGGTCATGGGATAGCAGCCGTGACCTCTGAGCACAAAAATCTTCTCGCCTTTATTTTGCCAACAGGGGGCAGACAGCAGTGCTCTTCTACTAACACAAAGGCAAAGGGGTTTAAGAGGGACAGAAGCTGTATAATCCACACAAAGCCCATCCCAAATTACTTCCTTGGAATCAGAACTGCTCACCAGGAGCCTGTAGAACTCCAGACCTGCCAGAAATGACTTGTTTTATTCCATCCACTGATGGACCTACCAATTACAGTTATTCAGTTATAAAAATCAGCGGCATAAAAATCCAATAAAAAATAAATTATAGTTACCCTTCCTCCCCCTCCTCCCTCAGCATCTGACATTATAAGGAAAAGTTTCCACATTTGTTTAGAAATTGTTATAATGTTAGATACAGGCAAGGCAAAAACAAAACAAAAGTCAACAACAAAAAACAACCACGGGCTAAAATTCAAACAATGCTTTGCTACCTTTTGTGTTTGTTTTTCTTGTAGTTCATCCCCAGTCATAGAGTCTCTGCTTCGGTCCCTTCTTGTGTTTATTTACAGAGGCTAAGAAGCATCTCTGATTGACCTCTTATTCCAATGACATCCAAACATGCTAGAGAAAAACCTTTGTATTTACAGGCAGCATTTATTTATTTCCAGTGGAACTGGAAAAGGTGCAGAAGAGAGTGACTAAAATGATTGCTGGACTGGGGAACCTCCCTTATGAGAAAAGACTAAAACATTTGGGGCTCTTTAGTCTGGAAAAAAGGCGCCTGAGAGGGATATGATTGAGATGTACAAAAATAATGCAGGGCATGAGTAATGAGGATAGAGGGACAATCTTCTCCCTCTCACAAAATACCAGAACTAGGGGACATCCTCTCAAATTGAAGGCTGGGAGAGGGAGAACAGACCAAAGAGAATTTTTTTAACCTAGTGTGTTGTTAGTCTGTGGAACTGTGGTGATGGAATCTAGCCTGGATGCCTTCAAAAGGGATTGGACAGATTCCTGGAGGAAAAGTCCATCACAGGTTACAAACCATGAGGGAGATGTGTACTCTCCAGGCTTAAAACCAGGGTACTTCGAGGGCCAGATGAAGGGGAGTGGTATCAGGAGGCAGATATCTAGTCTTGTGTGCTCCCAGATGCATCTGGTGGGGCCACTGTGAGATTCAGGAAGCTAGATGGGCCTATGGCCTGATCCAGCATGGCTCTTCTTAGGTTCTTATGTACTCCCTGTGTTTTCCCCATGGAAGATGAGGTGGTGATGAGAGAGGTTTTTATCTACATAGAGACCTCAGCATCTCTAGGTCTGAATGGGCATGGAGGAAAAATATATTTTCCATGTCAGCATGTTAAAATATAAAGACAGTTTGTGGGGTTTTTTTCTGTTTGTCTGTCTGTCTGCTGGCACACTGGTGCACACCTTCTACCTGTGGCCTATAAATCAGCTCAGATGTGGCCATTCAGGCTAAACCTTACAGTGCTAGTATCAAATTTTGGAAGCTCAAGCATACCTGGAAGACATATTATCTGAAATGCAGTAGTTGTGAATTTTGGTAATGTGAGTTTTAAGCCAGATGAAAACGATTTTTGAATTGAATCTAAACCAATGTTGCTCCCCCTTTTTTTTTCTTCATTAGATTGATGGACTCTGAGGATGAGAGGTAAATCTGATTTAAAGATTCGCATTGTGAGATTTCTCAGAACCAAAATTGGAGCACCGCTCGATATATATTTTAATTTAATTTCACATTTCCAGGAACAAATTGTATCTCTGATTTTATTTCCTCATACTATACAGCGGGAGCAATTCTTTACCACTAATCTGGGAATAAACCTTGCACTTGGTGGAATTTACTCTGGAGTAGGCATATATAAGACTGTATGAAACAATGATTTATGAGAAGGGAAAAGAATCAGAGGAATGCCTAAGTGAGCGCTTTATATTTAGGAAACCCTGGCAAGGGTTGTAATAAGGCAGAACTGACGTGACAACAGGTTAGAAAAGAAGCATTTGAAAAACTCATTTTATGATGCCTTAAATACCAATGGATTTACTTTAATATAAGTGAAACTTAGTTCATCAAATGCAAAAGAAGGTGAGGGTACATTCAGAAAACTTGATCAATGTGGCTGTAACTTTTTCCTCAGAAATCAATACAAGGTTAAACACTAAACTCAATTATAATCTCTCTCTCTCTCTCTCTCTCTCTCTCTCTCTCTCTCTCTCTCTCTCTCTCTCTCTCTCTCAATCTCAGTTTCTGTCCATGAAGAAATGGGCCAGGTAATTTCCCACAAAATGGTCTCATTTCGCAAAGCCATCAGTTTGGGGGTTTAACAAAAATTGGATTCCACCCTTGGCCCGAGGCATCATCCAGCACACTGCAGATGTCAGGCTGAGGAAAGTTGCCTCGGAACCACATAGGCTTTTTGTTTTTGTTTTTGTTTTTAAGTCTCAGGCTTCTCTTTTACCACATAGCAAACCTCATCTAGATTTCCTTTGGAGCTGCCATGGTGGCCAAGAGACAACAGCTGAATGAATCAGAACCTCATTAAACCCTCTCTTTGATGTAATGGATGAAATGAACACTGGGTGACAAATAAGATGAAAACAACACAATGAAAGCATTCATGAAAGCCTTGAAGGACTGGAATGAGCAGAAGGGACCCAGATGGACGATGATGGCGTGTTACAGAAACCACATTGCATAAACTTTGAGAGGAAATGGTAATAACCCAATGAGGAGTTGATATATGAAAACTAGTATCTCCTTCATCAGTAAGGAGACCAGAAGAGATCAGAGCCAAAGTCTCTGAGTCCTGTCAGCAAACGTGCAGGGAAAAACTGGGATGAAGAGAACTCTTGCTGCTCATGCTGCTGAGCTGCATCTTTATGGGAAAACTTCTAGAGACAGAAGTGAGAGATGCAGAAAAATCTGATTTATTTGTTTGACCATGACGCCACATGTCCCTCACTTCTCAGAGAAGACACAACCTGGAACATGGTATTCACACGATTCCAAATACTGGAGTGCAGCTCTCCAAATTTTAAAAATGCATACAGGAATGTATGCACAAGAATGCATATGTTAGCTAAAATTAAAAACTGTATTCTATGAGGAGGTACTGCTGGAAGCAATGGGTATACATTAGGCAAAAGTGCACAAAGACCTACACATTTTGATGCAGGCCTTTGCTCTGAAAAATTTCAAACTATTTTGGAAGCTAGATGGCACAAGCCAAAGACTTGTTTAAAACCTCTCTCTCGAACAGGAATGTTAACCCTGAAATTACCACCTTATTTGGAATGGGGGAATGCTAATTAGAATCTTTTGCTGAAGAAAATGCTCAGAATAACTGAAAGTGTTAGGCCACAGTCATTATTTAATTCAACTATATTGTTGCAGGCATTTCTATGTCCATGTGTCACCATCTGGATTTTTTTTTTTAAATCTGAATGTTTGGCTACAGCTTCTTTCTGGAAGAAAAACAATGGTTCACATGGTAACCGTGGTGAGAAGGGCATTCAACTTCAGCACCATGGACAAGGACACTGTGAGTGGAAATAAAGATACCTCAGAAAACAGCTTGTTTTCATCCAAAGGACAGAGGCGAGGTCATTTCAGAAGGTTTCCTGAATGGCATGTTATTTAAATCATCTCTGTGTACCACCTTAGTACCCATACAGGTGAATTAAGGTTTACAGATATTTAATAATTAAAAGTGAAAATAAAACAAATAAGAACAAACAAACAAACAAAAAAGCATGGTGGCACCTTTAAGCCTAACTTCTATATTTTTTAAACGTGAGCATTCATGGACAAGTCCACTTCATCAGACAAAAGTTAATTAAGTTCAAAAAATCTCTGAAAACACTGCTTTTTATTGAGGCATATGGCGACCATTGGTCTGTGTTTTTTTTTTCTTTTTCCCGATTGAGACATACTTGCTGCCATCTTTGCTGCTTTTTATATCATTTTTTTATTTTTTATTACTATTTTTATTTGATGTTATTGTTTCATTTTATTGTTGTGAACCATCCGGAGTTCCATTGGAAGACAGGTGGTATAGAAATACAAAAACACAAAAACACAAAAACACACAAACAAACAAACAAATAAACAAATACATAAATAAATAAATAAATAAAAATAAATAAATAAATAAATAAATAAATAAATAAATAAATAAATAAATAACTTTAGGGGTCTCCCCTTCAGAATCATTACCTGAAAGCTTTGTTCAGAAGCTCCTGTCTCTCTCTCTCTCTCTCTCTCTCTCTCTCTCTCTCTCTGTGTGTGTGTGCGCACGCACACACCTTATACCTCACCTTTCTGCCTGCCAAAGGTCTACAAGGCAGCTAGCCATAACAAAGTCAAAATTAAAATTACTGTACAGTATTCCTGAAACATAACAGAGGAACAAATAAAATTAAAAACACAGAGAGAGACACAAAAATAAGAAAGAGAGGACGCAGAAGGAGAGGGACTTTTTGGTATTACCTTTATGATTTGTGAGAGCTGTATGTGTGTTTGTGAGGAGAGAAAGAACGTGTGCTTGAGGGACACAAGAAGGAGAAGGAAAAGAAATGGACACAAGAAAGGTTTTAAAGACTGTTTCGACTTATGCTTCTGTAGAAGACCAACTTCTATGGCAAAGGCCTGCCTAAATTTTAAAATGTCTTTGGCTCCCAATGGAAAGAAATGAAGCAGAAAGTTGCAGTGTGATCATGGCCACTAGAAGAGCCATATCTCCTACGTTAAGAGCAGTCTGAGGAGGAGGAGAATCTCACTGGAAACTACCTAAACCCAGCTTATGCTGAAGAGCCAGTTGAACCAATGGTATATTTACCATAAGTCACTTGTGTTTTCTGTTCTGTTGGTAAGTGCAAGTAACTCCTGTGAAAGATAATACTGTATTTTGCCAATGAAAATGCTAAGGGAAAGAAGGTGTGGATTTGTTCAGAGGGATCACAAAGTGGCCTCCTTTGTAGTACTGCATTTTTGAGTGTAATTAGTAGAGATGGGCACGAAATAAAAAAATGGCGTTTTGGTTTTTCATTTGTCAATGAGAGGTCTGTTTCGGTTCGTTTCCATTTGTCGTGAATTTTTGGAAAAAAAATCGTTACCGTTTTTTGTTTTTTCGTTTGTCGTTTCTACCCGCTTTTTGTGCGATTTTTAAAGCATTTCTGTGCACAGACATCCCCCAACACCCCAGACCAGAGGGAAAACACTAAAAAAATGGATGCTGGCAGAGACAAAGTATAGACTAGGTATGCAGGGAGGCTGCAAAGGCAGCGGCGGGCGTTGCCCAGGGTGCAAGGCAGCCGCAGAGTGACTGCACTGCCGGGCAAAGGAGGGTACTCACCGAGAGGTACGCAGCACACACTCACACAGGGAGGCTGCAGGATTGAAGCTAAAGTCGCAGAGACAGCAATCCCACCCTAACTCCCACCAGAGACTGCAAGGAGTACGGGGGCTGCCAGAGCTTTTTATGCCCTCTGTGGCTGCCAGACCTGCCCGCCCAGTCTGCAACCTGGGCATGCTATTGGTTGAACATGATCCCACATCACATGGCTTGCCTCCATTTTGTGGCTGGTGGCAACATCCATTTTAAAGGGAAAAGAAAAATACATCGCGATGGGAGAAGACAAAAACAAATGTTTTAAGGGGGTTGAAGAGGGGAAACAACAAACAAATAACGGAAATGAAAAATTGTTTGTTCCGTGCCCATCTCTAGCGGGAATTTACAATCCTGCGTTGAAAGAGACGTCAAAGCACTGAACCTCTTGCCGGTGGAATTCCAGAACAGGTTCGCTTATTGCCATCAGCATCAAAAGTGAACAAGAAGGTTTCTGAATCCATTTGAAGCAGCACCAGAAGATGGAAGGAACTTTTTTCCAGATGGAATTAACTGGTTTACAAGCCAGTGACCATCTCAGAGACATTTACAAAGAAAAGTATCTGTTAGATTTCTGTTCTAGCCTACCTGATATATTTCTTGGACAAAAGAGCTTTGCTGCAGGCCTATTCACTGTCTTTGGCACCACATACATCTGTGAACAAACTTTTTCCAATGTGAAAATTGTAAAATCCAAGTGTAGCTCGAAACTCACAGATGAACATTTACATGGCATTTTAAGGGTCACAAAACCTTGATTTGAATGTTTATATTTTGGATAACAGAAAACAACCACAAAAATCACATCCAGTAGGTAAGCATGTGTAGCTCGATAAAAGGATTGGACTGTAACATGTCCCAACATGTAACTTGCAGTCAAGTTAACTTTTTTTTAATTGACTTCTGAATGTTTACTTTTGATCTAAATCAGTAAGTTAATCATTTAGGACCTTTTTACACGACCCCTAAGATCCGCTGGTCCCTTAAATTCGGACCAGAGATCTTGAGGGTTTGTCGCTCTCCCTGCGTTCCCACCCCCTCCTCACTTCCTTGTTCTGTCTGTGTGCAGGGAGGGAGAAAAAAAGGGAGAAAAGAATGCACTCTTACCTCCGGAGTGCCGGTGGAAGTTGCTCCGACCCCCCGTCACTTCCTGGTTCCTCTTAAAGGGGCGGGAGGCAAAACAACAACAACAAAAAGAAGCGAGGAGAGCCTGGCACTCTCCGCATCAAAATTTTTCACTCTCCCAGAGCAGGTACTTGAAAGGTGTGCTGGGTCACGCTTAGGTGGGCGGGGTCGCACTTAATTTTCTGTTAGCTCCGGAGCTGGTGGGGAAACATTTTTAAGCTCCGGAGCTGGGAGCCATTTGCAACGGAGCTTACGGGTCATGTATAAACGCCCTTAGTTACATTTTGATATAAGATGTGGGCCCTCCTTTAGGCACTGGGCATTCTAATGCAACCTCCATGTCCCAGAAGGTTGGGGACCCAGGATGTAAGCAAAGACATTGAAAATAAAACCCTAAATTGTGTATTAATCCTGAAAAACTAAAATGTCCATGATTTTACAGTTACTGTAAAATCCTCTCAACCCTCCCTGCACAATGAGGTGAATATTCTGGCTCTGGGCTCCCTGCCTGTTATGTTGACATTTTCATCACATAAAAGGGACAGTCAGAAGAGAGAAAACCGTGATATCTGGGTAAATTCCCCCTTATGTAGAGCCCTAGTTTTTAATATGATCTGGCTCACAAGGACAGCTTTGGATTCCAGAAGAGACTTCCCTTCTTCATACCGTTGCTATTGCATGTTGACCGCAACAACACATGGTTAGAGCATTCCCCCTCATTGTACATGGACACAATCATGCTTTAAGAACAAGTCAACAGGGTTTTACTTAAGAAATTACACCATGGTTTCAAAGACTAGTGCTGTACCTTGCGTTTTAGAATACAGGGTTTGACAGGGGAAATGGATGCAAAGGCTCTAAAGGTCTATGGTAGAGCACTTAGGGAAGATGTAGGTGGGCCAGAATGGAGACTCTGTGTGGACTATATCTGGGGTCCCCAGGTGAGATGTTCCCCATTGTTATGCTAGACAAGAGATTCCCATTCCCAACCTACAATACTACAGTTTTCAGAAATCCTGGTCACCCATGTGGAAGGCATCTGGAAGTTATAGTCCAAGAACACCTTGGGACCCAAGGTTGGGAATCGCTGTACTAGAAAATTCTGTCTGTCCTGTATCTATGAATAGACCTAAAAATAGAGAAGCATGTTGCCATTATCCTCCCCACCACTTGTAAAGCTGAAGCAGGTAAAAGCTGAATAGTTGGACTTGTGTCTAGGGGGAAACAAAGGGAAAATCAGAACTAGCAACCTTGACCTGCAGCCATGTTTGCTTTTGGCCATGTCATGTATCCTTCCTCCAGAAGATTAACCCAAGTTCATAAACACTTCCATGACTGTTTCATTATATTGATTCTAGACCTCAGTCATGGTACATAATGGCACATATTTCAGCATGCATATATATTTCAGTTCATATAGAAACACACACACACACACACACACACACACACACACACACACACACACACACACACACACACACACACACACACACACACACACACATGACAGACAGACAGACAGACAGACAGACAGACAGACAGATAGATAGATAGATCAGTGTTTTTCAACCGGTGTGCCGCGGCACATTACTGTGCCGCGAGATGTTGGCTGGTGTGCCGCGGCGCCGGGGAGCTGGAGGAAGGTGGGGCATCCAGAAAGAAGCCGCTGCCGCTGCCGCCGCCTCCCAGGCCATGAATCCGCTGCCAGAGCCCTTATCAGGGCTCCGATCAGCCCAGCTGGTAGGCGGCCTGTCAAAGAACCGGCCAGAGCGCGGCAAGGCCGCAAGCCTCGCCGCTGCTGCTGCCGGTCATGGGCGGTCCGCTGCCTCGCTGGACAAGGCCCCGATCCTCGGCTGCGCGGACGGAGCCGGGAGCCCTCCCCCGGTAAGGCAAAGGAGCCTCAAAAGGGGTCGGGGGGCGCCGGCTGGAGCAGACAAACGGCACGTCCGGAGCAGCCAAAAATCTCACCACCGACCACCCAGAGAGTACTTGAAGTGGTATGGGGCGGTATATAAGCAGAAAACACACACACACACACATGCACCCCCTTGGCATGGGTGAAGTGAAGGGGACCCAGGCGGTGGGAAATGACGGATTGGGGTGGGGAGGGGGGGAGAAGATGCTTGGACAGCCGGATGTGCCATGAATGGTTGAAGGAGGGGCGGGCGACTGGGGTGGGAGTGGGGTGGGGGAAGGCGCGCCAGCATTCGGAACGACGGAATGAATGAATGAAGCTGCAAAGCTATGGCTGGTTTGCCTTTTGCATCAGTGGAGAAAGCAGCTTCCAGTGGAGACTCGTGTGGTATGTGACAGAATCAGGCAGAAGTCTTTCACCCCAGTTCTAAGGATACCAAGGGATCTTTGTTATGAACTGGAAGAGAAATACCCAACCATCAAAGTAAATAAGCCAGAAATTCTAGTGCTATATCAATGTAAGTCACCATGATGGTCATGCTTTCAAGAAAACATTATACGTGTATTCTTATTTAAAATGGGGTGAGCATTTTGGGTGGGTCTAGGGGGGTCTGTTTTCTGCAATGCCATCCCTCCCCACCACAAATTTATTTATTTATTTATTTATTTTAGAGTATTTTTACCCCACCTTTCTCCTTGGAAAGGGACCCAAGGCAGCTTCCACCCCAGGCCAAGCAGCGCACCCCACTCCCTCCCCCCACCCCGCGGCCACCTCCGCCCGACCACCTGCGGCCGCCCTGGGAAAGAGGGAAGGAGGGAGGGGAGAGGAGGGGCGGAAGACACGGAGGGGGGGTGAGCCGGGGAGGGGCACCCTTACCTGGCACCTGCACGGGGTCCGCCGCCCGCCCGCCCCTGTCACCCCAAAAAACCTAACACTGCATTGGAACGGATTAAATCCAGTTTCAATGCATTCCTATGCATTTTTTAACATTTTCTAATGGTGGTGTGCCTCGTGATTTTTTTCATGAAACAAGTGTGCCTTGGCCCAAAAAAGGTTGAAAAACACTGAGATAGATAGATAGATAGATAGATAGATAGATAGATAGATAGATAGATAGATAGATAGATAGATAGATAGATAGATAGATAGATAGATAGATAGATAGAGTTATTACAAATTTCAAAAATATGTAGTTGTCCTGAAAGTTCTTTGGTGCCAGAGTACAACTGATGGCTTGGATCCAACCTGCTATGATCAAATTAATCAGTAGGTCCAATTAAAATGGTATTTTTGATGACAGGGAGGCTAAATGGCCTGCATGTTGCCAGACTCATAGAATTGCATTTTCCAAAGACATTAAAACCACTGCCAACTTATTAAGACTCCTTGGAAGCTTGGCCAATATGTAAGCCTCAGTGCCATTTGTAGAGGAACAACGCAGACACTCATCTAGGCCTGTAGCTTCAGGGGGTGTGGGTGGGGGAGAGAATGGGATAAAGATGGAACCAAGCTCGTAGCCATTACACTCTCTCCATTTTTTCCCAATTGCAATGCAAAATGTGATTTCACTGGTGGCGCCAAGCCTGCTATGCAAACTTACTCTGGCAGCTCAGACCATAGGAATAATTGCGAGGAAACGTTCACATTCTCATTTCGTCTAGACACAGAGGGCTAAGATCCAACTGAAGAAAAATGGGACACCTAAGGCAGTCATACCAGCCGTTCCCTTCTCTGCTGGGCGTCCAGTCACACACTCAGTCATGGAAGCGGCTTTGGGAATAAGTTGTGCAAAACAGGGGAGACCCAGGCACAGCTCTGGAAACCACCACCAGGCATGGTTGCCCCGACAGGGTTATGCCTGGCCAAGAGGGGAAATGCTGACAATGACAACAGCCTGGTCACCCCCACCCAAAGCCAGATTTCAGTTCACCCTGAGGAACCAAAGGTCAGGGTTGGCCCAGCCCACCAGAGTGTCCCTGGCACTTTCGCTCCGGGTGGCCACCCCTAGGGTGGCCTGCAAACAGGCATTCTCGATGGCCAACCCAGTGATGTGGAACAAACTGCCATGCATGATTCGCCAAGCTCAGCGCCTCCCAGCTATTAAAAAGCTTTAAAAGCATGTCTCTTTATGGCGACAGCTGATGTTTGTGTCGCCTGGTTTGTCTCCCCTGTACCATGTCTTATTATCTGTCACCTTTTGCCACTTGCCAAGCTCCTGTTTTCTCTTTGATTGTTCCTATTTGTTTGTTCTGTTTGACTTTTCAACTTGTTTAAATTGCTTTCATGTAAACCGCCCAGAGATCCCAAAGGAAAGTCGGTGCAGTCTAGAAATGCAAAAATAAATAAATAATAAATAAATAAACAGCATCTTAGCTGAACAGAGGCAGGGTAGCAAGGGCAGATTTCATTTTAGGGAATCAATATCTTAATCCCTTAACTGGAATTAGGAAGAATTCTCCTTTCTGTTCAGTTTCATTTTTGCTAGCTGACACAGTCTATTATATCATTCAGAACTAACAAATCCACTAAACAGGTTATGGAAAGATGGGATTCATTGCCCGGTTCACAATTGGTGTTAACAAACTTTGCTCCTTGATACATGCTTGAGGAAGATTGTTGTTATTATTTTATCCTTTTGCTAATTGTTTATATTTACATATTAGGTGTTGATTGCCATCCTTTAAGAGTGGTCTTGGTTTCTGTTTACGCATACAGCCTGACTGGCCATGAAGCAATACTAAAGTGAACGTTGTTTACTTCCTTTCTTACAAGATAGCCAACTGCAGCTTGGTGCAAAAAACAAACAAATCAGACACTTAAAATTAAAGTATTTGCTTTGAGCGTTGGAATGGAAGTTATCAGGGACAGCCCAAGTCATTGTACTGACTCATCCAAAGGACAAGATGGCTACCCTTTCCTAATTCAAGTAGAAAAACTGACTAGACCAGCAGTGAAATCATGGGCTTACCACACCTGGAGAATATTGGAGATCCTTACTGATCTAATATATACCATCCAGCGACCTCCGACTCTTGCCTAAAAAATGTTATGAATACAAAGAGGCAGAGCTTTGGCTGAGATGAGTTAGCAAATCCACCAGCAAACAATGCTCAATATGGCCATAATTAACCAAGTAACCAATACTTTCTCTTATGGTGAAGGAGATATGACAAATGTTTTCACTGGTAGCCAGTGCTTAAGGGAGTATTTCACCCATCATTTTGGAGAAAGGTTCCCCATTGCTCAGTCCAAAAGCTGCTCCTGAAAGTCTGTAAAATGGGTAAAAAAATGAATTCAATGTTATCCAAGAAAATTGATTTAGAATAAACAAAAGGAAGCAACTCTACAAGACACATTAATCCTGCAATCCTATACCAACTTCCTTGCTACAGAATTTTGAATTTCAGGTACAATTTTCTTTTTTGCTACACATATACATCTACCACATGTGGTATCAGCCCCCATAGGTACATTTTTAAAAAGATGAAATGAGTGCATGTAATGGAATATATTTCTGAATGGCGATTATCTATACGAGCAAAAGAAAAAGAAAGCAAATGATGTGTCACTTTTCGTAGATGATATCTGCCCCGATTATAAGATGGAGAAACCCACAAATAGAACACAATAGATCCTCTCCCCCTGATACACATTTGTGTTCCCAGGACCTGCCTGTGATACTGGGATAAAAACTGGTAGCTTGTCCTTCCTCCAAAGCTCACAGAAATATTGACATACGAGAAGCTACAGAAGCACTTTTTATTTTAGATTCACTCTCTGTTAGTTCGGGTGGCACTGGCCTCAGAGGGCTCTGGAAACACGTGTCACGTTTTATAAACTGTTGTGTGCTGTGTCTTATCCAGGTGTGTCATCTTTGGAAGAAAAAGAGGAGGAACCATCTCATCTAGAGGAAGCCAAGGCCAAAAGAAATTTGATGATCCAGCTAGCAGCATTCACTCAGGAGATAAGGGCAAGGACCAATTGTGCCAAGAGGGACTCAGAGGATGAAGCTCAGCAGGTGAGCTCTTTGGGGCACTCTTTGCCCAAAAAAGTGGTGCTGGCACCATCTTTTCTACCAGAAACATACAAGTTTCAAGGTCAAACATCACCCTGATAACTATTTTGGAAACAACCCGACACCTGGGAGAGGCATGCTGAAAGCTATGCATTTGTTTGCACTCACAGTTGGTAAGTACGGAGAAGAACTGACCGATGTCAAATTCTGCCTTCCTGAGTCCCCTTGAAACTTCTCGTAACCTGGATTGACTGAGGGTAGAAGTTCTGGCTGCTTTCTGTTTGGCCTGGTGAATGGTTTCCTAGACAGAACTCTGGGCTTGAACCTTGGGTTTTTCCAGATGTCCACCTAACACTTGGAAATGGGCTGGTCTTGATCCTTCCTACATACACCTGCTGTCTGCCACTATTACATTACGCCAGTGACCTGCCCAATACATCAGTATTCGAGCTACCATTTTGTACACAGCAGCTGGCATTCATGAACCTTGGGTCCCCCTTAAGGGCGAGATGATATGGGAATCAGACAACTTATTTAAAGGTGCTGTCGTCTGACTCGGAGATATCGCTGACATCCTTCAACCAGGGGTGGTGAACTCAGAGCTGGAGGCAGTAAAGAGCTTAGGATGGAAATGTCCAGGACAGATAAGAAATTACAGGCCAGTTTTTCCTTAGGCAGAAGCCTCTTCCCTGGATTTCAGCGGCTGAAGCAGCCAGCTGTCCCTGAAAGCCAGCACTACACATTCCCCGAGGCTGACTCTCCCACCTGCCAACATGCATCAGTAACAACTGCTATCACTTTGTTTCCTAGGCAGGCAGCAACATCTGTTAAATGCAGGCCAGGCATGTGTTCCAATTACATAAGAAAAGGTGTGTTTTGCAGTAATATTGGTACGAATAATGTTCCATGGATGAATAGATTCTGTTTCAACCTCCTGGTATAAATGGGACACTATTATTTCTCCCTGCCTTATGATAATTTTCTATTAGTTCTTTATTTTTTCAACTGTTCTTATTTTGAATTGTTAAATGGTTTTGATTTATTGTACTTGTGCTTATTTGCTTATTTGTTCTTTTTATTATGATGATTTGATTATTTACCGCATATTGGTCTGATTGATTAGTTTTTATTTACTACTTTAAGTTGTTTAATCTGTTTTTGTATTTTGCCTATGTATGTAAACCGCCCAGAGTAGCTGTTTTTGCTAGATGGTTGCTGTATATAAATCAAATCAAATCAAATCAAATCAAATCAAATCAAATCAAATCAATCAATCAATAATAGATGGAACTGTTCTTACAGATCCCTAGCTGATTTCTGACTCCTCATTGTCTAGCACTAGCAATATTTATTAACTTAAAGAAATAGTATTTTTATTTTGCACCATATGCTTTCTATTTGGTGCTTTCGTCCACAGGGTCCCCCAATTGGTATTTAATTTGTATTTTGATTCAAATCCCTTTTCCACACTAATATGAGACCTGAACTTCAATCAAATTCAGCATTAACCAGTATTTTGTAGATATGTGACCCCTTTTGAATATCAGTTGAGACATCGCATTCATCGCCCAAGCAGGGTTCAGGTGTCAAAATTTCCACTCTCCTTTCTGTGATATTTGAGACACTCTAGTAGAAATGGCTGAATCTATATTCACGCCTCACTGGGCTCAATTATTCTTTTATTAGTGTACTACTTGTAGGGTTTGGGCCTATTACAGATTTTTCATCCTTCCTTACCTTTCCTGACTTTAAAATGGTTTGAATGTACAGTATCTTTATCAAAAAATGTAGGGGGTGTGAGAGCAATAAGTGAAATGGTTTCTGAGGCAAACCATCTAGTGCATTTCTCCCCAATCATAGCTGATGTTTTCAAAATGGATTTTCCATACATACTGCTTTCAATCTTTTTATGTGACCAGCAAGTCAAACTCCTGATTCACCTTTTTCTGCTGTTGAGGTACTTCTAACACAATCCCAAATCTTTCAATGTTGCCATTTATGGCAGCTATCACAATGTATTTATTTATTAGTGATACCTTTGTCCACCTGTGTTTTCCTGTAAGGCATTTAATTTTTGCTGCCAACTCTCTTGATTTGTAATTAGAGAGAATAAAAGCCAGCTACTGCCATTTCCTAACACATTTTTTTCCTGAAAAGTGTAAATCCAACACATGTAATAGATATATATGCATCTTGGAATTAGGGTCATTCTAATTAAAGTTATTTTTTCTAAACTTGTTATTTCCATTTGCTAGAAAACTAATTTGGTATTCTTTCCTCTCTGGGATCACACTTCACATGAGTGAGTTTAAGTGTGTCAGGGAAACTTCAAAGCTGCCTGGAGGCTACATTGTGTAACAGGTCAAGACTCCAGGTATAGCACCACTGAAGGCTGAACCTTCACAATGGAGAAGAAAAACTAAGATGCACCCAACCTTTTCAGAAATTAGGTGTTGCAACACAAAGCTGCTCTAATAGCAATTGAAAGGAAAAAAAAACCCACCAGGAATTAGACGGAATGATTACAAAGTTGTTTCAAATGATAGACTATTGATTCCACAGTGGTCTCCCGCCATTTTGTGGTTCATATACTGCGGTCCTGGTATATACCAGGACCGCAGTATATGAAAGGCAAGGCCCCCTGGGGCAAGCTGCTTGGGCCTGTTTGAGGCCTCCTGCACTTACCCCAGGCCTGGCGCTGCCCTGAATGGGAATGGGCTTCCCAGGCCTGTTGGAGGCCCCAGAAGTGGTTTCCAGTGAACCGGAAGTCACTTCTGAGAACCAGTTGGAGTCCCGTTCGGGGCAGTGCCAGGCCTCAGGTAAGTGTAGGAGGCCCCAGATAGGCCCCCGACCCAGCATCCGCATATTGTGGATTTTCAATTATCGCGGGTCGGGTCGGGTCCCTAACCCCTGCGATAGATGGGGGGGTTACTATATAAAGATCCTAACAAGAATATGTCAACAAATATAGTTGAACAGAACAAAAGTCCCTGGACTGGGCCATTGCCATACATACACTGGCTCCAGCTCTTTGGACGGTCCTATTGTCAACTTCCATTCAGTTCCACTTAGAGAATTTAAAATAGGTATGGGTAGGTGATTCATGTTATGACTAAATAAACCAGAAACACATGCAGAAACGTTGACACCCCAAAACACCAAGAATGGTTTTGTAGTCTCTACCAAATCCCAATTGCACTGACAACCAAAACACAGCAAAATCATTAGAATTTCTGTCCTGCACCTCTTTACACTCCAAATAAATCCTGATTGCTCAGGCTTTGGGCAACACCAATGGGGATGAACTAGAGAGTTTAGCCATTTAATTAAACAACTTCACTTTCCATTCATTTGCTGTTCATTACTCTGTGAAATTGCTCTTCTAGTGGCTTGATATATTTGATCATTCAACGTGACGATAAGCTGTTTTTTTAAAAAAAATCTGCTATTCTTACGAATGCTTGTGGTTGATCTCTGTATTTATATGGTACATTATTTTCAAACACTCACTTCCCAGTTGCAAACTTGGACATGCATTTGATATTTTAAATTTATACTTCACAAGTTCACATTGTTCAAGAATACTGGCTTCTAGCAACTTGCCATTCCATCCTTGTTTGAAAGATCGAATGCTTACCATTTTAATTCCAAGCTTTCTCCTGTGAGGGGCCTTGTGATACACAGATTAAACTGCAGTACTTCAGTCAAGACTCTGCTCATGACCTGAGTTCAATCTCTAACAGGCTTGGGTAGCTGGCTCAAAGTTGACTTAACCTTCCATCTTTCTGAGGTTGTTAAACTGAGTACTCAGCTCACAGAGGTGAGCAATATATAGTATGTATAATTAAATTATAAACAGCCCAGAGAATTCTTTATGTACTATGGGGCAGTATATAAGAAGAACACTTTACTTTACTTTTTTTTAATTCCTCAAACAGTCATAGGCTGTAGGTCAAAGAGTCTTGTTAAATGTCTCATTCTCAAATATGTTTCTTGTTTTATCGTAAGAAGGCATGATTTTTTTCCAGCATCCATGCAACAGGGTTTTTTTGTTGTTCATGTTCTTTTTTCATTTGCTTGAGTTCTAGTCCTGGTACATTCCGAACAGGAGTTGGCTGTTCCCACACAGGAAAGGGCAACTCCTCCATAGAACTTGTCAATTTCTTCGCAATGTAGGCATTTTCAGTTTCTGCCCACTTTCAGATATACTTGCTGAAATTTCCTGATGGCCAGAGAGGTTTGCTGCACAGAGGTGATCTGGCTGCAGGGAAATCTTGAAGAGAGAGTCCCACTCTCCTTCATGGGTAGAGGAAGAGGCAGAAAGTTTCGTATCACTACTTGCAGGTTAACCTACAAAATGGTTATTCAGTTGAACATCACTGATGAGCAGAGATTTGACCTTGGTTCTCCCAACCCTCATTTGATACAAGACCCAATACACTATGGCAGGCCTGCCCAACAGGTAGACTGGGGGCTACCAGTAGCCTGCGAAGGGTTCAAAAGTAACCCTCCGGCCATCAATAAAAAAAGTGAGGGGATAAGTTCTCTACCCCTCCATCTCCCATCCCAAGGACCATCATTGCCCCAGCAAAGTTCTGGGTCATTCCCTGATTCCCCCCACTGGCCAGATGATCTGTGTGCCACTGTCTTGTGACCAGCTGAGTCGCTGGTGCGGAGTGGAGGGAGGAGATGGGAGGAGAGGGGCGAGAGGTGGGGTTGCAGGTGTGCCCATCTCCTTTGTGCAATGACATCTCCCTTCTTTTTCCCCCCTGGACAATTCCCTCCATAATGGAGTAATTGATTTTCAATGCATTCCTATGGGAAACCGCTGCTCTACTTACAATTTCTTTACTTATGACCATGTGCTTGGAAGAAAGTGATAACATTCGTAAGTAGAGGTTTTAGTGTAGTAGCCCTCAGGCACTTTGGGCCGGAAAAAGTAGACCTTGGCCTGTTCAAAGTTGGACAGCCCTGCACTATGACTATCACTAAAGGCTTTAACATAAAAGTCAATATTTACTAATCCCATATTCAGCCATATACTGAAGATACTTAAGTTCATCACATGAGACGAGTTTTGCTCGACCAATGTAGCAAGGGGTTGGCAAGTGGTAACCTTCCAGGTCTTGTCAGACTGCAATCCCATCCGCTCTAGCCAACTCCACCAAAGGTGGGAGATGATAGGAACTATAATTCCCTAGCCTCTGAAGGAAGCCAACTTCTTCTCAACCAAACATGAGTTGAACAGAAGAAGGGCTTTTGAGGCAAAAGCACACATTTTGAGCAGCAGGGTTCTAGTGTGTGAAGGTCTAGAATGGGTCTTTAGGTCGTTATCTTACCTTTGCACACTCAGGCTTTTGTTCAAAGACGTTTGCTTTCCTGAGCTTCTCCAGTCCCCAAAACACCCAAAGAAAGACACACCAGCCCCATCTCTGATGGGTTTTGGGCAAGCATCAAAGATCGTATTGTTATGTATGGCCTTGGGGGGTTTCAGACTGGCTTTAAAGCTGGTTTTGAGCATCTTCTTGGTGTCTTTTAACAGCTTCTAAAATTGGATTTAAAGCTGCTCTTTCATTTGTTCTTAAATACAGTAATTACTTTATTGTTCTTAAACAATTGCTTTATAATTATCTGTTTGTGTGTGTGCATGGAGGTCTTTGCCCAGACAGACAGACAGACAGACAGACAGGAAGGACAGGAAGGAAGGAAGGAAGGAAGGAAGGAAGGAAGGAAGGAAGGAAGGAAGGAAGGAAGGAAGAGACTGGGATAGATAGATAGATAGATAGATAGATAGATAGATAGATAGATAGATAGATAGATAGATAGATAGATAGATAGATAGATAGATAGATAGATAGATAAAATGCACTTGCTTTTTCAATAGCTATTCTTGTCACCATGTTTTTCTTTCTTTTCTTTAAAGTGCAGTTCAATGTATGTCAAGCATCCACTGGGAATCCATTTATGCTTTCTAAACTGGAAACATTTGTGATAGCCAAATATTTGGAGCATTACAAAGGTTAAAAAGCAACTGACTCTGTCACCAAAATGCAAATTTGGCATATGGACACAGAACCCAAATAAATCAAGCTGGATAATTCCTGCACCAGTGTTCCATCATTTGGATTTCTGACTGTGCTACAGGTGACAAACGTCTTCCCCCTTCTTACCAGGCTGCCGTGAAAGGGAATGAACTTTGTTCCATTTCTCAAGGTGTCAAATGTCCGTGGGTCTCCCATAGTCAAACAATGCCATTGAACTACAAATCCCATCAGCCCTGCCTAGCATAAGCAGGGATGAGGAATGAAAGAGTCAAGAGTCCAACAGCATCAGGGTGGGCCACTGCTAATCTATCCCTGTTCAACGGTAAACAGCAGGGAAAGAGATTGATTGTTTCTCTCATAGGCAATTACCAGGCTTTCGCAGTAAACGTTGAGGGTCACAAGGCTGCAATTACCATCCTGTGCTGATTAAACACCTAGCTGAAAAAGCCTTATTGATTCATTTCTTCATTGTGTTCAAGTCTTTCATCTACAGTTGCATCAGTTCATCTATGTGTTTCCGATAGGTGTTTAAAAATGCATTTTTCTTTTGCGCAATGTAGCAGCGGAGAGAAGCCCTCGATGGAAAATAATTAGTATTGCACTGCAGGCCATCAGATCAGTTGCGGGAACAAGAATGGGTTGTGTAATCTCCTTGCTAGCTACCAGAAGGTTGACAACGGGTCACTCAAGGAACAACCTCCCAAGATTGCCGATATGGTTAGATCCTTGATGGCTTTATCATCGTAACTACTTGATTGTGCATTTTATGTGAATGTGCCCAGAGTAGTGATGTGACACTAATGAGTATGGTATAATAAATAAATAAATAAATAAATAAATAAATAAATAAATAAATATTGACAGGTAGGCAAGCTGTGAGATATCCCGTGACAGACCTTTGTAGAAGTTTGTATGTTTGCGTAGTTGGGGGGGAGGGGATTTGGAACTTTGGGGTTCTTTTTTTAATGCAGAAAAAACCACGGGGAGCATCACGTATGTTGGAACTGGGCCAAAACGAAGCAACCATACCCACCCCTCCCCCAAAATAGCTCTGAACAGGGACCCAAAGAGGTGCAGGTAAGCATGGGTCAGGGGCAGGCTGTTTTGTGACGGCTCCTATGTTGTGTGATTGCTGGGGAAAGGAGCAAACCAGTTTGTCCCCCCCCCCCAAGTGAACTGAATGGTGGACCAAACCCCTTTCTAGTCACATCCTCATCTGACTCCACTGAGGCAAGGGAAAGGAGTGAGCCAGGATTGAGGGCCATGTAAGGGTTAGAGAATGATAAGAAGGAAAAGATGGGTTCATTCTGCAGAAGGTTGCCTCAGTTCCCATTTGGCAAACTAGGAAGCTTTTGCATTTGCGACTGGTCCACACTGGGAGATAGTGCTACTTTGTTTGAAGAACCTTGAGATGTATGAAATGGACATTCTTGTCAAGAACTTTGAATCCAAGACAATGCTTTTTGATCCCTAGTATGGGATCAGTAAGTCCATGTATTTAGAAAGGATATGCCATTATAGCATTTTCTTTTTTCTGCTTTACTTCTTGGCTGCCTGCTGAGAATCAGGACTTTTCTCACCTTTGATCTTATGTTCTTTCTTAACTTCCTCTCCCCTCCCCCACCCCAAAAAAAGAAGTGCCAAGCTACTCAGGCTCCTTGCAATATTTACACCAAATGGCAACTTTCCCATGCATATTTCACTTGGAAATGGCAGAAGAAATACCAAGTTGCACAAGATTATTATAGTCCCTACACAAAACATGTGGCACAGTTGTTTATTTTGTTCTTGAGCTCCTATGCAAAATGTACAACATTGTCTGTAAAAGTAGGGGTTTTTCATATTCTTTTATGTTTACAACTTTTAAGATCCCCCCCCCAAAAAAATCTGACTATGACCCTCCAGACAAATGAGAAGAGCAAGTGGAGAGGGGGCAGTATTGAAGCCGGAGACTGATAAACAAATAATCAAGGAATACCTTCTTATCTTGAACAATCTCCAGGGCCAGATGAACTGCATCCAAGAATATTGAAGGAACTGGCCAAATAACCTTCAGAATCTCTGTCCATTATTTTCTTGAAATCATGGCAAATGGGTGAGGAGGGCTAACGTTGCCCCTCTCTTCAAAAAGGAGGAAAAGGAGGAACCTGGGAACCATGGCCAGTCAGCCTGACATCAGTCCCAGGGAAAATTCTGGAACAGACTATAAAGTGGTCACTATGCAAGCACCTAGAAAACAATGCAGTAATAACTAGACCAGTACAGATTTGTCAAGAACAAATCCTGCCAAACTAATCTGATTTCATGGTTTGATTGGGTAACCGCCCTGATAGACAGAGGGAATGCTCCAGGCACAGTATATCTTGACTTCAGCAAAGCCTTTGATAAGATGCCCCATGATTAGGAAGCTAACTAGGTGGTAGGCTGGATCAATCAAGTGTAAGGTGGATACACAAAATCATACTCAGAAGGTGATGATTAATTACTCCTTCTCAAATGGGGAGGAAGTAACAAGTGGGGTACCCCAGAGCTCAGTCCTGGGCCAAGAGCTCTTCAACATTCTTATTAATTACTTGGACATGGGGTTGCAGGGAATGCTAATCAAATTTGCAAAATATGCAAAAATGGGTGGAATAGCTTAGACCCTGGAAGACGAAATAAAATTCAGAAGGACATAGATAGGCTTGAGCACTGAACTGAAACCAACAGAATGAAATTCAATATGTATAAATACAAAGAACTGCTCCTAGAAAAAGAAACCAAGCCCATAGTTACAAGGCCCGGCTTAGCTACACTAGGGGTGAGAAGGATCTTGGAACCATCATAAATCACAAGCAGAATGTGAGCTAACAGCTTGATGTAGCTACAAAAAAGGCAAATGACATTTTAGGCTGCAGCATCAATAGAAGCATAGCCTCCAAACCCCACAAGGTACTAGTCCCCCTCTATGAAGCACTGGTTAGGCCTGATCTTGAGTACTGCGTCCATTTCTGGACACTGTATTTTAAGAAGGATGCTGACAAATTGGAACAAGTTCAGAAAGTGCAACAAGGATGATCAGGGGGCTGGGAAACCAAGCCCTAGGAGGAAAGATGGAAAGAACTGGGTATATTTAGCTTTTTTGGTTGGGTGGGGGGGGAGACTGAGGGGAGATAAGACATAATTTTTCAAATACAGTACAGTGGTACCTCTGATAATGAATTTAATTTGTTCTCCAAGGCAATTCGTTATCTGAAACATTCATTATCCAAAATGCAGTTTCCCATTGAAATGAATGGGAAACTGAATAATCTGTTCCAGAAGTCTGAAAAAATGCAAAAAAGCTGGGGGGTTTCCAGACCTCTTTATAAAGTGCACTTTAAAGGCATGCAGTGCTGGAACACCTCCCCCCAGAACACCCTGCCCTGGTGTGCAATGCAAACATGGAGAAAATAAAGCAGCAAGACTACTCCAGACTGTTCCCACCAGAAATGCAAAAACAAAAAAAAAACAAGCAGTGCAAAGATTAATAAAACCTAGCTCTCTAACTTTCCAAGTTCAAAAGGTCCAAATCCCTCAGCAAAAAAATGTCCAGAATGGCTCCAAAACACCATGAAAAAAATGCTCTACCTTCTTCCATCCCTCTACAACTACGGGGGTGGGTAGGGGTGCAATGCATCCTGGGTACACTTTTTTGCAAGGCATTATGAAACATTCGTTGTCCGAGGCAGCCCATAGAGAGCATTCATTATCCAAGGCAGCCCTAGACCCAGAAATTTCCATTCACTGTCCAAAATATTCGTTATCAGAGGCTTTTGTTATCCGAGGTATTACTGTACTTTAAAGACTGTCATATAGAGGAGGGGCAGGATCTGTTCTCAATCAACCCAGAGTGCAGGACTCCCAACAATGGATGCAAGTTGCAGGAAACCAGATTTCACTTGAATATTGGGAAAAAATTCCCAAGTCCTGACTGTTAAAGCAGTACAGCAGTGAAGCCAGTTACTTTGAGATGTAGTGAGTGGCATTCAAAAGAAATTTAGACAACCATCTGTCAGATCTGCATTGGCTTGGAGTCCTGTGTTAAACGGAGCTGGACTAAATGGCCTTGTAGCAAAAAAAAAACCTTCCAGATTTAATTTTTATACAATTTCCTTGTAAGAGTTCAGTATAGGGGTAAGGAGAGCATAATAGTTCAATATTCTGCACATTAACACATGTATAACAGGTTCTCCATCAAGTCTGGATGGCAAATCATTAAGGATCTCCCAAGAACAATATGTAAACAAGAATAGGCAGGAATCTAAGCTACCTGAGAGTTCTCTGATCATTAATAGCCCATTGTGCTGATAGCAGGTTCAGCATTAGCCTGCAGCTCCCAGAGAGCCCAGCACTATTAGGAAAAGAGAGGCGGGTGCTTCTGGTAGCTTCTGGTAATCAGCCACAGCAGGAAGGATTTGGAACTGGAGCTTTGTATGTTAGGAAGCCATGTTGTGGCAGGCATGGAGTAGCGGGACAGAGGGAGGCTTTCAAATGGAGAACAAAATGTCCTGGTCAGTCCCGGTCATGAGGTTACCGAAGATGGCTCACACCAGTGGCCTTTTGCATAAAGGAGAAAACCAAGGTGAGAGAAAGATTAGAAGAAAAAAATGGGAGGGAGTGTAAAAAGCAATACTGTAGCAATTTAAAACAAATATTGATTGGATTCCAGATGTATCTTACTTCTAGAAACATTTAGTCAATACTTGGAACAGTTTTATGATGACATCCCCTATATTTCATTGCGATCAAGCCTGTCCGGTTTGGTTTGTACTCTATAGGCTAAATGAGGGATAAGAAATCTCTGACCTGTATAATGGATGCCGCTCAGGATCGCTGCCCATCCAACCTGGAAATATAGACTGCATTTACTTCCAATCAATAATAGAGCATTTAAAGGTATTTAGAACGGAGTTGTTCTTTGCAGGCTTACATGTGTTTTTGTGGAATGAATTTATTTATTTATATTTATTTATTTTTAGGTTTATATACCGCACCGATTTTCCCAAAGGAGCTCTGGACGGTTTACAAACAGGGCAACACAGACCATTAAAACCATCACAATTCAACTCAAATAATATACAACAAAGGGAGGGGAGTAAAAATAAAAGAGTATGGCAAGAGGCATAACAATAACAAATATTAACAAAAACAACAAATCACAAAAGGGCACAAACCAAACGTTAGTGATTACCATAAGCTTCATGGAACAGCCAAGTTTTCAGTGATTTCTTGAAGGCTGAGGGATGCAGCCAGGTGCATCTCGCAAGGAAGTTTGTTCCATATGGATGGGCCTACCACCGAGAAGGCCCGATTACGGGTCATAACCTTACAGCAGGCATGCCCAAAGTCAGGCCCGGGGGCCAAAAGTCGCTGAATGGTCGGACCCCATACATTTTCACCTCAACAAATCTGGCCCTCCTTGCAAAAGGTTTGGACACCCCTGCCTTACAGGCCTCCCTCAGGGCGGCTACCCGAAGTGAGAAGGCCAAAGCGAGAAGGCCAATGAAGCTGTGCGTTGCTCCGCTGTGCCTCCTGTAAGTCAAGCCAGCTTGTATGGCCTTGGGCAAGCTGCACAGTCCCAGGGTACTCCCAGAGGAAGAGAATGATAAACCACTGTTGAGTATTCTCTTCCTGCAAAAGACTGACTTAATGGTACATTATGATTATGATGGTGGTGGTGGTGGTGGTGATTCGTGGTATGAGAAGTGGCCTCCACTGCAGCTTCCTTCTCACTAAACATGCTTAGAATTGAGTTGTGATAGGTATGCATGATGAGAACGTGTCCAATTTGGACAAAATTTGGTTCCACCCAACTTGCTTTTGCTCTGCCCTGCACCCTTACACATGCTTAATGGCTGAATTGGAATTGACACCCAGTCCAAAGAAGATGGTCTAAGGCAGGGGTCCTCAACCTAAGGCCCCGGGGCCGGATGCGGCCCCCCAAGATCCTGAATCCGGCCCCTGGGACCAATTGCAACCCCCCACCTACCCCCTGTTTTGTGAGCAAGCCAGCCTCCACAGCTGCTTTTGGACTGGGATCCGACCCCCAGTGGTGTCTGGGTGGTGGTGGACCGGCCCGCTGGTTGAAAACTTTGAGGACCCCTGGTCTAAGGTGAAAGTGCAGGATTAAAGAAGAGATCTTCTGCCAGCTGTGGGCTTTGATTTAAAAATGTTGAAAGAGATGGGTTTATGGATATGAAAATATTGCAATTATATTTATTATATGGGTCTGCAACCATATAATAAAGAATGAAATGTGGAACCCATAATTAGAAAAGTATCTTTGGTTAGTGACAGGATGGAGTGTAAGATGTAAACTTCAGGATTTTTTCACAGAAGCAAAGTTAATGCCAGATTTTATTTTATTTTGAATATATCCCAGAATGAAAAACTTTGATGAGTACAACTCTCTAAGTGTCTGAAACATCAAGGAAACTGAAGGCATGAGCTGCTTTTTTATATAGGAAAACTATTCCTCATTTTTGTTTGTTTCATTGTCTGAGAGATAAATCTCACCACTCACCACCTTGTATTTTATCATTCTAACATTAGAACAAGATGAGTCTAGCAATAAAGAACAGGTCAAAGTCCAATGGGCACTTATGCGCTCTCAAATCCAAGTGAAATCAATGTGGATTTTAAAGTTCTCAGAGTATCACGATGAGTATCAAGGTGGCTTGCGGCCAATGTAATTTATGTATAACCAATTTCAAACTGGATGGATTTCTTTCCAGCACTTTTTATTCACCCACAGTGGCTAAAAAGCAGTACCAGGCTGCAACTTGAAGAGGTCATTGATGCAATGGGGGCTTTGGTGAGTCCCCAGCACCTATGTTAGTATTGCATTTCTTTTTACCATTTGTTTTGAATATAAATGATTGTAATATTGTATGAGATCTCTATTAACAAATGTTTTTCTATACTTTTCTTTATTAAAAACATTATTTTTTAAAAGAATAGTTCCATTGAATTCATAAGCCTACTCTTATTTGCGACGTACTCCTCGATGTCAGTCAATGTTCTTCTAATCATGCATGCTGCTGCTTGTCCCTTTAGATTCACACACATGCATAGTAGAGCTGCAATGGTGTTAAGGAATGCTTATGAATATTTAAGCGTGTCAAATTGAAGCTATGAGCATTTGCAGTGTCGACAGGCGGTATTGCTTGTTTGAGAAAAGTGAAATACCATTGCAGGAATGTGGCTAGCCAGAGGAGGAATTGTCTGTTTGTGTTGCTGATAAGTAAGAAGGTGTGATAGAAACAGGAAAGTTGGGCAGGCAAAGTGATTGAGACAGGGAGATGTGTGCGAAAAGGGCCACGGAAAAAGAGAACTAGCAAAAGGAAGGTGAAAGCAGAGGAAATGGAAACCTAGAATATAGGTAATAAAGGATGAAGGAAAGGCAAACGAAAAGATTGGATGCTGGATAAAGAAGGGGTCGTAGAGCCTCATTTCTGATACAATGGCATACAACAGCACTTATACCCTGGCAAGAGATTTGCCAACTTGAGCCCCTAAAAGCCTTTTTAAAAGCTTTAAAAACCTGGCTTTTAATTTAAAGAAGCATACAGTAATCTGTAATGTAATGTTGAGCTGCTCCCATTGTCTGTTATATCCCCCCCCCCCCGATATCTAGTCTTAGCCTCTTGCTGGGCATTTGCTAGCTCTTGTTTTTTTGATTGTTGGTTGTTTTGATTACTTGGTTTTATTTGTTCTTTATTTGTTCTTTTTGGTTTTAGCTGCTGATTATTTATTTGGCTTTCGTGTAAACTGCCCAGAGTCCCATCGGGAAGTCAGAGCGGTCTAGACATGCAAAAATAAATAAATAAACAGAAAGCCTGGTTAGGAGATAAATGGTTTGGGGAGAAATGAGAGGAAGATGAAGATCATCATCATCATCATCATCATCATCATCACATCATCATCATCATCATCTTAGTATTGCAAGGATGAAAGGAACCCTATGGATCAGTGAGCCCAGGGCCTCTCAAGGAGGCACAGCAGGGAATCAAACTCCCAACCTCTGGCTCGTATCGACACCACTGAACAGTCCAGTGCTTGCTTGTTTCCTCGAAATTACAGCCCACCTTCTGCTTTGCAAGGTGGTGGGTTTTTTTAAAGTAATAATTTGCATTCAAAGGCAGATGTCCTCAGAGAAACATGTCATTTTGCCTTAAAGGTTTTATACCATTCACTTGCTATAACTGTGCTTCAGCCAAGGGCTGACTTTAATACTGCCCTTTTAAAAGTAATATTTTTGGTGAAACATAGCTTGATGTACTAAAACATTTGGGGCTCTTTAGTCTGAAAAAAGGCACCTGAGGGGAGATACGATGGAGACGTACAAAATAATGCAGGACATGAGTAAAGTGGATAGAGGGATGCTCTTCTCCCTCTCACAAAATACCAGAACTAGGCAACATACATTCAAATTGAGGGCTGGGAGAGTAAGAACAGACAAAAGAAAATTTTTTTTACCCAGTGCGTTGTTAGTCTGTGGAACTCCCTGCCACAAAATGTGGTGATGGCATCTGGCCTGGATGTCTTCAAAAGGGGGATTGGACAGATTCCTGGAGGAAAAGTCCATCCCAAGTTACAAACCATGATGGAGATGTATAATCTCCAGGCTTAAAACCAGGGTACCTCAAGGGCCAGATGCAGGGGAGTGGTATCAGGAGACAGAGATCTAGCCTCATGCGCTCCCAGAGGCATTTGGTGGGGCCACTGTGAGATACAGGAAGCTGGACTAGATGGGCCTTTGGCCTGATTCAGCATGGCTCTTCTTAGGTTCTCATGTTCTTATGTACTTTAGTGATACTCCATAAACTACTGTATGTGTCATAGTACTGACCATCAGTATAGATGGGTTTAATATCTTATGACCCCTGCCTCTAAAATAATAAGTTTCATGGTACAGTTAAAACTTTTATAACAGTGCTGCCAGCTGTCAGATCTCTAGCACACATCCACAAGCCCGCACTTTTCTTGTTTATAATTTATTCTTTGTCTCTCCTCCTAGTTCAGTGTTGGCGAATCTATGGCACGGGTGCCAAAGGTGGCACACAGAGCCCTTTCTGTGGGCATCCAACATTGCAGCTGTGCTCCATGCAGAGAGCCAGGTGAAGGGGAGGCAGCAGTTTGTGGGCTCCTTCGCAGCCCCAGTTTACTCTCCAGCCACGCCGCTCTGGGCATCTGTGAGGGCCTTCCTCAAACCCCCCCTCCTCCATCAGTGTGTTGGGCGATAAACAGGAGATGTCGTGGCAGTTTGCTTTAATAAACTTTTATTAAACAACATTATTGGCTCGGTGTCTGCATCTGCATTCGCCCTCCCTTCTTCCAGTAAGGGCTCCGCCTCAGACTACCTCTCTGCCAAGTGTCCCATAGAAACATTTGGTTGAACAGTCCACCTTTGAACAGGGAAAACTTCAAACATCTGAACTGGTCCAACGAAAGCCCAGCAAGACACTCAGTGGTCAGGTTCTCCTCATCCATCATGAAGCTGGTGTCGTCCTCTGATGCATTCAACAGCCCGGCACTGCTCACTCCTTCGGAGTCTCTCCATGTGTACTGTAACATTATCCCCCCCCCAATGGGCCCTAAGCTCGCGTTCGGTCTCTCTCCTCCGCACCTGCCTCTCAAAGTGTTCTCTCGTTCTTCTCCGTTCCCCTCTCTCTGCACGGTCTCCCCCCAAAAGGGCGCCTTCACTGCCCTTTTTCCTCACGACTCCCATTCCGCCACCTTTTGCGGGAACCGGAATGTCACCCACTCCCCTGTCCAGGGGTTCTCCTTCACTACGTCTACCAATTCCTCAGCAACCTTCCCTTCTTCCCTGCTAACCCAGCCTCCTAATACCATCTCTCCTCTTCCCCTTCTCTCTTCCTCAGCTTTCATCTCCTCACGTTCACCCCCCCATCACTCCTCTTTTTACCTCACGATTTCCATTCTTTTCATCTCCCCCTCCCACGGTGGCCATGGAATCTCCCAATGAGTGTGGGCTTAGGCTGTGTGTAGGTTCTTGGGGAGAGGGGGGCACACTCTCTTTCTCACAGCATCCCAAAAGCAGCATGGCTGGAGAGTAAACTGGGGCTACAAAGGAGCCCACAAGCTGCTGCCTCCCCTTCGCCCAGCTCTCTGCACGGAGCACAGTGGCATGCTCCGAGCGGAGGGGGAAGTGCCATGGCTGAAATGGCTCCATGCAGAGAGCTGGGCCAAGAAGACGCAGTGGTTTGTGGGCTTGTTCGTAGCCCCAGTTTGCTCTCCAGCCACGCTGCTCTTAGGATGCCCAGGGCGGTGCAGCTGGAGAGTAAACTGGGGCTACAAACGAGCCCACACCCCACCACCACTCCCCCTGGGTTTCCCAATGGTGTAGCACCCCATCTGCCTCTCTCTCCAGGGCAGAGAGGTGGATGGGATGCTACTATTCAGGAAAGCAAGGATCGAAGAGCAGGCTTTTGAATTTTCTGTGGCCACAGCAAAGGTGTTGTGGCCATGGGAAATTCAAAAGCCTGCTCTTTGATCCTCGATTCCCAAAGAGGAGCATCCCATGCTACCCTTCAGGAAAGCAAGGATCGAAGAGCAGGCTTTTGAATTTTCTGTGGCCACAGCAAGGGTGTTGTGGCCATGGGAAATTCAAAAGCCTGCTCTTTGATCCTCGATTCCCGAGGAGGAGCATCCCATGCTACCCTTCAGGAAAGCGAGGATCAAAGAGCAGGCTTTTGAATTTTCTGTGGCCACAATGAGGGTGCTGTGTCCACAGGGAATTCAAAAGCCTGCTGTTATACTCGATTTCCCAAAGGGTAGCACCCCTTGCTCTTCGATCCTCGCTTTCCTGAAGGGTAGATCCTGAAGTACACTTAACCCAGGGTACCACTGTATTCAGGTTAAATTGCTGTATTGGCACTTTGTGAAAAATAAGTGTGTTTTGAATTGCAGTTGGGACACTCGATCTCTAAAAGGTTCACCATCACTGTCCTTGTTTAACACAAATACTAACAAGACCGCTTGTTTATTCACAACCTTTTCGCAAAACAGACATCATTCATTCTCAGTTCATGATAACTGACAGCTATAACTGACCATGAAAAAAAATTTCTCTCACACATAGCTATGCACTAACCAGAATCTCTCTAGCCAGGAACTCTGCAGACTAATCAGCTCACCGTTTCATTCAGAAACACTCCTCTCAGTTTCACAGCTATCATAACTGTCCCTGGGGTGCACATCTGCCATAAAATTGTCAGTCAGACTCAGTTACTTACTGTCAGGGAAACTCAGAACTGTACTTAAAACATATACAGTGCAAAATCACCACAGCTGCTGCTGCTGCTGGTGGTGGTGGTGGTGGTGGTTAGAGCATTGGTCTAAAAGGCTTCTGCAATCCAGGAGCATGTAACACCTGAACAAGAACTGAACTAGTAAATCTTTCTCAGTCTCATTTACCTCACAGGTTTGTTGTAAGGAGGATATGATTAGTAGGAGAGTCATGCTTTCATCTTATTGGAGGCGATGCAAGTGTAATTTAATTAAGCAAATAAATAAATACTGGGAAATGAATGTAGTTATAATAAATAAACACTGTGTTTTATTCAAATGTGAAGAAAAGTGAGCATATTTGCCATCCCCATGGTGTTCTTTTACAGAGCACCCAAGCATCTAGGGAGATAACCTGCTTCTAGTCCTCATTAAGTAGCCAGAGGGGTCATGTGCTGCAGAGAAGATATTTGATATTTTCTAGTTCCTTCACAGCTATCCTTCCAAATCTCAGTCTTCTGATTCCATGGCCATAATCTCCATTTGGATGACAGCTGCACCATGGTATACAAAGTTTTTATTTCTTCATACAATTAAAATAGATATATCTGGTAATACAGTGGTACCTTGTATAAATGAATTAATTTGTTCCAAATGCAATTATGTTAAGCAAATTTTCCTTTATACAAATTTCCCATAGGAATGCATTGAAAACAGAGTAATCCCATTTTTATGTTTTACAGATTTGCCCCATGGGCAATTATGTTAAGCAAATTTCCCCTATCTCCGGAATTTTTTATGTTGTACAGATTTTATGTTATACAAACCGTTTGTTATACAAGGGTCCACTGTACTAGTAATTATTTAAAGCTAGCTCTTTTCTGTTATACTAAGGGCAGAAGGCAATATTAAAGCGACTTCATCATTAGAGGAGGGGATTTCTTAAGTTCTAAAAGCATCTTTGAAGCATAGCAGGATCTTTTTTTCACCTACTGTAATTTGCAGTCAGCCTTTTTGTCATGTTATTGGCCTGCAGAGTTTAAGCATGGAATTCCTTTGATGTCTGATTTCTCAGATCACACACATGCACACACATTGTATTTGCATGCTGTCTTTCTCCCTAGGCAGCCCACAGGTTATTAAAAAGCAATCTAACTAAAACCATGATAAATTGCAATGCTAAAAAGCAATTAAGCATGTAGCAGTTTTGAAACTGCTTTAAAACCCCTTAAAACATGATAAACACTGACAGACATAAATAGCGGACCGCACACAAGATCAAGAACAGCCTAATTTATTAAAAGCTTTTCTTCCAATATCATCTTCACCTGTTCCCAGAAGGACAAGAGGGAGGGGGCCAGCCCAGCCTCCAGAGGGAGGGCATTTCACAACCCAGGAGTGGCCACACAGAAGGCACTTCTCTTGCACTTCCACCAGAAGATATGAAGGTGGTGGGACTGAGGGAAGGGCCTCCCCTGCGTATCTTAGCAGCTAAGAAGTCTCATTTTGTTGTTGTTGTGTCGTTACGGTTGTGACCGACTCTTCGTGACCCCATGTCTATGGAGTTTTCTTGGCAGGAATACTGGAGTGGTTTGCCAGTTCCTATTCCAGGTGGTTACAGGATCTGCTATTCTCTGGTGGTCGCTCATCCAAGTACTAGCCAAGCCTGACCCTGCTTAGCTTCCAAAATCATGCAAGATCGAATGTGCTCAGGGAATCTAGGCAGCATACAAAGAGAAAAAAGTATTTCATCCTGGATCCAAACCACAACGGGCACTGGTGGTGAACTTTTGGCACTCCACAAGTGGTCCAAAACATCTGGAGTGCCAAAGGTTCACCACCACTGATATAGGGCTTTAAAGGTCATAATCAACATTTGAATTGGGTCCAAAAATGGACTGGCAGCTGGAGAAACTGTTGCAACACAGTAATTACTGTATTTTTCCATCTATAAGGCACCCCCAGGAATAAAATGACCCCCCACGTTTCCAACCCAAGATTACAGGTTTGCAACCACATGGTTTTCTCCTCAGATGACTTCCGTGTATGAGACAACCCTCAATTTTCACTCTAATAATTTTAGAGAAAAATATAGTCTTATACACGGAAACATAACGTATGTGCTACCTGTAACTGGTCCTGGTCAGCAGCTTGGCTGCTACATTCTGAACTAGCTGAAATTTCTAGACCATCTCCAAAAGCAGCCCCACATGGGCCATGTTGCAGCAATCCAAGATAGATGTAACTCAGGCATATGTCACTGTAGCCAAACCAGGCATCTCCAGGAATAGGTGCACCTGGCACAGTGACATTAGCTGTGCTGTGATGGTCACTGCCAGGGCCTTAACATCCAGGTCCAAGGATGAATCCAGAAGTACATCCAAGGCTGCTATCTCACCTGGGGAAGATCCTGATCTTCTGAATCCTTGTGACAACACCCTGGAAACAGGAGTAATGCATATGCAGTTCATTGGCCAATCCCAGCAGGAGGGCGGGGAATGGTATGATATAAAAAGGGTGGAACCTAGTCAGTTGAGTTAAGTTGAAGGTTTTGAGAGTGAGTGCTGGGAGAGAGCACTGCTCTGTTGGAGTTCTGTCAGGCAGTGAGGGCTATACTGTTTGCTAGTTATTGACGGGGGGCTTGAAGACGTAATTAAAATCTATTCTATGTTAAAGGCAACGCATACCATTCTCAGACATTGTTATATTTATTTATTTTCTCATTAAACTTTGTTATTATTTTTATATTATACATCTGAGTCTGTCCCAATTCATAAGGCAACGTTTTTAAAAGGTGGCAGCACTACCGAGGGAATAAAAGGTGGCAGCATTACCATTTCCAACACAATTACACGTGTAAAAGGGAGGTGTCGTCACAATTTGTTGGCAGCGGTGGGATGTCAAAATAATCCCAGTTGTGCCTTTGAGAACCCAGTCTCTGAAAGGGGTGACGTCACAATCCTCTTCCTCTGATCACATGACAGAAGATGTTGGATAGCAGTTCCCAGGAAGAAAGAAGTAAAAAAAAAGCTAGCTGAGCAGCGCTGGGGAGGGGGGAGGAATAAAAAGAAAAAAAGAAAGAAAAAAGCACCAGACCAGCCGGAGGACCAGCCGGCTGGCGCTGGGTGGGGGAGAGAATTAAAAAAAACACAGTGCCGACCGGCCTCAGGAACAGCCGGTTGGCGCTATGAGGAAAAAAACAAAGGAAAGAAATCTGGATCATCTACGTGCTTCCACAACGTCTGCCTCTTAAAAACGTGGATTTTTTAGCGAGGCAAAAATATTCCCTACTTCTCTGGTAGGTCTTGGAAACCTCGCTTAAGGGGGCGTTACCAGGGTTTATTTTTCTTTTTCTTGTTTTTCAAAAAGCCCAGTGGCCATGGGGATGACATTTTTGGACACAATTTATCTTCAAATTTGATCTGTATTTAAAGGGACGTGGGATAGAACCCTTGACCTGAGTTGTCAGGGGGAGTGTAACCCCATCTAGCATCAGTTGAGTCCCAATCTGCTTTTTGAAGTGACCAAGAGCATCTCTGTCTCATCTGGACTAAGTTTCAATCTGTTTGTCTTCATCCAGTTCATTACTGATGACCGACACGGATACAGAAGAGGAACGGGCTCCTTCGAGTTAGAGCAGGCATGTCCAAACTTCGCCCCTCCAGATGTTTTTTGACCACAACTCCCACAGTTCTTTGCTATTGGCAATCTAAGCTTAGAATTCTGGGAGTTGTGGTCCAAAAACATCAGGAGGGCCAAAGTTTGGACATGCCTGAGTTAGAGGGAAAGAAGGAGAGTTAGGTGTCATCCACATATTGGTGACACTGAACTCCAAAAACTCTGGATAATCTTTTCCAGTGGTTTCAGAGTAATACCTTGGTTTACAAGTACTGTATAATCCACCCTGGAAACATGCTTGTAAACCAAAACACTCATAGCAAATTTCCCCATAAGAAATATTGGAAACTCAGATTATTCCTTCTGGGGGTCCCATAGGCCACATACTGTGCATACAAAGTGCCAAAACTCACAAAAGAAGTTAGCTAGAAATCCACATTCACACCATGGTTTAGGTATGTGGCTGTGGAATCTGCGGTGCTTGGGACTAAAACCTGGATTTTACTCTGTTTTTAATGTGACAATAATAAAATGCATTTTGGAGCCATACACACACTTTACTGCCTGCCCCATGAGTAGACATAGTTTGAAAAATAAAGGATATTGAGAACTAAATATATAAATATATAAATAAAAATAAACATAAAACCCTAACCTGCACTCCCCTTTGACAACGTTCCTTGCTGGTGCAAGGGAGACCTCCCTTCCTCTCTTCCTCTGCTTTGGAAGCTGCCTGAGAGGGAATGTTCCAGACAATCAACCACAATGGGGGGGGGGAGATAGATAGCAACCATTGGCTCACTTGTGATCATTGTGACCTGCTCCAGTGTTCATTTTGCAAGACATTGCTTGTTGATCTAGGCAAAACGTAGAAGAAATGTTTGCTTGTCTTGCAAAATGCACTTAAACCAAGGTATTACTTTATATACTACATACCTTGGGGGACAAAATTGAACCCTGAGGGATAACCACAGGTCAGGTGCCAGGGCCTCAAACAGGAGTCTCCCAGCACCACCTTCTGTATTCTTCCCTCCAAGAAGGGTGAGCAACAGCAGGAAAGGGTGACTCCAGTTTGGGCTGCTATCTCACCTGGGGAAGATCCTGATCTTCGGAAGGTCTGGCTTTTCCTCTTCCTCCCATCACGTGACTGAATAGATGGGATAGCAGTTCCCATGTCCAAGGATTTAAAAAAAAAAAAGGCTAGCTGAGCAGCGCTGGGGGGGGTATAAAAAGAATTTTTTTTAAAAAAGCAACAGACCGGTTGGAGGACCAGCTGACTGCCGCTAGGGGTGGGGGGAAGTTTAAAAAAACAGCACCCATCAGCCAGCTGGCTGGTGCTAGGAGGGTGAGGGAAAATTTTAAAAATAAAAGTAAAAAAGCTCCAGACCAGCCGGAGGACCAGCTGACTGGTGCTAGAGGTGGGGGAAAGTTTAAAAAAACCACAGTGCTGACCAGCCCCAGGAACAGCTGATTGATGCTATGAGAAAAGAAAAAAGAAAACCCGGATCCCATGACATCTGCCTCTTTAAAAGGTGGATTTTTTAAGTGAGGCAAAAAATTCCCTACATCTCTGGTAGGTCTTGGAAACCTTGCTTAAGGGGGCATTACCGGCTTTTCTTTTTCTTTTTTTTCAAAAAGCCCAGTGGCCGTGGGGATGACAATTTTGAACACAGTTTATCTACAAATTTAATCTGCATTTAAAGGGGCTTAGGATAGAGCCCCAAATATCATCCAAGAGACAGCCCAGAAAGATACCATGGCTGATGGTATCAAAGGTCACTGAGAGGGCCAGCAGTACCACTATCACAGTTCTCCAGCACTAGAATGTTTCAAGACTAATCATGGGTTATCAGCATTGTCTATCTCTTTCTTAAAGGACCAGCAATCTATCTGACTTCTTAAAAAACCGTGTCTCATTGGAGTAAAACAAGGCATTCCTGGGCTGGTTTGGGGGATTGTGGGTGTATTTGTGCAAATCTTCCAAAAGATAAGCTACCCTTTGTGACACATCTATTTTCATCTTGAATATGGCTTGTTTCTAATCTCCATCCCCCTCTCTTGGCAAGGTATTTGGAACAAGAGAAGGAAAGAGTTCACTGCATGCATCCCGCTGCTGTCCTGTTCTTCAAAGCAGCAATTACAAGAAGTCCTCATTCTTTCACTCCCACTGTGTGTGTTTACATCACACACACACACACACACACACACACACACACACACACACACACACACACACACACACACACACACACACACACACAGACCTCTTGCTGGAATTGAGGCATTTTGGGAAGAACAAAATACTTAGCGACACTGATCTCATATCAGTTGAACATGAGGAGCCTTGTGGCGCAGTGGTTAAAATGCTTGTACTGCAGCTAATACTGTGCTCACGACCTGGGGTTCAATCCCAGGTAACAGGCTCATGGTTGACTCAGCCTTCCATCCTTCCGAGGTCGGTAAAATGAGTACCCAGCTCGCTGGGGGTGGGGTGCAATGTGTAGCCTGCATACTGTAATTAAACTGTAAACCGCTCAGAGATACTTGAAATACTATGGGGCAGTATATAAGCAGAACACTTTGCTTTTGCTTTTCTTTGAAACCAAACATTCACATTGGTGTATTCATTTAAATATTACCATGATTTGGCAGCACCCTAACTATTCCCTCTCTGGCAAATAAAAGATTGTGCAACCATGTGGAAATAAGAGAAAGGTTGATTGTTGCATGATGTAGGAAAGACAGAAGCAAGTAGGACTCGCAGCTGTAAATCAGGAACAAAAAAATCAATCTCAGACTAAAACTTCTAATGTGTGTGATATTTGGTTTGCTGGAGAACAAATGATCCCTAGTGAAATGAAACCAGCATTCAGGGTCTCCTAGCTGTTACCAGCACTGTGTCCTGGTTCCAGGCCTACCATCTGCCCTTTGTTCTCTGAATCAGAGGGTTCTAGCAATTAATTCGAGTAGGATATGGGAAACCTAGGTTCAAGTCCCCACTGGCATGAAACCCATTGGCTAATCTTCCATAGGATGACCTTGGGCTAGCAACACTCCATCAAGTTGACCTGCCTCGCAGGAGAGGCTGTGAGGACAAAGAAGGGCAACTATGTACATTGGCTGTAGAAAAGGTGTTATCAGTATAGGTGATGCACATATGAGTAGCTTGCGGTTGCAAAATACTACTCCATCCCCACTTGACTAAAAGTGGTGGTCCAGTTGACTTTCACACATAGACAGGGACTTTTCTTGTTACTCATATCAGGCAGCAAAACGTCTTGTCTCAGCAAAACATAAGAACATAAGAAGAGCCCTGATGGTTCAGGCCAAAGGCCCATCTAGTCCAGCTTCCTGTATCTCACAGTGGCCCACCAAATGCCTCTGGGAGCACATGAGACCAGATATCTGTCTCCTGATACCACTTCCCTGCATCTGGCCCTTGAAAGTATCCTGGTTTTAATCCTGGAGATTACACATCTCCATCATGGTTGGTAACCTGTGATGGACTTTTCCTCCAGGAATCTGTCCAATCCCCTTTTGAAGGCATCCAGGCCAGATGCCATCACCAGCTCCTGTGGCAGGGAGTTCCACAGGCTAACAACACACTGGGTAAAAAAATATTTTCTTTTGTCTGTTCTTACTCTCCCAACCCTCGGTTTGAGTGGATGTGCCCTAGTTCTGATATTTTGTGAGAGGGAGAAGAGCGTCCCTCTATCCACTTTATTCATGCCCTGCATTATTTCGTATGTCTCAATCATATTCCACCCCACTCAGGCGCCTTTTTTCCAGACTAAAGAGCCCCAAATGTTTTAGCCTTTCCTCATAAGGGAGGTGCCCCAGCCCAGTAATCATTTTAGTCACTCTCTTCTGCACCTTTTCCAGTTCCACTATATCTTTTTTGAGATGTGGTGACCAGCATTGTACACAATACTCCAGGTGCGGCCTTACTGTCGTTTTGTAGAATGGCATTATAATGCTGGCTGTTTTATTTTCAGTCCTCTTTTTGACAATCCCTAGTATGGAATTGGCCTTCTTCACCGCTGACACACACTGGGTAAACACCTTCATTGAGCTGTCCACCAACACACCAATATTTCTTTCCTGTCACAGATAGCTCAGATCCTGTGAATTGATAGATAAAGTTTTGATTTTTTACATTTTCCTATGTTGAAATGCATTTGCCATTTTGCAGCCCATTCCCCCAGTTTGGAAAGATCATTCTGGAGCTCTTCACAATCTTTTCTGGTTTTTACCATATGGAAAAGTTTTGTGTCATCTGCAAACTTGGCCACCTCGCTGCTTATCCCTGTCTCCAGGTGATTTATGAACAGATTGAAAAGCACCGGTCCTAGGACAGATCCCAGGATACTTTCACAGTGCTTTTCACCTCTCTCCATTGTGAAAATTTCCCATTGACTGAACATAGCAGGACAGAACATAGACTTGAAATAGAACAACACTTGTTATTGTTTCCATTCAAACTAAATATTTGCCTTTTTTCTCCTCCTCCTCCTCCTCCTTCCCGACATTCCACAAGAGACAGGGGGAAAAAAATATCCAGGTACGTGGGATTTAGTGGTGCCTAAATATTATGAGCAAAACAACTGGTTTGCTGTAGAGGAAAAGAAGCTTGTTTGTGCCCTGGCTTTTGTGACCTGGCCTCTGTCTCATCTTATATCCATTAGACTCTGATACTGTATTGTATAGTACTGTACAGCATATATTTCTCCTCTATACTTTCTGGTTGCAGCGTTAATATGAACATTGGCCACAAGGAATGCCAGGAGCTTGGATTTCTCAATTAAGCTTGCATGGAAGTCTGACTCCTCTCAGTTAAGTGCCCCATGGAAGCAAGGCATCAGATTAATGGACCAAACCAGAGATCCCTGCATGAGCAGTTGAAAGGGCTTCAGCTGATGTTTATTTAAGAGTAGTTGATCTCTGAGTCAGATGGTGGTTGGAAGCTCTCTTGTTCCATTTACAGAAAGTCCGGTGCCTTGAAGCCTTGGACATGAATGCTGGCAATTAGAAAACTTTCCCACACATGCAAAGGGCCCATGGATTACTCCAAAATGTGACTCAGAAGAAACTGTGTTTTGCTTTTTTTTAAAAAAAAATGCAGCGATATATGCAGAGTTTGTAAGCTGGCATGAAGGAATTGTGCAAAGCAAAGTGTGCCACTTTCCTTACTGCCATGCATGTGCATGCTGCTAGGGGGAAAATGTTTCCTAAATTCAACATTAATCATTTTAGTAACATTCAAGCATTTTCCAGAAGTCCTCATATTGCATTTAATGCCGGTGTTTCCCTGATATATTAAAAGCATTCTGTATATTTTATGTGCTCTGCCAGCAATGATTTTCTTTCATTTATTGTTTCAGTCTGGTTGCTGGTCTTGCCACTTTCCAGGTTTTTTTATAATCTATTTCTAGCTTTATCAGGAGGAGGGGGGTCCCTTCTCCCCTCTCTTATGATATGGAATATAAACTTGTAAAGTATGCTGTTGAGATACCCTCATGCATACGTTTTAGGTGGCCTTTGTAAAATTCCAGTGAAGGTCTATTAACACCATTACCACCAGCAGATAATGCATTTCATGTCACATAGCATTCACTGTGAGCCAAGGGTCCCCTCCCCCACAACCCACAACCTGAGAGCTGAACATAAAAATTTAGGACAGTAAAAAAATTCCAAGCAAGCTATAACAATATATTGCAGCAATCACCAAAATGTAGCTCATTAAATGGGCTTTTTGTAGGCTCCCTTGTTTCTGGAAGGTGCTCCTATAATTATTATTCTCACAGTTAGAAAAAGACTGTAGGATCAAACAGAAGCACACCTAAAGACTCCCCGTGCTTGAATGTTGACACAACGAAAGGCCATTTAATCCTTGATTCAAACAGACTTGGGATATGAAATGAACTAGATGACTGAAGACATGCCCAGATCATTATGACACTATTATTATGCAACTAAAACATTATTATGTAATAATATTACAGCATAACAACATCTAGTGTGGTGTCATGAGTAGAGTGACAGACTAGGATTCTGGAATCCAGGGTTCAAATCCCCACTTGGCCATGGAAATGTACTGGGGGGGTGGAAGTGGCAACGCTTAATTCTCCCACTTACCGTGAAAGCCTTACTTGAAGGCACATAACCACACTCCCAATTATCTTGAACAAGTTAGTGGTTGCTTTGAACTGCATTCCCAGTGTCATTGCTACACGTGACTTAGACTGCAGTCCAAAAAGTCAATGCCAGTTTTGAAAAACGGTCTAAAATGGTCCCCACATGGCCTGTTGCACTCCTCCTGCATATGACCGCCTGGTGATTTCAGACAAAGCATTTGAAATTGGCAGGAAGTGTGATGCTGAGGCTTCTTAGAAGCCACACTGGGTGTCCTGGGAAGTTGCCTTCACCTCCCATAAACCCATTCAGATACCTGAATCTAGAGCACCCCTATGAAGATGATATATATCAGGGCTGTCCAACTTTGAACAGGCCGAGGTCGACTTTTTCCAGCCTAAAGTGGTTGAGGGCTACTACACTAATACCTCTACTTATGAATTTTATCCATTCCGAGCACATGCTCATGGCCCTTGAACTGCCCGCTCAGCTAAGACAGTGGGCTGGCAGACCCAGAACTTTGCTGGGGCAGTAGTGATCCTTGGGATGGGGGAGGGAGGAGTGGAGAACTTATCCCCTCACATTTTTTATTGATGCTTGGCAGGCTACTTTTGAACCCTTTGCAGGCTACCCGTAGCCCACGGGCTACCTGTTGGACAGCCCTGATATATATCCATGTAGCTTCAAAACTGATTTGGTATTTTCCATTGGAAACATGTCACTTTACAGGGTTTGGAACATCATGGGCATGTCCTTTGTGAGCAAAATCACAGTGTAAATTGTGATCTTTGAAGGATATGTTTTCCTACCACCCCTGCCCCCACCCCCAATTTCTGCTGGATAAGGAAAAGTAGTAGACTAGCCCCCAGCAGCAAGCTGAACATGTTTCAAAACAAGGGAGAAAACAGAAGTGACTGTTTTCACAGTGAAGCCAGGAGACCTAGGCAGGGATAATTTAGCAGTTCAAAGCAATGACCCAAACATGGTAAAATTAGGAGTCCTGGGTTTCAGGCACTCCTGATATCTATTTTATGGGCAGTGCTTACAAAACAAACAGCAGATCCTCTTTGGGGAAAATCTACAAGCGCATTAGGGAGAATAAAAAGGGAGAGGGCGAAGCTGCCACATCTCTGCCCCATAGAACATAGCAGACCACACTCTAAAATTTATAACTAAGCTTAATACTCAAACCTACAGTAATACCCCACAAGACGAATGCCTCACATAATGATAAACCGCAAGACGAAAAAAAAATTCGGGAATAGGGATGCTTTGCAAGATGAACATTTCCTATGGGATGCTTCACAAGATGAAAACCCATTCCACATTTTGAAACAAGTGTACAGTACCCAAGATTCATTGTACCCCTGGAGTTTGTGGAGGGGGAGTTCTTTCATCAAGTTTTGGAACCATTCTCGACATTTTTTTGCAGCAGCTTTTGGACTTTTAGAACTTAGAAAGGTAGGGATCTGAGGTTTCCTTGCTTTCTTTTGTTTTTGCATTACTTTCCATTGCACTTTTGGGAGGAACGACCTGGGGTTTGTCTTGGTGCTTTCTTTTGTCCAGCTTTGCATTCTTTTCCATTGATCTGCAGGCGGGAATGGGCTGGGGTTTCTCGTTTGGTGTTGGCTTCTTTGCTTTTGCATTTTTTCCATTGCTCTGCAGGCAGCAATGACCTGGGGTTTATCTTGATGCTTTGTTTGTCCATCTTTGCATTGCTTTCCATTGCATGGGGGGGAGGGGGGAAGTCCAGCTCTGCATGCCTTCAAAAAAAGGCTCTTTTTTGCCTTTAATTGCACCTCCGGAATGTATTAAGAACCAGAGGTTTCCATATGAGCCTCATGGCACAGTGGTTAAATGCCTGTACTGCAGGTAAAACTGTGCTCACAACCTGGGGTTCAATTCCCCGGTAGGAGGCTCATGGTTGACTCAGCCTTCCATCCTTCCGAGGTCGGTAAAATGAGTACCCGGCTGGCTGGGGGGGGCAATGTGTAGCCTACATACTGTAATTAAAAAACTGTAAACCGCCCAGAGACTACTTGAAATGGTATGGGTGGCATATAAGCAGAACACTTTGCTTTTTCCTTTTTAATTGGTTTCCTATTCATTCCTATGGGAAACCATGCTTTGCAAGACAAAATTTTCATAAAATGAAGCAACCCGTAGAACAAATTAATTTTGTCTTGCCAGGTACCACTGTAAATGAATATATATATATATATATATATATATGCATGTTAGGTTTATATTCAGTTTCTTCCGTGTAGAAATCTTTTGTTTTAGCGGCGTTTGTTGGTTTCAAAATCATTTTCAGGCTGGTGTTCTGGCTTCTTTCTTCTTGAAGCAAAGCGTGGTCTCATGAAGTCCTTCTATAAATACTGCTAAATGGTTTAAATTTGTTGCTGATTGCAGGTTCCTTTGTTCCTTTGTTCTTTTGTGATCTGCTGTGTGGCTGAAGGTCATTAACTGCTGGTGGCTGTTTAGATGGCTGTTTAGATGCTGGTGGGTTAGATGGCTGGTGGGTTCTGGCAGTATCCTGGGCTTTTAGTGGGGTCCATGTCTTGTTATTCATTTTGGTCTGGCTACGTGTCTGTGGTCTCCCAATGTTTTTTTGGGGTGTACAAGTGTGCTCCATGTGGTGACTGGAGTGGGGTGCCGCAGTATAAAGTCGTGGTTTTGTTATTGGATGGTGGTTTCGTTTCATCTGTGGGAAGGGTCTGGGTTTGTGTTTGGTGTGGATGGAAGGTGGTGGCATCTTGTGTCCTTTTGGACCTGGTGTCAGTCTTTGTGAATGGAATAATCTGTTGACCAGGGCTAGTTTCCAGATGTCAGGCAAGCGGGAGGTGTCATCACGTTTATTCATGTTGTTTGGGTGTTTTTATTTCAATGGCTTCCATGATTATTCGACTGTTGAAGTGTTCAGTTTTGGAGATGAGTTTGGTTCTTTCAAAGTCAATTTCATGACCTGTTGTTTTTATGTGCTGGAAGAGAGAGGAACTTTTTTTTTTTGACTCGTTCTTGTGTTCTCAATGCGGGCTTATTCTCCTGTTTGTCTGTCCGATGTATGTGGCTGGACAGACTTTGAAAAGTTTTCCAGACTCCTTGGTTTTCTAGCTCAATCTTGTCTTTGGGGTTTCTTAAAATGTTGGCTATTTTTTCGGTGCAAAAGGCTGTCTTGATATTGTGTTTGTGGAGAATTTTGCTGATTTTGTCTGTGGTGCCTTTGATGTAAGGGAGGAGGGCGGTGCCGTTGTTCTCTTCTGTTTCTTGGTTCTTGGGGGTGTTTCCTTTTGGATTAGTTTGGTGATGGTGTTTTTTTTGGAATCCGTTGCAGATTAAAACATTTAGAGTGTGTAATTCAGTTTTTAGGTGGTCTTTGTCAGAGGCGTTTGGTTCCTTTCCATCCGGAGTTGATCTGTGCAGGGTGGTGGTGTGATTGTGCATTTAAGTAGCGGTTTGTATGTGTTTTTTTCTGGTAGATGGTATGTCTAAGACTCATCGGGTTTTTTGTAGATTAGGACGTCCAGGAAGGGAAGTTGGTTGTTGGCTTCTATTTCCATAGTGAATTGTATTTTGGGGTGTAGGCTGTTGAGATGTGAGGAAGTTGTTCAGTTTATCTTTCCCGTGTGGCCAGATAACAAAGGTGTGACACATATCTGAGCCAGAGTTTGGGTTTATGTTCGGACTTCTGAATGCCGCGTTGGTTTCAAAGTGTTCCATATGAGGTTTGCGATGACCGGTGAGAGGGGTGATCCATGGGTGCTCCTTCTATCTGTTTGTATCTTTGTCCATTGTGGATGAAGTATGTGTTGGTTAGGCAGTGGTTGGTCAGATCTAGGATGTGTTTGGGGGTTGTATTTGTTGTGGATAGCTGTCAAGGCTTCTTGAATGGGCACTTGTGTGAAGAGCGAAACAACATCGAAGCTCACGAGTAGGTCATTGGGTTGTAGGTCTTGTTTCTTTATAATTTCTATGAAACTCAATTTTCATACATTATAAAGTGATGGATTCTGCATAGGGCTGGAGTTGTTTGGCAAGAAATTTGGCGAGGTTTTTAGAGGTGAGCCTATGGAGCTGACTATGGGTCTGAGAGGTGTTCCTTCTTTGTGAATCTTGGGAGGCCGTAGAGCTTGGGGCATCTGGATGATTTCTCTCTGGGGATGATGCTTGGCTTGATTTCTTCACTTAAGGGAGAGGCTTTTATTTTGGCTTTGGTGGTTTTTTTCCAGGTAGGTGGTGGGGTCTGTGTTCAAGGTATGTTAAGGGTCTTGTAGTAGGTTGGATAGTTTGGCTTGATAATTCGGATGTTCATCACCACTGTGGCATTGCCTTTGTCTGCTGGGAGAATGATTATGTTGTTGTCTTTCCTCAGGTTGGAGAGGGCTTTTTGTTCTTCTTTGTGTAAATTGCTTCTGGGTGGTTTGCTGGAGCAGAGGACATTGGTGACTTCAGTCTGATTTTGTTATTTCATCTGGGTTGATTTTAATTAGGCTGGCTTCCAATATAAATGATGAACCTGGGGAACTGCTAACAAAGTCAAGGCTTCTTGGTTATGTGCTCTTCCAGCACATAAAAACTGGAAACACAGCTGGAATAGCACAAGTTATGTGCTCTTCCATCATAAAACAACAGGTCATGAAATTGACTTTGAAAAACCAAACTCATCTCCAAAACTGAAATTCAACAGTCGAATAATCATGGAAGCCATTGAAATAGAGAAACACCCAAACAACATGAATAAACGTGATGACACCTCCCGCTTGCCTGACATCTGGAAACTTCCCTGGTCAACAACGAGCCTCTGTCACAAAGAACACCAGGTCCAAAAGGACAGAAGATGCCACCACCTTCCATCCACACCAAACACAAACCCAGACCCTTCCCACAGATGAAACGAAACCACCATCCAATAACAAAACCAACTGCACCATCTAAAAGGAACTCAGTCACCACATGGTAGCACACTCACACACCCCAAAAAAACATTGGGAGACCACAGAACGTAGCCAGACCAAAATGAATTCACAAAACAGGAACACCCAAAGCCCAGGATACACAGAACCCACCAGCCATCTAACCCACCAGCATCTAAAAGCCATCTAAAAACCAGCAGTTAATCCCTTAATATCGCCTCAGCCACACAGCAGATCACAAAAGAACAAAGGAACAAAGGAACCTGCAATCAGCAACAAAGCAAGCAAACCACACACAGCAGTATTTATAGAAGGACTTCAACTGAGACCACGCTTTGCTTCAAGAAGAAAGAAGCCAGAACACCAGCCTGAAGATGGCCTGAGTTCCGCCAAAACTCAGATTTCTGGAAGAAAGAAACCTAAAGCAATATATATATGGTAACATAAGAAATATAAGAGCCCTGCTGGATCAGGCCAAAGGCCCATATATATTAAAAATATGTACTGTTTATATTACAGCTTTTCATCTAAATTTTAGTTTAGCTAATTGTTGATTTTAAAATATTTTGGTGTCTACACTGGGTCCCCACTAGGCAAGAAAGGTGGGATAAAAGCCTAATAAATAAATAAATAAATAAATAAAGCGATGCAACTGAACTTCTTTTATATAAAAATTCAGAAGGTCATTTCTGTCTTTCAGAATCTCCCCATCTTTCAGTCCTTCAGAATCTTTTACTTATTACATCTCTTTTTATACTCACCTGTTGTTCCTGTTGTACAAGACTGTGTACAGTGGTACCTTGTATAAAGGAATTAATTCATTTCAAATGAAATTATATTAAGCAAATTTTCCTTTATACAAATCCCCATATGAATGCATTGAAAATGGAATAATCCCATTTTTATGTTGTACAGATTCTCCCCATAGGTGATTATGTTTAGCAAATTTCCCCTATATCCAGAATTTTTTATGTTGTACAGATTTTATGTTATACAAACTGTTTGTTATACAAGGGTCCACTGTATTTATTTCCAGTTCTTTTGGTTCTCAATGGGCTGGGAAGCTGTCCTTCCCAAACCACAGACCAGAGAAAAGTTCTCCAACCCCAATTTCCCTCCAACCTCTCTCCTGCAGTCACAACAGATTTCTTTGGTAACATTTTCTTGCCTAGCATGAGCACCAGTAGATCTGTCTCATCTTTGTCACTGCAGATGTTTATTTAAATACAATGGCTCACTTAATCAGAAGATTCCCTTTCCATCCGGCTCCTATTGCAAACTGACTATTGGTTACCATAGGAAATGAATTCAATAGTTCTACTGCTAATTATCACAGACTCATAGAATAATTGGGTTGGAAGGGGTCTATGGGCCAGCCAGTCCTGGTCAATGCAGGAATTGCAAATCACAGCAGATCTGACAGATGGTTGTCCAATGTTCCCTTGAATGCCTCCAGTACTTCACTTCCTGAGGTCTAATTGGTTCCTCCACTGTCATACTGTTGGAACAGTTCATAAGTTCTTCCTGATCTTCAGCCTACATCTGGCTCCCTGTAATTCAAACCCATTATTATGCTCGAGAAAAGATCCTGCTCCTCCTCTCTATGACCATCAAACTCAATTATTCATACATTTAAAACAACCACATTAAATCCTCATTTACATTTTAGTGTATGTAGTGTACACAACGATCTACAGTAAGTATTTTGACTTGATTTTTTTCATATTTAGCATATCTTGTTATTTATCAACATTAAATATAATAACTGTCTAATCCTGATAATTTTATCTAGTCATCAGTCCTTTTAATTTTTGTTGACAATACTGTTTTCAGCAATGACTGTGGTACCAGTACATTCTTTCATTTTAACGTTAGAGCAAGCTGTTCAAATATATTTGTCTGCGTAATTAGAATATAAAACAGAACCTGAACTGCTAACAAAACAAGCTCCCCCCGCCACTGGTACAGATTCTGAACTATTATATGAAAGTATCTAAGACAGGGCAAATCCACAAAACAAAACACAAAACGAAATCAGGTTATAGGTAGCTGTTTCTTGCACCACAATCAATGATCTTCGTCCCTTTTGTACCCTCTTCCATGCTCTTAATTTCTCCTACAGAACCCTGCAGAAATTTCATTTTCCAGAAACCTGAAGCAGGCTTGGAGCATCGCAAAGGAAGCAGCAGAAAAAGGAAGTCATAATTAGGTAGGAATTGGACACCAAAGTAAACAACTGGAATCCTGGTCAATATGTCAAACTGAACTGTATGATGATACACACTTGTTGGCTCCACCAAAACAAAAATGGAAAAACACTAGCCATATATAATAAAAGCAGCATACAGGAGGAATTCTAAATTTTGTTTTGCCAAGCCTTCTTCTGCATACTGCCCTTTTCAAGAGGCCTGAGCTCGAAGGCTCGCAAAGCATCAAGCAGCACTGGATTCCTTTCTCTTTGGGGAAGAAACCAAGCAAGGGTATGGTAACATAAGAAAAGAAGAGCCCTGCTGGATCAGGCCAAAGGCCCATCTAGTCCAGCTTCCTGTATCTCACAGTGGCCCCACCAAATGCCTCTGGGAGCACATGAGACTAGATACCTGTTTCCTGATACCACTCCCCTGCATCTGGTCCTTGAAGTACCCCGGTTTTAAGCCTGGAGATTACATATCCCCATCACGGTTTGTAACCTATGATGGACTTTTCCTCAGGAATCTGTCCAATCCCCTTTTGAAGGCATCCAGGCCAGATGCCATCACCACCTTCTGTGGCAGGGAGTTCCACAAACTAACAACATGCTGGGTAAAAAACTATTTTCTTTTGTCTGTTCTCACTCTCCCAACCCTCAATTTGAATGGATGTTCCCTAGTTCTGGTACTTTGTGAGAAAGAGAAGAGGATCCCTCTATCCACCTGCATTATTAACAGGTAAAGGTTCCCCCTGCACATGCGTGCTAGTTGTAACTGACTCTAGCGGCGGTGCTCATCTCCATTTCTAAGCCAAAGAGCCAGTGTTGATCAAGTCTGTGGCTATGTGGCTGGCATGACTGAATACATTTCTGCACACACAACACTGTTACCTTCCCGCTTTTTTAAAATGGTGGTACCTATTTATCTAATTGCCTGTACATGCCTTCGAACTGCTAGGTTGGCAGAAACTGGGGTTGTGGGAGGTTACTCTGCTGCGTGATACCTAGGATTCGAACCGCTGAGCTGCCAACTTTGCAGCCAACAGTTTCAGCACTCTAGCCTGCTGAGCCACCGTGCTCCCTGCAAGCAAGGGACTGCAGCATTATTAAGGACAAGGTAACTTGTCAGGCAAAACCTTTAATAATAATAATAATAATAATAATAATAATAATAATAATAATAATAATAATAATAATAATAATAATAATAATAATAATAATAAATCAAAGAAAGTTCTATCAGAGTTTAAATCAGAAGATAGGTATAAAAGATGAAAAGCCTGAAAAAATGGCAACCATTCAGTTTTGGAAAGACATATGGGGGACTGAGAAAGACTATAATAGAAATGTTGGATGGCTCCAAGATTTTGAGAAGAAATTATCCAAGTGCACAATGGGCCAACTAGAAATAACAGCTGATATGATCACCAAAAGAGTACAAAGAGTCAAAAACTGGATATCACCTGGCAATGATCAAATGCATGGGTTTTGGCTTAAACACCTGACCAGTCTGCATGGAAAAATGGCCCAACAATTTAATGAAATGTTGAGGACAGGTTATATTAATGAGTGGTTAACAACTGGCAAAACCTATTTGATTCAGAAGGATCCAACAAAAGGAGCAATATCTGAAAATTACAGGCCAATAACATGTTTACCAACTATGTATAAACTGCTAACAGGCATCATAGCTGATAGAGTCCAGGATTATTTGGAAGCAAATAACATCATGCCAGTAGAGCAGAAAGGGAACAAAAAGTAAAAGGCACTAAAAAGATCAGTTACTCATTGATAAAATGATCCTAGAGAATTGTAAAGCCCGGAAAACTAATTTATATATGACTTGGATTGACTATAAAAAAGCGTTTGACTCAGTACCGCATAGTTGGATTATTAAGTGTCTGGATGCCATTGGAATATGTAAAAGTATTAGTGCCCTAATTGAAAATGTGATGAAGAATTGGAAAACAGAATTGTTTGTCAGGGATGAAAGCTATGGATTGGTTAGTATCAAATGAGGGATTTTCCAAGGTGACTCTTTGTCACCTCTGCTATTTACTATTGCCCTGATTCCCCTCTCAATAATTTTGCAGAACACAAATTTAGGGTACCAAACTGCTAAAAATTCAGGGAAAATTTCTCATCTATTGTATATGGATGACTTAAAGTTGTATGGAAAACCAGAAACTGAAATACACTCACTGACCAACACAGCCCGAATTTTCAGTACTGATGTTAGTATTGAGTTTGGACTAAACAAATGTGCCACAGTGGCACTGAGAAAAGGAAAAATAATTGAGAGTGAAGGAATTGAAATGCCAAATGGACAAGCCGTTAAGTATCATCAGTCTGAAGCCTATAAAATATCTGGGCATACTGGAATTAGATAATATCAAGCATGGGCAAGTGAAAAATGTGGTCAGTAAAGAATATATCCAAAGGTCAGAAAAGTATTAAAAAGTAAGATGAATGGTGGTAACACCATCAAGGCCATTAATAGCTGGGCCATACCGGTCATCAGGTATACCGCTGGTATTATAAACTGGACTCAGACAGAGCTAGATATTCTAGATAGGAAAACAAGAAAACTTATGACCATTCACTATGCATTACATCCACACAGTGATGTTGACAGGCTGCATTTACCTAGAAAATTAGGTGGCAGAGGTCTTCTGCAATTGAAGCAGACAGTTGAAGAAGAGAAGCATGTGTTGGCAGATTATGTAAAAAACAGTACAAAGCCAGCATTATTGGAGGTTAAGAACAGGGAGGTGTTTAAAGTAAATCAAACAAAGGGTCAATACAGGAAAACAACAATGCAAATACAAGCTGATGGGCAGTTCCTCGAAAAAGTCAAAGGAAAAGTAGATGAGGAAAAGACTTGGCTATGGCTCACCAATGGAACACTGAAAAAAGAGACAGAAGCCCTGATTTTTGCAGCTCAAGAACAAGCTATCAGAACAAATGCAGTTAAGGCTAGAATAGAAAAATCAGCTGAGTCCCCCACATGTAGACTCTGCAAAGACGCAGATGAAACTATCGACCATATATTGAGCTGTTGCAAGAAAATTGCTCAGACTGATTACAAACAGAGTCATAATGTAGTTGCTCAAATGGTCCACTGGAATTTGTGTCAGAACTATCATCTGCCCGTAGCAAAGAACTGGTGGGATCATAAGCCTGAAAAAGTGACTGAAAATGAGCATGCAAAATTACTTTGGGACTTCCAAATACAGACAGACAGGGTTTTGGAGCATAATACCATGGATATTGTGATTGTGGAGAAAAAAAGTGTGGATCATTGATGTTGCTATACCAGGAGATAGTAGAGTCACTGAGAAACAACTTAAAAAAAATTACCCGATATCAGGATCTTAAAATTGAACTTCAGAGACTCTGGCATAAACCAGTACAGGTGGTCCCAGTGGTAATTGGCATGCTGGGTACAGTGCCCAAAGAGCTAAGCAAGTATTTAGAATAAATTGGAGTTGACAAAGCCACCATCAGTCAGATGCAGAAAGCCACCTTACTAGGATCTGCTCGCATAATTCGCCGATACATCACATAGTCCTAAACGCTTGGGAAGCGTTCGACTAGTGATTGGTAATATAAAATCCAGTGTAGATAGTAGTGTGGTTAATTAATTAATTAATTAATTAATTAATTAATTAATAATAATAATAATAATAATAATAATAATAATAATAATAATAATAATAATAATAATAATAATAATAATAATAATAATAATAATAATAGGATGAGGATGAGGATGAGGATGAGGATGAGGATGAGGATGATGAACCCCTTAACCAGAGGTTTTTGTCTTTTATTTATTTATTGTTGTTGTTGTTCAAAAGCACCAGGCACAGTCAATCAAAATTATAAACACATTGACTGATATAAGGGATATAAGTTTTAACCTAAACTTGTTAAGCATGGTGATTTTTCTGAAACTTGCAATTGGTTATAATACTGTGTGAAATTTCTTCATATTGTTCCTACAGCCCCAATGACTATGGGAACCACTAAAATGTGTTTCATTCACAAGTGAGATGTTTCAATGGCCAGATCTCTGTATTTTGTCAGTTCTTCTTTATTCTCAACTCTGGCATCCTCTGGCATTGCACTATCAATGATCTAGACATTTTGTTCTATTAATACAGGTATGTGTTGTGTGTTGTCTTCAAGATGTCTATCAATTTGGATCTGGAAATCCCACAAGATCTTGACTTCATCATTTTCTGACATCTTCACTACCTGATGTTCCCATGAGGTTTTGGAGGCTAGCAAGTTATATTTTTTGCATAATGACCAGTGCACTAATTTTACCACTCTATCATGTCTAATTTTGTAATCAGTTTGTGCAACCTTTGGACATTCACAGATGAGGTCTGACACAGTTCCATCTTTTTCTTGGCACAGTCAACATTTTCTGCTAGCACTAATTAACTTGAAACTTGACATTCATAACCATAACATTACTTTGGAGTGCTTGTTCTTCTACAGCAAAAATCAAGCCCTAGATTTAGCCATGCCCATGTTGAAATTGCCATGCCTTCCATCAATATTTGTACAAAGGAAGCAAAATTGGGCAAAATAACCTTTGCTCACTATTATTAGAAGCAGCAGAAAGGGTGTTTGCTTCTTTTAACTAGCAAACATTTCCTTGCTTTGTGTGTGTCTTGCTTCTCAAAGGGAAAGTTAATAGAAATCTTAAGAGAAAATGGCACTTGATGGTTGAAATGCTGCTGCTTAGCACTGTACATTGTAACTAGAATGGGTGGAAGAAACTCTCCCATGTAAGGGGTCGCTTAGATGGCATCTGTTGCCCTGAAAAACGGCCAAAATGTATACAAAAGGAGGGGACTTTCTACCACATGTAGTAGTGGTCATGTAAAGAAGTGAGAACATATTGGGGAAAGGTCCATGAGTGTTTACAAAAAACACTTACAATATGTAATTTACCATAGCCAGAGTTTTTTCCTAGTATTCCAGGCAAAATGAAAGAAAAACAAAACAAAACAAAACAAAACAAAAGGTGCAAAACATGTGGCACCTTAAAGACTAACTTTCATATTTTAATGTAACGTTTCGTGGACTACACGTCCAAGTCCATGAAACATTACATTAAAATATGAAAGTTAGTCTTTAAGGTGCCACATGTTTTGCATTTTTTGTTTTTTGTTTTGTTTTGTTTTTCTTTGATTTTGCCTGGAATTCCTGAAAAGACTAAACATGGCTACACTCTCCAAAAGTTTTTCCTAGTGAATATTATGCCGGAGATAGTAGATATAAAAATAAGGCATGTAGTAATTCAAATAATAACTGCAGCTAGAATTTTGTATGCCGTGTATTAGAAGGAGACAGAGATACCGAAACAAGAAGAATTGATAGGAAAATGCTTGGAAGTTGCAGAAATAGACACACTGCCAGAAAAACTAAAGGAGAAAGCAGGAGAAAACTGGAACATGTTCTACAGAGGAATCTGCAAAAAGTTATGAAAGAGAACTGGGGAGGGGGAGAGACTAATAGAAATAGATGAAGATAGCAACAATTAAGAGCAACAAGCAACTGAAAAGTCCTAATAAAGTATGTAAGCAATACGCTTCAGTAGAGATGTAACAAAGGGCCTTTTTACACGACCCCTAAGATCTGCTGGCCACTTAAATTCGGACCAGAGATCTTAGGGGTTCGTCGCTCTTCGGGCGTTCCCACCTCCTCCGCACTTCCTGGTTGCTGGCTGCGTGAGGGGAGGGAGAAAAAGAGAAAGAAAAGCATGCCGCTCACCTCGTTCTGCCTCTCGTCTCTGTAAAAGTAGCTCTTAAAGGGGCGGGAGCCAAAAAACAACAAACAGAAGCAAGGAGAGCCCCGCACTCACTATCGTTACACCGGATCAAATAATTTTCACCTCCAAAGAGCAGGTACCTGAAAGCTGCGCTGGGACGCGCTAAAGTGGGCATGGTCGCACTTAATTTCCTGTTAAGTCCGGAGCTGGTGGGTAAACATTTTTAAGCTCCGGAGCTGGGAGCCATTTGCCCCGGAGTTTAGGGGTTGTGTATAAACGCTCAAAGAATGCAATTGCACTCTTCTCCCCCCCTTTTTATCTGTCTTCTTCCCTCCCTTTTCTCTTTCCCTTCCCTTTATTACTTCCCTTTTCTTTTCTTTATTTGATTCAATTTATTTACAGTAAAAAAAATTAAAGGGTGACTTTGACCTCCATTTTACTCATCAGTATGATTTACCTGGTTTTCTCATGTGCACATGTTGCCTGGGTTTCTGATGAGTAAGATTTATCTGGTCTATGTATTCTCAAAGGCTTTCACAGCCAGGATCTGATAGCTGTTGTGAGTTTTTCGGGCTGTTTGGCCCTGTATGGAAGTTTAGCTGGTCCATTTGCAAGTAAGGAGGCAGCAGCTACAGCAACTGAGGTCAGCTGTGGTGTGGCCAGATCTCAGCACCGGTAATGGCATAAGGGAAAAGTGTAGAGAACGAAAAAGGCTGGGGAGATGAAAGGGAAGTAACCTCCCCCCCTTTTCTTCTCAGCTGGGGGCTCAGCCTGGTCCCCCCCTCTCCCTCTGTGAGGGGCTCTAAAACCTTGACCAGGTGACCTAAATATAAGCGCTTTATTCTTCTGGAGGTGTGTGAATGTGAATGTGTGTGTGGGGGGGGTTAAGGAAAGTCAGGGCCTTTTTACATGACCCCTAAGATCCGCTGGTCCCTTAAATACGGACCAGAGATCTTGAGGGTTTGTCGCCCTCCCTGCGTTCCCACCCCCTCCACACTTCTTTGTTCTGTCTGCCTGAGGGGAGGGAGAAAAAAAGGGAGAAAAGAATGCACTCTTACCTCCGGAGTGCCGGTGGAAGTTGCTACAAACCCCCGTCACTTCCTGGTTCCTCTTATAAGGGGCGGGAGGCAAAAAAAACAAAACAAAAAGAAGCGAGGAGAGCCCGGCACTCTCAGCATCAAAATTTTTTCACTCTCCCAGAGCAGGTACTTGAAAGGTGCGCTGGGTCGCGCTTAGGTGGGCAGGGTCGCACTTAATTTTCTGTTAGCTCCGGAGCTGGCGGGGAAACATTTTTAAGCTCCGGAACTGGGAGCCATTTGCAGCGGAGCTTAGGGATCGTGTATAAACGCCCTTAGTCCCCAGCCCAGCTGGTCTTCCCAGCAGTTGCTTTAATTTGGTTTCCACACATCACCCAGCCCTGGTCAACCATTAAACCAAAATAATGGAGAGGAGAGGGAGAGATGCTCTCATCTGTCAAGGAATTGGGGGGTGGGGGTGGCAAAACAGTCCCCTTCCCTGCCTTTTTAAAATTAAATAAAGTGTCATAGAGAAACAGCAATGCACCTAGTTAGCAAAGGACACATAATTCTGCCAATATAACTACTTATTTAGAATATTGCTGCATTAATAGGGGCACATTTTAAAAAATAAACCAGTAGATTTTTTAAAAGAATCCCCATTAAATTTTATTTTGCTTTTTGATTTATGAATGAATGAGCAATATTGAGAGTGAGCTTTCTTCTTTCATAGTCTTCTGGGGACTTAATGAATACTGTAGCGAAAAATGTGATTTTTTTTTTAAAAAGCCCCAATGGCTGTTGTAGTTTTCAAAATAGCAAAAGCTTTTAGAAAGTTAATGAATTCTTATGCGTGTCTCAACTTTGAACGGCTGGGGAAAGCCAGTTTTGTTGAGGGCAGGGAAGTCCTATGGGACTGCCGAAAAACCCATGGTTTATGAAGTGATTTCTTTCAAGTGTTGCTGGACTGATAGTTCCGTGTTGTTACGTTTCCAGCTGCAAAGACAGAGGATGGGAGTTCAGTTCCCCATGTGTGTCTCAGAAGAATCAGACTCGGTGGCCGTGGGTCACAGCCTCCCGGCAGGGCCGGCACTAAGCTTTCTTGTGCCCTAGGCAGCAGGCGGGGCGATGGGGCGACGACGGCGATGGGGGGCCGTGGGCCGTGGGCGGGTGGGCGGGGTGGCGGGGGGCACAGGCGGGCAGGCGGTGGCGGTGGCAGGGGCGGCGGGCGGTGGGGGGAGTGGGGTGATGGGCAGGCCGCAACGAGCGATGGGGGGACAGGTGGCAGTGGCCAGCAGCAAGGGGGCGGCGGGGGCGGCAGCAGGCTAGCCAGCGGTGGCGGTGAGGGGTGGTGCCCCCTCTCCATTTTGGCACCCTAGGCAACTGCCTAGTTCTTCTTAATGGACACGCCGGCCATACCTCCCGGATGCTCCTAGAAGAAGGGAATGGTCAACTACTTCTGATAACTCTCTGCCTAGAAAAACCCCGAAAGGGTCACTGTAATCAAAACTGGCTTGACAGCACATATTTCTTCTTCTGGAAATGAAATGGTTTTCATCTTCTTAAACACATACCGTATACCCCCACCTATCGCAATGGTTAGGGACCCGACTCGACCCGCAATAATTGAAAATCCGCAATATGCAGATGCTGGGTCAGGTTGGGACTGGGCGGGCTCTCTGGGGGCTCTTGTACTTACCCCAGGCCTGGTGCTGCCCCAAACGGGCCTGCAAGGGGCTTTCCAGTCCCCCAGAGCCCCCCAAAGTGCTTTCTAGTGATCTGGAGGTCACTTCCGGTTTACCGGAAGTCACTTCCGGTTTGCGGGGAAGCACTTTTGGGGCCTCCGCCGGGCCTGGGGAGGCCTTTCCTCCTTACCCCAGGGGGCTTTTTCCCCATATATTGCGGACCTGCAATATACCGGGACCGCAGTATATGAACCATGAAAGGGCAGGGGACAACTGTACAAAAGTGGAGGCAATATTATAATGAATACTTGCAGGACAAGTCCTAGCAGGATGGGACTTCACACACTGGTGTCTATTTAGGAAAATTCAGGATCAAAACAATGAATGAGATTCTTACAAAAGAGCTTGGAAAAGAACAAAAATATTTTGTTTGCATATATCTCGTAACTGAGCAGTAAAGTTTGCTTTGCCAACCCCCCATTGTGTGGAGTCAGGGCATATAGCCAGGCACATGGACATGAGTTAGGATGAGGATGAAGATCTACAGCTCAAGACTTATTAAAACTGTGCTTCAAGATTCAAGAAGAATGCATGGAGTATTCTAAATTTACATCTTACAACCTCATGAGATCCAGAAGGCTGCTCAATTAAATCTTGTAGTAAATGCTAATGTGTTTTAATAGTACAATTTGAGAAATAAAATTTGAAAGCACACACATATTTTGCAAGTATTAAGTTTATTAACCATTTCAACATTAAAGCACGGCCATTTCACAAAATACTTGTATGATTAAGCATTTGTCTCAAATGCACAATGTGAACATTTATAAGGAATATGTCATCTTGCATGACTGAAGTAAAACCTTAAAAACAAGTTTATGTTAATAATTTTAAATAGAATGACTTTAAAAGTTTAAAATAATTTTCTGTAAACATTTTGTATACTGAACTATTTCAGATATGGGTGAAGCTGTTTGGGTTTAGCTTTTCTTGACAATCCAACTCTTAAAGGACCATGACATGTTTTAAGAGGCTGTACTCTGGTAATCCCATCATGTAAACAGTTTCCTGTATAAAAATAAACAACACTTTAGAAAGTCTCTATCTCTGTGTGCATTTTTCTTAGCCTGGTTTCTGTCAAACTTGTCCAAAGATACCATGAACGTCAACATGAACTGTGAATATTTAAGATAGTCTACATGCTTCCTAATTTGCACAAAATGGAGAAGTCCTTGTTTACTATAAACTGAAAATAAAACCATAACAAAAAAACTATTCCATGTTGAGTTATTAGAAACAGATTAATTTACCTCTTTCTGTTTGCAAGCTGCACATTTTTCTATCCATAGATGTATGATACACAAATGCTGAGTTCCAAGGAGGTGGTTGTTTATTCCGAGCATCACAGTGTTCTTAAACATCAAAAATAACACACCATGAGCATGATGTTTAATGTTAAAACACTGGTTAGCATTCCTTTTCAACGTGACTATAGCAAAAGATACAGCACATACACTTTACACATTCTACAGTTTAGGTTGCCGAATTTCATTTTTCACCAGTTCCTGGAGTGCCATCAATATGGCAAGGAGGGCCCATCACTAAGATATGAAGTGTGTTCCCTTAATTTCTTTATTTATCCTCTTGAGAGTTCCAAGTCTAGCTGTCATTGTGATTTACTACAATACTTATGATACAATACTGGTCAAGAGCACAACAGGAAATTAAAATAGCAGTCATTGGCCATCTGATACTACCACTGCCAGCTACTTCTAAGTCCAGGTAATATCTGTCAAAGTCCACTAACAGAGCAGGGGGGCTACCATACTATTCTTCCTGAGTAGGTCTCCCTTAAACTTGGGAATTGGTCCTGCCAGTTGCTTTCCATTTGGAATACAATTTACAGGCATTTGGAACACCATTTGGAAGAAGCATTTACAAGAACAGAAAGTCTCTGCACATTCTTCCCCTATGTATCATCCTTGATAGCATATGCAGGTGAAACAGAAGGTGAGGTCTACTTTATAATACAACATATTGCAAAGTAAAATGAGTTATATTTTTGTCTCCTTAAAGTCTTAACAAAATTTATTCTGCATAAATCTCAGTGGACAGTAGTTCATTTCACCTGGCACATTATTCACAAGAGGTATCAGATTATATATACTGTACCATGTTTATATGATAGCCCACTCCCCAATATATCTATAAATAATTTTGTTACCTTCAGAGGATTTATAAAACAGTTCTTCATCTGATGTACCTGACGTGCAGTCCTCATAAGGTACTTCTTGCTCTTTGGGCTCTTTTGCCACTGGGTCCTTAAACAAACACTGTTCATACTCTCTGTGCTTCACCATACTACTATTTACAGTGGTATCAACAGTGGAAACACACCCATTTATTCTGCTTTTGTAAATGGCTTGGGAGTCTTCATTTACCCTCTCAGAATGATTTAGAGCAAAGGGATCTTTCTCACAAATATTTCTTTCTCTATAAACTAGACTATTTCCATTTTGCTTACTAATTTCATTAAACAGACGAAGCTCTTCCAGTACTAAATCAAACTGGCTTTTCAATTCAAAAGCATACATGTTTTGATCTGCTGAATAAAAATTATCTTCTGCTACATTTTCAGAATGCTTTTGTTTCACTGTGCTTGAAACCACTATTAATTTGTATGTGGAACCAACAGATGGATCTCTGAAAGATGGTGCTATAAAATTCTGCTGTTTTCTTTCAGCAGCATAACTCTTCTCAAGAACATTTCCTGTCTTATCTGCTCCCTCGGCATTTTGTTTCACAGATGTTACCCCTGAGTGATGCTTGCCACCAAGTAAAATCTCTTTTGGAAACAAAACAATATCATTTTGTACTGTAAGGTGTGTCAACCTGTTAGAGATGCTAAAATTATATAAAAACGGATATTGTAAAACATGCTTCAGTTGCTGAAATGCAAATCCATTTTGTTTTTCTCTTATGTGAAAGATACTTTGATCTTTATGATCATCCGAAAAGATGGTTGCCACCTGAGGATGCTGGTCATTATCGGAGAAACATTTATACACGTTTTCAAAATTAATGCTTGTGAAGGACATACTGTTGAGTTCACATTTTTGCCATTGTCTATTAGCATCTGTATCTTTGAAATACAGACACTCTTTGCTTTCTTGTTCTAACAAAAAACTGAAGTTTGTAAATACATTTGTGGAGATATAACCAAAAATCAGTGTACAAGAGTCCCTGCGAATGATTCTTTGATCATCAGCTGCATATCTATTGCTACATTCTGCATTATGTTTATCATTAAACTTTGACTTGTCTATAAATAGAATTTGATCCATTTCATCCGACTGAGCATTGAGGCAAATTTTTTTGAATGTGTCAAAAGGAGAAAAATGGAGTTTCTTATCCACAAAATCACAAGGATTTTCTTGGCCATCTTCCCAGTTGCCACACGACACTGTTGATTTACCACATGTTGCTGTGTATTTTGAGACATACTTGTCATTGCTTATAAAATTAATATTTCTAAATATTTCCTTTGGATGTTTGTTGTCTGACCTTAAAGCACGATTTTCTTTGAACGTTTTTCTACTTTCCTCTTGTATATGTGGCTTCATAGTACTTAACTTTTTAATACTTAACTTTTCAGATGTGACTAGAACTGAATTCAAAGGACTCGATACTCTTAAATTTGCTTTCAGGCTGGGCTTAAGACAGTATAAACTGTCTTTCCTTAAAGCAGAAAAATCAGAACTGTTATTTGATAAAACCTCATTATCAGAAGGTACAAGATATCTCATTGTTTGTTCTTTTCCTCTGGTGGTTACTGAAAACATAAAATCTACTGCAGTATCTTTGGAAAAAATGAGACATTTGTTGGTAATTTTTTCCTTAGATATAATCCTCCATCTGGTAGTAGATAAAGAAGAATGGTTGGACATTAAGTGGCCATTCTTTTTAGCTGCAGCAGTATAATTATATATTAACTTATCTTGTAAAACTGACTCAAAAGTAACACATTTTACTAATTTGGGAATTACAGCACAGCTATGTTTTGAATAAGGTCTATATATACGTTTAAATACTTTATTTCTTCTGAATGTGTTATTTGTAGGATATACTGTCTCTTTGTTAGATGACAAAACGTTACTCTTTTTCCCCACAAAAATATTATGCTCATAAAACACAGATCTAAGGTCTGACTTTGGTTGTTTCATAAAATTGTTAACTGGTGGACATAGATGAAGGATTTGGTTCATACTGTTTTCACCAACTGAAACTGGTTTTAAAAGATTACCTTGTTCCCTAGAGTTTAACATTCCATATACGTCATGAGAACTTTGGCCATTTTTACCATTTTGAAACTCCAGCCTATTTGTAAACGAAGAGTCTGCTCTTGAAATAAGACTTCCTGTTGGAAGCACATTCTCTTTTGAAATAGTGCCACTATCCATTGATTTTTCTTTTTCTTTGGCATGTAAAAACCAAGATTCTGGTTCTGTGACCAATGAATTATTATTTTCATTAAATTCACAAATAGTGTCTTTTATGCTGCTATAATTTTTATTTTCAAGAGATCCTTTTTTAATAAGTGATATATTCCCTAGCAGCCTGGATTGCAAATTGGCATTCATGCAGCATTTAAAAGGTACCCATTGTTTTACATTGGGTGATAAGTGTGTATTGCTTTTCTCTTGCAACTCAAAAATATCTCTACTAAAATCCCATGATGTTTCAGGAAAGTTGAAACACAACTTCTTATCTGCATAGCATGATCTTTCCAGTAAGTGCCACTGCAAATAACTTCTATCTGTTTTCCGTTTCTTTGGCCATGGTTCTCCTAGTTCTCTTGATGTGGATAAAAATTCTTGTAAACTTGCCATGTCCATTTCTGGTGAACCCTGTTGAACAAATTCAAATAAAAATAAAAATGTTTCCTTTAATTTCTTAAAGTTTTTTGCATAAAAAACATAATTATATGTATTTTACCTAATATTCTGTTTTGATTCACATTCCTACCATTTGTTTTCCATATGAAAAAAATAAGAATCACATTAGGTTCCTAAGAAAAAGTTACAGATCTTTTAAAAGAAAAATGCAAAATTTGATAACTTGAAACAAGGTACTTTAAAAGAAACTTCTCTGAAATATTCTTAAGGCTGTAACTGTGTAGCATTTGGATTTATAAGAAGGCAATGCTAAGTTCATCAGTTGACAGTTTTCAACAGGGTGCCCAACATTATGGAAATGTTCACATTTAAGAATAGATTTCCCCCCTCAGAAAGTTCTTTTCCAGCTGTGTTTGTGATGATAGGTCAGACTGATGAAGCTGTTTGGATGAGCAGTGAAACATTTCTATCTCTCAAGAAAAAGAAGTCCAGTAGCCATGACTCAACTTCCAGATAAACTCACCTGGATGACTGAGAATCTTCACAGACATAGCTCAGAGTAGTTTCCACAATTGACATACTCTTAGGCTGAGCAACTTGTGAAGAACAAGTTCTCTTCTCCTCAGTGGTACATCAAAAGGGTGAGACATTTGGTATGTCTTGACTATGCCTCAAAATGGGAACCAAGGTGGAATGCAATCATTCCCTTACACATAGGAATAGTGTGAGGCAGGGAACAGACCAGAGCTGCCGAGTAATGTTATAACACCTGGAGCATTGCTACTGTATTGGGTTGGTGTAGGCCAGTGGTAGTGAAACTTTAGCACTCCAGATGTTTTGGACCACAACTTCCAGAATTCCAAGACTGTATTGCCAATGACAAAGGACTGTGGGAGTTGTGGTCCAAAACATCTGGAGTGCCAAGGGTTTGCCCCCGCTGGTGTAGGCTGATAACACAATAATGAGCACCCAACCCTACCCAAGTCAGCAAAGTGATCTGAGGCTTGTAAGGTCATCTGAAGCCCTAAGGCAACTGCTATATACACTGAAAATGTATCAGAAATTGTTCCTGGGATGATTTACTCCCATTCCTCCCAGAGACAATGTGTGAGTGGGTGAGCAAACCTGGCTGTTCTGAGGACAGACTTTAGATTGATCTATTCATTTCTGTCTTTGGGTCAGACAGTGCTTCCTCCTCCTACATAGCTCCACAATGTGTTTTTGTTCATGTACTATAGTATTCACAAAAAAGAGTTCAGGAACAACAGTGTTACTTCTTCCTCATTTTAACTTTTGATTAACTTGTTTTTATTGCAGTTAAATAACATTAGGGAATTGTATTCACTGAACTGTATCAAAAGTGGCCTAGATTGAATAAGGCTATAAAATAATCTTGTACTACACCAGGATCTTCTGATTAGGTACTGTCACATATACATACAGTATAAGGTCCTGTAGTCATAGGCGGGATTTCAATCATTGGTTTAGATCCAAATTAAGTTTTAAAGCATTGATTTAATAATTAATTTTTCAAATCAATTTCAATGTCACCTTAGTGTTGCTAATTTTACAGCATGATCCAATTGGTCTTAAATCAGATTACAGCTCACAATATTCTCTGGTATATGCGTTTTAGAACTGCTTATAGACCAGCAGTTATTAACCTTTTTAGTGTTCGGCAAACCATTGAATCCCAAAATATATTCTTGCACCCCTTGAAAAAATGTATTCTAATTTATTTGTTATAAAATTACATTTGTTGCAAAATACTTAAATATAAAATTAAAATAATGTCTTGATTTTTAGTGGCTAATTTGTCATCATTTATTCATAATATTTTGAAAGTGGGGTTCCTTTTTCGAAAGAGCTACATGAATGTCATCAATTGCATTTAAGCAATCTCTGTTTTTATATGATTAAATATTATGAAAGTCCCATTTAACACAGGTAGGTGGTAGTAAATGGTAGAAGTCTCTGCAATGCCACCCTCACCAGTTGTGAAAATGGTTCCAGCTGATCACCACCAGAATTATTCTAGGTCCATTTTTTTTCAAATTCCATTTGAATATATGCATTGGTTCATATTTCAATAAGATAATATTTTATTAAATTACTGTTGCTTCTAGAATTAAGATACTTAATGAATCCTGTATCCATCTCTGCTGTTTGCCTAATATCTCATGTGGAAAAATATCCATGAAAATATGAACACAGTTGTTGTAAATGTATTACAAGTTCAAAGTAAAAAATGTGATTTTTCTCATTTTCCGACTTCATTAAGCATGGAAAAGTCAGCAGAATTACCATTTTCAACTTGACAGATCCAATTTTTTAGTTTTTCAATAAAAGTGGATAATTTTTCAGTACTGTCATCCCCCGCCATTTCGTGGTTCATATACTGGTTATAGGGTTTGCCAGTAGGAATATATATACTCACATCAGTTGTAAGTACATAATATAGTTGAATCAAATGCATATAGAGACAGCTTTAAATTTTATATTATAAATCTAGAAATTTAAATAATATAAAATTTAAAGCTGTCTCTATATGCATTTAATCTAGAAGTTTAAAAGCTGCCCTAAGCACATCCGATCTCGCCTGATTTTGGAAGCTAAGCAGGGTCGGCCCTGGTTAGTACTTGGATGGGAGACCACCAGGGAATACCAGGTGTTGTAGGCGCCTGGAGTAGGAACTGGCAAACCACTCCAGTATTCCTGCCAAGAAAACTCCATGGATATGGAGTCACGAAGAGTCGGTCATGACTGTAACGACACAACACAGAGAGAGAGAGAAATTTAAAAAATTGTTAATACTCACACCACTAGAAATGCTTGCTCTCACCCCTGCTCCTAGAGACTCAAGATATTGGCTGGAATCCTATGTGTATAACTATGCGGGCATAAATACCAATGATTCCATCAACTCACAACATGAATCTTTAATTTAATTTCATGTAACATTTCCTATCTCCTCTTCCAGGAAGCAGCAATCTGATGACAATTTTTGAATATTAAAGGCTTGCTCCCCCCACCAATCTGAGCCTCACAAAGGATTCCCCAAGTCAAAATAGATCATTAGGAAGCCTCAGAACATGGGGGCAGGGGATAGGAACCTTCACACTCCATGATATTAAATGGTGCAAGCTGATTACATCATTGCCATTTAAAGCAAAAGCAAAGTGTTCTGCTAATATACCGCCCCATACCACTTCAAGAACTCTCTGGGCAGTTTACAGTTTTAATTATAGTAATGCAGGCTACACATCCCTCCCACCCACCCAGCGAGCTGGGTACTCAATTTACCGACCTCGGAAGGATGGAAGGCTAAATCAACCCTGAGCCTGCTACCTGGGATTGAACCCCAGGTCATGAGCACAGTTTTAGCTGCAGTACAGGCATTTAACCACTGCGCCATGAGGCTCCTATTATGCCTGGGAAGTTACACCAACACGGTTTCAGCTATTATTTTATAATCCATTGCTAATAATACTACTTATTTTGTGGACTAACCCTGGTTTTTGCATCTCCTAATTGCAAAGCAAACTATTTGGTTTTAAATAATATATGGCATGATTTTATCATAACAATTCATCTTAGAATGGTGTTAACCTAATTAATAAAAGTTGCCTCCTAAAGCAAATGTTTAGCACTGTAGTCATATCGGTTCAAATCAGGATGCTTGGCCATGGGTCCCTGATTATTCCAGAGGCTATTTATTTCTACATGGCTCTATTTTGCTGCTGTTTCTGAGTTAGTGTGAGGATGAGTGTGTGACACCCAACAGTCATGTACTTTTTATCATCTGCGATCTGATTTCCTATTCCACTGCAGAGCTACTAATGTTTCCCCCCCCCAAATGTTTATAATAGAGATCGAAAACAATCTGCAAAACGTTATTTATGTTTTCAGGTTCTGAAAACTTATGTAAATTTGTCTGAAAACAGTTTTTTAAAAAATGCCAGAATGCATTTTTGAAAGAAAACCAGCCATAACAAGATGTTGCAAACAAATAAACAAACTAAATATGACTAAACATCTCTGTTAGGATAATTGTGTCATCTTCTTTCCATAACATGATTTGTTCAAGGTTACCCTGCAAGTCCCTGATCAAGTAGCTATAAAAAGATCTCTTCTGTAAAAATGCATATAATTATCCACTCCATCACGCTAAATATCTGAGGTCTCTGGGATAGAGCAGCAGACTGTTTTACATTATTCTACCAAAAGATACCATACATTTCCCACCTTTAATAGGAAGATGTCTGTGAAGATTCTCAGTCATCCAGGTGTTTATCTGAATGTTGAGTCATGGCTACTGGAGTTCTTTTTTGAGAGATAGAAACGTTTCTATCTCTCAAAAAAGAAGTCCAGTAACCATGACTCAACTTCCAGACTTTAATAGGAAGCCAGGAATTTTGTCTAGCTCTGGACCTTCTAGTCCCAAGGTTTTCAATTTATTCATTGAGCTACTCTTTCTACTATCAGTATGACCCAACATCTGTGGATAGCTGCCAAGTAGTCTTCAGGACAGCGATTTGGCTGCTGCCAAAACTCCAAACCTGCACCCCCCAAAAAAGAGAGAGAGAATGGGGTGATTCCCCCCCCTATTTCTCCAATGTGCTTATGTCACCTCTGCCTTATTCTGAGGAAGAGAAAGTATGTTTGTGTGAAGGGCCACAACTAGGAGTGAGTGGGTGCCAAATGACAAAATAGTATTTGTACTTTGTGCTATTCACACTCGCACCCACATACCAGGGAGGGGCAGCGTTGAACCCATGTTTTGCCCTGGATGACACAGACCCTAGTTGTGACCCTATGTACGTGGAGGGAGCTCCTTGCACTGAGGTAAAATAGTAATAATGATAATTCGAGGGAATCTGTTATAAACCCCTTAGGCTCATTTAAGAGCACAGGTGATGACAGAAAGCTGGCATAGCTAACTGGGCATGTCTTTAAGAGTGGCACCTTCCACTTTTGCCAAAACTGAGTACCCCCTGGAAAAATCAATGGCAGGCAGCCATGTAGGTGACCAAAACAGAGATGGCAGGACTCTGTCAATAAGGACGTGCAAATTGTCAGCCTGTGCTCACAAAACTGTGGTCGATCAGGCAAGATGGTGTTCCAGAATCTGAAGAGAAGACCCTGCACCTGTGGGGAAAATCGCTATGAAGAAGAAAAGTCTCATTTGAAAACTCCCATAGGCAATCACTGCTCTGGACAAGGGCTTTCAGAATGGGGCTCCTTCCCTGCTCAGGAAAACTGGGGAGTTACACTGGGGGCAACTACACCATGTTGCCTCCATTTGGACATTGTTACAGAACAGTGACCACAACAGACTATCGGAGTCATTATAAAGAGAGGGACTCATTGTATTCTCGAAGGTTTTCACAGCCGGGATCTGATAGCTGTTGTGATTTTGGGGGCGCTGTTTGGCCGTGTTCTGGAAGTTTTTCTTCCGGACGTTTCGCCAGTCTCTGTGGCTGGCATCTTCAGAGGGCAAGGAGCTCAGGGAACTAGTTCTCTCTGTGCTCTGTGCTATAGAGTGAGTGAGATTGTGGGTTTTTAAAGTTGCAATATAATAGTTTAACCACAGCGCTATGAGGCTCCTACAATTGTGGTTGATATCAAATAATCTCACTCACTGTATACCTAAAGCAGTGTTGGCAAACCTATTGCACGGGTGCCAAAGACAGCACTGAGAGCCCTTTCTGTGGGCACCAGCCATTGCCCTTTCACAGCCACCTGTATTCAGGTTAAATGGCTGTATTGGCACTTTGTGAAAAATGAGTGGGTTTTGAATGGCAGTTTGGGCACTCAGTCTCTAAAAAGGTTCTCCATCACTGCCCTAGAGCACAGGGAGAACTCCTAGCTCTCCTGAGCTCCTTGCCCTCTGAAGATGCCAGCCACAGAGACTGGTGAAACGTTAGAAAGAAAAACTTCCAGAACATGGCCAAACAGCCCCCCAAAAATCACCAACAGCTATCAGAGGGACTCATTGTGTCTACAGCTGTCCTGCAGCTTTTATATTTACACACACACACACACACACACACACACACACACACACACACACACACACACACACACACACACACACACACACACACACACACACACAGAGAGAGAGAGAGAGAGAGAGAGAGAGAGAGAGAGAGAGAGATTTAATAAACACAGATGCACATATACACAGTACACACGCGTGCATGCATGCATATATTCACAGGGGGCAGGGGCGAACCTTATGTGGGAAGCACGGGTGTTTAAAGCCACGTATGTATCTATTTGCCCGGGCAAAAGTGCCTCTCAGAAAACGACGGGACGGGCCAGCGACGAGAAGGGTTTTTTTTTTATGCAGAACAGAACCGAAGTGTTATCTAGGCAGATGGGCAGCAGCCACAAAGGGAAAATCATCGGGGGTGGCGGGAGGATTTCATGACCCTGAAATTTTATTTAGTGCGGGAGTGCTTTTTTTGTCTCATCCGATTTTTAGCCTTACAACACCACACGGGGTAGATGGGGAAACATAAAAGAGACCAAAGGGCTTTTTCTACAGACCCAATCAGGCTACTCTGAATGGGCGATTCCTTTTTTTTTTTTTTTCTTTTCCGGAAAAGCCAAAATCACCCCACCGCCAGATACGTTTATTTTACAATCTGACACATTTAACCCAAAAGACGCCTCCGAAACCCCCTATTCTCTTCCATGCACCTTTCTGGCGTCTTTCAAGACATTTGGAGGAGGGGGCAAAAACAAAAAAACACCACCTATGAGAGGAAATTTCACACGAAATAAGACCCAACATTAGGAATCCGCCTTTGGCTTCACATCTTCTCTTCTCAGGCAGCTGCCTCCTCCTTGCTAGACTAAGAAGTTGAATTGTAACACATTTTCCCCCTAATGGTAGTTCTCGTTCCTAATCATGGTGGGGGAGGGAGAGAGAAGTCCCGGAAGAATTGAGAAACCTTGTCTCCACACACACAAAATGGAGTTTGAGTTACAAAGTTTTTATATGCTTTACCTTCGTTTCTAACAGCTTCCACCCCTGAGCCCCTCCCCCCCCTTTTAGGCGGGAAACAGCCGCCGCCTCATGGCTTCCTCTCTGCTTTTGCTTCACGGAGAGAGAGAGCCAAGAGAGAGAGGGTTCAGGGTGAAAAGCGCCCAAGAAAAGGGTAGAGGAACCCGCCAACCCCGAGTCACAGGCTAAACTGGAACTCCTATAGAATATAGTGGGATTTACTTTTGTGTAAAATATGGGTGTAGTGAGGTCCCTACCCCTCCACACACTTTCTCGAACAAGCAAGGGCTACGATGGCGGAGCAGGGGGTGGGGAAAGGTCCTATAAAATTGTTCATTTAACTTTAGGTTCAGTAATAAGATTTGCTCCCACGAAAGAGTGCAAAGGATTCTCCACAGAAATATTTCGAGGGGGGGCAGGCATCAGCAACAGCTGCCTCCTTGCCTTTACCTCAAAGAGGGAGACAGAGAGAGAGAGATCTGCTGAGGGGAAAGGTTTAACACAGAAACATATAAGAGCCATGCTGGATCAGGCCAAAGGCCCATCTAGTCCAGCTTCCTGTATCTCACAGTGGCCCCACCAGATGCCTCTGGGAGCGCACTTAGATACTTGTCTCCTGATACCACTGCCTGCATCTAGCCCTTGCAGGATCTTGGTTTTTAAGCCATCATGGTTTGTAACCTGTGATGGACTTTTCCTCCAGGAATCTGTCCAATCCCCTTTTGAAGGCATCCAGGCCAGAGGCCATCACCACCTCCTGGGGTTGGGAGTTCCACAGACTAACAACACATTGGGAAAAAAAATATTTTCTTTTGTCTGTTCTCACTCTCCCAGCCCTCAATTTGAATGGATGTCTGGTGTTTTGTGAGAGGGAGAAGAGCGACCCTCTATCCACTTGACTCATGCCCAGCATTATTTTGTACATCGCAATCATATCCCCCCTCAGGCGCCTCTTTTCCCCAGACTAAAGAGCCCCAAATGTTTTAGCCTTTTCTCATAAGGGAGGTGCCCGGCCCAGGAATCATTTTAGTCTCTCTCCTTTGCACCTTTTCCAGGTTGGGTAGGACTTTCAGACTGGCTTCTCTGCCGAAGCTGATGGGACCTGGTTGACACTTGCTTCTGGGGAAATACTTGTAGCATGAAGAAGCAGCGACTTGACTGAGCAGCAAAATGTTTCAAACCCACAAAAAAAGAAGTCCAGTTGCCATGACTCAACTCCCGGATAACCTCACCAATCTCCACAGGTGCTTAGCATGGGATGGCAGGAGATTTTTTTATTTTTATTTTTATTGCCATCTTGAAACATGCCACCAAGGTGTGGTAGCTCAGCAGGCTATAGCATTGAAAACTCTTGGCTACAAAGTCAGCAGCTTGGCGGTTCGAATCCCGGGTGCCACGCAGCTGAGTGAGCTCCTGTTGTTAACCCAAGCTCCTGCCAACCTAGCAGTACTAAAGCATGTAAAATGCAAAGTAGATAAATAGGAACCTCTGTAAATATGGGAAGGTAAAACAGTGTTTCCATGCAGCCACGCCGGTCATGTGGCCACAGACTTGCACAACACTGGCTCTTCGGCTTGAATACAGAGATGAGCACCGCTCCTAGAGACAGAAACGACTAGCACACATATGCAGGGGGAACTTTGACAAGACTGCTCTGGGAAACCATTTCCAAAGGCAGAGCTCCAAAAATGGTTAGCTCTCTGCGTGTTTGTTGTCTAGGAGAGAAGTGGGGATTGTAAGTAGACTTGTACCTCTTGCTTTATCACTGTTGGAGCTGCAACATAAACCTGGTTGTCTCAATGGTGTGTCCCACTTTACCTTGCCCAAGAATGACAGTCCCTAAACCAGTTAGGCCAGGATGGTTTAACTGTTTAAAAGCAAAGACAGTGGTGAGCACCTGGTAAATACATGGTGTTATACACCCAGGAGGGTGTCCATTAGTCAAAACCCAGTCCATCAGATGCACTTGTTACTTGAGAGGCCTGATCTAACTATGGTGATCTATGGCTTAATTAGATCCTACCAGCATTATTGCAGTGTACTGTACATGGGAGATCCATAGAAGTCTGTTAGGGAAACTTCCCTGAGTTGGAAACGCTGATGCCAGACAGTTGCCTGGGATGAGTAACAGGGAATATACAACTTCCTTGCTACATCAGTTAATTGGCCCTGGGTCAATTTCCAAACAAATTCAGAATGCTGGAATTTCATTATGGCCTATGGAGCCCTATACGATTTGGGTCCAGGATATGGAAGGACTTTATCTCCCATATGCGCCTCCCCAATTTTGGACACCTTTGGATGAGGACTTTTTCCATGTATGTTCCCAGCCTGTGGAAATCCCTTTCATAAGATATTATATTGGCCATCTTCCTGCTGTACTTCTGTTGGTAAACAAAAACCTTTCTTTTCCATTCAACTTTTTGGCCACTAACAAGGCTGAACATTTTACAGATGATGCTGCACTTTTCTTCCTTTTAAAAAATATTTTTTATCTTTAAGTTTTATGTTTTATTTTGATATCATTAAATGTTTCATAGCATAATTTAATTTATGTGTCTGGCCTCCCCCATCCTTTTTCTAACCACCTTGGGCCTCTGAATTAGGAAAGAAAGATAAAAATAAAATGAGTAAATTTAAAAAATGCTAAACAATCTGCACTCTTTAAGTAATTCCAAATGTTCTCTGTGTGACTTTCTGATGTGCAGGGGGAATCCCTATTAAAATACATGTTGGAATATTTTAAGACTACATTTTTAATTTATAATATATGAATAATGGAAGATGAAAGAATTTCATGTGAATCAATTTAGTGTTTCCCCTTAGCAAAATGTATTGTACAAAGCAGTCCTTAATGTCTCTGTCCAGAGAACAAGTGGTATGATGCTTTTCTGAAAGCATCTGAAAGATTTTTGCTAATATCCGTTTGGAAGATGGGCGGTATATAAATAAATATATAAATAAATAATATAAATACATATAGGTTGCAGAGCCTCATAGAACATAAACACCTGCTCAGAAATCCCACAGACCTCTTTTGGACATCATTGGAAGTAACATTACACCTTCAAAAGATGTGGTAGAGAATGTGCTCAGTATGTTTTGGGTTAAGTCCTGAGCATCTATTTTAAAAAAACTGTTTCAAGTTCTACTACATTTCTTTCACTGACCCAACTAATATTTTTTCTAAGTTCAGAAGTATAATTTATTTGTCTATATACCCAACTTGTAGGTGTATTGTCCACCTGGTCTGTTAGCATGGGGGGAAACTGTGATTTTGGAAGACATTGGTCAAAATCCTGTTGCTTACCATAGTAAATTACAATAGAGCAGTCCATTGGTTCAAATGTTCCTACTCTAAGCTAACCTGAATTGAAGCAGGCCCATTTGAATCAATAGAACTTACAGAAAAGCATACTCAGTCTAGTGCAATTTACTATCCTGAGCAACAGGATTTAACCAATATTCATCTCATGGACATGTTAGCTTCAGTGAGGTTGCTTCCTGAATCCTGATGACTTGTGTGTTGAGTGTAACACTAAAATGGATTGATAATTCTTTCACCTCAGTCTTGGTGCTTTTGCACCAATGCAAACAGTTTCTTAAGAAAGGTTGTGGAACCCACAACACTTCAAAAATTTCCTATTTTGGATGATGGGGAACACACTGCCCAACAATTTTTCAAGGGATAGTTCTGCATTTGTTAAATGTGTTTTTGTTTTTAATCTTATGAAAGATAGGAAGGACTTTTCTGGGCTCTGCCTCTTGTTATAGAAATCATGGTATTTTAATTACCATATATTTCTGTTTTTTTCATACAGTACTAGTAGCCGTCTTCCTTTATTCCACCCACGTGCAAATAAATTATGTTGGAAAGATAACTCACAATAACAGCAAGAAACCAGAGACATGCTCAAAAGATGAACATTTCAGTTTCCTGGAATATCTTCATTCTATGTAAGTAGAAACAGTTCCACTTATTTCAGTAATGCACAGCATATTTCTTAAAAACACCTTGGCATCTGAGATAAACATCCCAAAAGTTATGATAAATTTCAAAAACAGCCAGTAGGCATGACCTTGCATTGACACAAAGTCACTCAGTTACGTTAAATAACTTGCAAAATCTTTTCCAACAATCTTCTTATTTCAATAATCAGTCACAAAATTTCAACAGACATATGAGATACCATATTTTTCCGTGTATACAACAATACTTTTTTCTAAAATCATGATGCACAAAAAAATTAAGAATTGTCATATGCACGGAAGTAAGCCTTCGGAGGATGGGGGGTGGAGGAGAATCCAAACTCACCTTGCTGTTTCCCTCTGTGGTTTGTTTTTTGCAGGATTGGGCTGACTGAATTCTCCTCTACTCCCCCTTTCCTTTCCTTTTCTGTTCTAAACACTAAGGCTCTGTCCGCTTGAGAAGCCCATTAATAAATGCTTTTTCATGCTAAAAAAGGCATGCCTTTTTTTCTTTTCGTTTCTTTCAGGGAGCCCAATCCTGCAAAAAACAAACACACCAAAGCAGATAGGAGTGTTTAGAATGGGGAAATGAAAAGAAACAGTGGTGGTGGAGCAGGAGAACTCAAGGAGGATTTATTAATGTTATTTATTTGGGGGTCTAAAAGTGGGAGTGTCTAATGGCAGTGTCTTATAGATAGAAAATATGGTATTTTATGTTTTATATGAAAAAGGTAAGGTAGCAAATAGTCATATTTGTTATGTTGAGTAACAATTAAACTAGAAACAGTAGTGTAGCACCTGTAAAACTAGCTAGTTTCATTTTTCATAAGCTTGTGTTTATTTGAACATCCTTCTTCAGATGAGTAAAATGGTCCGTTCTCAGCTTTATACTCTATTCAGATGCAGGGCCAAGTATGTCTCCATACACAATAGCTAATGAAAAATGAAAACTAGTTGGTCTTTTATGTCCTACATTACTGTTTCTGGTATAATATCCTTTATATGGATAATTCTTGCATCTTTTATTTTTGATTAATCTGCAGTAGTAAAGCAAGAGTTTAACATACTTTTTCTTATGCCAGGAACTATTGATGCCATTTGAATGCCGATGTTATCCACCAGTGGATATGGTTCAGTAGTAAGTGATTCAGTTGAAATAGTCTATTTCTGTTAATCTCACACACAAATTCTACTTTGCAAGCGGTTTCAGCACACTGACATTTAGAAATAATTGCAAACTGAATGCATTCTAACCAAAGAATAAATTCCCTGGGTGGAAGTGCAGCTGGTGTAAGAATTATTCATTGTGTGAACACTTTGTACCAATACAATGATATCCACACAGGCTATTGTTTTCCATACAAAACTATTGGTTGATGTGGTGATGGTGTTGAGTTAACTATAAAGTTGTAAATGGCTTGGACACTGCATACTTAAACACTTCCTCTGTCACCTCCAACCCATTATGATCTCTAAGGTCAGCTATTCTGCTGGTGATACCCTGAGAAGTTGCAACAGCATTCCTCAACCTGGTCCCCTTGAAATGCACTAATTTGCAACTTCCAGACATCATGTCCAAAAAACATATTGTTAAGAGATGCTTTTTTAAACTACACATGTATGGAGACAGGTGTTCTAGATGACAGGTGGATGATTGCAGATTATTCTACCTATTAGAAATCTTTAGATATAGCAGTAGAGGAGAATGTCTGACCAGAAGGGTAGTGATTGGCATTTGACTCATATGCTAACTCAATTAGAATTTGTTGCTCTATTTCTGCATTTTTTCCAAGACATGTAAAATATAGAGAGGCAAATTTTCCAGAAACTTGGGGGGGGGAATCCATGTTTTCCATAGGTCCCCCTCAACATGGCTTCAAAATTTGTAGAAATTTTACATCTCTAGTGAAATGTTCTGCCTGCAGTACTTGCAAGAAAGGACACAAATAGAGTGATTGGAAGAAAACAGCAAAAAATTTAAGAACCATTGATATGATAGAATAGTTGTATGTTTGAAACAGGAATGTTTCTATCATCTGTGTTACACCAGCAACCTTGCTTGGAGAAACGAACTACTAGGTATTTCTGGACTTTTTCTAGATTCAGAAATTGGGTATATAGTTTTTCTCCATTGATGTTTATTATAGCTTTTACCACCTTAATGGAATGTTAGACCACAGGGTCAGTCTTATTATTTTCTAACCAACCCACCCATTCTTACCAGGCACCAGCTGTTTATCTCCCTCTTAGAGCTGTTATAATGTAGTTGCCTAAATCCAACTCAACTTTGGGAATCCATTAAAAATGAATTAGACCCCTCAAACCTGGAGGTTGTCCGTACCTATTGCAAGCTACAAAGGTAAGACTGCGAGCAAAGTGGAGAATATTGTGATATGACCCCAGTCCCAGTCCCTGGTGAGCTTCAGGGGTCAAAAGGGAACAAGTTCTTCCTTGACTTTCAATTATCCCAGAGGATTCCCAATTAATAATGGTGTCATCATCTGTTTGGCCATGAGGCCCAAGCAGACTGAGAAAATAAACTGTGTGTTACGTGCCAACAAGTCATATCTGACCTGGAGAAATCCTTAACAGGTTGTCAAAGTATGTGAGCTATTTAAGGGATGGTTTTACTATTGTCTGGCCAAACAGTCTGGTTCTGTGGAAAGAACAAATTTTGAATTTTGATTTCTGGAATCCTAGTCCAGCCCTATCTTCACTATGTCACACTGGCTGTCCTGGAAGTAAACTATTGTGTAAAGATTGCTGGAGCAAAGGGCCAACTCTGCCTTTGGAGCTGGGTAATATGGCTGAATTCTGTGGAGAAAACAAATTACAGGAAATAAACATTGTCTTTATTCTTCCCTTTTTCCCCCTCCTCAAGTATAGTTTTTCAGATCTAATTTTATCAATTAAGAGAATTAGAGGATTTCAAACTTCATTGCTGCAGCAGACTGTAAAATGATGACTAATCTGATTCCAATTTCTTTAAGATTGTTCCACCCCTCAGAAAGCAAACAACCTGTTTTCTCTGTATTAAAAATTTTGCTTCATCAATTGTTTCTTTCTGCTGTTGGGTTTTGGAAATCTAACCCTTACACACTTTTCTCTTGGCAATTTTAAAAGGAATAATAACGGCTTACACTGCCTGACCGGTTCTGTTAGGATTAGAACTTAGTTTCCTGTCTTTAACCTCCTGGGGGATGGGGGGAGATAAGCCAAATAACAAGGGCAAGAAGGATCTGGAAAGCTTCTCAAAAAGCATAAGGTTATTGGCTACAGACAGGAATGCAGGTTCCCTGAGGTAGAGATATGATTACTGAATCGTTTCCAGCTGGTTCCACCTCTCCTGCAGGGAGACTTGTAACTGTGCAATAATCCGCCTGCTGCTTGTGCTACTGAAAAGCTGTGAAAGAAAGCTCAGGGGGAACCATCTGTCCCAGGGTGGGCTTGTTAAATTTAATTCCTATTTTCCTAGCTATCACCAAATGCCCATTGCACTTGCTTTTGGAACACCAGTCTGTAGGTAACAGTTTTTCAAAGCTTTTGTGGCCAATCTCTAAAACTCACATATGTATTTCTTACATTTTTTACAATTGCATCCACACTGTAGGGAGGTCATCATGAAGGAAGATGGTATTCCCAAGCTTGCAAAAAATAACTGTTTTGGATTATGTCTCCCCAAATGGTCATGCCAGTTGGGCAATTGGAAGAACTTTTGTTAACACGCACAGCCACTTTCTTCAAGTTTTGTCTCTGTCAGAATTATGAATAGGGCACCATTCTGTTAGTTGAAACTGATTGCCTAACTAAGGTGTACTCTGATAAGTACTACAATAGGAATTCTGGACCTGAAGTATACTTCATGTCCTTCCTCGTTCCGAGATGACGTTCGTTGCGTGATGTCGTTCATGGTCACGTTGTCTTGTCCCGGTTCTGTCCCTGTTTCCGTGTACCCGCGGGTGTGATTGATGGTATTGTGACGACTGTTACTGCACATCCTTGTTTCGTGATAATATCTGTACTTCCCTGCCTTCGTTTACTCTCTTTTTTTGGTCCGACCTTCTGTTTTTCGATATTTTGAATCTCCGTAACTTTGCCTTCCATGTGTTAAAAAGCAACATTTGAGGTTTTATGTCTTTTTATATCTCTGCACTTCATTGCTAATGCCATAGGGAATGTAATGGTGAATGGCACTTTGCACTCCTGCCACTAGATGGAGAATGCATTTGTTCCGCGACGAGCCTTACTTCACTGGCTCTCGTATCAAAACGAGAACCGAGACAACCTGATTTCCCAAGGCCAGGGAGAGGTATGGCTAATCACGCTTAAATCCCAGTTCAGAGGGCGTGGTCGGGACAAACTCCCATCATCATGCAATGGACGTGCGGTAACATTTCTTTGTACCGGTCCCAAGCAGGATGGCAAACAGCAATGAGAGGGATGTGAAGTAGCCGCCATGTCCCATGAGAAGAGACTGGTTGTTAGCCTTGTTGCAGGCACTGGGATCTGCCTAGATGCATGAAGAAATGTATAATGGTGGGGATGTATGGACACATGTAGGGTCCATGCCTGTCCATTCACAAGTCATTCAGACCTTTGTGCATCAAGCATGTGAAGGCCTGAAGAGAACTCCAAAGGCTCATTCAGCTGCAGGTGCTCATAAAGCCACCACAATTGGGAGGGCTGCCTTCCTCAAACTTGATACCCACATTCACCCTAATATTCCTACAGTCTGTTCTTCAGATGTGATATGCAAACAGACCAAAATCAAAGGGGGGGGGGAGAGCAAAAAAATCATAGCTGTGAAATGAAACCTCATATCGGCACAAAATTTGGCACAGATGCAACAGAAAGTCTGCTTTTGCTCTGTTCCAAATGTGGGGACACTTGTCCAAAGGGTTTTTGCATAGCACAGCATTCTAGCTAACCAAGGCACCACGACCCCTAAGATGCATTCGGACCAGAGAAGGGGTTCTCTTCCTCTGTCCCCACCCCCTTTTGCACTTCCTGGTTTCTGGCTGCCTGACGGAGGGAGAAAAAAGAAAGAAAAGAAATGTTTTGTTCCCGGCAGCATTCAGATCTCTTAAAGGGGCAGGGCGCAAAAAGAACCAAAGCACTCACTATCCTTACACCGGATCAAATATTTGTCACATCCAAAAAGCAGGTACAAGAAAAGTGCAGTTTGGTCGCGCTAAGTGGGCGGGGTCACACTTAATTGTCTGCAAAGTCCGGAGCTGGTGGGTAAACATTTTTAAGGTCCGGACCTTGCAGCCATTTGCGGCGGAGCTTAGGGGTCGTGTATAAACGCCCCAAATGTGTCTCCAGTCAGCCCTCACAGCCTATGTAAATCTGTCACTTAAGCTTGTCATGGCTTTCAGTGTGACTACTGAACTCCTTCCTCAACACCCATTCTTAGCTTCTGCTTTTAATAGGTATTTTAAAAACAGCCACTCATTCATTTAAGCTGTGGAATTGATCTGTTTTTCATTTGTGGCTTTTAATCTCAAAGAGAACTTTAACTGCTTTACTCATAAGTATGATCACCTGGCTTACTCATTGGTGTACAGATTTACATGATTTCATGTGAGTTTTAGATATTATCCAGCAGATGGAGTTGGGTGTCAATCAGCACACTGGTGGTACCAGACCACAACATTCTGGACAACCTCTTTCAGGTTGTGCATGTCTATGTGAGACAGTGTGGGGGAATCATGGAACCCTGAGATACTCCACAGGCTAGCGGCCAGGGTGTTGAACAGGAATCTCCCAGAATCGATCCCATTCACAATGTGAACACCACTCATGGGAAAATCCCAGAAGTTAACTCCTTTTTTCATCAGTTCACCACTTATCTCCCAAACACAGAGCGTGAATGGCGGTGGGCAGAAAAGGGCATCCTCTTTTTTATTTATTTTAGATTATTTTTAAGAGTATTTTTACCCTGCCTTTCTCCTTGGAAAAAGGACCCAAGGCGGCTTACAGAATAAGGGATAATATACAGTCCAGTACAATTAAGACACGTTCAAGTATTGGGAACAAGGAACGGAGGGACATCTTACAGCATTAATAGACAACATGACATTAAAGCTACAAGAGAATGCGAGCGGTTAAAGGGGAGTAAAGTTCCATGTAAAGTTATGAGTGATGGAAACTAGCATTGAAAACATAGTGTCAATGTAAACCCATAAGGTTATATGTAGTTATAAACACAAAGACCATCTTGACGACTGCCATTGATGATGTCAACATTCTGCCCCGCCCCCCTTTCCTGCTGGCAATGTGGGCATGATCTTGTTCAGCAGTATTGGGTTATTGCCTGGCTTTTATCATGGGAACAGAAGCACAATATTCCACATTCACAATTGAATTTACATCCTGTGCAGGTGTTAGGGCAGGATTTAGGTGCACAGCCATATATCCAGCACATTTGAGGCTCTGTTTAGGTGAACACTTGAAGGTAGCTGTTCTGTCCCAGAGTCCTAGAGCTTCTCAAGCATTCTGCCCAGACTAGAGAAGGGTCAGGACTCTCATCTAGATCAGAGATTATACAAGCTCCTTCATAATTGGTTGTCATACAGAATAGTGTGTGATATGTCTAATTAAGCCAGACATAAAAGATAATGCAGTAAGAGCAAAAGGGCTGAAGTTAAGGACAGAAATGTCAAAACTGGAATGGTAAGCTCCACTACTTCTAAATATATTTAGGACCCATGTCCTTGGTCAAAAAGATTATTTTAAAAAGCCTTTCGGTTGTTGCTATACAAAACTTAACACAATATTCATTATTTGAGGACAAGGAACTAAACTCAATGACCCAAATCCCATTGTACTGAATTGCAATGTGCTAAAGTAAATCACAGAGTAGGTCCATTTGACTCAGTGGAACTTATAGAGGAGTTGACTCACCAAATCCCGATTGATTCAACAGGCCTAGCATAGTCTGATTTATAATACTAAGCAGTAGAATTTGGCCACCAAATTATGTAGACTGTAACTAACAGGTTGTCCTTTCCATTTAAAAATTTCTCTAGGTGGAATTAAAAACTGATTTCCTCACCTTAACATCTGACTACGGGGAATAACATAAAAATGCAGGACTTGGCATTTTCTTTTTCCTTTGGACAAATTAAACCCCTGCCAATTAAAATACAAATGAACTTTGTTTAGCTTTATATAATGTATGGAAGGGCAGCAGTGGCTTAGAGCATCTTCCAAAAAATGCAATAAGGTCCACTGTTGATATTGCAGGTTAGAGGTGGCTGAGAATGGTTTACAATAAGTGTTATATCTCAGGGTTTATAACCATATTGCTGGGTGAGAGATAAGGGTAATCCAGTGAATAAACCAGTACAGTGTACTGTTGTACCGGTATTGCTCATGGGCAGCGGGGGGGGGGCTATGAGAGCCATGGAGTGCAGTCTAGTGTTACTGTTTAATTTTTTCTTTCACAAGAAATATTATTAAGGGAAGGCATCCATAAAAGTGGCACTGGCAAAGAAGCTGATCAGATTTTTTCCCCCTTGGGACGGAGTCAAATATCACTTTTCCCAGCCACAAGAGGCCTCATATTCTTTCTCCTTAGGAAAGAGAAGTAGTTCACATTACAAGAAATGCTGTCACAATTGAACAAGTTCTGAAGCAGCAATCCAGTCTAGAAGTCACCCAAGTGCAATGAGTAGTTGGAGTCCATTTCTTTCTCGTCATGGGTGTAGCTGACATATTGCTAAAGATGATTTTTTAAAAAACATTCTGGACCATATATTCATTTCCTGGCAGAATTATTACCAGGGTCAGAAGTATGTTTAGACTTTGTTGTTGTTGTTATTGTTGTTCAGTCATTCAGTCATGTCCGACTCTTTGTGACCCCCATGGACCAGAGCTCGCCAGGCCTTCCTATCTTCCACTTGCCTCCCGGAGTTTGCTCAAATCCATATTGGTTGCATCGATGACACCGTCCAACCATCTCATTCTCTGCCGTCCTCTCTTCCTTTTGCCTTCAATCTTTCCCAACATCAGGGACTTTTCCAAGGAGTCCTCTCTCCTCATGATGTGGACAAAGTACTGGAGCCTCAGCTTCAAAATCTGTCCTTCCAGTGAACATTCAGGGTTGATTTCTTTCAGGATGAATAGGTTTGATCTCCTTGCACTCCAGGGGACTCTCAAGACTCTCCTCCAGCACCACAGCTGAAAAGCATCGATTCTGTGGCGATCAGCCTTCTTTATAGTCCAGCTCTCACTTCCATTCATTACTACTGGAAAAAGCATAGCTTTGACTATCCTGACCTTAGTTGGCAAAGTGATGTCTCTGCTCTTTAGGATGCTATACAAACCTGATTCTTAAGGGGTGGCAGAATTTAGTTCTCCCATTTACCAAATTTATCAAATTCCCTCAGTAGTATCGGCTTTGTCTTAGCTGGATGGAGGCCTGGTTTTTCACCATCATTCAGCCCCTCATTGATCCAGGCAGATAGTTTCAGACCATTTTGCCTAAGAAGACTCATTTCTGATAAAGCAGAAATGCATGATTTTGACCACACCATAGAACTATGGACATCATCAAGAAAATAAGGTTTTATTTTATTCCTAGATCCCTAGGCATAAGCTGCTGTATACATAAACAAATGATTTAATATGATTTTGTTGAGAGCACTGTATTCCTGAAGGCAAAAAGCAGCAAAAGAAATTCCCTCTAAGCATTCAGCCTCTTCATGCCTGCCCCTGCCCTTCCTTCAATTCCCAATTATATGTTTCTGAAGAACAAGCAAACATTTAAGAGAGACACAGAGGTCTTTGAAGAGCAACTGAAGACTAAATAAAACACAGACCTGATTTGATTGTAGCAGCACAGACAGCAGAACAGAATGGCCATGTTCTGTACCAGGTGATAGAAGAACCAGTTGCCAAAGATGTCAGATTCAATCAAGAATATTTCTTGTTCAAAGTGACAGGTGTCAAATGTACAGAAAATAATTTCATCCTGACAGAGGCACAAAAAGAATAATACAGGAGACTTACTGCTTCTGGTTCAGGGGCAAAACAAAGCTATTCCAGTTCTTAGCCAAGGACCATTTTGGAAACACTAAAGTGGTAGCTCCCAGAATTCGATCCACAGATGTTTTTAGACTAAAATACAGAGAGAGTCTGACCATGGCTGGCTATGGCTTTTTGGTAAGTTAAGTCCAACAATACTTGGGAACCCACTTCTCAAAGGAGATTGTTGCTTTTCCCCTTCCACAGAGATGAGGAAAGAAATGGGGGTTGTGTGGTGGTGGGGGGCGTCATTGTGCGTTATTCAGCTCCTTCAACAGTCCTCCTGGCTGTGCTTATAATTGTAGCTTGAGGAGCTGCTTCTCATTAAGGAAGAAAACTACCACCCTGTGAGGTCTTTTGTCATACATGCTTCAGTTACTTTTGTTACCCAGATGCAGCTCACTTTCATGAGAAAATTCACAGCACCTCTAGAGTGTCATAGGCATGCATAAAATCCCTAATACTTTTTTAGCTTATTAGATGCATAGATTTGAGGACTTGAAATTGACTTGAGTTGATTAAATGGCACAGAATGTTTATACACGTAGGACCTGCTGGGAATGGCCATTGTAGGCTGAAAATCACTGTTGCTGCTATGATGAAAATACACTTGCTTTTCTGGGATGAAAATGGCATACCTCTCTCAGGGATAAATACATGCAGCAGAGAAAATGGAACACTTGAGAGCTCAGAGGGTAGTAGTGGAAGCCAAGAGGTAAAACAGAAAAGGAAGGGGAAGGAGACTGTGAATGTAAGAAGAAGGTTGAGGTATGGTTGAGAAGAAAACAGACCTTGGAAAAACTGATTATTTAAACCACAATTCCCAGAACCCTAGAACCAATATGGCTCTGAAAAACAGCAAGCCTAGCAGAAAGGATAAAAATTGGGATACTGCTGCCAATCTGGTGGAAATTTTTGACATTTAAAGCCCTCCCCAACTCCAAAGGCTTCCCCAAGGCAAAAGAGAACCCAAAAGAGCCTAAAACTGGGAGCCTAAAACTGGAGTTTTAATTAACATAAATTAAATGTTTCCTATGCCTGCATTCACTTGCGGCAGGTGAAAAGGTATGAAAGAGAATCTTGCTCTATGATTCCTTTAGTATCTCAAAAAGGAATATAAGTCAAATTTTATTTTAATTTTATTAGCTTATTGACCACTAAATCAGTTACATATTCTCTAATAATTTAGGCAACAAGGAATACCGGGGCACCATGAAGACAAACACATTTGTTATGTCATGCATTTCGTGGAGTGTAGCCTATTCTATAAGATTTTAATATATGGCAGCCATGTTTCCATCAGAGTTGCTTCAAGTTGCTTCATGGGAAAGTTCCCAACACCTCTAGAGTGTCATAGGCATGCATAAAATCCCTAATACTTTTTTAGCTTATTAGATACATAGATTTTGGGACTTGAAATTGACCTGAGTTGATTAAATGGCACAGAATGTTCATACACATAGGACCTGCACGCGATCAGGGATGGTAAACAGCTTATGCCTCCCTAAGAATTGGTGAGTCCTCGAACCGCCAGGCGGAGTTATTCCGAGTCGTTCGAGACCTCTCCAATCCTGGTCAGCCGGGGCCTCCTCCTAGTGATTTCACTAGTGAGCAATTCACAGCCTTATTTTAGATCCAAGATTGAGGCCATCCGTTCTGACCTGGACTCCAGCTGCAATAGTCGCTCCCCGTTCATCCAGGGGGCCACACATCTTCCGAGTGAGCTGCGCCTTGCACAGTCCCTGCCCGCCTTCAAAAAGGCTTTAAAAACTTTGCTTTTCAAGGAGGCACATGGTGACCTTATTTCTGTTGGACCCGATGGAATCCCTGGATGTGTGTTGAAAGACTGTGCAGATCAACTAGCTGGAGTCTTTACCAAGATCTTTAATCAGTCTCTGGCTCAATCTAGGGTTCCATCCTGTTTAAAGTCCTCCACCATAGTTCCTGTACCTAAAAAATCTTATATCTCCAGTCTTAATGATTATCGACCAGTTGCACTTACTCCAGTGGTGATGAAATGTTTTGAAAAACCGGAATTACATCACATCACTTCTCCCCAGAGTTTTGATCCCCACCAGTTTGCATATCGAGCAAATAAATCTGCAGAGGATGCTGTAGCTACAGTCCTTCATGCTGCACTGTCACATCTGGAACAGCGGGAAGCTATGCAAGACTGCTTTTCGTGGACTTCAGCTCAGCATTTAATACCATCCTCCCTCACAGACTGGTGGTTAAATTAGGGGATTTGGGATTTCCACATTCTATATGTATGTGGATAAATAGTTTTTTGTCCGGACGTAGTCAGAGGGTTAGAGTAGGTCAATGTACATCTACAGATCTGAGTCTTAGTACTGGCTCTCCACAGGGCTGTGTGCTGAGTCCACTGCTCTTTACTCTTTATACTTACGATTGCCTTCCCGCCTATCATAACAACATTATAGTTAAGCTGGATGACACCACAGTAGTGGGGCTTATCTCAGCAGGAGATGAGTCTGCTTATAGGGATGAGGTGGAGCGGTTGATTGAGTGGTGCAGAGAGAATAACTTGCTTCTGAACACATTAAAAACTAAGGAGCTCATAATAGATTACAGGAAGAAGAAAACAGATCTTCAACCACTATTCATCAGTGGGGACTGTGTAGAAAGGGTGACCGACTTCCGTTTGTTGGGAGTCCATATTGAGGAGAATTTAACCTGGAGTGTAAACACCTCTGAGCTGCTGAAAAGGCCCAACAGAGACTGTACTTTCTGAGAGTGCTCAGAAAGAATAACATCACTCAGAGACTATTGGTGTCTTTTTATCATTGTGTAATAGAAAGTGTACTGACATACTGCATATGTGTGTGGTATGCCAGTTGCACGGTGGCTCAGAGGAAATCACTCCAGCGGATTATCAATATGGCACAGAAGATCATCGGATGCCCACTCCTCACATTGGAGGAATTACACAGCTCCCGCTGTCTTAAGAAAGCTCAGAATATTGTAGGAGATATTTCTCATCCTGGTCACTCTCTGTTTGTACCACTACCATCAGGCAGAAGGTATAGATCTATTAGAACAAGGACGGAAAGATTCAAAAATAGTTTTTACCCAATAGCATTATCCATGCTAAACTCTGTTAAAAATTAAGTTGACGGGTAATATTGGTGTTGAATGTGTTACATATATATCGTATAGGTGTATGGCTGTTGTTTTTTAAATTGTAGTTTTTATGGATTGTGTAGGAATGTTGCTAGGTGAAAGAGTGTAGGGATGTGGGTATGTTTGGATTTTATGTCAGTTTTAAATGAGTGTAAGTGATGTTTTGGCATGTGAATGTTGGAGTATGTGTATGGATGGTTTGTTTTTAAATTGTAGATTTTACGTCTTGGATTTTTATGCTGGGTTGTGTGAATGACTGACTGGATGGCACTTTTAAATCTCGTTGTATTTATACAATGACAATAAATTCCATTCCTATTCCTATTCCTATTCCTATTCCTATTCCTATTTATTTACCCGCCGCTCTCAGCCGAGGGTTCTCCCTCTCTTGCTATTTTGCCATTTTATCCATGTCGTTTGTTGTTGCTGTTTTAGCTGTTTCAGCTGTTTTTTAATCTGTAAACCGCCCTGAGTTCCATTATGGAAAAAGAAGCTGTATAAAAGTGTACCAAATAAATAAATAAATAAATAAATAAATAAATAAATAAGTTAATTAAACCTCCATAGTGGAATTACGTAGTGGTCCCACCAAGTGGGGCAGATGCTAAGAAAAAGAAGTGGAACAGTTCACCATAGTTTTATGAATTTATAGTCTTGGTATTGTAGTGTATGTTTTAGTGTTTAATGGAAAATGTCTTTGAAGATTCTCAGTCATCCAGGTGAGTTTATCTGGAAGATGAGTCATGGCAACTGGACTTCTTTTCCTGAGATACTGAAACATTTCACTACTCACTACTTTGCCAGACGGATTAAGCTGTTTGGATGAGCAGTGAAACATTTTCTGTCTCTCAAGAAAAAAAGTCCAGTTGCCATGACTCAACTTCCAAAGTTTCATGGAGTTAAAAAGCCAGTTGTTTTGTAGCTTTCCAACTGGGAGCAATAGTTTTAATGAGTGATTCAGAAAATGTTGGGCATTAGTGAGGGCAGGCCTGGAGGCTGCCTTGCTGACGGACAAAAATGAAAAACAGGGCCAATGAAGCATATAGACAAATAAAAGAGGCAAATCCTAAGCAGATACTTTTATATTTTCTGATTTCCACAGCTGATACAAGCATAGAGACACTGAGCAGTTCCCTTAATATTTCTATATGTGTGGGTCCATGTATAGCTGGTTTAATTTTTTTTTCTTAATTGGAAAAGGCTGGTCATTCACTGTGACTGCTTGATGATGAACCAAGATGAAGCATTTGTAAATATCATTACAGGGATAGTGATAGATTGCAATTGGGCAGACAGCTATAAAACTTGCACATTCAAGATGGCAAAAATGGTAAAAGGCCATATTTGTATCAAGTTAATGTCTGCAGGCAAAGGTCAGTTAACAGAGTGCTGATTTGACAGTTTGTTGCTCTGTGCTGTACAAGATTACTGGCAAAGCAGAGCACTCCGAAAAGTGCCTTCTAATATATTTAGCATGGGTCCAACTGGAGTTGATGCTGTATATAATGTAGATAAATTACATCCTATCGTCAAAATGTTGCCTGCTAGCAAGCCTGTAAGTTGCTTAGGTGAACTCATTGAAGCACAAACACCTTTGTCTCAGAAATATACAGATGTTACATGAGAATAACATGCTTTGACTTGCTAGCCATAATTTAAATATAAGACACTGGAAAGTTGGGGTATGGGTTTAAAAAAATACATAGTAGAATAAATAGTATCATTCAGTGTATCTGATATAATTTTCTCAAGTGAGATGCTGCAGGTGTAGATCTGTATCTCTTTGTATCTTTTATAATGAAATATGGTTGCAAAATGAATATGATAGGGAGGAGGATATACTCCACTGTGGCCTTAGTAATAATAGCAAATTATCAAGGCACAATGGAAGCATACCAAACATTTTTATTGGATCAACTCCATAATGTGAAAGACATTGTGTACCTTCCTGTCACAAGTAGACCTTAGTCCATTGGTTCCCAATGTTCTTAATGTCGTGAGCTTTTAATAAAATTCCGTATGTTGTGGTGACCTCCTTGTCCTGCTTGGAAGAGGCCACAAACCCCCTTTGTCAGGTCACCTGCCAAAGGGCCAGAGAGAACTTCCCTCTATACACCCTCAGCCAATCACAGACTCCGGTGCCATTGATTGACATCCCCTCCAACCTATCAATCAGTTTCTCATTCTTTCCCCCCTTCCTCTCCCCCCTCCTCCAGACCCAAGCCATTTGTGCCTTTTTCTTCACTGGCTCATGGTGACCCCTGTGATGGTCAACCAACCCCCAAAGGGGTCTCAACCTCAAGGTTGGGAACCACTGCCTTTGCCCCTTCCACTATGAAAGGGCTACTGAATGTCCCTGTGGAAGTAGGGAACATCTAAGGCAGTGTTTGATATTCTGGCTGATGTATTTATCACAAACGTAATAATAGCTTGCATTTTTCTTTGCATTTAATCAGTTATCTGATTACAGTATTAGACTGGACTCCAATAGTTCACCAGCTACAATGTTTGCTTAATATGTGTGGGGAAAGGCATTAGTAAATTAAAAGGGGAAACAACATTTTTGCAGGGGCTGATGAACGGAAAGAGACGCCCCATCCACACTTAGACCATGTGCGGCCTCTTTTTCCCTCCCAGAGACTGGCCCTACAGAGCAACATTATATTTAATGAATTTATTTGATCTAAGACCTTAGTTTTACCAAAGTTTAGGCAATTGGAATCTCTTTGAAAAACACTTCTGAGAAAAAAACATGCCTGGTTAAAAAAAATTCAATAATCTCATATAGAGCGTTAAGAACAAGGAAATGGGAGTTGAAAGTCTTGAACTAGAGAACAGGATCAAAGTATGTGAACTGTCACTGCCGATGCATGAACTGAGCAGCCCAAGGATTTAGATTACAAAATTCTCTTTAAATATCTTCTTATGCTTATGATGACAGTGAAGCCTGCAAAAGTCTGTGCAGGAAGGGCATTAAAGGGTTGGGTGGGGCCATTTGAAGACTATCCTTACTTTCTGATATCATTTATTTGTTTCTCCTACCATCAGAGGCTAAAAGATAAGAGACTCCTGAGGGAGGACACAGAGATAGGAGGTAGGCAGGACAGAAGGAAGTCAGGAGCCTATAAGAATCAGCAGGGCCAAGACTAGCTTTCAAGAGCTTAGAGATTTGCCCTGGAACAAGATTTGCCTGCTGAACATTGGATTCTCAGTACCAGGTGATGCCCTGCATTAAATACCTGCTGCCTCCCTCATCTGTGGTCTTTACTGCTACTGGTTATAAAGGGGGTCCAGTTAGATTAATTTTTTAAAAAGAGTGGTCTGGTCAACTTGTATATGAATTACGGTAAGCCCCTGTCATCACTAGACAGAAGAACTATTCTCCCCAACCCTCTGTGTGTTCCAGACCATTATCACGGCATCGTATCCTGGACCTTCCTACCCACTAGCTTGCTGCCTTGGGGTTTGGTGGAAGACATCCTGTCAACAGCACTGAAGTAAAATCCAGCGGCTAGACGAGAGGCACTGTGATGGTCTTTGCCTCAGGCAGCAATATGTATACCTGCCTTGATTTTTTTCCTGGAAGGACAGGTGACAGAAACAAGAAAGGAAAGAGTGCATCAATTCAGCAGCAGGACCTTTACAAATTTGTTCTTCTCTTAAACACCTATTTTACAGACCCCTGAAATGAATTTTCAGCTGGATTGAAAACAGTTATGCAATGCCACATTTCCCCCCCTGTTCTTCTGAATACGGTATATTCTCCACTTGAAAATGAGACCGCTGGCACAGAGCATAAGGCTGTAGCTGTGATGATGACTGCCTAATGTAAGTGGCTGCCGAAGGCAACCAAGCACAAGAATGTGTCTGCATCTCATACCTCAAGTCAGATCTCAGAGGTTGTTTAGTTGATAAAAGTATCTGCTCCTTGGAGAGTACATGGCAGGAGGTTTGGTTGGAACCAACATTCTCCGTAACCTCAGTGTAAAAGGTCGAATGGAAGTGTATATCCATTTTGTTGTGGTAATTAACATTAAATGTGTTTTTGTGCTTAGTCTAAGTAGCTGGGCACTTAAAGAAGTGTAGTCTGTTCCACCAAACCTCTATGGGGTATCGATCTGGATCTGTCACAAGCCCAGTGACAGATGGCTCACAGCAGCAGTCATCAAGCAGTTTAAGGCCCACAATTTAGAAGGATAGCCTTTTCTGGGTTCAATAATACTTGCATAGATTTGTCAGTAGGATGTGTGTAATAACTAACAGGATATTAGGATATCTTTAGTATATCAAAGGGAAGAAGGGAGAACCTACACTCTAGTCTAGAAACAATCAAAACAATCAAAACAGAGAGAAAAACACACTGATCAGATCAGATTTGGTCAACAGCCCAAAGAATGTACCACGAGAAATATGTGAGTTTTTTTATATCTGAAATTTTTGCAAGATCTAACAGACTTCTGAAGGGTAGCAGGTCTGACAGACTGAGTATTGAATCTGCAAAGCAGTCGACAGATTGTATGGTATTTTATATTTTAATATTCCATAGTAGTTTTTAACTTAGAATAAAGCTTTGGTGTTGAGATATGTTCCTTACATACAACAAAGTGTTGGATAGAATTATAAGATTCACTTTCAGTTCATTTGTAGTTTGTTTTTAACATTAATATCCAGGATGCATGCTTTGAGTTCTGTTTAAAAATGTATCAAAAATGCATTGTTGTGAAAACACATTATTATTGGTCCCATGTCGGTAGCAGCCTGAAGTTTAATGACAGACCCATTTATCATTTTTCTGCAGCCCTTGTACAGTATAATGTGCTATTTCTTTCTGTGGCCTAGAATTTCTGCATCACTGGACAAGGCAAGCTCAGCTGTAAAGCTTTTTGAAGCACACATTCAGAGAAACCTTATTACTTCACTTGAACAGATGAACTTTGGAGGTTGTAACGCCATTTGATTCTCAGGGCCAGCGTGCATATTACACTCAGTGCTAGCTGCCTGGATGCCCCGGTGTTAACATTTGGGATCCCTTTTGAGGTTGCTGCTAGCCAATGGCACGCTCTGCAGCTCCATCTCCACACCATGAAGTTGGCTGGTCTCCAGAGACGGTTCTGGTGTTAAAAGAAATCACCCTGTGCTGGGGGAAGGGGGAGATTTTCCATGTCCTTCTATCCTGGGTCTCAGTTTCATATGCACAGGAAGCCTTTGAACAAGTGAGACCAGTGATTTAGAATTTATTATAAGATCAGGACTGAGAGGGCTGAAGTTTATGCATGCAGCCCATGCCGGGGAGGTGATATTTTAAAAGATATTCCCAAGCTGTTTGTGAGTTCCCTTTTAAACTCATATTGGGCACTAACCACCTCTTCCTGTTTCTACTATACTGGATTTTAACAGCAAACCTCTCTCCATAGCATGTGCAGGTGGAATTTTTAACACCCCCTCCACTTCCCCAAAAATGTTGCCTCTGTTATATCTGAGAACATGGTATGTTCAGCTATAGTTTGAACAATTGCTATGGTCATATTTGTGTTATTACAGGGGGTGTGGGGTCCCCTCATGTTTTCTTTGCATCCTTATAAAGTGAGGATTAAAACATTAGAACACAGTCCTTTGTACGTCTAGTCAGAGGCAAGTTCTAGTGAAATAACTTCAGTGGTATTTATTCCCAAATAAGTGGATGTTTACCGTATTTATTCCCAAATAAGTGGATGTAGCATTGCAGCCTTAATTAATTATGAGCACTTAATAAAACTGGGATAGAATTGTAACTCAGCCTTTTGCAGCTCGTATTTATGCAAGAGACTGAATTTATATGGTTAAAAAAGAAAGTCCGATGCAACAAGATGCATGTCTATTCAAAACGAAATCCCACATGGTTCATGGTTCTAGAATTGCAATTCAAGTATTTTCTAATGTTAGTCTGCCACCCTCAACATCAAATTTGCCCGAAAATATCTATTTTACTGGAAAATAAATTTATGTACAGAAAAATAAATAAAATATTGGAGAAAAAAATGCCTGTATATGCAGACAGTAAATAAATAAACCTAAAACTAGTACAAAGTGGGCTCAGCAAGATAGGTTGCCTTACTACAGATTTAAAGGTTGGGTGGAAAAGAGCCAGCCTGTATAGTCTTGGGCAAGCTAAACCATCTCAGACTGCCCCCAGAAAAAGGGAATGAGAAACCACTCTGAGCACTCTGTACCTACAAAGCCCTGAAAAGGGTTGCTGTAAGTCATAATTAACTTGATGGCATATAATCAAGAAGGTATATAAATGTACTTATATTCTCTCTTTTTAAATAGAGTATTTAAATTAATTCCAGTTGCCATTAGCTATATTGATGTATGATGTAAGAACTTCACCAACATTTAAAAGATCCAAATTATTAGCCGACACCCATTTAGCCAGAACCCCTCCAGTCCCATGCCCAATTGTGTTTTATTAGTTTGCAACTTTTGTTTCCCCAGTTTGCTGTTGACAGCTTTTCAATGCTCCCCTTTTGTTTCCAGCTGTGTTGGCACTCAGCACCTGAATCTTCTGAAGGAGTGCTAAAATGTGCTTCCTTTTGCTGCCTACGCAGTCACAGATCAATAGAACCTCTTGTCCTGTAAGAAAAAGCAGGCACCTATTTTTCTCCTCTAGGTGACCAGGGGTTCAGGCTGCTGTTGGTTCATTGGAAGATGCCTTTGTGGCTCACCTACTAGACATCAAGAAGAAACAATATCCCCTTGTCACTCTCTACAGCTGTATTACAGTACTTCTTTCATTCAGCTTCACCATGAACTCGGTCCTTAACAATTTGAAGGCAAAACAGAAAAGAATATGCACTGGAAATTGTTTCCCTTTGAATGCTACCCACAGATTGGAAAATCTGCCATAGAAAGTGTTCTTATTCAAAACACAGTTCAACCCAAGTTTCCTCCAGCTATTGTTCTAATGTTTCATTTCTTCCAGTGGAATATTTCATGGTATATATAGACCCAAAGTATGCTGCAAGGAAAACCTGGTATATTTTCATGTAGTGGAATTAATTCCACCCTCTGAAACAAGCAATCTGCAATTAGACCCATGTTTCCCAAAAAATAACAGGTTAGAGTAAAAACTAGCAAATTGGCTGGAACAATGTGCACAGACAAAGCTCTCTATATCATTTTGGAGTCGTTGTGCATGATATAGCTTTTTTAAAAGACAAGTATATTGGTTGTGTCAAAAGAATGGAAACAAGGGGTCATGGTTTCTGATGTTCTTCTAGAAAAATCAGGTGCTGTAGTTTGTACCCAGGACAAAGTTGACTGGGAGAAGAGGGAGAAAAGTGCCCAGTGTTAATTGGAAGGCAGCAATCACCTTGCACCTTATTTCTGTGGGAATAGAAACTTCAAGGCCAGATTGAGGTTACCCCTTGATATTAGGAGGAATGGTTTCAAGTGAAAGAGTGTTTGGGGCAGGGTGGAAAAATTACTCACTTTGGGAAACTGAGTTTCTGATTTTCAGGTTTCTTGAGGAGTCTGGAAACTGAAATTTGGGATATAAAAAAGGGGGAAGAAAATTACTTAGCCTAGTTGTCTTTTAGGAGAACACTATGCTCGTTGGCTGCTGTGCTACATGATATGCACCCTGTGCTCTGGGACTATGCTGAAGCTATATCAAGAAGTAAGTATTGGCACAGGTTACTAGCTTTCTTGTTTTCTTGTGTGGTTGTTTGTCTGGCTTAAAAATGTAAGTCAGTGGTTCACAGTGGGCACAGCTTCTCTATTTAGAATAGATTTAGATAAAAAACAGATCGTGTTACTGATTGCCAATGTTCTACAAGGACATGGCCCTTGAAGAAGAAGATTGTTTGGAATTGTTCTTGTCTCACACTTTATTTAACTACTGTATTCTGTAGTTGTTGAATCTGGTTTTGAGGTTCTGCAGGAAGAGTTTCCCAAACCATCAACACATTCTTGGGTCTTAGCCACACCAGGAAAATCAGGTCTGGAAGTTGAGTCATGGCTCCTGGACTTCTTTTTGAGAGATAGAGATGTTTCGCTGCTCATCTAAACAGCTTCATCAGTCTGAATTAGACTGAATTAGACTTCAGACTGATGAAGCTGTTTGGATGAGCAGTGAAACGTTTCTATCTCTCAAAAAGAAGTCTAGGAGCCATGACTCAACTTCCAGATAAACTCACCTGGACGACTGAGAATCTTCACAGACAGGAAAATCAGGGTATGTGTGGCTAAAGGTTTAATGCTGGCATTTCTGCCCCAGGGTAATACTGACGGTGGGGGAGAGCAGAAAGGAGGGTGAAAAATTCTGGAAATTCTAGCTTTTTCATATATAGGGCTGGAAAAGTTACTTTATAAAAGTAATTTCTATAGCCCTCAAAATAATAATTAATCTATCCATTTTAAAATAAAACCTGGCTTGCCTATTTCCAAAGTAATTAAAATAATTTGTTTTAGTGGCTTCACAAATCTGAATGAATAATCTGCTGGCCTGTGGTATCCAAACAACACAAGCCTCAAATAAATGGAGAGGGAAAACTGGCTTTCCTGTTTGTTTGTTAACTTTATACTGGGATGGAGGCCAGTCAGACGCTTTCAATGTTTGCAGTAATCCACATGCAGACAAAAACAATCCTCAAAATCAAAAGCAACATTTTTTAACCAAAGAGTCAGTGTAAAAGACAGCTGATTTCTAAATAAAATTAGCAGTCAGGTGAACCTCTGTTGAAAATACCTCAGACTAAATTTGTTCAGTATTTTCACGAGTCTATTAAGCAGGCGCACACAAGGCCCAGCATAGAGAATCACTTTAAAGGGTTTCCTCACAGTTGTTTAAATATTTTAATCCATTCCTAAAAGATGCCGACTTCTTAAAGAGAAGAGGAGAGAAATTTGAGAAATAAACGTTTATGAACAAGATTGGTCATAAAAACCTAGGAAGATCCAGGCTCATTTGGCACTACACTACACTGACACAAAAGGGCAAGGTTCAAATAAACTGGATGAGTCCCCATTAAAAGTTTTTTGCTTTTACTGTACACTGATAACTTAATTATAACTTACTTGCTGTAAAATGTCATTCCCAAGCAATGATGTATGTTCACCTATATGACTTTCTGCTACTGAACAGATCTTTATGGTTTAATCTTAAACCCTACTGCTTAACTACTGCATTGTAGCTTATTCCTGCTCTGTTAATAAATAAGAGAAATACTGGGCCACACTGGAAAATACTCTCAGCACCAGTTCCTCCAGTTTCCAGTGGACATTTCTGGCATAGGGAAGAGGTGCAGCCACAGTACGATTTTTTTTTCTAATTCAGTCAAGAGCTTTCCTCATTATCCTGCTTGTACAGGAAGGTGATACACAATTTAGTGCAATTTAGTTTTATTGAACTACTGTATTTTCACTGTCTTGAGGATAAAGGGTGGTGTAGTAGAAATATTTGAATGATGAGTTACAATGAGAAACAAATAAAAGTCACAATATTGATAACCACCGTTCTGAAGAAAGGAAGTACTTCTTTTGATGTTGTACAAAAGCTTTAGAACAGGCATGATATCAGAAGAATGATTCCCATCCTCTCTTCTGTGTCAAATATGACACTTGCCATCTGCAGTTCTTATCTTATTTTTTAAAAAAATATTTCAGAGGCTTGCCAACTCAATGGCAAGTTAAATTAAACACTATTTTATTCTATTAAACTATTTTATTAGTTAATCTAATGAGTTAATTGATTAAACACTGCCAACTTAGTTTCTGTCTGGAAGCTACAGTATCCTATAATATTAATCTAGTTATTAAGTTCCATTTAATTCAGTGGGGCTTACTTCTGAGTGGACACACTTAGGATCTTACTATAAATTTGCAATTTGGAAATAAGACACATGTAAATAGGAATTTAAAATTTTCCTTTCAGTTTTCTTCCAAGGAAGCAAAAGAGCTGATATAAGTACTCCCGTGTAACTGCTTTGAAAATCATTGCACAGACATTGTGTTGGAGTTGCACAGAAAGCATTAATAAATAATGAGAACCATTCATTGTGTGTGTGTATTCTGCTTACATGGAATTAAGGCCCACCCAAATCAATATGATCTACTTCTGGGTATAAATGCATAGGATTACATTGTAAGGGGATTCACGATATCAGACTCTTTTATATTTCTATTCTGTTATTGATTATATGCTTCTCACAATACTAATGGGCTGAATTGGAAAAATTAAAAAGAGAAAATGTAATTTATATTTCCCGTAAATCTGTCTTTATTATGAAAAAATGAAATTAAAAATGCACGAGTAGAGTACTCCTATACATGCCTATCACAGGTATAACACCAATTTCAATTGGACTTACTTCCAAATAATTGAGTAGACAATTGCAGTGCTAATTAACTATAGCTATTAGAGATGGGAACAAACTGAAAAATGAATCATGTTTTCTGATGAATTTGGCAGATTCATCAAAATTTGTCAGTTTGCTTTCATCATAAATGGAGTCCCCCAACAAATATGAACTGATTAATTTTTAGTGATATTTTTATTTTTTTATTTGTTGGGCTACAAAAACATTCCCCAAGGCACCTTGAGCCACCATGATTGGATGGAAGCATCCTCAGACTCTCCTCTACAATCTCTCCACGTTTGGTGGAGATTGAATTTTTCATGTCTGAGTTATGAAACCCCCAATTGCCCCCCCAGAAAGTTCTCCCCATGAACCTAGAGACTCCAGATGTGCAGAGAAGCTTCCTCTGATGCTGTTCTACAATCCCTCCAAGTTTAGTGAAGACTGGGTTTCCACATCCAAGTTTTTAAAGGATACTTTCCTCTGTGTGTCTCTGTGTGTATGTGTGTGTGTTGTGTCGTTACAGTCGTGACCGACTCTTCGTGACCCCATGTCCGTGGAGTTCTCTTGGCAGGAATGCTGGTGTGGCTTGCCAGTTCCTACTCCAAGCGCCTACAGCACCTGCTATTCCCTGGTGGTCTCCCATCCCAGTACTTTCCTAGGAGACCCCATTTTGTGGGTGTATAATTTAGCTGTCTGAAACCCAATGTTCACTAAACTCAGAGGGTTTGTAGAGAAGAGTTGGGAGAAGCCTCTCTAAGGGCAGTTTATACACGACCCCTAAGCTCCGCTGCAAATGGCTGCAAGCTCCGGGGCTTTAAAATGTTTCCCCACCAGCTCTGGAGTTTGCAGACAATTAAGTGCGACCCCGCCCACTTTAGCGCAACCCAGCACACTTTTCTTGTTCCTTCTCTTTGGAGGTGAAAAACCTTTGATGCGGTGCAACGATAGTGAGTGCGGGGCTCTCCTCGCTTCTGTTTGCTGCTTTTTGTCTCCCGCCCCTTTAAGAGCTACTTTTACAGAGACGAGGGGGTTGGACTTGATGGCCTTACAGAGACGAGAGGCAGAACGAGGTGAGCGGCATGCTTTTCTTTCTCTTTTTCTCCCTCCCCCACGCAGCCAGCAACCAGGAAGTGCAGAGGGGGGTGGGGACAGAGGAAGAGCGACGAACCCCTAAGATCTCTGGTCCGAATTTAAGTGGCCAGTGGATCTTAGGGGTCGTGTAAAAAGGCACTTAGAGTACTGTGGCTTTAGGTTCCTGGAGGGCACTTTCCTGGGGGGGTGCTCTTTGGGGGTGAATAGCTCAGACATAGCCTGAACCCCAATCGTTACCAATCTTTAAGAATAAGTAAGAGGAAGCATACCTAAATATTTGGGGCCTCTAGGTGCCAGGAGGCTTTTTAGAGCATTTTAAGGGGGAGATGAATACTGTACATTCATTGATTTGTCAGCCCCTGAAAAATCGCAAATCATGATGAATCGCCATTTTTATTCATCCCCATCTTGCGTAGCTATGTATTAAGTACCATATTACATTGTCCCTTGATCCAGTCCATGCTTGATCTGACCTGTGCTCTGTTAAAGACACTCCTATTCAATCTGAGTCCATATGGGATGTTTATATTTCTAAGATTTGGGAGAGAGGGCATTCCTGAAAATAGGGAACCTAGTCAATGGCTCAAGACTACAAGGCCCCAGAGTTATAGGAAGCCCTGAATTGTGCGCAAGGGGGTTGGATAGGAAGGTCTTCTGGCTAGGGCAATGGCAATCCGAAGAACGGGACATGTGTTCTTTCCTCCTTTTTTCTCCCACAACTGAGAAAAATCCCAATCTTGCTGGTAAGTAAGCACAGTGGTTTCCTCAGGGAAGGGACTTTAAAAGGGGAATGGATTAGGTCCTCTGATCCCTTCCCAAAGGGGTAATGCATGGAGTTTGCTGCTTCTTCACACTCTCTGGAGCCTTACTTTATTCTGATCCTTTTCTCAAACTCCTTTTCTCCTTTTAATAGCAAGTAGATTTATAAGGGGGGGGAGCAATTTCTTTATTTTAGAAAAGAACGAATTTCTGCCCACTGTTTCCTCTACTTCCTCTTTGTTCAGTGTGAAATTAGAGATGCTCCAGCCCCTTTCCCCATCACATTCTTTCCCACTTTAATGTTAGAAACCCTGTAAATTTCACATTTAACACAAAATTGTGGAGAGCATGCCGCTCCTCAATTTTGCTGCTTTCCAGGGTAGATCAGCAAAGAGAATGCTTAACTTAGATCTGAAAGATTTATGTTCCATTTCTAAATAGCCCCTGGGTAGCCTTGGGTAAGTCTTCCTGAACTCTGAAATGTTCCCATTTGAGAGCTGTTGAGACATTCAAGTCAGGTACATATACAAACCTAGTAACTACATAAACAGTTTTCCGAAACCCTTGATCTTTTTCATGTGCTTCTTTTCTGTCAATCACAAGACCATCACATTTCCCCCCCCTTAAAGGTGGGGCATTTAATGTAGGAAGGTAAAATCCAGGTGGGCTTTTAGAGTCTGATAAAAATTAAAAAGTAGACATGTGGTTCTCAGGCTTATTCCCAGACATTGCTGGGCTTCAGATTCCAGAAATCCTAAACAGCAGGAGCCACGGTCAGAAATGCTATTTTAGTCATGCAACATTAGTGAATCTTTTGGTTCCAGGTTTAGGTACCAGTGAATTAGCATGTCAGTCAGCTGTCTTAGTTCTAAAAGCTATCTGGATAGCTTAAGACCAGGTTTAGGCTATACAGATGTTGCCTGCATATGTTTCAGGGATCCTTCTTGCATAAACTAGTGGTGAATTGTGATGGAAACTCGAGGTTTAAAAAAAATATGTACAAGGTCACAGTTGACTGTTCCGGGTCTATTGCAAAAAGTTAAATCCAAAAGTAATTGTAACGTAAATAAGATTCACTTAATTGAATGGGACTTGAGTTACCCCCTTACCCAATTCCCTAAAAAATGTTGGACACTGTCGGGATCTGGTTTTCTGGTAGTGGTATGGAGGGAAGGAAGATATATTTTTGTTGTACCATGAGCTGCTAGCCAACATTGTCTTTCAAGCCTTAGCCTCTTGAAATCAATACGATGCAAATGAATTAAGACTCATTTGTCTCATGTGACAAGCCTGACTTGGTCCTTCTGGACTGGGGCCATCATCTTATGCCCACAAGGTTCAACACAATAGCACATCATTGTTGTGAGGAAAAAGCAAGTGAGGCAAGAATTTAACTTAAAAAAGAACCCAACAACATTTCCTTAAGGGTAAGAACGAAATATTAAAAATACTAATAAGATAATCTTCAACACAAGTACTTAGCACGAACTCACTGTATTTGGAAATATGCTGAAAGAGAAGTCTTGCACACATTCTACTGAATTCAGTGAGATCTATCTCAGGGACATATGTTTATAACAGTAGATTTAGTAGTACGTATACTATGTGTGGCATTAGAACATGGCATAGTGGAATTACCGTAATCATTCAAAGAAAAGCATATGAAGAACAGATTGGGGATACCCAGGAATAATATTGAGGAATATGTTAGAAATAATTAGGAATACCTTAGGTTTCTGTTTTCTGTTCATTGTATCCCATATACCATTATCTCAAGGACAAGCAATATGGATTGTCAGCATCTTAACCTGCAGCATGTGGAGAGAGAAAAACAAATGGTTAAGATTATTTCAAATGGAAACCTTCAAACTAAAAATAATGAGACCTAAGCAGAGGCTAATAAAAGGTACTTAATATTAATATCTTACTGCCACCCAGTCCATTTTAAATTCCAGCCAAAACAATCTTGTGAGATGCCTCTGGGAGAGGAAAAGATTTCAGAAAAGATAGCCCAATGAACAGCTGCACTCCTATACCGACACAATATATAAAGGTAGCATTGTGAGACAGCATGCGGTTATAAGAAGAAATTAAGTGACAGGATCCATTGCTGGATCCAAGGAAATTGGGCACATTTTAGAGATCTCCTAAGGGATGTCAGCCGCCACTGAAGTCATATGAGACACAATAACTCTGACCTTAAAAGAAGCCTGGAAATGTCACACAAACTGAAAATGTGTGTGTGTGTGTGTGTGTGTGTGTGTGCGCGCGCGCACGCGCATGTGCCCGCGCACTCGCACACACACACACACACACACAAAGGTATGCTCACTATATATATAATTCAGCCCCAATGAATTCTTAAAATTCTTACCAATCTTTTTTGGGGGTTTTTAAGTGACAAAAGTATGCAAGGAGGCTAAGAAACCAGAGCTGTGATCATATGATCAAAGTAAGCCCCATGTCTCTGTCCACTTCACACAAACTGTTTCTTCCAATCTAGTTCTTCTGCACAGTCAGTTTGCTATGCAAATGTTCAAAACTTTGGTTGTATATAATTTGATCTGGTCATCCCATTATTGCGGTTATGAAAATAATCTGATTTATACATCTTTTTCTCCTGGAAAATTATTTGCCTTTAAAGAATACGGAATTGGAAGATGTATGGATGAAAAAAAGGAAGTACAGAAGTAAAAAGATTTATGCCTTTTTCACACCATTAGTAATCATGGGGTGAATGAAAGAGCCCATCTTCCTCACAACATATTGGCTGCATTCTGTTGTAAAAGAAAACCGCAATTTAATGCGACACGAGTGAGCCACAGGCATTTTGGGGGTCATGCGCTCCTAATATCATGAGAAAGGAGATCAAACAGCTCCAGCTCCATGCAGAACTGAAAACTGATTGTTCTTTCATCTAAACTGGGAAAATCCATGGCTTGTTTGTATGGTGATTTGTCTTGAAAAAGCAACTGTAAAACTGATGTTTCGGATCCGGATGTGTCTTGCATAAACCTTCTGGATGAACTGTTAAAACAAACTAATTGATTGGTTTAGGCAAAACAACAAACTGCAGTTCGTTGAAAATGTACGTGAATGCATCTGACCTCCCCATGGTCATGTTACAGAGGGCAGTAGGCCAGCATTTATAGTGACAAATTATGCTTTAGTATCATGTCCAAACTTGCCACTGCCATTGTTGGCTGAATCTGGATTTAGTATGTAGCAGCAAGCACCTTTTTTTCTTTTTTTTTTTAATTGGTGGGTTCAGATTGAAGAGAAGTATCCGCCTTGCCTCCATGGTGAGGCCAAACAAGTCCTCTTGTGACTTAACCTGCCAAAGGGGAAAAGAAAAGAAAAGAAAAGAAAAGAAAAGGCTTCTTTAGCTAGAACAGGAATATCCTGAAATGCATTTGGCAAGGTACTTTTTAAAATTGGATGTGTTCCTGATGGCAGGCTCATTAAATCACTTCTTCCATGTTTAACTTTCCCAAGATCCGTCTTCACTTCTGAGACCTCCCATTTTGTGGGAATCAGAAGATCTTTTCCACTGTGGCATTCAAATTATGGAAATAGAGTGTAATTTAAACAGACGATTGCATAGGAGAGAATTCAGCACGAGTAGTGAGAAGACAGAGGAAGAACAGGGGTAGGGTGGGAAAGTAGAACCTTGATGCTCAAGGTCTAAACATGTGTTTTAGGTCTTTCATGCTGGCATCCCCTTAACAATTTAATTAGGTTTGCTTCGTTTAATTTTATTGAGTCCGTGTTGTGATCATCATCATCATCGTTGGCACCCTTCAGTCTTGAAAGACTATGGTATCATGCCTGGAGCAGAGATATTAAAAACAACACCTAGTGTGTTAATAGACTAATCGGGAAGCCCAGTCCTCGGGTTTTGTTGTTTCCATGCCTGCCTCTTTTCCTCTGCCTGTTGGACAAATGGCTCTTCAAATTTATGTAGACCATGCTGTATCTTTTGCCTCCAGACAGTGTGATCGGAGCTCAGGGTTTCCCATCTGTTGAGGTCCACTCCCAAGGCCTTCAGTTCCCTCTTACAGATATCCTTATACCGCAGCTGTGGTCTCCCTCTGGGGTGCTTTCCCTGCACTAGTTCTCCATACAGATCTTTTGGGATCCGGCCTTCATCCATTCTCACAACGTGTCCAAGCCAGCGTAGGCGTTGCTGTTTCAATAAAGTATACATGCTAGAGATTCCAGCTCGTTTCAGGACTATGCTGTTTGGAACTTTGTCATGCCAAGTAATGCTGAATATTCGCCTAAGACAGTGCATATGGAAGGTATCAACCAATCAAATGAACAAGGTGTGCAGTGCAGAAAAGCCATAAATTGAATCTAGGGGCAAAAGACAAAAAAATACCAATACAAAATTAGGCGAGATACATGATTTCATAACTTTCTTCTATAGCTTGTGTCTTTAATAGTGGTAAGATAATTTTAGGTTGTGGTTTAAAAGACAGAAACCCAAATGCAGACACATTTCTAGACAATTGAAAGTGTTTGGCATGGCTGGCTCAAGACAATTTGTAAAGCATCGAATGACAAACTTATCCACCCACCCATATCCACCCACTCCCCAAGGGCAAAGCTGAACAGAGACAGAATATCCTTCAAGCACTTCTAGTCATCATCATCACCACCACCACCACCACCACCACCACCACCACCACCACCACCAATTGAAAAGCAGTTCTTGTTTCAAATTGGTAAACACTTTTCTATTCAGGGCAGGCATTTTCCACCCTGGGGGTGGGAGGTTCCAGGCACAGCCTTACTTAATTATTTTATTGCATTTTTATTGGAAATTTCCCTTCCATCAAAATGTAATTCCTGTTATTTGCTTTGTACTATTTGGTGTTGCTTTCATAAATTCTCATACATTTTAACCCCCCCCCCAAAAAAAACCCCTAGATTTGGGCTCTTGCTTGGTTGGTAATATGTGCTGTAGCACTTCCCACATGCAGTAACATCAGGGGCAGGAGAGTCCCAGAACAATGCTTTTGTACTGGATCACCTCTTTGTATTTGTATTTTTTATTATTATCTTTTTATTTTTAAGAAAGGAAAGCTGTAGAACTGAAGTGGGGAAGCAGAGAGTCACAAACCAGTGAACCAAAGGGTGGAGGAGCCAAGTGGCAAAGGTGCAAGAGGGAAGGTGGAGAAGGAGGGGGTGGGACTTGAAAATCAGAAGTATGTTCGGATGTGGAAACCAGACACATCAAGGAGTACATAAAGTTTACTAGATGGTATTCCCAGAAGATTTCTGATTCCCTTCTGAAAAGGAGTACTAACTGCTGCATGCTACAGTTGTTATGGATACTTTAAGATTCTTTTTCCATTCAGTCGTCTAATACAGTATTATGTACATTATTAAAAAAGGTAAAGGTAAAGGTTCTCCCCCCACGCGCGCATGTGTGCTAGCCTTGTCCGACTCTAGGGGCGGTGCTATCTCCGTGTTCAAGCCGAAGAGCCAGTGTTGTGCAAGTCCATGGCCACGTGGACGGCGCGGCTGCAAGGAAACGCTGTTTTACCTTCCCGCTTTTTTACGGCGGTACCTGTTTATCTACAGTACTTTGCATTTTACATGCTTTCGAACTGCTAGGCTCTTATTCTTATAACTCTTATTTGCCCCTGGTCTTTCACTATCTTTTTGTTTTGTTTTGTTTTTGAGAGGATAGTTGGGGTGTAACTCGAATAATTAAATAAGCGGGCGGGAGCCAAACGCTTTCCCCATCCAGAGAGAGAGAGAGAGAGTAAGCGGACTACCCTATAACTGAGATTGGCTCCCCTATTTCCGGCAGCCTTTGACGCCTCGCGTTGAACGACCTGAATCTTCCCTTCTCTGTTGCCCTCCTTGGGAGCCAGCCTAATCCTACTGCCCGCTGCAAGGGGCAAGAAGACCCCCCCCACCGCGACCCTTGCATGGGGGGTTGGGGGGCAAGCTTGAGACTTGGAGCCTTTTTCCCTTCTCCTTCCCCCACCCCCGTCCCCCAGTGTGGGCAAGAGGCTTCGTCGGCGGGCACTGCGCCTGCTCCCCTCGTGCGCGCATGCTCAGCCGCGGGCGGGCGGAGGGGGGGGATGAGATGCGACGGGCCGCCGCCGCCGCTGCTTGGCCGAGGGCTCCCTGGGAGGCGCGTGCGCACGCCCAGCTCCCTCCTGCCCAAAGGGGAACCTTGAATTTCTCCGGGATCCCTGATCTGCAGTGCGGAGCCAAGCGGAGGAACGCGCTGCAGCCGCCGCCGCCGCTGCCGGGTCTGCAGAGGCGAATCCGAAAGGGGATTTAAACGGCAGGGGCACGACGGAACCCGGTTCCCAAGCAGACCTCCGCGGTCACCTGAACGAAGCGAACACACACACACACACAAAAAGATCCGCGCCTCTTGAGTTCCAGCCGTCGCTCGAGGAGACCGCCAACGCCGCCAACTGTAAGTGTCTCTCTCCCCCACTTCCCCCCGGGTTACTCTTAGGCGTTAAAATCCGTGCGGACGAAGGAGAAGGGTTTTTTCTTTGCAAAAACTCAAGCGTGAAGTCAGATCAAAAAAAGAAAACGAATTGCGGGCGGGGGAGACGAGCAGTTCGAAGTGGAGACAGAAGGAAGGGATTTTTTCCGTGCGTGCGTGTGAATGTCGACACAGGAGAAAGGAAGAGAGAAAAGGGGGGAGGCAGGAGGAGATAATTGCCGATAGTTCCCAAAAATCTATAAAGGGACGATTGTTTGGCTGTCTGTTGTTGCTCCCCCCCCGCCGCGTACAAATCCTCCAGATGATACAGATTCGTGGCAAAGTTGCTCTTTACCAGGAGTCACGTCGATACAATCCGACGTGAAGCGATGGCGGTGCCAGTCCGATTGCCAAACCCGTTTGGCATCATTTGGACGTTTGTCTCTTCCTCGTCTCCCCACCCACACCCACACACCACACACTTCCTCCACCCCCACCCTCACCCTCACCCCCCCACCCCCATGTCAGGAGCATTTGGGAAGTGAGGCGAGTGATGGAGATGCGGACCGTGGGGTTGTGCGCGCGCGCGCCATATGTTCGTGGTTAGAAGCAGCTTAACGGCGATGTGCGCGGGTTGCCTTGACCCCTAACCCTAAGCCCTGGTTTTGGAAGCCATCTGAACAAAGTTGAACGATACCGCCGCCGCCGCCGCCGTTGTTGTTGTTGCCTTTTGCACACCGCCTTTCCTCTCAGCGGAGTATCCCGATCTAGCACAAATCCCCCGGAGCTACATTTAAAAAATAATAATAATCGCCACATTACCAATGCCACCCGGAGTAAAGACATCAAAAGCGACTATTGACCGGCAAGGTTAATCATTGGCGTTTGACGGTCCTCCCTCCCGCTGCCCGTTTCCCCCCTCTCCTCTTGGAGGAGGATGACGGATGCAAGAAAGTCTTGGACATCCCCAGGCACTTATTAAGAACCCCGAAAAGGAAAGGTCATTTCTGTTTTTGTTTTTTACTAGCATGGAACGAGATCCTGTGAAAAGATCTTTCTCCGCAAGGTCATCCAACTCATTGTGATTTAATTTTTTTCTAAAGGCTCCCTGTTTTGCGGGGTTACTTCTTCCTTGATGTTTTTTTTTTTTTTTGCTCGAGGTGATCGATTTTCTTGCTTTTTACTAGCAGCACGCGATTGGTGCACGTGGATAGATAGATAGATAGATAGATAGATAGATAGATAGATAGATAGATAGATAGATAGATAGATAGATAGATAAAAAGGAAGGAAGGAAGGAAGGACCTGGTATAGATAAATAGATATTTTATTTATTTTAGAGTATTTTTACCCCGCTTTTCTCCTTGGAAAAGGACCCAAGGCGGCTAGAGAGATAAGAGAGAGATGTCGCTTTGCTGCTAGAAGATACAAGGCAGTTAATGAGTCTTGAGTGTCATCTGGACATTATTTGGGGGATATAGTCCAAAATGCAGTACGACCACCGTATCCGTGTAGCTGTAGATAGATGGAGTGCAGTGTGTGTGTTGCAGTCAGAGAGGGCGGCGTTGGACGCCTCTGGTGCGTGAAACGCGCGCGGGAAGCGGCTTTCTCTTGGAGGCGGGTACGGTGTGGGATGGGGTGGGGAGGGCGAGCAGGAGGGCGATGGCCGGGCGCGGATGGAAGCGCGCGCGCGGTGCCCCCGGGCCGAGGCGCAGGCAGGAGAAGGGGCGGCGGCGGCGGCGGCGGCGGGGAGGGGGCGGCATCCGAACGCGGGAGGCGCGCAGGCGGGCCGATCCGATCCGAGCGCGCGCGGCGGAGCCTGGCGCCCAAAGCCGGGCGTTCGGCTCCGCGGCGGCTCAGCCAATCGAGAGGCGCGCTCAGGTCTCCCGGGGAGGGGAGGGGAGGGGAGGGAGGGGGGGGGGGGGAGAGCCCACCACCACCACCACCACCACCAGCAGCAGCGTCTCCCCTTCGCTGCCGCGTTGCACCTGACGATGACGGAGGCGGCAGCGGTGGTGGCCGGCGCCTTGGGCTGGGCTCCGGAGAGGATCCGCCGGCTGACCTCTTAGGGAAGGGAGCGGGCAGCGCTCTTGTCACGGAGTCAACAAGGAAAAGGGGGTCAGAGGGGAGGGTTCGCTTGCACCTGTCTCTTAACACCACCACCACCACCCCATGCATGGTCTGTGACATGGGAGTGGGTGGTGCTGGTGGTGGGGCATGGGTGGCTCCATTACTCCAGGGTTTGTTTGCCCCAGGAAGGATTGGGGCCACTTGCTTTAAGGAAGGGCCTGCCCTTGGTTAGGGAGCCCAGAGGGTCCAGGTCCTAGCTGTACTGGAAAGGGATGCGTTTTGGTCCCTACTGGTAGGGTTAGATTTTGGGGAGGGAGGGTGAAGAGAGTGAAGGCATCACTACATGATGCAACATGATCCCTTCTAGAAGATGGTGGTGAAATAAACCATCAGATGGATTCCAGGCTTACTTAAACCAGGGATTGTGAGTCAGTTGAGTTCTTCACTGCCTTGGCTCTTGCCTCCTTCCCCATTCACTTTTACCTGATGGAGACACAACCAAACACCCAGGTATATAACATACACTCCTTTCCACCCTTGGGTCCTGGTTCAGAGCAGTTGTTCACAGTCTCATTTTTTCTCTCCTCACATCCTGCAGTGTCTTGCTTTTTTAACCTTTAACCTTGAGCACCCTCTGCATCCACCCAGTGCTTTTCCTACGCACACCACTGCAATCTGTGAACCTTCCTCCGGGTATACGGATTTCCTTCTCACACTCCTTGTGCACATGTGCCATTTTCCCTCGCAGTTTTCTTAGCCAAATTAAATTCCCTGCTCCCCCCCCTTTTTTTTCCTAAGTCAAGCCGATCTGCATCCCCACCAAGTCTGTTGATTTTTTTATTTTTATTTTTATATTGACAAGAACCAGCCGGCAAGCATAAACCGCTTCCATCGTTGAGCAGAACTTTGCTCTTGCTCCTCCATCCTAACCCCCCCTCCATGTTTTTCTCTCATGCTTATTTGACCAGCGGTATTTGTTCACTTCTGCACATCACCCCTCTTAACTGCACCTGGTGCTTCCTGGATGCTTTGGATACAATTCCCATTAAACCCCAGGCGTCATGGCCAGTGGTCAAGTGTGGCCCAGAGGCTGCGGACAGCAGACACCTGGGTCCCCCGTGATCTTGCAAACCCCAGAATGTCCCACCGAAGAAGCAGAATGAAGAACAGAGGGAGAATAAGCTAAGCACAGTGGTCAGCATTATGTAATGACACTCAGGTAGTTGTGAGGACAAAAGCCAAAGATGAAGGGGACAGGAAGAGAAGGAGGAGGAAGGACCGACAGTTTATGAAACTGCCGAGCATCATAATTTCTTTGTGGCTGAAAACAATGGCATGCAGAACTGTCAAAGCAAGAACCACTTCTCGGTGAAAGTCATCTTTTTAATTACGTCACATGCAAGCCAGGTCCTGTACTGCATTCTCTGCAATTGACCTTGTTGACCTTGCCTGTAACTTACTGCTTTGCCTTGGCTTGGTCGTCCAGCCACCAGTCCCTCTCTTGGAGTTCTCAGCTCTGTAAAGAGACTGAATGAATGAATGAACGAATGAGAGAGAGAGAGAGAGAGAGAGAGAGAGAATATATCATTACCCCCTCCTTATCCTCCTTATCCTTATTACCCTTATCCTGAAGAAATGGAAAGTAGTTGTTTTCAGTGGTAGTTTAGGATGGGGAGGAGGAGGAAGAAGATACACAGAGTGAGTCAAATTCTGCACCTCTACTCATGACTGAGCATATGTATGTAGAGTCTAAAGTGGTGTGTGTGTGTGTGTGTGTGTGTGTGTGTGTGTGTGTGTGTGTGTGTGTGTGTGTGTGTGTGTGTGTTGGTATACTGGTTTTTAAAAAAAAATGTGGTTGTGAAAAAAAGGTCTCCAGCCAGCCCATATTGTTTATAAATGGGAGCCTCTTGGGCTTCATAGAGACTTAGTAAATTCTAAGCATCTGTATTGAGGGAAGGAAAAACGGTGCATTCTTTAGCTAGGCAATCCAGAGCCTTCTCCGTGGGTCCACAGCAGCAGCGTCCGTGAAAGCTCTGTTCTCTTGGCAGCCACTGCAGAACCCACCAGGCTGTCTGTCTTTTCAGCTGCATTTGGCAGCAGCGACGGTAGCTGCCGCTGCAACTCAAGGACTCGCTCCCTCTGCAGTGTGTGCGTGTGCATGTGTGCATGCTTGCATGCCTATATAGTATAATGCATGTAATGCTATACCTTCAAAAGTCATTCCTCTCGATTCAGGTCTAGACTATCCTTACACAAGGTAGGAGCCCTGATCTGATTTAACCCCCTTTGTCATCTTTTTCTTGGGTCATCAAGAATCGTGTTTGTGTATGTGAAGATGCAATAAACATGTTGCAAGTGTCTTCCTCTCCCTCCTGTCTGGATGATTCCAGTCCGGCGAGCTTTATTGTCTAAATGGTTTTTGTGAAACCATTTAGGGAAAAAAAAACCCAAAATGAAATGATTGGTGAAGCGTGTATGCCATTTCAAATAAGAAGCTTGGATAATGACTTTTTCTTTTAAAAAAATCACATAGGAACCACTTCCATTACAAAAGGCAAAACATTCTTCACATTGTCTGAGTTTGTTACGATTTACAAGAGATTCTAGTTCCTGTTCTTTTTAATTCTTCCCAAGAAGAATGAGTAATAAATATTGCAATGGCATGTTAGCTTACCTTTGTGTCATGAATCTAGAAGCTTTAATAACAGAAAGCAGCCCAAAAAGTGAGAAGCTGATCCGTGTCACCATAGAATGAAGTGCAACTGTTCCCAAATTATATTGCTTCGTAGCCATCATGTCCTATCTGGGGACAAGTCTGAGTTACATAATAACCTTTACCATCTTAACAGGAGCCTAACTTCTCCAACAGGGTTTGTTTCTAAAAATGAACGCTGATGCTGTTGTTCAGCTAATTAGTTGGGAAGGCATCAACTGTAGAACCACGTTTCGTTGATTGTGGCATAATACGACTCCATTGGACTCCTGCACTGTCAGTAAACAGTCATAAACTATTTTAACTATCACTAGGAAGAGTGCTGCTAGTGGGTCTATCTCTTTCATAAGATGCAAACCCTAAATATCTACTTGGAAACAAGCCCCATTGAATTCAGTGGTTAAATAAGCATAAAACTTCAAGCCTTATGTTGTTTTCATGTAAGGTCTGTCTGATGCTAATGGCAATGGGAAATTGTTTATCAGATTTTTTTTTAAACTCGAAGCTTAAAAATATGCTACTGTGACATGCAAAGGCATATGATGTGCACTGATGGCTTTAAAATATCTCCCTTGTGATTTCTTTTCTTTTCTTTCTTTTTTAAGAGTTATGTACTCTTGCTTTGGCAGTCAAGATCTTTTTCATAAAATATGCATGGGCATGTTAAAAAAAAAAAAATCAAATTATGTAAGTTATTTGGCAGTGTAGTTCCTAAGGAATTTTTCTATTGAAGTTCTCTAATACAAGGAATAAATTCCACATTCTGAATTTATCAGGGTATTTGGCATTTTATCTGCTGAAGTGTTGCATAACCTCATTTGCAGCTGATGCAAATGCCAGCAATGTCTGTTGACATAAACCTACAGAGAACGTGCAGTGTTATGTCCTTGGTGCCTCTTCTACAGTTGGATATGTTGCTCTTTATCACCTCATGTCTGTACACATGTGGATACATGTACATGCACACACCGAAATATACATGCACTCATCGTATTGAGATGGTGTGTAGGTAGAATCCAAATGGAACACCCATCATCCTACTTGTGTCTGTGGTTTAGACCAGCAAGGCTTTATCCTTGCAGCCTATTTCCCTCAACGGATGACATTATTTTCCATTATTTTCCCCATTCCTTTTTCTAGTGGTTGAACAGTTCGGGACTGTAAGGGCAATGAATATGCTTTACGTCATTTCCCCCTCTCCACCTTTCTCATTAATGAGAAGAAAATATTGGGGGGCAAGGTTGTGATACTGTAATGTAGTTGTAGATATCCTTTTTCTTATTTCATATAACTCCTGACCCCAGTGGCTGAGCATCTAAAGCTGCTATCCTTGTGGGCTTCTTTCATGCCCATGCCCCACAAGCCCGCCTCTTGTTGAGCCATGGTTTTACCTTAGTGATCCCTTCTCTTCCTCCGCCAATCCCATGAGGTTTAACCATCTGTCTTCTCCTAATTTTCATCAACAGCTTGCTTCTGTGCTGCTTGTCTTGAGATACCCGCCCGATCTAATTAGCATCTATCCCCATTTCTTTTGGCAAGTATTTTTAAGTTTTTTTTACTTTTGTAACAGCTTCATTGCTTGCTGCCTCTCCTCCCTTCAAGTCCCTGCTCTTCTCTGTTCTTCTTCTCTGTTCTTCTTTTTCCGACTTGCCCCTGTTTTACAGCCAAGTAAATCCTCGGCCATTTTCTGTTAGCTACTCTTCCCTAGATTTCTATGCCTCCTTACCGCTCTTGCCTTTCTCTCTGATGGAAAATTTGAATACACATTGAGAATAATTTCCTTGTTTAAAGAGCTGAATGTTTGCGAATCTTCTAGGGTGGCACTGCCGTACTGTTTTGATTGGTCAACCCAGTGCTTCGTAGCTGACAGTGTACTCCCCATCCCACTTCAGAACTCAACGCATGGATTAAGCCTGCGATGTAGATCCTGTTGCTTAGTCTACTAAATGTTCCACTGAAATTATTCATTCATTCATTCATTCATTCATTCATTCATTATAGTTTACCCCTTTCTCCTTACAAAGGATCCAGTCAATGGATGCTTGGTGTGTCAAGTCCTTCGTAAGTTCAGATTCAACTATGAGTCGGTTGAGTCTTAACTATGATTTACTATGCTAAAGTAATGGCAACTAAAGTAGGCTCATGTGAATCAATGGAATTTATGGAACTCACCCAGTGCCCATCATGTTCAATAGACCTACTTAAGTGGAAGCTAGTACAGTGGTACCTTGTATAAAGGAATTAATTTGTTCCAAATGAAATTATGTTAAGCAAATTTTCCTTTATACAAATTCCCATAGGAATGCATTGAAAATGGAGTAATCCCATTTTATGTTGTACGGATTATCCCCATAGGTGATTATGTTAAGCAAATTTCCCATATCTCCAGAATTTTTTATGTTGTACAAATTTTATGTTATACAAGATGTTTGTTATACAAGGGTCCACTGTACACTAGTCAATCAGTCACTGTGAATCAAAGTTGATGAATGCACTCACGGAAGACAGTAGATTACAGTAGGATCCCAGTATCTGCTGGGCATTGGTTCCAGACTTTCCCGTGGATAATGAAAACTGTGGGTAAGAGAAAATGCCAGAAATCCCCAAAACTGCTCTTTGTTATAGTAGCTTGCTTTATGGCTGCTGTTTCTGACAGTAGCTTGCTTTGCAGCTGCTGAATTCTTTATTTAATTTTTTCTTCTGCCAACCATGGATAACTGAATCAGTGGATAATGAATCAGTGGATATGGGGGCCCTACTGCACAGAGAAACTGATTCATTTTTAGCAGATTTAAGGAAGGACAACATATATTGCACTGTATCATAGAGCCTGGGCCTTTCTGTCTAAACTATGAGATTTTTCTCATGTGCAAAGTGGTGGGATCAACCTTCCTTCCTTCGTCCTTTCTCTGATTTATGCAGCGTTTCTGACCTGTCCCTGCCAGCTGCAATCTCAAATGTTATATAGAATAACACTTGGAGTGCATACCTCATCTAGCTGAGGTGGCTGAGGGCCAGCTAAGCTGTGCAGAGTCTACCCGAGACCCAGAGTCTACCCGAGACCCAGCTTCGAGAACTGGAGAGTAGTCAGGGCTACCCTTGCCGAGTTTGGCCTGAATTTTTTCCAGCAAAGTAGCTGCCTTCCTGGCTTGGGAAAGGCTTGGACAGGACTCCTCCCTTGCTCCCGGCCTCTTCCCCCGCCTTTTTTTGTTGTTGACAGATCTGAGATCAGACAGCAGCAGAAAGTTCTGGCAGCATGAGAGCAGGCCTGTTGGCACAAGGGGAGGTGGTGCTGGCAGGCGAGGCTGCAGGCTGTTCCAGTGTGAAGAGGTTTAAGCCTAGAACTCCTCTTTTTGGAGTAATTTCTGCTCAGGGATAAACTAAGTGGACCACAGTCCAGATAATCATCATCTGGAATCCTGGGTCCTGAGTTGAGTTCCCACTTCTTTTTCATGTTAATGGTTGCCATTGAAAACGCCATTCTTTATGATATAGCCTCCTCCTTCGTTACACGCAAGATATAAATATACATAAGTGTCAATGTGTAAACTCATAAGGCAAAGACCTTTATCTTCAGGCAAGCTTTCCCTGAATGATGGTCTACCATGATGTGTCTTTTATATGAATCTATAGGTTCACATAGACGTTGTGTTTATAACTACTTATAACCTTGTAGCTTTAATGTAATGTTGTCTATTAATGCTGTAAGATGTCCCTCAATTTCCTGTTCTCAAATACTTGAACATGTCTTAAGTGTATTGGACTGTATATTATCATGTCTTAATTGTATTTAGACTGTTGATTTCCCCTCATTACTGTAAACCGCCATGGGTCCTTTTCCAAGGAGAAAGGCGGGGTAAAAATACTCTAAATAAATAAATAAATAAATAAATAAATAAATAAATAAATAAATAAATAAATAAATATGGGTTGACTAAGTGCATTGCAGATTGTGCACCCCATTATGATGCCATGTAATATGAAAAGTTTACATATCTCTGTTTCTCTCTGTGTGGACCTTTTCCTTATATGAGTTCACACACTTTAAAAAAAACCTGAACTCCTAGGCTCCTATTACTCCTGTTAAGATCTGTTGGGCTGTGTGTGTGTGTTGGATATATACCCACCAGTCCAGCATTTTACCAGAAATCTTTTATGGTTCCAGAGAAAGCTGATATCTCTTATACCTCATTGATGATGATATTTTTAGGGTTTTTTAAATTAATTATTTGATGCAGTCACTGGCCCAAGTTCAAACAGTACAACAATAAGAACAAAATAATAAAATAATCATTACAACATATTTAGGAAATTTGTATCTTACTTGACTGAATTATTAAATTATTGCCCTAAAGAATTTACAGTCTAAATTTAGGCAGGAGGAAAGACAGCGAAGGAGAAGGCTGGAGTAGGAAGTTGGGGAAGAAGAGATAACAATGAAAACAAAAACAAAGCCAAAATAGTGGAACAAGGGGAGAAGGTTGAATCAAGAACAAGATCTCAAGGGTTAAGTCAAAAGGTTAATTTGACTTGGGATCCTTTGTGATTAAGAGCTAGAGGGAGAGCAAGATGGCATTTAGAATTCCAAGGTCTGCCTAGTAAATCACTGTGGTAGAACAAAAAATAAGGCCATTTGAGAACAGATAGCGGAGGGGGGCACAGAAAATCATTTCATGCTTGTAGTCTCTTGAAGTTAAAGAGGATATTTGGAAAAAGAGCCAGGCTTAGACAAAATCCAGCGCTAATGTTGCAGCATCTGCAAAACCCAGCATGTACACGATACATCAAGTAGCACATTTGAGATGGCAAAGGCTTACGTTGCAGAGCCTGAAAGCATAAGACAGCTCATTGCCATATCCATATGGGTTTTAGGTGATTTTTGTATTGTTGACGATGCTTGAAATGGTATGGTACCTCTTCAATCAGTATGTCGAGAGGGGCAGGCAAAAATGCATAGGAAGTGTTTTTTGCACACGTTGCAACCTCTAAAAATTAAACCGGAAGAGGTCAGGCTAAATGTATGTAGAGCAAAAACAACATGCATTGTCCAGTGAATGGATGGATGGATGGATGGATGGATGGGTGGATGGATGGATGGATGACAAAGAGTGTTCTCCCACGAGGACAGAACTCGAGCTGGACCATCTGGAAGTCACTTAATTGACTTAATCAAATAATAATCAAATAAAAGGGAGCTTCTTGGATACAGCACTTGTGTGCATGCAGTTCATGTCCCACTAAATGTACAAAGGAAGCTCTAGCAAATGACTGAGATTATGATATTGATGTAGCCCACTAATGGTCAAAATCGTCCAATTATCTTAACATCTTAGGGTTTTTAAGCTATATTTCATATACTGTATGTCCATAATTCTGTATTATAAAATGCTCTAATATGATAAAAGAAAGAAAGAAGTCAGGAGATTTTGCACAAAATCAGAAAACACCAGTCAGACGCCCTTCCCCCCCAAGAATACCAGATTAGTGACTCAAAGTGTTTTATATGAAATGCAGAATGGCATCAAAGATAGCTAAAAGATAGTAAAAGATTTCAACCAGAGAAGTACTGGGAAATTCAGGAATACAGGTGTTCATAGGCAGCTATTCCCCATGAAGTCCAAACTAAAGGTTGCTGGATCAATAAATGAGGAATGGGTCTTTTGTAAAGTCAATGACGCATAATTTTCCATTGAATTCAAAAGCAAGCTATCTTCAAAGATTTTGCCTTGCTACAAAGATAACTTTCTCTTCCTGGACCGGAATTTTTAAAGAATCTAGATTTAGGCTGAATATCAGGAAAAACCTCTTAACTGTTAGAGCAGTACAGTAGTGGAACCAATTACATCTGGAACTGATGAATGGTGCAGCACTGGTTTAGGTATTTGGTTTGGGTGTTCCCACAGTCGCGTTTTGAAAATCCGCAACAGTTCTGGTCCCGTGACTGAGAACCTCAGCAAGGACACCATAACGGGGGGAGGTTTTGGTGCGGATTTTCCGTGTTCCCACAGACTCGAGTAACAGTTTAAAATCCGCATCAGAACAGCGACAAGGATTTTACCACCTCGAGACCAGGTACCTGTAAAATGCGCTGGGTCGTGCTTAAATGGGCATGGTCGCACTTTTTTTTTAAGTCCACTGCTCGTGGGAAAACGATTTAATGCTCTGCATCTGTGAGCACATTGCAGTTAATTTTAGTGATGGTGTGAAAGCAGCCATAGTTCCTTTATTGGCATGTCACATAATGTTTTCTAATCATTTTTGAACGCTGGTTTTCAATATACCTGTGAAGATTCTCACTCATCCAGGTAAAGTTTTCCAGAAGTTGAGTCATGGCAACTGGACTCCTTTTCTTATGAGATTGTAATGCTTTCAGCTCATCAAAGCAGCTTCTTGGGACATTGTTTTTCAATGACATCCTTAGACTCAACTGACAGGAATTTTTCAGGTTTTACTTTAATTTGCTTTAATTTCAGGGTTTTTTCTGTGTTTTGTTTTATTAAGGGCAAAACAGAAAAGTAACACAAAAGTAACAAGTAGCAATGAATAACCTTTCAAGTTTTTAAATAATGACAGCATTTTTTAAAAAAAATAATGAATTAGAAAAATTAGTTTGCACACTAATTTCTAAGTTCTGAACATATATTCCCCCCCCCCTTTTAAAAAAAGGGACAACAGAATTGTAGGTGTAAATTTTGGGGGATCTGATACTTTGCCTGTATTTTCAGCTTTCAGGAGGAGATGGCTGTTGCTCCCCTGCCAGTTTGATGGAAATATTACAGGCTCCTAGCCCAGCAACAATTAGAGATGGGAGAAGGTGCAGGTGGTTGTCTACCAGATATGTTAGTGGAAACCAAACCCATTTCAGGCCTCTAAACTCTTGAATAAAGTTCATCTGCTTACTGGATATTCTGAAAAACCACTCGGAGCTGTATTTTGTACTGTTATTAAAACAATTTTAATAAATGAGCCCAACATTCGGTCTCTGTTATTTTGCATTGATTTAAAAGCAGCTCCTCCCAAATCACCCCGGGGATAGTGTTTGTCCCATTACTAAAGATGTTTGTCGACAGTCCTCAGTGGTTTATAAAACTTTATTTTATAAATACAGGGAGAACATATCTTTAGAGTATATGTTTTCCTAAGGTTCCTAAGTAATATTCTTCCCTAATTTGCTCCGGTGTGTGATTATTCTTTCTGATTTATAAAATGTACTTAACGTTTGTTTCATCCCACCAGCTGGTCCCTAATGTACTGTTTTAATTAAGCTTAACATGTAGTTATTAAGTAGAATTCCTGCAAAGGATCTATATTAGTGCTTCCAGTATTTTGCGGCAGAGCGTCCCCCTGTCCCCCCCATGACAGTCTGTTACTGGAACTGAAGATTTCTAATAACGTAGTAGACTTTTCTGTCAAGCTTCCCCACCCCTTTTTAAAAAGCTCAGTATTAAGTGGTACCCATTATACCTAAAAGCATAGCTCCTTGGAGGAATGGGGCTGAGATAATATCTTTTCATTTAAAGACGATATTTTATCCTGGGCAAATTAATTTAAAATGAGAACATCTCGTTCATAAAAGCTCATAATTAAGAACACGGTTTGCTGGCAATCTGTTGAGGTTTGCTCCCAAGAAAATTTTAAAAAGGAGAGCCTCTGACTGAGCCCTTGGAAATCTGAGTCTTGCCTGAAACTAGATATATGCATTACGTCCCTTAATTGGGAGAAAGGTGTCTGACGACAAATGATAGACAGACAGACAGACATATATAGATAGAAAAAATTATTTTAGATTACAGTTACCCATTAGATTTTATATTTTTTTAAAATAGTCCCCAGCACCTCTTGAACAGTAATACCTCGGTTTATGAGCATAATCTGTTCCAGAAACATGCTTGTAAACCAAAACACTCTTATATCAAAGCAAATTTCCCCATAAGAAATCATGGAAACTCAGATGATTCATTCTGGGGTCCCACAGACCACATACTGTACACACAAAATGCTAAAACTCACAGAAGTAGTTGGCTAGAAGTCCATGTCCTCACTGTGGTTTAGGTACCTGGCTGCGGAATCTGCCCTGCTCTGTGTTTTTAATGGGACAATAATAAAGTGCCATTTATAGCTCTATACACACTTGACTAGAAACAGTTGAAAATAAAGGATATTGAAAACAAATCAAATAAAAATATAAATATAACAAAAAAACTCTAACCTGCAGCCACCTTTGAAAACCTTTGTGGGTGATCTGAGGGATACCTGCCTTCCTCTCGCTTTCCTCTGCTTTTGAGGCTTACCTGAGATAGAATGTTCCAGACAATTATCCACTATCCAGAAGAGGGGGGGGGAGAGAGCGCCACCATTGGCTCACTTGTGATCGTGTGACCTGCTTGGGTGTTCATATTGCAAGACATTGCTCCTTGATCAAGGCAAAATTGATCAGAAATAGTTGCTCATCTTGCAAAATACTTGTAAACCAAGGTACTCGTAAATCAAGGTATTATTGTAGTACAGTAGCACCCCTGTATTTGCTGATTTGCCATCCGCGGATGGCGAGTGGTGGTGAGGGGGCAGGGACGGCGGTGGTCCAAGTCCCAGGCAGTGCTCACATGGGACATTGGTGGTGGTGGAGAAAGCGGCAGCGCAGTCTGGGAGACCCCTCCTGCGAGATCAGCGGAGGAGGTGGAGGAGGTGGCACAGTGCCCTGGCGGGGTTTGCCAGGGTGCTGGCGAACTCTCCCATTACTTTCACTCCAGCACCCTCGGATAAGAGCATTCACTCTTATCCACAGATTTCATTATCCGCAGGGGCGGCCGGGAACCAATCTCCTGTGGATATGGGAGTCCTACTGTATAGCAGGCACCTTTTCCACTAGTATCTGAAACAGGAGACATCAATTGCTTTTGACAGGAGTAACATAAACAACAGTGCCTGTTTTGTGTAGAAGTGGAACACAGATGAATTATCTATATCAGTGATGGCGAACCTATGGCACGGGTGCCAAAGGTCGCACTCGGAGCCCTTTCTGTGGGCACCTGACATCGCCCCTTCATAACCACCTGTGTACAGGTTAAATTACTGTATTGGCACTTTGCAAACAAATTAGTGGGTTTTGAATTGCAATTTGGGCACTCGGTCTCTAGAAGGTTCACCATCACTGATCTATATACTCAAATATAAGTCAAGTTTTTCAGCCCTTATTTTGGGCTGAAAAAAAGGCCCTTAGTTTATATTCGGGTGAAGGAGAAGTGGCGGATTTTTAAAACGTTTTTCTCTCTCCCAAAGCAAGCGCTGATGTCCGCCATTGGTGCTTTCTTTGGGAGAGGAAAAAAAAGTTTAAAAAACCTACAGCTTCTCCTCCCCCATTTGGGTGCGTAGAGGGAGAAGCGGCAGGCTTTTTAACCGTTTTTTTTCTCTTCAGAAGCAAGTTTTTAAAACCTGCCGCTTCTCCCCCCCATTAGAGGAGGAGGAGGAGGAGGAGGAGGAGGAGGGGAAGAGAAGGGAAGCCGCCAGCACCAGCAAGGCACGGGGTGTTCCAGGATCACCCTCCTCAGCCCCATCCCCCAACCGGCTTGGGGAAGGCAGCGGAGGGAAATATTGACTCCGGCTATACTCGAGTCAATCAATTTTCCCACTTTTAAAAGGCAAAATTGGGGGCCTCGACTTATACTCGAGTACCTACGGGTAACTAAACTATTGTTTTAGCTGCCCTTGTATGTGTGCACATTAGCCCTGCCTAGAGTCCAAGCAAGCTGCCTAGATGCCCTAAGCACATCCGATCTCGCCTGATTCCAGAAGCTAAGCAGGGTCGGCCCTGGTTAGTATTTGGATGGGAGCAGGGCCGGCGCGTCCATTAAGGCGAACTAGGCAGTTGCTTAAGGCGCCAAAATGGAGAGGGGTCGCTGCCCAGCCTACTGCCCCCCGCCACCCCCCCGCCGCTGGCCACCGCCATCCGTCCCCCCTCTGCCCACCGCCGTCCGCCTGCCATACCCCGCGCCCATCGCTGCCCACCCCCGCGCCCATCGCTGCCCACCCCCACGCCCGTTGCCGTCCGCCCCCCACGCCAGTCGCCATCCCCTGTCATCCGCCGCCCCCTGCCACCCCTCCCCCACTGCTGCCCTCGCCCCTCGCCCTGCCCGCCCGCCTGCCGCCCCCCACCCCTCACCTAGGGCGCAAAAAATCCTGGCGCCGGCCCTGGATGGGAGACCACCAGGGAATACCAGGTGCTGTAGGCGCCTGGAGTAGGAACTGGCAAACCACTCCAGTATTCCTGCCAAGAAAACTCCATGGACATGGGGTCACAAAGAGTCCGTCATGACTGTAATGACACAATACACAGAGAGTCCAAGCAGAATTGCTGATGTTTGTATGCTACTCCTGCCAAAGCTGCTGTGTTCACTCCAGCGGGAGGAGTAGCTTCCCAGGTTTTTTCCCGGATGTCCTGGGAGTAGGAGTAGAATGAGCATGTGTACCAGTAAGGACTAGCGAAGACAGTTCTCCTTGTCTCTTCTCCCACGAGACATCAAAGGATGAAGTCAGCGTGGTTAGCAGAAGCGCTCCTTTTGCTTGTGGGAGGAAAAGATGAATAAGCGATGAGCCTGTCTTGCTTAGAGGTCCAGAATGAAATGTTACGCGTACAGTTGGATCTCACCTTTGAGATGTTTAAAAGGCAGCCACTCGCTGAGTATGACTAAAATCTGGAGCCAGCAGGGCACTTAACATCCTGTATCCATGACCAAAATATAGAGTGATGGCTGCATGTGAGCTTGCACGATCCCTGGCATCCAAGGAAGAAAGAGAAATGGCCATCTCTGAATTGCCTCTGGAGCTTACTGGTCTTCCTTGGCTTAGATGGGTCTTCTCGTGCAGAATTATAGAATGAAAAAGCGGGTTTGGTGTCTCAGAGATCAGGTCCTACTTTGGCCTTGTGCACGTGAGAAGCATATATTTTGGCCTAATTATTTCACCTTTTAGGACAGTTTCCCCAGCCTGGGTCTTTAGATGTTCTTGGACTAAAACTCCCAGAAGCGCTCGCTGTGCTGGGATTTCTGGGTGTTGTAGTTCATGAACATGAGGGGGACCCAAGTTGCCACTGTTCAAGCGAAGGATTCCTGATTTGTGACAGACCATGCGCCCTCAGTGGCCGCCATTTTGTGAATGGGTGTACCCACTGAGAATCGTTTTGTGAGTGTGCCCACAGCACTGTGTCCACCAGCACCCAAATGGCTGGGGCCAACAACCTCTTGCAGTGTTATGTCCTACTCCATGGGAGCCTCTCTCCTTGGCCAGGGGGATGGTCAGGGTTTCATTTGGAACTGAGAAGTAAACAAACTGGCTGCCTGATGGTGCTCTCGGTGAGTGTGAACACTTGCAACTGAGCAGGGAACTGGGTTGGGACTCTTGGTGTAATCTGAACCGCTCTGAGGTGAAATTTGAGTTGTTGATTTTTTAATTCTAGCCTAGTCATGTATGAAAGACTAAAAATGAAAGCAATAACACTCATGGTTTCTAAGAGTGAAAAAAAAGTGTTCTGCTTATATACCGCCCCATACCACTTCAAGTAGTCTCTGCGTGGTTTACAATTTTAATTACAGTATGCAGGCTACACATTGCCCCCCCTCCAGCAAAGCTGGGTACTCATTTTACCAACCTTGGAAGGATGGAAGGCTGAGTGAACCTTGAGCGGGCTACCTAGGATTGAACCCCAGGTCCTGAGCACAATTTTACCTGCAGGACAGGCATTTAACCACTACACCACAAAGCTTTCGGTTATAAAACCACAAGCTTTTTTGATGGTCTTCTTTTACTTCAGCAATGGTGAACAACTTCTGGATACTTGATATTGAGAAAAGACTGAAAAGGGACCACCATATTAGTCAGGGATGTTTTGAGAGCACCCAATTATGACGATTATTATTCTAATTATCATTATCCTCATTTTAAAAATAATATACTGCAGTGTTTTTGAAATATGCAAATTTATTTAAATTGAAGTAGCAATTGGTTAACTGTGAACTCATTAAAGATATTTAATTTGGTTCATGATCTACCTCTTAGCCCCATTAATCAGTTATTTAATTGATTAGTTGAAAAGTAAATGATAAATCTGTTGATGTGCAGCTGAGTGGTTTAGATAGCTGGCAGTAGAGCCAGAAAAGATCTCTTGCTTTGGGCAAAAGGCCCAGTCCCAGGCACCCCCAGAAGAAGGGAAGCATAGACCACTTCTGAGTATTCTCTAGCTAGAGAAAACTGGGAAGGTTCACCGTAAATCAGAACTGGCTATACATCATCATCATTGCAAAAATAATTTACAGAGTTAGAAAAAAATGAAAATTATATTTTAAAATCTTGTTTGGCAATAATGTTAAAACAGAATGCCCTGCTTGGAAGGCATTTGATTTGTCTTCAACTGCAACAGTCTCTATGATCATGTTTTTTTTTTTTTTTAGCTGTGGCATCTAAAATAAATGTGTAGAAACTGCCTCCTAAATCATACGTTGTTTCAAGCAAAGGCAAATATGCTGCCTTACAGCATTCCTTATTAATGCATTACATTTTATTGCAAGGAGAAATGAAGTCCAGAATTGTACTGTGTGTTATTCCTGAGCGGCCAAGTGCCATTCAGAAAAGAAACCAACCACTGCATTAGATGTAGGCATTTTAATCTACCACTGTAAATACATTTACTATGGAGTGATTATCTGATGAGTGGGCTAAATGCTTCAATGAGTTAAGTATCTGTCTGACAAGTAAGAAGTTAGAAGTTTGATTCCCCACCGTACTCCTGGGGTGGGGGTGGGGAGCCAGCATGTATAACCTTGGCAGGTTGCACAGTCCCAGAGCACCCCAGAAGAAGGAGGGAATGGTAAACTACTGGGTATTCTATACCTAAAAACTGTCGGAAAGGGTCTCCATGTCAGAATTTACTTGCATGCAATTATTATTGTAATATCTGTTGAAGGTGGGGTGTGGTGGCTCAGCGGGCTGGAGCACTGAAAACTGTCAGCTGCAAAGTCGGCAGCTCGGTGGTTCGAATCCCGAATGCCAGGCAGCAGATTGAGCGCCCGCTGTTAACCCCAGGTCCTGCCAACCTAGCAGTTCGAAAGCATGTAAAATGCAAGCAGATAAGTAGGTACCACCGTAAAAAGTAGGAAGGTAAAAACAGTGTTTCCTTGCAGCCATGCCTGCTAGGTGGCCATGGACTTGCACAACACTGGCTCTTCGGCTTCAATACGGAGATGAGCACCAGCCCTAGAGTTGGACATGACTAGCACACATGTGTGGGGGAATCTTTACCTTTTTATCTGTTGAAGACAGTTTACTTTCAAGTAAGTGTACAAAGGATGGCATTACAGTATTAGCAAAAGTCAGGGGGAAATGAGCTCCATTTCAGTAACATGTAGTGAGCCTGACAGTGTTCCATTAATTCAGTCTTGATGTCTTCTGTCCCTGATGAAAGCAGTCAGGTGACAATCTTGTTGCCTGCTGGACACTATCATTTTCCTATCCCTGTCTGCATTGTGTGAGTTGTGTCACTACAGTCGTGACCGACTCTTTGTGACTCCGTGTCCATGGAGTTTTTCTTGGCAGGAATACTGGAGTGGCTTGCCAGTTCCGACTCCAGGCACCTATAGCACCTGGTATTCCCTGGTGGTCTCCCATCCAAGTACTAACCAGGGCCGACCCTGCTTAGCTTCCGAAATCAGGCGAGATCGGATATGCTTAGGGCATCTAGGCCGCTATCTGTCTGCATTATATCAATGTAAAACAAGAAATGTATTTATCAAGCAGCTCTCAAAATGTGAAGCGATATCTCTTGTTAAGGGATAAGATACCAAATAAGCCTACCACGTTTATGAGGAAGTGGCAAAACCACTCCAGTATTCCTGCCAAGAAAACTCCATGGGCATGGAGGCACGAAGAGTTGAACATGACTGTAATGACACAATACACACATGGCAGCTTTCACCCAGCCAGAGGCTTCAAAGCCAGATGTTCTAGGGTGAAACTTCCAGGGTTTGTGGCAGTTGGCCATGTTTGTGCAACTGAGAAGTGTTGAGGTCCAGTGGCAACTGGAAGGGAAGGCACTAAGTTGGGCAAGGCGGCCCTGTGCCCCTTGCCAGCGCTTTCTAATCATGGCTAAGAGGTGTTTCAAAGTAGACAAAAGCCAAAGAAACTTGGCCCAGTGCAACAGGGTGGTCAGAGCCAAAATGGATTTCTTCTAAACTGTGGAAAGCACAGCTGTAAACAACAATTTTTCTCCTCCTCTTGTTTTCCTGTTTGTTTATTTGGAGGAGACCTAATCCACCCAACCTGTGGGAGGAAGCACTGCAAGGAAGGTGATTTTGACTTGCAATAATGAAAGTAGTAGTATCCTTGTCCAGTTCTGTAGTGGTAAATCTGGAAGTGCAGGTTCTCATCATGACAGTCCCTGTAGCTAACCCCACTCTCTCTCCCCTGTGTGTGTGTGTTGTGTTGTTACAGTTGTGATGGACTCTTTGTGACCCCATGTCCATGGAGTTTTCTTGGCAGGAATACTGGAGTGATTTGTCAGTTCCTACTCCAGGCGCCCGCAGCACCTGGTATTCCCTGGTGGTCACCCATCCAAGTACAGTGGTACCTTGTATAAAGGAATTAATTCGTTCCAATTGAAACTATGTTAAGTAAATTTTCCTTTATACAAATTCCCATAGGAATGCATTGAAAACGGAGCAATCCCATTTTTATGTTGTTATCGATTATCCCGATAGGCAAATTTCCCCTATCTCCAGAATTTTTTATGTTGTACAGATTTTATGTTATACAAACTGTTTTTTATACAAGGGTCCACTGTACTAGCCAGGGCGGACCCTGCTTAGCTTCCGAGATCAGGCAAGATTGGATGTGTTTCTCCCATAAGGAAAGTCAAAAACACCGGTTGCTTGTTCCGGTTCTTGTTAAAAGTGGTGGGGAATGATATTTTGTAACATTAGTGTCTCTTGGTTGTTCATTCAAGGCCAAACCGTTTTGCACTGCAACACAGGATGTTTGCAAATGTATTCCTTAGAAAATGCATTTCTCCTCCCCTCCTACCTAAAGCTAAACAAAGCTGCTGGGTGGCAGACAGTGTTGTAGTCCTTACTACTCAGAAAGTTCTGGAGTTTGGGTTCAAGAAGCACAGTCACTGTCTATGTAACTACAGTATATTGTCCCTCTTCAAATGGCCTTCTTGCAACATAGAGTCTTAAATGGGCTCCTCTAGTTTTCTTTCCCTTAGTACTCCAAATGGATTGAGGAAATCACCGTCTTTTTCTGTCTATAAGATGCCCCCATGTATAAGACTATCTCCAGTTTTCCAGCCCAAAAGAACAGTTTATCTACTGTGTGTTTCTCTCATTGGCTAACTTCCGTGTATAAGACAATCCTAAAATTTTAGTCTAACAATTCTAGTAAAAAATATTGTCTTATACATGGAAAATGCAGTAGCATTGGGCTACATGTATAGTTTCAGGCAAGACTCAGATTTTATCTTCTTCGAGAGAGGTTTTCTGGAGAAGAATCTCAGAAAACAGTTTAGAAACGAGCCCAGGTTGTGTGGTGCAGTGGTTAGACTTTGGGATGAAGACTAGAAAGATCTGGGTTCCATTCCCCATTTAGCTACAGGCCCCCATGGGTAACCTTTGGCTCCTTACTGCTTCTCAGGCCACCGTACCTCAATATAGCTATTGTGAGAAAAGAGGAAACTATGTTGGATCAAGTTTGTTGCTTTGAACTCTTTGTTTGGTCCTGGAGGATACAAATGTGAGTTTGAATACCAATGTAATAAAATACATCAAGAAATGCTGTGTTAACGGCAAATATACATATAGGTTTTTTAAAAAAAGGTTAATAAAACTTGCTACGGAATGATGGGTTCAGACTGCACCAGGAGCTACAATGCTAGACTAATGTTATACTAAGTCATCTTCCCAAGGGTTTTCCGATTAAGCTAAGCTCTTTTGCAAGGCTCAGTTGAACACTGATCTCTTCTAGTACTGAACAAATTTGCTCAATAAGGCCAAAAGGCAGTCCGCTCTCATCATATATATTTATATATAATTTCTTCAACAAGGTCATCTACAGATCTTATTAATCCTTTAAGATGTTAAATTTGTAGATGTTATGAGGTACTTGCTGCCAAGCTAATGGTGGAGATAAAGCATGATATGAATTAGATATTCAAGCTGTTAATTTTCTGAGGTAAAATTAAAAGAACTGCTTGATGGAACAGAAACTCAGGGAATAGACTCTCTAAATTGAATTGATTAAACTGAAACAATGATCATCCCCAGGGGCCAGGCAGACATGGCACAGGTGATCTGTGGTCAGAATGAAAAGTTGGTACAGAAATCCAGGAAAAGCCAGAGGATTTTAGTGCAAGTATGGTTTTATTCAAATTCTTTAAATAAAATTTGAGTGAGGCCTACCAGAATCTTCCATGAGGACGAGCCAGATCTGGGCAGCCAAAGAAAGAAGCAGAATTCTTAATAACACTAGAGTTGGAGCTATTCCATATTTGTGTTATTAGACAAAAGTTGGAGAGGATGTTCAAAAATTACAAGATTCTTCCATCTTGCCTTTTAACTGTCAACCATCATAAATTTTGTTCTAAAGTTCTGGGGTGTTTTCTGATGCTGTAAGAATCCAGCTGTGTTGAGGAGTTAAAATTAGGGTTGGAGCTTGAAATTTGGACTTCTTGTGTTTTTTGAATTCACTGAGAAGTCCAGTGCTGGTCCTGCCCTTCTTACGCAACAACCTGTTGACAATCACAATATGACAGAATGTGTTTAGTTTTTTTAAAAAAAAAGTTTAAAAAGTTAAAAATGTATGAGGTCTAGAAATGTAATCTTTTTAAATAACTTTTTTCTGAGGGAAAATTAATAGGGATTTTGCTTGACAAAAATGTTAGTTTCGACAGGGCCCCGCAGATGTCAGGCACACGTCAGCCCATACTCCCCATCTCCCAAAGGGAAGCCATGGCCTTAAGGTAGAACAGCCAAGAACCTACGGCGTTTCCCAAGTTTTCTAAACACAACCTTTGAACAGTCTGTCAGCCTATCATGAGTCTCAAGGTTAAGAACCATTGCTCTATAAAGAACGTTGAACACTTCCAATTACATGTCTTCGCAGCGTTACGCTGCAAGACTCTGGACATTGCCAAGGTTCAGTTTCCAGATAACCTCACTGGGATGACTGAGCATCTTCACAGACAACACTGTAAGAAGTGTTGACTGCAAGTGTAGTCTTGATCAGAGCCTCATCTTCCTTCCCCTAGCCTAGTGTCTCTGTAGATAATTCCCAAGAGAACTGACTCCCAGTTCTGTAATTGCAGCAAGAACAAACCCCTTTAGCACTTTTAAAGTCAAACACAAAGAGCTAACTGCACCATAAACATGGATGTTCTGCTTTTGGGGGGTTTTTTTTTTGTTTTGTTTTCAATTTTGTTGGCTTTATCACCAAATTGAGTCCCTCCTAACCTTTAAAAAAGCATTAAAGACCTGGCTTTTTAAGGAGGCATACAGCAAGCGGTAATTGGTATTGTGTTTTCCTTGTTTATTGTTTCTTCCGCCCCTTTTTAGTATTTTTAGGTTTTTTTCATTTTTTCTTCTTTTTGCCTTTTGCCAAATTCTTGCATGCATTATGTGTTTATTTGCTTATTTTACTTGTTTATACTACTGTTTATTTAATATGCATTGTTGTTTGTTTCTTATTTGCATTTATATAATCCACCCGGATTCCCTTCGGGGAAATCAGTGCAGTATAAAAATGCAATAAATAAATAAATAAAGTCACAGTAAAATTTGTCAGGCTGCAATCATGCGCATGCTGCAGGAAGCCAACATGTATGTACATTTGAAAATGCTACTATTCCTGATCTCTCTTCTTTTCTTGGAAGTTCCTTTGCCTACAGAGACATTGAGGGGAGAGACCATGAAAAACATCCCAGCTTCCTCTTGTATGAAGGCTGCTGCTGCTGCTGCCTTTGCTCTGAATCCTCTCAATAATTATTTAACAAAAATTATTCATTGGGTACCTCTGTTTGCTGTAAGTTGTGGGACCGTCACATCCAACTGGTGTTGGAACAGCAAGGATTTGTCACTGGATAGAAACCAGTTCAGGCCACTGACCGCCAACGTTCTACGAGGGCATGGCACTTGAAAAAGTAGAAGGAGAAGACCTGTATAGCCATGTGGGAGGGGAAATACAGTGGAAAAAGAAGGCTCTGGTTAAGATTATATTTTCAGACTGTGGTGAAGACTGTAACCATAAATGCTGGGAAATACCATAGACATGTTGCTGTGCTGTCTTAAGATTTTTGCATTTAATGCATTTATAGGGCCAAGACGGGGCTATCGACTATTGTGCAAAAGGAGATAGAGGTACATTTCCCTTTATAAAAGAAGAGTGGGATTGGCATCTACCTTCAGCAGAGGACAGGTCAAAGCTAGCTATTTAATTAATGTATTAATAATACTAATTTAACAAGCTAAACACTGCCAACATTAAATGTTAATAGCAATGAATTAATTTTCCAATTTCTAATATTTAACATAAATGAATTATTTTTGAAACCTAGTGCTCTAAGCTCTGCCACTGGCATACTTATATGTCTGCCTGGACAAGGGTTCAAGTACAGATTAACTTTTATAAAGTAATATGGAAATAATATCTGACTCCTGTGAAATGAATTATTACAGATTCTAGTTATTCAAAAATTGGTTGGAAATCTGGGCAAGAGGTTGGAACCTATTTTCATATGCGGTGGGCGTATGAAGCAGCATTGTCTTTTTTTCTTTTCTTTCATGTTGAATAAAATTAGTTTAAATGAAGAGAAAAAAAAACCCAGCAGGCACCGGAGAGTGGATTCTTATCAGAGCTGCGGTATGTTGCAGGTGGAATGTTTTCCTGGGGCCATTTTGTGAACCACTCTGCTAAATTTGCTCCTTGAAAATAATACGGTGGATATGACTCATAGACCCAAAGCATTTTGGGACCCTTCATGGCTGCTTAGGAGGAGGAGGAAGAGGAGGAGGAGGAGGAGGAGGAGGAGGAGGAGGAGGAGGAGGAGGAGGAGGAGGAGGAGGAGGAGGAGGAGGAGAGAAAAAATCAAATCTTAGATATCTCAGATAGGACAGATATAAGTGAATCTAAGACATGTCCTGGAGACATCTTTGTGCAATTCGACCAGGCCAACCATATCAAGGGGCCAAAATAAAGAGGCGAAGAAGGCACTTTTCTCCCAAAAAAGCCGATGAGCCAGAGAAGGACAGAGGTGGCATCAGCGTTCAGACTCACCTGGTTAGCTTGGACAAGTAGCCGGGCTGCTGCCTTTGCGTTTGGGAAAGAGCTTTATGAAGAGCACCAGGCATCGCCTCCCAGATCCACTCCATGCAGGTCCATCTAACTCCGTATCCCATGCCCTGCTTTTAGTTTGCCGCTAACAATGTAGGGGAAAGGTCTCTTTTTATATACTGTAATTGTTTATGCCCCATATTGTAGACACCAAAAGACAATTGAACGGACTGTCATGTCGAAATGGGATACTGTTAAAAGCCACGTATCATCATGTCAGTTAAAAATAATTCTAGCATAAAAACATAACCTATCAGTCCTCAGCCAATCTCCATCCTGTACAGGACAGTCTTGCTGAAGGGCATCAGGGAAATGGCCAGTCTTAACATCCCTGAGTGAGGAAGTCAGTAGTCCCAGGGAACCACCTCTGGCCTCTACATCAAACATGTCTCTGGCAGGAATCTCTTCTACACATTACAAACCCCGGGCTTACAGAGGAGAGCTCCATCTGCCAGAGAGTCCGTGTCACAGCGCTACAATTTTCAAGCTCTTTTTTTCCTGAGCTGCATGCCATGTGGTTCCATTCAGGATTTCCATTGTGTTATTTGTGTAGTTGTTTATTTAACCTTACGCACTTGGTTTTTGAGAACATGAAAGGAATAGGACTAAACGGAGATGCACATAGCGCATGCGCACTTGGCCTGGCCATATTACTAATGTCATTGTTAAGGGCCGTCAAGTGGCATCCAACCTCTAACAAAGTTTTCAAGATAATTAGGCGAAGTATTTAAGATAGGCTTTGCCAGTGCAAACCTCCCTCCCTCTCCCATGAGTTTCCAAGGCTAGGCAGGGATTTGAACCCAGATTGCCTTAATTCTTCATCGTTTACTACATTCACTATATTCCACTCTGTGTGCATTTAATATAATGTCCATATGTCCAAAGAAGATGTATTTCAAAAGGCTATATCAGGTTGTGTGGGTGGCAGGTGAAATTGCTTCAGAGATCCCTTCATCCCTCTGGCAATCCTGCCAACTAATGCTTAAAAACTATGGGTGAAAAAGAGTCTCTCATCTAAAGTGGAAAAGGGAGAATCACGGAAAGTAGGAACCCTGGATGAGCACTGCTTGATTTACCCAATTTAAGAGACTCCTCTCCTCCTCCCCACCCCATTTCTGTGTCCCCACATAAGCCACAGTATCTCCTCCCGAGGGAAGGGTACATCCAATGGATTGTAGCGAGGAGTGAAGGGGAAGTGTGGTTGCAGAAAAATTAAGAAAGTTATCAAATTTTTACAAGGATCTTTTCTTCCACTTTCTTCCTTCTGTTCACCCTGTCTCTGCAATATGCCAACCTTTTATTTATTTATTTCCGGCTTTAAAAGTTTGATTGCTTTCATGATTTATATGAGAACAGCAAGTGCAGCAGAATGATATTGATTTATCGTTTGTAATGCACTGGATTCCTCCAGGGTAAAGTCAAACAAAAACAGTAATTTCCCCAAGAACAGCTACAATGTAGGAAATAACCTGTCATGGTGTGATAAGTTGGCACGATTCTTGGTCAGCCATTTTTTAAAAAAAATCTTGATGCAATATGCTTCTGGCTCTCACCCAGCCTACCTCACGGACAGGTTCCATGTGGATTGCAAATTCATGTCTGACACTGTTCTGGAAAAGAGAAAGGAAAGAAGGAAGGAAGGAAGGAAGGAAGGAAGGAAGGAAGGAAGGAAGGAAGGAAGGAAGGAAGGAAGGAAGGTAGGTAGGTAGGTAGGTAGGTTGGTTGGTTGGTTGGTTGGTTGGTTGGTTTTACTGGAATCGCTGTATTCTTCAGACTGTTACAGGTAGCAGTTCATGGACAGCATTTTCCTTAGGGAATGGTCTTTTATTCGGTCATTTTTTTGTTTGACTAGCTCTTAATTTCTGCTTCAACCAACAAAGGAAAGATATTTCTGTTGTGCGTTTTTTTGGGCTGTTTGGCCATGTTCTGGAAGTTTTTATTCCAGATGTTTTGCCAGACCCTGTGGCCGGCATCTTCAGAGCACAGAGAGAACTCCTAGTTCCTTGAGGTCCTTGCCGTCTGAAGATGCCGGCCACAGAGTCTGGCAAAATGTCTGCAAGAAAAACTTCCAGAACACGGCCAACAGCCCGAAAAACTCACCAACAGCTATCAGATCCCGGCCATGAAGGCCTGCAAGAACACATGGAAGATATTTCCTCCTGCTGAAACTAGGATGTTCTGTATTGATCATAAAGCAGGGTCTGCCTAGTTAAACATAAACACAGTTCAGAGTTCAAACATGATACTAAACCGTGGTTTGTAGAAATCAAAAGCAGAGGCTTCCATTCTCCTCTGTAACTTGCCCTTTTAGCCTTAAACCCATGTTTTGGCGAGGCAGCTGTTTGTGAATGCAACTGCCATCGCCCTTAGTGCATTGATCGGGAGGTGTGTATATGTGCTGTCCTTTGATTCAGCCAAGAGGCTGGCAGAGAGAGGATCCATGGATGATCATTTCGGCTACAAAGTCTCGTGTTTCCGAGAACCATTGCTTTAGACATGATTATACAAAAGAACACAAATGTTTAGAGGTTTTGTTGGCAATATTGCACTGCAGGAAGACTTACATAGGTACATTTCCTGGTTGTCTCTACTCAAGGACTTCCTTTAGTACAGTATTTATCCTACATAATGACTATCTCACTTCCCCTGCTTTGCTTGAAGGAATATTCAGTACTCATGCACTTGCACATTGTAGGGTTCTCATGGAAGCTGTGGGCCCCCATAGGGATAACAGGAATTGTAGTCCCATACATCGGAGGGGTACCAAACCGAGCAAGGCTGCTGCATTGATTGAGTTTATAGATGCAACCAAGGAGTCACACAGGCCTGCAGGGTTTGTGACCCATTGAGTCGAATGTACCGCCACCGTCATCCTTGGCAGCTTTCTAGGGTCAATAACCCAGGCTTTGTTGCATTCTCAGGACCTCGGAAGTATTTTGCAAGCTTATTTGGGTACAGTACTAGGTGTAAGTACAATTTTCTTGGGAACCTCCTCCACTCAGAAATATTTCACTTTATTCTCCCACATACTGTGTTTTCCAGTTGACTTATCTTTCTTTATAACCTGCTGAGCTGCACTTCTGAGATTTAAACCTCTTTTTGCTCCTGGTACCGTCAGGGATGGAAGGTCAAGTGGGTGAGCTTAGTGAGATGGTGGGTTGCGTTAACAGTAATACAAGGAAGGACCCTTAAAATTCCTAAGTGCTGTACTGTGCATGTCACTGCAGGATCATGGGGAAATATGATGTAAATATGATGTAAATAAAGCATCCAGTATTCCCCCCCGCACCCATTTGGGTGTGATGTGTCTTTGTAAATGTTAGTGACCCAACAATTATGGGCATTCCCTTGTCTAACCCTAATAACAGAAAGCAACAAAAAATCTCTAGAAATCCGATTTGGAGTGAGGTCTATGGGTATAAGCAAGTCCCAGTCCACTTTCATATTACAGTAGATTTATTGCCTTTAGCTTCTCTATCTATGAGGCATGCGCAGTCATTTATTTTGGAAGAGGGGCATCCAAACCTTGGAGATAACAGCGAGAACCAATTCAAGACAAGCGTGTGCTTTTTAAGACTAATTTTGTACTGACATTTTAGGGGAAATGATCCTTAGCAGACTTTCTAAAGAGGGACACCCATTCAGATTCAGAAATATACAGAATTCATCAAACAGTTCAATATTTGGGTAGTTCCAAATATGTCTGAATCCAGATTTGATAGTTCTGAGTATCTGTAATAATAATTTCTAATATTTGAAGTCCCATTTACTTCCATAGAATAGAAAGCAATATGTGTATGTTTCTGCTTGCTAGAGGAAGAAGTGAAAGTGAAAACTTATTTTTTTTCCCAGGCATCCTGGAGTATTTTATTGAGAAATAAAGTTCAAAGACCTTTTGGCACCAAGGGCAGTGGAGTTAGAGAAATCAATGTCCTCTGATTCTGGTTGCCATAGATTTCTCAAGGGAGGGGGTTCAGGTTGAGAGCAAAACATTGAAATGACATGCATCAATGAGATCGGTAAGCAGGCACAGAAGGTGTCCCCCCCCCATGTTGGTTATTTGAAAGAATCTGCTCGCCATCTCTCTCAAAGCACAATTCAGACGATTCATTAGCATGGGAAACATCAGTCACATGGTACAGTATTCCTAGACCAATCAGATTCCTCTTCCTTCTTCACTGAACCATGTTTACATCTCCAGCTTAGGCCAAAAAAGGTCTCACCCTGGAGGTCAGCGGATCCTGAATGAGGGGATGACGAAAACAGTGCTGGATGGACACCCTTGACAATCACTAGAAGTTGTCTCTGTTTCACCTGGACCAAGTCTGGGACTGTGCCAAGGGGGAGGGGGACGGACAAATACTAGAAGAGCAGGCCCCACAACCTGGGAGGCGGGTGGGAAGAAGAAGAAGAAGAAGAAGAAGAAGAAGAAGAAGAAGAAGAAGAAGAGGAGGAGGAGGAGGAGGAGGAGGAGGAGGAGGAGGAGGAGGAGGAGGCATTGTCGTCAACAGGGAAATATTCTGTTTGGTTCAGGTTCCTTTGGGGCATATCAGGCAGGGGAACATTTTTTTTTCTTACTTAAAAACATATATTAATAGATTTTTGTCTCATATGTTTGCAAGTATGATTTTTTTTTCTAGAAGGATTTGTGTTCTGCTGTAGCAAAATGAGATCCTGTTGTTCGTTGGGTAGAGTCTGCAGGTGGTATAAAACGTGAGTGTGGCAGAAGAGAGGAGGGGCTCGGAGGATGCCCTGCTGGAATCCTGCCTGTATCCTCCTCCACAGTAGCTTCTACCGAGAGGAGTGGAAGAGGAAAATGACAGCCTCGGTAGGGCTGATATTATGAGCCTCCCAAACAAAATCTGTCACCGAGTTGCCTTGGTGCCCATGTCTCTGCCAAGGTGGCGGCAGAAAACCCTCCAGTTTGAAGTGGGACCGATAGGAGTGAGGCTCAGATATGTTCCAGTGACATCTTTGTGCAATCTAGCCTGGGAAGCCATGTGAAGGGGCCTATAATAATAATAATAATAATAATAATAATAATAATAATAATAATAATAATAATAATAATAATAATAATAATAATAATTTAATGTGAAGAAGGCACTTTTCTCCCCAAAAGCTGATGTGCCAGAGAGGGACAGGGATGGCATCAGCGTTCAGCCTAACCCAGTTATCTTGGGGAGTATCAGGGCTGCTGTTTTTGTGGTTCGGAAAGAGATTTACGAAGAGCACCAGGCATTGCCTCCTATATCCATTCCATGCAGCTCCATCTAAATTCAAAAAAAAAAGCAAAGTATGCTGCTTATATACTACTCCATAGCAATTCAAGCGCTCTTTAGTCTAGAGGGTTCACAAGTAATTACTCACACTTCTCATTGTTTCCCCCACCCCACCCCCAGGAAGCTGGGTACTCATTTTACCAATCTCAGAAGGATGGAAGGCTGAGTGAACCTTGAGTGGGCTATCTGGGAGTGAATTCCAGATTGTGAGCAGTCGCAAGCCCAGCATTTTAACCACTGTGCTACAAGGCTCATATAATTCATATACAGTAAAATAATTCAAGAAAGGGCTTACCCCACCACCACTCCCAGGCCTCATTCCCAGCAAATCTCTCCTATGCAAAGCGGCCTTGAGGTTTGTACTACTTTTCAGCTAGATACACATCTGACATGTTTCTGACATGCATTGGAAGAGACCAAAGGCTCACTCAGGTGAGCACTCTTTCAGAAGCAGATGTCACTGAAGTCAACCCCGCCTTTCCTAGCTGGACTTGCCCCATGGGTTGCTGGAACTAGCAGCGATGACAAATTAGCTATCTCATTGTATAAATTGCCATCCAATTCATTGGAATACACATACTCCAACATTCACCCGAACATCATACACTCATTTTGACATTGTCATTGTATAAATACAATCAAGTTAATTTTAAACTGAATTTAGCGTTAGATTTAAAAACTTTCTGAATCTTTCTGTCCTTGTTCTAATAGAGCTATACCTTCTTCTGCCTGGTGGCAACAGTACAAACAGAGAGTGTCCAGGATGAGAAATAATATTCTGTGCTTTCTTAAGACAGCGAGAGCTGTGTAATTCCTCCAATGTGAGGAGTGGGCATCCAATGATCTTCTGTGCCATATTGATAACCCTCTGGAGCGATTTCCTCTGAGCCACCGTGCAACTGGCGTACCACACGCATATGCAGTATATCAGTACACTTTCTACTGAACATCGATAAAAAGACCCCAATAGTCTCCAACGTGATGTTATTCTTTCTGAGCACTCTCCGAAAGTACAGTCTCTGTTGGGCCTTTTTCAGCAGCTCAGAGGTGTTTACACTCCAGGTTAAATTCTCCTCAATATGGACTCCCAGCAAATGGAAGCCTGTCGCCCTTTCTACACAGTCCCCGCTGATGAATAGTGGCTGAAGATCCGTTTTCTTCTTCCTGTAATCTATTACCAGCGCCTTAGTTTTCAATGTGTTCAAAAGCAGGTTATTCTCTCTACACCACTCTATCAGCCGCTCCACCTCATCTCTATAAGCAGATAAGCCCCACTACCATGGTGTCATCTGCAATCTTAACTATAATGGTGCTATGATAGGCGGGAATACAATCATAAGTATATAGAGAGAGTATAGAGCAGGGGACTCAGCACACAGCCCTGTGGAGAGCCAGTGCTAAGACTCAAATCCGTAGATGTATACTGACCTACTTTAACCCTCTGATGATATCCGGACAAAAAAACTATTTATCCACATACATATAGAATGTGGAAATCCAAAATCCCCTGGTTCAGTGGTGGCCAGACATTGGTCTTCCAGATGTTTAGGACCACACCACCCAGAATTCCAAGTCTGTATTGCCCAGTGACAAAGAACTGTGGCAGTTGTGGTCCAAAACATCTGGAGGGCTGAAGTTTGGCCACCGCTGCACTAGTTTAACCACCAGTCTGTGAGGGAGGATGGTATTCAATGTTGAGCTAAAGTCCACGAAAAGCAGCCTTACATAGCTTCCCCGCTGTTCCAGATGTGACAATGCAGCATGAAGGACTGTAGCAACAGCATCCTCCACAGATTTATTTGCTCGATATGCAAACTGGTGGGGAGCAAAACTCTGGGGAGAAGTGATGTGATGTCATTCCAGACCAATTTTTCAAAACATTTCATCACCGCTGGAGTAAGTGCAACTGGTCGAGAATCGTTAAGAATGGAAATATGATATATATTTTTTTAGATACAGGAACTATAGTAGAGGACTTCAAACAAGATGGAACTCTAGATTGAGACAAAGACTGATTAAAGGTCTTAGTAAAGACTCCAGCTAGTTGATTTGCACAGTCTTTCAACACACATCCAGGAATGCCAGCAGCCTTCTTCGGGTTGACAGCCCGCAGCATACGCCTCACCTCATGCTCTTCCACTTTAAGGATAAAGCTGCTGGGGACTGCAGTGCAGCCTCATTCGGTGCTTCCACCTCAAAACGGCCAAAGAAGATATTCACGTCTTCTGCCAATGCTGCATCATCCACTACAACTCTGTTGTTAGTCTTAGATAGACATGGGCACGACTTGGCGAAATTCTCGTTTCCGTTTCCGTTCCTCATTTCCGTTACGCAACGGAAACGGTAACAACAATTAAGCCGTCAGAACTCAAACTCGAACCGATAAAAGAAAAATTGGGTCTGATTTGTCGTTGTCGTTCATGGCATTGCGGCAATCGCGCGATGCCAAGCGGCACAGAAAAAAAGTTTTAAAAAAAAACCCGATTCCCGGCCAAAAAAGCATGCGAAAATATGCCTGCCTGAGTGAGGGCACCTACCAGAGGGGTGGTTTCTGGGGGGGGGGGTCCCCAGCCTCCCCCCTCTCCTGTCCTGGGCTGCTCTGGTGGGGGGCATCCTCGTCGTCTCGCCATGCCATGCGGTGCGGGGGGATCCAAAATGGCGACCGCAATATTTTTTTTGAAATCATGGTCCAAAAACCCACCAAAGCACCACACAGAAACATGCAAAAATTAGGTATTTTAACTGCCTGAATTTTTACAGTAGCAGCAGTGGGTTTTTCTTGCAATAAACGCCTGTCTCCAATCCCACTGATTTTATTTTATTTTATTTTTATTTTTATTTTTTTACACCTGCACAATGATGGGCTGGCCATGGGATGGGACCATGCAAATATTTGGAGCCATTCCACCAATCGCATGGCCACTTGGCCAGGTTTTGACTGAGACTTCTGGGATGTGCCAGTCGGGCATAAAAAGCCCACTATAACCCTAGCCCTAACCCTAACCCATACGCCAGTACACTGTCCTTCTTAGTGGGTCAGAGGCACCCAGATGTGCAGCCCACTAACTCACCCTAACCTTACCCGTAATAACCCTAAGCCTAGCCCTTGCCCTAACCCCAACCCTAAGCCAGATCTGTACTCGCATTGCACTACACGCAAGTACATTTCCCTTCTTAGTGAGTCAGAGGGTGCCCAGCAGAGGCATTCTTCTCTCACCTCGCTCACCAGTCCAAAAAACTCTGTACGCCAGTATGCTGTCCTTCTTAGTGAGCTAGAGGCACCCAAAAGAGAGGTGCCTCTGCCAGTGCCACTTGGTACGCAATGGCTACACGGTCATGTACCCTTCCTTTTCCCTTTGTAGGGGGCCAGAGGAGGCATCTACCCAGGAGAGGTGCCTCCAAGAGCCTGCTAAATGCTTTCCCTTCGTAGTGGGCCAGAGGAGGCACCCACCCCAGAGAGGTGCCTCCAGGAGCCCGCTACCCTACCCCCCCAAAACCAGTACTAACGACAGACGACAAACGAAACGACAAATTTTTGAAAAATTTCGCGACAAACGGAAACGGGCCGAAACGGGCCGGCTCCGACATACGACAACTCGAAACGTCATTTTTCCTGGTCGTGCCCATCTCTATTAGTCTTATAGTTCATAAGATGCTGGACTCCTCGCCACACTTTCCTGTTGTTATTTCTATCCAGATGCTGCTCAATCCTGCTGTTATAATCCAATTTGGCCTCTCTAATTCCTCTCTTCAGGTTCGCTTGGGCCGTACTGTAAGAAGCCCTATCTCCAGACCTGAAGGTGATATCCCTTTTCAATAGTCTCTGGACTTTCCCATTCATCCAGGGCTTCCGATTTAGGTAGACCTGGATACGTTTGCTCACCATAACGGTGTCTATGCAGTTCCTAATATAACACATGACACTGTCTGTGAACATCTCCAAATCCTGATGTTCAAAAACATCCCAACTAGTCGTGTCAAAGCAGTCCTGCCGCTGCTGAGATGCACCATTTGACCAGCTTCTCACAGTCTTTATAGTGGCGGGAGCAGTTTTCCTGATGGGGACGTATGCAGGAACCAAAAACAAGGACGCGCGATCAGATTGGCCCAAATGTGCTAATGATCTAGCTCTGTAGCCCAACTTGATATCTGAATAAACCCTGTTCGCTGTGTTAGCTTCTCTAGTAGCACACTTGACATGCTGATGTAGTTTGGGGGAGTGCTGTTTTCAAATCCACATGATTAAAATCCCCTCCTATAATATGCACTGCGTTTGGGTGTGTGCTCTGCTGATTATTAATACAGTGGTACCTTGTATAAAGGAATTAATTCATTCCAAATGAAATTATGTTAAGCAAACAAATTTTCCATAGAAATGCATTGAAAACAGAGTTATCCCATTTTTATGTTGTACGGATTTGCCCCATAGGTGATGATGTTAAGCAAATTTCCCCTATATCTGGAATTTTTTATGTTGTATAGATTTTATTTTATACAAACCATTTGTTATATGAAGGTCCACTGTCCACTGAACTATCATATAAAGGTCCAATGGCCAAGTTACTGTTTGCATCCGGTGGAATATAAACTGCATTAATCATGACCACATGATTACTCTCATGACTACAATCATGACCTCTCAGTAGATGAAAAAGCCTGCATTTGACAGTCATTTACTCCAGATCTGGAGAGCAGTGTCTGTCCACGATCACCGTATTTGTGCACCAGTTATTGTTAACATACACAGAGAGCCCTCCTCCACTTACTTTTATCAGAGTCCTTTGTCCTGTCATGACGCTGTGCAGTGTAACCTGCCAACCCAACCACAAAGTCCAGAATGCCTGAGTGGAGCCAAGCCTCTGTAATTAACAAAATACAGCTATCCTACACAATATTGTTTAGTTACAATTTGAAGCCTCAGTTCATCCATCTTATTTGCCAAGGATCTTGTATTTGTAAGATAAAGACTGGGAAGTGGTGGTTTATGTGGTTGTTTCCACGCCTCCACTTCCTCCCCATAGGGATAACAATCCATGGAGAACCAGGGGTTCTTGCTATGCTCTCTGGGATGTTGTGTAATCTAAGAAACTCAGCTGTAACACTCTGCTTGTAGCACACTCCTATCTTGAGAAGGTCTTGCCGATTGTAAAGTTTGTCCGCTGAACAAAATGTACACAAAATAAAAAACAACTCATACACACACAAAAACACAAAGTACCGACATGGAAAGCACTGGGCTGCAGCAACTATGTGCGCCACCATTTCTGGAGTTGTTAAAATAGAGATAAAATGGAGAAGAATGGGGTAAAAAAAGCCAGTCAAATTTAGTTTTCTGGCTCACTGTGACCATCAGGGAGTAGCTATATTCCACGGCATTGAGGCTATCTCTCTCCTGTGTTTCTCCTGTATATTTCTTAAAGTTGTTAAAATTGTTGAAGTTGTTCAGGTTGAAAGAAAATAAATCTTGCTTTATGGCCTTGTGAGTTCTTAAAGTCCTCCTTTCTTCCCCTGCCAAAAACAACGGGGGAGCTTGAAGTCTTCAAGGTTAGCTCTCAACTTGCCTGATTTCTCTGCAGCAGCTTTTCTCCCGTAGTGCTCCAAAAGATTAGTAGAGAAGTAATAATAATGTAATAGTGTTCCAAGATAAGTAATACAGAAATAATTAGTATAAGACAAATAAAAACCAAGTGAGGACAGGGAATGGAGCACAAACGCTGTGCCTCCCTGAAAACCGGAACCGGGGGGGGGAAAAAAAAGAACATCCTGCCAAAAGTGGAGCTCCTAAGAAATCAATAATTGGGAAGCATTTTCAGCAGTGTGGAAAATATGCTGATATGGTAAATTGCACACACTACAAGAAGATGTCAAAGTATGGCCAAGTCTTGGGCCACCTCGCCAACAGTAGCATGCACAGATTATCAGAATACTCAGCACAGGGCCTTGCTACTGGCAAATGAAGTGGGTACTGGGTGAGCCAGTGGTTAGGATGGGCATGAAATGGAAAAATAATGTTTTGTTTCATTTCTTACAAAATTTTTAAAAATATTTTGTACGAAATGAAATGAAACAAAACGAAACGAAATGGCTCCCCTGGGTCCTAGAGGCACCAGATTTGGTGCCCGGGACTCCATGAGCCATTTTTAAAGGGCTCCTGCCAAGCTGTCAATGGCTGGAGTCCTTTAAACCTGGCCCAATTGGCACCAGGGGGTACCGACTGGGCTAGATTTAAAGACTCCAGCCATTGACAGCTCGGCAGGAGCCCAAAAATGATGGAATGAAATGGTTCATTTCAATGGAAAAATGACCATTTCGTTTTGTCTGTAACGAAATGCTGCTTCCTCGTTTCATTACATTCCGTAACGAAATGATGAAACAGCATTTCGTTTTTCATTTCCTGTCCATCCCTAGTGTGAGTACAAGTCATTTTCTTATTGTGAAGAGTAAGACGCAAAGGTTGAGTCACCAGCCCAGGGAAGTAAATGGGTGAACAGCAGGAGGAGGGAAGCAGGAAAGCCCAGACCCACATCTCAAAAATAGGTTCCTAGTTACCCTAGAAGAGTTTAGAGAGATGCAAGAAAAGGCCTTCTGCAAACATAACACTCCCGGGGTTAATCATTGCCTGGGGATGATGATGGCCTTGGGTGACCAGCCATTCTCCCTGATGGAGGACACTGGTTTTCGTAGGTTTGTAGTAAAAGTGGAATCCCATTCTCCATTGGCACCCGGGACATTCTTTAGCGGATTTATATATTAGGGTGTCAGGCACCTGGTCTCCTTTAGAAGAAACAGAAGCCAGTGTCCCACTGGGGGTGTAAAAGCTCATGGAGACACATGAAGTTGCATTCTTCACAGTTGTTGCATCTAAACCCATTGATTAGATAAGGATGCTGCATTCCTAGACAATCACAACCTGCATTTTGTGAAAATTTATAATAATAGCAACAACATTCTGAGAGTATTTTAATGCTAAACCAGTTGAATCACACCAATTCTTTTCCAGGTGATTCCTATGCTTCTCACATGTAAATAGCTTGCCTAATTGATTTCCTCCCCCATCCCAACATGATGATATATCTGGTATCTGTAGGAGGTGGCATTACTTTGAATTGGGTAGTAGTTCAAAATGACAAACAGTTGAATTTACTGCTACAAGCAAGGCCTGGGAAACTTGCCTTTTTGGACTAATAAGAATTGTTTGCCATCAAATCAGTATTGACTTATGGTGGCCCTTTTCAGGGCTTTCTAGGTAGGGAGTACTCAGAAGTGCTTTTATTTACCATTATTTTCCCCTTTAAAAGGGTCCAAGGTGGTTTGCATCATTGGAAGACAATGTAAAGCTGAAAACAATTAGTATACAATATTTATTTATTCTTATTTTAGAGTATTTTTACCCTGCCTTTCTCCTTGAAAAAGGACCCAAGGCATCTTACCGTAATTAGGGATAATATACCATCCAGGACAATTAAGACATGTTCAGGTATTGAGAACAAGGAATTGAGGGACATCTTACAGCATTAATAGACAACATTACATTAAAGCTACAAGGGAATGTGAGCAATTAAAAGGAGAGTCAAGTTCCATGTAAAGTTATGAGTGATGGAAATGAACATTGAAAACATAGTCAATGTAATCACATAACATTATAAGTAGTTATAAACACAAAGTCTATATGATCCTATAGATCCATATAAAAGACACATAATAGGTAGTGGCTTGCATCCATAAAAGGCAATACAGTAATACAGTACATAATGAACATAATCCATTCCAGAAACATGCTTGTAAATCAAAACATATCAAAGTAAATTTACCTATAAAAATAATGGAAACTCAGATGATTCGTTCTGGGCCCCCATAGACTAGGCATGGGCCTTTTCGGAATCGGTCCAGTTCCGAAACGAATCATGGCAGCACAGGTGCTGTTCAGAACCAGGAGCCAGACTCTGTTTTTTTTTTTTAAATATGTTTTTATTAGAAAATTTTAGTATACAAAAAAAAGGTCAAGTTCAAAGCATTAGCAATACAAAATCATTCTACCACTAAAATTTGGCTTCCCTCTGTTCTTCCCGTGGTTTTAGCGTTATTCATCTCCTAGCCTTCCTTTCAGACAAACCCCTTTATATACTTATAAAAAGATTTGAAAAATAAGTAGTAATCCTTCGAGCTCTATCCTAATCCGGTAAGAGTCTTTAATTCCTTGCAATGAATCTCCATGTAGTTCTTAAATTTTTGCCAATCTTTTTGGAACCTCTGGTTGTCTTGATCCCTCAGTCTGCACGTCAGTCTGGCCATCTCTGCGAAGTCCAATATTTTCGCCCTCCATTCATCCAAAGATGGTATATACGTTGTCTTCCAATTCTGTGCCAGGAGCCAATGGCCGCTGCTGTTGCATATAGAAATAGAGTCCTGTCTGCTCCTTTAATTTCATTATCCACCAACCCTAACAAAAAAAAACTCAGGCCGTTTTGGGAATGTACACTTTAACATCTTTTTGAGTTCATCATATATCAATGCCCAATACTCTTTCACTTTCTCACAAGTCCACCACATATGATAAAAATCACCTTGTTTCTCTTTACATTTCCAGCAGTGGTCATCTTTCATCCTATACATCTTTGCTAACTCGTTGGGGTAATATACCACCTATACATCATTTTCAACAGATTTTCTTTTATCAAAGTACATGCGGTAAATTTCATATTCTTTTTCCACAATCTTTCCCACACATCTAACTCAATATTATGACCCAGATCCATAGCCCATTTTACCATACATTCTTTAACTTGTTCATCTTTTAGATTCAACTCCAACAAAAAATTATATAATCTAGTCAACAATTTCTTTTTTGGGCCCATGATTATGGTTTGGAACTTAGATTCCTTCTCTCCAAACCCAGACACCTTTCTATCTTTCTGAAAATGTCATTTAGTTGATGGTACTGAAACCAACCTGTTAACTTCTCTTTCAACATATCATAAGACTTCAGTCTAGGACCTTTTTCTGAAAAGAATAACCACCATAGGTGATCCCCACTCCTTCTTTATCTTTCCTCTTGATCGCCAATGCCTCAATCGGGATAACCATCTCGGTGTATGTCTCTCTAAAAGGGGTTTCAAGTTCCCAGGCCTGAAGTAGTGACTTTCTAATTACATGATTCATAAAACTTTTATGTACTTTCACTTTGTCATACCAAAGATAAGCGTGCCAACCAAATCTGTTATCATGACCTTCTAAATCCAATAGATCCTCATCAACTAAAGTAATCCAATCTTTTATCCAACCGAGGCAGGATAGTACAATCTCAAGTCTGGCATGGCAAATCCTCCCCTTTCCTTAGCATCTGTTAGCAATTTAAATCTTATTCTCGGTCTTTTACCCTGCCAGACAAATTTAGACAATATCTTCTGCCATTCCTTAAAGTGGCCTATTCCTCTAAGTATTGGGATCATTTGAAATAGAAATAACAACCTTGGTAGCACGTTCATCTTTATCACCGAAATTCTTCCCATCAGCGACAAATTCAATCTATTCCATGTTTCCAGATCTCTCTTAATCAAGTTCCATACCATATTATAATTATCCTCAAAGAGATTTAAGTTCATAAGAGATAAGTTAATTCCCAAATATTTAACTTTTTTCACCACTGAGAGGCCGGACAATTTTTCAAATTCTTCACAATCTTTCTTTGTTACATTTTTCAATAAGACCTTTGTCTTATTCTTATTTAGTTTGAAACCGGCTAGATTACCAAATTCCTCAATTATTTTCATCACCTCAGTAATACTTTCTTTTGGATTCTCTAACGTCAAAACTAAATCATCAGCAAACGCTTTTAATTTATATTCCTTATCCCCCACACATATACCTTTAATTGTCCCCATGTCCCTCAGTTTGACTAACAGTACTTCCAATACAGTAATAAATAACAATGGGGACAATGGGCACCCTTGTCTCGTACCTTTCCCAATCGGGAAACTTTCTGTTATCACATTATTAATCAATAAACTAGCTTTCTGTTCCTTATATATTGCATTAACACCGTTCCAAAACTTTGTTCCCACTCCCATGTTTTCCAGATTCTTCTTCATAAATTGCCAAGAGACATTATCAAAAGCCTTTTCAGCATCAATAAATATCAAAGCAGCTTGTTTCTCTTTCCTGACTTCTAGATACTCTATTATATCAATTATATTTCTCATATTATCTTTCATCTGTCTGCCAGGAAGAAACCCCGCTTGATCTTTGTGTAATAACTCATTTAAAACCTTTTTTAGTCTATTAGCCAAAACATCGGCAAATAATTTATAGTCTCCATTCAAAAGGGAAATGGGCCTATAATTTTTAACATCTGTTGTGTCTAAGTTCTCCTTTGGAATCAGTGTTATATACGCCTCTTTCCAGGTGTTAGGTATGACTCCTTTTTCTAGAACTTCATTCATAACCTCCACCATAATTGGTAACATTTCTTCTGACAATTTTTATAATATTTTGCAGTCAGACCATCTGGGCCCGGTGATTTTCCAATTTTCGCCCTCTCTATTGCACTTTGTACTTCATGTGGGGTAATTTTCTCACTCAATATCGACACTTGGTTTGTTGAGATTTTTTTCAATCCATTCTTTTTTAAATATCTGTCCATTTGTTCCGGGTTCTCTTTTTTCTTCGTATATAAATTTCTGTAGAAATTCAAACACCTTTACAATTTCTCTTGGATCTTCCACTAATTTTTGGTCTACTACTAATTTGTTCACAACCTTTTGTTTTTGCTTCCATTTCAGCTGCCAAGCCAGCAATTTCCCTACTTTATTTGCCGATTCAAAATTTCTTTGTCTCATCATCTTTACCTTCCACTCAATTTCTTGATTGATAATCATCGACAACTGAGTTTGAAGCATCTTTAATTTTTGAATCCATTTCTGTTCCTTTGGCTTCTCCACCAGTTTCTTCTCTGTCTCTACCAGTTCTTTTAAAATCTCATTTTGCTTCTTTTCTTTCTGTTTCTTCTGATACGCATTTCTTTGAATAAAGAGGCCTCGCATAACAGCCTTACTAGCATCCCATACCACATTTGTTGGTGTTTCTCTTCTCCAGTTATTTTTCAAATAGTCTCTGAAGGTTTTTTTCGCTATCTGCAGAGTCTCAGTCTCATCCAGTAAACTTTCATTCAGCCTCCAACGGTATAATCCTTGCATTTTGTTTTTGATTTCCATCACCATTGCATTATGATCTGAGATCGTTTTAGGTAAAATTTCCACTTTTGTCACTCTATATGAGATATCATTAGGGACAAATATATAATCAATTCTCCCCCAACTCTGGTTCGGTTCAAAAAAAAAAGGTAAACTGTTTTTCCATTGGGTGTCTCAATCTCCAAATATCGGTCCATCCAAAATTTTCAACTAAGTCATAAAAAGATTTTGGTAATTTCCCTTCTGAACCTTTCTTTTTCTGAGATCTATCCAAATCTGGCATCATTACCCCATTACAATCTCCCATCAGAAAGAGTTTTTCATCCATATAATCTAACAGTTTTTGTTCTACCTCTCTGTAAAATTCTGATTTCCTTTCATTTGGCGCGTAAATGCCTACAATAAAAATTTTTCAGATTGCCAAGTGATTTGTACCATCAAAAATCTTCCCTCTTCGTCTTTCATAATCAACTTAGGTTCCAATTTATGTTTTGCATATATCACCACTCCTCTTTTCTTCAATTTATCAGACGATACAAATTCTTGCCCCAAAATTTTGTTTTTTAGAATCTTCGTATGTTTCATTGCAACATGTGTTTCTTGCAGGCAAATCAAGTCCAGATTTTCTTTCTTCAATAAATGCGTAATTCTGTTTCTCTTGGTCTTTTCATTCAGACCATTAACATTCCAAGTCAATACTCTCAGCGCCATTGTAAATTTCAAATTAAATATATTTTTATCAATCTCTATTCAGATATTGGCCATAGCTAAATCCGCTTTACCTTCTTCCTCCTCAGAGAGTTCTAACTCCTCCTCTTCTTCCTCTTCTTCTTCTTCAGGTGATTTTTCACCCTCTTTCGATGGTTTCCTGTACCCAAGCTCTTCTCCATATTTTCTCAGAAATTTACCTATTTCCACTCAGATATTATTTTAAATCTTTTCATCTTGTAAGTAAAGGATAGACCTTCTGGGAACTCCCAGCGAAATCTCAAACCATTTCTTCTCAGCGTTTCTGCCAGAGATTTATAACTTCCTCTTCTTCTCAAGAAATGAAGCGGAATCTCCTTGTATATCAGAATCTGTTGTCCATCAATCACAAACCGATTGTCATAACTATGTTTCAGGATTCTATCTCGCCTGCCATAGATGTCAATGACACAATAACGCCGCCTGGTGTCTTCTTCGCTCTCAGTTTCTTTGATCTGACTGCAATTCTGAACACTTGTGAGATTGCATCAGCTACTTCCTGTTCTTGCCATCCAAGCCACTTCGCCAATTCCGTTATTACTTTGGCCTTAATATCTTCACCTTCTCCCATGGAATCAAACGGAAACGAAGATTCTGTTGCCTTTGTCTCATTTCAAGAAAAGCAAGCTCCTCAACCATCCTCCTTTGCGTAATTTCTACTTCTGACACTCCTGTTCTATTCCTCTCTGTTTCTTCTCTGCATTGTTTAACCTCTGTCTGCACTTTCTTCACTTTAGCTTCTATATTTTTGTTTTCAGATAAATCCTTCACTTGAGCTGAGAGCTCCCCAACTGCCTCTTTAATTTGTTTCTGCATGTCTTCCTTTAGTTCTGACAACTTCTGATCCATACTTTGTTCACTTTTTTCAAATTCTCTCCTTATATGTATCATTAATCCTTCCCATTCTTTACCCTCCTCTTGTCTGGAATCTCTTCTCTGTGTTAAAGGTGTTTTCTTCTTCTCTGCCATCACAATTTTTATTAACTTCTATTCCAATAGGACACAATTTAAGCACGTATTAAAGTTAATCCATTCAATAGACTACAATAACCTTCAACCAATCGAGTTAATCTATTAATACTCCATTAATTGATGTTGATTAATATTCACCCAATTACCATCAAAGATGTTAAATTTACTTATACTAACTTCATTTTAACCTCTCTAACTTTAAATTATCCAAATATCAAATTTATAACAATTTATCAAATTTTATCAATTTTTCTATATAGTCAAACTCTTTCCCATTCAATATAACATTCAAATTGAATTTTATATGCAATAATTTTCCAAATCCACCAGAATCTAACAAAAAAAAAAGAATTTTCTAACCAGTGTCCCATACAATAATTTTTAAAATCCACCAGATGGCGCTCCAACCTAAAGAATGAGATTCTTAATCCAGCTCACAGCACAGACCTTATCTTGTTGTGTCTTTCTTATGACCTTGAAACCAGAGAAAGCCTCAAAGGAAGACACGCAGCAACTTAAGTTGTTTCTACTGCAATCGAATAAACAAAATGAGACCCGTAAAGGAACCTTTAAAAATTAAGAGTTGAGAAAAAAATTGAAGCAATTCTTGGCTTTTTCACAGTCTAAACCACTTGTATTGCTTCTCTGTAACAAAGAGTTGTTTAACAAAGTTTTTGCCCGTCCAAAAGATATATAAATCTTCAATTCAGAAGGTCTAATCCAGTTAGGAAAAAGTAGATAACAATAGCTCCAATTTATAATAACTCCTAAACTGTTCCCAAAAAACAACTTTCCAGCCGGCTCTGATGAAATCCTTTGAAATGTAAAATCACACCACCTTGTCCGCCACTCAAATTCCTCTAGATATCCGGTCCTCCCGTTAATCAAAAGTCTTTGGAAGTGTAGAATCAGGTAAGGGGGAGAGTAACTTCAAACACCAGAGTTTTTTTTTTTTTAAATATCCCCTTCCAACGCTCTCCTCTATTCACTATTCACTCCGTCTCTTCACAAAAAAAAAAAGAGCGGGGGTGACTTCAAAACGCCAGTCTTGAACTACAGACTTCACGATCAAGCTTCTCCAGGTCCCATTATTCTTCCACTTCAATTTAAATATTAAATTAAACTCACTTTGCAAATGAAGGGATGTCTCCTCTGCCCCCACCGCTTGGTTTCGATTTGCATTCACGAAGGGGAGTTATGGCTGCTTTCCACCGCGCTCCGAACAGATTCCGATATAAACAAGCAGACTCACGTTTCTTTCGGGTGTGATCTTTATCTTCTAAATTGCCGTTTAACAGCCTGTTGATTCTCCCTCCGATAGAAACGACTTGTAAAGTCCTTGGAGGTTAATGGCTCTTCTGCCAAGACTTTGAGACTTCGCAAACACAGGAGTAGCGATAGTAAAGTGCCGCAACTCGATCCTTTCCCCCCAACCCCTCCAGATCGGGGTGAAAGGAGAGTCGCAAGAGGCAACAGCTGATACCCAATCCCTCAGGGCCCCCCCCTGAGGTTAATGGAGGCCACGTAGTCTTCGCGAACCTCTTGAAACCTCCTGTGCGCTCTGGGGATTCCTCAGAGGAGCTCCCTAGCGTCTTGTTCAGTCGGCCATTAAACCGGAAGCCAGACTCTGGATTGAAATCACCCATTGACTTAATCTTACCTTACCTTGTGCGGGGGCGCAACTCCAATCAAGAAGAAGCCTCTGACGCGTCATCATTTCTTCTCCCTGGCACTGGCCAGTCTAGACAGGGAGGCAGGATCATGCATGTCCTTGCACAGCTGCTGATTGGCCAGTGCCAGGGAGAAGGAACGATGACACATTGGAGGGTTTCTAATTGGAGTTGTGCCCTGTGCAAGGTAAGTCAGTGGGTGATTTCATTCCGGAGGATGGATCCCAGTTCTGAATGGTACCTGTGTTGCCGTGATTCATTTTGGAACCAGACCCATTCCAAAACGAAAGGCCAACCATTGACCATATACTGCGCACACAAAATGCAAAAACTCACAAAAGAACTTGTCTAGAAGTCCATAGTTTAGGTATCTGGCTACGGAATCTGCTCTGCTTGGGACTAACAACTGGATTTTACTATGTTTTTAATGTGACAATAATAAAATGCAATTTGTAGTCCTATACACACTAGCTGCCCCATGACTAGAAGGAGTATGAAAAATAAGAAAGGATGTTGAAAACAAATTAAAGAAAAATATAAAGAAAAATAAAACAAACCCCTAAGCTGCACTCACCTTTGAAAACATGCCTGGCTGTTGCAAGGGAGATGTCTGTTCCTCTCACCTCCCTCTGCTTTGGTGGCTTGCTTGAGAGGAAACATTCCAGACAATCCCCCCACAATCCAGCAGCAAGGGGGGGGAGAGCCACCATTAGCTCACTTGTGATCATGTGACCTGCTTCAGTGCTTGTATATCAAGACATTGCTTGTTGATCAAAGCAAAATTTAGAAGAAATGTTTTCTCATCTTGCAAAACACTCTTAAACCAAGGTACTTGTAAACAAAGATATTATTGTAGTTAAGGCAAAGAGCAATGATATGAAGTGGCTCATCACATCATCAAAACATCTTAGAACTGCAGGGATGGAATCAATGAGCTGAAACCATGCCTGGGGACCACAGAGTCCAGCCACTATCAGGGATGCACAGGGCAGAATTGATCTCCCAACCACTGGGCACCTCAGGCAGGTACCCAAACCACTGGGGCCAGCTGAAACTGCCGGGCTGTTGAATACTGAAGTTGTGTATGGGCAAACGAAGACAAAAATGGCAGGAAATGGACTTTGTTGTACCTCATTGTGAACAAGGAACTAACATGGTGTTTGATAAGCAATAAGCCTTTAAAAGGGAGGGTAAGGAAGTGCATTGAATGAAGGATCCAATTGTTATAAGGGCTGCAAACATTGCAGGTTACCCCTAGCACTGATCTGAACAGGCCAATTGAAGCACATGATGGTCCACCTGCCAAATTTCAGGGGGAGATGAAGGGGAGGAAAGCAAACGGAAGGGAAAGGAACTAAAGTCAGATGCGTTTAGATGTTCTTAGTGGATTCTCAAGTTGTTTTCAAGTAGTGCGAGCAGGCTTGCTGTGTTGTATCCTGTCGCACACTGTTGAACTGGCCGCTTCATTGTTTAGGTAGGCACAATTTCCATTGGCCCCAATTTCAAACCAGCTGTTGAAGGCTGACCAATTGACCCACTCTTAGGGCTCTTTACCAACCACTTCTTCCGGGTCACTTCTGGAGCTGTGCAGCTTGCCCAAGACTTCTTGGTCTGGCTCTTCCGGGATGCACAGTGGGGAAATGAACTCCCAGCCTTGACAGCATTAAGAAAGGGTTGGACAAGTTCATGGAGAACAAGCATCTCAATGGCTATCATGATGGATGCCTAAGGACAACCCGCGGGTTGGGAATATCGGCAGGATCTCACTCAATGCCATTTGCAGGAAATCATAAGCAGGTGAAGACATCTGCTTGGGAATGTGTGTGTGTGGCGTTACAGTCGTGACCGACTCTTCGTGACCTCATGTCCTTGGAGTTTTCTTGGCAGGAATACTAGAGGGGTTTGCCAGTTCCTACTCCAGGCACCTACAGCACCTGGTATTCCCTGGTGGTCGCCCATCCAAGTACTAACCAGGGTCGACCCCATTTTGTTTCCTGAAATCAAGTGAGATTGGATGTACTTAGAGCATCTAGGCAGCTCTACTTGGGAATACCCTGAAGCAAATGGTGAGCCACTGTGTGAGACAAAATGCTGGGCTGGATGGGCTGTGGCCTGTTCCAACAAGACTGTTCTTACATTCTTATGTACTTATGTTCTAACTCCCTGAGCTTTCTAGCCAGTTATAACTCACCACATTCCTCAGCAAACGTGTCCACAGGCTGTTTGAGCTGAGCATACCCCTTTTGTACGTTCAGCATTGCACTTCCAACTGCAGTCCCGGCTTGGAGACATTGCTTTGTCTGTCTGTCTGTCTGTTTAACTTTGTCCTCTATAATCCTCCACCTAACATGGCTGCATGGAAATTTTTGACGTTTCCTGATTGATTCTCAGTTTTGTATGGTTTTTGAACAAAAAGCTTGATGTGGCGAGCTTAGGACTGGGCTCCTTAGCGCAGGGGCTTCCTTGACTGTAGGTCACTCCAGGTTGACTCTTGGCTTTTCAATTCCCATGCCTAGTGGGGGAGAAGGCCAAAGCATGTTGGACCTCTAGGGAAGCTGTCTTGATTCTCACCGGCAGCCTCTTGCTGCGATCATGAACCGCCACCACCTGCTTACTCTGTTTAACTCAGTGGTTCTCACAACCTGTGGGTCCCCAGAAGTTCCTGGACTGCAACTCCCAGAAATCCTGGCCAGCTCAGCTAGTAATGAAGACTTCTGGGAGTTGCAATCCAGCAAGATCTGGGGACCCACAGGTTGAGAACCACTGGTTTAACCTCTCCAGAATCTGGCTGAATCTGGGCCGTCAGACACCATCAGATGGCCTGCCTCAAGCCTAACAGAAGAATAATGCTTGATCAAGCAATGGGTAAATAGTTGAGAGATAGTTAATGCGATGAACAACAGTTTGCTAAGGATTTACCTCCAATGCAAATAAAGTCATGCATTGGCGTAGCCATGCATTTATAATTGTGTCTTTTATTATTCACAGCATCCTGCTACAGAGCCAACCATCGTTTGCTGCTAACTGGGCCTAGGGAAGTGATTACCCTCTCCGATGTTTGGGGTATTTTAAAAAAGAGTCCTCATGGGCTGACGCAGCCATAAACAGGCAGTTCAGTCTAAAGCCCTGTTCCTCTCCCTTTTCTCCTGACAACGCTGTGAATTTTACATAGTCGACAGTCAACTTTGGCTCGAGACACAGCCGAACAAGAAAGGGGTGCTACCCCATCCCCTCCATTGCACTTTTGTCTTTTCATCGTTGACGAAAGAGTGTTTTAGGGATGTTCAAAAGATACTGGAGGGATTCGCCTGAAATGGGCCTTGAACAATGCTGGCGGAAGCCTTTTGTTTATTTTTCCTTACTCAGCCATGTCTTCAGTATATTCACTGTGATACTACTTTAGCCATAATGAACTGGGGAAAAAGCTGACATAATATGATAAACAAAAATGAAATCTAAGGTGTATTGCTTTCACATGGACCAGTTTTATGCTGTTACGGTGTTTATGTCCTCGTCTATCTCGTGTCATTTCTCTACATGCTCATTGCCGAATATTAAAAACAGAACAAGTTGGGGTGGAATTGTTTGCCAAGATCTAAAAGGCGTTTGAGTATTTCTGTGTCCAAATGATGCTTTTGTATTTCAGTATGTCTGCCACACTGTTTTTCCCCCTCCAAGGGGACTGTCAGCCTTTATCAGAAGAACAAAGATTTTGCCCAGGAGAGATTGGCTCGGTTTTTAACAGTTAGTACTCCATTCCAGCAAATTCTAGTCTTTCGCTTCCTAGGACTGGCCCTTCCATCGTAGCTGTTCCATGCAGTGCAGTCAGCCCTTTTAATTTTTATTTTTCCCTATTCTAAGGCATTGAAAGAAGCTGGGAGTTGAGGGGGAAGAGACTGCCAAGGACATGGGAGCATTAGTCCGTTGAAAAAGTTAGATCAAAGGAACAAGTTGAAGGTCCTTATTTATTTATTTATTTATTTATTTATTTATTTATTTAGACTATTTTTACCCTGCCTTTCTCCTTGGAAATGGACCCAAGGCAGCTTACAAATCATGGGGGACAATATACAGCCCAGAACATTTAAGACATATTCAAGTTTAAGAACAGGGAATTAGAAGAGGCATCTTGCAACAATTAAAAGGCAATATTAAAGATAAAGAAAAGCACATGAACAGTTAAAAAAGAAGAAAAAAAGAAAAATTCCATTATGAGGGATGGAAACCATGTAGCATTTCTGTTAGCACATGAACAGTTAAAAAAGAATGGGAAAAAGGAAAATTCCATTATGAGGGATGGAAACCATGTAGCATTTCTGTTATGAGATGGAATGTTTTTCTAGGTGAAGAGGCTGTACCGGAGAGAAGACATGGAAAGGAGATTTATTTTTCCATGTTAAAGACTATATTTTTGTCTAAAAAATTGTTAGATTAAAAATTCAGGTCGTCTTATACACAAAAGTAAGCCGAGGACAGAACCGTGTAGTTGCAAAACTATAATTTTTAGGTTGGAAAATTGGGGGTGGGGTCATCTTATACATGGGGGGCATCTTATAGATGGGAAAATGTGGTATCTGTACGTACAGAAGGCTTGAATTTGATTCGTTTGCTGTCTTGGCTTAGGTTCCTTAGCCAATATGGCCAGGATACTGTTCAGTTAAGCTTCTTACATAACGTGGATTGTTGTGCAACCAGGCTGACATGGGTCCTTCTTTCCAGAAGTGTAGACTGGGCTTCCTTTATGGGAAGCACTGTCTCTGGAATGGCAACACTCACCTAAGGAGTGTGGCCTGCATCGTTCTGCTGGCGAGGCTTCCTCCTCCATGGAGCCATAGTAGGACCTTGGCCAGTATACCTAGGCTGGTTGCTTATACGTCCCCAAAAGAGAAGATGTGCACTGCTGAACAGGATGCACACACGGCTGCCAAATCGGAAATCACAATTTGAACAGGCCTAGAGCATAACTAGCCAGCCTGCGTTCCTGCAGAAGCAGCTGTCCAGAAGATCATTGTGGATCCACAATTTAAGGATTCTTAATCTTCCTCCAATTTTTTTTAAAAACATCTTTAAATTAATTAGTGCTCAACAGTTCTTCAAATGAATGAGAACCCTTCAAAAAAAAATCAGAGGACTATTTTCTGGTAGTCTTCTGCTATCTCCTGGGAAGAGGTTTGTCTTGCCTCATAATATTCTTCTCTCGTATTGTTAGAACCTAGAGTCATCAGCAGAGGCAAAGCAGTGAGGGGTTTAGGTGGCTGAAACGACACAGATGCTAGAAGAAGGAAATTGTTCACCTGCGTGAGTGTCAGAGTGTCACAGAGCAGTATTCAAAATTCCTCTTAACTCTAGAATCGTGCCAATTTGTGTGCGGTGGCTGCCCTTCAAGATTTCATCACCGGATGCTTTTGAGAACCTATTTCTCAGACTCGAAAGACAGCCTTATCAGTCGCTTCTCTGCAATATTATGCTTCAGCTCCAGGGGCATATCTTGGAGGGGGGGAGCAGAGGGGAACATCTGCCCCGGGCACAGCAATCTGGGGGCAGCTGGAGGAGGAGGAGGAGGAAGCCCTGTGCCCTCCCGCCAGCAGCAGTCCTCAGTCTTGGTGACGGGACCCACTCTGTCGCAGCAGCTTCCTCCGCCACTGCGCGCCAGGCGAGCGGCAAAGCAAGCAGGCAGGCAGGCGTGCGAGCGCGGTGGCTGTGGTGTCCTGCTCCTGCTCCTCCTCCTCCTCCTCCTCCTCCTCCTCCTCCAACTCTTCCTTACCTTGCTCGGAACCACCGTGGGAGAGGTAAGGTGCATGCACGCTAATGCGCACATAGGCACACACCTGCGCGCCCACCCGTGTGCCTGCCCAGGATCGCCCCCCTCCCCTGCTGGGTGGATGCGAAGGGGTTGGGGAGGGCTGGAGGGCGCAAAAACAACTTTGTCCCCAGGCGCCCGAAAACCTTGCTACGCCGCTGATCAGCTCTAAAATGCAGTCTGCTTTCAGTGACTGTTTCTGACCTCAGCCCTACAAAGCCGATGACAAGGAGGCCTTGCCAGATGCATGAGTCCCACTCCATAGAGGGGTGGGGATACTTTATATTAGTGTGAGGTTACAAAAGTGTGTGTGTGTGTGTGTGTGTGTGTGTGTGTGTGGTTTAGTTGTCTTGAAAAAAATGGTGTGCATTTGTAGTAAAGGATGGGATAATGACAGCAAATCATGTAGACTTCAGCAGCTTCTCATGTTTTGTGGAGTGACACTGGAATCCTACTGCTGTTTCCTGGCACTTTTGAGATGCAATTATGTTAAATTCTTAAAAGTAGCGCCCGACCTAGGAGGCAGAAACGCATCAAAGCCCTCCCCATGCTACATCCCAACAAGTTCTGAAGTAGAAGCACCATAGGCGGCAGCAGCCCCTTGTCAGTCTGAATCAGTAATCCTGGGAAGAAGCTGTTCATTCATTCATTCATTCATTCATTCATTCATTCATTCATTCATTCATTCATTCATCTCCACTGAGTTTAGAACAAAAAAAATCTTGAGTGGGTCTAAATCACTCTGCCCAGAGTGGCCTTACCACCCAGAGTGGCCTTCAGGCCACAGTGGCATATAAATCAAATAAATAAATAAATAAATTGACAGGCAGGTGGGTAATGAAAGACCAGAGGTTAACCATGGCTGCAGATTTTTCTCATCTGCATAACTGGGACATAAGGTGAAGTGTTCCTCTCCTTCCCCCTCCCCTCCCCCCTCCATCCCATGCCTGATTATTGTGTATGGTGGAGATTTTGGTGGGAAGAGAAGAGGGAAAGTGAACAGGATGAAAGCAAGACAGAAGGTGATGAGGGGAAGGAGGAAGAAGAATGGGGCGGCAAAAAGAGATGGGGTGGCCCACTGTTACCTCTGGCCCCATGCACCACAGCATGTTACGCTCCAAGATGCATCTCCCCAGGGAAGGCCACCCTCGGCATAAAATATGTCTCTTATCGTCGTTCTAGGCTATGTCACGATAGCATCAGTCTCTGGTACAACTGGGTGGGAGCCTCCATTACTTGCATTATCTGCTCAAGTTCACTCCACAGATCAGAAATTGGAAAAACTGTTCCATGATGAACATTCCGGGAACTCCACAACTCCGCAACAGTCATGGTGACTTGCAAATCCTGGGAGTCATAATCCCGAAAAGGAATTTGACCATGCTCTGTGGTTAGTGGCACCACTGTAAATTTACAACAGTGAACAAAGAACACATTCTTTCCCAAGATACAGTATGTATTTTATGTACATTAGTAATAATTCGAGATAAAGATGTCCTGGACTTTTATTTATTTATGTTAGCAATTTCCAAAAGAAGTAGCTATGATAAGCTGCCTCAGTACTTTAGTAAAAATAAAGGGGAAAGCAAAGAGAGATGGATGGGGTAATATTGTAAGTAAAATACTTGTTCCCTATTACAGACATGAACTTCTTTCTCATTAATAACTTTTAGCACTTCTGCATCTGCCAAGTGTGCCAGGCATACATCTTCTGACACGGGCTAATTAACAGCTTGGTAGACCAAATCCTGTGTTAACAAACTTTTGTCATGCTGCCTCTTATCTGTATCCCTCACGTATGCATGACTCTCACCATTGGGCAGATGAATATAGGAGATGGGTATTTGTGCTCCTTTTGTGTCTAAAGAAGTGGATTTTGATCCACGAAAGCTTGCACTGAAACTAATCTGTTAATCCGTACTGCACTACAATATTCTAAGATGACCTGTGATGTCATTGTTTAATCAGACACCCCTTATTAAGGACAGAGGTCTTCCATACTAGGTCAACCTCATTAGTGAAGCTACAGATTCAAAAATACCTTATTCATTTCCATTTATTTATTTAGAATATTTTACCCTACCTTTCTCCTTTAAAAAAGGATCCAGGGCAGCTTACATTGTTGGAAGACAATATTGAAAACTAAAAACAGTAAGTATACCAATACTAAAAGGGACCAAACAGATACCACATTGAAAGTCAATAAACAAAAGCAACACCAAAAACTGCCTTCAAAGGGATAAAGTGCAACCATCCATTTAAAACCCCACTCAGGCAGGCAGTCACTCAGGGAAGGCTTGACTGAAGAGGAAGGTCTTTCTTTGCCTGCTTGTGGAAGGACAGCAAAGACCAGGGCCAGGCTGGCCTCCTTTGGGAGGGAATTCCAGAATCGGGCAGCAGCTTGGGCTGTTTGAGGCTTTACCCGTTAGAACCAGCACTTGGAATTGTGCTTGGAAAGGGTTCATCAGCCAATGGAGCTATTGTAACAGGAGGCTTCACATGATCCCTCTGACCCACTCTAGTTAGCAAACTGTCTGCTGCACCATTTACTATCCTTGTTCATGTATGAAGTAGCTATGTTTGCATATCAGACAAAAATCAAAGTGAACCAAAACAACAGAAGAGACTAAAATGTGGTGGCAACTTAAAGACTGACTGCGATGTTTTGGTATGATATTTTGTGCATCAAGCCCGCATGAGAGGGAGGTTGGTTGTCTGGCTGTCATATTTATGCATGGTCCCACGACCAGGTGAGGAGGCCGCTTTAAAAGACAATGATTTGTTACTTAAAGAAGGGTCAGAACGGTGTTCTTTCAGTTCCTTTCTTGTCTGTTGTCATTGGCCTGTAAGGAGCATTTTACACGGTAGCGCATCTTTTGCTTGGTCGTACATAGGGAGGCCCAGCCCTGTGGAGAGCCTACAGTATTAAATGGACTGTGACTAAACAAGCTTCTGTGGATTAAAAAAATGTGCAGATTAGAGGGTCAAAGGTTTTTTGCCCCGCTCAGATGTGCTGGCTGATTCTCTGCTAATATTTTAATTACAGGGTTAATGAGTAAATTAATCTCAGTGGAATTCTAGCAGAAGGTGGGTTTTCAGAGTTTTTCAGGTAGGAGGTTCACATGGCAAAGGGCTTCAGGCTGACACTGGACCCCTGAAGCGTAATCTGTACTCATTGTCGTTTTGGATACCCATTTTATGCCCGTCTTCCTTCACACATCAAATAAGCAGTTTAGCCAAGGACAGAAAAAAAGAGTGTCTCTCTTGAACTTGCATCCTGAAGCAATTGCTCTCTCTCTCTCTCTCTCTCTCTCTCTCTCTCTCTCTCTCTCTCTGGCCTACCACCCCACCCCCTAAGAGAGGGAAGGGGAAACTGGCTTACAAGTGCCAATGCTTAAGGCTGTTGCTTTGATCTCTTTCCTTGGTTGGCAAAAAGGAAGCCCTTCTGTAACAGTGATTTTTGTGGCTCTCAAAAAAAAAAAATGGTTGCCTTGCAAACCTAAGCAGATGAGGCAGCGTCTTGCCTCCTGGCATTCTCCAACTCTAAAAGGATTCCTCTTTTAACCAGACTTCCCAGCTTTTTCTTGCTTTTGATTTATTGCATTAATGGCTTTTCATGTTTGCCTGGTTTTCTTTCCTCCTTTTTTTCCTTTTTAATTTCTTAAAAATTTTGTTCTTTGGATTCGGTTTATCCATCAGTGTTTTTCCTTCCCCTTCTCTCTCCCTTCCTTTATTTTGCTTGTCAGGGCTCTCTCACTTCCCTGGGTCTTCAGGCTGAGATGCACATCTTAAGAAGAGGAGTGGTAGACAAAGAAAGCATTTGATGTTATCATTTAATCCCTGGACACCCATTTCCTTCCCTACTTGAATTAGGGTTTACTTAGTTTGTCCTAGGTGTTCATTGGACACATATTATTTGTTTAGTAGGTCTAGGGTCATGCAGGGAATCCACATTGTCTGTCCTGCTGTGCACACACACACACACACACACACACACACACACACACACACACACACACACACACACACACACACACACACACACACACACACACACACACACACACACACACACCAATGTTGTATACTTGTTACAGAAAAGCCCTTCTGTGCTTATTGCATGGGCCACACCCCTTGATCTCGTGTTTTGACCTTGAAATCTCATGGGGTGGGAAGCTGCTAACTGGACAAGAAGTAAGTGCCAAAGCAGGACTGCGGTTGAACATTAAGAAGACAAAAATTGTGACTGCAGAAAAACTACACAACTTTAACTGGAAGTTGAATCATGGCAACTGGACTTCTTTTTCTTGAGAGAGAGAAGCATTTCGCTGCTCATCCAGATACCTTCATCAACCCCCTTCTCTCTCCCTTCCTGCTTGGATGAGCAGCAAAACGTTTCAATCTCTCAAGAAAAAGAAGTCCAGTTGCCATGACTCAACTTCCAGATAAACTCACCTGGATGACTGAGAATCTTCATAGATACACAACTTAATAACACTGACAGTAAAGAAATTGAAATAGTGAGGGATTTTGTCTAGCTTGCTTCAGTCATCAATTCAACTCAGACTGCAGCGGAGAAGTCAGAAAGAACTCAGAGTAGGAGAGGCAGAAATGAAGGAGCTAGAAAAGATTATCAAGTGAAAGGAGGTGTCACTGACCAAGACCACGGTCATCTACATTCTTGTATTTGTGATCATCATGCATGTGTGTGGAAGCAGAACAGTGAAGAAAGATGACAAAATGATTACAGTACTGTATTCTGAAATGTGGCGGAGGTGGAGAGGAGGGCTGTTGAGGGCAGGAAGAGAGTTTAGGGGAGTGCTCATTTATAGGGTTGCCTTAAGTCGGAAGTGATGTGACAGGACCTAACAACAACAACAACAACAGATTCAGTGTATGCAGCAGGATCTGTTTCAGAGAATGTCCTCAGCCTTAAGCATTACACTTCTCAGTTTTATTTTTACACGTTACACCTCATCAGTCGATTTTCTCAGCTCACTCCATCTACTCTTTTTGACAGCTTCCTGCCTGCTATATTCCATACAGAGTCTCCACTTCACAGCATCAAGACAAAATAATTTTGATATAACACTAATTCCATGGTACAGAGGTAATGACTGAAAGAATATTTGTCTTCATTCATTTTTAAATTTGCAGCTAAAAACATTGCAGTTTGTACTAAAGCATAAACATATGCAAAAGTGAAAGCATTGTTTTTTAAAAAATAATGATATGCTACCGGGAACTTCCTTCCTTCCTTCCTTCCTTCCTTCCTTCCTTCCTTCCTTCCTTCCTTCCTTCCTTCCTTCCTTCCTTCCTTCCTTCCTTCCTATATTTAGACAGAAATTAGTTGCATCAAATGTTTTGCTTTCTTAATCTTAGGGCAGGCATGTCCAAAGTCAGGCCCGGGGGCCAAATACGGCCTGTTTTCAAATTTTGAGTGGCCCGCAACCTCTTCTCCCCACCGGCTCAGCCTGTCATGCATCCCCCCACAGCTGGCCCATCCCCATTCTAGATAGAGACGTCAGCTTGCAGTTTTATGGTTTGCCTGCCCTCCCTGCCTCTGTCCATTCCCCCAGACACCTGCCCAGCCTGCCCACCCCGGCTCCGTTGCTCCAGCATCCTCCCCACCTCCTTGCATGTTTTAGAGACTTGTCCAAAATCCAGCCCGGAGCCAAATGTGGCTGAATGGTTGGCCCCCACACATTTTCACCTCACCAAATCTGGCCCTCCTTGCGAAAAGTTTGGACACCCCTGTCTTAGGGTTTCTGATCTCTGCATTGTTTTCTCATTAGGGGCTTTATTCTCTGTCACACATACTACTGTACTTTTTTTGGATATGCGTGGAAGAACGAGTGACGATCTCTCTCTCTCTCTCTCTCTCTCTCTCTCTCTCTCTCTCTCTCTCTGTGTGTGTGTGTGTGTGTGTGTGTGTGTGTGTGTGTGTGTGTGTGTGTGTGTGTGTGTGTGTGTGTGTGTGTGTGTGTCGTGTCGTGTCGTGTCATTACAGTTGTGACCGACTCTTCGTGACCCCATGTCCATGGAGTTTTCTTGGCAGAAATACTGCAGTGGTGTGCCACAGTTCGTACTCCAGGCGCCTACACCACCTGGTATTCCCTGGTGGTTGCCCATCCAAGTACTAACCAGGGCTGGGACTGCTTAGCTTCCGAAAACAGGCGAGATCTAACAATTAGATTTATAAATAGCCACAGCCCTTAAAAGGAGATAAGAAGGACTCGATCCTCTTGCCAAACTTCTACCCAGTCAGGAACCCCAAAGGAAATAATGGCTTCTGCATTCATGGAGGGGCTTTAGAGGAATGGGGGGGGTGTCCCAGCAAGGGCTGATGCTTTGGGCCTGTTTGTCTCACACATAATCATGCAGCCTGTACTATCATAAATGCAGATAAAGTGAACAATTTCATTTCTTTCTTTTAAACCTTCATTAAAATAGCCAAGCCATGTAGTTCAGTTTAAGCTCATGGTTTTCACATGCATTCTGTGAAGAAAATATACTCAGGGCAATGCACTCTGCTGTGAACCACACCAATCTGTATAGAATATCTTCCTGAAATGATGGCACTATTCCAGTAGTCTCCAATAAGAAGTCGGCTGTTTTGTATGGACAAAAATGCATAGGCTCCCTAATTTAGTCGTTCCTTGAAGGGCCCTGAGCTTCCCTGTCGTTGTAACTTCCAGCAGCTGTTTCAGAAGCAAACTAATGGCGATAAGGCAATAAAGGAGTCTATAGCTGGGCAAACAGTCAAAGCAGTCTTTATGGTGACATCAGTTCAAATGCAAAATATCTAAGCCAGTGGTTCCCAGCCTGGAGGTCTGGGCCCCCTATGGGGGTTGAGCAACCACTTCACAGGCATCACCATGAACCAGGGAAGAAAAAGGCACAAACGGCTTGGGTCAGGAAGGGGGAGGGGGAGGAAGGGGGGGAGAAGTGAGTTACAGCTTGATAGGTTGGAGGGGATGTCAGTCAGTTTCACCGGAGGCTGCGATTGGCTGAGGGTGCCTGTAGAGGGATGTTCTCTCTGGCTACCTGGGGCATCCTGGCCTGCCAAAGGGGGCTTGTGGCCTCTTCTAAGCAGGGCAAGGGGGTCACCACAACCTGGGGAACTGTATTAAAGGGTCACAGCATTAGGAAGGTTGGGAACCACTGATCTAAGCCAAGGCCAGCTGTCCAGAATTATCAGGCAGCAGAGACAACGAGAAGGAGGAGCACAGGTCACAAGGATAAACAGTCTGGGTTGTTCACAGCAAGAGAAGAAGGAATCCAGTAAGATTTCCTTGTTCTCTTGCTGTGAACCAGTTCACGTTGTTGTTTTTCTATACAATTCATTGCCAGCACAGAGCATTTGAGTGGCAGCTGTTGATACCTTGCTTCCAAGGTGGGTCTGGTTCTGTGTCAAACCGGGATCAAGGCTGCCTCTTAAGGAGGACACTTGCTCCTGAGGAAGAATCTACTAATGGGGAGGCCTCCCCAAGACTGAGCTAGAGATGTGTGTTTTGTTTCAAAAGAGGTCCGGTTCCGAAATGAAACACGGCAGCTGCCATTTGGAACAGGAACCCAGCCTCTGGAACGAAATCAACCACTGATTTACTTTCCTTTGCATTGCACAGAGCTAAACTCCAACGGGGAATCAGCCTCCGATGTGTCATCTTTCCTTCTCCCTGGCGCTAGCCAATCAAGAGCTGTGCAAGGACATGCATCATCCCGCCTCCCTGTCTGTTTGGCCAGTGCCAGGAAGAAGGAAAGATGACACGTCAGAGGCTGCTTCTTCGTTGGAGTTTCTCCCCACGCAATCTAAAGGGAGATAAGTCAGTGGTTGATTATGTTCTGGAGGCTGGGTCCCAGTTCCGAATGGCAGCTCTGCTTTCGAGTTTCGTTTGGCAGTGTTCCATCAGGTTGCTGATTGGGGTATGGGGAGCCCAGTTTCCTGGTCTTCAGGTAAGCCTCTCCATCTGGGGCCACCATCTCATGCATTTGAATACACTGAGTCCTGGGTGGCAAAGTGGCTCTTCCATTATCCCCAAGACATGCGACTCAAAGGCATGATTTGTGTGGAATCAGTATATACAGAAACCAAAAATTTCCCTACTTCTTGGTGGGGGAAAACAGTTTGTCTCCCACAGAATCGCTGAGCAACCCCCCCCCCGCACCTTTGAAAGTAAATGGAAGAAATTCATGTTTACACAGGAGCCTGTAGCAGCTTCCCCCAAAACCTCTTGTTTTCCATCTGTATTGGATGGCAGGTCCCATCGTCCACAGCCTAGCAGTGCTGGATTTCTCTCTGTCTGGGAATGTTGGAAATTGTAGTTCAGCGCATTTGGAGAGTGTGGGGTTCTATAGTACTCTACAGGTACTACGGTGTATACCATGTTCTCGTTGGCTCAAGCAGGTCACAGTTACCTTGGCTGGTGCTTTGGGTGGCAGATAGTCAGGATTGGTGCTGCTGACTGTGTGCTCAGAAACAGAGTGAGAAAAAAACCCCAGCCCACATAAAATATAAACTGCTGATGTTTCTTGCAAAGGTTGTGTGAATCACCCTCTTGAGTGAGAGGCACGTGTGGGTGGTAAAGCAGGAAGTTATAATGCTTCCTATTTGTGAGGTGAAGTGACAGGTAATCTATTGGTGAGATGAGCTGATAGGCAGGAGGTGATGCCAGGGAGCTGACCTTCACTGGAGCTCTCCAGTGGATTTTTAGAGAGGAAGAGGGGGAACAATATGTCCAAGTGAAGCCCACAGTCTGTCACCTGATTCCCCTTCTTACCTCAGAAGAAAAGCTGAGCATTTAAAAAAACAAAATGTTTCTCATGAAAGCATTCTAGATCCATCTCAAATTCTATAGTTCGTTGTACTGTCTTCCCCAAGGCAGTTCTCCTTCTGCTTTTCTTGTTTTCGTTTGCGAGGGGAAGGTTAGCTGTGTTTCTCTTTCCCTTCCAAATTATTCCAGCTAGGTCCCCCCCCCCGTATGAATCATTTGTTGACTCTCATCAGTGACTAACTGTTCCAATCATCATCAGGGTCTAATTTTCGAGCATAAAGCCTCTCGTTTTGTTCTGCAGATTTATAATTCAAGTTTTTTTAAAAATAATAATAATGTTTTCATAGCATTAAACTGAATACTGTCAACAGGTAGTTGTGGAGGATGGTGAGAAGCCTTCAGCACTCTAGATGTTTTGGACCACAACTCCCACAGTCCTTTATCGTTAAGAGCGCAGGTTGGGAATTATGGGAGTTTGAGTCCAAAACATTTGGAAGCCCAAAGGTTCCCCACCCCCTGAGTTAAAGTCATGGTTTAGGAAGAAGAGGGCCGGAGGCTTTAAAAGCCTTATATTTCATCTGTGCTATTCTTTTCTGTGGCTGTCTGCTGAAAATCGAAATTGCGACAGCGTTTATTTAGTGCAAGTGATGGAATTGATACTTTTCAACCCATTCAGTTGTATGAGGCTCTCCCTGGGGTTGACATGTGAATTTCTGGTTTGTTTGGTTTTTCTAAACTAAGGCCAGAATGGCTCCTGACTGAGAACACAGACGCGATACTGATTCAGAGAAAAAGTTGACATATGGTCTGCCCTCTACCACCCCCTGCTTTGCAAACAGAACACATGTTTTTGAGTCAAATCAGCTTAGATGAAACCCAGTCATATTATCTGTTGCCACTTGTTTGGGCATTACTGTGATATGTCCCCCCCCCATGATACATGTGCACCAAGGGGGTCATAACCCCTGGAGTTGGCATCGTAAGAGTGTCTGAAACCTGTGATACCCTTGCACAATCAGGGGAGGGTGGTTATACTGACAAAAAGGAAGCACTACCTCTATATGTCACCAGGGAGGTATAGACTATAAAAATGTACCAGTGCAAGCAAATAGCTGCCCTCGGATAACTAATGTGATTTATTAATTTTTATATATACACACACACTTTTGTGTATGATGCTAATGGGTTTTGTTCCTGAAAGACAGGTGGAATGTTGTATTTTAAAGCAAATAAGAAAAATCAAATATTTGTTTCTAGGCTTTCAGAAAAGCCAGCACTTAAGGACCACAGTTGACGGTTCAGGCTCTTAGGGCAAATCCCTCTCTCTGGCCAAGTACTAGCTATGGATCTCCTTTTACTGCAAGGAGGAAGTAAGATACATTTGTTTTTGTTTTAAATAATAAGCTCAAATGTTAAACTGCTTGAATTGCTTTATAGTTGAGTTACATTATTTAAAAACGTACAGTAGGACTCTCATATCTGCGAAGGATTGGTTCCAAGCCATCCGCAGATACTTAAAACAGCAGATAATACCAAACAGAGAGAGAGAGAGAGAGAGAGAGAGAGAGAGAGAGAAATGGTAAAAGGGGGAAACTGATTTCCCCCTGAGGCATTACCAAAACCTGCCACAAGAGGGTTCTACCGTATTAAACAAGCAAAACAAACAAGGGGTTTTTACCACCTTCAGAGTTAACTGATTTATTTCAGTGTCAGCCTTCATGCATTATTTTCAAGTTCTTCAGATACATAGGATAGGATATTGAGGCCGTGTGTTTATACGCATGATGTATTTTACGGTGTGTGTTTGTGCTGTAACCTAACAGAATAAATATCATTGAAAAAGCAAAAGAGGTGGGAGGAAAAAGACGTGGAAATACATGTTCGGCACACAGTTGGTGCACATGTTATGCATGTGAAAAACTTCTTACAACACAGCTCACTTGTATTGGTTATGTTTACACCTCCGGTCTCTAAAAAAAGAACATTCCGAAGGCCGCTAGCGACATCTGCATTGAAGCCTCTGGAATTGCCTGAGGAAAGGAGCAATCCTGACCATGTGGAAGTTCTCTTCCCCCCCCCCTCCCCCATGATCTCCTCTGTTCTTGCTAGCTTTGGAGAAAGCTCTTTGAACCAGGGAGAAAGCTGCCACCCTCCTGGCATTTCTTGGGTAAGATCTGGAAAAGGTGCAGAAGAGAGCGACTAAAATGATTACTAGGCTGGGGCAACCTCTCTTATGAGGAAAGGATAAAACATTTGGGGCTCTTTAGTCTGGAAAAAAAGGCGCCTGAGGGGGGATATGGTTGAGATGTACAAAATAATGCAGGGCATGAGTCAAGTGGATAGAGGGACGCTCTTCTCCCTCTCACTAAATACCAGAACTAGGGGACATCCACTCAAACTGAGGGCTGGGAGAGAGAGAACAGACCAAAGAAAATATTTTTTTACCCAGCATGTTGTTGGTCTGTGGAACTCCCTGCCACAGGATGTGGTGATGGCCTCTGGCCTGGATGCCTTCAAAAGGGGACTGGACAGATTCCTGGAGGGAAAGTCCATCACAGGTTACAAATCATGATGGAGATGTGTCATCTCCAGGCTTAAAACCGGGGTACTTTGTTGCAGGGGAGTAGTATCAGGAGACAGGTATCTAGTCTCCTCTAAAAAAGAAGTCCAGTAGCCATGACTCAACTTCCAGATATCTAGTCTCGTGTGCTCCCAGAGGCATCGGGTGGGGCCACTGTGAGATACAGGAAGCTGGACTAGATGGGCCTTTGGCCTGATCCAGCCATGGCTCTTCTTATGTTCTTATGTTCTTACCGGCTAGATCCCTTGCTCATCTTTGGGGCTTCATGCACTTTGTCTTTCAATGCTCCTTGGGCCTTCTCACACACACCCCAAGCCCATCTTGCACACATGCGCTACTGGAGGGCATGCCAATGCCTTCGCAAGCATTTTGAACTGCAGTCTGAGCATTTCCCGAGTGGCTGGAAAGGATGGACTGGCAGATAACAAACAGTGATCATAAAATTTGAACAACTTGTTCAGGGAAATTTAACCCAGTGAAAATGTTGAAATAAAAATGGATTACTCCATTTTCAATGCATTCCTATGGGAATTTGTATAAAGGAAAATTTGCTTAACATAATTTCATTTGGAACGAATTAATTCCTTTATACAAGGTTCCACTGTACTCTCCCCCACTCCCCAACCCCTCCAACCAGCCACAGCTCATTGTTTTTCTATCCTTTGGCCGTGGAGGGCTACCCTACCTTTGGCAGCCTGTTTATGTTGTGTGCTGGGTACACAGAAAGAGTGGAACTCTCCACTTCTCGTTGTTGCAGTTTAACCATTTAACCTGCCCACCATTCCACGTTATTTAAATAAGAGACATGACAAGGTTCGCAGCTAGGAAGGGACTAGAGATCAGGAGAGGTCCTGCATGAAATAGCTTTTTAAAACATTTGCTGCTAGAAATGGACACAAAAAAAAAAAATAATGACATGCTGCTTCATCATTTTGTAAGGTTATGAAACATTATAAAACACCAACAAGCCTTCTGTCAAGTCATGAAACAACGTGCCATTTTCTGTTTTGGAAATGAAACATTTCATCTCCCCTTGTCGGAACATACCAATAACATCCTAGGGAATCAGGACAGCAGGTTGCAAATGGCAGTTTGTGTGCAGAGAGGAGGGACCTAGGAATGGATGATGTACCAGTAACATATAGTGATCTGTCTGGGAAGAGATGGGCTATCAGATGTATCAGGGTAGAGGATGATTTTATGGATATTGGGGGAAATCCCATGCAAAAATCATATGAAATGAAGAGGATACAGTAAGACAGGGGTGTCCAAACATTTTGCAAGGAGGGCCAGATATGGCGAGGTGAAAATGTGTGGGGGTCAACCTTTTAGCCACATTTGGCCCCCGGGCCAGACTTTGGACAAGTCTCTATAACATGCAAGGAGGAAGGGAGGATGCTGCAGCAACGGAGCTGGGGGTGGGTAGGCTGGGCAAGTGGCTGGCTGGTGGTGGACAGAGGTAGGGAGGGTAGGCAAAACATAAAACAGCAAGCTGATGCCTCCATCAGGTATGGGGAAGGGCCATCTGGCGGGGATGCATGACAGGCTGGGCCGTTGAGGAGAAGAGGCCGCAGGCCTCTCAAAATTTGTAAACGGGCCGCATTTGGCCCCTGGGCCTGACTTTAGATATACCTGCAGTAAGATCTTTCCCAATCACCATAAAATCATCCTCCATACTGATACATCTGATAGCCCATCTCTTCCCAGATGGATTACTACATCTTACTGTTACATCAACCATTCCTAGGTCCCTCCTCTCTGCATACAGATTGCAATTTCTAACCTGTTGTCCTCGCTGTTGAGTTACATGCAAACTTGTGTCCCTCTAGGACAGTGTTGGCGAACCTATGGCACAGGTGCCAAAGATGCCACTTGGAGCCCTTTTTGTGGGCACCCAACATTGCCCCTCCATGGCCACCTGTATTGAGGACATGGGAGAGTAGACCCATATATTATAATGAATCATTTTGTATTTTTTTGTTATGATTTTTTTAAAAAATCATTAACAATGAAACAAAGCAAAACAAAATGCCATTTATCTGTATTGTGCCCATCTCTACTTGTTACTACAATGTTGGAAAGCAAGCCCCTAAGAGTGGCTGGGGGATTCTGGGCATTCTAATTCTGTAACTAGGAAAGACATACATGCCAAGACGGGATTGCTGGCACTTCTTTTGAGAAAGCAGCTTTTATTATTATTATTTATTAGACGTATACCCTGGCCATCTGGCCACTCTTCACTTTCCAGTATTCTTGGCAGGAGTGATTGTAAGCGTATCCAAGGGTTAAAACACCCACAGATCATGGAAACTTTCAATGTCATTATGGGCAAGGAAGCACTGGTTGTTGAATAAGAAAGACAGTGAGGCTTCCTTTCATGTAAGAATTGGGGTCAAAGTCACAGAATATTGTAAATCTTTGGAGGAAATCTGGGTGTGTCCCACTGACATTGAGAAGGAAAATGGTCAGAACAACACGGATGATTCCTTCCTACTTAATGATGTATTTCTTCTTCTTCTCGTGAATACGGTACATTATCGTTTAAGGTGAACATTCAGTGACTTGAGTTTTCAACCACCTCCTGGTGATAGATAGCCTTCAATAGAGCTCCATTGAGGACATCTGTAGCTTTTTGGGGGTGGGAGGCTTTGATCTTTCATATTAATGGAACATTCTAGCAATAGTTCTCTTCAGCTGTGTTCTCTCTCTCTCTCTCTCTCTCTCTCTCTCTCTCTCTCTCCCCAAAATTCTTCTCTGTCAATTTTAGGGAAGGATGCTATCTTGCATTAAACCTTTTCATCTCTCTCTTTCTCTTCAGTGAAGCAAGAATTAGATAGGAAAGGGTCAAACATGTGACAGGGATTTGACAGCTTTGTGTGTTTCTATCTCCCTTCCATGCTGACTGGAGGAAGGAAGAAAGCAATGTCAAAGGGAGCCTGAGGAGAAAGGAACAATGGCTTGTTTTGTCAGGAGCTGTAGTTATTATCAGGGCGCAGTGGGGGGGTGTGCTATTGTTAAAACTTCATCATGAAAAGTAACCAGGGATGGTGATCTGTAATCACACCCCGCAAAATTTTCCACACGGCAGGTTCTTTCAGTGTTTTCCCATTCATCTTATGTAAGCCAGTACTATGTAGATGACTGTGCCGTTTAACTAGAATGCGAGCAAGTTTGTGCAGTGTCTGCGTATGGTTCGTGGGAGTGGGACAGGTTTATTACGTTCTTGGTGTTATCAGTGAAATCTCAGTTTACGGTAATCTCCCAAATGCCCTTTCTTCAACAGCACTGGTCAGCAAGATCCAAGGCTGTGGCTTTCATCTGGGGCGTTCATCCGTGTCCTGATGGGTCTTCCACTTTTCCTACTTACTGTTTTCAACGTTTCCCAGTATTCTCCCTTACATACAGAACTAAAAAAAAAAAGATGGTAGCATCTTTATTGATGGCTTTGGGCACTACTTTTCCTTGGGGAGCCTTGTGACACAGTGGTTAAATGCCTGTACTGCAGGTAAAACTGTGCTCACGACTTGGGGTTCAATCCCAGGGAGCCGGCTCAAGCTTCACTCAGCCTTCCAAGGTCGGTAAAATGAGTACCCACCTTGCTGGAGAGTGGTACAATTTGTAGCCAGCATAATTACTTGTGAACCACCCAGAGAGTGCTTGAAGCACTACGGGGGCAGCACACTTTCCTTTTGCTTTCGAGGGGGAGGAAACAGTGACAGTAGCAGAGGAAAGACCAGGACAAATGGCCACACATGAACCCAGACTAATGCTGATGGCCCTGAGGCCTGGTTCCAGCACTGGAGCAGTGCCCTCTTCCTCCAAGAGTCCTAGAATGAGGGTTGGGAGAGTGAGAACAGACAAAAGAAAATATTTTTTTTTACCCAGCGTGTTGTTAATCTGTGGAACTCCCTGGCACAGGATGCGGTGGTGGTATCTGGCCTGGATGCCTTCAAAAGGGGACTGGACAGATTCCTAGATGAAAAGTCCATCACAGGCTACAAACCATGATGGAGATGTGTACTCTCCAGGCTTAAAACCAGGGTGCTTCAAGGGCCAGATGCAGGAGAGTGGTATCAGGAGACAGAGATCTAGTCTTGTGCACTCCCAGAGGCATTTGGTGGGGCCACTGTGAGATACAGGAAGCTGGACTAGATGAGCCTTTTTGCGTGACCCAGCATGGCTCTTCTTATGTTCTTAATCCCTGGAGATGGCATATCAACGTTCCCGGCAAGAGCTGCTGAAGAGAAAGGAATTCTTAATATCAATTCAAAGGCCCTTGGGGGGTGTCCCACTTTGTGGGAAGAGACAGAACCTTGGGCAGGAAAGAGTTAGAAAAGGTGTCAGCGGAGTTCCAGGACGTAGTGGGGCCCTTCCTCACCAGGCCTTGCCCCTTTTGGGCTTGCCTTGTTAGCTTGCCCATTCTGCCTCGTGGGGCTTTACTTATTGGCCACGGCAGGAAGTAAAACTGACTGCCCGGGGCACTTCGCACACTTGCTTTAAAGATTCTGCCTAGGTTTTCAGATCATCAGGGGAGGCCTTGCTTTCGGTCCCACCCATGTTGCCGATGCTTTCGGTGGGGAAACGGGAGAGGGCCTCCTCTCTTGCTGCTCCTAATACTCTGGAACCCCCTCCCACAGGAAGTTAGGCTCCCCCCCATCTCTGCTGTCCTTCCACAAGCAAAGAAAGACTTTTCTCATCAGGCAGGCTCCCCCCCCCCAGTGACTGACAGTCTAAAAGGGGCTTGTAAATGGAGTGCCGTGCCTTGTTGCTTTTAATCTATTTTTGGTGGTGGGTTTGTTTTTTTGTGGTGTTCTTCTGTTAACGCTCTTTTAAATATGGGTTTGTTTACTGTTTTTAGCTTTTTAATGTGTCTTACAGATCCACGCCGCTTTCTGTCTTTTTGAAGGAGGAAGGCAGAATGAAAATGTTTTCATTAAATAAAAATGGGCTGATAATGCAGCTTTGAAGTGTTTCATTCATGTATGCCAGTTTAGCAGGGAAATAAACTAAAGGATGAATGATGTAATGAGGAGAATTGTTTTTGATGAAAATACAAAAATGATGTTCGCTTGTCCAATAGTACACTCTACTGGTGATTATAACAGTCCAATTTTGCTATGGTCTAATGTCCTAAAACCTTGATGTTTTATCTTGATGTACAGGTTGTTATAATATATACATAATACTAAGATTGTGATTAAATGTGTTTTTATGTATTACTAATATTATTGGAAGGGACTCGGGTACAAAGTACAATATAAATAAAGTATTAGCATTAATATTAGTACTATTTATTTATTTATTTATTTATTTATTTATTTATTTATTTATTTATTTATTTATTTATTTATTTATTTTAGAATATTTTACAGTATTAGTATTACTATTAAAGATTTGTTCACACACAGCCAGGAAGTGAAAGCAATTAAAAATGATAAAGATGGGGAGATAGGACACACGCAAACACAGCAGTCAACTCATCATACACACACAGGATATCAACAATAAACCCATAGAAGAGTGCTGGACAGAGGCAACTCATAACCATAAAATATTTTCCTCCCTAGATGCAAACAGGCACAAGTAGGCTAGTCTGGCTGGGTAAGCATTTAGAATTATTTTGTACATGTAGAAGAGGAAGCCATGTTAATTTGTGGAATCATTATAGATTTAAAAATAATAAAAAAGAAAAAATGCAGTGGCACCTTAAAGACTGTTATAATTTTTAATGTGAGCTTTAATATGCTTAAATGCTAATAATACTTTTTTTAACTTAATGTCTTATTGTCAATATCTTAAATCAGGGGTGTCCAAACTTCGGCCCTCCAGATGTTTTGGACCACAACTCCCAGAATTCCAAGCTTGTATTGCCAATGACCAAGGACTGTGGGAGTTGTGGTCCAAAACATCTGGAGGGACGAAGTTTGAACACCACTGTCTTAAATATTTTAAGAGATGTATTCTCTGTCTTTTGTATTAAATGTGCCTATTTTTTCTTAGGCTATAAGCTCTTGCATTTTTAAAATGGAACTTAGAACATTCTTTTTTATATTTTCTTGTAGTTTTGCTCCTGTGTGTTGCATTCAAACACGACTTAAGTTTTACCAACATCATAAGTTGTTAACACCTGCATCTCTTTACAAGTTGCAAAGAAGGATTTTATTAAAGAATTTGTGTCTGCAGTTTTCTTCATAGCTATAAGATTTTTTTATTTTACAACCATACTGAAGTATTTTGTGCATATAGAACATAGAACCAATGTAGATTTTTAAAAATTAGTCATGCCAATATTGCCTGGAATTATTGCAACAATGAAAAGACCTGTACTTTGATAGACAGATGAAATTTTGATTTGAATGTCAAAGATTGTTTGGTTTCATTCTGGAATTTGCCCTTAATTGGGATAAATAAAAACAGAGACGTCAGATTTTTTCCCCCTCGGGAGGCCTATAAACATCTGTAGGACTCCTAGGGAGGGTCAAGGATCACTTTTCTGATCTAACGAAGCATTTGAACAAATTTATCTTGTCCCAAATGAAAATCTAGGCATGTTTCACTTATATGAGTGAATTTGTGCTTAGGAGGAGCTATTTTTGAAACTGTATTTGCAACTGCGGGAGAGCAAGTACGCAACAGCATTAGCCTCTGCCTAAGCAGGAGTAGCACTGCAGAACTCATTTGTAATGGTGATTAAAAGAACAGCACACAGACCTTTGAAAGATGTTGGGATCCATTTTGTGGCAAATTAGATAATCCATGAATTACAGTTTCCTTACTCAGTCATTAATTAAATCTGCAACCAGAAGTCTTGGATTCACACTAGATAGCTGTTCAGAGACACTTTGCGTGCTATGGACTGTAATTAACAATGCAGCTTTGGGAATAAAAGAAGTGGCATTTCAGCAGCAGATGAAGGGGGTATAATTATGCCAGAGGATTATTTGGAACAGGGATGTTTATCTAGCACAGGGTTTTGGGGTGGTTTTTTGCATCAGACAGAACAAGGCAGATAATGGCTATGTTTTTATGGACCAGTGAATAATGAAATGCACAGGATTGCGGCACTTTGCATTCAGGAAGTTTTTAAGGAAAGGTTTTGTATAAGCGGCATTGTAAATTAACGCACTGGGGCGGAACCCCCTAACTGAAGATGTTTATGTCACGCAGTCCATTACAGGCTAGTTCATAATTAATAGGTGATTTGATGACATCCTGTGGCATAAAACTGACTGGAAGAAGTAGCTATCTTAACGTGACCGACAGATTTAGGTTGCTCGATGTTGTTCTGAAAAGCAAACATGTACACAGTGGGAATGATCTTTTAAGTGGTGAGCTGTAGCCCCGCCTGGACTTCTCTTCTTGTTCCTGTCAAGAGTTGTCGTGACTGCAGAGTGCTGAGTTGCAAGTCAAGCTCTAAGTCTGAGTCACACTTGCTTGATATGACCTACCTCATTGGGGGAGTGAGCTGCAACGCCTCCCTTGAGCTCCTTGGAGGAAAGACAGGTTATGAATAGAGGTGGGATATAAATATTAAAAAAAAAACCCAAATAAGCAAATTGTTTAGTCTGAAGCTGGTACTTCAGTGAAGAAAGCAGCACGGATCTCTGGCTATTGGAGTCATCCTTGCTTTGGCCATGCTATTTTTCCATCACCATCAATTTCCTTTTCAAATGAAACAAACATGTGGGAGGCCATTATATATCTTTTAGAGCTACTTGTGGAGATAAAAGCCACCTGGGATTGATTCCAAATGTAGTTTGGGGGGGAAAAAGGCACACGAGATTTCCTTGAGCTCGGTTGTCCCCGACTCGGAAACAATTCCCATGAATTCACATGGGCCAGTGGGAGCATCCATGTGGGTGGAAATCTGATAAACACATGCCTTCTGCCATTTCTCTCTCTCTCTCTCTCCTTCCCTTTTCAGGCATAATGGGAAAGCAAAATAGCAAGCTGGCTCCTGAGGTGATGGAGGATCTGGTGAAAAGCACGGAGTTTAACGAACACGAACTCAAACAGTGGTACAAAGGATTTCTAAAGGATTGCCCTAGTGGAAGACTGAACCTAGAGGAATTTCAACAGCTTTATGTAAAGGTAAGGTCTTTCCACCACTTTTGGGGAACTGGTGGCCTGGAGGATCTCTGTTGGAAACCATGCAAGTGTCTACCACGATCCAGTTTAATCACATGGTTCAAAAGTAGCCCAATAGATTCTATACTGATTAAAAGTCCAGTTAATTCACAATTATGACTTGTTCCAGAGGATCTCCAGTGTTCTTTTCCTGCAAGACTTTCATTCTTCTGGCACAGATTTATTTATTTATTTATTTATTTATTTATTTATTTATTTATTTATTTGCACTCAGATCAAGAATGTGATGGTATATATGGCTAGTCTGCAAGGCAGTTTGCCATACTGCCGTGGACACTAGTTTGAGAATTTTTATTTTATTTTAATTATATTACTTTATTTTATGTTGATTTTGTTTTATGAATTATTTAGTTTATTTGCAGTGTACTGTATTCGTTAATTGCTGTAAACCACCCAGAGTGACCTGCTGCCAGATGGGCAGTATAGAAATCCAATAAATAAATAAATAAATAAATAAACAAACAAACAAACTGCTGGAGTAATTGGGGGCAAACTCCAACATTTTCCCACTCCCTCCTTTCATCTGTTTCTGCTTTGTTTGGAAGCTTTTTAGGACAGGGTTCCCCACCTTGGTGCCTCCTGGTTTAGTTAGATTTCAGCTGAATCTTCCCAAGCCAGAAACTGTTTGGTTTTGTTTTGTTGAAAAGTGGCAAAGCAGGAGCAAAACACAAACTTCCATTTACAAAAAGATAATTTATATAAACATTTTTTTTTGTAAACTGGAGTTGACTCAATTAACCGGTGGAATTTGCAAAAGTATTGGCTTACCATTCATCAATTGATTATTGGGTCTACTATAGAGACAGGCATGAATTGATTCAGCCCAGACCAGCCAAATTTGTCAGCAGGGCACCACAGGTTCCACACATTCCTTCTCCCCGACCTTTCAGCCAGCTGCCCCACTCACAAGCCTTTGTGTCCCAGCCGGGTCCTCCTTCTGGGGCGCCGTTCCACTCCGAACAAGAGCATGGACATCCTTTCCTCACCTCTTGCAGCAGCCACCCAATCAGAGAAGGAGGCAGGGCAGGGATCCATTCCCCACAGTCTATCAGCTGTCACAGGAGGTGGGGCAGGGAAGTTCCTACCCCTGTCTAGAGTGGACAGCTGCCCCAGGAGGAGGAGCCAGCTGGGGCACGGAGGCTTGTGAGTGGGCTGTGTGGCCAGTGGGTGAGAGAACATACCAATAAAATTCACTGATTCAGGATGAATCGATTCATGCCCACTTCTTAGCCATTGTAGTTGGGAATACTAATGGGCTTTTGGTCTAAGAGTAGTTAAATACACCTCATACCCCACCATCTGGGTTACTGGCTACATTATTCCCCCTGCTCCATGTGTGTCTGTTCTTCCTCTCCATTGCTGGAAGTGTACACTTCTTCTGGCCATTATAAAGTTGAAACCAGAAGTATAACTGTTCGTTCCATCAAGAATCTCCCCACTTTCTAGGCTGTAATACCTACAAATGCATTGAGAAGGTGTGCATATTCTATGATGGGTTATAACCAGTGGTCTGAGAAAGGGTGTGAAGACACATTCCTTCAAACTGAGCTTTAAAATTGTTATTACTGATTTCTGTTATTTAATTTTGGTGATGCATTTAATGGTTCTGTTGTTTAGTTTGTGTCCTTCCTTCCTTCCTTCCTTTAAATATTTCTAAGTTTTATCCGCAAATATCATTTTTACAATGGACAAAATCAATCTAAATAAATCAATGTTTTTAAATTAAATGATGTTTTGATCCACTTAGAGCTTTTATTTTTTTAGTGGAATGGCAGGCAAGATAAAGATGTAACAGATAAGTGAATAAGCAGAAAGAGGAAAATTTAAGTTTTTGCAATTGCTGGCAAAATGGCTGGCAGTTTTTCAAACCCACGTTTAAGAACCTAAAGCACAGGCTTTATTTTAAAAGAAATATAGAAGTTGTACAGACTGAAACACCATCTCATGTGTCACTGTCTACTCAGTCATTATTTCTGAGATAAAATATTTTATCATACAGAATACTTTCCTCCACATCTCACGAGTTAGATTTTGAGATAGATTTGTTATTTTGACAGAGTCTGTAGAACGTGATTGTGAATTATTCATCTAGGCATCTCTTGTACCAATAAATTAGACTCTTTTTGCCATTTTCCACCAAAGATGGAAAATGCACTGTGTATGTAAAAAACAAAACAAAAAACAACCTTTGATTTCTTCCTTCCAGCTCTTCCTGGAACCCACAAGCACATAATTTAAAAGGTATAAATGCCCTTTAAACACTTGCTATCTGTGTGCCACACATTGTGTCATCTTAGGGCCTTTTCACACGACCCCTAAGATCCGCTGGTCCCTTAAATTCGGACCAGAGATCTTGGGGGTTCATTTTTGTTCCTGCGTCCCCACCCCTCAGCACTTCCTGCTCCTGTCGGCGTGAGGGGGGGAGGGAAAAAAGGACAAAAGAAGCCTTTATTAACCTGCTGGTGCCGGTCAAACTTGCCACGAGCCCCGTTACTTCCTGGTTCCGTCTCAAGGAGCTCTTAAAGGGGCGGGAGGCAAAAAAACAACAGACAAGCCAGGAGAGCCCGGCACTCTTATCTGCATCAAATTTTTTTCACCTCCAAAGAGAAGGTACAAGAAAAGTGCGCTGGGTCGCGCTAAACTGGGCGGGGTCGCTCTTAATTGTCTCCAAACTCCGGAGCTGGTGGGAAATTTCTAAGCTCCGGAGCTGGTGGGACATTTCTAAGCTCCGGAGCTGGGAGCCATTTGCAGCGCAGCTTAGGGGTCATGTATAAACGCCCTTAGTGCATAGGAGCATGGATGCCATGAAATTCATGGTGGGGTGACACAGGCATATAGCTTGTATTTTGGACCACTCGTTTAATGGATCGGTGCAAGCTATTTTCCAGTGACCACAACATGTTCTGGCAGTAGTGCTCCATCCTCATCCACAATCTAAGCGCAAGCTGGATCTTCATGGTCCATCACCATGGCTCCTCCTTTTAGGGACCAAGCTGGAGGGACTTCCTAATGGATCAAACGGTCACTTGAAGGGGGATCACTCCAGCAAAGCAATCCTTTCCGTTGCTATCAGACACAATCCTTTGTTGCTCATCTGATTGCATCCTTAGAAGAGACGTTGAGGGAATCATGTTGCTCCTACTGCAAACTGCAGCCTCCAATGGCATGACTGTTGAGAAGGTCTACGTCTGAAGAAATGGACATGTCCACGAAACCTTACATTAAAATATGAAAGTTAGTCTTTGAGGTGCCACATGTTTTGTCTTTTGTTTTGTCTTGTTTTTATTTGATTTGATTTGATTTTTGCCTGCAGTTCTTGAAACAACGAACATGGCTACCCTCTCTGAAACTTCTAAGGTCCACATCAGTGTATGACCTTTTGCCCCAAGAGTATCAGTGAATTCGTGGTCACTAATACGTAGGGTCTCATCAAGTCAGAAACGACCTGATAGCACATAACAGCATAACAGTTGAACTCTACACTAGTGATCAGTGGTGGCCAATGTTCAATTCCCCTCAAACACTGAAGTCAGGGGTCCTCAAAGTTTTCAAACAGCAGGCCGGTCCACCACCACCCAGACACCACTGGGGGCCTGATCACAGTCCAAAAGCAGCTGCAGAGGTGCTTGCTCACAAAAAAGGGGGTAGGTGGGGGGGTTGCAGTTGGTCCCAGGGGCCGGATTCAGGACCTTGGGGGGGCATCCAGCCCCAGGGCCTTAGGTGAGGACCCCTGACTGAAGTGACTGAACAAGGAAGTTTTGAACTTGACTTGGAGTGTTAGTGATCCCAATATTGATTTACTAAGAAAGGGAAATTCTAGTTAAGTGTTCTTCTTGTTCAACACCTATTTTATTCATATGTCTTTCCTGGTATATCCTTGACTCTGATTCTGAATTGGTTCTGTAATTTTTTCTTTCTCTAGAAGATTGTTAACTTAATTTGTTTCTGGCAGAATAAGCTTTTGTGAAGTAGAGATAAAACACCAGAGATGTTGTGGTAATAGTCTATTGCAGCAAAAAGGAAGAGTTTTGTAGTTCATAAAAGATAGTTACTGGAGGGTAAACACTAAATAAGGTCAGTTCTAGGCTTAAAAAGCTTGTAACTGAGAATCAATTTCATTATATGGTCCGGGAAGATTCTGTTATTTTTGCTATGAAAGACTAATGCAATGAGGCCTTCAGGAGACCGGGGCGGGGGGGGGGACAATTCAATTGTATTTAATTAGACAAAACCACGACAAAAGGATATTAAAGATTCTGATTCCCATTGCAGTGTGGCATCTCTACAGGATGCGTAAAAACAAGCCAACAAACCCAAATTCCTAAACTGGATAAATATTAGGAATGAGCCTGAAGCCAAAATACCGCTTTACCACGAAACATTTTAGGAGAATGCCACCCAGGGACAGGTTGCCTGGAATGAATAAATTCTCCTCTAGGATTGCTTAAATCAGGCCTGCCCAAAGTCCGGCCCGGGGGCCAAATCCGGCCAGTCAGGCCATTCTGAGTGGCCCGCGGCTGGCTGGTCCGCCCCTCCCTCCCCCTCCTTCACCCACACATTCCCCTGCGGTGGCCACGGCTCCCTGTGCTTCCTTTGGTCCCCACCTTCCTTCTTTCCTCCCTTCCTTGTTCCCCACCTTTCTTCCTTCCTTCCTCTCTTGGTTTCCACCTCCCTCCCTCCCTCCCTTGGTCCCTGCCTTCCTTCCTGCAGGTGGGGTTGCAAGGAGTCAGTAGGTGGAACTTATGGGTCAGTGGGTGGGGCTTGCAGTGGGGTGGCAGGGTCGGGGAGCAACCGGCCCCTGACACATTCTTAGTCACCAAATCTGGCCCTCCTTACAAAAAGTTTGGGCACCCCTGGCTTAAATTGTTGCCAAATAAAATGTGATCAGCCTCACCACTGAACAGCACTCCCAAGTGGCTGATTGCAACTTAAGAGAGGACGGCAACTCTTTGTTCGGTCCCTGAAAGCCACAGAGAAGGGACTACATTTAGCCTCACCTGCAACTACTAATCACTTCCCCATGATTGTTTGGAGCACTGTAAATGTTCGCCACATGTTTTTAAGAATCCAAGCCTTTGTGGAAATGAAGTGTAAAAGGAACCAATGAATGGTTTCTGGCTTTCATAAGCAGAGTGAATGAGAGTGTTGACAATTAGTGGAAATTCAACTTGTCTGGTTGAGTTTGGGGCTGTGTTGTCGGCTGAGGCCTCCCGGGCACTGGTTTATTGCAGGCCGGTGGCTTCTCCGTTTGATCCATGCCCATTCTGGCTTATTAAGACCACCGGAGGGAGCATGCCAGAGTGGGCTTCTATTATTGCCACAGCTTCCTTCAGGGAAGGGATTTTTCCCACTCACCTTAAGGAGATGGTGATGAAGCCCATTCTAAAGAAATCTGGCCTGGCAGTGGAGAATTTGTCCAACTATCATCTGACAGCCAATGTTCCTTTTCTGGGCAAGGTGATTGAGCGGGTTGCCACCGAGGGCTCCAGTCATTCCTTGGGGGGAGGATCATATCCTGGATCCTTTCCAGTCCGGGTTCAGGCTGCAACATGGGACTGAGACTGCTCTGGTCACGCTGCAAGATGACATCTTGAGGGGGGCCGACAGGGGTTGCTCTACCTTTGTTGGTCCTCCTCGACTTGTCTGCAGCCTTTGATACCATCGACCACAGTATCCTCCTGGGTAGGCTCTCTGAGGTGAGGATTGGAGGCTTAGCCTTGAGCTGGCTCTGGTCCTTCCTTGGGGGCCCTCCCCAGTGTGCTAAGATGGGGAAAGAGATGTCGGCCCCATGGACACCCTTTTTAGGGTGCCCCAGGGGTCGGCAATCTCCCCCATGCTATTTAACATCTATATGACGCTGCTGGCTGATGTCATTAGGGGATTTTGGGCTAGCTGTCACCAGTACGCTGATGATACACAGCTCTGTCTTTCCTTTCCCACCTCTACAATGGAGGCGGTTCAGATCCTTGATCGCTGCCTGGAGGTGGTCATGGAATGGGCCAGGACAAACAGGCCTTACCTCAACCCGGAGAAGAATGGGTTTCTGTTCCTCGGGGCATCCTCTGCTGGGTATAGTGGCCTTCTCCCCAGTCTGGGTTCTTCTCCCCTCGCGCTGGTGGGAGTCTGGGCATTATCTTCGATCCGGTTTTGTCCCTGGAAGCTCAGGTGGCAGCCATTTCCAAGTTGGCCTTTTTTTCATCTTCGGCTGATTGTCCAGAATTGCCTGTACCTGGAGAAGGCCTCCTTGAGGACAGGTGTGCACGCACCAGTGATCTCGAGGATAGATTACTGCAGCACTATGTGGGGCTTTCCGTGGACCTTATTTGGAGACTGCAGAGGGTGCAAAATGCATCATCGATCAGATTGGTGGTTGGTGCGGGCAGGTATGACCGCATCACCCCAGTCCTGGCCTGCCTGCATTGGTTACCTGTTGCCTCCCAAATAAGGTTCAAGGTATTGGTTTTGACTTACAAAACCCTCCACGGCTTGGGACCTGAATACCTGGCGGAACAAATCTCCCGAAAGTCAGCTGCCGCTCGGTACACCAGACCTTCACAGGCGTTTGCAGCCAGTTTTAGGGAGGCCCAAAAAACAGTCACTTGGAACCGGGCCTTCTCAGTGGTTGCCCCTGCTCTACGGAACAAGCTACCTAGCAAGATACGCCTGCCGCAGTCCCTGCCTGCTTTTAAGAGAGCACTTAAAACCTTGCTCTTTGTTTTTAAGTTGCTCTTACCAGTTAGCTATTAGCTTAGCTTAGTTTTTTTTGTCTATTTTAGTATTTTATATCTTATTTTTTTTAGCTGTTTATTATTGTAAACCACTGGGCAGGGTGGATTTGATTTAATCAGTATGATTTAAATCACGATCTAAATCACTAGTCATTAAGGCTGGATTTAAATCATGATTTTCTACATAAAGACTCATTTTTGCTGGAGTGGTTTTAATCTTAATATTTACAACCAGATGTTTTCATTTTTAAAATAATAACTTTTCAGATTAGTTTTACAGCTATATCAGAAAATTACTGATTTGGTGATTATATACCATTAGAAATACATAGATAATTATGACATTATTGCAAGGTGAACTATCTTCAGTTTAATAGGTTAATCATTCATATTTGGACAACTGTTATGTTGCACTTTATTGGAAGAAGAAAATTAATCATAACCTTAATAATAATAATTTAAATAGCTCTATTTAACCAAAACAATAACATTATGTATGCTTTATGTATGCATTATGTATCCATATTCATCACTGCTCTTCTCATCACTGATTTTGTTTCATTCGGGCCACAAGGCCTTGCATTTCTTTGTTGCAGTGTTTGCATTTTGCACGCATGCCTGCCTTGTCCATAGGTAGAGGAACTTCATTAAAATATTCCCAAACTGGGTCTCCTGTATGGCCTGCGGCCATTACAGGTTTTTCTCCTTAAAGGAGAGAGTGAGAATAATATGATAACCCTCAGGCTGCAGTAACACATAAAGATCTCAAGATGTGGAGTACTGTGCTCAAAAGGTTTTACTTTCATTTTACTGCCTGCCCCTCCCTCCTCAAACTTTACACCTTGTGCAGACCTATTCCATTCCAAACAACCTTCTATTCATTGAACTTCTTGGAATGTAGCACCTAAGAGGTAAGGGGGTTGATTCTGTGTACATAGATTTGCCAAAGAACAATGGGATTAAGGCCTTTTTCTCAATTCTGATGTTTATTTTATAACATATTTTTTTGCTGTGAAGGAGGCATGTTATCATTACAGACCAAATTGCACAGTTTTAAAAATGGCAAAACCAATTATCTTTGAAAATATCCTCTACTGTAGATAGAAAAATTGCCCCAAATAATCAGAAACCTCTGGGAGAGAGAGCATGACACTGTGAATGGAATAACAGAGCTTTATGCTACATCATTAAAAACTAATTTCATGATGAATAACCTTTGGACTATAATGTCTCTTAACTAGAACATGATCTTTAGAGAGATGTTTCCTCAAAAAGCATTTAAATAAAAAAACAATTTAAATTTAAAAATCTGATTTAAATTTAAAAATCTGTGGTTTTTTTTAAACCATTGATTTTTATCCACCCTGCCGCCCAGAGTTCATTTTTGGAAGACTGGCAGTATATAAATAAATAAATAAATAAATAAATAAATAAATAAATATTACAGTGCAGAACACTTCCGGAAGCTGTCATTGCAGCTGCAGCAGGATTTCAGCCTATGGATAGCTTTATCATTTGAAGTCTGTCCGTGTTCTGAAGGGCCAACTTGATCTTTCAAAGGACCTACGCAACCCGAGAGCGCACAAATCCTTCAAAACAGTGTGAGCCCGGGAGAGCCTCGAGGAAACCCTTTCATATCATGTCAGATCCCTAAGTGTTCTCGTGGAACAAACAGTTTTGTTTACTTGCACAGGAGGGCTGGACTGTTCTCCTGGGTTGGCCCAAGACATCAATCAGGGATTCATTCTCAGTGTGGAAGAGCTGCGGGAAACGTTGCTACATCTCGTGAAAAGGGTAATCAGAGATCTTTCCAACAGCCCAGCCATTTCTTCATAAAGGAGCCATTGTTGCCGGTGCCACATTTTGTACTGCCTTTATCTAGCTTCCTGTGACATTTCTGTTTTCCCTATCAATACTCCTCCTCCTCCTCCTCCTCCTCACTCCTTGCCATGTGAAAAGAGGGTGTTGTGCCAGACACTCCCCTGCCTGGTAGCCAACAACAATTGCTTGTGACCTTGTGATTCTTAAAGAGGAGCCAGGAATGTGCCGTGCCTTCTGCCAGGCGTACAAAAACGATTCATTTAGGGCCAAATCATCTTTCCCGTGCAGTGAGAACAGGAGAAGGCAACCCAGGATCTCCCATTTCCATTTCCTGACAGATCAGCCCTGTCGGGAGTCAGGCAAACAAGGAGTAGGCAGAGTTGAGCAAGGCTGAAGGGCGTTGACTGGGCAGCCCTCCTTGGATAGATGAGTTAAGATTTTTCAAAATTAACGCAATGACGTGGTTTATTCCAAGTTCAAAGCAAGAACATTTTCGGCACTGATGTGGGGGGGGATTCTTGGAGCAACCCCCAAAAAGGAGGGGTCATCTCCAAACAGTTTCAAGAATTTGGTGCACTGGAATGCAATTGGACGGAAGGAAGAAGTCAACACAGTGTCTTGTGAGGGGGGCTGGTTGGGTCCCAGGAGCATCTGGCTAGTTATTGTAGGATGTTGCTGTCAAATCAAGAGGCACCTTGGGTCTCATGCAGCCAGACGGTACTTAGCAAAAGCAAAGCAAAGTGTGTTGTTTATAGACCACCCCATAACGCTTCAAGCACTCTCTGGATGGTTTGCAAGTCATGATGCAGGCTACACATTGCCTCTCCCCTTCACCCCAGCAACCTCAGAAGGATGGAAGGCTGAGTGAACCTTGAGTTGACTACCTGGAATTGAGCCCCGGGTCGTGAGCTGCAGTACAGCTGTTTAAACACTGTGCCATGAAGCTCTATAGCAGTGGTTCTCAACCTGTGGGTCCCCAGATGTTCTTGGACTAAAACTCCCAGAAGCCTCCACCACTGGCTTTGCTAGGTGCAATTTCTGGGAGTTGCAGTCCAAGAACATCGGAGAATCACAAAGTTGGGAATCACTGCTGTAGAGGGACTTGGGTATGCTGATAGCAACTAGAGCAGTGATGGCGAACCTATGGCACGGGTGCCAAAGGTGGCACTCAGAGCCCTTTCTGTGGGCACCCGACATTGTCCCTTCATAGCCACCCTTATACAGGTTAAATTACTGTATTGGCACTTTGCAAAAAAAATTAGTGGGTTTTGAATTACAGTTTGGGCACTCGGTTTCTAAAAGGTTCGCCATCACTGAACTAGAGTGTTCCTAAAGATCTGCCAGGTGGTTATGAGCAGGAAGTGTATGAGCAGGAACTGAAAAGAAGTTCATACTCACTGAGGGGTTTTTATTATTCATGTTACAAACCGTCCTGCTAGGCTCTCATGGCAAATCTTTCCTGTAACAGGAGAAATCTGAGATCCTTCTTCTCTTTCTTTCTTTAAAAAAGACATATCAAGCAAATGCACGCAACTTTAAAAGATTTATTTATTTATTTATTTATTTATTATTATATTTATACCCCGCTTATCTTTCAAACGAAAACAGGCTTACACGGCGAACAAGCGCCAATAAACACAAACAATAAACCATTAAAACCCGGTGCATCCAAACCCGGCAATATAAAAGCTATCAACCAAGCACACACATAACGTAAGACACTTAACATGGTTGCTTGGGCATTAAAGTTAAAAAAAAAAAAAGAGAGAGAGAGAGAATTCAGGGCTCGCCAAAGGCCTCTCGAAATAAATAGGTTTTTACTTTGAAAGGCCAGCAGGGACTCTGCAGAGCGCACTTCGCTAGGGATGGAATTCCAAAGGGAGGGGCTGCCAGAAACGGGTGACCGATTTCCGGGCTTCTCGAGGAGTGGCAATCGCAGCAAAGTGCGCTCGCACCTGCCGAACAGGTCGGGCCGAGGTTTGAGCAAATACGCTCTGTCAGGTAGTCCGGTCCCAAGCCATGGAGGGTTTTATAAACTAAAACCAAGACCTTGAATCTAATCCGGGCCGCAACGGGCAGCCAGTGCAAGCGGGCCAGGACTGGGGTGAAACGCACACCAGCCACCAGCCTGGCCGCCGCATTCTGCACCCGCTGCAGGCGCCGGAGAAGAGTCAAGGGCAACCCCATGTAGAGGGCGTTGCAGTAGTCCAGCCTCGAGATCACCAGTGCCTGGACCACTTTTATCTTTTATCTGGACCATGTTTTATCTTTGAAACATGCACACAGTGCATTCCTTAGTCAGTGGAAATGTATACATTAAATGTGAAAAATGCATTAAAAATGATACACCTGCATTAGACCAAGTGTGTGCCAAAATACATGCCTCGCTACCAGATGGCTGGTATAAAACGCCAATCAAATAAATAAATAAATAAATAAATAAAGACAATGTGGAATTTGGGTAGATGAGAATGCTGCTTTATTGCAATATGTGCTCTTGACTCTTTACTACTGAGTACGTAAGAGCAAGCAGAACCCAGTGGAAACCCCAGAGAAACACAACGACTTAACACAGCCAAGTTATGTTAAAATTTGAACTTAATGTATTAAAGAGTTTAGGCACTCATTGGCAAACAACATACACTTGCAGCATAGCAGCATAGCATAATATGCAGATAATACATAAAAGCATAACCTGACATAGTATCAGAGTGAACTGACCTACATCAGGCAAAGTCTTGCTACCAACTACTTGATATATAGACATCTACCCAATCATGTTACACCACCTCATCAGCTCATTATCTTTGTCCCAGCGGAATTACATCTTGACCTTTACATTGCAACTCTTCACAGATATAGACAATCAGGTTACAAGCTAACAAAGCATACAATATTAAATTTTAACACTCAAATACAAATTGTACTGGGAACGTATCTTGACATTCTTAGATTTGGAGGAACGTATGAAGAATCATGGCTGATCGAATCTTTGTGACATTAAGCACATCTGATCTCGCCCAATTTCGGAAGCTAAGCAGGGTCGGCCCTGGCTAGTACTTGGATGGGAGACCACCAGGGAATACCAGGTGCTATAGGCGCCTGGAGTAGGAACCGGCAAACCACTCCAGGATTCCTGTCAAGAAAACCCCATGGACATGGGGTCAGGAAGAGTTGGTCACGACTGTAACAACACAACACACAAACACACACCTAAGACCATGCCTCTTTTTGATGCCCTAATAAAGGCAGTGGGGTTGCATGCTGTGTCTCATCATTGTACTGAGCCAAGATGGTGCGAACTAGGAGTGTGCATCTTGCAACCTTTTAATCTCCGAGAGAAACTGGAAAGTGGGGGGGAAATCACTCTTGCAGTGAGATTTGCCTGTGAGGAGTCTTGTGTGTGTGTGTGTGTGTGTGTGTGTGTGTGTGTGTGTGTGTTAGTTCCTGTGAGAAATCCTGTCGAGCATCTTAGCCATGCTGTCTTTGTTTTTTAACAAAAGAAATGCCAGGCTGACTGCTCAGACTTGTTACAGCTGAGGTACAGAATGGCATCTTTCCGGTGCAGGCTTCATGGGAAAGAGGATTAAGCTACATGGAACTTGGCATTTTCTTACACATGGCAGCAGGACAGAAATGACAACAAAAGAAAAAAAAAAAAAAAAAAACTGTAATAATTCCAAGATCTCGTTTGTGCAAGAAGCAGGGAATTCTCTTTGATGCTGGTGAGAATCTCTGCGGGGAAGTTTGGCCCTGTGAGACTTTCAAAATCATAAACAACAAATAAGTGTGACTACTTACTTACCACACATCCCTTGTGTGAACCAGCACTGAAAGTGCAACCTGGTTGGGTTCACAGTGTAGTCCAGAAGGAGCTGCTTCATTTCTCCTCATCCATTGTATGGTAAAGCAGAACATGGACACTGGCAAAGTTGGTTGTCCCCCCACCACCCCAGAATACCTCAGCTGTACAACTACCGATGATGCAGGCTGGAGTATTTTGGTAGTTGTATCCCAGTGAAGTGAGGTAGGCTCGGGGGAATGTGGGTACATTGATGCTGTGCCATGTACTGGATTTTACAACACTTTGGCTGAAATCCTAGTACACCTGATGTGGTGTCACGTTACATCTGCAGAGGTTTGAGGGAGTGATGCCCAGGTGTACTGGGCATGGCAGATTGCCCAATCGAGCATGGAACTAATTGCACAGCTGGTGTCTTTAGAACTGTTTGCTTGGGGTAACATCTGCCTTGGAGGGAACTTTTGCAACCGCTTATAGAACTTCATGTTATGCAGGTGTAGCTGTGCAACAGGATTTGGGCCACTGCTGCAGAGAGAGAGAGAGAGAGAGAGCATTCATAGTTGCTTTTTATGCCCTCTATATCTGGCAGTTCTCCTTTCACAATGAAGAAGGCATCGCGGTCGCTAGCCTAAAATTTTTGACCAAGAGGCAAATATCTAAATAAATGGTTGGCCTGGAGAAAGAAACAAAAATATCTTTGTTGTTTTATTGTATAAGAGAAACACAGACACATGACTCTGTTTGAAACATACGGGAAGTAAATTATCCAGTCTAACGTATAAATAAAATTAGATTCATATGGTCACATAGGCTTGAATGCATTTTTTTGTTAACTTTAAGTCTGTCCAAGAGGTCAGATAGTGATTCCCAACTTCGAGTCCCCAGATTTTCTTGTACTAAAATTCCCCAAAGCCTTCACCACTACTTGTGCTGGCCAGGATTTCTGGGAGTTGTAGTCTAGGGGAGCCAAGGCAACTGCAAGCAAAGAACGGTGGTGTGGGACATAGGCACTATCTCCCAATTATCATGCTTCCCTTTCAGCCATCCCTAGAAAAATCAGAAGCACTTCACACCTCCACCCGCAAGGCCACAGCTAAAAACCCATACTGAACGGGCGTTGGGAAGGGTTGCATAGCTGTGACTTTCACAGACCCCAGGCCATTGTCTCTCTGACGAGCCTATTCAAACCCGGGTGTGTGAAACCAAGGTGAGCTGTAAATTGGAAGCCTCCAACGTTTCTCAGACTGAGGAAGCTACTTGGATGAGTAGTGAAACATTCTGATCCCACAAGAAGTCCAGTTTCCATGACTCAACTCCCAGAGAAGTAAAGAAATGTTTTTTTAATTCATTCTCTTACCAATAACTCAGAGTGAATCATTAAGATCTTAAGTTCACTTAACGAAAAAGGAGTGGATTCTGTAGCTATTTTCCACTGTAGATCTTTGCTTCTTCTGCAGAGGGGATGGGAATTTTTGCAGCGATTCAAAACTTGGCAACCAAAATGATGTGTTGACCCATCTTTTTCCATGACTGTGCATTTCTTTTTATTGGGGTGGCATGCTAAGATGTACTGCTGTGGCTTCTCTTCCTCTGAGGTCATCCTGGAGGAGGCACTTGCTTAATATCTTCTACTGTATTCAGTGTATTTATACCACTGTGGTTAGAATGGGTAGATCTACAACGAACAATTATGCCTTGTCACGACTGGTTTGTGCAGTGCTTTTGTTCAGCCACCAAATGTAGCCAAACACCTTGATTAGTCATCAGACTAGATAACTTGTGTAATCATGAAAAAGAAGGGTAGTTGAGATTCAGATCAGATAATCATAGATTAAAAGTTTCTTGCCCCTAGAGATATCAACTACAGTATATTCTGCCCTGAAGGAAAGCAAATTTTGTGTTCTCTGTGTTTCATTAGATTTTTTTTTTTTGCATGGATTGCCACATTTATGCCAACAGGACTGTTGACTGCAGAAGCTGTCACCCCACCCCACCCTCACACTTGGTGTACTGCTTGGCTATCTTAATTATATATCTCTGACATAACAAAATGACAACAGAGGAAATGTTTGTGCTGAAAGATTAAGTAGCTCAAGCTAGTAGGGGAACAGAAAGCGGAGAGTGTAAATTTTTTTTTCTGTGCCTGTGAATTACTGTGGGTGTTTTTTCACCATAGGTACTGTTTAGGGAGGTGTCCAGTGCCTTCTGCAGTAGAAACACGTCTCTCTCTGTGAATGTGCAGGATTACGGTAAATCTAGCCTATCTCCTATTAAAAGGGAATAGCAGAAAGCAGTAGAAAATTCTCATATGCGTACACCCTTTTATTTATTTATTTATTTATTTATTTATTTATTTATTTATTTATTTATTTATTTATTATTTGGTCCAGGGAGTTATTAATGAGAGTGACTCAAACATATAGCTCAGTTGTAAACAGTCCCAGTTAAAGAAGTCATTTGATCGGAAGGTATTTGTGGCTGTTAAAATCATAGGCGAAGCACCTAAATTAAAGAAGTGTCCCCAGAGATCCTCTGTTATTCGTAGCCTCAGGCTTTGTTTTGAAGCAGGTGTCTTTGCTTACCTGAATTGATCTGCAAAGAGGTAATCGCTGAGCAAATGCATAAATAAATCGATGAGCCATTTCTGTGGACTTGGAGACTGATTTCTCTCATCCCTCCAACAGGAACCACTGCCGTCCACAACAGTGGTGGATGGGTGGGATTTTAAGGGCCTTCAGAGATCACAGAGTTAAGCAGAAGGTAGGTTTAGGCTGTTTTGGCCACCTTAGTGAGACACAGGGAGTGCCTAAAGCTTTCTCTGTACTCTAAAGGCATTCCACCCATCATGATGGCCTAGGAAAGGAGTTTGTCATTGCTGATTGGTCACACAACCTTGTAAGCCTTCCAGGAATCAGTTCTCTACAGTATACTGTATTTTTCCATGTATGACTATATTTTTACTAGAATTGTTAGACTAATATTTAGGGTCATCTTATACACGGAAGTAAGCTAATGAGAGAACTACACAGTAGAGAAACTGTTATTTCGGGCTGGAAAATTGGGGGTTGTCTCATACATGGGGGCGTCTTATAGCCGGAAAAATACAGTGGTTACTGAGATTTGATTCTGAATGCTGATGTTTCTTAAAGTTACCAATACAGCATTTCCTTGGGGTTATGTTAAGCAGGAAGCAATACTGCACATAATCATTTTGAAACGTCCACTTCCTGAAACTTTGTTCCATTTTCTAATTGTTTTTTTTTCTCTCAGCTTTTTAATCTTTCTTTGTTCACATCTGAAGGGCAACATTTTTAGCCAGTAACAGGCAACATTGGGGACAGCTCAACTCAGATCTTCTGCAGTACATGTTATATAGGTGTGCTGTTTTCTGATGCTCTCCACCCTCACTAAGGACCATGTTGATGCACACACTTGATTTTCTTATGTTCACTTTGGTTCTGCCAACTCATGCCCGCAGCCTATTAAGTGATTTCTGTATAACCCACCTCTGTGTGTGAACAGGGGCTAAACTCTCCTGTGGTTCAGTCCATTTTTAAGGGTGGCTAGTTCTTTCTATTCACATTATTCTCTTCTCTTCCCTCATGACTCATAAATATTTTCTTTTTGGGGAGGGCTGTTCCTTGTTTTTTAATTGGGAGGGATGGGGTGGCTACTGAAAAGTGGATGGGCATTTGAGGTCAGCGCTTGGAGTCTTGCAGTATTAGACGCTGCCCCTCTCTCTGTATGTCACTGGCTGAACCAAAAGAACTAAAATATAAAGACCTAAAATCTAAGTAATAATTCCCCGAAGTATTACAGCAAATTCCACTCCACAAATATTGTAAGCATACTGTCCACATCAGTGAGAAAGTTCAGAAATGATTACCTTTTTCTTAAAATTAAATTCAAATGCAATCTTTTTGTTGTTGTTGTTGTTGTTTTTGATATCTGTCAAATATGTATACAACTGGAAATAGACATACAATTAAGTCAGATCTCACTAAAATTTTAGTTGATGTGTTTCTTTCCTCTCATATTATGTGACTGGAACTTTGAACAGGATGGTGTTCAGAAATATTGTCTGAGGGCCAGACCAAGGCATTTGAAGCCATCTGTTAACCCGGGATTAGTTTAAAAGGATGGTAAATTGATACAAGCCAAGATTTGACCCTGAGGTGTCCTGATTTTGGCTTATTTCTGTAACCACAGTATACAACATGGTGGGCAATACTGGTCTCCACACAGATTTGGACAACAACTCCTATTGTTCCTCAGCCGTTGGCTGGATAGTACTTGTGTGTCATCTCACTCTCTACCTCAGAGTACAGAGATAACTCCTAGCTCTCTTGAGCTCCTTGCCTTCTGAAGATGCCGGCCACAGAGTCTGGCAAAACGTTAGCAAGAAAAACTTGCAGAACACGGCCAAACAGCCCAAAAAACCCACAACATCCATCAGTGCTTGTGTAGTCTGATGTCTGGAGGGCTGCAACCAGTTCGTCCCTGGTTCAAACTATCCAGTTAGGCCTAGTTTGATCGTTTATAAAAAAAAATCAAGTAAACAAAGAGTTAGGTATCTGTCTGGGTAGAAGAACCAGCCTATGCAACCTTGCACAAGTGGCACAGTCCCAGAGCACCCGCGGAAGAAAAAAGAAACAGTGAACTGTTTCAGGAGTATTCAGCGCCTAGAAATTGCTGGAAAGCGTTGCCATAAATCAGAATTTAATTGACAGCAGGTTGCTGCTGCTGCTGCTGCTGCTTGTTGTTATGGTTACTTTTAATCAGGAAGTGGGTGATTCTGGGCTAGTTGTGTGCAGAAGGGGGAGAATGGAGGGAGGAGCCTGGAAGACAGTGTCTCTAAGCAGGCCAATTTTTATAATACTGCTAAACCATAGGTTCATGACAGTTCAGCATTGCATTTGAGTTGACCTCCCAGTCATCCTTCCAGTGGAAGAAAAGGGGGAATTTGCAGGATGATGATGTGTGCGCTGCCAATCCTTGTTCCCTCTTCTTCTTTACGCCTTTCCATTGATATGGCCATGTGGCTATGTTTATAAACAGATAGATGGTTGTTGTTAGTAAAATGCCACTGACGTTCAGGTGCCCAGCGAACGACTACATAGCTTTCCTTCTGGTTCCATAGTTGTGGACAAAGATCGTTTTAAAATGTGCAATATATCTTTAAAAAATCTAGCTGCTTTTATGATTAAACTGCAATATATATTTAGGGCTTGGAGGGTAAGGGAGCTTAAAGCAAAAATGTGACTGTGTATAATTCATCCCAGAGGAAAGAACTGCAAGCATCCATCATAATAATTACTGCGTTACATAATGATTTGGCTCGGGCAAGTTAATCCATTAGGAATATGTGGTTACTGTTCAGCTCTTGTAGTTGTGTGAATTTAATCACAGTGGGTAGGCACACTGAAGTAGGTGGTAATTAACTGCCACTGTGACCGACCATACACTTTGTTGATTTCAATGGGCTTACTTTGAGTAGGTCTATGTCTGCACCTAAGCCCACTGTATGTGTAGTAGATAATTTGCAGGCATCTTACCATTATACATATCTGTGTGATTTGATCCAGAGGGATCTTGTGGAAGTTGATGCTCCTAACCATATCTGAAACGCTACAGAAGCACCCTGGAGGCTCACTGTAAAGGAGGCCTGGAAGGCATGTCTCACATTGACAACATCTTTGCCCATTCCTGACATAGGCCATCTCTCTCTCTCTCTCTCTCTCTCTCTCTCTCTCTCTCTCCATCTGTCTCTGCTTTTCAGGAGATGTCCCCCACTTTCTGCTTCCATGTCCATGGTGAAACAGCGCACCTCTTCTGCCTTTAGGAAGGGTAGGGGTCCCTTCACCCCAATGGACGAACAGCGTGCTGCCCTCTGTGCAGCTGCAGCATGACTGACCAGCGTCATGCCACACAGAGGGCACATGGGGAGGTGAGAGTGAGGAACCCTACCCACATGTTTGCACCATTTTGGAGGTTCCTCATATCATCTCCAGAGCATATTGCAACTAGAGGGACAGTGCTCAGGGTCCGGAGCGTTAAGGCTGGGTTTGTTTGATCCTGCACTCATGTGGCCCGTGGGACATCTTTGAAGAGGGGTATTTTAGCACCTAAGGAAAAAGGAAGTGGCCTTCCACTGAGTCAGGCCATCTAGTCCAGCATTGTTAAGTCTGGCTTGTAGTGACACTTCTTGGTTTTAAGGCGAAATTCTATCCTCACCATACACTATGATCTCTAGTAGTCCTATGTTCAAGTATGAATTAGGCTTGATCCTGCTTAGCTTTATGAGTATGATGGGACCAGATGTGCTTTGAGAGGGTGGCCTCCATAGTATCAAAAGACCTTCTCCAATTGAAAGAGACCCCATGCATTTTCCCATGCTTCGTCCTTGGGTTAATGATTGATCCACTGTTTTAAACTCATTATGTGTTTGTATAAAACATTTATTTCTAAAATCCCAGCTGACCTTGTTTTGGGGAGGGAGGGAGTGTGTGTGTGCATGTGTGCATGCTGTGGAATCACTGAGTGAGGAGGAACTATCTTGTTTTCCTTTTTTAAATATAGTATTTGTTTGATTCTTTTAAATGTTTTTGTATCTTTACTGTTTTTGGCATTTAAATATTGTCTTTTAGTATGTCGGCTGGGTCTGTTTTAAGGGAAAAGGATAGGTAAGAATATTCTTAATAAATAAATAAGATGGGATGTAGCTTTGATGCAAATTAATCTATTAGGGAGAAAGTGGGTTTGGACAAGAAACCAGTTAGGTTGTCATTTCAAATTCACTGGCTTTCCATTGCCTTACATTTTAAAAAAGCACAATTGCTGTTTTTTTTTGCCCTATAAGATGCACTTTTCTCACCCTCAAAAGTAAGGGGAAGTGTCTGTGCATCTATGAGGGGCAAATTAGTAGTGAGCCGTCTGAGAGAACAGAAGATTGAGGAAGAGATGAAGGAGGGTGAATTGGCGATGACTTTTGAAAGAATTAACATGAAAGAGGAGAAGATTGTAAATGAATCCAATAAAGAATTGTTGTGGGTGGCTGAGGAAGCACGCGATACAGGAGGGAGGCACGAGGAAGAGATTGACAAGTGGGTAGAGAGAGAGAGTGAAGGCATGAGAGGTGGCAGTTGGGGAAGATCAGTAACTGACAGGGGAAGCCAGACGGACGGTAGCTTCTTCCCGGAGGAGGAGAAAAGATGGAAAAGAAAAGAGCCTGAGGAATTCAGGTGGTCTGTGCAGGTCAAACCGTTAAGGTGGCCCGAGACTAGTGAGCGATTCCAATCAGAATGGCGGAAAGTCAATCAGGAAAACCCGGTCGCTCAGTGGGCAAGACACCCGTGCTGCGGCACTCAGTGTCTGGGTCGGGGGACAGTTGGTCACCCTTTTTGTTAAAGGGACTCGCACAAGAAATTAGTCCATTTCACTTAGAGTTAGAAGAGCCTTTATTTGAGCCAGTTAATATATCCAAGTTGTTAAAACAATCTCAAGTGCCTGAAGATGTTATACATTCAAGTTGTTATAAAATATCTGTTAACAAAAACCCTTTTGAAGTTCCACCACAAACTGACTCAGATCTCGTATATGGATCGGAACTGACCTTGGAGAGATTCGAACCCTTACAGCATCTTATAGGACAAATACAGTAGTCCTTGCTACATACATATATATATCACACATTTTCATTTAGAGATAGATACCTGCATGGAGCCTTTCCCATCTTGTGCTGCAGCCGGGATTCTGCAGTTCCAATCGCCCGGTTTGCAAAGAGACTTTCTCCATGGAGCCTCTCCCCAACCCTCCCCTTCTGCAGTCAGGATTCCCCAGTCAAAAACCACCTTGTTTGCAAAGAGGTTGCCACAGAGCCTCTGCCCTCCCCTTCTGAAGCCTGGAATCAACAGCTCCAATTACCTGATTTGCAAGCTTCCCCTTTTGCAGTTTGGCTCCCACAGCTCCAATTACCTGGTTTGCAAACATCCCCTTTTGCAGCTTGGATTCCACAGCCCAGATTACCTTGTTTGCAAGCCTCCCCTTTTGCGGCTTGGATCCCACAGCTCCAATTACCTGATTTGCAAACATCCCCTTTTGCAGCTTGGATTCCACAGCCCCAATTACATTGTTTGCAAGCCTCCCCTTTTGCAGTTTGGATCCCACAGCTCCAATTACCTGGTTTGCAAACATTCCCTTTTGCAGCTTGGATTCCACAGCTCCAATTACCTGGTTTGCAAGCACTTCCTTTTGCAGCTTGGATCCCACAGCTCCAATTACTTTGTTTGCAAGCCTCCCCTTCCCCCACCATAAAACCTTAGTTTAGGCTTAACATTTTTTCTTGTTTTTCTCCTCTAAAAACTAGGTGTGTCTTATGGCCCGGTGCATCTCATAGGAAAAAAAAAGTGGGTATTTTCTCTAAACATGAAGCTATATAAATTTGTGAATACGCCTTAGATGTACATTTTGTGCACGCTTTGAGCCTGAACCTTGAGCCTTTAAACGCCCTGCAGTACCCTTGTAGCCTACCTGCACCTTGTTGAAAGCTGGCAACCTAATTTCACTGATTAAATTAATTGACACTGAATTTGGAGACCATGCATGTGTGGTGTGTGCCTGGCTCATTTCTGCCTTTGTTCTCATGGGGACCACAAGTGGAAGAGAAAGAGAGAAGGGAGCCTCAGGGGAGGGGGGAGGTATATTTATGTCTCTCAAAAGGATTAGATAGCATACTGAAGAATAAACATGCATGCAGACAATACAGTCATGAGGGACCATAAATGGCAATTTACTTACAGCTCAGATTGACAGAATCACGAAGATCCTACCTTGGTTGGATCATCTGATCCTACCTCGGTTGGATCAGCTTTCAGTAATTTCAAGAGCAATATTGCCACAGATGGTTTTTTTTTTAACTCTGTCATGTAATCTTTCTATAGGAAATAGGTCCAGGGTTTTTAAATGAAGAAGATGAAGAAAGAGAATTTTTAAAAAGAAGAAGAAAAGAAGGAAAGGAAAAAAGAAAATTGCCTGGTACTGTAAACCACAAGGGATCGCTGGGGAGGGGGGGACCTTTACCAGAAAATGGATAAAGGAGCATTAAGGTTGCCAAATACTGCTCAATATCATCATACAATTATGTTATCTTCAGTTTTGCACCGGTATAACTGGCAGCACAGTATTGGCAGAACAGAAATTATATAAAGGACAGCTGTGGGATTACTTAAGGCACAACCCCAGACGCCATGCTTCAGATGTCCCTATGGCTAACATCCACAAGAGCAGTATGAAAGATCTAGAATCAGCTTATCATCAGTTATCTCTTTGCCTGTGGACGAATTTGTGGAAGCAAGCTTTACGAAATAACTGATTTTACCACCTGGAGTGGCACATTTATTTATTTATTTTTATACCACCCATCTTGCAGTGGAACTCCAGGCGGTTTACACCAATCAAACCCAGGAACAATAAAAGATCCAAATAAGAATACTACAGAAAATGAAAATAAAAATAAAAAGAGTAATCAGCAAAGATGGCACCAATAATTCACAAAACAGAACAAATCACATTTTAAAAAAAAGATAATATAGCTTAATAATAATAATAATAATAATAATAATAATAATAATAATAATAATAATAATAATAATAATAATAATAATAATAACAACAACTTTATTTTTATGCCGCCTTTCTCACCAAAGGGACCCAAAGTAATATTACATGTAACCAATCAGATTGCCCCTGATCAAGTGAGCTGTAGACCACGGAAGCTCAGGCCATAATAATAATATGTAACCCTTAAGATTATGCAAAGACTCTGCTGCTGTTTGAAAAACCAAACCAAAACAAGCGAATAAACTCCACTAAATGCATTGGGAACTGTTTCTCCATAGACATGCCTAGGATTAGTATAGACATGTGTAAGCCGCTGGGTGGATGATTTTTGAAAGGTAGCTTGTGAGTTCTTTCAATCAATTGAAATAAATACCGTATACTGGAGCTAATTTTCCCCATAAAAATTAAAAGATTCAATCATCCTTTCTTGCTAAAATAACAAGTAAAAACACTGAGTAATGGGTGCATCGTGATCTGGGCTTATTTTATTCTGTGATGCAGCGAGTGAATATGAAGCCAAGATGTATGAAGAAAATGTGCATCTTTCAAGCAGTTGTACGTTGATTAATATTATATGTATCCATGACAATTAAATAATTGCAAGTGCCAAATCAGGAAATTTCTCAAGCAAGTAGCATCATTAACACGTAAAGCCAAAACAGTGTTTCTTTTATGCCTCACTTGAGGTTAATTAATTAACATTTGCACAGCACTTCAAGATGCAAGAACCACATAAGCGCTAATGCTGAACTACAACTCATGTAGTCATTATTGTTTTGCCTAATAATCAGAGGTTTCCATTTAACTAATGCTCTCTGTTACATTTGTTAAAAGAACCCCTTTCCTCTTGAAATAATGGGTGATTCCTTAGTAATCTCTGTGGTCCAGGACCAAAGTACGGTCTTTCTGCAAACTAGCATCGGGCACTGGATGTGGCTATCAAGACACCTGAGTAGTGATGGTGAACCTTTTAGAGACCGAGTGCCCAAACTGCGATTCAAAACCCGCTAAATTTTTGCAAAGTGCCAACACAGCAATTTAACCTGAATACAGGTGGCTGCGAAGGGGCGATGTTGAGTGCCCACAGAAAAGGCTCCGAATGCCACTTTTGGCACCCGTGCCATAGGTTCGACAACACTGGATTAGATGCATCTATCAACTGGATAGAGTTGAGAAGGACAATCTGTTATGGGGGAAGTATGATAAGCAGTCAAGTCATCCCAGAACTGGTGATGAATACTCAAAGAGTAATAATAAACGCCTCCTTATCGAACAGGAGAGAAATGATGAGTGAAGCCCAGAAGGTTCTGTCTTCATCTCAGTGTTTTGTTGAGCATTGTTTTGTTGAGCATTGTTATAAATGGCTAGGATGGGGGGGGGGAGTGGAGATGACAATCAAAGTCATTGGTGATTACAAACAAGGCACCTAGCACCCCAGAAGAGAAAAAGATAATTTATTTATTGTACGCTATTTATTTATTGCACTTTTATACTGGCCATTTGATCTTAACCAATAGGGAGGACCTTGTAAACAGGGTTGAAGTGGAATTTGGAATTTGTTATAAAGAGAGAAGGAGAAGCTAAGCGTAACCAGACAAGCATCCTAGTCTTTAAGAAAGCCCGTTTCTGTAAACTTAGGGAATTATTGGCCATGATTCCATGGACCAAAACACTGAAAGAGAAGGGAGTCCAAGATGGATGGGAGTCCCTTAAAAGTGATATATTAAAGGCACAATCTAAAACTGTTTCAACAACAAGAAAATACTATATGGGAGATGTCTAAAGAAACTGCAGTGGTTGACAAAAGAATAAGCACGAAGTGGAAAAACTGTGTTTTGTTTAATTCCATCACCTCCACCCCTTGCATTTCATTTCATTTCATTTCATATGAATTTTGGAGGGAAATTGTATGAAACAAAACAGTAACAAAATGATTCATTATTTTACTCACCTCCTCCTCCTCCTCCTCCTCCTCCTCCTCCTCCTCCTCCTCCTCCTCCTCCTCCTAGGCTCCGGTGGCGATGGCTCCGGGGTGGGCTTAGGCCAGACTGCCAGGTCTGCTTGCCCTTTCCAGCTGGCTGGCAGTGCACCAGCTGGCTGGTGGAGCTCTGGTAGTGGTGGTTTCAGCGGCAGGCCTAGGACTGCCGGCGGCAGCTCCGGCAGCAGTGGCTTCAGATGCAGGCCTAGGCTGGCCTGCTCAGCCTCTCAGGCTGGCTGACAGGGCTCCGGCAGTAGCTTAGGCGGTGGCTCTGGCAGCAGAGGAGGAGGGGGAGGGACACAAGCATGTAAGGGAGCCGTTTTACAGACAAATTGGTTTGTTTTAATGAAAAAAACCCCACTGTTTTGTTTCATCTATAATGAAATGCTGCTTCATTGCTTCATTTCATTTTGTTTTGTCAGCTGAATTATATTCGAGTATATACAGTATTTGCTGCCTCCACTTTTTATGTTGTAAGGATTTGCCCCATAGACGATTCTGTTAAGCAAATTTCCCCCATCTCCAGAATTTTTTATGTTGTACAGATCTTATGTTATACAAACCATTTGTTATACGAGGGTCCACTGTAATGGAAACTCAGATAATTCGTTCTGGGGGCCCGTAGACCACATACTCTACACACAAATGCCGAAACTCCAAAAAGAAGTGGGCTAGAAGTTCACGTTCACACTGCGGTTTAGGTACCTGGCTGCGGAATCTGCTGTGCTTGGGATTTATAACTTGATTTTACTCTGTGTTTTTAATGTGGCAATAATAAAATGCAATTTAGAGCCATATACACACTTGACTAGCTGCCCCATGACTGTAAATTGTTGAAAAATAAGAAAAGATGTTGAAAATAAATTAAATTGAATAAAAAGCAAACAAAACCCTTACCTGCACTCCCCTTTGAAAACCTTCATGGCTCATGCAAGGGAAACTTCTGTTCCTCTCTCCTCCCTCTGCTTTTGAGGCTTGCCTGAGACAGAACACTCCAGACAGTCACCCACAATACAGCAGAGGGGGAGAGAGGGAACCACCCTTTGCTCACTTGTGATCATGTGACCTGCTCCAGTGCTTGTCTTGCAAGACATTGCTAGTTGATCAAGGCAAAATTTAGAAGAAATGTTTGCTTGTTTTGCAAAACACCTGTAGACCAAGGTACTCATAAACCAAGGTATTACTGTACTGCCTTTTTAGCTTTTTACCTAAAAGGTAAATGTTGTACCTCTGACAACAGGTTAAACAGGGGACTACCTGACTTTCTAAGGTTATTTGGGACAACCAGGAAAATGCTGAAGTGAGCATTAGTACATTGACTTATTTTCATTCAGCGTCACTTGTCTGGTGATCCTCAAAAACCTCTTTAGTTAATATTATTACAGCAGGAGCACATTAACTCCCAGTAGTAATAAAAGCCCTTCCAAACATGACTACTAGTTCTGTTTGCTCTCCTTCACTCACCTCAATATCTGCCATACAGGGATACAGTTAATGGCCGCCAGGCGAATCTGCCAGGCACCGGAAGTCGTTGTGTTACGTGACAAGTGTATAGTCTGACATGCAATGACAACAGAACTTAGATTTCCTTCCCTTCTGCTATAGTCCTTTTAAAAAAAACAGAGGTCCAAAGAGTTTTCTAGAATTTTCTAGCTTCTAGAATAGGGCTATATGAGATGCGGAGTCAGTACTTCACAGAAGCCGTTCAGAGGTACACTGCTGATTTTGGCAGTTGTTATTGTTATAGCCATCAAGTCTCCTCCTTATGACAACCCTATGAAGGAGCAAAGGTCCTGTCCTCAACAGCCATGCTCAGCACATTTCCTAGCATTAATCCCGCCCCCCCCCGTGAACCTTTTCTTCTCATGATGCATCCAAAATATGTCAACCTCTCTTGTAACCTTTTTGCCTCCAGAGATAGTTCAGGCTGGATTTGATGTAGGACCCGCTTGATTGTCTTTCTAACACTCACGGCTCGTCAGGCAAAGCTTTCCTCCAGCACCATGTTTCAAATTAATCAATGTTTTTTCTGGTCAGATGTCTTTACTGTCAAGCTTTCACATCTGTACATAGTAATTTGTAGCCACAGGATTGATATCCATGGTTTCAATTAAGGGCCTTTTCACACGACCCCTAAGATCCGCTGGTCCCTTAAATTCGGACCAGAGATCTTGGGGGTTCGTTTTTGTTCCTGCGTCCCCACCCCTCAGCACTTCCTGCTCCTGTCGGCGTGAGGGGGGGAGGCAAAAAAAGGACAAAAGAAGCCTTTACTAACCTGCCGGTGCGGTCGAACTTGCCACGAGCCCCATTACTTCCTGCTTCCGTCTCAAGGAGCTCTTAAAGGGGCGGGAGGCAAAAAAAACCAGACAAGCCAGGAGAGCCGGGCACTCTTATCCGCATCTAATTTTTTATCACCTCCAAAGAGAAGGTACAAGGAAAGTGCGCTGGGTCGCACTAAAGTGGGTGGGGTCGCACTTCATTGTCTCCAAACTCCAGAGCTGGTGGGAAAACATTTCTAAGCTCCGGAGCTGGGAGCCATTTGCAGCGCAGCTTAGGGGTCGTGTATAAACGCCCTAACTGTAGTTTCCTGCTGCCCTGCATGTGATATACAAGAACATATCCTTATAGCAATTGTCCCACATTCTTCTGTGTTTTATTTAGGGTTCCCACATATCAGTGGTTTCAAGCATCCGTAGTAGATTGTGGAGCCAATTCTCTTGCTGATATGGGGTTCCTACTCTAGTGTGAATGATCCTGACCTCCAGCGACACATCCTTAAATTTGATAATCTTTTCTAATTCCTTCATTGCCTCCTTCCAAGTCTCAGTCTTCTTCTGATTTCTTGGCTGCAGTGTCCATTTGAATTGATGTTTAAACAAAGGTAGATCAAATCTTTTAACACCCAGTGTGGTGTAGTGGATATAGTAACAGACTCGGACTCAGGAGGCCTGGCTCACAGGTTGTGTTGAACTGGTGAAGGCCCTCCGTAAATATCTCATACTTTGAAAGTCCTATTAGGGCAGGCATTTCCAAACTTTGGCCCTCCTGATGTTTTGGACCATAACTCCCAGAATTCTAAGCTTAGATTGCCAATGGCAAAGGACTATGGCAGTTGTGGTCCAAAACATCTGGAGCACTGAAGTTTGGACATGCCTGTATTAGGGATACTGTAAGCTGGTTCTGATCTGACAGCACACAACAACATACAAAACCTTTAACAATTTTAATTTCTTCACTTTCAACATTAAAATAGACCTTGTTCAGGTAAGACAAAGGTTGGGAATAAATAAGAATTAGTTGAGCAACAGCTTTCTTGTTTTCCGAAGTCTGGACCTCTTGTGAAAAATTCCAGATTGATTTTGTTACATATAGGAATTATGTTCCATTTTTATAAATAAGTTTTTGAGTGACTTTTCTATTTTTGTATCCATTTAATATTTTTCTTAACTATTCCACTTTTAAATAAAATACATAAAATCCATTCAAGGAGTTGGGTGGCTTTTTGTGGCAGAGAAAATGGAGGTGCTTCTTTTTTTTCTGATGGCCAAACCACTTGGCCAAGCTAGTAGGGTTTGAAGTAAGAGTTTGGGGTGGTGGTGATAGGGGGCAGGGCTCCTGCATGTATGAAGCACAAGTGGGTTTCCCTTCATCAGAGGTACAACTGAAGGGAAAGATTTGCATACCAGGAAATGGAGTGAAAGTTACTGGAGAGGTTCTCTCACCCGTATGCCTCTCTTGAGTTTCCCCACCTCTGGGTGGAAAAGGCTTGGGGACTAGAGAGACTGGATGGAAAAAGAGCCATGCAGCTGCAAATACAATGGCATACTCTTGGAACTAGACATGGGTGTTTCATTTCAGAAAGGGGCTGATTCCGAAACAAAGCATGCCAGCTCTGCTGGCGTTCGGAACGCAATCCCACCCTCCAGAACAAAATCAACCACTGTCTTTAGTTTGCTTTACCTCGTGAGGGGCAAAACTCCAACCAGGAAGCAGCCTCCAATGCGTCATCTTTCTGACCCCCTGGCACTGGCCAATCAGACAGGGAGGTGGGGTGATGCATGTCCTTACAAGTAGGCCTTGAATCTCTCTCTCTCTGGGCCTTTTTACACGACCCCTAAGATCCGCTGGTCCCTTAAATTCGGACCAGAGATCTTGAGGGTTCGTTGCTGTTCTTCCCTCCCCACCCACTTGGCACTTCTTTGTTCTGTCTGCGGGAGGGGGGGGAGGAAAAAAAAGCCTTAGACAGAGACAAAAGAATAAAAGGCTTACCTCCCGGTGTTGGGGGAAGTTGCTCCGATCTCCGTTTACTTCCTGGTTCCTCTTTAAGGGGCGGAGGCAAAAGAAAAACAACAGAAAGAAGCGAGGAGACCTCAGGCAGTCTCCGGATCAAATATTTTTCACCATAAAAAAGCAGGTACAAGAAAACTGCTGTTTGGTCACGCTAAGTGGGTGGGGTCGCACTTAATTGTCTGCAAACTCCGGAGCTGGTGGGTAAACATTTTTATCGTCCGGAGCTTGCAGCCATTTGCGGCAGAGCTTAGGGGTCGTGTATAAACGCCCTCTCTCTCTCTCTCTCTCTCTCTCTCTCTCTCTCTCTTTGTGTGTGTATGTGTGTGTGTGTGTGTGTGTGAGAGAGAGAGAGAGATCCTATATTTATTTAGAGATTTTTAAAAATGTTTTTTAAATATTTTTAAATTGTTTTAATTGTGGTTTTAATATTGATAAATGTTTAATTGTTTTTAGTATAATTTTTATGAAATTTTAAAATCTGTGGTTATTGCATAGTTCTGGGTGCCCAATGGGGAAAGAGGGTGCATATAAACAGCAATAAATGAATGAGTGAATGCAGGTATGCATGCATGCATGAATTACTGTAAGTAGTTGGATTATGTTGCTTTTAAGATAGGTATACCTTTCCACGCCAACACCATACCAAGTTCTCCGTGTGAGGATCAACAGCAAGCCCTTGAGGCAGAGAAAGGAGGTGACAGTGTCCTCCGTGGGTGCCAAACTCAGTCAAGCTGGAGGAAGCGCTTAAAGCTGTTGCATTTTATTTAAAGGAAAGTCACCCCTCTCATATTGCAACTACTGTATGTGTTCCTAACTGAACACACACAGAGGGCGTTTATACACGACCCCTAAGCTCCGCTGCAAATGGCTGCAAGCTCCGGAGCTTAAAAATGTTTACCCACCAGCTCCAGAGTTTGCAGACAATTAAGTGCGACCCCACCCACTTTAGCGCGACCCAGCGCACTTTTCTTGTACCTTCTCTTTGGAGGTGAAAAATCTTTGATGCGGTGCAACGATAGTGAGTGCGGGGCTCTCCTCGCTTCTGTTTGCTGCTTTTTGGCTCCCGCCCCTTTAAGAGCTACTTTTACAGAGACGAGGGGGTTGGACTTGATGGCCTTACAGAGAGAGACAAGAGGCAGAACGAGGTAAGCGGCATGCTTTTCTTTCTCTTTTTCTCCCTCCCTCACACAGCCAGCAACCAGGAAGTGCGGAGGGGGGTGGGGACAGAGGAAGAGCGACAAACCCCTAAGATCTCTGGTCCGAATTTAAGTGGCCAGCGGATCTTAGGGGTCGTGTAAAAAGGCCCAGAGAGACTGTGCCCCCCTCCCACCCAAGAGCTTTCCTCTTTTGCAACCATAAGAATTTCTCATGATTGCTGTGACTTGGGCCTACGCCAGCTGCTTAGCAACGAGAGTGAATTGCTTTCCGGAGTCGGGACTTAAATCCTGTATCTCTTTTTAGAGGGAGAAAGACAGATTGATGTCTACATAGACAGGCAAATAACTGTGTGCCTCCAGCTTGAAGAAATACCTGCATTTCCATTTTGTTTTGTTTTGTTTTTTTTGTTTTTGTTGTTTTTTTTGTGGCAACAGGCCTATGCAGCAAAACTGGCAGTTCTTTCACCACTCTTCTGGACATTGTCAGGAACTCCTGACACCTAGCAAAGCATGCAAAGTGAAAAGTGAAAAAGTAGCTGACTTGTAGTAGGTCCAGTTTTGAGCAGGCCAAGAAGAGTCTGAAGGGAAGGGACATCACCTGTCACGGAGCTGGAAGGGAATCAGACGCTGTCTTTTTCAGTCTCTGCTCTCCTACCAAAACAAGGTGAAAGCATCCAGTCTCCAGCTTCATGCAGAGTGCTGTGCCGCCCGCAACCACTGGGAGATGCAAATAGGAAAAGGATGCAGGGGGAGGGGAGGCACTTCATAAATACCTTTGGGACTGTTGCCAGGGTTGTCTTGAGCAGTGTGGCAGCCATTTCCCAGTAGCTCCCTTCTGCACCAGTCAGTGCTCCTGGACTTTTCTTCTGCAGCTCTGAAATGAAACAACCCTGGCGGTTTTATGGGGAAATGTGAGCAGCTGACGTTTGGCAGGTTGAGGCAGTTATTGGGTCTGAGGATGAGGTGGTTAGGTGCCTGTCCTATGGCTGCCTATGGATATTTGAATGGCTCTTGCATAAATGAAGAAACAAGATCCCCACCCCCGGTTAGTCGAGAGGACGGGCCCCCGATCAATTTCAACAATTCCAAACTAAGAGGAAATGAGCCTCGTTACAACATCTGGAAGTTGAGTATTGGCAACTGACCTTAGTTTCTTGTTAGGTCGAATTGCTTCTTGTTAGGTCTGATTGATGAAAGGGCAGCATCAGTTGTGCCTCCACCCCTGTTGAGAGATATTTTCTATACATGTGTGTATAGTCAAAGGTTTCGACCTAACAAGAAGTCCAGTGGCCATGACTCAGCTTCGGGAGAACCTCACCTGGATGACTGAGCATCCCCATTGCCCCATGCTAGGCATGACATTAGAAGAATGGCTCTCAGGATCTTGTTCTACATGGGGAGCCACAGACATATGTAGCAGTTTGCCACTGTGGGAAATGCAGTGCTCACAATACTACTTGAATACTAACTGTAGCGATGAGGAGGCAGAGACAGACCGGAGGCAGATGCGGCCTACCAGAAGTGACTGGGTCATTGTCTAATTAAAAATGCTAGATTGAAGACATTACAACATCGTAGACGTCTAATGTCGTGCGTGAAACCTGTTGTGAGGATTACAAAGACACAATGTTCTGGAACTCGTGTTCATGCCGTATCTTTGCATAGGAATTTGGAAGAAAATCAAATTACCCTCTATTGCTCTCCGAATTGTGGCTTCATAGTGGCAAACCACTCCAAAATTCCTGCCAAGAAAACTCCATGGACATGGGGTCACGAAGAGTAGTTCACATCTGTAATGACACAACACACAGAGGCATGCTGCAGGGGTTAAGAACATGAGCCACAACTTTGGAGGTTTGCCATGTTAAATCTCAGCTCGATCAGGAATCCATTGAGTAGACTTAGGAAATATCGTTATTATTACCAAGATTTAGGACGCCACTGTCTGAGGGCTCCGAAACAGGCTTACAGCATTTAAGGGGGCCAAATTAAATCGCTGAATAAAATGGAACACTAAAATCACAATAATAAAGCCACCAGTAGTAAAATCAACATGGTAATAGAACAACAAGCTAAAGATACAGTAAGACTTTTAGAACTGTTTTATGTTAGAAAAATGGTTCTAAAATGACTCAGCTGAAAGTATTTCTCAAAGCTTATGCCTTGCATTTTCACCAGCCATTTCTAAATGCACGAAAAACAGGGAAAGATGCATTTGAATGCTTTCTTTGGCTTTTAAAAAAATGTTTAGGCATTACTATCTGTAATGTGGGCATAGTCCTGCCCTGCTCACATTGCCAAGATACAGGGTGTATGAATACAGTGAACATTCGCCATTTCCCCTGCTGATGATAATGATGAGAAGAAACATTTTAAGACAGTGGTTCCCAACCTTCCTAATGCTGCGACCCTCTAACACAGTTCCTCATGTTGTGGTGCCCCCCTTGCCCTGCTTGGAAGAGGCCACAAGCCCCCATTGGCAGGCCACTATGCCGCAGGGGCCATAGAGAACTTCCCTCTATATAGGCACCCTCAGCTAATCGCAGCCTCCGGTGCCATCAACGGACATCCCCTCCAACCTATCAAGCTGTAACTCACTCTTCCCCCCTTCTTCCCCCTCCTCCTCCAGACCCAAGCCGTTTGTGTCTTTTTCTTCACTGGCTCAGGGTGCCCCCTGTGAAATGGTCGTTCGACCCCCCAAAGGCGTCCTGACCCCCCAGTTAGGGAACCACTGTTTTAAGAGGTAGAGACATAGTTGAAGAAATGAGAGCCACCACAAGATTCATTGCCCCTGCAGAAGGGTGTCTTTTCTGCTTCCGCTTCAGCCTTAGCCAAGCCAAATTGAACTAAACACACACATATACACACCATACTGTGTACATGAAACCATGTGACTTGCACAGGAGACCTTGAATTGTGCATATGAGACTCCATGGGGGCGGGGAGCGGTTATTTGCGTGAAAACCACTTTTATGAAAAGTTTCTCAATGAAAAGCTCCAAATACAAGACCTACGTCAAAACTGTTGTAATCTCACCTGGCAAGAAGAAAAGCTTTTGAAATTATCCATTCTTATATAAAAAAAAAAAAACTGGGTTAATTTTGTACCCTGAGGAAACAGTTTGGGCTAGAAACGGATCCAGGATCTGACATCCATGGATGTTCATGGATGTTCAGAACCCCACTACCGCCAGCAGCAGCCATTACAGATGATTCCTCCAACTCTCTGCATAGCACTTTCACAGAGAGTTGAAAAAGGGCGGAGAGACCTTTAGTATGGCAATCCTCAAGGCCAGACATCTGCAGTAAATTGCTGATTAAATGCACCTTTTAAAAAGGGGAGGGGGGTCTCAGGCTGAGGTGAATAAATGCTACCAGCCCAGGTAGCTGGAAGCAATGGGTGTAATTGCATGCCCACAGCCAGCTGATCCTACATTGTTGGATCCATTAAATCTGAGCTGGATTAGATTTATCTAGTGAATAAACTGATTTTCCCCCTATGATGAAAGTCTTAACTTTGGCACACAGAAACCACAAAGAGCTGTCAGACAGCTAAATGTTAATCACCACCACCACCACCACCACCACCACCACCACCACCACCACCACCACCACCATCTTAGAACTTCAGAGTTGGAAGAGAAATTATATGGATCATTGAGTCTGTCAAGGAGGTTCAGTGGGGAATCAATACCAGCCTTTGATTGAGCTCTTTACCTCCGACAACCATATTTCTTCAGAAATATGTGGCTCAGCATTTAGACTTGCAAATTAAGCTTGTGTTTATCTTCCAGTGACCAATCACATAACACAAAAGGAAGCCAATTTGTAATACATGGAGGTGAGAACAGATCATGCTGGGAGGAAAAAAATTTACCTTCTAGCACTTGAGAAAGCATCTCTTTCTTAAAATAAAATGGCATGATGATACTAATGTACTGATAACTGATTCAGTACTATCTGAACTGGATATTACTGTTTTCCAGCGTCTAAAATAGTTTTACTTTCTGGTCCTACCCAGTAATGCTGGAGAACAACCATAGATTTTTATTTTTATTTTTTGCCATGCAAAGCATATACTTTACCGTACACCCTTTTGTAAAAAAAAACAACATCCACTGCTTTCTGGCAGTGACTCCTGGATTGTTGTCACTCGTGTACGTTCTCCTTGAGAGATAGAATGACGTCATGTAAGTTCAGCAGGCAAGTCTAGAACCTTTAGAGCAGTGGTTCTCAACCTGTGGGTCCCCAGATGTTCCTGGACTGCAACTCCCAGAAATCCTGGCCAGCTCAGCTAGTGGTGAAGACTTCTGGGAGTTGCAGTCCAGGAACATCTGGGACCCACAAGTTGAGAACCACTTCTTTAGAGTAATCCTGAAAGGACCAACTAGAGCCACTGACACCCAAGAACGTGCATCGAAGATCCTTAAGCCCCAGTGATAACAGATATCAATTTCTGTAACTCATTTTGCTTAAATCCAATTATCCATCTGGCTGGTTTGCCAGCTAAATTCTTTCTGCACCTTTCATAGTTTTTTAGTGTAGTGTAATGACAAAGGCTGTCAATAGCGACCAAAATGATGTTTAACTAAAATATTTAAACACTGAATATGAATCTTATTATGCATTTCTGGCACCAGCTTTCTGATTTCAGCTATTACATGAGCTGTCACTCACTTGCTCTCATACAAACACGGACAGATTTTATATTTGCTAGGTGGAAACTGCAGTGGATTCCTGAAGAGTGCATCCAAAGTAACTGTTAAAATGCACATTGTAGCCCAGGAGATTTGAAGTAATCTTCAGATATGGAAACCAAAAACAAACATGGTTGGTAAAGAAATTTTGAAGAGGAATAAGCCACACAGTGTTCTAACAAACTCAAATATTCTATTTACAGTATTTTTCCATGTATAAGACTATACTTTTGTTTTTGACTAAAAATGTTAGATTAAAAAAATTAGGGTCATCCTATACATGGAGGTAAGCCAATGAGAGAACCTCATAGTAGAAAAACTTATTTCAGGTTTCAAAATCGTGTGTGTGTGTGTGTGTGTGTGTGTGTGTGTGTGTGTGTGTGTGTGTGTGTGTGTGTGTGTGTGTGTGTGTGTGTGTGTGATAAATGGGGGTGTCTTATAGACGGGAAAATGTGGTAACTGGAAAAAGTTCCTCCTGTCTGGCAAAAATACTTCAGTTACAGAAACATTTTCCTCATCATAACTTTCCATACTAAAATTGTGTCTTGCAGCAAGAGTAATATGTCTCATTATTCCTCGTAATGGGTTATTTTAGATTGCTTAGGGTGTGTCTAGATGGGGAAAGGTGGACTCAACTCTGGCTGTTGCTTAAAGGATTCTTTTCTTCAATGTGATCTTTCTTATTTCATTCACACTGATCAATGTCATTTCTTTGAGAAAATGGTCCAAACAGGTATTTGGATCATCTTCAATTCATTAGGCCCCCCTTCCCTGTCTTTTCCTGCAGACATTCAGTGGGCCACGGTGACTTCCCATTTGGCGTTGTTAAATAAAGCAAGTGACATAGTGAAACAGCAATGCATCTACCTTCCATGATACACATAATACCACCAATATATCTCATTGATTGTTCTTACTTTAAAGAAGGAAGGGAACTTTTTAAATGGGGGGTTGAAATAGTGAGGAGTGAAGTTCAAGAATCTCTCATTGGGAGAAGAGAGGCAAGCCAAATTTTACGAGAAAATTAGACAAGAGAAAATTGGGCAACCATCAGTCAGGTATACTTTGATGTGGATTCCTGCATTGAACAGGGTGTTGAACTTGATGGACGTATAATCCCCTTCCAACTCTGTGGTACTCTGGTTCTATGACCCTCCCCCTCCTCCAGCAATGTAAAACTATGCCAGCAAAAACTTGAAACTCGTCAGAAAATCACCTATAAAGACTGATAGGTCTAAAATGCCCCTCAACGTCTGCCTTGTTGCCTTTAACTGGAGAAGCTCTCTTTGCCTCTGCAGAGGGGAAGGAGAGCTGGTGGAGACTGGAGATGGCCAAGGCAGCACAGAAAATGAATAAAAGGAAAAAAAGGAGGTGGAAAAATAATAAAAAGGCAGGCAGCTAGTCCACCAGCCCAAAATGATGATGATGATGATGATGATGATGATGATGATGATGATGATGATGATGATGATGATGATGATGATGATGGGAAAAGCAATCACAGATTATCTTTCCACTTTGCCCCTACCCTACCCCCCACCCCTCGGATTGGAGCCAGGCTGTAGCTCCTTCATCAGATTTAAGATGGATAATTCTAATATCCCTTTAACAAGAAAGACTTGTTCTTAGGGCTTTGTGCTGCTTCCAATTCTTCCCTTGACCTGATGCCCCACAATCACCACAGTCACTCTCAACTTGAAGCCATTGAAAACTGAGTAGAGTTCATTGTTCTGACCCCCCACCCCCTTTTCCACCTCCAAATCATTTGCAGTTTCTGCATTTCCGCCACTTCAGTTGACCTGTGGATTTCCAGCTTCAGCGTCCTGGTCCTTTCCAGGCCAAGTTGCATCCCAGGGGAATGAAAACTGACCAGGACTGAAGTCTCCCCCTACCTTCAAAGAATGAGGTTTAGATATTAATAAGGGTCTTAAAAGCAATGGTTTATTTTATTTCATTAGTTTATTAAGTATTGATGTTGTCACATCCACACTCCTCTGCCCACACTGCTACTTTTAAGAGGCCACTCTGCATGTCTGTGTGTGCATGCACACTTAGTTTGTTTTGTGAGTGGAACTTCTGCACCACTGGGGTCTGTGAAAAGAGAGAAAAGGCTGGATCTGGAGCGTGCACTCTTCTTCAACTTACAGAAAAATGATTTGTGTGTGTGTGTGTGTGTGTGTGTGTGTGTGTGTGTCTGTGTCTGTGTCTGTGTCTGTGTCTGTGTGTGTCTGTGTCTGTGTGTGTTCTGGCAAGAAGTAGACATAGATTTTTACTTGTTTGGTTACAGATTAATTCCTTGTGTTCTCCCCCCCCCATGACTGATCTGTGGAAACAACAGTCAAAAAAGACAAGGCAGGGGGGATTATTGGTAGCTAACTATGAATGCTCTCTCTCTCTCTCTCTCTCTCTCTCTCTCTCTCTCTCTCTCTCTCTCTCTCTCTCTCTCTCTCTCTCTCTCTCTCTCTCTCTCTCTCTCTGTGTGTGTGTGTGTGTGTGTGTGTGTGTAGAATTGACAGTGGCTACTGGACTTCAATCCCGTAGCAAAATAAAGGAGAAAAATATTCCTTACAATACCTGCCACTGTATTTCACTTAGATAGAATAGAACGTAACATGAATTTTATATCTATCTATCTATCTATCTATCTATCTATCTATCTATCTATCTATCTATCTATCTATCTATCTATCTATCTATCTATCTATCTAAGTGAAAACACGTGTGGATGCTCTAATAAACCAAGCACCACCAAAGGCAATCCATAGAGTAAGGGCTTCTGCTCTTGTGGATGTGGGCTTATTGGCTTCACTGACTGGGGCTGTAGTGTCCAGCCCTTATAGGATTAGATCTCATAATGAATGGTTGCAGTTTGTCTAATAAAGTTTATACTTGGGGGATTTTTGGTTGATGGTGGGATGAGATGGGTGTGGGGACTTGTTGCTGAAAATATATTTGCGAAGTTATATTTATATATTGCTCTGATTATTAGGATGCACCCAGCCATGGAATATAGGTCCCCCTAATTGGGAGAAAGGCAGTATATAAATAAAACAAACAAATAGGTGGCTGATGAGGGAATTCTAATGAGCAATCAGTCAGGTGTAGCCAGATGTTCCTTTTTGCAAGGAACGAAAAAGCAAAACATGCTGTTTATATACCACCCCATAGCACTTAAAGCACTCTCTGGGGGATTTACAATTTAGTTATGCAGGCTAGACACCCTGCCCCCCTTCCCATGGATCTGAGTACTCATTTTCCTACCTCAGAAAGATGGAAGGCTGAGTGAACCTTGAGGCGGCTACCTGGGGGTGAATTCCAGGTCGTGGAGACAGATGCATCTACGGTACAGCATTTTAACCACAGTGCCATGAGAACAGATATGATTGTTGTGGCCACCTGTGACAGACTATAAAATGTTAGATTTCAGAATATCAGTGATGGCTGTTTGTTTCCATTCATCAGTTGTTGCTGTTTAAATTCCCTTAAATAAACAATTGCTGATGAGTTTTATTTGGCATAAGTGTTCTGCTTATATACCTCCCCATAACACTTCAAGTAGTCTCTGGGCGGTTTACAGTTTTTAATTACAGTATGCAGGCTACACATTGCACATACACACACCCAGCAAACTGGGTACTCATTTTACTGACCTTGGAAGGATGGAAGGATGGGTGAACCTTGAGCCGGCTATCTGGGATTGAACCCCAGGTCGTGAGCATAGTTTTAGCTGCAGGACAGGCATTGAACCACTGCGCCACGGGGCTATCAGCCTTCTTGGGCTGCAGCCCACTTCTTCATTTGCATAGACCTTTTCATTCATGCCTAAATGTTAAGAGTGGGAGAATGTGAAATTGTAATAAAAATACAGGAGACCTTATTGATGGTCATAGAGTAGGATTGTGCAAAGAAAAATGTCTCTGTGCAAAAAAAGGAAATGGGCAGAAAGTGAATATTGGAAACATTATAATAAGCCTGTGGGAGGACATTCCTGTCTCCCTCACTTTTCTTTTTCTGACCTCAATATGCTTATGGCTGAACAAAAGAAATTTAAATGTAGCTTCCACAGGGAAACTGCTAGATAGGAATATCTCAGTGAATTCATTCTGTTGCTGTAGAGTTTATTGCAATATAAAGCAGTGCCCAACAAATTTTGAAGGCAGAGGTGCAGACCTAAGTATCGGAGTCATAGTGTCGTGCTGGCTTAAACAATCCCTGTTTACCCAATCTGTAATGCCAAACTTTCTCCTTTTATGCTTTTTTATAGTTATCGCAGAACTATGCTCTTTGAGCAATTTCCAGTCTAGTGTACCCAGTGTGGTATAAATGGGTAGAGTGACAGACTGGGACTCGGAAGAACAGGGTTCAAATCCCCACTCAGCCACAGAAACACTGTGTGCGCGCGTTGTATCGCTAAAACTATTCCTTAAATATCTCACTTACCATGAAAGCCCTAGTAGGGTCGCTCTTCATTTGGTTACAACTTGACAGCAGGTAACAACACCTCTCGTTTTATGTGAGAAATCACAAACTGCCTGGTTAATTTCCAAGCTATGGTCGTTGCATCTTGATAGCCAAAATTCAGACTAGGTGTTACAACCAGTGTTTCAGGAACCCCACCCCAGGGAGTGAACTGTTGTTCAACTCATGCCTTATGATCCTTAGAAAAGGCAAGTTTCTAAACGTCTGGCTTAATTTTCCTAAGTCAGACCTCACTGAGTGATGACAAGACCACTGAAGTTTTCAATTGTAAATGCCTCAGCTGTTCTCTACAGAGTTGCATATTTAAAACTGTTCTTTTGCTTCAAACGCTAGGCATTTCTCTTAGCTTTTCACAACAAGGGAATTGAGAATAGACAACACTGAAGCTGTTGTGCTCTTGTGTATTAACTGTAAAATATGTTGAAGTTTTCACTCAAGTCTACCTCGTTTATATTCAGCAGGAAAGCACCCGTGGGAATAAAGGACAGAGACAACGACGAACAGCTCTTTATTTCGGCAAAACCACACTGTGCTCAAACAACCTAGCTGGGCGGCTTATATAGCCAGCCCAATCAATTGATTTTGAACATTATATTTTGAGGTTTAAATTTTGTATATTTTAAAATAGCCAGCCCAGCTAGCAAACAACCAATCACGAGATGGTCTTTTCCTGCCGGATATAGACAAGGTGGACCTGAATGAAAACTTCAATATATTTACAGTTGAGTTCAGTGAGATCTGACTTAGGAAAATTGAGCCACACAATGTTTAGAAATTTGCCTCTTCTAAGGATGGCCTCTTCCTTCCACGGTTTTATTTAATTTATTTACCAAGCATTGATGCTGTCCCATCCACACTCCTCTGCCCCCACTGCAGGAGTGAGTTTCAAGAGACCCGGCAGGGAAGAGGCCATCCGTTTGTGCTGTGCCCTAATGGTGCCACTGTGTTAGCTTTTCCTGGGGACCTGCTGGGACATGATTCGGAACCTGTTCCAATTCTGTGCATATAAATGGAGAAATCATTACAAGAGTAGCTACTGTATATACTCGAGTATAAGTCGACCCGAGTATAAGCCAGGGCCCCTAATTTAAACCCCAAAAACTGGGAAAATTTATTGACTCAAGTATAAGCCTAGGGTGGGAAATGCAGCAGGGCCTGGCAACTCCTCCTTTGTGAGCTGGGTGTGTGTGTGATGTTTAAAATGACTTTTAGCCACCGAGGCAAGTGCTTGAGTTGGTGGCTAAAAGTCATTTTAAACATTGTTTTAAAATGACTTTTTAAAAAGTCATTTTAAACATGGTGGGGTCAAGAGAAGTGGCGCACAATGTTTAAAATGACTTTTAGCCACTGACCCAAACTTGCCTCAGTGGCTAAAAGTATTGACCCGAATATAAGCCGAGGACCCCTTTTTCAGCCCAAAATTAGGGCTGAAAAACCAGGCTTTTACTCGAGTATATACAGTAATTGTTTACCATTATAATTTAGTTGTACCGACTCCTTTAAAGAGAGGTAGTGGGGATGTTTTGTCCATGGGGTGTTAAAATAAATTGGCTGGGCCTGGTTATTATGGACCTTGGCTGTTGGGAAAATGCAGTGTATACTAACAGGCAGCAAAAGCCCTGACCTGCCTTATAGGGAGAAAAAGTAATTGGCATTAATAATTTTCTATAAAACATCAGATTCACCCCACCCCCAATAATGGCACACATTGTCCCACAGCCAGGAAATATTTCTTCTTCATTCAAACCTTCCTCCTTTTCTGAGGAATGACCAAAATCTTACTAAAGCTTTTTTTTCTGTTTGCATCAGAACAAAACAAAACCCCTCTGTGAGGGGTCACTCTTTGCCCAGGCATCCCGCCCTTCCAACTTCAAAGGCATATCTTGAAACGAATAAACAGAACTATTATTAGGTTCTTCTACTACAACAGAAGTTCTTTTCCTTACAACGGTTTCAACATCTTTAACTTCAGTAACAAAGGGGTTGTTCTTAAAGTCATAGTTGGGAGTCCTTAGAGAGAAATCAAGTCCTCCACTGCCACCTGGGGAGAGCTGGTTCCACCACTGGTCCCCTCCTCCTTCTCGGAGAGACGTGGTTCCACCACCTGTACCCCAACCTTTGAGGTGTGTTTGGGTCCAAGGCGTCTCGGTTGGCGGGAATGAAAGGGATGGTCTTCTCTCTGGGTCAAGTCCATCGTGGCATTCAGTTTCCCAGCTTTCACCTCCTCTTGCACCTTGGCCAGCCATTGCTCCAATGCCAACTGCTGTCTTATCTTCTTCCTCTTTCGATTATACTCTCGAGCCTCTCGCTCTCCCCAATAAGAACAGCCTTGTTTGTGTACCCGGCGCCTATAACTCTCAGCCTCCTTTTTGGGCATCATCATCCTTTCCCTTCGTCCAGTCCATGGATCTTCCATCCACACCCACTCCCAGTCTGGTGGGAGCACACGTGGCTTCTCCCTTTTACAGTCTCCAAACCCCACCTCCACCACCTCTGATTGGTGGGACCTTCCCGCCGTTTCCTCAACCCCTTTCTCTGCCATAACAGGGTTTTTGCCTTTGTCCCCTCTTTTCTCCTCTTCCAGAATCTTTAAGGAGTCTTTAAACCCTTTCCATAACATTTCCCTCTCCCCAGCCTCCATGGTGGATGTAGCTCTGGATTTCTCCCTTCTCTTCTGCTTTTCCAGCCATTCATCCCTTTCCGCTTCACGTTGTGCAGGGGTCACTCTCCCTCCTTCGGAGAAATTTCCCTCACACCCTCATAGGTTTTCACTGATCGACATCCTCTAAATCTGCTTCAGTTTTCACCTCCTGTGAAATGCAGAAGCAATGGAAGATTTAAAAAATGGCTCTTCCCCCCCAAAAAAGTCTCAGGTTTTATTAGTACTTTGCAGCCTCCCTCAGACTTCTCCCAAAGACTTTTGCCTCAAAAGGAAAAACCCACACGCTCCTTTTGATTTCGACTTCAGGCAAGCATTCCGTGAGCAGAACGGAAGGCTGGAAACCTTTGTATTTTTCACATCTTGTGTGGAGATGAGTGGGCAGGACTGTGACTCATTCTGTTTCCTGTACTTACGCATTCAGTTTGACATGTCCACAGATCAGGAGAACCTGAGTGGAGTCCTGCTGGATCAGAGAAAGGCTTATCTACAGGAACTCGCTCTTCCCATGGTGGTCAACCAGATGCCTGTGGGAGGCCCCTTGGGATGACATGGGGTGCAACAGCACCCTACCTCTTGTACTCCCAGGCATCGGGTCCACAGAGGCATGCTGCCTTCCTTTGATGCCTGAGGTAATCTGTACCTATTGTGATGCATAGTTGGCTGGGATTGTCTTGTACTCCTCGATTATGCCTAATCGTGCTCAAAAACTGGGTAAAACAACATGCAAAAAATGTAGGAAAGCCTATTGTTACTGTTTTGGCTAATGGAAGACATGGCTATCATAACGTTCCTCAGCACTACAGAAGAAGGAAGGACTACAGGGTCTTGATAACTCCCAAGGTACATACAAATTTGAATTGTTCTGAAAAACAGGATCCGTGGGCTGAAAACTTTGCTGGTAAATGCAAGATCAGTGAATTGGAAATCAACAATCATTCAGGACCTGATCCTGCAAGAACGTGCTGACTAGGGATGGACATTTCGTTTTGGAACCAGTAGGTTATGAAATCAACAGCCCATCGGAATTCAGGATCCAATTGCTTTACCTTTCTCTGTCTCGCACAGGGTTAAAATCCAGCGAGGAAACTTGCTGTGATGTCATCTGTGTTTGATCTGTGATGCTGTCCAATCAGGAGCTCTGCAGGGACAGGCATCATCCCACCTCCCTCTCTGATTGGCCTCAGAATTGGCAGGAAAGATGATCCTGTGATTGAGGTCAGCACTAGGGATGGGCATTTTGTTTTACCTGAACCACGCAACCCAGGTGGTCTGTCTCGCAGATCCAATTGCTTTACCTTTCTCTGTCTCGCGCAGGGTTAAAATCCAATGAGGAAGCAATTGAATCTGCTTGTATCAGCCAGTTCTGAGGACCACCTGGGGTTGCGTGGTTCATTTCGTAACCTACTAGTTCCAAAATGAAATGCCCATCCCTAGTGCTGTCCTCACTTGCATCACAGAGACTTGGCTGGGTGGGCCTGGGGGTGACAACCTCACTCAACTCTGTCCTCCAGGTTTCTCTGTGGAACAACAGGCAAGACCTGGAGGATATTATTGCAGACTGGGAATAGTCTACCACAACTCCACCCCTCTTACTAGATGCCATGTTCCCCAATTTCCTGGTTTTGAATGTATTTTCTTAAAAGTAGGAGCCAGGGATAAAATAGGAATTTTCTTGGTGTATCCGCCCTCTCCGTGACACAACAACTTCTCTACCTCAGCTTACTGAACTGATAACAGGCCTGATGTTGGAGACCACTATATAGTGTGCTTTAGGCTTGCTGTAACTCAGAGCCTGGCCAAAGGGGGAAATCAGACAAAAGGTAGTCCATCATTCAGGGAAAGCTTGCCTAAAGCGAAAGATCTTTGCCTGCTTTCATAAAGACACCAGAGATGGGGCAGTCCTGGTTTCCAGTGGGAGGGAGTCCCAAAGTCTGGGAGCAGCAACAGAGAAGGTCCTTTAATGGGTTCCCATGAGACGTAGGTGTGAGGGTGTCGGGATGGGGAGAAGGGCCACTCCTGATTATCTTAACACTCGAGTCGGTTCATACTGCGAGATTGGATCTTTGAAGTAGCTTGGACCCAGGTCATACAGTGCTTTGTAGGTTAAAGCTCTTCTGTCAGTCTTGATTCTAGTATTATCAAAGGAGAGGAAAAGATCTCCCTATCCACTTCATGCCTATAAGATCTAGGCACATATTTAGCAGAATGACTAGAGGCTGGGACCAAAGATGGTGGATCCAGTCATGCCCTGTCCTTCTCCACACTTTCACCACCACATGCACATGTTTCTGGTGAAAGGGAGGAGGGAAACTGGGCATGATATAAATATTTATTGTAATTTTAGGAGAGGGGAAGGAAAAGAAGAGAGGGTTAGATTCTGTTCCTAGTTCCAGCAACCAGGATGGCTGAAATCAATTATTAGTGTTCATATAAGTGCCTAGATTAGAGATGAGCACAAAATGAAAATATAGTGTTTCATTACTAAGGAAATTTTAAAAGAATTTTGAAATGAAATGAAATGAAATGTTATATATAATGGATCCCCTGGGTCCTAGAGGAACCAAAACTATAGGGAAGCTTCCTCAAGCTCTTCCCTGTAAGCCCCCAAAATTTGGAGAGGGGAATTAGAATAGGCATCTTACTAATTTCCCCTATATTGCTGGTGCATGCTGTCCACACTCTTGCAATTAACTAGGGGCACCCCCTTTGGAATTTAAATTATAAATAAATAAGTGCAGGATAAGGCTTTGGGGTATTTGTTTAATATAAAGGATGAGGAGCATAAAGAAATAGGCAATAGGTTCTATACTACAGAACACAGAGAACCTGTTTTTGCAAATCAGATAATTTCTATAAGTAAAATATACCTGATGGGCTATAAAGGAAAAGACAGGGCTATCGCCATTTCTGAGGCTGAAGTTATTTTGTTATACAAGGGCTCTGACCTGCCCATAAATTTCATCCCCCCCCAAAAAAATAATAATAATCCAAAGATTTAGGCCAGGCATGTTCAAACTTCGGGCCTCCTGATGTTTTGGGCCACAACTCCCTGAATTCTAAGCCTGTATTTCCAGTGGCAAAGGGCTGTGGGAGTTGTGGTCCAAAACATCTGGAGGGCCGACGTTTGGACATGACTGCTTTAGGCAGAGCAGACTACACGTGGAGCAGAGATGGGCACAAACAACTGGTTTGACACTTTGTGCTGGTTTGTTTAGCAGATGAACAGGTGTTTGGTGCTTCTAAGCCCTGCGTCCCCTGGCAGGCGCCCACTTAGAGACAATGTATGGAGGAGGCAGGACATGGAAGCCAGGCTGCTCCCTCTGAGAAGGCACCCACCAGAGGACGTGGAGATTTGAAGTGCCAAACCCCTATTTGGCTGCAAATTAAATGGACACGAATCACCAAACTGGTGGTTCGGGGCCATCTCTAAAATGGAGGGTGAACAGAGAAGAATGGTATCCTGAAGGTGGTGCTTGGGAGCGGCTGGAATACAAAAAGCATGTACAGTTGTACCTTGTATAAAGGAATTGATTCATTCCAAATGAAATTCTGTTAAGCAAATTTTCCTTTATACAAATTTCCCATAGGAATGCATTGAAAATGGAGTAATCCCTAATCACAACCATTTTTATGTTGTACGGATTCGCCCCATAGACAATTCTGTTAAACACATTTCCCCTATCTCCGGAATTTTTTATGCTGTACAGATTTCATATTATCCAAACCATTTGTTATACGAGGGTCCACTGTACTGTGATACCAGTGTTACCTGTTAAGGGCACACACCCTGATGGGGGAATTTGGAGTGGTCTGTTTCATGCTTAAAACATTCTTACCTTTTATGAAATTTGTTTTATGGCTCACTCGAGCAGTTCTTCCATTCACACTGACTGACATTTTTCATAGGGGGTGCCCCTAGTTAAGATAGGCCTTAGGATCGCTCAGATTTGTCCCCCTGTTGATTAATCACACACACACACACACACACACACACACACACACACACACACACACACACACACACACACACACACACACACACACATCATGGCACTGGGCTGCGATGACTTTCCTTTTTTGCAAGTGACAGAGTGAAACAGCAATGCATCTACTTAGCATGGTACATAAATACTGTCCATCAATGGTGTGAGGGTTCTCTAAACAACCGTGGAGGTTCATTCTCAGAGACGAGTCGAGAAGACATGGTGGATTCAACAACAAATGGATTTTTATTACTTACAGAAGGGAATTCTCTATAGGCATTTTCTTCTTCATTAACAAATAACTTTGAGGTTGTGTTACAAACATTGTCTAACCAAACATCCTCTAATAAACTACATTCGAACGGATTTTTAGAAGTATTGGCTTCACCTAATGAAAAGGGGGAATTCCCCTTCCGTGACCCGGGCATTGTGTTCCACAACATGGGTGTCTCGCCCATTGAGGCATGGGGTGAAACTCCCGTCTCTTCCTCCATTCCTTATGGTATTTCTCGGAGTTTTCGGGCCACCTCAATGGTCTCACAGATACTGCCCAAGTTATTTCTTCCTCCCTTCTCCGAGGGATTATTGTCTCTTTTCCCTCACCCGGCTCTCTAACGTCTGTGACCGTCTTTTTCTCCTCCTCCCAACTGTCATTCTTTTCCCCTTCTGGCACGTCACCTTCCTCCCACTCATCGTCTAACTCCTCCAAAGCCCATAATACTGCCGGCTCTTCCTCCTCGCGCATATTTCCCACTTCCTGTAAAGTTATTTCCCTTATGCCCCTGGTGTCCAGTTCCTGGTCCTTTGTGTTTCTTTCTTGTCTATCGTCTTTCTTTTCATCATCAGTAATTCCAGACGGCACACTTTCTGATATGGTGGTCGTCACCTCCTCTGTCTCACAAATGGTCCCTCTGATTTTTTAGGGAAAACCTGTAGACCATTTTTGCTCACTAAGGCTGCAGTCTTGCACAGCACGCACTTACCCGGGAGGAAGAGATGCATGGGGATAGCATTGGCAGGATCTGAGTAGGGGTTTCATCGTGCATCCTAAGGGTACCTGTATTCCTCAAGGTTTATCAGAGTGGCCGGGAGACACAAAATAGCAAGGAAAACAAGTTGCCGTGTCAATCACAGAAGCAAAGCTAAATTTTATTCACCCTCTGCTTTTAACAGAGATTCTCTCTCCCTGGCCTGTTTGTGGGGCAGGTGATGCCACAGTGATCATTTCTCTGAAAAGTTGACTTCATTTCTGCTTCCTTCTGAGCAACTGGCCATGACGCTGGTGTACAGCCAGCGATTAGAACATGGGGAGTGAGGGATGCAGGAGTGTCCGATGTGGAGATAATAATCTGGTCCTTAACACCACCAAGACCAAGGAACTGGTGGTGGATTACAGGAGAAAGAAATGTGGACGTTCAGCCCCTGTATATTAGCGGGGACTGTGTGGAGAGTGTGGCTGTATTTAAGTTCCTGGGTGTTGCCATCGAGCAGGGCCTGACCTGGAGCACTAACCAGGGCCGGCACTTCCATTAAGGTGAACTAGGCAGTTGCCTAGGGCTCCAAAATGGAGAGAGGGTGCTGGACAGCCTGCTGCCCCACCACCACCCCCTGCTGCTGGCCACCGCCATCCGTCCGCCCACCAGCTGCCCGCCGCCACCCGCCCATCACTGCCTCCCGCCACCCGCCCATTGCTGCCTGCCCGCCACCCGCCCATGTCCATCGCTGTCCCCCATCACCCGCCCCACCCCCTGCCATCCTCCGCCCCCCACCCCCTGCCCTGCCCCCTGCCCGCCCCACCCCCCACCCCTCGCCTAGGGTGCAAAAAAACCTGGCACCGACCCTGGCGCTAACACCACTGCTCTGGTGAAGAAGGCCCCACGGAGAATATACTTCCTCAGACTCTTAAAGAAAAACAATCTGAGCGAGAAACTGTTGGTGTCTTTCTACCAATGCTCTACAGAGAGCATTTTGACATACTGCAGCTGTGCTTGGTTTTCCAGCTGCACAGCTGGGGATAGGAAAGCCCTCCAGAGGGTCATAACCACAGGCCAGAAGGTCATCGGTCACCCTCTCCCATCTCGGGAAGAACTGTACAGCTCCCGTTGCCTTAAAAAGGCAAACAACATTTTACAGGATTCATCTTACCCTGGACATGGTCTGTTTGTATGGCTGCCTTCGGGCAGGAGATACAGAACAATAAAAGCAAGAACAAACATATTAAAAACAGTTTTTATCAAAGAGCCATAACCATCTTAAATGCTTTAGCCAAATAATGTGTCCTTGGGGAGTTGTGATGGATGTGTATGAGTGTTTTAAGCCTTTTAACCTCTTAAATGTATTTATTTTCTTTTAAAATTGAGTTTTCACACCTGAGATAGCATTCAGTTTTCGTTGTACTATGTACAATGACAATAAAGTATCATCTATCTAAATAAGAAATTTCAGTTCCTCATCAAGGAAAAAACAGCATCCAGCACTGGCTATTCCCACCTCTCTCCCACCTTTTTCGGTGCCATGACCCACCAAATACCACACTATCCACAGCTCCATTTGGGTGTGAACTAACCATCCTGAGAGGGTTACAGAACAGGGATGATTAGAAGTGCTCTGAGTCGCTCCGGCAAACTGTAGCCTGAGTGCTGTGCCCTAAAAGGAGTCCCAGAGTTAAAGCATAGGTGGACGCTGTCATTTGATTTGAACCAAAGAAAGCCAAAAGTGATCCAAATAGCAAGGTGCACACCTGCCTGAACATGGCCAAAGTTCCTGAAGCTACTGTAGGCCTGGAAGTACTGCAGCTGCTGCGGGCCAGATCAGGAAACTTTGGAAATAAGCCAAAGTTCATCCAGACAGTAACGGGGATGGGGGGGTGTCAATTTCATTTAGTTTCATTTTGTTTGTTGTTGTTTTGATTGAGTATTTTCCAAAAGCTATGGGATTTCTTCATAGTATGGATGGAAAGAACTGGAGAGTCCAATACAGTGCTACTTTGTATAAAGGAATTAATTTGTTCCAAATGAAATTATGTTAAGCAAATTTTCCTTTATACAAATATTCCTCAGGAATGCATTGAAAACAGAGTAATCCCTAATCACGACCATTTTTATGTTGTATGGATTTGTCCCATAGGCGGATTCTGTTAAGCAAATTTCCCCTATCTGTGGAATTTTTTATGTTGTACAGATTTTATTTTGTACAAACCGTTTGCTATATGAGGGTCCACTGGGAAAAATAAGGGAGAAGCTATGTGCTTAAAGCCATGGTGTGGGCGTGGAGAAATATTGGCAATTTGGCCGGGATGTTGGCCAGTCTTTGGGTGTGAGTTAGGGATGGGCATGAAACGGAAAAACTGAGATTCGTTTCATCATCCCACCCCAACCAACCCCGTGTGTTTCATTAGAAACATTTTTTAAAAAATTATATGAAATGAATCAGTAGTGAACCAATTCATTATTCCATAAAACGGGTCCCCTGGGCCCTAGACGCACCAAATTTGGCAGGAACCTTCCTTGGGCTCTCTGCTTTAAGCCCTCCAAATTTGGAGAGATTTGGGGTTCAGGGGGGCGAGTTATTCAACTTCAAACGGGGTGCCCCAGAAAAAAACATTTATAATTGCAATGTTATGTGCTTTAAAACAGTGATTCCAGGCAGCTAGCAGCGTGGAAATTACAGTGGAGCTTCCTCAAGCTCTCCCCTTGAAGCATCCCCCCCAATTTGGAGAGGTTTGGGGTACAGGGAACAGAGTTATTGAGCTCCGAAGGGGCTGCAGGAGGGAACTTTATTGAAGGAGTGTGGGTCAGCGCGCTGAGGGGAAGCTGCCATTTAACCATTAAATTGGTAAAGTGTTCTGGACAGACTCCTTCCTTCCATTAAGGATAAGCACCTTAATATCTTTGCCCCCAGAAACCCTAACTTTTTCAAACTTCAAGGGATCCCTAAAATCGCTTCGGGAAGAGAAGCCTGCCATTCACATGCCTGAGATCAGTAATTTTTCATTGAATATTTTTAAACATATGATTTTAAACATACTATTCAGTCGCATCACTGGTGTGACTTAAGTCCAACTTGACACTGAGCACTGCAACTCAGGCTGTCATTCCTGTCGTTTGGTTCGTCAAGTCCCAGGATTTATTTTTATTTTTATTTATTTATTTATTTATTTATTTATTTATTTATTTATTTATTGCAATAAAGTTATCATTCTTGTTACCATTTACAGCACAGGATATTATGTTTTCATCTGTCTGGAAGGGAAAACTTTTGCCCTCTCATCCTCTTTAAGTGGCATTGAAATGAAGCATCACTCTGAGGTACCGCTCTGTAGATGGTGAGCAGCATATAAATGGATTAAATAAATAAATTGACTTCAAGTTGCACGCGGTTAGGACTTAATATAGCGTATTCTTCTAGGCAGGTTTAATCAGAAATAAATTCTGGTGTTCGATGAACTAAGTTCTAGTGAGCGCAGCTTGACCACGGCTGTCGTCGAGACATTGCATAACGGAAGAAACAGGAAGAATGAAAGAAATGCCAATGAATTTCTGTTTTGGCTAAGACTGCTGTAACACAGTCCAGCTCAAGAACAAGTAAGTGGTGAGGCTGGCTCGCCTGTGTTAGTGAGAAATGTCAGTCCAAGTACCTGGGGAGCAAGATCTTTGTGCAGAAGTGAACTAAATACTTGAGGATGTGGAAGGCAAGGAGGGTTTTTGAAACTGGTAGGAAAATCATCTGTGCTGGTGTCCACAAAAGAAAGATGTACATGTTATACACATGCCCACCCGTTCACCTTGGAGGGCCCTCAAGTGAGTCCATTAAAGAATTGGACTTTTTAGCTGCAGGCTTTGGATCCTGGGCGTGGAACCAGAGGCTGGGAGTTCAGTTCCCCCTCACTGCCTCTTTGGCAGGGGATGGAAGAGATGATCCATGTGGTCCTTTCCCATTCTAGGAGTCACGGTTACTTCACGTCCACTCTTGTCCCAGGAGGAAATTCATTGTGTGTTGATGTCAGTCGTCGTCACATGGTCTTCTTGCAGTTCTGTCTCTGTTCCCGTGTACACATGGGCATGATTGATGATACCGGCATGACTGTTTCCGCACATCCTCGTTCCGTGATGAGGTGTGAAATTCCATGCCTTTTTTCTCTGTTTTTTTCCCCCCTGGCCCCGACCTTCCGTTTTTCGATGTTTCGATTCTCTGAAGGCTTGCCTTCAATGCGTTACGGAGCTAAGTTTGAGGCATTTGTCTTTTAATCTCTCTGCACTGCGTTGCTGACTCCATAGGGAATGTACTGGCAAATGGCACTTCATCCTCCTGCCACTAGATGAAGAATGGCACATTGCGTGACGAGCCTTACCTCACGGGCACTCGTATCAGAATGAGAAGCGAGACGAGGAGATTCCCGAGGCCAGGGAGAGGGATCTCTCATCCCACTTAGATTGCAGTTCAGGGGGCATGGTCGGGACGAACTCCCCTCGTCCCGCAATGGATGTGTGGTTAGATTTCTTCGTACCGGTCCCCAGCGGGACTGCGAACAGTGATGAGATGGACGTGAAGTATCAGCCTTAGATAACCACAACAGAGGCTTTTTGGAAAAAAACTTTCAAATAGGCAAAGATGGGTGCACTTGCCACAGAATTCTCTCTTCCATATGGACAAAGTAGCTTTTCCCCACCACCACCACCTCAGTGCTATGATTGTTCTGGCCCCAAAGTTTTCAACGTTTATTTAAAAGGCAATTTATTAGATAATATTTTTGCCTGTCTTCATCACCAATTTTGCAACACCAGCTAAATAAATATAGGGGCATCTCAGGAATTTGTGTTCTTTTCAAGAGTTTTTTCTTTTCTTTTTCTGAAATCTCACAGCTGCTCCATAGATTGCAGTGGGCTCTGCCTTAGTTTAAACACATGGCTTCAGATTCCTTCTTATTTTTAGGATTTTGATTTCTTCCTTTTGATCCGAGTATGCATTACGATGACAAAATAATAAATCTGTCCCTAGAGACAATATACAAAGTAAAGCTTTGAGGGTGGTTTTTTTTTTTTTTTTTTTTTTGAGAGCAGAAACCGCATCATAGTGAATCAAAGCTATTTTTGTAGGTTTTATTCAATTTCTTTGTTTTTGGAACATGACTCCTTCCTAAAAGCAGGCCAAGTTCACCCATGGATGTAGTGTTTGCTGCCACCTGGTGGCGGAACATAGGCTGTATCTGAAATTAACCGATAAATGCTGAATTGCCTATAGTTACTGTAGTTATTGCAATACTTGACATCTCTGTTCTTTGAGAATGGAACATCTATTGATTGTTTCCAGTCCATGGGCCAGTGTTTCACTATCTGATGTTGGCTGGCATATTCTTGTTAGAGTTTTAATGCATTCAGTCTCCATAGCTTCAAAGAGTTCATTTGGAATCTCATCTATTGCTGATTCTTTCTTTCTTTCAATGAATTTGAAAGCAACACTTGTTTACCTTTCTCAAAAGTATGATTCTTTGGAGGAATCACATCAGCCTTTACATCTCTTCCGTATTGTTGTTCCGTATATTGTTTCCATTCCTTTTTATTTTATCCTGATTAGATTCACTCTTCCCCTGTTGATCTTTCAGCATTTCTAATCTCGGTTTAAATATCTCTTGTTGCTGCTCATGTTCTCTTCTCTTTCACTGCAATGATTATTACAAAAGCTCTCTTTGCCCTGACATGCCAGTTACTGAAAAGCTGCATTGAATGATTATGTCCTCTATCTTTATATTATGTCTTGTTGCTCACAAACAATTTTAACTATTGTGAGCATTTGAATAGCCGTTTTTCAATTCTTACTACAGGAATAGACTTTTCCGTTGTACTGTGATAACATTTTTGTTTTCAATCCACAGTTCTTCTGGTTCATGGTCAACTTCATGTAATAATGTCTTCCTGCCCCTTACTTGGTCCCTCAGTTCTTCAGCAACATATATTAACAGTTCACAGTCTCTATCACAGTCTGTTCTTGGACTTGTTTTGGTAGAGGCAATAGAGTTTGTCCATCTTCTGCCTTCATTTATATAGTATATTTTATTTCTGGGTTGGCCAACCAGTCACGTCCATCTATACAGTCATCTGTTTGATTGCCTGACATGTGTTTCCAATAAATAATATGGTGTGTCTAGAATTCTGTGGGTTACTCCGCTGCTTCATTTCTGCCTCATAACCCAAGTTGTCCATTGATGCTTGGTTCTTCTTTAATTCATATTTTCGCATTTGTACTTATCAGCATGCCCTTTTTGGTGTCTGATTATTTTCCTCCTGGATATTTGCATAAAAGCTTTAGGTTTGTTCCTCCACATTTGTAGTTACATAGATTTTAATGATGATTATATTGTTAGGCTTTCCATAACCAATTTGTTATATTATCGGGTCATTTGGGGGATAGTAATATTATTTTAAATTAATTACTTATTCAGAGTTTGCATTATAGGCTCCAACTGCTTGTGCTACATATCACTTCCCCATCAAAGACACGTGGTTTCTTCTGTGCTTCTCATTTCCGAAGTAAAGATTTTTATATTTATTTGATAGAAAATATCCTAGACCAGTATACTTCAGTTCACTCATTCCAATTATTGCAACATTTAAACATTCAGTGTTACAATTTGGGAGGGGGGGTTGCATGTGTCTGCACAGGGATGTCTTGCACACTTGCATGCACTTCTTGCATGTTGGGGGCATTACATGCATGCATGGGGATATGTGTGCAGCCAACAAATGTATGTGCATGTATGTACTTTGCACACGCGCACAGCGGGACCCAATATTGGTCCCTGGTGCAAATAAGGTTGGAGACCACTGCCTTGGACACTAAGATGAAGAAGGCTATATATTCCAACAACACCAATCCCCGACACAAGTGAGTCACAACCTTGGGTAATCCAGGTGTTCTTGGACTGCAACTTCCAGAAACCCCAGCCAGCACAGCTAGTGGTGAAGGCTTCTGGGAACACCTGGGTTACCCAAAGTTGGGAACCACAGCATCAGCTTACCATTGATCTGTTTGTTCTTTGTATAGAAATAACTGATACGTGCCTTGTGCATTGGAGTACACTTTTTAATAGAAGGCACTGCAACAGATGAGATGTGTTGAGGAACTGCTGATCCATCTTTTATGGGTATTTATTTAGTATGGCCTTTTTATTGTCAAACCAGAAATATAAAATGATATCAAAGAGATATGAAAATCAAGGAAAATATGCATGTCTTCCATGGTTTGGGGACCTCTTGGGTTAATGAATGGCACTTTGTTTCGTGTTCATTTTATAGCAAGCTGGACTTTAAATTATTGCTTTATGATGGTTGCTCTGTGTTTTGGACACTTTTGACCCAGAATCAATAAATCACTCAATCAATTAATCAATCAGTCAATCAATTTGACTTTTTCAATCTCTAAAAACTGGTCTATTTTAAGACTCCTCAACATATCCTTGCTGTCGTGTGTGTGTAACCATCATTACGAGGAAACCTAACAAATCTAATTTATTATGATTAGGTATTGCCTAGTTGCTGTCTTGTTGACCTGCAAGGTTCTGAGAAATAATACCCTCCAATTAATATAATGCAAATCCTTTCACATCTCCATCATTATTTTTCATCCAGGCCACTGAGGAAGACAGCATAAATTAGTATTCCCCTGTTTGGCACATTAGACAGCCTGACTGAACACGATTTCCTGATTTGTGCACAGGTAGCAAATTATTACCGTTTCAGGGGAGGTGGGGGAGTACAATGGGTTTCGTTAATGAACGTAGGACCATCTAGAAATAATCATTAAGTCATTCAGCCTGCAAAACTGTATTCAGTTACCCCATAGCAAGCCCTGTTGAATCCACTGCTGCTAGTTGTGTAATGACTTAATGACATGCAAGTTGTGTACTTGTAGGAACTGTGAGCATGAACTAAAGATTGATCAAGGCGACTTGCGTGTTGAGTTATTATTTGGCCTTTGTTTCCCCTAAGCTTAAGGCATCATTCAGGATCAAACGTACCCAACTCCCACCAGTAGCGTAGCTAGGGTTTTCTGCACCCTGGGAGAAAATCGGTTTTTGCGCCCCCTCCTGCCCTTCCCCCAACCGCTGGAAGAGGCCAGCCGGTCTCCTTCCACTTGGCCCGACCTCTTAGGGCTATGAGGAGGAGAGAGCGGGGCAGTGGGAAAAGGCGTGGAACCCCACCAAAGGACTGGCAGGGAGCTGCAGATGGAGAGGTGGGCATGTGCCCACCCGCCCACCTGCCTTGGTGAGCTCTTTCTGTGGTGAGAGGAGGGAGGGAGGGCAGGGGGCCGGTGGGTGTTCGGGAGGGCGATGCCTGAGGCTGGACTGGCCTTGTCGTCCCCACTCCACTCCCCTCTGCCGGCCCACCTCCTCGCCCGCTGGGGGTCCCGGGAGAAGGAAGGGCCAGGGATGGGAGTAGGAGAGGCATTTGCTTGACAGCCTAAAGGGAGGAAGGGAGGAGAGGCGAATGGAGGGAACCTTGCCTCAGCCCACAAAGTGGAGGCTGCTCTTCCCAGCTCTGGACTCCATCTCCGCAGTGCCTGGCAGTCCAGTCCAGCCTCAACAGAGCTCTGCCTCCCTCCCACTGGGGCGCAACTGCCATGCCCCTCTGCTCCCTGCCTGGAAGCTGCTCCGTTGGGGCAGAAGTACTGCTGCTTGAGGTGCTGCCAGGGAAGCATCTGCTGGTGGGAGGGCGCATGGCTTCCTCCTCCTGCTCCCCCTCCAGGTGCCCTCAGATGGCTGTGCACTCTGGGGCAAATGCACCCTTCCACCACCACCACCACCCTGATATGCCAGTGACTCCCACTCATGTATCCTCAGGACAAACCTGAGAGTTGGGTTAGTGTGAGAAGCACTTGTTCAGATGACTCAGTAACCTTGATGTTGTATGGTGCAGACTTGAGCTCAGGTTGTCCCTGTCACAGTCTGAAGTTGTAAACGCTACATAAAAATACAGATGTCGTAAGCATGCTAAATCTAGGACCTTGGGGAGGAAATAATCCAAAAGGGAAGCCCATTACAAAAAACAGTATCAGACTCCATGTCCTGTTTAAAAAACAACAACTAGAGATTGAATCAACGTGTTGGAAAGTTTCTTAAAGTTCATAGAACCTACCCTTCTGCTGGCGCAGGAAATTCACTGCAGAACTAGGACAATAGGTAGCTATCTTGAATCCCACCTCCTCTGGAGTAGATGGTCCTTAGTCCTTTGTCTGAACACACCAGCGGTATGCCTGCTGTGCAGTTTTGCAAATGGTTTAACTTTCAGAAGCAGGTGGCTATACATTAAGAAACTCCCCTACACTACCTATTGTATCCTATTGCGTTATTGCGCCCGCCACAGCTATTGCCTACGAAGATTTTGTACCTTACAGGCAACTCGCATCTAAAAGTTATTCCATTTTCATAACAGCACAACAAGATTTTAGCCAATGACTTGGGTCCTGCTTCTGGAGTAAGACAGACCTAAGCATGCCCCCCCCATATGGTTGGTCTGCCGTTCCCAGCATGCCTCACCATTGGCATGTTAGTTAGGTCCTGAAGAGCTACGTTTTGACTGTCCGGAAAGTTGCTGTCCTCTTTTCTTCTAACTGTCTGTTCTCTGCATGATTTACAGTGGTACCTCAGTTTAAGTCATTCATTCATTCTCTGGGCAGTTTTTATTGTGAAAAATTCTTAAACTGAATCACGGTTTCCCATAGGAATGCACTGAAAACCAATTAATCCGTTCCATTTGGAGGTCAGAAAAAAGGCAAACTGGGGTATTCCATTTAAAATTTTCTTAAACCGAGGCATCCCTGTTCTTTTTGGTCATGCACACATCACACATCAACTTTTAGTGCATCACAAATCAAGTTTTAATACCTTTCGAAGAAAAACTTAAACCTGGGCATTCCACTAAAAATTTTTCTTAAACCAAGGCATCCCCACTTTCAAGTGTTTATTTTCTATAACCAAGGCATTCTTAAACCATGGTAATACTGTACACCCAACTGTTTCATCCTGTACCTCGTCTCCTGGCCTTCATCGTCTTTGTCAACTTCCTCTGGATGTGTTCTCACGTGTTGATATTTGTCTTAAATGACACCTTATGCATCCCGTAAGATCATGATGGCGCACGGATGGATACTTAAGACATCTGACTATGCCTTTCCCTCGCAGTAGCTTTCTCGGACATGAAGAGTTGCGCTCATAGAAGGACTGTGCACACACGTACCTTCTGGTGTTTGCAGAGCGGGACATGGATACAGGGTTCCCCCAAAAGTGGGGAATTTGGAATTACTTTTCAGTATTCTCTGCCTAGGAAACCGTGGAAAGTGTCACCATATGTTAGAATTGACTTGATGGCATATTGTGAGGATTTACTGGGATCTAAGAGCTCATGAACGCTGAATGAAGTTGCAAAAAGCTTGAAGTTGAAATGTTATGACATTTCTCCAAATCCTACCTGCATTCAGATGGTTATGGGTTCTTTCTTCCCCGACATGAAAATAAAGATGGATTGTTTGTACATATTTTGCTATTATTCCTTTTTGTGTATTTTTCCTTTGTGAATAACGTGTCTTTGTGCATATTTCTCAGCTGCACATGTCTTAGCCATTCTCATTTTAAAAATATGTATATCGTCTTCTACACATTTTCTGCACAACAAAAATGGGCACATTTCTCTGAAACATTCTTGTGCCGATTCCTAGGGCAAGAAGGTCTTTGTTTGACATTGTGTCTTAAGAAATCTCAACTTGAGGGAAATTCTGTTCCATCCCTGATTCTGAATGGGGTTTTTCAGGAACTGGTATTGACTTTGGTCGTTAACAGACCGTCTAGCAGTCTTTGTGTAGAAACATGGAACTTACTAAGTCAGTAACAAGCTGTATGTGACTACCTTCGTAAATAGAAATGTCCGGTTTACTGAAGTTGGTAGATTTTTTTATTATAATTTTTTTGGACAAATGAAGAAAAAAGTAAGTTGACTTCCACAAGGAAGACAAATCCATCTGGATAAGTCTGTAAAAGTATGCTAGCTTTAATTTATTCATTCAGTAAATCAGAAATACTTCACACTTTCACCACCAAGGCCATAGCTAACGACCCAATGTGCAATTGGCTTCTAGATTTCACTACTGCTTGTGCTCCTGGATCTCATACGGGGCAGATGATTCGGATGAGCCGTTGTTGAAGCCAATTCAATGACAGAACCAAATTTAGTCCATGGAGTCTAATGGTAATCAAGCTGTGCTGAATATTCAAAGATACTTGATTGTTTCTTTTGGGTGTAGGGCAATCCGACATTCATACCAGCAGAGCATAAAAGAGTCAAGAGTACTCTTCTGCCAACCCCCAACTCCCCCATTTCAAGCACGGTTCATTTCTTCACAGTTTGGAAGTTGGGTCGTGGCAACTGGACTTCTTTTTCTTGAGAGATTGAAATGTTTCGCTGCTCATCCATACAGTTTCGTCAGTCTGAGGAAAGCTAGTTGTGAGTCCTCCATTTTATAGTTCACTTTGACCTCATGCCACCCTGGTCTGAAATAGGCTCATCCGATGAACAATGGCCTAAATAGGCTCATTCGGTAGACAACAGGTCTTTAGGTGAACAATGATTCAATGATTCAGTGCTTAAACCCATAACGTATGGGTCATTAGCTGTGGCCTTGGTGGTGGAGGTGTGAAGTATTTTTTACTTGTCTGGGTATTGTTGAAATCACTGCCAGATAAGTGGCAGGTTATGCCTGAGCCCCCTACATCTGTTGAGAGAGGGCTTTTCATTACTCACATGAATGAATTCAAAGATGAAGGTATATACATATTAGACAGCAAAGATAGGTGGTTTGAGAGAGGGGTCAGGGAAGCCATTCATGTATTGAAAACCCCTCTCTCAACAGAGGTGGGGGACTCAGGCACAGCCTATCTGCCACTTATCTGGCAGTGATTTCAGTCGTTTTCATTGTTCTGCTAATCAAGGCCAAGATCCAGTGGTGTATGTTGGTACGCCCTTGGAGTCGGTGCTTTATTCTCCTTCCTCTCTTTCTGCGATCTTCTGTGGCACCAAAGCAAGACAAAACAACACTGGCTTAGGAAAATTTCCCAGGCTTCCAGATCAGTGTTTTAGTGGGGAGGGTGGGGCTGCTGCAGGAAGAAGGCAGAGTTGCCAGTTCTGTTGAAATAATTGCTTTGAATGTATTTTGGGGGCTGTGCATGTTTTTCGTAAGGAATTTATTTGATATATTTTTTTGGACTTGTTTACTCACTGTTGTGTTAACTTTAAATTCTGATTTTCAATAATGCCAGCTGCCTTGGGTCCTTTTAAGAAGAAAGATGGGGTAAAAATGAATGAATGAATGAATGAATAATAAATTAATATTTATTTATTTATTTATTTATTTATACACCTCATCGATTTCCCGAAGGAACTCCAGGAGGTATACAACAATTGCATATAACAATTTAAAAATTATCAAACACATCAACCAATAAAAACAACATAACAAAATAAATAATACTACTTGGCAAAATGGCCGAACAAAGCAAAAACAAACAAAAGAGAAAACCATAATGGTGGCCAAATGCCTCTCTGAAAAGCAAGTTCTTAAGCGCTTGTTTGAAGGCCGGCAGGGACTGTGAGGCGAATCTTACTCAGAAGTTTGTTCCAAAGTGAAGGGGCGGCCATAGAGAAGGCCCAGTTTCAGTTGATCGATTTCTGAGCTTCCCTGAGCGTGGCCACCCAAAGTGAGAGTCCTTGTGACATTCTGGTGGGTCGGGCCTCAGTTGACCTCTGGAAGATCCGCTCTGTCAGGTACTGTGCTCAGGTCCAAAGCCGTAGAGGATTTTGTAAGTCAAAACCAGTACCTTGAATCTTATTCGGGACACAATGGGCAGCCGATACAAACGAGCCAGAACTGGGGTGATGTGGTCATATCTGCCTGCACCAACCACCAGTCCTGCCGCTGCTATGAATAGTTGATTAATGCACCATTGCGGTCTGGTGAAAGACTACACAGTGTTGTATTCCTATATTTTAATGCACTAATCTGCAATAGTCCAGTAATATGGTATTTCAGAAGTAGAGCATTGTCCAAATTATTCTTCATCGATTTATGTCTACAAACATGAAGTTATTAAGCATCCCTAACATCCTCCCCCCCTCCCTCCCCCCTCTCTCTCTCAGTGTGTGTGTGTATGTGTGTGGATTTCTTTCTGCTTATGGAAGACATCCTTCACCTTTTGTTCTGATCTGGAAAATTTGACTTGCCTGTTTATTATTTCCATCTACATCACATTGATTCTCTTCCCATTCTGTGGGTATTGAAGTGTGGTGGCTGCTATTCGTCCCCATCTAAAAATAAGCTGAGATGTTTTGTTGCAAACCTATTGGGAGAACCATGCTAAACCAATATTCATTATGGGAAACCATCGATAGCGTCCCCAGTGCAAGCTCATTGATTAGCCAGCTGGGTAGCTTGCATTGCGTCAGGGCGAATTTTTCCAGTGCCTTCCTGAGATACTGTTTACAAAAAGGAAACAATAATTTTGAAACATCCGTGCCCTGGGACATCTAAAAATAGATTCATTCACATTCTGCTTGACAAACAGAGTTTAAATATTCAGTAGGAATAGGAATATCTATTAGTAGGGTTGGCGAGGATGAGAATGCCATAGAGATGATAAAAGTGGAAATAAAAACATGTTTACTCATTCAATAAGGGAATAGCAAGCATAATATCCAATTACTGGAAATGCGTACTCGAAATTAAACCTAGTTAGGCTAAATCCAACTCTTAGAACCAACAAGAGCATGGCCGTTTAAAGAATGGAAGTTACATATGTGTTGACTTTTACAAGTTCTATGCATTCAGTTTGTCTACTCTAGCAGTTGTATCTAGCCCATTGGGTTTGGTGGTCTTTAGGCATGGGCCTTTCATTTCAGAATGGGTCCAGTACCAAAAAGAATCACGGCAGCACAGGTGCTGTTCAGAACTTGGACCCAACCTCAGAAACGGAATCGCCCATTGACTTACTTTGCCTTACCTTGCATGGGGCGCAATTCCAACCAGGAAGAAGCCTCTGACGTGTCATCATTCCTTCTCTCTGGCGCTGGCCAATCAGGAGCTGTGCAGTGACATGCATGATCCTGCCTCCCTGTCTGACTGGCCAGCACCAGGGAGAAGGAACAGTGATGTGTCAGAGGCTTCTTACTGGTTGGAATTGCACACTGCATGAGGTAAGACAAAGTAAGTCAGTGGGTGATTTCATTTCTGACAGCACACATTCTCCATTCTCATCCTGTGCTGCCATGATTTGTTTTAGAATTGGACCTGTTCCGAAATGAAAGGCCCGTGCCTAGTGGGCTTAGATGATAGGTGTGGTTTATATACGTATGTGTGTAGAAACAAATCTCACTGAGTTTGGTGGGCTTTCTCTGAAGTAAGCCAGCAATAGCCTGCAACTTAAGACTTCCTGAAGGATTTCACTATTGCACAAAATCTCCCAGAGGTCAGCTTCATCCCAACCAACCAGAGCCTCGCTCTCCCTTTCGCTCTGGCTGGCCACTCCGAGGGAGGCCCAAAGGATTTCTACCTGTAATCGGGGCTTTTCAGTGGCTGCCGTGGCATTTTGGAATAAACTGCCAACGGAGATAAGGCTGGTGAATTCATTGCTAGCCTTCAGGAGGGCATTAAAGACCTGGCTCTTTAGGGAAAGCTTTGGGTGATTGCTGAGTTCATGGTGGTTTGTTGTCAGTTGTTTGTTTGTCTGTCCCAGCCCTTTATGCCGAAGTCTGTCTTGTTGTATGGTTGCTGATGTTCCGTTTTTATCTTTTTATTTGATCTAGCATGTTTGGGGTTTTGTCTTTTGGGGCAAGTTGTTTATTTGCAACGTGTTGTACAATGCCCAGAGTTCCCAAGGGAAAGTCGGGTGGTCAACAAGTATAAAAAGTAAGTAAATAAGTAAATAAATAAATAAATAAATAAATAAATAAATAAATAAATAAATAAATAAATAAATAAATAAATAAGGGGCAATGCCTGCCATCTATGTCTATGAAATGCAGGACTTGTTTCTGCTCATTTTTTCTGTACTTGCGAAAGTTAAGGTCGCTAAAAACAAAGGAAGAAGAAAGAAGCATTAAAATCATCGCTAAAACAAAAACCAATGGAAGAAGAATACAAAGTACAGATAGAGCCATTAAAATCAGCAGCAAATGGCTGCAAGCTCCGGAGCTTACAATGGTTTCCCCAAACAAATTAGACCATCCCAGCGAAACAGGGTGAAAACAGGTCTGGATTAAATCTGGTCAGTGCCGGGCTCTCCTGGCTTCTGTTTTTTTTTTTTTTGCCTCCCGCCCCTTTAAGAGAAGGGGGGAGGAAAAAAGCAAACAAAAGAGAAGCAATCAGCACGACGGAGCTCCGACAGCTTCTCCGAGGTGAGTCTGCATTTCCCCCACTTTCTTCCTCCCTCCCCTCAGTAGACAGGTGGGGAGGAAGGAAAACAACGAACCCCTAAGATCTAAAGACGGATCTTAGGGGTCGTGTGAAAAGGCCCTTAAACACACAAAGCAAGATCAAAAGATGGAAAGAGAACACAAGTCTTAAATGAGATGATGATGACCCAAAGCAAGATCAAAAGATGGAAAGAGAACACAAATCTTAAATGAGATGATGATGACACAAAGCAAGATCAAAAGATGGAAAGAGAACACAAATCTTAAATGAGATGATGATGATGATGAAGATTTATCTTAATATTAATATGTATTCCCAACCACCCCCACCACCATTGCAAGTGAAACTTTTCCCAGCACAGTTTATATTTATATCCCAGTTTATATAAGGGAAAGGGTCGCATGTCATCAATCGCGGAAGAGTGTGGGGACGGGATTACTTGGCCAATGGTAAGTGGAGCGCTTTTCTTAAAAAGCCACTGTAGTTTTGTAATTGCGTGCATGCCTTCCTTCCAGCCCATTGGCACCCTTGCTCATTTTTTCACAAATGGCGGGATTAGAATCAGATTACTTTCTAGGTAGCTCTCACACGCTCTGTCTGCCCTTGTGTTTGTGCAGCTTTCGTCAACTTAGCTGTGGTAGTGGAGGAAGATGGGAGTTGTAGTCCAAGACCTCTGGAGGCTGCTAGGCTAGGAAAAGTTGGTTTAATGCATGTGGTTAACAGAATAAGCTTCTGCCCTGTGTCGCCAAAAGAGGGATGTGTATCGTTGTTTGCTTAAGCACCTTGCGCTTGGCTTTGCCATCCGGTTCAGAATCTGTCACTCTAATGCCATGTAAAAGGAGGCGTACCACTTAAAGGAACAACAATAGAAGAAATTTACAATATTCTTAGCATGCATTTCCATGGGAAACATCAAAAGAGGACATCTGGGTGTTCCTATCCCTGCGTGTGCCTAGGAGTAAACCCCATTGAAAGGGGGACTTACTTCTAAGCAAGCATGAATTGGATTGCAAGGGATACAGAGGCAGAAAGTGTAGGGTGTCATTTTTTTGGGGGACGCTGACATGTGTCGTGGGGAATGTGCGACTGCAGGGGTTTAGTCCTCTTAGCAGCTACAAATGCATTCTCCACATTTGTCTCATAGCGCCCTGACTTCTAATTGCATGGCAGCCAAAAAAAAAGTGTGTGGGAGGAAGAAGCTTCCTCTAGAGATTTCCGTTGAAAACATTCCCCTGTGTTTGGGGCTATTCTGTTAAACCTACCTCAAAATTATTCCCTCAGGGTGAAACAAGATGAACACACTTCCCTCCCCTCTATTGGTCTCTTGGGTTGCTTCTGAGCAAGGCTTTATTATTGCATTTCAGAGGTTAAACGTGACACCACCTCATGCTCGTGCAGTAATAAAAACCCAAGCCTTTTTGCTTTTGACAGCTGCAGTTTCTTGGATGTAAACATACCCCTGCTTCCATTCTTAGGTTAACTGCCTCAGTTCTCACTGCTTCTGTCTTGAATGTGCATTTTTATGAGAGAAAATGAAATGGTTTACTAACATTACAAATCATCATCATCTAAACATCATTAGAGCTGCAAGGGCTGGCAGGGACCCTCATCGAACCCAGGGCCTGTCAGAGAGGCTCCACAGCCAGCCGGGTCTGAACTCCAAAACAGAACGTTGCATGTTTTCCTTTCTTAATCTCTGCATGAGCCACAGGCCAGTAGCTCCAAATCCTAAAGCAAGCACCAAATAGGGAGAACTGGAACTCTGCCCAAGAACCTAAGGTAGATGAGAAAGGTGTCTACCTGCCGTACTGCATAAATTAAAGCATGCATAATTTTTTTACCTGTGTTCACAAATGAAAAATGTAAAGGGGATTGTGGCTGGAACAGTTGATTCTACAGACAGATCCTCCTTCACTGCCGCTTTTCATACTTTCAGTGGGGTCCTGTCTGATGTTCATGACAGCAAGCCAGAGATTTTCTGGGCAAAGATGGATCCTTCCACTAGCAACCCCTTTTTTATCAACCAAGAGAACTCCAGCCATTGTTTAGCATGGCTTTGCATATACGGTACATCATGTCTTCTCTCAAAAGAGAAACACCATGCTAAAAAAGGTGTTTGTATATAATGGAAAACGTCAGCCACAAAACCAGGTTAACATGCACATGGTGCCTCCTCCTTCCCACGTGTTGTGGCCCTCGGGTGCTCGTGGACAGCCCCCTAAATGGGTGAAGGTCTTGTTCATTGGTCTTTGCTCCAGAAGGAGAGCAGCCACTTCTTGGACATCCAAGGAACCACCACGCTCTTTCAAAGCAAGGGACAGAGCTCCGTTGGTTCTAGGGAGAGGGCCTTCTCCACAGCTTTGTTAAGCTCTGGGAGGTCCTTTCAGAGGGGACACCCATCCATTCATGACCCACTGGAAACTAGAGGAATCCTTCATTTTCTGCCACTTTCAATTCACACTGATAGTGCTGAAATCCGGTTGCTTGACATGGTAAGTCGCTCTAGAATAGGCCTATTGAACTACTGGGGATTTGTTGAGTCTTATCCTCCATATGTTCTGCTGATTCAAATACACCTGCTCTAGTGTAACATATGTGAAGCAACAGGATTTCAGCCAGTATGTCATTTTAACTACATAAAACATTGGCTTTCTTTAACCTCACACACACACTTCTTACCGTCTTCAGTATTTTTTGCTGCTGCTCTGGTTCTCATTTTAAATGATTCACTTGTGGTTTGCCACCTTCATCTCTCAAACAAATCATTTTTTTAAAAAATTAATGAATAACCCTTTCTTTAACTGGAGAGTGATGTGACTTTCACAGGAAAGAACGTGGATTCAGTATAGTACCTAGTACCTACAATATTATGGAGAGTAGTTCTGTGAAAGACGTTGGGCTACCAGGGTTGATAATAATACATGCTTTGATGGGTGAGTTGTCTGTTTAAGACAAGGTTTCCCAACCTTTGGCTCCACAGATGTCTTTGGACTAAAACTCCCAGAAGACATCCCCACCAGCTCTTCTGGCCAGGAATTCTGGGAACTGGAGTGCAAGAACATCTGAGGAACCAGGGCCAGGAGCCACTGGTTTAAGAGAAAGACAGCTACAGCATGTTCGTCTTTGAAATATTTGGGGGTGATTTGGGCATGAACAATTCACTTGGTTCCTTACTCATCCATAAGACAAATCCTCCTAAATATTTACAGAAAGAATGCACTTAAAAGCTGTGTCTGCCTTGGTTTTACATCCTAGCTTTGTTGGCTCTCAGGTTCACCTCATGGACTTCAACATAATTGGGAAGAGTTACTTTGGGGGCCTAGAGCTCTAATGATGGCTGGGGTGGTGGTGGTTCAGGGGTTGTACCCCAGGAAAAATAGTGGGAGTCAAAAATAAAATTAACGCAGTACAGTACAATACTTTAAGTGGGCTGGAGAAAAATTGTTGATTAAGTGGCACACATCTGACTCCTACTGTACCATCAGTGACGTCATATCGGAGTAATTGTTACAGCAATAATACCTCCAGGGGCCACTGTTGAGTATGCGTAAGGGGTAAAGTTTCTGATGCGTTCGCCTATGATACTGCTATGACAGCTCTTGGTATCTCATTGTTCGGATCTAATTAGAGAACACCGTCATTCAAAATCAATTCATTTCCTGCTGGATAGGAACTAATTCTCCATCCATGTCAGTCAAGAGATTAATCCTGCAGGTTGGAACTTGATTCAAAAGTGCCAATATGCCTGAGACCAGCAATAGTATCACAGGCAATCGATGAAATACAAAGAGAGATGCTTTCTCAACTACTTAAACCACTTTGCTTAACTTCAAGTAAAGGGTTGTGGTTGCTTGGTTGGGAAGGCCAAGAATCAAAGCCAGGAGACCGCTCGGAAAAGTTAGTTTTTAAAAATCGCATGTCCCAGAATCCCCTTGGTGTCAAAGCCTGTAGCTGAGCTGGCTGGAGGATGAGGGGAATTGTGGTCCAAAGGAAACATTTTCTGGCTCTGAAACAGAAGTGAAGAAAATCTGCAAAAGAGGTGTATTCCAGTCTTGGTAAGAGGAAGTCTTACATTTTTCTTGTTAAATAAATCTTTGGTGCTCTTTCACTTCACAGGGGCCCTTAAGATTCCCCTTCTCTCTGGGTTCATTCCACCACTGTACTTTCTGTTTGCGCTGAGGGCTGCGACCAAAGCCAGCCCACGCCGTTGCAGGCAATTAAACTTTGTCTACTACTACTACGAGATGCGCCAGAAGAAAAGGGTTCCTGTGACACTTTAAGTGCATTTTGGCTATTTTAATCAGAAACCAAAACTACGGCTGTATACCTTTACAGATGATTGTTTAAAAAACTAAGTGCCTGGCACCTGAATGCCTACTATAAATAGAAGTAGTTTGCTCATTCCTTCAAGCACAGACCTAAACTGTTTTGCTTCTTTAAGATGTTTGGGAATGTGTTATCTTTTGGAATGTATTACTTAATTTCTTTGGCAAGGTATTTTGGATGACTTCTGTCAGCTTATGGAGCAAGGTGAGGGTGGCTGGCTGAGGGGATGACCATAAAAGTCTTCTTCAAAAACAACAAGCCCCACAACAACTTTTCCTCCACACTCTCCAAAAACTGTTTCCTCTCTAAGGCGGTTTCTTCACGTCCTTCCTTGTTCCGTGACTAGTTTTGTACCATGACAGTGTTGGTCACGACCATGTGGTTTTCTCCCTGTTTAGTCCCTGTTTCCATTTTCTCATGGTCGTGATAACTTGTCTCATGACAACTGTTACTTCACGGTCCTGTTCCGTGACAAATTCTGAATTTGTCTTGCTTTCTTAACCCCCTTTTTTTAACATAGTAAATAAAACTTGATATTTCGAGTTACTGGTCTTCCGAGATATACACGTCAGTGCTACAGAATTTTCAGTACTTTCTTTGATAAACATTTGTGCTGCATTAATGTCGAATGCCGCTTCAGCTGCTGACCACTAGGTGGACACTGGTTGTTGCATGACAGTTGTTACAGTTGTCCCACGCCCTTTTGCGGTTCATATGCTGCAGTCCCGGTATATCGCGGGTCCACAGTATATGAAAAAAGGCCTCCTGGGATAAGGAGGAAAGGCCTTCCCAGGCCCGTCAGAGCCCCAAAAGTGCTTCCCCGCAAACCGGAAGTGACTTTTGGTAAACCAGAAGTGACCTCCGGATCACTAGAAAGCACTTTTGGGGCCTCTGAGGGCGCAGGAAGCCCTTGCAAGACCATTTGGAGCAGCGCCAGGCTTGGGGTAAGTACAAGAGCCCCCAGAGAGCCCTCCCAGTCCCGACCTGACCCAGCATCCGCATATTGCGGATTTTCAATTATTGTGGGTCCGGTCAGGTCCCTAACCCCTGCAATAGGTGGGGGTTTACTGTACCACATGGTCCCTTGTCTTGGAACAGGAACCAGGAACAAACCGTGACAAGAGAATACCCCAACCCAGCACCAGGTACAGTATTGTCACGCTCTGATCCCGCTCTGGGGGCATGGTCGAGACAAATTTCAGCTGTTGAGCGACGGATGTGAAGTAAGATTTTTTTTTACCAGTCCGAAGTGCAACACTTACAGAGACAAAACAGATGTGAAGTAACCGCCTAAAAGGACTAATATTCTTTGCATCCAGGTCATTAGATAGTAGGGGTGGAGTGGGGATGATCCCAGGTTTCTTCTAGTACTCTCAATGCAAGATGCATCCCCTGTACTTCATCCTTACAACAGCCCCATGAGGTAGGTTAATGAATTGCTCCAAGATCAAATCCAGTGGAGTTCCATGGCTGAGTAGAGTTGAGAAGAGTCACATGCGATTGACAGCAGCCAACGGGATACCAAAGCGACAGAGGTTGCTTTCCTCGCAGGGGAACGCATTGCTGAGGGGAGCTCCCCTGTTTGGTTTGTGTCTGCCGCACAGCTCTGTGCAGCCTTAGTAAGAATCCGAATAAACAGAAGGAGATAATTCCAAGGAGCAGGGTGAACGCTTTTGCAGGCAAAGGCCCAGTGGCAGAATACAGATCTTGTTCAACTGCCATTTTGTCGTGTTTTGTTTTGGCCACCCCTTCCAGAGGTAAACATATTTTTCTTCATTTCTCTAGACATTCAAAGAAATAAAGTTTGTCCATTTTGGAAACTCCATTTTTCCTTCTGCATCCCAAGGATTGTGTCCTGGTGATGTGGTGTAGCTTTTTAAAAAGGGACCATAGATGCATGGAAAAGATTTCCCATCCTGCTTGGCCTTTGAACATGGAGGTGGTTGCAACCTGGCTGGTCTCCCAGAACTAGTAATTCTTTGTCCTAGAGGTCTAAAAACCTTTTTCCACTCCAAGGGGACAGAATTTCAGACTTTCACAATTCACTGTAAATCTCATAGACCAACCCAGCAGTTATTGAGGTGCTAGCTTTCGCTCCCAGGCAGTTTGTTGCTTGAAGGTGCAGAATATAATCATTCCACATTTAGCATGTTCTAAATAAAATCTAATTTAATTAAAGCATTTTCTGGTGAAATTTAAAAAGTGCTTCGTAGCCAGTAAAAATTTAAGGAGCTATGAAATTTTCTTATATGCCAATGCAGGTATAGATTTAAGAATGACAGCACTATTTAAGCTGACAGATGTTTGGCAGTTCGTTGGTTCCCTTTTTTAAAAAAATTATTTATGCTTTCTGTTGTTGTGTCAGTGTGGTAAGAAGCAGAGCTTGGGAAAAGTTACCTTTTCTAATGAACATATCCCACATTCCTCCCAGGCAGCAGCATTGCTACCAGCCACGGGGATTCTGGAAATGGCAATTTAAAAATCTCATTCTCCCCCCCCCCCCCCCAAAGCTTTGGTGAAACTGCTTGTCTGTGTCCTATGCTCTTGTGGCACTTCAGAAATTGTGTGGAAGGGGTGCTTTGAAAGCACACATGGTACCAAAAGATAAACCGTTTCTTTATTCAGAGTGATTGTTGATTCCCAATTCCACCCCACCCAATTTGCTACCCTCGGAGCTAGTGCTCTGACCAGGCTTTGCAACTCAATTTGTTTAGTTCAGAAGTTGTCTTTTTCAATGCGTGGGAGTGGGTTATCCGGCTGGATAGCCCCATGGTGCAATGCCTATCCTGCAGCTAAAACTGTGCTCACGACCTGGGGTTCAATCCCCGGTAGCCGGCTCAAGGATGACTCAGCCTTCCATCCTTGCAAGGTCAGTAAAATGAGCACCCAGCTTGCTGGGGGGTGGGGTGGGTCAATGTGTAGCCTGCATACTGTAATTAAAAACTGTAAACCGCCCAGAGACTACTTGAAGTGGTATGGGGCGGCATATAAGCCGAACACTTTGCTTTTTTGCTTTGGATCAAATATCTGGCTCTGGAGCCAGAGGTTGGAGGTTCAATTCCCCCACTGTGCCTCCGGCACGTAAAGCCAGCCTGTGTGGCCTTGGGCAAGCTGCACAGTCCCAGAGGAAGGGAAGGGGGAAAAGCATTTCTATGTATCTTCTGCCTGGAAAAACCTGAAGAGGGTTAAGATACATCAGAAGAGACTAGGTGGCATATGATTAATATTATTATTTGTGTGATACATCTCATGAAAAAATGTTTGTTTGCTTGTTTTTAATATGTCATTTATTAGTAAAATTAGTGAATGTTACAAGTTATTGTTGCAGATTTGTAAATTAACGGTACGTATAGCTTTGGGTTGGTGCAAATTACTTGAATAAGTTATTTCATTTGTGGACATTTGAGTGGTACCAACAAGTATAAAGTCACCTCTAGCCAGTGTCAACTGTGATGTAGGAGAAGGGCACGACTATGAAGTAGAGTGAGGGCTTTGCAGAAGGGGTCCCAGGTTCAATTCCTAGATTGGGCTAGGAGAGAATGGGGGCTGTGCTGGTCAATAATGGTAAAACTGGCCTAGATAGACCAAGGGGGGAAATCCAAAATACAACAGCCTCCTCTGCTCCTGTGGGTCCTGAAAGACATCATACCTTCTAGTGAGTCATTCCTGACTCATGGGTAAATATTTTTCAATTACCCAAAATAATTATCTCAGCTGGCATTCTAAAAACATGGAAATGCAATCTGAGTAGTCCATTCTCATTTTTTTCCTTGCCGAAACCTGCTTATAGATAGCCCTGAATGGGAACTTGCACATGAAATGTAAGATAGTGCTTTTAAAATGTTGAGACCTCCCTTTTAGCCTGATTTGATCTGATTCCACTTTGAAGTCATGAACCAGTTATGAGATGATAGATAGATAGATAGATAGATAGATAGATAGATAGATAGATAGATAGATAGATAGATAGATAGATAGATAGATAGATAGATAGATAGATAGATATCTTAAAGGGAAACCTACAAAGAACCCATAACTAGCCTGTTTTGTCCACAAAGGTCTGTGATTTAAAAAAATATATACTCACCCTTGGCATGAACGTAGCAGATTACTCTGGGCAATACCCTTTTGTTAACTTCTGTTTAAAGGACCCCACTGACCTTGACTGGGGTCGTGCATATCTCTTGTGTTTATGGTTTGCAAAATAGACAGCAGGCGGGATGGTTGGGATCTCTGGAAGCTGAAAGGGGGAAGGCCTCCCTTGTCTCTCCCTGGTTTCTACAAAAATCATTCCAGGTGTGGCAGTTAGTTTTTGGGAGGCAGGAGTTGGGGTGGGGTGCAAATTGCTATGAGTGCATATGTTGGGATGGTGTCTTTGTACATCTCCTCCTAATGAAAAATGGGTAAGAGATGCACTCGATTTCAGTTTTTAAGTCTCAAATTAAGACTGTTCCTCAAAGTATCAAATCATTTGATCCTAAGTAGTTGCCTTCTTCTGTACAGGCCTTCCTTGACCTGGCGTTCTACAGATGACTTCAATTTCAAACTTGGATTCATCACTCCATGATACTCTTTCCTACTGATTTTCTTTTCCATCTTTGTGAATTTTAGTATATCTTAGCCTTTTCACTCTGTTGTGCAACAGGCAACCTGTCTCTGGGATGGGGGGATGGGGGGGGGGCTGCCAAGCAGTTACTCACGTATGTTTGGGCTTCCCTGCCCTACCTTTCTTCCCACTCTATTTGAGGCACTTGATTGCTGTTGCACAATGCTTCCAGTAAAGCCGTTCCATTCTAGAAAGTGGTCATCGGATGTGTGTTAGAAATGCAGGGAGTGGACAAAATTAGACCAGATAATCATAATCACAAAGGAGAACAAATGCAGCTTCCAATGCTCCCCTTTGTTCCTCTGGTGTATAAGGCAGCCATGAAATTCAATGCTACAGAAGGTCAATCAGGCGCTCTTAGTCTTCATTTCACAAATTGACCATTTCACGGTTATTAGAATTCATAGCTAAGGCAAGAAAAAAAGACAAATGAAGGCCAGTAAGTCTCGTGCTTCCTGGCATAAGCCGACAGCAGCTGGAAATAGCTAATTCAGTTTGATTTATGGTATTATTAATTCTGCAGGCACTTTATAAAATTAGAGCCAAGATGTCATCTTCAGAAGGACCCAAGGCTAAAGGCTGTGGACTTAGAAATAGCTTTATTGAAGTCAATTGGGTTACAGTGGTGCAAAATGGGCAATGGTCTGACGCCCCCTCCGTCCCCAGACATTCCAGTAAGGCTGCAGGACGGGTTCTTAGGGACATTTCACACTTGAATATAAAAATGCTAGTGTCAAAGATTTGTATTGTCTTTTAATCCTCTCCATCTTTATTTAATTGTGCAGTTTTTCCCATACGGAGATGCGTCGAAATTTGCCCAGCACGCCTTCAGAACCTTTGATAAGAATGGAGATGGGACCATTGATTTCAGAGAGTTCATTTGTGCCCTGTCCATCACCTCGCGAGGCAGTTTTGAACAGAAACTCAACTGGGCCTTCAATATGTATGACCTGGATGGAGATGGAAAAATCACAAGAGTAGAGATGCTGGAAATTATAGAGGTGAGGTTCTATACCATTTTTTTTAAATTTCCCTTAGCTGTGTCATACCTACAGCTGAGAAAGAAAACCATCCCACTTTGCTTTGTTTCTTATTTACTTGTGCTTTATAGAGATGGGCACGAAATGATTTTTTTTGTTTCATTTTTCATTTTTTGTTTCGTTACAGAATGAAATGAAAAACGAAGTGCCCTTTTTAAAAAATGAAACGAACTGGAAATTTTAGTTTTCTTTCATTTCATTTTCATTTATTATTTATTTTGACAGGCGCTAACCTTGGCACTTGTCAAAATAAATAATAAAAATAAGTGTGTGCCAGCTGGTTGGTGCGAGGGAAAAAAAGGGGGGAAGGCACCGACCGGCCCACGGGCCAGCTAGTCGGGGGGGGGGAGAAAAAGTGCTGACCAGCCTGCAGGCCAGGTAGTCAATTGGAGGGGGGGGGAAGAAGGGGGGAAAGCGCCAACCGACCTGCAGTCCAGCTGGTCGGTGCTAGGGTCCACCAGCCGGGGTGGTTGGCTGTAAAAAAAAACACGAAAAACAAAACAAAACAAAGAACGAAATGATTTTTTTAAAAAAGTTTCATTCCAAACGAAACAAAACGAAAAAACAAAAATAGAACGAAATGCCATTTTGGCATTTTGTGCCCGTCTCTAGTGCTTTAGAGTTATGATGTTCCTTGTAGTGATAGATTAGAACTTAAGAGAACTGGGTTTGAATCCTTGCTTGACCATGAAAACTCATGGGATGTGGATTTGGCATTGATAAAACCACTCCTTAAATAGCTCACTTACCTTGAAAGCTCTGCTATGGTCACTGTGTGTTCCAGCTTGACTATTGGGAATACATTTGATCTTGTTATGGTTTTGGTATACTTATTCCAGTGTACTTCAAGCTCCCTTAGTTCTTTATGATTAAGATGATAGATAGACAGATGAACGTCTAGTGATTGTTCCTGCTCTGCTGATATTTTGCTTTTAATTTTTTTAATGTAAACTGCCCTGAGTTCCCGTCCGGGAAGTAGGAGCGGTATATAAATTTGAAAATAAATAAATAAATAAATAAATAAATAAACTTGTCCACAGGATGAGTTTATGTAGGCCATCGACTGACTCCCAGCCTAGGGTCCCCAGATGTTCTTGGACTAGAACTCCCAGAAACGCTGACCCGCACAGCTAGTAGGGAAGGCCTCTGGGAATTGTTGTTCAATAAGATCTGGGACCTTAAGGTTGGGAACCTTTGGCAGCCCATATGTTACAATCCTCTTGGATCTCCATTACAACCCCTGAGCCCCCCTTGGACACAAGCTGTTTTCCCCTCTAAATATGGGACAACTACGTATGGCACCATATTCCTCCCACCTCCATCTGTTTTAGGAAGAGATTCTTTCAGCTATGCTCCACTGTATCACAGTAAGAAATAAGTTCTCACTAGCTTATGAAAGCAGTACAGTAGGACCCCTGTATCCACAGGGGATTGGTTCCAGGGGCTGGACACGGATACCGAATCCTGCAGATAAAAGAGAATGCCCTGTCAGCTCCCCCCAAAAATCAATACCGGCTGCTATTAGTGACAGCAATTTGCTTTGTGGCACCCGCTTTTGCAATAGCGATTTATTTAATAATTATTTAAGCCACGGATAACTGAATCAACAGATACCGAATCAGCAGATACAGGGGTCTTACTGTATATCACGTTCTTCTACTCTAGCTATGAAAGCGTAATTTCTGGCAATGCCAACGCATTTTTAATCTTCATTGGCAGCATGCTTTATTCTCCGGTTGAGGTATTTGAGTTTTAAAAGTACTGGGTGACCTTCAGCTGCAAAGTACGGGTGACATTTCACCAGACAGTTCTGCATTCAATGGAAATCCTTTTTGAGCGGAAGTGTTTAGGATTGTGGAGTAAATATTTCAAAGGGATTCTGCTGGATTACATGAAATGCCTCTCTCCTTCTCTTTCCCAAGGCCATTTACAAAATGGTCGGCACGGTGATCATGATGAAAATGAACGAAGATGGCCTCACACCGGAGCAACGAGTAGACAAGATTTTCAGCAAAATGGATAAGAACAAAGACGACCAGATCACACTGGATGAATTCAAAGAAGCTGCAAAGAGTGACCCGTCCATCGTATTACTCCTGCAGTGTGACATTCAGAAATGAGGAGCTTGCCAACAATGCTTTCATGGACTGCACAGAAGTTTAAATGTTCCATTCAGTTTGCAGCTATTTACACACACACACACACACACACACACACACACACACACACACACACACACACACACACACACACACAAACAAACAAACAAACAAACAAACAAACAAAAATGCTTGGACTACCTATCAATGGACTTGCTTCTTGTGTTTGAAACACTCGTGTGCATGAGAATGTCAATTGCTAAAGAATTTTAAAAAAATATATATTATAAGAAAAAAAAATATGCCACAACGTGATGTGTGTGCAACGTCATTTCATAGGTCCTTTTCCTCAGATGCCTGTGCAGCATTGCTGTGCTGCAGTGAAATTATACTATTTATTGATCATGTTTTACTGATGCTCGCTGTATGTCTCCTAAACTGGATAATGTTAGTGACACTGAAATCCCCCACCCCCACCCCATGGTAGTGTGAACTGTTCAATTAGCAAACATCACAAAAACATCCCTGCTGTATAGTAGTAGTGGACAGACCGAGGGCAGTTCCTCAGGTTGTAAGTGTCTGATCCAGACGTGCTTGTGTTGTCAGTGAATATAAATGTATTTCATTTGCATGAGTTTTAGGTTTGCCTTAATTGTTACCTCATTTGCATCCTTTTGGTCAGGAAAAAAAAGAGAAGAGCTTCTGTATGTCAGAGGAATAAAGTATAAAATGAAAGTTTTAAAAAAAGAGCTAACCCTACTAAACTGTTCCCTTGGTTGAAAGTTAGCATATAAATATATATAATATAAATATATAAAAACACATTTAAAATACTGTTTTATTGGAAGTTCAAAATGTTTTGTTGGGAGTGTATTAATTTCTGCTTGAATAATTTCAAAAAGCTTCCAAAGAGGTTGAGATCAGTGTCCCAAAATAAATTTATAACATTTGACTTCTCGTTTGTTTTATTTCACCAGAGCCGCTTTTGTCGGCCTTGAAATTTGAAAGGAGATTATGATTCCAAAGAACGGTTGGTGAAACCCCTTATACCGGGGAACCTCTACCTACGTACTTGCGCTTTAGAGATGGCAGTCTAGGGCAGGTTCTCATGTAAAGTGCCTTTTCTCCAAAGTGTTTCCTCTACTAAGATGACGGGTGAGACCCTGTTGTGTAACTTTGTGTTTGTGTCAGCATGCCAGAATTAGGCACCATAAGCGTGTATTTAAAGGGGAATGGGAAGTGAGAAAGTGAGGGAGGTTATAGCAGTAAAAAAATGGCTACCAGGTCACCAGTGGCAGTCCAATTCCCACAAGCAACAGTGATCCAGCAGTTATTTTTTTATTATTCAAGTCTCCCTGTTCCCCCAAAACCTAACCCCCCCCCTTCATGGTGTTCCCAGGGCAAAAGGATGTGTGAGCGAGCCTTGGAACCCAAGAGGACTGTGATAGGAAGCTCTTAGTTATTAAATGCTTGCAATTCCCAATTTGGTTGTTCCGCACAAAGTTACCCCCAAATGAATCTGGCCCTGTTCAGTATATGGTATCTTCCACAAGACGGCGGTAACTACAAGTTCAGCGGAGAATCACTGCTGTGATTTTACCTCAGGGCTGTGAACGAACCATCCAGCTTCAAGTATGGAAAATACCTGACATAAATGACAGACTTCTGCCTTGGAAGCACACGCCACAACAGGGAGAATACACATCCTATTGTTATCCTAATCTTCAGATGAAGGGGAGAGTGAAGGTGTGGGCCCAAAGAGTGTGGGGGTGGGGCTTGGGGGATAATAAGAGGTAGGGATTTGGTCCTATGAACTCCAAGATGGTGGCCTCATGGCCAGTGGCAAAAGGGCCATCGCCCAGTGATGGAGCACATGCATTGAAAGCCCCCAGTTCAGTCCACAGCAGTGTTTCTAAACCTTTTTGGCACCAGGGACTATTTTCATGGAAGGCAATCTTTCCACAGACTTTGCAGTGTGTGTAGGGTGGTGGTGGTTCGGAATAATTCTATTTTCCCCCTTTGCCTGTGCAGGGTTCTTTCTTGTGTGCATGCAAGTCTTCTCCCTCCCCCCTCCATGTTGGTTCCATCATGACCAAAACAAAAGTAGTGATGGGTGCACAAAGGGAGGAAAAGCCCCACACAGGGGGCGGGGGGAGAGAAGTATGCACACCTACTGAGACACACACCTAGAGGTAACCTTGCCTTCACACTCTTATTAATGCGGTGCAGTGGGGCCCTGCCTGTTAAGAGGCCACAAACCAGTTGGGGAACCTCTGGCTTGTATTATGAAAACAAACAAAGCTACAAGCTATAGTATCAAATTATTACAACATTTTAAAGGAATTAACCAAATATAATATTAAATACCCAAAGGGATAGTAAAAAGTAAAAAAAAACAAATATAAAAGTCCCTTTATTTATGGTTTATTTATGGAAGCCTGGAACTGAATTTAGGAGGTGCAGTTTGCCAGTATGAAATGTGACCTTTCAAAACAGGAAGTGGGTTTTTATTGCTTATTTATATTTTATGACTGGATCTTCTGCCCAGGATTGAAGAATTGCGTCTCTCGGGCCCTGTTTGGCTTCCCAACTCTGAACACCAACATCTTGACCATGAGTTACATGTCGATCCAGGCTGATCTTCTGCAGATTTATACGGAAAATGCTTTGCATTCCAGATAGATTCCCTGATTTAAAACAAGGAGAATTCCTCTGCCTCAGCCGATGGGAAGAAAATTTCCTTTCGCCTTCAATCTCTGGCAGTAAACTGAGGTAACAAACTGCCTGCCAATGGAAAGGAAGGCGGGGGAGAATACCCATGATGGATATGGTTTATGAAGAGCTCACGACAAACTTGTGCTGCTGCTCTTACCAAAATCCCAGGCAGAACAGGTTATACCGATTACAGGAAAAGGTGTAAATCATGAAACATCCTTACAAGGTAGATAACCTTGCAGAGCTGAAGTTCTGGTGCAGTGACCCAACTTTCATTATCCTTCAATACACTCAGCAAAGAGGCATCAGGACCTCCCTGCTGTCCAGAATAGGGAAACACTGCCTAGATCACCTCTCTCTCCAACATGACTTGATGTTAGCTCTCATTATGGGTTATCTACAGCCCTGACACAGGCAGGAAACTGTTGGATAGCTCAGTGATTTATTAGGCATCTGCCTGGGGAGACGGAGGCTGGGAGTTCGATTCCCCCTCTGGCTCCTTGACAGGGGCAGGACCCCTATGATCCATGGGGCTCCTTCCAGCTCTCCAGTTCTAGGATGGTGATGATGATGATGATGTTTAAGACCAAAAGGTGACTCCTGATCCAAGCCGGGGGAAAGGATGCACCTCCTTGCTCCAGTCATGAGTCCCGTTGGCCCATCAAGCTCCGAGTGGTCAACACGGACCGGAAGTGGTGGACTGTGGAGTTACTTCAGACCAGCTTCTTTCCCAGCCTCGCCCAGTGCGGGGGAGGGGGGGAGAATTGAACCTGGAACCTTTCCCACCCCCCAAGCAAAGCACGTGCTCCGCCCACTCAGCCACAGCCCTCTCCTGCCTTAGCCCACCAGGATACTTGATACCTCCCTGGCATCTGGGCCTGATACTTACCTGGGCAGACAAATGTGGGACAGTGGGCCCATCCATTCATCTGTCTCTCCATCAGTCTATCCCTCTGTCTGTTTGTCCATCCATCCATCCACCTGCCCATCCACCCATCTGCCTGTCCATCTGTTTTTCCATCCATCTGCCCCACCGTCTGTTGGTCGGTCTGTCCATCAAGGTGAACTATAAATTGGATGCCTCACACCCAACTTTCCTCAGACTGATGAAGCTACTTGGATGAGTAGCAAAATGTTTTGATCCCACAAGAAAAGAAGTCCAGTTGCCACAACTTAACTTCCGGATAACCTCACCTGGATGACTGAGAATCTTCCCAGATATGTTTTCCTTCTGTCAGTGTAACTGGAAGGGACCAGCTGCCTCTCCTCCCTGTGGCCCCATCAGGTGGCTCAGAGATCTTCCAGAAAGGAGAAGGGAGATATTCCATCATGCTCAGCAGACCTTTGCCAGTCCCAGTGCTGGATGTAGGTCATAGCTTAGATGCTAGATCCCTATTTGAGAGTTATGGCATGAAACCACACAGAGCTCTAAGCATGAGGAGGGGGTGGAAGCTGACCAGCAAGGGGAACCATCAGCTGCCTCTCTGGCCTGGACATCACCTGCCTTCTCAGGTGTCACTGGAGTTAGTTACACCTGGGTGGGGTTCCCCTGCGGCTGTTGCTGTTCTTGCTTCAAAGGCACAATGACGTTCTTGTGTGGAAATCATCACTCTAATAATGCATATCTCTTAGCCACTGCACTGTGTAGACCAGGGGTCCTCAACCTAAGGCCCGGGGGCCGGATGCGGCCCCTCAGGGCCCTGAATCGGCCCCTGGGACCAATTGCTGGCAAGCAAGCCAGCCTCCACAGCTGCTTCTATTGCTGAGGCAGTCCCCAGCCCTTGCTTGTTCCCTACCTCACTTGTGGTGCATCAAGTCAGGCCTGGCTGGGCTGGGCCAAGAGAGAAGGCAGCTTTCCCTCCCGGGCGCAGCAAGGGCATGATGGCCAGGGTGCACAGCTGGATCTGTGTGCAGTGGTGGAGTGGCCGCCTAGAAGGTGATGAGGGGCCTGAGCTTGCCTGGGTTGCCACCTCCTTCCTGATGCAATGAAGGAAGGAAGGAAGGAAGGAAGGAAGGAAGGAGAGCTGCTCCAGCCGCTGCCACTGTATGAGGAGGAGGAGGAGGAGGAGGAGGAGGCGCAGCAGAGGGATCCCAGCAGTGGCACAACCCGGAGCAGGAGGCATTTGCGGGGGGGGGGGGCGGAGATGCACTGATCATGGGCTGATCGTGGGGTGGTGGTGGCCCCACTTGCCCCTCCCTCCCCTGTGGTCTGGCCCCCAGTGGTGTCTGAGGGGTGGTGGACCGGCCCGCTGTTTAAAAACGTTGAGGACCCCTGGTGTAGACTCATGAGACCACAAACGAGGCTGGAATAGAGTACAGCTTTACTACCTACAGGGATGGTGGGGCTCTTAAGAGGACAAAGACGGTCTAGCCATGATGCCATGGTTGACCACAGTGGTACTCGTCTTCACTGCAGATTCTGAAATATCAAGAACAGCCAAAAAAAAGGGGGGGGAGCTGCCATAAAGAGTTAGGGAAGAAATGGACAAAACAGGCACCATTTCCTTAGGGGTGTGTGCATTAATCCATCATTTCTGACTTCTACAACCACACTGTGTTTGTTCGTTCGTTTACTGCAAGGTGTCTGCATTAGCCAAGGAGACTATTCTGCAAAGCTGAGCTCGCTCGTGACTCACGCCAATCCCAATGCATTTTGTCCCAAGAAAGTGCCGTTAATGTAGATAATTAAGAAACAAAAGCAGCACTTTTCAACTCTGCATAAACTACCTTTCAAACAATCTTATTTACAGTATCGTCTTTTCACAAAAGACAAAAGCATGATAGAAGCCACGGGGGAGGGGGTCTCCTCCTTGGGAAATCTGGAGAGAAACACATGTTGCAGTCGTATAAAGGCTACCTGAAACAAGTGACCACTGGTTTCCATCATGGAACGGAGAATAGTTCCATTTGATCCCTTCCCCTCAACTTAATACTATATAAGGAACAGTTTCATCAGCAGTTGAAAGATCTGTTTCAGATTGAGAAGCGATGGGCCGGGTACCTTCTAAAGCCCACCAGACTTGACTTGCTAATTAAAAATCAGCATAATTTATGGCCCATCCAAGATCAGGATTTGGGCACCACCGACTGGGTGAGAGGCACTCTCTTGCCCCCCCTCCCCCGTTTGCCCAAGCCATCTGAGAGGTTCCTCCACTGCTTAACTTGCTCATGACAAGCATTTCCCAATTGTGGCTGCACTGTGTGCTCTTTTTCCTTCCTTCCTTCCTTCCTTCCTTCCTTCCTTCCTTTCTTTTGTGGATAACCTTTGATTTGCAGTTTCTCTGTCCATAAATACATCAAGATATACTAGAAGCAGGGACTTTATCTCAGTGAGAGTGATGGAGAGTAGCTTTCCCTTCCTTGCAGAGATAAGAAAATTTGTATAACAAGAGATTTTACTTGCTCTATTAGAGGGGGACTGATTTATTCACACTGCCCACCCCCTTCTCTCCCAACTGAGCTGGACTTGACAACAAAATAGGATGGGAGACGTATTAAATACAATTTTTTTCCTGAACTAACAGTTAACTGGCTGGAATCCAAATTAAATTGCAGTGGCTTGAGGGGTAGACTTCACGTAAAATTGAAAATGACCAAATTGTTTATCTTTCCTTGCATAATGTTTTAGTCAAAAGTCTCATCATTCAAGAGCAGTTTTGACATTCAAAATAAACCCACTGGGAAAAAGATTGATGGGTTCTTTCTTTTCTGATCTTAGTCCAGAATTTCTCAGTTGTGATATCACTAAAGCTATATATTTGTACCATATTGACTTACCCCAAGCTACTGGGGCACCCCACTGGATTGAACCCTGACCTATAAAAATTGTCTAAATACCAAATGGAAAGTTGCAGCCAGAAGTATCATCCTGTACCTACCAGCTAGGCCAGACTGAGATGCATACCCACAAGAAATAAAACAACAAACATTGTCCCTGTGCTAAACTTTACAACAGAATGTGCTAGTGCAGTATAGTATAAATCAGCACATGCCAAACAAGTGGATGGAGCTTTAAGTGAATCATGCAGTGTTATTACTGATTGAAATCTCCCACCACTGAAAAAAATCCATTACAGTATTTGGCTAGCTTTGCTCCTCCAGAAATATATCAAGAGATGCAAGCAATAGTGAATAAAATAAGCTAAACCCACTCATTGCATGGACAAGGGCTATCATCCAGAAAACTTTAGCCTGCCAATAATAATGAATTGTTTTATGTCACTTTAATATTAGTTTTATTTTTATTTTATTGTTTTACTATTTTATGGTTTTATTGTATGAATTGTTTGAATTTGTTAAGTGTTGTAAACCACCTAGACCCAAATAGGCTAAGACTCTAGGTGTTTGTCCAGTCATGGTGCCACAGTTTCCCTATTACATTGGGTTTTGTCTTCTGCTCTCCGCCTCGTGTTTCCACTAGAGCCGATTCTACAGATGGGAATTAGGTCTTTTGTAGCTCTGAAGTTGTGAGTTGTTAAAGAAAGAGCACTGTTTTACCCCCATGCAGAAACATAACTTCTGAGAAGGCCAAAGGAGCAATATGCATAGCAGTCAGTGATAGGCCAGTGCACACTCCAGAATGCCAACAAGACCAGAACTGGATTTCTTGCCTATTGAACCCAACTCTAAAAGAACCAGAAGAGGGATCGTTCATGCAGTCATTCCCTGAAGACACCCATAGTTACCAGGGGATACTTTGATCCGAAGCGGCTAATCCTTTGCCTAGGGGTGTCTGTCTGTTCACAGTGTCTTAAGGGATTCTGGCCCAGCCTCTGTCCATCTGCCTCTGTTTCTTGACAACCCAGAGTCTAGGGTGGAATGGTGGTACACTCTTTCACCCATGATGGGGTTGGACCCATGTACAAGAAAGCATCTTGTACCCATGATGCTTTCCTACAAAAGAGTGGGCTAGCCTTATACTTTCATTCTTGTATCCTATATTGTCTTTTTTTTATTTCTGTCCCAGCAAGTGCAGTGGCCTCTTATCTCATGTCTCTGACTTCATGTTTTGCCAAAGGCTGAAACTTTTCCATACTCCCAGGGATGGTGCTTGATATCAAATTGATTTCTACCAACCTGATTCCATTTTGTACTTCCCTTGTTTTAATGCCAATAGAATGGATACATTAATTTCCCCCGGCCAGGCAGAGTATACTTTCTACTATGGGTCAAAGATGAGCGAAAGAGCCACCTTTCCCAGTCGCTCAACTAAGTAACACTGGGAGAAAAGGCGGGGTCACCCCTTTTCTGCTGCTCGGGTTTTCCCTGGCAATCAGTAGTGAATACTTCCTAACAAAAACAACTCAACACACACACACACACACACACACACACACACACACACAGAGAGAGAGAGAGAGAGAGAGAGAGAGAGAGAGAGAGAGAGAGAGAAAACCTTAATACCTCAGTTTATAAGTCTAACATAAGTACATGAGAAGAGCCCTGCTGGATCAGGCCAAAGGCCCATCTAGTCCAGCTTCCTATATCTAACAGTGGCCCCACCAAATGCCTCTGGGAGCACATGAGACTAGATCTCTGCCTCCTGATACCACTCCCCGGCATCTGGCCCTTGAAGTACCCCAGTTTTAAGCCTGGATATGACACATCTCCATCATGGTTTGTCACCTGGGATGGACGTTTCCTCCAGGAATCCGTCCAATCCCCTTTTGAAGGCATCCAGGCCAGATGCCATCACCACATCCTGTGGCAGGGAGTTCCACAGACTAACACACTGAATGAAAAAATATATTTTTCCTGTTCTTACTCTCCCAGCCCTCAATTTGAGTGTGTGTCCCCTAGTTCTGGTATTTTGTGAGAGGGAGAAGAGCGTCCCTCTGTCCACTTTACTCATGCCCTGCATTATTTTGTACATCTCAATCATATCTACAAGTATTTTGCAACATGAGCCTAAATGTCGGAATGTTTTTGTTCCAGTTAACAAGCTCATCTTGCAAAATGAGCACCAGGCCAGGCCCCTCACCCACTCGATGGCTCCTCACCTGCCACACGGCTCCTCATCACTGCTGCACCACTGGCCCCTCACCCACTCGATGGCTCCTCACCTGCCACAGAGCCACAATGAATGATGTAAGTTTCCATTATTTCCTACACGGAAGCTGTTTTTGATGGAAACTTCAGACCACAATGAATGATGTAAGTTTCCATTATTTCCTACACGGAAGCTGTTATTGATGTACAAGGATTTTGGTTTATGAGCATGTTTGTGAACAATTGTGTGTGTGTGTGTGTGTGTGTGTGTGTGTGCGTGCATGCATGCGTGTGTGTGTGTGTGTGTGCATCTATTCCTTCCTGCTTCCCTTTATAGGGTGCACAGTGGCAGGTTAACTCCCAAGCTTTTCAGAGAAACCCCAGCAGGATCAACATTCCACTTGAGCTCCACCTTAAAATCCTGCTGCCCAGGTCCCTTTTTGCCCCAAGCCACTGGATCAAGACCAGGTGTGGATTCATAAAACCCCAAAGGCTGATTGTCTGCCCAAGGAGCACACTGGCCAGGGCATCCCAAGCAGAGTCTAAAACAGTCCTGCCCAACGTTGGCCCTCCTGATGTTTTGGATTACAGCTCCCAGAATTCTAAGCTTAGATTGCCAATGGCAAAGGACTGTGGGAGCTGCAGTCCAAAACATCTGGAGGGCCAAAGCTTGGGCAGGCCTGGTCTAAAAGAATGGTCCCAGATACCTAAGGACTGCTAAACAAGAGTATGAAATGTTGAACCGATTTCTGGGAGGGGGGGGGAGGCATTTAACCAAAGAGAAAACTTACTGGAGTAACTGTAGATAACAGTTCGGATTTTGACCTGCTAATGACAAGGTGCGGAACCACCATCACTAAGGAAAGCATCCCAAAACATTATGCAATATTTATTTATCATTTCTTCCGCCCTACTTAGAGAACAGTAAAAATAACAAAAAATATTTCCGTCGCTCCTTAAAATAGATTTCAAGCCTTTGCAAGAGCAAATCATAAAACAGTTTTAGTCCAGAGGAAGCCCTAGTGCAAAAGACCATGTTTACCGCTGAAGGTCCACCAACTTCAGAAAGCATTTTGATGATGTAAAATCATTTCCAAAGGTAAAATGCAGTTTAACTGTATAGCTGTGGGGACTGCAGTACAGGGGGTGGGGGGAGGCACAGGTACACCTTGGGCATTAAAAAGGTTTCAGTTTGATTGACATCAGTTTTGGTGGGCACACGTTGGGCTTAAGCTCTGAGACACAGAGAAGACAAAACCAGCTGATAATGACGGACTGTCTCCTGTCAAGGCACTTGTTCCTCATCTTCTCCATTTTCATCCCCGTTACGACGGAAACTCAATGTTGTTTGTCCTCTCTCAGGGTCCTGCATTCGAAAGATTCGGATAAGACGACTCGTCGGCAATGAACTAAATGGAGAACACAGGGGCAATTTAGTAACAGTGCTTTACATACAGCGTTACGATTTTTAAACCACAACAGAACGGCGGGCTCTTTAAAACATCCAAGGCTTCTCAATTGCGTCAACATGACTGGTCAAGGTTTTCTATTTAAACAACTTAGGTGGCAATTTCATAGCAACACTGCTCGAAGCCACAGGATGATGATCCATCCCCTTGAATTTGATGCAAGACAAAATTCTAGCCCACGTAATTAAGCAGTCAGACTGTTAGAATAATTAATGGATCAATGGTTCTCTGCTAAGCTAGAAGGTCTCAAATAGAACACGGCATGGCCCTGCCCTTGGTCCTGTATTGCTCAACCATTTTATAAGAGGTAGGTAGGTAGGTAGGTATGCCTATTAAAATCTAGCTATGACACAGAGCTGAGAGGCAGAGATTATACTATGTAAAAGAACCAAAGATTCAAAACAACATTGATAGGTACAAACCTACTGAGAGAAATTCAACAGAGACATATGTCAAGTCTTGCATTTATGTACAAATAGAAATCAAAGATGCAACACGAGAGTCATCTAGTTTGACAGCAGTACACGTGGAAAATACATAGGTTGTCTTCCTTGATCAGGAGGACATGAGCTTGCAGTACAGTGCAGAAGTGAAAGGAAACCGAAGGCAATTTCATATTGCCTCAACACAAGAATCATGTTGCGAGGCCAGGCTTCATCTAGGATACCACATCCAGTTGGGGGCGCTGCCTTCTAGGAATTTTAATGAAAACTGGAGTATGTCTACAGGACAAGCATAAGGAAGGGTTTCAAAACCTAATACTATGTGGAATAGCTGAAGTTGCTAGTGATAAGTAGTGTACATAGCCTTTGCACGAAAGGAGGGCGGGTCTTTGTAAAACAGTAGGACCCTTGTATCTGCGGGACCAGTATCCGCAGTTTCATTTAGAAGTGACTTGAAAAAAAATCTTCACATGTATTACCAGAACTGGCCACTAGAGAGTGTGATATGAATTCTTCTACCATAGCATGGGCTCTGGTTCCCTCTTGCGGTCACCTATTGTATGTGAAAATATTTTTATCAGGGTTTTTTCCTTTTACCATGCTCTCTATTTATTGGTGGCTCAGTGGGCTAGAGCAGTGCTCCCCAACCTTTTTTTTTTAAACTCTCTTTTTTATTATTATTTTGTAAAAGGAAAAGAAAATAAAACAGAATCATTTTACATTGATAACAATACAGCTCACAAACATCCTTTATAGGGTTTTTAACACAGTTACTAACTCTTGCCATCTTCTTGTCAGAATATCCTCGTCTTCTCCTTTCAAGTGGCCAGAAATTCTGTCCATTTCAATCACCGAGTATAATTTCCCTTTCAGGGCGTCTTTTGAAGGTATTGCAGGTTTTTTCCAAAGTTTAGCGTACAAAATTCTGGCTGTTACAATAATGTGGTTAATTACATATTTTTGGTCGTAAGTTACCTCTGTATCTATAATATTTAGCAAAAATAGTTCTGGTGTGTATTTTAACTTGACCTTCAACACAGTGTCTAATAAGTTCTTAACCATATTCCAAAATGATTTAGCTTTTTTGCAAGTCCACCACATATGGTAAAAAGAACCGATTTCTTGCTCACACTTCCAACATTTAGCTGAACAGTTATATATTTTAGATAGTCTGTGGGGGCTAAGATACCATCTGTAGAACATTTTATAACAATCTTCTTTATAAGAGGTGGACCTGAACATCTTGATCGTTTGCCATAGCATATTCCATTTATCTAAATGAATAGAGTGCCCACAGTTTTCCGCCCATCTTACCATACATTCTTTAACCTGTGATTCATTTGTTTTTTCAACTAACAACATGGTGTAAAATTTACTCAACAGTTTTTTTTCACCCGCAATCAATATTTTATCGAAGATATTATCATTTACCATAAAACCATTTTCCTTCTGCACAGATTTGTAATGTGAGTTTATTTGTTGGTATGACCACCAGTCTATGTTTATTCCTTCGAGGGATAGTTGGTTTGGTGGTTTCAAGGACTGGTCCTCATACAGAAGTTGTTTATATGTTAAGATGTTACTGTTTGACTTTGAACCTAGACCTCGAATTGCTTCCATTGGTGATAACCATTTGGGAGCTTTCGGATAAAATAAGTCTTTAACAGATAACCAATTTTTAATTAAGGCATTCCTTATCCAATGTCTTTTAAATAAAGATGGAATGCTTCCTCTAAACCATAAATAATGGTGCCACCCTTTATCAAGGTCATGACCTTCCAAGCCTGTAACTCTACCATTCGTCATAGAGATCCAATCCCGTACCCATGTCAATGCTGCAGCTCTGTAATATAAAAATAGGTTAGGCAATGCAAAGCCTCCAGAAGTAATCCTATCTTGCAAATAAGCATTTTTAATTCTAGCCTTTTTCTTTTGCCAAATGAATATACGGATATGTTTCTCTAAGTCGGACAATATCTTAAAGTTAGACAAAATTGGCAAGCATTGGAACAAGAAGAGCAATTTTGGTAAGACAGACATCTTGATGGCAGCTATCCTACCCATTAATGATAACTGAAGTCTGGCCCAAGAAGCTAAATCACCTTTTATAGATTTAATCAGGGGGATATAATTATTGTCAATGAGGGTGGAACATTTATTTGAAACGGTTATGCCTAAATATTTTGCTTTGTTCACATGTGTGAATCCTGATATGTCCACTAATCCTTGGATATTAGGCCCAGAGATATTTTTAGTCATCATTACAGTTTTTGTTTTATTAATCGAGAAGCCCGCTGTTTCTGAATATTCCTTTAGGATTCTTAGAAGCTCTGGCAAGGACCGTATGGGTTCTTCAAGAATTAATAGTAAATCGTCAGCAAAGGCTTGTAATTTATAAATTTCCCCCCGATTGTTCAAACCTTGTACCGACTCTGAGTTTCTAATCACATGTAATAGGATCTCTAGAGATAAAATGAAAAGCAGCGGTGAAAGGGGGCATCCTTGCCTTGTGCCCTTCTGTATAGTGATCTTATCAGAAGAAAACCCATTCACGATAATTTTAGCATTTTGATTTGAGTATATCTGTTCTACCGCTCTGAGCATTCTATGACCACATTGTAAGTAGTCCATTTGGGATTTCAGTAAGGACCAAGAAACATTATCGAAGGCTTTCTCAGCATCCAAAAAATAAAGGCTGCCTGTTTTTGAGAATGTATTTCATAGTATTCTAAGGAGTTAATTAAGGTTCTGATATTTGACTGTAGATGTCGACTTGGCAAGAACCCTCTCTGATCTTGGTGAATTAGGTTAGTAAGAATTTTCCGCCATCTAGAAGCCAAAATGGATGCAAAGATTTTATAATCTCCATTTAAGAGGGCTATAGGCCTATAATTTTCAATAGCATCTTTTGGTTTTCCCTCCTTGGGAATCAGAACTATATTGGCAGATTTCCATGTGTCTGGAATATCTTCTCCTTCCAGGATTAAATTGAAAAGGTGATGTAATCTCGGGGCTAGGATATCTGAAAATTTCTGATAATATTGTGCTGGCAAAGCATCTGGGCCGGGTGTTTTATTAGGTTTTTGTCTTTTAATTGCATCAATCACCTCTGCTAAAGAGATTGTGGCGTTAGTTAGATTCCTTTGTTCTTCATTAAGTTGTGGGAAATTATATTTCTTTAAATAGTTATAAATTAGGTTTGGGTCTGTCTGTTTTCCTTTGAATAAGTTTTGATAGTATGTTTCAATAATTTTCATAATTGAAGCTTGATCAGTTTGGTTAATTCCCTGACTGTCTTTTAAATTTGTGATTGTTCTTTGGGTATGGTGTTTCTTAAGTCTAAAAGCCAGCCATTTCCCTGGCTTATTGACATTTTCAAAATGGTTTAGCCTTGCTAGTCTGAGTTTATGTGCAATGTCGGCAGATAGAATCGAGTTCAGTTGGTGTCTAGCTTGTATTAGCTCATTGGAATAATGTTTATTTCAGGGTCTGATATCAGTTTGTTCTCTAATTCTTCCATTTTACTCAGAATCTCCGCAGTCTTTATTTTCCTCTCTCTATTCTTCCTAGCCATATATTGTATCACTGTGCCTCTAAAGTAAGGCTTAGAGGCGTCCCAAATGGTTTTAAATTGCATTCCTTGTGTGCAATTTATCTCAAAATATGTCTTCAAGTCCTTCTCTGCCTTATTGAGAAATGTTTTATCAGACCAGAGCATATGATTGATTTTCCAATGTCTAACTTTATTAGTACCCTTTAATGACCAAAGAATGGGATTATGATCTGAACATGATCTAACCAAAATTTCAATGTCCTGTGTTTGGAGTAACAAATCTGTACTGGCCCATATCATGTCTATTCGGGAGAAAGAGGCGTGGCGAGCAGAGTAAAATGTAAAACCATTAGAGATCGGACGTTTTCTCCTCCATAAATCCTGAATCTGTAGGATGTTAGTGAAATGTAAGAAGGATTTAGGTAAGGTATCTACCCGCCCACCCCTTTTTCTCCCAGCTGATGATTTTTTATCCAAATTTGGGTTATGAACAGCATTGAAATCTCCTAAAATAATTATTGGAGTATCTTCATGTTGTAATATCTCCCGCAGCAGCTCATCGAAAAAAGGTTCTCGCAATTTCCTGTCATTTGGGCTATATATGCCCACAATAAATGCGTTTTCTTTGATTGAAGAGTTGCTTGGATAATAATCCATCTACCTTCCTCATCTTTCTTGATCAGAGTTGGTTCCAACTCAGGTTTAGCGTATATTACTACCCCATTTTTCTTAGTTTTTTGGTTTGAAGAAGAAAAGGCAATTCCTAGCTTCCGGTTTTCTAAGAGCCTCTCATATGTATTTAATATGTGCGTTTCTTGAAGACAAATTAAGCCACACTTTTGTTTTTGCAAGAGAGCCGCAATTCTGTGACGCTTGGTAGGTGCGTTCAATCCATTCACGTTCCAGGTTATTATTTTCTCGAACATTCTTATGTCCAATGTATCTTTTTGTCCCCCTTTGGCCTCAATTGTCTCTTGGGTTTAATGCCATCCTCCGCTCTTGTGGCTGGTGGATGCAAGGACTTAACTTTGCTTTGTTTTATCGATTGCGTTTTTGTCGCCTTATTCTGTTGTAAGTTGAGCTCATCTTCTTCCTCATCATCTTCCTCCGCAGAAGAAGGAGTATAACCTATTTTATCTGCATTGGCTTCAGCAAATTTGTATGCTTTCTTCACTGAATCAAGTTGAATATTCTTCCCCTCCCAGCGAAAGGATAAACCAACCGGAAATGTCCATCTGTATGGTACATCATTTTTTTGCAACAATTTAGTTAAAAAGGTAAAGTCCTTCCTGAGCTGCCGAATCCTCCAAGGTAGATCTTTAAGAAGTTGAATTTTTGCATCTTTGATCTTGATCTCCTGGGCCTGGGCCTTTTTCAAAAGGGAATCTCGGGTCTGTCTCCTCACCAGTTTGACTATTATTTCTGGAGGTAGAGAATTCTTCCTGGTGTAAGCATTAGGTTGCCTACGGATATAGTCTATCTCCGGCTGAATTTCTTGTGTTGAGATTCCCAGCAGCCCTGCAAAACATTCACCCACCATGGTATAGAGGTTCTCTCCATCATCAAAGGGGACATTTTGAATTCTAATAATTTTAGCCGATGTTTCTAATTCTTGATTCAGAACTGTTTTCTCTATGATCTGGAGATCTGATTCAAGTTCATCTTGTCTACATTCAAAGACTGTTTGGACATCTTCTATAGCTTGGATTTTCTGTTCAAAGTGTAACAGTTTCTCATATACTTTAGCCAAACCGGCTTGCATTCCCTGCATTTCTTGCTTAAGTTCTGCAAAGTTCTTAGCCTGATCAGAAAGAAGCAGATTTTGGCTGGCCTGGAGATTTTGCAGTAGATCCATGATTTGAGCTTGCCCAGATTGTGTCATAGCTACAGAAGAGGGTTGTAGTATGGGTGTTAAGGCGATGGATCCTTTTTTTCCGGCAGAGTAGCTCATTTTAAATTGAGAAAAATAGTTCTTTAGCAGTAAGAAAAGAAAAGAGAAAGGGGAGATGCAAAATAGCAAAGTCCACTAGATGGCGCCCAAATACAGGCTAACAATAGCCAGTACAACAGAGTTGAATCTTCTCGTAGTACTCGGTGGTGAAAAAGAGGGGGGTGAAGCCCAACCCTCCTCTATTTTCGGCTTCGGTTGGCAAGGGTGAATCAGATGGTTGATGAGAAGAAGGAAAAACCAACAGAAAACAATTTGCACATTGCTAAGCTGGTGAGCCTGGATTGTTATTCAAATTGAAAATGCTGGAACTCACGTTGGGGGGGGGTGGCTGGAATGCCGTCCGGCGGCGTCTTGTCTTTGTCCTTCCCCTTGCTCGAGCCGGAGATTCTTGGATGATTTCCCCGAAACAGAGGAGAAAAAGCACTCTCACCCTGAAGCCTCGGAACAGCCTGAGTTTCTGCTGAACTCAGGTGGCTGCAGACGCTGAAATGCAGCCCGTGGGAAGGGGCTGTTGCTCAGAGTCGTAGGAGCTTCTCAACGACGAACCGAGCAGCAGAACGCCATCTTTCCTCCTCCCTCCCCAACCTTTTTGTCTCCACGGACCGGTATTTCTTTGATCATTTTCCCGTGGCCCGGGGGTGGGGAGGGGAGATGGGGGGGTGGGGGGCAGGGGGAGGGTGTGGGCGGCAGGGGATGGGGGAGGGAGGGGGGGAGGAGGAGGTGTGGGGGGCTTGGCGTGTGTACCTTGGGGGCCACGGGAGCGGTGGCGGCGGCAGCAGTGGCGGCGGCGCTTGCCGGCTGGGGCGTCAGGCGTGCGCTCCCGCGCGCGCACGGGCGGGGGAAGCCCGGGGCTCCTGGGCGGGCGGGCCCCCGCCTCCTCGTCCTGTCGGCGGCCGGAGGCAAGCGGCGGCGCAGAGGTGCCCCAACCGAGGCGGGCGCGCGGCGGGCGGCGGCGGCCGCAGCAGCCGCCCGGGTTCGGCTGTGGCTCCGCGGCCGCTGCCGCTGCCCGCCTCAGTGGGGCACCTCTGCGCCGCCGCTTGCCTCCGGCTGCGGCCTCGGGCGGGCGAGCGGGGGGGGGGGGGGGGAGGAGGCCGGTGGGGGGTGGCGTCTCCGGCCCGAGGGCGCCACCGGGACCGCTGAGCTGGCCGCGGAGTCGCGGCCGAACCCGGGCGGCTGCCGTGGCCGCCGCAGCCGCCGCCAGGGCTCCCCCACCGCCCATGCGCCGTGCCCGGGCTCCCCCCCACCCTGCCCATACGCCGTGCCCAGCGGCGGCGACTCCTCCTCCGGCTGCCCGCGGGAGAGAAGAGGAGGAGGAGGAGGGTGGCGGAGGAAAAGGGGAGGAGCCTCCCCGGCCTCCCCAGGCGGCCCGGTGCCAACCGGTCCACGGACCGGCACCGGTCCGCGGCCCGGGGGTTGGGGACCACCGGGCTAGAGGACTGAAATGGACGGCATTTCAGTGGACAGCTCAGCAGTTCGAATCCCAGGTGCCATGCTGAGGAGCAAGCTCCCACTGATAACCCCAGCTCCTGCCAACCTAGCAGTTCGAAAGCATGTAAATGCAAGTAGATAAACAGGTACCGCCATAAACAACAGGAAGGTAAACAGTGTTTCCTTGCAGCCATGCTAGCCACGTGGCCACAGACCTGCACAACAACTGGCTCTTTGGCTCAAAAATAGAAATGAGCACTGCCCCTAGAGTCAGACACAGCTAGCACGTATGTGCGGGGGAACCTTTACCTTTACCTGTTTATTTACCTGTGCACTGTTATCTGTGGATTTCAGCACTCCATGTGTGTGTGTGTGTGTGTTGTATGTGTGTGTGTGTGTGTGTAACCAATCAACCACCCATAGATTTGGAACCAATCAGTCACCCATAGATTTGCTGGTCCTAGTGTATATTTAAGGGAGAGGTGATATCTGGAATACACACAGTACTTAGCTTGACCCGTAACAGTTTGCTGCTACCTTTCACTATGGGTCTTACTTTTGCATGTGCTATCTGTTACTTTAATATATTATGATTTTATTAGGGATCTGGGTTTTGCAGTTCTAGGACCTCCAGACCCAGAGGTTGTCTGGGATCGTCCAGTCACGATTCTGGGACTGGAGAGAAGGCAAAAGAAATGTCTTTCTATCTCCATTGTCTGCTTCATTCCATGTGAATCAGCTGGGGAAAACAGCGCCCTCTCTCTCTCCTGACTGCTACCTAGGAGTCACTTCACTGCGCCATTGGAAGGGTTGTCCAGTGAGAGTGTTTCCCCTAGAGCTTCAAATGGGTAGTCAGATTGCCTTTCTCTCGTAGAGCACTGGGACAATATCAAGCTGCTGTCGATCTCCTGTAAATGTAACACCTTCAAGGGCTGTTGAGTTTATTCATTCATTTTTCTACCAGGCAAGAAATGAACAGGCACTCACCTCATGTTCTGCGGGGTGAGCAAAATAAACTGCCGATAACGCTGAGAATCGGCCATTTTAAGCATCATGTCCATCGCAATTCGCCTGTTGACCATGTCCTAAAAGATTCCCCCAAATATGGAATAGGTCAATATTGGGGGGGGGGGTAAATAAATTCACAAGATGCAATGCTTGACTAGAGAAACAAAGCCCAACATTTACTCAATGTCAATCACAGAATAATTTGCCCTGAGGTAATTTGTGCCACGCTTCTGTGTCAGTTGCTAATTGCACATGCTCACCTGTTAAGCACTGTTAAACACTTGACTTTAAAGTAATGGTAACTAGTAAGGACTGGGTTTCATATTGTGACACTTGGAAACGTGGTGGTTTTCATTATTATTGAATACAGTTACTCAGAAAGGGGGGCCCTGAACAGTATCATGTGATCCAAAGGTGAGGCTGTGAGAAATCCTGTGTGATCCAAACTCAAGGCTGGAATGACCAATGGCCTCTAATGCTCTTGCACTGGGCAACCCTCTTGTGCAGGCTGATGGCAGGTCTGCTACCACAGTTCCTGCGCTGGCTGAGACCAGACAGCCGAGGGGGGACAAGGACAGAGAAAGGGAAGAGGAGGAGGAAAGGAGCTGACTTACACCAGGTCATTATCACTGTGAGCACAGAGCCACAGCCTTTATGCTAGCCATAAATTAAGACTGGGTCGGGGTAAGTCCTAATCAATTCCTAGCATCTCGATGCTGGAAGGAGTTCCGATCTGGCTGGTTTTATTGTCAGCTCAGCTGGCTCTCAGCCACCTGGATCTGTACCCGCAGTTAAGGATTCATCCATTGAAGCATCTATATTAGTGGTGCCCACCCTTGGGTCTGACTGGTTTAAAACTGGGAAAGGAGTACGACAAGGCTGTATACTGTCACCTTGCCTATTTAACTTATAAGCAGAGTACATCATGCGAAAGGCAGGTCTGGATGAATCAGAAGCCAGAATTAAGATAGCCAGAAGAAATATCAACAACCTCAGATACGCAGATGATACTACTCTGATAGCAGAAAGTGAGGAGGAATTAAAGAACCTCTTAATGAGGGTGAAAGAGGAGAGTGAAAAAAATGGGCTGAAGCTCAACATCAAAAAAACTAAGATAATGGCCACTGGTCCCATCACCTCCTGGCAAACAGAAGGGGAAGAAATGGAGGCAATGACAGAGTTTATTTTCTTGGGCTCCTTGATCACTGCAGATGGTGACTTCAGCAACGAAATAAAAAGACACCTGCTTCTTGGGAGGAAAGCAATGGCAAACCTAGATAGCATCCTAAAGAGCAGAGACATCACTTTGCCAACTAAGGTCAGGATAGTCAGAGCTATGGTTTTTCCAGTAGTGATGTATGGAAGTGAAAGCTGGACTATAGAAGGCTGATCGCCGCAGAATTGATGCTTTTGAGCTGTGGTGCTGGAGGGGAGTCTTGAGAGTCCCCTGGACTGCAAGGAGATCAAACCTATCCATCCTGAAAGAAATCAACCCTGAATGTTCACTGGAAGGACAGATTTTGAAACTGAGGCTCCAGTACTTTGGGCACCTCTTGAGGAGAGAGGAGTCCTTGGAAAAGTCCCTGATGTTGGGAAAGATGGAAGGCAAAAGGAAAAGAGGATGGCAGAGAATGAGATGGTTGGACGGTGTCATCGATGCAACCAATATGGATTTGACAAAACTCCGGGAGGCAGTGGAGGATAGGAAGGCCTGGTGAGCTCTGGTCCATGGGGTCACGAAGAGTCGGACACGACTGAACGACTGAAAAACAACAACCCTTGGGTCGCCAGATGTTCTTGGACTACAACTCCCAGAAGTCTTGGCCAGCACCACTGGTGGCGAAGGCTTTTGTGAGTTTTAGTCCAAGAACATCTGGGGACCCACAGGTTGAGAACCACTCATTACACATGCAGGTGTTCTCACCAGCATTAGTGTAGAACATGTGTGTCCAAACATCAGCCCTCCAGATGTTTTGGACCACAACTCCCACAGTCCTTTGCTATTTGAAAAACAGGCTTGGAATTCTGGGAGTTGTGGTCCAAAACATCAGGAGGGCCAAAGTTTGGACATGCCTGGTGTAGAAGATAAAGCAGGTGCCTGGATAGCTCTAAAGATATGGGGGAGGAATCATAACAAAATTTTGAGCTGGATATTTCACTATTAATCTCTTAGTGAGAAGGGACACACTTTTCCCCATTCACCCATTCAATCTGTATTATCATGTTTGCAACTGCTCAATAATCATAGTTTTTAAGTCCCGTAGCATGACAGGCCCTAGTGAGTAGGTATAAAACCATATGCTATCTGAAATTCAGAAGATGCTATTCAAATCTAATCAAGTGCTGACAAAATAACAGTGAGGTCATGGTACATTGCATTTTGGGGGTAGGAAAACCTAATTCCAATCTCAGTAATAAAGCAGATCAAGTAATGTTGGGCATGACACTATCATCACTGGCAGTGTAGGAAACCAAGAAACACTGGGTGTATCACCCTAGACCAGTGGTGGCAAACCTTCGGCACTCCAGATGTTTTGGACCGCAATACCCAGAATTCCCAGCCTGTATTGCCAATGACAAAGGACTGCGGGAGTTGTGGTACAAAAGATCTGGAGTGCCAAAGGTTCACCACCACTGCCCTAGGCAATATAAAAATGGCACCCCTGATTCTTGCAACAGCTTACTTAAGAATTACTTCTGATAAATGCAAAAAGGCAGGGTCTGGACAAGACTAGTAACAGCTATACACATTATCAACCTTTTCTTTGAAAAAATAAACATTGCTAATTCACAATCTATCATTTAACGATAAAAATAAGTTTGTGTTGCTTCAATCATATTAAATCTGGGATTAAATCTTAACTCCAAAATTAATATGGTAGTAAGAGCTCTTACAGAAATATTAAAGTATTTAAGTTCACAAGGAAAGAAAAAACCCACAATTTATAGTGTTTCATATTTCTAATTAAAAAAAAACCTGGAAGCTTATGGACTACTCCAAATCACTCTCTAATGAATATTAGAAGACAATTTCAGAAAAATATACCATAAAGACATCAAATTCATCCAGGCATCTGAAAGGAGACTCAGCAATGGACCACAGGGACAGCATGAAGCAAACGGTGGAGAAAGAGCGTTCTCCTCCAGACAAAGATTTCATGTCATCAAGGGCAGCCATATTTCCTTCCCCCGTTTGAACCTTTGGGCAAATAAAAAAGGCATAAGCAAGCAAAGAAGCAAACTGCCCTCCAACAGTCTGAGCTCACTGCAAACCACTCACCATCACCATCAGATGCAGATTAAGATCTAACCATGGTCTTAAGTTTAAAACTATGTCTAAAACAAATCAAGTATTCAGATTTAATCTCAGAACCTTCATGAAGTAAGTGTGTGTGTGTGTGTGTGTGTGTGTGTGTTTACGTCGTTACAGTCGTGACCAACCCTTTGTGACTCCATGCCCATGGAGTTTTCTTGGCAGGAATACTGGAGTATTAAATGAGCTGGTAATAAAGGACTAACACTACTGCACCAGGAATGCTGAAAGATTTTCACCACCTGCTCTTCATTAACTGAATGGCATACTATGGACACAGAGGCAACTGCATAAAAAAGTAAAGCTGCAGTGATGATTGCCCCATAAGAAGCTGTAAAACACCCATTGAATGAGTCAAGGTGGATTTTTCCTGCCTTTTCCATCCAACAAATTCTACACAGCCAAGCAATCTATGGGGACACCTAGAGGCTAAAACTGTTGTGGCAAATATTTCTGAACAAGGACGCAAGAGTTCTTAAATTCAGGTACTGTTTGCTTATCTGGCTACCATTACATGCGCATGTTCTATCAACAATAGGACTCTGGCTCGGAAACTGCAGAATAACAAGGTTAAGCAATTTCAACCCTACCCCAGTGGTTTCCAAATACTGTTTAGCTAGGAAGTGAACCACCAAAATGCATTTGCGAGACTCATTGTATGTCTCACGGTTCAGACATCAATCCTGGATCTGGCCCTGCAGTTTAGTGGTGGTCACGCTCCTGCCTTCTGTCAAGGAGACGTCAACGTGATCAAACGAGAAGCCAACCCTTTTTACCCCGTGCAAGGGCCCAGGCGGATCTACTTCAAGATAAGTCCAACAATCTAAGATTCCAAATCAATTAATAAAGAATACGCAGAATGACGTACGGTAATAGAGAGCTTTTCATTCTTGTGGTCGAATTCTATTCTTCCAGAATACGATCGTTGATTTAACAAGGAATCAAAGTAGCATTTGCATCGCATTGTAAGGGATCTTCAAAAGGAAAACATCACAGAGGTGGATACAGATTGATACGGACCGATCATTTGGAGTCACTTCATCAATTGTTACGTTTGTGTCAGAACTGCGATTAAATAAACTGAGACCCACAACCCAAAATGCCTAGGGACGCAACCCTTTCACTGAGTAGGTGAGGAATCAAACCGGGAAGAATTTGTCTTCATTTCCCCTTCACCAGTTTCGTCCCCAAGTTTCGAGTAAAACCAAGGTATCACCAGCTTTGAATCCAGAGTTGATAAATGATCTTTCTCTGAGTGCATGGCTTGAAAATTTCTGGTGTGATTCTCCATATAAATCAAGAATGAAGGAACAGAATAAACATGGACAATGCTTGTTCGTGTCAAAATGCCTCCATCCAAGGAGGTCATTTGGTACGAATGACATCTACTGTATTTCTCTTTCCTCGATAAAATTGACGGAATTAAGTAATTTAGCAATATAGCCACTCTGTCCTTGCCAAGATGGTCTTTGAAGATGGCCATTGAAGCATGGGCACAGATGGAGCTTTATACACTCAATGGGACATGGTGGCCCTCGGAGCCCTTTCTGTGGCCCCCGACCTCGGCCCTTCACAGCCACCTGGATTCAGGTTAAATGGCTGTATTGGCACTTTGCGAAAAATTAGTGGGTTTTGAATTGCAGTTTGGGCACTCAGTCTCTAAAAGGTTCGCCATCACTGACCTATGCTATTGTATTCTCTTTCACCACCTTGGTTCCTGATGGCATGAAACACTAAGCCTAAATCAGGAACCCCCTGGGTTTTCCACCTTTAAAATGCAGACATATTTAAATAAGATGAAACCCCCAAATCCGGAAGCTTAGTAAAATCAAATGCACTAGAGTAGTCCCACCGGAGCAGTGAAAATCTGATGAGCCAGCTCACTATGCCATGTCAGGTACGTAGCTGTTTGAGTAGGCCTATTTGAATCTATGGAACTTACAGACAAGTTGGCTCACTAAACTGGCATGGATTTAATGGGTCTACTCTATAGCGATTTACTACACTAAGCCACAGGATTTGGGGATAGTAAATGCACAGTGGATCCTTGTATAACAAACAGCTTGTAGAACATAAAATCTGTACAACATAAAAATTCCGAGATAGGGGAAATTTGCTTAACATAATTTGTACAACATAAAAATGGGATTACTCCATTTTTCATTTTGGATTTGTATAAAGGAAAATTTGCTTAACATAATTTCATTTGGAACGAATTAATTCCTTTATACAAGGTACCACTGTATAAGCAAGTTGTAAAAGGTGATCAAGCCATATAATGTGGTGTGTGTGTTTGCTCTTTACATCTGCTGAGTTGATTTATGTAGGCAATGGAATTTCTCTCCTGCTAGATGACCATTTGGTCAGTACGCATGCCTCAGGTACAGTGGTACCTTGTATAACGGAGGGTTTGTATAACGTACAACGTAAAAAGTTTGGAGAACAACTCACTTTGCTGCCCCCGCTTTCACCCTGCTTTAGCTGTACCGCCGCTGCCCGCATGCGCCAAGGACCGCCCGGGCGCAACATTCAAAGGGAAGTGGGCCCGGAGGGCGGCACCATTTGTGGCCTGGTGGCGAGAGCGACAACTTGGAGGAAAGCCAGCGCACACCCCAGCTGCAGCGCGGCTTTGCTGGGAACAGGAAACCTCAGAGCAGGAAGCCTTCCAAACCGGGGGGGGGGGGGACCTTGCTCAGAACTTGGAGCAAAGCCAGCGCTCACCAGCTGTAGCGCGGCTTTGCTGAGAGCAGGGATCTCAGGGCGGGATTCATAACGGGATTTCTCCTTCTGCACTCCCCTCCCCTCCCCTCCCCATTCCTTCCTCCCTCTTCCCCCCTTCCCCATTCCCCCCTCCCTCCTCACCTCGGCTCTCAGTGGCGCCCGCTCCTCCAGGAGGCGGAAGAAAAGCGGCTGGCCCAGACGCCTCACCACAAGGTGGCCCTCGCCGTCGCTGGTGCTGCTGCCGCCGCCAGCTCCCCCACCACTACCACCCACGAGGGAAACACCCGGAGGCAGCCCGCAAGTGGCCAAGCAGCTGTGCGGGGCAGGGCCAGTTGTGGAGTCGCCCGGGTGGGGTGAAAGAAGCACCAGCACTACCACCACCACCACCATCATCCTCACCCCTTGCTGTCTGCAGGTGACAACAATGACGAAGAGGATGATTCTTTGGCTCCTGCAGCAGCTCAACCTCTCTGGTAACCTTAGTCTTGGCTATGCATTGGAACGGATTAAATATGTTTTCAATGCATTCCTATGGGAAATTGCAGTTTGTACAACGGAAAATTTGTATAACGTAATTTCATTTGGAACGAATTGATTACATTATACAAGGTACCACTGTACTAATTATTCCACGTAAATGAACCGGTAAGCAAAGAGATTAGCACCTACCTTCTGAAATACACGTATGTTTTGTATCTCTGATTCATAACCTCATCCAATAATTTAATGAATTTCTTCAAATTCTTGACTTCCCCCTCTGCACTCTGGTATTTTTCTTTGGCTTCCTGAAGCTGCCTGCATGTTAACAAAGAATGTCAAAAAGAAGCATTCCTAATTAGCCGAAGACTGCAGCTGGGATTCTAAGGTCACAGAAGGGAAGCTTGCTCTTTCCTTCTTTAATCAGCTCCAGGAAAAGCTGATCCAGAGGAGGAGTCCTGAACAAGGCAGAGCAGAGCACAGAAGACTGATGGTGCCTAGCCTGGTGGAGATGGAGGCAACCCATTTCCCCTTCATGTAATGTGAGAATTTGGGGTCTTCAAGGAAACAGGGGAGAAAAAGAACTGATAGCCGTTGTGAGCTTTTCGGGCTGTTTGGCCGTGTTCTGGAAGTTTTTGTTCCTGACATTTCACCAGTCTCTGTGGCTGGTATCTTCAGAGGGCAAGGAGTTCAGGAGAGCTAGGAGTTCTCTCTGTGCTCTGGGGTATAGAGAGAGCAAGACTGTGGGGTTTTAAAGTTGTGGGAAAGGGGAAACTTGTGCTATGTAGGAGAATAGGTGTTAGACAGAGTCTGGCGAAATATCAGGAAGAAAAACTATGGAGAACTAGGGAGTCCCAGGAAGCACCTTGGTGGCAACGGAAGGAGGCATGGATTATAACTCTAAGAAGTCTGGATATGACCTCAAAAGAAGAGGGCATGGAGAGTCGTACACTGAGGTTTACACATTTGTATGTGTGACGGACCGGATATTTCACAACCTGGCCGCACTTTAAAAATGTGTTGAAACTGTTTTTACTTTTGCTGCCACCATTTACTAAAACCTGTACTTGTTTCTATTATGAAGAATCAGGACTTGACACACGTGTTAACTTTTCAATATAAATATGTAGTTTATTTAGTTTCACAACATACATAAATAATAGTGTGTTTTAATAACTTTCAATTTGAATTTTTCTTAAGATGTAACTTAAACAAGTCCCTAAACATATCCTAGCCAGACCCTGTCCCGCCCCCAACTCTATCAGTTACTGTTCCCTGTCGCCAACGAACACGGACTGAGCTCCTGATCTTTCTCTCAGCTCTCCCTAGTTCTCTCGTTCTCTTTAGTTCTTCTCAGTTCTCCTTGACAGTTTACCGGTCTCTCCTTAGATAGGTACCAGCCCCACCCACATTCAGTGAATTTGTTCACCTATTTACATATTCATGACCATGCCTGTAAGGGTTCCGTCACAGTATGGTAGGTGGACATCCACGGGATATCTCTGCTTTAGTCTGCTAAGGTTTTTAAGGGCGAGGGCCAACATCTTGACTTGTGTGTCCAAAAGGACTGCCCAGGGACCTTTTGTCCTACCATTATCAGTCACCCTCTCCTGCAGCTGCACTTCAGTTTTCAAACTCAACATGTGACCCTATACCCAGCCTCATGTACCTGATACAGTCAAGGATCTATGAGGAGATGACACAAAATACCCCTCTTTCCTTCTCTAAGTCTAGGTAAAGGTAAAGATCTCCCACCACACATGTGTGCTAGTCGTGTCCAACTCTAGGGGTGGTGCTCATCTCTGTATTTAAGCCCAAGAGCCAGTGTTGTGCAAGTCCATGGCCACGTGGCCAGCATGGCTGCAAGGAAACACTGTTTTACCTTCCTGCTTTTTTTACGGCGGTACCTCTTTATCTACTTGCATTTTACATGCTTTCAAACTGCTAGGTTGGTGGGAGCTGGGGTCAACAGTGGGAACTCGTACCACTGCCTGGCACCCGGGATTCAATCCGCTGAGCTGCCGACCTTGCAGCCAGCAGTTTTCAGTGCTCTAGCCCGCTGAGCCACCACACCCCTATCGTATCTAAGTCTATATAGTTTCAAATAAAGATAAAAAGGAAACAAGTAAACATTATATACATTCCATCTGCCATCTCTCTCTTAAAAATACATATATACTGGGGGGGGGGGACACTATTACCTTATTATTTCTTCTCTATCTCCCGTATGTTCTCTTTCTGAATTTATCTTTTCCCGTAAGCGATTCATTTCTGTATCCAGGCTTTTAATGGTTCTTTCCACTTCTATTCTCTCTGGGTGGATTTCTGAAGCTTTCGCTACCATTTCCTAATAAACATATGGCAAAAATTTACTTGGCATTAATTCTATACCTTGCTTAGAAGTAATACGACAGTAGAGAAAGGTCAACATTGTCTTATTTTATCTCCTGGGTTATTGTTGAATACATAATTACACATAATGCCCCTATAATACTTGATAGTTCCCTGCATCAGCAATTTATGCAAAAGCCCTGTAGAGTAAAACAATAACTATCCCCAAAGGGACCTATCTGGAGACACCTAGTAGGTGAGCTGAAATTTATTGTCAGGTTTACATCACACACCGTTAGCTACTAACAGTAGCTCCCCGTTCTGCGTCAATAAATGAAGTATCAAGCAATTAATACTAAATGTTTTTCTCTACCAGAGAAACTAGTACAAAACAGAATGAAATGAAATTTTTAAAAAAGCTAATACCGACACAATAATACTTCACTACTGAAATGGAGTGCATCCTGTATTTCAGAAGGTAAGAACTGCTTGGTGAGACCAGACTAAATCTGCATCTAGATACAGGGGGAAGTGGGCAACAGAGGACCTCCAAACGTGGCCAGCCCAATGGTCAATGGAATGTCAATCCTGTGGCCGTGTTCCCATTTGCCTGTAGTCAAAGGTCTGCCTGTGAATCCTTAGATTCAGTTATCAGTGATCATGCTTAATCATGCTTAACTTACCATCCATACACTTGTCTCTAAATCTGAAAGCCCCCATGATTCATATTGTGCTGTTTTATAAATAAATAAATAAATTCATATATACATGCATTTCTACATATATACATATAAAATGCATGTTAGGAACCAAGGTGGTCTCACTCGTCATCTTCAGGCTGGTGTTCTGGCTTCTTTCTTCTTGAAAAACAATGTCCTTCTATAAAACTGCTGGGGGGTGTGGTTTGCTTGCTCTGTTGCTGAAGGTTCCTTTGTTCCTTTGTTCTTTCGTGATCTGCTGTGGGCTGCAGCAGGTTAAGGGATTAACTGCTGGTGGCTGTTTAGATGGCTGTTTAGATGCTGGTGGGTTAGATGGCTGGTGGGTTCTGGGTATCCTGGGCTTTTGATATGTCTATTCATCAAAGAGTGTGCTCCATGCAGTGGGGTGCCTGCCTTTTTTAAAAAAAATGCTTAAAACTAAAAATAAGCTTCGCGACACGGGTGTTTGATATTCTCATCAAAGAGTCCGTGCAATCTCTTTTTTAAAAAAGGAATAAGAAGTTATTTTAAATTAGCGTTTTGATTTCCTTAGAATATTAAGACCAAAAAGCTTTTTTCGTTATTACGGTAGCTGACTACTAGCCACCTTAGAAATCAAATGAATTACTTTAAAAATAAAAAAAAGTTTGCCAAGTTCTGTGCAACGTGATCGTTCTTCCCGAAATGCTTCCTCTGTCCTAAACAGCCAGGCTGGGCAGAACTCGAAAGAGGAGAAGAAATGCCACGTTTGGGCAAACTATGGCTCACTATTCCTTGGGAAGCGTTAATGGAAAAAGCCGAAAGGACCATGAAGTCAGAATGCTAACTTCATGGTCCTCGTGACAGCAACTACCCAAAAGACCTCTCCTCTTAATTTTGGACAGACTTACAGTATTTGAAAGGCCACAAGTTCCTATAATATGTGAGTAGCAAGGACACCGCAAGGCCTCCCAGGCCAAAGCACTACTTGTGTCAGTGGAGACCTACGTTCTACTGCTTTCAGCTGCTTGTTGGGCCAACTTAACCAGTGATAGGGGGAAGGAGAGCAGCAGGCACACAACAAAATTGCACAGGGCCACAGGGCCAAGTTGCATCCAATGCCCTGAGCACATCTGATCTTGCCTGGTTTCGGAAGCTAAGCAGGGTTGGGCCTGGTTAGTACTTGGATGGGTGGCCGCCAGGGAATACCAGATGCTGTAGGAGTAGGAATTGGCAAGCCACTCCAGTATTCCTGCCAGGAAAACACCATGGACATGGAGTCACAAAGAGTCAGTCACAACTGTAATGACACAACACACACACACACACAAAAGTTGCATCCAACAACCCTGTTTCGTTTGTTTGCACTCGAGGTCAGCTTCCCAGCACTCTCAAGAGTTGATTAAATGAAAGAAAACATAAGAAATGTTTCTACATGCATCACCCCCTTTAAACCTTATACAGTAACAGAGAAAATGAATACCTCTAATGCTTTCTCTTTTGTAGCCAGTTGATTTTTAAGAGATTGTATGGATTTCAAATGGGTTCTCTCTTTTTCCTCATAATGGTGCAAGTTATTTTTGCTTGTTTCCAGTTCATAGTCTGCTTGGTTTAAACCATCCTGTTAAGAACAAATCAGAACAAAGTGCAAATTAATTCTACTTAGATTCAAAGAGGACCTAACACACCCGTGACATGGCACTGGACACTTGAGTCATTAATGCATGAATGCATTCAGTGTGAATACAGCAAACCTAAGTAACAAACATTCTCCATGGTATTCTTGAATTAACTAGAAAATGAAACCATCCCTTAATATTACTGCTATGAAATAACAATTATAATTGTGCCAATATCCGGGCACTTTCAGTGAGTTGCGTTTTGGCTTTAAAACCATTTCAAACTAAAACAAAAAGAAAATAATTCAATGGAGTTTTTTTTTCCTAGGCTCCTCTATTTTTCCACTATTTTCCCCTGGAATAAAATAAAATAAAGCCCTTTTAAATGGGACCCCACCTCTATCCTTGAAGTCTTACCAGGTGAGACACAGGCTTACCAATGAGAAGCAGCTTGAGACGCTGAAACCAGTAGAATAATATTTAAATGTTTAAAAATGTAGTCAGCCTGTTCCATGAGTTTAAAAACAAACATATTCTCAAAGTTGATGCTACACATTTTTCATACACAGTTATCATATGTATATAAATCTGCATCTGTGCAAAGGGTTACCTGGACTGGAGCTGCTTCTTCCTGTATTTGCTGAATTTTTTCTTTAATGGTTGCCAATTTCTGTTCCGCCTCCTGCAGACCACATCTCAGTTCCTCCATCTTCTCCTTCTGCTTACTTAAACCCTCCTTAACGGCCTCCATCTTCAACCTGTTATCTTGCAATTCTTCTTCCTGTTGAAATACCCCTTGTGATATTTTGAACCTACTTGGAACTACGAGTCTTGAGAACAGGCTTCAGTTCATCTGAGACAATCTATTTCATGGCTAATAAGTGGGGTGCCCAAAAGCAGGCTTCACATAATGCACTGTATGGGCCCCTCCCCCCGAAACAAAACAAAATAAAACAAACAATCCATGTAAAGTTAATCACCATTCCACTAGGTATAAGAAAATCAACAAAGTTTGCCTAAGCCACCATGGGTCTGGACATTACAGACAGAAAATTTAACAACAGCCAAGATAGGGGGACCTCCCTTATGAGGAAAGGCTAAAACATTTGGGGCTCTTTAGTCTAGAAAAAAGGGACCTGATTAAAATGTACAAAAATAATGCAGGGCATGAGTAAAGTGGATACCAAAACTAGGGGACATCCACTCAAACTGAGGGTTGGGAGAGTGAGAACAAACAAAAGAAAATATTTTTTCACCCAGCGCATTCTTAGTCTGTGGAACTCCTGGCACAGGAGGTGGTGACGGCATCTGGCCTGGATGCCTTCAAAAGGGGATTGGACAGATTCCTGGAGGAAATGTCCACCACAGGTGACAAACCATGATGGAGATATGTAATCTCCAGGCTGAAAACTAGGGTACTTCAAGGGCCAGATGCAGGGGAGTGGTACCAGGAGACAGATATCTAGTCTCGTGCACTCCCAGACGCATCTGGTGGGGACACCGTGAGATACAGAAAGCTGGACTAGATGGGCCTTTGGCCTGATCCAGCAGGGCTCCTGTTCTTATGTTCTTATAGCTTTGTTTTGTTTTGTTTGGGGAGGGTGTGATTTTAACAAAGCATTCCTGTTATGCCACGTTTGACTGAAGGATTAATAGATTTTACGCAAACAGGTAATACTCGTCTCCAAGGCAGAAGAGCTACTTGGCACGTGCATGTGTGAAAGGACTCCTCCCCATCAAGATGGCAGCGTACTTAAAGGAGGCTCTTGAACGACCCATCGTGGTGACTAGTGGATGAAGTGGTGGAGCAGAACCCCGGAGAGCCTTCCTCTGAGTCTCCCACTCGGCTGTGGATGCCAACTGGGGGAAGTGGTGGCGGTGGAAGGGGTAAAACCACTCCTTTAGCATCTCACTTCATTTAAAACCCCTATTAGAGTCTTTGTAAATCAGATGCAACTTGACATTGCATAATATATCACACATCTGGAACTACAGGCCTGAGGAAGAAAGAACTACAAAATATCTCCCCAATTTGTCTGTGAAGAATCTCCGTCATCCAGGTGAGGTTATCTGGGAGTTGGCTCATGGTAAATGGCCTTCTTTTCTTGAGAGATCAAAATTTTTCGCTACTCATCCAAGCAGCTTCATCAGTCTGGACTGAAATGGCTGACGAAGCTGCGTGAATGAGGAGCGAAACAGTTGTTGTGAGTTTTTCAGGCTGTTTGGCCACGTTCTGGAAGTTTTTCTTCCTGACATTTCGCCAGACTCATCTTTGGAGGGCAAGGAGCTCAGGGAACTAGGAGTTCTCTCTGTGCTCAGGAGTAGCAAAACGTTTCAATCTCTAAAGAAAAGAAGTCCATTTACCATGACTCTCCCCAAGTTGAAATTTACAGAATACACAAAGAGAAGAAGGGAAAATAAAGAGGAATTAATACATTTAAGGGAGAAGAAGGCATGGGCCTTCTGCACCACCACCCCTCCCCCTTCGCTGGCAAGGCAGAGGCCATTGGCCTTGATGAGCCACACTGAGGAGAGGTGTGAATGTGTGTACCTGAGCCATGACATGTCTTAGGAAGGACTGGGAAAATAAAAACACCTCCCTCCCTTCATTTTGGATGCAGCCTAACAACATCCAAGCTCCGAGCCTCAACTAAGAAACTGCCTGGCTTTTTCCCCATCTTGCCAAGGACCTTACATCTAAGGCGGTGACTTCACATCCCATTCGTCCCTCCTTGCTGTCCCGCTTGGGACCGGCACAAAAAAAAACTTACTTCACGTCCATAGTGTGACAGCAAAAAGTTGTCTCAACCACGCCCGCGGAACCGGGAACAGAGCGTGACAAGCCGTACTTGCCCCTGGGCTGGGGAATTCTCTTGTCACGGTTGGTTCCCGGTTCCTGTTCCGAGACAAGGGACCGTGTGGTAACAACTGTCACACAACATCCAGTCTCCACCTAGTGATCAGCGGCTGAAGCGGCATTCAACATTAGTTTCCCTATGAGAAACACCATGCAACGCAAATGTTTATTAAACAAAGTACTGAAAATTCTGTAGCATTGACGTGTAAATCCCGGAAGACGAGTAAATCAAAATATCGAAAAAGTTTTATTTACGATATTTAAAAGAAGGGTTAAGAAAGCAAGACAAACTCAGAATTTGTCACGAAACAAGACCGTGAAGTAACAGTTGTCACAAGACAAGTAATCACGCCCGTTGGTAAACGGAAACAGGGACTGAACAGGGACAAAACCAAGTGACCGCGAACAATGCTGCCACGGTAAAAACGTAATCGTGGAACAAGGTAGGACGTGAAGTAACCACCCAAGAAATAACTCCTGACAAATCCAGCTTTGGCCATGTTATAACCTATTAGTACTAGACATGCGCACGACTCGGCGAAATTGTCGTTTCCGTTTTCGGTTATCGTTTCCTTTACGTAATGGAAGCGGTAACGATAATTAAGCCGTCAGAACTCGAACTCGAACCGAAAAAAGAAAAATTTGGTCGGGTTTTTCGTTTCCGTTTGTGGCATCGCGGCGATCGCGCGATGTGAAGCACAGAAAAAGTTTTTAAAAGTTTTTTTTAAAAAAACCCAGCTCCCGGCCAAAAAAGCAGGCAAAAATATGCCTGCCTGAGGCTTTGCCACCTACCAGAGGGGTGGTTTCTGGGGGGTCCCTGGCCTTTCCCCCCCCTCTTCTCCTGTCCTGGGCTGCTTGCACCAGGCTGGGGGAGGGTCATCCTCGTCGTCTGTCTCTCGCTGCATGCCATGCGGTGGTGGTGGGGAATCCAAAATGGCGACCACAATTTTTCTTTTGAAATCGTGGTCAAAAAACACACCAAATCACCACAGAAACATGTGAAATTTATTTATTTTAAATGCCTGAATTTTTATAGTAGCAGCAGTGGGTTTTTTATAGCAATAAAACGTCGTATTGAATTTATTTTATTTTATTTTATTTTTTTAGACCTGCCCATTTGGGCTGGGCATGGGATGGGACCATGCAATTTTTTTGAACCATTCCACCAATGGCATCGCCAGGTTTTTGACTGACACTTCTGGACGTCTCGGAGGGCATAAAAAGCCGAGGCACCTTCCAGAAATCGCAGTCGGGTCAGTGTATGGATGTGGTTGAGGGAGGAGGGCTGGCTGCTGGTGCTGGTGTGATCCGATCGAGATTGAGGAGGGAGGCTGGAGGATTTAGGATTTAAGTTAGGCAGGCAGGGAGGGAATTGAATTTAGAAAATAATTTCTTTGATTCCCTGCAGCTTTGTCTGCTGAAGGGAATAGCAGTTTATTCTTTATTTCTTCTCTGGCAGTTTGTGAGGATTTTTTTCTGATATTGGATAAAGGGGGAGGTTCGACTGGGAGTGGGAGGTGTGGATTTATTTTAAAAATATATTATATACTACCATTTATTTTCTATTTTCCCAACTTCAATTTGCTTGTACACACACACATTTGGGGTGCAAGCCAAGAACAGAACCTCTATCCTAAGTGATATCCTAACTGCCCACTCGCCCGCGCCGCCACCTGCCTGCGGCCCGCGCCGCTGCCCGCCCACTCGCCCGCCCGCGGCCAGTGCCCGCCCATGGCCTCTCACCACCGCCGTCCCCCCGCACCTCCCCCCCCGCCGCCGCTGCCGCCTAGGGCGCAAAAACACCTAGCGCCGGCCCTGATTGCGGGATGCCCCTATGCTCTGGGAAGTCAAATCACGCTAAATCGCGGTGGAAACGACAAACGGAAACGACAAATTTTTGAAAAATTTCGCGACAAACGAAAACTCGAAACGTCATTTTTTCTGGTCGTGCCCATGTCTAATTAGTACTGCTCTTGGGAAGAGGGTTTCACCATCAAAATATTAGCAACATTTTTGTTAATTTTCTAGTAGCCTAAAGGTATCACCTGTTCCACTTTTGTATCAAACTAACAATGAGTATTTGTATCACAGATCAGAGTTGAAACCTGTTCAGGTCTACACTGTAAGATACAGTCAGGATACTGCTCAAAATACCTCCATGCAGAAGGATCCAAATCGTGGCTCTACACAGGCACAGACCCATAATGTATGATGAATGGAGACCGCAACAAAGAACCAGAAGTACACAATTCAATTATTATCAAATTAGGAATTCAACCTTTTGGTTGTCGAAAGTTTATCAAGAGAAACAACCAAACACAAAGTGATTAATGTTTGTTCTGCTTCAAACAAACAACAAACACACCTTTGTTGTTTTTCAGGCTTAGGAAGTTTCATTCTCACAGAAAACCACTCAGGTTCTGAACATGACACTACAGTGGCTCCATGGCTAAGATCCTGCAAAGGTCCACTGAGTGAAATAAAAGTAGAAGTGTAACTGGTCCACAATCACACAGTGAACTAAGTGCGGACTGGAATCCAGTCAGATCTACAGTAGCTCTAGACTGACACTGTAAAAGATATTTCCTTTCAATGGCTTACAGGCCGTTTGGACATGAAAAAGTTAATATATGCAAGCAAAACATTGCTTGTGTTCTAATTTATAATTTTCTATAGAGCCAAACCACTACACAGTTAAGAACAGTGACACCGTGTGTATCATGCTCATCAAAGACAAACACAAAAAATGAGTGGAATTATAAAATTACTATGTGCACAACACAACACATATGCTACTGTGATGAAGAAGTTAAGGCAGGAAAGCCTTACCAATGTAGAGATGACCACAGACTGCTGTTCTTCTACATTCTGAAGATCTACAATTTCTAAGTTTATTTTTCTTACTTTAATCTGAAACAGTAAGCAAAATAAATATTAGGGGGAGGGGAACCTACACTGGATTCAATAGAGATGTTCAAGGTGGAGCACTACACACTTTTATGAGACACTGAAGCATGGCATGCTCTCTCTGTTTAGATTGCAGTGTTAATGTTTTGGATTAAATACAGATAGAAGCCCCTGAATGTTTTCGAACTTCTTGTTCAAAATTTTTCAAACCAGGACTCTGCAAATCACAGGGGGGGGGGGCAGAGAAACGTGTTTGCCAGTGACACCATCTGAAAATTACTGGGGAAAATAAAGACTTCCTAAAGTAATGAAGCTATAAAAGATGGCAACTGTAATTCATTCTTCTTCTATTTTTTGAGTGTTTCAAATATAACATTAAATACAAAGAAAAATTATCTAGAAATCCAAATGAAACCAATCAACAGCCATTACTAAATTAAGTTTAATTTCAAGTTTTCTTTGTCTCTTTAGGAAGTATTTTCCTGCACTTTTTCTTCAAAATGTCTGTCTTGGATATAACGTAACTATGAAGACAATGCGTATGAAACAGAAGAAAAGGATCACAGTATCATAATTTATTTTACTGGGAAAGACATCTCCTTTGAAACTAGGTATGGGGAATTCATAACCCACCAGACTTTGCAACAAAGCCTCAGCCAACAGTCACCTAGAACAAAGGGAAGTGAGATCCAGCCTCATCTATAGGATCCCATGACCTTAAATGCAGCTCAGATTTGGTTCATTTTGAGCCACCTGAATTGTATCTTGTGTATCGCATAATTAAGCATAATAATAATTTTTCATGCATGAGTTTTACTCGCAGCAGTGGGTTATATTGTAGGAAAATGTTATGAACACTGATGCACTCCTCCATTCTTCTGAGTCATATTCTGTTACAGGATTTGCACGGTGGTAGAACAAAACCTGAAGCGTGCTGTGGTGCTCTCCATTGAAAAGGTACAAGTTGTAAATTCATCTGCTTGCCATGTACAGTGCTCAGTCTGTGGCAACTTGACACTGTGACTATATTTTGTACATTGGCATCTATTGGCACACATGGTAAGCAACTAGCTTTGAGACCTCTTTATTTCCTTGCAGCTTGCTATGGATCAACCACCGATGGTGGTTCTGATCCGCAAGATCACCACTTTGAGAAGCTCCGATCTAAAGAATCTCCAAACATTACTGGCATGAGTCAAAACATTCCACTACCATCAGGGTTACCAATATGAACAACCTCACAATGCCCAGAAGGCAAGTGATGTTAATCAGGCCTGATTTCAGGCATCTCCCCATCTTCAGTGAGGAAGTATCCCATTTGTTCCACCCGACATTTATAGTAAAGAGAGCACTGAGAATGGTTATATCATAAATGGCATAAAAATTCAGAAAAAAATAAATGTTACCTATATTCTGAAAAGCACCCAGAGTCCTGCAAATACTTGCCATCTCACAGTAATGCCCTACCCAGTTCTTACCTGTAGATCTTTCTTGTGCTGATGATGTCCGGTAAGTTGGCGATTGTTCTCTCTTATCTCACCCTCGAGGGAACATATTTGCTGTTGCAGTCTTAACAGATTAGCTTTTTTACTCTCAACGTCTTTCTCCAATTGGCTGAAAAGAAACAAAGCAGGGATCGCAAAACGCCTCACAGGTCCGAATTCCGAAACCCCCGAATTGGAGCAAACTTTCCCGCCCTTTTTGGCAGAGGAGGAGAGCAGTTTGTCGACACTCACCTTATGTCGGCCTCCACATCTCGGCTGAGGAATCTGGAGCTCGTGTTTTCGGAGGAGTAATACCGCCTCTCAAACACCTGATCGCCTTTCGCAGTAAAAGCTTCTTTACAGTTTCGGGGAGGCTTGTTCTGCTGCATAACTCGACGGGCTTCCTGATTATTCTACAGGAGGAAAAAAAGCCGTAGCAAAATCCTTCGTGGGTTGTAGCACTTCAACACAAATAACCGGCGGAGAAACCAGCCGTCACATCCCAACATTGTCATGCCCTTGTTCGTCGTAATGGAACAGGCTTACAATATTTTTCTGTGTATAAGACTATATTTTTGTCTAAGACTGTTGGGACTAAAATTGAGGGTTGTCTTATACACGGAAGTAAGCCGAGGAGAGAACTGCACGGTTGGGAAACTGTTATTTTGGGTTGGAAAAGTGGGGAGTGTCTTATACATGGGGGCGCCTTATAGAGAGAAAAATATAGTCCTTCCAGACAGAAGGTTTCTTAAAAATCACTGGGATTTGCCGATTCAAACCATCAGGCAGCAATTAGTCAAGATAACAGTGTTTGCATTACAGCTATAAGGAAACGGACTTTAAGATTCAAATCTCACTGGAAACACTGCCTCGACCTAAGAGACAAACCAACAAGCCTTTCCCTTATAGCGAGGTTAGTCAAAGAGTCCCGTGGCGCAGTGGTTAAATGCCTGTACTGCAGCTAAAACTGTGCTCACGACCTGGAGTTCAATCCCAGGTAGCAGGCTCGAGGTTCACTCAGCCTTCCATCCTTCCGAGGTCGGTAAAATGAGTACCCGGCTGGCTGGGGGCCGGGGGGGGGGAACGTGTAGCCTGCATACTGTAATTAAAAACTATAAACCGCCCAGAGACTACTTGAAGTGGTGTGGGGCGGTATATAAGCAGGAACACTTTGCTTTTGCTTTGCTTTGGCGAATGTCTTCCAGTTAGAGGGCTTAATTCCTTTTAAAGAAAGTGTTGTTTTTTTCCCCTAGCACCTTTTCTACAAAACTTCTGTTTCTGATGTAACATAGCTACAAAGACAGTACGTATGTAATTAATACTTCTTGGGCACTCTATTCCAGTGGCAGGGCCAAAACCACAAGACCAAATGAGTACAGCGGTACCTTGACTTATGAGCGGCTCTACTTACGAGCAATTCGACTTAAGAGCGGGAAACTGTGGGTGTTTTAACTGCGCCTTACAAATTTTAGATGCAGTCAGCTCTACTTACATTTTTTTATCTTTTCAATTTTTCAATTTATTTTTTCGATTTTTTAAGATACGGCTGGTCTACTTACGAGTTGTTTGACTTATGAGCATGCATTCGGAAAAGATTAAACTCGTAAGTAGCGGTGCCACGGTATTATTATTTCAGCTTTAAGCTCTTCCTGCCAGCAATGAAGCAGGAGGAGATGCAGGTTAGCCATTGAGTGGAGAGAGGAACTTTCTCTAACATTTATATACCGCCTGCTTGTATAAATACAACTCATTGGAAAAACAGTACCAATGTGGGAAACCCAAAAACAATGATCTCATGGGGAAGCAGAGAGGGCCACCAGGAGAAATCTAGGGGACTAGTTAAAAAGCTCAGCCTCTCCTTTTCACTGCAGTCTACCCTCACTTTCTACTAAAATAACTAGCAAGTCAACCTGTGGAACATCTGCCGCTTCAAATGGCCTAGCAAGCTCTACAAAACAGTCACGAAGCCAGCAAGCAGGACAAAGCAGAGTGAGCCAGCATTTCCCAGATGCGTTAGCTTCAGTTCTGCATGCATTAAAATTGAGAAAGGAAAGTCTTACTTTGATTAGTAGGACCGTTTCTATACTTCTCATGTCGATCAAGCAATTGGCTACTACTGCGTTGTCAATGTCTAACGCTGTCAGGACTGATGGGAAGTCAGGGTGAACAACAGCCCTGTCCAAAACAAACAAACAAACAAACAAATCCAACATGCGAACATCAGAAGAGCCATGCTGGATCAGGCCAAAGGCCCATCTGGTCCAGCTTCCTGTATCTCAGAGCGGCCCCACCAAATGCCTGTGGGAGCGCATCTGGCCCTTGAAATAGCCTGACTTTAAGACTGGAGATGACGCATCTCCATCATGGTTTGTAGCCTGTGATGGACTTCTCCTCCAGGAATCTGTCCAATCCCCTTTTGAAGGCATCTAGGCCAGATGCCTTCACCACATCCAAGTGGTAGCATGGATTTCAAAACAGGATCCGTACATTTCATTTCAGCCCTCTACAAGTTGACAGAAAGCTTATCGCTAGACATTTTCAATTCTATAAGAAATGAATTAACATGCTAAGAACAGGAATCCTGTTGGTCCAGGCACACTCGAGTTGTACCTCCGTAAATCTGCTGGCCGTTCCCCTTAGGAAATGTGCACAATCTGAGCGAGCAACCAGGGGCTCAGTTCCCATTCGGCCAGGCTGTGCAACGCATCTGTGGAAGTGCTTCATGAAGAGCCTCGGCTCAAGCAGCACTGGCGCTTGTGTAATGCTGATTTATACAAGTCTAGTGACGCAGCGGGATTTCAGCCTGCTCATCTTTTTAACAGATGGGACCCAACAGGAAGAGGCCTCTTCATTTTTATGTAGTGGAAGGCTTATCCTATACTGTGGTTGTTCTTCCCACTTTCTCCCAGTGAATTCAGGCGGACCCATGACGGCTTGCATGTTTTCCAAATCATCTGCTAATAAGAAACTGGGAAGTTATTAAAAAAAAACTCTAAAAAGATCTAAAATCATATACTAAACCCCACAATGTGTGTGTGTGTGTGTGTGTGTGTGTGTGTTGCGTCGTTACAGTCGTGACCAATCGTTCATGACCCAATGTCCACGGAGTTTTCTTGGCAGGAATATTGGAGTGGCTTGCCAGTTCCTACTCCAGGCGCCTACCACACCTGGTATTCCCTGGTGGTCTCCCATCCAGGTACTAACCAGGGCTGACCCTGCTTAGCTTCCGAAATCAGGCAGAGATCGATGGGCTTAGGGCATCTAGCAATTGGCAACCCAACGACACAGGTTATGACAGCTGAAAGAGAATTTCTCCAGGCAAAGAACATTGTACTCACCTAGTTTAATTATAACCCTTAGCGATGACCCAGAATTTTAATTGTTAATAACTGAACCGAAACAGATAGGTAAATGAGATTCTAGACAAAAGAAGCAAGGGCAGATATACCCACCTCGATCTTACATCATAAATGTTATTCCGAAACCGATTAACGATGATTTGAGGGCGAAAACCAGGTTGGCAAAACTTGGACATCAACTCTTGTAACAGTCTTTCATCTTTATGATTGTCACAGCAAAACGCCAGAACTAGGTTTTTTAAACACGACTCAACAGCCAGTGCAAGTTCGGCATCTTTCAAATGAATAAATGCACCTAAATGCAAGAAGGAATATTCAGCCAAATATGTAAAATACAGAATGACTACAGATGTGCAGGTTATTCCTCTCAACTTCTTTCCAGTAACTGTGGGAAAATCGGGCGGTTAATAAGTACAAGAATAAATAAATAAATAAATAAATGAGGTTTGGAAATTCCAACATTTCAGGAATCACGGTAGGATGAGACATACATATTCACCAAAAAAACAATAATTTACCACGCAGCTTCAGAAAACATAAGACTACAGTCTAGCATTCAACGTTATTATTTACTAGAAGACAGTCATTACACTACCTATGGGGCCTATTGGTTTGTATTTAAACTGCTTCTGCTGATGAGCCCTTTCAATCGCCGCACACAGGTCGGGGAAGTAAGGTCCAAATCTTATCAGTCTATTGGTTTTACTGTCCTTCAGCTCTTTTAGCTGCCGTTGTTTCAAATCTGCTACTTGCTTCAGTTCAGTCTCTTCTTTCCTAAAAAAACAAACACACAAACGCCTGAAACATAATGGATAGTTAAAAGGCTGAGCCACAGTGGCAAGAGCTATTTTATGTACAAATCCTTTTATTTATTTATTTATATGTATATTTATTTGAGTTATTTCTATACCATCCCATCTAACAAGAGGCCTCTCTGGGTGGTTTACAAAATTAACAAATATAAAATACAAAATAATCTTTATAAATATATATAAAATAAACACAATAAACATAACTAAGTCAAATCCAATCAATAGAAGATAAGAGGGCAAGAGAACTAAACATGGAACAAAAAGGGTGAATCAGCAGCAAACCATAACAAAATAAGCTAACAGCCAGGGAATGCCTTTCTTATACAGCCATGTCTTAAGGCAGGGGTGTCCAAACTTCAGCCCTCTAGATGTTTAGGACCACAACTCCCAGAATTCCAAGCCTGTATTGCCAATGACAAAGGACTGTGGAAGTTGTGGTCCAAAACATCTGGAGGGCTGAAGTTTGGACACCACTGTCTTAAGGCGTTTCTTAAAAACAGACAGCATAGGGGCCAAACAGATCTCAGGCGGGAGTTGATCCCAAAGTTGAAGGGCCACTACTGAGAAAGCTCGGTTCCTCAGCGATTTACGAGCCTCCTTCAGTGATGCAACCCTCAGATGCCCCGCCTGGGGTGAATTGGTACAACGGGCAGTGCTTTGTGATAGGAGCCGGATAAATTTGGGTCAGGGGAGAGCGTCCCAAATGCGGCTGCCACAATGGATTTAGGGCTGATAATTCCTTCACCAAGCACATGGGTGTCTCTCTAGGAGAGTGATCTTTTATTTTCCCGTCTATGCCAAGTGGGGTGGCAGGTCTTTCCGCTCAAAGGTGTTGCCGAAAAACCAACAAAATGATCCCCTCTTCATCCCCAAAGGTGCTCAAAGGAAGCAAGGCAGGTGAATGTTTCCCTCATGCCACTGGGGAATGTTCATTACAGCACAGTCATTAGGCACTTGCTAGTCTTGGTTCCTGCAGGGAACTGTACAAACGACACAGGAAGATTACACAAAGAGTTCAGACAGGCGGCTCACTACTACACCAAAAACGTAGCTTTTTCTGTTTCATTTGTTAAACTTACTTCAGCCTAGCAATATCTTCCTTCCATGCAGAGACAGCCTGCTGATATTGCCGTATCTGATAACCAATGGATTCATCTTGATCGTGCAATATCTTAAGCTGCTCCTTCAACGTTTCAATTTTTCTCTGTCTTTCCAAACGTTCAGGTTCAGACATTCGTTCAGCACTGCAATACCAGACAATAAAACAGATTTGGCAAACAGAACAGGTATTCAAAAGGTGTGTATTTAGTGCAAATGATTTTTTCTCCAGCACAACTTTTTTTATACATATTGTGTGAATCAACAACTTGGATTGAGTGAAATAAAGTGACTAGGGGAAAAAAATCAACAGTTTTGGCTTCGCATTTTCAGTCCAAAACAGAGTAACTTAAACACACACACACACACACACACACACACACACACACACACACACACACACACACACACACACACACACACACAGAGAGAGAGAGAGAGAGAGAGAGAGAGAGAGAGAGAGAGAGAGAGAGAGAGAGAGATGTCCTATATTTATTTAGAAATTTTTTAAAATGTTTTTAAACATTTGACATGTACACACTCCCAGAAGAAAATAATCCTTTGGTTAAAGTAAAAGGTCATGGCTGATATTGTATCTCCAAAAGTAAAATAAATAAAAAAAATCAGACCATGGATCAATCCCTCCCTGACTTAAACCACGGGCACGCTGGTGGCTCCATCTTATACCTTAGCTTCCACCTTAAGTAAATCAAAGAGGAGGCTCCACACTAGATCCCCAGAAGGCAACTGTTTTTGACTTACCAAGGACTTGCCCCATTATATATAACAACATTTCTCTCTCCCAAACAAAGACTGACAGGACTGCACTGCACTGCTTGTAAAATGTATGAACTGCAATCTCCAGCTGGACATCCAGTCACAAGGAAAGAGAGCTGCCATTTAAGGTTCTCCAAGAGGGACAGGTCCCATGTGACTACCAAGTGTTGCCACTGGTACGCTGCTCATAGATCCTCCTCACGGAACAATAATTCTAGGACTACACAGGATCCTCCTCCAAAAGCCAGTTCTATAGGAGGTAGGGTGTCAAAACCTCACAATTTCCATCCGGCAATTGCCCCTCTTGATTGTCCACTTGGGTAGAACACACTTGTTGTGACACTGCGCTGTATCAGAGAAGAAAATTCTGTACGACTCTAGCCTATTTCGTCAGATGGGACTGACCAGAATCCAACTGCAAGCCATCATGCTATGGCTAGACAGTATATCTCAGTGACAAACAGCTACAAGTTCACACATCTCAGCGTACCAAGTGGCACATGAAAGCAAACGCCTAACCTAACCTCTTACCTTTGCAGCCGTTTCTCATGGAGACTTCTGCTGACGGAGTTATGCCCGTGGCCGTTAACAAACAGGATTTTAGCCACAGAGTGTTATTCAGGGCTTAATTTATACAGACACACATGGGAAATTAACTACAAAAAGTCCTGAGAGTGACCATTGCACCACTAATTCTTACCGCCTGTAAAACTGTTGCTGAAGATGTACTACATACATACATTCACCGTGTGTTGTTTCTTTCGTTTTTAACGCCCATTAAAGGTATACGTTGCAGTGACTGTCTGGATAAAAGGTAAGCAAGGCACAGAAGGAAGGAATATGGGTCTCCAATCAACCACACTCTGCTGACGAGAGAGCTATCAGCCAAGGGGAGCAGTACAAAGGCAGTCTTCGTTGTGTGCTAGGCCCACAAAGGCCTCAAGACCCACCTGTGTGTGTGTGTGTGTGTGTGTGTGTGTCTCAAAACCGACTCCGAAGCACAGAACACATTACCTCCTTTTCAGTTCATCAATTTTCCTGCAAAGCTGTTCGTGGTCTTTCGCCAAGCGCCTCAGTTCAGCCTGAGATCGATTATGTGCCGCCTGCAGAAGAAAAAGCACGTTAAACAAACAAAAAAAACCAAAATGAGAGCAATATTCCCGCGATCAATGGCAATAGGGACACAAACTGAAAAGCACACACTGGAATCCTGCTGGTAGCTAACCTATTTTAAAGAAGGGCTTATTTGCAGTACTTACCACCCCCCCTTACAAGTACAGCTATAGTGACAAAAGGATTCGTACATCCAACACATTGGCACCAAATAAGGAACCTATCCGAGAGAACATTTACGAGGCAGTGGCTGCTTCTTCACACCACGCTAGAGATTGGACTTCCCTTCCACGCACCTCAGCATCATTATACGCCTTTCTTTTTGCCTGCACATCGGTTTTGGAAGACGTACACGAAGGCTGCAGCGTCTGAACTTCTTCGGTTATCTTCTCCAGCTTCTCTTGCATGGTTTTATGTCTTTCTTCTGCAACATTTACCTTGGCCTGAGAAACAGAGAAACATTGCGAAGGAACCAGAAGCTTCATTATAGCAGGGAAATAAGGTTAATCTGCCAACGTAGAAAATCGTTGACGCCGAAATCCTGCTGAACCCCGGCAGAAAGGGCATGGCTGCCTTGATTGGAGTGGGCCAAAGGAACACCCTTTGAGAGAGAGAATGGCAGCAAATCAGATGCACCTTGCTTTTCAGTTTTACAAAACAATTAAATATGAGAAGGGAGGAACAGCCAGCCTGTGTGGCTTTGGGCAAGCTGCAGAGTCTCAAAGTGGCCCAAGAAGAAGGCAATGGGAAGCCACTTTGGAATGCTTTTGTTACTATGTGCCATCAAGTTGGAATTGACTTACAGGGACAGGGCCTTCAAGGTTTAAGGCATAACTTTGGTAGTTCCATGCCCTGAGTTTCCATGGATGAGGAAGTGAGACCTCCCGGGTCCTAATCCTGTCACTCTATCCAACCCGGGGCTCCAGTCCACAAAACTTCTGTTAGCCATGCATCAGATGCTGCACCAAGGACCCCAAAACTAGAAAGAAACCCAAGTATCCATTTATCCTGTCTTCTATGGACATAGAAACCATTTTTTCTTCCCAAGTGTATCAAGTTTTTCTCCTTGTTCTGGACCTTTAGGACACATCCTGAAGCTCTAGCTTTTGTGGAAAAGGGATAAATCAGCACCGGCTATCAAGAAACCCTTAAAAAATCTGATATTTTGGGATCCAGTCTTAGAAGAAGCAAGGCATTGATCTACTTTTAAAGAAATGTTTAAGAAAAAAGCTCTGCTGCTTTTTGTGAATAAAGCAAAGCAAAATGCAAAGTGTTCTGCTTATATACTACCTCATACCACTTCAAGTAGTCTCTGGGCAGTTAACAGTTTTAATTACAGTTTGCAGGCTACCTAGCAAGCTGGGTACTCATTTTACTGGCCTTGGAAGGATGGAAGGCTGAGTCAACCATGAGCCAACATGAACCAAGGCAATTAAAGCCAAATGTGGCAACAAACCTTCCATTCTTTCACTTTTTCGACAAATTTCTCCGTTTTGGCTTCCTGAACGCCAATATCATCTCTGCTGGTTTTCATGTCTTTTTCGGTGTCTCTCACCTAGAAGGCGACAACAATGTTAAAGCTATCCATGCAGATGGCTAAAATCCTCCAATTAATCCCACCCACCTGAAGAAACAGAGAACAAGACAAATTACCATCGCCCAAGCCATTTGGTGCGATAACTCCTTTAACTCATTCTGCATTTCGCTCAAAGCAGCAATGCTTCGGTAATGTTCCTTTTTCTCCATATACTGCTTCCTGAGCTCTTCCAAAAACTGTGAGGGTGGTGGTGGGGAGGGGAGAAAAATATAAAACAGGGATGAAGGGAAGTGGAAGCAGAAGAAGTACTACAAAATTTGTTCGATATTCACTAGAGAAAAACATCATTTAGGAAAAGGAACAATGGGCTTAAAATATCAAGAATACAGCCTGCAGCATAAAATGGAATTGAATGGGCTCAACGCATAACCCACTCTCCTCAGATGTTAATTAACCCAACTGCGTAAACCATAGTTTGCTAGACTGATCAACCTCCGTGCTGCCCTGCTCACTTCATTCATGTCTTATCCATGCCTCGTTTCTTGTGATATTAAATAACCGTCCGAGCTGGTGTTGCTGTGGGCCCTCAAGTCGCTTCCAATTTGCGATAACCTTGTGAATGACTGATCTCCAATGCATCCCATCCTACACGGTCCTGTTCAGCCCTTGCAAACGCAAGGCGGTGGCTTCCTTTATGGCGTCCACCCACCTCATGTTTTGCCTTCCTGTTTTCCTGCGGCCTTCCGTTATTCGCAGCATGGCTGTCTTTTCCAAAGAATCCTGCCGTCTCCCGGTGTGCCCCGAGTGGGACAACCTCAGCGTCGACATTTGTGCCTCCGGAAGTAATTTGGGCTCGGACTGACCTAGGAGCCTCTTGTTTCGTCTTTCTGGAAGTCCAGGGTACCTGCTAGGCTCTCCTCCAGCACCACATTTCAAACAAATCTCCCCCCCCCAACTGTCACCTTTCTTAACTGGCCGGCTTTCACACCCATCCCTGGGGATCAAAAATCCAAGAGTGTGGAGGAGAGGGGGCCCTGAAAGTTAGTTTTCTCGTTGGGATATCACAATAAAACTGTGAATAAAGAGGGCTGCAAAGCATTGCTAAAACTGGATACAGAGGAATGGGAGGACACAGTCCAATAAATTACAGTTTCTCTAGCTGCCTATGATTATTATTATTATTATTATTATTATTATTATTATTATTATTATTATTATTATTATTATTATTATTATTATATATTTGTATACCGCACCGATTTCCCAAGAGGGAACTCGGGCCGGTTCACATAAAAGACACAAGAAATCCAAGAAACTAATTAATAATAATAATAATAATAATAATAATAATAATAATAATAATAATAATAATAATAATAATAATAATAATAATAATAATAATAATAATAAATTGAAGGGAGAAAAAATACCAGGCTTTTATCAGTCAAGTAATTTAACTGCACTAGAAATGAACTGGGTTTTCTCTTCTTCTTCTTCTCAAGAGTTAATACATGAATAGTTTTTGAGAAGTTTTTGAGAAGACGCAAGAAAAAGAATAGTCACATCCATACTTGCCGCAATACACCTGCACTGTACAGTAGCAGGCTGGCATCCTGACCTTGGGCTGCCCTTCCCACTGACTCTAAAGATAAGATTCTTCAGCCAATCGTATAGGCTCTCGCCACCTTCTCTCATGTGCAAGAACAACCCAGGAACTCCAGTCTTCTCGCCAACCCACAAGGAGTTACAGAAAAGGACAGAAATGAAGTAACAACAACGACAACAATAACTAGGACCAGAAACCTACAATCATGCTGCTCTGTGAACAGAAACCACCCTCAAGACACTTTTGACTTTGCCCAGCTATGCCCGTCTTGATGATCTGGTGGCCACTGCTTCTTCTTGGCATAGCAGTAGTGCAACTATTGCCTGGATGAGGGGAAAAAAGAAAGACCGGAAGCCGCCACCATTGGCACAACCAGCGAGCAGCTAGCAGCCTGTGCTTTTGACCTTCTGCTACAATCTAGGACCCCTCTCCGGACTGCTGCCAGGGAAAACACCATACAGGAGGCGTGCGAGCTCTTCAGCCACCTGTGCCTTTGCCTCCCTTCATCCAATTTTTAAAAAAAAAAAACTGGAGTGAAAACATCTCACCATGCAGCTCACTTTGGATGCCCACTGGGCCCACTGGTGGTCTCCAAGTGCTCCACAATGATGCAGTGACAGACTACCCCTGCAGGACAGACTCCGTTCTGCATCGTCTGTGTCCCAATGCCTGAGTCAGCCCACCTCCCTGTTCCATGGTTCCTGAGAAGGGCCGGCTTCCTCTGAAAGAGGATGAGATTCTTCTAACATAAAGCAGCAGGGTGGCCTTCTACAGAAAAAAAGCATGATCTTGTAACTTCCTGATGACTTTCTAGCATCTTTGCAGCTATGCTGCCAATTCGTAGCGGGTGCAACCTTCTCCTGAATTAAGATTTTAGGATCTGACTGCTGGCCGCATTGTTCTCCATTCTAGCCAATTTATAGTCTCTCTATCAGTGTGTGTACTATCTTTTCTTCTGGAGATCATGTCCCCTAAGCTATGCAGTTAACCACACAGGCTCCCCGGCCTCTAAAGGTGGCAAGAGTTGTGATTTCTGTGGAATGTGTGTTTTCCCAGGGTATAACACAAAAAGCTGTGACCCAAGATATCTTCTGATTTAAAGTGGCACCACTCCACAGCAAAATCCCAACACTGTCCACTGCAGGACATCCCACTGATGGCAAAGTCTGTGGAGATTGCCAGAAAAGGACAGCTCTAACAAGGATCATTATGCGAAATCCAGCAGCTGAGGAGGTCAGAAGGAAGTCATAGAAGTGGTAAGGGAAGCACTTCCTCTATTTTCTAGAAAAGAAATAAACAGAGGAAGGAAACAACCAAGGAGGAGACAGATACGGATGACCCACCAGAGTCAGGAATTGCACTGGGGTTCCTGGGCATTCCTTTGCACATTAGAGGGCACTTAAGAGTGAAACACCTTAAAGGACTCTTAAGAGTCTTGGAAGACACTTAAGAGCCTTAAGGACACTTAAGAGCCTTGGAGGACACAAGAGCCTTAGAGGATACTTTAGAACCTTAAAAGATACTTAATAGCCTTAAGGACACTCAGAAGCCTTAGGGACACTTAAGAGCAAAGAGCCTGAAGGACATTTAAGAGCCTTAGGGACACTTAAGATTTTTAAGGACACTTAAGTCATGAGGACACTTAAGAGACTTAGGGACACTTAAGAGTCTTAGAACACACTTAAGAGTCTTAAGGACGCTTAAGTCTTGAGGACACTTAAGAGCCTTGGATGATAGGTAAAATACTTAGAAGGCACTTAAGAGCCTTAGGGATACTTGAGTCTAAGAAGGCACTTAAGAGCTTTAAGGGCACTTAAGAGTCTAACAAGACACTTAAGAGTCTCAGAAGTCACTTAAGAGCCTTAAGGACAAGAGCCTTAGAAGACACTTAAGAGCCTCAAGGATACTTAAGAGTCTTAGAGGACATTTAAGAACCTTAGAGGACACTTAAGAGCCTTGGAGGACACTTAAATGTCTTAGAAGGCACTTAAGAGCCTTCAGGATACTTAAGAGTCTTAGAGGACACCTAAGAGCCTTAAGGATTTTTAAGAGCCTTAAGAACACTTAAGAGTGAAGAGCCTTAAAGACACTCAAGAGTTGGACACGACTTAACGACTGAACAACAAGAGCCACAAATGATTGTGTTAAGAACTCTGCATGAAAGAGGCAACTCCAAATAAGGATGCCTTCCTCTATTGTAGGATTTTGTATGGTTTATAAGGTCTTCCCCTTAAGCATTTCAAAGCAGACCTACAGCAGGTGTGCACGTTTTTTAAAGAAACCATTCAAGATTGCAGCACGTATGCCTGGAACACATGAAAACTACGTCATCTCTAACAAGACATGATTGTTACCAAGGATTAGACGGGTTGCATACCTGTCCACCCTTTTCAATCTGTTCTTTTGTTCTTTCTTTGGTTTCCATAATGTATTTATAATCTTCTTTCATCTGCTCCAGCTGCGTTGCTTTCATGAAGAACTAACTCAAGAAACGATTAAGGTCATGGTTTAGAATTGTCACTCCAAAGGTTACGGGTGCCATCAGCCTGATGCTCACACTTAAAAGCTATCAGTGAACTACTAGAGAAGTCCAAGAAGTTCCCAAGAGTACAAATAAAAGTTCTAAGCAAGTGTTTTCTTAAGGGGAAAAAAACCAACCCTGTGCCTCTTCAAATAACCCACATCACTACCAAATTTGCCGCAACAGCTAAGAAAAATATTTTTTTCTCTTTCAAACTGAAATATGAGCCATGCTGAAGTCCTGAGATATCTGGTCCCTTTGAAGGCCAAAAGTGCTCCCACAAGCAGCAATGCCTATATAAACAACGCTGAGAGATTGTCTCCATGCTCTACTTATATTCCACCAGAAGCAGGACACCGAGATAAGCCACACATCTTGATTGGAAGCTTGTTGGCACTTCCCAGAGTGTGATCAGGTTTGCATAAACATTAGGGATTCCTTTAACAGTTTAATCAAGGGGGGGGACACATGCCAAAATATTACTTTTAGTTACTGCCTTGAACTCCACAGCAGTGCAGCTGTCAGGAGTGTCACCCATTCAGTCTCGGAGGGAGGAATTGGGACTTTGCATCTGATGAAGATTCCTAATCTTGCTCTTTTAAAAAAAGGGGGGAGGGGTTGGCATTATCCACATTTTTGTTATTCACGGGAAGGCCTGGAACCAATCCCCAGTGGCTACCGGGGTCCTACTGTACATTATTTTCATTATTTTTACATGCCAAAATGAAAGAGCTGACGATGAATGCTAAAACGTAAAAAAGGAATTGTGCTGTTCCATCTTACTTGAAAAGGAGCATATTAAAAGTAATATTATTAATCATAAACTATTGCCTTTAATCTGCTACTGTTCATATCCTGACTCTTGACATGCTTCCGTCCCTGTAACAAATCCTTTATCTCCCTGGTGCTGAAGATCCGAACACGGGGAGCAGTCACAGACTTACGTGTGCCTGTCATGTCCCCCCCCCCCCGCAAACGAACAGACTGTAACCATATTTCTCAAGCACAATGTCAAGTGACTTGGATTACCTTGTATTTGTCCCCTTCATTTTTCGACTGCAAAAACTGTTTGCTCATTTCCTGGGTGAGTACAGACACAGGATTATCCACCTGAAACAACAGCAATCTTTTACCGTTTTTTTTTTCCAGACAAGGGCTGAGGCAGACAGCACAAGAGAGGGGAACCGTGATATTTTTAAACAGTGGGGTAAGACGCCTACTCAACCTCTTCTGCTGGGTGACTCCTGGAAGAGAAGCAGACCTACTCTTTTTGGTTGGGTTAGTTTTAGGTGTGAGCTGGGAACTCCAGTTTGCCTTTCCTCTATCTGGCCCGAGTTACCAAGTTTTCCATTTATTTAATGACAAATAAACTATGGAGAAAAAGTAATTACAGTACAGTAACCCTCCACCCTTTTGCGGTTCATATATATCGCAGGACTACAGTACAGTGGACCCTTGTATAACAAACAGGTTGTATAACATAAAATCTGTACAACATAAAAATTCTGGAGATAGGGGAAATTTGCTAAACATAATCACCTATGGGGAGAATTCGTACAACATAAAAATGAGATTACTGCATTTTCAATGCATTCCTATGGGAATTTGTATAAAGGAAAATTTGCTTAACATAATTTCATTTGGAACGAATTAATTCCTTTATACAAGGTACCACTATATATGAAAAAAAAGTCCACTGGGGTAAGGTGGAAGGGCCTGTTTGGGGCCTCGTGTACTTACCCCAGGCCTCGCGCTGCCCTGAACAGGCCTCCAACAGCCTTCCCGGGCTGTCAGAGACCCCAAAAGTGCTTCTCCCCAAATCAGAATTGACTTCCGGAAAACCAGAAGTGACCTCTGGATCGCTAGAAAACACTTTTGGGGCCTCCAAGGGCCTTTCTAGTCACTTCTGGTTCACAGAAAAACATTTCTGAGTCCTCCAACGTGCCTAGAAAGGCCCTCGGAGTCCCCAAAAGTGCTTTCTAGCAGTTCATCAGAGGTACAGTCACTTCCAGTTCGGTGAGAAGCACTTGTGGGGCCTCCGACAGCCTGGGAAAGCCGTCAGCGGCCCGTTCGGGGCAGCACGCGGCCTGGGGTAAGTACAAGAGGCCCCAAACAGCCCCCCCAGTCCCAACCTGCCCCTGCATCCACATATCGTGGGGTGGTGTTGGGGGGGTGTTATTGTACATGCCTTGAATTACAAAATTAATCTGTTCCAATTGGATTTTCTTAACTCGAATTTTTCTTATCTCAAAACACAATTTTCCATAGGAATGCATTCAAAATGGACTAATTCATTCCAAGTGGAAAATTGCCCCTCCCAGAATGAAAAAAGCACATTAACAGGCATGCAAACGACAGAAGCTCAGCTCCCTATCTTTCAAGTGTTTGAAAAATCCACCCAGAAGTTCCACAAAGTCACCAAAACAGTGCCAAATATTTCCAGAATGCCTCTATAACAGGCAGTGCCTGTTCTCTGTGTCCGACTATAAAATGCTTCCTATTTCGCAACTGCAGTACTGTAGTATGGAGGGTGGCACTAGATGGCAGCATAGCAATTGGAAACTTTTTGTAACTCAAAAAATCAGGGTTAAATTTTCGTAATTCAAAATTTTCCTATACCAGTGGATTTCCTTTTGTAATTCAAGGGTTCCTTAACTCGAGGCATTCATAATTCAAGGCATTACTGTATTTATTTTGCTGCTCTGGCTTGCAGGAGGAACTAAGTTAGGAGTCATGTGGAACAATAAACAAGTGTTCTCTCAGAAAGTTGCCTCATGATTATATCCAAATAAGCCCAATATTTAGCTGCCCCCCACAACTGTGATTTAAAAATTCAGCTCAGTAGCCAGTGCTACATGTGGAAAATCAGTTATAACTGCAGCAGTAAAGTATTTCAACATTAATTACAATTAACCTTTATTAACTGCATTCAAGTTTTAAACTACTTGTAGCAATGGGGGATACAGCCAAAATTCAAAGAAGAGAGAACCAAGAAAATCTAATAAATGCATATTGAGTTCAACGTCATACATACACCAAGGTCCCGGCTTAGTCACTGTTTTAGAATTATTTACCAATTATGGAAGGTTTTCTAGTATCTAGAATGGAAATATTTATGACGTTACCTGGATATTAAAGTGATCCAAGATTGCAGTAAGCTCCTCTTTCTTTGAAGAAATTATAGAACCTGAAGGTGAGTACAAACCATAGACAGCACTTTTTAAAGCAAAGAACAGCTCACAGTAACTTGTACTTTTAAGACACAGCACAGTTCCTTTTGCTGTGTTATGTTTGCAGAAGGTGCTTAGAACTTCTCCAGGGCTCCTATTGCTAACAGTCAGAATTTCAAGGGAGGCTTTTGAGGGCAGAGGAGGAATAATTTAACAGGCTGAGCCTTTGATCGTGTTCCACTAGTGCAGTGGTTCCCCAACCTTCCTAATGCTGTGACTAGACATGGGCACGACTCGGCGAAATTCTCGTTTCCGTTACATAATGGAAACGGTAACGATAATTAAGCCGTCAGAACTCGAACGCGAACCGAAAAAAGAAGTTTGGTCGGGTTTTTCGTTTCCGTTTGTGGCATCGCGGCGATCGCGCGATGTGAAGCACAGAAAAAGTTTTTAAAAGTTTTTTTTTTAAAAAAACCCGACTCCCAGCCAAAAAAGCAGGCAAAAATATGCCTGCCTGAGGCTTTGCCACCTACCAGAAGGGTGGTTTCTGGGGGGTCCCTGGCCTTTCCCCCCCTCTTCTCCTGTCCTGGGCTGCTTGCACCAGGCTGGGGGGGGGTCATCCTCGTCGTCTTGCCATGCCATGCGGTGGGGGGGGATCCAAAATGGCGACCACAATTTTTCTTTTGAAATTGTGGTCAAAAAACACACCAAATCCCCACAGAAACATGTGAAATTTATTTATTTTAAATGCCTGAATTTTAATAGTAGCAGCAGTGGGGGTTTTTATAGCAATAAAAAGTCGTATTGATTTTATTTTATTTTATTTTTTATTTTTTTAGACCTGCCCATTTGGGCTGGGCATGGGATGGGACCATGCAATTTTTTTGAACCATTCTATCAATGGCATTGCCAGGTTTTTGACTGACACTTCTGGATGTCTCGGAGGGCATAAAAAGCCGAGGCACTTTCCAGAAATCGCAGTCAGGTGTATGGATGTGGTTGAGGGAGGAGGGCTGGCTGCTGGTGCTGGTGTGATCCGATCGAGATTGAGGAGGGAGGCTGGAGGCTTTAGGATTTAAGTAAGGCAGGCAGGGAGGGAATTGAATTTAGAAAATAATTTCTTTGATTCCCTGCAGCTTTGTCTGCTGAAGGGAATAGCAGTTTATTCTTTATTTCTTCTCTGGCAGTTTGAGGATTTTTTCTGATATTGGATAAAGGGGGGAGGTTCAACTGGGAGTGGGAGGTGTGGATTTATTTTAAAAATATATTATATACTACCATTTATTTTCTATTTTCCCAACTTCAATTTGTTTGCACACACACACATTTGGGGTGCAAGCCAAGAACAGAACCTCTATCCTAAGTGATATCCTAACTGCCCACTCGCCCGTCCACCCGCGGCCGCCACCCGCCCATGGTCCCCTGCCACCGCCGCCCGCCCGCACCTCCCGCCCGCCCCCTCTGCCCCACCCGCCACCTAGGGCACAAAAACACCTAGCGCTGGCCCTGATTGCGGGATGCCCCTGGGAAGTCAAATCGCGCTAAATCACGGTGGAAACGACAAACGAAACGACAAATTTTTGAAAAATTTTGCGACAAACGGAAACGACCCGAAACGGACCCGCTCCGACAAACGAAATCTCGAAACGTCATTTTTTCTGGTCGTGCCCATGTCTAGCTGCGACCCTTTAGTACAGTTCCCCGCGTTGTGATGACCCCCTTGCTCTGCTTGGAAGAGGCCACAAGCCTCCATTGGCAGGCCACTGTGCTGCAGGGACCAGAGAGAACTTCCCTCTACTACAGGCACCCTCAGCCAATCACAGCCTCCGGGGCCATTGACTGACATCCCCTCTAACCTATCAAGTTGTAACTCACTCTTTTCCCCTTCCTCCCCCTCCTCCCTCCTCCTCCAGACCCAGTGTGCTTTTTACCTACCTGTCTCATATGAACAGGTAAAAGAATGTGAAAGCATTTGCAGGGCCTTTGTACCAAGCCTTTGTTCTCTGAGCAGCCACAAAACTCTTTCTTTTCCCCACGAGAGAGGAAGCAATTAATGACACAATTATTTAATTCTTGTCCCCATTCTCCCTAGTGGTTGTTTCATTTGCCTTCTGAAATACTAGCATTCGAGATGGGCACTTGCTGGGCTCTGGCAGGTTGAGTCACATCTAACCATGGTAGGTGCCTGTTTATAACTGGCTTCTGTGGTCAAATCACGCTGGTTAGTCCTACAGATGGAGAGTTCTGGTCAAGCATGCCTTGCATTAGGACCTTCAACGTCAAACAAGGGGCAGATGCCAGGCACAAGGTAGATACATGCTGGTATGCTTCTGCAGGTTCTATTGGGAAGGGGGACGTGAGCAGGGGGAAAGGTCCTGTGAAATGGTCTGGAGTGTATTCCTCCTGAATCTCCTATACAAATTGTACCTGTGGATATACTTTAAGATTCCAAACCAGGTGAAATATATAATCCATTTTTTCTAACCACAAGGAGGATGGCTCACATCCCCATGAACTTCTCTGGACTTTGAACTTGTTGTACCAGTCTTGTCCCAATGAGTTGTTCAATCGCCTACAAAACAACTGCTTGTCTGTCTTTGTTCCTCAAGACTGTTCCTGATAGCTGGAATAAAAATCAATCAATCTAACCAAACAAACAAACAAACAAACTGTTCCTGGGAGTCTGTATGGACTCCATGAAACAGCCTTCATGGAAGATTTCAGAACCTGCACCCTCCTCCCTTCCAGTCTGCCTCCTCTTCCCGTTCCCTTTGATTTTCTGATGCCGTGTGCTCACTTCACAATGACTTTCTTCTAGGGGTAGAAGCATTCTGAATACTGTCAACACGAAGGTGAGCTTAGTAGTAGTAGTAGTAGTAGTAGTAGTAGAAGAAGAAGAAGAAGAAGAAGAAGAAGCTTAAAATGAAAGAAAATGTTGCCAAACCTGAACTGCTTTTCAGCTTGTAACTGCGATGCCCTTCCAAAGTGATATGCTGATTGATGGTGATCGAACTGCCATACTGCTCTGGTTTAAATGCATCTTCCCCTCTGTTTCGGAGAGTTATGGTCACATCTGCAGAACTGAACCAAGAGGATTAATTAAGACAGCGGCTGCAATCACATGGGTGAGCTCTCTTCCTGCATATTTTAATACCCTAAGAGCAGATTTCTTCCAGAAGGACACTAAGCACTAACATCGTAAACATTAAACTGTAAATTTCATTTATTCCAAGTTAATTGTACACAGGACTACTTTATACTCCCTGAGAAGCAAGTCCAACTTGTTAACGTGGAAATGCTGTCTACATTAGGAGAAGCACAACCCCCGACTGCATTTGCAAGATCAACAAATAAAATCTTCTCACAAGGCCTTGTTTATACAATGTGCTTCCTTCTTAAAACAAGGCCCACTCCCTAGATGCTTTCAGGACTGTGATTTGATCATATATAAAATAGGTCTTCATTCCAAGAGAGAAAATAACTATTGCTTTACAACAACAGTAAATGAACATGCCCAATGGATGTTCAAGTTCCAGTTTCTGTCAACAGTAACAGTACAAAAATCAACTCCAGGTGAATGAAGGTGAATTAATCTCTGCCATATCCTATACATATACTTTAGAAGATGCACGTAGGGCTGCTGGGAGAGACGAACAAAAATGATGGACTCCAAAATGACTGATTTCTCTGGAAAATGTAAGATTCCTTACTCTGCAAGGTTACAATAATGACACAATAAATCTTCACAGACACAGTAAAGAATAACATGCATAGATGTCATCACATCCCTAAAACTGAGGATTAATCTTAAGTAATGACACACAAGCTCTAATCACACAGGTAATGTGAATTACTTCTTTAACCTTGTTGCCACCTAGAATGGATCCCTGGCTTTGGTGAAAGTGAGTTCCATGCTTCTCAGAAACACATGGGGCTGGTGCGGAGAGGGTGGCTGACAGGTTGAAGAGTCCCTTCAGCTGAAATCTTGTAGCTCAGCAGAGAACTTTGAAAAGAACACAAGGAGGAGTACAGCAACCCTTGTCCTATTCCTGGCCTTACTCTCTAGCGAAGGACTTCCACTTACCTCTGACCATTTTTCACAAACACTTTCAAAGACGTCCCTCGGTTTGTTACTAACGCTTTTCCCCCAAGGCCAACAATCAGGGCAGTTAAAACGGCACTCTTTCCACCTAAGAGCAGCAACATACAAAACCGTGATGTTCCGCAAGCTGTGTCAAAGTCCATTTCATTACTAATATAAGATAACGCAAGCTTCCTCCACCAAACTTTTTTGTAGTCTCTGTTTGGGAAAAGATGCTTCTGAAGAAAATGACAGAACTTTAAGCCATGCAACCACCTCTTCACATGAAGAAAGCGTTGGGTATAGCTCCACCAAACATTTTTCAATTGAATGCAAAGTTAGTGGTAGTTTCTAGTACAGGGGTGAACCTTCAGCACTCCAGATGTTTTGGACCACAACTCCCAGAATTCTGAGCCCAGATTGCCAATGACAAAGGACTGTCGGAGTTGTGGTCTAAAACATCTGGAGTGCCGAAGGTTTGCCACTACTGCCCCATGGGATTTGGGAATGTTGTTCAAAACTTCATCCCAACAAATACATTTCATGTCAAAAGTATCCCGCCAGAACCTGGTAACAGCCAAGAGATAGAAAACAGAAAATCACAATGATTGCTCAATGTTTTGCCCAATGATTGCCATTCTTGCTTTGTTCACACAGGTAGAACGATCGAGAGACAGAAGTGCAGCATCAGTAAATGACAGTTCTAACATGGTGGTTCCAAGTTATGGGTAACCCAAGTGATCTTGGACTACAACTCCCAGAAACCCTGAGCAACACCGCTGGTGGGGAAGGCTTCTGGGAACGGCAGTCCAAGAAGACCTGGGTCACCCAAGGTTGGGAACTACTGCTCTAACAGAACAGTGGCCAAAAATAACAAAATGCAACCACAGTTCTTGTTTTTTTTAAATGGATGATAACCTGCAAACTTGTTCTCAACCAAAACCACACAATGACTGGAGCTATCATATACAGCAGGGGTCCTCAACCTAAGGCCCCAGGGGCGGATGCGGCCCCCAAGGTCCTGAATCCGGCCCCAGGACCAACTGCAACGCCCCCACCTACCCCCTACTTTGCAAGCAAGCAAGCCTCCGCAGCTGCTTCTATTGCTGAGGCAGTTCAAAGTAGTGGGCTATGTCACTTCTCCCACTCCCCCCAACTACCACCTAGATGATCAGCATGCTGATCTACCATGCTGGCTAGTGGGGCATTCAAAGTGGGAGGGCTACAGCAAGGTCCCCTGCTCCCCCCACCCACTGTGGTCCGGCCCCCAGTGGTGTCGGGGTGGTGGTGAACCAGCCCACTGTTTGAAAACTTTGAGGACCCCTGATATACAGTAATCCTTTGCCTATTGTGGGGGTTAGGGACCCGCCCCAACCTGCGATAAATGAAAATCCACAATATGTGGATGCTGGGTTGGTTGAGGACTGGGGGGCCTATCTGGGGCCTCTTGCACTTACCTGAGGCCTGGTGCTGCCCCGAACGGGCCTCCGACGAAACTAATTGGAGGCCTCAGAAGTGGTTTTCAGTAATTTGGAAGTCACTGAGGGTTCACCAGAAACCACTTCTGGGGTCTCCCCAACAGGCCCAGGAAGCCCGTCGGAGGCCCATTCGGGGCAGCGCCAGGCCTGGGGTAAGTGCAGGAGGCCTCAAACAGGCCCAAGCAGCTTGCTCCCGGGGGCTTACGTTTCATATACTGCAGTCCCGCGATATACCAGGACCAATGCAATGTACTGACGTGAAGATCCAACGGCTGCTAGCCCAGGGTGGAATTAATTCCTCAGTAAGACTTTCCACAGTCCAGCTCGACAATTCCAGAGGGCTCTGCTCTAGCAGCTGAAGTAGGTTTAAAAACAAAACAAAACAACCAGTTCTCGCAAAGAGACAGAGTGGCTGGAATCCTCACACTGCCATCAAGTAGGCCAACTTGGATAGATGACGGCGGTGGCGGCAGCAATTTTTCAAAAATCAAATATTTTGAACTCTTGTTCTAAAGTGCCTGAGGCTCCCCTTCCATCCTTTCTGTACCTCAGAACCCATGGGAGCTCTAGGGTTAAAAAAAAAAGGGAAATCTTTAATTACTGAAAACAGCTGCTGCCAAGATGACTTCAGCCCAACTTTCTTCTCTTCTTAAGAACTTGACAACACGAGCAGAAGTTTCCCATTTTGTAAGGTAATGGGGAATAACCCGATTTTGCACATTAATTAAGACCCTGCATTTTAGTTGCTTCAATGTTTTTACTATTTATCAACGCAAGTCTAATCATTTCCCTTTGTTATGTCAGAGCAACTTATCTATTTAAATTATTTCTATGCCCCCATTCTTCCCAGAGGGAGGGTGGGAGGGGGCAAATGAGACAAAGTCAACATTTAAAAAAAAAAACCTATATATCATGTTTAAAAAGCAATTATTGGTAAGCATATATTAAAGTTAAAATACCAAGTTTTTTTTTATATAAATTTAAAAATATTATAAACCCTGTAATTTAAAATAGTTTTCCCTCTGCCCTTTCGCAGTTCATATACTGCAGTCCCGGTATATTGCGGGACTGCAGTATATGAAAGGCAAGGCCCCCTGGGGTAAGCTGGAGGGGCCTGTTTCAGGCCTCCAAACGGGTCTCCAACGGCCTTCCCAGGCCTGCTGGAGGCCCTAAAAGTGCTTTCTGGTGAACCGGAAGTGACTTCCGAAAAACTGGAAGTGACTTCTGGATCGCTGAAAACCACTTCTGAGGCCTCTGCTAGCCTCCCCAGGCCTGTTGGAGGCCCCAACAGTGCTATCCGGTGAACCGGAAGTAACTTCCTGAAAACTGGAAGTGACTTTCAGATCACCAGAAAGCAGTTCCGGGGCCTCCAACAAGCCCGGGAAGGCCATTGGAGGCCAGTTCAGAGTAGCGCCAGGCCTCAGATAAGTGTAGGGGGCCCCAGACAGGCCCCCCAGTCCTGAACCGACCCAGCATCTGCGTATCACAGATGTTCAATTATTGCAGGCCAGATTGGGCCCCTAACCCCCGTGAAAGGTGTGTTGCTGTACAGCATTCCTGAGCAAGGTTCCCTCTAAGGCATGTGCCTCCACTGTGACAGATTTTCAGCCCTTTTGATTGCAGCCGTGAAAGCAGGGATCGTGGATCCACAAGTGCATACGGGGCAAAGTCACGCAAGCAAGAAGAACCTGGCCCAGTGGGGCTGAACATTAGAGGGAATGTTGTTTCCTGATATAACTTACTGCTTAAAAGCTGGCCTGAAGAGAAAGGTCTTTGTTTGACGGTGGATGGAAGGACAAGGAGTAGGGAACCAGCCTGGCTTCTCAGGGCAGCACTTGGGAACAGCCATGGAAAAGGCCTTCTCTCATGTCCTCCCCAAACAAGCTCAGGAAGGTGGTAGAATGGAGAGAAGGGCCTACTTCAACCTGGTATGTTCATACAAGATAATACAATCCTTGTAGCCTGGACCCAAGCCGTCTAAGGGTTTATAGGTCATACCCATCACTTGTGACGTTTTAGCCCAGTGCTCCCCAACCTTTTTATCACCGTGGACTGGTAAATGCTTGATAATTTTTCCCTGGCCCGCTTGTTTTGATTTAATAAGATAAAAAATGTAAATGCCCCCCCCGGCCGTTGACACACATGCGTGCTAGTCGTTTCCCACTCTAGGGGGCGGTGCTCATCTCCGTACTCAAGCCGACAAGCCAGTGTTGTGCGATGAGTCCTTGGCATCGCTGCAAGGAAACACTGTTTTTACTTCCTCGCATTTTTTGCCCCGGGGGCTACCCAGCCGCCGTGAGGTCTTGGGACCCTTTGCCCTTCCTTGACATGAGGCCTCCCTCCTTTCTTTCACTTTTCTTTCTCCCTCCCTCCCTTCCTCCCTCCCTTCTTTCTTTCTTTCTTTCTTTCTCCCTCCCTCCTCCTCTCCTTCCTTCCCTCCCACTCTCCTTTCTTCTTCTTTTTCCCCCTTTTCTTTTTTTTTCTTCCTCTCTCCTCTCCTCTCCTCTCTTTCTTTATTTCCTTCCTTCCCTCCCTCCCTTTCTTTTTCTTCCTTTCTTCCTCATTTTCTTTCTTCCTTCCTTCCTCCCCCTTCTTTCGTTCTTCCTCTCTCTCCCTCACTCCTTCTCTCCCTTTCTTTCTTTCTTTCTTTCTTTCTTTCTTTCTTTCTTTCTTTCTTTCTTTCTTTCTTTCTTTCTTTCTTTCTCCCTTTTCTTTCTTTCCCTTTTCTTCCCCCTCCCTCCCTCCCTCCCCCTCCTTTCTTTCTTTCTTTCTTTCTTTCTTTCTTTCTTTCCTCCCTCCCTCCTCCTTTCTTTCTTTCTTTCTGGCGGGGGGGGGGGCTGTGGTCGCAGCGGCGGCGGCGATGGTGGGACGGGGGCGTGCATGGGGGTGATTGGGGGGGTCGCAGCGGCGGCGGCGGGCGGACGGGGCGATTGCAGGGGGTCGTGGCGCGGCGGCGTGGACGGGCGCGGTGGCGGCAGTGGGGACGATAGCAGGGGGGTCGCGGCGGCGGCGGGACGGGGGTGATTGCGGGGCGGCGGGACGGGACGGGGGTGATTGCAGGGGGCGGCGGGGGGGGATTGGGGGGTGGCGGCGGTGCGCGGGGACTGGCACCGGTCCGCGGCCCGGGGGTTGGGGAACACTGTTTTAGCCCATAGGAGTTCAAGTTGCATTAATTAGTGAATAAGCCAGCCATGTGCTTGGGCATGGATGGCAAAACAATGCTACAATGTTGGATACAATTAATAAGTGAAAACTTACTTCCGTTGTTCCCAACTATAAAATTGACGTTGGATCCAAACTCAAAGGGTCCCAACATGGAATGGCACATAAAGTTCTTCAGCTTGATACTTTCAATTATTCCAACTTCTCCGGAGACCTACAGACAGACACAACAAGGCAATTTGCAAAGACCTTTTAATAGCCGGAAATCTAATAAACAATATAAGACTGGGTAGGTGGGGAACTACAGATCCCAATGGAGCCTTCAGTAGATTACTCTGCAGCGAAAATAAACTTGCAGAACGGCTGTGTGACTTTTTATCTAGATACAGGTTTACCGTCATCTGCCACTTTCCCAAAAGGCTTTTCATAATGGATTCCATTCTACACTAAGCAAGCGCTTGCGCAAATCGCAAAACAAAGACATGCAACTTCTTGCATTGTACAGGAATTATGTGGCATTTCAGGAAATGCTGGACTGCTATGTGCAACATCCATTCTTGGGGTTCATTATTCTTCCTCCTCTTGACTCCAAAACCTAGAAATCTCCATTTTTTTAAAAAAATATATTATTTTTTATTGTTTTGAGCTGGAAGACCCACACCTAAATCATGCTCAGCCAGAGAAAGGCTGGGCTGGAAGGTTTCATGGGCTAGGACAAACTCCACTCCAGCCTAGGAGCCCTCAGGAAGCACCGGGACAACTGTAGAACGTTTCTTTCATCATGTGCGGTCAGAGGCATGCCATGATCATAGACATCCATAGGACACTATCAAGCCGCCTTTACAAACGAAGCGCCATGCCCAAGACCTCTGCACTTCCGAGGTAAGCCACCCTGCAAACTGCCCATGCACCACAAACCCATCTATGCCTGTATTGGCCTTCAAGGAGCTCCCATACTCTTAACATGAGATGGTCTCCATCACAAGGATTCTCTCCTAAGGAGTTATCTTCTTCTTCCTAAGAATAAGGCTATTCTTCCCAAGCAGTTTTTGTTTCTCCAACAGGAGAGGATCAGTCACCCCAGAAATGGGATGCTGCCATGACAGTCCCGAGGCTGCTCAACAAACACTGAGCTAATTCAATTCCTCAGCTTCTGCCGCGCAGGTCACTTGGACGGCACGGCAGGGAGCACACACCTGCGACTTCAGCTGAGCACCAGAGAGGGATGGCAATACACTGGACTGCTCCCAAGGCCCCCCACCAGCTCCTTACATTTGAACTAGTTGTTAAACTGGGATTATTAATTTCAAAAGCTAAGATGAATAAGGTTGAGAAGAGAGAAGGGTCGATTCCCCTGGCTTTCTCACCCGTTACCAAGGTAGAGGTTAAAGGCCCTTGCATGTGTGTTTTATTTTATTATGCTGTAAACTGCTCAGAATAGCGCATCGCACAATTGGGCTGGTATATAAACCAATTGCAGGCAAAAATCAAAGAAAAACAAAAGACAAAAGAGACGAAACATGTGGCACCTTAAAGACTAACTATCATATTTTAATGTAATGTATCGTGGACTGCATGTCCACTTCCAAACATATAGCAGCAGAATGAGTTGTGTAATATAATATGTGATGAGATATACATTTCATAGCAGATGTTCATTGGTGGATAGGGGAGGGGGAAGAGGAGGGAGAGATGATCAGTTGTAGAAGTGGTGGGAGAATTTGGCCAGGGGTCATAGATAGGTTAAGTATTGTTAATAGGTCTGCGGAGGAGGGAGAGATGATTAGTTGTACAAATGGTGGGAAAGAAGATTTTGCTAGGGGTCATAGATATGTTAAGCATTGTTAATGGCTCTGTGGCCAGGGTCTGTAGTGAATAAATACATTGTCCTAGAGCAGGCATATCCAAACTCTGCCCCTCCTGATGTTTTGGACCACAACTCCCAGAATTCCAAGCCTGCATTGCCAGTGACAAAGGACTGTGGGAGTTGTGGTCCAAAACATCTGGAGGGCCGAAGTTTAGAGATGTCTGTCCTAGAGGATTACTCTTCTGAGATTTTGTTACTAATGCTTAATGCCGTTGACTGTATTCATTTTTAGCATCAATTAATAAGTAATATGCTGCATACCTGAGTAGGACATGCTTTCAAATTGGACAGGAGCATAATTCATGAGTTTTAATAACTGCTGCCCTGACCCTTTGCCAATGGGGCTCCCCAGATGCTGATGTTTACCTTTTGCTTTAAATTTATTTATTTATTTACAATTTTTATACCATCCATCTGGCTACCGAGGCCACTCTGGGCAGTTCACAACAGATACCATAAAATACAATCCAAAAGAAAAGAAAATACAGTGACAAAAAGCAAGAGATCAAAATTACACATCAGTGAATCCACATGAAAGAATCTAAAAATAACAATTTAAAAGCAAAATGGAGAATGGGCAATCCGGCTCTGAGGTAACTGCTGCCTCAAGATGTTATCGGCCATTTCAAGGCAATATTAAAGCTTACCAACTGGGAGTTGTTACTGCTTTCATTCTGTAGGTGTGACCATTCATCTTCATCAGAATTATCATCAGAACCATCTCTGAATTCCTGCCTCGGTCTTTTGTTGGATACCGGTGTTGAAAAGCTGCCTTCTTTTCTTTTTGCCATAAGTGCTAGAACAAAATGAAAGAAACGAAAAACAGTCTGATTCAGCACACAGCTAAAAACCATTTTTTAAAGTCCCCACCTTTTTTCAACGTGAAAATGTACCAAAGAAATACAGAAAAATGAAAAATAACGAGTGGATTAAAAAAAAGTTCACCGATTACTCAAGCAACAACTCAACTACCCGAGAATAAATCCTGTGAAAAAGATAAGACTTTTGAGCAGGCACGTGAAAAGTACTTTGGGGTGCTGTAGATAGGGTTGATTTATTACTCATCGTTTACAACTGTTCAATGGCCAGGCACAAAATATCAGCATCAATAAGAAAAATACTTATCATACTGCTTGAAAATGGGATGTTGGAATGTTTTTATGTTTTCAGTAGAGATGGGTGTTTTGTTTTGGAAGGGGATGGGTTCCAAAACGAAACATGCCAGCACAGCTGGCATTAGGAATGCAGTCCCACCCTCCAAAACAAAATCAACCACTGTCTTATCTTGCTTTACCTCGCACTGGGCGAAACTCCAACCAGGAAAGCCTCCGACATGTCATCTTTCCATCTCCCTGCCGCTGGCCAATTAAATAGGAAGGTGGGACGATGCATGTCCTTGCACAGCTCCTTATTGGCCAGTGCCAGGGAGATGGAAAGATGACACATCGGAGGCTGCTTCCTGGTTGGAATTTTGCTCAACGTGAACTACAGCAAGATAAGACAGTGGTTGATTTTGTTCTGGAGGGTGGGACTGCCTGTAACCTTACAAAATAAATTAATGCTACCCCTAACAGCTTCATCTGCATTTTCATAACACTAGTTTTGCAAGTAAAGTCTTATTATTTTTGAGTATTCTTTAAAGGTACTCAAAATGTATGCCTACTTAACTACTCTTTTATTTATTTAGAGTATTTTTACCCCATCTTTCTCCTTGGAAAACAACCCAAGGTGGCTTACAGTAATGAGAGACAATACACAGTCCAGTACAATTAAGACATATTCAAGTTTGAGAACAGATAATTGAGGGGCATCTTACAGCATTAAAATACAACATTAAAGCTACAAGAGAACACGAGTAGTAAAAATTCCATTTTATCATGTATGGGTAGACCATCTCAAAGTTATGAGGGATGGAAACTAACATTGAAAACACAGTGTCAATGCAATCATACAAGGTTATAAGTGGTTATAAACACAAAGTCAATGTGATCATATATGGTAGATTCATATAAAAGACACATAATAGGGAAAAGACACATTCAGGGAAAGCTTGCCTGAACAGAAAGGTCTTTGCCTGCTTCCAGAAAGACAACAGAGATGAGGCAGTCCTGGCCTCCAGTGGGAGGGAGTTCCACAGTCTGGGTGCAGCAACCAAGAAGGCCCTTCCATGTGTTTCCACGAGACATACCTATGAGGGTGGTGGGATGGAGAGAAAGGCCCCTCCTGATGGCCTTAGCACCCAAGAAGGTTCATACTGTGAGATTCAATCTTTGAGGTCAGTTGGACACAGGCCGTTTTGTGCTTTGTAGCTTAAGCACTTTAAATTGTGCCCAATAGCCGATGGGCAGCCAGTGGAGCTGCTTTAGTATGGTTGTAATGTGATCTCTGTAACCCGCCCCAGTCAGCAATCTGGGTGCTGCATTTTGGACCCGCTGAAGTTTCCTGAGGCTTTTTATTGGAAGTCCCACATAGAGAGAGCATTACGGTAGTCCAGCCGGGACGTCACTAGGGCATGTGTCACAGTGGTCAGAGCAGGTTTCTCAAAGAACGGTCGTAACTGGCATATTAGCTTTAATTGTGCAAATGCACTCCTGGCCACAGCTGTGACCTGGGCATCCAGGCTCAAGGATGGGTCCAAGAGTACCCCCATGCTATGCACCTCTTTTTTTTCAGTGGGGAGGGTAATCATTTCCAGTACAAATTGCATCCCTATCCCTTGTTCTCCCTTTTGACTGCCCAGTAGCACCTCTGTCTTATGTTTATGTGTCAATTTTAGTGGTGGCATTTACATTTTTATCCTAGTTTGATTAACAGTAATTGCTTGATTCAGCCACTGTCTATGGACTAGTGCATTACAAGAAATAAAATAAAGACAAAATAGAATACTACAACTGAGGACAATGATTGAAGGCTACAATCCAACACATCCTTACTTCGAAAGAAGTTCAGATGCTTCAGAGAAAACTTCTAGGGTCAAATAACTTTCTATAAAATGCCAACATTTCTAAATACTCAGCCATAAGCATGTTCCTTGTAATCAGCTTTTCCCACAGCAACTGAGTTGTATCTTAACTAGGTTTAATTACAAATGTGACATTAAAAATAACTTCACTGTTTCTGCTGCATAACTGGAATCATATTTCATGGTTGGCATTAGCAGATGTGCAGCAGGATTTCCTGGGATACATTTACTTGCATCACAGGTGAGCTGCTGGTCACATTTTTTTTAACTGAAAATAGTTATTTTGGTGACTTTTGTTTAATAAATCAGGCAAAAACAAAGTAGAAACTGAAAAAAACCAAGACCAAAACGTTGTGGCACTTTGAAGACTACCTAACAAATGTGGTTTATTTAGAGTTGCAATGGGAACTTTTAACTACGTTTTTCAAGGAAAAGGAGGGGTGGACACAGACAGACCGATGCCTAACTCTTCGGAAAAATTGGGGGTAGGGCTTTGCCCCAGTTTTAGTTTTATTTATTTATTTATTTATTTATTTATTTATTTATTTATATTTAGAGTATTTTTTTACTGCCTGGAACTCCCTTCGTCGCGGTTCAAAGCGAAATAAAACAAGAATCAGGCGCCGTCCTTCCTTCCGACCGACGCACTTAAGGCACCGAAAATGAAACCAAACGGCTCGGGCAGCATCGCCGTCGCCATCATCCTCATCATGATCACCTCGACCTGCACAGTCGGTGGAGAGAGAGGGGGGAGGGAGAGGGGCTTCATCATCATCATCATCATAATCACTGTTCTGTATCCGTACCGGAAAGCAAGCCCCGCCGCCCGCGCCGCCGCCGCCGTCCCTCTGCTTCGGGCGGCCGAAAGTGGAGCCTCCGGGAAGAAAAAACTCCCGCGCAGAAACCAGCGCCTCGGCTCCGCCCACGCCCGCAAAGGGTTAACTTCCGCGAGGGCCAAGGACGCATGCGCGGCTCTCCGCACCCCCCCCCGCCAGTGTCTTTGACGTTGCCCTCTCGACGACGAGAGAGAGAGAGGAGGGAGGGGGGACGGAGGCCCCGCCCTTCCATGAATAGATCAACTCTCACCTCCGGCTCCGCACCGAGCGCCGCCATTTGCGGGGCGGGCGACCGATGCAAAAAAAGAAGCGGGGGGCCCTCCCGAGCTTGATGGGCGGCCATTTCCACCCCCACCCCACCCACACACACACACCAACCCCGCATTATGTCTTATGACCTTTTGGCCAAGCTCAAGTGGACGACTCCGTTCTAAAACGCCAATCCCAACGCTTCCCGAGCTCTCCTTTCCCCTCACTGTCTCGCATCGCTTGGGAACCGGAGGTGTTGGCGTGATAACAAAAGGGCACGTCTCTTAGGGGCCTCCCCTGGGTTTGCTGCCAACGTCACGGACGGCTCGGCGGCGCGCGCGGGATTCCGAAAGTCCCCGGGAGCGCTTTGGGTGGCCAGCGGGCAGCGGCGGCCGCAAAAGGGATCGGGGGTGCGAAGTGGCGCCCGTGTCCGGCCGGAAGGGCTTTTTAAGGGGGACTTCGGCTGGATTCAGGCGGTGAGCGAGCGGTGGCTTTTTCCCTCCCCCCTCCCGGCTTAACGGGATTCCCTTTCTGCCCCGCCTCCAGAGGCTTCCGACTTCTGCAGAGAGCTTTGCCCGGTTAATGCCTAGGCGAGGGGTTGTCGCTAATGCGTTTTAATGTGCAAATTGCTAGTAGGCAACATTCCATTGCATCCGATCCAGGAAGTCTCAGAACGGATTTGAGTCATTCGTTCATTCATTCAGAGACCTTTGGGTAGTGGGCGGCATATAAGTTGAATAAATAAATAAATAAATAAATAAATAAATAAATAAATAAATAAATTTATAATACAGTATTTTTAAAAATTAAATCAGTTTTATTTAAATCAATTAGGTTTGAATCGCAATTTAAATTTTAAAAATCAGAACCTTTTTCCGATCACTTAAAAAGTTGTTTTTTTTTTTAAATTAAACCATGGCCTGAATCAATGTTGGTCAACCTGTGGTGCCGGTGCCAAAGGTGGCACTCAGAGCCCTTTCTGTGGGCACCCGTCATCGCCCCTTCACAGCCGCCTGAGTTCAGGTTAAATTGGCACTTGGCGAAAAATGAGTGGATTTTGAATCGCAATTCGGGCACTCGGTCTCTGAAAGGTTTGCCATCACTGGTCTATATAATTTCAATCCACCCTGGGAAGTTTCATCATCAGTTGACAGATGTCAGAATGGGGGAGATCCTAAAAATAGATTAGGTGGTGATAAACTACTATAGAAATAGTATTGATTTGCAGCTATATCCTAAGCTTATAGTGCAGGCTGATCCCAAGCCTCTAGTAGTGCTTTGGCTTTCTCTGAGGTTTTGTTTCCATGCACCAAAACAAGGCTCCACAGGGCCCTGTGGATGTTGTTGAATTATGATTCTCATCAGCCTAATCAACACTGACGGATTAGGGAAGTTGCAATCCGACAACGTATGGATGGCCTCAATCTGCCCTCTTCAGTAAACACACATTATTGTGATGTGTTTTTGACTTATGGCGACCTTATGAACGTGTGATGCCCTTGAAGGTCTTGCACTCAACAGACCTGCTGAGCTCCTTTCACATTCCATACTATGGTTTCCTTTATGGAACTGGTCCTATTTTCCTACTGCCTTCAACATTTCCTCGCATTATTGTCTTTTTCAGTGGGTCTTCTCATCTCAGGGTCTGGCCAAGGTACCACAGCTTCAGTTTCATCATTTTTGTTTCCAGAGAAAGTTTGTTTGATTTGATCTGGAACCTACTTTTTCCTCTTTCTGGTGGTCCTTGGAATCCACCAAACTCTCCTCAAACACTGTGTCTCCAGTGACACATCCTTACACTTGATCTTTTCTAATTCCTTGATTGCTGCCTTTCAGAGCCAAAGCCTTCTGATTTGACTGTAGTCCCCATTTAGACTGATGACTGAAGCAAACAAAATCTTTTTAAGAGTTTCCAATTTTTATTGTCGCTATTAAGGTTATGTGGTTTTCCTGTAGCCATCATTTTTGTTTTGTTTTCAACTGGTATCCTCATTTTGTGCCTTCTTTCGCCGTCATCATCTGCTGTTGGAAGTCATCCTTGTCTATGAAGATTCTCAGTCATCCAGGTGAGGCTATCTGGAAGCTGAGTCATGGCAACTGGGCTTCTTTTCTTGTGAGATCAAAACGTTTCACTACTCATCCAAGCAGCTTCGCCATTCTAAGGAAAGTGGTGGGGCCTCGCCACTAACTTCCCTTAGACTAACAAAGTTACTTGGATGAGTAGTGAAACATTTTGATCTCACAAGAAAAGTACAGTTGCTATGTTCGGGAAAGTCATCCCTGTGTTTTAAAAAAAATTACCAAAATTCAGAAGTATCGGACATATGGAAGCCTAGTGTGACCAGAAGGACTTCCTTCAGACCATGTTGGCCACTCACACATTGATGCTGACTTTGGAAAAAAAGAAGAGAGAAATTGTTTATTAAATCCTCATCTTTCCCCTTGAACGATACAATCTTGAGATGGAATGGAAGTCCTGAATTCAGTGAGGTTTACTCCGACATTTGTAGTTGCCTGCAGTATTGAGCTGCTTGTGTCTCTGCTCACCCCTGCAACTCTCATCCCTTCTCGTTGGCATAGGCATTGGCGAAGAATGATGGGAGTGCCTCAAGAGCAACCAAGGGGGCTCTCCCCACTTAGAGGTGGGGAAAGGGCTGGACTTGGTGACCCATAGTCCTTAGATGATCTCCAACTTACTTCCGAGTAAATAGGCATGGGATGATCCCATAAGACCCCAGTTTTCTGCTTGCTCATTCAAGGCCCATCGAAAGCAATGGAACTTGCATCCATGTCAAATGCACCAGGCGCCACCCTAGAGCCACCTCACCCGCTACTGGGATAGTAGTGCTGGGACTGTTCACAAGAAAAATGCGACAGTCAACTTGAAGGGACCTTGTGTTATGAAATAGAAATACACGTTTGGCATCACTTAGCACAAGCCAGTTATTCTTTAACAGTTAGCATTTGCTTTAAACATTTAGCACACCATACTGGGGCGAATTGTGGGAAGTAGAGATGGGCACGACCAGGAAAAATGACGTTTCGAGTTGTCGTTTGTTGGGACGGGTCCGTTTCGGCTTGTTTCCGTTTGTCGAGGAAATTTTCAAAAATTTGTCGTTTGTGTTGGGGTTGGGGTTGGGGTTGGAGTAAGTGGGCTCTGGGAGGCACCTCTCTGGGTGCCTCACTGACGTCTGACCCACTACGAAGGGAAGCAAGGGAAGCATTACATAATGTTAGGGTGGGGTAGCAGAGGCACCTCTCTGGGTGCCTCTATATCAGTAAGAAGGGAAGCATACTAGCGTACTGCCGTACAGGTTAGGGAATGGGATAGGGGATAGTGGGCTCTGCGGGGCACCTCTCTGGGGCCCCCACTTTGACTCACTAAGAAGGGGAGCGTACTAGCGTACTGACGTACAGGTTAGGGAATGGGTTAGGGGTAGGGTATAGTGGGCTGTGGGAGGCACCTCTCTGGGTGCCTGGGACCCACTAAGAAGGAAAGTGTACTTGCGTACGGATCTGGGTTAGGGTTGGGGTTAGGGTAAGGGCTATGCTTAGGGGTACGGTTAAGGTTAGGGTGGGTTAGTGGGCTGCACCTCTGGGTGCCTCTGACCCACTAAGAAGGACAGCGTACTGGTGTATGGGTTAGGGTTGGGTTACGGTTAGGGTTAGGGTTAGGATTTGTGGGCTTTTAATGCCCTCTCTGGCACACCCAGAAGTCTCAGTCAAAACCTGGCCATGCGATTGGTGGAATGGGTCCAAAAATTTGCATGGTCCCATCCCATGGCCAGCCCATCATTGCGCATGCACAGGTGTAAAAAAATAAAAATAAAAATAAAATAAAATCAATGGAGACGTTTTATTGCAAGAAAAACCCACTGCTGCTACTATAAAAATTCCGGCAGTTAAAATACCTAATTTTCAAATGTTTCTGTGGTGCTTTGGTGGGTTTTTGGACCACGGTTTAAAAATAAATATTGCGGTCGCCATTTTGGATCCCCCCCACCGCATGGCAAATGGAGACGACGAGGGTGCCCCTCCAAGCCTGGTACCAGCAGCCCAGGACAGGAGAGGGGGGGAAGGCTGGGGACCCCCCCCCCAGAAACCACCCCTCTCTGCTAGGTGCCCTCACTGAGGCAGGCATATTTTTGCCTGCTTTTATGGCCGGGAATCAGGTTTTTTTTAATTTTTAAAACTTTTTTTCTGTGCTGCTTGCTGGCATTGCGCGATCACCGCGATGCCATGAACGACAATGAAAAATCAGACCCAATTTATCTTTATCGGGTCGGGTTCGAGTTGCAGCGGAGTAATTGTCGTTACCGTTCCTCGTTAGGTAACGGAAACGACGAACGGAAACGGAAACGAGGATTTCGCCGAGTCGTGCCCATGTCTAGTGGGAAGACTAGGAGGAAGGGGTCTTTATCACGCATGGTTTTAGAATTAAGGCTGTGCATGCAAAAGTCCACTAGGTGGCCCTGTTCCCATTGTTTTGCCCACAAGTATTGTGTTGACTTTCCTATGTCTCCTGCCATTTTTAAACTTGACTGCTGACTCAACCAAGTTATAGTTTTTTACATATGCATTTGTATAGCAAATAGAACAGCATCCTGTTCTTAAAGGGATCTTTCTGAAAGCAAACTTCAGTGATTTCACTAAATCTTAGCACTGAACTCACTGTTTTATTCTCACTCTTGTTAGGTTAAATACAGTCTTTTTGAGGGGAAACATAAAATAGAAGTTGGAAGGAGCCTATAAAGCCATACTTCTCTAATAGTTAAGAAGTTTTTCCTGATATTCAGCTGAAATCTGGGTACTCTTTAACTTGTGCCCATTGTTGCGCATCCTGTACTCTGGGATGATTGAAAATACAGTGGACCCTCGTATAACAAGCAGTCCGTTTAACAGAAAATCTGCTTAAAGGAAAAAAAATCTGGAGATAGGGGGATATTGCTTAACAGAATCACCTATGGGGAGAATCCATACAACCGAAAAACAGTCACGATTAGGGATTAATCTGTTTTCAATGCCTTCCTATGGGAAATTTGTACAAAGGAAATTTTGCGTAATAGAATTTCATTTGGAACGAATTAGTTCCTTTATACAAGGTACCACTGTAGATCCTGCTCCTCCTCTGTATGACAGCCCTTCAAATACAATAATACTTTGGTATAAGAGTAACTTGGTTTAAGAGTGTTTTGCTAGACAAGCGAACATTTCTTCTACATTTTTCCTTGATCAACAAGCAATGTCTTGATATACAAACACCGGAGCAGGTCACACGATCACAAGTAAGCCAGCGGTGGCTCTCCCCCCTCCCCCTGCTGGATTGTGGGTGATTGTCTGGAATGTTCCATCTCAAGCAGCCTCCAAAGCAGAGGGAGGAGGGAGGAACAGAGATCTCCCTTGCACCAGTCCAAAATGTATAGGTTAGGGTTTTTTTCTTTGCAGTTATATTATTATTTAATTTGTTTTCAACATTATTTCTTATTTTTTCAAACCATTTCTAGTCATGGGGCAGCTAATCAAGTGTGCATATGGCTACAAATTGCACTTTATTATTGTCACATTAAAAATACAGAGTAAAATCCAGTTATTCCTAAACAGATTTCACAGCCAAGTATATAAAAACTATGGTGTGGACATTGATTTCTAACCAACATATTTTGTAAGCTTTGGCACTTTATGTGTACAGTATGTGATTATGGGACCCCAGAACGAATCATATGAGTTTCCATTATTTCTTATGGGGAAATTTGCTTTGATATAAGAGTGTTTTGATTTACAGGCATGTTTCCAGAATGGATTATGCTCGTAAACCAAGGTATTACTGTGTATGGAAAGTGCTATCCTATCACCCCTCAGTTTCCTTTTCCCTAGGCCAGGCATGTCCAAGCTTTGGCCCTCCAGATGTTTTGGACCACAACTCCCACAGTCCTTTGCCATTGGAAATACAGGCTTGGAATTCTGGGAGTTGTGGTCCAAAACATCAGTTGGACCGAAGTTTGGGCATGCCTGCCCTAGGCTAAACATGCCTAATTCTTTCAGTCTTGGTTTCCAGACCCCTAATCACCCTCCTCTCAATTTGTTCCAAAGAGGAGTAAAAAGAGGGATAAAAATATTTCAATAAATAAGCTCAAAGAGCACAGGCCAGCAGCTTGTGTGGCTCTGCAGAGCCTGTTCAAGGGCAGCTGGTAGGGGGCATAAAAAATCTTATACAACAGGTTGGAGACACTATTTTTTTCCCTCCTCTCCCTCACCCCTTACCACAGAAGAAATTTTCAGTTTTTCCAGTGGTCAAATTGGAAACTTTAGAGAATCTAGAAGGATATTAAAATGGAACTATTTCCTGTTTTGGAATAAGCAAGATGCTTTTTAAGACAAAAAAAAAATTACTTAGAAGGAACTACTGGGAACTTTTTAGTGTGAAGATGGACAGCAGAACCTGTGCGTAATATACACCTATGCGATGATCAAAACCCAAATCCACTTTGGCACCATGCGGTTTCTGCTGCCTTCATGAGAGAAGGGTACGGGAAAGGGTCTTGGTTGTCTGTGCACAGCAGTGTTTTTGCATCAGCCACCTTCAGTTCTTTTTCCAGGACCTGGTATAGAACAGGATTCACAATTTTTACTTAACGATAAAATTAAGTACTTACCTGGGAGACAGCCAGATGGTATACAGTGGGACTCTCATCTGGGTGGACCTGCCCATGCTTGAACTGTGATCCCTCCCCTAGCCCAATTCCAAATACTTAAGGAATTACCATATATACTTGAGTACAAGTCGAGTTTTTCCGCCCTTTTTAAAGGGCTGAATAAGCCCCCTCGACTTATAGTCGGGGCAATAAAAATAAGCCACTTACCTGTTCTCTCTGGCCTTGCCTGTTCTTCTCCCTGCTTGCCTGCTCTTCCCTGCTGAGGCAGATCTCAGCCCGTTATATCCCCAATCAGTAAGCCCTGTGCAGTGCATAGCATTAAAATGGCTGCCTTGCTCTGCTGTTTGCTTTTCACTTTCATTTTCTCTCTCTCTCTCTCTCTCTCTCTCTCTCTCTCTCTCTGTGTGTGTGTGTGTGTGTGTGTGTGTGTGTGTGTGTGTGTGTGTGTGTGTGTGTGTGTGTGTGTGTGTGTGTGTGTGTGTGTGTGTGTGTGTGTCCCTCCCACCTCTCTCCCTCTTCCCCCTCTCCCCTCTGTCAGGCTTGCATTTCTCTCTCTCTCTCTCCTCTCTTTCTCTGTGTTCACTTCTTAGCTGTTGCTGGTTTCTAATGTGAGAGAAATGTTATATTGAGAGAAATGTTAAATTGACCAATATTACTTGCGTTTCTGTTTTGCTCTTTCCTTTGGTTTTGCCCCTGGCATTTGTCCTTTATTTTGTAAGTCACCCCCCCCCGCAAAAAAAAAAAACATGCTAAGGAACAGCCAAACATCACCACAAGCAAATCTAGCAGACAGAAACCTTAGCCTATTAAATGACTGATCCATTTGGATGTGTCTACACTATATAATTGCAGCCACTTTTTAATTGCCATGGCTTCATCTTAAGGACTCCTGGGTTTTATATTTTGGTGATGCGTTTAGAATCTTCTGCTAGAGAACTCTCATGCAGTGGTTCTCTACCAGTGGCCAATCAGATATTTTCATCATGATATTCTCAGAACTGCAGACCTATGGATCATCAAGTCCAGCCCTGTCAAGGAGGCACAAGAGGGAGTCGAACACATAATCTCAGGCTCTGCAGCCAGTTACCTAAACCACTGTTCTATTTTGGACACCCACTGCCTGAATTGGCCACTTCTGAGATATCAAAAGATTTAACTTATGTATCAAAACATTTAACCTACTAATGCCTCAATTAATGTAATTTTATTGGTATCTGTTTTTATTTTTGAAATTTACCAGTAGCTGCTGCATTTCCCACCCTCGACTTGTATTCGGGTCAATAAGTTTTCCCAATTTTTTTGTAGTAAAATTAGGTACCCCTACTTCTGTCTGGGTCAACTAATAATCCAGTATATACGGTAGTTGTTGAAAGGTAGGCGCCTTGCCATTCCACCCATGAGATCATAAACTCGTACTTTCAGACAGATGTAGACTGTTTAAATTATATGATCTGATTACATTTTGTTTAGTAAGACAACACATAGGTAAACACCCACTGATGCGATGCACCCTCTGCAGTGGGGAATTTCCTGTTGAACAAATAAGATGTACTGCAGTAATCCAGCAGCGAGAAGCATTGCTCAGAAAAAAAAACTTGCTGAAAGAGACAGGATTCACTGGCTGCGTAAAAGCCAATCATGAGTTTAATTTGTTGTGCATGCCCTTTAAGTAAGGTCATTTATTAATGGTAATTGTTTGGCAGGAGTTTGTTCACAGTGGCAGGATCTTACTTTTAACAGTGTGGTCTTTATTTATTTATTTATTTATTTATCTGTATCTCTATCCAATTTCTGATCTTCTGTATGTCTACTCAGAAGTCAGCATTGCTGGGCAAATTAATTTCTGCTTGCTAACTGCACCAGCATAACCCAGCTCAGGCATAGGAAGTATTTAACCTAAAGCAGTGGCTCCCAACTTTGTGTCTTCAGATTTTCCAGCAGTATGATTCCCAGAAACCCCAGAGAGCACAACTAGTCATGAAGGGTACTATTAAAAATAGACCGGCAAAGCTGTTTGGATGAGGAGTGAAACGTTTTGATCTCTCAGGAAAAGAAGTCCAGTTGCCAGGGCTCGACTTCCAGATAAACTCACCCGGATGACTGAGACTCTTCAGAGGCATATTAAAAATACAGTGGAACCTTGACTTACGTCATTAATCCGTTCCAGTGATCTAGACTTAAGTCAAACATGACTTAAGTCAAACGAACGTTTCCCATAGAAAGTAATGGGAAAGCGGATTAATCCATTCCAGATGATGAAAAAGACCCACGAAAACAGCAATTTAACATAAATTTGACTGGGATAGGAGATTCCTTCTGGGGATGTAAATGAAATGTCTCTTCAAAGAGAGGAGGAGGCAGTGGAATTATAGTCCACAAGTTATATGCCTCCACTTTTTAATGTTCATAGCAACAATGTCTAACATTTAAGTTTTACTGATTTTTAACCTGACGTTCCAAGTTCTGAACAATCTATGCTTACCATTAGAGTCCCACAACTTTACAGCTCCCCAACTAAAATGCTTCCATTGTGGACCAGACTTCTGCAGCCAGATTTTTTACAAGACTGAGCCGACTGTCTAACCAGCGAGGCCAGCCCCGAGCTCCCGGCCCCTCTTCTCCTCCAGCAGCAGCGGCGGCTTCGGTGAGGCCGAGGACCAGCTCCAGGTGCTCTGAGCTGGCTTCGCCGAAGCCGCTGCTGCCGGAGGAGGGGAAGAAGGCAGGAGCAGTTTGGAGGCGGCAGCCGCGATGCTGGGTCATGGCTGCTGCCCAATTCTGGGGCCTTGCGCCGGGGCTCCGAGATGTAAGTCAAAGCCTGCGACTCAAGTCAAAACAGGCCCCTTCTTGCTGCAAGTCAAATATGATGCAAGTCAAGCAGCATGTAAGTCAAGGTTCCACTGTACTTTTGTCCTTTCTGGATCGAGATGCAGTTTGTTAGCCATCATCCATTCCCAAACGGCATGCAAATATTGGTTCAGTTTTTCTGAGGCTCAGCAACCAGTTCACTGAAAACATCATGTCATCTGCATATGGATAACAGTTCAGGCCAAACCTCTAGCTGTTTTCCTGCAGCAGCTTTATGCCGATCGGGAGTGGGCAGTGCAGGGTCTACACTCATGTGTTGCTCCTGAGGGGGTGTCTAAATACTACCCTTACCACTTCTGGGGTGTCCCCCCCCAGCCCCTCCACACATCCAAATGGAAGAAGAAATGCCTTTTTAAAGAGCCTCATGGCGCAGTGGCTAAAACTTCTGTATTGCAGCTATAACTGTGCTCACGACCTGGGGTTCAATCCTGGGGAGCAGGCTCAAGGTTCACTCAGCCTTCCATCCTTCTGAGATCAGTAAAATTAGTACCCAGCTCGCATATTTCAACTGTATACCACTCAGAGAGTGCTTTAAGCGCTATGTTGTTATATATAAGTAGAACAATTTACTTTTTTATTTTGGCTCAGAAAGCCTTATGTTCTTTTGGGGTCATGAAAGGTTATTTTTACATGAAACTTCTCTGAATTGTTATTTTGAAAAATAGCAATTTAAGGGAACAATTACACATACACATGCTTTGTTGTTTTTAGACATGTTTTTGTCATTGACTTCATTGACTGTTTTTTAATATGCAATAATTGTTACTTTTTAAAATATATATATTTGTATACTCACTGTTTTTAGCTTTTAAATATTTAAATACTGTATTTTATTGTTGTCAGGTGCCTTGGTTTCATTTAAGGAGAAAAGAGGGGTAAAAAAATTAAATAAATTGAATTGATAATACCTCAACTAGCAATCCTGGAAGAATACAGTGGCCAAGAATATCAAGAGGTCCAAGATGACTGAACAGGAGCTACGCTTTCTTATTCTGTTACTCAGGATGGGATGAAAAAGCTCTTTCTAGATCCAGATAACACTGGAATGTATCAGAGTAGTTACTAGCCAAAACATTTGTGACTGGAAGTTTTGAAAAGAGGGATTTCAAGGTTTGGTCAGACTGCCTGCCTTTTTTTTTATGATGGTCAAACTCACAACTTCAGTCGTTCTTGTTAAACTAAATAGGCATCTGTCAACAATTGAGCTAGCAGCCTAACCCCGTACACTTTGGCCCAGAGGTTGAATCCCCGGTATTCACTAGGGCTGGACATATGTACAAGTTCACCTCTGCAGAAAGTTCATTTCCTAAAACTCCTGTTTCTATTTGTTTGGTTTTTTTACAGTTTTTTATTTTTATTTTTATTTATTCTTTTTTAGCTGCCCGCGTGTCTGAAGATTGGAGACCATGGGAGTGACGAATCTGTGGCAGATCCTGGAGCCTGTAAAACACCATGTCCCCCTCAGCAGTCTTTGTGGAAAGACACTGGCGGTTGATTTAAGTCTCTGGGTGTGTGAAGCACAAACCGTTAAAAAAATGAAGGGGGTCATCGCAAAGCCTCATCTGAGGTAGGTACAATCAAAATCATTTTATGTGTGATTATAATCTCATGTATGGATGATCTGTGAGAAGTCAGGGTGGATTAGGCAGGGAAACAGGCCCCATTTTGAACCTCCTGTGGTGATTTCCCAGTGGCCCCATGAGAGATGGGCAATAGCAATCCAGACCAAGCACCATCCATGCCTTAGCTGTAGCTTTTGGTCTTTTTTTGCCATTGGCAATGCAGGCTTGGAATTCTGGGAGCTGTTTTCTAAGACATCTGGAGTGCCGAAGGTTCGCCACCACAGGTCTAGTGACAAGGCTGCTCTCCTTTTTCGGGACTAGGCCAGACTGATTCCCACCTGGACAGAAGGGTTGCTTTAAGGGAGATTGTTCCCAGCAGAGCAACCCTTTCCAATGTGACAACATGCAACCCTTCCTTTTCATCTGATTGCACCCTTCTTTACTCTATGGAACTCCCCCCCCCCAATATAAGGGGTAACAATGGGCCTTTTCACATGATCCCTAAAATCCGCGGCAAATGGCTCCCAGAACCGGAGCTTAAAATTGTTTCCCCACCAGCTCCGGAGTTTACAAAAAATTAAGTGCGACCACGCCCACCTAAGCGCGTCCCAGCGCACTTTTCAAGTACCTGGTCTCCGGAGCTGAAACATTTCTGATGCGGATGTAAAGTAGTGAGTGCCGGGCTCTCCTTGCCTTGTGTTTGTTTTTTTGTCCCCACCGCCCCTTTAAGAGACAGGAATCATGACCACGACGGGGCTCGGGGCGGCTTCCACCGGCAGATGGAGGTGAGCCTGCGCTTTTTTCTCTCCTTTTTTTTCTCCCTCCCCTCACGCAGACAGGAGCAAGGAAGTGTGGAGGGGTTGGGAACACAGGAAGAGCGACAAACCCTCAAGATCTCTGGTCCGAATTTAAGTGGCCAGCGGATCTTAGGGGTCGTGTAAAAGCGCCCGATGCCTCTTGTTTGTGACAGGAGGCTTTAGTTGGAATTTAAATTCATCCATTTGTCTTCCAGAGGTGAGGAAGTTGCTTTTAAAGAAGAACTTGTCTTGTAACTTTTGCCCCCAAAAGGAATGTGCTGCTTTTAGCATTATGTTTCGTGCACAGAAATGGCCACAGACTTGCCCAAACAACGGCTGTTTGGCTTAGAAACGGAGATGAGCACCACCCCTAGAGTCAGATATAACTAGCACGCACGTGCGGGGGGAACCTTTACCTTTAACTTGATTCATTCCACATTTATTTATTTATTTAAAACATGCTTTTATCCTAATAAACAAACCTCATTCTGTTATCTTATACATAGGAATACATGAATCAGCTGTGTTTGGTTTCTGGCATGGAAGATGAGTTAACACTCTTGTTGAGGAAACTATTTTTATTGTGTGCATAAATTAATGCATGACTTCCTTACTTGTATGTGATAAAGAGCAGGAAGGGCATGTCATTATTAAACGAGCCCTACTAAAGCACATTCCCCATATTCTTCCTTAAAAGTGTTTGACCAATGGCACTTGACTCCTTCTGCGTTCAACAAGTATGGCTGCCATTTGTCGTCCTGACAGGAACCTTTACTTCCGAGTCTCCTCTTTAACATTAATGGGCATTCATCTGGTGTTTGTCATGGAGGGAGAACCCCCAAACCTGAAAGCAAGCACAATGGACAAAAGGACAGAAGTTCGCTTTGGGGCATCTAAGAAGCCGAGGAACGCCAGAAGAGGGAGGTCTCGTTTTAAGTCTTTACTGAAAGAGGCAGGTTCTCTCGTTGGCTTATGTTTTTGGGATACTATAATCTGGCCAAGGTTGGCTTCACACAAGACACAATTTTCAATATGCTCTTCCAAACCAACTCTAGTTTTGACAGATTGTGAACTCCATATGGATGATCTATGGCAGTGATGGTGAACCTTTTAGAGACTGAGTGCACAAACTGCGATTCAAAACCCACTAATTTTTCGCAAAATGCCAATACAGCAATTTAGCCGGAATACAGGTGGTTGTGAAGGGGTGACGTCGGGTGCCCACAGGAAGGGCTCCAAGGGCCACCTTTGGCACCCGTGCCATAGGTTTGCCAACACTGGTCTATAGGGATTTGCTATTTGATATATGCATTGCAGATTCCATCTGACAGACACACATCTAAATGTGCCTCACCTAGGAAAAATGACCTAAGCTTGTAAGCTTTGTGGCCTAGCGTAGGCCTAACTCAACCTAGACTTCTTGTTCAGAAAGGAGCGTTTCCACCCAATACTGGGGCACCTTCCTTTTTGGAACAGGAAGCTAGGTGGGGCTAGGCATATCCCTAGTGAGCTGGGCACGAGTATAGAGTCATTCTGCCAGTCGAACAGCTTCACACCATTTGCGCAAGTGCTCCCATTGCTGAGGTAATGAAGAAAAGCCACCCATCACTTGCTGATGGCAGGTGTTGTGCAAGGGGTGGCATCCCACATTACTAAATGCTGGTGGGACCTTCTGTTCAGAAGTCGCTCAATATGACCTGGCCAGTGTGTGTTAGTGCCTTCCCCCCCCCCAAACACCAACACTGTGCTATCTGTGGTTTCTGATAGATGCAGTATCTCCTGCTGTTAAATGGCTGCCAGCCAGAAAAGTAGAGAGCCAAAGACTTTGCCTTACTTCAGGGTATTTTAGATGGCATGTTAAAAAGTAATGCTGGTATCAGCATTTCGCTTCCTGTTGCTCTATGTAGATTCGCAGCTGTTGCTCTGCGATCCAGTGGGAATTATTTCAAATTGTTGGGATAGAAAAAAATAATGGTAGCTTTTGGCTCGGTGTCTGCTTTAAGATTGCAACTCCCATCATGTCTCATCCCTGATGAGGGTCTCTGGGGCTGATGGACATTGCAATCCACCAAGTTCTAACCAGCTGTATGTTGTCCAAGGTAAAAGGCTGGTTTGATTTCATTATGGGCAACAGCAAGAGTTACATGCCAGGGTGGTAGAAAAACAGCACCATCCCTTCTGGGATTTCCCAGTATAAACGTCTAAGCCCCCATTAGGAAGCACCTCATTCACTGCTGATAATCATGTCTTAAGTTTTAAGGTTCTTCTAGGTTTCAAAATATGATTTGTGGGCTTCTAGCCCAATTGATCTGTAGGACACCTTCCCTTCAAAACATCTGCATATTAAGTCTCGTAAGAACGTACAAACATTAGAAGAGCCCTGCTGCTGGATCAGGCCAAAGGCCCATCTAGTCCAGCTTCCTGTATCTCACAGTGGCCCCAACAAATGTGTCTGGGTGCACACAAGACTAGATATCTCTCTCCTGATACCACTCCCATGCATCTGGCCCTTGAAGTACCCTCGTTTTAAACCTGGAGATTACACATCTCCCTCATGGTTTGTAACCTGTGATGGACTTTTCCTCCAGGAATCTGTCCAATCCCCTTTTGAAGGCATCCAGGCCAAATGGCATCACCACCTCCGGTGGCAGGAAGTTCCACAGGCTAACAACACGTTGGGTAAAAAAAATATTTTCTTTTGTCTGTTCTCACTCTCCCAACCTTCAATTTGAGTGGATGTCCCCTAGTTTTGGTATTTTGTCAGAGGGAGGAGAGCATCCCTCTATCCACTTTACTCATGCCCTGCATAATTTTGTACATCTCAATCATATCCTCCCCTCAGGCTCCTTTTTTCTCCTTGCATTGCGAGGGCCCACAAGGTAGTGAAGTGTTTGCGAAGCACAGTCCTGGCCAAAGGACTAGTTTGAGAATACCTGTGATTTATTTGGGTGACCATTTGGCAAAAATATTATAACCCTCCTTCCCCCACCCCCTTCCTCCAAATGGATCCGTGCTTTAGAACTAATTGTGTGTTTGTGTTTTGTTTTTTATTTGGGATTTTGGCGTCCCTAGTGTCTTGAGATGCTGGACTGTCTGGGGGTGCCTTGGGTCCAAGCAGCCGGTGAGGCAGAAGCCATGTGCGCTTACCTGAACGCCAACGGCTACGTGGACGGCTGCATCACCAACGATGGTGATGCCTTCCTTTACGGCGCTCAAACGGTTTACAGGAATTTCACCATGAACGTAAAGGTAGTCCATTTATCGAAACACGTCTGGTAGGGGGTCTAAAAACCAAGGAACACTGTCCTTAATCAGGGTGGACGGTCTGTGGAGACCACGTGCATCCACGTCCGGAGATTGGAGGACAACCCCTGCTCTCCCTGCCCCCCCAACCCTCCTTTTTCTTAAATGAAAATGGAAGGAAAACAAAATCGGAAAAGCCCTCTTCCCTGCCCTCAAGAGGCCAGAAAGTTGTTTCAAGGGTGAGGCTGAGGGACTCTTCCTAGAAGTCATAAAGGAGCTTCCTAAGCCATTTTTAAAATAAGGAGGTTGTGAGAGGACTTCAATGTCTCCTGCTTCTGGCCTGGACAGTGCCCCTGCTCCTCCTCTCCCTGCTCTCAGCCTGATATGTTGCGGACTCACCGAGGCTCTAGTCCAGTGGTTCTCAACCGGTGGGTCCCCAGATGTTCCTGGACTGCAACTCCCAGAAACCCCTTCTAGCACAGCGAGTGGTGGAGGCTTCTGGGAGTTGCAGTCCAGGAACATCCAGGGACCCACAGGTTGAGAAACACTGCTCTAGTCTTACCGCCGCTTAACTGGGAGTGCCATCCATTATCAACCTTCGTGGAATTTAAATTTGAATGCATGTGGATTGGACCGGATCGTAGACCTTTCTTGCACTGTCAGGACTGTAAACAGGCAGGTCCATTTATAGTGCCCTTTGGTGTCACTTCAAGGGCAGGTAATCTGTGCCGTTCCGGATGTTGGACTGAACCTCCTAATAGCCAGAGGTAGAAACGTATGTGGAGAATGAGTTTGGATGTTGTCATTTCAGCAAACAGGTAGGGGGTGGAGAACACATGTTCTCCATTCTGGCATTGTATGAACAAGACTCGAGAAGTTTTAGGGGGTGGTTGGAGATGGGCAGGAACCGAATCGGCACCTTATTAGCTGAACAAAGCCCCCCCTTCTAGTCGGCACCCACTCAAAGGCGTTTTTGCCCCGCCTCCTCCGGGCACTGCCCCAGGTTCGGCTGAAGGAGGTGGCGCTTTGAAGCACTGAACACCGAATCAGCTGGCAAACCAGTGATTCCCAACCTGTGGGTCCCCAGATGTTCCTGGACTGCAACTCCCAGAAGCCTCCACCACTTGCTGTGCTAGAAGGGGTTTCTGGGAGTTGCAGTCCAGGAACATCTGGGGACCCACAGGTTGAGGACGACTGTGGCAAACGAACTGGTGGTTTATGCTCATCTTTAGGATCCCTCTCCCTGCCCTGCAAGATCTGCCTACTGTCCAGCAAGCGATTGTTTGCTGATTCCACTTGCCAGTGCTATCGGAGAAATTGATTTATTTTTAATTCTGCTTTTAGCAAACAGATTATATTCCCTATACATCACTAAGTGCTTGTATATAAGGTCCAAAGCTTGGGAGAAAACTGATCTTTCTATGACATCTGGTTGTATTCTGTTTAGGACCCACATGTTGACTGCTACTTGATGACTGCTGTTGAGCAGAAACTAGGCTGCAGCAGAGAATCGCTGGTCGGACTGGCAGTTCTCCTTGGCTGTGATTATCTCCCAAAGGTAAGGAAACAAACAAACAAATAAAGATAAAACATACATGCACTTTGGCACTTGGTCAGTTTCATGTCGCAGCTGGAAGCTTTGTTGATATAAGATATGTGTTAGATTCTAAACCAGGCAGATTTGTGGAGTTTGTGGCCCTCCAGACGTTTTGGTCTATGTCTCCATTAGCTCCTAGCTAGCTTGGCCTGTGAGAAAACATTTTGAGAGCTGTAGCTAGAATTGACCACTCAAATTGAGAGTTGGGAGAATGAGAACAGACAAAAGAAAATATTTTTTTACCCAGCATGTTGTTAGTCTGTGGAACTCCCTGCCATAGGAGGTGGTGATGGCATCTGATGGCCTTCAAAAGGGGATTGGACAGATTCCTGGAGGAAAAGTCAATTACAGGTGACAAACCTTGATGGAGATGTGTTATCTCCAGGCTTAAAACCGGGGTCCTTCAAGGGCCAGATGCAGGGGAATGGTATCAGGAGACAGATACCTAGTCTCGTGTGCTTCCAGACATATCTGGTGGGGCCACTGTGAGATACAGGAAGCTGGACTAGATGGGCCTTTGGCCTGATCCACCAGGGCTCTTATATTCTTAATACCTGGACTCCAGTGAACAACCAAGGGCCCTGGGCTGACTTAGGGCCTTTTTACACGACCCCTAAGATCCGCTGGCCACTTAAATTCGGACCAGAGATCTTAGGGGTTCGTTGCTCTTCCTGTCTCCCCACCCCCTCCGCACTTCCTGGCTGCTGGCTGCGTGAGGGGAGGGAGAAAAAGAGAAAGAAAAGCATGCGGCTCACCTCGTTCTGCCTCTCGTCTCTGTAAAAGTAGCTCTTAAAGGGGCGGGAGCCAAAAAACAACAAACAGAAGCAAGCAAGGAGAGCCCCGCACTCACTATCGTTACACCGGATCAAATAATTTTCACCTCCAAAGAGCAGGAACCTGAAAGCTGCGCTGGGACGCACTAAAGTGGGCAGGGTCGCACTTAATTTCCTGTTAACTCCGGAGCTGGTGGGTAAACATTTTTAAGCTCCGGAGCTGGGAGCCATTTGCCCCGGAGTTTAGGGTTCATGTATAAACGCCCTTAAAAGTAAAAGGGCTCACATGGAGATTCATCACCAAGCTGTGAAAATCAAACCCATGTCCTCCTCTGCTAGCGTGGTTGCTTCTTTCTTCCTGTGGATCACGGCGACCTAGGAGAGGGATGTGAGTTTTCCGGCTTCTCACTCTGACCAAAAACCCGAGGGGAGGCAGGAGGAGAACAACGTGTCTTCTCTTCCCCATGATGTCCTTATAGCCTGATCTCCCTGGGGGGAGAAAAATTATCTGCTGTCTTTGCCAGCCTTCCTACTTTCAGGGTAGCTGGACCAGTCAGGTGCCGGCCTTAGTCCCACAGTTTCAGTCAACTGAAAAGAACACCTTCTTCGTGCTGGTGTCCCTCAGACGTATATTTCTGTAGCTGAAATTTTCAGAGCTGTCTGTGTTTAGGCATATTTGGCAGACTCAAAGTGGGCTGCAGCCATCTTTGGAAAATCGAGGCCCTGCTACGTTTTCTAAAGGAATTTGACCCATAGCTGACAGTAAGTTGAGGCTATTTTCTGTGATGGCCATAGCACCGTGCAGCTAAACTGGCAGCTACAGATGCCTTCATTTTTTTTAAACATGTGCCCAAGCATTTGCAATTTAGCTGTTTGTATGAAAGACAGTCTCCATCTTTAGACACAACACTAAGCCAGAGAACTGTTGAAACACCGGCTTATTTAAAACAAGCAGTGTAATTTTTTCTTTCTGTCTTCATATCCAAGTGTGGCACAATTTAAAATTATTTGCCGAAATGAACTGTAGGTAATTTTTTAAAAATGTAATATAACTAAACTATTTTTACGAGAAGTGTGCTATTTCGACAGCATTTATCTCCATCATTTTCTAGATCTTCTTTAGTACATGCTGTGGGGCATAAATTGCATGCATGTAAAGCTGCCTAGATGCCCTGATCACATCCGATCTTGTCTGATTTCGGAAGCGAAGCAGGGTCGGCCCTGGTTAGTACTTGGATGGGCGACCACCAGGAAATACCAGGTGCTGTAGGCGCCTGGAGTAGGAACTGGCAAAACCACTCCAGTATTCCTGCCAAGAAAAACTCCAGGGACATGGGGTCATAAAGAGTCGGTCGCAACTGTAACGACGCAACACACACACAAACACACAAACACACAAGTGCTCCATGGATTGAATTTCTTCACAGTCACAGAAAGTGTGTCCTGTATCCAAGGAGCCCCATTTTACTTGTTCATTCTTTGATCTTCCTACCTCGCTTCAAAGCCTCTTAAATGACTTCCAGGTGGTCCCGTTAGAGAGTCTTGCCCTGGTGGGAGGCCAGGACTGGTGTGCTCATGGAGACATTGTCTGTTATGGGTACAGCCGCTCTTGCTCCAAGAACAAGCACTCAGGTCATGGGTGCTATTATGCTCTGCACACCAGGATTCCCCACAGTTCTCAGGCTTCTCGCTGTGTCTAAACCCAGCCACTCCATAAACAGTTCTGTTGTAACACTCAGCAGCAGCGGCCACCTCAATATATGTGACATTGTTTTGTTTGTAAAAGGGAGTCCCTGGAATTGGAAAAGAGCAGGCTTTAAAGCTGATCAGGACCTTGAAAGGACAAAATTTGCTGCAAAGGTAAATTTATCTCGTCTCTTAGGTGTCTGCCATCTGCTTTCTGCTTGCATCTTTCTTGGAATACATAGCCTGGTTGCATAATTCAGACTAGGGGTGTATGAATGCCATCCACTTCAAATCCAGTCTGAATTATTTCCTTTTTCTGGAATTGCAGGGATTTTGCTTCAAGCCAGTTTGTAGCCTCTTAAATTCGTTTTGTACCCATATATTTAGAAGTCCTTGTGCAGATGCATATTTGTCCAGATAGCGAAAGAGCGTGGAAATGGAGGAAATGAAGGGCTCTGACCTGGAATTAGGGGTGAAACTCAGTGTCATCAACTACTGTTTGACCTCCACTAAGAAGGCAAAGTTTGCACTACTCTCCTTCCTTCCTTCCTTCCTTCCTTCCTTCCTTCCTTCCTTCCTTCCTTCCTTCCTATCCCACTCCCACCAGTAGCCATGCAGTTGCTCTGGTTTACCCAACCAAAATGTTTGTTAAATAGGAAAGAACACCTGCTTTGCTGCCCTAATGGGGAAAAAGAACTCAATGACTATCTTGTGTGTTACATTTTGTGCCCCATTGGGAACACATGCACACACTGTGAAAGGGGAGGAGAGAAAGGATTTATTACTATGATTTGTTCTTAAAAGCTGTGCCCTTGGCCAATGCTTTATGCTTACACTTATACTGTAATTTGGTATGATCTTTTAGATTTGAGCACTGGAAAGACCCGATCCAATCCTGTGATATCCCATCCCTGGCAATTAAAAAGGAGGCTCATTCTACCATGTGCCAACATCCAGGTGAGTCAGCTTGTGACCGTGTGCCACCATCCAGGTAGGACAACAAGCTTAAGCATATAAAGCAGGCACATCCAAACTTTGGCCCTCCAGATGTTTTGGACTACAGCTCCCACAGTCCTTTGCCATTGGAAATACAGGATTGGAATTCTGGGAGTTGTGGTCCAAAACATCAGGAGGGCTGAAGTTTGGAATTGCCTGGTTTAAAGGAAGCCCAAAGTACTGTAGTCTTGCCTTACGTGGCATATAGCGGTATTAAAGTTAGGATGAGATGTGGTTGGCTTGGGTAGCAACTAATGGTGGTGCAAGTGACTTTGTCCTTCCGTTATTAGATGCTAGTTTGGCACTTGGCAACAGACTGGCAGGTGATGTGTTTCCACGCACACTAGTTTTGTGATGCCACCCATAATATGGCATGCGGCTCAATGTTGTAGGGTTTTGATGCAGTGGTAAACCGACCTTTGGCACTACAATGGTATCTTGAATAAAGGAATTAATTTGTTCCAAATGAAATTCTGTTAAGTAAATTTCCCTTTATACAAATTTCCCATAGGAATGCATTGAAAACGGAGTAATCCTTAATCGTGACCATTTTTATGTTGTACGGATTCGCCCCATAGGCGATTCTGTTAAGTAGATTTCCCCTATCTCTGGAATTTTTTATGTTGTACAGATTTTATGTTATACAAACCGTTTGTTAGACAGGGCTCCACTGTACAAGGAAGAGAGCCCTGTAACAATTCATGTGTTGACTGAGGTTTGCTGGAACGCATGTACGGTAATTTATACAGTTGCTTGTTGGGCTGGGCAAGAGGACCAATGATGGTTTGTGTCAAACCAGGATGGGGAAAATTATTATATGTGAGTGACAGAACAGTATGTGCAAGCTTGTGGCTCAAGGCATGTGCCAATTATTGAACAGTTGGCTAACTCTGAATCAAGATCACAGCAACAAACCTGGTTTAACAGAGCTGTTAACCCAAGGGTGCCCAAACTTTTTGTAAGGAGGGCCAGATTTGGTGGCTGAGAATGTGTCAGGGGCCAGTTGCTCCCCTACCCTGCCACCCCACTGCAAGCCCCACCCACTGACCCCTTGCAACCCGACCCACAGGAAGGAAGGCGGGAACCAAGGGAGGGAGGGAGGAAGGTGGAAACCAAGAGAGGAAGGGAGGAAGGTGGGGAAGAAGGGAGGGAGGGAGGTGGGGACCAAGGGAGGGAGGGAGGGAGGGAGGGAGGGAGGAAGGTGGGGGCCAAAGGAAGCACAGGGAGCCGTGACCACAGGTCGCCCCTTGGAAGAGGCGATCTGTGCGACCTTACACGCCCCCAAGCTCCCCAGCGGTGGCGACAGCTCGCCCGCCAGCCCACCCCAAAGCTCACACATGGGGTGAAGGAGGGGAGGGACAGGCGGGCCAGCCAGCCGCAGGCCACTCAGAATGGCCTGGCGGGCCGGATTTGGCTCCTGGGCCGGACTTTGGGCAGGCCTGTGTTAACCAAATACCGGTGTTACCGAGAATAGTTCTTTCTCTGCCTCCCTGATAAAATTATGTACTGCTAAAGGCTTAGACTTGGATCTCAACATTTCCATGTAGAGCATGTAAGAAATCAGAGGCTGAAATCTGACCGCTAGTCCATAATATAGAAGTGGAGTTGTTACAGATGTTTCTTTCCTCTACCTGTAAGTCTTCATGCCTGTTCTAACCCCTTGCGAAGTCTTCCCTGTTTTGAGGATATCCGACTCATCCTCTTGCACCTGTTTTTTCCTAGGATCCTACAAAAACCAGGAGGGCATTAAATGTCATCCTTGTAGCAGAGTCAGTGCCATTGAGGAAAGTATGAGAAAGTAGGTGCCCTTCTCTTACCTCCGAATTCCTTGGGGGAAAATTTACCCGTTTTCCATAAACCTGCTTCTCATGTATGCATTTCATTTGCAGGAAAGCTCAAGTGTGTGAAGGCTTTCCATTTTCTGAGGTAAATCAACTCTTCTTATTCAATTACCAGGTGTTAATGAACTGCTTCCACAGGAATGTGCCCATTAAAAAGAAATATTTTTTTCTTTTTCTTCTGTCAAGGTCATCCAAGAATATCTCATCAGCAAGGACAAGCCCGTGAAGTTAAAGAAATCTCAAAGGCCAGACCTCCTGACCTTTCAGGTACAGGAAAGAGAACTAGATTTTACAAGCGGAAATTTATTTATTTATTTATTTATTTTATTATTTATATACCGCCCATCTTCCAGAGCAAACAAAGTAATAGGGGGGGGAAGCAATAATGATAAAAATGAAGGGAAAATCATAATAATAAACATAATAATAAAACTACAATAAAAATTAACTGGCAAGATGCTGCATGTAGTTACAGTCTCTGTGTTGCATTTGCCTTTTCATCCGGGGGGTGGGGGGATTATGGCCTAACCTGTATATATTTTCACAAAATAAGTGATACTGAGAAATATTAAGAGGCAATCGTCCTTTTTTTTAAAAGTGCATTCATTGTGGCTTAAAGACCGTGGACAAACTAAAATAGCTTAGGATTTTTTAAAAATTATGTGCTCAACAGAACACTTTGAAATCCCAGTGCTGCTCCTATAACAAAAGTGCATACATGGCTCACATTAATTAGAGTTGAAATACTGCTTCAATTTTACTTGATCATATGTTTCTTGTTTTGGCTTAATTTTTACCGATCTGGGAAAACTGGAAGGCTGGGTCAAACTTGAGCTGGCTCCCTGAACCCAAACTCCGGTTGTGAGCAGAGGATTGACTGCAATACTGCAGTTTAACCACTGTGCCATGAGGCTGACTTGATCAGGAGTTGGATTTTTTTTTTTTTTTACTACGGCATACAGAATTCTTCTACCAGCACGCCTAGCGTTCATATAATCTGGAGGGATCCTGGAAGCTGTCATCCAAAAATATAACTTTTCTAAACACTTTTCCTGCCACTCTGGAAACAAAACATATTGTCGTTATATGCCATCAAGTCATTTCCAGTTTATGCCAGTCCTGTGGACTGATAACCTCTATAAAGTCGTATCATTTAAGAGCCCTGCTTTGTTTTTGCAAAGTGACAGCTGAAGCTGCAACTATGGTGTCAATCATGTTGGATTTTTTTTTATTTTCCTATTGCCTTCCAGTTTTCCTACTGTTACTGTCTTTTCCAGTGAGCCTCATCGTCTCATAATTTGTCTAGAATACAATAGGCAAACAGGATGGACTCTTTAACGTGGCAGTTTTCTCTGGCATTTATTCATCTATCTTTCTGGCAATTCATGGAAATCTTAAAGCCTTTCCTCCATCATCAGTTGAGTTGTTCCTCCCTCCCTTCCTGTCAGATTTCTTCATGGACCATCTTCTGTATTTGCTGAAAGAGATTAGGAATACCATAGTGACCACTCATATGCTGTATTATGAAAAGACCACTCTAATTTTGAGGACTGGTCTCCAGTGCGCATACAGTATCCTTGTGCTTCAGAATCTTTTGTAGTTGCTTCATGGCTGCCCTTCTTAGTCTCAGTCTAATTTCTTTTTACTATGATTTATTTTTCTTCTCCCCCCACCCACCACCTCCAACCAGGCGCTTGGGTTGGCTCACACACCCCACCTCATGGAGTACCTTACAGCCACTTTTGTAGTCTCCAGTCAGATGACTGAACCTAAATACTGTACAGAAAACCTTTAATAAGTTTGGTTTCTCGTTATCTACTCTACATTAACATTTCACAGCTCTCCTGTGATCAGAATTTTGGTCTTAATTGTCAGCTATAATTCTGATTTTGCTCTTCATTAATATTCATCACCAGTCATTTCAAGCCATTACTAATTTTTTACCAATAATACGATTTAATATGCATATCTTGCCCATCAGCTATAATTCTTGAGACAAAAGATGGGGGATACTTGCACTTGTTTTTCTGTCTCAGCTTTAAAGAGTTCTTTTTTTTTAGGTCACAAACACAACTCCAAACCTGTGGAGGCTGTCCAAATGCCGTGGTGGTAGAACATACATTAACAAACTAAATAGATGGCTGCATGTAGCCTTTTAATGATGCTCCCAATTCTGTTTCCTGAGGCACACTTCCTCTCCAAAGATATCATTATCGCCTGACTGAAACTGCTAGGAAATCCATTTAGGAACACGTTTTCTTATTTACAATACTTTCAAAATGTTATTCCTGTATGTACCCTGAAGGGATAGCTCAATATCTATTTTTTTAGTATCTTCACATTTTTCTGCTTTACTGGGCAAGTGTGCCCTCAGTTGTTTCTTGAGGGATAAAAAATCTTCTCAAGTAGAATAGTAAACAATAAAAACAGCAACTGCCATGGTTGCATATAAAAATGGGATAAAAGGTTTCACTTTGCTATTACTGTATATTCCAAGAAGGTGCTCTGTCCTGCTACACACCGTTGCCACTTGCCTCTGGGCTTATTCCTGCCTTTGGCTGCCATCTTGAATGCCTTTACCTGGAATTTGGTGCCACTGAACCCAAAGGGTATTATTGCCCATCTCAGCGGATAGGCATTAAACTTACAGAATGAAGGACATTAAGGGGAAGGTATTGACTTCCCCGTTCTTGCTATCGTTGTCTCAAAAACCGTTGTTTTCCCAGCTTCCATTCCATTTGAGTACTGTTTTTATTGGCTGCTCTGCTACCTTGAATGTCACTGAAACCCACTGACCCTCAAAATAATGTCACAGGGGTTACTGACTTCTCCTGAAAGGCTTTCTTTACATTTCTATACACTCTGTTTGATGATTTTCCTTAGGAATACGATGTTGTCAGAATAATGTTGAACAGTGTTTGAAGAACAATGCTGAAAGTCTGGAAACCACATTCCTGATACATTTCCACCATGTTCTTAAAACAGATATTTGCATTTGAGAAACTGGAGTGGCCCAGGCATTATGCTTGTGAGAAACTATGTGTTCTGCTGACATATTATGACATGAACAGAAGGAAATCTGGCCATACAGACCCACAGCAGCTGCAAGCACTACGGTAATCTGATTTCTGAAGTTCTTAAAATTCAGCCTGTTTCTCTTTACATCTGTGTATTCCAGATACAGTAAGTTCATAGAAGTACGAAATGACTTTCCATCTCCCACCCTTTGGCTATACATTGCCTTTATCCAAAGCTAGAGTCAGCCTGGTGTTTCTGATAACTGTTGTACAAAAATGAATTATGTCCAAAATGCATTTTATGCATCAGTAGATCAAGGCTGCTTCGTTCTTAAAACCAGTGGCCTCTTACAGAATTTCTTGCATAGATTCTGCTAATGCTGCCTGTGGGAGAGCACAAGAGACCAGGTTCCAAAAAAACCCTATGTACAGTAGTACCTTGTATAAAGGAATTAATTTGTTCGAAAAAAAATTATGTTAAGCAAATTTTCCTTTATACAAATTTTCCATAGGAATGCATTGAAAACGGAGTTATCCCTAATTGCGACCATTTTTAAGCTAATTCTGAGCTATTCTGTTAAGCTAATTTCCCCTATCTCCAGAAATTTTTATGTGGTAACTCCATGGACATGGGGTCACAAAGAGTCGGTCACGACTCTAACGACACAACACATACACACACACACAGATTTTATGTTATACAAACTGTTTGTTATATGAGGGTCCACTGTATTTGGTTCTGTCACTCCCTGAAATGCTTTAGATATTGTTGTTGTTGTTTCTCTTGCTGCTTTGCAATGTGAATGAAATGGGGACAATTCCCTTTCTCAAGTTAAAGAAAGTATATTTTCCTGTATCTGTGGAAAACATGGCACCAAGCAAAAACTGTTTTCAAAACCAGTGAGGCATATCAACATTAATTAGTTTGTATTATGGCCTGTGATGCAAAGGTCCAAAGGTTTACTGGGGTAACCTAGCCATGGATTTACACAGCTCTTGAGTGCTGGCCTCCATTTTGAAAGCCTGTCAAGGAATCTTGATGGAATGGCGATTCTTGCAGTGATGCCACGAGTCACATATTGGAATCGGATGTACTGTGTCTTTCCATATTTTTTTTACTAGAATTGTTATACTAAAAACGTAGGGTTGTCTTATACACAGTAGTAAGGCAAAGAGAGAAATACACAGTGGATAAACTGTTATTTCGGGCTGGAAAATAGGGAATGTCTTATACATGGGAGCGTCTTATAGACTGAAAAATACAGTACCTCAAGGAATTGGTGCTTTCTGTTTGGCAGGTCTAAAACCACCAGCAGTATCGTGGCAGGCACTCAACCAGCAAGGCATTGCTGAGTTTTGAAGTGTACTTGATTGCTCTTACTAGCTTACACGTCTTGAAAGCTGACATAAGTGTGGATCCCGATTATCCACATAGGCTCACTACAGTCCACATTGTGGCTTTGTGGATGGCAGATGAACTCACAGCACTATCTGAGGCCCTTTGTACACGATCCCTAAACTCCGCAGCAAATGGCTGCCAGCTCCGGAGCTTACAATTGTTTCGCCACCAGCTCCGGAGTTTGCAGGAAATTAAGTGCGACCACGCCCACCTAAGCGCATCCCAGCGCACTTTCCTTGTACCTGCTTTAGAAGGGTGAAAATCCCCAGGTCCGGATTTAATCTGGTGAGTGTGGGGCTCTCCTCGCTTCTGTTTGTTTTTTTTTTTTGCCTCCCGCCCCTTTAAGAGAAGGGGCGGGAGGCAAAAAAAAACAAAACAGAAGAGAAGGAATCAGGACAACAGGGCTTCGACTGGCTTCGGAGGTGAGCCTGCATTTTTTCCTCTCTTTCTTCCTCCCTCCCCTCATGCAGACAGGATGAAGGAAGTGTGGAGGGGGTGGGGACGCAGGAAGAGCAACGAACCCCCAAGATCCCTGGTCCGAATTTAAGTGGCCAGCGGATCTTAGGGGTCGTGTGAAAAGGCCCTGAGAGTGCCTCATGTGTACTCCTACCTGCACAACATAGAATACTTATAAAAGTATTCAACAGTTGCGGTGTGGAATATGTCTCCTGGTGTAGCTGCACTGGAACCACCACTTGACAGGGGCGAAAATCAAAGCACACTTGACAGCATTGGTTCCCAACGTTGGGTAAGCCAGGCATTCTTGGATTGCAGCTCCCAGAAACCTTGGCCAGCATAGCTAGTTGTGAAGGCTTCTGGTGGAGGCACGCCTAGGGTGATGGTATTCCCATCAACATCTCTTCTGTAGTGGAGGGGGAGGGGGAAAGGGTTTTTTGAATCTAAAATTCTACAATTCACCCCCCCCCAAAAAAAACCCAATTGCACGCCTCGAACCTTGTTCTCTTTCCCTTCTCCGGGTCAATGTGTCATGCTTTTCTTATCTTTATTTTGGCAGAGTAGTCAAGACACGGATTAAAAATGGAATTCCTTGCTTTGAAGTGGAGTGGCAAAAGCCAGGTTGGTACTCCTTGGTCTGTCTGTCATGCTGTGTCCAACAGGGGTGGGGAACTCTTGGCCTTCGTGAGACAACTCGTTTCTATCAGCCCCCCCCCCAACAACACACACAGATGGCCGAGGGCCCGTGCAACCAGGATCCAGACTTGAAGTCTCTTATGCTTATTTTTAAGAAAGAAGCTAATAACACCCCTAACCTCTGTGTTTGCCTGTCCTTCCATAAGCAGGCAAAGGCTTTTCTCTCTTAAATGGTTTTTCCTTAGGACTGGCAGTCTGAAAGGGGTTTTGTGCTCCATTGCTTTTAAGTTGTTTTTGATATCAATTTTATTTGCTGTTTTTAAAATGATACTTGTTTAATTCTTTTTAAACATCTGTACACTTCCTTTAAAAACTTTTATATACAATGGTACCTTGTATAAAGGAATTAATTTGTTCCAAATGAAATTATGTTAAGCAAATTTTCCTTTGTACAAATTTCCTACAGGAATGCACTGAAAACAGAGTAATCCCTAATTGCGACCATTTTTATGTTGTATGGATTCACCCCAGAGATGATTCTGTTAAGCAAATTTCCCCTTTCTCCAGAATTGTTTATGTTGTACAGATTTTATGTTATACAAACTGTTTGTTATACAAGGTACCACTATATTGTCTTTTTCATAATGTAAGCTATCCTGGGACCTTTCAAGGACAAAAGTGATGTAAAAATATTTTTAATAAACAAGCAAATTAAGCTTATCAGGGGCATGGTTAACTAATCTTAGGCCCCAGCACTGGGGGAGGGGGGGATGGATGAGAAGCAGTGCTGGCCATTAGATTGTATGTACAGAACAGCATAGGAAAGTCTAATAAAATCTGGATATTAACAATAAAACACAGGACAGTTTTGATGCCTGTTAGGATGTAAAAACTGGGTTTTCATTTCTTGACAGCCGGCGCTGCTGCTTTCATATCATTACATGGATCCTCATTTTGCCCATTTGTGGTTCTAGAGGTGCCACTGCCCGGAGCAGAACCCATGGACATGGAAGGTCCTACCAGTTTAGTCTCTGGCTTTGCCAGGGCTGGGCAGGATCAATAGACTTGAGTTGGTACGAAGCAGCTCCTTTTGTTCATATACTGGAATGGAGAGAGCAGCAGCTTTGCAGTCAGCAAAGGGAACAGTCTGTGCTCACTTCCACACAACTAGTTCAGTCTCTTCGATCCATCACTGGCAGGTGGAGACTTCCAGTTATGGGGCGGTGAAGAATTTATGAATATGTAAGCATAAGGTTGTGGAAGCAGGGGAAGAAATGCAATTACCCTCCTGCCTTGCTTGTGGCCTTCCTGTAAGCACTTACAGAGGTTGACCACTGTGGGTCTAGAAGGTGCAACTAAATGGACCCTGGGTCTGATCCAGCAGGACTTTTAAAAGATTTTTATAGACCTCATCTAGCGATAACTGGGAGACAGCAGTGAGGGCTATACTGTATACTGTACAAAGACCACATAATGCTCTAGAGACCAGTGGTTCTCCACCTGTGGGTCCCCAGATGTTCCTGGACTGCAACTCCCAGAAGTCTCCATCACTAGCTGAGCTGACCAGGATTTCTGGGAGTTGCAGTCCAGGAACATCTGGGGACCCACAGGTGGAGAACCACTGCTCTAGACTGCATCAGCCAAGCTATAGGATTAGATCGCATTCCTGAAGCAACTTCACACTCGTACTCTTTTGATATTAATCTTGCAATAGGGATCCAGAACATTTGCTAGTCTTGATGGTTTGGATTAGCCAGGTTGGCACAGACTTCTGAGGGTTGAGGTCTGATCCATCTGGACAGTCAAGGATCCGTCACCTCAGCCTCAGCAAGAATCAAGAATCACCTGCGTAACAGCCCTGTTGTTATCCATTGACACCTGAGAGTATGCCCCCCCTACCTTTGATGTATTGTTCCAGAGGATTATGTTACAGCAGAGAACGAACCTGCAGAGCCCTTTATCAGAACAATAGAGGAGTCAGCGTTATTTCAAGCTGCATATCCAGAAGTGGTTGCCGTGTATCAGCTGGAGAAATTGCAAGTTTGTAAGGAAAGAAAAAAGGGTAAGCTTGAAAAAGCCAATGTCAAGAACAAAGTCTTCTTCATTTTATATTAAATAGCAACTGGCTCCTTTTGCTTCATGCTGCTGCCCATTATACTGCCAACATTCATGTCTCTTGTTCAGTAGGACATAGTAACAAAATCAGGTTCTCTCATCAACTTCTGCATTTCTTACTTAGCTACGGTGCTACATTTTCAAGGGCAGATAGTCGTTAAGGTCTTCCCTCAAGCCTATTAAAAAAATCAAATCCAATCCAATCCAGGAAGCTTTTCTAATCTTCATCAGCAAACCACTTCCGCCAGGTGCCATGTCCACCAGGAGACGTTTTGTAGAACTAATGGATCTTAGTTATCCTCTCAGGACCAAGTAACTCCCCAAAACCTAGCCTTCTAAGGTGATGCCTCACAAGAGATTACTGCTGGCCAACCCCCCCCCTCTGCCACTACTGCCACCTAGTGGGAGGATTACAGCTGCATTCAGAGGGAACAGAGAAGCCTGATAGTGTTTGTTTAATCAGACATTCCCAATGCTCCAACTACGGGAGCCCAGTTCCACTTCACCATTGCTCAACAACTGCTTAGAGAATGAAGTCTTTTTACAAGTAGAAAAGGGTGTTTCATTTCGGAAGGGGTCCGGTTCCAAAACGAAACACAGTATCAGGATCCACCTTTCAGAACGAAACCAACTAGTCTCTTACCTTGTTTTGAGCCGCGCAGGGCTAAATTCCAATGAGGAAGCGGCCTCTGATGCATCATCTTTCACTCTCCCTAGTGCTGGCTAATCAGGAGCTCTGCAGGGACATGTATCATCCCGCCTGCCTGTCTGATTGGCCAGCGCTGGGAAGAGTGAAAGATGACGCATCAGAGGCTGCTTCCTTGTTGGAGTTTAGCCCCACACAGCCCAAAACAAGGTAAGAGACTGGTTGACTTCGTTCTGGAAGGTGGGTCCCAGTACTGAACGGCAGCTGTACTGCCATGTTTCATTTCGGAACCGGACCCCTTCTGAAACAAAACACCCATCTCTATTAACAAGATGTGCCTGTTTCACTTGGCTGTTCTTTCAGGTAAGAAGAGTAGACCAAAAGAGACAGAAAGCTCCGCGGAGGATAGTGAAGTTGCTGATCTCCTTTCGCGGCTGACTTTGGAATCTACACGTGAAACCCTTCCCAGCAAAGGCACCCAGTCCAGTTTCCATACATTTTCAGGAAAGGCTTCTGAATCTCAGCATCCCTTTGCAAATGCACGTTGTCCCACTGTGGTCAGCCGAAGTCCAAACCAGCCAGCTGCTTCTCTGATTGATACCTTGCAAGACCCAGAGGATAGCTTCAGCCTTGTTGGCTCTCGGTGTTGGCAAGCAAAATTTACTCAACAGCGTACTATCTCTTCTGCCAGTTCTCCGGTTGCTGACCTGCAACTGAGCAGCATTGACTGGGAAGGAACGTCCTTCAGCGTTTCTCCAAAGCTTGCTAACGTGCCTTGTAACTCAGACTCTGAATCTGGTCCATGCGGCAATTCTGCAAGGTTGCAATCTGTGCCGTGCTGGAAAACAGCAGAAACCACGAGACCATCTTCTGATGATCCTGATCTCTCCATCAGTGTGGCTGACTCGGCTTCACCCACCGACCTCCCTAGAGGACAAAATGATTTATCCTTAAAAGAAAAGGCAGCCCTAAAGCCTTCTGTCTTGGAAGCTTTTCCGAGGGCTGCTGTGCCTGTGTCTCCGCTAAGTGCTTTACAAAGCACAAAACAGATCGAGAGCTCCGGAGAAGAACATTCATCTTCTTCCACTCAGCGAAATGACTGCACTCGGGAACTCGAAAGTAAGGTGTTGCTAGAAAAATATCCCAGAGTCCCCATTTTAAGGACTGATAAGAAAGAGCCCCAAAGCTCTGAAAACCCAGTCTGGGCCATGCCGATGCCTCTGAAAAATTCACAGAAGAAGAGTGTGTGCCAAAATTATTTGGGTGACTCTAGCGAAGACAGCGACGGGGAGGTGAGGAGAGACAGGATGAAGGCTCAAAAAATCCCAAAATGGCAAAGAAAGCCGAGCCTCGTTCAGCCAGAAGACAAGTATGGCCACAAAAGGTGTGATGACAAAGTGTTGCTTGACCTTCATCAGAGAGGTGAAGAACTTGCCTCTAAGTTACTTAGCAAAGGTTTGCCAGGGAGCCAGTATTCTGATAGGCATGTTTCCAATCCTCTAAGTCCCGCAGGGTGTAATGGCGGTAGAACCTGTTCCCATCTCCAAGGCAGTGGAAGTGATTCTGACACGCCAGTCAGCAGCCCCCTGCCTCTGTCTGAAAGGCTCAGACTAAAACTGCAGAATCTTTAAGGCCAAATCCTTGGCCTTTCATTGGCCAAAACCCAGCTGCTTAGCGTGGTAAATTATACCACAGGAGGCCCACTGAGTCAACGGGGATTGGATGAGGTAGCTCCCCTGTAAGTTCTATGGTTCCAGGGGGCATTTTATTTGTTCCCAGCGAAATCAATGGAACTTTGAGAGGAGGTGACTCATCAAATCCCCATTGAGTCAGTGGGCCCATGATATACTACTTTTATGTGACGGGATTGTGGCCATAAGGGCATTTTAAACATTATTTGGCTTTCCTCTAGATATGTAGCTGGTCTTGCAGATAAATGTTAAAACAACAGTGCAAGTCAGGTGGGCCTCACCTGGTCTCCATGAACAACAAGGCAATTTTATGTCTCCAAGGCGCCAAACACTTGTGGAAAACCATGAGGTCAACGTTCCACAGCAAACTGTGCTGCTGGTCTTTTGGGAGCCAAAGTGATCCAAGCTCTTTGACTCTAATCCTAATTGCTGCTCTCTCTCTCTCTCTCTCTCTCTCTCTCTCTCTCTCTCTTTGTTTTTGGTGACTCAACAAAGGGTGTGGAGATCTGTTTTAAGTCTGGCGAACTCCCAAACCCAATAGAATTGTCCAGCCCTGTTTTAAATAAACATGAGCTCCACACCACCTTAGAGAACACGATTGATATATCTTGAACAGGCGGTTGTTAACATTTGCAGCAACTTTGGGGTAATAACTCTGCATAGGCTATTGAAGAGCCTTTGATGGTTGCAATATTTAATATGAACATGCTGTGGCCAATGGCTCCTGGTGGCCGTGTCTCCTCAAGAGGAATCCGTTGAGTGAGAAACGCACAATCCCATCCTCATGGCACCACAATGGCATGGGGTCAGGGAATCAAATCAAATGTTTTCCCCCACCCCCCACCCCCAATTACTCCAGCAGCTGAACATGGGACAGGTTGCTTCTGTGTGTCAGCAGAAATGGCATGAATAGCTGATATTTTTGCACCAACTGATGTGCTAGAACTTAACAGTTTGGCTATAAGTTTGAGTTTTCCTTGGACCCAGTTGGAACGAGATCCCAACCCTTTTGTAGCAGTAGCAATCCAGATCTTGCTTATTGTTGGGATTTTGCTTATTTTTTGCTGGAGCCTTAAGCACATTTAACTGGAACTCAACGCTACTACTTTTTAATGGCAATTCATTTCAGTGTAGTCTGTGTAGCATTGCACTCTTAATCCCACACTATATGGTAGTACACATTTCTGTTCAGGTAACTAGGTATCGGATCCCCAATTGGAACGACGTGTTTTTGGATCCATGAAATGTATGGACCCATCTGTAAACTTTTATATACTTGAACATTTCAGAGAGCAGCAGCTACATTTCGGGGTCACAGATATGTCATGGAGTTGGGAGAAAGCCTTGAATTGCAAAAAGACACTTCTTTGTCAGTAGATATTGGAACGATAACTTGTGTTTACAGATATATAATTCGAGAAGCTTCTGTCAGCCTGAAGCTGTGTCCATGTTGATCTCTAAGCATTGAGAGCTGACTCCAATTGAACGTGAGTTAGATTGCCTTTCAGTGTCCTTAGCAGATTAAAAATATGCAGGTACCGTATGAACAGAAAATGTGAAATCCACAGATTTGCCCCCAAATAAAGGTCTTTATATATATATATAAGAACGTGGCTCAGATATTTGAAACAGAATAGAACAAAACTGGGAAAAAGTGTACTTGTCTTAAGAGATGCCACAAGATTCTCAGTTGTTGTTGCTACAGACTGACATGCTATAGAAATTAATGCAGACCTCTTGCCCCCCCCCAAAAAAAAGCCATATGACAAAACAGCTTACATTGCTAAGAAAATTATACTACTTGAGCTTCTTATTTTTTAAAATATCAGACTTTTTGATTTTTGATCTGGGCTCTGGCTTCTTGTCACAAAGGGAGTCTAGTTAAAAACTAACACATAGGTGCGGGACACATTTAAACAGTGTTAAAAACACAAATTATTTGTTTCCTGAAGGCCCAAGTGCTAAATCTACCACCATGTTTTACTGTTTCGCCAGTAGCACTTAGACTATAACAGATCTAGTAATATTGCTAACTGCGGCTTCCTTTCATCAGTCGATGTAAAATGGCAGAGGTTCACACCTCCTTAGACATGAAAAGATTCTTACCTTGACTCCCCTGTAACCGTTCTCAGTTAATCTTACTGTCAGGCTCCCACATTTTATCTCCATGATGAGAATGCTCAAGTTCCAGGTAGCCCCCTGTTATCATGGTATTTAATGTGATTATTGCAGAATTCCATTTTCAGTGTAAATCCTTCTATATTATTTAAAAATGTGAAATATTGCCTTAAAAGACTTACAGTAAGTCTTTTTCTGTGGTTTTTATTAAAATGAAGATGTTCATCCAAAGGCAAGTGAATTCTTATCTCCTCTTCATACCTGCCCTGCAGCAGTAATGTTGACAGCTAGTGAGGGATCTTCTGTAGGATTAAGAGAAGAAACTTAAAAGAACCAGTTTCCCAAATATTCCCAAACTTAACCGAGGGCTCAAATGCATCTTTAGAGCAACCGCGCTGGGAAATAAGCCTGAAAATGACCACAAATTCACACATTGGCAATTCAATTCTAGAGCAGGTGGGTTGTGGGAACCGCATTCGGGGAGTGTGTGTCAGATCTCAGCTTTGAGGGTGGTCTTGGGTGAATCCCGAAAGTTTTCCAAAGCCACTGCAGGCTACCAACCGCTCTAGGCCCCAATAAAGTGGTTACAGTTGTAACAGGAAATTTTATGTGTCTTTTCCTCATTGTTCAAAGCCAGGACCGCTAATGTTTAGTTACTTTTTTAAAAGCTTGTGGTGCAAACCTCACCAGAGTAGTGAGGTCACTCACTTCTTCTACCTATAAAAGAGTTACAATCATGTAATTGAGGAAAGATGGGTAGCACCTGTATTTGCTCATCCAAACGTTGAATGCCACATATTCTGGATGTCTTCCATCTAGGCCAGTGTTGGCAAACCTTTTAGAGACTGAGTGCCCAAAGTGCGATTCAAAACCCACTCATTTTTCACAAAGTTACCAATACAGCCATTTAACCTGAATACAGGTGGCTGTGAAAGGGTGATGTTGGGTGACCACAGGAAAGGCTCCGAGGGCCACCTTTAGCACCCCTGCCATAGGCTCGCCAACACTGATCTAGGCCTTGTGAAGAATTGTGGAGCCTTAAAATCCTGTGGTGTTTGTAAAAACTTGTAAAACTAAACTTAAACGCTTTCGTAAACAAGTCTTATTTTTGCCTGCTCTGGGTCCACCATCAGAAGAAAAGAGGATGCTCTGGAGAAGGCAAGGATGTTAGAAAAGACTGAAGGCAGCAGGGAAAGAGGGAGACCAAATAGGCAATGGACTAACTCTCGAAAAGAAACCATAGACTTGAATCTACAGGAGCTGAGTGCGGGGCTGCTGCGGACAAGACATTTGGGAGGTCACTCATTCTTAGGGCCGCCATAGGTCTGAGGTGGCTTGACAGCATATAACAAATAGATGTAAACGTAAAAAAAAAAAAAAAAACCTTTTGGAGCAGAAAATATCTTATGTTCAAGATGAGTCAGTGTTATCTTAGAGATAGGCTGGATGCAAGTTACATTTCCTCTGCCATTTTAGTAATTTACAACTGTGGGGCTTTTCCAGCTATTCATCTCCCTCTTCAGCAGTTGTCGGCCGTTTACTATTAACTGAGAGAAGTCTTTTAATTACGAGGGATAGCTCTTTGCGTAATAGACTTCCCCGCCTTTGTCCCACAACGCTGGGAAGACAACAAATCCAAACAAGCGATAAATATGTTGTCTTTGGGCTTTTCTTTCCAGCCTCTTCAACCTAATTAGAGCCTTTGACACCCGGGCGTTAAATCAGGATTTGTTTTCTTCGGCCTGGTGGCAGGTGACTTGCATTTCAGAGACTGGCAGATGCGGAGGCTTTGATCTCTGTCCTTGCTTTCCCCCGCCAGCCCCCACCACCACCCCACACCCTCCCTGGGTGGGTGTTTTTAGACCAGGTGAAAAGGGTTGGGGGCTTAAGAGAGACTTTGGCAAGCCCCTTTCAGCCTTAAGCAGGCTGGTTAAGAGAAAGTGGGAGGCTGCACAGGTTTAATCCAAGGCAAACATAATTCCATATGCCAGGGCTTGGCAAAACCAGGGCCCTCCACATACTGGGGCCGCAGTTCCTACCACTGCTCTGCTTGTGGTTAATGGGAGGTGTAGTCCAACAGCATCCCAAGGGTGGCCAGCTGCTTACACATTATGCATAATGATGATTTAGTTGTATTTTCATTTCTTTTTTTTTTTTCTTTTTTTTTTGCTTTTCTATTGTATCCTTGTATCTGTATTTTGTAATAGTTTGTTTTATGCTGTAAACTGCCCAGAGTGGCTTTCTGCCAGATTTGGGAGGGGGAGATAGATAGATAGATAGATAGATAGATAGATAGATAGATAGATAGAGATAGATAGATAGATAGATAGATAGAGAATGAGAGAGAGAGAGAGAGAGAGAGAGAGAGAGATCATGCAACTGGGCATGAGTCCCGCTGAAGTGCAGAGGGCTCACCTCTGAGGATGCCTGTGTTGGGCTGCAAGATAGTTCTCTTTATGCTGAGTAGGTCTTAACTCCCTGGTGCGTGTTTCCAGGACTGCTGCCTATCCCCTTCACAGAAAATAAACACAGTTGATTGTCATTGAAGTATTATACATGCTTGCAAAGGTGTTGCCACTGCCACTGTTATAAAGCTCGGTCCTACTCCTTCCAACATTGGGTCATGGAGGATAGGCATATACTTTGCAAACAGCTGGAACATTGCTGTTTTTCTTGTTAGGTCATGAACTTATTTTGCAGTCTGCAATTACACATCTCTTTGGGATTTGCTAGTAATGAATGGGATGGGACGCGGTACCAACTTTAGCTCCTGGCTTTCTGTAAAGAATGATGGTCACGTGTGCCCATCAAAAGGGCCATAAAGTAGTGGTCTAAAACAGGCATGTCCAAAGTCAGGCCTGGGTGCCAAATGTGGCCCGTTTTCAAATTTCAAGTGGCCCACAGCCTCTTCTCCCCACTGGCTCAGCCTGTCATGCATCCCCCACCCCCAAGCTGGCCCATCCCCATTCTGGATGGGGACATCAGCTTGTAGTTTTACTGTTTGCCTGCCCTCCCTGCCTCTGTCCATCCCACCAGCCCAACTGCCCCCTGCCTCCGTTGCTGCAGTGCCCTCCAAACTTCAGCCTTCCAGATGATTTGGACCACAACTCCCACAGTCCTTTGCCATTGGAAATACAGGCTTGGAATCCTGGGGTTTGTTTGTTTGTTTGTTTGTTTTTGGACGCCATCCCTCAGAGGCTTGTCCACATCCAGCCTGGAGACAAATGCTGAATCGTCAGGCCCCCACACATTTTCTTCACCAAATCTTTTTTAATCAAAAAGTTTTAATATTGCTCTAAAAGGTTCTTGGGAGGTCAGCTTTTTGTATCTACAGTAAGCAGAAGAGTTCAGTCTACTGAAACTTCTCCCCCAAGAGTTCCATTTTGTAAGATCTATACATTTTCAAGCCTAATAAATAAATAAATAAATAAATAAATAAATAAATAAATAAATAAATAAATAAACTTTGCTTGTGGCTTTCAAAAGGGAATGATGGTCCATTCTGCTGTGATTTCTGTCAAAATGGCCTGCAGTAAAGCAGTGTTCTTCAAAACAGGCATGTTCAAGTTCAGGCTTGGGAATATTCCCATTACTAGCACATTTTTATCTCCAAAAGACTGATGTAGCTGCCTCTGATTTCAGTCCACTGGAATAAGCCTGTGATGATTGTCACCCACTGTTTGATAAATCCCCATTCTGGATGGGGACTGACAGATGGTGTCAGAAATTAAAATTTGCCTGCTTTCCCTGCCTCTGTCCATCCCACCAGCCTGGCATCCGTTGCCTCCATTTTGCTGCAAAAGCCCTCCGTGATTCAGCCTTCCAGATGTTTTGAGGGAGTTACAACAACCACCAGAAGAACTTTGTGATTGGAAATACAGGCTTGGAATTCTGGGAGTCTGCTGTCCAGCATTCATACCCCACTAAATCCAAATGCTTTTCCAAACAGAACAGAAGCAACAGCCAAGTCAACACCAATGTTGATCCACTGGTTTTAGTCCAGCCTTACAAATGCCAGTTCAATCCAGACCAGTGGGGGCATTTTTCACTTCACAAATTTGCGCAAATATGCAAAAAATATTTTGGACGTCCCCTGCTCTAAAAGGTTCTTGGGAGGTCAGCTTTTTGTATCTACAGTAAGCAGAGGAGTTCTGCAGGGTACTGAGGTCCTTCAGGGCCCCGCTCCCAATCCAGGCAGGTATCTTCTATACATTTTCAAGCCTCCTGAGGCAGTGAAACTGCAAGGAGGTGGGACAGGGAGGGCCTTCCCAATGCATCAATGAGTGGTCAGCTGCTCAGGGAGGCAAAAAGGACAGAATGACTCCTGCCCATTCTGAAGGCCATTCCTGAAGAAGTCTCAAGAGCTTAGGCCTGGCAGTGGGAGTTCTGTTCTTGGGCCTTTTAGCAGGACCACCATTCTAGTTGTTCAGGCCATTTGTGGAATATTCCCATGATGCTATAACATGATTTTACAGCTCCAAAAGACTGATGTAGCTGTCTGTGATTTCAGTCCTAACCTTCCGTGAATAAAACTGCGGTGATGATTGTCTGCCACTGTTTGATAAATATGTGCATTAGAGGGCCTGACAGATGGTGTCAAGGAAATTAAAATTGAGAACTTACTTTCAGAATGGGGGACCTTCTCCCAGCTGCCAGCGCTGGCATTTCTGATTAAATTTTGAGAAAAGGAACTCGTGATTCATATAAAAGAGGATGTGTAGGATGAGGGAGTTAGCAGCAACCACCAGAAGAACTTTGTAGATGAAACTGGACATGATTGGATGAAAGCTACCAAGAGTCCAGCAGTGGGCATTTGCCTCTGCTGTCCAGCATTCATATCCCACTAAATCCAAATGCTTTTCCAAACAGAACAGAAGCAACAGCCAAGTCAACACCAATGTTGATCCACTGGTTTTACTCCTGTTAGGAATGCCAGTTCAATCCAGACCAGTGGGAGCAATTTCTCACCATCAGACATATTTGAATCAAATAATTTGTTGGATTAACCTATTGATGAACCCAATTAAACTTCCATGTTCCACCAGGTGGGGATGAGGCCTGGTATTTAATTTAAGATATCCAAGGCCAGTCCGTATATTTCAGGAGAATCTCTGCATGGCGTTGAGGTCCTTCAGGGCCGGCGCTCCCATCCAGGCAGGAACCTCTCTGGCCCTTCCCTGCCTCCTGAGGCAGTTGACCACTGCAGCTAGGAGGTGGGACAGGGAGGGCCTTCCCAATGCATCCAATGAGTGGTCAGCTGCTCAGGGAGGCAGGGAAGGACCAGAATGACTCCTGCCCAGACTGGAAGGCCAGTCCTGAAGAAGTAGCACAAGAGCTTGGTAAGTGGACCAGCTGGGACAGGGCATGGACGGTGGGCCTCCGAAGCACAAAGTGCCCACTAATAATCTGGACCTCTGATTCAGACCTGTGACCAGCACAAGTAGCTTCAAGTTGCAGCATAATTATCATATCCACCAGTGTGTGTGTGCGTGTACATACTGTGTGTATGTATACAGTATATGTTTGTATGTATGTAAAATTTCTTATATTTACAGGAACGTTCCCTTCCATAAGGTACTAAAAAGTGCTTGACGAGTAAATGGACTCTTGCATTCTATTGTTTCATAGGAAATCCTGCTTCTTAGCAGCAATCTGTTTACTAGTCCCTTGTCTTAAGACCAAGTCATTTTTTATGCTTTTGCTGTTTTTCATTAATTTTCTCATGTTAAGCAATACTGAAACTGTACTTTGGCATCTCTACCTTTCCCATAAGCTCTCCAATAAATTTGTATTTTAGGAACAATGGCAACTTTTTCCTAACTGACGAGATCCATTATTTGATTCCCATGGCTTGTTTTCAGGCTTGAGTGGGCCTTCCTCTGTAACCCAATGAAGATGATGGATCTGCCTCATATTTCAGGAGGATCCACTTTCAAACAACTCCTTACTGAGATGCTGTACAGTCTTCTTAATTGACCTCAAGGTCCTTAAAACAAAAGCATCACTGCTTGAGCTCATCCCAACGGACATCCTCCAGGTTCCTTTCTTGAATGAATGAATGAATGAATGAATGAATGTTTATTTATGGTTGTTAACTAAATTACAATGAAATGTTGCTCATTCATGGACCTCTAGGTTGGAAAATGGCAGGCAGCAGTAGGGGACACCTTCCCCCACACCCTCTCCAGAAGCCCCATCAGATGCTATGCTGTAACACAACATCACTCCATAGACATTATAGGATGGGGAAGATGGCAGCTGCCCTTTCCTCCCTGCACCCGAATATACAGGTGAAACTTGAAATATTAGAGTATCACGCAAATGTTCATTTATTTCAGTAAGTCAACTCAAAAGGTGAAACAAATATATGAGATAGACTCATTGCATGCAAAGTAAGATATGCCAGGCCTTACTTTGGTACAGTTGTGATGATTATGGTGTACAGCTTATACAAACCCCAAATTCACAATCTCAGAAAATTAGAATATTACATGACATCAATAACACAAGGATTGAAAATAGAACAATATCGGACCTCTGAAAGGTATAAGCATGCATATGGACTCAGTACTTGGTTTGGACTCCTTTTGCATCAATTACTGCCTCAGTGCAGTGTGGCATGGATGCTATCAGACTGTGGCACCGCTGAGGTGTTATGGAAGACCAGGATGCTTCAATAGCAGCCTTCAGCTCCACTGCATTGTTCGGTCTCTTGTCCCTCATCTTTCTCTTGGCAATGTCCCATAGATTCTCTATGGGGTTCAGGTCAGGTGAGTTTGCTGGCCAATCAAGCACAGTAACCCCATGGTCACTGAACCAGATTTTGGTACTTTTGGCAGTGTGGGCAGGTGCCAAGTCCTGCTGGAAAATGAAGTCAGCATCCCCATAAAGCTCATCTGTGGAAGGAAGCATGAAGTGCTGCAAAATCTCCTGGTAGACAGCTGTGTTGACCCCAGACTTAATGAAGCACAGTGGACCAACACCAGCAGATGACATGGCTCCCCGAATCAACACAGACTGTGGAAACTTCACACTGGACTTCAAGCATTGTGTGCCTCTCCATTCTTCCTCCAGACTCTGAGTCCTCGGTTCTCAAATGAGATGCAAAACTTGCTCTCATCAAAAAAGAGGAGTTTGGACCACTGAGCAACAGTGTCCAGTAGTGGCTTGACAAGAGGAATACGACATTTGAAGCCCATGTCCAGGATGCATCTGTGTGTGGTGGCTCTTGATGCGCTAACTCCAGCCTCAGTCCACTCCTTGTTAAAGCCCCCAACACTTTTGAATGGCCTTTTTCCTGACAATCCTCTCCAGACTGAGGTCATCCCTGCTGCTTGTGCACCTTTTTTCTTCCACACTTTCCCCTTCCACATAACTTTCTATTGATGTGCTTGGATATAGCACTTTGGGAACATCCCACTTCTTTTGCCATCTGTACCTTTTGGGGCTTTCCCTCCTTATGGAGGGTGTCAATGATGGTTTTCTGCACAACTGTCAGGTCAGCAGTCTTTCCCATGACTGTAATTCCTACTGAACCAGCCTGAGAGACCATTTAAAGGCTCAGGAACCCTTTGCAGGCATTATGGATTCATTAGCTGGAAGTGGGACACTTTGAGCCTAGAATATTGAAACTTTTCACACTATTCTGATTTTCTGAGATTGTTAATTTGGGGTTTTCATAAACGGTGTGCCAGAATCATCACAATTATACCAAATTAAGGCTTGACATATATCGCTTTGCATGTAATGAGTCTATCTCATATATTAGATTCACCTTTTGAGTTGAACATGCTAATGAACATTTTCATGATATTCTAATTTTTCATATTTCACCTGTATATTGTCCTCAGTTCGGGAAAGCAGTTTAAAATAAAAATAAAAATAAAAATAAAAATACAGTTTTTTTCTAATGGAATTGGGAATGCTGATTCTATGCTGCCTGAGCAGCTTGTCATGTAGTTTTCTCCAGCTGTCAAAATTGTCTCTCTGCTGCAGAAAAGGGGGGGGAGGGGAAAAATAGAAAACATTGTTATTCGGAGCATCCCCTTGATTTTAAAAAATGAAATGCTAGGATATATAAACTTTGATGGCTGGCAAGCTTAGGAATATTCCATTGTCTGTGAAATGGAGCACCAATTTCTTATTTCTATAGTTGTTAGCCTCCAGAGTTTGTGGGGCTGTGAAGAGTGACAGTGATATTGGTGATGGTTGTCAGGGTTGTTTCTCTTCTGCCCTTGTCAGCTTAACACGGCCACATTCTTTCCTTCAGTGAGAACTGAAGAAGAATTTTGAGATATTGCAAGGGAAAGGCACTCATTCTAGTGGGTGGGAAAAGAGGATGGGTGGGTCTCTCAGCCATCTTTGCATATTTAACAGGTATCCCATTGTCTTAACATACACTCAACAGGAATTTTGCATGCAGGATTTATACGGGTGTTTTGCAGCAAAGAAGGATGGACTGGCCTTTCAGGTGACTCAGACATGCAAATTTAAAGCTTTTATTCAAAGCATTTGTTTATCACCTTGCACCCAAAAATACATGTATAGTTTTCCTGATCACTTTGAAAAGGTGTGACTCCACCGGAAAGCATTTTCTTTGGAGGTGTCAGGAGGAGGCCATGTTAAGGTTCTTGGCAGTGGTGTTAAATCTCCTTCCCTGTCTCCATAGATGCAAACCATCCTGTCACGTTGCGTTCACATAGGATGTGGGTGACATGGTCCACGTGTGAACTAGGCCGAGGACGGATGCCTTTCTCGTAGTTCCTTTAATTCTCATAACCTTTCCTTTGCAAGAAGAAGTATGGGGGGGAAATGCATCTCTCTGAAAAGCGACTCAGTTGGATTAAGGAATCATCAAAAATAATAAAGCCAAAGCCAATGCCCAACTTGTAGATGTTCATCATCATCAGATCACCTTGTTCATCATTTTGGCAATGAAACCTGGGGCTGGGGGGCTGTGTGTTGGCCCAGTTATGATCTAGACCCACTGGAATCGGAGTATCGGAGATGCTTATGAATCAGAGAATGGGAAAGTTTACTTTGGGAGGATGATAGCTCTCAGCACACTCCATCCGCTATGCTGCTGGTCAGGATGGCAGGGGTATGATGGGAGATAGTCAATAAGAGTCGTTTTTTCTATTAGAATAACTCAAGAGTAATTTGTTCTTTTCTTCTCTTTGTTCAGCATAGTTGTTTACAGGATTTCATTGTGAGAGGTTATTCACGCTGCCCTTTGGGTGTGTAAAAAGTATGAACTGACTCGGGTGTTAAGATCTTCAGGAGAGGCCCTTCTCTCCATCCCGCCACCCTCACAAGTACGTCTTGTGGAAACCCATGAAAGGGCCTTCTTAGCTGCTGCGCCCAGACTCTGGAACTCCCTCCCACTAGAGGCCAGGACTGTCCCTTCTCTGTTGTCCTTCCAGAAACAGGCAAAGACCTTTTTCTTCAGGAAAGCTTTCCTTGAATGATGGACTACCATGTGTATTTTATATGAATCTAAGTTTATAACTACTTATAACCATGTAGCTTTAATGGAATGTTGTCTATTAATGCTGTAAGATGTCCCTCAATTCCTTGTTCTCAAATACTTGAGAATGTCCTAATTGTACTGGACTGTATATTATCATGTCTTAATTGTATTGGACTGTATATTATCCCTCATTACTGTAAGCCACCTTGAGTCCTTTTCCAAGGAGAAAGGCAGGGTAAAAATACTCTAAATAAATAAATAAATAATCACTCTGGGGATTGGGTTTAGTTTAGGGCAAAGGAAAAGGAGAACCAGCAACATGGCATGAAAGATTTGTGGCAACCTCATTATTTTGAAATGGAACTGAATCCCAGGCTCTATAGACATAATTCATGCGGAGATTCAAATATTATCTATCACCTTCTGTTCTTGTATACCAAAGCCCTGAATAGGTTATTATGATACATATCCACTGAAGCAGAGGTAACTCATCAAAACAAAGTCCAACCATTTATCTTTATTTTATGCAAGTCATGTTCCAGCCAGCAGTAAGTGTGCTGTATTGCCACGGATTGTGGATTTCTAGACACCATGTTTAACTTCTCTCTCTGAATAAAGTTTAAAAAAAATCTTTTCAAAGCTAGATCGTGGCTAGTATTAATTGTTTCTAAAAAAAAATCATTTGGCATTTTAAGAGAGGGAGAGAGGTTGACTAAACTGGCTGACTGTACAACTGACAGACAGACAGTAAAGTCTTCTTACTCATCAGTACAATGCATTCATCTAACATGTTCCTGCATTTGTGATAGATATTTAAAAGATTGTGGAGTGTTTAAAAATATTTTACGGACCAATACATGCTATCAATAAGAAATAATGTGAGGGTGAATCTAGAATGAGTCCTAGGTGAGTAGAGCCACTGAAATCAACAGCGTCACTTAAGTTCCATTACTTTCACTGATTTCCATGTCTGCTCCTAAGAAGAACTCACTCTACCTTGTCATGTATGGAGGAAGCAAATGCAAGTTTTTGAACCACAGACATTTAAATGTTCAAATTAGAATTTGAATTCTACGGTGAAAGTTATAATTAAAATTAAAACCGTTTCTTCTGTACCACCCCTAACTCTGTAAGATATGCAGGTCGGTGAAGAGCCCTGTAGGACTCAAAAAGGTAGCCTGCTGTCTGTGAAATTTCTGAATGAACTCATGGAAGGTACCACCCATCCGCGTTTCTGGACCGTTAAAACTGTGGTGGAAGCCGGCAAACACCCACATGCCCACTTTTCTGATCAAATAATAAAGGCTAACCCAAATTCTACACGATCTCTTGCCCTTTACCCTTAGCTAAAGGGATGGGGGAACATTAAAGACCAACCGCACTGCCTCCTCTCCTTTCAACTTCCGTTAACAGGGGTATTAAAAAGGCTCTCCCTAATATCAGCTGCAAAACGCCAAGTCATAAAATCTGTACTTAAAAGGTGGGTAGGTGTCAATTCAGCACATGAGTTTGTTTTCATTTAGAAAGCCAGTTGATGAGAAGCCAGTTGTCTTAATGAATTGGGAAGTCGCTGTCAGCCCGTAGGGATTGCCACTTCTCCGGAGGATCAAATGTTCACAGGAAGTCTACTTTTTTAACAAGTGCGTAGGGCCTGATCCTACAAATGCATGGCTTGAACACGGTGCCTGCAGAAGCACCGGCAGCACACACACAAACACACACACACAAACAAACACAAACACACACACCTTCCTCGGTTAGATTGACAATGATTTAACTCTACCTTAAAAGCAAAGCAAAACAAACTGGTACATCCACTGAAGTCAAAATATGAGTGGGTATAACAAGGGTAGGAAATCTCTCTCTTCATTTATAAGAGAGGTACTAGGGTATTTAATTTCAGAATCCATTCAGTCCCTCTTCTCAACAGAGACCTCTCACAGTTCCCAGGAGATCTACAGCCCAGGACACAACTAGATCTTTTAACTGTATAGTTAATTTATGTGAAATGGCCAACCAACAGACTGCTCATACATTTGTTTCTTAAATTGCTCAGATGTTCACCAATTCATATGATTCAAGGGTCTGGAGGTCTGTTCTATATATAGTTTTCTACATTTTATTTATTTATTTATTTATTATTGTATTTATATCCCGCCTATCTTCAAATTTGAACTCTAGGCGGCTCACAAAATGTCAAGCATAAGCGACAATACAATCAGACAATAGACAATTAAAACAAGTACAAAGGAGGCAGTAAGTAAAATATAAGCAATACAGTTTAAAACCAATTCATGGGTGGCACCTTATGGCATAGATCACTCCCTTGGTAAAATTAGTACAATTCTTCAAGCTATACAACTTATCGTGCTGTGGGTCTGCAAACTCTGACATATGTCTTGTATTGCTGCAGTAGATGCAATGTTCACATGGATGGTGACTTCTTGGGGGGGGGGAGACTCCTCCCCTTATTATAACAACCATGAGGTTATCTCACTGCCCTTGACACTGTGTACAGTATGAATGCTCCCTTAGCGACTGCCTGCATTCTTAATCAGTCTGGAGCTGCTACAGACCAAAGAAGAAAAAAAGCCCGCTATGCATCTGATTGTATGTTATTTCATGAAATGTATTTTGGCCTGTCTATTGTGCTCAGTATTTGTACTGCAGTTAAGTTTACAAATCTTAAGCCATGTATTCCCTTTTATTGAAAGATATCTAATATGCAATTTTGGTTGTTGTTTTGCTCAGCTCCTGAAGAAGGCCCCGCCAAAACGCGTCGAGCCCAAGCTTTTAAAAATGATTTAACAGGGAATAAAGATTGTTTTCTATTTTTATACACTCAGAGATTTACTTTATACAAATTCAAAATGCTAGCTAGAAAAGCACCACCTTCTTGGCTGGACATAACAGGCAACATGCCAATAAAATGAACCAAATTGTTCCCTTAGAAAACCTATTGGTATGACCATCCTTACCTGGAACATACAAAATAAATGAGATTCCTTCACAAGTCACTGCAAAGAGACTTCTCTCAAGTGTTCACATAAATCAGTCTTGTAAATAAGCCCTCAGACACAGAAGTCTGCCAAGTTCCCACAATGGGGGAGGGGGGAGATAGAAAACACCCACTTTCAATATGTTAAGAGGCAGACCTTACTATATCTCCCCAGGATCTCCCTGCTACTATGGCTGGGAGTCGAAGACCAACAAAGTAACTTTTTAGACCTCTGTGTGTATGTTGTGTTGTTTGTGATCAACTCTCCATAACTCCATGTCCATGAAGTTTTCTTGGCAGAAATATTGGAGTGGCTTTATTCCCTGGTTGTTTCCCATCCAAGTACTAACCAGGGCCAACCCTGCTTAGCTTCCGAAATCAGGCAACATCAGATGTGCTTTGGGCATCTAGACAGCTCTTTTTAGACCTGTGTGTTGTGTCATTACAGTCGTGACCGACTCTATGTGACCCCATGATCATGGAGTTTTCTTGGCAGGAATACTGGAGTGGTTTGCCATTTCCTACTCCAGTTTTAGACCTACAAACACCTTATATTAGCATGTGGGAGTGGCTGACTCCAAGACTTAGTGGTCCTCATCATCTTAAAACTGCAGAGGTGGAAGGGACCCTCTAAAACAGGCCTGCCCAATAGGTAGACCATGGGCTACTGGTAGCCCACGAAGGGTTCAAAAGTAGCCCGCCAGCCATCAATAAAAAAAGTGAGGGGATAAGTTCTCCCCCCCTTCCCCCCATCCCAAGGACCACCACTGCCCCAGCAAAGTTCTGGGTCTGCCAGCCCACTGTCTCAGCCGAGCGGGGCAGTTCAAGGGCCATGGCACATTGATATCTGTTCCCTCCAGAACAGATTGTTTTTCAATGCATTCCTATGGGAAACTGCTGCTCTGCTTACAAGTTTTTACTTATGAGCATGTGCTTGGAACGGATAAAATTCGTAAGTACAGGTTTTAGTGTAGTAGCCCTCAGGCATTTTGGGCCGGGAAAAGTAGACCTCGGCCTGTTCAAAGTTGAACAGCCCTGCTCTAAAATAAGTGCAGCCCCTCTCATGAAGGCACAGTGGGGAATTGAACCCCCCAACGTTTGGTTCCACAGCCAGCTGCCTAAATGATGATATTATCAGATGAGGACTGCCCCATCTCTGCTGTCTTTCTGGAAGCAGGCAAAGACCTTCCTCTTCAAGCAAGCTTTCCCTGAATGAGGGACTACCTATCATGTGACTTTTACATGGATTACCAACATGATTGCATTGACTGATTTCATAAGAACACCAGTGTTTTCCATGTTACTTTCCACCCCTCATAATGGATTTTTTCCCTCCTTGCATGCTCTTTGTAGCCCTAATGTTACCTTTTAATGTTCTAAAATGCCTCTTCTAATTCCCTGTTCTTAGCTTGAATATGTCACCTGGGCTGCATATTGTCCCTCATTATCGTAATCCACCTTGGGTCCTTTTCCAAGGAGAAAGGTGGGGTAAAAATATTCAGAATAAAATAAAATAATAACCACTGAGCTTTCCAGAAGTTCTACTCTTTCTACATCAGCAGTAGGTGTTTCGACTCTTGTGAACCTACGTCATGTTTTATAGGAATAGAATATATGAACAATGCATGTTTATCTTAGCTCTGGCTCTGTTTCAAATTAAGCTGAGGACTGGGGCTAGGATTTGTTGACTTTATGAAATACTTGGGGTCCCAAACAAATCACACCAAGAGCAGGATTTTCCAAAACTGGCATGAGTTTTATTTAGGTTGAATCGGGAGAAAATCCCAGAGAGAACAGGACAAGTATCTTGGCTCCAAATGGTAGGACTCTTTATGGTCTCAAATAATTCTGCTATCCTAAGTGCAAAATTGCAGCTTTACCCTGGACATCGCCAGCACAATCCTGTATGAGTTTAATCAGAAGTTGATTTTCAATGGTACAGCATATAGGTCTAAAACTTTTCATCAGAGACGCACAAAAGCATTAAAAGAAATAAAAATAACCAGAAGTGGGAAACTTTTTTTTTTTGGACTATGATACCTAGAGTACTACAGCCAGCATAGCTATGGCCAGTAGCCGTGCTACGTGGAATATTCTGGGAGTTGTAGTCCTAAAAAGTAACTTTTCCCTGAAGGAAGGAAGCCAGGATTTAGGGCAGCAGTTGATGTGTCAGAAAACAGTTTCCCTGGGACTGGAGATGAAGGAAGACTTATTTTTGTTTGTGAATTGGCTTTAAAGCATTGGAATCCACGTCTACCCATTCCCTGCCCAAGGTATTCACATCTGGTGCTTGCTTCATTGCAACTCTTGGCTGCTGTGCTTCTTTGACATCACAGGGATCCATCATTACAATATCACAAAGGCTCAATCCTAGTCTCATGTTTTTGCTCTGGAATCCCAAGAGTGAGATACTACTGATTTAACATCTCCAGAACCTGGGCCAGATTAAAGACTCTGCATTTCAGCTATCTGTTCCCATAGCAGTATACCAGATGCTCCAATGAGAAACTGTAAAAGCATAGTAGTACCCCCCTCAACACATATTCCACAACAACGACTGTTCAGTAATACCTCTTAAGATGAATTTAATTTGTTCTACAAGTCGTTTCATTTTATGAAAAATTCATCTTGCAATATGCAATTTCCCATAGGATTTTTTAAAATTTTGAAATGGTTTTTTTTAGCTTGCAAGGCATCCCATAGTGAATTTTTATTACGCAAAGCAACTCTATTCCTGGATTTTTTTTTCATTGTACGAATTTTTCGTCTTATAGGGCATTCATCTTAAGAGGTATTACTGTATTTCCAAGAACCATAGAGTCTCTGTTATTACAAAGCTCTCCCAATGAAAGCTACATTATACCAACTCAGTTCACCGAACCATGTATTTCACTTCAGTGGCTCCCACACTGAGCTGTTTCCCTCCCCAGTTACGGGGAAAATACTATTTTGTGTCCATTTTGATAACAAAATAATTAGTTTTATTTGCCTGCAATCATTCAAGAGTATATCTCTTCAATATCAGCTTTCCAATACATTTGCTTGCTTGGTTGTTGCAACCTTTTACACATTCAGAAATATGACCCAGGAACGTATTATAATAAGCAATGAATGAAAGACTGAATGCTTGGCTTCAGATTGCTGAAATAAATGGTTGGAATGAAAATTAATCACCAGCCAGGCAGAAAATGCCTTCATCATTTTCGAGTGTCATTAAGCATACCTATGATACTATTTCCATAACTCAGCAGCCTTCAACACTATGAGATTACTTGAAATGACTGAAACATTATCTGTGGGCCACCCAGATAAACACCCTCATAAAAAGAGACAGAAGAAAACGAAGTGGCCAAAGGCATACATTTCTATCTATCTATCTATCTATCTATCTATCTATCTATCTATCTATCTATCTATCTATCTATCTATCTATCTATCTATCTATCAAGTGCATGTGAATTGTAGCGCTTGAAGTTCTAAATTTCTGGACGCATCAGGGGGGAAAAGCTGGAGAAATCTATATATTTTGTAGAATACAGTGGTACCTCGACTTACAAATTTAATCTGTTCCAAATACAAACTCTTAAGTCAAACTACTCTTAAGTTGGGATACCTATCTAAAAAATAAAAAATAAGTAAAAAAATAAACAAAAATATTTGTTAGTCGAGCAGATCATATCTAAAATTTGTAAGGCAGCAGTTAAAATGCCAACAGTTTTCTGCTCTTAAGTCAAATTGCTCTTAAGTCGAGCTGCTCTTAAGTCGGGGTATGGCTGTATTTTGAGAAAATATTCTACATTTAGTAAGTGCCTTTAGTAAGTAGAGTTATGCCCCTAGAGAGAGATAAATTTTGGCAAAGGGGGCATTATCATCCCTGAAACATAATGCCAAATATTAAATTGTTTTTGTACATATGCTTGCAAAACGTTTTTGACCACCATGAACCTAGGTAATTGCTGTATCTCCACTCAGATTATGTGTTCCTCTATATCATGGATGAGAAATGTTGTTGGTCATTGCCTGCCCTTGGTCTAGGCCAGTGCCTAGCTATTTTTTATTTATTTATTTATTTATTTATTTATTTATTTATTTATTTATTTATTCAACTTTTATATCACCCATCTAGCCCTAAGGCTAATCTGGGCAGTTTACAACATAGAATAGCAATATCACAAAGTAACACATTTAAATAATCAAAATGCAAACAACATAATATAAACAAAATATAACAACATAAATCAACAACAATAAACTAATATAAAATTCAAATGAAAGTAAAAAATAACCAGGTGATTGATTAAATAAAAGTGGGGTGGGTGGGAAGAAAATAAGTGATAAAAAGAATAGCCTCTTACTAGATGGTTGAGAAGTCAGGAAAGGCCATTCTGTACAACCAAATTTCAATAGGTTTTTTTTTTTAAGTTTGAAGCGAGGGCACCAGACAAATTTCTGGAGGTAGATGATTCCACAACTGGGGAGCAACCACCGAGAAGGCCCTACTCCTTGTTACAACTTTCCGGGCCTCCCTCAAGGGTTGGGACACCCAGGTGTCCTGCCTGGCTAGCACGGGTGATCCATGCAGTTCTTTTTGGGAGGAGCCACTCTGTCAGATACTGAGGTCCCAAACCATTTAGGGCCTTGTATGTTAACATCAAAACCTTGAAGTCAATGTGGTAGTGTATGGGCAGCCAGTGTAGAGCTGCCAGCACTGGGTAGTATGATGATATTATGATATTGGCAGTTTTCTAAGTCTTTGGGCAAAGAACCTGTCACCTGATTCTATATGCCACTTTCCCCTCAGTGGACAGGCTGCTAGACTTGGCTACCTCAATGCAAATGATGCTCTCTACCTTAACTCTGTGGTCCTTTTACTGAATTATAAACATTTTCCCCCTCTTTGTAGGTGCACTCTGTTTAAAGTTGGACCCCTGAAGTACCCATATCATCTAAATCACCATGTGGTAGCCATGTTTTGCATATAAAATTCATTTAGGTACCTTTTGAACCCATAGCTACAAAGCACTGTTGGATATATTAACTTGCTTTTCAATTCTAGGCACACACAAGCCAAAGCTAAACATTTTGAAGTTCTCATGGAACATGATGGATTTATTTAAAACTGGCAACTGAAAATAAATAAGGTTTTAGGCTGCACTTCTACTTATAGTCACCTATTAGTATGTCTCATTGAACCTAGTTGGACTTACTTCAACGTTGACAATACAAAGGTTTGCACAGACAGAAAGTAAGGTAAAAGTACTTCAGGCTGTATTTTATTCCCTTGCGCTGGAGCACCTGGCTGTAACCCCAAGGGTCAGACATTAAAATGCTCACTGTCCAGGAGACAACCAGGCATGTCCAAACTTCAGCCCTCCTGATGTTTTGGACCACAACTCCCAGAATTCCAAGCCTGTATTTCCAATGGCAAAGGACTGTGACCAAAATCCTGACGCACATTTCTCAGTGCACAGTGAGAATTACAACTTCATTGGAAGTAAACTGCTGCCAATTAATGACTAATTTTGTTGATATTGGGGTGTGTGCACACATGAAGCTGAGCAACAGGATTTTGGCCTGTGTCTTTGTTATGTAAGATTGTGGCTTAACTTTGGCTAGAATCTTCCTTCAACTGTATTTTCCCCGCAATAGTTATTACATCATTAAACAATACTGGTGGCATTCTTCCTCAGTTCTTTGATGCGCTGAATGAAAATGGTGTTAATGTGTAATTCCACAGTGGCTCTTTTTGCATGTGCTCTTCCTGGAACATTTAAGCTAATCAGCATATATTCAAATCAACACTTTTATAGCTCAGCAGCTCAGATGGATTCTGATTCTAGAAGTTTAATTATGTTTTGTTTAAGCAAACAATGGAAAAATGATTTATAAAAAAAATAAGTAAATATGAATCATTGCCTATATTGCATAAATAGTATAACCAGCAAGAAAACAAGAGAGAGAGAAAATCATATTATCTTCAAGATTAGAAATGTGGCTGTGCTTGTGCATAGCTGGTTGTAATTTCATGTGTAGTAAATACCAAAACACGTGTTTGTTTATAATCTTTATGGCTGGCTTTTTCTTTTTCCACATTGTGGCCATTTTTACTACACTAATGAGCATATTAAACAAATTAAGCATAAGATCAAGTTGTGGAGTAATTCTTGATGGCAAAGGATGTGTAATTCTTTCCCATGACAGCAAAGGATGTGCATTAATCTTTAACCAAGATTGGTTTCTTGATTTATTTGTGCTAGTTTTCTGCTGTTTTGTACACTTGGCCAGAATTTTTAAGGCAGACGCACTTCCGGGTCCTATATTTATCTGAGATTCTTTAGTATTGATGCAGAAGGAGAGACAGTATTGATTCACCTAAATCCAGACACCTGCTAATAATCTACCTATTAATATGCTGGGACTTTTCCTACCCCCATAACTCTCCTTGGGCAAAACTACACATTACATTGAGTATGTCACTTAGCAGAAGCGCTGAAAGCATCCAACGGTCGCAACAGGAACTTTTCACACTTTCTGTAGCTGGCGAGCTGGTTTGCTTTGGTTTGCGATTAGTCATCTAGGCATGAATATAAATTTCTCAGACAGGAAGGTCATCTGGAATCCTGTCCCTTGAACATTAACACCGTTTCAGCTAGGATGATGCGTTGCCTCAAAAGTACACACAGCTCAGCCCTGTGCTCTTGAAAAACCATTCCAGAAGTTTTCCCAAGTCTTTAGAAAACTGTTTGGAGGGCTGTGGCTGAGGGGAGCTTCAGGGGGAAGCCATGCCATTCCTTTGCTGGTCGTAGCTGGTGGTGGTCCCTGTATTCATGGGATGGAAGACACAGCTGCCAAGAACCAAGAGATATAGGTGAATGAGAGCAAAAACTGGTACTGCCTCCCCCTCCCTCCCTCAAAGAGAGAGACTGCCTTGCCTCCTCATTCATTCGTTTCACAACTCAGGTGAGAAACTGAAAAATACAACTTGAAAATGTTTCCGTGTGGTGCTGCCTCCTCCTCCTCACTGTTCCCAGAGTGCAATGGTGAGCGTTCAGCAGAAGGGAAACACCAGCCGATCCTTGAACTGGTGCAAGGACGGGCCCAGATGCTCTGGGTGGAGACAGAAAGGACCTGAGGTGGAGGAGAACCCTGTGCACCCTAATGAATGGTCTCTACTGGCTCCTTGCCCTCCTTTTCTGGAAGGTGGAGGGATATTTGAGCAGGGTCACTTACACCTTAGTGTTATCTTAATAACACTTAAAAAACAAAAAAACAAAGGTAAGCTCTGGAGCCAGTTTTGTGCACTTCCCTTTTTATCAGATATGACCGCGCTTACCTATCCCAATTAAAGATATTCTTGTTTGGATAAAACTGTTCAGTACACATTGGCCTGAGTCCTATTGGGGATTTACACCAGGAGAAATGTAATTGCATCAATTATAACAGTAAAATGCTTCTTCTCTTTCAAATGCCTTGTCGTCGTAGACTGTGGGGGACCAGGAGCTTGATCTGGTTTTTATCTAAACTAAAGCTATTCTCAATGGGGGGAGGGTGTGGTGGCTCAGTGGACTAAGGCTGCTAAAACTGCTGGCTGCAAAGTTGGCAGCTCGGAGGTTCGAATCCCAGGTGCCATGCAGCGGAGTGAGTTCCCACTGATAACCCCAGCTCCTGTCAACCTAGCAGTTCGAAAGCATGTAAATGCTAGTAGATGAATAGGTACCTCTGTAAAAAAAAAAAAAAGCGGGAAGGTAAAACAGTGTTTCCTTGCAGCCATGCTGGCCATATGGCCGTGGACTTGCACAACACTGGCTCTTTGGCTTGAATACGGAGATGAGCACTGCCCCTAGAGTCGGACACGACTAGCATGCATGTGGGGGGGGAACCTTTCACCTTTTTGTTCTAAATAGAGAAGCTGTGCTCACTGTGAACTACTGGCTTAAATTCTTAAGTCAGAGTGTTCTCCGCCCCGGGGCCATGCTTCCCATCCATTTTTCCTTGAAGGATAACCTGTAGCAGATGGTATTGCCACGGTGAATTGCTTCCGTGTGAACAAACTGATGCTTGCGTTCCTGGGCATGTGATGAGCGCAGGCAATGACTTGGTGAGCTTCCAGGAATGTGAGTGGTCGCTCTTCAATTAGTGACAATTTGCTGCTGCAATGAGTGGTGTCATACTTATGATGCCAAAAATCCCTGAGAGGATTATGACCACTGAGTCTGACAAGATTTAAAATAACAGCTACAACCAGTGTCACTGTAAATAAGATGAAATTTTAGAATCTTGTATGGCAGTAGCCTGGCTCCTGATATGAAAAAAGCCTGATTCCGGAGTCTATGAAAAGTTGCTAATTTAATTTTTCAGAAGCAAAAAATTGTGTTGTGGTGTTTTTTGCTTGTTTGCTTTTTTGCCTGAGTGTGTTCAGTGAGCTCCGCCCCTACTATTCTACAACAGCTGAAACAAACAGGCTACAGCAGGCTGCTCTGGGTAAACGTGAGGGGAAGTATTGCTGACAGAAAATATAGCAATGTTCCTAGTCTTCAGGCTCAGGATAGATTAGAGAGTTGGTCCAAACTCAACTGGAATTTGAATTTGGACCTACCCATTTCATACCTAAAATGAGCCTCCATGAAACAAACACAAAATATAGTGTTGGTGTTCCATAGCCATTTACAGAAAGGATATAAAACAACAATCGGGGCCACCCACACCATCTTCGATTCTAGCCAAAACAACTTCCAAGAATTTCAAATCTGAAGGGCTAGAAACCCTTTAGGAAAAAGCAATCCAAAGATAAGTGCAGCTAAAAAATCCATTTGAAGATTTTTACTGCATGTTGCTTTGCAACAGGCTTCCACAAATGTAGAATAACAGAAAACAAGGACTTGGGGCACAACATTTATATATATCTCTCTTGTGGGCACATTTCTGTCGGCCCATGCTATGATTATGTAAGAATATGTGCAATATGAAGAGTAAAAAAGAAAAAAGTAAGCATTCTGTTTCCTTCTGAGTCCCCACCCTACCCTGATATTTAGCACAGGGAAGTAAGTATCTAAATATTCAGAAAGTTTGCAATCAGAAATGGACCTGTGGCTTATTTTCCCTCAGTTTCCTGTCAGCGACTTCCCAAGGCACTTTTAAAATGAAGATAAGAAACATTCAATTGGTTTTGCTACAGTGTGATAATCTCACCCTCTCTCTCTTGCTCACACACACACACATTCACTCACACTCATGGCCATTCACCATGGCCTGTTAGTTGGCCGAAATGGGTTTTAGCTAAAGGTTGATAATTATCATAAAGAAGGTTAACACCAGCCGGAGAGTTCATTTTCCATCCTGCTGCCGGCATCCGTTTGAATTCCTCCTCACACCACCACCCTGATGAGGTGGCTTGGCTTCCCATTTTGACACTTCTTCTACCTCCCTCCCTCTGTCATAAAAGGGACTCCCCGAGACGGAGACCTCAGACTTGGCTTGCAGGCTGTGGACAGGAAATCATCCCTCCTTTTCAGCCTCCTTTGCCCCCGAGGAGGAGGAAGCCAAACCGGGAGACTGGGCCGGCGGACAAGGATGCAGGGGAGCATGGGCCCTCAGAACCCTCCCTTCTTTCCTTCCTGGGACTGGAAGCACCACCCTGGAGCTTTGGAGCCCAGCCAGGGTTCTTCCCCTCAGAGCGTCTCTCCATCCCCTTCCTTTGAATCTTACGCCTCTTCTTCCCCTTACCCCCTGGTCGTGGAGGTGACCTGTGCCGCCAGCAGCAGCAGCAGCAGCAGCAGCAGAGTGAGGGTGGCAGCGGCCTGAGGGGCTACCCCATGATGGAGTTCCCTCCTGTGTACCACCCAAGCCCTCCTTCCAGGGGGAAGGCCCCCAAGAGCAACAAAGTCAGGATGTCCGTCCAGCGCAGGAGGAAGGCCAGCGAAAGAGAGAAGCTGAGGATGAGGACCCTGGCGGAGGCGCTCCACACCCTCCGCAACTACCTGCCTCCCGTCTACAGCCAAAGGGGCCAACCCCTCACCAAGATACAGACCCTGAAGTGCACCATCAAGTACATCAGCGACCTCACGGACCTGCTGAACAATGTCAAACAAGTTCAGATGCCCTGAAGGCTGTTTGGGATAAGCATCCTCCTTGGAGAAACAACTCTCTCTCTCTCTCTCTCTCTGTCTCAGGAGCAACATTGCTTTGGGACAAATGGGGACCTTATTTGAAAGAAGGTTTTGCTCTGCTGACTCATCTCAGGGACCATCCACTGCTGTTCCTTCTTGGGAATCCAACAGAGAAGGAAAGCACCGGACTTGCTCTGAATTACAATTACGGCAGCGATGGTTCTGAGAGGATTTATAGATCATGATGATTCAGCTTGCTAATGGAGGGGGGAGGGGGGAGAGGAAAAGTCATTACAAGTAATAATAGCTGACCACGTTTCTTCTGTTTTGGTATGGTTTGTAATCACGATTAATGGATTTGTTTTTAAAAAAATACCCACAACCCCCTGTATATATTTTGATCGTGTCTATTAATTATGTCCATTGGATATATTAGCAGGAAAAAATATGTGTGCCTATTTAAAGATTTGCTTCTTTTTGAATATCCTACAGTAGTTTCAGTGCATGTTAGGGATGGGGGGTAAATAGTATCTTTTAAATAGAAACTTATTTCCATCTGAATTATTTGTACAAAGTGGTATTTGTACAAAGTGGTACCTTGTACAAAGGAATTTGTTCTATATGAAATTATGTTAAGCAAATGTTCCTTTATACAAATTTCCCATAGGAATGCACTGAAAACAGAGTAATCCCTAATCGCGACCATTTTTATGTTGTATGGATTTGCCCCATAGGTGATTCTGTTAAGCCAATGTCCCCTATCTCCAGAATGTTTTATGTTGTTCAGATTTTATGTTATACAAACCGTTTGTTATACAAGGGTCCACTGTAAAATAATATCCCTAATTTAGGAGATAACATTTTTGAGCAATATTTACCTAGCTGCTACTAGGATTAGTGTTTAGAAAAGATCTTTTTCTTATCAATTTTTTTTTAATATTTGCTCAAGCTGTTTGTTTCAGAACATGGGAAAGTTACATTTTCATACTAATTCCAAGAGCTCAGTGGGGGATGTGGATTGTGCGTTTCTGGAAGTTGAAAGATTTTTTTTTAAGTGAACAAATGTTCTTCTTTCCAGAATTTGGAATGCATTGTTCTAGCTGATTTCTGTCTGCAAGCATTTGCTGCTCTGTGATACAGAACAGATGTTTAACTGCCCATTGGAATAAATGTGCAGCAACCTGGGGCAAAGGGAAGATCTGCCTTTTGCTTTTTAATAACAGATGGAAGAGGCACGCGAACAACATGGTAATTCAAGCATAATCCATTAAAAATGAACCAAACTCCCACCAGAAGCAACAACATGGGGATTTAATTTATGACTAAGCAAAACCCCACTGATTTAATTGGAAATTAGTGACAAGTCTTTTTTTTTTTTTTTTTTGCTGGATTATATTCGCCAAATAATGTATTCATTTCTCACTGCCAGAAGGCTAAATCCAAAATTAACCTCAGAGACAGCAGACATGTTGGAATTAATGGTACTTCAGCTAATTATGACTAACAGGTCCCTTCCATTTCAAGAGGTCTATTTTTCTACTAATGTTGGCTTTAGACTGTTGTTCACAGGCAAAATGTGTGAGCAACTTAAAAGATGACAAAACTCCTACACCAAAATCGGCTCGGTGTAGAAAAATGTGTGCCATCTTTGTCTAAATTACCACACGTGATGACCATGCCTGTGTGTATTCCAGTGCATGCACAACCAAATCATGGTTTCTTAGCAGCTGCGCATGTACAATAGCCAATGCAGATGGCTGTGCGCTCATCCTACATTTATTTCAAAGAAGTCCCATCTTGTGGCGGGGGGAGCAGGGATGAAGGCAGCAGGAAAAGAGGAAAAAACAGATATGTGATTCATTGACTCCGTAAGGAAGCCACAGCAGTGACTTTGCAAGAGCTGAGCAGAGCTGTTGAGGACAGGGCATTTTGGAGGTTACTCATTCATTGAGTTGCCATAAACCATAGGCTTTTAGCATACCAATATGGAGGGAAAGAAAAAACGGGCAAAGAATAGCAAGTTTATTTTAACATAATCCTGGCCGGGTTACAGTTCACTTCTATAAGTGTTTTTTGACTAGGGAATAGTGTCATAACTGATGAATTCTCATACTTTGGTGATTTTTTTTCCTCACCGCATTATTGGTATATAAGGGCTTTACAACATATTATTGGCTGTTCTTACAGCTGACCACTAGGTGCAATCCAAGCTTGCTAGATGCCACCAGCATCTGTGCTGTGGACTTCAGTGACTTCTGTGCACATCAGTATGCAAGGGATTCCAACTTTACATCCACAGGCAATATGGTGACACATAAGAGAACTGGGTTGCAACCCCAAACTTCATGGTCTCCCTTAGCTCACTTGCATGGATACCACAGGGTTGCCTGTAATCTATCATCCTGTGCCCGTCTTAAACAGATCTGCTTATACCTGTGGTGGTGAACCTTTGGCACTGCAGAGATTTTGGACCACAACTCCCACAGTCCTTTGTCATTGGCAATCTAGGCTTGGAGTTCTGGGAGTTGTGGTCCAAAGCATCTGGAGTGCCGAAGGTTCACCACCACTGATCTAGGCTCAGAATTCTGGGAGTTGTGGTCCAAAACATATGGAGTGCCAAAGGTTCACCACCACTGGCTTATACCTCTGTGGTACAACTCCCCTGACATCTGAAATCATGTCCTGTGATGCTGTTTTTAAAAATGAGCCACATATGTGATGCAGGCAGATTTTGTCGCCTGTAAATGAGCTTCTAATTCTCTGTGTGATTTATGTTTTATCAACAGTGTTGATAAAAAGAGATTGAAAAGTGGAGACTGACTTTTTTAAAGGAAAGAAATCACTCTTCATGTATGTTATACAACTGTAGGAATATAGATGCAAATAAGTCCAATTACAGAGGACCTTTTCAATTGTAAATATGTTTGCATACAACTTCAGCATTTACCTTCCAAGTATGGTACACTTTAAGCCCAGATGCTTTGTCTACGTAGGCTAACAATAAGACCTTGCCAGTTTTACCAACAATTCTTTTTCTCTTATACTTAGTCTCTCCCCTGGACTTTCCTTTACAATGAACCATCTTCCCCTGTTCCTAGGAACTCACTAACATTTAAATGGACTTTTAACTTTCAGGCAATCAGTGTTACAGGCCCCATCACACTGCATAGTGAAATGCCAACATCTGCTTTGTTAATTTTCGCTTGAAATTGATTTCACACAACCCTCCTCTGCCCTCCAGTAGCAAAAAAAGAAGAAAAGAAGAGAGGGGGAAAACCAGGAGGAGACAGGTCTGTGTATTGCTGCAATGCAGATAGAAACATCGGACAAATAAAGGAACAGTGAAAAACAGAAAAAAGTTTGTTCTCCAAAACCTGTTCAGAACTGCCACATTTATCCTGAATAACAGAAATGTGCATAATAGTGTAGGGAAAAATACTAGTATGAATTTGTATTTATGAAAAATTCTATTCCTCAATCTAAAGAATGCTTATTACAGATTAGTAGACAAAACGACCAACAACTAGTTTGCTATGTATTCTCGAAGGCTTTCATGGCTGGGATCAGATGGCTGGTGTGGGTTTTTCGGGCTGTTTGGCTGTGTTCTGGAAGTTTTTCTTCCTGACGTTTTACCAGATTCTGTGGCTAGCAACTTGGGGTACCCAAAGCACAGAAAAAACTCCTAGCAATCCTGAGCTCCTTGCCTTCTGAAGATGCCAGCCTCAGAGACTGGCAAAACATCAGGAAGAAAAACTTCTAGAACACGGCTAAACAGCCCGAAAAACCCACACCACCCAACTAGTTTGCTAGTTTTCCAGCTCAGCAAGCAGGTATTTCCATATATTTGTGCTTTATTTCTCTCGAGTCCAGATGTATTTACTTGGAAAGAATATCATTTTGGGGAATGAGGTAAGGGTTATCACTCTCTATAATATTTTGTACCATACAGATTTCTTTTCCCCTTGGATTATTCATAATTTGGTCCCAAAAGGGATCAGTCAAAATATTGCTCTTATAATGCTTCTTTGCTCTCTGCCTGAGATCTAAGCTCTACTTGGATATTCAGAAAGTATCTTAAACAAACAAGTGAGGCTAGAGAGGGTCAACCTATGTTACTCCACCATCATCTTAGAACTGCAGAGCTGGAAGGAACCCCAATTGGCCATGAAATTCAGCCCCTGTGGAGGAAGCACCTCTGGCTTTGCAGCCAGACAGCAAAACCACTGAATGATCCAACATCTGGACATTCAGTGCCAATCTCTGCATGGAAAAAGCCTATGGGCCTATATGCATAGGTTCTCCCTCTGCAGACAATTTCTGACTACAGTCGTACCCACATATCTTCTGATTCGCCATATGCAGATTCAGTTCTCCGCGGATGGTGAATGGCGGTGTGAGGTGCAAGGGTGGTGGCGGTGGTGGTGACTACAGAGCCTGCGTGGCCCAGGGGAGCCTGCCCAGGACATCAGTGGCGATGGCAGATGCTGTGTGGCCCACAAGCACCCACCCGCAGTGGCGGCAGAGGCAGCATGGGCTTGCGAGGGCCCACCTGCATCATTGGCAGTGGAGGCAGCACAGCCCACAAGTGCCTCCTTGCAGCGGTGGAGGTGGAGGCTGCATGGTCCGAGAGTGACTGCCCATAACATCAGCAGCAGTGGCAGAAGCAGAGGCCATGCGGCCTGTGAGTGCCCACCCACCACACCATGGCAGGGTTCGCTGGGGCGCTGGTGGGGGTTGTCAGGGTGCCTCTGCCACTCGGGTGCCGGTGCTGCTGGTGGGGGGGGGGCAGACCTGCCCTGCCAAGCAGAGGGGCGCCTGAGGACCGCTGTGTCTCCCTCCGCTGTCTCCTCCTACCAGCAGGCACACCAGGCCGGCATGGTGACATGAGGGAAATGAAGTTACATACTATACTGGCTGTCTCCTCAGCAGTTGCTGCGGTGGTGGCGGCGGCTGCAGCAGCGATAGCAGCGGTGGAAGAAGCGCCCGCGTGGACCACAGGTATCTACAGAGGTCTGAGGGTGCCTCTTCTGCCGCCACCACTAATGCTGCAGCCGCTGGTGCCACCACCACAACTGCTGAGGAGACAGGTGGTACACGTACCGTGACTTCATTTCCCTCGTGTTGCTGTGCTGGCCTGGCAGTGAGGGCAGGGGCGGACAGGGGATGCAGGGTGGGAGGGGGTTGGCCTTTTGTTGCTCTTTCACCCCTCCTCAGCAGGGAGTTATTTGGATCCCCAGTCTCAAATCCCCGGCCCGCAGGCATCCACCCGTCCATAACTTCGGTGGTGGAGGTGGAGGCCCCCTAGCATTCCACCACCACCCCAGCCACCACACCACCGCGGGGGTCCCAGAACCAACCCCCAACGAATAAAGGAGTGCTACTGTATTCCAAAAAAGTATTTTTTTTTGGAATAGTTTCTTTCCAAGGAGAAAGGTGGGGTAAAAATACTCTAAAATAAATAAATAGTAGACTGTTATTTAAACTGGGAAGAATCCTATTGAACCTCTATTGAGCGAAAAGTCTCGCCAGCATGACACAATGGAATTGCGCTGTTAGTTGTCTGGACTGTGCACTTGCCACTTTTATAAAAGTGTCCTAATAGCACACATGAAGGCAAGCATGGAGCTATTTTGATATGGCTCCCCTCATGTGTCAGGATACAGTGGTCCCCCGCCCTTTCGCGGTTCATATACTGTGCTAGCGCTATATCGTGGGACCACAAGTATATGAAAAAAGGCCCCCTGTGGTAAGGGGGAAAAGGCCTGTTTCAGGCCTCCCATACTTACCCCAGGACTGGTGCTGCCCCAAATGGGCCTGCGAGAGCCTTCCCAGGCCTTCTGGAGGCCCCAAAAGGGCCTCCCTGCGCACCAGAAGTGACTTCCAGTAAACTGGAAGTGACTTCCGGATCGCCAAAAATTATTTCTGAGGCCTCTGAGGCACTTGGTCTCTAAAAGGTTCTTCATCACTGGCATAGGTTGAGTTCAAGTTTTATTTGAAAACTAAAAAGGAACTCCCCCTTTCCAAACAGCTCAATGAGATCTGAGGATGCTCAGTGGATAAAAGATGCTGCTGGTTAACCATCATGGGATGCAGGAGATAAATTAGATACAGCAGGGATATGAATGAGATTTCCAAAATCCTGAACAGGTGCCCCCCTCCCCACATTATGACACAGCGCTAGAGGTGCCACTTGTGTAAACTCAGGGACTGAGTTACTCTGTGGCTGAAACAAGGCCACTACGTGGACTATAGTCAGCATTCTTAAGAACCCCCCCCCCCCGTGCCCGCAGGAGAGAAAAAAATAAATGGTGGGGATTCATTAGGTGGCTACCTCTCCTCAAAATTGTTCCATGAGAGCTACTCCTCTTATGCAACGTGGCTAAAGAAAAGTGTAAGCAAAAAGTACAAAAGGTTAAGTAACCTTAAAGTGGCAGAGATGGAAGGGGTCCCATGGATCACTGAGTCCAACCCCTCTCAAGGAGACCCAATGTCCTTGAACTCCCAACCTCTGGCTTCACAGTCAGAATATTAAGCCACTGAGCTATTCAGCAGTTCTGGGTCAGCACAGGCGGCGGCGGCGGTGATGACTGGAAAATTCAGAGAATTGTAGGGAGAAGGAGAAGTGAACTTTCTCTTATTACTGCACTTCTAGGTCAGCTAATATATGTTGTTTGTCTCTTTCCACCGAGAGACCTTTTCCACAAGGGCATCTTTAAACATTTGCAAACATATCTGGAAGCTGAGTCATGGCAACTGGACTTCTTTTTCTTGAGAGACAGGAACGTTTCGCTGCTCATCCCAACAGCTTTGTCAGTCTGAATACAGCTAGCTACTGTGAGTCCCTCCTGTTGGGATGAGCAGCAAAACGTTTCTCTTTCTCAAGAAAAAGAAGTCCAGTTGCCATGACTCAACTTCCAGATAAACTCACCTGAGAATCTTCACAGACATTTGCAAACATAAATGTATTTCAAGGACAAAACCTTCTCATATACAAACAACAGCGGTGCTCTTCTTACTTATTTCCCCCCTGCTTGTGTACCATTCCACACCCAGAAAGAAAAAGGTAGCAAATGAGTGTTTTAATTTTTGCATTTTAATTTCTGCATTTTGGCTGGGCTGGAATTAGCACAGGCAGCCTCGAGAGGGAGTCCTACGCCTCTTGTATGTTGTAATTCGATTGTGAACTAGCACAGCAATGGGACATACATCCCTGCTTGGGTTGCTTTTAAAAAATGCATTATTAATAACCTTGCCTAACAAACAACCACACGCAGGAACAGTTTGCCTCCTATCTGCTGATTTGGCTTTAAAATATGACCTCTCCCGTTTCTCTTCCGGATGAACTTTGTTTTCCCTGGTTCTTGACTCGGAGGCAGGGATCACCCCTTTGCAACCACCTTTGCTGCCCACGGATGCTTGCCAAAATGCACGTGATAATAATTAATACTTTGCCATAGACAGTTTACTTTTAATTATTGAGCACTTCCACAGATTCTTACTGACGACAACACCCTAGGCATTTATTTATTTATGAGTGCACCACTCATTTAGAATATAACGAACTGTTTTAATTTCTACATCCTTCTTACAAGTCCCATAAGAATAAAAGAAAAGAAAAAAGACAAGTCTGGACTTAGCTTCCCTCGGCTGGGGGAAGGTTATTTTCCAAGGTGGCCTCCTCAGTTATCTGTCCCTGGGTGGGTATCATTCTTGCTCCTGTTCTCTTGTAGTTGTAATGTTGTCTTTTAATGTTGTAAGATGTCCCTCAATTCCCTGTTCTCAATACTTGAACATGTCTTAATGGTACTGGACTATATATTACCCCTCATTAATGTAAGCTGTCTTGGTTCCATTTCCAAGGAGAAAGGCAGGGTAAAAATACTCTAAAATAAATAATAAATTACTCTTTATTACTTACACTAACACTTTGCCTTGTCTACAATGAGTACAAAGCAATGGCCATTACTTCCCATCTTCCCATTTTATCCTCCATGGGAGGTAGTCTAGAATTATAAATAACAACTAGCCCACCAGAGTTCATTGCTCAATGGGGATGTGATTCTGGATCTCCCAAGCACCAGCTCTGGGCTCCAACCACTACCCTCATACCCTTATTTATTTATTTATTTATTTATTTATTTATTTATTTATTTATTTATTTATTTATTTAGCTTGTATGCCGCCTACTACCCAAAGGTCTCTAGGCGGCTCACAATCAAAATGGACAATTAAAACATCAAAATACAATAAAATTAGAACAATAAAAACATCTAAATACAATAAATACAATACATTAAAAACACACCACTAAAATTGCCATCAGGACCCACAATCATTAGTTAAAAAACTTCTGGAACAGGAAAGTGCAGTACCTTGTAAGCTATTTAATTAATAATTGCTACTGAGGCTGGTGTTATCAGCAGGAGTTTGCTCCGCTGTGTGCCACCTCGGATTTGAACCACCAAATTTGCAGCCAACAGTTTTTGGAGCCTTAGTCCGCTGAGCCACTTAAACAAGACTCTCCATAACATGACATGCTTACCACATGTTATGTTCCAGGAGCCCTTGGTAATGTCCCCTCCTCTTTCTCCCTCTCCCTCTCCCTTCTTGCAGTTTCCAAATGTTGGGTGAATAAACCCTCTAGAGCTGCAGTTCACAGAAATTGTGGAGACTTACTACAAATGTATAAGCCCAAAACACACGGGGGGGGGTCTTTGATATCAGAAGTGGATCTCTAGCTACTTCTAATCTTGTTTTGGAGAAGGGGAGACTTCTCAGAGCAGGGGCATTTTTCGAAACCTGCAAAAACCCAGTACAGTATCAAGAAAAAAATCTGGTCACATAAAAAATGGCCATCCCCACTCCAGATGTTGTCCAGATACAGTGCCTGCCTGTCCTAAGGAGCCCAGGCAGCGCTGAAGGATGAAGGGAACGGCAATCCAACCACCTGTGGAGGACCAGGCACTCCGTACCTGAGACCAATCAACATGTCTGACTCAAGAGAAGCTCACCGTTGTTGGTGAGTTTTGCGAGCTATTTGGCCGTGTTCTGGAAGTTTTTCTTCCTGACGTTTCGGCATCTTCAGAGGGCAAGGAGCTCAGGGAATTAGCAAGAGAAGCTCATTTTCTCTAAGACGTCTACATAAGACATCCCAACTGTTATATCGAGAACTTTTATTGCTTGTACTTATGGCTTCTGCTGCTCTGGTGTGTGATGATGAAACATTTTGTATAATAGGGTAATCATGAAAGCAGTGACGCCAGGCTGATTTTTATGTTGATCCATTTAAATCTCAAGGCACAGACGGGGTAAAAAAAATTCCCATCTCTGTTGATACTTCATTCTCTGTTTTTGTGGATTGGTTTACAATGCACCATAATGAGCACAGCCAAATGTTGCAGGAAGACATCCTAAGCATTGAAGCCAACGATGATGAGATGAGAGAAATCAGATGGCTGCAAAATCACCAACAATAGTGGTGCAGACTAAACAGAAGTATGGCTTATCGGCAATAGATATATATGTGGTCCTAATGGGATTGGTGTGTTTTCTGCTTAATTGCTACTGTCACTTCACCCGTCAAGCTCTGCATACACTCAGCTAATTTGTCTTGCCATGTGGGCTCCATTCACTGCAGCAACAAATGGTGTGGTAAGTAAAATAAAATACTGTAAAACTTTTTTAAAAATATCAAGTGAGAATTGCAGAGGCAAGTTTTCCCTCAAAGTCTGCCTAGCATTTGCCTCTAAAATCATTGGTCTGCCTCCAAAATCAGTTTGGATGATGTTGTTTTGTGGCATATGATGTCTATGGGGTAAAAATATTCTAAAATAAATAAATAAAATATTAGTAACATACAAGCTCTCTGATCTGACCATTAATACAGCAGTGCCTCGTAAGACAAATTTAATTTGTTCTACAGGTCAACGTGTCTTACGAAAAATTTATCTTACAAGGCACGGTTTCCCATAAGAATGCATTGAAAACCAAATAATCCGTTTCCCCCAGAACAGATTAATAGGTTTTCTATGCATTCCTATGGGGAAGGCTGCCTAACCTCCCCCCCTCAATCAAGGGACAATGGAAGGCTGTTCCCCCCTGCAGCCGACAGACAGCTGATTTTGACAGCCCAGAGCTGTCAAAATCAGGTGTCTGTCTCAGCTGCATGTAGGAGCCTTTGGCTGCCGGTGATTGAGCGGGAAGCCACCTCCTCCTCGCTGGTGTCTCTGCGCAGAGACACGGGTGAAGGGAGGAGTCCCTGCTCTGGCCAACAAAGTGTTGGGCAGAGCAGGGACCGATGGATCTTCAGCCAGACCAGGTGCCTTGCAAGGGAAGCTTCCTTTGCAAGGAGCCCGGGCTGGCCTAAGACCAGTCCTTCCTGATCTGCTCACCAAATTGGTGGGCAGAGCATTGGACCTATTGATCCTCACCCAGCCTGGGCTGTTTTCCTGCAAACAGCCCAGGCTGGGTGAGGTTTAATGGTACCTCATAAGACAAATGGAACCCATAGGAGAAAATTTTGTCTGATGAGTTTTTCCTATCTTCGGAAATTCCATCCATCTTACGAGTTTTTCGTCTTAAGGGGTATTCATCTTATGAGATACCACTGTTTTTGTTTTTGGCAGGGCAAAGCTCTACCTTTAGGCAGGATCAATGGGTTGCTTGAGGCAGCAGATTTAGTGTGTCATGAAAGGGTAGCAAAACTTAGTTGTTTAATTTTTTAAAAAACTCTGCCAGGTTTTGGGACCGTACGCCTTAGTTATGATGAATTGAGGGTGCCGTTTTTCCGCTCTGCTGACTGTGGTTTTACACACAGGCCGCTTTCTATCCATCATTTCCATTTTCAATCAAGCAGCAAAGTGATTTTTGTAGCACAGGAGCAAGATTCTTAGCAAGGGTGAAAGACCTGCTGCTAGAAGGCATTCAAGGTTAAAAGGCAAAAAAGTAGGTGAGTGAGTGCAGGGAGCCATGTATTTTAAGACAATTTATTATATGGTTCCTTGCTAGATTCCAGAAGTAATGTAGCAGGGCTTATTGGCTAAGGTAGACCATCCTCATCTCAAATTTCTGAAGTGCAGCAATTTGTGCCAGTGAAACAGCTCTATTCAGCTCTTTCAAGGTGTGGAAAACCATTTCTTCTCTCCCCCTCCCCAACAGCTGGACTCCCTCCAAGGTTGAATGTCGCAAAGAAAGGGGGGGATTGTTTATTTGCAGCATGCAGGATTAACGTCAGAAACAAGGACAAGTATTTTCCAGTCAGACTCATTCTCACTAATGCAATCAACATGTCTCCACCTTACTGAGAGAGATCCTGATCAACACCTTCCTTACCCAGCCCTTATTTATTTATTTATTTATTTTTTGTTTTACAAGATTTTTTAGCTGCCCCACTATCAAGAGGTATCTGGGCGGCATACAACAAGTATTAAAACTATAAAGCAATAATATTATTCAAAACTATAATATAAAATACAGTTCAAACAACACACAGTACAGATTATAAATTATAAAACCCAGCTGCTCATGTGTCCAACCAAATAATCTAATTAAAATGCTGGCCAAACAGGAAAGTCTTTGCCTGGCGTCGAAAAGCCAAAAGTGTTGGCGCCAGGTGGATCGGGAGGGCATTCCGGAGTTGGGGGCAACCACTGAGAAGGCCCTGTTTCTACATGCCACCCCCCTTATCTCTTCGAGGGATGGCACCTTCAGCAGGGCCTCCTGGCCTGATCTTAGAGAAAGAGCAGGCTCATATGGAAGTCAAGTGCCACACAAAATTTGGATTTCAGTCCGCCCAGCCCAAATTTTAAACCAATACAGTAGAACCTTGACTGACATGCCGCTTGACTTGCAGCATATTTGACTTGCAGCAAGAAGGGGCCTGTTTGACTTGCATCGCGGGCTCCGACTTACAGCTCAGAACCCCAGCACAAGGGCCCAGAATTGGGCAGCAGCCACGACCCAGCATCACGGCTGCTGCCTCCAAACTGCTCCTGCCTTCTTCCTCTCCTCCAGCAGTGCAGCTTTGGCGAGGCCAGCTCCGAGCACCTGGAGCTGGTCCTCGGCCTCGCTGAAGCCACCGCTGGCGCCGGAGAAGAAGGGCCGGGAGCTCGGGACTGGCCTCGCTGGTTAGACAGTCAGCTCAGTCTTGTAAAAAATCTGGCTGCAGAATTCTGGTCCACAATGGAAGCATTTTAGTTGGGGAGCTGTACAATTATGGGACTCTAATGGTAAGCATAGGGTTGTTCAGAACTTGGAATGTCAGGTTAAAAATCAGTAAAACTTAAATGTTAGACATTGTTGCTATGAACATTAAAAAGTGGAGGCGTATAACTTGTGGACTATAATTCCACTGCCTCCTCCTCTCTTTGAAGAGACATTTCATTTACATCCCCGGAAGGAATCTCCTATCCCAGTCAAATTTGTGTTAAATTGCTGTTTTCAGGGGTCTTTTTCATCGTCTGTAACAGATTAATCCACTTTCCCATTACTTTCTATGAGAAAAGTTCGTTTGACTTAAGTCATGTTTGACTTATGTCTAGACCTCCGGAACAGATTAATGACGTAAGTCAAGGTTCCACTGTAGTCCCCTTATGTGTGGGATCCATGAACTGGCTTGCCATAAAAGGTACTCATAATGAACGGCTGCAAGTGCTCCATGCGTCTGAGGAAAAGGAAAGTAATCCACAAAGGGTGTTGCTGTTGCTGTGATCCTTCCTCAAAGAATACCCCTGGCAGTATGTAGGTTGTCCACAGCAAGGCCAGGCAAGGCCAGAGTTTTGCATTTCTTGAAAGAGCAGCTGCAGTGGAAAGGAAAAGGCCAAACGGTGACTGATTTTTATTTTTAACTGTTTTAAATGTCTAAAGAGCATTTTTCCATTGGTTGCAGTGACTGATTTACTGCAGGATCATTAATGTTTCTATTTTTGTAGTATTTATAAAAGTTATCAGAACAGTCTGATTAAGGTTTGCAATTTAATTATCAAACCCTTAATACAGGGTTAAATATAGCTAAGTAAGCTTTAAATCACTCCTAGAAACTGCGGCTTTGTAGTACTATCTAATTTTATGCCTTTACTCTTTAGTTACTGTTAGTTCAAGTTACTTAGTTCTTAAAAAGAGCTTTGTCATTTTATTCTTGTGTCAAATACCCATTCCTCGCCTTAATAATCTCAGTTAAACTGGGATGTCTTTGATCTCTATGCCCTCTTCCTGGAGTAAGACTACCACATTGATTAGACTGACTGCTATTTCCAGAAATTCCATTTCTGGAAGCAAACACAGTCTCAACACCTCTTTGTTAAATTAAGATTATTAAGGCAAATGACGAGCATTTTATACAAAATAAAATCAATAAGCCATCTTGTATAACTAAGTAATTTGCAAATCGGAGGAAAGCCACAAAACTGGCTAGATGACTCTGTGGAGCTGTATAAATTACAGGGAGAAGCAGTGGACAGTGGCAGCTTTGGTGCCTTTTCCATTTTGTTTTCCCCAGTGACAGCAGGGTTGTTTTCTTCATCTTCTTCGTCCTCCTCCTCCTCCTCCTCTTCTTCTTCTTCTATTATTATTATTATTATTATTATTATTATTATTATTATTATTATTATTATTATTATTATTATTATTATTATTAATCACACAGCAGACAAGATAACTATGCTGGATTTTGTATTACAAATCACTAGTTGAAGGCTTCCCAATTGTTTAGGACTATGTGATGTATTGGCAAATTATGCGAGCAGATCCCATTATTATTATTATTATTATTATTATTATTATTATTATTATTATTATTATTATTATTATTATTATTATTATTATTATTATTATTAAAAATTGGTTCAGGGCCATATGCAACTTGTGGCCTACACCTTTCCCACCCCTGTTCAATGGGCATCTCTTGATAGGTTGATTTTTTAATTAGACTCAATGGAGGACAGAGGGGTAACAGAAAACATTAAAGAATTTCCAGTTACTGTACCTTCCTCTGGGTGGTGGTGGTGCTCTGGGACTGTATTAGGAACCAGCAAAAGAAGCAGAAGAATGCCTGCATAGAGATCTTTAGATAATAGTGGGGGCAAATCTAATCTCAACAGTAAGCAACACCCAAACATTATTCAGAAGCACATGTGGATGTAACAGCATGCCAGAAACCTCAGAAGTGCCTGCAGGATCCTATGAGCACTGCAGCTCTAGATTTAAGGCAACAGTACCTGTTTTTTTAAAAAGAAAGTTCACCTTCCTTCCTTCTTTCCTTATATTTTTACCCCACCTTATACCTTTAAAAGGACCCATGGTGATTTACACCATTAAAATACTACAGTACATTTAAAAGCTTAAAATAATATGGCTACAAATACAGTATTTTAAACGTATTTTAAAATATATTAAAACACTAAATCAAATCAATGCTAAAACATTTAAAAGCAACAAGGCATAAGAATCCAACCCCCCTCCCCGACGGTAAGTCACTCAAGGAAAGCTTGCCTGAAGAAGAAAGGTCTTTTGTCTGCTTGCGGAAGGACAGAAAAGATGGGGGCAGCCTTGGCTCCATTGGGAGGGAGTTGCAAAGTCTGGGAACAACAACAGAGCAGACCCCCTCCGGAGTACCCACCAAACACACCTGTAAAGGTGTTAGGACAGAGAGCAAGACCTCCCCTGGTGATCCTAACATTGGGCCCATGAAGAAAGATGCAGTCCTTAAGGTCCCGGTCCCACGTCCCTTTAAAAGCAGTTGAAATTACTAGATAACCTGTGTCTAAAAATGCCGTCCCCATGGCCACCGGGCTTTTTGAAAAAAAAAAGTGAGGTTTCTGTGACTCACCCAAGAGGTAGGGAAATTTTTGCCTCACTTTGAAAATCCAGCTTTTAAGGAGGCAGATGCCGTGGGACCACGCAGATGATCCGGGTTTTTCTTTCTTTTTTCATAGCACCCACCGGCTGTTCATCGGGCCGATGGGCTATGTTTTTTTTAATTGCTTTTCACCTTCAGAGAAACAGGAAGCCCTATCTGGTCCTACAAGTTTTAATTTCCCCCAGCCAAGTGGTCCATTTTTTCCAAATGCTAGCACCACCTGCTGGCCAAGGGCACTGAACTGCACTTTAAAATAAAATAAAAAAACAGCTTTTGACATGAGAACTCTTGTCCCACATATTAAATCACGTGATGGGACGAAGAGGAGAAGCCGGACCTTCAGAAGATCAGGATCGAAACCCAGGTGTGATCACGGCCTTAAGAGAGCTTTGACCCAAACTATTAAAAGCAGCACTTTATATTGTACCCAGAAATGGCTTGGCAGCCATTGGAGCTATTGTAACATTTGGGTTATGCAGGACCTGTGACCGACATCATCAGTTAGCTGCCATATTTGGGACAGGCTGAAGTCTCCAAACACTTTCCAAAGGTAGTGCCCCGTAGAGCTTGCTCTTGTAATCTAGCCAGGACTGTAACTAAGGCATGTGTCACTATGGCTAGATCAAACCTTTCCAGGAACAGGTGCAGCTGGAGCACTAGGTTTTAACAGTGCAAATGCAGTCCTGGCTATTGGCAAGACTTGGGCATCCATGCTCCAAGATGAATCAAGGAACGCCACCACCACCCTAGCTGCACATCTGTGTTTTCAGAGGGAGTGTAACCTCATATGGAAAAGGTGGCATCTCTATTCCTTGGCCTGTCTTTCATCTGACTAGGTCTTGGAGCACCTCAGTCTTATCTGTCTTTACTGATTTCAGATCAGCAAGTCCACCTGGACTGGGTCTCTCATGAACACTTTCCTCCAGGCTAGAGTTGATGCTTAACCTACATTACCAGACATAAACAAACACAATATACACCTGCAGTTGTGAAGGAACAACAGGACAGAACTGAAGAAATTGGGGGGAAGGGTGGGGGAAATGAAAAAAAAACAAGCTTGTTCCTAAATATTTGTGCATGCCTCAGTACAGAAATCCTAAGTGTTTCATTTTAAGTGGTCCTTCATATTAAGATATAGCTGTGGTCTCTTAATCTGTCCCTGAACCAACGATGCACCACTCAAAGCTCATTGTGCATTCCAGACAGATTCCAACTGCTACCGTTCAAGTCCCAAAGCTACTATTACAACCATTGTGTGAGATGTCGGTGATTCCTGCATTGTTACAGAGGCGTCTGTTTCCAGTTCTGCAGCAGTCTCTTTGGAATACAGAACTTATTACAGCAGGGACGCCATTCAGAGAAAGAGAAGGAGCTGAGATCGTAGCCAGATGGATTTTTCTCTTGAATGCCTTCTGAACTTTAAAACACCGTTGAAAAACAGCGGCAGTTTCCCACTCCCTGTGTGAAAGACGCTTGCACCAATAACGCGCAGGAACTAGCCCTTCTTAGCAGAATGGTTCCAAATGAAAAGGGGGTTAATCCTGCGCAGGGGAGGTGACCTGCCTTATGACAAGTCAGTGTGGCGTAGTGACTGTCACAGCAGGGCTTGCAGACTCTAAATTAATGTCCTCATTCAGCCATGAAACTCATAAGAGTGACCCTAGGCCAGTTGCTCCCAAGCTGCCGGGATCCGGTAGATTCTTGCACAGATAAACTGGGGGCTGCCCCAGGGAGCATCATCTATGCCGCCTGGCATTTCAATCTGGGCTGGATAGCTGGATGGCTTAGCTATCTGGTGGTGGAACCAGAGGTTAGGAGATGGATTCCTCAGAGTGCCTCCTATGAGAACAGTCAGCCTGTCCATCCTTAGGCCAGCTGCAAAAGTCTGAGGGAGACCTCAGAACATTCTGTCCTCTACCTGGAAAGTGTTCCGCTTCTGCTTATATACCGCCCCATACCACTACAAGTAGTCTCTGGGAGGTTTACAATTTTAATTACAGTGTGCAGGCTACACATTGCCCCCCACCCCCAAGCAAGCTGGGTACTCATTTTACCAACCTCGGAAGGATGGAAGGCTGAGTGAACCTTGAGCCTGCTACCAGGGATTGAATCCAGGTCGTGAGCACAGTTTTACCTGCAGTACAGGCATTTAACCACTGAGCCACGAGGCTCACCATAAGTCAGAACTGACTTAACACTATGTGATTATTATTAATTAATGCCTAAATAAGAAAGGCCCCAGTCCAGAATACTGTTTCCAAGTGGCCAACTCAGCATTTCTGGCCAAAGACAATCTACAGGAAATATGAGAGTCATATTCCACTCACAACCCCAAAGACTGAAATCTGGAGGCTTGCTGCCTCTGATCTAGGGGGTCCTCATTGCTACTAGCCATGGATAGCCCTACCTTCCATGAATCTGCCCTGTATTCTTTTAAAAGCATCCAGGTTGGCAGCTGTGAATATGTGTTGTGGCCACTGATTCTGCAATGCAATGGTGATGCACTGTGTGAGTTATGCCTAGTTGGGCCCCCGGAGAAGGAGGAATTACCAGAGAACAAGGAAAAGTTACTTGATTGGGCTACAACTGATTCTGGGAGTAAACAAGTTACTTTCTTTCAACCTCTGGGTGGTGGTTCTATCTTAAAATGCCCCCCTTCTCTATAATTACAATGATCTGCTAGGATCCAGATCACCCCAGTTAGGATACTCACTCTGTACGTTTTCCTGCTCGTTTTTTCTGTAATGCAAGAATGGCCTACAGAAACCCCAGAAACATGTCAATATCAGTGGTGCAAGGTCGTTAATGTCTTTTCACTTCCTATTTATCTTCAGATTATATCCCTGGGAATTGACGGAGTAATACATTATGCAGTGGATATTTGGATCACAACATAAGATAGTGGCGGCAAACTTTCAGCACTCCAGTCCAGATGCTTTGGACCACAACTCCCAGAATTCCAAGCCTGTATTGCCAATGACAAAGGACTGTGGGGGTTGTGGTCCAAAACATCTGGAACGCCGAAGATTCGCCACCTGTGACATAAGAGTTTTGAAAGGGCAAAATACCCACTCTGGCTGTTTTGCTGGGTGCATTCTAAGAACTACGTTTCAAAAAAAAAAAAGAGTTAACTTTTCTGCTGTAAACAAAATGCCCAGCCAGCACAGTCCACACATGGGAGCAAATGAAATGAAATTGCCTTCTAACAACAACCTCTCTGCATAGCACAGTCCATAGAAGACAACAGTTGTACAGTATTTAGGGGCACAGCACAGCCTGCTGTGTCCTCCTCTGCCACGCCTCTAAAGATGACAACCCTGATTCCGTCAGGACTTACCACAAGATAGCAAGAGTTGGGGATGTCAGAAAGAAGGGCTCAGGTCCCTCACCATTCAGAAGGGGGGGGGCTATGCAAAAGATCTCCTCCCTAGTAGTTTCCTATAGAAAGGAATGCCTAAGGATGAAGGGCAGAGTGGCCTTATCTATGAGAAGGCAAGGCTGCACCTAGAGCAGTGATGGCAAACCTTTTAGAGACCGAGTGCCCAAATTGCGCTACCTTGATGCCCTAAGCACATCTGATCTTGCCTTATTTCGGAAGCTAGGCAGAGTTGGCCCTGGTTAGTTCTTGCATGGGTGACCACCAAGGAATACCAGGTGCTGTAGGCACCTGGAGTAGGAACTGGCAAACCACCCCAGTATTCCTGCCAAGAAAACTGCATGGACATGGGGTCACAAAGACTTGGTAATGACTGCAATGACACAACACACACACACACACACACACACACACACACACACACACACACACACACACACACACACACACACACACACACACACTGTGATTCAGGACTCCCTAATTTTTCACAATGTGCCAATACAGCAATTTAGCCTGAATACAGGTGGCGGAGAAGGGGCGATGTTGGGTGCCCACAAAAAGGGCTCCGAGTGCCACCTTTGGCATACCGGTGCCATAGGTTCGCCAACACTGACCTAGAGTATGTGCATAAACAGCCATTTCCAGAAGCAGGGCTTGTTGGAAGCAGTGTGTCCCTTTTGGCAATCTCAAATTAACTACTGTCCTGACAAGCCTTTGACTTTCCCGATAATCCTGTCATCCAGCCCTGGATCCCATTTCTGCTTTTCCCTCCCTTCCTTCCTCCTCCCTTGATTAACCAACTACCCAATTTGTTTTATCCCTGTCATGATGACCTTGACGTGATTTCTCAGATTCTGTGGTTTGGCTGCTCCTTATCTACTGCCTCCATTTGTGACCTTTACTTGGCCTCCAGGCTTTGGCTGCCAGCTGCTCCCGGACTGCTTGTGGGCTTGCCAACCTGGCTTGGGCTGCCTCATTCATTCTGGACCTGCCGTTTCCTACCCAGGGCCAGGGCACGGCACTGTTTTCGCCATCATTTTATTCTTTTCAATAATGACCACTTTGAGAGAGGCAACCTCGCTGTGCTTAATGGGAAATAATCATCTTGCCTTGCATTCGCATGAGGACCATTTGGAGCACAGAATCAGCCTGGAAAGCAGCACAACTATATTATTCAGCCACAACTGGTTAAGCACCCGTGTTTCTTTCCAATTGGTGGATAAGGGTGAGCCACTCACAGCATAAAAACCACGCACAAGTCCTGGAAACGACTTGCAGAGCCTGCAGCATCTGAAGAGTCAACAGCACAGGCCTTATCTCTAAGCAGAAGTGGGTCTTCCCTGCCCCAACACTGGTATGCAATAGGGCTCACGAGGAAGAAGGACTGCCTGCACAATATAATCCACACAAGTTATATATATATATATATATATATATATATATATATATATATATATATATATATATATATATATATATATTTAGAAGCATCTGAAGATGTCTTTGTCATATACTGGTCAGCCTTTCCGGCAAGAAGCAGGCCGTTATAGAATTTATCTCTAAGATTCCAGGACCTAATTAGTAGCTTTGACAGTTCTTAGCTAAGCCAGCCAAGAAAACCTTATCACTGGTACCTGGAGCAGCTGGCATGCATCACTGGTAGTCCTGGCCCGTGTAAGTCAGATCAAACACCACAGCAATTAAGAACCCAGGAATACATTTAATTGGTGTCAGGAATACAAAATAAATGACCAAAGATGTCAATTAATGTTTGATGCATGCAATTCGGAAGGGAGGGGAAAGAGAGGAGTAAGTCAATAAAACACACCACATTCCTTTTGTTCGGTGGACTTCCCACCCGATTTTCCAAAGTGGGGGCTCCCTTGGTTGACAGCCAATAAATCTCTTTTCTGTCTGCAAAGACTCAGACTGCTCATTGCATTCTGCAAAGCTCTAGCTCGCCGGCAACGGACCCCAAAATTCACATTCCTTTCATTAGCAAGCAGGGAGGGAGAGCAATCCAAAGGAAAGGGTTCTGCTTATATACCGCCCCATAGCATTTCAAGCACTCTCTGGGCAGTTTACAATTTAATTTTGCAGGCTACACATTGTCCCCCTCCCCAAATTGCTTGGTGGAGGTAGGGAGTTTAAAAACATGCTCTCATCCCAGCCGTGTTGCGGAAGATCATGAGTGCAGAGGTTGAACTCCTTCCCAACGACCAAACTCAAAATGGCCTCCTCCCTACTCAAAATGGCCTCCTCTTTAGCAAGACGTCCATGAGTAGTTGAGGGAGACCCCTATCTGCAACAGGTATGCACGCCCCCACAAAAATCACCACATCTACCCTTGTTTTCTTCAATGTTGCCCCCTCTTCCCCACCTCCCCAAAGCAAAATCCCTGAACAAAACCAGTACTAATAATATTAATCATCTTAGTACTGTAGAGCTGGAAGGGAGGCCATGGATCACGAAATCCAGCAAGATGGTTACTTCACATCCCTCTCATCGCTGTTTGGTGTTCTGCTTGGGACCGGTACGAAAAAAGGTTACTCCATGTCCACTGCGTGACAGTGGAATCTCGTCCCGACCATCACCCCTGAACTGGGAATAGAGCGTGATGAGCCATGCCTCTCCCTGGCCTCAGGAATCCTCTTGCCTTGTTTCGAGACAAGTGCCCGTGAAGTAACGCTTGTCATGCAACATATGCATTCTCCATCTAGTCGCAGGAGTGCGAAGTTATATTCTCCAGTACAATCCCAATGGCATAAACAATGCATTGCAGAGAGGGAAGAAGGCATGAAACCAGGAGTTTTGCCGCTTAACGCATGAAAGACAAAGTTACGGAGAATCGAAATATTGAAAAACAAAAGGTCAGACCAAAAAAAAGGGGGGGACAAAGGCAGGGAAGTACAGAAATTGTCACGGAACAAGGACGTGAACTAACAGTTGTCACGATACCTTCAATCACGCCCCTGGGTAAATGGAAACAGGGACAGAACCGGGACAAGACCATGTGACCATGAATGTTATCACGAAACGAACGTAATCTCAGAACGACATGAAGTAACCACTCAAGTCAAGGAGCCAGAGTGGGGAATCAAACTCCCAGAGTCCTAAACCACCGAGCTATCCAGCAGCTTTCCTGGTTTCTGTCTAGCTTGGGTGACAGGGGGATCAGAACCTGGTATGGGTTTGTGTGCCGCCAAGTGAATTCTGAAAGCTGGCTTTTCTCCCAGGAGGCACAGTTGAGAACTGAATTCCAACCTTTGGCTCAACAGCCAAATCCTCAACCCACTGAACTATCTACCCAGCTAGCCTGCAGTCAATAATCAAGGGGCAGAACCTGACGCAGTATGACCTGTTTGTTCCTTGTCTGTCCCTGTTCAGCCTGTGTATCATTTCCGCTAACAAAGGGAACAGATTAAAAATAGCTGGGACATGTATTTGCATAAAATTTGCACACGGACTTATGCACACATACAATACATTGGGTCCTGGGAAAGTGATTCAGAGCTGAGAACTGATGATGATAGGTAACCAATTACCCTGAAGGCACCTGTCCTGTTCTCTCCTCTGCCAGGCAACCCTGCAACATGACAGCTGTGTAGGTAACCATCAGCTACGAGCCAAGGCACTACCATCTCGCCTCCAAAGTGCCCCACACAGGCTGGGGCTAAGTCTCTGGCCTTCTCATTTTAATTACTGCAGCCCATTAAAAGCTTTTGTGGTTTGGAGCCATTTTCTCTTCCTACATCATGTGTTTGCTCATGAGGCTGATTTTTAGTCTGGCAACATCCCGTTAGGGTCACTGTTCATTTTGGTTCCAAGTTCAAAGTACTGCCATATGCTGCTTTGTGTTTGGATTTTATCACAAACAAACATATAGGAGAAACAAACCACGGGCAAGTTGGTCCAGACAGCATGAATACATTTACCGGTCCTATTGCTGCGTTTTTGCTCGAGTGACATCTGATGGGAAGCCCAAGATTTGACAAAAGTGCCTAATGTGCTTTTAATGATGGGAGATGTTTCCTGAGTGGGCCATTTTACAGTGCTTGGAAACATTAATTTTGGACTACAATTTCTCACTGGCCACAATGGCTTGGAGGCACTGTCAGAACTGCCTTCTGAGGACAACAACAACAACAAAAACCCAAACCAAAACCATTCTCTCCCTGTGACATCATATGTTTTGTTTAGGATGCTATTTTCTCCCCTTCTGCAGCATTCCATTAAGGTTGCTTTTAAGCGGGGGAGCCATGAAACAACAGGATTTTGTGGCATTGGCTCAAGATATTTTGCTGCCTGAGGCAGAACAGCAAGTGACACCTTTCCAATTTGGCTAGGAAAAGGGGAATAGAGATCCAACCCCCAGTTATTTTGGCACACGAGGCAGCTGAGCCAACGTTTCTGGGGTCTTGTCCTATTTCTAGCATTTAAAAACACAGCAGCTGTAAGTGATTAAAAATGTGCCACCCTTTCTGAAAGCTGCCGCCAGAGGAAGCCACCCCACCACTGCACCTCACAAGAAGGCCAGCCCTGATGATTTGGGCTTTTTATCTGGACTCCTTCCTCCAAAACCAAACACGAGAGGGGGTTTGCAAGCGTACGTCTATTATTTGTAAAATCGGAATGGGAATGGGACTGCATGTTTTCCAATGCAAAGATTCTTGATTCCTTCCATTCAGCACCACTTGCCTACGCACAGACAAAAGTATCAGGTCCATCCAGCTCACGCGCTAGGCTAATCTATGGTACAGAGCGACAGTACTGTATTTTGTGCATTCCTACCCATTATGATGCCTCCTGCCCCAATCATGCTTTGGTCCACTTTAATATCCTTCTGACAAATGTGAAAGGGAATTTTTCTTGCTTCCACAGGGATAGCCTTAATGAAGAAAAAGGGAACTTGTTTATGGCTTGTGTGTATATAAATGCACACAAAAGAGTCATTGCTTTGGAAGCTTTCACTCTTGTGCTGGAGAGGAGTAACACACTGTTCTCTGCACGCACTTCATCATCAGCACACAGAGGTTAAACCCGCCGCCACAAAGACTGCCTTTACCACTGTTTGGAATCTAAAGCTCTCCTGTCCCCTTGGCAATGGGAAAATGAGGAAAGAGGGGGACGCTGGATACATCCCAGTTTATCAAACAACACTGGCATTTTCTGCAGATGCGGGAGGACGGCATAAGCACTCCCTATGTCTCCTGACTCAGTTATTTACTCGGATGCCTGGAACCTTTGCCTTACGCAACTCCACGACTTTCTCAAGGCTCCTCTGTCCCTTTGAGAAGTGGCCACACAGAGGAAGGTGGATGAGTAACTGGACTGGAAGGCGGCCAGTCAACACTCTGATCCATTTTCCAGGGCAGGACACCTTCTCTCTAGAGCAGTGACGGCGAACCTTTCAGAGACCGAGTGCCCACACTGCGATTCAAAACCCACTCATTTGCCTGCCATTCCCAAGACTGCAACAGTGCTGAAACCTGGAACTAAAAACCGAGTTTGATTTGCTACCCACTAATTTTTTGCAAGTGCCAATACAGCCATTTAACCTGAATACAGGTGGCTGTGAAGGGGCAATGTTGGGTGCCCACAGAAAGGGCTCCGAGGGCCCCCTTTGGCGCCCGTGCCATAGGTTCATCAACACAGCTCTAGGGATCCAGCCAGGAATCTTTTTTCTAGATCTTCCTTGAAATCAACCAGGGATGTTCCACACACAAAGCATGCGCTCTGCAAAAGAGCTTTTAAGTAGGAGCCAGCTCAAGACTCATCAGGACTATTTGGGGCAAAGAATAACATGTCCTCTCTCCACAAAGAATGTCTATACACAGAACCTGACCAGAACAGCCACTGAATTATATGACTCTTGCTTCAACACTGGGGAAAAGACAGCCACCTCTGACTGCTGGGATAGTTAGTGGTTTAGGCAACTCAGCTGTAGAACCAGAGGTCAAGAGTTCAATTTGACAGGGGTTGAACTTGGTCCATAAGGTATCTTCCAGCTCTGCAGTTTTGAGAGGATGATGTCTTAAGGACAGCATGTCATGGAGGCGCAGAAGAGAATGAGTGGCACACCCAGGTTGCCTTCAAACACCCAGTGCACTCCCCCATAATATCTGCTGCAACGGGTGACCATCTTCTTCTGCCTAAGGCCGTCCTGGTGCTAAGGTGGTTCCCCACCACAACCATCTCTGCACCCTCCTCCCCACCCCACCCCACCCCCATTTCCTTTCCTACTTGGGCTATAGTTCAAAACCAGCAGCCACCTCACCTAAGGGAAGGTCTGGATCGCTTGTGGCCCTCCATAGATTACTGGACTCCGATCCCCATCGGCCACGGCAAAATCATAGGGATGATAGGAACTGCAATTCAACAAGAACTCAGGGAGCATCACAAGCTGAGTGGGATTTATGAATGAGCGACCTGCCAAAGAGGTTCCCACCGTCAACCGCGGAGGTCTTTTGCCAACGCAAGGTCGCGGGTTCCTCGAGCGACTCACGCAACCCATTCTCCCCCCCCCTCGCCATCTTCCTCCGCCGTGAGGTCTTGCTCCAGAAGCTTCCGAGCCACCCGCCTTCGAATCCCCACCCTCCGAGACTTTACTCCGGGGTCGCCAAGAGGCGCACGGGCCGGCGCGGTGAAAACGGAGCGAGCTCCTCCGAGGGCGGCGGGCCGGGATGGGCAGCTTGCGGAAGAGAGGGCCTGTCCCACCCACCACCCCACCCCCGCCAACAAAACCCCGTCCCGGGGGGGGTTTCCTCCCGGGCTCCCCCGGGCACCAAGAGCTGCCGCTGATGTGCTGGGTGGCGGTGGGTAGGTGGGTTTGTGGCGGGGGGCATGTTTCGGGTCCTCCCGCCGCAAGGAGCTGCTTGGGCGAGCGCGCCCTTCCCTTCCGTGCGCAGCGTCGGCGGAACGCCAGCGCCACCCGTTCCTCGCCACCCCAACGTGGCCAGGACCCGGGCGTGGGTGCCTCCCGAAGCCCGGCGGGGAGGCTCCATTACTTCCCGGAGCCTCGTTAGACGCCCCGGGCACCCCCCCCCCTCGCCAAACACCGTCGCGATCTCAGGGAGTGGCAGGGAGAAGGGCTCGCTTTTTCCTCCCTTCGGCGCTCCACCTCTCTCCCTCTCTCCCTCTCTCTCTACGTCGGGCTGCTTGGGTCCGCCTGGCATCCCAGCGCCAGCCTTCCGAATCGGGGCGCCGCGTAGGCAGTCACCCCCAAAAAAACAACACCTCTGGTCCCGGCTTCCGCGGCCGCCCTTCCCCGGCAGGTTCCGCGAGCCAAACTTTGCCATCGGGGCGCCCTCCCAAGTTTCCTGCAGCCCGAGGGCACAGAGGGAGAGGAACACCCCCGCCGCCCCCGGCAGGGAGGAAGAAGAGGAGGAGGAGGGTTTCCCGGGCGTCCTTGAAACGCCCCGCTTTTCCCCTCCCCTGTTTACAACAACGCGGCAAGGGGGGGTGGAGGAGAACGTGCGAGAGTGAAGGAGGGATCCCTTCTGCTTTTATGCCGCCCCCCCCCCTTCTAGCAAAAAAGCGGCCCCGGGCGGAGTCTCGAGGGAACTCGGAATTCAGCTCGGAAGAACTCCTCGCGTTCCCACAAACATCCTCCTTCGGACCGTCTCGGACTGACTGGTTGGCGAGGGGAGGCGCGCGGCACCTGCTCCGAGGCAGGATCCGGATGATCCAAGGGGGGCAGGTGTGTAAGGTACGAGCTCCTACCTACATGATCTCAGGGTGTGCAACAAACCCCGGCTACTATCCGTACCCGTTTGCCTGGGGCCGGTCGTTCGGTTGATCGGAGGCAAGTTCGGGCTTTTGCAGCCCCGGTGTTGGTTGTGCGCTCACGTGTTTTCTGCCGGAACGAAGGGTTGATTGGGATTGGGCTGGGGGGGGTAGGGGAAAGGAAAATAAAACTAAAAACCGAGTTTGAGTTGCTATTTCAAAGGGTAGTTAAATCTGGTATCTGGAGGAAAAGTGCCTTCTAGGTTGCCTGACCATGGGACCATCTCTGGGAGACAAGTGGGTTTTTGTGTGTGTATACTTTATGGTGTGGAGGAGTTTTCCAGCACTGGTTTCTGCTGCTTTTGATGGGACCTGAGAGATTTGTGACCCGAAAGGAGAGATCAATCGATTCTCCTTCAAATTCCTTCCATGCCACAGAGATCTGACGTGTCATTTTTAATAGTCGCTTAGGCTGAGTTCCTGTAAACTCCCAATAGGCTGCGCTCAGTGCCCCAAGCTTTTGGCTGTGTCGGATTGCTGAGCTAGAAGGAGATTCTTTCCCCTTTATATGAAGGTGTTCTATTTTGCTTTCTTCCCCCATCCTCTTATTTTTCCTTGAAAAATGAGTCTTTTGGGGGATGGCTCTTATCCTGACCATCAGTATTTTCACTACTCTTCTCTTTTCCTTCTTCACCTGACATTATCAAAATTTGAAGACTGCAGTTTAATTTTTGTGAGATTTAATAATACAGTGGTACCTTGTATAAATGAATTAAATCGTTCCAAATGAAATTATGTTAAGCAAAATTTCCTTTATACAAATTTCCCATAGGAATGCATTGAAAACGGAGTAATTCCATTTTTATGTTGTACGGATTCGCTCCACAGACAATTATGTTAAGCAAATTTCCCCTATCTCCAGAATTTTTTATGTTGTACAGATTTTATGTTATACAAACTGTTTATTATACAAAGGTCCACTGTAATTGTTCCTCCTTTTCCTATCTATAAAAGTCCCAGCTCAGAAGAAATAAGAAACAGCCCTCCAGTAAGTTTCATTGCACATCATCCTGCAGGAACCAAAAATAAATAAATAAATAAGAATAATAAATGGCTGCATTGTGATTCCTGAGAGAGAGGGGTCAGTCAAGATCACCCCAGAGCATGTGAGGCTGTTGGGGTGACGTGCCTTTGCTACCTGTATGGACCTGGACAAGATGTGTGAGGTCCCAAAGAACCATCAAAAAAAGGGCCTGGTAAACCACGTCTCGGTATTTCGTATCTAGAAAGCCCGGAGAGTGAGATCCACACAGGTCAGGATTCACTTGATGAAGGATGATTATTATTTGAACAGTCAGGAAGCTGCAGTGAAAGTTCTTCCTTTGCCTCCCTTTAATGCACTTCTCCAGCCACTTCTGTTCTTGGTTCAGATCCACACACACACACACACACACACACACACACACACACACACACACACACACACACACACAGTATATATATATACAGTGGTACCTTGTATAAAGGAATTAATTTGTTCCAAATGAAATTCTGTTAAGCAAATTTTCCTTTGTACAAATTTCCCATAGGAATGCATTGAAAACAGAGTAATCCCTAATCGTGACCATTTTTCTGTTGTACGGATTCACCTCATCGGCAATTCTGTTAAGCGATTATCCCCTATCTCTGGAATTTTTTTCCTTTAAGCCATTGGTGTCCAAATTTCGGCCCTCCAAATGTTTTGGACCACAATCCCTACAGTCCTTTGCCATTGGCAATACAGGCTTGGAATTCTGAGAGTTGTGGTCCAAAGTTTGGACACTCCTGCTAAGCGGATTTTCTGTTAAACAAACTGCTGTGTATACAGTATATATTTCAGTTAAGATAGATATCTTCAGATGCTACCCAGGGAAGGAAAGCACAAGTGATGTGAGCCATACGTATTATAGAAGCCATGCTTAGCAAGGCATGGTTGATGGTGTCTCTTCTTGAGGTTACATAGGCTTGAGGGTATATATTTGTTTGCTATGGAGATGGGTAAAAAAGAGATCCCACAGGCCCATTAACACCCTTAATCATCATCATCATCATCATCATCATCATCATCATCATCATCATCATCATCATCATCATCATCATCATCATCATCTTGGGACTGCAGAGCTGGAAGGGACCTGGTGGATCATCAGTTCCTGTTTGGGAGCCACGGTGGGGAATCAAACCGCCAACCTCAGGGCTCCACAGCTAGAGGCCTAAGCCCTCCCCACCCCCAGTTATAGATGGGGAAAGGATAATTCTAGAGTAGTGAGAACATATGGTGTTCCCCGACCATCTTTTAGCATGCTTCAGTGGATTGTTCTAACTTGTCCTGGTCCCTCAAAGTATGAAAATGTTAATTTGGGCAAAGCTGAATTTATTAGGGAACAGGAGGTGACCTGGAAGCGGTTCCCTCAAAGGAAAAGCTCCATGGGATGAAATTGCCCCCCAGGCCCGCACCCCCAGGCAGAGAGCACTTGGGCCTCAAGAATGGCTCAGCAGATCGCCTCCTAACAGTGCCTATGAAGGGATTTTCTTCTCCATCCTGTCGCAAGAAGACCCGCAAGCACCAGGACCTCAGGGACTACGTGGTCCCTGGCCTGGCTGTCTCTTACCACCTCTTGCCTGGCAAAGAGGGCCAGAGTTCTTGAATGCATGCCCGTAGTTTTTTTTTTTCTCTTGCTGTCCTAAAGGCATTGCCACCACATAGCATTGGGGAGTTGCTTTGTGGGGCTAGGAACAACTTCACCTGTGGGATCATGGTCATTCCTGGGGCTTGCTGGGCTGAGGCTAATAAAAGACAAGGAACAGCAAGAAGTGACCCAGTCATCGCTAGCCATGAGGCAGACGTGCTTCATGGCATGGGCAGGATCCAGTTCAGATAAGATTCTCTACCTGTGGAGCAGCAGGCAGTGGGAAGCAGAAGGAGACAGGGAGGAAGAAGAAGAATGGGCAGTAGCAGGTCCACACTGAGTTCTTGGAAGATGGAGTGTGTGGGAGATGTTGGTGATCATACACTAATTCTATCGCAGTTATTCCTAGGAGTGTTTGTATTGTTTTAGTATAATATGTAGTCTGTATGTTGTTATTGTTCTACACTCTCAGACAGTGAGCCCTAAAAGATAATTTATATATATAGATTCTTGCAAAAATGCAGTGTCAGGCAATTACATTCTCCGCCTCCCTCCAATATGGAGAAGAAGTGAAGGTGGCAGGGAATTCCAAGAATTTCACTATGACAGGTTTTCTTTCTTTCTTTCTTTCTTTTTCTTTCTTTCTTTCTTTCTTTCTTTCTTTCTTTCTTTCTTTCTTTCTTCCTTCCTTCCTTCCTTCCTTCCTTCCTTCCTTCCTTCCTTCCTTCCTTCCTTTCATGATCCTCCTGGCTGTGCCGCATGTTTTAGAATGGTCCCAACCCATCAGTGTGAAACAGTCTCTTCCTGCTGCCGTTGGCTCTCATCCTGCGGCAAGATGGAGAAGAAGTGCTGCCGGGCACTTTGTTTTTGCTGAGTTTGTGGTCCAGCTTGTGAGCAAAAGAGCGGGAGAGCAATTAATTATAAGGAAGGACTCCAGCGCCTACGCCCACGCACACATCCAGTTTGTTAGTGCCTAGCATTAGGAGGCACTCAAGTCATATGTAGGAGAAGACCGCAAGCATGTTGGCTGTTGTGTCAATGTGCTTTGCTGTGTGTGTGATTGAGTACCTTTTAACGTCTCAGTATTTCTCATAGATTGTCTGGATGCCCTTCTTTGAAAAGGAAGCTTGCGGTGCCCTTTAGAGACACCCCTTGGTTTCCGTCCAGGATCATCCACTTCAGACCATGCACTTTTGCTGTCTTTCCTTGCAAAAAAATATTCTTTTCACTTTAAAGGGAAACTCTATGCTGCTTTCATCGATCTGAGAGGTGCGTTTGATTCTATCAATAGGAACCTATTATGGTACAAACTTGCTTCTTGGGGAATTGACTCTCGACTGCTTTTCTTAATTAGGAATCTTCACTCCTCCAATTCATGTCGGGTTCGTATAAACCGCAAGGGCTCACTTTCTGAAAAGATTACTGTATCCAAAGGTGTCCATCAGGGTTGTATACTAGCGCCCCAACTATTCAATCTCTTCCTTGCCGATTTACATTCTCAACTATCTCATTGTGATAAGTACGCCCCTTGTTTGAGTAACTCCCCATTACCAATTCTCCTTTATGCTGATGATTCTGTCCTTTTCTCCATCTCCAAAGTCAGGCTACGGCATCTCCTATCTGCTTTTCATTCTTATTGTATATCTAATGATCTAATAATCAACTCAGAAAAAACCAAAATATTGGTTTTTTCTCATCTATGGAAACCGCTATCCTGAAGCATTGACAGCAGACCAGTCGAACAAGTTAAAACATTCAAATATTTAGGTATAAATTTCCACCACCGATTAGAATGGAATTTCCATAGAGACTTGGCAATATCTTCAACCAAACTCCATTTGAATGCAGTATCCCGTTTTCATTACCATAGTGGCAACCAGTATGTACCTGCGGCCCTCAAGGTTCTTCAGACAAAGACCTTGAGTCAGCTTCTGTACGGAGTTCCAATTTGGATCAAGGCGGCTTCCACAAAAGTAGAGCTAGTAATTGCCCCCTTTTTAAGACAAATGCTAGGTGTTCCCAACACAATCAAACTTTCAACCATGATCCTTGAGTTGGGCATTCACTTACCTTCCACTTTGGCATGGTCTCCGGCCATCAAATACTGGTTAGCCCTCCATTATAATTCCTCCCCCGGTTCCTTACTTTTCGATCTTTTAAAGGATCCCTTTACTTCCACCTGGGATTCCCTCTTTGTAAACAAACTCCACAACTTAGGCTTTACTCTTGACTATTTTGCCAACTTTGACTTTAAAAGAGCTTACTTGACCATTAAGGCAAAATTATTTGAAGAAGAAACTGAATTACTTTCCTCTAATCTAAATTGGACCTGCTCTCCACGTTTCTTTAACCTATCCCCGGTCTTTGGCCATGATCTCTGTTATTTCCACAAGCTGATTAATCCAAATAAGAGACGTGCTTTCATGTTGGCCAGACTCAATATTTTCCCCTCCTCAGTACTCTCAGGAAGATACTTGGGTATACCACCGTCCCAGAGGCTTTGTAAATTTTGCCAACTTGAACCAGACACAGTCCCTCATATACTGTGCCATTGCCCTGCCCATACTAGGTTACGCAAAGATTTTTTAGACCCAATTATGTCTATGTTCTCTGGCCCTCCAGAGGAATACACAAGCTTTTTACTTCGTGACAATTCCGAACGGGTCACCTTACAAGTTGCAGATTTTCTAGTAGCTGTTATTAATAAGAAATGAGAGTGTATCCCCTTTTTGGCTTTTTACCTATTGTTTTACTTGACAATGGTTTACCATCACTGTTTTGGTTGTGTTCTATATTTGTTTTAATGCCAATAAAGGTGTATGTATGTATGACACCCCTTGGTTGGAAGCTCCTCAGAATCAATGCTGTTTTCTAAGAACTAAAGGGCACTGGGCATCCTCATATGTCTAGCACTGGACATGTTCCTTCTTAAGGTGTTCTGCATTCTCATGTCTGCGGGGAACGAGGAGGTGGAGCAGATTTGAAGCAAGGAGCTTTCTTGGAAGGAGGCACATTGGGTGGGGGAGCAGGCGGAAGAGAAGAGGGTTTACCTGCTGTCTTGGCTGTGGTCCTGACCCAAACCATCCCTCTAGACCAGTGGTGGCAAACCTTCAGCACTCCAGATGTTTTGGGCCACAACTCCCAGAATTCCAAGCCTGTATTGCCAGTGACAAAGGACTGTGGGAGTTGTGGTCCAAAACATCTGGAGTGCCGAAGGTTCAACACCACTGCTCTAGATACATGTACTTCCTTTCTGTCCCTTGTGCTAGAAGACAAGACCACGGATCTAACTTATTGTTTAACTCTAAATAAATGTGTTTACAATTGGAATACCAGCTTGGTTGTTCTCTCTTTTTACTCAGCAAAGATCCTGCGGCCAAAGGTCAGCCACTGTTGTTTTTCATCTCGGTGGTCATGAATTGCATTACGTGTCATAGCTTGGATTCAGTGGGAGGAACCCCTGACAGCTCGGTGGGTGTCCTTCTGGAGTTCCAGTCTGTCTTTGAGATCTTTGGCGAGCAGGCAACCCAGGCCTGTACATCTTTATTCAGAGGTTGTTCTGGAAGCTTCCATCGTTGCTATCTTTACTAAAGGACCTTATTTGAACTTCCCTCTGTGAGTGGGTGGGGGACTGACAAATGTTTCACATTCATCTGTGAAGTGATATACAGTAGAGTTATTTGGTTGTTGTATTGATCCCAGACAACTCTGCACAGTGATTACAGTGCTAAAATGAACCAGCCCGAATGTCTCCCACCATTGTTCAACCTTGCAGGGTTATTATGTGGATCAAGTAAGCCAGGCATGAACAGACTTTGGCCCTTCTGATGTTTTGGACTACAGCTCCCAGAATTCTAAGCTTAGATTGCCAGTGATAAAGGACTGTGGGAGTTGTGGTCTAAAACATTTGGAGGGCTGAAGTTTGGACATGCCTGAAGTAAGCCCTTTGGTTTCCTGGAGAAAGAGAAAGATGTCAATGTCAGTGACTGTCCTTGTTCAATCTGCCAGCCGGTTTGCTGAGGACGGAATTATGATTGAACTTCAGAAGGCAACAGAAGTGAGGAGACAGCCATTGTGTTCTTTCAAGAGTTAGAATTAGGGATAGGTGAGGATTTCGTTTGCTTCTTTCATTTATAACTTCCACATTTTGCAGATTTCCCCATAAAGGCCATGAAAATTGCCACGTTAAAATTTTGAATGTGGCAGTAAACAACATTGACAGAATTCCCTCACCCAGGTTGAAAAAGTCTGGATTTGAATTGTTGTGTTATTCACTGAGTGTGGTGCTTACTTTTTTTCTATTTTATTTACAAGATTTTTTTATTTTATTTACAATAAGCTGCAACTTGATTCTGCCTGTACTGAAAATAACTGGAACATGCAGAATGTTCTGCATTGCAAGTTATTGAGAATTTTGTTTGAATGGCAGGAGCTTACCTAAAATTTTCAAATTTCTTCATTTGTCAGATGGAGAAAAATTAAGATCAAAGCAGTACATATATGGAAAAAAACTGACTGATACTTTTGTCTCTACTTTGTTATAGGAGGTTTGGGTATGGAGGTGTGATGCCAATAAGATCCCAAATATAGTTTTTAATGTAAATTAACTTTGTTATAGGAGGTTTGGGTATGGAGGTGTGATGCCAACAAGATCACAAATATAGTTTTTAATGTAAATTAACTGCAAAATAAGTAAGTCCCTCTCTGGGCGTGATTGCACTGGGAAATGCTGTAGGCTTGGGGTGGGAAGATCCTCGTTCGCGCCTCCAACCCAAGACATAAATGGAAATGGGAACTAGCCTGCAGGGCTTTGATAGTTTCAAACAAGGCTGTTCTCCTGTCTCCCTGCTGGCCACTTAAATTGAACAGACCTGAACTCCCCAGTGTGACATCACAATGTATGAATGCAAATGAATCTATACTTTCCTCATTGTGGAGTCTACCCTCCCTTGAGTGGCGGTTTCTTCTAAGTCCCTAGGAGTAGGATTCTACCTGAAAACCAATCCACACTTGAAAGGGTGACATTTGGGAACCAAGTTTAAACGTAAAAAAGCTCTGTGCAGCGTAGTTTTTAAAAAACGATAGCTTTGTGGCAGTGTCTCATTGTGATAAACGCTAATATTTGTGTGTGTGTGTGTGTGTGTGTGCGTGTGTGTGCGTGTGTGTGTGTTGCGTCATTACAGTCATGACTGACTCTTCGTGACCCCATGTTCATGGAGTTTTCTTGGCAGGAATACTGAAGTGGCTTGCCAGTTCCATCACCTGTAAAACTGGAGGAGAGTAATCTCTAATCGCGACCATTTTTATGTTGTACGGATTCGCCCCATAGGCAATTCTGTTAAGCAAATTTTCCCGATCTCTGGAATTTTTTATGTTGTACAGATTTTATGTTATACAAACCATTTCTTATATGAGGGTCCACTGTATTTGTTTTGCCATGGAAACCCAAGATCTTTTTATGCTCAGATTCCTACACCCTAAAAACTCTTTGTGGAATCCATATCCACAGTTTACTGAAGCCCTATATCAGGGGTCCTCAAAGTTTTCAAACAGCGGGCCGGTCCACCACCACCCAGACACCACTGGGGGCTGGATCACAGTCCAAAAGCAGCTGCGGAGGCTTGCTTGCTCACAAAACAGGGGGTAGGTGGGGGGTTGCAATTGGTCCCAGAGGCCGGATTCAGGACCTTGGGGGGGGCATCCGGCCCCGGGGCCTTAGGTTGAGGACCCCTGCCCTATATAAAACATCCAAGGGAGTGAGTGGGTTTTTTGGCCTGTCTCCTGCCTCCTTGTATGTGGTGTATAAAGTTCCTTACTATTCCTAGATTCAGGCATTTGCAATAAATCATTGAATGGATCCCCTGGGAATTTGGAGGTCCCCAGTATATGCAGGCTGAGTAGAGAGGGTCTGTTTTCAATTCACAGATTTTGGGACTGAGAAGAAGATCCCAAATATAGTTGCCAGGACAAATTTGCATGATGTATGGTTTCACTTGCCTTTTCCCTACATTGTGTGAAAATACAAAATGTGACCACAAACAACTGTAGTCTCTTGCATTTGAGAATACTGTATATTTTTGTCTAGCACATACATGATATTTTAAAGATTAAGTGCAAAATTTTAAAATGGAGCTTCATACTGCTGAGGGAATGAGAACAGTATCATCAGTCTCGCAAAATCCCACAGCTTGCTAGATTATGGGAAATGCAATACTGTACCTGTTAAATCATGTAAAGATGAGGTGGCTAAATTCTAATGGTTTGTCCCAACTCGAGTACAGTAAATCCACTGAATAAATGAGATTGGATAAATCAGTATTTCAGCCCCATTGGTTCGGGTTTGAATTAAGAGCAAGCATTAACATAAGGGGAAAAAAAGATAATGACTTGGTCTTGGGAATGAATAAATCTTGCTGGAATTATTCGTCACTAGTCATGTGAAAATTATGGCTGAATGTGTTAATAGCAGAAGGAGAGAGGCAAGGTCATGAAACCGTGAGAAAGATTGGTAGAATGGTCCTGCACTTCTCCTTTTCTTATAGTACATGTAGTTGTAATAGTATAAAATCATCGGTTGCCCCTCCCCCCCCAAAACACAAAAAGTTGCAAGAATGCTCCTGGACTCCCCCCTAAAAAGGCCTTTTGATAGGAGAAGAGGAGCGTAAAAGAACTGGGAATGCCTGCTTAAGATTTAAGTAAATTCTCTAAAGGCAGGAGCATCGATGTGAGGTCAGACCTTGCTCGGAAGGGACCCGGTAAGAGGGCAGAATGATCCTCAACAGCAAACATTCCCACAGTGGCTGTTCCCAAAACAGGTCAGGGATTCCCAGTGGAATCATTAAAACACGCATGTTGGAAGTCAGGGATGAATAATTGGCATTTGGTCCTCTAAGTTAAAGCTATTTATTTACCGGTAACTAAATCTTCGAGGGCAGTGAAAAGTAATAATAGCCTAATGAGTGTCACTGATTAAGTGTCATGGTATGGTTGCTCTTGCTGGTAGAAAGTAGAATGCTTTAGGGATGGTCTTGTAGGAGATCAGCCTCCCCCCCCCCAAGTCTGCTGGAAGCTTAATAGGTTGATTAATGTGCTGGCTCATTAAGTCTCAGGTCACTCCAAAGTGAGGTTGATGTTGGGTTAGAAGCCTTAACATCCTGAAATGGGAATAACTTCTCTCCTTTCTTGCGTTTGACCAGAATTTGGGCGCATTCTTCTTTTGTTTTGCTTTTAAACTAGGACTCCCTCAACTCTGGTTGAAAGATTCTTGGACTTGGGTTCTATGTTTAACTAGGGACATCTCTGTTAACATAAGAATACGTATAACATAAGAAGAGCCATGCTGGATCAGGCCAAAAGCCCATCTACTCCAGCTTCCTGTATCTCACAGTGGCCCCACCAAATACCCTCTGGGAGCGCATGAGACTAGATCTCTGTCTCCTGATACCACTCCCATGCATCTGGCCCTTGAAGTACCCCGGTTTTAATCCTGGAGATTACACATCTCCATCATGGTTTGTAACCTGGCTGTGATTGACTTTTCCTCCAGGAATCTGTCCAATCCCCTTTTGAAGGCATCCAGGCCAGATGCTATCACCACATCCTGTGGCAGGAAGTTCCACAGACTAACAACACACTGTGTAAAAAAAAATCCTTTTGTCTCTTCTCACTCTCCCAAACCTCAGTTTGAGTGGATCCTAGTTCTGGCATTTTGTGAGAGGGAGAAGAGGGTCCCTCTATCCACTTTACTCATGTCCTACATTATTTTGTACGTCTCAATCATATCCCCTCTCAGGCGCGATTTTTCCAGACTGAAGAGCCCCAAATGTTTTAGCCTTTCCTCATAAGGGATGTCCCCTAGCCAGTCTGTTCCTTGTCCTGTTTGCATCCCACTCTGTCTGCAAACCCAGCCCAAACCTTTTATGTAAGTAAAATCAGACCTGGGCCTCTATCAAGTGCACTGAGGCCAAAAAGAAAAGGTACAGGTATTTCCCTGTTGTTCTCCGATTGCACAGTGGCTGTTTTGGTTGGCTGCAATTCCAGCAGTTCGAAGGCATGGGGGTTCCCTCCCTCCCCCATTTTCCTCCCTGTATGACCTCTTGCGTGATTTCCTTCAGTGGCTTCAAACATACCATCTGTTCTAGAATGCAGTTGGGAGCATATTTTTCCTCCCTTACAGCTGTTGGAGCTGAAGTTTGGACATGCGCAGAATTCTTCATTGCTGCTGCGAGAAGCTGGTGGAACGTTGGAGATGTTTCCTACAGGCTGATCCATGAGACCTGTAATGTTCGTCAGGAGCTGCTCCTTCGTTCTCCAATTTCTTTGCCTGGCTCTGATGTTCTTTTCACTTTCCCGTCTATATTCCCTCTTTTCTTTCATGAATCTACTGTCCTCTGAAATCAGTTGTCTCATGTTCACACATAATTCTAGGACACAGTTGAGGTAGGACACGGGGCTCTCCTAACATATATTAAGAATTCTTTCTCCCTCAATCCCCGGTCCTTTTGCAGGCGTGATGTGCCAACTCCTTTTGATCTGCCTGCCATGGAATCATCAGTCTGTGATCATTTGACATATTTATTTTTATTTTGTATATTTTTACCCCACCTTTCTCCTTGGAAAAGGACCCAAGGTGGCTTATAATATAAAGGGACAATATACAGCCCAAAACATTTAAGACATATTCAAGTTAAGAACAGGGAATTGGGCAGGGCATCTTATAACATTAAAAGGTAACATTAAAGCTACAAAGAGCACACCAAAAGAAAAAAATCCATTATGAAGGGTGGAAGTAAACATGGAAACACTGGTGTTTTTATGAAATCAGTCAATGCAGTCATGTATGGTAATTCATATAAAAGTCACAAAGTAGGTAGTCCCTTATTCGGGAAAAGCTTGCCTGAAGAGAAAGGCCTTACCTGCTTCTGGAAAGACATCAGGGATGGGGCAGTTCTGGCCTCCAGTGGGAGGGAGTTCCAAAGTCTTGGAGCCGCAACAGAGAAGGCCCTTTCATGTGTTCTTCTGAGATGCACCTGTGAGGGTGGGCAGGATGGAAAGAAAGGCATCTCCTGATGACCTCAGCACCCAAGCTGGTTCGTACTGTGAGATTCAATCTTTGAGGTAGCTTGGAACCCAGGCCATTTTGTGTTTTGTAGATTAAGGTCAGCGCTTTGAATTGTGCCCGATAGCTGACTGGCAGCCAGTGAAGCTGCTTTAGTAGGGGTGTAATGTGATCTCTGTAACCTGCCCCAGTCAGCAATCTGGCTGCTGCATGTTGGACTCGTTGAAGTTTCCTGAGGCTTTTCATTGGAAGTCCCACATAGAGCGCATCACAGTAGTCTAACCGGGATGTCACTAGGGCAAGTGTCACTGTGGCCAGAGCAGGTTTCTCAAGGAACGGGCTTAACTGGCATACTAGCTTTAATTGTGCAAATGTGCTCCTGGCCATAGCTGTGACCTGAGCATCGAGGCTCAAGGATGAGTCCAGGAGCACCCCCAAACTGTGCACCTTTTTTTTCAGTTGTAGGGGTAATCCCTTCCAGTACTGTTGGCAATTTGGCCATCTCAGTGTTTCTTCTAGTATTTGGTTCCCTCTGCCAACCAGCTTACCAAAAATGAAAGGCATGATAACAGAATATCTGTTAACATATAAATATCATTTTCGGGTGGGGTGGGGGGTCGTTCGTCCCCATCATAGTGGGGCTCAGGGATCTTTGACAGGGCGATGACTGGTGAGATGCCAGGTACCAGTGGTTGAGAACCATTGTTCTTAATATGGTTTGTAGCAATTTCACCAAATTCTTGGTTGTTAAGGGGGCCTGTTCTAGGGAGAGGGCTAACATTTACCAGCAGCAAGCGATACTTGATGGTGGAATTTACACCTGGGCATATTTTAAAAATGATGCCGCCTTTTCAGCCATCCTTCCACTTTTAGATTGCTAGGTCTTGCCATGAAAACAGTAGATTAGCTTAAAATGTCTGATTCTGGCTTGTTCTACCAAAGCAGAGATGGAGAATGTACAATCCTCCAGATGTTGATGGGCTGCAGTTCCTGTAATCATAAGCCTGCAGAGCCGGTGGTGCAGGATGGTGACAACTGAAGCCGAACCGCATCTGGAGGGTTGCACAAGTATCAGCTGTATGGCTTCATTTCAGATGGCGGCTCATCTCACTCTCAGTAATAAATGGGTCCTGTTGTTGGACTATGCAGTGGTTCTCAGTCTGTGGGTCCCCAGGTGTTCCTGGACTTCAACTCCCAGAAGTCTTCATCACTAGCTGAGCTGGCCAGGATTTCTGGGAGCTGCAGTACAGGAACATCTGGGAACCCACAGGTTGAGAACCACTGGGCTACAGGATCTGATGGCTTACTGTCACATGCATTAAAAGCAAAAAAGTCTACTGCTTACATACATCCCCATAGCACGTAAAGCACTCTCTTGGTGGTTTACAGTGTAGTTACATGAGCTGGGTTCTCTGTTTACTGACCTGAGAAGGATAAAAGGCTGAGATTGAACGCCACATCGAGGGCAGAGTTTTGTCTGCAGTATAGCAGTTTAACCACTGTGCCATGAGGCTCCTCCATTACCAGCCTCTCATTACTACACCAAGTGTTATCTTTGCTGAGAAACAAACAAATAACACTACCAATTTACATTAAACAGTCTAGACTCTAGACATTCTGCATTGTTTGGTGCTGTTATTTCAGTGCACAGAGGAGTTGGGGAAAGAAAATACTGTATAGTATATATTATGTAATGTGCTGGTTGTATCTGTGTGGCAGCATGGGGCAAGACAACTCAACACTGAAATAGCTTAGATCAGCAGACACTCAGTGCCTCTTTTCGTTCTCAACCCCCGGTGCCTTGCATCTCAGCAGTTTGCTTTCTGGAAAATAAGCGCGCTCACTGTAACAGTTATGCAGCTGAGCAGTGATGGGTTATGTGGAGAGGTAGGACTTGCATGCCTGTCAGCCAGCAACTGTGGTGCTTTTCCAACTAGGTGCAGACTAGTGGTAGGTCATAATAATGGGAAGTCTACTTCCAAACCTTTGAAGACTACCAGATCGACGGAAGCTGCTCTGATCAGTCTCCTGAGCTGACCCCTTCCATCCTCTACCTACAAGGATAAGAAATAACTGTAAAGTTTTCAAGAAGTTTCTTAATTTCCTTCCTGTAGAAATAAACACCAAATTGGTTTAAAATGTGGCAAAGCCTGTATTTGGTCAAGATCACAGGAGTAGCCTTAATGAATGAAGAAGGCAGAGTGGCTTTTTGCCAGATGGGTAGTATATAAATCAGATAAACAACTAACAAACAAATACTATAGATCCTTGACAGGACCATTTGGTACAGGAAGGAAAAAAACAACTCATGCTTCTTTTTAAAACAATCCTCCCTTTAAGAGCTGGCCCCTGTTCTTCTAATACATAGGGCAGTGTTGGCGAACCTATGGCACGGGTGCCAAAGGTGGCACTGAGCCCTTTTTGTGGGCACCCGACATCGCCCCCCTTCACAGCCACCTGTATTCAGGTTAAATTGCTGTATTGGCACTTTGCAAAACATTACTGTAGGTTTTGAATTGCAGCTTGGCCACTCAGGCTCTAAAAGGTTTGCCATCACTGGTCTAGGGCATGCAATCTTTTTGGGACAAATCGTTGAGTTGCAAAATCTCTCTTTGTTCAGCCTTCATGGATGGATAAAAAAAGGTTAAGTCCCCCTCGCACATGCGTGCTAGCTGTGTCCGACTCTAGGGGACACAACTCTACCTCATCTCTGTTTTCAAGCCAATGAGCCAGTGTTGTGCAACTCCATGGCCACATGGCTGGCATGGATGCAAGGAAACACTGTTTTACCTTCCCGCTTTTTATGGTGGTACCTATTTATCTACTTCCATTTACATGCTTTCGAACTGCTAGGTTAGCGGGAGCTCGCTCCGCTGCATGGCACCCGGGATTCGAACTGCCGAGCTGCCAACGTTGCAGCCAACAGAGATTACACGGGTGTTAAGGACCTTTTCATTACTGGCCAGATTGAACCAAATTTCACATGGTGGACAGGCCCCGTCAATCTATCCCTGTCCCTCCCTCGTTCTCTCTTTTGAACTGACAGAGGCTCCAGAGATATTTGAACGTCGGGGGTCATCATCTTATTCTACATGCTGTCCTAATATTTGCCTTAATGGGACATGAAGTGTTCTTGCTATAAAAGGAAAATGTGCACTTTGGGTTAAAATGCACTATAATTATCTAGTTTTTAGTGTTTTGGGTTTTTGTTTTTGCTTTAAAAAAAAAGCTTTATTACAGCTGAAGTGAAACTAAAGAGGAGTATGGCTTGGGCTGTGAAAACAGCAGTGCCAATAACTGGTTCTTCTGATTCAGCAAATGCACAATAGAGCAAGCAATGGTTCCAGCTTCCAGTTTTGACTGTAGGATTTATTTATTTATTTATTTATTTATTTATTTATTTATTTAGGGGCAAGTACAGATCAGCTGAAGCTAGAGCTCTTGAATCTACAGGATCACATAGACTTTGTGTTTATAACTACTTCTAAACTTATAGGTTTCCATTGACACTATGGGCGTTTATACACGACCCCTAAGCTCCGCCGCAAATGGCTGCAAGGTCCGGACCTTAAAAATGTTTACCCACCAGCTCCGGACTTTGCAGACAATTAAGTGCGACCCCGCCCACTTTAGCGCGACCCAGAGCAGTTTTCTTGTACCTGCTTTTTGGATGTGACAAATTTTTGATCCGGTGTAAGGATAGTGAGTGCGGGGATTTCCTGGCTTCTGTTTGTTCTTTTTTTGCGCCCCGCCCCTTTAAGAGATCTGAATGCCCGGAACAAAACGGAGGTAAACCGGCATTCTTTTCTTTCTTTTTTCTCCCTCCCTCAGGCAGCCAGCAACCAGGAAGTGCGGGGGGGGGGTGGGGACAGAGGAAAACAGAGGAACCCCTAAGATTTCTGGTCCGAATTTAAGTGGCCAGCGGATCTTAGGGGTCGTGTAAAAAGGCCCTATGTTTTCAATGCTAGTTTCTGTCACTCATTACACTACATGGAACTTGACTCCCCTTTAACTGCTCACGTACTCTTGTAGCTTTAATGTCATGTTGCCTGTTAATGCTGTAAGCTGTCCCTCAATTCCTTGTTCTCAACATGTGAACATGTCTTAATTGTCCTGGACGGTATATTATCCCTCATTACTATAAGCCACCTTGGGTCCTTTTCAAAGGAGAAAGGAGGGGTAAAAATACTCTAAAATAAATAAAGTAAATTCTTAAAGCTTTTAACAGCCATATTTCCCTCTATGGGCATTAAGATCACCAGGGGAGACATTTCCCTTGGTCCCACCACACTCACAAGTGTGCTTGGTGGGTCCTGGGGAAGAGGGGCTTCCCCTGTTGTTACTCCCAGACTCTGGAACTCCTTCTTCCCATGTGGCGCTAAGTTGTCCCCAGTTTTTGATGTCCTTCTGGAAGCAGGCCAAGACTTTTATCTCAAGGCAGGCTTTTTCTTAATGACGGATGGTGTATTAGAGGTTTTTAATGGATTGTTGTGCTCTGTTGTCTTAAATGGTTTTTAATATTGATTTTATTTACCATTTTTAATTTAATACCTGCATAATTCCTTTTAAAATATTTGTGTACTTACTGTTTTTAGCTTTTAAATATTTTTTTAAAAATGATGTGAGTCGCCTTTGGCTCCTTTAAGATCAAAGGAGAGATAAAAATATTTTATATAAATAAAATAAATAATAATAAAACTAGCTACAGTATAGGGTGAAATCTTCCATTCTTGATGCGTTGGTCACAGAGGCATGGGCAGGCTTGTAATTACCAGACTACACACCTGATTGGGAAAACAGTTATGTAGTAGAGCAAACCTAAGTATTCTTCCTCAGAAGTCCCAACCAGTTCAGTGCAGTTTAATACCCAGTCACTACATTGTCCAAATTCAGCCTTGCAACACACAACCTGGCCTTGCGCAAAATGGCTTCCAGGTTCTTCTCAGCCTCCGTTTTTGAAAGACCCATGTCTTCAGGCAAGCTTTCCCTGAATGATGGACTAACATTATGTGTCTTTTATATGAATCTATAGCAGGGGTGCCCAAACTTTTTGTAAGGAGGACCAGATTTGGTGGCTGAGAATGTGTCAGGGGTTGGTTGCTCCCCGACCCTGCCACCCTACTGCAAACCCCACCCACTGACCCCTTGCAACCCCACCTGTAGGAAGGAAGGCAAGGACCAAGGGAGGGAGGGAGGAAGGTGGAAACCAAGAGAGGAAGGAAGGAAGGTGGGGAACAAAGAAGGGAGGAAGGGAGGTGGGGACCAAGGGAAGGAGGAAGGAAGGAAGGTGGGGACCAAAGGAAGCACAGGGAGCCGTGGCCACAGGTCGCCCCTTGGAAGAGGCGATCTGTGCGAGCTTGCACGCCCCCAAGCTTCCCAGTGGTGGCGACGGCACGCCCACCAGCCCATCCCAAAGCTCCTTGGCGGTGGCAGAGGCCCACTGTCCTCCCCCCCCACATTCCCCTGCAGTTCCGGTGGCGGCAGACCACCCAGCCGCCCAGCCGCCCAAGCTTCCCAGCGGTGCCGGTGTTCCCGAGCTTCACAAGGTTCCCAGTGGTGCCGGTGGCGGCGGCCCGCCTGCGCACCACCCCCGTGCGCACTCCCAGCCTCACATGGTTGCACTTGCCAGCCGTGCCGGTGACAGCAGCCTGCGCAATGGCTGGCCGGCCGGCCAGCCAGCCCAGCCCCACAAGCTTCCCGGGGTGTCAGTGTTCAGAAGATTTTTTTAAAAAAACAGATGGGGTGAAGGAGGGGGAGGGAGGGGCGGGCTAGCCAGCCGCGGGCCAGTCAGAATGACCTGATGGGCCGGATTTGGGGCCCGGGCCGGACTTTGGGCAGGCCTGATCTATAGGTTCACATCAATTTTGTGTTTATAACTACAGTACTTGTAACCTTGTCCCTCAATTCCTTGTTCTCAATATTTGAACATGTCTTAAATGTACTGGACTGTATATTATCCCTCATTACTGTAAGCCACCTTGGGTCCTTTTCCAAGGAGAAAGGCGGGTAAAAATACTCTAAAATAAAATAATAATAATACTTGCTCATTCCCTGCACCACGTACTCAAACTAGTGTGATGCTAAGCATGTATTTTGAGATCTATAGATGATCCGTTTCTCTTGTATTAACACAGGGAACTGTGTCTGTGGGTTGTACTCTTTGTTCAGAATCAAAGCTGTAACTAGCAGTTTTAGCACCCACCGCTTCAGACCCTGTTGGTTAAGTATGGATCGTGTGTGATTGGCCTAAGCGAGAAGGGCACAAGAAAATGGAAAGGAAGGGTGATAATATGTAGCAGTCATATTGGTACCATGTTGAACCCACCTGTTTTGGGTGTCCTTCTGCTTGAAAGGGGGTGGGGAGAGCACCTGTAAGCAGCATACACTCTTAGAATACGAAAGGTTTGTAAGTTTCCTGCTGCAAATTATTTTACCATCTAAATTGTGGTCAAAACCCTAGTTACCGTTGTTCCCAAAAGGCGAGTAATCAATAACAACAAAATGTCATTTTCAAACTCTACCAGTGAGCATAATTGCTATTCTCCTAACCCCTTTATCCAGTGATGGAATTACCTAGTCACATATTAATGATTCTTCGTGTGTGTGTGTGTGTGTGTGTGTGTGTGTGTGTGTGTGTGTGTGTGTGTGTGTGTGTGTGTGTGTGTGTGTGTGTGTGTGTGTGTGTGTGAGAGAGAGAGAGAGAGAGAGAGAGAGAGAGAGAGATGATTGGATTAAAATCCCATCAAGGTTTAGGTCAGTCCAAGTTGGGGTTTGTTAAAATATTAATAGAATAAATTGATCTGAATTTACAGACTGGGTGGGTTGATTCATACATACAGAGGTGTCAGCAATGTATGATCATTGAGTCAACAAAACAACAGAGAGTAAGTCATACAGTAGGGGCGTTTATGCACGACCCCTAAACTCCGGGGCAAATGGCTCCCAGCTCCGGAGCTTAAAAATGTTTACTCACCAGCTCCGGAGTTAAGAGGAAATTAAGTGCGACCATGCCCACTTTAGCGCGTCCCAGCGCACCTTTCAAGTACCTGCTCTTCCATCCTGAAAATTCCTTGATGTGGTGTAAAGATAGTGAGTGCGGGGCTCTCCTCGCTTCTGTTTGTTGTTGTTTTGGCTCCCGCCCCTTTAAGAGCTACTTTACAGACACAGGAATCTTGCCGGCAAGAGCGAGAGCCAGAACGGAGGTGAGGCACGATCTTTTCTTCCTTTTTTTTTCTCCCTCCCCTCACGCAGCCAGCAGCCAGGAAGTGCGGAGGGGTGGGGAAGCAGGAAGAGCAACAAGCCCCTAAGATCTCTGGTCCGAATTTAAGTGGCCAGTGGATCTTAGGGGTCGTGTAAAAGCGCCCTTAGTTGATGTAATGGGCATGGGTGTGGGGGAATGCACATGAGATAACTAGTACAGTACCTGGTTGGCCAATGAAGGTACATATATGTCTGGACAAAGAATTTTTTTATCTTACTTGTCATCTGTGTTTGAGACTTAGAGAGGAGGATATTTATTTGTTGCCTAATGTCAATGGCATCGGAGGCTGCGATTGGCTGAGGGTGCCTTTAGTACAGGGAAGTTCTCTATGGCACCTGGCCTCTTCCAAGCAGGGCAAGGGGGTCACCACCACAACATGAGGGACTGTATTAAAGGTTGGGAACCACTGCTCTAAGCTGTGTGGGCATGCACAGCCAACCCCATGTTTTAGCCAGCTGGCTTTTAGTCACGACAAGAATCCTGTGTGCAGGGGATGGAGCCACTGGTCAGCGTTCTGGAAAATTAGAAGGCAAGTTGGTTCCAGGATACCCTAGGAAGAAAGGAAGGGTAGATCGCTTTTGAGTACTCGATGCTTGGGAAATTCTGGAAAGCAAAGAACTACTAAAACAAATTAACAAAGGCAAAGAAATCACAGGTCTCATAAAAGGCAGAACACTGAAATGCTTCTGTCTCATGATGGCCAATTAAAAGTATAGATTATTGCAGCTGTTCCCAACCCCCTCCACTCCCCAAGCGTAAGATAACAAAATGTGGGAAAGAAAAGAAAAGACCTTACTGGCAAAGAACCTACAGGACTGATTTGGATGTGGCACAGTATTGTCACGTTTAGCTGCCGCTTCTGAGGTCAGTATAGCAACGGTTATGACTAACCTCCAGCAGGAAAGGAACTGGCAATGTGTGTGTGTGTGTGTGTGTGTGTGTGTGTGTGTGTGTGTGTGTGTGTGTGTGTGTGTGTGTGTGTGTGTGTGTGTGTGTGAGCAGGGGGGGGGCACCTATATTCTGATTTGAAAGTTTGCACAAATAATAAACATAAATGTATAGCCAACACTAGTACTGTATCTCCTTTCCTTGGATACTTCAAAGCATGTCCATGGTAAGATTCTGATTAAAATTTCAAGCTGAGTAGTACATTTTTATTGGACACAACTCTGTCTAGAATGTTGTTTTCATTTATTGGTAGCACGGCCATTCCCCCCCCCAGTTTATTCTTCTAATGAAATGTGAGATCGTGTAATTGTAAATTTTCTCCTGTGTCAACAAATCTTGCTCTCACTGCTATTTAAATGCACCCATGCCTTCTGCAAATGTTGCCTTGTCCTTAATGAGAAATGAATATTGCTGTTTTTACGCAGACACTTTTTATATGCTTAAATAACCACAGTTTTTATCTGTCAGTGATAGCTTCCAATTTATGGCTGCTTTTTAAATTTGTGGACATGGGTCATCCGAAGCTATACAGTTCAGGTTTTATGCAATCCCCTTGCACTTCCAGAGCTTCAAAGACAATTAAAGCTAATGGTCCATGTTGCAAATGCCATGAACTATCTTACACATGCTGGGCCTTGTTCCACTTTTTCCTTTGTCTCTTTTACTGCTTGCTAGCCCATTAACCATCGGTTATGAAGAAAGCACATGGGACATAAACAAATCCATTTTTCTTACGTTGCCTTTTATTATGTCCAAGTCATCACGTTGTGATCTTGCATATTCTCTGGGGATGAACAACCTGACATAAGAGCTCATCGTTGCCAAGAATGGTGGCTGTGAACGCAACTCCTTGTCTTCTTGGTCAGGAGGAAAATGTATTGACGTTTTCAGCCGAATGGTTATTATAATCTTTCTACAGCTCTTCCACTTAGACACATGAAGGTTAGGAGTGGAGGGGGTGCTCTTATGTCCCTTCTGCAATTAGACCTCTAGATACCTGTGCAAGGTTTACAGTACTGAGTGTTCCTATTTATCATGAAACCTGAGAGGCCCTGTGTCTTTCAGATCCCTCAAAAAAATTAAATAGAATCTCTCTCAGAGGTTGGTAGGCTGAATGTGATGTATGAAGGAGTATTCTGCAGTTTGAAAAGACAGGTGAAATAAAAGTCATCTGAGCCTTGACTAGATATATGCCACAAATTCTAAAATTAAGGGCCTTAGTAAATTTTTTTTTGGGGGGGAGTAAAGAAACACGAGCAAATCCCTCCTTTTAAGGTGATCCAGAGAAGGCAAGTCTTTCATGATCATGAACTTCTGGTTCTAGCATCTGTTCCTTTCCCCGATGAGCAAATGAAAGGTTGTTAAGAAAGGTGACCAAAACGTTGTGGGACCTTCAAGACTATCAGCTATATTTTCAATGTCATTTTCATGGATGTAAAGTCCTGGAAGTCCAGTTCCCTTACCAGGACCCATTTCTTTTGGTACAGCATCAAAGAAAAGCTCTTTTGAAACATGTAGCGGTTATATTTTCATCAACGTTAGCGAACGTTTTCTCTTTTTGAATAAAACAAGTCTTTACAGCTGAACTTTTACTGTCCTTGCTTCACAGTGTCTCTCCTGTCCCAGCACTTAGTAATAGCGGTTTCAGCTGGTAATAACAAATCCCTCCATGTGGGAGTAGAAGCAGCATTAACATCACCGAGTGGACTCACTTGTGAAAGATCCAACTCAAGTTGGGTTCCCAGGCCCTCTGGCCCAGGTCTCTGCAGAATATGGGTGGTAATTAGAATTGCCTATGTTTGGGCCTAAGGGGAACTAGTCCACGGCCTGATCTCCTGGTAATTAGCCTCTCTGGTGAAACTCTCCCTTTCTCTTCTCCTTTGCTCCCTTTCCTCTGTCTCTCCCCAGTTAAGGTGGCTTTCTTACTGGTTTCTCTATCCATTCTCTTTTCTCCATTTCTTTTGATACTTTTAGAGTGATGCACACCCCTGTTCACGGGTCTTCTTTAATGACCTCCACCCAGCCTTCCTCACTTTCATTTCTCACTTCATCCACCCAACATTCCTCCCAACTTCCTCTCGGACTCTTTTCCCCTCTTATCCTCTTCCCACCAAAACTCTCTCTGTTGGTGTAAGGGTCTCTAATTCTTTTGAATCTTGCTGTCTAAAACCCCAGCTATTTTGTCCATCCGTTCTTTCGTCTTAGCCTTCATAACCTCTTGTGATGACTTCAGAAGGCACATTCCTTGCCCCCCCCCCATTTTCCTCCTCACAACGGACGTGTCCTCAGACTTAAAAGTCACACTACATGGCCCATGACCCCAAAACAAAGAGACTGATTTTAAGGCTCAGGTTGTTGATAGTGTGGCATTTCACATTTGGCAGTGACCTTTAAGGGCCTGGTTGATCTCCAGTTCCCCTCCTAGGGACCGTTGTTTTGTAAGTGAAATGAGCTCCATGTATTCTAGCTCTGTGGCTTGGGAGTTCAATTCCCAACTGTGCCTCCTTGACATGGGCTGGACTTCCACCTCTACAGTTCAAAGATGATGATGGTGGTGATGATGGTTCCTGCTTAACCTTTCTTGCCTCTTGTGATTTAACTTGTTCTGTTTGGGGGAAGTGGGCAGTTGGGCCATCCATAACCCTGTGTAACCTATGTCCTTTCCATTTATATATATTGGCCGGAATCGTCTTGTAGACTGGTGCTAGTGTAGGGGAAATCACCTACATTTTGCTGTCAAATTGCCATTCATTAGCTGCTGCTTGTATCACTGTGCTCACACCTAACTGTGTGCAAACCTATATGACCAGAATACAACCAGCACACTTAAGGAGGAGTAATTTGCTGCCAAGGCTTAGCATTTCCAATAGACAAGTTTAAATCAGGAGTCAGATTCTGTCCATGATGAGTGTGCAGCAAAGTGTGTGTGAGGTGGAGTTGGGGTGGGTTACTTCTGAATGTCAGCATTTGTGGATATATTTGTTAAAAAAGCTTTCCCGTCCTGCCTTTCTGTTTCAAATATCTAAAGCAGATTCCAATAGCTTAATTTAAGAAAAATATGGTTTCCGTTGCATCACCAGTTTATTTTTCTCAGGTATTTGGCCATTCTCAATCTTATCTAGACTGTCCATAATCTCATAATTTATGTATTCTTGGTACAGTCAATTCTACTTCCTGAATCTATGATAATTCTCCTGATCTAATGCACTTTTCCTGTATAGTGGACCCTCATATAACAAACGGGATGTATAAGATAAAATCTGTACAACTTAAAAAATTCCGGAGATAGAGGAAATTTGCTTAACAGAATTGTCTATTGGGCGAATCTGTACAACATAAAAATGGTCGCAATTAGGGATTACTCTGTTTTCAATGCATTCCTATGGGAAATTTGTATAAAGGAAATTTGCTTAATATAATTTCATTTGGAACTAATTAATTCCTTTATACAAGGTACCACTTGTATTTGAGCCTTCTCATTAGTTCATCTAATACTAACTCTTAAAGTTTCAGCTGCATGGAATCCAGGAATGCATCTCTTGACATTAGGAGGATAAACTAAGACAGAACTATAAAACTCCTGCCCTCAATGTTGGGCCCAAACTCATAAACTTTGCATTTGAAGCAGTTTAAGGCTGAGCAAGTTGCAGTTGGCAGAATTCCATGTTCCCATTACGTTAATCAGCGTTGCCTTTGGGTTGCTCACCTTATCAAAAGGCTAAGTTTTTTTTTTTTTTCTTTCTTAAAAAGAAAACTGTCTGGAAATTAGTTTGAAATGCTGCATTTTCTTTTCAACTTGATCAACATAGCAAAGTGTTACTTAGTCTGTCTTTTGTCACTCTGCAGAGACCCATTCATTGAAGTGCCGCAATCTCAAAGCCTCACAACACCTTTTATTCTCTCAAACATTTAAGAGACTGTGGCAGTTTGGTGACCTGTTCCCTGTAGTTTAATTTCAGGAGCAAAAGACACATAACTGGTGATCTGTAAAATTGTGCACGGCAGTTTTATCTGGCTCGTTGATAACTGGCTGACAGCGATTTTTCAGTTTGCCCTGAATGCTGAACCGCCGAGTTCATTACGTTAAGCAGAATGGAATATGAATGATTGAACTATCAATTTTAAGTGCAGGTCTCATTAAAATCCACTCAGCATATTTTCTATACAGGGGAGTTTAAAAAAATGATGTCCGAAAGTAGACTTCTGAACATCTTGAGAATTACATCCTGACATTTCTGCAGTGTTATCTTGTTATCTCTGGTGATAAATTTTATGGAAAGGAAATACGCATATGGGTTTAGAAGCACACCTGCCTCCTTATTACATGGTGTTGATAGGTGGTATTATTGCTGTTGACAGCTATTGCCCCCTCCACCGTCTGCCAGCAGTTAAAAAATGATTGTTACTAGACTGTACACTTTCATGTGTATGCAGTTGTGGGTCTGAGGAATTTCCAACGGTCCAGAACCCTTTATAGCATATGCAGTTCTCTCCATACCATGAATTCACATTACTTGTGACCATTAAGATATGAAGGTAAATTTAATGCAAGAGTATAAGGGCTGCTTTACTGTTATAAGATACTCAGCTTTGAGTCTCTTGGAATCTCTTGGTTCAGATCTCACCGGGGTCGTTAGCTCACTAGTTATTTGAGCCAATGTGCCATTTCTTAGCCTCCCAGTCTATTGTATAATGATAGCCATCTATCTCTAAAGAATTACTGAAAGTTTGAACTTGAATAGTTATAAATCTGAATGAATGCAATGGTAGAACATCAATTGAATTATTGGGCTGGAATGCTTTTAGAAACAGGACTAGCCTCTCCCCTCTTTTGACTGAATTGAGATATTCGTTAGCAGAGGTTATTGTTTTAAAAGCTGACACAAGCAAGGTGGAATCGTAACAGGATGCTAAGAATTTCTTGAGTAAAGTGGCTGATGCATGAAGAAGTGCTAAGATGAAGGGATAAAGACCAAGCAGTTGTGATATGCAGAAAGCTACAATGCTGTGATCACCTAGTAATAAATTTAAAAAATACAAAATGGTTACAGCTGATATTTCAATGTAAAGTTTAAAAAACAAGAAATGCAGCAAAAAGAATTTATTGCTGAGGAACTTGGGCCACTGGTTTGGATGTAACACAGCATCATTGTTTAGAACTGCAACATCAAAAATTAGTGTACTCATAATGACATCCAGGATCTGGTTGGACAGAAGAAAGGAAACATTCTCAAGATTCTGGAGAAGCTACTTAAATGTTTAGAAAATTGTGATCAATGGCATGTTTAAAGCCATGAAGATATCTGGAGTAGAACAGAAGAGTAGATGTCATATTTATTTACTGTCTGGTTGTACAGCATCTGCAATTACAGTTCATTTTTTCTCAAACATTTCTTCTGTGAAACTGTGCTGTTGAACAGCAGTGAGAACTGAAATCTCTGGGAAAAATGGAGCCCATCTGAGATTTTTAAAAAACAGATAATATGCTCTTAATGAGGGTACATATAATCCAATGTGGGACTTGCCACATTTTCTAAACTTGCTGCTCTTAACTAATTGGTTGGCTGCATCAGAATAGGTAAGCCAGGGTGACACAATCAATATAATGGAGACTCCATTAATGCATTGAGACTCCAACACAGCTTGGTGTTCCAAATGGTTCCTCAGCCTTCTTGGATTTTGTTTGCTTATTTGTTTGTTTTGGTAGTAAATTGCCTTTAACACAATTGTATACACAGATTTTCTAGTTGAAATTAGTCTACCGTACTTTGCAGCCCAGATGTTCCCTTTTAATTCTGTCTTGATTGAATGAGAAATAGGAAATTTTATTCTCTTCAGCTGTTTTCTTGTCTGCTCTTTTGCTATCTATTGCGTTGGCTAGTTACCTCCTAAGCCTTAGGCCCGGAGGAATTCAGAAAGTGATGCTATCACGTGCACTCCTATCTGTGTTGAGCTGAAGTACAGGACTTGTTGGGTCCTTGTGTATCCCATGACAGACAACTGTATTGAGAGCCTGCAGGCTGCTAGCCACTCAGTGTTTTGCTAAACACTGTTCAGTTAGTCAGATCAGGGATTTGTTCATTAAAGTGGGAATGGAGACTTTGTTAAACTGCAAGCTTTCCATTGGGGACCTCTGTGAAAGCCAACAAGGAATGGCAGCCATAAGCTACTGCAAGCTACAACATCCCCTGAGAGCCTTTCTTACTGACTTAGTTTAAATTAGAAAATACCTAGAAATGTATTTTGTATAAAGTAGGGGGATATCATTATAGGTTCCTAGAGCCTACATTATGTTTAGAACCATTAGAGTCTGATGCAAAAGGCCTACATGTAGAGTTAATTCCTTCTGAGTCTAGGGATTTGGGCCACAGAATTCAGTGGTGCTCATAGTCTTCACCACAGAAATCCACTCCAAGTTACCCAACCTTACCCATCCTTGGTTCGGTTATCTATTTTAGTGTGAAAATGGAGGCGGGATCGTTGCCTAGTAGTGATTGTTTTCCACTACTGGGAGTCAGAAGGTTGCAGCTGGGTCAACAGGTTACCTGGCAATCTTTCAGCAGACCCATATTTGTTTTCTGCCCAGATAGAGGAAGCTTTGTTCTCTGAAGAAAATCCATGAAACTAAAATTTGTTTTGGTATATTTTAATGCAGGACAAGAATGAAAATACAGTAATAGGAGTGGGCAGAGAAAGCATACCACCAGTATAAGAAAGTAAAATGTTTGCCCTTGGTGCTCCCAGAGCCAAAGGAACGTTCCATCTTACATTGGTCTATACTACAATGTTGCATACGGGTGTTGTATACAGCTCCTGGCTTTGATTTATGCAGCCTCTAACCCTATGCTACAAAGCAATTGCTCTCATAAATTATGGCTTATAGTACTATGAGAAGGGGACCCAGTGTTTCTCCTCTCAGGAAAAATGAGTTTTCTCAACTTTGGCTGTGGTTGAGGCTCTCAGTTCTACGTTTCATCAACAAGTGGTCAATATTTATTTATTTATTTATTTATTTGATTTATATACGGCACCATCTGGGCAGTTTACAAAATATATACAGTATGCGTACATAAAACAAACATTACAAAACCATAATTAACTTTTAAAATAAAAAATAATGAAATCAAACTACTCTAAAAACAAAACAGAGCCAGTTTGAATGAGCAGAAATAGATAATCAGAAGTGGTGGTCAATAACCAGCCCCACGTCAAGGTTTCGCTAAATGCAGATTTCTCAACTGAAGCCATGCATAATAAAACAGGAGGGCAGGAGACCATCAACTATAAAATCTCAGTAATTATAAGGAAAAAATGTCAAAATACTGTAATTTTAGTTCCCTTCTGCTAGCATAATCAAGGGTTATTTAGACAATAAACTCTCAATTACTTATTTGTGCTACAGGTGCCCTCTCCTTTTGCTGAACATTTCTGGCAGTTGCCGTTATCCAGGAAAAAAAGTGTTTCTGGTACAGTTTTGTATGCTGAATCAATATGCTCGTAGACTTGCTCAACCAGAATAGGAGATGCTCCAGGAATGGGCATATGCCTTGAGAAGAAGGTCTGAATCACTTCCGGTGAGTAGGAACATAACGAATCAGTGTAAGTATCTCTTCTTGCCAACTACTTATCTCTTAAGGAGGTCTAGGAATGAAAATGGAGAATATGGCAACAGCCATTTGCTTCTGCTTCTAAGTTAAAGCCTAGGGCAGTGGTGGCAAACCTTTGGCACTCCAGATGTTTTGGACCACATCTCCCATAGTCCTTTGTCATTGACAATCTAGGCTCAGAATTCTGGGAATTGTGGTACAAAACATCTGGAGTGCTGAAGGTTCACCACCGCTGGCCTAGGGTGTTTCCAAATACAGATCTCTTAGTGTTGCTAGTCATCTTGCTGTGCAATGTCACATACAGCATCTCACCCCTGCACAACAGTGTTTTTGGTTGTGCTGGGGAGAAAGAGTGAAGAACTAACAGGAAACAGGGTAGGCCTTCAACTGTCAGGGACATCAGCATTTTAATCCCACCTCAAATTCTGTATATGAGGTAGGGCAACTTAATTCAATACTTACCCCACCCATCTAGGGGCCCGGCCAATACTCGGGGCAGCTTACAGTGGGAGCATTGGAGACAAAGCTAACATTCAATAATAACAACAAATAAATCATAAGCAAACAGTTGTACAATAAAAGTCTTGTCTGAAATACAACCTGCATTTAGTGATCTTCTGAAGAGTGATGCAGTATATTTTTAACAAGGATTTTTATACATTTAAAATAAAGCTTCATCAGTTAATGGTTGCAAATAATAAAAGAAATAAGTGAATACTAAAACCCAACCTTTTCAAATATTAAAGTCTCCCGAGTTTGACTAACTTCTCTTGTAACCTTTCTGGTTTCCTCCAGATGGGAACTGGAACCTAATACATTTTATTCTTTTATATGGATTTATTTACTATCAGAGACTTCTAGAAACTGTACAGTGCTTGGTTGGGTTCCATTGGCTTATTTATTTATTTATTTATTTTATTTTAGAGTATTTTTACCCCACCTTTCTCCTTGGAAAAAGGACCCAAGGCAGCTTACAGAATGAGGGATAATATACAGTCCAGTACAATTAAGTCATGTTCAAGTATTGAGAACAAGGAATTGAGGGACATCTTACAGCATTAATAGATAACATTGCATTAAAGCTACAAGAGAACACGAGCAGTTAAAAGGGAATAAAGTTCCATTTAAAGCTATGAGTGATGGAAACTAGCATTGAAAACTTGGTGTCAATGTAAACCCATAAGGTTAAGTAGTTATAAACACAAAGTCTATGTGATTCTCTAGATTCATATAAAAGACACATAGTAGGTAGTCCATCATTCAGGGAAAGCTTGCCTAAAGAGAAAGGTATTTGTCTGTTTCCGGAAGGACAACAGAGATGAGGCAGTCTAGTGGGAGGGAGTTCCAGAGTCTGGGTGGAGCAGCCAAGAAGGACCTTTCATGGGTTCCTAGGAGATGTACCTGTGAGAGTGGTTGGATGGAGAGAAGGGCCTGTCCTGATGACCTTAACACCTGAGTTGGTTCATACTGCGAGATTTGATCTTTGAGGTAGCTAAGACCCAGGCCATACAGTGCTTTGTAGTTCAAGGTCAGCATCTTGAATTGTGCTTGACAGCTGATTGGCAGCCATTGGAGCTGCTTTAATAGCAGTGTAATGTGATCTCTGTACTCCACCCCCAGTCAGCAGTCAAAGTATGTCAAGTAAATGTACGTTGGGGTGGGAAATCAGCAACAGGATCAGTCATGAAGAGCAACTGAGAATGAGGCAGAAGAGCTAGTTTGGCTGTTGCGGTAATGGAGGTAATCCATATGGCATATGGCCACATACTCCTTTGAGTTTATGATTTTAATCTATAAATTTAAAGAACAGTGAGAGTTTAAGCTGGAAGTAATTCCCTAAACACATGCCCAAGATCATACAGTATGTTGATGATCAGACGTGTTCAGTTCAACAATTCAACCAGCCTTTTGTGGGTTTGTTTCACCACATTTTGTATTTGTGCTGTTGTCAAAGAGTTCAGACCTGGCAGCTTGGAACCCGCTGGATGACAGGAGCCGGGAATGTCAAGCTGAGTTCACCTGAAAGGCCATTCATCAAATAAACAGGAATCCTAGAGTCCAGCCAGCAAAAATGTAGACAGACTGCAAAAACAGAGGCAAGTTCACAGGGAAAATGGTGTAAGTCTGCTACAGCCAAAGACTGACACGGGGTTTTTAATACAGGAAGGTTTATTACATCATCAGCTTTCATGAGCACGTAGCCCAGTCTCCCTGATGAGAGGAGCGCAGTTATAGGCAATGAAATGAGACTGAAATGAAATGCAGAATTATTAGCGATGTCAATTAAGCCAAAAGAAGGTGAGGACAGTACACCAGCATTGGACAACAGACTATTCTGATGCCAGCAAGTGCCAGGATGTTTTGGAATGTTACTGGAATGCTAATATTCCTTGATTTAAAACACGTCACTGTGTCCCATCCTCAACTCTATGTTCTACATATCTATGGGCCTTTTTACACGACCCCTAAGATCCACTGGCCCCTTAAATTCGGACCAGAGATCTTAGGGGTTTGTCGCTCTTCTGTGTCTCCACCCCTCCCTACTTCCTGGCTGCTGGCTGCGTGAGGGGAGGGAGGAAAAAAAGAGACAAAAGAATAAAACCTTACCTCCCGGTGTTGGTGGACGCTGCCGGGGGAGCCCCGGTTACTTCCTGGTTCCTCTTAAAGGGGCGGGAGGCAAAAAACAAAAACAAAAAGAAGCGAGGAGAGCCCGGCACATCCGCATCAAATATTTTTCACCTCCCGAGAGCAGGTACAAGAAAAGTGCGCTGGGTCACGCTAAAGTGGGCGGGGTCGCACTTAATTGTCTGCAAACTCTGGAGCTGGTGGGGAAACATTTTAAATCTCCGGAGCTTGCAGCCATTTGCGGCGGAGCTTAGGGGTCGTGTATAAATGCCCTATGAAATTCCCCAAATGTGCAGTGCATGCATCTCAAGAAAATACTAGAAAATCATCAGGTCACACATTATGGGAGGTCTGTGGTGGAGGGCTGGATTATCAAGCGACCAAGTCCCATTCTCAGGGACCGCATGGACATCCCTCCCTCTGAGAAAGGGGCTTAGAAGCCTGGCAATTATTTAAACAGAGTCATCACATTCTCTGGGAAGGAACTATGTAAATAAGCATACAGAAGCATTTGGGTCTTAAATAATTCTCTTCCTAGTGAGAATCATTAAAAGAAGCTTGTGAGGGTTGTTTTAATTATCTGAAGGATGAACATCCATTTAAATACAGTGCAGCTGCAGGGCAATTTAATGAATTAACTGTTGTTTTCCCTCCCTCAGAAGGGTGCAAAGAGGAAGAGAGGGAATGTAAACCAGGCTTAATTTTTGTTCGAGCTTGCTAAGTCTGATTTAATAATAAACCATCTTAGTAATTTAATTTTGCCTCCCTGAAAAGGTTTAGTGCGGCACCCGACATTTTTCTTCCTTATTTTTAATATAACTTCTCACAGTAAGCCGTGGAGAAAAGTAATTACAGGGGAAACAAAACCGGATTAAATTACCTAGTTACTTTCCTGTGCTTTTCAGGTCCAACATACTATTATGTGCCTCAGGATCAGGCTCCAGACCTTGCAGTTTCCAAAATGGTGTTTGGCGAATTCTTCCACCGGCCTGGGCAAGAGGAGGAACTTGTCAACCTGAACGTAGGTGGCTTCAAACAGTCGATTGGCCAAAGCACACTGCTCCGATTTCCCCACACGAGACTCGGGAAGTTACTCAAATGTCATTCGGAAGAGGCCATTTTGGAACTGTGTGACGACTATAGCGTCGCAGATAAGGAATATTACTTTGACAGGAACCCTTCCTTGTTCAGATACGTGCTGAATTTTTACTACACGGGCAAACTCCACGTTATGGAAGAGCTCTGTGTCTTCTCCTTCTGCCAGGAAATCGAATATTGGGGGATCAATGAACTCTTCATTGACTCTTGCTGCAGTAACTGGTACCAGGAAAGAAAAGATGAAGGTCCTGAAAAAGACTGGGACCACAAAAGCACTGCGGGAAGTATAGACTCTTCTGATGAAGAGTCTTCCATGTTTGAGAAAGAGCTTGAGAAATTTGACAAGCAGTGGTTTGGGGACGTGCGCAAGAAAATATGGATCAGAATGGAGAACCCTGCCTCCTGTTTGTCCGCCAAACTGATTGCTGTTTCTTCCTTGAGCGTAGTCCTTGCATCCATTGTCACCATGTGTATCCACAGCATGCCAGAATTCCAGCAACTGGATATCAACGAAAGAGAGATCGAAAACCCTGTTCTGGAAGTTGTAGAGATCATATGCATCATCTGGTTCACCTCTGAGCTTATGATCAGGTTGGCGGCAGCTCCGAGTCAAAAAAAGTTCTGGAAGAAACCGCTGAACATTATCGACTTTGTCTCCATCATTCCCTTCTATGCCACGTTGGCTGTGGATACAAAGGAAGAAGAAAGCGAAGACATTGAAAACATGGGCAAAGTGGTCCAGATCCTACGCCTGATGAGGATATTCCGGATACTGAAGCTGGCGAGACACTCTGTTGGATTGAGATCGTTGGGTGCCACTCTACGGCACAGCTACCATGAGGTTGGACTTCTGCTTTTGTTTTTGGCTGTTGGGATTTCTATTTTTTCTGTCCTGGTCTACTCAGCGGAAAAAGATGATGACACATCCGAGCTGCAGAGCATCCCAGTCTGCTGGTGGTGGGCCACCATTAGCATGACTACCGTTGGCTATGGGGACACCTACCCCGTCACCCTGGCGGGAAAGATTATTGGCACAACCTGCATCATCTGTGGAATATTAGTGGTGGCTCTTCCCATAACCATCATCTTCAACAAGTTTTCCAAATATTACCAGAAGCAGAAGGATATTGATACAGACCAGTGCAAAAATGACCCCAAGCAGAAGACAAATGAGCTCCCTTATTTTAATATTAGGGATATTTATGCAAAACGGATGCACTCCTTTATCGCTAGCCTTTCTTCAGTAAGAATAGTAGCCAACGATCAAGAGTCAACGGACACCTCCAGTATTCAAGAGCTCGACGACGTTTATAATGCAACGTCTTTCCAGAATGGTACAGGAAAATGAATTGAATCTTTCTTTATTGTTCCCCCCTAATCCTAGCACAGCTTTTATAAAGAGCACTTAATTCTCAGGGTATTTAACTGTCTGCCATATTAGGGCATTTTTTTGCTCTGATGATGTAGCACATTCTTTACTGTTTAGATAAGGCTTAAGAATAGATAGCCTGTCTATGGTGGTTTGGTTTCTACATGATTTAAGAAAATGGTATCGAGTGCTTGTTTGTTCCGGCATCCGAGTCTGATGGTCTTTTAAAGAATGTCTGGTTGGAACTGATTGTTCCTTGGAAATAAGGAATTATTACCGTAGCACATAGGGAATGTGCCATAACCTAGGTGTGAGTATTCCTGAGAATGAATGCAAATGAATGCATATGAATTGTGTTTTCTAAGAAGCCAAATACTCTTTAGCCGGGGGAACTGTTAGCATTTGATATTACTATGCCATACTGGGACTCGGTTGAGGCTCAGTTGCTTAGCTATAGAAAGACTTTTCTTTGTTGTAAGAGATACCTCAGGCACTTAAACAAAAGCAACAAAAAGCTTCCTATTTGTGCTTCCTGCGAAACATGCAAACTTGAGATTAAGGGTAGGCAACCTTGTGTAAGATATAGTTGGACTATAACTCCCATGACCCCTCACGGGTCATTGTGTAGGCTGCAAGTTGTACTCTACTGTGAGGGAACCAGGTTGCCTATGCTTGGCATAGATTCTCAGGTGTCTTGCAAATACCTATGCATGAAGTTTGGCTGCCCGACCAGATGACTGTGTAATTGCTTTACATGCCAGCTGTGTGTCAGCCTTAAAAAAAAAAAGCACCTCCCAGAATCCCCCAGTTGGCACAGCTGGCAGCTACATTTGTTGGGGAATCAAGGAGCTATGATCCGAAAATGATTTCCAAATGTTGAATGTGTTCCCTTTGTTTCTCCTGTATTCTAGTGCTTGGAGGTAACTTGAGCCATAGTGTGATATGGTATCAGAGGGAAAGTCTTACAGCCATATTATTCCTTCTAGCTCATGGGCTTAATTCTTATTATTTTGATATTGTAGAACAGAAAGGAACAACAAAAAACTCACCATAGACCCGGATTGTGCCATAAAATTTACCTGCTAGTTCACACAAATCCAGATCACAGTGTCTCATGATCAAACAGTATTCGCACAAGTAACATGAGTTGTGTTAAACAACAGGGTCAGCAGAACAAATAGCTGAAGATTATTTTACCAGACAAACTGTATTAGTACAGGTATTTGAAGCCCTGCATGTATTCTTCTGTCTTGTAAAACTTTTGATTATGGGATGCCTTGATGGAAGCCAGCCTTTCACATAATTTTAAGGATTGTTTTTGTTGAACTCCCATTTCTGGTTTGGAAAGAGCACAATGGTTCCTAATCCACTCAAGCCATGGGTTGTCTCCACAGGCAGACAAGATGACAGGAACCGTCCTTCCTTTTGGGGGTCAAGTTCTTTATCCTTAGAGTAATTGCTTTATTTTGGTGATTCTGTCAGGATATGTGACAACACAGATGAGGAATTAGTTCCGTGCCCTACTCATCCTGTTGAAAAGCCTACTATAAATGGAATTGTGGTGTTCTCCCCTTGGTCCGTGGTGTAGTATAAGCAGAAGTTCTAATAGCCGGAATTGGGCCAAACAGACACAAAAGTGGGTGAGATTTCTTGAAGTTCCTTGAAGGATCTTAAATTACCATGTGTAACCACATTTAATATTTTATTTATTTGTTTATTTATTTATACAACTTATATGCCGCCCACTACCCAAAGGTCTCTGGGCGGCTTACAATTAAAATGAACAGTTAAAATCAGTTAAAACGTTAAAAAGGCAATGGACAATTAAAACAATAAAAACATTTAAGCACAAAACACAAAAATTGCCACCAGGACCCACAACCTATGTTATGTCAATTTAAAAACTTCAGAAACAGGAAGGTTTTTAACTGGGGCCGAAATGTCATCAGTGTTGGCGCCAGGTGGATGTCACTTGGGAGGGCATTCCATAACCTGGAGGCAGCTGCCGAGAACTTTTCAGAGCGGGAACTTTTCAGGGCACCAGAATTATCTGCTGAGGGGTTTTGCTGGTGTGTAATATTTGGGGGCTTCAGGAGAGCTCCATTCTTCCCTTTAAAACCGCTGAGTTCTTGGCTGTGATGTAACAGCTTAACCCTCCTCTGGCAGTTGTTCTGTACATCATTCCCACAGACTAAAACCCTTTTGGTGGGACTTGCCATGGGGAATTGCTGAGGTGTCTTAAGTGCCTCTCAATTATAATGTTGGACGCATAGTCAGACGTAGAGCTCAGGACATGCCCCGGCATCTTGTCAATTAGCTGTAGCGAATTATGCAAGTGTTATGCAAACACCAGTAGGATGCTAGTTACTGTTTTGAAACCAGACACCAAAATACTTTCAAAAGCACGGAACGTGTTAAAATGCTGAGCTCAGTGTCATAAACAGGTATCATTGTGGAATACAAAGACGCAACACCAAGGCAGGCCTTGCCATTTTGTGTTGCTCGCTGAGCCTTTGAAAGAAGACATAGCAATTTCAGAATTGCTATGGCTACTTAGGGCCTTTTCACACAACCCCTAAGATCTGCTGGCCCCTTAAATTTGGACCAGAGATCTTGGGGGTTCGTTGCTCTTCCTTCCTCCCCACCACTCCACATTTCCTTGCTTCTGTCTGCGTGAGGGGAGGGAGGGGAAAAAGCCTTAAAAAGGGACAAAAGAATAAAGCCTTACCTCCGGTGCCGGTGGAAGTTGCTCCGAGCCCCGGTCACTTCCTGGTTCCTCTTAAAGGGGCGGGAGGCAAAAAAACAACAAAAAAATTTTTCATCAAAATTTTTCACTCTCCCAGAGCAGGTACTTGAAAGCTGTGCTGGGTCGCGCTTAGGTGGGTGGGGCCGCACTTAATTTTCTGTTAGCTCCGGAGCTGGTGGGGAAACATTTTTAAGCTCCGGAGCTGGGAGCCATTTGCAGCGGAGCTTAGGGGTCGTGTATAAACGCCCTTAATGGTAACCTTAGAACTGCAGAGCTATAGGGAACCCTATCAATCATTGCCTGGCCCCTCTTAAGGAAGCCCAGTAGGGAATCGAACTCAGTGGGAAATCAAACCACTAAGCTATCCAGTTAGTAGTGTATTAGCATTCACAGCCAGATGGTGCAGTGGTTAGAGTGATAGCCGATCCAGGTACATGCATCAACACATTAGTAATGCTTGTGAGATAGTGACAGGTGCTCTTCCCTGAATTCCTCAGAAAAAGAACAGGATAGAAATCCAGTCAAGAAATATTTTCCCCCTTACAGGCAAACAAGTAAAACTTCCCCCTGGATCGATGAGATTTTTATGTGGGAAGTAGTCTGTCTCTTGCAATTATAATGTTGGACGCATGGTCAGACATAGGGCTCAACACATGTAAGAACAGAAAAAGATTTTTTTTTCATCCATCGCGTTGTTAGTTTGTGGAATTCCCTGCCACAGGAGGTGGTGATGGCATCTGACCTGGATGCCTTCAAAAGGGGATTGGACAAATTCGTGGAGGAAAAGTCCATCACAGGTTACAAGCCATGATGGAGATGCGTAATCTCCAGGCTTAAAACCAGGGAACTTCAAGGACCAGATGCAGGGGAGTGGTATCAGGAGACAGATATCTAGATGCATCTGGTGGGGCCACTTTGAGTTAAAGGAAGCTGAACTAGATGGGCCTTTGGCCTGATCCAGCAGGGCTCTTCTTAGGTTCTTATGTTTTTAAATCCCTCATCTGCCCCTGCCTGCTGTCGTTCTGGGTTGGCTGCTTTGATCATGTGAATTTTCTGTAGGCCAAGTGACCCCTTGCTTGGCCTCCTGATGGGTCCCTTAGGGAACCACATGACGTGGACAAATGCCACCACCTGATGAATCACAGCAAGAAAAACCAAAACAAAACAAAACAGAAATCCATGGAACTGGGTGAGAAAGGTTTGGGGCAGTTCATGACCTCCAAGAGAATGAATGGAGCCACATTGTAGGTTGGAGATAACAGACTACACTCAGCTGCTTCCCGTTGAGCTTCAGGTGCTGATAATGTCCAGGATGCTGCCAAAGGCAATTTTTATGTTAACACCTGAAATGTTTTTAATCACAGATAAGTTACTGTGATTGTTCAAATCTTGAGATTTTGACTTAATTTAACACTCCTTCCCCCTACCCCAAAAAGACACATTTCAGGTTGCAGCTTATATCTGGGTTCGTGTGGGTTCTGCAAGTGCACTGGTCAATTTTCTGTTGTTAGTCTTTATTAGACAGCTGGGAGCTCATTTTCAGCATTAACTCAGAGCACGTAACTGAGATGTGGAACAACATAACTCCACATTTTAATTGAGTGTGATGCTCTTTCATTTATAGAAATATTCAGGCTGTATCCTGTTCATCTCATCCCATTTTCTCCACACAGCACTCAAGTGATGTAAATCCAGTGTAGCTATGCTGACATTTTGTTTTGCATTGAAAAGGTGGTATTGGGGGACACAGCTGTGCATGCTTCAGGGTCCGCTTTGTAGCCTCTGAGCCGGCTTGCTGCTTTCATGGGTGCGCTATTGCAGAGGTTGAACCCAAGTGCATTTGACAGCATCTTTACGCAGAAGGGGTGGATGTGCCGTATCTTCGTTTACCTCAGGCAGCAGAAATGTCTGATGGTAGCTGCTTGTTGGTGAGGTTTCATTCGGAATTATAGCTTTGATATCTGAAGAACTGCGGTTTCACAGCTTAGGATGCTAGCAGCGCTCTTTCAGGGGCAGGGACCTGACTCTTATTTATTTATTTATTTATTTATTATATTTATATACCGCCCCCATCTTCCGTAACGGAACTCAGAGCGGTGTACAGTAAAAAGAAACAGCAACAACAAACGAGCATAAAATCAGAGGCATCAATAAAATAGGAGGGTACAATACCCTCCGCACAGAATGGCATGGGTGGCACAAAAAGAGGGAAAAGAAAAAAAGAAGGAAAAATTAAACAAAAATGTTGCCATATGCCTCCTTGAACAGATGGGTTTTCAAGGCATTTTTAAAGGCGGGCAGGGACGCTGCAAGGCGCAGCTCACTAGGTAGTTGGTTCCACAGTGTAGGGCCCACCACAGAGAAGGCGTGGTTCCACGTGAGCGACTTCCGCGCCTCCCTGGGTGTGGCCACCCTAAGTGAGTGCGCCTGCGCCATTCTCGTGGGTCTGGTCCCAGTCAATCTCTGAGAGATATGCTCCAACAGGTACTCTGGTCCCAGGCCATGGAAGGATTTGAAAGTCAAAATCAAGACCTTGAACCTTATCCGGAGGACAACGGGTAGCCAATGCAGGTGAGCCAGGACCTCGAATCTATGAGCACCCACCACCGGCCTGGCCGCCACATTCTGCACCCACTGGAGCCTCCGGACAAGGGTCAAGGGCATTGCAATAGTTGATCCTCGAGATCACGAGGGCCTGCATGACTGTTCTCAGGGAGGACTCATCAAGGTACTGTCGGATCTGGGCAATCCTGCGGAGATGGATAAAAGCGGCCCTGGAGACCGCCGTCATCTGGGCTTCCAGGGAGAGGGCTGAATCCAAGACCACACCCAGATTCCTGGCCCTGCCTGTAGGCTGGAGGGAAACACCCCCAGTCTAGGGAGGGGCCATTGTACCCAGACGAGGATGCCCCGAAGAACAGAACCACTGTCTTCTCCGGATTCAGCTTGAGCTGGTTAGTCCTGGTCCATCCAGAACCACCTCCAGGCACAGGTTGAGGGAGCATACTGCCTCCTCTGCAGCAGAAGAAAAGGAGAGATAGAGCTGTGTGTCATCAGCGTACAAATGACAGCAAACTCCAGATCTCCTGATGACCTCCACCAGCAGCCTCATATAAACATTGAACAGCATGGGTGATCTTGCCGACCCCTGGGGCACCCCACAGGGGAGAGTCTATGGAGCCAGGACAATGCAAGGCCCCCAATTCCCGCCTCAGCCAGCCGGACCAGCAGGTTACCGTGGTCGACAGTATCAAAGGCAACTGACAGATCAAGGAGCACCAACAGGGAGGAACACCCCCTGTCAGCCTCCCTGAGGAGGTCATCCTGCAGAGCGACCAAGGTAGTCTCGGTCCCCTGAAGCGGCCTGAACCCAGACTGGAAGGGATCCAGGATATGATTATCTTCCAGGTACGACTGAAGCCGGATGGCAGCCACCCTCTCAACAACCTTGCCCAGGAAGGGAACAATGGCGATCGGACGATAGCTGGATAAATCGTCCGCCGCCAAGCTGGGCTTTTTCAGAGTGGGCTTCACCACGGGTTCCTTCAAACGGGAAGGGAAGATAACCTCCCTAAAAGAGGCCATGGCAATAGCCGAAACCCACTCTGGCATGTTCCCTCCGGCCCATTTAAGAAGCCAAGCTGGGCAAGGGTCGAAAGGAGTAGCAGCTGGCCGGCAATAAGCCATAACTCTGGAGGCGTCAGCTGGAAACACCGGCCCAAACTCCACCAGACGAGGAGACGAAGGGGGTGAGGCCCCAGGGATCTCAGGGGATGAACTAGAGCAGCCGGAGGGCAGATCGGAACGGATGGCTTCAATTTTTTATCTAAAATAGGCTGCAAACTGCTCACTAGTGAAATCACTAGGAGGAGGCCCCAGCTGACCGGAATTGGAGAGGTCTTGAACCACCCGGAAGAGCTCCGCCTGGCGGTTCGAAGCCTCCCCAATTCTCAGGGAGATGTAGGATGTTCTAGCGTCCCTGATCGCGCGAACATAGCGGCCAGTCAGCTGCTTAAGTGCAGCCCTACTCACTTCCGTCCGATGTGCCCTCCAAATGACCTCCAGCCTCCTACGTTCTTGCTTCATCGACCACAACTCAGCCGAATACCACGACGAGGAGCGGTCTCCACAACGCAGGAGGCGCTTGGGGGCAATCCGGTCAACAGCCCCGGTGGCACCCTCGTACCACCTATCCACCAAGGCGTCAACTGGGTCGTCTGCTAGACCGCCAGAAAGCTCCCCGAAGGCTTCCATGAACCTATCAGGGTTCAGAAGGCTACGGGGGGTGGACTCAAATGTAGGGCTGACTCTCCCCATGGGGTGGGGTGGCGATCGACAGGGAAAATTTTAGCAGATGATGGTCTGACCATGACACAGGTAGGAGTGAGATGCCCCTAACCCTCAGACAAGACTCTGACAACATGGAAGAAAAACCAGGTCCAGGGTATGGCCTGCTCTATGGGTGGGGCAATCAACATGCTGAGATAGATTCATGGAAGTCATGGATTCCATGAATTCCAGAGCTGCGCCAGAGAGTTCCTCCTCGGCATGCACGTTGAAGTCCCTAACCACCAGTAAGCGGGGGGACTTCAACAGGGCAGCCGAGACGAACTCCGAGATCTCTGGAGAGGATTGAGCTGGGTTGCGAGGAGCACGGTACACCAGCACAATACCAAACTTATCTCGCTGACCCACTGATAGATGAAGGCATTCAACCCCAGGAAACACCAATGCCACAGATCTGCTAATAGAAAGGGATTCCCTGTAAACGATGGCCACCCCGACCCTCCGACCTGCTGGCCCACTAGACCTGAAACCCGGGGGGCACAGAAGGGAGAGGGAAGCCCCACTCTTTGCACCCATCCAGGTCTCAGTGATGCAGGCCAGGTCGGCTCGCTCATCCACGATCACATCGTGGATGATAGGTGTTTTATTATGAACCGACCTGGCATTAACCAGTAGGCAAGACAGACCGGAGGCGCTGGCGGAATGGCACCCAGGTACGTGGCAGTGAGCCGGGGGATCAGAACGGCACAGAGAGGGATCTGACATCTCGGTTGCCTAGGGCTGCAGAGATTAAGGTCAGGTTCAGGCTATGCGCTCTACCTCATGTTTCTCATCTGCCTTCCTTATCTGGAGAGAGTTCTTCCTGTTGTTCTGCAGTAAAAAGACACTTCTAGCAGTGGCATCCACACCTTAGTGTGCTTTGCTGTGTTTGGGAATCTTGAGATATTCCCATGATAGACGCTTGTAACAAACAAAAGTGTGGAGGAATTGCAGACACCTCTTCTTCTCCAGAGTTAAATAGGTTCCTTTACAATTTGGGATTTAGATGACATCTTTAGCTGTATTTCCCCTTACCATGATATAGACATGACAGAGGCAAGAAATGGAAATGCCTGCCTCAGGCACCTTTTCTCTTTTTCAGAAATCTCCCAGATCCCTTCATCAACTCAGAGTAACTAATGCAGTCAACAGCTGTTAGAAGCAATATTTTATTATGTGGTAAAATATGTGTTTCTCCAAACATGAACTTTCCTCACCTCCTGTATCTTGCAAAGTACAGTGGAGCCCCACTGTATAACAAACGGTTTGTGTAACATAAAATCTTACAACATAAAACATTCCGGTGATAGGGGAAATTTGCTTAACAGAATCGCCTATGGGGCGAATCTGTACAACATAAAAATGGTCGCGATTAGGGATTACTTCATTTTCAATGCATTCCTGTGGGAAATTTATATAAAGGAAAATTTGCTTAACAGAAATTCATTTGGAACGAATTAATTCCTTTGTACAAGGTACCACTGTAGCTTGGTTTGTTTTGTGACTGGTGACTGTGAGGTAAACACAGGCACAATTTGCGATGTCTGGTTATTCAGGCACACATCTCTGAGTTGCTCTCATCTCTGGATCAGATCTAAGTTGACCCCACAACACGAGCAGCAAGTGCTGTGTATCAATGTAGGCATACTCTTATTCTAGAATTTTAGTGAGAAAGGTTAGGGAGGAACATCTTCATGAAGAAGTTAGCCTTGACAGAGATGTGTTGGGAATTCCGGTAAAGGCCCTGGTAGGATTTTGCCTTCACAGATCTGTTAGCAACTGAGAAGCCATAAACAGCTATCAGTGTGGCCTGGTTTATTTTTTTTTTATTTTATTTTTTTGGTGGTGGTGGGGCAATCCATATGATAAATCTTGTCAGGAAGCAAAAACGTAGTAGAAAAAAAGACTCATAAAGATTATCTGGGGTTTTCTTTTTCAACAGGAATGTTGGCATAGATCAGTGTTGGCAAACCTATGTCATGGGTGCCAAAGGTGGCACTCGGAGCCCTTTCTATGGGCACCCAACATCGCCCCTTCACAGCCACCTGCATTCAGGTTGAATTGTTGTGTTGGCACTTGATGAAAAATGAGGGGGTTTTGAGCCGCACTTTGGGCCCTCAGTCTCTAAAAGGTTCTCCATCACTGACATAGATTATCTCTGAGATCCTGACAACACCACGTTTCTGTGAATTTTTGTACCCCCTCCCCAATTCCAAAGCGTATAACAATACATGAATTTTTTTGGCCCAGGACAAAGTGGGAGAGCATTGCTAGGTCTCTTCACAGGTACCATCTCTTTTTTTAAAAAGAGACTTTTTTTTTTACCCCACCTTTCTCCTTGGAAAAGGACCCAAGACAACTTACAGTTGCTAAAAGCTATTAAAACACAGGCCTTGCTGTCAGAATCTCTTCTCTGGGAATAAATGACCAGGCTAGTAGACATAAATGCACAATGAAAGTTGTGATTCACAATTTATTTTAAAAGTTGAGCATGTTTATTCCTAGCTAGTTAACAAGAGGCTCTGAGTTCAGCTGGTATGTAGGCCTGAAAACACCAAGTTCCCTTTGATCTCCCTTCCTTTTTTTGTTTTGTTTAATTGCTTAATGAGATTTAGTTACAAAACAATCATCTTCCAGATGTGTAGTAGATGATGAGTGGTTGGTCATTCCAACTAGCCCTCCACACACAGGTCTACTGTTCCAAGGTTTTAAAATGACAGAAATCTGCTCAAGTCTGGGGAAGTTCTACTAAACCCTATAAGATTAATTGATAGGTCTTACAAACCCATTACAACTCTTCATTGCGCTGAGGGAATCTTTCTCTCTTCCTCTCTCTTTTTTTCCAAACAGCAGATAACCACATCCTGCAATTAGTGTTGTATACTGTTGGCAGTAACACAGCCCGACAACTTTCCTGTGGCTGATGCTCAAGTACATGGCACATATACTTCCTAGAAGATTTTCCAGATTTGCTCAGTCACAATATAATAAGAGTCTTTTTTAAAAGCCAGTGTTTTTCACTTGGCCTCCTTTTCTATTGCATGCTTTATAAGCCTGGGCATAGAAGGGACTCCTTTTGTGTCTGTAGAAAGATAGGAATGGATCTGGATAAGGAAAGGTTTCAAAATTGCCTCAATCCTGAAAATAAACTTAGTTTTAATGCTAGCTAGTGAATCGTCTTACAGTTTCACTCGGAGCAAAACTGTAAGGAGTTTACTCTTTCTATTGCTTGTGAAACAGATAAAATTACTATAGCAGCGAGTCAGTGACTCAAGCCTAAGGAAAAGAGGCGCATGGCTGATGCAAGAAATGTTTTTTGTCATGAATACTAATCCTGGAATCTACTTATCAGTGAGCAGATCTACACGATATAGTCCAGCCAAATTTTTCCCATTCCCTTTGTGAATTCAGTGAATCATCTTACAGTTTCACTGGGAACAAGGCTATAGTATAAGGACTTTACTCTTTCTCCTACTTGTTGTGTTGTGTCGTTACAGTCGTGACTGACTCTTCGTGACCCCATGACCATGGAGTTTTCTTGGCAGGAATATTGGAGTGGTTTGCCAGTTCCTACTCCAGGCACCTACCACACCTGGTATTCCCTGGTGGTCTCCCATCCAAGTTCTAGCCAGGGCCGACCCTGCTTAGCTTCACCCTGTTCCAATTCCTTTACATCACAGCAGGGGAGATAGAAATCAATTGATTTAAATCACCATTTAAATTTTAAAAATTAAGTTTTTCAATTTAAATAGTCAAAACAAATCAGATTTTTAAAATTGGAATTGTGATTTAAATCAAATCCACCCTCCTTCAGATCCTCACAGGTTCCATACTAGTCTTCTGCGGCTGAATTGGCAATGGAACCCATGACCTCAAGAGGTGGTGAGTGTTCCAATATTGGAGGCCTGCAAGAGAAATTTGAACAACCACCTGGCAGATCTCCTTTGATCTGCATTCCTGCATTGAGCAGGAAGTTGGGCCTGATGGGCTTGGAGTCCCCTTCCAACTTCACTATTTTTTGATTGTATGAATAGTTTTATTGCGTTCATTGATTTCACCAACCCTGTTGCTTCTTCCACTCACACCGTAACCCCTAACCTGCCAAGTGCAGTTGTTTGGTAGTGACGTGGGTTTGTTGTGACCTCCATAAATTTGTCTTAGCTTCTTTTTTGTTGTGGTCTGCTCATCATACCTAAGAATCAGTTTTATCATTTCAGTTCTCCCTGGTCTAATCTTGGCAGTGCAGTCTTACACATATCCCATTGAATGTAATGGGCTAGATATGATTGTGTCCAGTAAATCTTCCATGTCCTGTCCTCTCCCAGCGCTGTTGCAGCCCTCTCTGCCATCATCGTCATTGGCTATGAGTAGTCATCTAGAGCAGCCTTCAGGCTAGACAGTACGGTATAAAAATCTAATAAATAAAAAAATGTCACAAGGGGATAAGGTGCTCTAGCCAACCTATCCAGAGCTCACCTGGTAGGGGGAGGTACGCTACTGTGGGCAGACTAAGGATACATGCAGGTATCCACTTATATGGATCTAATCCCTATCAAGGTCAGTGGTGCTTATATAAAATTGCAATATTATTGGAGGAAGTTGTGCCTCCTTTACCATACTAAATATATACAGTACTACTGTGCTATAATGAATAGAATGACAGCCTACAACTCAGGAGACCAAGGTTTGAAACCCCATTCAGCCATGGAAACTGATTGGGATAGTGGAACGGATAAAACCACCCCTTAGATATCTCAGTCACCTTGAAAGTCCTCTTAGGGTCACTATAGGTCAGTGTTAGCGAACCTATGGCACGGGTGTCAAAGGCAGCACTCAGAACCCTTTCTGTTGGCACCCGACATCACTCCTTCACAGCCACCAGTATTCAGGTTAAATTGCTGCACTGGCACTTAGCGAAACATTAGTGGGTTTTGAATCGCAGTGTGGGCACTTGGTCTCTAAAAGGTTTGCCATCACTGCTATAGGTTGATTCCAACTTGACGACATAAAACAGCAGTAATAATATAGCTTCTGCAACTACTCCATAGCTCAGAGTGGGGTACTCTGAACCTCATCACCTGCCTGTTTTTATCTTTAAAACATCCTTCCAAGGTAGCCTAGGCAAAGGAGTGACTGATCACAACATAACCACTGAATGTCACAGCTGAGCAGATACTCGACTCCCCTGCTACTATCACAGTCTTAGCACTACAGCACACTGAAATGAACTGGCTTGATTTTAATGTGGAACTGCTTTCATTGCATGAGTGTCATTGTTAAAGGCAAGTATCTATCAAGGACTTTGCAAATATGTTGGAGTTTTGGCGAAGCTATAAATTGGCATTTGAGGTCGCATTTCCTTTGGATATGAAAGACTAGAATATGAAAATAGTTGGATTTGAGCAGCTGGAAGATGGCACAGTGCTGGATGGCATCTAAGAACAAAGTTTTTCATCACCTTATCTCTTTGATAAGCAATTGGTATGCAAGTTCATATGCATAAGCAAAAGTTATTTATCACTTAAATGTGATAAATTATATATAGATTAGAGGTGCTTTCAGAACATAATGTACTGTATTAGTAAGAATACCTGGGATGAGTGAATTTTTGGCAGGAACTGATACCTTATCTGAAATCATTTCGGCTCTGCAGGACTTCTTTTTAAAGCAAGGTAATCTTTGTAATGTGAATTAAATTTCTATTTGAGAATGAAACTCAGGAAAGAAAGATTTTATTCCTGGGTGTCAAGTTAGGAGAGTCTTATCATTATAAGTGGGATGGAAAGTCATTTCTGAACCAGCCATAACTGGAGCTGCATGTATATTGTCCTTAAAATAAATCAAACAGAAAGATGAGCCAGAAAAGCTGGCTTCTAGGCCTCAATAAATTATGAAAAAGAAGCAAAGGTGTCTGTGTTGCAGAGCTGGCATAATTCTGATATTGCTGTGGGACCCATAGCATCATCTTAGCGCTGCTCAATTAAAGACTGCTTCACTTCAGCCTGTCATGCATTGTTTTAAAAAAGTAACTTGCCAACCTTTGTCCCGAAGTGGCATTGAAGTGCTATTCTGATGGATTTTTGCTAAGATTCTCAATCAAGACCAGTGAAAGCTCTGCAAGGCGATTTTTCGGTGAAGAATTCAAGGGAAGAGAACTTGACCTGCGAGTGAAGGTCTCCGAAGTTTACTCCCCAGGGGAACCTCCCGCTATGGCAGAGAGTGACCACTGCCTGCAAACCCAGAATGCCACTACCAGTCAGTGGTTGGCAAGGGGTGCACCAGGTAGACCCACTATCTGGTGTAAGGCAGGTTCCAGTGCTTTCACAGTTCCAGAGAAAAGCCATCAGTGCCAGATAGTTGTAAAGTTTAGGATTCATTGATAATGTCTCAGGCAAACAGCAGCGAGCTGAACGTGCTAAATAAAAATAGGACCAGATCTTTGAAAAACTGCTTTTTTAAACTACAGCTCCCAGAATTCTCATTTAGCATGGGCACTGATTTCACTGGGGATTGTGGGATGTATAGTCCCCAAACCTACTTCTTCATGCCCTACAATGCCCTGTGAGATTATTTTTTCCACCTTTCAGTTGAGTGACTCATGGTGCAGTGGTTATATGCCTGTACTACAGGTAAAACTGCTCACGACCTGGGTTTCAATCCCAGGCAGCCGGCCCAAGGCTCAGTCAGCCTTCCATCCTTCCGAGGTCGGTGAAATGAGTACCCAGCTTTCGGGGGGAGGGGGGCAATGAGTAGCCTGCTTAAATAAAATATAAACTATCTAGAGTGCACTTTAAAGCACTATGGGGTGGTATCTAAGCAGAACACTTTCGCTTTGCTTTGGTTCTCAAGGCAGCTTAAAATGGATGGCAAGTGATGGGCCTGCACACATGTATAAATACAACACAACCATACAACCTGCCAGTCCTTGGTGCCCTAGCAATGGGGCCAGAGTGGGCCTTATTTCAGAAGTAGGAACTCAGCATTATTTCTGTTGGGGGGAAGTGAGAGCCATGCAGATGTTTCTTCTAAATAGTTAAAGCTTTTCCAGGCAGAACATTTGTTCTGCTTAACATAATGGTTCCATGCTTACTTTATCAGTACCTTTTCTGAAGTGCGTGTGAGGTAAGACTTGTCTTGGTTTTTTCAGTGACTCTTCCCAGGACTTCCCATGATTTCAGTCCCCCAAGAAAGCAGGATTTGAGCCAGGGAGGGAATTTTATCACTAAAGCACTTTTTCATTGAAATTCATGTCTGCAACGACAGCCTCCCAGTTGGAAGCTTTTAAGCAGCAGTTAAAATTACTAAAAAGAATACACACAAATGCACACACAACACTGTTAAAACCCAGAAACGTCTCCAGCAGAGAATTCCCTGTGGGGAAGTAGATTTATTTAGATTTTATCACAAGGTTTCTTGCACATCTTTTACAGAGAAGTGTTTCCGAAAGAAAATTATGTGGATTTGTTTGGACACAAATTAAATTCATGTTCTGGCATCAAAAAGTCAAGAAGAAGAAGAAGAAGAAGAAGAAGAAAAGAAAGGAAAATGCTTTGTGGGGAAGAGCTCTTAAGTTACTGGGAAGCGCAAGATGAGGGAGCTGTTCCTGTTCAATTTTGATGTCTATCTTTGTCTTTTCTCTTTATCTTCCTGGTGAAACGCGAATAGAATGTAATGTTGTCTGAGATGTCACTCTGTGCAGTGTTTGGATAGCTCTCGTAACATTACTGAGTTTCCCTAAGATATGTTGGCACCCGAGTTAATGGGAGGTGTGCCAAAATGCATTTGGGACTGCTGCATTGCAGAAAGGTGTGGTGGGTGCCAAGGCTCCCTGTGCGGAAACACCTCAGTGAGGATGCTGAGGAGTTCAGGTCTGAGGGAGGGAAAGTCTGCCTTTCTGTGTATATGTGTTGCTGAAATGCAGGCGTTGCTTTACAGTTAATTTTCAGAGCAAAAATACTTTGTCCTCGAAGGATAGAGGGGCATTGTTCCCCTTCAGGGTGCTGTCATCTAGCCGAACCTTCCCAGAGTAGAGGCAAGTGTGCTTAACAGCCATTTTGGCTCCTGGCTTAGCCCGCCATTGGTTGTCCCCTTCCACTCCAGCAACCCCAATGGGCTTCAGAGGCCACCAGTTAATTGCAGAAAACCCCTTAGGCGATCGCTTTTTGTGGCTTTTTTTTAAAAAAATCTTTCATTTAATTCTTCTCCTGCGAAATTGTATTTAAGTGGCTTACATTGTTTACCCTAATTGTTTTGGACATACAGTGGTACCTCTCCCTAACAGTGGCTCGATTTACGAGCAGTTTGACTTAAGAGCAGAAAACCGTTGGCATTTTAACTGCCACCTTATGCATTTTAGATGCGGTCTGCTCTACTTACATTTTTTTCATTATTTTTTCATTTTTTTTTTAGATATGGTACCTCTACTTAAGAGTTGTTCGACTTAAGAGCATGCATTGGGAACGGGTTAAATTCGTAAGTAGAGGTACCACTGTATTTGGATATACTTATTTTGAAAGAGTAGTTGAGTGGCTTTGATAATACAGAATTCAGAGAGAAGTGTAGGCTGATATTGTATCCCTGCTTACAGAAACTTCATAATACCATAAGAAGAGCCCTTCCGGGTTAGGCCAAGGTTCCATCCAGTCCAGCTTCCTGTATTTCCCAGTGGCCCCACCAGATCTCCTGATACCACTCCCCTGCATCTGGCATTTTGAGGTACCCTCCTTTTAAGCCTGGAGATAACACATATCCCCATCATAGCTTGCAGCCTGCAGTGAACTTCAGTGGAAGTTAGAAATGCCCAAAAGTAGAGAAAGGAAATTCCATTGTTTCAGGTTTTCTAAACACATTATATTCCTTTTCCCCATGACACAGATTAAGTCCATACAAGTCATTTCATAAAAATCTGAGCATGGTACAAAAAAGTTTTCCTTATCCCAGAGTTGAAATCATGTGGTCCTCTCCATGTGGCCCAGTGGAAAAAAGTAGTTTTAAAGATCAGGTTGATTTAAATCCCAATTTAAATTTTATTTAAATCCTTTTTATTTAAATCCTCAAAAATCAGATTTAAAAAAATTAAATCACAATTTAAATTTTAAAAATCAGTTATTTAAATTGTCAAATAACATCTGAGTTTTTTAAAAAAATATATTTAAATCCACCCTGAGTAGCACTCAGTAGTCCCAAGTGCTACTCAGGGTGGATTTAAATATTATGCATCACTTGGGGGTAGTGGAATTAAAATTGGAGAACTGCACCACTAGAAGTGTTTAGTGGACACAGCTCTCCTCAAACAACAAAGTGCATAGTTCAAATACATAGACCTTGTTTATGCCCTGGAACTAGTGTACCTGTATTGGGCAACCAAAATATATAAGGAAGGGAAAGGGAGGAAAGATTGTTAATAAGACTGAAAAGAATATTATCCATAAATTTTATGTTTTAATTGCAACATCTTACTGCACAAAAACATGTCTAATGTAGAGAATCCAGTTCTTTTTAAAAACCTCTGGTTTATGAATAACAACATAAGAGCCAGTGCTGGATCAGGCCAAAGGCCCATCTAGTCCAGTTTCCTGTATCTCACAGTGGCCCCACGAAATGTGTCTGGGAGCACACGAGACTAGATATCTGTCTCTTCCTACCACTCCCCTTGCATCTGGTCCTTGAAGTACCCCGATTTTAAGCCTGGAGATCACACACGTGGGCTATTGTGCTTTTGCACCAATGATTCATAAAGCAAGAAAGTGGCTTGCTATGCCTGGATGCTGGCTTGACATGCCTGCACAGTATTGTGCCTGTGTTGCCATTAAGAAAAAGGATGCCAAGCTTGACATTGCAAAGGGCAGCCTGAATGTTGCCAACACCAATGGTAGCAGTCAAGATAGTCTACAGCAGTGGTTCTCAACCTGTGGGTCTCCAGATGTTCCTGGACTGCCACTCCCAGAAACACCTTCCAGCACAGTGAGTGGTGGAGGCTTCTGGGAGTTGCAGTCCAGGAACATCTGGGGACCCACAGGTTGAGAACCACTGGTTTACAGGATACCCTGTGTAAACCATCTTTTCACTACCTTTCACAAAGTTACAGTACACAGGTGAAACTCCCAGAAGCTGACTTCTCTCCCCCACCCCCATCATTAAACTACTTCTCATCCAAACCCCCCAGATCAGGGCTGTTTTTCAACAAGTGTGAGTAAAAGGGTGCCCTTGGACTGGGCAGCTTCCCCCGAGGTCACACAAGATGGCTGTATTCACAGGAAGTATAACGGGGAATCAAACTCCCAAACTTTGGCTCCCCAGCCAGATACATAAACTGGTGACTTACCCAGCCAGCTACACTTTTAAAAGTGTTTTTATTTTCAGGTCTACGTTTTCTTCCATCCCTGAATTATTTTAATACTAGATACCTAACTTTCATTTTTGACATAGTTGTGTATGTACTGTGACCATGGTAACAGACACTTGATGGGAAATTTGAAGCAGCACACATTCCCACATTTAGGTATTGTTTTTCTTTACCATTTTTAATATACTTGTTTGATTCTGTTTTAATATTTGTATGTTTACTGATTTTAGCTTTTGAATATGTTTTTTTAAATGATGTAAGCTCTCTTGGATTCTTTCTAAGAGGAAATGAGTGACAGAAACAGTTTAAATAAATAAATAAACTCCTTCTGCCTTGCCATGTGGACATGGAGCTTTGTTGAGGGGCTTTGAGGATTATTTTTGTCCTGTGACTCCCCCCCCCCTTGATGTTAAAACTGCTGATGCAAATACATTTTTTTTTGCATTAGTCAGCTCCGAAGAGGTCATGTAGGAACTTACTCTCATTTCAGATCATGCCAAAATGGCCATTAGTATATACATTTTTCCTTTGTTATTTTTTGGAAGCATAGCCAGCTTTTGCCTGTTGACAAGACAGCAGTTGCTGCAACTTGCTACACCTCTCAAACCTCCAAGTCATGTTCTTAAAATGCTTGCCTGCAATTGATAATCAAAGGAAAGCCTGTGTGGCTTCTGGTTCAGTCAGGTGTCATTTAGAAAAAGGGAAACCTCCTACCCATAAGCATATGCAGTTGTGTTTATCTTACATGCACAAATTAGACTCGTATCTAATCAGGACAGGTATCTGCATATAAATATTGTTCGAATCTCCCCACTTGGCAGAAGTGAAACATTTATGGGGTAATGCACTTATATGGGTTTTGCTTTCTTTGGAACAGTGGTTCCCCAGCCTTCCTAATGCTGCAACCCTTTAATACAGTTCCTCATGTTGTTGTGGTGACCCCCTTGCCCTGCTTGGAAGAGGCCACAAACCCCCTTTGGCAGGCCATGGCTGCAGGGGCCAGAGAGAACTTCCCTCTACATTCTACAGTCACCCCAGCCAATCGCAGCCTCCGGTGCCAATTGACTGACATCCCCTCCAGCCTATCAAGTTGTAACTCACTCTTTCCCACTTCCTCCCCCTACTCCCTCCTCCTCCAGGCCCAAGCTGTTTGTGCCTTTTTCTTCACTGGCTCATGGCAACCCCTGTGGAATGGTCCTTTGACTACCAAAGGGGCCCCGACCTCCATGTTGAGAACCACTGCTTTGGAAGGAGGCCACTAGAACCTCCTTGTCCTCCTGCAATATTTCATTTAATAAACATGGGAGGCATAGTTTAAACACACCCCCAACAGACAGCCACAGCCGCTGCCTTCTGTTGAGAAACTTCTCCATATGCTTCCGGACTCTCAAGTTCAACTCTCTATAATCCTCTTCAATTCCTCTAAGGGCCTTTATACACGACCCCTAAACTCCGCAGCAAATGGCTGCAAACTCCGGACCTTACAAGTGTTTTCCCACCAGCTCCGGAGTTTGCAGGAAATTAAGTGCGACCCTGCCCACCTAAGCGCGACCCAGCTGCACTTTCGTGTACCTGCTTGAGGTGGGTGAAAATCCCCAGGTCTGGATTTAATCTGGTCAGTGCCGGGCTCTCCTGGCTTCTGCTTGTGTTTTTTTTGCCTCCCGCCCCTTTAAGAGAAAGGTGGGAGGAAAAAAGCAAGCAGAAGAGAAATGGGAGAAAATCATCCAGGTGCATTTTTTCCTCTCTTTCTCAGGAAGAGCAACGAACCCCTAAGATCTTTGGTCCGAATTTAAGGGGCCAGCGGATTTTAGGGGTCGTGTGAAAAGGCCCTAAAATGTGGAATCATCCGTGCAGTTACAGGAGAGACGTTAGCCTACCTTGGCCTCATCATTTTGCACCAGCAGGATCTCACCCCCCCAAACTTAAATATTTCCCACTTCTATTCTGAAGCTCCCACCACTCCTATGTTCTGTATTGGTCTGTCTTTAAGTACTGGATATATTTTTGTCTAAAATTGTTAGATTGAAAATCGAAGGTCGTTTTATACACAGAGGCAAGCCAAGGAGAGGACTGTGTGGTTGCAAAACTGTGAATTGGGGTTGGAAAAGTCTGTGGGGGGTCTTATACATGGGAGCATCTTATAGACAGGAAAATGCGGTTATCCCTTTCGGTATTGAGAAGTTGTGGTAGGCAAGAGCAGGAGAAACAACCATTTAATAACTGCAAATTACTGCTCTGGCCCTCCATGATGAAAGGGATTGCAAGGGAGCCCTGGGACAGAAGTAGGAAGTATTTCGTAGGAATGGGAATTTTGTTTCTTTTGGATTATGGTTCTCAGAGTTTGCCAGGAATCCCTCCCCGCTCAGCCCCTTAAAAACAGGCACAATCCTGGGAAGTGCAGCTGAACAAGCTTTAAAGAGGAGATTTTTTTCACCTCCATGTGGGGTTGCATCGCCATTATAATGGCCTTTGGAGAAAAAGCAATCTGCTCCCAGAGGTGCCTCAGAGAGGAGCAAGGGTTTATGGTAGCCTGAATGGAAAATAGGATGGGTAGTTCTTTGAGAGTCCCCTCTATGGAGCCTAATTCCATTTTGAACATTAGGAAGAACTTTCTGACGGTTAGAGCTGTCTGGCAGTGGAATAATATGCTGTCCCAAAGGAAGGTGGTGGCGTCTCCTTCTTGGGAGGTTTTTAAGCAGAGGCTGGATGGCCATCTGTCGGGAGTCATGTGATGGAGGTTCCTGCATGGCAGGGGGTTGGACTGGATGGCCCTGGAGGTCTCTTCCAACTCTATGATTCTATGATTCTAATGTTCCCTGGAGACTTCCACAAACCCTTGCACTACAGGCTTGACAGGTGTAAGAAAGTATTGCACAAGTTCATGGAGAACAAGGGTCTCAATGGCGATCATGGTGGATGCCTAAGGACAACCTCCACGTTGGAGAGATAGGCAGGATATCTCATCTCAATGCCATTTGCAGGGAATCATAAGCAGGTGAAGACATTTGCTTTGGGAATACCCTGAAGCAAATGGTGAGCCACTGTGTGTGACAGAATGCTGGACTGGATGGGCTGTGGCCTGTTCCAGCAAGGCTGTTCTTATGAGTAATCCCAAAGAAACAACAGTCCCATTCCCAATGAAGGGAATAATGGTTTAATATGATATCTAAGATGGCTACGCTTATGCTTCTTAGAAAAGTTAGCTGATGCTTCTTTAGGGAGTTATGTTTGTGAGAAAGAATGCATTTTGAGGAGAGCTATTCCCGTGGGAAGACACGCTTGAGAAGCCTTAAATGTATCTAGATAGTACGCTGCCTGCCAGTTTTCCTTCCCTGCTAGACACAACTGATAAGGTAGCACCAAAGCACCCATTCCTACGCACTGGTCAGGCACGTTCTCTGGTTTGCTGAACCTGGGGTTGATCTATCTTCCAACACTTTGTGCAGCATGTCAAAAGCAGACATGGTGAACTCCACCCCCAGAGACCTGGCCGACTGTCACGTGTTCCTATGAACTACAGTACCTCACTTCCACAGGGAAAAGTTTAATATGGCTTGCCTCCTTTCACTTATAGCAGTGGTGCTCCATCTTGGATAGCCCAGGTGTTCTTGGACTACAGTTCCCAGAAAGCCTTCATTACTGGCTGTCCTGGCCAAAGTTTCTGGGAGCTGAAGCCCCAAGAAAATCTGGGTTAACCATGGTTGAGAATCATTGATGCAGAGTTTTTTAGAAGGCACAACGTACACATTGGCATCAATAGAGCAGGAAACCAGTAGAGAGAATCAAGGTGCTTTTGGGGAGCCCATAAATCTTGCATTTCTCCAGATTCTCATCTAGAGCACCTCAACAAGTTGTAAAATTTTTATACACATTATCCCCAAACACACAGCCTGAGTAATGGGAACAGATCCCTCTCCCCCAAGCTATGAAGGCAACATTTTACAGTATCATCTATACCAGAGGTTCTCAACCTGGGGGTCCCCAGATGTTCAGCTCAGCTAGTGATGAAGACTTCTGGGAATTGCAGTCCAGGAACATCTGGGGAACCATACGTTGAGAACCACTGATCTACACCTATGAGTCTGAATTTTTGCAGGTTCTATATTTAGATACACTTCTGCCATTAGCAACATATATTTACTGTATATGCAAACTGCAAAGGGAAGATGCTAATCCTTTTTATAACTTCTTTCATGAAGACACTTATATGTGTGAACTGTGAAGTAGTTTGTCATGAAATAAAAAAAGAAAAAATCCTTTAAAGTTTAAAAAGGGCAGTCATTAAAGGTGACTTGAACAAACACAAAAACAAACCACATTTAATTGCCATGAAACCACTCCCAACTTTTCATCGTTCCAAAACCAGCAAATTTCAATTAAATTTAATCTAGAATTGTTCATCATTCCTTTCAGGTTGAAAAATAAGTGTTAAGAATTCTTAATGTGTGAAGAAAATTTTAAATAAATGGATAAATAAATGTCTTAGAATCAATTAAAATCAATGATGTAGAGAAACATATTAGCAGCTATAATATCTAGAGGCATTTGCCTCATTTTATTTCCAGAGCTTGCAGAAAGAATAACTGTGTCTCTCTGGATTTGAACAGATAAAAATTGCTTCATGTAAGATAGGCATGTCCAAAATTCATCTCTCCAGAAGTTTTGGGCTGTAACTCCCACAGTCCTTTGTCATTGACAATACAGGCTTGGAATTCTGGGAGTTGTGGTCCAAAACATCAGGAGGGCCAAAGTTTGGACATGCCTGCTGTAAGATGAACACGTGTAAAAAAAGTAAAAGAAAATAAATATAAATACAACCTATCTGAGGTTTTTTCACCATTGTACTGTGTTTTCTGTAAGAACAGTGGTTCCTAGCATTGGGCAACCCTGGTGTGCTTGGACTACAATTCCCAGATGATTTCACCCTTAGCTGTGTAGCCCGGGGTTCTTGGGAATTGCACCGCAAGAACACTTGGGTTACCCAAGATTGGGAACCACCATGTCAGAAGATAAATGCTAAATTTGGACGACTGTAAATGTATGCTTCTATTATGGCAATTCTACTTCTTCATGAATAGTAAAACTTTAAAATAGATTTGAGAACAGAAAGTACTCACTAAGACCAGATGTATTCCAGACGTCATCCATAGAAATTGGCATGAATCAATCCTTCCACCTCTTTGTCGGAATGCGTGGCACCACCTTCCCCTAGCTAGCTGCCCCACTCACAATCTGATGTGCGCACCCCAGGGCCCCCATTCTCTGGTGGTGCTTCAGTCTGGGGACTTGCTCAGGCTTCCCTTCCGCACCTTCTTTGGCAGCTGAGTGAGCACTCAGACAAGGAGGCGGGGCTTGGATTTTTGCTGCTCACCCAGTGAGTGGTTGGTTGCCATAGGAGGCGGCTAAGGGAAACCCAATCTCCTGCCTGGACTGGAGTGCTGCTGGAGATGTAGGACTTGGCGGGAGGTATTGGCTGCTGAGTGGGGCAACTGGCAGGTGGGTAGGGGGAAGGAACGCATCACACCTATGGTGCCTCCAATATGGATTTGTATGAATCAAGTCGAATTGGTTTGTGCCCATCTCTAGCTATCCAGCACTGATTTTTCAAACAATAAAGATATAAAAGTGACACTATTTGTGCAAATAGAAATCATTTTTCTTCTTGTCTATGTTGCAACCATGGCAAAGAAAGCCACTTGGGGCTTTTCCCAATGGACCTTGGATGGGAGTTTTATGTCATGGAACGAGAGCTTCCATTGGCCACTATCAAAAGACTCTGATTCACCTTAAACAAAGAGAAAGCAATTGAGCTCCCCCGAGATAGCTTTTACTGTGTTGGAGTAGAAGCGCTCCTAGCAGGGATGCTGAATGTCCTAGAAGGGGAGAGTCCTGGCAGTTCCCCCCCGCTTCATCCTTCAATCACATGTAAATCCAGAGTTTCCTAGGCATGATCTGTATGTTCACCTACTTCATAGCCGACCATAGACTCCTGCGAGCAAAGCAGTGAGAAGATGCCGAGACTCACAGACTCACAAAGGGCTCGATTATAGAAGGTTTCGAAATGGCTTACACATTTTGCACACGGAAAGGCTAGAGTAAATTTCCATTCTGATGGGAACTCACTGCTCTATACATTTGTAAATGGCTGCCCACATCTGCTCTTGGCTTCATTGTGTTTTCAAAGAGGGCATGCACATAGCAAGAGGTACAGTGGGATCTAAGAATAAAAACGGACAGCTTGGTTGTGTAAAGCTTCCCATTTGTATGCACAAGCATGTTTTTGGTTTCCTCGGAAGATGAAACTCATTTATAGTAATTGCCGGTGGATCTCATTTTCTGCCTCACAATTGGCTGTTTTGCAGCTGCTCTTAAATTACCGAGCCACAGAAAACGACAAGATAGATAAGGTGGGCGTGTCCAAGAATTCTGATTTCCATATTTAATTTTAAAAGTTTCTCAACAGTTTATAGTAAAGCTACTGTGGGTTTTGTTAACTGGAACATAGATGTAACTGGAAAGTGTGGAATGGAGTGAAAACGGAAGAGATCTCCTTGTGTTCTTTAAAGGCTAGCATGTTTCGTGTTGGAGAGTTATTGGGAGGTGGGCTCCCCCCCCAACCTGACTGAGCCGCATGAACATGCACGCATCCCAGGGATCAGGGAGGGGGTCGCAGTGGTGAGCGTGTGGGTTTTAAAGGGCTAGAGCCAAGCTGTCATTGGCTCTAGCCCTTTGAAACTTGTGTGCTTGCCACTGCAACCCCCTCGCCATGGTGGTGTGGTGTGGGGTGACTTTCATAGGGCTTGAGCTGATGACAGCTCGGCTCTAGCCCTTTGAAACCCACACGTTCACCACCGCGACCCCCTCATGCCCTATGAAACATGGCGGGGGGAGATTTCATAGGGCTAGAGCCGATGACAGCTCGGCTGTAGCTCTTGGAAACCTGCCTGCCTGCCACTGTGAGAGGCTCCTCCTCCTCCTCCTCTTCACCCGAGTCTTGACACAGAGACCAAGGCCAAGAGGAGGTGGCTGCCCCCTCAATCAAGGGCAGCCAAAGGCTGCTCTCCACCCCCCCCCGGAGAGCTGATTTTGACAGGTTTGACCTATAAGTCAGCTGTTTGGCGGGGATTCAGGAGAGCAGCCTTCAGGGGGTTGGACAGCCTTCCCATAGGAATGTATTGAAAGCCTATTGATCTGTTCCCTCCGCAACGGATTAAAAGATTTTCAATGCATTCCTATGGGAAACCACTGCTCTATTTATGAATTTTTCTACTTATGAGCATGCATTCAGAATGCATGGAAAACAACATTGAGTATTTCAGGATGTATTTATTTACTTTCAGTGGATGTGAAAGTTCAGAAGAACAGCACAATCCTATGCATGTTTCCTCAGAACCCCAGCTCCCTTTCCAGCGGGATTGATTGTCTACTAAAGCTGCAGCCTGGTTATTCAGGAGTAAGACCCGCTGAAAGTAGGATTGTGATTTTTGTATGCATTTAAAATTGGAGCACCAAAAATGCAATTCTGTGCATTCCCTTACTGAGAAATAAGCCCAGTAATACCTATGAAACCTACTGTCAGATGAGTGTATTATGGGACTGTAGCCTAAAGCACCATGAGATTTTCAAGCGACCATGCATCAGCCTTTGCTTCAGATAGGTCTGGTATCTGAGACTGAGGTCAGAGACAAATCATGGACTATAGAAAAATATTAACAGTTATTCAAATGGCAGGATCCAGGTCTTGTCAGCTTTACAGCAGATCTCTTGAAATCATCAGGACTTAACCGTATGTTTTTCTCTAGTACTGTACTAATATCCTATTGATTGAAGCCATTCTATTATGCGTGATTAAATCTAGATCCTAGCTGTATTGTGTATCAGTGGAATGAGTTTCCACAGTTATCCTTTCCATATACGTGGCAGAGAACACTGGAACCCTATTAAGGACCACCTCAGTTTAGAACTGGGTGTCATGAAGCACACACAGATCTCCCAAACCCATGTTTGTCACACATCATTATGATAAATGGGAGATAAAATCCATAGCTACAGAGAGAACAAATGGAAGTAAATTGCTCCAAGCTAAGAAATCCCTATAGATAGTATTAGTAGAATGCTGATTTGGGGCAGTTTACCTCCAAAAGTTACTGGTATGTCATTTGTGCTATGGCAGTGTAACTAGGAAAGAGGATTTAGGTCCTGGATTTTAAGGGAGAAGTCAGCCGGCAAGGAGGACACATTTAACTGGTCACCCATCTGTGTCCTCTTTATCTCTAAGCAAGCATTTGCAATCTCAAATCCACAAATTCATCACTGCTGAACAATTCATAGTTGTTTTTGGGAGAACTGCATCAAGACTCAATTGCTTGAGTGGTCTTGGCTTTTTGACAGCTCAGAAAATTGGTTTAGATATTAATTATGTCTTCTAAAGTCTGTACAATCTCAAATTACATAGTGTGACCAGATGATCATAGACTGGGTAGATCCAGCCAGAGACTGGAGGACCCATCAGGTTACGAGAGTAATCAGCTTGCTAACTCCAGGTGCAGTTGAATCAATGGGACCTACTGTTGATTTATTAGAATTCAATAAATCACTGTCTATTCTGATTGAGATTAACAGGAGGCTTCTAACCTATGTCTTTTAAACCCTTTCCCCCATTATAGCAGTTTTTAAGGATACAGTACAAGAAATACAGGTTGTGAAGAAGATATACCACTTAAGTATTTAAGCCCATAGCTTTCTAATAACATGCTCAAAGTACAGTAAAGTTGTATTCTCGAAGGCTTTCACGGCCAAGATCCGATAGTTGTTGTGAGGTTTTTCGGGCTGTTTGTCTGTGTTCTGGAAGTTTTTCTTCCTGACGTTTCGCCAGACTCTGTGGCTGGCATCTTCAGAGGGCAAGGAGCTCAGGAGAGCTAGGAGTTCTCTCTGTGCTCTGGCTTATAAAGTGAGACTGCATTTTTTAAAGTTGAGGAAACTTGTCCTATGCAGGGAAATAGGTGTTAGTCATTGTAAAGTTGTTTATATAACTTTGAAATGCTTTGCTCTGTATGGCCCAGGAGGTGGAGGTATATATTAAGGACGGGTCAGGTGACTTGCATTTTGCCCTCATGTTCCCCCTGAGATTGAGGTTGGGGCAGCAGTTTCTATTGCTTTTCCTTAGGTAGCAGCTGGATGGATTTATCTGAAACGCAATGATGAAGGAGAGGCTGATTGAGGATGCCCCTCACCAGATGTGTGGTAGAAAAACTCTTTCCGCTTTTGCCTCAGAATTGGCAATGGCTGCCCTTGTTTTAAAATTATTTCTTTTATTTTAACATTGTTATTTTTATTTATTATTGCTATTTGGATATGTGCTTTACCAACCTCACTACAGTACTTTTTATATGTCTCCCAGTGGTTTGATCACCATTCTTGCTAGTCGTCTTTGCTGATGTTAACAATTGCCAACCAGTGTCTTCTTTGGGACAGCATATATTCCATAAATGATTTGTTAAGTCAGGGGGAAGTGTGTGGCATGTACTATACCAGTATTGGTGAACCTATGGCACGGGTGCCAAAGGTGGCGTTCGGAGCCCTTTCTGTGGGCACCTGACATCACCCCTTCACAATCACCTGTATTCAAGTTAAATTGCTGTATTGGCACTTTGCAATCAAATGAGTGGGTTTTAAACCGCAACTTGGGCACTCGATCTCTAAAAGGTTTGCCATCACTGTACTACACGGTAGCACTATAAGGTATTTGGAGCTCCTGCTTAAAATTTGCCTCCCAACTCACTTTGTGCTATGGGGAATGATAAAATCTCTTCCACAAGTGCACCGACCCAAATGTCTCTTGAGTGTGTCTTACATGGGAGACAGAAAAACACAGGGTTAGAATGGGAGTGACTGCAGGTGGCTGCTGTGGAGACAGGGAAAAATGCAGGAGAGGAAATGCAATTTCTTCTATCTTACAGACTTTTTCCGGGGGGGAAAGTCCTTGGGTCTGTTTATCTCACCATCAGAAAAGATTTTCTTGACACCTCCAGAGTCAGAGTACGTGCTTGACATGTGAAAGATGCATTAAGAACCCTCTACTATAAGGAAATTGCTGGGAAATTTAGCAATTTTCCAAAGAGGGGTTAAATACCAAAATAACTCAATGATTACCAGCCAATAATGCCCAATTCTGCCTCCATCAGCCAGCATTTTATGACTGGCTGCATTTCTGCACAATCTTATACACTACTGGGTTGACCTCAGCCACACTTTCATATCTCTCATGAAAGTACTGAGGCTAGGAAATGTGAAGTCCCCTAGTTTAGAATGTGCTAGTCTTAATATCATGGTCATGGGTTCAATTCCCATGTAGAACACGTCTGATTATTTATTTATTTTAGAGTATTTTTACTGCACCTTTCTCCTTGGAAAAGGTCCCAAGGTGGCTTACAGCAATTAGGAATAAAATACAGTCCAATAAAATAAGACATGATAATATAATATACAGTCCAATACAACTAAGTCATATACAAGTATTGAGAACATGGAATTGAGGGACATCTTACAGCATTAATAGACAACATTACATTGAAGCTACAAGCTTACAAGTAGTTATAAACACAAAGTCTGTGTGAACCTATAGATTCATATAAAAGACACATAATGGTAGTCCATCATTCAGGGAAAGCTTGCCTGAAGAGAAAGGTCTTTGCCTGTTTCCGGAAGAACAACAGAGATGAGGCAGTCCTGGCCTCCAGTGGGAGGGAGTTATAGAGTTTGGGCGCAGCAGCCGAGAAGGCCCTTTCATGGGTTTCCATGAGACGTACCTGTGAGGGTGGTGGAATGGAGAGAAAGGCCTCTCCTGATGACCTTAACACCCGAGCTGGTTCATACTGTGAGATTCGATCTTTGAGGTAGCTAGGACCCAGGTCATACAGTGCTTTGTTGGTCAAGGTCATAACCTTGAATTGTGCCTTTCCTGTGCACTACTTCAGATTACTGTCTCTCTTACCCTACTCCACATTAGCTCCCAGGAAATGCCAGAATATTGTAGCTGGTTGATAATTATTTGTAACATGATCTGACTGCTTCAGTTGCATTATCGCTTCAGTTGCATAGATGTTATAGTTGCATAGTTGCATCTATTACTATGAATAGACAAACCATGGTTTTCGGTCCACCATTCTGTTCCTGACAGCCATCCAAAGCCAAGGTAGTGGTGAACCTGGAAGTAATCACCACCTAATATGTCACACCATGATCATGTTGCTGACATAATGCCTCTGTTAAGAATGGGTCTTTTAAAACCGATCGTTTCCTGGTGTACTGGAATGAAAACAGAATGAAGACAGTGAATACAGAATGTCTACAACACAAGACGTTAAACTGTAAAGATTGTTTTGGTTAATTGAATAAATGCAAGTATGACCCACATGCTTATGGGTGCACCACCTACATGCAAAGGGTATCAATAATGCTCAGTAAAACTGATTTTCCCCATCCCCAAAACACACAAAGAAGCTGTGTATACTTGCAGTGTACAGTAAGGTCATTGAGAGCCAACTGGGGGTGTGGGAGATTGGAGCATTCCTCTTACACCAGGCAAATCAGGAGGTAACATCTCCTACAGACCTGCTTTCTTCAGCCTGTTGGGCATGTTGGTGCGCCATTCTCCTGGTTCTGTGGGACATTTTCTAAATGGATACTGCAAACACAGTAAATGTTGCAGAGAAAAACTTTTAAATCAGTTAGCAAAAGCAAGAGTGATAACGCAAATTCTGCCCAAGTGGGATTCCAAAACATATGCCCATGAGTTCGATGCACAAAGATACCAAAGTAGGAATCACCCAGAGAAAATAAAATCTGGGGAGGCAGGGGGAAGGGGGAAGAGAGAGAGAGAGATTTAATCCAAATGGAGTCAGAAACAAAATATCAAAAAAGCTCGATCTTTCCAAGTCCCCTCTTCATATAATGACCCAAGGCTCAAGGAACATAGCTCTGGAGACAATGTATTTAAGGCCTTGAAATAACATGCAACAGGATGTGGTGATGGCATCTGGCCTGGACGCCTTCAAAAGGGGATTGGACAGATTCCTGGAGGAAAAGCCCATCACAGGTGACAAACCATGATGGAGATGTGTAATATCCAGGTTTAAAATGAGGTACTTCAAGGAACAGATGCAGGGGAGTGGTATCAGGAGACAGAGATCTAGTCTCCTGTGCTCCCAGACATATCTGGTGGGGCCACTGTGACATACAGGAAACTGGGCCTTTGGCCTGATCCAGCATGGCTCTTATGTTCTTTTTAGGATTTGCTCATCTATTGCCGCTCCTGCTCACGTTCGTTGTCATTCCATTGGGTCACTCAAAATGAGCGAATTCACCTATTCTCTCCTCCAAAGCAACAGAAACCCCTTCCTTGTCTGTCTCTTCTTCTTCCTAAACTGAAACATAATCATAACCTCTTCCTTAGGATTTTCCTGCCCAGAGACAGGTCAGGGAACAGTGGGAGTTATAGTTCAAGAACCCTGGATGGCATCACGTTGGGTGACACTGCTCAGAAGAAGCATGAGTGCTTTTTATCGGGTAGAAATTAACAGCGATTGATGAATGGCAGCGACGCAAACACACCTGCGGTTTTGTTCAGTGATCCATCCCTCTGCCTGCCCTTACCTGGAGAAGGGGTTCGAAAGAACCTCTGTGTTCTCTTGGTGGGCTGGCTTGCAGATCACCCAGCATTTAACCTTTGACACAATAAAGCGGTCCCAGTGGATGTGTGCATAAATGGTTGTAAAGTTTAGGTACATAAATCAATTAGATGCTCAGGTGTACAAACAAGAGGAAACCGTGGTGCGTGGAGATGGTATTTGCTGGTTGGTTTTTCCATAGCTGTATTTTTGACGTCATGGTTGGGAGCAGGGCAGGACAGAGAGAGAAATGAAAGAAGGCTGCGTCCCAGAGACATCCACCCACCCATCCCCACAAAGTGTAACGAGCATTTCGAACATACTGTTATGATTTGTACATATGTAATCTCCATAGCAGAGGCGTTCGGGGTAAATGACAGGGAGGTGGAAGGTGAAATATGGTTGTTCGTTATAGATACCCTTGTTCTTCTCAGTAGACACTGTTGGTGCTCGCTCATTTTTTCGATCTGATGGAATTCTTTTTTAATGACATGTCTTTCCATCATTTTTGAACACCCTGTGGAATCATGTCTAAGAAATCGGAATTGATTTTTTTGGAGTGGGGAGTGGGGATGTAGCCTCCGCCTTTGTTTAAAAGAAATATGTTTGTCTCCCTCATATAGAACGTGCATCTCTAGTCTCTTCGAAGACCCACCTGTGACTGGACCTGTTCTCTGCTGGTTCCCTGTGGCATTAAGCACAGCTAAATGAATCCATACCCACTGAAGAGATGCTTTGGCAACCCAACTAAGTCCGCCATGGTAAAGGAGCTCTATCTCCCTGTGTGTCACGCGCACACAGCACTAGGGGAGACAGTCCGAAGCAGTAAGTGGCGAAACCGTCAGGCAGCCCTGACCAATTTTGCTAATGCTTTCTGTGCATTCGCTGCTACGGCTTGGCACCCAGTTCCCCCATTCCACCCAGAATAAGCCATACATACCACGGATAGCCTCATTTTATAGTTTTGGGGCGAGCGAGAAAGTTTACTTTTTAAAAAAAAAGAAACCCCCCAACCTCCTCCATGTGTCTTAATTTTCATGCGCCCCTCCCCCATTAATTAACAAAGCACCTGCACTTTGGGTTCTGCCTAACTCTGCCAAACGCTTCCTACCACCAGATTGTCACCATTTATCTCTGCTGCTGAATGACGATGACGATAACAATGTACTTGTGACCTAAAAGTCGTACCGCTTGCTGCTCCTTGGCTTGTTGTTGCTGCTCAAATGTTCAGTGAAAACAGAAAAGGAAGCATCTGCTGACCTACTGTGCAAATAATCTCTGCTAACGACTTCACCATAAGGCAAGCTACCTCAGTACCAATAAAATTTTGAGATTGCACATGATCCTTGTGGCTGTGTATTTTTTTACAAAACCTGGTATCCAGAGATGAAAATTGGAGCCAAACATTATTTATTTTGGAAAGGAGAAGAGAAGGAAAAGGGGAAATGACAATCTAGGGCGCTTTTACATGACCTCTAAAATCCACTGACAACTTAAATTCGGACCAAAGATCATGGGGTTTGTTCCTCTTCCTGTGTTCCCACTCTTCCGCCCTCCATTGCTCCTATCTGTGGTGAGGGGAGGGAGAAAAAAAGGAGAAAAGAATGCAGGCTCACCTCCGTCTGCTGTCCAGAGCAGCCCCGTAGGGATTCCTGTCTCTTAAAGGGGCGGCGGGGACAAAAAATAAACAGAAGGTGAGGGGAGCCCGGCATCCACAGCTTTACAATCTGCATTGGAATTTTTTTTACCTCCGGAGACCAGGTACTTCTAAAGTGTGCTGGGGCGCGCTTAGGTGGGCATGGTTGTACTTAATTTTTTTAAAGTCTGCAGCTGGTAGGAAAACAGTTTTAAGCTCCACATCTGGGAGCCCTTTGCCTCGGATTTTAGGGGTCGTGTAGAAAGTGTGGTTCTTCACTGTGCAGGAGGCTTCACTTGCTTCCTCAAGCAGACCTTCCATACAGGAAACTTGATCATTCATGCTAGCAACCTTGATGGATCCAAGGGTTAGTTTTCTGGAGGCCATATAAAAATGTCACGAATACAAACAATGGAACCGTACATAGCCCACTTCCAGTTGTGAAGAGTTGGTAACTTGGGGGTAACAAACAGAACCATCATCTATTGCCTGTCTTAAAAGTAAACCACCCACTGTTGGAGATTTCCAGAAGTTGCAACATCACGTGTTTGCTAGAAAAGAGGGGGTGTTCATGCAGAGCTGAGCAACAAACAGCCTTGGGAGCCCCATGTCGCCTGAGGGGACTTGGTTCATGCCTGCCATGGATATGTGGTGGGCGCCTGGTAGGTGTCTTCACCAAAACCAGGGTAGTGGTCAGCCTGATTCAATCTGGCCTTGTTGGACCAACAGCCAAGAACTGGGCTGGGTGGGACTGAGGGTAAAAACATGACCCGCACTCTTCCATGTAGACTGTGCAACATCAACCCTCCCCACTCAAGTCCTCCTTGAAATATTAAGAGCCTTATTTTTACCACGTAAAATTGTACCTGCATGACCCCATTTTGTTCTGTGGCTGCACAAAGGCTCTAAAACGGCTGTCGAGCAAACTGGAAAAGAAGAGTGGGTGGTGCTTCCCAGGGTTTCTACAAACAAAACACTGAATCTGGAAATAATATTAAGTTTGATAGATAGATAGATAGATAGATAGATAGATAGATAGATAGATAGATAGATAGATATTCCAAAGTGTTGTTTTCATATAGTTTTTCAACACAACATTATAAAAAATATGTCCTATTGGAGGAGTCTAGCCTTTATTACCATCTAGCTGTTGGGGGCTTAGAGTCAGTCAATGTCTTTTGCACCCAATTCATTGTTCTTAAACTTGAATATTGTCTTAAATGTTCTGGGTTGTATATGGTCCTTCAATAATATCAGTCGCTTTGGGTCTTTTTCCAAGGAGAAAGGTTGGGTAAAAATATTCAAATATAAAATAAGTCAATGGTCCAACAAGTGAGAAAGGAAATACAGGTTCATTTACCATTAAATAATGTTATTTGGAGCAAAACCAGATCCCAGAAGCCTTTTGTGCAAGAAGCTGATTTACAAGGAGCCATCTTTCATTTTTATTTTCTATTCCCCCTCTGCATCAGCCTATTCTTCCAGTTACATTTGGCATGGTCTAGCCAGCTTAACTGGGTCTGCACCTCCAGGCGGGGCCTTTTCCTCCGCTCTAATACCTTTAGAGCAGTGGTTCTCAAACTTGGGTCTCCACATGTTCTTGTACTACAACTTCCTGAAGTCTTCAGCACTAGCTAAGGTGGCCAGGATTTGTGTGTGTGTGTGTGTGTGTGTGTGTGTGTGTGTGTGTGTGTGTGTGTGTGTGTGTGTGTGTGTGTGTGTGTGTGTGTGTGTGTGTGTGTGTGCTCCTGCTGTGCAGCACAGCAAATTGCACTAGAGTTGGTCCACTGAATCATTGGGAATTCTCTAACAAGATAACTCGGGGACAGAAGGGAAAGCTTTTTGCTTTGAAAATAATGCTCACCTCCTGGATGCTGAGCTCTTACAAATCTCCTTGAATCAGTGGTGTTGTCTCCAGCTGCATTGGCGGTGCTAAATTATGCTCACCATTGTTTTTTCCCTTTTCATTATTTAACAGCAACGTGGTAAGCAGGCACCAACTTATAAGCAGGCTATAAAATACCCACAGGATTCAAATTCAGGTATGCACTCAGCCCCTCGGTCTGGACCATGGCGTGCCCATTGAATTTGATCAATGCAGGTGGTAGAATTTCACATGCCTCATTTTCCCCCACAGTAGTAAAAGTTTACAGAATTTACAGAAGTTTGCAATCTTTTTCATTTATACATTCTTTAGGAAGAACTCATGATTTTTTTAAAAAAAAAATCAAAGTGTGGAGGGAAAGAAATGCTGTTAGATACCACTGTCTGTGGACTGGATGCCTTCCTGTTAAATGGAAGGTAGTTATCTGGTCTTGGGCTACAACTTTCAAGCTACTGCTATGGAAAGGCTTTGTAGGACTGGCAATACATAACACAACTTTACCAACTCCTAAAAAGAGATTAGTGGCCTGTTGCTGCCTCGGCTACTCAAGGTGGCGGGTTATTTCAGGTCCATGATCCTGCCCCCCTTGAGACAATCTGTCATGTTATTGGTTCATCTCCTCTCTGCTCTTTTGTCTGAACTGATTATAGAAAGGACATATAGGGGAGGATTAAAGAGCGGTCTGATAAAGCAGAGGATGGCTAGTCTTTTTCTCCTCTTGTGAAAGGCAACTGATCTATGTGGAGGTGGCAAAAAAGTCATCCCAGCAGCAATGGATGGGTTCGACAGGAATTTCATCCACTGCAGCCTCTGATTGCCTTGTCACAAATTGATGAAGACCATCTGCTGAAGACCTCTCTAGAGTGTATAAATGGTATGTCGTCCAGCTCTTATTGGGTTTTGAAGGATCTACCCAGACTTTTGAGAAAGGGAAAGATAAGAAAAGACATCCATATTGGCGGAGGCACCCGTTTGATAAACATTGGCCCTGGCGTTGAGCTGCCATGCCAGTTGTATTCTCAAGATCACCACGAATGTAGAAGATGCATACTCTTTCACTCACTGCTTTGATACTTCATTTTCTTCCTAGTTTTCAAGGCTGATTTTGTTCCCGCCTCTTCCCTGAGGAGGCCAACGCTTCATAAAAAATTAGGAGACCTTCTGTCGCATAATATTGGTCCCAGAGCTTGCAACAGATTGCAAACGTAGCTACCTGGAATAAGTTACTTTTTAAAAATCTGGAACAAAGGTAGGGGGAAATACATTTCAAAAGTAATGTAATACAGTGGTACCTTTTATAAAGGAATTAATTCGTTCCAAATGAAATTATGTTAAGCAAATTTTCCTTTATACAAATTTCCCATAGGAATGCATTGAAAACAGAGTGATCCCATTTTTATGTTGTACAGATTCGCCCCACAGGCGATTCTGTTAAGCAAATTTCCCCTATCTCCGGAATTTTTATGTTGTACAAATTTTATGTTATACAAACCGTTTGTTATACAAGGGTTCACTGTATTATGGAAACAGCCTTTTTTGGGGGAGGGCGTAACAAACCAGTGAAATGCACTGGCCAGAGAAGGTGAGAACAAGGTAGCAAACATCAAAGCTGGAATGCAAAACCACATTCCAACATTTGCTCCAACCCCCAAATCTTCATTCTAGAAGGAAAGCACCTTCGAGCAGACATTTCCAAGAAGGCAAAACCAACCAAATTCAACAATAAACCATGAGGATTAGATAACAGTGGTACAAGAGATGACAAAACATGCAAATATCTCCAGGTATCAATTTTGGACCCCAAATCCAAATTCAAGAACACATCCTGAAACAGAAAATTCTGAATAAGGACAATGGATTCACAGGACCCACATCCAGGTACACACATTGAGCCATGGATTTCCTGATAGGAAATCTGTTCTAAACCAATGTTTAGTATTTTTAAAGAACAGCCTGGAATTGCAAGTCTGGGCTTGGTCAAACCAAACCCATCCTCTGATCACCAATACCTATGTGGTAGCTCTGAAACTAACTACAAAACATCTACAGGAACCATGTTCAGGCACTCATTTCAGGCCAAGAACTCATATCCCCACCCCCACCCCAAATAACCAGGCATAACAACTTCTGAATAGGTCAAAGCAACCTCATTGTGCACTAATAAAAGGAAAGATGGCAAACGTACAGTCAGGCACTAAACATCTATAGGAATAATGTTCCACCGATTGTCCCAAGGCAAACCTCTGTGTTCTGGAGACCGTCCCAGAACAAGAGTTTCCAGTAAAGCCAAATCATGAAATTGATAAGACATTCATGGCCAGATGAGAGAGACAGTCTCTAAGATATAGCAGTCCACAGGACCCATATTTTGGATTTTTTTTCTCAGTTGAAACTCAGTATTTTATTCAATGGCCCGGATCGGTAATCTCTGCGTAGGACAAACCAACCAGATTTGCCGGTAGAATTGTGACTAGAGAGCAAAAGTGCAACAAGCTATAAAATACCCACAGCATTCAAATTCAGGTATGCACTCAGGGCCCAAAATCCATATTCTAGAAAAATGGCCTAGGTGGGAGATAGAAAACAAACCAAAAAAAAAAAAAAAAAATATCTGCAGGTACTACTTTTCCAATATAAGGTCCGTCCCATGCATGCTTATCCTGATGGGCCTACTCAGGAGTTGCTGTTGTGGACCATTTTCTGAAATACAACTGTTTGGCCCAGCAATGCGAGTAGTATACGGGGGGTAGTTTCTGTCAAACCGCTGCCAAAAGCCATAAATCACCCCCGCCCCGCCCCCCACCCCCAGCCCTTACCATGGCGCAGTGGTTAAATGCCTGTACTGCAGGTAAAACTCTGCTCACGACCTGGGTTCAATCCCAGGTAGCAGGCTCAAGGTTCACTCAGCCTTCCATCCTTCTGAGGTCGGTAAAATGAGTACCCAGGTTGCTGGGGGGGGGCAATGTGCAGCCTGCACACTGTAATTCACAATTGTAAACCGCCCAGAGACTACTTGTAGTGGTATGGGGCGGTATATAAGCAGAACACTTTGCTTTTGCTTTGCATAAGTTCCTCCCCCTTACAGACCTTTGACCGGAAGTTCCTTCATTTTAGGGGACCTCTGATCCCCTGCCTAGAGGGGATTATCCTGCCCCCACCCTGTGAACCAGTAGAGGGCGCTTCATAACCACCTGTATCCCCAGCGGCTTGCCCAGGCATCTCAGGAGCAGCTTCCGCCTTGCATGCAGGCTAATAAAAGGGTTGTCATAATTATACAGGCCAGGGAATGTGAATTTCATCCTCGTGATAAAGGCAGGCCTTGGCTGTGCAAGCCATCCGGGTTGCTGAGCTCAGGTCCGGAATATAATTGTCTCATAGGATAGGGTAGCGGAATATCCTTGGCCCCTGGGCAAAACCTGCCAGCCAGTCAGCCAGCGGAAAACACCGTGCCATCCACCAGATCAGCATGCTTTCAGAAGGAGAGAATCGGGCAGACACTGTGCTAGAAAAGGCACCGAGGGAGGCAGAAATGAGCATAAGACTGCTGTGCAAATTACTTCTGAGGGTATAACAGAGAGAGAGGGGGAGGTTGAGGCACAGAGAGGAAGACACAGGGGAGGCTACGTTAGGAAGAGATATACAAGCCAGAATCCTCTTCGCAAAATATCTCCTCTCCTTCCATGTCTTCCTTCCTTCCTTTTCTCTCCTACTCTCTGCTTTAGGAGCCAACCCCTCTAAATAAATCCCCCCTCCCTTTATACTGTAAGTTTGCCCTCAGACTTTAAGATCACTAGGGGACACCTTTCTCTGGGTCCCACGTCCCTAAGAGGTGTTCTGGGTGGGGACTTGGGAGACGGCCTCTGCTGTGGCTGCTCCTAGACTCTGGAACTCCCTCCCACTGGAGGCCAGGATTGTCCAGCTTTCCTGCCCTTCTGCAAGCAGGCAAAAGCCTTTCTCTTCAGTCAAGCTTTCCGTGTTTGACTGACTACCATGATGTGACTTTTAGAATATTGGTAGCACCTCTGCAGGGAAGATGTGTGGCACCTTTGCCGTCTTCTCCTTGCCCCCTGCGTTCCTGCGATACCCGCTGGCTCAACCTGTGTTCACCACCCAGTCCTCCGTCCTTCCTCTTCTTCCAAAGCTGACCAGGGATGGGTTGAAATTTTCTTGTAGATTGTTCTACTCAGCCCACCAACAACTGGTCCAGCTGTTCTGTGAGAATGGCTAGCAAACCTTGGCTTCAGCTCCGAGGCCCCCATCCCACCACTGTCATCCGTGTTGGCCCAGAAGAGTCATCCCGAGACCTCCCGTGAGTTGCGGGGAAAGGGCAGCCCCAGGGTGCCTTCCTCAGACAGCTTCTGGTGGTCCTTTCCGAGTTGGGATCTCCTGAACTCTGACTTGACTCTGAATGTGGCCATTCTCTTTTATTGCCTTCCAAGACCCTTCAGAGGAAAGCCTCTTATCCGTCCTGCACCTCCCATCACTCCATCCCCCAGAAGGATCAGCTGTAACCATCCCTACAAGACAAGGGCAGCGTTTAGGCTGAACTCTCAGAATTGCCCAACACTTTGCACTCCTTCTGGAAGACAGGCTGCCCAGAAAGGCCACTGGGCCACTGGAGTGGCTTGCCTTCTGGGCCATCTTGTGGAGTTCAATTCCTAAAGAGACCACCAAGGCTCCTCTGCAGACGGATCCATCACCTGTTTCTCCCTTTCCCTCTCCCAACACGGGAGAAAGTGAGTCTTAAGCCCCAACCCAACCCAACCCCTGGAGAGGGAAGTGCTGATGGTCCTAGGAAGCAAAGGTGAAGAGAGGTGTGTGACAGTCTTGGATCAAGGGTTAGACCCAAAACATCCCTGGCAGAAACCCAGTCACAGGATGACTGTAATCTCACTGTGCTTGCTGCCCTTGCACCATCCCGCGGGCATGGTCTCTTTCCCACCGCCCTTCCCAAATTCCCCTTCCACGTAAGAAAAAGAACAGCACACACTCTGGTCAAGCAAACATGCAGTGTATTCTAAATGTCTAAAACTAAATGTGTCTAAGTGTCTAAAACATAACATATATTTCAAGGAACAATTTTGTTTTGAACTATAAGGAGCCGAGGTCGGGAGGGGGGTCTAGGTGGGGGTCTGTTAAATGGTACAAGAAGAGCCTCTTGAATGGAAAGAGAGAAGGAGCCTCTAAAATAGAAGGAGGGACATTAATGGGACAAAGACCCTTTTTGGCTTCACTGTCAAGACTACGTGTAAACAGTGGGTTGAAGGATATGGGAAGCTTAATATAAAAACTGTTTAAGTTTAAGGGTGGGAGGGAAGTGAGAATAACTGGATTTTTTTAAATAATTCAATCAGATCTATTGGTGAGTTTAAGAAAGGGAAGACTGGGAAACCAAGGGAAGGAAAAGTGGTATGATTATTTCAAATGGGTAAAAGAAGAAAAGCTATCTAAAGAAATATGGGATAAATGTGAAAAACCGATGGATTGGCTCCATATACAAATCTAAATCAATAGTTGAAATAGGAGCAGCCATAGACGTATAGACAGGGCATATGATATGACTTCGTGTTTGTATGAAACCTTGAAATAATTGGCTGTTCCTTGGTTCGTGCGGTTGGAGGGGTAGGGGTGATGGAAATTTAAGTATAAAAAACATGAATATGTGTATATGTATTACTTTAAAATACAAATCAATAAAACTATTTGGGGGGGAAAGCTTTCCTTTAGGGTCCCTTCAATGTTGAATGGGCAACCTGGAATGAGGGCCAGGAGACCCTCGACTGATGAAGGCGATGGGTTCTGTGGTTGTGCAACGGGGCTCGGGACTTCTTAAAGACGTCATTGGAGGCATTAGGGGTTGTTGTCATGGGGCCAGCACTTTCTGAGATGGGCCAAGGGCTGGGAAACCGGGGCCTCTTGTTTGGGGTGCAGGCCCCTTGGGTTGCCACTTGGGGGTGCTAGCTTTACTGGGAGAGGAAAGGGACTTGGAACCTGGGGCCTCTTCTTTGGAGTACAGGCCCCTTGGGGTGCAAGGTTTGCCGGGAGAGGAAAAGGACTTGGAACCTGGGGCCTCTTGTTGGGAGCGCAGGGCCCATGGGTTGCCACTTGGGGGTGCTAGGTTTACCGGGAGAGGAAAGGGACTTGGAACCCGGGGCCTCTTCTTTGGAGCACAGGCCCCTTGGGGTGCAAGGTTTGCCAAGAGAGGAAAAGGACTTGGAACCCAGGGCCTCTTGTCTGGGGCGCAGGCCCCTTGGGTTGCCACTTGGGGGTGCTAGCTTTACCAGGAGAGGAAAGGGAGTTGGAACCTGGGGCCTCTTCTTTGGAGCACAGGCCCCTTGGGGTGCAAGGTTTGCCTGGACAGGAAAAGGACTTGGAACCCGGGGCCTCTTGTTTGGGGTGCAGGCCCCATGGGCTGCCACTTGGGGGTGCTAGGTTTACCGGGAGAGGAAAGGGACTTGGAACCTGGGTCCTCTTCTTTGGAGCACAGCCCCCTTGGGGTGCAAGGTTTGCCAAGAGAAGAAAATGACTTGGAACCCGGGGCCTCTTGTTTGGGGTGCAGGCCCCTTGGGTTGCCACTTGGGGGTGCTAGGTTTACTGGGAGAGGAAAGGGACTTGGAACCTGGGTCCTCTTCTTTGGAGCACAGCCCCCTTGGGGTGCAAGGTTTGCCGGGAGAGGAAAAGGACTTGGAACCCAGGGCCTCTTGTTTGGGGTGCAGGCCCCTTGGGTTGCCACTTGGGGGTGCTAGCTTTACCAGGAGAGGAAAGGGAGTTGGAACCTGGGGCCTCTTCTTTGGAGCACAGGCCTCTTGGGGTGCAAGGTTTGCCGGGAGAGGAAAAGGACTTGGAACCCAGGGCCTCTTGTTTGGGGTGCAGGCCCCTTGGGTTGCCACTTGGGGTGCTAGGTTTACCGGGAGAGGAAAGGGAGTTGGAACCCGGGGGCTCTTGTTTGGGGTGCAGGCCCCTTGGGGTGCAAGGTTTGCCAGGAGAGGAAAAGGACTTGGAACCTGGGGCCTCTTGGTGGGAGCACAAGCCCCTTGGGTTGCCACTTGGGGTGCTGGCTTTGCCGGGAGAGGAAAAGGACTTGGAATCCGGGGCCTGTTGCTTTGAGGGCTGGGTCCTTTGGCTGGTGTATGGTGCCCTGAGGTTTCTGGCATGCTACTGGAATGGCTTTGGTGGTCCTGGCGTGACTCCTCATTTTGTGCCTGATGACTCGTGGCTTTAGTTGGGGAGACTGGGCTCCCATATATGCCCGCATGGCCATCGTGATGTGGCTTCTGCCCTGGAATTTGGGGACTGTTGCTTGTTGTTATGTCCCCATGGCCATGGTGGTTTGGTCCCTCAATTTGTGCCCGGAGAATGTGACATAGAGTGAGGACTACCTGGCTCCATATTATGCCCCCATGGCCATGGTGGTTTTGCTCCTCGCTTTGGGCCCTGAGAATGAGAGCCTGAATGTGGTCAGCCTGAGACTTTGTTATGACCTCATGGCCATGGTGGCTTGGCCCCTCGCTATGGCCCCTGAGAATGTTACTTAGCATGAGGGCTATGTGGCTCCAGGTTATGTCACCATGGCCATTGTAGTTTAGCCCCATGCTTTGGTGCCAGTGACTGTTGGTTGGAAAGTGGGGCTGCAGGCTCCTTTTTCTCATCTCCTGGCCATCATGGTTTTCCCCCTTTTCTTTGAACGGTGACAGTGTTGACTGGAATGGGTAGCGCTGGGCTTCATGCTAAGGGCCTCTTGCTTCAAACGCTGGGCTCCGGGCTGCTTTTTATGCCTCTCTGGCTGTGCTGGATCGGCCCCTCCTGTTGGACCCTCTGAATGATGGCTGGAACGTGGGTCTTGTGGCTCGTTGTTACACCACCGTCAGCTGGATGGTTTGTCCCCTCACTTTCTGACAAGGGCCTCTTGCGTCGAATGCTGGGCTCTGGGCTGCTTTTTATGCCACTCTGGCTGGAGTGATTTGACCCCTCCTGTTGGAGCCTGAGATTGCTGGCAGCAGGAATGCCTGGTTCTGCCTTCCTTCTATTGTCCGTGGGGCTACTTTGGGGAGGGAATGGGTTTTGTGCCTGCCTCCTGGTCCCTGCAATGCGAGGCTCTGAGGTTCCTGTACTGCTCCTGGGGCTGTCCTGGTGCAGCTGAGCACTTTCTGGCATTGTAAGGGAGGACATTTGACTAATTATATATTTATAAATATATATGGCTGCTTCACTAACCACAGGTATGGACAAGCCCTCATGTATTCAACAACAATGTATTCTAAGCAATACATATATATATATAGCCACACTAGTGACACGAATAATGTAGTTATATTCACTTAAGCACTCCACGTATATATATATATATATATATATATATATATATATATATATATATATATATATATATATATATATATATATATATATATATATATATACATATATGTATCACATACACATGTATCTACAGTTGTATTCTTGTAAACTTAGAATCTTTGGTCAAGCCTTTCCGGCTAGAATAGAGAAAGGAACTTCCGCAAAGTCAGCTAAGGCAATTATGAATTCAAGGATCCAATTAAGTTCCTAAGCTTTGAGGATCACACACTAGCAATTAACGTGTGTCCAAGGCGTACCAGGAGGCCTTATCTCAGTGTCTGGTGTTCGTAACTGTCAAAATGTCCAAGGACATAAGGATGATCCTACCCTCCCTGCCTGTGAGGGGAGGAGATCAAACGTACCAGTTAGAACTTCTAGGCAAGTGTCAGGAATACAAAATAAATGACCAAAGATGTCAATTAGTGTTTGATGCATGTAACAAATGTATATGACGTAAATTCGGATGGGCGGAGGGGATAGAGTGCTGGAAAAACCTTATAAAAATATCTCCTTTCGTTTTCTGGGTGGACTTCTCACCACCAAAAAGTGTGGAAGTGCCCTGATTGATCAATCAATAAATTCTTTTCTCGTCTCCTGAGACTCAGACTGGTCTTTTGCAGCCCATGAAGCGCAGGCACGCTGGCACGGGACCCCCATAAATTTAAATTCCTTACATTTCTGGTGGAGATGCCGGGGAAAAGTGCCACTGCCCCAGCGCTCTTGGGAGTCTGACTTAAATCACAGTGAGGATTCATGCTGACCCTGGAACAAATCTAGTCCGGACCCTCTGATTTTGAGAGGAGACTTGTTCTATCAGCATTGGACACAATACTGTTATTTAAGGAGAAAACAAAGCCGGCAGAACAACGGAGGAACTGTAAGAGGACTGCGCAAAAGAAATCTGGTAAGAAGAGAAAACTAGTTGTGGGGTGGCGTGAGTTCGAATCTAACAGCTCTGTGGAGTGGAGAAGATTGCGGATTCTTATGAGTCGGCCCCGGGAGGGAGGAAGACGAGAAGAGACACTTGTGTGTGTCTCTAGCATCCCGCGGACCAGGGTGGACTCAGAGTTGAGAGACTCTGAGGGCCCCGAGGGTGGAGGAGAGCTCCTCTCGAATAACCCTAGTGTCCCCCTCCCCAAGTGTTTGAAGAATTAGAAGCAGAGCACTGCTCTGGCTTCCTCAGAGGATTTACTGATGTTTAAATATATATGTGGGTGTTAAGTTGAATTCTTTTTGGTAACCATAGGGAAGTGGCCATTCCCTGTGTCTTAAGCAGGGGCAAAGACTGGCAATCTTTGCCCCACAATACCAACGAAGTTCCACCATCTTCGTTTGATTTTAGAGAAGTTAGAAAGATCTATTCTTAGGCAAGGGATCGCAGTTAACTGGGGAAACAGAAATGTGGGAGAGTTGTGTATGGTTGCTGAATCACATGTTGGCGTGTATGATGTGCATTTGATTGTTGAGGTGTGAGTCCGTTTGATGCTTGTGTGGGAGAAATCATAGGAACACAGTTAGACCTTTAAAGTAAGCCTATGGGGATAAATTAGTGCAGTTTATGCACCCCCTTTTGATGTGCGATGTGGTAACATTGGAATTCTGCCACCAGAAGTAATGATTTTAGTATTAAATGGAACATGAGTAAGCTTTAAGAAGAACCCCTCTAACTAGGATGAGGCAGGACTTTACCATCTCAAATTAAGATTCTAGCCCTCAGGGAGGACAGACCAATTATGACCTGCTAGCAAGAGGTGTGTGAATGTACAAGGACGTGCTTAGTTAATTAATATAAGAGACTAAAAACTCTGCCAACTAGGAGACCCCTCCAGCAATTTTGATAATACCAGGGGGAATATGGGCAGTGAGAAAAATACTTTTGAATACTCAGGGATAAACAACATCCCGCATATTTTGTGACTGGCTGGTCACGCAACAAAATTTACCAGCTGAAGGGATATTTTACAAGGAAAAAATCATAGGGTATCTGAGTAATGCATTTTTAGTAAAACTGGGTAGGAAACCTGAAAAGATGATGGAAGGAAAGGCAGGATGATGAACTGAAAAGGTATAGAGAAAGACAGATGAATAGAGGAAGTGGAGTAAAAGGAAGGCAGCAAGACAGAAGTGGGATGGATAGGTATGATGTTGAGGGAACGGGAGGAGAGCACGGAGCATTGAGGGGACAGGAAGTGCTAGATGGGGGATGCGTACCCCTGAATTGCCTTATTCAAGCATTCAGGAGGTACTTCCATCCCGCTACGCCAATGCCCAACTCTTTGGATATGGAAGCTTTAAACAGAACTAAGGGTTGCTATGCACCACATGAGGAGACAGGTAGGGACGTTACTTCTGAACTATTAATAGTCAAAAGCAGGGAAATCAAATCTTAGTATCAACTGTTGTGTGTGCTTGATGTGTAATTAATTGAGTGTGAGTCCGTTTGGTATGCGGGGGAATTTATGAGCATACTACTAAACCTTTAACAAAAAGGTAGATGGGCATAACTTAATTCAGCTTCTGTGCCCTTTGTTAAGGAACCCTGTGGCAAGATTGGCACATTGCCATAAGGAGACCTGATTTTGATATTGAATGCAACAAATGTAAATTTCAAGAAAGTCCCCTCTGACAAAGGCAGGACTTTAACATCCCAAAGATTAAGTTTCTAGCCCTCAAAAAGGGGAGGGTGGCAAGCCACGTATTGCCTGTTAATATGTCCAGAGGCAGTAAAAATCACCCAAAATGAGAAGACCCCAATTTTATAAACCAGGGGAAGTATAAACACTGCAAGAAGATATTTTTGAATACTCAAGCCGCATGTTTTGTATAACTTAGCCTGGCTTGTTACACAATATAATTCACCACCTATAGGGACATTTTAAGAAGAAATCATCACAGGGCGTTTGAGAAATACGTTTTTTTTTTTTTTTGCGCGCCGGTCCCATGGGTGAAATGAACATCCACCCCTTTTCAGACCGACTATGTGCTCTGAAAAGACAGCTAGCATTTTTGTACTCATAGCCCAGCAAGCTAGCAATTAAAAAACCAAGTGATAACATCATTCCTTAAGATTTTGCACCTAAAAGGCTTAGGGCAGCCTTTCCCCCCTCCCCTTGCAAGTAAGCCCTGGCTGGAACCATAAGACAATTTAATTTGGAACAAGGAGATTCTTAGGAGCAACTGAAAAAAGAATTCCCTCCCGTCTCCTACCTAGATCAGGACCTTGGAGATGCCATTAGAACGGGAGAGGAAAGGAGAGAAAGAGACGAAGAGAGAAGGAGAGAGAGAGAGAGAGAGAGAGAGAGAGAGAGAGAGAGAGAGAGAGAGAAAAGGAATAGTTAAAGGAAACGAGGTAGAAGGAAAGTGTAAGTCAGGGACGAGAATGGGCAGGGTTCATGATGGGCAGACTGAGGCAGCAACCCACAGAACGCTCCGGCAATTGAGAAGCAGAGGCTCTATTTGTATCCCATTACATTATTTAATCCAAGCTTTTAGACAGTTCCTATTTCCCCAACAAAATTTGTCTAAATCTCTGAATATGGAATCTTTATCCAAATCCCCTTGTAGTACGTCAGCTCCATGAGGAAAACGAAGGGCCTGAGACTTCTGTGCTGGAAGTGGTCCAAAGCAGGGACTCCCCTTCCTCTTTTTAAAGCAGCTGCTAACAGGTTTTTGAGAGCAGGACAAGGTTTTTTTTATTTAGAATACGAAGGGGTTCTTAAAAGCCGCCAAAAGGTAAAAATAACATAAAATAAAATCATTTTTCTTGTTCTCACACTCTGGCTGGAAACGCCTGTGACATTTTTTTTTTAAGGCGTATCAATAACGCGGGGTCTCACACTCTGGCTCTTGTTTCTTTGTACGAGAGCCATGCATCCCAAGTTAGGCTTAAGTAGATAACTTCACAAACCACAGGGATAATAGGTTGCCTTAATTAGTTTAGTGCCCTTTTTCACCTAATTACAGGGTAATTGAAGGGGCTCACCTTCCTGCCTCAGGCTGTGTAATGCAGCCTGCGGGGAGAATTCAAAAGTCCATTGCCCCGCCTTCCTTTTTCTGGGTTCGCCACCCTCCTTCCCCTTCACAAAGTTGACCTCATCCCTCTTCCCTCAGGAATTTCAAGCATGCTGGCAACCAGCCTGATTTTTTTACACCTCTTTCACATCCTATATTCCTAAAAATCTCGAGCAGACGTTCTCCTTTTTGACTTAATAATGCTCACCTAGCCTTATTTCCGTCTGAGTTTTTTTAACCCTTTCCTTTCCAAGTAGGACACCTGCTGGAAATAGACTCTTAGTTACTTGATAGCTATTAAACTACTATCAGCCTTTTTTCCTCTCTTTCTATCTATGTGTGGTCAAGCAGTTTGTGCCATGGCATGTGTCACTCCTAACCAGCCAGCAGAGACACTAGGAGAGGGCTTCCTGCCTTTCCCCCTCTCTTTTTCTCTCTATTGTTTTGTGGGGGAATGGGGCTTTTGCAAGCACCTGACTTTTACTTTGAGGTGAGGCTGACAGGCCAGCAACTTCACCCTTTTTATACCCTTTTGCGCCAGCATAGAGAACTAGCTGTTTTTGAACCTGGTGACATCGTCACTATTTTTAAACCCATGGCAGATGCCAACATGTGTGAGGCTGTGTACTCGTGGGTGTTTGCATGTATTTTTTTTTTCTTGAGTGACGAACCAGAAGAGCTCGTCTTGCCTCGCACACACACACACACCAGCCCCCGACACGCACTAGGACAGATTGGCGCCTTTGCAGCCTTGCAGAGAGACACTAATTCTCTTTTACCATTTTTTTTTTTCTTTTCTCGCCGTGCCCTTGGGGACTTGGTAGTAATATGAATGTGGTGCCTGCTCCTATTTTTCCCCAATCCTGTATCGGCCGTACTTTTTCCGAGACTATACCACGCCACATTCCAAGCCCATCTCCCCCTGGCGCATTTTGCTTCATGCTCAGAGATCACTTTGCGACCCTGGGACATTTTTGCCTGTTCCATTTTTGATTGTCCCCATGTAGCAGAGCTATTTGACTTTGGGGATGAGATCTATCTCAGGTGCCTGTTTGGGAACGCCTGAGCCCCTCGCTTGTGAGATCCTGCGAGATCATCTTGCAAGCACTCATCATACACGGCCGACTACAGATGCGTCCTCACCATAAACTTTGGCTTCCCCCATTCACAGACTGGTTCTACAAAAACGGAAGCCTTATCCTACCTGTTGCAACATTTTTTTTTCTCTCCTTCCTGTTTTTAAGACTGTCAGATAGACTGTGCCACCCTGCCTTGCAGCACAAAGACAGCTGCGGGGGCATTTCGTGTGTGTTTGTGTTCTGTGTTTGTCTGTGGTCGTGTGTCTGTTCTTCCCTTACCCAGGTACATCCTGGAGGTCGGGTTTTTGCTCTGGGAAAAACGCCCACCCGTTCTTTATTTTTGGATCACGGAGTCGGTCGGGTTCGGAAAGCTGACGCCGCCGGTCGTAGATGCTCAGATGGGGACCCTCCTGCCCTCCATTCTGCCATCCCTCCTGGACCTCCCCTCCCCGCCTTTGATGCCTTTGATGATGCCATCTTCGTGATGACTTCGCTCCGCGGGTTCTCGATGTGGGCTCCAGGATCCAGTGATGTCAGCCTTTTCACCCAGCGTGACCCGTACCCGCGACCGAGAGGGAGTGAGGCCTGACCGGTGACGCCTTCTGCCCTCTGCTGTAGATTGCCCCTATGCCTTAGATGACTTCACCCTGGACGGCGGGCGACAACATGAACCTGACCTGTGGTCACCGCATCCTTGCCCATCCTTCCCCAGATGACAGCGTGCGTTTGATACTTCGGAGGGTCCCAAAGCAGCCTGCGGATTCACTTTCAACTCAGGTTGACAGATTAAAATCCTGTCTTCCTGTCTCTCATTTCCTTCTTTTCTTTTCTTTTCTGTTTGTTTCTGGGGGGAGAGAGTGGGTCTGAAACAGCCACTGACTCTTGTTTTGGATTGCGGCCAACAGACTTCACGTCTGCAATTTAACCCCTTTTTCACCGGGACAGAGACTTGGGGTTTAAATACTGCTTTCAGACCTTCATTGATGCCTGTGCGCGTGCCCTGGATCACCATGAACTTGTGTTGCCACACACGCACACACCAGCCTCCCAGCATCCGACAAGTGAGCGCTTATTTTTTTCACATATTTACATTACCCTGGGCTCTATTATGATAGTGTTTATTGTCTATTATTGATAGTCACTGTGAAAACTCTTACTGAAGTGCTTCTCTGGATATGCCTTTTTATGTAATGATCATGCTTGGCCACTGAAAATGCTTTTTACTCACAAAGCATTGAGTGCCAGAGATTATGACTTGCCTTTCTATGCAATTTGTATTGAATGAGAGACATTTTGGTGCCCATGGGTGTTCACGAGCCTTTCTACCAAAGAAAAAGTGGCTTTATGAAGTAGCTATATCTACATTATTTTCTTCACCAAAGACACTGATGAACTAATCTTGGCCCCATGTTTACGGGGCAGATTTTTGTGTGTAAACTATCAGCCACAGAGACATTTCTGACCGGATTTCAACGGCTCATTCATGACTTTACCATGAGAAATGTATGGCGCAAGGTGGGTTTTCTAAGCACCATCTAGATGTGTCTTATGCCTTTTTCAGCCTTCATGATATGTATATTACCTTTATTTAGTATCATTGCAAATGTCTATCAATTGAGAATGCACACACAACTGGGTGATTCTGCACAGCCTGCTATTATCTGAATTTGAATGCACACCACACACACCTAAATAAGGTTGGAAAAAACCTAGCAAAGTAGCCTGGCCCACATATTTCCTTGGTGGGCTAAGAAGGGCATATTTTCCTTATAAGTATTTGGTTTGCAAAATGAACCTACAGTGTGGTGCTTTGTTAGAATTCAGGGTTCTCAGCCTGACTACCAAACACACAAACACAATATCTCACATGTGCACTGCTGTGGCAGGCAAATTAATTTGGGTTTCATGATGGTCCTAAAATAAGGTAATGAACAAATCTGCTGTTTAAAGCATGTTTAATTATCGCTTTGGGACGGGGATCGTGATATCCAAGTCTATCACAATATTAGCAAAAATTCTTATGCCAGCCCCCTTTCAAAAGTTGAGAATTTGGGATCCTTGAGAAGTGTACAACATGGCCTGGGAGGTCACCTTATACTGCTGTGACCACGATGCATTTCTCCAACAGGGGAAACTTAAATGCTGTGGTCCGTGGAACATATCCATCCGTTGCAGTCTGTGGGTCCGACCAGGGGGGGGGTCTTCTTACATCCCAAGCATGGCAACACTTCATCTGTTAACTTAACATTTTACTCTAGAAAGTGCCCTAGTGAATTAAGGGGTGGTTTCCTTGGCCTTCACCTATTTGATGCGTCCCTCACCATGAGACGCCACAAATCATGTTGTGATACTTCATTTTCTTGAACTGTGCCTATAAGCCCTTTGGGGGAAAAGGACTGAGAATGTTTTCTGACTGCCCTGCCTAAATTTTTGTCAGGAAAATAGAAAGTCCTTCCATGAGCCATGAAGACCATCTCACCCCAGGAATGACATAGGGGGGGCTCACGCAATGTTCACACTTTTGTACATATACCTTTGATATGTTTTGTTCGTCCCTTACAAGTCCATAACGTTTTCTGGGAAATTTACTGGCATAAATTTCCAGAAATCCGTTCAGGGCCGAGTGTAAGGGAGGACATTTGACTAATTATATATTTATAAATATATATGGCTGCTTCACTAACCACAGGTATGGACAAGCCCTCATGTATTCAACAACAATGTATTCTAAGCAATACATATATATATATAGCCACACTAGTGACACGAATAATGTAGTTATATTCACTTAAGCACTCCACGTATATATATATATATATATATATATATATATATATATATATATATATATATACATATATGTATCACATACACATGTATCTACAGTTGTATTCTTGTAAACTTAGAATCTTTGGTCAAGCCTTTCCGGCTAGAATAGAGAAAGGAACTTCCGCAAAGTCAGCTAAGGCAATTATGAATTCAAGGATCCAATTAAGTTCCTAAGCTTTGAGGATCACACACTAGCAATTAACGTGTGTCCAAGGCGTACCAGGGAGGCCTTATCTCAGCGTCTGGTGTTCGTAACTGTCAAAATGTCCAAGGACATAAGGATGATCCTACCCTCCCTGCCTGTGAGGGGAGGAGATCAAACGTACCAGTTAGAACTTCTAGGCAAGTGTCAGGAATACAAAATAAATGACCAAAGATGTCAATTAGTGTTTGATGCATGTAACAAATGTATATGACGTAAATTCGGATGGGCGGAGGGGATAGAGTGCTGGAAAAACCTTATAAAAATATCTCCTTTCGTTTTCTGGGTGGACTTCTCACCACCAAAAAGTGTGGAAGTGCCCTGATTGATCAATCAATAAATTCTTTTCTCGTCTCCTGAGACTCAGACTGGTCTTTTGCAGCCCATGAAGCGCAGGCACGCTGGCACGGGACCCCCATAAATTTAAATTCCTTACAGCATGAGTCTCTTTCGTGGGACGCAGGGCTCTGGACTTGCTCTGCCTCCGTGTGTGTCATGCCGAGGCCCCTCACTTTGTGCCCAGGACCTCTTCTGTGGCATTCGGAGCTCGGCACTCCTTCTATGGTCCCCGTGGTCATTGTGGGGAGGCCCTTCACTTTGTGCTTGGCAGGTTCTATTTGGAAAATGAGACTTTCATCTCCTTGACCTTTGGCGGTCATGGTGTTGCCTCTTCTGTTGCGACCTATGCCATTTCCCTCCAGTCCGCTGTCTTGTGCTCTTTGTAATGCTCCTGTGGGCATTAGGGCCTGGGCCCTGGCTTTGCACCCCAAGTGTGTGGGCAGGAATGCCAGGCTCTTGGCTTTTCGGAATCTCCCCATAGCTATCCAGGTAAGGCTCTTAAGTTGGTGCTCGATGCCTCCAGGTAAGGCTCTAGGATTCTTCTTATACCCCTGTGGTTGTTGCGTTGTTGCCCCTCGCTTTGCTCACTGAGCCTGCTGGCTGGAATATTGGGCAGCGGTGTTCTTGTGCTGCTTTCATGGTTGCCTTGCTCTGCCCCCTTGTGTTGGTCACTCTGCCCAGTGGTTGGAACATTGGATTGTAGCAGTGTTGGATTGTCCTCATTAGTGTTCAGTTGTGGCCCCTCGCTTTGCTCACTGAGCCTGCTGGCTGGAATATTGGGCAGCAGTGTTATTGTGCTGCTTTCATGGTTGCCTTGCTGTGGCCCCTTGTGTTGGTCACTCTGCCCAGTGGTTGGAACATTGGGCTGTAGCAGTGTTAGATTGTCCTCATTGTTGTTGAGTTGTGGCCCTTCGCTTTCCTCATTGAGCTCACTGGCTAGAACATTGGGCTGTAGCAGTGTTGGATTGTCCTCATTGTTGTTCAGTTGTGGCCCCTAGCTTTCTTCACTGAGCCCACTGGCTGGAACATTGGGCTGTAGCAGTGTTGGACTGTCATCATTGTGGTTCAGTTGTGCCCCCCGCTTTCCTCATGAGCCCACTGGCTGGAACATTGGGCTGTAGCAGTGCTAGACTGTCTTCGTTGTTGTTTAATTGTGGCCCCTCGCTTTCCTCACTGAGCCCGCTGGCTGGAACATTGGTCTGTAGCAGTGTTGGATTGCCTTCATTGTTGTTCAGTTGTGGCCCCTCACATTGGTCGCTGAGCACGCTCTCTGAAAGGTTGTGCTGCATTGTTGTTGGATTGCCCTGTGGCTCCTCCCTTTGTTCACTCAGCCCGTTTTCTGGAATATCGGTGTCTTCTCTTCTTGGGTTGATCTCACGGTCACGTTGTTGTGGCCCGTCAGGTTCTGGGCTTTCTGTACTTCCTCCGTGGTTGGTGTTGAGTGGCACGTTTCTTTGGACCCTAGGCCTGTTTGGGAGCCGTGGCTTTGGGTATGTTGTGGTGTCTCTTGTTCTTTCCATTTGAGGGCCCGCCATGGGGCATCCTGTGTGTTTTAGGTTGAATGGGGGGTGCTGGGTTTCTCTGGTGGCATTCTTGCCTTTCCTGAAGTTGTCCTAAAATACGTGGCAGCCGGAGGAGGATTAGGGGCTGTTTGCTGCTGGGAAGGTGTCCTGGCTTCAGACGGCCTCCCTGTACCCTTAGCCAGCGGTGCCTGAGCCTCAAGAAACGCTACCATGGGGTTAGGTGGGAGAGGTCCGAAGGACAGGCTGTGGTGCTGGGGCTTCCCATTGGTTGTACAGGTTCATTTGGAGCTGGCAAGTGAGAGTTGGTTTGTTTTGAAGACTTTGGTGGCACCCAGATGGCCTTTTGGGTGGCAAGAGCAGGAACAGGCGTCCAGGCCTTCTCCAGATCTTCCTTGTTGAGTGGCTGACCTGGATGCTCTTGCTGTTTCCCTCCCAGGAAATGGACCGTTCGGCATCCTACGGCCCAAGGATTTGGGGGAGCTGATTTGGTAGCCAGATTGCGCAGAATGTTCAGATACGCATCCACTGAGGTGGAGGTGACCCTGTGGGGAAGAGAAAAGGGTAAAAGCAGAATGGAAACTAGTGGTGGTTCAGGGACCTCTGGGGGAATCCCACAAAGATCCCCCCAAACAAACTCTTTCCAAGGACACTCCGCTGACCCTCTGAAGTACCACCACCACCACCCCACAGCTGCCGAGCTCTACCCCTCTGCACTTAGCCTCCTCTGCTGTGGGAGTTCAGAATCCATGCTGCCTAAGGTAGAGGGTTTTCTTCCCTTAAAATATTTTTAAAAATAATTTAAAACTGGCCTTTTAAAAAAAGAAAACTCTAATAAAAAACAACGCAGAACCACTAGATAGAAAAGGGCTCCTCTCCACTGGGTTCATTCAGATGGATCATCTCTTTTCCCAATGATTACACCATCCCATTCCTCTTCTAAACGGGTTCTGATCCTCATGAAGGTGCACAATCCTCCCCCTTTATTAAGGCCAAAGCCATAGATGGTCCACAAAAACCTCTACCAATATTTGTGTTTCTGCAGCGGCTCTAGACACCTTAATCCTTGGCTACGCTGGTCCCTTTTGGCCCCTTTCAGGGCAGTTTACAGAGGTGGTCTCGCTATCATTCTGGTCAAGGAGAAGGGGTAGAAGAAAAAACGATCACCTGCATCGAGGCTGTGGTCTCCTCCGTGCGCGCTGCCTTCTTGGAGCTTGCACCTTGAACCAAGCAGGAAGCCGATCAAGAACAAGGAAAGAAAAGATGGACCAAAGCATCAAGGGAATCCGTGATCCTGCCTGGCAATTTCTGGCTTCATTCCTGACCCTTGGAATGTGTTGCTGTTTCAGAAGCACGCAGAGGGTCCCAAGCAACGCCAGAGAACAGACAGGATCCACATGATCCACAGCAGCATCCTGTCATCCAGCTGAGGCTGGTGAAGCTTTCACCTCAACTGAAAGCCAGGGTGCTTGGAGCTCTGGTGGGTTTGCTGTTGATGACAATTAGGCCCCTATTGTCTGGGTGTTCTGAAGGGACCCTTCCCATCCTGCCTGGATCAGGAATAACAAATGAAGGTGGGGGTGCCAGTAGTCCCAATAAACACCAAATGGTTTCCTTTTTTATTATTAAACATTTTATTTGTTTTCTATTAATAAATCAATCCATGCTTCTTAAACAGCATTTTACATGGGTTCTGTTTATATACATTTGTGTGAGGGTTCTTGCTTCTCCCAGGCACCCCACCCTTCAGATTTCAATAAAGACACATCTTTGAAAGAATAAACGGGACTTTTATTTTGTTCTTCCACAACTAAGGAGGCTCTTTTCTTGATAACAGTTTCAACATCTTTAACATCAACAATGCATGGGTTATTCTTGGATTCATAAGATGGAGTGAACACAGAAAAATCCAGACCCCCTCCTAATCTTGGGGAGATTTGGTTCCACCACTTTCCTTCCCCTCCTTCTCGAAGAGGCTCGGTTCCCCTGCTTGCACCCCAATCTCCGAAGTGGGTTTGGGCCCAGGACATCTCTGACGGCAGGATTTGAAGGGATAGTTGTCTCTCAAGGTCAGACCCCTCCTGGTACACATTCTCCCGGTTCTTTCCTCCTCCTCCTTCAGCTTGGCGAGCCATTGTTCCCAAGCCAATTCCTTTCTGATCTCTTTCCGCTTGCGATTGTACTCACAAACCTCTCTCTCACCCCAATAAGAACTGCGTTGGCAGTGAGCTCGTCTTCTGTAACTTTCAGCCTCTGGTTTAGGCATCATAATCTGTTCCCAGTCACCAGTCCATGGGTTCTCCATCCATACCCAGTCCCAATCTGAGGGCAAGACACGTGGCGTTCCCTTTTTACATTGTCTGAACCCCACCTTCACCACTGCTGATTGCCTCGGATTTCCTGCCGTTTCTGGATCCTTCTCTACCTTAACCGGGGCCTTATCGTTTCCCTCCTCCTTCTCCATTTCCAGAATCTTCAGGGAGTCTTTAAACCGTTTCCACAGCATCTCCCGTTCTTCTGCTTCTTTGTCCTGAGCGGCTCTACGTTCCTCTGAAGAGTTATAATGGAAAATAAATTTTAATAAATAATAATTGGAGCAGTTCTGAGACCCATCGGAACAGCCCAAATACGCCCCACACCATCACAAGCACAACACTTTTTACCTGGTCCCAAAATTCTACTCCGTTCCCGAGATATCGGGAAGAATACAAAAACTGCCGCTTTTGCCGGCTGAGAGGCCTTGCGAGCAGGAGATTGGCAGGCGGAAAGCTTCAATTTGCACCTAATTTGTTAGTTTACATTGTATCCAGATAACCGTGGCAGTTCATTTCCGTGGAGACTCCATAAACCAGCAGGGGTGAGAAAGATAAACCCGTCTGTGCATCTTAACCAATCAGCGCCCCCGCCATCAATCAATGTCTTGTTAATTATGGCCAGAAGGGGGCGCGTGGCGGGGGACCCGATTACGTTGAATTGACTAGGTAGACCACTCCAACCAAAAAGAACCAGAGCCCCTCCTGGGAAAATTCGAAAACTCCAGCCGTTCAGGGTTCCAGAGAGGCAGCTAAACCTCCAGCAGCGCCAGCGGTACAAATCCACTCCTCCTGCCCGACTCTTAGTTCCAGAGACTCGGATAATGTAGCCACAGGGCAGCGACTCATTTCGCTGCCTCCTACCCGAGCCTCAGTTCCAGAGAAATCTTTCCTTCCCGCAGCCATTCATTCCTATGGTGGTAGCCCATCCCCCTTTCCACTTTCCCCTGCTTTGCTGTATCTTTCTATAGCAGTAGACCAGCCCGCGCTTCAGAGCCAGCCGGACAGAGCTCCCCCTGCTTGTGGAAACCCCTGGAAATCCATTTTCCCTGGTTCCAGGGGTTTCCGGCCAAGGAATAGGAAAAGTCCCTTACTAATAAATTGGTTAACCCCTTCCTGGTCCCTCTTTCCATTAATCCCAGCCTTTCAAAGATAGCCAGAGACACAGCTCAGGAGATTCTTCCTGGGCTGATGGATTATTTGCTCCATGCTCTTGGCTTGCAAGGGAATGATTTTGAGCCAGGGACCTCCTTACACTAAAAAATTTGTTTCTCCCATAATTTCCCACAACTTAATGAAGAACAAAGGAATCTAACACCACAATTTCTTTAGCAGAGGTGGTTGATGCAATTCAAAGACAAAAACCTAATAAAACACCTGGCCCGGACGCTTTGCCAGCACAATATTATCAGAAATTTTCAGATATCTTAGCCCTGAGATTGCATCACCTTTTTGATTCAATTCTGGAAGGAGAAGATATTCCAGACACGTGGAAATCTGCCAACATAGTTCTGATATCCAAGGATGGAAAACCAAAAGATGCTATTGAGAATTATAGGCCTATAGCTCTTTTAAATGGGGATTATAAAATCTTTGCAACTATTTTGGCTAATAGATGGCGGAAAATTCTTACTACTTTAATCCACTCAGATCAGAGGGTTCTTGCCAAATCGACATCTCCAGTCAAGCATTAGAACTTTACTTAATTCTTTAGAGTACTATGAAATACATTCCCCAAAGCAGGCAGCCTTTATCTTTTTGGATGCTGAGAAAGCCTTTGACAATGTTTCCTGGTCCTTACTGAAATCTCAATTGGACTACCTACAATGTGATCATAGAATGCTTAGAGCGGTAGAACAGATATATTCTACTCAAAATGCTAAGATTATTGTGAATGGGCTTTCTACTGACAAGATTACTATACAGAAGGGCACAAGGCAAAGCTGCCCCCTTTCACCGTTGCTTTTTATTTTATCTTTAGAGATCTTATTGCATGTGATTAGAAACTCAGTGTTGATACAAGGTTTGAATAATCGGGGGGAAATTTATAAAATACAAGCCTTTGCTGATGATTTACTATTAATTTTGGAAGAACCCTCACGGTCTTTGCCAGAACTTCTAAGAACCCTAAAGGAATATTCAGAAACATCTGGCTTTTTGATTAATAAAACAAAAACTGTATTGTTGACCAAAAACATTTCTGTGTCTAATATTCAAGGATTAGTGGATCTATCAGGATTCACGCATGTGAATTACTAGACACTGTGCTGGAGGTCAAGTTAAAATACACACCAGAATTATTTTTGTTAAATATTATAGATACTGAGGTAACATATGACCAAAAATATGTAATTAACCACATTATTGTAACAGCCAGAATTTTGTATGCTCAACTTTGGAAGAATTCCGAAATACCCTCAAAAGACACTCTGAAAGGGAAATTATACTCGGCTATTGAAATGGACAGACTTTCCGGCCACCTGAAAGGAGAAGATGAAGATGTTTTGTCAAGAAGATGGCAAGAGTTAATAATTGTGTTAAAAACCTTATAAATGATGTTTGAGTTCTGTGGTTGTTATCAATGTAAAACAATCCCACTTTCTTTATAAAATAATAAAATTATTTTAAAGATAAAAAAGTTTGTTTCTCCTGCCCCTGCCCAAGTGAATCCCAGCCCTTGATCCAAGGTGGCCCTTTCCTTTTCTCTCTCTCTCTCAATCTCTCTCTCTCTCTCTCTCTCTCTCTCTCTCTCTTTCTCTTTCTCCTCCTCTCTCTCTCTCTCCTTTCTCTCCTTCCTCCCACCCATCTTCCCTGGATGTGCTTAAACGTGCAAGGGGTTATGGCAAAGGAAGAAGACATCATGGCAATTCCACAAGGTAGAGACATCTTCCAGAAGCAGCGTTCATCTTCCACAAAGATGCTCTCCGGATTATGCCACAGCCTGGGGCTCTTCATTGTCGCATCTCTGCATTCACAAAAGACTGTCTGACTACCCCAGGCTAATCTCATCAGCTTTCCGGCTCCCCCATTGACTTCTATATTGACCTTCCCCAACCTTCTATTGACTTTCCAATTTTCCAAGTTTACCTGGACTCAAGGACAATACATTGGTCCCCCTCTCCATTGTCACACCCTGATAGCTCAATTAAGGGGCAGATTAGGCTGGATCACACCTGGGAGGGTACCTAGTCCCAGCCCACCAGGGACACCTCTGGACCTCCCAGGACCACCCCTGGACCAGCCCCCAGACGACACTGATTGGACACTCGGAACGACCAGCCCCTCGCCTGCCCCTGGGAGGCGCCACCTGGTGGGTGGAAAGAGGGAACTAATAAAATGTAATTCCTTTTGTTGTCGGGGCAGATAATTTCTGTGCTGTTTTAGCTGGGGTGTTTCACCTGCTGTCCTTTATTAGGCCTAATAAACGCAGTATTTTCTCCCGGATCTCTCTCCTGTTGGATTCTTCATTGGGTCACCGGGGTCCAGCAGAACTCAGAGGGATCAGCCTAGCTGAAATTTAATCTTAAACTCATTTTAAATTCAACACCTCCCTCTTCTTTTGCTTCTCCAACCACTTATCCCTCTCTTTTTCTTGTAGTGCAGGTGTCACTCTCCTGCCTTCAGTCCCTTCAAGGTAGCTTCCCTCACAATTTGCTAATACAAATTAGTACCTTAGTCAGGTGGTCAAGGCCATTTATAAAACATGTTGTATAAATGCTCTTTATAAGATGTCCCCATTGTTATTTTACAGATTTACAGTTTCTGTTTCACAGCTTTTGCCATTTCTCTAGTTCAATGTTATACCCACAAATTTTCACGCATTGAACCATTATTATTTTTCACTTGCTCATCTTCAATTTTCCAGTTCGAGAGAAAGTTCCCTCCTTTTCCATTCAGATTGTTTGTCAAGAATTGAAATTATTCTTCACCTCTCTTGAGTCTGTTAGGTGTTTATTGGACTGGAGCAATCTCTGGTTTTCCACTTCCAGTTCATGCCATCTCTTCTCTGAAGACCATAGCAGGTACTAGAATATTCTTCTTGTAGATGTCCCATGGCTCTAGCCTGTACCAGGTGAATTTCATCCATTTATTCTACTCCATGGCTGCTGTTCTAGATAGCTTAGGAGCATCCAGTAAGTTTGATGAAACTAAGTTCTAAAATGCTGTTGTGAAATGCATCCATCACATAAAAATGTTTCTCATGTTATTATTTTTAAATAAAGTGCACATTCCACTCATTCTGCTCCATTTTTGTTATTGCAGTAGAACAGGCCTGCCCAAAGTCCGGCCCGGGGGCCAAATCCGGCCCGTCAGGCCATTCTGAGTGGCCCGCGGCTGGCTGGCCCACCCCTCCCTCCCCCTCCTTCGCCCCATCTTTTTTAAAAAAAATCTGCCAACACTGACACCACTGGGAAGCTTGGGCGGACGGGCGGTCTGCCACCACCGGCATCGCAGGGGAAAGTGTGGGGGTGGGCAGGCCAGCGGGCCTCTGCCACTGCCAAAGAGCTTTGGGGTGGGCTGGCGGGCGAGCCGTTGCCACCGCTGGGGAGCTTGGGGGGGGGTGCAAGGTCACACAGATCACCTCTTCCAAGGGGCGACCTGTGGCCACGGCTCCCTGTGCTTCCTTTGGTCCCCACCTTCTTTCCTCCCTCCCGTGGTCCCCACTTCCCTTCCTCCCTCCCTCCCTCCCTTCCTTGTTCCCCACCTCCCTCCCTCCCTCCCTTCCTTGTTCCCCACCTTCCTTCCTTCCTCTCTTGGTTTCCACCTTCCTTCCTCCCTCCCTTGGTCCCCACCTTCCTTCCTGCGGGTGGGGTTGCAAGGGGTCAATGGGTGGGGCTTGCAGTGGGGTGGCAGGGTTGTGGAGCAACCGGCCCCTGACACATTCTCAGCCACCAAATCTGGCCCTCCTTACAAAAAGTTTGGGCACCCCTGCAGTAGAAGGATCAGATTCTCTTTTTTAAAAATTACTTTTCTTTCATCCATTAGTAGAGTTTCATTTTCTTATTATCATTTTAGCCACTTGGTTCATGAACAACAGGCAAACAACATTTCTATCTGACTGATTATGAAACATGGCTGAAGAGGAGTAGTCCATGACGAGCTAACTGAAAATTGCCTTCCCATTCTGAATGTGCATGATGCTGACAATTAAATAAATATCACATCAGTCTCACTTTACATTATTTACTTTCTCTCTCAGTGCATAAGTAAACTTCTCATCTTAAACACAATCATTCACTTGTAATTTGCCTCCTAGTTTTGCTGGTTTTCTTTTTGTTCTTGTCTATTTATTTTCAGTTAAGTCACTCAATTACAAAAATCACATTAAGAAGGTCGGACTCCAACATGTAACAGATTAACAAGTGAGATACACTACATTGAAAATCAAAACAAAATAGATAATTTACAAGGAAGGTGATGCTGCTTATCACTCTTAGATTGTTTGTTGTTGCTCTGCTTTGTTTTTTGTTTGGAATAAAAAAGCTATTTCTGTGTGCAAGTACACAGGCCCGAATCACCAGAATAAATCAATCATTTTTGGGGGGGGGATCTTCTACATTGTCCTTTATACTACTGTTTTTGTTTGCACCAACACAAAATGACTTATCTACTTGAATGTTGTTTGGGTCTTTTCCATTTTCTGGTTGTAAAAGGAAAAATAATGTTCCTTGTGGAAAGATTTATAATCCTCTGTCCCTATCTGTAGTTATGCCATTGGCTATATTTTTCTAACCATAACACCTAAGAATGCAGAAACCTGAAGCTTCTCTGGGAAGAATATTTATTTCTCTGCCTCTCCAATAAAATGTCAGGAAGACATCAGAAGTGAAAAAAAAAAGCAAACTCTTTGGGGAAAATGGGATCCAGAAGCCATTGGGTGAAGCCACGATCATAAACTGTGAGATACATTGGGCAGATTAATATACTGAATGAAAGCTATTAGGAATGTCTAAGTGGCAGTGATAATTGGAGAATAAAGCTGTCAAAAGACACAACTCAAAAGCTACAATTAAGTTTAAGAGATGGTACTATTTTAGGAAGCAAAGGAAGAAACAGAAAATCTTAGAATCAACAGTTCCGACTGATAATGCTCAAAATTGTATCAGTGGGGCCCAGTGAATCTCAGTGACAATCTTGCCATTTTTCTCTCAATTTACCAGCTGGTAAAGGGGGTTTAAATTTGCTCCATTTGATTGGCATAATTTCCCCTCCTGCAAAGGGCCAGACACCAGGTAGCAGTTCCCCTCAGATGAGTGCCTCTTGTTTCTATACAGCAGTGGTTCCCAACCTGGGGGTCAGGAGGACCCCTTTGGGGGGTCGAACAGGGGTCGCCATGAGCCAGTGAGGAAAAAGGCACAAACAGCTTGGGTCTGGAGGAGGAAGGGGAGGAAGGGGTGTGTGTAAGAGTGAGTTGCAGCTTGATAGGTTGGAGGGGATGTCAGTCAATGGCACCGGAGGCTGCAATTGGCTGAGGGTGCCTATATAGAGGGAAGTTCTCTAAGTCTAAGGCACCCGTGGCAGTGGCCAAAGGGGGCTTGTGGCCTCTTCCAAGCAGGGCAAGGGGGGCACTACAACATGAGGAACTGTATTAAAGGTTCACTGCATTAGGAAGGTTGAGAACCACTGCTATACAGTGTTTCTTTAAGGCAGAATCTGGTGGTAATTCCTTGTGTAATTTTACCTAACTTGCCATTTTTCTCCACAGTGGTGTGGATCCATAACCAAGCATTCAATGCATACATTTCATCCATCAGCTACGAAACAACCTAAACAGTAATACAGGTATTTTCTAGCTTACATTTTTACCAGCTTGGTTATAAGAAGACCTTGTTAAAACACCTTAAGATACACTACATGTGCAGCATTCTCCTTGTCTACCGAGCTTTTATCTCTAGCAAGAAGAGAGGGAAGGGGGAAGGAAGGAAGATTATTGAGTCCAGGCTCTCTCAAGGAGGCACTGTGGAGAATCAAACTCCCAACCTTTAGCTCTATAGCAGATACCTAACTCCCTTGAGAAAAATAAATGTCAAAGAAGTGGAAGTTACTGATGAGTACCTTCCTAGACCATCACTCATCGCTCATTGCCTCTGTGCCTGATGTCCTCTGAAAACTGTTTGTTGTCTGGACGGCTACAGTGATTTTACCTGCAGGAACCTGATTTGAAAATATGCGTTGTCTTTGGACATTTATACACGACCCCTAAGCTCCGCCGCAAATGACTGCAAGGTCCGGACCTTAAAAATGTTTACCCACCATCTCCAGACTTTGCAGACAATTAAGTGTGACCCCGCCCACTTTAGCGCGACCAAACAGCAGTTTTCTTGTACCTGGTCTTTGATGGTGACAAATATTTGATCCGGTGTAAGGATAGTGAGTGCAGGGCTCCCCTGGCTTCCATTTGTTCTTTTTTTGCGCCCCGCCCCTTTAAGAGATCTGAATGCTGTCGGAACTGCAGTCTTTTCTTTCTTTTTTCTCCCTCCCTCAGGCAGCCAGCAACCAGGAAGTGCGGAGGGGGTGAGGACAGAGGAAGACAGAGGAAGAGCGACGAACCCCTAAGATCTCTGGTCCGAATTTAAGTGGCCAGCGGATCTTAGGGGTCGCGTAAAAAGGCCCTTTATTACAGCGCTTTGTTCTCTAACAATAAAGACAGTTTTATTTGCTGTACGTACATTGATCCACCTCTGAGCACTGAATTAAAGGATGACTCACAGTATAAGGAAGCTCCCTATGTGTCAAGCCCCGCACACAGAACACACACACAAGCAGAGTTCAGTTCTTTGCCAAGATCTTTAGTGGAAAGCCAGATAGATAACAGAATCCAACTCCCTGCAATTACCAGTCCAAGTCAAAGCCAGAATATCTCACAGAAACCAGATGCCAAACCCAGGGGAACAGATAAAGCCATCGTCCAGGAAGCCGGTCCAAAATCAGGAAACAGAGCCAAGGTCACAGACAGGAACGTGGTTGCAAGTTCAAATGACGTGTTGCTCCCACAGAGAGCTCATGGTAAGCTTGCCAGCTTTATCCCAAAACAGGGAACACACCCTTATTTCTGGAAATGCTCCTACTAGTACTCAGGGCTTCCAGACCCTTTCCCTAGCTCTCCTGGTAGCATGTCTTTGCAGAATCCTGCTCATGGCCCTTCTAGGAGGAGGAGATATGCTTTCAGCTGAGTCATCAGACCCAGCTGCCTGCTGAGTTGAGCTGCAAGGCTCCTCCAGCAGCTCTTCACCATTTAACCCCTCAGATTCAGGTTCTGTGACAGGCAGGGTCATGGAACTATGCCTTTAAAATGCCACTGTTTCCCCCACCAATGCTACCGCCCTCCTCTTCCTTTCCCACTCCCAAACCATGAGATCCTACAAAACATCTAATCGGATTATAAATACAGAAGACCCTTGTGTAACAAACAGCTTGTATAACATAGAATCTGTACAACATAAAACATTCCGGAGATAGGGGAAATTTGCTTAACATAATCGCCTATGGGGAGAAGCCGTACAACATAAAAATGGGATTACTCCATTTTCAATGCATTCCTATGGGAATTTATATAAAGGAAAATTTGCTTAACATAATTTCATTTGGAATGAATTAATTACTTTATACAAGGTACCACTGTAGTTTAATCACATGCAATATACGTGTTTCTTCCAGTATTTGTGTTAATTCATTCACGCCAAGCATACTGGAATATGCTCTCAGTAAGAAAACCCCTCAAGAAGCAACTCTCAGCATCTGTTTAGTATTTGAACAATGTCACTGAAGGAATGAATTGTCAGATATTTGCATCTTCAATGGAAACAGGGATTATTTTTATCAGATATTCAGAATAGATATACTATTTTTACTTGCATGAATAAAAAGAAACTGCAAATTTTAGAAGTGTTCTGAATGAAGCATCCCACCTCTTTGAAGGCCTTCTGAATTATTAGTAAATTCTTAAGAACAAAGAAAGCCATTTACTTTACATCTGCTGCCTGAGGCAACTTATTAACATCACAGGCTCAAAATTCCTCCCTCATTCAACCAACCTGCAATGCAAAGGGGACCTCAAGAGGTCTAACAAGAACAGCACAAGGCAACACCATGGACTAAAATTAATGTGGCTAAAATTAATTACGTATCATGTGCCACCAAGCTACCTCTGAGGCAAATTGTCCTCGTGATTTTGGACAATATCATCCAAAAAAAAGTATGTTTCCCAAGCACTGCTCTCTTCTCTGATCAAACTCTACACAGCCCATTAGCTCTTAAAATGAAGGCCAAAATGTTCAAGACTGTTGGCATCGAGACATTCTCGGTTAGTTGCCAAATGTATTTCATGCTCCCTACTTTCCTACGTTAGCTGCCTAGATGCCCTAAGCACTTCTGATCTCGCCTGATTTTGGAAGCTAAGCAGGGTCAGGCCTGGCTAGTACTTGGATGGGCGACCACCAGGGAATACCAGGCACTGTCGGCACCTGGAATAAGAACTGGCAAGCCACTCCAGTATTCCTGCCAAGAAAAACTCCATGGACATGGGGTCACGAAGAGTCGGTCACAACTGTATTGACACAACAGATACAACAGCAACTTTCCTAAGTGAGACATGAAAGCCCGGTTTCTTTGAAATCCAACACCTGGACCCCCATGTCCAAGCAGTGGTGAAGCGCCTACCTTTCCAGTAACCCCCAAAGACCCCATGTAGATGCGTTTTAAAAACAATGACAACAATGGATTCACTCTCATCTCTAAAGCAACCCGAGCGTGTGCAGAATTGCAGCTTAGCTTGTCATTGGTTTGTGCCTTCTCCATCTTCTTTCCAAATGGTTTGCTTCTGGATCTCTTTTCTTCCAGAAGGACACTAGTGATGACATTCCAACACCATAAGCATTGGATATTTGGGGAGGGAGAGGGAAGGGGGTAGCAAGTGCCCCAAGTAGTAAGACCAGATCCTGCATGACTCTAGCACCCCTCAAAGACATAGCCTTGTTGTCAAAGAAGTAATACACATGGCAGGGGGTTGGACTTGGATGGCCCCCCGAGGTCTCTTCCAACTCTATGATTCTGTGATTCTATGGCTCTATGAATTTCCAAAGAATATAATAATAATAATCTTAGAACTGCAGAACTGGAAGGAAACTTATGGATCGAGTCCAGCTCTGTCAAGGAGGAACACGGGAACATTTCTACATTACTACCAAGCCCATCTTTCAACACAAGGCTCCAAGGTAAAAACTGGTGGGAACTGCCAAATTACCTTCTGTCACCTTTACATTCCAAATTCTCCTGTTCTCTCACTCTCAAGTGATTCCCCAGTCTTCACCTCCCCTCTCTCTTCCCCCTCTCCTGCTCATCCTCACCCAGATCTGTTGTCTGCTTTCTGTCTCCTAAGGATATGTCTGTGAAGATTCTCAGTCATCCAGGTGAGTTTATCTGGAAGTTGAGTCACGGCAACTGGACTTCTTTTCTTGAGAGACTGAAATGTTTCACTGAAAAACTGAAATGTTTCAGACTGACAAAGACTGATGAGCAGCGAAATGTTTCAATCTCCCAAGAAAAGAAGTCCAGTTGACATGACTCAACTTACAGATATGTTTCCTGAGGATTTTTACAACAGAGACCTAAAACAGCAGAAGCCAATCACTGCATGTAAATGTACCATACATCCAACAGCCAACAAACATTTGGTATGAAACTTATATCCCATTGTATATCCCATTGAACATCTCATTCTGTTACTATATGTCTGAAGAAGTGGACCTGATCCACGAAAGCTTACATTAAAATATAACAATTAGTATTTAAGGAGCCCTATGTTTTTGTCCTCTGTTTTGTTTTGTTTCATTGATTTTTGCCTGGAATTCACCTCTTTGTGCCATTTACAAAATCTAGCTTTAAAAACAAACAGAACAATCAAGTATAACACCTCTTTGAAGGGCTGTCATACAGAAGAAGGGAAAGACCTGTTCTCAGTCATCCCAGAGTAAAAGATACACAAAAATGGGCTCAGGTTAAGAGAACCCAGCTTTCAGCTGAATATTGGGAAAAACTTCTTAACTGTTAGAGAAGTAAGGCAATGGAACCAATGACCTCAAGAGGTGGTGAGTGCCCTAACACTGGATGCATTCAAGAGAAATTTGGACAACCATCTGACAGATATCCTTTGATTGGTATTCCTGCATGGAGCAGGGGGTTGGAAATGATAGCCTTGTAGGCCCCTTCCAGTTTCATTATTCTATGATTCTTTAATTTGTTGCTATCTGCTGTCAAGCTCCTTCCAAATTGCAGCAAGCCTAGTAGGGTTTTCAGAATATTCACTTATTATATTTTATTTTAAATATTTTTACCCCAACTTCTCCTTGTTCAAGGAAGAATCTAGCATTGTCACCCACCAGTGAATTTTTAGGGCCAAGAGAAATTTGAACCCAGGTCTCCAGAATGCTACTCCAACAATCTATCCACTACAAAACAGTGACTCTCATAAAATATGTAGCTATATCAAAAATTCCCAGTGTGGTGTAGTCAGGGCCAGCCCTTCCATTAAGGCGAACTAGGCAGTTGCCTAGGCGCCAAAATGGACAGAGGGCACTGGACAGCCTGCCGCCCCCCCCGCCGCTGGCCACCGCCATCCGTCCCCCCACCGCCTGCCAGCCGCCCGTCGCCATCCACCCATCGCTGCCCGCCCACTGCCCCCGTGCCCATCGCCGCCCACACCCCGCACCCATCCCCGTCTCCCACCATCCACTGCCCCACCCCCACCACCATCCCCGCCGCCCCCACCCCCCACCCCCACCGCCTCCTGCCCCACCCACCCACCCCCACCACCCCCCTGCCCCCCACGTAGGGCGCAAAAAAAACCTAGCACCAGCCCTGGGTGTACTGCATAAGAGTGATGGATTAGGACTATGGGGAACAGGGTTTGAATCCTTGGCTATGGAAACTCATGAGGGCGAGTGGAACTGCAAAAGTATTTCTTAAACATACATTGAAAGTTCCATCAGGGTGCTACAAGTTGGTTCCGATTTCACACCACATACCCACAACAATATCAAATAACACTTCAGGTTAAAAAAAAAGCCCTGCTTTTGGAAATGGAAGGATGATGATGTAGATTTTAAGAAATCTGCTGAGTCAGACAAGGAACACTTTATAAAGGATGCAAAACATACCGATGCTTTCAACTTCCATTGAATTCAATGGACACATTGTTCATCTACTTATATATATATACCAGTAATCTGCATTGATCCCAGCTCAGTGTCCTCAGATCTACCATGCTGGATCCAAGCTCATCGTACTCAAATGTACCTTAGGCAGCCAAGTCTAAGTCACTAGAATGTTTTGCTATCTCATTGATTCTGTTGAGAAGCAGCCTTTCACATCATTTTGGTCCTGGTATTTAAATTTTAACTTAAAAGGGGTCAAGCAGGCACCCTATTTGGCAAGATTAGATATTCTCTCCACTGTCTGCAAACAGAGAGATCAATGGGAAAAAAGTTGACTGTGCGAAAGAGCTGGATAGGGTGTTTTGTACAAGGAACATTGCAGGAAGGAGCCAGGTGAATGCCAATGACTCTCTTCTGTTGTTGGAGTTTTTGGAATAAATAGTTCGGGGCAGAGGGGAGAGAACTGGAAAGAAACATTGTCTGGTTCCCTACCCCACCCCCACCTCTGGAAGAGTCTGCATTTGTTTGCCATAAGCCAGGGGTGTCCAAACTTCAGCCCTCCAGATGTTTTGAACCACAACTCCCAGAATTCCAAGCTTGTATTACCAATGACAAAGGATATGGGAGTTGTGGTCCAAAAGATCTGGAGGGCTTAAGTTTGGACACCACTGCCCTAAGCACATCTGATCTCGCCTGATTTTGGAAGCTAAGCAAGGTTGGCCCTGGTTAGTATTTGGATGGGCGACCACCAGGGAATACCAGGTGCTGTCAGCGCCTGGAGTAGGAACGGGCAAACCCTGCCTCCAGTATTCCACTCCAGTATTTCTGCCAAGAAAACTCCATGGACATGGAGTCATGAAGATTTGATCACGACTGTAATTACACAGCGCACACACACACACACACACACACACACACACACACACACACACACACACACACACACACACACACACACACACACAGAGAGAGAGAGAGAGAGAGAGAGAGAGAGAGAGAGAGAGAGAGAGAGGCAGAACATCTTTGCCAAACCATACCTACTGTCAGAGAGCTTGCTCCTTGAGATACTACTACGCCAACCAGCTGCAAAAGAAGGGAGCCCCCCCCCAAAAAAAAAAGTTTTAAGGGAGGAGTGGGAACTGTAAGGGCTCCTCACAGGTCAGATGGTGTTCTTCTGTGTCTCCCCTCCCCAGCTCCTGAAGTTCCTTCCCACCCAAAAGGTTCAACCCATGGGACACAAAAATCCCATAAGCTGAGGTTTTAGGACCCAAATGGCCTTTTTTGTGTGATCTGTTTCTACTCAGACTGGTTTTGAGAAGGGAGCAAAAATGCAGCCTTTGAATGTGTCATCTTTTAGCAGAAAGGCAGGTTGTAAATGCCACTCTGATAGGATATGTAAAGGGTTAACCGTTAGGGTTTCTTTCCCTTTTGGAGCATTGCACCCTGCATCTCCCCCTTGTTAATTCAAAAGAGCTGAGAAAACTGACCAAATCTAGACTGAACTTCTGGCAACTGGAAGAGGTTTGGGGACAGAACATGGTCCCGCAGGGTGTTCTGAGATGGAGGACATGCAGTACTTTCTGTATGCTCAATTGATGGATCAATATCTCAGACACTTGACAACTACAATTAGAAACAATTCTCCTCTATTTACAGTTGTGGTTTTGAGGATTTTGTTTTGAGTGGGTTTTTTTTTGCTAGCTAGCACAGATTTATCCCATAGGGCCACTGAATTCATTCAACAGGCTAAGGAAAAATTGAACTTGTGCCCTGTTTCCTTATCTATATAGTTTACTCTTATTGCTAGATCCTTATTTGAGAATGATTATTTGGTTGCTTTATTGCTTTCCTCTTTGTCCATGCCATATTTACATGTTAGATGTCAACTGTGACCTCTGACAAGGGTCAACGACCGCAATTAAAAAGACTTGTATTGTACTGTGATCTTTTAAGAGCGGTTTTAATTTCCATTTGTCTGCACAGCCTGGCTCTGGAGCCATATGAAAGGAAGGGAAGTGAGGAAATAATAAAGAAATAAACTGCAACAATTTATGGATATTCTAAATAAGCATTTACAGCATGAAATCATTTTAAATTCCAGCATTGCTGTTGTTTTCCTGGAGTTTTTCTTTTTAAATACACGATGCCTTTTCCTCTGAATGTGTGTGTGTGTGTGTGTGTGTGTGTGTGTGTGTGTGTGTGTGTGTGTGTGTGTGTGTGTGTGTGTGTGTGTGTGTGTGTGTGTGTGTGTTGTATTAGAGCAGTGAGGAAAGACTGAGCAAAAGCAGGTGGGGTGAATGTAGAATGACAGGCTTGCGTGGCTGTTAAGTGCTTTGGGAAAGCTAATTCCCTGCCCATTCCTTAAACCTGGTGGGGCAGGCACACAGCATAAGATCACTAATTAAGTTTACGTATGCTATTGTCACACCACTGACAGATCTGGCTTGGAGAAGTCAAGGCACAGAGGCTTCCCACTGATGCCCAAATCTCTGTCTAAAGCGCACCAATTATTCAATGCTCTCAAAGCATTTGGGCTTCTGTCACTCACCAAAGGACTCTTGTGTCTTTGAATTCCATGCCCGTCCTGTCCCTGTCTGTCACCTGGTGCTGCCATCCATTCCACCTGGGATTAAAGACCATAGCAGTTTGGGATTCCAGCATAGCAAAGAGCAAACCTTTCAGCATTGATGAGAAACCCCCGGTTGCTCACTTTTAAAAGCTGAAATGACATCATCTAGATCAGTGGTTCTCAATCTGTGGGTCCCCAGATGCTCCTGGACTGCAGTTCCCAGAAATCCTGGCCAGCTAAGCTAGTGATGAAGACTTCTCGGAGCTATAGTCCAGGAACATCTGGGAACCCACATGTTGAGAACCATTGATCTATATTCTGGTGATGTTCCCCTCCTAGACGTTTCTCGTAATGAATATCAGACCAATGAATGTTAGGTGGGTAGGTGTGTGTGTGTTGTGTCGTTACAGTCGTGACCGACTCTTCGTGACTCCATATCCATGGAGTTTTCTTGGCAGGAATACTGGAGTTGTTTGCCAGTTCCTACTCCAGGTAGGTAGGTACATGAGGTTAAACAACCCACTCGGGTCAAAAGGAAGAGGCCCCACAACTGCCAGAATGATCTTGTGTGGGTGTGTATGTAACATGTCTGTGGGGCTGGACTGCATGTCTCAGACAACCCAAAGGGGGAATTCCTTACGTGCTGGTTGTGTCTAATGGCTTTTCTCACCTCTCATAGTTTCCAGATCAGCTGCTTTGTTTTATGGTTGCTCTTCCTGTCATGAGCACAGTTGTTCATTTGCAAGCCCTAGTTCTCCGACATGCAAGTCCATGTGAATTACATCTCTGGCAGGCTCTCATGATTGCCAGCACCTCCTGCTCGAAAGAGCAACCCCTTGAGTGGAGATACTGCACTGAAAATGTATGCATCCCATGTTTGCCAGAACTCCACCCAGGTCAAATGGAAGGACAAAGGGCACTCATTCAAAGATGAGGATGTACACATATTAGACAGAGAAGATAGGTGGTTTGAGAGAGGGGTCAGGGAAGCCATTCATGTGAGCATTGAAAGCCCCTCTCTCAACAGAGGTGGGGGCCTCGGGCACAGTCTATCTTCTACTTATTAGGCTGTGCTTTCAACAACACCCAGACAAATCAAAAAGCCTTCACCACCAAGGCCATAGCTAATGACCCATTCTTTATGGGTTTCAGCACCTTAGGCCATTGTTCACCTTAAGACTATGGATACTATTGTCTCCCTAACAAGCCTATTCAGGCCATTGTTCATCTTATGAGCCTATTTCAGACCAAGGTGACAAGAGGTCAAAGCTGACTATAAGATGGAGGATTCGCACTAGCTGTATTCAGACTGATGTTTGGATGAGCAGTGAAACGTTTCTATCTCTCAAGAAAAAGAAGTCCAGTAACCAGATAAACTCACCTGGATGACTGAGAATCTTCACAGATATATCAGCAGGAATGCAGCTTCCTGTCTTCCACAGGAGTGTGAGACAATCCCTGTAGATGTGGCAGGTAGTTTGGGGGAACTCGATGGACATGGGATTCCGCTCAAGGCACTTTCCTTTCTCTTGACAGTGGGGTCCCACAAATGCTTTGTACCATGAAAAGGAGCTTTTGTGTTCACTAGACAAAGTTTTGAGAGCTGGATGGAGAGCTCAGTGAACAGCTGGATGTGGTGCCAGAGGCTGGGCATTTGATTCCATATGGTGCCTCCTGGGAGGAGAGCCAGCCTGCGTGGCCTTGGGAAGGCTGTCAAATCCCAGGGCACCCCACAGAAGAATCTTAAAGCACACCTGTGTATTCTCTACCTGGGAAAACCCTGATAAAGGTCTGTGAAGATTCTCAGTCATCCAGGTGAGGTTATCTGTTCAAAGCAAACTACAAACTGGAGGTGTCGTATCAACTTTCCTCAGACTGATGAAGCTGATTGGATGACTAGTGAAACATTTTGATCTCACAAGAAAAGAAGTCCAGTTGCCATGACTCAACTTCCGGATAACCTCAAAAGGGTTGGCATCCATCAGTCAGAACTGACCTGATGGCATGTGGTGGTTTCACCCGCTCTATTTCCCTTTTGTCTATTAACCGTTCAGAAACTTTCTAAAACTTAACTTTTAAAAAAGAAATTGGCCATGGTGTCAAGGCACTCATTTGCTAATCCCTTTCCATTCTAACCCCCCCCCCCAAGACCACCGTCTGTCATGGGAAAATTCTTCCCAAAACATCTGGGAAGCCAAAGGTTCCTCTGCTCTCATTGAAAGGAATACAATATAGAGCTTGGTTCCGGGTATAGACCAGGTCCCATTGGACTCAATTGCCTTTTTCTTCTGCGTAGACTTCACATTGGATTGCACTATTGAAACGGGGAATATCCCTCCCTGTTGTGGTGGCATACCTTGTAACCCACTATTCGTGGCAAGAGTACAACAGGCATGAGATAACAGCACAAATCCTGTTTGGTGTGGTAAGCCACAATAAAGTAGCCCCTTTTGAATCAATGGAGCTTACACAGGAGTTGACTCACCAATTCCTCATTTATTCGGTAAGCCTACTCTAATGGTAACTTACTATGCTAAGTTCAACCAATGTACCTCTATATCTGAGGGGTATTTTTAAGAAATGTTTGCAAATCTGTGTTGCATTCCCATATTTGACATTGTGTGAAGGTTCGTTAAACAGCATCAACGGATCCCCTGGGGAAATACTAGAAGACTCCAAAAGTTTCTCAAAAAACAATAAACTTTTATTTAAAGTCTTTTTGAAACAATCTTCCTTGTTTTTCTTTGTAACAATATTAACAGCAAGTAATAATAAAAGTTCAGAACTAACTTGTAACAACCTATCATTTTCCAACTTCTCTTCACGTAAGATAGGGTTTGTAGTACTTCTTATTTGTGGATCTGAGGTAACTGAGCCACTAAGGGTCCCACACAACGTGTCCTGCAACATGGGTGTCAGACATATTCCCAAGGGTTCTCCCAACCCCAACCAGGGATCCATCTTCTGACACCTCCTTAAGGGGTTTTCACACATGTGACAGATGGATTGCTCCTCAGCTTCTCGCCACTCCATGCCGATGTCCTGACAGGAGGATTTGGGAGAGGTAATCCCGTTTCTGTCTTGGGTAAAACCGATCCCTCTGTCTGTGCTTCTTTTTCTGTCACTCATATAACTTTACTAAGTTTTAGTTCAGATGTCGGTACCTCTTTCTCACATGTTTCTGGTTTCATCTGACATCCCACTTCCCACTTTCATCTGACATCCCACTTTCATCTGACATCCCACTACCCTGTCAATTTCTCCTTGCCCCTTCCCCATTCACTCCTCATACTGTCAATATTCTTTACCACATAGAAACTTCCTACTACCTTCCTCCCACTTCCTTCTTGTTTCTCCTCTTGTCTTATCTTCCTCTTTTCTCTTTTCTCTTTTCACTTTCCCTTATGTCCAAAGTCTTCAATTCATCTTCTCTTCTTTTAGGTCTTTCTTCTTCCTGCCTTACTCTGTCTTCAGCAGACGGCTCACTCTTATTTCTCTCACACATTGATATATTTCAACAAAACCCACAGGCTTTTCCCTTGGATCCTTCTCCCTGCATCAATATCCGTTCTCACCTACAACCAATTAAAGATGCATTACATTAAAGAGCTGATTATGTATTGGACTAGATGAGCGTAATACAGGTTTCTTCTCCCCAACGTGCGCCGGCACATACATCGCTCATTAAATCAATGTAACATAGACAAAGAAAGTGATCAAAGGAACACTTTCTAACTGCCAATGAATATCTGCTTCATTTCCAAGCCAAACACCTATTCATAGCTGAAAGAAGCTGCCGTGAGCTAGCAAGCCCTTCTTCAGCAGGTGCCAAGAAGAGAAATATCCAACTGCTAGTCCCTGAGATTTTCAGATCAACTGATTAATTAACTTGTATTTTTCCATGTCACAAGGAATGTTTTCAGACAGGCTGCAGGCCTCAATGTGCCATTGAAGTCAATGGCAATATCAGAAGTTTGGCTGTTATGGAGAGACAGAGCCACCCAAGACATTCTGCTACCTGAAGCAAGGCAGAATATGATGATTTCCTCCCACTGAAATGCCATGCTGTTCAAATTGTCCTGGCACAAAATCCTACAATCTTCTGCCTATTGGGAGAAATAATACAGTATTAACAGCGAAGTGCATGTGGATTAGAGAAGCAGGGCACAGCAATCTGAAGACAAGAGGTGACCCTCCATGTAGTTTTGCTTACACAGCAAATGCCAATCCAGAATAGCTAATATTAGGGACTATTGGAGATGCAGTCCTTCTAAAATTTGGAGGGCCAGAACTGGCTGCAGTACCACCTCTTTGGATGGCTGGGGTCATTCAAGCGGGTAACTTTGATAACTTCTTGGCTTAATTAACAAAGATGATCCATGTTAACTTGTTTGAGAATATTACACAATGTTCTGATCTGGCAAGTTGCCTCAGTTCCATCCTTTGAAATGACAAAACAATCAAATCTCCTCCAGGCCTAATCAGTGAAAGACCGAGTGTTAGATGAAAGGATTAAAAAACAGTGCAGCTGATTCCCTTCAATAGGCTTTTGTTTCTAGAGTTGGACCATGCTTTCTGAAATGTAGACAATGTTTTATTTGGCTCTCCGGCAACTGTAAGCTGTGATACAGCGGTACCTTGTATAAAGGATTTAATTCATTCCAAATGAAATTACATTAGGCAAATTTTCCTTTATATAAATTTTCCATAGGAATGCATTGAAAACAGAGAAATCTCAAATCATGACCATGTTTATGTTGTAGGGATTGGCACCATACGTGATTCTGTTAAGCAAATTTCCCCTATCTCTGGAATTTTTGTGTTGTACAGATTTTATGTTATACAAACCGTTTCTTAGACAAGGGTCCACTGTACTTCTCTTAAAAAAATAATAGCCACAGGACGTCAGTGCTAATAGCATGAAAGACACAATCCAATTGATGGAGATATGGGATCTACCAATACTTGGTGGTGCCTTCTTTCATGCTAATTGCTTGGGTTCATGTGAAGTTGCCTCTAGAAATGATTCTGGTTGAGCATTTTTACCAAAAGTGGCTTATGGTTGGGTCTCTGCGACTTGCACAATTTCTCTGTCTTAAAAATAACAAAATAAAAAACACACAAATATACAAAAAAAAACAAACAAAAAAAAACCCCTGCCACCATGAACTATGAAACTCTCAACTTCCCTATCTGCAACTTCCATTCAGAAATGGAGGTGCTGGTTCACAATAACACCCTCTCCATCTGAGCGTGGCCTGGTGGTAATTCTGCAAACTGCTCAAAACGAGGTTCCATCACATCTTCCTCCCACAACTCCATGGTGGATGCCTTAGGCCTGTCATGAAATTTGTTTTTCTTAAAGGCAAATTTCCAGGGTTTTTTTTTTTCAAAAGTAAATATAGTAATAATAATACCTTTATTATCAGTGTACAACTTGTGTACAATGAAATTGGCTGAGTCTCCCTCCCACCCACCCCACCATCCCACTAACAACCACTCAGTCTTATTGCACCCTGTGTACTTGACACACAACATGCCAGCTCACAATTGTCATGAAATTATTTTCCATTCAGCAGTCTGACAGCCCAAGGGTAAAGAGTATTCTTTAGCCTTTTGGTGTGACTGGTTGTACTCCTATATCTCCTGCCTGATGGTAAGAGAGTAAAGAAGTGCTGACCGGGGTGCAAATCATCCCTAAGAATTTTTCTCACTGTCCTGAGGCAACACTCCCTAGCGATGTTGACCAGTACATTCAGGGGACATCCCATGATGTTTTGAGCTGTGGTTATTATAGTAGTTTAATTGCTTTTGGAAAATGGGAAATAAAAAGCTTCTGTTGATGCTTCACTTTTTTAAGCTGCATGCTTCCTGTGCTTTGCTTGTTAAAGAAAAGCTTATAAAGTAAAAGAGCTTGTAAAGAAAAAGCAACTTTATAAGCTCTGTTTCAAATGCAAAGCTCTATATGTCAAGATGTGAAATGTGAGCACAGAAAATAATTAGAGAGTTTAGAAAAAGTGATCTCGGAAACGTGCATTGTACTTTAAAATGGGTTTTGAACAGCGGTTTCAAAAGTCACAGTGAAATAACTGGCCAACCTTTCTGGCTCAGCCTGGGAACAAGGTTATTACTGTACATTTAAGGCTTGAAACAAACATTGTACATGAGCACTGCCTGGCAAAAGAATTTCACTCATGGCTGACAGTTCAATGTAACCATAAAAAAGAGATTGAATTGAAAGTGTACTGAATCAAGTGTTAACACAACAGATAGCTGACAGTTCCAAGTCCTATACAGAAGTACCTCGGTTTACGAATGCCCCTGTTAATGTAATTTTCAGTTCATGAAAGGTAATCCATTGGAAATAATGTATCAGTTTACAAATTTTTTGGGGTAAGACATTGCAAAAAAGTACCCAGTGTGTATTGCGCCCCTGTGCGTTTTTGGTTCATGAATTTTCCAGAATATGAAACATCCTGAAGAACATATTAACTTCATAAACCGTGGAATGCGTGTAACTTGCAACATCTGTGACTACTGTATTCTGATTTAATAGTACCTTGGTGTACCAGATACACTTTATTTTATATACCTTATTTCCTCCAGGTTTTGCAAATGTTCAGCACAGCAATAATGTTTCTCATCATAGGGGCAACCTGTCAGATTCTGAGTTGCAAACCCTTGGCAGTGCAAAAAACAATAGAGATTCCTATTTTAAAATGTCTTTGGTGTATCATACACTTATAACTTACAAGTCCTGGACAGAGATGGACACAAACATCAGTCCAGAAGCTGGTTCATGTGCATGGCACCACAGGTGTTGCATGTTCTCTTCCCCCACCTCTCCAGCCAATGACTCATTCACCAGCCAGTATGTGCTCCTCCTCCTCTTTGGTTGTTCCCCCAGTCCCTGGCAAGAGTATGGATTTGCCGGCCCTGTCTTCTCTGAGTGGGTGGTCAGCCAAGGAGATGGAGTAGGGAAGCCCATGCTCTAACCATGGAGTGGTTGAACAGCAGAGAGGAGAAGAGGAGCACATACTGGCTGGTGAGTGGGGGAACCAGCAGTGGAAGTGGGAGGAAGAGAATGCAGGGCACCTGTGGTGCCATGCATACAAAACTGGCATGAACCTCCAAACCACTGGACTGTCGACAGATTGTGGAGAGGTGTGGGCATGTGAGAGAAATATGAAAATAGGGGTGGTGCACATCACACAGAAGACAACATCACAACATGTTACACTATACACACTGGAAACCAACAACACCAATACTAGTAGACACCAGACATGAAAGAGCAGCAGATAATTTGCAGTGCAGCAACATGCTCCCTTTCCAGCAGTGAGTAACACAAACATTGCAGATTTCTGACTACAGACACAAACTGAAACAAAGCTGGCTTGGCTGCATGAGAACAGTGTTTAATAATTGTTCATGTACTGTATGTCCAGTAATATGCTTAAAGGCTAAAGACTACAGTAACTGTTAGAGACACTATTTACAGTCCAGCACAGCACAGTATACTGGTCTATGGAACCGTAAATGATTACACTGAATTTCACTGTACTTACTCAGGAGCTTCTGCACTGATTTCTTTAGTTATTTCTATTCTATAATTCTATATTTCAAGCAACACCTGAAACTGTTTGCCAGTTTAAGGCAGGTATTATATTTTTCTGGCAATCTATGGCTTAATAATAATATCCAACAGGTGTTATGATTATTCTCTTTATAGCCTCACATGGATTGGAATCTCACTTAGTTTTCACTTCTCCCCTTAACTGGACTCTTCAGTGATGATCAGTGTGGTATGCGCAGCTCTCTTAGGGAAAAGTAACAGCACCTTGCACAAAACATATGTACTTTTATATTAATGATTAAATGTTCACGACCAACGATAAGCCCTGAATGATTTGGAAAATTTCAGCACCAGTTAGAACATCACTCCTAGGAATCAACCATCTGTCCCACCTCCTCCTTTCAAACCATCTTGAATGTCTGGAATAGTTTTCTGGAAAGCCCCAAATCTCTGGAATAAAATGTCAACAGGCCAGGCTCTTCTCCTCCTTATTTTTAGAAATACGGTAATGAACAAATTATTTAAAGTTGTGTTTAATAACTGAATGTCTGGGATGTTTTCAATGCCAACTTTTAATGGTTATTTTTTTAATTTTATAGAGCTATTTATTTATATGGTTATAGTTATTGTCTGTTGTACCACAGTATTGTTATTTATTTATTTATTTTGCTATTGTATTGTACATTTTATTCTTGTGTAAACCACCTGGGGTAGTTTTTGCAAAAATGAGGTGGTATACAATTCAAAACAATCAATCAACAATACTTTTGCTAACAATAACTATGCATCAAAGGCCAAGCAATATTTTTATTGCATCACTTGAGAACAGTAAGATCATTTTAAAGTAAATGTACTCTGGGATACAGCTGGTCATTTATCTTGCCTTCTCTATTCATCTCCTATCAAGTCATACGATGTGAATTCTGAAGAAATCCCCACTCAGACCTCTTGGTGCTCACTGTTGATTACAGTCTGAGTGAAAAACGGAAGGCACGCTAGAGATCCCTTAATGTAGCGGTGACCAAACTTTAGCCCTCCAGATGTTTTGGACCACAACTCCCAGAATTCTAAGCTTAGATTGCCAATGACAAAGGACTGTGGGAGTTACAGTCTAAAACATCAGGAGGGCCAAAGTTTGGACATGCCTGCCTTAATGCAAATTAGTTACTTGCAAACACCTTATAATTATCCAGGTGGATGCTCAATGAAGAGGTGAAATGAGATCTCTATTCTGTTTAAATGACTGTGAGTATGGAACCAAAAGGTACCCAGTGTGGTGAAGTGGACAGAGCAAGGGATGAGGACTCTGGAGAACAGGGTTCGAATCCACACTCTGCCATGAAATCTCACAGGGGGAGTGGAACTGGTAAACCCACTCCTTAAATATCTCACTTTCCCTGATCAATGAATGCAGAGGACCAGATTTACCACTGTGGCAAGGATGCTGTGAAGAAATTTAGGACTTGGGGGAATGTGAAGAATGAAATTCGTCTTCTGGACTTATCTGTGTGCTTGTGAGAATATGGGAACATAAATTTTCACATCGGGAAATAGTTTGTTTGTACCTCTTTCCTAGATTTTGATCTGTGATTTCTATCAATTCAAAGAAGGTATGAGATCAAGAAGAGTCTAACACAGGGGTGTTCAAACTTTGGCCCTCCAGATGTTTTGGACCACAACTCCCAGAATCCCAAGCCTTTATTGCCAATGACAAAGGACTGTGGGAGTTGTGGTCCAAAACACCTGGAGAACTGAAGTTTGGACACCACTGGTCTAACACCTCAAACTTTATCTTTATGTAGTAAACCAGGAGCCACGTATTTGCATCTGTGAGTCGGATCTGGCATGTTTCCTTGCAGATTTCAAAGCTGGGAAGGAGGTATGTAAGAATGATTAAAGCAGATTAAAAGTAATTACTGGATTGTTGATGTCAGGTGTTAATAGCTCATTCATTTGAATAATAGGGAAATGAGCATCTGAGTCCTTTGAAGCTTACCATAGCTTTAGAGAGGTCATGCTTTGTAGCAGTGTTACTCACAAGATCTCTGCCTTTTGTGTATGAAGTTGTGCCTGGAAACACAGGGAATATTTCCACAGATTTACTCCATTGCTGTTAAGAAAGGGATAGATAAGGTAAATTCCTTGGTTTATGGGCATAATCTATTTTGGAAACATGCTTGTAAACCAAAGCACTCATATATCAAAGCAAATTTCCCCATAAGAAATCATGGAAACTCAGATGATTAGTTCTAGGGACCCATAGACCACATGCTGTGCACACAAAATGCCAAAACTCACAAAAGAAGTTGGCTAGAAGTCCACGTTCACACCATGGTTTTGGTACCTGGCTGTGGAATCTGCTCTGTTTGGGATTGATAACTGGATTTTACTCTGTGTTTTTAATGTGACAATAATAAAATGCAATTTGTGGCCCTGTACACACTTGATTAGCTAACCCATGTCTACAAATGATTTGAAAAATAAGAAAGGCTGTTGAAAACAAATTAAATAAACATTTCAATATCGAGAAAAATAAAACCATAATCTGCACGTTCCTGACTAGTGCAAGGGAAACCTTTGCTTATCTCTCCTGCCTCTGCTTTGGAGACTGCTTGAGACAGAACGTTCCAGACAGTCCCCCACAATCCAGCAAGGAGGAGACAGAGAGCCACCATTGGCTCACTTGTGACCAGGTGACCTGCTCCAGTGCTTGTCTTGCAAGACATTTTTCATGGATCAGAGAAAATTGATCAGAAATGGGTGCTCATGTTACAAATCACTCTTAAATCAAGGTACAGTATTTGTAAACCAAGTTATTACTGTACCTGGGATTGAACTGCAGGTCGTAAGCACTGTTTGGCTGCAGTACAGCCATTTAGCCACTGCTTCATGCTTGAAAAAAATCCTATAGCCACATTTGTTATTAAATCTGGAAATTTTCCTTTTTTAAAAAAAAAAAAGTTGTATTTTTGTTCTTTCTTTACTCCCACCTTTAATAAACTATATAAATCCTCTTCAAGTCAGTGTCAAGAAGGTGACTGAAAGGGGATGGTACTAACTTTTCCGTCTCTAGCCTTATCCAAACTACTGAGACTATTAATACTGATTTTATGGGAGCTGGTGGCAGCCTATTATTACTGCTGCACCCGCATGCAGTGATATATTCTGTAAACCAACAAAAAAAATAGGGATGCCTCAAACAAACAAAAATTGTAACTATGAACCTTAATTTGGAGCAATGCTTATAAATGGAGGCAAAATTTTCCTAAAACTTTTCTTGGTTTGCAAAATACTCTCAATCTAAGGTACTCATAAACTGAGTTACCACTGTACTAGACTCTAGCTCACACAATCCTGTACACTGACCATGCTGGATAGGTCAATTGGAGTCATAAGCTGAAACATCTGGACACAAAAACATCTTGAATGTCAAATGTCCTCTACCCTGCCTTCAGTCACACAATCAGTAGTCCAGTTGTGTTGACTGTTGACTCTTCCACACTGGAAAGGCAAGCATGACTTAGTCCTTTGGTTTCTTCATGCTCTGCATTTGAAGTATGAAGGAACTCACAGTGCAAGCAATAATCTGAACAGCTTGCATCATACATCTGGGTGAAGAATGCTACAGACTTACTGCCCTGTGCATAGAGAAGTGTACTGGATGTTCATTTAGCATCTGAAGGCCAGATCACAAAGCAGGGCTTTCTAAACACTCATTAGAATTCTCTGGATCGTAGTTGCTCCATCAAGGTTATGTGACATTAAAAATTCATAAAATGAAGTCAGTCCAGGGAAAGAAATCTAATTGCAAATAATAGCAATTGAAGTAAGTTGAATTATTTATTATTTAGTTCATTCAAAAGACTATGGAATTGATGAAAGCTATTAAAGCTGCAATCATATAATTCTTTTACCTTGGAGTAAGCCCTGTTGAACCTAATGGAACTTACTTCTGAGTCACTTGGTATAAGATTATACCTTACATTATCATTTTTCTTAACTGGTGGAGACTTGCAAGGTTTATTGAAGAGTGGCAGGAAGCTAAACATGTCTGCAAATAAGCTAGTTTGAATCTATCCATCTTTCTCCTATTGTGGAGAGGAGCTTAGTACATAAAAATAAAAGATGGAGGAAGCAGGGTGCTACAGCTTTGTAGATGGCACAGGAAGGAGATTTGTGTTGGCCATTTCTCCCCCTTCCCACTCTGCCAGCTACCTGACAAACCTGACAAAGGTGGCCTGTCTTTTTAAAAGATTTAACAGCTCTACTGAAAGCACTGCACCAGGATCAAAAGTCTGAAATCTCTACAAGGCAGGAGAATAAAACAAAGGATAATAAATCCAGAAACTTTCTAAGATGTTTTTGCTGAGCCTCAGGGAAATAAATAATTAATAGAGTATTTGTGGGGTTTTTTTAAGTGTGAGGAGAGGGACAGTGTCACAGGGGCCACTGTTGTTGGGTTGCCTCACTGTCCCACAGGACCTACTGAGTTCCATTCTGTATTCTCTAGTAGACCTGAGAGAGATCTTGTTGGCTGATGACTGTCCAAGGGATCCTGTATGGGAAGAACCCATCCACACAGACAAGAACCTGAAAGGTCAGGTTGAATGCTCAGGAATGGTGGAGTGACCAGGGGGAAAGGGGGAGAGACCCCTTGGACCTGGGAAGAATAAAAAGAGGAACTGGAGGCAGAAGCAGAGGAGGAGGATGGGGTGGAAGATAAGGGGAAGGTCAACCAACTGGTGAAGACTGGAGCCTTGCTCCCCAATATGGTTGTGGAGAAAGACAAGTAAGAGGATTCTTGGGGGGATGCCATAGAGAACCCAGAGAATTCTTTCTGCCACCTGAATGTATTTATTTATTTATTTTTTAGTATTTTCACCCCACCTTTCTTCTTGGAAAAAGACTCAAGGTGGTTTACAGTAAAGAGGGACAATATACAGACCTGTACAATTAAAACACAATCCATTTGAGAACAGGGAATTGAGGGGTATCTTACAGCATTAGAAGGCAACATTAAAACTAACAGTTGATAACATAGTGTCAATGCAATCACACAAGGAGAGATATAAACTCGAAGTTATAAGTGATTATAAACACAAAGTCTGTGTAGGCATGTATGATAGATTCAAATAAAAGACACAATGGTAGTCCATCATTCAGGGAAATGTTTGCCTGAAGATAAAGGTCTTTGCCTTTTTCCAGAAAGACATCAGAGATGGGGCAGTCCTGGCCTCCAGTGGGAGGGAGTTCCAGAGTCTGGGTGCAGCAACAGAGAAGGCCCTTTCATGGGGTCCCACGAGACGTACCTGTGAGGGTGGTGGGATGGAGAGAAGGGCCTCTCCTGATGACCGTAGCACCCAAGTCGGTTCATACTGTGAGATTTGATCTTTAAAGTAGCTAGGACCCAGGTCATACAGTGCTTTGTTTGTAGGACAAAGTCAGCACCTTGAATTGTGCCCAATAGTTGATGGGCAGCCAGTGGAGTTGCTTTAAAGGGGGTTTAATGTGATCTCCGTACCCCAACCCCAGTCAGGAATCTGGCTGCTGCATTTTGAACCCATTGAAGTTTCCTGAGACTTTTCATCAGTCCCACATAGAGCGACCTGGAGCCATTTGAGGACTGGGACTAATCTATAAGGAAGATCCTTGAACTGCTCCGGATGCCTAAAGACATGGAGAGGGGTGTCTTGGTCTCCACCTTCCTCCCTGTGCTTCCCATCTGAGCAAACATCATTGGAGAGAACATCACCACCAAGCCCAGGAAAGACCTTCAGAGAACCTGACAACTCACAAATGCTGGCAGAGGAAGTAGTAGTGAACCCAACAGAGCCAGCAAGCAATGACCCAAGTGAGAGAGGGAGCCAGAATTCATAACCGCTGTCTTCAGTGTGGGCAAGTCTTCCCTGTTATGGAACCCATCAAACAGCACAATAGGGGGACCCTATTAAGGAGGACCGTACAGGAATCCTTTCTGGTGGCGTTAATTGAAGGGGGTCTAGATTCAGAATCTAGATGCTTGGGGCCTGACATCCTGGCAGTGCCCCAAACTAGTTAGGGCTAGAGATGGGCACGACTTGAAAAAAATTTTTTTCGAGTTGTCGTTAGTCGGGCCGGTTCCGTTTCGGCTCGTTTCCGTTTTTCGCGAAAATTCGCAAAAATTAGTCGGTTCATTTTTTCGTTTTTTCGTTGTCATTAGTACTGGTTTTTTGGGGGGGGGAGCGGGCTCCTGGAGGCACCTCTGTGGTGGGTGCATCCTCTGGCCCGCTATAAAGGGAAAGTGGGCTCCTGGAGGCACCCGTGGGTGCCTCCTATCCTCCCACTAGGAAGGGGAAGCAGGCTCCAAGAGACCCCTCTACATGGGGGTCTCCCCTCTTCACCTGCTGCTGCTGCAAAATGGTATGCAATAGCCATATGGATATTGCATACCAGTTGTGCAGACAGTGAGACCAGTGAGAGTGATAGCGTCATGCCTTCCCTGCACAAGGCTCTTGCACCGCCATGTCTCACACAGAAGGGAATTGTACTTGCTGCGTGTAGTGCAATGCAAGCAAGTAGATCTGGCTTAGGGTTAAGGTGGGTTAGTGCAAGGGCTAGGGTTAGGCTAGTGACGGGTAAGGTTATGGTGGGCTAGTGGGTTGCACCTCTGGGTGCCTCTCTGACCCACTAAGAAGACAGTCTGTGACGTATGGGTAAGGAAGGAGTCAAGGGTTAGGGTTAGGGTTCGGGGGCTAGGGCAGGTTTTAGGGGGCTTTTTGGCACATCCCAGAAGTCTCCGTGGCCAAGTGGCCATGCGATTGGTGGGATGGCTCCAAAAATTTGCATGGTCGTCCACTCCCACATGGCTGGCCACTCGACCAGTCCATCATTGCGCAGGTGTAAAAAAAATAAAAAAAATAAAATCAATGGAGGACAGAGGAGGAGAGGAGAGACATTTTGTTGCAAGAAAAAACCCACCGCTACTGTGAAAAATCTGGCAGTTTATAAATTTTCGCGTGTTTCTTTCTGTTGTGCTTGTGTGTTTTTGGACCACGATTTCAAAAACAATATTGCGTTCGCCACCCCATTTTGGATCCCCCGCCCGCACTGCATGGCATGGCGACTCGAGTCCGGCTGCCCAGGACGGGGGGGAGGCGGGACCCCCCCTCCAGAAACCACCCCTCCGGTAGGTGCCCTGCGCCCTTAGTCAAGCAGGCATTTTTCCGCCTGCTTTTTTGGCCCGGGAATGGGTGGGGGGAGAGTTTAAAAGTTTTCCTGTGCCTCCGTGCTTGCTTGCGCTTTAATTGGAGCGGCCGGCGGCCAGACTGGGCTTTTTGCTGGCTGCGAGCCTAAAGTCCCACCAGAGCAGTCCAGGACGGGGATGGGGGAGGCCGGGGACCTCCAGAAACAACCCCTCTGGTAGGTGCCCTGAGGCACGGCAGGCATTTTTCCGCCTGCTTTTTGGCCGGGAACCGGGTTTTTTAACTTTTAAAAACTTTTTTTCTGTGCCGCGTGGCATCGCGTGATCGCGCGATGCAAGGAACGAGCGCGACAAATCAGACCAAAATTGTTCGTTCGTTGGTTCGAGCTCGAAGTCTGGCGGAGTAATTCCCATTACCGTTTCCGTAGAGTAACGGAACCGAGTAACGGAAACGGAAACGGGAATACCGCTAAGTCGTGCCCATCTCTAGTTAGGGCCAATTTTAAGAAGGTACTGTTGTTGAACCCTTGCTCCCTATTTCAACAAACCTTGTTTTGTTGCAGGCATTTTGCACCCCCCTTTATGGAGCAAGGGGTAGAAGAAGGCTCACACAGAGCCACAAATGTAATTGGTACAATTTGTAGTGATCGTTGTCGTTCATCATTCAGAAGTTATTGTTTGGTTAGAGCTGCATTCCTACGCCAGCTTCCTTGGGTGTAATCTTCTTGTGCTGTTGAATTAACCAGGAGTCCTACTTATCTCCTGTTTGCAGAATTGCATCGTGTGCTTCCCATCCATAAATCAGGGATGAAGATTTTTAAATTTCTGCTCATGCTGTTGGGCATTTTCTGACAACCGTGCCTCAGGAAAGTTACTTTTCTGGTCTCTGTCCTTGACCAGCCTTCCTTTGCCTGGTGGGCTCTTTAGAGTAGATGTACTGGACAATTCCCTCCTATCATCTCAGGAGGGCAATAGCCTGAAGAAGGCTGGCATCAGCACTCAGTATGCATAGAGGGGCTCCCTTTTAAAACCAGCTCTAATAGTTGATGGCCGCAGAGATCTAGTAAAATACAAAGTAGGTTTCATAAGGCTGACATTTGTCCCCCCACCTGCTAAAGTGTGTTCACCAACGTTTGTATGTTAGGTCATTATGACCTTTAACTTTAACAGAGACTTTCAGTTAGTTGGTGGCATATAAATTGTATGTATGTATGTATGTATGTATGTATGTATGTATGTATGTATGTATGTATGTAAGTAAATAAACAAACAAACAAATAAATAAATAAATAAATAAATAAATAAATCAAAACTCCAGGACACAAGGAACCTACCTTACCTTTGACACAACCTTGTACTGGCATTGTTCAGGAGGAGCAGTGACACCCACTCTGATTCAGGACATTCCTTGGTGTTAGTGCAGGTCTTCTAAGAAGCTTCAGGAGGAAGTTAAGCACAGGATCCATGTTGATTTCTTGGTTGTGATAAAGTCTTTTGTTGGCCATTATCACAACCTGGAGCCCATGGAATTATTGCCAGGAGATTTGGCTGCTACCGACATCATCAGAGGTGATTCTGCTGACACTTGCCGTATATGTTTTTATTTATTTGTGAATGTTAAATAGTTCTGTATACTTCCTTGGGTTCCCACTAGACGTGGTGAAAGGCAGGATAAAATAGATAGATAGATAGATAGATAGATAGATAGATAGATAGATAGATAGATAGATAGATAGATAGATAGATAGATAGATAGATATGGATACGGACAATCCATATCTAGAAGGAATATTATCTCAAAGGGCAAAATATGGGGACTATGAGCAAACTTTAATAGGACAAACATTTTAATTAACAAGTACAGTACTGTACCAGCTTCTTTTGTGTGTCTGAATTCTGGAGTCATGTGTAACAAAAGAGATCATGTTAAGTAAGAAAATGCAAAAGTAACAACATATACTTGTAAGTCACCATCCAGCACCCTAACTCCTAAATCACAGAGCCACACCAGTAAGTTCTATGTTTTGCTGGACATATAAGGAAGAATACAGTATGTTTAGTGCATGAGATTTGTAAAAACCAGCACTGTTGTAAAACGTTGGTCTTTAGAAACCTGCAAAATAAATCCTTCTGTTCTCAGTTTAATGCTTTACCAGTTTAATGCTTTTCCAAAGTATTGATTACTTTGAGCTTTTCCAAAGTATTGATTACTATTATTTTGAAAGTCAGTGACAGTTGTACCCACTAAAACATTTATGTGCAGCTAGAAAAGAAAGGCACATTTAGCAGGGCACCACAGCCAATTATCCAAAACATGGTGACTGGAAGTTGTTCTGAATTTGTTTGAACATGCTGTGTATAATTCCATGTAGCTGCTTTGAAATAAAACCTATGTTGAAAAAAGAACCATTTATCAAAAAATGCAGTGGCTTCTCTCAAATGGACTCTGGGCCTTCAGAGAAATGAAGCTGTACAGGACATAATTTGACCTCAAGTCTTTTCCAAAGTAATTTGCCCAATGTCTGTGTAGAGGGGCCAACACCCCAGGTTTAGTCTTTAAGGTGAGAATGGGCAGCTTCTGAGGGTCTGGGAGCCATTCCCCCCCTCTTGTTTTAGAAACAGCATACGGCTGGGTGTTCATTTCTGGTGGCTTTAAACAGAAGTTATTTCAGGCCTAAAACAGTCCAGGAGGGGTTAAAAACAACCATTAAATAGCCTTTCCCGCCATAGGCAATGAGCACCTGGTGCCATGAGGGGACTTGAGTGAATGGCTCATCTGGTGCTTTGTCTCAAATCTGAGCTCACTTGGGCAGAGGGAGAAAGAATTTAATTTGTGAGGCGGGAAATGTCACAAGTATGGGAAGCAACGGGGGGAGATGTTTTCCTACGCAGAGGGAGATATAAAAAGGGCATAGAGGCAGCCTGTCAAAGGAGGAAAGAAGAATCATGGAAAAGAGGTAGAAGGGAGGGGGGAGAGTGACAAACTGGGAAGACGTAGCAGACAGGGTGTGGGAATAAATTCCTGGCCCCCATGTTCACCAGCTTGTCATGACAGTAGCCCTTCTCTCTGAAGCATCCTGCCTTATTCCCTCCTTGACAACACACTGGTGGAAGAAAAAGAACAACCTCAGGGTGGACCAAGGCATCTGAACAAAGAAACTGGGAGGGACTCAAGATCGGACCCCTCTCCAGCCCAGCAATTATGCCACCAGAGCAGCCTTGTGAATTCCCAGTAGGCTGGGCAGGTCTCAGGGAATGGTTATTCTTGGGCAGGCAGGGAGGGAGACAGGTCTCAGGGTACATAAGAAAAACAGGCCTGGTTTAATTATTTGTGGTGCAATGATTTTAATTCCTGGGCATACATGTCCTCCCTGTTCCCAACCTGTTTGCATCTTTGTGTTGTCTCCATCAGGTCTGTTTAGGACTTAGCCTAGGGAGCTTGTCTTGTTTCTGACTCTCCTATGCATGTTGGCACACACAGGTCCTACCACTGCCACATACCATTTGCAATTCTGGCACAAGAGCTCGCCTCCAGGGACCTCACGAGGATCCACCCTTCTGAACTCACAAAGGCGCATATCCTAGTCTTAGGTTCTGACCTTGAACACTTAGGCCAGGGGTCCTCAACCTAAGGCCCCGAGGCCAGATGCGCCCCCCAAGGTCCTGAATCCAGGACCCGGGACCAATTGCAACCCCTCACGAACCCCCTGCTTTGCGAGCAAGCCAGCCTCCGCAGCTGCTTCTATTGCTGAGGCAGTTCAAAGCAGTGGGCTATGTCACTTCTCCCACTCCCCCCAACTACCGCCCAGATGATCAACATGCTGATCTACCATGCTGGCTAGTGGGGCATTCAAAGTGGGAGGGCTACGGTAAGTCCCCCACTCCCTCCCCCCTTTTTTCCCTTTTTTTGTTGGGGGGGGCTGTGGTCCAGCCCCCAGTGCTGTCTGGGGCGTGGTGGACCGGCCCGCTGTTTGAAAACTTTGAGGACCCCTGACTTAGGGCATGGCAAGATGGCTGACCTGGCAATCTTACACGGTCAGCAAGGGATCTTCAGGGCATCTCTCTTCCTTTGCAGGGAGAGGGTACACGGGTGTCAGTGAGAGACCCAAGTGTTCTCTGTGTGAGCCAGAGATTTAATGCTCAACCTTGAATGAATGGCAACAGTTTATGGGGGTTATTTATAACTCACAGTAATGGTAGGGACCAAGCTGTTAAAACAGAAAAAGAAGGAAAACATACATGAAGAACTTGGCTGCACATTCTCACCCCTCTTTCAGAGAGAACAACAGAAAACTGTATTTATTCTACAAAAACCTAACAAGCCCATGCCCTACTCAGATACCTGTACTTGGGGATATGGTATTATAGTTGACAAATATATTCCTTGAAGGTGGCTTGTAAAGCCAAAACATCAAATTGTATTTCATTTGACTGGTAGTGGCTTGTCATTTGTTTGATAAATTGTTTTGATCCCTTATTTTTTTAAAAAAGCTTCCAGTTCCTCCCTCTTCCCAATCCAAGCTAGTAACTGAGAGAGAGAGAGAGAGAGAGAGAGAGAGAGAGAGATGGGTATACAGTATTAAGATCAACTCGGATACTATACAAGATTTTTGTATTAGTTGATCTGAGTACAGATCTAGCCAGACTCCAGAAAATACTATTTACTGTACCCTCTGTTAAAGAATCAATTAAAAAATCTTCCCACTGTGGTTGAGAATAAGAAACATAGCTATGAATCAGAATGTCACCTCTTATGTCAACTACTGTAGGTTGCCTGCACTAAGTATCTCTTGGACTGTCTCAACCCCCCACCACATCTTAAAAACAGGTATTATATAGTACCAAATTACTTTATGTGTTTCTTGCAGGTATACAGCCTGATAATGCATGCTAAATTGTAAAAGTCCAGTCTAATAATTTCTCATATATTTTCTTCTCCTGTGAGGTTGTCCACATTATTAATGGTTTTCAACAATGCACAGGTATATTTAGTATATCAACTGTGGTTCAAGCCATTTCTGCTTTTACCAGTCATCATCCTGCCAATCATTAATCAACTTCTACTCTGAAGATGTTCAGTCGTTTGCAAAAGTCCTCTGAAACAGAATGATTTGTCTATCAGAACCATTGACTCTTCACTGCTCATTGTCCAACATCGAATGCCATCAGTGCTTTCAAGGCAACACCTCTCCGTTAGCTTTTTCACTGGTAGTTCTTAGATTTCTGTTGAGTTGGCGAGATCTACAGAAGATGGTGTAGAAATACCCTTGTATTTCTGATCCAATGTATAAACCAATGATCAAATACACAGCATAGTGCAGGTATGTCCAGACTTTGGCCCTCCAGATGTTTTGGACCACAACTCCCACAGTCCTTTGTCATTGGCAACCTAAGCTTAGAATTCTGGGAGTTGTGCTCCAAAACATCAGGAGGGCCAAAGTTTGGATATTGATTCATCCCGATACCCTGGACTGCCAGAAAGACAAATAAGTGGGCCCTAGATAAAATCAAGCCTACTATCTCTAGGAACAATAATGTTGAAGTTGAGGTTGTGCTACGTTGAACACATGATGGGAAGATTCTGGAAAAGGCAATAATGATGAGAAAGTTTGAAGGCAACAGGAAAAGAGGAAAATAATATGAAATGGGGTGACTCCCTGAACGAACCACTGCCTACAGGTTAAAAGGACTAAGCAGATTTCACCCCTCCTCCTTTTTAGACAAAATTGCATTTGTATTTTAATCAAGAGGTTTTCAAAGTATTTTTAATTTTAATTATATTTTGTTAAAAATTTGCTTACATGATCGAACAGGGCTGCTGAGGCCAGGACATTTTAGAGCTTGCTCATTAAAAGTGTTGCCATTACTCATAGGCAACTTGATGGCACATAATAACAGTAATTAAAGGGATGGGAGTAAATGCTTGAAGATGCTGAAGTTTAATTTCTCTGTTCACTAGAGAAAGCAAAGTAGGTGCCACAGAACATTTGGTTCTAAAAATTTAATGTCTCTTGAACTTCCAAAGCCTTTGGTAGCAGTTCATAGCTTTGTTGGTGTCTTCAGTACAAATACTGTACTGTATTTTCTCCACTATCTACTGCTTTAGGGCCTTTTCACACAACCCCTAAGATCCGCTGGCCACTTAAATTCGGACCAGAGATCTTAGGGGTTTGTCGCTGTTCCTGCGCTCCTGGCTGCTGGCTGCGTGAGGGGAGGGAGAAAAAACAGGAAGAAAAGAGACTTGGCTCACCTCCGTTCTGCCTCTCGCTCTTGCCGCAGCAACATTCCAGTCTCTTAAGTAGCTCTTAAAGGGGCAGGAGCCAAAAAACAACAAACAGAAGCAAGGAGAGCCCCGCACTCACTATCGTTACACCGCATCAAAGAATGTTCACCTCCAGAGAGCAGGTACTTGAAAGGTGCGCTGGGACGCGCTAAAGTGGGTGTGGTCGCACTTAATTTCCTGTAAACTCCAGAGCTGGTGGGGAAACATTTTAAAGCTCCAGAGCTGGGAGCCATTTGCCCCGGAGTTTAGGGGTCGTGTATAAACGTGTATAGTTAACATCTGCATCTTAAATAGCAAACAGTATTTGAGTGTTTTGTGGGGTTTTTTTCTTAAGGAGTTGGTATTTCCTTATTGCTGCATCATGATGGGGAAGCTGATCTCAGCAAAAACCTAAAATATATGTTGGCATTGCTTGGAGATTGGTTTAAAAGCACAAGGTTCAAGTCTAAAACTGCAATATAAATAGAAGCAATGAACAATATAAGTAGCTTTTAAAACAGCTTTTGACTTACAAAAATAATCTATGACCAATGCTTTGACTGGGATGGAGAAAAAGAAGAATATGGGTACTTTGCTTTTTGTGAGTTTCTTTTTAGTTGTAATTTTTAGAAGGCTATGAGGATGCCATTATTTGGCTAAGATTTGAGGATGGGGTTGAGATTTCATTAAAGGTCATATTTATTCTGCTTTATGGTATTCTTAAAAGGATTTATGACATATGTAGATGTTTAAGGAACCCACCCATCATGGGGAATATATAGCTGAGCAGGTATTTGGACCCAGGTGTCTTGAGTCCTGGTCTGACACTGAATATATTACACCTAGAGATGGAAATGAATTTAAAAATGAATTGCAAAATTCATTTTTAAAAATCACTAATTCGGCTGTTTGCATTTGTACACAAATCAATAACCTCTGCTGAATATGAATTGATGAATTTTCAGCAACTTGATTTCTTGGTTTGTTGGGCGCTAAAGTGCCCTCCCAAGGCACCTAGAAACACTATAACTGAAGAAAATCCACTCCTCGACATTCCCTCCATGTTAGGTGAAAATTGGATTTCTGACATCCACATTATGCACCCCCAAAGAGGGCTCCCCTAAGAAAGGTTCCCTCAGGTACCTAGAAACAATACTGCGAAGTTTCCTTATCAACATAGCTATATTTTCACCCAAAACGTTAACCAGCAACAACAGATCCTCTACTATTGGGGTAAAGGTAAACTCAGGTTCTGAGGATGGATTTATTTGTAAAAGATCCATCACAGACTAGGCTCCCACAACTTGCATCCCAGGTCTCACTGGTGGTAACTGTCTCTTCTCTCTACTGGTTCCATAGGAATATAAACATGTTTGCGTAGCCGGATGGTTTGCCTCACAGGCTATTGTTCCTACTATTTTCCCTTTTGGTTCATTCTTCTCTAGCTTACTATTTCTGTATCCAATTCAAAATAACTTACCATTCTGTCCATTAGTTTCCTTAACTCTTCAGTAGAAAAATCATTAATTTTCTTAGGATTGAAAAGGTGCACTTGCTTTCTTTACATCCTTCTCAAAGCTGAATAGATTGACACTCACCCCAAGCCAGAAATGTCCATCCCAGATAAATAATCCTCTTCCAGGCAGCATGCAGGGTTGTAAAAACTCGAGCAAAAAAAAAAATAAAATAAAAAAATAAAAAAATGAACAGATTCTCTTTATTTCTATGTTTACAACCATGTTTATAACTACTTATAACCATGTAGCTTTAATGTAATGTTGTCTATTAATGCTGTAAGATATCCCTCAATTCCTTGTTCTCAAATACTCGAACATGTCTTTGATGTACTGGACTGTATATTATCCCTCATTACTGTAAGCCACCTTGGGTCCTTTTCCAAGGAGAAAGGCGGGGTAAAATATTATTAAATAAATAAATAAATAAATAAATAAATAAATAAATAAATAAATAATAAACATCATTCAGAAAGGATTTTGACCTCCTTCTAAAAAGCCTCCCCTGCTCCAGTTCTCTGACATTCCAGGGACCCACACCTGGTTTGAAGTTTGGGTCCTTTTTTTTTTTTGTATTCATAATTTTAAAGGGGGAAGGGAGGAAGGGAAAATGGGAAAAGGGAAATATGGCATTTACATTGACTGCTGCTAAAAAGAAAGAGAGATGCTGAATCACTTTGCCAGGGCTGGATCGGGTTAGGGGCCATGGGATGGCGATACATTCACCAGAGTCCCAGGTTCAGCAGAGGGACCGCTGCCATAACATCCCTCCTGTTTTCCTAATGCAGGAAGTATCTGAGATGACTGCATGCAGAGAATTCTTTATTTCTGCCTCTGACCTCTTATTCACCAGATGATGTTGCGCCCGAAGACCATCAAAATCCAGTCCCGTTTCTCACTCCTTGGCAAAAGGGGAGCAGAAGATGTAAATTCCAACGTGCCTTGTGGCCAATGTACATAAGAACATAAGAACAGCCTGGCTGGAACATGCCACAGCCTATGCAGTCCAGCATTCTGTCTCACACAGTGGCTCATCATTTGCTTCAGGGTATTCCCAAGCAGATGTCTTCACCTGCTTACGATTCCCTGCAAATGGCATTGAGAGATATCCTGCCTCTCTCTCCACACTGTAGGTGCAAATGCTTAAAAATAAATTGCCATTTCAGGGTCTTACAACTATGAACACTTAGGGGAAAAAGTTTGTTCAAAAACAAAACTTAAGTAGTAGGCAGAAAGTAAATCAGAAAAATATATTTCAGTTGTAAGATTTCAGCTGCAAAAGTCAGAGGCAAGAATTTAAATGATATTTGAATCAAATAATAAAGGGGCTTATAGCCTAAAAGGCACACACTGAAAAAACAAAAGGCAGAAAATACATCTCTAAAATATTCATTTAAAAATAAAAAGCATTATAACTTTAAGTTAACTTTTTATTGATTGATTGATTTGATTTGATTTCATTTGTATACTGCAACTATCTAGTGAAAAGCTACTCTTAAGTTAAGAAGTAACCTTTAGACTTTTTACATATTAAAAATATACCAATGTTTGGAGTTATAGTACTTGCTTAGAAGAAGTGGATATTGTCCACGAAAGCATGCAGTGATTTTTTTCTTATTAGTAGCATATAAAGCTATTGCCTATAGCCTAGTCTTGCATTTGTATTTTGTAATGGCCATAAGTCTCCCCCCTTTTATTTCAGATAAAAATATTATAGAAATGCTTGCCCAGCCAATTTCAATCTATAGAGGAAAATCCATGTTTATAATTTTTCAAATGAAACCTTCTGCTGTGCTGCTACATGCTTATTGCTCTTTGATGTTTGCTGCCCAAAGTTTTGTGGAATTGTGATGATGTATTGAATTCCTCTCTTTCTCTCTCTGCATGTGTACTTCTTCTCTCCCTATATATTGTATTTATAATTCTTTTAGTTTTGTACACGCCCCTCCAATTTGTTAGCAATGCTTTCTCCAGAGGAAATTTTGTTTTGATAGGATTGAGCGACAACTACATGGGACCCAAAAAAACCAAATGAATAAAAAATAACATATCTAGTAAATATTTCTAAAGTTACATCTATATGTAGCAATTAGCATAGAAATGTGTTATGTAAACATGCACTTTCTGTTCCCCCATCCTTTTTTTGGTAGGCATTTCTTTCTTTTATGACAAGGCAAAAGTGGTCGCCCTGGTAGCAGCTACAGTCAAAGCAATGTCCTACAATAATTGCCTCCAAGCCATACATATAATAACGCCTGAGAATAGAAAGGCATTGCATTATTCATCTGTTTGTCTTTTATCCTGCTTCTTCCGTACCCTCAGGATGATTCACAAATTATGTAACAAAAGGCCCTGTTTGTATATTTGCGTGTGCACAACTGCTGCAAAGCAATTCAGTAACATCCAGGTCAAAAATAGGGGACAAGGGGACTGAAGGTAGAAGTTAATGCATGTTGCTCTGTGAATGGTACTTGGAATGCATCATGTCCTCCATGGAATTTCTCTCAAAAACTCCTCTTGTAATCAGAACCGCTTGACAAGGTAGAGACCTGTGATTACTTCATCCGTGGTGGTAACAGTCTGAAAGCTTCGTGAATAGAGACAATGTGCTGCTTTCATTTGGCACGCAAGAGCTGAGGACAGCAATTTTTTTTCTGCTTCATTTCTCGCCACCTCCTATGAGGAATTCCTTCTTTCAAAATTATCTGAGAGCCAATAGAGGGTAGGAATCAATGGTTTACAATCCAAGTAATGGGAGGCCATTGATTGAGTTACATAATTTATAGACTGAATCAGCAACAACTAAGCAAAACACAGAGACTATAGAAGATTTCATGTGTAAATATAAATCAGGGTCAAGGCTGGGGAGGGGGGGAAGGTAGGGTTGGGAACTACAGAGAAGGCCATCTGAAGAAGCAGAAGGCTTTCATGTAGGGTTGCGAGATTAAGGGGATGCCTTCGGTCTCAAAGGAATGTTCTTTTCTAGGGAAGGGGGCGAATGTAAGCATTAGCAGCACTAGAGGAGGAGGAAGTTTGATTTTTTTTTTTACTACAACTGTCTTTGAAGTCCAAGTGCTTATAAGGAGCTCACTCTAAAGCTCTTTGAGTCAGCACAAAGTTATATGCATACAGGTTATGATTGCTCCAGCCAACCCTTGCCTACTCTGCCTCTGGGATGTTGCAAGAACACCCCACCCTAGGATTTGGTTTTGACTCTGCTTTTGAGGTTGATCCCCAAAACTGGCTGCAGCATTTGGGAACTCTTTGTGTGATGCCCTCAACCACAGGACCAAAGTCCTCCCACCATGGGCTACCCCCTTCTCACCATGATCACCATTGCCCTTTCCTTGACCATGAAAAAACTGCCCTCCCCCCTTTTTTGGGATAGCACTCCCATAACTGCCCAGCGACATCTCCAGCACAATGGATTGTGGGAACTCTATTTTAAAAACAGTAAATTTTCTAAGCTTTGCTAACCATTAAACACATCTGATCTCACCAGAGTTCGGAAGCTAAGCAGAGCCTGGTTAGTACTTGGATGGGAGACCACCAGGGAATACCAGGTCTGTAGGCACCTGGAATAGGAAATGGCAAGCCACTCCAGTATTCCTGCCAAGAAGACTCCATGGACATGGGGTCACGAACAGTCGGTCACGACTGTAAGGACACCACACACACACACACACACACACACACACACACACACACACACACACACACACACACACACACACACACACACACACACACACCACACACACATCCAAAGGAAAGGGAAGGCAGCCATTTCAAAGCTGGGAGAAACCGGATGAGCAGTTACAGTGGCTGAAACACACATGGAAGATGCAAGCAACAAGGGGAGGGAATACATTAATTCAGTTGTGTCATATAAAGCATAACGTTATACGATTTAGCCAATGGGAAGGAAGAAACAATATGAATGAAATATCAATACAGAGGAAAAGAGTCACAAACATCTTTAAAACCAGTCATAACACTTTATGTAGATATTAAAAAAAGCATTACAAATAAAACTAAATAAAGTGGACATTAAAAAGAAGAAGCTTGGCCTGATACCAACTGAATGATACAGTGTGCTTTAAAAAACACACCACTATTTTCACTAGCATGCTCTGAAACCAAGTGAAAGCTATAGCAATCCTTATATAATCAACATCAAGCACTTTAAAAAAAAACACATACATTACACCTCTGCTGTGCTGCTGAAGCACTAGGTCCTATTTTTAAGTTTCCAGAATTCGAATATGAAAGCTTGGAGTTCTGGATCCAGAGATCTCGAGATGGGTGTGTGGGTTTCTGACCTTGCCCCTTCCTCCTACAGGGTTGTGGGCCTCTGAAGTTTTCCATAAATTCTGCATTTCTGATGCTGACCCTACTATCAGGGAAGCCAGTGGAGAAGGTCTGAGGAAGCAGGATGAAACTTCAAAGAGGAGCATCATTTGTATAGTAATATGAACAAGAAGAGTGATCATGTGCCTTCAACAGTTGTGTAGAAGCTGGCATGTCAGCATGAAGAGTTGTAATGGAAAATAAAATTATAATAAATAATAACTGGAGCAGTTCCGAGACTCTTTGGAACTGCCCGGAACTGCCCCACACCGTCACAAGCACAACACTTTTTACCCGGTCCCGAAATTCCATTCCGTTCCCGAGATATCGGGAAGAATACATTTGCCGCCGCTTGAGCTGGCTGAGGCATTGCCGGAAGGGCCGAGAGCCTTGGTGGCAGAAAACATTAATTCACAGTCAATTTGTCCAGTTACATTGTATCAAAATAACCACGGCAGTTCATTTTCGCGGAGACTCCACAAAACAGCAGGGGTGCGAAAGATAAAACTGTCTGCACACCTTAGCCAATCAGCGCCCCCACCATCAATCAATGTCTTGTTAATCATGGCCGGATGGGGACGCTTAGCGCAATCAAGATTGTGACAGATTAATGGGTAGACCACCCCAAGCAGTTAGAACCGAAGCCTCTGGACCGGGAAAATCTAAAATCGTACCTGATCTTCAGTTCCAGAGAGGCGGCTAAGCTTTGGCAGCACTAACGGCACGAATTCACCTCCCGTACCCGGCCTACAGCTCCAAAGGCTCAGATCGAGTAACAATGGAGCAGCGACTCATATCACTGTCTCCTAGCCGGGCCTCAGTTCCAGGGAAATCCTGCCTTCTCCCGCCCATTCATTTCTATGACGGAAGACCTTCCCCCTTTTCGCTTTCCCTCGCTTTCCTGTGTTTCTATGTAGCAGTAGACCTTCCCCCTTTTTGCTTTCCCTCGCTTTTCTGTATTTCTCAATCGCGGTAGACCACCCGGTGGTCCGAAATCAACCGGGCAGAGTTTTCTCTCTTGCGAAAACCTTTGGAAACTTATTTTCTCCGGTTCCAAAGGTTTCCGCCAAGGGATAGATGAAGCCCCGTGCTAGCAAATTTGGTTAACCCCTTCTTGGCTGAGTTGGACAATATTATTTAACCCTTCAAAAGCCAGCCAGAGATGCAGCCCAGGGAACTTTCCCCGAGCTGATGATTTATTTCCATCATGCTCTCGGCTCATGAGAGGATGATTTAAAGTCATCATCCTCGAACCCCAGGGATGCCCTTTTCTCTTCCCATTCACCTCCTTACTTTCCCCCCCTGTATCATGGCCACGGCCTCTGACCCTAGCTAGCCTTAGTCCCCTTCCCCTCCCTTCTCCCCCTCTCCCCCCCTTCGCTCTCTCTCTCTCTCTCTTTTTCCTTCCTCCTCCTTGTCCTTCTTTCTCTCTCCTGCTCTCCTCCCTCTGCCCCACTAACCCTGGGTGTGCTTTAACAAATTCCTACACTGCTTCTATGCCTCTGGACCTCCACCATCTTGAGCATGAGCACATGGCAAGGGCAAACGGACACCATGATGGCTCCACGCACGGCTGCATCTTCCAGAAGCCGGATCCATTGTTCATCTTGTCTCCTGCACGTCTCACACCACAGCTGCATCCTGGATTAAAAACAGCCAGAGGCATCCCATTGTCTTGGCTTCTCACCTTTCAGGACTGTCTGGCAACCTCCGGCCTCATTTCATTGACACTCTGGTTCTCCCATTGAATTGTTCATGTCCCCTATTGACTCATTGCCCCCCCTATTAATTTACTGATGTTCTCATATTTACCAGGACCTCAAAACAATACCCTGCTCCCCCTTATCATTGCCACACCCCTGATGGCCCATTAAGGGACAGATTAGGCCAGTCACACCTGGGCAGATGTCCAGCCCCGGATCATGAGGAATGCCTTGGGACCGCCCAGGACCACCCCTGGACCAGCCTCCGGACTGCAACTATTGGACAATCCCCGAAGACTGCCCCCACCCGCCCCCAGGGGAGGCGCCACCTTGGAGGGAGGGAAAGGGAAGGAAATAAAATGTGTTGCACCATTATCTTCGCGGCGGAACATCTCTGCACTGTCCTGGTTGGGGTGTTCGCCTACTGTTTTCTTTATTGGGCTCAATAAAAACAGTATTTTCTCTGGGATCTCTCTCCTGTTGGATTCCTCATTGGGTCTTTGGGTTCCAGCAGAACTCAGTGGGACTAGCCTTGCTGAAATCTCAACAAGCAGACTTTGTTTGGAGGTGAGCAACACTTCCTGAAATTCTCTCTCCTTCCTGGTACAGCCACCTTGTCCTCTTCTTCACATGGCCATCCTATAGCTCATTTGGCACCATCATCTTATGCCTCAAATACATTCCGCTGTTGATCTTCCTTCAAGAGCATTAGAAGCGGCTGCTGCGTTAGTCTGCGCTAGCCCATCAGGCAAAAGCAAGGCAAAAATGGGGGGGGGGGAATAAAGAAGGCAAATACGTTGTGACACTTTCGTGGACAAGATCTCCAGAGGAAGTGGACATGTCCACGAAGGTTCACATTAAAACAGCTGCACATGATAAAAATGTCATGGCCTATTTTATTCAGATTTTTGGACATGTGATTTCAATTACAGGTTTTAAGGAAGGAATCACACTTTTTGTCTGTGCGAACAGAGGAGGAAAAGAGGAAGAATTTAAAACTTGAGGGAGAGCATGGGGGTGGCACATGGAAGAGATAAGAAAGGGAAAGACAGATGACTTGTGGTGGCGGTGGTGGTGGGATAAGTAGTCATGTACCACTTAGAACAGGGGTCCTCAAAGTTTTCAACCAGCGGGCCAGTCCACCACCACCCAGACACCACTGGGGGCCGGATCACAATCCAAAAGCAGCTGCAGAGGTTGGCTTGCTCACAAAACAGGGGGTAGGTGTGGGGGGTTGCAATTGGTCCCAGGGGCTGGATTCAGGGCCTTGGGGGGCTGCATCCAGCCCCGGAGCCTTAGGTTGAGGACCCCTGACTTAGAACATGTACAGTAGGACCCCGGTATCCACTGGGGATTGGTTCCAGGCCTTCCCGTGGATAATGAAAACCGAGGATAAGAGAGAACGCCTGCCCACCCACCTCCAAACGGCTGTTTCCTGACAGTAGCTTGCTTTATGACTGCTGTTTTGAGATAGTAGCTTGCTTTATGGCTGCTGAATTATTTAATTTTTCCCCCTCTGCCAGCCGTGGATAACTGAATCAGTGGATAATAAATCAGTGGAAACAGGGGTCCTACTGTATCTGTAAAATCTGCAGCAGATAATAAGCAGATTAGGTGCTATTTTTGAACTACAATAGGGCTTGATTTTGTGTGATATGCCAGCAGTCACTGCAGTTTCATTTTTTTCTTTTCCAGAGCAAGTGTTTTTGGCCACTTAAGTGTCACTGAGCCCAGGTCCCACTCCCGACCAAAGCAGGGAATGCAGTAAGGGACATAATATCAGAGTTTAGAAAAGGTCCTTCTCTGGACTGCACCTCCCATAATCCTTCTCTGCAGAAAAGCAGCTTTGCAAACTCATTTCTGCTCTCTGCAAAAACAGTTTCCCCACAATCACAACATTTCTGCCAAAAATACAAGGAGGAATGCATTTTTAATTCATATATTTATGAGCTTCTGTCAGACTGTGGCTGGCATCACTCCTTGGTGAATCAGACTAAACTACTCCTTTCACACAATTGGCCCAAACAGTGACTTTGTGTTTTGCATTATATCTTCTTTAAAAAAAATTAAATGAAATAGAAGAAAGCTTGGAGTCTAAATTAGTTGGGCCAAGATTGTTGGGCTAAATGAGCAAAGGGTGACTTGCCTAAAACTGAGGAAAACTCAGTTAGCGTGTGAAATGTGGGAACCCTAGATAAAGTGGCGTTTACTATGGCTGCTTTTACACAACCCCTAAAATCCGAGGCAAAGGGCTCCCAGATGCGGAGCTTAAAATTGTTTTCCTACCAGCTGCGGACTTTAAAAAAATTAAGTACGACCATGCCCACCTAAGTGCGCCCCAGCTCATTTTAGAAGTACCTGGTCTCCAGAGGTAAAAAAAATTCCGATGCGGATTATAAAGCGGTGGCTGCTGTCTCTCCTCGCCTTATGTTTGTTTTTGTTGTCCCGGCCGCCCCTTTAACACACAAGAATCCCTACTGGGCTGCTCCCACGGCAGACGGAGGTGAGCGGAGGTGAGCCTGCATTTTTTCTCTCCCTCTTTTTCTCCCTCCCCTCACCACAGCCAGAAGCAACAGAGTGCAGAAGGGTGGGAACACAGGAAGCAGAACAAACTCCCACAATCTCTGGTCTGAATTTAAGTTGCCAGCGGATCTTAGGGGTCGTGTAAAAGGGCCCAATGTTTTTAAAAACTGCATTTTAGGATTCCTTTGCATTAAATTGCATGCCTCTATCTGAGGTGACACCTTATTTGCCTCGTTTTATTTCAACTGCACAGCTGATCTTTCTTTGTTCCTGTCAGAAGCACGAACAAATTATATTGACATATAAATATTCACTACTAAGCAGACTATAAATAAATTATAAAATTATTACATAACAAAAGGTACATAAAAAGAAATAAGACTTAAAACACACATACAGAAATCAAGATTACATCTGTCCAATATTGGGCCACATGAACTGCATTCCCTCTGCATCGTAACAGGCATGAGAAAGTTTATTCTCTACATTTGTACAAGTTGTCTTGTTATAAGGAAGCTCCATTTTCTCAGATTATCCTTTGATCTTCTCACCCCGGTGTGAAGTCTGTTTAACGCAGTGGTGGCCAAACTTCGGCCCTACAGATGCTTTGGACCACAACTCCCAGAATTCCAAGCCTGTATTGCCAATGACAAAGGACTGTGGGAGTTGTGGTCCAAAACATTTGGAGGGCCAAAGGTTTGCCACCACTGGTTTAATGCTTTCTGTACAGGCCAAGGTTGTTCTTGGCCAGGTGAGGGAGAGTCATGTGGTTCTGCCCAGTTACCTGGTAGCTCCTTGCTCATGGTCCATAGTTCTAGGGCAGTCTGTGGCAGCTGATTGTTGGGAGGGGCAGACATTTTGAGGAAACTGTACCTTGATTTCACTCTCAGATTTCATGGTTGATGACCAAATAGCAAGTGGTGTCTCTGAGGGCATTGCTTTGACTCACTTTTTCTGTGCAGCACATTCCTGGTGGAATTTTGATGGAGGAATGGCTGCTAAATTAACACACCTTTCATACTGGGGTTGGTTTTTAAATTCCCTGTGACCTGTTGCATTGCTTCATTTAAGGCCACACACCTCTGTTTTGTGTGTTTTGTTCGGCGCTCCTTTTGGACCACATCTCCCAGAATTCTGAGCCTAGATTGTCAGTGACAAAGGACTGTGGGAGTTGTGGTCCAACACATCTGGAGTGCCGAAGGTTCGCCACTACTGTTCTATACTAAACAGGGCTAGCATATTCTCCCACAGAACAGCATAGGGCTAGAGCAGAAGTTCTTAATGAATGCTGTTGGGCACCCCAACTGGCACCCATTATTTTATTTGGAATGTTGTTGCACACCTGATAAATACTGATGGATAATTCTCTTCGGCTCAACAGGGTCCAGTTTTCCTGTGCTGACAACACCCCGGGGGTATTTTAACCTCTCTTTTTATGATTTTTTAAAATTGACTCCCAGCATCCCTCACATACACACAGTTGAAACTTTAATCCTCTAGTCCTTTGCTTCAGAAATATTGCATTATCTTCAAAACTGATTATTTCAGAGAATTATGGTATATATAATTCAGCATCATGTTATGTGGTCACTCTTGTGAATAGGCTATGACGCTATGTATTACCCTGTCTAGCTCTCCATCTTGCATCTATTCTGGTTTCCCATCCACTGCATTTATTAATTCCCCATAGTGTGGTATTTATTTTTAAGAGGATTTAAAATATATAACTTTTTTGCTTTTATTTTATAGTATTTTATTTTTATGTAAACCACTCAAGTAACACATTAGCAGGGATATAAGTACCTGTAATGCCATTTCTAGTGACATCAATGCTCTGGTGTGTGTGTGTGTGTGTGTGTGTGTGTGTGTGTGTGTGTGTGTGTGTGTGTGCATTTTAAATGGCATTTGCTTGTACTGAGTGAATCAGTTGACCAAGATAGGATGTGGGCCTCATTAGTCATTAGATAACAAATCATTTTGTTTTCCAGAACAATTTGTTTTCCAGTCTCAAAGAACAAGGTTTTGAATTTCTGCAGGTTAGAACCAACTACCAAAAGAAACAATGGCAGAAGAGAAAACCTGAGAGTGCAGCCTCTCCAGGGTGTTTCCCCTCTTGCCATCTTTGAAACTATGGTTGTTGTAGGCTTATTTCAGTTCTACGGTATTCTGCAATTAAAATTGATGCACTAGAATAGATACACGGTCATACCCAGAGAGAGACAGAGAAAGAAACACAGACACACTCACAGGGCACAATTCAGATTGGGGTGGGGGGTGTCTGAAGGTCTCTGGGTGTCTGTTTATTCTGTCTCTCTCTCTCTCTCTCTCTCTCTCTCTCTCTCTCTCTCTCTCTCTCTCTCTCTCTGTGTGTGTGTGTGTGTGTGTGTGTGTGTGTGTGTGTGTATGTGTGTGTATCTATATCTGTATCTTAATCTGTGTGTGTGTGTGTGATGATATAGATATATAGATATAGATATAGATATGCATACAATGATAATAAATTATTATTATTACTTAGAATGCTGCATCATTCCCCTTTAAGAGCTGTCATACACCTTTCTGGCTCAGGGGCAGGCCGTGCACTTTTTTTTGCCACACTCATTGTTTAACCTGTTTAGTCAGGATATAACAGCTTCCAGCGGCTGCAGGTTCCTTTGGTTTGAAAAGCATTGCTGGGGACCACATGGAAACATAAAATGATCCAGAACAGCTTCAATGCAAGTGTATTTTTGTCATTCCTAATGTTGGATATGTATGGAATCACAAACCCCCTGCCCTTTTTTCTCAGTGTTCCTGTTCTCTTGCTCACTTTTTCTAGTGTAGGGAAAACATGTACAGTATTCAACTGTTCTAAGCAGCACTGGTTTGTGTGTGTGTGTGTGTGTGTGTGTGTGTGTGTGTGTGTGTGTGTGTGTGTGTGTGTGTGTGTGAAAGAGAGCGAGAGAGAGAGAGAAATAGAGAGCGAGAGAGAATGTTGCGAGCTATTGAACAAATCTATTCTACTCAAAATACCAGGATTGTAGTCAACGGTCACCTTACAGACAAAGTTAATATACACAAAGGTACTAGGCAAGGATGTCCCCTTTCCCCTCTTTTGTTTATAACTACCCTGGAAGTTCTTCTTCACGTTATAAGGGGAAACCCTGACATTCAAGGCCTACAAAACAAGGGAGAAGTTTACAAGGTACAAGCCTTTGCAGATGACCTGATGGTTATCATGGAGAACCCTCAGACATCCTCCGTAGAACTTCTAAAGACCCTGGAGGCATATTCTAAAATCTCTGGATTAAAGGTGAATAGAAAAAAAAACATTGATTTTAACCAAAAATATGACTCCATCCATGATTCAAAAATTGGTAAATCAATCTGGTTTTCAACATTCAAATAGGGTAAAATACTTGGGTATTACTATATCTAACCGATGTAACTCTTTACTCAAAGACAATTATGTCAATGTTATAAAAACAATCAAAGCTGACCTCGAAACTTGGTCAAGACTTCAGCTATCCCTAATGGGCAGAATCGCTGCAGTTAAAATGAATGTCTTACCTAAACTGCTTTTTTTGTTTCAATCTCTGCCTATATTGCCAAACTTTAAGATCATTTCAGATCTGGAAAAAAGTATACGTATATTTATATGGCAAAAGAAAAAGCAAGGATTAAAAATATTTATTTGCAGGATAGAACCAAATTTGGTGGTTTTGCCCTTCCTAATTTGGTACTATACTACAAGGCTGCTGCCTTGACTTGGATTAAGGATTGGATCTTGATGACAAATAAAAGAATATTGCAGCTTGAGAGTTATGGTCTTGATAAGGGCTGGCATCACTATTTGTGGCATAGGGGAAATTTACCTACCCTCTTTAAAAAGCACTGGATAAGGAATGCCTTACTCAAAATATGGCTAATGATTAAAAACAATTTTACCTCAAAGCACCTATGTGGTTATCCCCACTGGGAGCAATTTACAGCTCCCAGGCAAGTGAAATCTCAAATGTTATAACCTACAGACACCTTCTGAATGATGACTTCTCATTGAAACCCACTAGGGAAATTAGTATCAGAAGGCTATAATCTGGATTGGTGGAAATATCAAAACAATACATTCACACTTCAAAGAGCTTTCCAAACAGGGTGGTTTTATGACTACTGATACCTCATTTGATAAAATACTTTCCTCTGGTGACTCCAAGCTTCTTAGTAAATTCTATAGCATGTTGATAAATGAAAAAATGATTGATACACTGGTTAAAGACTGTATGATAAGATGGGCAGAAAACTTAGGCTATACTATTCATTTAAATAAATGGGACTCTCTGTGGAACACAGTTAAAATCTTTAAATCTATTTCGTTCAAGGAAAATTGTTATAAGATGTTTTATAGATGGCATTTCGCGCCTCATCGTTTATCCAAGATGTATAACTGTTCACCTAAATGTTGGAAATGTAATTATGACTGTGGAACCTTTTATCATATGTGGTGGACTTGTAAAGAAGCTAAGGCGTATTGGAACATGGTAAAACTTTTCTTAGAAAGATCTTTGAAAATTAAAATAGAGTCTAGACCAGAACTATTTCTGTTAAATATAGTAGATATGAATATTTCTTATGATCAGAGATATGTACTTCATCATGTAATTGTTGCTGCAAGAATACTGTACGCGAAACTTTGGAAACAACCAATCACGCCAACAGAGAAGGATCTTCATGGAAAGATAAGAGAATGCATCGAAATTGATAAACTCTCTGGTTATTTAAAGGGAGACTACGACGAGATCTTTCGGGAAAGATGGCAAATTTATTAACAAATTTATTAGTAACAAATTTATTAGTATTGTGACAACATTTGGCAATTTTAGCAATATGTTTAATTACTATTTCTATTTTGCTTGATACACTCAATGTAAATCTTAAAAACTGTATCCCCCCCTTTTCTTTCCTTTTTTTCTTTTTCCTCTTACCCATACTCCTTCCCTTTGTTCCCCTCTTAAAAATCCAATAAAAATTTATTAATAAAAAAAAGAAAGAAATAGAGAGCGAGAGAGAGAGTACAAACACAACACCTTAATCCATTCTAATCTGTTGGACATTGATCAATTTTTAATTTTTTTCCCCATAGGGCCATCGTTAAAAACATTATCACAAAACTGGAGCTGTCAAAAAAAAAACCCAGCCCAGATCACCAGGACTCATGGTTGAAATCACCAGCAAAGTGTTTAGGAGCATCCACCAAGACTGAGTAGTAACAGCAGCTAAACGTAACAGCACACACATCGTCCTCTGAAAAAAGCCACTATGTTCACTTTAGGAAGTAATCTAGGAATATAATCAGGAGAGAAATAGAAAGGAAATAGGCTCAGCATTGCAAGACTGGGTGTTCCCACAGTCACAGACAACATACCTCACTTATTATGGTGTCACATTCAATACCAGCCCTGCAGATGCCCCTGTTGCTTTTCCACATTGGCACAAGCAATCACACATGCCTGAACAGATGGGAATACATACAATTTAAAAAATATGTAGAAGTCCAGTTGGCATAGGAAAAGTATGGATTAAGAGAAAAAGAATTCTGGACTGATTCACATTGCGACCAATGTGTATTCAGTGGCCAATATTATACTGTATATCTATCTGATTCTGTACCATTCTGGGAGCGATTCCCCATACTACTGGGCAATGTTGTTGCACCAAAACTGGTATAAAGTGGTACAAATGGCCCCATCCGGAACAGCCCTGGGGAAATCCCTTTATTACTAGTTAACAACTGCAGTGATACGTTGTATAAAGGAATTAATTCGTTCCAAATGAAATTATGTTAAGCAAATTTTCCTTTATACAAATTTCTCATAGGAATGCATTGAAAGCAGAGTAATCCCTAATTGCGACCATTTTTATGTTGTACAGATTCGCTGCATAGATGATTCTGTTAAACAGATTTCCCGTATCTCTGGAATTTTTTATGTTGTACAGATTTTATGTTATACAAACTGTTTGTTATACAAGGGTCCACTGTACTTTTCTTGAGGAATACAGTGAAATGAAGTAAAATGCAGAAGGAGAAGGAATTTTACCAGATGGGAGACTGCCATAAACTTCTTGGGGTTGGAAGGGTGCTTTTTTCCCCCTGATCACTTTTCATTGCAGAAAAAGGGACCCTTACAGTTTGGGGAGAGGGGGACCTGGTCACTTGCCCCTCCATTTCCCAAGTGGATGCAAAGGGGTGAGCATATTTATTTTTACAATGGATTTGGAGGGAGCATTATTCAGGCGCAGCTCACAAATGGCGGGGGATAGGTATGTGTAGCATTAGGGCACCTGAGCGCCGAGCCTCCCCGGCCTCCCCTCCCCTTTTCCTTTCGTTACTGGTAGGTAGCTGCATATTAGCCGATGGAATGTTAATTGTATGATTGTGAGGGTTCGGTTTGCTCTATCCGCGGTTCCGGTTCACAAATGAAGCGAGAGTCCATTTTTGCAGAAAAACTAAACGGATTTTTATTTCTTACAGTTTGAGAACTACTGTAGGTTTTCTCTCTTAAAACAGGCGACAAAGGTGTCAACGGTTGCTTAACAGTTTCTGATAACACAGGCTCTTCATAAATAACATTAACTGGATTAAACTCTGTATTAATCTCTTCTAAAAATATGGTGGCGCACTCGATCCCCGACCCATACACTGGGTCCCGCAACAAGGGTGCTTGGCCCATTGTGCTACTGGACCAGCGCCTCTCTCTCTCCTCCATTCCCTCTGGAATCTCTCTGAGGTTTCTGGCCACCTTAATGGTTTAACTTGTACCGACCAGACAAACTCTTCATTTCTTTTAGGTCTTAATGGCTTGGCTAGCTTTTGATGGACATCTTCCTCCGTTTGTGTCCCAACTGTCACTAACTGTCCTTTCTCCTCACTCCCCTTTTCTATCTGCCCGCGCGCCTGCACTGCTGAATCCCCACGTGCCTGTTCTGCCTCGTGCTCTAACCATTCATCCTCCACTTCATCTAATACCCAGTATATCTCTTCAGCCTTATGCTCTTTTTCTCCTTTATCAATGTTTAACTCCTGTAAACTCTTTGCACAATCATTCACAGTGTCATCAGTCTCTTCTTTCTCCTCAATCATCTTTCCAGACGGCTCACTTCCATCAACATGCGTAGTTCTGTTATCACTCTCACAATGATGCATGTCACAACTTGAGTAGGTGTGACGATTTTACAGGTATTGGGATGGATCCAGGAATTTAAAACTGCATGAAAGGGCCTCTGGGTTCAAAAACACCTGCAAAAGAAATTCATGGTCAAGGGTAAATAGCGTGGTGGGGGGAGAAGGGGGCCCCTCTCTTGACAATGCTTTATGACTCAACCCGATGGGGTTGATGCCCCTTGGGATGCCCAATTTTAATGGGGGGAATGGGACATCAGTGGGGTGGGGCCCCCAGTGGTCCTGGAACCCAAGAAGAGGGACTACAAAAACAAAGAAAGTGCACAGGAACATCAAAAGGGCAGCCATGCTCCTTTGATGCGCTGGATCCAACCCAATTAGAGATGGGCACGACCAGGAAAAATTACATTTCGAGTTGTCATGTGTCGGAGCCGGCCCGTTTCGGCTCGTTTCCATTTTTCGCGAAATTTTTCAAAAATTTGTCGTTTCGTTTGTTGGTTTTTGTCTGTCGTTAGTACTGGTTTTGGGGGGGCGGGCTCCTGGAGGCACCTCTGGGTGGGTGCCTCCTCTGGCCCGCCATGAAGGGAAAGCGGGCTCCTGGAGGCACCTCGTGGGTGCCTCCTCTCCTCACCCGCTACAAAATGGCATGCATAGCCAATTGGATATGCATACCATTAAGTTGCAGCAGCAGTAGCAGGCAGAGGCACCTCTTTCGGGTGCCTCACTGCCTGCTGGAGAGCGAAGTGACAGAGGACTGTGTGAGTCACTGGACCCCTAAGGGCGCCCGCTGTGACTCACTAAGAAGGGAAGTGTACTTGCTGTAGTGCAATGCGAGTACACAGATCTGGCTGGCTTGGGGTTAGGGTTAGCGCAAGGGCTAGGCTTAGGGTTACTGGTAAGGTTAGGGTGAGTTACTGGGGTGCACCTCTGGGTGCCTCTCTGACCCACTAAGAAGGACAGTGTACTGGCGTATGGGTTAGGGTTAGGGTTAGGATTCGGGCTAGGGTTAGTGGCTTTTTATGCCCGACTGGCACATCCCAGAAGTCTCAGTCAAAACCTGGCCAAGTGGCCATGCAATTGGTGGATATGGCTCCAAAAATTTGCATGGTCCACTCCCATGGACAGCCCATCATTAATGCGCAGGTGTAAAAAAATAAAAATAAAAATAAAATAAAATCAATGCGTTTTGTTGCAAGAAAAACCCACTGCTGCTACTGTAAAAATTCAGGCAGTTTTAAAATAGCTATTTTCGCATGTTTCTGTGGTGCTTTGGTGTGTTTTTGGACCACGTGATTTCAAAATAAATATTGCGGTCGCCCCATTTTGGATCCCCCGCCCGCACCGCATGGCATGGCGAGCGAGTTGGCGAGACGACGAGGATGTGCAGCCCAGGAGAGGAGAGGGGGGGAGGCCGGGGACCCCCTGCCGCCAAGAAACCACCCTTCTGGTAGGTGCCCTCACTGAGGCAGGCATATTTTCGCCTGCTTTTTTGGCCGGGAATCGGGTTTTTTTATTATTATTTTTAAAACTTTTTTCCTGTGCCGCGCCGCTTGGCGAGTTGGTGTGGGCGAGTGCGACTCGACGACGAGGATGCGCACTTTGCGCAGCCCAGGAGAGGAGGGAAGGGAGGCCGGGGACCCCCCCCCCAGAAACCACCCTTCTGGTAGGTGCCCTCACTCAGGCAGGCATATTTTCGCCTGCTTTTTTGGCCAGGAATCGGTTTTTTTTTTAATTTTTAAAACTTTTTTCCTGTGCCGCGCCGCTTGGCATTGTGCAACTCGATCGAGGATGTGCACTGCGCAGCCCAGGAGAGGAGGGGTGGGAGGCCGGGGACCCCCACCCCCAGAAACCACCCCTCTGACCTCACTCAGGCAGGCATAAAATCAGATCGGATTTTTTTAATTTTTAAAACTTTTTTCTTTAGTCGGTTCGAGTTCGAAAAAAATCAGACCCAATTTTGGCAAACTAATTGTCGTTACCGTTTCCGTTCCGTAACGGAAACGAGAAACGGAAACGGAAACGAGAATTTCGCCAAGTTGTGCCTATGTCTAAACCCAATTGCTTAGCCAGAGTACTGTCTGCTGTATTCAATAAAGTTGTGACCTAGTTATACCCCAGCTAGGATGGTCTTGCCTCATCTTTATGTACTCACACAATTAAGGGAAGCTTAGCTATAGGCAACAATGAGGAGCCTCTCGGGAGAAAAGGAAGCACCCTTTGATATTCAAACATCTGATCGCACTAGTTCAAATCAGACTTTTAAAAGAGTTATGCCCTCATAGCTGTGGGCTTGGGTTGATGAACTTATGAGTTTTTTTTAATGCCCCAGCTATTTCTATGCCCATTATGAAGAAATCTGCAAATTTGAAAAGAAAATCTCCCCCTTTCCAATTTGTGGGTTACCTGAGAATTCAGAGTAGCAACTCCTATCGCTAATTAAAATGGACCAGGGGAAAATTGCATGTCCTGAAGCTAAACCCATTCATCAGAGCCACACAACGTGAGAGTTCACTGGACTGACTTACACGTATCTCTTTAGACCTGAATGCAATTCCAATGAGTTAAGTGCAACTTGCTTCCAAATACGTGTGCATAGAAATTATATCTTAATGTTATACAATTGTCCCCCGCCCTTTCGCGGTTCATATACTGTGGTCCCGGTATATCGCGGGTCCACAGTATATGGGGTAAGGAGGAAAGGTCTTCCCGGGCCATCAGAGGCCCCAAAAGTGCTTCCCTGCAAACCGGAAGTGACTTTTGGTAAACCAGAAGTGACCTCCGGATCACTAAAAAGAACTTGGGGGGGGGCTCCGAGGGCCCGGGAAGCCCCTTGCAGGCCCGTTCAGAGCAATACCAGGCCTGGGGTAAGTACAAGAGCCCTCAGAGAGCCCCCCCATCGCGACCCAACCCAGCATCTGCATATTGCGGATTTTCAATTATTGCAGGTCGGGTCGGGTCCCTAACCCCCTCAATAAACAGGGTTTTACTGTATATGAGCAGGACGCTTACATATTTGGACGGTCTCTTCTCTGGTCTGAAAATTGGGATCAAATAATTTGTGGCTTGTTGAACTGAGGAAAAGCGGTTGACAGAAGGTAAGCCCTAAATCTAGATGTAGTCAATACTTAGAAAAACATTAATTGAAATGAATTGGACTTCAATTAGTCATGACTATTGATTATGGTGGTTCTACTCACAGGAGGATCTGAGTCTGGATCCAACTCACTACGGTTTTTTAATGATTTGAGAGGCCAAAGATACAAAACCAAAGAGGCACATTTGTTTTCGTCAATTGTGGGTGAAGATTGTTCCCGTTTCAGATGCTGAGTGTTTGCGAATGAATATTTAGCACGGTCACACATGGGAGCCATTTTCTTTCAACAGTAGTTGCACAGGTGTATTGAACTGGGATTGGCTTTTCCTGATGTAAATAAACTCTGTCTTGTGTGTCGGATTCTGCCTTTGCCGATGCTAAGAACACAGATTTCATTTTAATCTTTCAAAATTCCCCCAAGGAGGAAAGAGCATGAAACTATCATCTGTTTATTTTTCCAGGTGGAAATGCTGGTTTTAACTGGTTTCCCACCCTTCAGCTCTAATGAAGACGGGTTATGCAATCAAATATACATTACAGCCGAGAGCAAGCTACAGTGCAGTTGCTAATAGCTACCTAAATCTCTGGGTTAAATGGATCAGCAGCTGAATCTTCCAGCCAACCATTATTGATTCTAGAATTAAGAAAAAATACAAAGCACAGAATTTTCTTTGCTGTAAGCAGTAGTGTGTGTGTGTGTGTGTGTGTGTGTGTGTGTGTGTGTGTGTGTGTGTGTGTGTGTGTGTGTGTGTGTGTGTGTGTGTGTGTGTGTGTGTGATGGTGCCCAGAGCTTTAGCTGCAATGCAGGGGCAAGCACTTTCCCCTGCTTTTCTTATCAAAGAAAATGATGTTTTCCTTAGTCAGTGCAGTACTATTCAATAATTGATCTCTGCATAGGTTAAAAATAATGCTGTACAATCTCAAAGTAATCATTTTGTTCTTCTTGAAACTGATGCTGAGGCAGGTCCAGTTTTACCTTGGCTGCTTCAGTTCTATAGATTTAGTGCTTTCTTTATTGTTTGGACAGATCTTTAAAGCCTACGAGTGCCAAACTACGGTACATCTTCCTGAGAACTTTTTTCTCCACAAACACCTCCTGCAACTGTGGCAGATCAACAAGGATGTGGAGAATTAAAGGATCTTATTCCTCACTCCTGCTTCCGTATTAACCCATCATATTAGATTGGGAACAGATTTTGACATGGAGCCATTGTGCGCTTCTCAGTGCTTTCCCTCTCAAAGGGAAATACAGGTTTAATTTGCAAGCCTGCAACTTAATGTGCAAGAGATATCTGAAGCACCTTTCTCTAAGAAGATGCCAGAAATGGAAGGAAAATGTATTTACCTCAGCGATACACATTCCTGTTAATGCTTTGTTTGAGCTATGGCAAAAGACTGCAGAAGTACTCCAGAGCCTTCATACAGTTTACTCAAAGAAGAGGTGTGTGTGTGTGTGTGTGTGTGTGTCTTTCATGTTGAAGGTTGTATTACCATGGAGATAATCTCTTAGGTGGCAGGCAGGACCAATGCTGGTGGTGGGTGAGGATACCATCACTAAAATTAGCACACCCACCCCCTTGTCTCTGATTTCCTGTTACTCTCATAGCCTTCTCTTTCTCAGTTTTAGACTTCAGCTTCCCTACCTTGCTAGTGAGGGAGCAACAGCTGACTCTACTACAGGATATTGAAAGTGCTGGTCTGCAGAGGTCTTTTGAAATTAGGTTGACCAGGCTCATTCAACTTCTAAGTCATTGTGTGAACTGGATTAGAAGCCAGCATGAAGTCCAGGATGAAACTTGCTTTGGCATTTCCAACCCAAACAGGGATTACCAGAGTCACTGGTGAGCCAGCAGCCACACTGGACATGCACAAGATCTGGCCTGCTTGGTGATCACCAGCTGCAAAGTCACCTCTGTACACTTCCATTTAACATCCCTGCCACTTCATATGCAAAACCAGCCCCACTACTTATATCAGGCATGTCCAGACTTCGCCCTGTTGGTGTTTTGGACCACAACTCCCAGAACTCTAAGATTAGATTGCCAATGGCAAAGAACTGTGGGAGTTGTGGTTGAGAACATCTGGAGGGGCGAAGTTTGGTCATCCCTGACTTATATGGTAGGAGTGAAACCTAAGCTCCCATTTCCTCCCACAATTCTTCAAACCAACACAGTCCATTGGGGGGGGGTTTCAAGATGCTTCTTTCTGGACTCATGGCCATTCAGAATATCACAACTAGCTAGAAAGCCTTACAAGGGTCTGGTATACAGACAGACTGAATGGCTCACTGGTCTGGCAATGAGGAAAAATGAGAATTAGGTCATTTCAACGAAGTGAATAACTCCCAGCCAACAGGTAGTGCTATAGAAATTAAACAAACAAACAAACAAACAAACAAACAAAATAAATAAATAAATAAAATGTGGCAAAAGAACAGAATGAGACCAGATGCTGGATTAGTACTTTTTCAGATCTCTTGGTATGATCACTTTTGCAAGGGAAATTACTGATGCAGCCAGCATAGGACTTAGGTATATCAGCCTAACTGGTATAAGAATCATGGACTTCTGGTGGATCCTTTCCATCAGGATCTTCTCTGTATAAATGTTCATAATTGTGGTCATCATCTGCCTTCCGGGAGCCCTTTTCTGTCATTGAGATTTGGAAATGTAAGTGGCTAAAAAAATGTTTTCCTGCTGTCTTCTGCAATTATTATTATTATTATTAAATGTACTGCTGGCATTTCCCCAAAGAACCCACAGTTCCACATGGCTGTTTCCAAATTAGCTCTGGATAATGGATGGGAAATGATGCTATAAATTCCTTTGTCTAGTATTTCTCCCACCCCCTTTCCCCCATTCGGAGACAAATTAGTCTTCAAATTTGTCCTTATCCTTGTAGCTTGGGTTCTAATGTTTTAAAATCTCAACATTTCTCTCTTTTTAAAATTATACTGTTTCATTTCCTTTCAGGATTTTCCAAAATACTCTCCATGGAGAAGGGTCTGGTGGTCACAGTCATATCTTTATCATTCTTCTTCTGTCTGCTCAGTCATGTCCAACTCTCAGTCACTTTGTGGATCAATGGCCTCTATCACACAAACACTAAATGCGCTTTTTTACGTGCAGTGTGATAGAGGCCATTAATGCTTTCGATCTCTTACTGCTTCTTTTAGTTCCATCAGAATCATTCCAGTGTCCCTTCCAATGGTGTCAAGAGGGTGAGTCCTTGGGCACTGCCCCTTCTTCTTTTCCTTTTATTGTCTTTTTGAGCGAGTTGGCTCACAAATCATGACCAAAATATGACTTTTTTTTAACTTCCTGAGATATGTTTGGTTTTACTCCCTCTAAGGACTTCCTTGTTGGTAATTCTTGTTGTCCATGGGATGCAAAGAAGTCATTTCCAGCGCCACAGTTTGAATGCCTCTATCTTTTTTCTATCTACACCTTCCTCAAAGTCCGAGTTTCACAGCCATAGGAAGCTACTGGAAACAATTAGGATGCATTTGATGGGAAGCTGATGTCTTGATCCCTCCAGATGTTATTCATACTAAACATTGGTATTCTTCCAATAGCTATATGTCTTCTGTGGTCATTATTTTGATTAAGTTTTGAGCCTAGGAAGGTAAGCACCTCCCTTTTTCAGTACCTTCCTCTTAAACCAGGCATGTCCAAACTTTGGCCCTCCTGATGTTTTGGACTACAACTACCAGAATTCCAAGCCTGTATTTGCAATGGCAAAGGACTGTGGGAGTTGTGGTCCAAAACATCTGGAGGGCTGAAGACATTTTCAGTCTCAGGAAGTGAAAGGCAGGCCAGTCTGGAGGAGGCATGGCTCCTTTTCCAACCCAGCTGTCTCTTGTTTTGATTGCTTGTCCATTAAGAATTTGGCCCATGGAAAGCCTAAAACCTAAAGCTAAACAAATCAGGCAAACCCAGGAGATCTTTGCATTAGAATTCGAAGCTACTCAAAGGCATAAGGCCACTGGTACTTCTGGGTACTAAACTGTCCTGGAAAAGAAGCTGTTGATTTCCTTTTGTGAAAAAGGAAAGTGACCTGCAGCCATTTTTACTGTCAGAGGAGCTGGCCTGCTGGAACAGAACGGTTACTAATTACTTTTGAAACATAGCTTTCTAGGCAAGGCCTTTGACTAGCTTCCTAGCAAAAAAACACACCTTTCATAAGCTGTTCAGAATTTAACCAACACAGAGAATATTTCTGTTGTTGCATCTGTGTTGGAGGCTTCATCTCTGTTCTATCCATACTTCTTTTTCTTAGCCGTTGTCCCACTTGGTGGAGGGATCCGTTATTCTTGTTTTTGCCTTCCACTTGGCATGTCCGCAGGCTAGGTTCTGGTGAACCCGGGACAACTTCATGTCACTGTTGAGGGTGTTGATCCAGCGCTTCACTGATGACTCTTTGAAATGAAATTGGCAGTTCCTATTCTACCCGGTGTCAAAAGGGTTTTCTTTAAAAATGGAAAAGTTCTTTATTGTCCGCTACTACACCAGTGCTATGTGGGAAATACTGGCTGGGCAGGTGTGTGAGTTGGAGCCACAACTGGGAGGATGCTAAAATGGGGCCCTTGGTTCCGCTACTGGGGGAAATGGTGCTGAAAGAGTGTGATGTAGAAAGAGGGTAAGCCCTTGCTTTCTGCTAGGCGTGAAGATCCCACCCCCAGGTGCTTTTTTGCTCAGTTAGATGTCGACTCATGCAGAGATTCAGTTTATATGATTTAATCTTTTAAAAGGGGATTAAATAACATGAATTGCATGATTATGTGCACACCTGGACAATGCAATTCACACTTGAGGTTGTTTGCATGGTGGAGGGACGGGGTTGCATTTCAGAGCATGGAAACATGCAGTGACTAGGTACAGTGGTACCTCTACTTAAGAGTGGCTCAACTTAAGAGCAATTCAACTTAAGAGCAGAAACCTGTTGGTGTTCTAACTGCTGCCTTACAAATTTTAGATGCAGTCTGCTCTACTTACATTATTTTATTTTTTATTTTTATTTTAGATAGATAGATAGATAGATAGATAGATAGATAGATAGATAGATAGATAGATAGATAGATAGATAGATAGATAGATAGATATGGCTCCTCTACTTAAGAGTTGTTCGACTTAAGAGCATGCATTCGGAACAGATTAAATTTGTAAGTAGAGGTACTACTGCACTTGGAAATAATGGCTAACGTTCCAGTCATATAACTACACCTGTGCAAGGCTGATAACATCAGCAGTGCGGGGGTGGGGTGGGGGAATGATTTTTGGAAATTATACACTTCCTACTTCTCCTCCATGGCTTTGATGGCTCCTTGATAATTCCCCCCTTGTGTTGAAACTGTGGGAGCAGCAGGATAGAACCAAGTATTTAATTACCCGAAATTACTGCCATGGGGATGACATTCCTGCTAGTGGCAGTTTTCAGTAAAGACTTCCTCCTGCTGTCTTGTGGCTCCCACACAACGAAAGGGGTTATAAGGAGCTGCAAGATGGAGGTAGGATGCATTTAATTTGACTATAACCCCTTGTTGATGCCATCAGCCTTCCACACCAACAAGATTTCAGCCAATGACTTTTCGCAATAATGAAGGCAATATTAAGTTTCATTATTGTTGTAACTCACTGAGGGGTAATTTGATTACTTTTTCAGTGGTACTATATTTTATTTACTCTTATCACTATAAAGTTTTGGCCTTACTAAATGGTGGAAGAGAAATACTGTGACATTTAATGTGCTGCCTTGTTCTTTGCTTTCTGTTGTGTTAGTAGGGTTGGGCCAACAAAGATGGACAGAAGAAGAATATATATCTTCTGCAATGCAGGCCAGCACCTTCTTCCATTCAGAAGTACTTTCTAGAAATCAAATACTTGAGTTCATTTTGAGAAATGGCAAAGAAAATAAGTATTTATATTTGTTTAAAACAGTAACAGTATTTGTTGCAGTTTTGGAAAGGAAATTGGATCTAATCTCTTTTACAATGTGACTGGGAAAGTCTTCATTCATTCAGCTATTATACTATTGATCAGCACAGGAGAACTACTGTTATCTTGAATTTTTTTGATGTATGCCTGTAGTCCCTCAAATTTGAAATGCTTTGTATTAACATTTAATTATTATTATATGTTATTTGCCATTTTCATCAAAATTATTGTGTTGCTGTGCTGGTGGAAGGACAATGACATAACTCACAGCCCCAAATGACTGATAATTAATGGATTCCCATCTGAGTTTCAAATGCTCCATCTGATTGGTGTGTAATAATGAATCCAAGAGGTGATTTGTTAATTGGCAGCAATTTGCTACCACATATTATTGAAGGTCCTTCTGCTGGCATAAGTGCACAAATGGATTTTAGCCTTTGTCCATTAAAGTTTCTTGTGTATGTGCAGCATTTGCGAACTGAAATATGGCATCACTGTCTAAGACAGGCATGCCCAAACTTCGGCCCTCCTGATGTTTTTGACCACAGCTCCCAGAATTCTAAGCTTAGATTGCCAATGGCAAAGGACTACGGGAGTTGCAGTCCAAAACATCTGGAGGGCCGAAGTTTGGGCAGGCCTGGTCTAAGACGTTTTGTGAGTTATTTCCTCTGGATCAACGTTTTATTTCAGCAAAGGCAATCAAGGTAGCAGAAAACACTCTAGGATGGTAGATAAAAGAAAAGCAATTATTTGTTTATTCTTTCTTTCATTGGAGCTCTTAAGCTAAAATTTAATTCCATTCTTTGGCTTAAAGAATGTAACATGGAATTAATGACTGGCCATTGAACAAGCTTCACTGCTTAATTTGTGTGCCTCTGTGGATGTTCAGCTACTTCTCTAGTGACAAGCACCCTACAACATCTCAATTTCCGGAAGCAAAGCAATTTGATGATAAAACTTCATCATAAATTTCTGAATGCAAAAAAACAACAGAAACAAACAACAAGAACAACAAAAAACAGTTTCTCATCTGTCATGGATTCAGAAAAAAACAACTTAAAGGATGGAGGTAGATGGTACAGTATATCACATTTCTTGCTGAGGCAGCCTTTTAATGGGTAAGTTATTGACCTCTGAAAAATGGGAGTGTGTAATGGAAGTGCTGACAGACCATAAACCAAGAGCATTTGGCTGAGGTGGTGGGGACTGTAATTATAGATACATAAATAATCTTCTATTACCTTGCAAGAGCAAAAGCAAACAAATCTTCACAGCTCAAGGATGATCTGTTAGGAAAAAGAGACATACCCTTAATTTTTGCACAGTGCTATTTCCCTCTTTTCATCCTGGATAGTTTCCAAGTATATGCGTCTAAAATTTATTTAGTATTGATTGATTATATTGTGTTTGCTGAAGCTGTTAGTCACAGCATGATCTAATATACAATTAATATGTTTATAATATAAATCCAAACACTATAATCAGCCAGTTGATAAAAAAAACTGAACAAAAGGAGACATCAGTCTGCATTAAACTGCATGTGCTAATTTATATGTGCAGAAATAAAAATCACAAAATATATTTAATATTTTATACAGAATTACAGTACTTCTCACCAGAGATTGTGAAGACAGTGACCATGTGAGTAGAATTTCAGTGTTGATCACAGTGGATAGGCTATCTTTAAGGGGTTTGTTTTGTTAATCAATCAGATGAGGACTGGATAGCCGTTCAAATGAAGAACACCTTGAATGGAAGGTTTGTCCTTTTACCATTCTTCACATTGAGTACTGCTGTCGATAACAGTGAAATTGTAGGTACCCTAAAACCAAGGAAGCCTAGAACCACAGTGGAATGAACTAATAGGCTGATATTTAGAATATAGAAAATTATATATAGAAAATATTAATATTAGATATAGAAAATACAGCCATAAGGGCACCAGATGAGCCTCTCTCTAGGGAGAATATTTCACCATCGGCAATGCTGAGAATTCATTCATTCATTCATTCATTCATTCATTCATTCATTCAATTTAATATAAGACTCCTATTAGTGCCATAGCAGTACTCGGGGCGGTTCACAATACAATACATAATCAAAGTAATAAGTGTAATGAAAACCGCATAGCAATCAACCACATAAGAACAGAGAGCACCAGAGCATTATTAAAACTACATAAAGCAAAATAATAATAATAATAATAATAATAATAATAATAATAATAATAATAATAATAATAATAATAATAATAATAATAATAAATAATCCCCCCAAGGGTGCCGCCTTGTCGTGGTGGGGGGCTTAACTGCTCCAGTAGGTCCAACCTTACCAGAGAGGTCTTGACTGAGGAACAGAACTAAGCGCACCCAACAACCCATGAATCATGGTGAACTACAATATAAAGAAGCCTATACCAGCTCGGTCGTCGCCTGGGTTAACAAGGACCGCGATGGGTGTTGATGAACCTGAACATCCGTCGATGGGCTACAGGTCATGGGTCCCATTGCTGAGCAACCAGGGCATGGGCCTGTAGAGTTACTGGAGTCAGGTGCAGAAAGCCACCTTACTGGGATCTGCTCACATAATTTGCCGATACATCACTGAGTCCTAAACGCTTGGGAAGCGTTTGACTAGTGATTGGTAATATAAAATCCAGCGTAGATAGCTGTGTGGTTAAATAATAATAATAATAATAATAATAATAATAATAATAATAATAATAATAATAATAATAATAATAATAATAATAATAAATGTAGCAATAGCTGGATGGAGATGTGAGATCACCTCAGCTCAATTAAAGTTGGAGTGGAAGTCCACCCTGAAAAATTATGTATTTAATTATCTCTTGAATGTCAATGGGGAGGGGGGCAGGCAAAGCTATATGGGAGCTAGTTCCACAAGGATGGAGCCACCCTGAAGAAGACCCTGCCTCTTGTAGAAGATTTATGGGCCTCCCTTGGTGGGGTAGCTGGGGAAGCCTTGCCTCTGATGATCTGTTGGCCTGGGCAGTTGACATTGGAGAGGGAAGTTCCTGCCAGTAATGTGGGCCCAACCCAGGGAGACATTGTATGTGAGAATCAAAAACCTCTCAAGAAGCCATCCTCATATACTCCAGGCTGGGGTGATGCTTGGAAAAGGACCCTGTTAGAGATGGTGGAATATTATTCTGAATAATGGACATGATATTCTAAGTCAGGTAGAGTTTCTAGGTCAAATCCAATACTGTACTTCAAACCACTGTGAAAGTTCCACGAGCCTACTGTCAACTTGGTAAACATGGTTAAGGTCATGTATTTTAAATCCATTTTCCAAGCCTTCTGCAGCAAGAAAGACCAAACAATGGCCTTTTACTTTGTCTTGATCTATGCCGTCCTTTGCAAGCCATGTCCCTGTGTTTGCTATATAGGACAAATGGCACAGCTTCTGGGAGGTCTGTCGTTATAGGATTTTGTTTTTGTCTCATGAGGTCTGTTATATCTGTGAAATTGTGCCGGTAGCTTTTTTATTATACAAATGTACCAAACCAGCTGCTCAGAACTCCCAAGCTATATAGACTACAGTCTGGCTGGGTATGAAGCAGATGCTGTCAAGTCACATCCAAATTATGGCAACACTAAACCCGATTTTCAAGGTGAGATGTTTAAGTAGTAGTTTTGCTATCAATACCTGCCAGTTGAGTTTTCATAGCTGAGAAGGGATTTGGACTCCATCATGACAGCTTTTATATATATAAAAACTGCAGAGGCTTTTGAACAAAATGAGAAAACCAATATACTGTATATAGATGTTTGTTTTCTGATTTTCAGTTTTTGTTCTCTAATGCCCCTGCAGTCATTTTGCTTTCTAGCTTTGCTGCTGCATTTTATTTTTCTGCCCAGTGTTGATATCAATTATCCATCTGTGCATATGTAAATACTGGTATATAGATATGCATACTCTTATTGCCTTCATAATATTCTCCAGTATTCCCTTATGCTGGGGGAGGGACCTCCACACAGAGCAACCTCTTTGGTCACCTGTGAAGGGCGCCACTGTTTTAAGGGGTTGATTTTTAAACACTACTTCTTATGTTGATCCTCGCAAAGCTATAGATGCCAGACACCTGCTTTGAAGAGGCATGCCCCTTGTTTCTTAGGAAAGAAATGTCTCTTTTGAGATGTCGCCTGCCATAACTCATGCATACTGCATCTATAAAAGATGAAATGTCATTTTGTTCTGTCTCTCTCGCTCAGGCCAAATGGACAGTGAATCGTTCAAATGAAGCTGTAACTCCATGTAACCCCTTGTTGTGTAGAAACAGACTGGTTTAAAAAACAAATACACTTCTTAACCTTTGGGTTGGGTCCAGATCAAGCTAGTTAGGAGTGAACCCTACTTAAATCAATAGGACAATTACAATGAAGCTAGGTTTTCAGGAGGACTTAATGTGCAGCCTTATAAGGCAGAACGGGATGAATAAAATGGATAAAGGGATGTTCTTCTCCCTTTCCCACAATACAAGAACTAGGGGACATCCACTCAAATTGAGGGTTGGGAGAGTGAGTACAAAAGAAAATATTTTTTAACCCAGTGTGTTGTTAGTCTGTGGAACTCCCTGCCACAGGATGTGGTGACGGCATCTGCCCTGGATGCCTTCAAAAGGGGTGTGGACAGATTCCTGGATTAAAAGTCCATCACAGGTTACAAGCAATGATGGGCACCTGTCATCTCCAGGCTTAAAAACAAGGTACAGTGGTATCTCTTCTTAAGAGTGGCCCAACTTAAGAGCAATTTGACTTAAGAGCAGAAAACAGTTGGCGCTTTAACTGCTGCCTTACAAATTTTAGATGTGGTCTGCTCTAGTTACAATTTTTAAATATTTTCCTATTATTTATTTATTTTTAGATAGGGCTCCTCTACTTAAGAGTTGTTCCACTTCAGAACATGCATTCGGAACGGATTAAATTCATAAGTAGAAGTACCATTGTACTTCAAGGGTCAGATGCAGGGGGTGGTATCAGGAGACAGAAATCTAGTCTCGTGCGCTCCTAGAGGCATTTGGTGGGGCCACTGTAAGATACAGGAAGCTGGACCAGATGGCCCAATGGCCTGATCCAGCAGGGCTCTTCTTATGTCGTTATGTTCTAGCATTAAGAATTGTTTCCAGTCTCTGGCCCCCTTTGAATGTGCCAGGGCCTGACAAGGGAGCCAATCCACCCCACCACCCCCATTGAGAACAGCTGCTGTAGACCACTGTGGATGCTGACATTAGCGTCATCCATGTTCCGGCTCATATTTGCTATGTAAAGTTTGGCATCCATTTTCCTGCTGGCATTGTGGGCATGATATTGCATGGCAATAACAGGCCATTTCTTGGCATTCTGAACTGTGATTAGAGAAGTGTAATAGCATCACACCTTACATTATGGAGTTTTGTTTTTTAAAAGAACTGAATTACTCTTTTAAGGATAAGGACTGCCTTATCCTTTTAATTCTGGGGCAGAGCGCATTCCTTTTGGTGATGCAACTTCTCCTGCCATTACCCTTGAGCACACAGAGAGGCAACTGGAGTGAGCTCCTTCCTCTTCAGGGCCCAGAAGGCTTTGGCTGGTCTACAAGGAATCCCTTAATTAGGTCCATGCTGCTGTGAGCTTCTTGAAGGAAAGAATAAATGTGTCATGTCATGCATCCCATCTATGGGGCATCCTTTCCTAAAAACCCAACAGTTTGATAGCTAACCTGATGATCTGATGTAACCTAACCTCTTCAAGCAAGAACTCACTTCTGTTGCTGTTTTAACAAACATCCTGTCCGTGTATCAAACAGCAACTTGTTTGTGCATGGAAGATATTTAAAAACAGCAAAATACAAAATGGGTTTATATACCTACAGGTGCAACCTACTGATCCATGTAGTATCTTCCTTCTTTCCTTCTCATGCTGCTTTATATGTTAGTTTACTTTTTAAGAAATGCTTACTTTTGTATATGTATTTGCTTCATATCTTGACTAGTAGACTGTTTTGAATACACGACAGAAAGGTAGCATACAACTAGGATTTGGTATACATTAACAATTTTATTATTAAGAGTATATTTCAATATAACCATACTATCTGAGCAAAGTAGAGATTAACCAAATATTCAGTTATAAAAAATATACATGTTACATAAGATATCCGTATAAAAGAACAGACCTAAAGTGAATCCTTGACCCAGTGTATGCATTTTATTGGACTGACTCTACAGTATAATTTCAGAAGACAAATGGGGCTTCCATCTCCTTTATGAGACGCCTTCCAGGTTCCTCCATCCAACTGGGTCTGTGGCCCTATATAAAGCTGTTTCAGGAAGGTGGGAAGGCTGCGGTGTATAAGGGGTGAGGAAATCCATTTTCACCAGCTCACTTGATTGCCCCTGTCTGGGGGTCCAACGTGTTGTCTCTACACAAACATGGTTCTTTCAAACTCTCAACTGACACAGAGCTCACCTATGGGACTTATAGTTTCTCCTGAATTCATTGTATCTAAAATAGATGCTGGGGATAAGGCAGTTAACTGCATGGAATGAACAGACCGTGATATCTACTTGGATGAAAACTGGTAGTGTTGGCTTGTTGTGGGGAAAAACAGCACAGGGGAAACGCACGGTCACAGAAGTTGTCAGGGTGTGGCCGGGCTCAAAGACCAAGTGGCCGCTGCAATGCTCTCCCATTGGCTAAGAGGTCCCATTTAGGATGTGATCTTAGGAAGACCTTTCTGTGGAATGTCAACTATTTCATGGAGCTAGTCCTCTCTCTCTCTCTCTCTCTCTCTCTCTCTCTCTCTGCCCCGTTGGCTTGCTTCTCCCAACATGCATCATTTGATAAACCTTGGGAGACCTTGGGGCTGGATTCTTGAGATCTGTGCCATGGAGGTCCTGCCCTGGACAGTGAGGTCATATGGTCACAGCTGCTGTGTGCTCTGCCTGGGATTAGGGGAGCTATGTCACACAAGTATTCCTTTGAGTGTCTTGGCTTCTACGGCTGACTGGCACAGGGCCTTTATTGCTGCTAGCCCATAGTTGGTAAGCACTGGCAGTGTTTCCATGTATGCTAGGGATTTGTACAGGAATCAAAACGTGACCGCTTTGGAAAGTAGAGAGTGGCTAAAGAAACACCAAGAAGGACCAGGTAGATAAGCTTGTATTAAGCCATCACTCTCATTTGCAGTCATGGCACTGCTTTTCCCAGTTGAGGCTCTGTTTAGAAAACAATTCAGATCAATTTAACTTTTTATAAACGCGGAAAGCACATGAAATGCTTCTAATTTTCTGTTTTACTTCTGAATAACATCTGAATAACGTTTCTATCACATTTCTAGCCATGTGCAGGTATAGATGTTATGCATACCCATGGACTTTTGCTATGATTAATAGGCCACTGAGCTGTGGCAGAGAGGGCAGAAGTTGTAGCTGCTGATTTTCTTGGCTTGCACACAGTGCTTGCATATGCTGCACATCCAGAACTGGTATTCTATGATGGGTCTTCCTGTAGCAACACAGGTTGGAAGCTTTCCTTCTCCCCTGTTGAGCACAAGGAAAAACAACATTTGAAAACTACCTTGGAAGGTGTCAACACTGTATGAGAAGCAGAGTTCAAAACTGTCCATACAGTTGAGTCACAGAACACGTCATAAGTCTATCAAATCTTTAATACGGCCATAGACCAACATCCAAATGTACAAATAAGACAAGTTACAACATGCCACACTTCTATCAAAAAGTATATACAGAGTTAAAATAGTCTAACAAAATTAGTAAACATTTCTCACTCACATCTTAATTTAAAGGGAAAAAAGAAAGAAAAAGAAGAAAAAAAGAAGAAGAAAGATCCCACTGGCAATTAAGGGTCTACCTACCCTTATTTCCTTAAAACCGGATTTTAATAGCAGCTGCTAGGAATTTTGCCACATTATGCATAGTGTTTAAATTTTCATCAAAATGCAAAACACCTAACCTTCTGAATTTTAAAAAAAAGTAAACGAGGCTGTCATTTTTGGCTGCACTTCACTCACAGATACAATTAATCAAGGACAGAACCCAATGCTGTGTGCGTGGACTTTAGGTAGCACAACGGGGGTGCCACTTGATCACCTCTCATTGTATCCCTCCATCCGTCCCCTGGGGCAGATTTTTATGACTTTCTGGCTACAAACGGGGAGGGGGTTCCTACTGAATTGCATGTAGTCTAAAGATAATCATGTATACCGTCATATAAGGGGAAAAGCAGTAAACTTACTCTTCAAGTAGACCATCCAGTTCTGACCTTTTGCTGTCTTTAGGATAATGTTTCGTGAATATCTGTAGGGCAAGTTCTTCGTACTGCTGCTTCTGCTCTTGCGTGAGGCTTTCTAAGGACTCCAGTTTAACAAAAGCTTTTGAGCAGGTACCAAATGCTCTATTTGCGCAGGCACAAAGGGCCAACAAGGAGTAGATCTCCACTGCTGGTATGATGTCTTCATAATCTCTCAAGTGAAGGGCTACAACGCAGAGAACAAGATCATGATCTAGCATCTTGTTACAATAAAACAGGCAGGTGACAAGTGTAAACATGGGTTGCATCCTGTCACTCAGATTCACACTTTCCACACATTCCGAGATGCACACAGAGTTCTGTCCGTTCTGTTGGGGAGGCCAGACCTTATTTCACAGGAGGAAGGCACAGCCCTACCTGTCGTCATTGCTGTATCTACGTAGCCTTCATAGAGCTGCCTTTGGGCGAGGATGAAGAAATGGTAAGCTTCAGCTCCTCGCCATGCATTATCGATGAGCCGACTGTCTGGAGAAAGAACATCTTCCTCTAGCAAGCCAGCTAATGCTGAGGTAGCCTGGTAAGAAAGGCAAGCAATATAAGAGAGAGATTGAGAGAGATCAAGATACAAGAAAGAAGACGGGAAGTCATTTTCTATACTTCTGAGTAGCTATGACTACTTTCCACATCAAAGTGTGTGTGGGGGGGGTGGGGGAGAAGGTCTTACACGAAGTGTCATTAGGGCGGCAGCTGAGTGCACATGCTAGGAAATGCTTCTAAAATTGAACACATTCGCTGAAACCCTGTTCTGTTAAGTTATGCGGTGTAAGGCGGATGATGCCATCAGCTGTAGTGATTTTTTTTTAAATGAAATTTTTCTTATTTCCTCCAAAGGTCCAAAGGCGATCATGGAATCCCTTTCATTGTTGGGAAACTGTTGAGCTCTCCGGATGGAGGAAATAATTTTCAATTACAGTGGTACCTTGTATAAAGGAATTAATTCATTTCAAATGAAATTATGTTAAGCAAATTTTCCTTTATACAAATTTCCCATAGGAATGCATTGAAAACAGAGTAATCCCTAATCACGACCATTTTTATGTTGGATGGGTTCGCCCCATAGGTGATTCTGTTAAGCAAATTTTCCCTATCTCTGGAATTTTTTATGTTGTACAGATTTTATGTTATACAAACCGTCTATTATATGAGGGTCCACTGCCAGGATGATTTCACAGCCAGTGGTGAACTTCAGTAATTAAAGGCTTCATGTGTGCTGTGGCCCCCAAGGGTTCCTGATGACAAAACGTTTCATGGGTGCCTCCAGACCAGTGGTTCTCAACCTGTGGGTCCTCAGATGTTCCTGGACTACAACTCCCAGAAGCCTCCACCACTCACTGTGCTGGAAAGGATTTCTGGGAGTTGCAGTTCAGGAACATCTGGGGACCCACAGGTTGAGAACCATTGCTCCAGACTGAAGCGGGGTGGGGGTGGGGGAAGGGGAGGAACCATCCCTGTTGATGACATAATGAGTCTTACATGGCATAACACATACAAATAGGATTTCAACCAAAGATTCCCAGTTGGGATGTGTTCCTAGCAGAAACTGGAACATTGTTTTTACAAGGCAAAAACATCATTGCCCCTTTGTTGCCCAAAAATGTAAAGCAGTACAGATGACTGTTGCTTGTAACATCTTATGACCAAGCAATGGGTTCTGGTAGCTTTTGGAGTGAGTTCAAGATCATGGAAAACAGTTTGTGAAAGGTGTGTGATATTGCTACTTAGCACCTATGCCAAGGGTGCTGCTTTCTGTTTTTAAACTTATCTGTTCGTTATATATATTGTAATTTTATTTTAGTTGTTCACTGTGGTTGTATAGATTATTGCTGCACTGGTCAGCTCGTTGTAAGCCGCCCAGAGTTACCCCGGGAAGATGGACGGGGTGTAAGTTCAAAAATAAATTAAATAAATGAATAATGTTTAAACATTTTTCTTGAATCTGACACAGTTGTTCCCCGCCATTTTGTGGTTCATTTACTGCGGTCTCGGTATATCGCGGGACCGCAGTATATGAAACACAAGGCCCTCTGGAGTAAGCTGGATGGACCTGCTTCAGGCCTCCTGTAATTACCCCAGGCCTGGTCCTGCCCCAAACAGGCCCCCAACGGGCTTCTGGAGGCCCCCAAAGTGCTTTGTGATGAACTGGAAGACAGTTCCGGAAAACCAGAAGTGACTTCCAGATCACTGGAAACCACTTCTGGGTCCTCTGACAGGCCTAGGAATCCCATTGGAGGCCCATTTGGGGCAGCGACAGGCTTCAAGTAAGTGTAGGAGGCCCCAGGCAGGCCCCCCAGTCCCGACCTGACCCAGCATCTGCATATTGTGGATTTTCCATTATCGCGGGTCGGGTCGGGTCCCTAATCCCTGCGATAGGCAGGGGATTACTGTATCCTTGTAAATCTGCTTTCTAAATAATGTCATTAATGGCCCGGTACTGGAGGGAAACTATCAGAAAGATTGCCATCTGTACTCTGGAATTTTTCTAACATCATCTGGAACGGTACCAACATTCCTACTAGAGACATTCAGCATTATACCTCTGATGTCTTCCCTTTCCCTTTCCCCTTCTGTGCATTTTTCATTTGTTCATGATACTTCTCCACAAGTACCGCTGACATGACATACAGCTTTTTAACACGCAAAGGTTTGGTCCTCTTTTTAGCTTCTTCGTCTGAAATCTTTAAAACAGAAAACACAAAAATGGTTTCGTTAGGACATTAACAGGAGTGTTTTCTTTTTCCAACTTGAGAGTGAGAACCTAAAGGTTACAAGATAGACTATATGGAATAAAGGACAGTTTATATCTATCTATCTATCTATCTATCTATCTATCTATCTATCTATCTATCTATCTATCTATCTATCTATCTATCTATCTATCTATCTATCTATCTATCTATCTATCTATCTATCTATATGCTGCCTAGATACCCTAAGCAGGGTCGGCCCTGGTAAGTACTTGGATGGGAGACCACCAGGGAATACCAGGTGCTGTAGGCGCCTGGAGTAGGAACTGGCAAGCCACTCCAGTGATTCCTGCCAAGAAAACTCCATGGACATGGGGTCACAAAGAGTCGGTCACAACTGTAACACACACACACACACACACACACACACACACACACACACACACACACACACACACACACACACACACACACACACACACACACACACACACACACACACACACATGCATTCTTCTATATGTCCCAACTAGACTTGCTACTAATTTTCTCTAGGAACAGGACAGCATACAGAATGATTTAAAGGTGTAGAACTGCCAATCTGTGGCCCCAGTGGCAATGTACCAAATAGCTTTAAATAATTTCTGACCCCATTTTTAATTCCCTTGCATTTTTTAAATTCCCTTGAAATGGCCAAGGTATGGCTGTGGCTAGACATGGGCACGACTTGGCGAAATTGTCGTTTCCGTTTTCGTTTATCGTTTCCGTTACGTAAACGGAAACGATAATTAAGCCGTCAGAACTCGAACTCGAACCGAAAAAAGAAAAATTTGGTCGGGTTTTTCATTTCCGTTTGTGGCATCGCGGCAATTGCATGATGCGAAGCACAGAAAAAGTTTTAAAAGTTTTTTTAAAAAAAACTGACTCCCGGCCAAAAAAGCAGGCGAAAATATGCCTGCCAGAGGGGTGATTTCTGGGGGGTCCCCGGCCTCCCCCCCCTCTTCTCCTGTCCTGAGCTGCTTGCACCAGGCTGGGGGGGGGGGTCATCCTTGTCGTCTGTCTCGCTGCATGCCATGCGGTGGGGGGATCCAAAATAGCAACCGCAATTTTTCTTTTGAAATCGTGGTCAAAAAACACACCAAATCACCACAGAAACATGTGAAATTTACTTAATTTTAAATGTCTGAATTTTTATAGTAGCAGCAGTGGGTTTTTTTATAGTAATAAAACATCGTATTGATTTTATTTTATTTTATTTTATTTTAATTTTTTTAGACCTGCCCATTTGGGCTGGGCATGGGATGGGACCATGCAAATTTTTTGAACCATTCCACCAATGGCATTGCCAGGTTTTTGACTGACACTTTTGGATGCCGGCACCTTCCAGAAATTGCAGTCGGGTGTATGGATGTGGTTGAGGGAGGAGGGCTGGCTGCTGGTGCTGGTGTGATCCGATCGAGATTGAAGAGGGAGGCTGGAGGCTTTAGGATTTAAGTTAGGCAGGTAGGGAGGGGATTGAATTTAGAAAATAATTTCTTTGATTCCCTGCAGCTTTGTCTGCTGAAGGGAATAGCAGTTTATTCTTTATTTCTTCTCTGGCAGTTTGAGGATTTTTTTCTGATATTGGATAAAGGGGGAGGTTCGACTGGGAGTGGGAGATGTGGATTTATTTTAAAAATATATTATATACTACCATTTATTTTCTATTTTCCCAACTTCAATTTGCTTGCACACACACACATTTGGGGTGCAAGCCAAGAACAGAAACTCTATCCTTCCTAAGTGATATCCTAACTGCCCACTCGCCCGCCTGCTCGCACCGCCACCCGCCCCACGCCGCCGCCCACCCATGGCCCCCCGCCACCGCCACCGCCACCGCCCGCATCTCCCCCCGCCCCCCCGCCGCCTAGGGCGCAAAAACAACTAGCGCCGGCCCTGATTGCGGGACACCCCTATGCTCTGGGAAGTCAAATCACGCTAAATCGCGGTGGAAATGACAAACGACAAACGGAAATGACAAATTTTTGAAAATTTTCGCGACAAACGGAAACGAGCAGAAATGGACCTGTTCCGACAAACGAAAACTCGAAACGTCATTTTTCTGGTCGTGCCCATGTCTAGCTGTGGTTAATCAAGATGTGAACGTTATCTAAGCTGCATGGTAGAGTTGCACCAACTATATTCCAGGCATTAAAACAATGTTTCTGCTCAGATGCAAAAGCATCATTACAAAAAAATTGTAAGCATAAACACTCATGTAAAACCGACACTAACATCTAAATGTCCAGTGACACCCCCTTTAGAACTTCCTCGCAGTTTCCATACCTTGAACATGAGCTTAGCAGCTTCAAGAAAATAGTTGGCTTTGCGATACAACTCAACAGCATCCAAGGGTTTGTTTTTTTCCAGTAACTGAGATGCATATCGAGCTAGCAGGGAACCAATCTCTTTCATATTGTGCTGCTTGGCCAATTCAACTGCTTTACTCCACTGGAAGAAGAAGAAGTGAAAAACCATTAGCCAATTGCACACACATTCAAATATCAACCAACAGCTCAGCATTTTAAGCAAAAGCACTTTTGCAAGATTAGTTTATATATTTATTTTAGACTATTAGTTTAGCAGCCGCTGGGATTTCAAGGCCAACTGTAAGACCTATTATTTGGCTCATAAACTAAAACCTAATCCTGGCAAAGCAACCCCTACTGTTATTCTTTGTGGCAAAACAGGGCTGAGTAAATGTGGTCTAAACCGCTGCAAGGGCTTATCCTTACCTTGTCCCTCAAGTCAAGGGACATCAACTGAGTATCCAAATGTCTCTAAGCATGTATTACTGAATGAGGTTATAATAAATGCTATTTTAATGTTTTCTTAACTAGGTGGCAAAATACATTTTATGGGTGAAAACTGAACAAACCTTGAAAACATTTCCTTATACTGTATTTTAATTCAGTTTATTGGAGTGTTAGTATGGGGTTTATTTATTTATTTATACTGGTTGAACACTGGTATGCTTCAACGATGTATAGAAATGCTGATCCTTGAAATTTTTTATGATCCTTATGATTGTTGCTGACTTGGGTCTTCCATGCATTAGATGCCCCCTCCCCTCTTCATTCTCACTGGCTACTCGGAGACGAACAATATGTGACATGACACATCTATGATTGGTGTGTTGCTTCAATTATCTCCCCCACCCCACCCCCACTGTGGGCTCTCTCAATACCTGCATTTCCTTGCATGGTTAATGATATGTGGAAAGTGTGTGATTTGCATCAGGGAATTGGCACAAGGGACAAGAGTGTCCCTGCACAAAATTATATTCCCACTACACCCCAGTGACCGCTTTTTGGGAACTCAAATGATACTGGGAGATCCAACTGCACATAAGTTATGTCATTTGTGGTTTGGCCGCCAGGCACAAAACACAGGAAAATACAAACTGACACCCCCAGCCGGCTACTATATCATGGCATTCTTGGATACCAGGCATGATAATGACATAAGAAATATGATACTGAAATAAAACTACTGAATTAGCATGAAACAAGCTCCCAGTGCAACATGTCCTGCATTGGGTTTCTACATCTACCTGACTGAGATTTACACAGATATCCACTGCATCCTTTGGTCTGTTACATTTGAGGAAGGCTGTCACAGCTTGTTCACACATGCCCACGGTAACAAACTTGTGGGCTATATCCTGCAAGAGACATCATAGGTATCACTGACTCAGAGAAGAGTTCTTAAACTGTAGTATCAAAACAGCAGTATCCTTTCATTCTTTAAACACTTTAATTTCAGCATGCTGACAAACAGCTTATTACCACACGCTATCATTATGAGATAGATCCACAAGCTGAATATTTTAGCCTGAAGTATAACTAGTGGAGACTTTAAGAACACCCACTTCCTATATATTTTATTATTTGTGCTTTTCACATTTTGATACCGTGTGAAAAGCAGAACTGGAGAATGTTCTTGCTTTATAACAGAACATACAATGGATCAAATCCTGTTGCTATACGTTATGCCAGATAAAGCCGATGATGATGGCAGCATCAGTGGTTTTTTAAAAATTAAACATTTATGATTTCTTTCCTGGAGGGATTATACCAAAGACTTTGGAACCTTCAGAGAAGAAATTAGAAATATTTAATTTCTGAAAAATCACTGTTACTGCTGATGTCAACAGTCTTATATATTATAACTTACACAACAGGATGTCAGCCAACACACTACTTACTTTAATAAGTGTCCCCCCATCTTTTTTTATTTGCATTTGGCATCATTCTTCTCTAATTTGATATTTAATCTCAGAGAATTCTTGAATCAGACCAATATTAGCAGCAAAAAGGTTTTCTTCCAAATTGAAATAATGGTTAAAATAGGAGAAACCATATAATGCAAAGAATAGGCCCCACTGAGTTTAATGGGTCTTACCCCATCCTAAGTACTACTGGATTGGCGTCCTCAGTGAATAATTATAACTGTCTTTCCTATACATACCAGAAGTAACTTGTTGTTTTCTGGAAGTGAGTTAGCCAAATCCTCTAATGCTTGATAATCTTCCAACATATAGTAACATTCAGCCAAACGTTCATGGTTTCTACCTTGTACATAATATGGAACAGCACTTGCCCTAAGGAAAGAAACAGAAATAATAAAAATAAATCTCTGATGATCTGTTCACATCATCATCTTAGTACAGGCACAGCACAAGCAGAGTTTAGAAGCTGTCACTTTGTTTAATTTGCTAGTGGCAGCGTTGGAACAGAATTTGCAGCAACGATGAACTAGAAAAAACTGTGTCCATCTCTTTTAAATGAAAACATTCACTAAAGTTACAAATACTAAACTTACTAGAGAGCTAAATGGAGTCTGATATTGTTTCAAATCCATTCCTTCATTATATAAAACCTCAAAAAAGGATTATGCCCTAAATAGGATGCAATTGTAATCATTTGCATGGTCAAATTATGAGCATACCATTTCTGTCGGTCAGCAAAGTAGTCCCCAATTTCACTGTGTGCTAATTCAAGAAGGTTATCATCTCCATGACCTGAGCCAGTTTGTAACAGCTGTACTACTCGAAATCCATTTCCTAATTTGAGTCGCAAATCAACTGCAAGATCTCTGCAAATATCACAAATTTACAACTTTAGCAAACACACGGCTGATTTGAGGATTACAGTGTCGGGAAATGTTCTGAACATTCTAACACATATATAAATACAAAGCATCACTATCAAGCTTTACGTCCTCTTGAATGGGTAAATTTATAAAGTGGAGGACTACCCTGATCAAAAAGAAGAGAGGTCCTCCTAACTCAACAAATGCACAGCTATAACTAGATCAGAGCAACGGTGGCTTCTTCCTAGAATGGCAAGATTAAGTGGGTGCAAAAAAATGCTGCTGAAACCGGGTGAAACCCTAGAATCCACATTTCCTCCAGCTGGTCCCTCCTTTGCAGAAAGAAAAAAAAAAAACAGTGAGGCTCAGCATGGAACTAATACAGCCATCACATGCTCAGATTCAGGTGTTCCCATTCCTCCACCCTCTCCCTCTGTATGCAGATCTCAAGCGGTCCAAAGTTAACTAATATGGCAGCAAAGTCTCAAGCATCAAAACTGCTAGTTGTGCCTTTGAAGAAATGTTTCCATACTAATATTTTTAACTGGTTTGTCTGGCCCTCTCCAGCTTCATGTTGGATCTACTTTTTCTTTCCCCTTTGTCTTCTGTTGAGCTAGGAGGGCTGCTCTTCATCTCGAGTTATGCAAGTTTGGTCTCTGCACTACTAACCCTTATAAAGTTACCCATTCAAGAGGAACACCATTCCCCATTGCCAGATGTTGCTTCTTCGAATCTGGGACTTTTCTAACAAGTTATACTTCTCCTGTGGAATTACCTTCTGTCCATATCCAGATACATTCTCTCTGCTTCTTCAAATTTCCCAAAGTAAACTGCTACTTCTGCTTGCCTCAAGGATTCACTCTGGAGGTTGCGAAGGCGCTTTACAAACTTGATACCTTGGTAATTTTTGTACCGTACAAATGCTTGTTCAGCTGTAGGAAGATCGAGCCTCTGCAGTGCTGTTTCTGCCAACAGGCGCCTGTATAGAGAAGTTATATGGTTTAGCTAAAAACAATTTAATGGAAACAGTTTGCATAATATAATTTTTCCCCTTGTAAATATCTCTTTGTGCAATCGCAAGCATACCCTGCCAAATTTGTAGCCATCTGACACTGACCACCAGTTAAAACTGGGAAGTTTCTGGGAAGACAATTTAATTCTGTGTATGTTGGTGCCTTGTGACACAAAAAGCTCATGATACAATAAGGAAGTCCATCCAGGAAACTTCCGCAAAAACTCGAGATACGAAAATGTCCTATGGAATACCCCGAGATACAAAATTTTTGCAGAAGACCTCAATTCCCAGGATGCATAGCACCCTATTCGGATCCATGATATGAAAATTTCACAATATGAAGTGTCCTGTGCAACGAATTATAGTGGTACCTCGACTTACGAATTTAATCCATTCCAAATGCATACTCTTAAGTCGAACTACTCTTAAGTTGGGATACCTATCTAAGAATTTGAAAAAATAAGTTTAAAAAATAAAAAAAATGTAAGTCGAGCAGACCGTATCTAAAATTTGTAAGGCAGCAGTTAAAATGCCAATAGTGTTCCGCTCTTAAGTCGAATTGCCCTTAAGTAGGGGTACCACTGTAATTTCGTATCACGAGGTACCACTGTATTTGGAAGGGTTTTTTTAGAAAGAAAAAGCTAGATGCAGATGAAGCAGCCTTCAAAGCCTTCCAAAGTTATACTATGTACCAGCTTAGCTCATCTTCTCCAAAATCTTGTCCCACATCTCAAAGACTTGCATATTTAACCTTCTTTTCTTCCTTTATAGCATTGTCCCGCAACTGCGGGGTCCACTTTTTGGATCCTGAAACTCCACTTTGCCCAATCAACCACATCTTCAGGGTGCAGGCCGACAATGTCCTTATTGGCAGAGTCCTGCCATATCTGGTGCAGTTACCCATGTGGCCACCGGCCACCAATTTCCAGGTGGTATGCGTTGTGGGCGATGGAGGAAGGTGCTGCTTGGAGGACATGTCCATACCAGCGGAGCCCTCTTTCTCTCATCTTCTTTTGCCATTGGGTAGTGCCCTTTGTGATGTCATCGGGTAGAGAGATACCCGATATCCAATGGATCACATGCATTTCCATGGCATATGGAGGCATCTCTCTATACCCATTATTGACTTCTCAGCAGTCTTTGTGATACAGTGCTACTAGGGGGACAATTGTCTTGATGGATCTGAGATGGATTAGCATTTGTCTGTCACAAATCACACTGGTGAGTTTGACTTGCCTATTTATTAACAGAAAAAAATGTAGGCCAGAGATTTCATATTCTGCCTCCAGGTGCCAAATGCCTTCTGATTCTGGGGGGATCCAGGCTCTTGAGATGAGCCAGTTGACTTGCACGTTAACTATATCCTGAAGAGACCCAGATTACAACTCAGCTGTAGAGACTTCAAGGCAGGGACTTCGCACAAAGGCTGTGGGCATGAAAACCTTCATTAGCGTATATCTTGAATGTCCGTGTCCATTGGCTCATTGTCCAGTGTTCCAGTGATGCATGCGAAAGTTGCCCTTGCAAAAGCAAAGGGCCACGGGGGCAGCTCTGAATGCAGACACAGTGAAAGGCAAGGTTGGCTCTTGTATTGCTCTATGGGAAATTCCTCACATGAAAACAATTAACATTGATGTCTGAGCAAGGACAGAAACATACTATGGATTTTTCGCAACCTGCATCGCATCCACAGAGAGTTGTCCTGAGATTTGGTTTTGGAGCAGTCAGCCATTCTTGGTTAAAAAGGGGGGGGGCATTAACTAAACAAGGGGAAACAGCTGAGGCCATGCTAGATAGCATGGCTGGATGAACTGAAGTTTCAAATGCATCATCTTGTTCTCACCTAGAATCTTGGAAGGAGTGCTTATTGCTAGAAATCCCTACCCGAGGGCAAGGAAGAAGGTAAAGTGGGTAGTCTCTTGTAATGTATTATTACTATTTCACTGTTATTCGTATGCATGTTTGTTTGTTGTGCTATTAGGGCATGACAATCTTCTAATATGCTATATGGCTGCTTTCTCCACTGCCATAGTCATGTGGAGTATTAGAGTTCGCTGCATCCAAGTTACTCTGGTCCAGGGGCATGATGCTTTCTGCATCTTTGTTTCTGGGACTGGCACATGTCCATTTCTGTGAGCAGAATGTGTCAAATATGGCTTCTGCAGAATAGGAGGACTGCTGCTCTTTAGGTCTCCAGTTGAATATAAAGGCACACTGGAAAGAGGCTCCTTATGCCGCGGCCCAAATGCTCCTCACAACCCTCCTGCTATCTTCTGCTGAGTAGGGAAGCCCCCGCTTGGTACAAGACTGTGCCTACCTGGGAAAAGGTGCAGGAAGTCCAGTGTACATTAAGAGGGCAAACTGTGAAACTGGTCCAAATTGCTATATTAAAAGCAGAAATTCATACCTCATCTGGTAAGATATTAGTAGTAATGATCAGCAAATGTTCAACTGCATTTTCCCAGATATACATTTAAGTAGCAGTTCTTTACACTGCTATCGTTGGTAAAGTATTTTTAAATTTTTTTAAAAATTAATTGCTGTTTAACACCATCACAATCTCTTTTCATAAATATCTGACAGACAGGGATTCAAATTCTGTTATTGAACTTATATTTTGTTAACCCTGATTTTTTTCTAAAAATCCCAGTGTGAACAAATGCACATATATTACACATCAATAACAGAAGCAGGGGGAAAGGGGATTTTACCAAAGCCTGGGATGTGAATTTTCTTCAATGAACTGGGTAGACTCTGCAATCCCTGCTTCCTTAAGAATGGCTTGAGCATCTCGTAATGACCTGATCTCAAAATTAAGGATGTCATCCTTGTTAGGATGTTCAGGGTTCTGTAAAATATGCAAGGATATGTTTATTTTAAATGCTATTTGTTTTTATTAAAAATAATGTTTTACAGATTTAAGAGATGGAGTGTTCACAGAAAGAAAGGATCATTACTTACCTTTAATATTTCATCCAATAACACAGACTTAATTTCTAAATCTTCAAAGCTGCAAATGTATCCCGATGTCTGAATAGGCTCCTTAAAATATATTTAATATGCATTAGCAAATCAAAATAAATTTGTAGATTTCTGTATTTCAGAATTTTTGTCCACTGAAGATTCTGTTTGAAAAGTTCTCTCTCTCTCTCTCTCTCTCACACACACACACACACACACACACACAATTTTTCCCAATTTCTCCCAAGATAAACCTAGGATCAAAAAAGCCTAATATGAGTGATAAACGCTCCCCTGTGTATGGGGTTGGGGAGGTAATGCAATACAGAGTGCCACTTCACAGAGGACTCCCTCCTATAAAAGAACATTGGGGAAAAAAGTCTGAAAAAATTAGTTCATGATAGAACATGATACAAGTGCCTTTGAATCCTTGTGTTAGGACAAATGTATATTTTCTAGAATACATGTATTCACAAACAAATTATTTTAACCGCAGTGAAACAAAAAGTTCTACCCCCAGACCTCTCTCTCTCTCTCTCTCTCTCTCTCTCTCTCTCTCTCTCTCACACACACACACACACACACACACACACACACACACACACACACACACACACACACACACATTACTATTCACATATATTTAACCCCCTCTCCGTAGCTTTGAAGAAGATTCTCCCCTACTTAAAATTGATTTTTCAAAAAACTAAAATGTTTACTTCCTATTAATGTTGCTTTTAACATCTCTAAAACTTTGCAACTAAGAATGGGTTGGAAAGGAACAAGAATGCCTCAAATAAATAAGTAGGTTTTCCATAGATTGTCTGCAGGTAGTATTGAAACCTACCTTTCTCCTCCTTTAACCCGAATGAAGACTAGGTTTGCAAAGGACAAGACATTTCCTACCCCAAACGTAGTCTTATTTTTTGCTACTTCTTTATAGCTTTTTACCTCAGGATCCAAGTTTCTGAACACATACATTCTTGTTTTCTCCATCATGGCAAATAGTTCAGGATTGTCTGTGGCCCATTTCATGTCCCACACATCTCTACGCTCCAATTTGAGTTGTTCGCCTACTGCTTGAGACCCTGAACTATCCGTCATTCGTGTAACCAAGTCAAAGAAGGTGAGGACTCCTGAAATGTTGATGGCAGCAAGACGACTAAAAAAACAGGATAAAGGGCGAAAGAGTAAACATCAAGAATAAAAATAAACATCACAAACAAATAAAATAAAAAAACCCCAAGTACTGTACCTCTTTAGAAACATTCTGCCACTGATGAAAGACAAAATAATTTACCATGAAGAGCCTTCTCAGAATAGAACTTCAGTAACAACTAAGTTAGGTAGCATTATGTATTTATAAAAGAAATGAAGGACATCTAAACCTGGTGTTTGCTTTATAATTACACTTTTCAAAAGGCACTGCTTATCTTTTTTTTCCACCTAAGATTCTCTCTACCAACCTTTCTCCTCAGGCTATTTTGCACCTTTATACTGAGCCTCATAAGGTTAATAACATTTTTGCCTTCAGTCGACAAACAATTAGGATAATTGTCCTAGGATAAGTTTAATACAGTGGTCCCCCGCCCTTTCGTGGTTCACATACCACGGTCCCGCTATATCGCAGTAACCGGAAAGGGCTTGAGGGAGGGGGGGATTGCATGCCACCCATCCGCACCTCCCAGGAGGTCCGGGCAAGCAGCGCATGATGGTAAAGGGGCTTTCGACTGCGGAGCCCCAGTGCTGGGCTCCGTGGCAAAAGTCCCTTTGGCTGATCACGCGACGCCCGCCCGGACCTCCCAGGAGGTCTGGGCAAGCAGCATGCGATTGCAAAGGGGCTTTCGGCTTCGGAGCCCCAGGGCTGGGCTCCGTGGCCAAAGTCCCTTTGGCCATCACGCGCTGCTTGACAGGACCTCCCAGGAGGTCCGAGTGCGATGGAAAAGGGGCTTCTCGGAGGGGGTGCGTGGCAGGGAGCAATCGGAATGCTCCCCCCCCCGCACGCCTCCCAGGCTTCAAGGAGGGGCCCAGGGGGGTGCCGGGGAGCAATGCGATCACTCCCCGCCATCCCCCACCCCCTCCGAGATGCCTCGGAGCCGCCCGGGGGTGTGTGCCCGGGAGCGATGCAATCGCTCCCTGCCACCCCCGCCGCCTCAGAGATGCCGCCTCAGGGGTGCCTCGGCTCCCCGCCACCCCCGCCCAGCCTCGGAGCCGTGGGGGCGATCGGGTCACTCCGTGCCGACCCCGGGCCCCTCTGAGAAGCCTCGGGGGTGCGTGGGAGGTCGGCGGGGGGGGGAATTGGGTCGCTCCGCGCCGCCCCCAGGCCCCTCCGAGAAGTCTTGGGGGTGCGTGGGAGGTCGGGGGGGGGCAATTGGGTCGCTCCGCGCTGCCCCCAGGCCCCTCCGAGAAGTCTCGGGGCCGTGCAGGGGGCGGCGCAATCTCCATTGAAATGCATTGTCAATGCATTTCAATGAAGAAATTTTACCCATTGGAAAGCATTGAGCCAATTTCAATGGAGACACCCTGGACAAGTCTCGGGGGGGGGGGAGGTCAGATCCCCCTGCCGCCGCCGGCACGCGCCGCCCCAATACTTCTTGGACAGGTGCGCGATTGCCCCCAGCCCCCACCCACTTCCGCATATCGCGGATTTTCATGGATTGCAGGTGGGGTGGGTCCCTAAACCCCGTGATCGGCGGGGGGTTACTATAGTTGAACTAATGTAAAATACCATATTCAAGTAGAATGATAAAAACTGAGGAGCTGTTTCATAACAAGCTTACCTGGATGTGCAATTCAAGGACAGTTGATAAGGTCTACAATTTAGAGTATATTTTCTAATTAAGCCAACACTCGGAAGCTTGTAACTCTGAATGGTGCCAGATTCTCGTCCCTAGAGAAAAGCAACTTTTTCACTGAAGCAGTATGACTATCCTTCCCTATCTAAGAAAAAATAAATCATATAACTTCTTGTGAGTGCTGAGTTAAGCTAAAAGGCAGGGAAAAAAACCAAAGACACTAAGGAAAATGAATCATATACAGTTATTTAATAAACCGTAGAATTTTGCAAACCAGAAATTTCCTTGTTTTTAACACTCTGATTTTATAATTTATTTAAATGAATCACTCTGTTAAGATAATCGTCCCTCAGCTTAAATCACAACTCTTTTACAGTATTATAATAAGCCAAAGGAGATAAGAACAAACATTTTGCTACATGTTTAACCCCTTCCCTTTTCCCACCAGGGTCTCCAGATTTGCAGCAAAGCAGCATTTTGAACTACGGTTGACAACTGTTAAAGTTTCTGCCCATTCCAACACTTAGCCCAAACTGCCCATACTGTACTTTAAGATAGATAGATAGATAGATAGATAGATAGATAGATAGATAGATAGATAGATAGATAGATAAGAACTCCGGCTGCTTAACAAAAGCAGTAAATAAAACAATAACAAACACACAATACAACAAATCACTGGGGGGGAAATAAGATACTCAGCAAAATGGCAGAACAGTGTTTTTAAAAAAACCCTTAAAGGTTGCCAAATGCCTCTCAGAAATCTGCACAAATCTTGCAAACATATTTATTATTATTTAGTATTTATTTGATTTATATACTGCCCATCTGGCAAAAGCCACTCTGGGTGGTTTACAACATAAAATAGACTGATTACAAAATACCGATACAAAAATATAATAAAGTGCAAACACATTACAAATGAAAACATGATAAAACATGATGTCTGAGTTTTTAACCCCCCAATGCCCCTCGAAAGTCCCCCCCCCCAGGCACCTAGAGGCACCAAAGTTGTAGAGCAGCTTCTCACCTCTACAATCCCTCCAAGTTTGAAGATTGGATTTCAGACACATTAGTTATACACCCACAAAGCCCCCCCCCCGAAAGTGTTCTTTAGCAACTGGCTTTGGGAAACTACATCTTCACCAAACTTGGAAGGATTGTACAGGAGGGTCAGGGGAAGTTCTCTGCTGTTTTGGTGTCTCTTGGTGCTTGGAGGGTCCATTATACAGCCGGGTGAATTGACAAATAAAAAATCACTAAACATTTGTTGGTTTGTATTGTGGTTATCAATTTATATGAGGAGGAACCAACGAATTAGTGATTTCTGAATGAATTTTGTAATCTGTTTTTAAATCTGTGCTCATCTCTACTTGGTAACAGAGCAGCATTGGAATCAATAGCAGCAGCAGAAATGTCTGCTGGATGGGGAAATAGGAACCTGAAGACTACTGATCCCCCTTGTATAGATGGTTCTTCCACCCAGCCAAGGCAAGAGAGTTAGGAACCAAATGATGCAATTGTTTGATTCCACTACTGAAAACACCTGAGATCCTGGATGAATCATTATCAGGGTAATATCATCTCATTTAAATCTGATTTTATTATTCTGAACTGCTTTGGGAACCATTACACTTGACAAACAGGATACAGCTATCATAAAATATGTTTCATCCTTGTTACTTACAATGATAAGTATCTTATCAGATGCTGTTATTGCACAAATTGGATCCCGTGTTCCCTGAAACCATAAAAATTACATTAGATTAATCGCCAAAACAGGCCCCACACCTCCAAACCACAGGTGTGGAGGAAAACCAATAGCAAGAAAACAAACCACATTTAGGAGGAAAAGCAGAGCTTAAGGTGTATAATTGAAAAAAATATATACATGCAAAACAACAGGAAGGCGAACATTCAATTTGAATTAGAAAAACAATTCAAAACAATTTTTGTTTTAAGTTAATTAATACAAGACATAGGGTAACACTAGTGCTTACTTGCAGGACTTTACCATAGTCAAGCACTCCATCACCTGCTCCAGAAGGGCTATCATCTACATGGTAAATCCTGAAAGGAAAACAATATCGGATCTTGAAGAGAGGTGAAAAATTAACAACCACAATGTAAAGAAATATAAGCATTTGAGAGATAGAAATGTTCAAGGCAATAATAGTTTCCAGCTCCAATTATTATTATTTACACCGGCATACTTTCTGTCTTTCATATATAAAAAAAGACGTAGGCTAAGATTAGGGATGGGCACAAAACAGAAAAATAGCATATTGTTTCATTTCTCACTCTGTTTTGTTTTGTTTGGTAATTAACAAAAAAATTTATTGTGTTATGAAACAAAATGAGAACTTGCTCTTTTCAGCTACATTCTCCCTAGCCACCTGCCTCCCAGCTGGTTTTGACAGCTCAAGCTATTTATATACTTCCAGAGCAGTAAATTCGTTGCCTGGCTGCTCCTTTCTCTTGTGCAACTCCCTCCTCCTAGGTGGGTATTTTGGACAGGGAGTGCTGTGGGCAGTGGGGGCAGCCCCCCCTGGGAGGAGGGAGTGGCAAAAGAGAAAGGAGCCGGGGTGGTGGGGAGGCTTTTGAATCCCCTGCTGCATCAGCAAGAGTGTTGGTGCGGTGGGAGATTTTTAAAAGCCTCTAGTCTACCGCCACCCCAGTGCTGATGGTGGGACATTTTAAAAAGCCTCTAGCCCACCACAAAGGGTGGTGGACAAGATGGTCTCAATCCCTCCTGTGGGATTCCCTTACTGGACAGAGCAGGAGGCTGAGGTGGGCTCAGCCTCCTGCTTTGCTGGGGAAGGGAATCCCACAGCAGGAGCTGAGATGGCAGCGCTGCTATGGCATTCCCCAGCGGTAAATTCAAACAGGGCTCATTTGAATTTACAGGTGCCTGCTCCATTCTCCGGCACCACCTTGCCTCCCAGCTGGTTTTTTAAAAATAGCTTGAGCTGTCAAAATCAGCTGGGTGGCGGTGGTGAGAACTGAGCAGGGAAGCAGCCACTGTATTACCACCGAATCCTTTGGGGAGACAAGTAGCTGCAGGAGGGAAGATGGGACAGGAAAGTATTTTTTGTCAGGGCTGCATGACAGAGAAGAGGGGAAGAATGTTTCACCACACGTGAACAGCTCTTTAGGCAGAGAATGAAAAAGAGCAGGCATCCACTGAGGACATGATCTTTAAAACAACAAGCAAAATTTACTCTCAAAGCAGCTACTGACATGAGTTTATATTCCTTGCTTTTGGCATAAACATTATACAGATGATAGCATCAGGTAAACTATACAGTGTATCCTATCAACAAACCTTTCTTTGCCTTCTTTTCTGGTCCGTGTTATTTGGTTAATTTCCATTGCTGTCAGCTTCTTATCTACCCGATACTGCCAGATATAAAATGCTTCTTTTGAAGCTGCTATCACTTGAGTTTTGGTCATGGTCACAAACAGTGGTACTATTATAAAATGAAAACAGGAAACTCAGCTGAGGTATTGCCGCTGAACAATTATTGCAACCTCACTTATTACAACTGAAGATGTGGATCAAATAGAATTTGCTGCCATCTAAAAGAAACAATGGCAACTGTCTGTACTTCGACACATGGACAGATTTTGTGTGGATTCCTTGCACCACTTGTTTCTTATCTGTTCTGGCTGTACAGTGCTTGAGTCTGCACACACCAGAACTCATAGGCATGGAAGAAAATTCTTAAACAGCAACATCACTCACATGTCAAGATATGACCTGCTTTGGAAAATATGGATAGCTGGGTCAATTGTTTAAAGAGGGGAAAGTCCCCAAATCCAAATGTTCACCAAATGTTCCAAGGCAATAATAATAATAATAATAATAATAATAATAATAATAATAATAATAATAATAATAATAATAATAATAATAATAATAATAATAATAATAATAATAATGTGAAAGTTGAACAGGTTCATGAGCCCATACAGAATGAAAGCAGCCTGTTCCCAAATGCTCTAAGTAGGAAGGTTTAATGTAAAGTTGTATATAGAATTGACGTGTTTTAAAACAAATCTTCAAAACAGTACATACATAAGAGAATGATAGTCTTCTGCACCTTCTTAGTTCCCCTCTCATGGAACCATAGAATATAGAAGCAAACGATGTAACAAACCTTTTTTTCACTAAAAATATAACACATGCATTTTCTCTTTAAAAAGACGATGCCTAATTCCCAAACGTCTGGAGGGCAATGGAGTATAACAATCAAAGGTAAGAAAAAAATACTGCAGTAATTGAAGATCAGAAATTTCAGTCCCTTTATTCTGCTGCTCTGAGATTGGCTGTAAGGATAACTTTAAATATAGCCATAAGTATAATCAAGCTTCATCTGATACTTGTTTTGATCCAAGTTGAATATCTACAGCAGATCAAACAAACAACAAGCGACAGAATTCTGCAATAAGAATTACAAGTGTGAACGGTGATGTTCCTACCTAACAAGCTCTGCTGATGGAAGTTGTGAGCATATTAAATACATTTCCAAAACCCAATGGCTATTAAACAGCTCCTAGTAAACTACTGGATGGATAGCTCAGTGGTTTAGGCATCTGGCTTCAAGGTATAAAAATACTGGTCCCCCATAAACGGTGATTGCAGTGACATCATATGCACTACTGCAGGGGTCCTCAACCTAAGGCCCGGGGGCCGGATGCGGCCCCTCAGGGTCCTGAATCTGGCCCCCGGGACCAATTGCAGACCCCCACCTCCCCCCCCCCGCTTCGCAAGCCAGCCAGCCTCCACAGCTGCTTCTATTGCTGAGGCAGTTCCCAGCCCTTGCTCGTTCCCTCCCTCACTTGTGGTGCATCAAGTCATGGGCCAAAGAGAGAAGGCAGCTTTCTCCCGGGCGCAGCAAGGGCATGATGGCCAGGGCGCACAGCTGGATCTGTGTGCAGTGGTGCCAGCCTTGCTGCGGCTGCTGCTCCTCATCCTGAGTGGCCGCCTAGAAGGTGATGAGGGGCCTGAGCTTGCCTGGGTTGCCACCTCCTTCCCTGGAGCTACTGGTCCCCTTCGCAAAGAAGGAAGGAAGGAAGGAAGGAAGGAAGGAAGGAGAGCTGCTCCAGCCGCTGCCACTGTATGAGGAGGAGGAGGAGGAGGCGCAGCAGAGGGATCCCAGCAGTGGCACAACCCGGAGCAGGAGGCATTTGCGGGGGGGGCGGAGATGCACTGATCGTGGGCTGATCGTGGGGGGGTGGCCCCACTTGCCCCTCCCTCCCCTGTGGTCCGGCCCCCAGTGGTGTCTGAGGGGTGGTGGACTGGCCCGCTGTTTAAAAATGTTGAGGACCCCTGCACTACTGTGATATGTATGCGGAACATCTTAAAAGCTTGTATGTTCTTCATTTGATGTTGCTGTCATTACTATTACTGTCAATAAAATAATACTAGCTTAAAAGCCAATTTCTGTCTGATGCATCTCATTATGCACTGGCATATCTTATATCACTTTTGCAATTGGTTTCTAGACAAATGGGTTTAGAAGTCAGTACAAAAGCAACAGTAGACCAGCTGGCAAGTTGAAAATATTATGGGAAATTCATAACAAAAGCTTAGTCTACTCTGCCAAACAACAATTATCTAGGAGTCTAATGAGACATTGCAATGCAAAGCAATTTGGGGCAAAGGAGCAAGAAGCATAATGAATGCAATAAAACTCTGAACATCTGCTTACCAATGTCAATATATTTTGGATCCAAAGGCGTACCAATGGAGTTGCAGAGAACAAGCACATACTACAGAAAAATAAAACAGAACATAATTGTCAAAAGAAAAAAATGTTCTTGATGTGATCAGGAACTCACCATTATTTATGGAAATATGTTAGAGTGTTCTTTGGAAAAGTAGAAAGGATCGGGAAACATTCCTGATTTGATTTGACCTTTCAGTCAAAATGATAGAAAACATTTTTACAGAAGAGAAACTACTCTGTTTCCATTAAAAATTGTTACTATTTGGGGGGCGGGGCAGAGAATAAAAATACTATGCTGCAAAGCACTACCAAAACACTCAAAATGCTCTACACAAAAGAAAACATTTTGGACAGAAAAGTCCTATGAAGAAGGACTTGTCAGTCCATGATAGAAGGACTGCTGAAGATGGAAGGGACTCCATTTTTTCCTTGTAGAATATGTTGCTTCTTTTAAAAAAGCGGTTTTCTTTCTGTTGGGAGGGGAGACATCTGTTCCATGACTGATACTGTCGGACTCCCATTCAGAGGGCATGACAGGATCTTGGTTTCTGATGAAGATCTCAGGATCCTCTCTGTGGCTGGGAGTTCAAATGCCAGAGGGTTACTAATGGCACTCCTTCCTGCAGGCTCACAGAGGAGGCTCACAAAGCCAGTTTACCTTCTCCAAGTGTGGACTTATTTCTGTGCTCTCAGAAAGGAGTACTAAAAAAACTATGGCCCAAGAAGTTTAATATCCTGTCTTTCTATCTGGCAGTGATTTGGGGACAGAGCCAGTGCTAGGTTTTTTTTTTGCGCCCTAGGCGAGGGGCGGGGTGGTGGGGCAGACGGTGGGCAGGCGGGCGGGGCTGGGGCCGGGGCGGTGAGTGGGCAGGGTGGTGGCGGGCGAGGGGGCGGGCAGGGTGGGTGGGTGGAGGGGCAGCAGGGGGGGCGGATGGCGGGGGACGGCGACGGTGGGGGCGGCGAAGGGCGGGCGGGCAGCGATGGGGAGACGGCGACGAGCGGTTGGCGGGCGGGGGACGGACGGCGGTGGCCAGTGGTGGTGGGGGCAGGCTGTCCAGCGCCCTCTCTCCATTTTGGCACCCTAGGCAACTGCCTAGTTCGCCTTAATGGAAGCGCCGGCCCTGTTTGGGGATATTAGAGCTGTTGCCCTCCACCCAGTCTTGAGGCAACCAAAGGCTTCCCCAGGTCAAAAGCAATCTTTAGGAAGCATTGGGTGGGAGCAGAGTAGACCAGAAGCACGTTAGAAAAAGAACAAGTAAATGAACCCACAATGTGGGTGACACTGTTGGGACACTTGAGTACATGTGAGGACACAAGGAGCATTAAGGTTGCAACATGAATTTGTCCCTGTTTCTGGACCCATGTTGTTTGTCCTCTTCTGTGTGTGCAGTTATTTTAAGGTCTGGGGACTGTCAGAAAGTGAGTGCCAGCCTTTCACCTGGAGCCTGGGAGAGGGATTTCTTATTGTCCAGCTTTTTCTAGGCATGTGCTTTTATTGCACACACAGACACATAAATAAAAGAAGACAAATCACAAACCACAAACACAGCACCAGTCAGGGCAGTATTTAAAACCACTGAATTACCATTGCTCCAACAGACTCAGTCTCCTGTTCCTCCTTTGAAAGCATTAAACAAGAGACAGGGAAACAATGAATTTGTTCAGAAATCAAAGCAGTATCAGTTGAGTTACATTACTGGGGGGCGGGGGGGATCTTTCCTAGCCGTATTTAGATCATTAGGTGAGTCTATGGATTTAGAAAGAGCTGCCTAGATCCCTAAGCACATCCGATCTCTCCTGATTTTGGAAGCTAAGCAGGGTCGGCCCTGGTTAGTACTTGGATGGGAGACCACCAGGGAATACCAGGTGCTGGAGGTGCCTGGAGTAGGAAATGGCAAGCCACTCCAGTATTCCTGCCAAGAAAACCCCATGGACATGGAGTCACGAAGAGTCGGTCACGACTGTAATGATGCCACACACACACACACACACACACACGGATTTAGAAATGTTGGAGAGAGCTAAAATAACCATGTGGCTGGAGCTTGCATGATAACGCAAACTTTTCCCAAAGCTCCAAGAGGAAGGCCTACAAGCCGTTTAATGGAATACAGGAGACATAAGAAAACCACGTTATCACAGGAGTGAAGGACAGCTGGCCACGAGGCCAGATGTGGTGTGCAATAAGGCACTTGGAAGAGTCAGCTCACATCCCTCTCCTCCTTGGACTCCCCTCTACATCCTTTCATTTACCACAAAGCACGTCTGAGGAGAGGGTTGGGGTCTGTGTGGCTCAGAAGGCAACCCAAAGGGCTTGTAGAGATGCAGCAGCTGGTTCCACACCAGAACAAGATCTAGAGACAGCTCAGTCCTCTTCCTTGCTTCCTCCTTAACGGGAATAGAATGCCTCTGTCCTCAAAAGAGTTTCTCAAATATTTCCTTCACCACTCTATCTCTTTAGCTATGTTGGGGCATTCAGTAAAAGTGTCATCCTTGACGTGTGCGGAGGCAAAACACACTGGCCCTTCCTTGTCTTTCCTAGCTCTCGTTTGTAGAATGCCACATTGGAAGAAGAAGGGGCAGTCTTTATCTGCGGCAGCTCATGTGATCAGAACCCTTTAAAAATCAGGGTTCCTCATCACACGAAGATGCTCCTCACACAGAAAGTGCTTTTCTTTTCTGATTTAAAAATTCAGATGTGATGCCAAGGATGGTGGAAGGCAAGGTTAGCCTGCTTCTTCTGCTGTCAGGGTAAGATTAACTCTTTTACTAAACACCCGACTACAGCTTTTACATACTCTCCTCTCCTTCATGTTGATAATTTATTTTGACTGGAAGCACACAGATTTTTTGTATCACAGTTCAACTATTGTGCAGCAGAGTGTCTTGGTTTTTTTGGCACCTAACATCAATGAACCAAAATTTGTACTCTGAAATTCTGTAACTTCCAGCCGAGATTACAAATATAGTTTAGGACTGTTCTGCCAGAACAAAAGTGTCAAATTCCCAGTTGTAATTTAAGAAAACTGAATGTTTGGTGAGTGGATCTTTCATCAGGACTATGCAGGTCAATCAGCATTTCTATTTTACAATTCAGCACACTTCAATCTTACCTGAAGTTGATTTTCATCTGCCTTAGTTGCCAAAATGCAGAAGTCTCCACAAGTTGTGATGGAGATAAGACTCTTAACAAACTTCAGATATTTCTCATTGTTTTTTATATCCCAGAAGACCACACAGTATTCTGGACGATCCGGTCGGGTATATGCATAGACCACTGTATTCGTGCAATAACCCCACTGTCAACAAACAACACACCATTACTTGCTAATATTATAGAATGGAAAATTAGGCCAGAATCTTGTTTGTTGTTTACAGGAACATAAGTGCAAAGACATAAATGTAGCAGGAAACTGCTGCTTGTTAATGACTCATTGCTTGTGTTCATCACCACATTTTCGTTGCATGAGGAATACAAGTGCTGACCTGAGTCCTTACCAAGTGGCAATGTACTGCTGAAATTTACAAATATAGCACTTACACCATGTAAATAACCAATGGGATCCTGCCTGTAAGGTACAAAGACTAATAAGCACAAATACATGCCAATCTTTCCAAGAAATTCATTTCTGGAAACACAACTAATTCAAATGAACTGGCTTGCTTATTAAGCCACTTCACAATACCAGAAATTCAAACCAGAAAGAGCCAGACCTAATATAGTCAATTTAGCTCCAATGTGCCATTTGTATGTGAGGATTGCATCAAATGGCATATTGTACCTCTAACAACCCAAGTGACCCTATTTATCCTATACCAGCCTACTCCAAAAGGATCTGTGCAGTCAAGCCCATGTTCACAGGCCCAGGTATGTGTGGGCTGTTTCTTGACTATTATAAGTCAAACTTCTGATACACATGGAAAAAGCAGCACAAAGCAGTTAATTAAATTTATTTCCAAAATATACTTAGGTAAGTTATGTGAATAATACATACTGGTAAACTGTTGCCAGAAGAAGACAGAAAGCAGGACAAATGAGCGCTTTGAGGCAACTATGCAGTTTTTCAAACAGTACATACATAATCTGTCAAGAAAAGCTTGGCCGTCATGCCGTATCAATTAAATGTACAAACCCAGGACTATAACATTCTGGCTGAAAGCCTATTGCTTAGCATAAGTCACAACTAGAATAGGGCCCAGTAGTAGAATTTGCAGAGATGCTGACTCTGCAAATCCCTAGTCAACTTACTACCCTAAGCAACAAGATTTCAGACAATGACTGGCCATCTTGGCTCTCTGTAAATGCTCCCTACCTCCCAGCTCTCATCTACAACTCTCATCCTCCTCTTTTCTCATGCCAAGGTCATTTCTAGATACGCAGCTCAACTTATGAGCAATTCGACTTAAGAGCGGAAAACTGTTGGCGTTTAAACTGCTGCCTTACAAATGTTAGATGTGGTCTGCTCTATTTACAATATTTTTATTTATTTATTCGATTTTTTAGATACAGCTGCTCTAGTTAAGAGTTGTTCGACTTATGAGCATGCATTTGGAATGGATTAAACTTTTAAGTAGAAGCACTACTGTAAATATAAACCAGAATCATTTCCCCAAACAGAAAGTCAAACGAGAGTTGTGCCCTTGTGGTTGTCATTACTTTGAAACAAGAAGTTCAAGATGTGTTCTTAGCCATCATGCTTTAAGTCTTCCACCAATGCATGTAGCGTTTGGTAACTACTTACCTTATAATCTGGCCTAATATTTGCAAAATAAATACAATGATCAACTGCTAGCCCGATTTTCAGACCTCCTCCTTCCCAAGACAGAGCTGCCACTTGTTTGCCTGGAACCTTTAGGGTACGCAGATGCTGAAACAAAGTCATATATCGGCTGGTTACAGACAATTGGTAGCACTCCTAAATCAGGATTAAATGATTAACTATATTATATTCTGTGGGTGAAGACTAAGGGAAGGAAGGAATTCAAGGTTTATGCTTTCCCAACACCACACAAAAAGAACTTGGAGGATATATATTGCGATTCTATTCCCCTTATGCTTGTGTTTATGGAAAATGTATTTCTTAATAATTTTATGTGCACATATGTAGCTGCCAACAGGTTAAGTTGTAGGTGACTGGTACTTCATTGGCCATTACTCTTTAAAACCTTTCCCTTAAAAAGTAACAGTCAAAAGATTTTAGTGGAATGAAAGAAAGATTACAAGCCAACTTGATACTGCTAAGTATTTTCTTTTATTACTTTGGGCCTCTGGCTATGGGAGTGATAGAGAAGTGCACATACACAAACAAGAAAAAGCCGATTTAACACACCAAAAGATCACAGAGGGATAATTTGCAGTAGGTACAGGTAACAGGACTTCACACTGACAGGAAAATAGGAGAAACTGAATTCTTCATTTTTAATAAAAACCCTGTGCTGTATCTAGACTACATGTGGGTCAAACCACTGGTATGGGTACCCCCATTTGAAAACCACTGATCATTGACCAGCTGCTGTACACAAGCTCAATCAAGAAATCAGAGAAAATGATTTTTTACCTCACCAAATGGAGAATAGAACTGCACAATATTTATATCTTTATCTTGTGTCGCTGTTTTCTGGAAACCTGCAACTGCCAGAACATTTCCACAGTGGTTCCACTGGATACTTACAACATTCAAACCAGCATCAATTAGGACAGGATCTGGATGTTAATGAGAAATATGTGTCAAGAACGCACACAGAAGAATGGCCGAAGAATGGCCCCGCAGAACACCCCTTCCCCGTAAGTGATCTTCAAATAACTGCATTTATGGTATTTCTTAAAAGAGGCATGTTAAATTTGTACTTACTTTGATCATTTTCATGTCTCATTATTTGGCATCTTCCATTGTCAAAGCAAATGGCAAGGCAAGGACAATCAGGTTCAACGTAGCCCTCTGTTCCAGGGTACCACTGTATTCCAGCAATACTGAAGGCACCAGTTACATTCACCAGGCAGTTCATTTTCATTTTCATCTAAAATAACCATTTAATAACAATTTATTTTGTTTCTATAAGTTCTACTTGGTTTGTTTCATTTCTATCCTGTGTTTCTTCCCAGGAAGCTGAAGGCCTTTCACCACACTGGATCACTTTACATACATGAAATGAGCATAACAAACCTCTTATAGCAGTGGTTCCTCAACCTTCCTAATGCCGCGACCCTTTAATGCAGTTTCTCATGTTGTGGTGACCTCCTTTGCCCTGCTTGGAAGAGGCCACCAGCCCCCTTTGGCAGGCCACTGCTGCGGGTGCCATAGAGAACTTCCCTCTCTATAGGCACCCTCAGCCAATCGCAGCCTCCGGTGCCATTGACTGACATCCCCTCCAACCTATCAAGCTGCAACACACTCTTCCTCCCCCTCCTCCTCCAGACCCAAGCCGTTTGTGCCTTTTTCTTCACTGCCTCATGGCGACCCCTGTGAAATGGTCGTCCAACCCCCAAAGGGGTCCCGACCCCCCAAATGGGAACCACTGTCTTATAGGAAGATCTGCTGCTTGATCCTCTTTTGGTATATTTGAAAGTAAATCTCACTAGTATATTAAACTGCATATGCTCTTAAGTGAAAGTGCAGTCAGCTGGTATAACTTAGTGGGTTGGAGTGCCTGACTTCTGAGCCAAAGCCAAGAAGTCTCTACTGAGCCACCAGAGGGATGCACCAGCTGAAGTCACCTAGAGCATGTGATCTCAAGTGGACCCTTTCTCTTTTTTTATCATTTAAGTAATTTGGGTTTTTGGGGAGAAGAAGAGGGGAATGAGGGGAAGGAAGGGGGAATACATTATAAAAATTCCATTGTGTATATCAAGCCTAAAATAACAATTTAACATATTTGTGTGTGTGTGTTGTGTCATTACAGTCGTGACCGACCCTTCGTGACCCCATGTCCATGGAGTTTTCTTGGCAGGAATACTGGAGTGGTTTGCCAGTTCCTACTCCAGGCGCCTACAGCACCTGGTATTCCCTGGTGGTCTCCCATCCAAGTACTAACCAGGGCCGACCCTGCTTAGCTTCCGAAATCAGGCGAGATCGGATGTGCTTATCACCAAATAGTATCACAATACTAATAAGTTTGTTACTTCTTGCCATCTTTTTTTGGAAATCTCTTCATAGTCTCCCTTTAAAAAACCAGAGAGCTTGTCGATTTCAATACATTCTCTTATCTTTTCATGGAGGTTTCTCTCTGTTGGCACTTCTGATTGTTTCCAAAATTTCGCATACAATATCCTTGCTGCAACTATTACATGATGAAGTACATATTTCTGATCATATGAGATATTAGTATCTACTATATTTAATAGAAAAAATTATGGTCTAAGCTCTAACTCAGTGTTTTTCAACCTTTTTTGGGCAAAGGCACACTTGTTTCTCACGAGGCACAAATTAGAAAATGTTAAAAAATTTAACTTTCTATCAAATAATCACCCCCAAAAAAAAAACAACAACAACAAATCCATTCCAGCCCATTATCCCATCAAAATGTATGCCTCCTCCTGCACTTTTTTCAGAGGAACTTTAAACCCAGGAATGTCCACCCCCAACCCCCATCTTTTACCCCTTCCAGTATAAGCCTCCCTTCTCTCCCCCCGCCTCCTTCCAGCCAGGCAGCCACAGGGCCCGGAAGGGACCCCCAAGGTCCTAGGAATCCCCTCCTCAGCCTTCCACGTCCTCCCCTTTATTTACCCCCACACACAAAAATGACCATTGTCAACGGCCGCCCGCTCCCCACCCTTAAAAGAGGGGTGCGCATGCACGCTCCTACCTGGCTTGGCAGGGGCGCACGCCCACCCTTGCGCGAGGCAGGGGAGGGAGGGAGGGGGTTTTTCGCCGCATTTGCGGCGTGGTCTCCCAGCTCTCTCTCACTCTCTCGCTCTCCACATCTTGTCTCTCCTCCCCAGGGCGTCTCAGACCTGCGGGAGGAACTACATCTCCCAAGGACACCTTGCGGAGCCGGCTTCTTTCTAATGCCGCACCGCTGCCTTGGTCGCGAGCGGGATGCCGGGGGCATTGCTGGTGTGGGGAGAATTTTTCCCACTGCACACCAGGCAGCGGAACAGTGGTTGAAAAACACTGCTCTAACTTAATCTTCAAATATCTTTCTAAAAATAATTTTACCATTATCCACTATGCCTTTGCCTCTTTACATGTCCACCACATATGATAGAAGGTACCACTGTCATGTTTACATTTCCAACATTTGGGTGAGTAATTATACATCTTGGGGCGTTTATACATGACCCCTAAGCTCCGCTGCAAATGGCTGCAAGCTCCGGAGCTTAAAAATGTTTCCCCACCAGCTCTGGAGTTTGCAGACAATTAAGTGCGACCCCGCCCACCTAAGCGCGACCCAGCGCACTTTTCTTGTACCTGCTCTTGGGAGGTGAAAAATATTCGATGTGGATGTGCTGGGCTCTCCTTGCTTCTTTTTGTTTTTGTTTTTTGCCTCCCGCCCCTTTAAGAGGAACCAGGAAGTGACCGGGGCTCCCCCGGCAGCGTCCACCAACACCGGGAGGTAAGGCTTTATTCTTCTGTCCCTTTTTTTCCTCCCTCCCCTCACGCAGCCGGCAGCCAGGAAGTACGGAGGGATGGAGATGCACGAAGAGTGACAAACCCCTAAGATCTCTCGTCCGAATTTAAGGGGCCAGCGGATCTTAGGGGTCGTGTAAAAAGGCCCTTGGATAGACGGTGGGGGGAGAAATGCCATCTATAAAACATCTTATAACAGTTTTCCTTGAAGGCTATAGATTTAAAAAGTTTAACCGTATTCCACAAGGAGTCCCATTTGTTTAGATGAATAGGATAGCCAAAATTTTCTGCCCATCTTATCATAGTATCTTTTACCAATGTATCAATCATTTTTTCATTTAGCAAAATGCTATAGAATTTACTAAGAAGCTTTAAATCGCCAGAAGATAGTATTTTGTCGAGTGGAGTGTCATTAGTCATAGATCCCCCCTCTTTGGTGAGATTTTTAAAGTGTGAGTGTATTTTTTGGTACTTCCACCAGTCTAACTTGTGACCTTCAGATAATAATTTTGCTAATGGCTTCAAGGAGCAATCAGCATTCAAAAGTTGTCTATAGGTTAGAGGTTTAAGGCTGGTACTTGTAAGAGAACTAGTTATCGCTCCTGTCGGAGATAACCACGTTGGTGCTTTAGGATAAAACTGTTTTTTTATGGATAGCCATATTTTGATTAAGGCATTCCTTATCCAGTGTTTTTTGAAAAGTGGACCCTTTCTCAAGAGAAACCTTTGATGATGTTCCCAGAGCACTAACAGAAAAAGGAGCTTCTGAGTACTTTAGAATGAGCAAACCTGGGGTGGGGGAGGGCAGATCATCCTATGTTGGAATCACCTTGACAACACATTATTATTTTAACAAACTATTGCTTTAAAGGAGCCAAAGAGAGCTGTGCAAAGTCAGATGTGCAATGTTCTCTTAAAAGTGAAATGAACTCGTTTTCCTCCTATTGAGAGTTTTGATTATGAAATGCTTTTATAACAAAAGTATCGTAAGAATAAACCATCTGCCAACACATACTGGCTGCTATCCACAAATTAATTAAGTCACAGGGCGTGCATGCAATTTACTTTTATGCCACTGCCTTTGGTTAAACCACCATCACTGCCTGCTATAACCAGTGCTGCATTCTATTAAACCCCAGGACATAATAATGTTCTCAATCTGCATGGTATATGCAGCAAAGTTTTAAAGCACTATCATTACAGAAGGATCAGTATGAAAAACTTCAGGATACACCAATGTTGATCACACACAAAGGCTTAAGAAAAGATTCCTAACTGATCAGAAAAGCCACCCAAGCTACTTAGCAGAGTACACCGTTCACAGCTCTAAACTTACCATGAAAGTCCCATGCTTGTCATAAATGTGTATTTCCCCGTTTGCCATTCCAAACAGTAAAGTTCTGCCATCTGGAGACCATGCGACATGGTGGAGTTGCACTTTCAAGTCCTTCCCCCAAATGCGATTCCCTTTTAACAGAAAATATGTTCACTACAGTCCATTACAATTTCTCCTACTTCAAATACTTCAAGATGTATATTGCAAAAGCTGAAGCAATTTAAAAAGGTGGCTTCTAGAAGAATTTTAAGCCGCACCCAGTGGTTTAGGTATGTGGCTGCAGAGACAGAGTTGGGAATTCCATTCCGCACTGGGCCTCCAGGGAGAAGAGACAGCCTGTAGGGCAAGTGGTGGCCAAACTTGGGCCCTCCAGATGTTTTGGACCACAACTCCCATAGTCCTTTGTCACTGGCAATCTAGGCTTGGGATTCTGGGAGTTGTGGTCCAAAACGTCTGGAGGGCCCAAGTTTGGCCACCCTGCTATAGGACCTTGAAGAAGCTGCACGGTCCCAGGGCACCCCCCCCAAGAAGAAGGCAATGGTAAACCACTTCTGTGTAGTCTAAACTTTGAAAAGGGCCACCATAAGTCAGAATTTACTTGAAGACACAGGGTAAATTACTATACACAATAATAATTACATGCTGCCAAGTCCATTCTGACTCACAACGACCATTTACAGTGGGTTTTTAAAAATAGAAATCTCATACTCAACTCATGCTCCCCCTTGGAACTTCTTTCTTCATGCTACCCTGTTAAGGGTTCAGCAGAGAGTGCTTAGAATTCTCCACATCTCTGTGATTCCTTCACAACCAGAACTCCCAGCCCTGAAGAGGATTCTAGGCGTGTTTGGCTAAACAGATTTCCCACTTCACATCCTCCTCCTCCTCAAATAATGTAGCTGTGATCATGTGGTTGTTCTTTGGTGATGCTTTTGAGCACACACACACACACACACACACACACACACACACAGCTGGAGGTATGTGCAGCCCTGCTGTCCCTCCACGAGTTCTTGCAAGGCATAGGGAAAGAACTGAAAGAATTAACATGACTGTTGTTCTCTGATAATGAAATAATGTCAACTTTTGATACCCTGTCTAAGCTAAGACAATGCGGTATTTTACCATCCACAGAACCAACAATAACAGCACCATCTTCGTATACAATGCAGATTTTCTGTCCATCAGCATTCCATCTCATACTTCGAACAACTGACTTATTTCGATTGTTGATCATTTCCTCATACCAAGCACCTAAAGCCAAAGAATGAAAGTTCAGCCGTATTTTTTCTAGAGAGGAGCTTCTATACGTGACAACCTTATACAAAAAATGTACACAGGTTTAGGAAATGGTCAAAACATTTTATGCAGTAAAATTATAGTACACACAACACCCAGGACTTAATGTTTGAGTCCCTGTTTGGCCAAGGAAACTCATGTTAGGGGATGATTGAACTGGGGAAAAATACTCCTTAAATATCCCACTTGAAAGCTTTAGTAGGGTTTCTATAAATTGGTTCCAAATTGAAGGCACAAAACAACTGTACCCCACTCAGAAATAAGTTCCACCGAGCTCAGTAATAGTCCCAAATAATTATCAATTAGGTTGACATTTTTAATCAGTCTTTCAGACAACTGGAAACCAAGGCAGTGTACAAAAAATAACTAAACCCAATTCACTAAAATTACAAATATAACATCTAAACAAGCAAAGGTAGAAAGCAACAATAAAGTGGAGAAAGTTAGCTAATTTTAATATGCTCTGAAGAAGAAAAAGTGTTCAGCATAGTATTGAAGCTGCAGAACTGTTACTACTTGGGTTCCCATGAAGAGAGTATTTCACAGCTTGAGCAGCAGAAATGCAAAGGATCTCTCCCTTGCTGGTGAATAATGACACTTTACACCAGTGGTTCTCAACCTGTGGGTCCCCAGATGTTCCTGGACTGCAATCCCCAGAAGCCTCCACCACTCGCTGTGCTGGAAGGGATTTCTGGGAGTTGCAGTTCAGGAACATCTGGGGACCCACAAGTTGAGAACCACTGCTTTACACTAATTGCAGTGCAAACAGTAAGCTGCAGCAAGAATCCCATTGGTGATTTATATAGGTGTAACTTAAACAGTAAACTCACAGTGGCAAACCGCTGCTAATAAATGTTATGCTAGTTGTGCTAAGAAACATACACCTGATGATGCCTGCCTAGTAAATGCATGTGGTGCCTTATTCATTCATTAGTGGCAATTCACTACAGTGAGTTATGTACAGAACATTAACTCATGCATGCACAGATCATAAACAGAATTCTGGCTTGTAATTTAAAACCCCCCACCAATTTAGACCGATTTTCTGGATCCATTTCAATCTGGTTTCAGGCTGGGTTTTGGAACAGAGACTGCCTTGGTCGCCCTGTACGATGACCTTTGCCGGGAGAGAGACAGGGGGAGTGCAACCCTGTTGATACTCCTGGACCTCTCAGCGGCTTTCGACACCATCGACCATGGTGTCCTTCTGGATAGGCTGGCCAGGTTGGGAGTTGGAGGCACCGCATTGCGATGGTTCCATTCCTTCCTGGCTGACCGTGTCCAGAAGGTGGTGCTGGGGGACAGTTGCTCTGCCTCCTCAGGGCTCTATACTGTCTCCCATGCTGTTCAACATTTACATGGAACCACTGGGAGAGGTCATCAGGAGGTTTGGGCTGAGGACTCAGCAATATGCTGATGATACTCAGCTCTACCTCTTATTTTCCACCAATCCAGGTGAGGCGGTTTCTGTGCTGAACTCGTGTCTGGGCCAGATAATGGACTGGATGAGGGTTAACAAATTGAAACTCAATCCAGACAAGACGGAAGTGCTGTTAGTGGGTGCTTCGCCAGACAGGTTAGAGGGACACTTCCCTGTTCTGGACGGGGTTGCACTCCCCCTAAGGGACAGGGTCCGCAGCTTGGGGGTGCTCCTGGACCCCGGTCTAACTCTGGAAGCCCAGGTGGACACGGTGGCCAGGGGTGCCTTTCTCCAGCTGCGGAAAATATATCAGCTACACCCCTACCTGGATGAACGGAGCCTCATAACAGTTACGCATGCACTGGTAACATCCCGTATTGATTACTGCAATGCGCTCTACATGGGGCTGCCTTTGAAGACGGTTCGGCGATTGCAACTGGTTCAGAATCGTGCGGCGCGGCTAGTAAGTGGTGGGGCCGCTTAGGATCACATCACGCCGATTCTACGTAGCCTACATTGGTTACCAGTTGCTGCCCGAGCCCAATTCAAAGTGCTTGTTTTGACATATAAAGCCCTAAATGGCTTAGGACCTGGATACCTGAAGGACCGCCTCCTTCCATATGAACCTACCCGGCAATTAAGATCAAGCCAGGGGCCCTCCTGAAAGAGCCATCCCTCAAGGAGGTGAAAGGGATGGCTTGTAGGAACAGGGCCTTTTCGGCAGCTGCCCCCAAGCTATGGAATGCCCTCCCAAGCGAGATCCGCCTGGCGCCAACACTGATGACATTTTGGCGCCAGGTAAAAACCTTCCTGTTCCAGAAGTTTTTTAATTGATACAATTTAGATTGTGGGTCTTCTGATGGCAATTTTAGTGTGATGTTTTAGTATAAGGTTTTTATTGTTGTTTTAATTATTTATTGTTGTTTGATGTTTTTAACTGTTTTAATTCCTTGATTGTAAGCCGCCCAGAGACCTTTGGGTAGTGGGCGGCATATAAGTTGTAAAAATAAATAAATAAATAAATAAATAAATAAATAAATAAATAAATAAATAAGCATAAAGACCAGTAGACAATTATATGCTACCCCCATAGCAGTATTTACTTACATTTACTGAAAATGGTTTTCACTAATTTATATTTATGTCCATACATATATCTGTACCTACATAAAAGCCAACTGGTTCTTTCTGTATTTGGATATGATAACTATTTGATGATAAATGTTTTTATTTGTTTTGTAATTAACACTTAAAAAACTGCTCTCAAGATGCCAGTCCTAGCTTTGGTCTACTGATGATACAATTGTGGTGTTTCCCCTAATCCCACTTTAATCCCCACATTCACCAGGTTTGTTAACAAGCAATGCCTACAAGATTCTGATTATTCAGAGTAAATGAAATAAAATAAGCATCCATAAGAACATAAAACATGAACAATGCTATTTGGAACTCTGTAACTGCAGTTAAAAATCAGGGGAAAAACCCCTATACAATTGTCAAAATCAATAATGATTCGAGATACCACAATGATATGATAAACTCTGACATATTACTTACCTTTATACATCATCCACACAATGATCAGCCCATTTTCATCACTGCTAGTTAATTTCTGATATTGCTCATTCCAAGTCACTACTTGAACAGCACCTAGAAAATTACAGAATCATATAAGGGTGATTATAATGACAAAATCAAAGTTATTAAAATTTCAAATCCATCAAAAACAAACATGAGATTCCTAATAGTACTGCAGTGGGTTTTGTCAAATTCTAGATAAAAACAATCAAACCAAAGAGAAGATTTAAAAAGAAATAAGACAGGAGTTCATTCAATGATCCATTTATGGGCAGAACTTGGTGGATATAAGAGCTTTCGGTTGATATGAAGGAGCAGATTTTAGGAGGGCCAGAGGAAGCTCCCATTCCCTACAGAACCTTCAAATGGACCAAAGATGCGCACACTAAAGACAAGGCTGTGTATCAGTGTTTTATACAACAAAGAATTTCTAAAGCAAATGCTTTTCCGTATTGCTTAAGCTGCCTTTTCCAGCAAAACATACACAATATTCTCAATTACCATGATTATGAATTGATTCTATCTGATGAACACATATACCACTGATTTCTTTCATTTAGCTATATCCCATTAATCATAACACAACTCTGACAGGGCAGGAATATTCTTTTATTCCCACAACAAATAAAACAATGTTTGTTTTAAGAAGCATATCTCTCAGCTAATTCTTTTGCCTGCAATCTTCAACCTTTACATATGGTATTATTTCAGGCTGGTTTAGGGCACCCTCCTTCTCCTGATACTCTAGGACAGGCCTGTCCAACGCATCGACTGCGGGCGACTGGTAGCCCGCGGGGTGCTAAAAGTAGCCCACCTCCTGACCTGGGGGTGCGCCGCCACCGCCGCCAGTGCCACGGAGCTTGGTGGGTGGGTGGACTGTGGCCAAGTGAGTGCTCCTCTTCCTCCTTTGCCAGCACCACGGAGCTTGGTGGGTCGTGGGGGGGGGGGAGCGGGCGCGCCGCCGCCAGCACCGTGGAGCTTGGCGGGTGGGGGTGGGGGCAAGTGGGCACTCCTCCTCTTCTGGCGCCACCAGGATCGTGGAGTGGGTGGGTGGGGCGAGCAGGTGTGCTGCCCTGCGGGAGCTTGGGGTACAAGCAGGCGCTCCTCCTCAGCTGCCATGCGCCACATGCATTTGGGTCCTCCCAGCTCTGTTCCCCATTCCTTTCCTTTTTCCCATCTGTACTGTAATGTGTTTCCTGCTTGCTTGTATCTCCCTTCCGATATCCTTCTGCCAAAGCTTTGCAAACAGTTGCATTTTCCCCAGTGGTGGTGGTGGTCTTGCCCCCTCCTTCCCTCCCTCCCCCTCACCCCCTCGCCCTGGGCAGGGAGGCAGCTGGACCCGATCCTTCTCCCCGGCTTGATGAAGTTCTCTGGAAGGCAGCAAAGTTCCCGAGTGTCCTTCCAGTGGGAGGGGATGCTGCCGCTCCGTAGACGGGAAGGACTGGGAAGAAAGAAAGAAAGAAAGAAAGAAAGAAAGAAAGAAAGAAAGAAAGAAAGAAAGAAAGAAAGAAAGAAAATGAGGAAGGAGAGAAAGAAAGAAAGAAGGGAGAGGAGGAGTGAGGAGAAAACTAAAAAAGCACCCTTATTTTTAACCTTATTTTTCCTATAGTAGCCCTCAGGCACTTTGGGCCAGAAAAAGTAGACCTTGCCCTGTTCAAAGTTGGACAGCCCTGCTCTAGGACAGTTTTGGTAAACCTATGGCCCATGTGCCAAAGCTGGCACTCAGAGTCCTTTCTGTGGGCACCCAACATCGCCCCTTCACTGCCACCTGTATTCAGGTTAAACGGCTGTATTGGCACTTTGCGAAAAATTAGTGGGTTTTAAATCGCAGTTTGGGCACTCGGCCTCTGAAAGGTTCGCCATCACTGCTCTAGGACCATGCAGCTCACCAGTGGCTGCAAAGGTGGCAGGTCATAAGCCATATCTGCCCTAGGTGAACTCAATGGTCCTGTTCTCATGGGTACAGCTACTCTGCAGCCAGGTAACCCAATTCCTTCATCAAACAGATACAAAACACATACTGCATAACTATATGACAGGTTGTGTTATATCACATTTACATTACTGCATTATAAGAATACTACTGTATGTATTCTGCAAAACTAAAGTCCATCTGGGGGACTATAGTGTTCTGCTGTACTGCGTGAGGGTTAACTAGCGAAATATAGGAACTCTTACCAGTGTGACCCTCAAGTGACTGGTTCATTGAGAGGTTGCTAGGTGCTGCAAGTCCCTTTAACTTGGCTTCATCTGAGAAAAGTTTAAACACAATTTTAAAATACACCATTGGAATCCTACATTATGCATCCATTAAAATTAAGGACTTCCTGTTCCATTTGTGGGGCTCTATAATAGATCGCATGGCTATTGGTGACCTGTGATTTCAGCAGCAGTTGTGGATCACTTCTGCTTTAGTGCAAGGTCAGTTCCATCATTCCTAAAGAGCTCCCAACCCTTAGAAGCAGAAAGTAGTGGGGAGAGCACAGGGCTCCAAGTCTTTGCCATTCAAAGTACAGTACGGAGGAGACCATCCGAGACGTAGCACGACCTTTGAGAAAAGTCATGACATTATGCCATCCACTAGTGTTTGGAGAGTAGCTCTCATTCCCCCTTCTGTTCACCTGAGTAGTTTCTTTTCTTTTGCCCACTGCTCACTAAATGTATGAACAGTATCACTATATGGTTGAGTCACTAGATGAGACCATCTCAGCTAAACGCTGGTTTATTCCAGTGGCTGTTGTTTGGTTTTATGTTTTGTTTTTCTGTTATGTTTTGTGCGTTTTATATGTACACCGCTCAGAATAGTGCTGTGCATTAACGGGGCAAACAGGCAAGCACACAAGAAAGGAACAAACCAGTTTCCAGAATACTGCACCATTACAGCAACTCAGGATTATGTGATTTCACTGACATAAGTCAGTAAAATCAAGAAAGTGAGACGTTAAAAATCTACACAGCAAAATTTAGGGTGTTCTATATTCAGGGATGCCAACTAGGATCACAGAATCATAGGGTTGGAAGAGACCTCAAGGGCCATCCAGTCCAACCCCCTGCCATGCAGGAACCCCCATTAAACTACTCCCATTCAGAGCTGACCATCCAGCCTCTGCTTAAAAACCTCCAAAGAAGGAGACTCCATCACCCTCCTTTGTGGCAGCACATTCCACTGCCAGATAGCAATAACCGTAAGGAAGTTCTTCCTAATGTTCAAATGGAATCTCTTTTCCTGTAGTTTGAAACCATTGCTCCAAGACCTAGACTCTGAAGCCATAGAAAACGAACCTGTTGCCTCTTTGATATAACAACCATTCGAATATTTAAACATAGCTATCATACCCCCTCTCAGTCTTCTTTTTGGAAGGCCAAACATTCCCAGTTCCCTAAACCATTCCTCCTAAGACATTTCTTCCAATCTAGACCTTTAACCACTCTGGCTGCCTCTCCTCTGTACCCATTCCAGGTTGCCAACATCCTTTTTAAATTGAGGTGCACAGAACTGGACACAGTACTCCAGGTGAGGTCTGACCAGAGCAGGGCAGGATGGTACTATCATTTTCCTTGATCTAGACACTATGCAACTAAGAGTCACATTGGCTTTCTTGGTCAATGCCTCATGCTGCTGACTCATGTTCAATCTGTGGTGCACCTACACTCCCATTTCTCTTTCACATGTACTATTCTCCAGCCAGGTGCCTCCCATCCTATATCTTTTCAATTCAGTTGGGGGGGGCTAGATGCAGGACCCTACATTTCTCAGTTGAGATTCATTTCGTTAGCTTTGGCCCAGCACTTTGTCAAGGTCATTTTGGATTTTTATCCTATCCTCTAGGGAACCGGCAACCCCTCCCAATTTGGTGTCATCTGCAAACTTAATCATCATACTCTCTATTCCTTCAACCAAGTCATGAATAAAGATATTAAATAACAGAGGACCCAGAACAGAAACCTGGGACCCAAAGCAGAACACTACTTTGTACTGATGCAAATGTTAGTTGTTTTTAAAGACCTGATGGACCTATTCATCAAAACCTTCCTTTACCTGTTTTTGTCTCTAATTTCAAAACCTTCAGTATACCGTTTTCACCACCACAGGCTATATAGCCTTGGTCCTTGCTCCAAGAAATAGATCTTAGTCTCACATTATCAGGAATTGTAATCTGAAAGAAAGATTTTTTTTGTATAATGAGAACAGCATCAACCCTGAAATTAAGTCAAGAATCACTGGCCACAAACAATAGACTGATGCAAAATAATTTTTAACATATAAACACAAGCAAACTTGACATTATGACAGTTTTTTCAGTTATTAGATTGGGGCCTTAATGAATTAAGTAAAATGTTCATTCTGTAGAAATGTTGTCTATTAAAAACAAATACATTAAGTCCAACTCCTTACTGAGAGAACTGGCCTCTATCAAGTGCATACCCATCCCATTATATAGGTATCAAGCACATTAATCTAACATATGATCAATAGTCACAATCCAATCATCTTCAATGTAGAAACATATTGAGTTCATTGACCCCTTTAAAACCTTGCATATAACATGTCATTCATTTTCTCTTTTGCTCCATATTTTCTGATCAGTAATTGTTTCTCAGAACTTGATTGCAGCAGATCTCTGCACCCCTGGCTTTGATTATAACCACACAGTAAGAATAACAATCATTACTTGCATTATCTGGGATATAAGTCATGGCCACTTGACTTCTTTTCTTGTGGGACTGAAACGTATTGGATGAGTAGTGAAATGTTTGGATCCCACAAGAAAAGAAGTCCAGTTGCCATGATTCAGTTCCCAGATAACCTCACCTGGATGACTGAGAATCTCCACAGACATCCCTTGCATTCTTTCCCAGAAGAGATCTTCATGCCTCTCTCCTAACTAGGCTAAAGTTTAAATATTTACATAATGTGCCAGCTAAACGGATTTCTTAAGAATTAAGTGAAATGATAAACACTTTATTACATTGGCATCCCTTTTCCAAGAATCCAAATGGCAGACACATTTTCCACTAAATGGGGAGTTACTAAGCTTACTTCTAGCAAGTTAAGAGTTGGATTGAATGATATTAAGTCATTTAAATTGAACGACATCACACTTAATGTCTATTGGGTTCCAGTAGAAATTCACTTTTCCCAGCTGTTTAAGCCATGTGTTGGATTTACGCCTTAAGCCTTAAGGCTTAAGGGGTGAGAGGGCTTCGGTGAGTCAGGGAAACTGACAGCAATGACACCATGAGGACAGGCTCTGTCAAGAGTCTGGATTCCTGACAGGTTCAACCAGGGCGGAATGGTCATAGATGAGATACTCAAGTAAGAAGGAGGAACGAATGAATAAGACTGATCGCTGTTGTGAGTTTTTTGGGCTGTATGGACGTGTTCTGGAAGTTTTTCTTCATGACGTCTCACCAGTCTCTGTGGCCAGAATCTTTGATGAAAGATTTTGCAAATACAATAAGATTGATAATTGGAAGGATGGAGTCAATAAAGGGGACCCCAGCCTTTACTCTTTAAGCCCCGAGCAGGGCTGTTAAAAATACACCCTTTTGGAGTCATTAACTGAAAGGTTTGCCATAGGAATAACTAGATGGCACGTGATAACAACTACCCAGGAGAATCTTTCTACCTCCTTCCCTATGGGATGCAGTAGTTTATTTATTTTTTATTTATATAGCTTGTATGCCGCCCACTACCCAAAGGTCTCTGGGTGGCTCACAATCAATTAAACAATTTAGACAATTAAATTATGCCTTCACGGAGGAGACACTGCTGCTCATCCCCCTGGCCAACAGTTCAGGAGCAGCATAAACCCAAACTAACCAGATAGGCTAAAGGCAAGAATATGAATGCTAAAAATAATGCTTTATTGGGCTCTGGAAGAACTCAGAGGATATTTGACACAAAGATGGATTTAAGGAATACTGTATCAACATTTGTCCCTCTTCCATTTAAAGTTGTGTGTCTCTGAAGTAGACACAGTGGGCTTGAGGGTGTGTTCCCTATCTTCCCTTTGCTCATTGGGAACTCCAAGGGCCTGGGATATTTGACAAATCATCGACCATTTTGTAGCTTTAATAAAACTTTACTCTCGATTTCACAAGAAATCTCAAAAGCTGTGGGGCATGTTGTGGCGGATCGAGAATGGGGGGCATCCACGGGTCCCAAAAACACCCTGCACTGTTCGGGGAGGCCGGGGCGAGATCATAGAGGGGTCACACCCCACCCCAAAAGGCTTGTATGGGCAAAAAACATGGTTGCCGGGTGTCAGGATAAACAAGCCATCTCCAGAACAGGCCGTTTCCTAGAGCCTCAAAACCAGCGCCAGGTGGTCGGCCGCCATGAGATGCACGCGTAGAGGGGCCACACAGTATACTTGCTCTTAAGCAGCCAGGATTTGGGGGTGACCAAGGGGTCCCCATAGGTTTTTGGGGGACCTATGGGGCCCATCAGGTTTTGGGGGCTCAAGGGGCCCCCAACAGGCTTTGGGGTGACCAGGGAGCCCCAAGGGGCCCCAACAGGTTTTGGGGGGTGACTGAGGGGCCCCACCAGGGCACCCCTCAAAACCAGGGGGTGGGGCTAAACTCTCAAAAGGGGCAGGGCCATCTGCCACTTTTTGTTTGACAAGAAGTACCCCCTATATTCTTCTCATGCCAGTACCAGTGGCTAGAAATGTAGCATTTCTTGAACTGTTAAAGCCGCAAAAAACAAACAAGCAAAACCAAAAAAACTAGATTTGGGTTTCCCAAGAAGAGAATGTGAATTTGAGATAATGCGTGAGCGCTTAAGTTTCCTAATGGTAGCTGAAGCTACTAATTCAACAAGGTGCCACACAACAATTACCTCAATGTGTTGTTCATATCTTTTGAAATTTACACGATAGTGTAGTGCCTTGCAAGTCTTCAAAAATCCCCACCACTTTCAACAGTTTGCCATCAGGCATAGGGATGCAGGATTACAATCTCGGCCTTCTTTGGCCCGAGAAAGGGAGAAGAAAGTGGCAAGATATTATGTAGCCCAGCTTAAAAAGACTTTTGGCAGCCTTTGTAAATTATTGTGACAACAACAGTCTAAACGTAAATATACAAAAATCAAAAATTATGGTATTCTCCAAGGTCTGGAAAAAATTCTGCTGGTCAATTCAGAACAATTCCTTGGACCAGGTAAGAGAATTTAAATACCTAGGACTGAATTTCACATATAACTGTACTTGGACTGCCCAACGAGAGTATGCACAGAACAAGGCTACTAACAGTATGACAGCCATCACTCGCTTTTTCTATATCAATGGAGGCCATCACATTCTCCCTGCTGCCCGTGTTTTTAAAGCAAAAACGAGGGCACAACTGCTTTATGGAATACCTGTTTGGATTAGTGCTCTTAACTCAGGGATAGAAAAGGTACAATCTACCTTTTTACGCCGAATCCTAGGTGTTCCCAGCTGTGTAGGCCTGGCCGCTTTATATCTAGAAATAGGCTTTGAGCGTGTTGAGACGAGAGCGTGGATACAGACATTAAAATACTGGTTGAGAATCCACTTTCAGGCAGAACAACTGGGATATATTTACTATTTGCTATCTGACTCATATATTAGTAAGTGGATGCGTATAATCCAAGGCAAAATTAAATCTATTGGAATGCCCCTTGATTCCATCTTACTACTAGGACAACAACAGGCCTTGCACGCTCTTAGTCAGCGACTTCATGATATAGAAAGACAAGAGCTGTCCTCGATGGCAAACAGAACTTGTTCCCCACAGGCATATGGCATTATCCCAGTGTATCAAACACCTCCATCATACTTATCCACACTCAGAACTCCCCAAGCTTGCAGAGCATTCAACCTCGCAAGATTTAATGTTCTCCCCTCTGCCTTACTTCAGGGCAGGTTCCAGGGAATCCCCCGACAAGAATGACTTTGTCCGTGTGGAGCTGGGGTCCCAGAGTTCCTGTCACACGTCCTCCTACACTGCAACTTCTATGAGAAAATCAGGAGGGATCTGATTTATCCCTTGATCCATAGATTGCAAGGGAACTCAGATAAGTGGTTGGTTGCATATTGCCTAGCGGACCAGAACTCTCATACAACAACTCAGGTCGCTAAATTTTTCTTGGCTGCAATCCATAGAAGGGCCATGTTGATGGCAGAAGGCTGACTTATATGTACCTTTTGGGAGGTTGTAGTTTCTGTGCTGACATTTATGTTTTGTACTATCGCTGTTCCTGTTCCTGTTGTTTTACTGAATTGGGTCATATGACCGTAATAATAATAAACGTGTGACTGGATGTTCCTAGAGAGGTCTGATCCAGTCATGGTGACACATGTCTTAGTTATATCCAGACTAGATTACTGTCATGTCCTCTATGTGGGGCTCCCTAGGGAAAGTATTAGGCAACTTCAATGAGTCCAAAATGCACCATCAGAATGCTGTGTGGAGGTGGTGACAGAGATCACATAATCCCCCTGTTACAGCAGCTTCACTGTTCCATTTCAGATATAATTCAAAGTGCAGGTTCTAACCTATGATGCCCTAAATGGCTTGGGTCCAAGCTATCTCAAACACTGCGTTTCCCATTATCAGTCTGCTCAGGTCCTGTATTAAGATCATCAGGAGAGGCCTTTCAGTCCCACCATTCTCACAGGTGTGTTTGGTGGGGACACAGGAGAGGGCCATGTCTGTTGATGCTCCCAGACTGTGGGACCACCTCCAACAGGAGCCCAGGCTGGCTCCAGTTTTTGCTGTCCTTCTCCAAGCAGGGAAAGACCTTTCTCTTCAAGCAATCTTTCCCTGAGTGCTTGGCTTCCTGAATGGGTTTTTTAATGGATCAGTCTGCTTTACTGCTTTGAATGTATTGCTTTTGTTTACCATATCTCAGAGTGGTTTGTCTGGTCCTTTTTAGTATTTGCATGCTTATTGCTTTTAGCTTTAAATACTGCCTTTTACTAATGTAATGTACCATTGTTTTAGCTTTAGTGTTTTAATGGTGTAGGTCACTTTGAGTACTGTTTCAGGAAAACGGAAGAGTAATTAAAAAAAAAATATGTAGCCCAGTGGTTCACAGCCTGTGGGTCCCCAGATGTTCCTGGACTGCAACTCCCAGAAGCCTCTACCACTCGCTCTGCTGGAAGGGATTTCTGGGAGTGGCAGTCCAGGAACATCTGGGGACCCACAGGCTGAGAACCACTGCTGTAGCCCTTTAAAGGCTGGGGATTTGCTGGACCCATTGATGCTACTTTGCTCGGACCCTCTGTATCCCCCAAAGTTCCCACTGAGAAGGCAAAACGCTTCCGTCTCTCAAGGGCTGCAACCCTTTGCTCTTCCTTTCTCCGTTTTCTTTCGGCCGGGATGGGGCGGAATAAGCCAGGTTGGGAAACCTCCAAAAGGACAACAGGCGCCTCCTCTTGGTGTGCAAACCCTGGTGGGTCCAAGACCTGGAGGCGGGAGGGCTGGCAAGGGGTGGCCAAGCCCCCCCCTCCCTCCTTCTGCTCGTTTGCATAATCACGATCAGGCATCCGTTGCTATAATTATAAATAGTCATTCATGGTGATTAAGAGCAGCAGCCTCTTCCCGCGCGCACCCCACCCCCCAGTTCACAACCCCCCCCCAAAGTTCTGCAATGGTGGAGAAGAGGAAGATCCATTTTTAAAAAAAAAAAAAAAAAACCCTTTTTCCAGAGCTTCCTCCCGACCCGAGACCGACCCCCCCCCTTCCCTCACCTTCTTGCTCAGGTAGACGAACATGGTCGAGGGGCACCTGCCGGGCTCGGCTCTCCGAGGCAGAGAAGAGCAAATGACCGGCCCGGCCCACGGTCGCCATGGCAACAGGGGCCTAGCCGCGGCTTCCCTGGCAACCGGCTTCGTTTCCGGGTCAGGAGAGTTGCAAGCCCGGGTCCCTGCACCCAGCCCAGTGATCCGCCTGGTGTTTCTTTCTCCCGCCTTCCGTTTTTAGGGAATCGGGCTGATGTGTTGTTGTTGTTGTTGTTGTTGTTGTTGTTGTTGTTGGGGGGAGGAAATAGAGCTTTCTTCCTAAGGGTTTTGAGACCTCGGTAGCAAGCGCTTTAAGGGGGCGGCATGGCTCTCCTCCCCATTTTATCCTCCCAAGAGGCTTATGATTCCCACCATGACTTTGTGTGTGTGTGTGTGTGTGTGTGTGTGTGTGTGTGTGTGTGTGTGTGTGTGTGTGTGAGAGAGAGAGAGAGAGAGAGAGAGAGAGAGAGAGAGAGAGAGAGAGAGAGAGACCTGCTGTTATGCTCATTCCGAGAGTGTTGTGAAGTTTCTGGAATTTGCGAGACTGAAATGAGGGAGGGGTTTTGCCAGTAAGTGGGCGATGTTATTCCCCCCCCCCCGCAAGCATTTTGCATGTTGAATGAGTGGATTCAATAAAAACATGAAAGATCAGAATTGCTCTGTTATTATTTTATGCACATTATACTTGTCAATACGCTTGAGTTAGGAAGATCGGATCACACTGTATGACACATGAATGCAGAACACCATGAAATGCAACTGTATATATGAAATATATACACTTGCAGTCTTCTCCATCATTGCAGAACCGGGCAGGGGGCGGGAAGAGGCTGCTGCACTTAATTAATATTAATATATACAGGGAGTGACCGAACTCCACAGGCTAATGGCCAAAGTGTTGAACAGGAGTTCCCCAGCATCATTACCATTCCCAAAGTGACACCACACAAGGGAAAATCATTTTTTCATCAGTTCACCACTTCTTATCCAAATATAAAACAATGGTCAAGGCTGTTTTTCAGCAAGGGTGAATGACAGTGCGCAGGATATCGAGTGGATCATCATGACTGTTGCCACTCCTGTTGTCAGTATTTGCTGTACAAATCTTGGTATCCGTTTTTTCCTGCTGGCAACACAGGTACGATATTCTGCAGTGCTATTGGGCCATTTCCTGCCTTTTGAATTATGGGTTCTGAAGCAAAACATGCCACATTCATAAATCAGACTTTTTTTTTTGAAGCATTGAATCTTTTTACTCAGTCACTATTGTCCAGAAAAGCCCACAATTCCAGTTATAGAAGGGTGGTGGTTTAATTAGTTGTGTAAATTGGTATAGTGTGTTGGTTGTGTCAGACACCTAGATAACAAGGGCATTTAACATTGAGGGCAAAGTTTTCCTCCAATCACTAGGTAATACTTTTCGTTTGTCTGCAATAGGCTTACCAAGTACTGTATGTGAACAACATTTTATTCCCCCCTTCCCCCAATAGAGGGTTTGTCACATTTCTGTGTGCCTCTGGGTTCCCAGCCATTCCAATCCATACCACCAGAGATAAAATCTGAAACCTATAGCTCTCGTCTGAGTCTGCAGCCCTTATTTTGAAATTGGCTTTTGTGAGGGTTCTTTAGGGGTGTGAGGCAAATGCTTATTACCATTTGGCTATGATTCAATTAAGGAGGGTTCAATAGTATTAAAGCCAGCAACATTTATTTTTGAAGAATCAAGGAAATATTTAAAATCTACTGTAGCAGTTAACTTTTCTTTCTTTTGCAACAGCATTAAGAAAGGGTTCCCATCTTGCTTGATATAGGAAGGTTTATCAACAGTTTTTAACACAGTAAGTCCCGTGTCCACAGGTAGATCATCTATCCCCGGTCATGATGAAACTGGCAACAAGGGCAACCCCTCCCAAGGTGGGCGCTGTCAATTGTGAATCATAATAGTCTCTGATTTCTGGTAACAACCATGGGTCCGGGTCTCATACTGTCTCATCCCTCTGGATCTGGCCCATCCTGAGTGGCCCATCTCTTGAGCAACTCTAGCACTTTTTCGTATTTTTTTCTACCTCACTCCATGGACTCAGTCTCTCGCCAATATGAGGGTTTTACTGGATGCACCTCTCACCTTCTCCTTTTCACCTCCTCAGGAGAAATCCTCCTCCCCCCACCCCTTTTGTTTAGTCCAGGGAGCCTCCCTCCATATCATCTCCCATCTTGGAGGCAGCGCCTTCTAGTCTCTACCTCAGGCATGTTCAAAATCTGGCCTGGGGGCCAAATGTGACCCCTTTTCCAATTTTGAGTGGCCTGGCAAGAGCAAGAGAGGGAGGAAGTTAGCAAGCAAGGGAGTGTGGCAACAGATGATGATAATGCACTCACTCATGTTGCTCCTGCCTTGGAGAGATGGAGGGAGGTTGGAAGGGAGGCCTCCTCCCCTTCCTTCCTTCCTTCCTTCCTTCCTTCCTTCCTTCCTTCCTTCCTTCCTTCCTTCCTTCCTTCCTTCCTTCCTTCCTTCCTCCTCCTCTTCAGCTGATAGGCCCCACCAGAAGATGAACTGGATGCCCTGAGGGGATTGAGATCCCCTCCTCCTTTTCCCCTGCCAGCCATCGGGGCTGGCCCAATTGGGATTTTTGGCCATGCCTTGTGCTCCGGCTTTCGTCTCTCCCTGTGGCTGATTGAGGCAGAGAAGGCGACAGCTCGATTGGGGGAGTTTTTTTCGGGGTGGGGGTGGGGTTGGCTGTTGTTCTTTTGCTGGTGCTGCTGGTGGGGTGTGGGGGTCCAGCAATCACCCGTGTAGGAGGAAGAAGATGAGTGGGATCACTGGTGGGCAAAAAACTTTCCAGCTCCTTTTCCACATGGCCTGTGATGGTCACCTCTTCCAGGGAGGCCAAGCGGAGGTGGGAGTCAAGAGAGGAGTCCAGAGACGGGAAGACGGCAGCGAGCTGTGGGGCCGGAGGACCCTAGCCCAGGTTCCGACAGGGAGCACCAGAAAGCCAGCCCAGAAGAGCGCCGAGAGCCAGCATGGCGTGGGAGCTGTCATCCCCACCGCCGCTGCAGTTGCTGCTTCTGCTCATGCTGCTAATGTTAATGATTCAAAGATTATCAGGCCCCCACACATTTTCACCTCACCAAATCTGGCCCTCCTTGCAAAACATTTGGACACCCCTGCTCTACCTGGTCTGCCTCCATTACTCCCCTGTCACCTTCCTTCGTCTTTTCTACCTCTTCTATTCCCGTCTCCCCACCCCCACCCCCATATCTCACATCCTTTCCCCTAGTCCCATTGCTCTCTGAAGGGCTCACCTTTTATTCTCTCTAAGCTTCCCTTTCTCCTTCTCTGTGGTTTGACCCTTCCAATGCCTTTACTTGTTTTCCTTCCTCTGTTTTCTTTTGGGTGGTTGAAATAGTCCCCTCCCCGATGTTTAGGGTTTTTTCTTCATGTCTCCAGATAGAAAGGGACAGCACTGTAGCTGAGAGGGTCTCTACTCAGTCAGCTTCCTCGCGGCTTTTTTATGCTCAATTGCTGTCCTGCGGTGTCTTTCCTGGGAGGATAGCCTCTGTATGCAAATGTGCAGATGCAACTTGCCAGCACATCACAGCAATTGGAATGTGACTGGTGTTTGCATGTCGCCAATTAAGCCAAAATATAATGGGTTCAAATGCTAATTACTAAACCTTAGTGGCCTAAATGAGAACTAAATCAGAATAACTGAACACGATAGAAGATTGACTTTAGTCTCTATTAGGCCATTGCCCCGTCTGTCTCATTATGGAAGAGCAAGGGTCTAGAAATTTGGACAGGTATCTTTTCCTTTTCCCAGCCTTACCTGGAGAGTCCAAGTGCTGAAACTGAGACCTTCAGTCTATATAGCATGTACTCTTTGCTTGAGCTATCGTCCTGGTACTGAATTTGGCCCAGAAAAAAAGAGTGTGAAGGAAAATACAGGGGCTCAAATCCTGTTGGGTAGTTACACAGAAGGTGTAACTTTTAGAAAAGAACTACTATTAGCTAAGAAATCTGTTAGACATTATGAGTAACATAATGCGTCGTGCAACTTTAAGGGCAGCAGATAAGATCTACAGATATTTACTGCTGGAAATTGGCCTCTAAAAGACATGCCATTTGTGTAACTGCACAACAGGTGTTCAGCCATTCCCATTCAGTGCTCTCATGAAACACCAGTATGCAGTGCCAAGTATTTATTTTCTTCCACAAAAATAAGTGGTTCTTATTAGCATCTGTGAAGCCATATGCTAATCATAGTTGACGTGATAGTAAGAAAAACCATGTTTTGTTGTAAAGGCCAGAGAGAGAATCTGACTTGTCACTATCGGCAAACCAATGAAATAGATTGCTACTAAACAATATTCCAGTGTAGCGATTTAAGTGAGCTGGTGTGTCCCAGTGATGAAGCTTTGCCCCCCCCTCCACACACAAAGGTCTATTTACTGGGATGAAATTTTGAATCTTATAAGTTAACATATCTGTAAAGACACAAAGCTACTGATTTTTGAGCTTAATGCTTGAGAACCCTCAGAGATTTTTTATAAATTCTGAGTCATGATCTGGAAATGAAATGTAACAGATTCTTCACCCTTCCGCCTGCTTGTGAAATGACTATGAGACGGAGTGCTCAGAACTGTGTAATTAAGTTCCTCAAGCTTGTATACAATTTCTCAGGGTAGGGTAGTTCAAAAGCCCTTTATGTTTGTGTCACAGGATGTTCCTACTCCAAGGTGACATGTGCTTGCTGTTAGCTGGTTATTAAATAGGAAATGCGGAAAATACCAACAAGACCTATATTTGATTTCATTTGTCTATGGTCCTATATCCACTTTTAGCAATGCCTTAGGTCAGTGGTGGCGAACCTTCAGCACTCCATGTCAGCAAGTGTCATTTTTCCTCTTTATAAATCTATGGTCCCATCTGGAGTATTGTGCACAGTTCTGGTACCCATACTTCCAGAAGGATAATATGGAAATGGAAAAAGTGCAGAGGATGGCAACCAGAATGATTAGGGGATGGGAACACCTTCCTTACCATCTGAGGCTGCAAAGGCTGGGCCTCTTCACTCTTGAATGACGGTGCCTAAGAGGTGACCTGATTGAAGTTCATAAAATCATACACAGTGTGAACAAAGTAGATAAAGAAAAGCTGTTTTCCCTATTGCACAACACTAGAACTAGGGGACACTCCATGAAACTTTTGGGTGCTAGATCTCAAACAAAGAAGAGGAAGTACTTTTTGACCCAGAGGATCACTGGTCTATGTAACTCCCTGCCAGAAGACATGGTGACAGCTGTCAGCCTTGACAGCTTTAAGAAATGATTAGACAAGTTCTTGGAGAACAAAGGTACCAATGGCTATCATGATGGATGCCTAAGGACAACCTCCGGGTTGGAGAGATAGGCAGAATATCTCTCAATGCTATTTGCAGGGAACTGTAAGCAAGTGAAGACATCTGCTTGGGAATATCCTGAAGCAAATGGGGAGCCACTATGTGAGACTGAATGCTGGACTGCATGGGCTGTGGTCTGTTCTAGCAAGACTGTTCTTATGTTCAGATGTTTTGGACCACAATTCCCACAGTCGTCATTGGTAATCTAGCCTCAGAATGTTGGGAATCGTGGTCCAAACATCTGGAGTGCCAAAGGTTCACCACAACTGCCTTAAGGTAATACAAATACTTTAGACATATGAGTCTAAAACCAATATGATGCTAATATACAGTATATTACAAAATGTACTTGCTTCTTTCCTCAACTGCTGTGGAAGCCGAGTCAAAATCAGTTCAGAGAAAGTTTCCCCATCTTCCTGGAGAAGGCTTTTGAGGGACTTGGCAAGGGGGAGTCTGTTCCCCATCTGATTGCTGTTGGATAAGTGGCCTTGTGTCAGATAAAGCCCATTTTATCTTCTTATATACACTTTTCTCTGAGGAAAAATTTTGAATCAGTCCCTTCTTTGTTATCTCATAGCTTATTTATAATAGATATTATTGAATAAGGATGGCTAAAAGTACAGGTTGGAGAACTTGACATTTTTTATGATTTTCTCTCTTAACTGGCGTCCCTTGTAAAATGTACTGTAAAATCCATAAGAGCTGGCAAGACTATAATGTCACATAAAGCCTCTTTCGAATGAACAAAAGACTTTAGTTCATTTCAAGGGCAGCTCAGTGGCAGATCAATGTAACAGAAGGAGGAAATAGTGTTGCAATACTGAGTAGGTGAATTTACTGATATTTAAACATTTTTTAAAATGTTATTGTGTATCGTTGTCTTGTCACTGATAATTTTATTGATGTGTGTCCCTACTATTTTATAGTATCCTGATAATTTTGAGAGAGAGATTTTAATGATGAATTGTGTTGTTATATACTAAATTCTTTAGAAGGTATACCCCTGTAATGCAGCTCCAAAATCTTATAAATAGAGGTGTGCTAGCGATCTGGAAGGGGAGAACATAAAATATGGAAACAGTTCAGTTCACTCAAACTCAGATAAAATTCTTTGCATGCTGTAAAGATACAGTATCACACCTTGTCCTCGGGCAGAATATAATTTATGCTGATTTAGCAAGGGTTCATCTATTTACCCTTGTAGTTCTGTACTTTTGGTCCTCCAGATGTTTTGGACTTCAACTCAGTCAAAACACGTTGATGGTGTTGAATTCCAAAACATTTGAGAATCTCCAGTCTAGACAGCTGTGATCTATTCTAGAGTTATGCAATACAGAGGGATAAATAGTGGCATTTATTCTAGAGGTCTGAAAGAAGATGTCAGTTCAGCTTGGCTTACCTCAGAACCTGCCATTATTACTGTATTTCTAACTGCTGTCATTGATTAAAGGTCAAGTTCAAAGAGCTAGTTAGTTAATAATATGGTTTAGAAGGTACCTTCTTTTTATACTTGCTCTTAAAATAGTTATTTTAATAAAATCAACATCTGAATATGGCAAGTGGCCTGCAGTACAAAACATATTCTCATTCTCATCATTGTCTCAACACAACTTTTTAAAAGGAATCTGACTGATGAGATACTTCTTCTCCTCTTTTTAGTGAGGACACATTCCTGTGACTATAAACTTTACAGTGATAACACAAAAGGAATGCAGTCGTCCTTTGTTCAATTACTACCATAACCTAATGAAGTGTAATGTACTTATGATTTCATTCTTTGAAGAAGGAATTAATTTCTTGTTAATTGTACTGGTTGCTTTCAAACTCTGGGTTCTAAAGATTACCAAGGGATTCCAGTTCATATGATTTTATCAAAAGCTTATTTGGATTATCAAATATTCTTTCCGAGGCTATATTTAACACAGAATGGTCATGTTTTATCATTAATGTAGCTGAATATCATAGTAGACCATATTTTTTAGTGGCTAGTCTATCCTAGTAATTCATAGATTGCCAGCTTCTACTACTTTGTAGACCAGACACCATTTGTTCTTTCCTGGTCAGGTTTTATGATTCTGAAACTGTTTACACATCACTGTCAATAGGAATTCAATTTCAAAGAGTGTAACTTGCAGATAGATGTTATGTCTGCACTAAAGAAATGACAGGTGTTAGTTTAATCAAATGCCCCTTTATGTTATTTTCCCATATAATCTTGATTATCATTGCTTGAAGAAAAGTGATTTGAGGAAATGCATCCTCAATATTAGGGAGTGTGGGAACGCGAGAATCAAATCAGTTTTGTACTCTGAAAATGATTAGGTTAAAGTGGAGAGCAGAAATATTCACCAGCTTTGCCTCCGGCAATGAAAGAACAAAGTGGGAAATAATGATGTGGGGAACATGAAGTGATGCATTAATCAGTTTCTCAAGAGCTTGTCAAGACTGCATCTTACCTTGTTTAATGGAATCAGGCTAAATGAAAGACAGGAGTACTGTGCCATTTCTAAGAAGAAGAAAAATAACCAGAGAGCGCAGAAGGACAGAAAAGCTTGTAGAAATGCAAGGTTGGTCAAAGTGGAGTGGGAAAAGACAGCAATGGGCTGGCTAAGTGGTTTATTATTTGTGTATTTATGCTGTGAGAAAGAGCTGTGAGACTTCCCTGTCATAGAGGTCAAAATAATTTGACTGATGTGGGTACCCCAATTTGGGCAAGGTAGGTTATTTTCTCCCAAGCAAGAGATCTAGGCATGTAGAACAAACTGGATCTGCAGCATAACATTGTAATGCGGAGTGTCGCAGCCCAAGATTCTCAACACTCCATTCTGTCTTCCAAGGTCTTCTGGGTTTTATTCCATCAACCAGCGTTATGTAGCCAATGAGCATACAGAGCTTCTACTTGGCTGTTTTTCCAGAGCTCCCCACATTCATTCCTCCAACCTGAAAGCTTCTTGGCCCCCAAGATTATTTCTGCAAACCTTAGGGTTTCCTCAGTTCTGCTGCTGTTTCCCTCTTGTGCCATTCCACTACGTTAAGGAATGGTACAGCCACAGTCATGGAAGTAGAAGGAAAAACAATAGTTTTTGAAGAGAGTTTTGAAGAGACGAGCATTCCCATCACATGTATTTGCCCTCCCTGCTCAGATCAGCTTGCTTCTTGACACCACAGCCTTATACATCAAAGTTGAGCTCTTCAGGTGTTGTTGGGCTGTGGCTTCCATCAACCCCAGCCAATACAACCAATGATGAGATATACTTTTCTCTTCCATTAATTCTTTATTTTTTTCCAATCTGTTCTTTTTTTGAATTGTTAAATGGTTTTGATTTATTGCATTTGTGCTTATTTGCTTGTTTGCTCTTTTTATTATGATGATTTTATTATTTGGTCTGATTGATTAGTTTTTATTTACTATTTACTATGTTTAATCTATTTTGTATTTAGCATATGTATGTAAACCGTCCAGAGTAGCTTTTTTGCTAGATGGTTGTGGTATATAAATCAAATACATAAATAAATAAATTTGTCTCTATACGGTATGATTTCAAATCACTTTATATAAAAAAAACCCCCTACTGATTGTAATTCTCTACTGTGATTTGACAGTTTTCACACTAAATAAATTAGACACAATTTACCCTATGGACAATTCCTCAGAACCAGAAGGAACTGTACCAAGAAAGAAGATTTCATTTCAGAATTTCACTCCTTGAAAAATCAGTTGTTATCCAAAGGTTATCCTATGTGCATCACTGAAAGCAGATTTATAAAGGCCAGTCATAAGAGCAGACACAGGCAACGAAAAGACCCTGAGAACAGTGTCAATTGTGTTCTTACCTATATCATATTACCAATAGATTATAAAATAGCATTAGGAAACATTGGTACATTTTAAACAATATAACAGCCATAAACAGCCTCTACTGGGTGCTGTAAAAAATCTTTGATAAAATACCAGTCTATCCTTCTGGTGGCATTCTGAGCCGGTGCCCATAGCTGCACAGATGGCAGAACATGGAACTCCATTAGCCACACATAATAAGAGTGGTCTTTTCCTTGGAGGTGCAGTCAGAATTTAGACTCCCAGCCAGTGGCTCTGTAGCCAGACACCTCAGGTGGAAAGCAAGTCCCGTTAAACTCAGCAGGACTGTCCTCTGAGGATACAGCAAGTGAGTATTGTTTTCTTTTCTTTTCTTTCCAGAACATAAAATATTAAAATCATTCAGAGTAATGTTTGGAAGGATATGAAAAGGATTACCCTTTTGTCCCACTGCGATCTCAGAAAATAAGACGACAGCCCTCCCTCCTCTAACCTTCATTAACAGAGTCAAGAACAGGAAGAATTCCTACCTCATGCCAGTGGTTTAATCTGTTTTTTCCCTCCAAGCTACATTAAACTCAATTATATGCACCTTCCTTGTAGTAAATTGCAATGAATTTATTTAACTTAAGTGTAATGGGTTATTTTACAGGACACCTGCCCCCCAATTTCAGATATCCCTCAAACTAAATTTCAGAGAGAGGGGGGAGAGAGAGAGAGAGAGTTCATAAAATAAAAAAGCTTTTTGGTTGGATGATCTGGTCATGGTGATCATAGCAACCAATGAAAGATTTCCTTTAAAAACCCAAGCCAAAATCCAACATAAGGATGAGCAATCTGCAGAGGTCCTGGAGCTACTTCTGATGAACACAGCCCTACAAAGCTGCCCCCCTTTCTGGTTTTTTTTGGGGGGGGGGAGGACAAAAGGCAAGTGCAGCTTCTGAAGGCTTTGGTATTTATCATTATCAACTTATCACACAGTAGACAAGATAACTATGCTGGATTTTGTGTTACAAACCACTAGTCGAATGCTTCCCAAGCGTTTAGGACTATGTGATGTATCGGCGAATTATGCGAGCAAATCCGAGTACGGCAGCCTTCTGCAGCTGACTGATGGTGACTTTGTCAACGCCAATTTCTTCTAAATACTTTCTTAGCTCTTTAGGCACTGCACCCAGCATGCTGATTACCACTGGGACCATCTGTACCAGTTTATGCCAGAGTCTCTGAAGTTCAATTTTCAGATCCTGATACCGGGTAATTTTTTCAAGTTGTTTCTCAGTTACTCTACTATCTCCTGGTATAGCAACATCAATGATCCACACTTTTTTTCTTTTCCACAATCACAATATACGGGGTATTATGCTCCAAAACCTTGTCTGTCTGTATTCGGAAGTCCCAAAGTAATTTTGCATGCTCATTTTCAGTCACTTTTTCAGGCTTATGATCCCACCAGTTCTTTGCTACGGGCAAATGATAGTTCTGACACAAATTCCAGTGGACCATTTGAGCAACTACATTATGACGCTGTTTGTAATCAGTCTGAGCAATTTTCTTGCAACAACTCAATATATGGTCGATAGTTTCATCTGTCTTTTTGCAGAGTCTACATGTGGGGGACTCAGCTGATTTTTCTATTCTAGCCTTAACTGCATTTGTTCTGATAGCTTGTTCTTAAGCTGCAAAAATCAGGGCTTCTGTCTCTTTTTTCAGTGTTCCATTGGTGAGCCGTAACCAGGTCTTTTCCTCATCTACTTTTCCTTTGACTTTTTCGAGGAACTGCCCATGCAATGCTTTATTATGCCAGCTATCAGCTCGTATTTGCATTGTTGTTTTCCTCTATTGACCCTTTGTTTGATTTACTTTAAACACTTTCCTGTTCTTAACCTCCAATAATGCTGGCTCTGTACTATTTTTTACATAATCTGCCAACGCATGCTTCTCTTCTTCAACTGTCTGCTTCACTTGCAGAAGACCTCTACCACCTAATTTTCTAGGTAAATACAGCCTGTCAACATCATGAATGGTCATAAGTTTTCTTGTTTTCCTATCTAAAATATCTAGCTCCATCTGAGTCCAGTTTATAATGCCAGTGGTATACCTGATGACTGGTATGGCCCAGCTATTAATGGCCTTGATGGTGTTACCACCATTCAGCTTACTTTTTAACACTTTTCTGACCCTTTGGATATATTCTTTACTAACCACATTTTTCACTTTCCCATGCTTGATATTATCTAATTCCACTATGCCCAGATATTTATAGGCTTCAGACTGATGACACTTGTCCATTTGGCATTTCAATTCCTTCACTCGCAATGATTTTTCCTTTTCTCAGTGCCACTGTGGCACATTTGTTTAGTCCAAACTCAATACTAACATCAGTACTGAAAATTTGGGCTGTGTTGGTCAGTGAGTGTATTTCAGTTTCTGATTTTCCATACAACTTTAATTCATCCATATACAATAGATGAGAAATTTTCCCTGAATTTTTAGCAGTTTGGTACCCTAAATTTGTGTTCTGCAAAATTATTGAGAGGGGAATCAGGGCAATAGTAAATAGCAGCGGTGACAAAGAGTCACCATGAAAAATCCCTCGTTTGATGCTAACCAATCCATAGCTTTCATCCCTGACAATATTATTATATTATTATAATATTATTATTATTACATAATATAAAACTCTTGGTGGGAGCCAAGAAGCTGAGTTATACCGATGCAAGCCATTGAAACCTTAGTTCATGGGTGGGAAGACTGCCTTCCAGATGTTATTGGACTGCAACTCCCGCTGGCCCTAATCACCATAGCAACAGTGAGGAATACTGAAAGTTATGCTCCCTCATATCTACAAGGCCACACACTGCCTAGAGGTGTTCTGATAATTAATTGTTTCCTGTTCATTCTGAGTTATGGTGACCCTGTCCAGGGTTGTATCAGTAAAGAGTACTCAGAAATGGTTTTCCATTTTCTTCATCTGGGGGCACCATGGTACTGCACAGGTTTTCCAAGGCCACTCAGGCTGGCTGTTTTCTAGGAGACACAGTGGACTGAACTCCCAAACTCTGCTTGCTGGAAAGTTTTCTCACTGAAATGTCAACCAGCTAACAATATTGTGCAGTCAGATTAATTCCAACGTACGGTGATCCCTTAGCATTACTCTATCATTATCCATGATTCAAAAACCAACAACAAAAACCTTCAAAACAACACCAACCAAAAAATAAGGATGGAATATAAAACACAGCTCAAAAGTTTTCTTATCTCTCTCACGTTGACATCGAACATACTGTAACTATGAAGATTATTCTAGACTATTCAGACATAAAATTCCAGTCACTTCAAATGAGTAACAAAGAATAGTATTAATTTCTCTAAATTCTCCCTCCCCCACACTCAAAGTGACTGTATACAAATTGGCATACAGATCAAGAAAAAGAATTGCATGTGCTTTGGTGTGTGGATGTTTTGGTTTTAAGTCCTGTGTGAAGGCATCGTAGCACAAAACCAATGCAGGGCAGCAGTTTGAGCCCATCACTAGGTTCTTGGCAATCCAGGTTGATACTTCCACTCACCCATTAACCCCAGTAAAGACCATTTGGGTCCGATATTCTCTCTCTCAGCCTAACAGACAAAATTGTGGTGAGGAGTCAGAGGTGGACCGGGGTGTATGTACATCGTCCTGAATTATGCTTAACATAATTTCATTTGGAACAAATTAATTCCTTTATACAAGGTACCACTGTACTTAATTTCAAGAGCTGTTGACCCTCATTTTACATTATGGCCCTAACACCAAGAATGGAGCTGGAGAAATTTTACGCTTGAACGGAAAAGCTGCTCCTTGCTTTTCCTTTTCCTGCAAGTTAGATGACTTGTGGGGTAGGCTAGTTAGTGGAGGTGGGGGAGTTGCATCAGAGATGAGCAGATTGTGCCACAAAAGACTGCCCAGAGTCAAAGTGTTGAATGTTCTATTAGTAAAAGTGTTATGGGGGTCATAAATATTCAAGTCGAGCATGAAGGTTCCAGGCTGGATTTAAATCCCATTTCACTGAACACAGTGGAAGGGAGAAATCTGTCAAGCGCTACTGCTGTAAATGCTGCATCCTTTCCCTGTCGTACATAAATCCTCATTACAGTCCCTGGAGGCGATATGGCAGAAGTACTGCTGCTTTGGTCCCATTGAGATCAATCCCTTTCTCCACAAAAGTGTTGCTATGTTTGTCAACGTGCGGAGAGGAGTTCAATAAAACTTACCTATCAAGGAGTTTCTGCAGAACCAAGTCCTGTTAAGAGGTGGTTAGAAGGACCCGCTTGAGATTCTAGACAACTGCCACCATTTTATATAGTCACTAGAGGGGACTTGAACCCAAGACAGTTGGGACACTTTGTTGGAACATAGCCATTCAATTATGTAATTTAACAATGGCGAGAGAATGGGAAAACTTCAGTTTCTATTAATGTATGGAAAGAAATGACCACGATCCACAAATTTCTTGGAACTATGAGTTGGAAAGAACTTCAAGTTTGGAAAGATTATGATGTGGAAGACATGAAAGCTGATAGATCCGTCTACACCAGCTGAGCTTTATAGGCTTTAAAAACACACACACAAAACCTTCGCTTTGAATCCTTCAGTATTCATCCATACTGCTGCTGAGTTAGGGTTTCCATTATTCTTCTGAGGGTTTTCTCATATTTAACACCAACAGAGCAGGCACATTGGAGACAGACTTTTCTGAACTGGGAACAGCTGTTATCTCTTGCATTCGGCTAATGGAATGAGAGAGGATTTTGTGTCAGTCTGTTTTGGGCCAGTATATCCAAGATTGCTAATTTTGTCAGATTTCAGATGGAAAGAAGTCGAGGCTGAGGTGATTCAAATGCAGAAGAAAGTGAGGATGTTAGCTCTTCCCTTCAACTGGAATGCATTATTGATTATCTCACCTGAGGGAAGATCCGGATATAGTGAAAGTCTGGCTTTTCTTCTTTCTTGGTCACATGACTGAAGATGTGGGATCTCCGTTCCCACATACAAAGATTTTTTTTAAAAAAAACACTGTTCACCCCCACAGCCAGCAGGTGGTGCTAGGGAAAAATTGGAAAATAATAATAAAAAAACAGCGCTGACAGCCTGAAAGCCAGCTGATCAGCGCTAGGGGGAGGGGAATTTTTTTTTTTAAAAAAATAAGCACCGACCAGCTGTGAGTGGGTTCATTGCCTTCCCTTAGACCAGGCATGTCCAAAGTCAGCCCCTTGGGCCAAATGCAGCCCGTTTTCAAATTTCAAGTGTCCTGCCGCCTCTTCTGCCCACTGGCTCAGCTTGTCACTCATCCCCGCCAGATGGCCCCTCCCGATACTCGATGGAGATATCAGCTTGCTGTTTTACGGTTTGCCTGCCCTCCCTGCCTCTGTCCACCCCCACCCCCCGCCGCCACCAACTGCCTAGCCTACCTGCCCCGGCTCTGTTGCTGCAGCATCCTCCCCACCTCCTTGTATGTTACAGAGACTTGTCCGAAGTCCAGCCTGGGGGCCAAATGTGGCTGAATGGTTGGCCCCCACACATTTTCACCTCACAAAATCTGGCCCTCCTTCCAAAAAGTTTGGACACCCCTGCGTTAGATCATGTTCCTTTGAGACAGAATTGATGGACGACGATGCTGGATTTTCCAACAAAGTTTTATTTAACGTATTAACAATAAATGGATTTGTGATTCTTCCTTCATCAACATTTACAACAGGAACTTCAAGAACAACAGATTTACTGTATTTTCTGAACTGTTTTTGACATTTCTTTCTCTGATTATCAGGGTCTCCCAAACCTGGGCAAATGGGTGGGATCGGGGAAACTCCCCGTCCCATGACATGGTGTGCCACAACATGGATGTCGCGCCCAGAGGGGAGGTACCCTCAGACCCCGGTAAGGGATACTCCCCCTCAACATCCCTGTGCTGGCTCCACTCCATGAAGGTGTTACTGTCACTGTCCATTCAAAAACCTCTTCTCCCCCAACCATTGTAACCGCCTAGCACGCCAGCCTGATTGGCTCCATCTCCCTCCAGCCATCATCTTCCAAGTCCCCCTCTCCACCAATCGCTGCCCATAAACCCTCTGTTTCTTCTTTTCCCTCTTTTCCTCTTCCCTCTCGCGTACACCAGATTCTTCACTTCCTTTCCCCTCTTCTTTTTCCCCTTCGTCTTCTCCCTGCCCACTAATCTCCTCTCTCACACACCAGCCCCAGGAGCTGGTGGGGATAGGAAAAAAAATGAAAGCAAACAAACAAACAAACAAACAAAAAACAGCACTGACAGCCCGAAGGCCAGCTGATTAGCGCTGGGTGGAGGAAAAATTAAAAAAAAATACCCTGACCAGCCCCTAGACGATCTGGTCGGGGCTGGGGGGGGGGCAGAAAACCAGATCATATGCGAGCTCCCATGGACTTCTGGCTCACATTTTTTACCAAAGCAAAAAATTCCCAACTTGTCTGGTAGGTCATGGAAAACTTGCTAAAGGGGGCATAACCAGTTTTTTTTTAAAGCTCGGTGGCCGTGGGGACAATATTTTTGGAAACGCTTTATTTTGAAATTTAATCAGCATTTTAAAGGACATGTGATAGAGCCCTATGAGAAGGGATGTTTCCTTCCCTAATAGGAGGCAAATAGTACACTGAAGCTGATAAAAGGTAAAATTGCCACAGAGTGCTGTGTAAAAGGGAGAGGTAATAAAATTCATGACACATGCTTTGCACACAAGAAGTCCCAGGTTCAATCCCAAACATCACCGTGTTAGACTGGACAAGACACAATGTATATCAAAATCTTGAAGAACTACTGCCAGTAAAGGATGGTGGTTTCACCAGCAAGGGTTTTAATGATTGAAAATTTCCCTTCCATAGTTCCCCGACCAGATTTAATCCAGTGTGACAGCCAGTGTGGTGTAATGGTTGGATTGGGACTTTTGTGATCCAAGCTCTAGTCCCCGCTAAGACAGGAAAGTTCCTGGAGAATATTCTCTCATCCATAATTCTCTCATACCTCAGAGTTTGTGTAAAGGAAAAGTAGAGAGAGAGAAAAATCAGTGTCAGCACCTTGAACTCATAGAAGGAAATAGGGGGTAGAAAGGTTAGGCTAGCAGGTCCCTCATTTAGAAGGACTCTGTTAGTTGCTAATCATAAATAATCTCAGAGGTCGCTGATTGCACTTGTATAGAGATAATGTCAATTGGCAATCACTTGATTACAGTCATTTTAGTTTATTTTCAGGAAGGGCATTGCTGTCTAAGGGTAGAGAATGAGGGAGCTACATCTGTAGATCCCACCAGAAATTTGGCAAAAGTAATGGCAGTCGAGGCTTGCGACGATGGACAAGGACAAGGTGTACTTTGCTTTTAAAGCAGAATCTGTATAATTGCTATTCTCAAATGAAAGCATTGTGGAGAAGCATATATTTTTCTTGCAGGCGCCACTTGCTAAAGGGTCTCTAAAGCCTACTTTCCTGTCTGAGTCTGTAGCGACCCAGCTATAAAACCAATTAGCTCAGGGTAGAAACTAGACGTGCACTTCAAGGAGCTCTAAATAACGTGCAAATACCAAATTAGCTGAGATAGTTTCCTGTATTCTATTACGTGGGTTGAAAATTAGGAGATTCTTGTCATGAATCTTCTGTTGGAGGTCCAGGTTCTTCTCAATACCCAGGACAAAAACCTATTAGGAAAAACAATAGAGTACTTGTCAGGGCAACAGTAAAAGCAGTCTCACATTTCACATGTTGTCAGTTGTGTATCCAAGCATGTGACCCATTGTGTTCCCATCAATATGACAAGGGGAAGACCAGGGATGTGATGAACAGACTGGGCCATAACAGTTCTTACAGGCCTGCCTTTACACACTTGTGTAAGGTGAATAATACTATTTTTTATTTAGATCACTTAGAGTCTGTCTCTATTGTTCATTGTTGGAAACAAAACATGTCTAGCTTAATACAGTCTGCCATCTAGCCCCCATTTGCACACTGGGAGATACCATATTTTTTGCTCTATAAGATGCATTTCCCTCCCCTCAAAAAGTAAGGAGAAATGTCTCTTTGTCTTATAGAGTGAATACAGTAATCCCCACTACATATATAGCACAGATTTTCATTTAGATAGAAGTTAGCTACACAGAGCCTCTCCCGTCCCCTTCTGCAGCCGGGATTCTGCATTCCAATCACCCTGTTTGCAAAGAGGCTTTCTCCAGGGAGCCTCTCCCCACCCTTCCCCTTCTGCAGGCAAGATTCTCCTGTAAAAAATCACCTCGTTTCCAAAGAGGTCTCCTCCACCAGCCTCTGAACTTCTCTTTTGCCGCCAGGATTCCCCAGTCCCAATCACCTTGTTTGCAACTTCTTTTGCAGCCTGGATTCGCCAGTCCCAATCACCTCTTTTGCAAGCCTCCCCTTTTGCAGCCAGGGTTCCCCCGCCATAAAACCTTAGGCTAAACGTGTTTCTTTTTTTCCTCCTCCAAAAACTAGATGCGTCTTATGTTCAGGTGCGTCTTATAGAGCGAAAAATACGGTATATAAAAAGATGGAGCAGTGCATATAGGTATCTTAGCAACCACATGATTTTGATGTGTTAATTAATTACATGCATAACTCTTCTCCTCATCTCACTCTTATAATAATCTTGTGAGTTAGGCCAGGAATCAAAAGGCTGACTAGCCAAACATCATGAATTCATGATGCCACTATCATGATCCCTTCAAGCAGTAATTCAAGGGTGCTTCTTGTCTGGACAGGACAGAAGTGCTCCTCTGCCAGCAGAAAGAAACTCTGCTGCTGGGTTATAGCTATGAGGTGAGGCTTTCATTTAAAACTGAAGGGAAGGAACACATGAAAAGGGGTCCCTCCTTTCACTTTTTGTTCTTATATACATTCCCAAAACAGGGCCTCTTAAATATGAAAGGTTCATTTAAACAAAAGGATGGAACACAAAATATCCATATGTTTTGTGGTTCCTCTCTTTTAAAGGAATAAAACAAAATAAAACTTCTCTCAAATTACCCAGGAAATTTTCTTTGCCTTGCCATGGTGCTTCCTTGCCCTGCTGCCCCCTTCTCTTCCCCTCCGCCATCTTTCTTTGCCTCTCTGCTCTGCTGCTGGGCCGCTCCTTGACAAAATGGGTGGGAATGAGGGAGATGAAACAAAATTACCTGAAAGAATTGCCCCCCTTGTGGTGAATGAAAGTAGGTATGCTCCGAAAAAACCTAAAATGAGAGAGGTGCCCTCCTGAAATAAACCAAAGCGAAAGATTCTGCTGTGTGCATCCCTAATGCTTACTCAGGAATCCTCTCATTTCACCTGAAAACCATAGTTGTAGTAATGTAGTATTTTTACTCCTGATAGGCTCTGAATTCAGGTAGTCCGGGGTGGTGGTGATGGGAGAGACACTGGAAGGAGGATTCTCCCTCTGTTCCACTGCAATTATCAATGTAGAAGGAATGAACCAATAGAGCCACTGGGGGTGGGGATGGGGGAGAAGGCAGCATGTCCACCCCACTCCCTCAGTTCTACTTGGTACCCATCACCACATGGGTCTTGAAGTACTGAATAACTACCATAGAACTCCCAACTTAGAACAGCTCAGGTCATTGGAGTTCCTCAAGTTAGCATTCCAATTAGGCTGCAGAAAATCTCAAGGATTCCTCTGGGAGCTGTCACCCAAACAGGTAAATTTTCCAAAGTTGGCCTGAAATAGCACCACTTGCACGCTGTGCCGAAAGTACTTCATTTTGGAAAAGTGGTCATCCGTCTGAAACTGATGCAATGGCAGATACACTTTCAGAGCTAGTCTAAGACATTTCCTTGCAGGAGGCCAAAGACAAGATTCTCTCCAACCCCACTTCACTTCCTGAAGTAAGGTGGATGAGCACCCGATTTTTTTTAAAAAAATTTACTTCGGGGTTGCCAACGGGTTGACCCTATTCTTCACTGAAGATAAGGACCATTTACTGAAATCATTCTAGCCTTCAAGTGAGCAGAAAGGCCGGGGGGGGGGGAGCTGTTACCGCCCTGCAGGGTCTGATGCCTCACATGTTGCTTGAGTCTGCCAAATAGTAAGCAAAGAGTTCTGCTTATATACTGCCCCGTACCACTTCAAATAGTCTCTGGACTGTTTACAGTTTAATTACAGTAATGCAGGCTACACCTTGGCAACCCCCGTATGCTGGTAGTGGGTACTCATTTCACCGACCTCAGAAGGATGGAAGGCTGAGTGAACCAAGCGACTTGTGGCAGGCCCCTTCCCTGGCGTCATTTAAGCAAGGGTTGAAGACGTTGCTCTTCAGGGAAGCTTTTAACATCAACTAGTTTTTTCCCCCTCTTTCCCAATGCAAGTTTGGATTGCTGCTGTCCTTGTCCGCCTTTTAACTTTTTTTTTTTTAACCTTTTAACTACTCATGTTAACCACCCTGAGTTCCCGGTCCAGGAAGAAGGTGTGGTATATAAATATAAAAATAAATAAATAAATAAATAAATAAATAAATAAATAAATAGTAGTGTCAGCCCTGTATGGTTTGACCAATTAGAAGACATACAGTAGTGTCTTCTACCCTTAGGGTAGTGGGCAGCATATAAATTGTATAAATAAATAAATTGTTTAAGTAAATAACCCATTTAGTTTGGGAAAGGTGACGGCCTAGCACAAATGGCAAAGAAAACGAAAGGCGGTTAGAAATAGGATTAATATAATTTTTATGTAAATTTCCAGTGCCTTTTGAAAATCTGCAGGGTTTTCTTTGGGGAATGACAAAACAATATACAAATCCACTTTACAACAATCTGCTTTATACTGCAAGTGTCCAAGTTATTTTGTTCTGTTCTGAACTTCTGATCTTTTTTAACAGTTAGTTTAAAAACCCATCAAAACCCATCCTAAATTCTCCCTAGGGCCTTTATTTTTAATTTATCTTTGACAGATTATATCTTTCCTTATGCTTAAAAGCAACAAACAAACAAAATGTGTACCCTTGTATGTTATAGAAGGCTCTTTTTCAAGCTGTTACAAATATCTGTAGTCCAAACTTATCCTCCATAGCCATTCAAAAATGAATGGAATGGAGCAGTGGTTCCCAAACTTTTTCTGTTTGCGTCTCCCTTGATGTATTGGCTACCAGCTGTAGCTCCTCTTGCTCAGAGGGGTGGTGTGGATGGGTGGGTGGGGTCTTCCTGCTATCCGAAACATCATGCCCAGCTTAGTACAATACTGGAATACCATCCACATCCATGCCCCTTGTCCTTCTGTAGAACAAAGCAGCTGATGAGCTGATCCCATGTCTGACATAAGGACAGTACCATTCAAATAGTTCTGGCTTGGAACAAGTGGAAGGCTCAAGCGATCGGGTTAAAAACTCTTGTGTCAAAAGCAAAAAGGGCTGGGCTGATTCCCACTGGCCTTTGGGTCATATGATCGATTTGGAAAAAAATTAATCCATTCTAATCCCGTACTATTTGCCAGTGTAGTTGCAGCCTAGCAACAATCCACTATATTGTATGTCACCCATTAGAGAAAAACCCATTAAATAATACCCTCTATATTACATCGCCCGCCAATAAGTTTAATCTTTTATATGAATTTAAAAGTTAAGATGATGATTACTCATCCAGCACGTTGATATTATTTTACTCTATTTTTGTTTTATTGTCTTAGAGCTATGGGACTACGTATGAGATTTTTAAAAATCTGTTGCTACCTTTGTAATATCTTAAACTTGAATAATTCTTAATTGTATTGGACTGTATACTGTCCCCTCATTACTGTAAGCCGCTTTGGGTCCTTTTCCAAGGAGAAAGGCGGGGTAAATAAATAAATAAATAAATAAATAAATAAATAAATAAATATCAACTCAGAAGTCCCATTGAACTCTGAGCTACTTTTCCCCAAGTAGGTATATGTAGGATCATGAGATTGGCATAGGTACAGATACTTGGCAGAAGACGTTTGTACTTCAAAACTGACCATCTCCCCACATAACTGAATATCAGCGAATCTATTTGGCATTGAAAATGTAATTTTTTAAAGCTGGAAGTGGATTTCTAACTACTTCCAATATAACTTTTTAAAAAAACTTTTTGGGGGTGGCATCTGCATCCCATGGATTAATGTGGGGCCAGAAAATTGGCCCCCAGAGCCCAAACCCGGCAAACTTGTTCAGCCATAGATTATTTATTTTATTTGAGATGTGTTCAGGAATTTTTTCTAAGCTTCAGGCATTGTCTAGGGGATAGGCGTCCATGAATGTTCTTATGAGTGTAATGCTTCTGAAAGTGAACATAAGAAGAGCCATGCTGGATCAGGCCAAGGGCCCATCTAGTCCAGTCTCCTGTATCTCACAGTGGCCCCACCAAATGTGTCCGGGAGCACATGAGACTAGATATCTGTCTCCTGATACCATTCCCCTGCATCTGGCCCTTGAAGTACTTGGAGATGACACATCTCCATCATGGTTTGTAACCTGGGATGAACTTTTCCTCCAGGAATCTGACCAATCCCCTTTTGAAGGCATCCAGGCCAGATAACATTACCACATCCTGTGGCAAGGAGTTCCATAGACTAACAATGAAGGATTTGCCTCCTGCCATTGCCCAGGGGACACCTGAGTGTGCTCACAAATGCTTTCCCACTCTTCAGGGAGGTTCCTGTGCCTCCTTGAAGAATCAGTGGGTAATGGAATCAAGAAGCTGGCTCCCTGCAGAGCTGCTGTATTTTCTTGTGTACGTGTTCCAAGTGGATTTTTTTAAACAAGGCAACATGAAAAATATAACCTCCAAGGCCACCTACACTTCAAAACAGTAATTTAATGCAAATATTAAAATCAAAATGGATATGAGTATTTAGTGAGTTGCAAAGTATATACTGTAGTCTCCTCTGAATGCCTAAACGAGCCAAGGCTGGATTACATCATCCATCATAGTCAGTGGTAAAAGGAGTCCAATAACATCTGAAGAATAATGTTTCCCAGCCCTGGGCTCAAGTGCTACACAGACATTGAACCTTCTCAATGTTTTCTCATGCTTTCAGTTTTCCAGTATTGTCATTCCAACTGGAACAAGGATCAAGTTCAAAGCCAACTGGGAATACTTAACTCTTCTGCAAGGACAGAACAAGACAGAGGAGGTCATTGTCACAATGATTAATGATAGCGACTTCAGTTCCTCACCTCATTGTCGACTTGACCACCATTTCCCATCACGCTTCCTAAAATTTCAGAAGAAAGCCCTTGTTGATAAAAGCCCGTCAAGAAAGCAGAGAGGAAGCATGCATTGATAAGATAAACCATGGCATTCTGTCTTAACAATCTTCTTAAGGCTGTACACACATTCTTGGAAAATAGAATCATTTGAAAACAGTGTGCCTGGCCGCAAAGGAAGGTGAGTGAATAATATTTGGAGGAAATAGGTTTTCTTTGGTAGCTTGGAGAAGGGCGAAGGATAAACTTAAAAGTGAACATTTGAGGCTAGGGCCTATTCTGTTGTCCTGCTTGCAGATTTCTTCTTCTTTTGTCAATTAATGATATCTGTTACAAATGAAAGGCAAATCCCTTCTTCTATAGGTCTCTTTTCAACCATCCATCCAAATGTTCTGGGATGGGGGAGGGAAGCACTTCTCTAGATACGCCCTTGAGGAGTGTTACAGCCATGGATTTTAACTAAGTTAAAATAATGCACAAAGTTTGACCAGGATGTAAACATAATTAAGTCAAGTGATTTCACTGGAAACAAATTAGGGTTAGGACTAACCTCTCCCATTGAAATCATTGGAACGGGATTCTCTCTTTAAGGCTCTCTGCGTTTGGAAATACAAGCTGAATCTATATTACTGAGTTTACAGGTTGAAGCAATGGGACTTGCTTCTGTATTAAAACTATGGTATTCACATAAGCATCTTGCCCTACAGCAACTGTTTGTTTGTTCATTCATTCATTCATTTCAATTTTTACCCAGCCTGGCTAGTGCATATGCACTAACCTGGGTGGCTTACAAATGGAAAAAAGTTGGACATCAGAATGAACATAATATAAGATAAAACAAAACAAGATAGCAATCAACATAAAATATAACATAAGACAAAATAAAGAGATAAGATGGCACCACAAAATGCAGAAACTAAAGTGATTAAATTTGAGTAGGGAAGGTAGCCAGCTTCAAAAACCTCCTTGTTCAGGATCAAGCTACAAGCTACAAGCTACATTCACACAACCACTAAAATCCGCAGCAAACTTTGATCTGGATCACACACACCCCCGGAGCGGTCACATGGTTGATGTAATGAATTGGATGTTCCCATGGTCGCGTTTTGAAAATCCGCAGCCGTTCTGATCCTGCAACTGAGAACCGCAGCAAGGACACCATAACGAAAAGGTTTTGGTGTGGATTTTCTGTGTTCCCACAGACTCGAGTAATGGTTTAAAATCCTCCTCAGAACATTGACCAAGATTTTACCACCTCAAAACCAGGTACTTGTAAAATGCGCTGGGTCATTTCTGTTTACTTTCCTACGTCAGTATATTTCTCTGACAAAATACTAGCAGTCATATTTCCCTAAAATAAGAACCCTGAGTGTGATTCCTCTCCAAAGGGAGAACTGTTCTTTGTCAGAATCCACAAGTTAACTCTTATTGCCAGGAGAAGGGTGCCATAGAAATGTCATAAACAAACACACTTGGCTGCTGCTTAGTTTGCTTACAGAGAGAAATAAAAGAGCAACTAAAATCCTTTTGTTTCCAATAATAAATAGCATTAGAGTAGGCCAAATGAATCAATGGAGATTTAGCAAGAGCTCCTCGACATGGCCCTTTGATTCCATAGTCACTCACAATTAGTCACCCACTAGAGGCCAGGACTGCTCCATTTCTGCTGTCTTTCCAGAAGCAGGCAATGTCCTTTCTCTTCAGGCAAGTTTTCCTTAAATGACGGACTACCTATTATGTGTCTTTTATCTGAATCTACCATACATGATCACATAGACTTTGTGTTTATAACATTGTGTGATTGCATCGACACTATGTCTTCAATGTTAGTTTCTATCCCTCATAACTTTCGGATGGTCTAGCGTGTATGATTGCATGGAATGTTTACTCTCTCTTTAACTGCTCACATTCTCTTATAGCTTTAATGTTGTCTTTTAATGCTGAAAGATGTCCCTCAATTCCCTGTTCTTAGACTTGAATATGTCTTAATTGTACTGGACTGTATATTGTCCCTCGTTACTGTAAGCTGCCTTGGGTCCTTTTCCAAGGAGAAAGGCAGGGTAAAAATACTCTAAACAAACTAACTAATAAACAAACTGATAAATAAATAAATAAATAAATAAATAAATAAATAAATAAATAAATAAATAAATAAATAAATAAATAAATAAATAAATAATAGAGTAGGCTCATTTGAATAAATGCAGCTTGTACAGGTTCACAAAATTCCGGTTGATTTAATGTACCTGCTCTAGTGGAAACCACTACACTACAATACAATACAATATACTACAATACACTACACTTCACTATGAAATGGGATTTTGGCATTTCCCCCTTTTCAAAGTAATTTATGGAGGAAATGGTACAGTATCATTGTATCATAGCAACTCCCTTATTTAATTGTACCTCAAATGGCAATAAAGGGAACGCTAAATTGTTCGGCCATTGAATAACTCTTCAACAACATATCTATAAGTCAGCTGGAGTTTCAGTATTCCGTCCTGTACACAGAGCTATTGTGTAAACCCATTGCATACAACGTAAACCGAAGCCAGTGTGCCGTATGGCCTCAGTATTAATGATCTCACCCTGCTTTGTAAAGAAAGGAAGTGCAGTTGATTTTCCTAATGAGAAGAAATGAAGTCAGAGAGGCGTATTAATTCCTTTATAATAGTTATGTGCCCTCAAGTTTATTGCAACTTACGGCAAACCTTTCCAGGGTTTTCAGGCTGCAGAAGGGGATGGCCATTCTCTTCTTCTAGGGGCAATCTCGGGCTGTTCAGCTTGCCCAAACCCAACCATCTGCACTTTCTTTTCTCCCTGGAAGCACAGCAGAGAACTAAACTCCCAACTTCTGGCTCCACCAACAGGTATCCAACTCACTGATTCCTGTTGACCAAGGATTGGCAACTGTGGCCTTCCAAATGGGCATGCTAGATAGAGCTGATGTAAGCCAAAAATACACCAGCAGGATCCCTACCGTCCCCACAATAGAGAGAAATTTAAATGTTCCTCAGTGCACATAACTTCATTCATTAATATAATAACCGGGGATTTAGCAGCCCAGAGAACTTTAAACGTCTATTTGGAATTTGAAATTGATTAATCAGCACAAGCCTTCTCGGAAATTCCAATTTGGGCAATATTTCAAGAAGAAAGGCAATTATATCCATTTGTTTTCAGCTGTCAGGGGATGCTTTGAGGACTAACAGAAATATATTACATAAAACTGTCTCTGAATGCACATGCACAGTCCATATCTCTTGTGTAATAATAGAATCTGTGTGTTTATGGCTATCATATATCTGAATGTCACAATGACTGAATCAGTAATGGGGGCATCCCAATGGTAATAACTTAAATGACCTGCACAAACAGAACATGGTGGGAATTCTACCTGGCTGGAGAAATCGCAAGTCATTATCAGTAAATTCTGCTTAGAATTTTTATTAGTGTCCCACTCTGGAAAGTGTAAAACTCAAAGAGCACAAGTAAAATATGTCGCTAGTGCTTTGATTGTTGCCTTATTCCACACAAGGGACTACAATTAAGGCTTGCAGGGGATATCAAATCAACTGTAGAAGAGTATTTTTAACGTGATGTTTTTTCCACCACCACCCCGCCTCCTGAGTCCTGACTGATAATGCCTTCCGTCTCATTATGTATTCTTTTCAGCATGGCTAGACATGAAGCACACCCTGACCAGCTCTGAAAAAGCCTGTCAGTTTTGGTGTATGGATTGACTTTGGTTTAAGTTGATATGCCGCTAAAGTGAGCTAGTTGAATTTTGGAGCTTGCATTTGAGCATAGGCAGGGTGGACTGCAGTGAACTGTTTCTCTCTTTCAAGGGGTTTGAGCATTTCTCAGCCTTGGTTCATTCATCTTATTTTCTGTGGGACTTAGATGCCCTAAATTTTCCTATGCAATGGAGTTTATCTACTAACATGTACTGTAATGCCAAGAGCTTTTCCTTGGTAGAAAAGCAGGTGCACCCTGTCTTCTATCATGTAGGGAACATGACATGATGAAGGTGCTCCACACATTTAGGCCGACCTTAGAAAATAGATCTCCTTTGAAAAACAATGTACAGTATATATACGTATTATGCCATCTACACAAAGAGAGAAATCTTGTTCCAACACCTGTCTTGGGAAATGAATCATAGAATCATAGAATCATAGAGTTAGAAGAGACCTCAAGGGCCATCTAGTCTAACCCCCCTGCCATGCAGGAACCTCCATCACAGGACGCCCAACAAGTGGCCATCCAGCCTCTGCTTAAAAACCTCCAAAGAAGGAGACTCCACCACCCTCCTTTGGGGCAGCATCTTCTACTGCCGAACAGCACTAACTGTCATGAAGTTCTTCCTAATGTTCAAATGGAATCTCTTCCTGTAGTTTAAGACCATTGCCCAGTGTTCTAGTCTCTGAAGCCATGGAAAATAAAGCAGTCCCTTCTTCAATGTGACATCCTTTCAAATATTTAAACATAGCTATCTTATCCCCATTCAGCCTTCTTTTTGTAAGGCTAAAGATTCCCAGCTCCCTAAGCCGCTCCTCGTAAGACATATGTTCTAGACCCTCAATCATCCTGGTTGCCCTCCTCTGGAGCCATTCAAGATTGTCAACATCCTTTTAAAATTGAGGCGCACAGAACTGGACACAGTACTCCAGGTGGGGTCTGTCCAGAGCAGAATAGAGTGGTAATGTCACTTCCCTTGATCTAGACACGATGCTTCTGTTGATGCAACCAAGACAAGGGCCTTGGCTTCCCTTGCTGCAGAAGAAGTCTCATTCATTTGTCCTTTGCAGCACAGGAAGGATTGTGGTATCACTCAGTTGCCGCCGGGATATGGTTTCCTGGATCCTGAAATGTGATTTCCTGCGGTTCTGACAGTCCATTCTGTGCTGAGAAAGAGTAATATTACTCCTTTCACAGCACAGCACAGCACAGCACAGCAAAGGAACAGAACAAGGTCTGTTATCTCCCAGGGTGAAGGGGCCACTGAACCCGGAGTATGGCAAGGCATGGACTGCCACTTCATTGCATTGGCAACATAACGACCTATTCTACCCTTGGAAGGCAATACTTCTTTGTCCTCTGTGACAGCCTTTTAAGACAACTGTAGCAAAACGTAAATGTATCTAATGAATAGTGATGGGTAAAATTTGGTTAGCCAAACCAAATGGAATGTGAGCAGAGCTAGTCAATGTATATATTTATTTTATTGTATTTATTTTTGAGTATTTTACCCTGCCTTTCTCCTTGGAAAAGGACCCAAATTGATAACATAGTGTAAATGCAATCACACTAGGAGAGATATAAACATGTAGCCATGTATGGTACGTGTAGCCATGTATGGTAGATTCATAAAAAGACACAGTAAGTAGTCCATCATTCGGGAGAAGCTTGCCTGAAGAGAAAGGTTTTCTGCCTGTTTCTGGAAAGACAGCAAAGATGGGACAGTCCTGGCCTCTAGTGGGAGGGAGTTCCAGAGTCTGGGAGCAGCAACAGAGAAGGCCCTTTCATGTGTTCCCACAAGACGTACCTGTGAAGGTGGTGGGAAAGAGAGAAAGGCCTCTCCTGATAACCTTAGTACCAGACCCGAGCCGGTTCATACTGCGAGATGTGATTTTTGAGGTAGCTTGGATCCAGGTCGTACAGTGCTTTGTAGCTCAAGGTCAGCACATTGAATTGTGCCATAGCTGATTGACATCCAGTGGAGCTGTCTTAAGAGGGGTATAATGTGATCTCTGTAACCTGCCCTAGTCAGGAATCTGGCTGCTGCATTTTGGACCCATTGAAGTTTCCTGAGACTTTTCATTGGAAGTCTCACATAGGGAGCATTACAGTAGACCAGCCAGGATGTCACTAGGGCATGTGTCACAGTGGTCAGAGCAGGTTTCTCAAGGAACGGGTGTAACTGGTGTACTAGCTTTAATTGTGCAAATGCATGGTTAGATAGGTACCTATTATTGTAAAAGTGTGTTGGGATAAAGTTTAGGAACTGTAGGATAGGGCTGGATAGGGACTGCGTATTGTAGATATAGGGTCTGGAATGTTACAATTTACATCTTAATAACTGTTCCTGTGATAGCTATTTAGCAAGGGAACCTGTGGTGAAACAAAACCAACTGCTTTTTTCAGTTCAGAAATAGAACCAGGGAGATGCCGGATCTGGCTTCAGGCAAAGAGCTGCAGCCAGGATCGCAGCCGCCACCACCCTTCCTTCACTGCCACCCCTCCTTCGCCCACAGAGACCCGGACGTAGGAGGAGTGGCGGCAGCTTTAATCCTGGCTTTCTGGATTGAGCTACCCAGCTGGCTTCCCCCTAGGCCAGGGAGGGGCCCCACTCTCCCTCCCATCAACTGCTCTCCCATTGCAGCCACCACTACCGACACCCAACTGTTTTTTTTTTTTTGACAAGTCAGGCTATGGGGAGGGGCCCGACCTGTCAAGAAGAAACCAGCTGGGTGCTGCTGGTGGTGCCTGCAATGGGAGAGCAAGTAGTGGGAGGGCTAGCCAGCTCCCTCTTTGGTTACCTGGCTGGTTGGCTGGCAAGCTAGCCAGCTGGCTTTCCCCTAGGCCAGGGAGGGGGCACGCAAGCCCCCCAGCTGCTCTTGTTGCAGCCACTGCTACCAGCACCCAGCTGTTTTCTTTTCTTTTCTTTTCTTTTTTTGACAGGTTAGACCGAGAGGAGGGGGTGTCCTCCCTCTCCACAGCCCAGCCTGTCAAAAACAACCAGCTGGGTGCCAATGGTGGCACCAGGATAGCTGAGCAGGCAGCACCAGATTTAAAACCCTGTTCCACTCTTCTGTTCTCAACACCACCACCCAGATGGTTTTGACAGCTCAGGCTGTGGGGAGGAGGGCACAGCTTTACTCCTAAAGCCACAGCCCCCTCTCCCCACAGCCTGAGCTGTCAAAACCATCTGGGTGGTGGCAACTTCCGTTTTGTTGCGCACTTCATTTTGTTACAATTTTTTAAAAAAAATCATTAATTACGAAATGAAACAAAACACAATGAGCAACGAAACAAAATGTTATTTTTCTGTTTTGTGCCCATCTCTAATTCCATACACAGGGCAATTAAATTGAATGTTTAGCCCATCTTCCAGTGCAACCCCCCCCCGGTAACCTTTATATCTGCTCATCTGGCAAATATAAGATGCTATTTACAAAACTTACCTCAGAGCAGAAAAACAGCTAGAAAAGAGAACACAGGTGGTGAGTAAATCCCTTCTGTATATCAACAGTCAGAACTTACTTGTACAGACTCAGACACAGACAGACAGACAGACAGACAGACAGACAGACAGACAGACAGACAGACAGACAAACTGTGGGCTGTGTAATTCTGGTAGTTACAAAGAGAAACATTTACAAGGCTTGATTCTTTTGAAAGATATTTTAAGGGATTCACAACAAAACCATTCGAAAACAGTAACCCATTTGCTTCTTCTGTTTTTACAGTGCAGTTGAGATTCTTTTCTATTGATTTCAAGTCAGACTGTGTGTTAATGGTTTAATCATTGTTGCTCCTAATTGTCTTGGCCTGAGCTCAAGAGTTTCGACAGGGGCTCTGCCTTAGTGATATTATTGATGCAGCCATTGGTAGCGAGACACACTGAAACAAAATGAATTAAATCAAAATATGTGAAAATGTAGAAGACTACAAAATACCCTAGACATTTTTCTTCAGAGTGCTCCAGGTGCTATCAAAAAATAAATGGTTGCTTGAACAGAGTACTATGACGGAGGATAGTTTGTTTTCTTATTTGTACAGAAGTGTAACCAAAGTTTGGGAATGATAAGTTATAAATTAAAAAAAAATCATTCATTTCTAAATAAATACCAGATTATTATAATTTAGTGAATTATAGTTCCACTCTCTCTGCAGGGTAACCATAACTTTTTCATACTTTTGTATTGAGAAGATATGGCTTCATCCTAATGGAGGAGAAATGTCACATGTTGGAAGTTCTGGCTTGTTCCTCAGGCAAATGCTTTCAGGCTATTTTTTTTTAAAGTAACCAAAATAACTAATTCTATTGCTTGAATTGGGAAAATTAATGTGGGGTAATGAGAAAAGTATTTTCTGCTAAGTACTGTCAAGCTGCCTCAGACTCATCTACTTTTCCTTTGATTTTTTTGAGGAACTGCCCATGCAGTGCTTTATTATGCCAGCTATCAGCTCCTATTTGCACTGCTGTTTTCCTGTGTTGAGTTGACCCTTTGTTTGTTTTACTTTAACCACTTCTTTGTTCTTAACCTCCAGTACTGCTGGCTCTGTACTATTTTTTACATAATTTGCCAACACATGTTTCTCTTATTCAACTGCCTGCTTCACTTGCAAAAGACCTCTACCACCTAATTTTCTAGGTAAATACAGCCTGTCAACATCATTGTGTGGATGTAATGCATAGTGAATGGTCATATGTTTTGTTGTTTTCCTATCCAGACTATCTAGCTCCATCTGAGTCCAGTTTATAATGCTAGTGGTATACCTGATGACCAGTATGGCCCAGCTACTAATGGCCTTGATGGTGTTACCACCATTCAGCTTACTTTTTAGTACTTTTCTAACCCTTTGGATATATTCTTTATTGACCACATTTTTCACTTGCCCATGTTTGATATTATCTAATTGCAGTATGCCCAGATATTTATAGGCTTCAGACTGATGATACTATTTTTCCTGTTTTTTTTAATTAAAAATTTAAACAACACATAAATCCCCCACAACACATTGTGCTTAATTATCCACCACCCTCAGGGTTATATAAAATATACTTTATAACATTATATAACATTGCATTCATTACAATCACATGTTTTATCTTAAACAACCTGTCTCCTTCCAAAACTGAATTGATTCTTTAGATGGAAAATAACCTTTTTGCTTTAGAAATACGTGATCCAGAAAATTATAGCAGATTTGATTGAAAACGTTCTCTTTTACCAAATTTTCAATTCGCAGGTCAGTTTATCATTAATAGCCAAACTCCACATTTCTTCATACCATTCATCTAGACTCAATTTCTTATTATCTTTCTAATTTTTTGCCATTATTAATCTTGCAGATGTTACTAGAGATGGGCATGACTTAGCGGTATTCCCGTTTCCGTTTCCGTTACTCATATCCGTTACTCTACGGAAACGGTAACGGGAATTACTCCACCAGAATTCGAGCTCGAACCGACGAACGAACAATTTGGTCTGATTTGTCGTGCTCGTTACTTGCATCGCGGCGATCGCGCAATGCCAAGCGGCACAGAAAAAAAGTTTTTAAAGGTTTAAAAAAACCCGATTCCCGGCCCTAAAAGTAGGCGAAAACTGTCTGAGGGCACCTACCAGGCCAGAAGGGTGTTTTATTTGGGGGGTTCCCTGCCCCCCTCTCCTTGGCTATTGCTACTGCTGCGCTGCTGGTACCAGGCTGGGAGGGCGCATCCATTTGCCATGCAGTGCGGGGGATCCAAAATGGCGACCGCAATATTTTTTTTGAAATAGTTGCCCAAAACCCCACCAAAGCACCACAGAAACATGCGAAAATTAGCTATTTTAAATGCTTGAATTTTTACAGTAGCAGCAGTGGGTTTTTCTTGCAAAAAAAAAAAAGTCTCTGTTGATTTTATTTTATTTTATTTTATTTTATTTTATTTTATTTTTTTACACCTGCACATTTGCAATGATGGGCTCGCCCATGGGAGTGGACCATGCAAATTTTCCACCAATCGCATGGCCACTTGGTCAGGTTGACCACAGAGACTTCTGGGATGTGCCAATCGGGCATAAACAGCCCACTAATCGTAGCCCAAACCCAAACCCTAAGCCTAAGCCTAACCCATACGCCAGTACACTGTCCTTCTAAGTGGGTCAGAGAGGCACCCAGAGGTGCACCCCAATACTCACCCTAACCTCACCCGTAACTAGCCTAACCCTAGCCCTTGCGCTAACCCGTCTTAACCCTAAGCCAGATCTACTTGCATTGCACTACATGCAAGTAGGTGAGACACAGCGGGTGCAAAGAGTCTGCCAGTCTGTCACTTGTGGCTCTGGCTGACTCCTGCAGCTCCCTCCAGGAGCCCACTACCCCCCCAAACCAGTACTAACAACAACGAAAAAACGAAAAAAAGAACTGACTAATTTTTGTGAAATTTCGCGAAAAACGGAAACGAGCCGAAACGGACTGCCTCCGACACACGACAACTCAAAAACGTCATTTTCCCTAGTCATGCACATCTCTAGATGTTACCATAATTATAATCAGATCCTTTACCTCTTTTTCTATTTCACAATTTTTAATTATGTTTAGCAATGCTATCTTTGGAGATCTTTCTATATCAAGCCCTATAGTTTCTTTTATTTCATCAAAAACAAAACCATTCCTTTTGTTTTTCCTCACAGGACCACCACATATGATAATAGGTTCCTTTCTTCTTTTTACACCTCCAACACAAGGGTGATACCTCCTTATTTATTGCATGCATTTTTACTGGTGTTAAATACCATCTCCAAATAACTTTGTAACAATTTTCCTTAATTCTTACTGACATATTTTTCATTCAGACTGATGATACTTAATGGCTTTTCCATTTGACATTTCAGTTCCTTCACTCTCAGTTATTTTTCCTTTTCTTAGTACCACTGTGGCACATTTGTTTAGTCCAAACTCAATACTAACATCAGAAGTGAAAATTCGGGTTGTGTTGGCCAGTGAGTGCATTTCAGTTTCTGATTTTCCATACAACTTTGTCATCCATATACAATAGGTGAGAATTTTTCCCTGAATTTTAAGCAGTTTGGTACCCTAAATTTGGCTTCTGCAAAACTGAGAGAGGAATCAGGGCAATAGTAAATAGCAGAGGTGACGAACAGTCACCTTGAAAAACCCCTCATTTAAAGCTAACCAATCCATAGCTTTTGTCCCTGACAAACAATTCTGTTTTTCAGTTCATCGCATTTTCAATTAGGGCACTAATACTTTTACATATTCCAATGGCATCCAGGCACTTAATAATCCAACTATGTGGTACTGAGTCAAAGGCTTCTTCATAGTCAATCCAAGTCTCATATACCTGTATAAATTAGTTTTACGGGTTTTACAACTCTCTAGGATCATTTTATCAATGAGTAACTGATCTTTTGTGCCTCTACTTCCCCGTTTGTTCCCTCCTCCTCCTCCTCCTCCTTCTTCTTGTCATCATAATCACCACCACCACCACCACCACCACCACCACCACCCCTAGGAGGCACAAGGGAGCTTTTGAGAGAAGAGATGGGGTTCTATGGGCGAATGTGCTGACATCCAAGGTCTAGTGATGGTTGCATGTGAGCTCTAGCCCTGCATAGGTCACCCACTTCTGATTTAGGGCTGTGAAAGTCAAAGCACTGAGCCTGAACAGAATCCAGGAGCCAAAGGCAGAGATAAGTCAAAATGGAGCATCTCTTTTGCATAAGCAAATGTGGGTGTGGTTTTGTTTATGCTCTGCTAATCTACCTAAAAAGGACTTACTGTTTTAGGGCAGGCAGAGATCTAAGTGCAGTGTGAAGGCACACAATCCCCAAGTTCAGCTTTCCAGTCATACTGAAAGCTGTGGGAAGAGCCTTCCAATCATTCTAGACGCAGCGAAGCAGAACTGAATCACTCTTGGATCACTTCCAACCGGCAAATGAATTGTATAACACAGGACAGTTTCCAGAATTCTGAACATTTCTTTTAAGCGATGCAACGATCAGGAGGCTATTTCTATAACTGATGTAAGTATTGTAATGCATCACTATAACACCCTCTAGTTGCATAACTGAAAACTCAACCTATAAATCTATGAAGAGTTCAGCCAAGGAAATTAATAGCTCGTGTGTGATTTTTCTACCTAAGTTATGAATGCATGCATATTACCTTGGTGAAATTTACAGGAACATTCTGGGAATTCTAAAATGTAGAAGATTATTTTTTTAATAAAATTTTCACCGAACGCTAAGATGTTCCTAAGTGGCATCAAGGGATTGCCTACTGAATGAGAGCCATCAGTCACTCTCTTGTTCGGGAACAAATCCCACATATATGCAATCAATCAATCAGTAATTAACATTATAGATATATTTCAGGGCGGGCGGGGTGAGGGGAAGAAGAAAGTAGAAAAGCTTGCTTTTGTGAAATTCTAATGATGTAATGCTTTTGTCAAGTATCATGAATAAGCTACAGTATCATGAATTATAGAGTATTTGTCCCTACAGTTTTGTTCATATGCCAACTTAGGATGCTGTTGTAGAAGAAAGATGGTTTGCATATGCCTTCTTGACATGGCTGGGTATGGTGGGTCTTACAGTCCAACATTATTTAGAGGGCATGAATATGTCCGTTAGACCTAGACTGTCTGTCATTGTAATCCTAGTCCAGCGGGGGGTGAACCTTCGGCACTCCAGATGTTTTGGACCACAGCTCCCAGAATTCCAAGCCTAGACTGGCAATGGCAAAGGACTATGGGAGTTGTAGTCCAAAACATCTGGAGTGCTGACGGTTCGCCATGTAACAGTCATGGAACCAATTTAATCACATCGTGGTTTACCTAGCCCAGTTTTCAGTACACTACGAAAGGACAACATGTGATTTCTCAGTCTACACCCACTTTTATTTTTAACATAAAATATGAGGATAATGCTCCAGAGAGCTTCTGGGATGTGCCATTTCCTTTATGATCAAATCACACCATGTTGCTGTCTGGCACCATTGGAAAAGGAAGTCAAGTAGTTCTGTTTTGAATTCAGAAATGGGCTTCAAGCCACAGCTAGTTTTATTGTAAGTGGGGGGGGATGTGACCTAGGATAATTCCCCTTATTGGGAGAAAGGCAGCCTATAAGTAACAAAAATAAAGTAATCAAATCCAGGGGAGCAAAGTTGGGCTTCTGACCACCCATCACCTATCTAGAATAGCATCCGCTATGCAAAGAATCAGTTGGCATCTCCCCATTGCTTGGCTGTAGTGGGGAATCTTTCATATTTAAAACATCCACTCATTCATGTGGTTATCAGGTACAAGGGAGGTTTCTGATTAGAAAAGGCTTGATTGCTTTTAATATAACTTTTTCCCACTTTCCTGCCAATTTCTTCACTATTTCAAATTTGTTTGGATGGTTAAGTTATAGTGTTTATACACGACCCCTAAGCTCCGCCGCAAATGGCTGCAAGCTCCGGACTTTAAAAATGTTTACCCACCAGCTCTGGAGTTTGCAGACAATTAAGTGCAACCCCGCCCACTTTAGCGCGACCAAACAGCAGTTTTCTTGTACCTGCTTTTTGGATGTGACAAATATTTGATCCGGTGTAAGGATAGTGAGTGCGGGGCTCTCCTGGCTTCTGTTTGTTCTTTTTTTGCGCCCCGCCCCTTTAAGAGATCTGAATTCTGCCGGGAACAAAACGGAGGTAAGACGGCATTCTTTTCTTTCTTTTTTCTCCCTTCCTCAGGCAGCCAGCAACCAGGAAGTGCGGAGGGGGTGGGGACAGAGGAAGAGCGAGGAACCCCTAAGATCTCTGGTCCGAATTTAAGTGGCCAGCAGATCTTAGGGGTCATGTAAAAAGGCCCTTAGTCTCTTGCCTTTTTTTTTCTTTTAAAAGAACCCCAACAAGCCAAGGGAGAAAAGGCAGAACGAAGCCAATTTCTTCATCTAATTTGCAAATTTCTTCTTCAGTGATTACTTCTCATGCAGTTTTTGCTGCAACTGGATTTTAAAAGTCAGTCTTCAAAAGGTTATTCTTTACACCTAATCAGTTTTTCCGAGGCTTAATTTGTGAAACAAAAGAGATGGAAGTGAAAACATTTGCTCTTCACAGTCGCTTGCATTGGGCCGTATTGGTTGCATAAATTTCACCCAAATCTAAATTGTTCATCAATTTCTAAGGTACTGTTGTTGTTGTTGTTGTTGTTGTTTTTAAACAGCCACAAGTTAAACAACATTCAGAGCACCATGGAAATTGCACTGCACTCAGATTCTGTTAAAGCTTATTTACAAGTGAATGTTTTGGAAAAAATAGAAAGTGAAAGGATTCCCCTTGATGGAGGAACCTGTCAGAAAAAGGAGATTTTCGGATGTTAGCTTACTTCTTGAAAAACTGACATAATGTTTCTGTTGGATCTTTTTGCACTCTTGCATGCTGCCTTTAGTAGGTTTGGCTGGGAGGGAACTTTCTGGACTGGAATGACTGTGAATCCATCCTACACTAATCAATTATTCCTTCCCTGCCTCTGAATTCAAAGAGAATCCTGCTTCACTGTTCTGTGTTCTCCCTTTCCCTCTCTTTTGTCTGTTGAAGTCTGTTGCAGCAGCTAGTCATGTCTGTCAATTTTTCACAACTGTAAGTAAAGAAAATTGTTTTTATTCTTTATACTACTACTGTCTCAAAGTTAAACTGAGACTTTAAGTGTGGGTTTATGAGAGAAGGGGGAAACTTGAAACTAGTCTGCTCTGTGAACCCCTGAACATCTGGTAAAGATCTAGAGCAATTTAACAAAAAATTCAAAACTTCTTTTACCCCTTTGTCTCACTGGCTTTTGCCAAGTTGTGCAAGAAAATGTATGCCTACATGTGGGGTTTCTTTTTCCTTCTCCTGACAACCCAATCAATGCCAGTGGTTCCAGTTTCATGGTGTGTGTGTGTGTGTGTGTGTGTGTGTGTGTGTGTGTGTGTGTGTGTGTGTGTGTGTGTGTGTGTGTGTGTGTGTGTGTGTGTGTCACTGAGTCTGCTATAGGGTTTCATCAAACTTTTAAAGTAGCTGTCCAGGGTTCTGGACCTATTTGGGAGGTAAGGTTTAGCACCTCCTGTCAAAATTGGACAAAGAATAAAGTTGTTAGTTCCATCCTGCGCTGGATATGCAATCCTCCTAAACAACAAATTCACAGCTTGGGAGTGCTCCTGGTTTTTTATTTTTTAACTTGAGCCTGGACATAAGAACATAAGAACATAAGAACATAAGAAGAGCCATGCTGGATCAGGCCAAAGGCCCATCTAGTCCAGCTTCCTGGATCTCACAGCGGCCCCACCAAATGCCTCTGGGAGCACACGAGACTAGATATCTGTCTCCTGATACCATTCCCCTGCATCTGGCCCTTGAAGTACCCTGTTGTTGTTGTTGTTGTTGTTGTTGTTGTTGTTGTTGTTGTTTAGCCTGGAGATTACACATCTCCATCATGGCTGGAGAATCTGTCCAATCCCCTTTTGAAGGCATCCAGGCTAAATGCCATCACCACATCTTGTAGCAGAGAGTTCCACAGACTAACAGCATGCTGGGTAAAAAAATATTTAGGTCTCCCTGGTGGTCAGGAGTGTATTTGTACAGTGAAAATGAGTTAGCCAGCAGCGGAGAGGCCTGTCATGGCCACGGGGACACGTGCTTTAGCTACATCCCATTTGTATTACTGGAACCTGCTGTGTGTGGGGCTGCCGCCTTTGGAAAACGTTCAGAAACTTCATTCTGTCCAGAGGTTAACTTGGCCTGACAACAGGCGAAACCTCCCTGTTAACAGCATCATCATTGGCTTCTGGCCCCTTTCTGGGCACAATTCAAAGTGCTGGTTTTGACCTAAATGCTCCTGGTCCCTAAGCAACCTGGAAAGCCACGCCTCCCTTTTCTCTCCAGTCAGGCTTCATCTCAGTTAACTGGTTGCCCACGAAGAGGGATATCGGACTGTTTTTGAATGGATAGATAGATGGATGAAATATTATCTGCACAGTGAGATTGACATCACTAACCTCCACTTGCCTTTTTTTCAAGGAACATCCTCCTCTAAAAAAGGCCACAGTCCTTTGTTACCCCAAAAGGGCTCATCTATTCAGTTTTCCTCTGGTACCTCTTCCCGGTGGGAAGATGGGCGGGATATAAATTCAATAATAAATAAATAAATAAATAAATAAATTTGCATGGCTAGCCCTTGGTGTGGTGATGCTACTAGTAACTCCCAGGGTTGTCCCGGTATGCTTCCTGCGTGTATTGCGTCGTTAGAGTTTTGACTGACTCTTTTTGACCCCATGTCCATGGAGTTTTCTTGGCAGGAATAGAGATGGGCATGACCAGAAATTTTTTTTTCTGAGTTGTCGTTTTTCGGGATGGGTCCGTTTCGGCTCGTTTCCATTTTTGCAAAAAATTTTTTTAAATTTGTCGTTTCGTCATGTCGTTTGTTGTTTGTCATTACCGCCGCAATTTCGCGCGATTTGACGTCCCAGCGAGTGGCGACCCGCAGGTGCTAGGTGTTTTTGCGCCCTGGGCGGCAGGCGGGGTGGCGGGGGGCCATGGGCGGGCGGCGGCAGCGGCAGGGGGGAGGGGCGGGCACGTGGGCGGCGGGCGCGGGTCCTGCAATGACCCAGAGCAGGTGGAAAACACTTTAAACTGACTTGCTGCACAAGACTGCATCGAATAAAGCAATTGCAATTTTTATTGCAAACAAAATGGGCAGTGCACCCACAGCAGAGCTGCAGGCAGGGAATGAAAGGACCTTGGGTTGCTTGCCACCAAGCAAATGAAATTTTTAAAATAAATCCACACCTCCCCTCCCACTCAAACCTCCCCCCCCCTTTGAAGCACTATCAGAAAAGAAATCCTAAGAAACTGCAGGAGAATAAAACAGAATAAACTGTGTTGCTATTCCCCACAGCAGACAGAGAATGAAAGGAATTATTATTATTTCCTAAAAATTCAATTGAATCAATTTCCTCCCTGCCTGCCTAACTGAAATCTAAAGGCTCCGCGAAATCAAAACTAGTCAGCACAGCAGCCAGATACACACAGCCCTCTCCCACCCATATCCAAGCCCGGACTGCGACTCTTCTGGGAGTGCCTCGCCTTTTTATGCCCTCTTGCACATCCAGAAGTGTCAGTCAAAACCTGGCCATGCGATTGGTAGAATGGGTCCAAAAATTTGCATGGTCCCATCCCATGGCCAGCCCATCATTGCGCAGGTGTAAAAAAATAAAAATAAAAATAAAAATAAAATAAAATAAAATCAATGCGACCTTTTATTGCTATAAAAAACCCACTGCTGCTACTGTAAAAATTCAAGCATTTAAAATAGCTAATTTTCACATGTTTCTGTGGTGCTTTGGTGGTTTTTTGGACCACGATTTCAAAAAAAAATTGCGGATGCCATTTTGGATCCCCCCGCACCGCATGGCAAATGGAGACACTGAGGATGCCCCCTCCCAGCCTGGTACCAGCAGCCCAGGACAGGAGGGGGGGAGGCTGGGGACCCCACCCCCAGAAACCACCCTTCTGGTAGGTGCCCTCAGGCAGGCATATTTTTGCCTGCTTTTTTGGCCGGGAATTGGGTTTTTTTTATTTTTAAAACTTTTTTTCTGTGCCGCTTGGCATCACACGCGATCGCCGCGCGACGCCAGGAACGACAACGACAAATCAGACCCATTTTTTTTTCGGTTCGAGTTCGAGTTCTGACAGCTTAATTGTCGTTACCGTTTCCATTACGTAACGGAAACGATATCCTGAAAACGGAAACGACAATTTCACCAAGTCGTGCCCATGCCTAGGCAGGAATACTGGAGTGGTTTGCCAGTTTCCTACTCCAGGCATCTACAGTACCTGGTATTCCCTGGTGGTCTCCCATCCAAGTATTAGCCAGGCCTGACCCTGCTTAGCTTCTAAAATCAGGCGAGATCAGATGAGCTTAGGGCATCTAGGCAGCATATGCTTCCTAGGATTCTTTTATCCATCCCCTCTTTGGGGAAAGGGCCAGCCTATTCCTACTGCAACAGAGATTTGCATGAATACAATGTGTGATGTATTGTGTTTTAAATGCTACTTTTTTACCGTGAGCTGCCTTGAGTCTCTTCATCAGGAAAAAAGGTGGCCAACAAATGACACAAAATAAATAAACAATCAAACACAATGGCCAGTCAATATATTGTGATGTGATCTTCTGCACACTAAGGCATAGTTCAGTTCTTCACTGAGAGATGAAAATATTTATATCCTATTATATCCAAAAGATCCAAGGTGGATTACAGTATTTAAAAAAATAAACAGTATTAAAAGCTAAAACCAATAAAGTGTCATGATATTAGAAACTAATTAAACATGCATAATGTTAAAAATAGATAAAAACAATAGTAAAAATCAATGTATTCTCAAAGGCTTTAACAGCCGGGATCTGATAGCTGTTGTGGGGTTTTGGGGCTGTTTGGTTGTGTTCTGTACATTTTCTTCCTGTGCTCTATAACCCAGAGCACAAAGAGAACTCCTGTTTCCCTGAGCTCCTTGTCCTCTGAAGATGCCACAGAGTTTGGTGAAACGTCAGGAAGAAAACTTCCAGAACACGGCCAAACAACCCAAAAAACTCACAACAGCTAATAAAAACCCCTAATTATAAGACAATATGAAGGAGAATTAGCTTTCTGTTTCTCTCCAGTCTGATACATCACCCTGAACCTCACTGGGCCAAACCCAGGTACTAGTCCTAAACAGAGCAGTGGTACTAAGTATGCTGATAACAAATCCTATTTATTTAGTGGTCCACTTTAGCAGAGAATAACAACTGAATCTCACCCACACTGCTTCGACACAACAAACAGCTTCCCTCTCTGCCTGATGCAGTATAAACATTCAATTCATTTTGCCCTGGAGATGTACAAAGTGTTTATCCCACTTTATTTATTTATTTATTTATTTATTTATTTATTTATTTATTTATTTTACTGAGGTGCTCTGGCATCTCAGGGGAAGTTCTACTGTGCAAGAGAGAAAACATGTTGATCCGAGCAAAGACCTAATAACGAAAATTCACTTGCTTCTTGAAATTACCTCAATAACCACATCACCCCCAGTGGTGATAAGGAAAATGGCGAGCTATGGTCCCAGGTGGGCTTATCAGCATTGTGAGTAGCAGCCATTCTTTGATGCTTGGTAGGTGCTAAAGACTCCAGTATTTCTCTGACTGAGAGTATATCAAGCTGTGAGACTTTTTTCTTAAACCACCCAACTGGCCTGCCGGAAAATGCTACATGAGGAGCTCCAGTACGTTTTGCCTTTTAAGCACTGATTCGTAATGTTCCAAGACCATTGGTCTGGCACCACCTGCAAGCGCAAGCTGTAATAAAACCCAAGAGCAGATAACAGAAAAATAAGATTTGCAATTAAGGTCAGCTTTTGTCTCCCTGAACAACTTCGTCTAGAGTACATTAAACCAGCATGTCTCATCTCAAAGCAGGATAATTTTGTTCAATTGCACTGAATTATTAAATATTTAAAGAAATCAATGCCCTCCAAGGTATCTTTTCATGCACAAACAACTTCCATCATATTGTATACCTTTGCTTGATGGAACAAATAATTTATTGCCTGTGTTACAGCTCGCTCTGGCTCTTTTGTTTGGCCTCACACGGGTAGGATTTCAACGGCAAACTGAAATTTTAATTTGCCAAGCCTGTTGATCTCTTCAGATTGTGCTTCAGTGAGCTTAGAAATTGCAAAATGCCCAGGAACTGTGCCATTAGGCCCCGTTGGGTTCAGTGATTTCTGAGCAATGTGAGTGGTAACCCTTTCTTTTTAACACACTGGAGGTTCTGCTTGGGGTGTGCAAAGTGCCATTGCCATCTCAGCCATGGACATTCGCTGGAGGAGTGTGAGGCCATGAGGTGACCACTCCTTGAATGCCTCATATATTCAAAAGCAATATTAGGGTTGCCCTAAGTCAAAAGTGACTTGACAGCATGTATTATAATGTAGTTCATAGAAAGTCATGTTCTAATAAATGCACCAGTCATTGGTGCCGCTAGACTCCTTGTTTTTACCCATGGAACTGTTGGGGTTTTGTCTGCAATCTGAGTGACCAGGAGGGACTTTTCCAGACTGGGGTGATCATCTATTATCTGTCTCTCTAGCACTAACCAACCAATCATTCCTTCCATCTTCTGAAATTTAAAAAGAGCCCTGCCTGTCTGCAAAGTGTTCTATACCTTTCTTTCATCGGTTGGTGGCAGTTGTTTGTTGTTGATCTGTTCATTCAGTTGTTAGTATGCATGCAGTAAAGATAGCCATACTGTATACAAATCTGTAATTTCAAACTCATGTATAGCAATTGCAACAAGTAAAGAAAGTTTTTTTTTTATTCTTTCTCCTACAAATGACTTTAAGTGCCAGTTAATGAGAAAGGGGTTGGGCTCTGGTGAAATTGTAGCTATTCTCCTCTGTGGATCTCTGTACATCTACTGCATAGAGAAAAGAGAATTTTGCCAGAAAGTCAAAACTCTGCCACATGAACTGATCTTTTTGTTTCAATACCTCAGTGCTAAGGAAATACAAAGCTCCTTCCTCAAGAGACAATAACAGACAGTAGCAGCCAATATAAAATGATAGTTTTATCAGAAAAGACGAGTACAGTACTAAGCATTTCACTTAGTGGAAAGCCAACATAAAAACATCAAGGATATTTTGGCTCTGAAAGCAACAAGACTCACTTTTCCATAAATTGATATTAGATTATAGTCTCTCTCTCTCTCTCTCTCTCTCTCTCTCTCTCTCTCTCTCTCTCTCTCTCTCTCTCTCTCTTTCTCTCTCTCTCTCTCTCTCTGTGTATATATATATATATATATATATATATATATATATATATATATATATATATATATATATATATATATATATATATATATATATATATATATATATATATATATATATATATATATATATATATATATATATGCATGTTAGGGTGGATTCGGGTTTCTTCCCGTGTAGAAATCTGGTTGTTTGACGTTTCGACGAGGTCTCACTCGTCATCTTCAGGCTGGTGTTCTGGCTTCTTTCTTCTTGAAGCAAAGTGTGGTCTCAGTTGAAGTCCTTCTATAAATACTGCTGGGGGTGTGGTTTGCTTGCTCTGTTGCTGATTGTAGGTTCCTTTGTTCCTTTGTTCTTTTGTGATCTGCTGTGTGGCTGAGGCGATCGTTAAGGGATTAACTGCTGATGGCTGTTTAGATGGCTGTTTACATGCTGGTGGGTTAGATGGCTGGTAGGTTCTGGCAGTATCCTGGGCTTTGGTGGAGTGGGGTCCTGTGTCTTGTGAATTCATTTTGGTCTGGCTACGTGTCTGTGGTCTCCCAATGTTTTTTTGGGGTGTGTGAGTGTGCTCCATGTGGTGACTGGAGTGGGGTGCCGCAGTAGATGGTGCAGTCGTGGTTTTGTTATTGGATGGTGGTTTCGTTTCATCTGTGGGAAGGGTCTGGGTTTGTGTTTGGTGTGGATGGAAGGTGGTGGCATCTTGTGTCCTTTTGGACCTGGTGTCAGTCTTTGTGACAGAGGCTCGTCTGTTGACCAGGGCTAGTTTCAGATGTCAGGCAAGCGGGAGGTGTCATCTCGTTTATTCATGTTGTTTGGGTGTTTCTCTATTTCAATGGCTTCCATGATTATTCGACTGTTGAAGTGTTCAGTTTTGGAGATGAGTTTGGTTCTTTCAAAGTCAATTTCATGACCTGTTGTTTTTATGTGCTGGAAGAGAGAGGAAGATTTTTCTTCTTTTTGACTGCGTTCTTGTGTTCTGCGATGCGTGCGCTTATTCTCCTGTTTGTTTGTCCGATGTATGTGGCTGGACAGACTTTGCATGGTATTTCGTAGACTCCTTGGTTTTCTAGCTCAATCTTGTCTTTGGGGTTTCTTAAGATGTTGGCTATTTTTTGGTCGGTGCAAAAGGCTGTCTTGATATTGTGTTTGTGGAGAATTTTGCTGATTTTGTCTGTGGTGCCTTTGATGTAAGGGAGGAGGGCGGTGCCGTTGTTCTCTTCTGTTTCTTGGTTCTTGGGGGTGTTTCCTTTTGGATTAGTTTGGTGATGGTGTTTTTTTGGAATCCGTTCGCAATTAAAACATTCGAGAGAGTGTGTAATTCAGTTTTTAGGTGGTCTTTGTCAGCGAGGCGTTTGGTTCTGGAGATGAGGGTTTTTGCTACGGAGTTGATCTGTGCAGGGTGGTGGTGTGATTGTGCATTTAAGTAGCGGTTTGTATGTGTTTTTTTCTGGTAGATGGTATGTCCTAAGGAGCCGTCGGGTTTTTTGTAGATTAGGACGTCCAGGAAGGGAAGTTGGTTGTTGGCTTCTATTTCCATAGTGAATTGTATTTTGGGGTGTAGGCTGTTGAGATGTGTGAGGAAGTTGTTCAGTTTATCTTTCCTGTGTGGCCAGATTCAACATATCTGAGCCAGAGTTTGGGTTTATGTTCGGACTTCTGTAACGCGTTGGTTTCAAAGTGTTCCATATATAGGTTTGCGATGACCGGTGAGAGGGGTGATCCCATGGGTGCTCCTTCTATCTGTTTGTATCTTTGTCCATTGTGGATGAAGTATGTGTTGGTTAGGCAGTGGTTGGTCAGATCTAGGATGTGTTTGGGGGTTGTATTTGTTGTGGATAGCTGTCAAGGCTTCTTGAATGGGCACTTGTGTGAAGAGCGAAACAACATCGAAGCTCACGAGTAGGTCATTGGGTTGTAGGTCTTGTTTCTTTATAATTTCTATGAAGTGGAACGAGTTTTGTACGTATGAAGTGATGGATTCTGCATAGGGCTGGAGTTGTTTGGCAAGAAATTTGGCGAGGTTTTGTAGAGGTGAGCCTATGGAGCTGACTATGGGTCTGAGAGGTGTTCCTTCTTTGTGAATCTTGGGAGGCCGTAGAGCTTGGGGCATCTGGATGATTTCTCTCTGGGGATGATGCTTGGCTTGATTTCTTCACTTAAGGGAGAGGCTTTTATTTTGGCTTTGGTGGTTTTTTTCCAGGTAGGTGGTGGGGTCTGTGTTCAAAGGTATGTAAGCAGGGTCTTGTAGTAGGTTGGATAATTTGGCTTGGTAGTCGGATGTGTTCATCACCACTGTGGCATTGCCTTTGTCTGCTGGGAGAATGATTATGTTGTTGTCTTTCCTCAGGTTGGAGAGGGCTTTTGTTCTTCTTTGTGTAAATTGCTTCTGGGTGGTTTGCTGGAGCAGAGGACATTGGTGACTTCGAGTCTGATTTTGTTGGCTTCATCTGGGTTGATTTTGGTTAGGCTGGCTTCCACTCCGCATATGATGTTTTCGGTGGGGATGTGTCTGGGGCGATTGCAAAGTTGAATCCTTTGGAAAGGACTTTGGTCTCTGCGATGGTGAGTGTCCTGTCTGATATGTTGTGAACTGTTTGTTTCATGGGCTGTTGTGTGGGGGGGTTGGGCTTCTGGCGTTTTTCCAGTTTGTGGAGTTTGTTGGTGTGTGTGTCTGTCTTGTGGGAGGTCTCTGTTTCAGCTCTCCAGGCGGCCAGTTGCTTGGATTTGTTCCAGAGTGTTGGGTGGATTTTGTTGCTGAGTTTGAGGTGGAGAGTGAGTAGGTCTCTGTTGGTTTGATCTAGTAGGTATCTTTTCCTGTGTAGTTCGCTTCTGATTAGGGCTAGTTCTGTTCTTTTCAGGATCCTTTCGCTGGATGGGGTTTTTGAGTGGAATTTCAGTTGGAAGCTTGTGGGGATCACATTTTTGTCTCGGCAGTTGCGTAGGAATGCAATGTCACATAAGATGGTGCCAGAACCTACCAGCCATCTAACCCACCAGCATGTAAACAGCCATCTAAACAGCCATCAGCAGTTAATCCCTTAACGATCGCCTCAGCCACACAGCAGATCACAAAAGAACAAAGGAACAAAGGAACCTACAATCAGCAACAGAGCAAGCAAACCACACCCCCCCAGCAGTATTTATAGAAGGACTTCAACTGAGACCACACTTTGCTTCAAGAAGAAAGAAGCCAGAACACCAGCCTGAAGATGACGAGTGAGACCTCGTCGAAACGTCAAACAACCAGATTTCTACACGGGAAGAAACCCGAATCCACCCTAACATGCATACCTATACCCGTGAAAATCTACGAAAACATATATATATATATATATATATATATGCACACACTGTACAATGTCATCCAATTTTATTCAGAAAATGTCCTCAGATATTTGGTGCAACAAATCTCCCCATGGCTTGCCTCACTTTTCTATTGCAGTGTTTTATTAAGCCATTTCCTAAAGATTTGTGTGGTCTTTGGCTTGAAAAGCCAATAAAATAGGTGAACAGTAATTTAGTGTGGATTAAATTGGTTTTCCTCCCCCACCCCCACCCCAGTGCAGTCACCTCTGAAGCACATTCGAAGAACAAAGACCTGACGGTTAGACGTGCCACTATAAGAAGTACAGCTTTAACAGAATTCAAAATGTAGGTCTCTCTCTCTCTCTCCCTTCTCATATTGGCATTTCCTTTTGTTGTGAAGTTTTCTTTTGGGCCCTTTTGAAAGAAGACATTTTTAACCTGACAAATTCATTCATCATTCTTTCATTTGTCTGAGTGTGCTGCAAAGTATAATTGTGAGACACAGGCAGCGGTTCAGTTTTCAGTGAGAGATGTCTATACACTGGATGCTGTCTTAATGTCTCTGAAATTAAGAGATCAAGAGGTCTCTGACAAAGATCAAGAGATACTTGCATTGCTGGGGATTGTATTTTAGAGGGGTTAACAAAAAAAATTACCTGGAAGGATATAGACCGAGGCCAATGGAGATATGTTTGAAGGCCATCAATCCAAACACATCCATTTGCGTCCAAGGAAACAAAGCTAATATTTGCTCTTGGTTGCCACTGAGATCAAGGCTTAGGTGTGCTGTACACGCCTGAGGAGATGTTTCATTAGGAGAAACGCTTGAACGGTGACAGTAGTTTGACAACAAAGCCAATCATCAGGAGAAGTGATGATAGCTTTTTCCTTGCTGAAAGGCACTGCTGGGGGGGGACCCTAACACCTCTTTTTCAACTACAGCAAAAGGGCTGTACCCACCCCCAAGACAGGAATTTCCATGCTGTAATGGGTGGTCTCCGTGAACACACAGAGCTAATCTGCCATGCATGCTCATCCTCTGAGGAGCTGCTTTTGTGTGTGTGTGTGTGTCACCCAAATGGTTCCCCACCACCACCTTACATTTCTTTCCCCTTATAAACTTTAGGGTTCTCCACAAATCCACTGATAACTCTGTTTGGTTCTTTCTAAGGCACCCCCTTTTCACAACATTATTTGGCCACAACAACTTGGCACTTCAGGCTGTTCTGGTCACATGCCATCAGGTTGCCACCAACTTACAGCAAGTCTAAGAGGGTTTTGGAAGTATTTGAGGTTTTTAAAGGGTGGTTTTATGAGAGTCACTCGCCGATGAGTTTTCATGGCCAAGTCGGGATTTGGGCCCAGAGTTTGTGAGTCCTCACCCATCCCTCTATCTACTACACCACACTGTCCCCCTGGCAGCTTGCTCTTAGAGTGTACAGTTTGAGAAGGCATTGTACCCTGACAGAAATTAAAAGCTAGGAGGTCATACCATTCCTTGCCCACAACTTTTCAAATAAAAATAAAGAAGGTCATGGGTCGGGGTACTCGAGTGAGTGAACTGAAGGGGATCCATGAGAGAAAATATCCCCATTCCCTCCTTTGGAGAACTGTGGGCCTTCTTCAGTAACGTAGAATGGGTCCAGAGGTCCCTATATCTCACCATGGTTGTGGATAGTCCCTGGTTCCCCCAGAGAGACCTTATCTCCTCTCGCGGTCATGTGGCCACTACAGTGGTTCGGCAGTCCACACTACAGCGGGTGCTTAGCAATCAGCTTCCCCGTTCGCACTTGGCTGAACCACTTCAAACCCAGCAGAAATGGGGAGGGGGGGGACAACCAAAAAAGGCAGCATAGTATGCCCGCAAATACAACCAAACCACTTTAAAAGGGGGTGCAGGAACTGATTTTAAAAAACACCACCCCCAGTGGTCGTAGCAAGAAAAAAAATGACATAGCGGTCGAAAATGGGCATGGCTAAGGGGTCTCTTCAGAAAAAGTGATTTGAAAAAGCGGACAGTGATTTTTAAGGTGATTTGTCTTTAAGGAAAAGGTGTTTCAAATCTAAAGTGCAGTAGCGGTCTAGAGGCTGAGCCTGCATGTGTTGATTCTGCATCTTCGACAGCAAAACAGCCAGCAACCTACCGTATGCCTCTCTTCTGAAAATGCCACATTAAAATCCTTCATATTACCATATTTATCTGTCTTAGAAACAGCACTTTAGAACTTGTGAATTTCTGGACATCTGAGGTGTAGAGGACAAAGCTGAGCTGAAACATTGGGTTTCAAAAAGTGCACAGAGTTATATGAGCTGCATACCGTATATGGGATCAGAAAGATGGAAAGGACAGAATGAGCGTATGGCCTTCAGATTAATGCTTATAATTTGGGGAAGTGTGTTAATGGGTATTTTGGAGGGAGGGGTTAATGGATGTTTTATATATCCATTAAATTTGACTGTATTTTAATGACAATTGTGGTGCTTCTAATGACAGTGAATGTTCTTTGTTTTTTTCTGACACACTGCATCAGAGTAATAGGTTAGCAATAACCATTACTTTAAAGCCACAGGATATTTATAGTTTCATAAAGCATGTCTAGTATTGATCATAACGTGTGACACTCATGTTAACCATTCCCTTAAAAATGCAGTTCTCCCACTTGAATCAAATGAGAGCCCCTGAAATAATGAAAGCAGAACCTTAGAGCTGAACAACACTGAACACCAAGGATGTTCGAATAATAACATTGAAAATAATCTGATTTTAGGTGGATTAATCTATTGAAGTGAACAGAACAGCTGCAGTCAGGTCATATTTTGTTACACCCTAACAACAATACAATTGCTTTCTGCAAACCAGGATCAAACTTTAGATTTTAGTCCTTGTTTAGAGATACAGTAGTACCACTATATCAACGAAAAAACAAAGACTATGAGCATTCAGTAATGAACAAATGTGAATAATACAGTTAGACTGAAACCCATCGAGGAGCTCAACAAGCTCACTTATCTTGGTAGCATCATACCCAGACATTGAAAAAGATGTTAAATGCAGGATTGGCAAAGCATCTGGCATGTTCCAACACTTGTGCGAAATTTGGTCTTTAGGGTTGATCTCTGTACTGTAGCACTAAAGATCCGCTTGTACATCAGCACTGTGATTCCAACTGTGATGTCTGCTAGTGAAACATGGGGAGTGACCAAAAGAATAACCCAGAAGCTGAACTATTTCACTAGAGATGTTCACATAGGATATTGGGTATCTCCAACTGGGACCATGTTACAAACGAGGACCCATTGCAGTGGAGCAGCATCTGAAAATTAGATGAAATTGTGACCGAACACCGAATGTGCCTTGCTGGGCATCTTCTTTGACTTCCTGTAAACCAGATCCCCAAGACTGTACTGCACTGGATACCTCCTAACAGAAAAAGAAAACAAGGAAGACCGCAGAACACCTGACAAGCAACTTTCCACAAAGAACTAAATGCAGTGAACATTACATGGGAAAATGTGGGAATGGAAGCTGCAGACCAGACCCACTGGAAAGCACTTGTTGCTCAATGCTCCCAGCAACGCAGGAGTAACTAAGTCTAAGTCTAAGTCTGCATCAGCAGGGGATTGGTTCTACGATTTATTGAACATTTCTGAACTTACCTGTCAAGTCCGTCCCACCACCTGCCGGGATGTGAGGAGAGAGGCGTACTCCGTGCACACGCAGGCACAGATGCCCCATCGGCCACCCACATGCATGTGCGCAAGCGCACCCGGAAGCATGCCCATCCGCCCCACATGTTTGCGTGTGCACACACACCACTCATTTCCCCTTCCACCCTGCTGAGCCGCAGCTGCACCATCTTGTTCCCCCTCTACTATGCCACAGGCCAGAAATACACTTCCCTCTTATAGTTGTTGTGAGTTTTCCAGGCTGTTTGGCTGTGTTCTGGAAGTTTTTCTTCATGACGTTTTGCCAGACACTGTGGCCGGCATCTTCAGAAGGCAAAGAGCTCAAGAGAGCTAGGAGTTCTCTCTGTGCTCTATGCTCATACCCCAGAGAAACCGAAACCCTTACTTGGTAGTGTGTCAACCCCACCTAGTGAGAAAAGTTGGCTCTTGTCTTGTGCTCATACCCCAGAGCACATTGAACAACTGGCAGACACACAGGTTAGCCAAGGAGGCAGGAAAAATTTCCATCTGCAATTGTGAGGAAGACATGGATTTTCTCCTTACCAAAACCCCTACCTGGTAGTGTGTTAGCCCCACCTAGTGAGAAAAGTTGGCTATTGTCTTGTCTGAAGAAATCTGTGGAGGGCAACATTACAGCCTTCGAGCTTTTGATGAAATCAACATTTATCACACAGCTTTGTTTCTGATGAGCGGAAAGAAGTCTTAGCTGTTTTAAAAAACCGTGATGACGAACATTTGAGAATGCTGTGACTTTTTACATCATGCTATTAATCCTGATGCTGTTGAAAATGTACAAATACAGGCAGGTGATACTTTAATTTGACCGTTAACATTAAAAAACAAACAGCGAGCTTTCAATGACAAATAATCTTCTTCAACGCTGGGCACCAAGTTTTTTTGTGGGCGTTTCCAAAATGCATAATTAACCAAAATTAACTTAAAGAGTTGACAAAAGGTGGGTTACGAATAGGCAATCATGTTATCTGTGGATCCATGTAATATGCATGGGTGCCTCTGTATTTAAAACCTTGGTTAGCATCCTACAGAGCTTCCAATGAGTTAAAAACTAAATATTCTTATACATGGGGTTGCATTCCTTGTTTGTGAGTCATTGGGCAATGACAATGCTTATGTAAAACAGAAGATCCTGTTTTACTATCCTAGTGGGACTTTGGACTCTTTGTTCAGCACAATTGTAGGATACAGCCTCAATAAGATACTGCTTTAGGCAGAGTACATTCCAGGAGTCCTGCCAGAATATAGCTAGTCCATGGACTACCGTGGCAAGCTCATGCAACTTAGGTGTAGCTGGACCTGAGTTGGAAAATGCTTCTGTTTTTGGTTTCTCCTCTATTTGAATTTTTATCTGCATATTAAATTTCATGGTCTTTCCATTCAGAATATGAAGAAATGTGTGGATTTGAATGAGCTCTAGCCTGAATGGGTGACAATGTTGTTTCCGTTTGTTTTTGAGGAATCCTTCCCGACACTGAATGAACCACCAAGAAAAGAAGGCACAGTGGAAGGACATTCAGAATTAAGAGCACAGATTCCAGCAGATTCTTCCATGGACATTGGTCTTGATGAGGTGGAGGGGCTTGCGTGCTTCAGTGAAAATGAGAGTTATGCTGGCGGTAGCATTGATACCAGAAGGGTCTCCCAAGCCAGACAGGTCTCAGGGGAGAGACCAGACTAATGGTATCCACCCCCGAAGCATCTGATCCAGAGACGGTGGCTTCAAACAGCGTCTGATCCATAATGGGAAGCTGACATAACAGCCAGTAATGGCAATGAAGAAGGCAAGAGGGAAGCCACTTCACTCAAGCTAACTTCCCCAGGCAAATCTTTAGCATGACTGGAAGACCTAAAGCCATGGCCCCCAGTCCCCAGCAGCCTTGACGAGGTGGAGGGGCTTGTGTGCTACAGCTCATAAATAAAAAGCTAGAAATCCAACATTTTGAGCCCCCCAAATTTGGAGAGGTTTGGGGGTCAGGGGGCTGAGTTATTAAACTGTAAAGAGGTGCCCCTAGGAAAAAAAATTCTAATTGAATTGGGAAACTGCAATAGTGCCCCCCCCCCCGCGGGTGAGCAATTAGCAGTTGACTTCCTTCAATTAGAATGATGTTTTCCTAGGGGCACCACCTTTGGAGTTTAATAACTCAGCCCCCTGAAACTCAACCCTCATCAAATTTCAGGGGCTTACAGGGAAAAGCTTGGGGAAGCTGCCCTGCCATTTTGGTGCCTCTAGGACCGGACCCAGGGGAGCATGGAGTTCATTTCGTTTCGTTTTGTTACAAAACTACTTTAAAATTTTGTTAGTAATGAAACAAAATGAAACTACTAAAAAAATGAAACAAAATGGGAATTTCTGTTTCATGCTCATTTCTTGTCCAGTGAGCTTTAGATAGAAACCAGTTCAGGCTACTGTTCTCCAACATTTTACGAGGACATGGCACTTGAAGAAGAAATTCCAGCAGAAAAAATAAGCACCAAAATGTGGAAAAAGACAAATGTAACCATCTGAGTCAATGCAAAACATGAAGCAGCCTGGAGCCCATTACAGACTGTTAGTGTTTGTTGATGCTTAAAGGAAATAAGCCTTAATGCCTTTTTAAAGCACAGGCTGTTTAGGTTGGAAGAAGCCTTTCACAGTATTATGAAGACATGTTATGAATAAATATTGGTCATGCATTGGATTTATCACCATGTTGAACAATAAAGTCATTGTGTAAAAGTTGCAGTATACTGTGAGAATATTTCAGCATTGGTTTCACAGAATTTGAGTTCCTAACATCAGCTGGCAACATTCAAACCCGTCTGATATTTGGGGAGATGGACAAAGGGATCATACACCTGTAGACCTGTTTACTCTGAGCTGTTTCCCTCAAGCCAAGCGGATGCAGTACTTGATAAGCTGTTGGAGCAATATGAGACATGTTTGGGTTTGTCTCTTTATTCAAGCAGAGCTGCAGCTGGGGTGGGTGGGTTACATAAGAACCTAAGAACCTAAGAACAAGCCACAGCCCATCCAGTCCAGCATTCTGTCTCACACAGTGGCTCACCATTGGCTTCAAGGTCTTCCCAACCAGATCACCTGCTTACGATTCCCTGCAAATGGCATTGAGCGATATCCTGCCTCTCTCTCCAACCCGGAGGTTGTCCTTAGGCATCCATAATGATAGCCAGTGCCACTGATGTCCTTGTTCTCCATGAACTTGTCCAATCCTTTCTTAAAGCTTTCAAGGCTGACAGTTGTCACCACTTCTAGCAGGGAGTTCCACAGACCAGTGATCCTCTGGATGGAAAAGTACTTCCTCTTATTTGTTTGAGATCTAGCACCTAACAGTTTCATGGTTAAATGGGACATGTGAACTGGGTGCCTTGCTGGTGGGTGGCAGCAAAATGACAAAATAGTCTCTGTAAGCACATCTGATATTGTCTGATTTTGGAATATAAGCAGGGTCGGCCCTGGATAGTACTTGGATGGGAGACCACCAGGGAATACCAGGTGCTGTAGGCACCTGGAGTAGGAACTGGCAAACCACTCTAGTGTTCCTGCCAAGAAAACACAATGAACACGGGGTCACAAAGAGTTGGTCACAACTGGACCGACGCAACACACATACACCTTGTACTGTCCTTTGTGCCCCCTGCTGGTTGTGTGTGTGGAAACCATGTTTGACCCACGTGACACAGGTGCTAGCTGTATTCAGATTCCTCCAAGCTTGCTCTTATGTCTTCTTGCACTGGGGGTAGTCAACTTCTTGCTATCCAAGGGAAAGAATCTGTTATTAGTACACAGGATACATTCCAAACTTAAAAAAAAAAACACAACCTACAGCAGGCACTGAGCAAAGGGCTGCTCAGTTTTGTAGAATTCTCTCTCTCTCTCTCTCTCTCTCTCTCTCTCTCTCTGTGACCTACAGAACTAAGGGTCTCTCTTGCCCTAAAGATAACAGTAAAATGTCTTGCCTTAGCCTTAATCTTCCACATTCATGGCAGGTGAACCCCAGGCCTTCTGGCTCTCTGAAGGAAGCAAACAAGGCAGCAAGAGCAGTTCCTTCAGTAAACAAGCCTGCTCATAAAGGGCGTTTATACACGACCCCTAAGCTGCGCTGCAAATGGCTCCCAGCTCCGGAGCTTAGAAATGTTTCCCCACCAGCTCCAGAGTTTAGAGAAAATTAAGTGCGACCACGCCCCCATAAGCGCGACCCAGCGCACCTTTCATGTACTTGCTCTCAGCAGATGAACATTCCTTGATGCGGATAAGAGTGCCGGGCTCTCCTTGCTTGTCTGTTGTTTTTTTTGCCTCCCGCCCCTTTAAGAGCCCCTTGAGAAGGAACCAGGAAGTAACGGGGCTCGTGGCAACTTCAACGGGCACCGGCAGGTTAGTAAAGGCATCTTTTGTCCTTTTTTTCCCTCCCTCCCCTCACACCGACAGGAGCAGGAAGTGCTGAGGGGTGGGGACGCAGGAACAGAAACGAACCCCCAAGATCTCTGGTCCGAATTTAAGGGACCAGCGGATCTTAGGGGTCGTGTGAAAAGGCCAAAAAGTGAGCCCTCAGTTCCTCCCCCTCACACGCACCTGGGGCAGGTAAGTAGTCTGAAAAGGACACAAATACCACTAGATGGAGGTGTTTTCTTGCCTAGTGTCCACTGGCTGAATACAAGCTATGACAGGAGAGCTTTTACATGGGAAATAGGTTGCTTGTCCTGGAAGCTGAGACGGGAGAACAAAATCATATGTTTATGTCTAAAACGGGGAGGGGAAAGGAGTAGAAAGAAAATAGCAGGGAGGGGAGAATAATAAATGGAACCAAAAGGATGTCTATGCCAAGAGATGCTGTGGGGGTTAATAATAAGGAGAAAGAAAATGGAGGCAGGTGGGGTATTTTTGTTTGTTTGTTACATAGAGTGGGTCAGGATTACAAATCACATTCCAGGCTACCTTGCAATTAAACATACAATATATGCAAATTCTTACGGACCCTCTTGCGTATGATGATGAAAAGATATCTTTGCATGTCTTTTGCGTACAACTACTAGACAGGTGTATATGTTTCATATACTATGGAGGTATGTTGCTGAAGTCCTTTCTGATATTTTAAAGAATGAATAAAAGAGTTAAATGCAAGTGATAAGGAGGAGGAGGAGGAGGAGGAGGAAGAGGGAGGAGGAGGAGTAGGAGTAGGAGGAGGAGTTGTATCATGGCTCTGGTGTCTCACTTGGCCTGTGCACGATCACTAGAACATCTCAGGAAAACCAATCATTGCACACAGAGTTGTGTCCTGTGGCGCCTCTCTTGACATGCTCAGGATCCTTGCCCAGAGAAATTGGCTGGTAGTGACTGAGCTGGCCATCCCCAGGCAGAGGGAGGCAGCCACTTCCGGAGGCAGAGGCTGGAGGGGTCCAGGTAGTGACAACCACAATGTCTCTTATGATGTTTGATGTTTGTGATTTAGGAAATCCATTCAGGGAAACTGCAGGGAAATTGCAGGATCACGTTTGTGATTTAGGAAATCCATTCAGGGAAATTGCAGGATCATAAAGAGTCTAAACATTTTTTTTGAGGGGGTGACTCTGGATCTGGCTTCCATATGCTGACGCTTCTTCCCCGGCTAAATGAAATGGAGGAGCAACAAGAAACAAGAAGGGACTTCAGAGAGAGAGAAGGGGGAAGCAAGAGTCTGGAAGTCTCAATCGGAACCACATTCTATGGAAAATATGGAGCCCTCCATTTGTTAAGTCCCCTACTCTCCGTGCAGGGCTCTTGCTCCATGGACTGGTGCTCTGTGGCAAATAACAGGGTCGCTGGCTATTGCCTTGTTCAGAATCAGGTCATTTATTCCTCTTGTTCCTCGTGTGGATCTGGCAGTGGCTCTCCAGGATTTCTGAAGCAGGTGCCTCCCAGGCCTGAACATGCCACGCAAGTGCTCTGCCACGACCCTCTTCCAGAGTGCGTTAGGAGGGACGTGGATCACACTGGAGAGGTGCCACTGGTTCCATGTGAATTTGGCCGGAGCACTTTTGGATCCTCTGAAGGAGACTTTGTATCCTGCAGACAATTGCAGGCATCATCCTTTGCATTGCGCATTTGACCGAGGCATGAATGCTGCTTTTGACTAAAACCTGACCTTGGTCACAGCAGGATTCAGCAGGATGTTTGGCTCATGGCAGTCTTGCAGCATTTACCGGCAGCAGTTAACTGGTCTGTCTTGAAAACAAAATCATAACAATCACAATGTCTTGCCATTTACCTGATGCTGGGCACAGGAAGCAAAGGAAACAAGGGATTGAAACTAGAGATGGGCACAGAACGAACATTTTTCGTTTCCGTTACCGTTTGTCATTTCCATTATGTAACGAAACGACAAACGAAAATTGTGATGAAAATGAAACGAAACGAACAGAACCACGAAAATTGTGGTCGTTGCGTTTCATTTCCGTTAATGGCGACGCGCAATGAAATGAGCTGTTTTAAATGTTAAAAAACGTCCTGGACATCTGTAAAAACGCAGCGATAATTATTAATATTGTCGGATAATACCTACCAGGGGAGTTGGGGTCCTTAAAATGTTTGTTATTGTCTTCTCCTATCGCGATGTATTTTTCTTTTCCCTTTAAAATGGATGTCGCCACCAGCCACAAAATGGAGGCAAGCCATGTGATGGCCCAGGTTGCAGACTGGGCGGGCAAGTCTGGCAGCCACAGAGGTCATAAAAAGCTCTGGCAGTCCCCGTCCTCCTTGCAGTCTCTGGTGGGAGTTAGGGTGGGATTGCTGGCTCTGCTGCAACTCTAGCTTCAGTCCGGCAGCCTCCCTGTGTGCGTGCATGCTGCATACCTCTCAGTGAGTACCCTCCCTTGCCCCGCAGTGCAGTCACTCTGCGGCTGCCTTGCACCCTGGGCAACGCCCGCCGCTGCCTTTGCAGCCTCCCTGCATGCCTATTCTATACTGTGTCTCTGCCAGCATCCATTTTTTTAGTGTTTTCCCTCTGGTCTGGGGAGTTGGGGGATGCCTGCACACGGAAATGCTTTAAAAATCGCAGAAAAAGCGGGTAGAAACGACAAACGAAAAAACGAAAAATGGTAATGAAATTTTTCAAAAAATTCATGACAAACGGAAACGAAACGAAACAGACCTCTCAATGACAAATAAAAAACCAAAACACCATTTTTCTGTTTCGTGCCCATCTCTAATTGAAACTGAGCTTGACATTCTTGGTTACAAGAAAATACTTGAATTATATTTCAGCACAATACACTTTATTCCATGGCAGCGGCATAGCAAGGTTTTGAGGCACCTGGGGGAAAGTTGTTTTTGCCCAACCCCATTGCATCCACCCAGCAAGGGAGGGGGGCAATCCTGTGGGTGTGGGGCGGGCGTGGTGTGTATGTGTTTGTGTACATGCACACACGTGTGTGCGTGCACACACACACCTTACATCTCCTGCGGTGGCGATGAAGAATTGGAGGAGAAGGAGGAGTGTTCCTTTCAATGCACAAGGGGGTTTCCTTTCTGGGGGTGTTCCTTTCAACATGCAGGCATGTGGGTGGGCGTGTGTGCGCGTGCATGCAACGAACAAAAATGGTACCATGTGTTCTCACGTTGGGACTGACTTATAAGTGAGCTTTATAGAATTTACAAGGGCAAGTATTTAAGGGATAGCTTTAACAGTTCCATCCATCTGCCACCCCCAAAAGCACACAAGTTTCTATGGCTCAAGTGGAATTCGAACGTGAGTCTTCTAAGTCCTAGTTCATCCTTTTATCCACAACGCCACTCTAGGTACCCAAATATATAGCTTTAGTAATATCACAACTGAGGAATTCTGGACTAAGATCAGAAAGGAAAGAATCCATCAATCTTTTCCCCAGTGGGTTTATTTTGAATGTCAAAACTGCTCTTGAATGATGAGACTTTTGACTAAAAATATGCAAGGGAAGGTAAACAATCTGGTCATTTTTAATTTTACATGAAGTCCACCCCTCGAACCACTGCAATTTAATTTGGATTCCAGCCAGTTCACTGTTAGTTCAGAAAAAGAAATTGCTTAGTATGTCTCCCGTCCTATTTCGTTGTCAAGTCCAGCTCAGTTGGGAGGGAGGGGGGGATGGACAGTGTGAATAAATCAGTGCCCCCCTAACAGAGCAAGTTAATCTCTGTTATACATCGAAAAATGCAGGGAGTTGATCCTTTTGAAACAGAAGCTTTGAAAGTAAACCCTAATAAATCAAATCTAAAAATCAAAGGAAAAATCCCCCAATGTTTTTTCTTGTGTCTGAAAGGAAGGGAAAGCTACTCTCTATCACTACTCTCATGGAGATAAAGTCCCTGCTTCTAATATATCTTGATATATTTATGGACAGAGAAGCTGCAAACCCAAAGTTATCCACTGAAGGAAGGAAGGAAGGAAGGAAGGAAGGAAGGAAGGAAGGAAGGAAGGAAGGAAGGAAGGAAGGAAGGAAGGAAGGAAAAAGAGCACACAGTGCAGCCACAATTGGGAAATGCTTGATGTGAGTAAGTTGAGCAGTGGAGGAACCTCTCAGATGGCTTGGGCAAACGGTGTGTGTGTGTGTGTGTGTGTGTGTGTGTGTGTGTGTGTGTGTGTGTGTGTGTGTGTGTGTGTGTGTGTGTGTGTGTGTGTGTGTGTGTGTGTGTGTGTGTCAAGAGAGTGACTCTCACCCAGTCGGTGGTGCCCAACTCCTGATCTCGGATGGGCCATAAATTATGCTGATTTTTAATTAACAGTCAAGTCTGGTGGGCTTCAGAAGGTACCCGGCCCATCACGTCTCGAGCTGAAACAGATCTTTCACCTGCTGGTTAAACTAAGGAGGAGGGGAAGGGATCAAATGGAATTATTCTCCAATCTCCATTCCTTGATGGAAACCAATGGTCACTTACTTGGTTCAGGTAGCTTTTATACAACTACAAGGTATGTTTCCCTCCAGATTTCCCAAGGAGGACACCCCCCCTCCCTTTGTGGCTTCTGTCATGGCTTTTTGGCTTTTGTGAAAAGATGATATATAGGATTGTTTGAAAGGTAGTTTATGCAGAGTTGGAAAGTGCTGCTTCTGTTTCTTAATTATCTACGTTAACGGCACTTTCTTGGGACAAAATGCATTGGGATTGGCGTGAGTCACGAACGAGCTCAGCTTTGCAGAATAGTCTCCTTGGCTAATGCAGAGACCTTGCATTAAACGAATGAACGAACACAGTGTGGTTGTAGAAGTCAGAAATGATGGATTAAATGCACACACCCCTAAGGAAATGGCGCCTATTTTGTCCATTTCTTCCCTATCTCTTTATGGCAGCCCCCCCCCTTTTTTTTGGCTGTTCTTGATATTTCAGAATCTGCAGTGAAGACGAGTACCACTGTGGTCTTCCATGGCATCATGGCTAGACCGTCTTTGTCCTCTTAAGAGTCCCACCATCCCTGTAGGTAGTAAAGCCACAATGTATTCCCGCCTCGTTTGTGGTCTCATGAGCGTCCACAGTGCAGTGGCTAAGAGATATGCATTATTAGAGTGATGATTTCCACACAAGAACGTCATTGTGCCTTTGAAGCAAGAACAGCAACAGCAGCAGGGGAACCCCATCCAGGTGTAACCAAATCCAGTGGCACCTGAGAAGGCAGGCGATGTCCAGGCCAGAGAGGCAGTTGATGGTTTCCCTTGCTGGTCAGCTTCCCCCCTCCTCATGCTTAGAGCTCTGTGTGGTTTCAGGCCATAACTCTCAAATAGGGATCTAGCAGCTAAGCTATGATCTACATCCAGCACTGGTGCTGGCAGATGTCTGCTGAGCATGATGGAATATTTCCCTTCTCCTTCCTGTAAGATCTCTGAGCCACCTGCAAAACACCTCTAGTGGGGGTACCAGCCCTACCGATGGGTGCCACAGGGAGGAGAGGCAGCTGGTCCCTTCCAGTTGCACTGACAGAAGGAACATAACAACTTTAGATCCAGCTCCATAGTATCATTGTCCACAACCATTACCTTAGCCCTGTTCATGAATACCATATTTTCCTGTCTATAAGGCGCTGACATATATTAGACACTTCCACTTTTAAGATCCCCAAATTAATAATATTAATACATCCTTCCTGAGTTCTCCTCCACCCCACCCCTGCTGCTTCCTTTTTTCCTGCATTCTGAAGACTCCACTCTGCTTTGGTTTTTGCAGGATTGGTTCCTTCTTTTCAATGGGGAAAGGCTTGAGGCTTGAGCAGCCCATTAAGAAGTGCCTTTCCGTGCTGAAAAGAAGGTGTGGCTGAAAAGAATCCTTGCAAGAGTAAAGCAGAAAGGAGGACAATCCAGCAAGATCACTTTGGATTCTCCTCCACCCCACCCCCTGCTGTTTCCCACCCCCTGTTGTTTTCTTTTTTATCCCAGGAGCGCTTGATTGCCCTCTTTTCTGCTTTGCATTTGCAAGGATTCTTTTCAGCCACACCTTTTCAACAGAGAAAGGCAGTTCTTAATGGGCTGCTGAAGCCCGAGGTTTTCCCCACTGAAAAGAAGGAACCTATCTTAATCAATAGGGAGGACCTTATAAATGGGATCGAAGTGGTGGGATCATTAGGTAGAAGTGACTATGCTCTTTTGAAATTTGTTATACAGTGGGGAGGGGAAGCTAAGTATAGCCAAACAAGCACTCTGGACTTTAAGAAAGCTAGTTTTTGTAAACTTAGGGAATTATTGTCTGTAATTCCATGGACCGAGGCATTGAAAGAGAAGGGAGTCCAAGATGGATGGAAATTCCTTAAAAGTGAGATATTAAAAATTGGATATGTCTAAGGAAATTGCAATGGTTAACTAAAGAACTTTCAACTCAGCTAAATAAAAAAAAAAAAACATGTACAGATCGAACCAAATGGGGAATGCACCAAAGAGGAATATAAGCAAATAGTCAGTATGCCTGTATGTAGGGGGATGGCAAGAAAAACTAAAGCACAGACTAAACATAGACTAAACAGAGAGATTAAAAATAGTAAAAAGGGTGGGTTGTGGTGGCCAGCACGTGGGTTTCAAAGGGCTAGAGCCAAGCTGTCATAGGCTCTAGCCCTTTGACCCCCCCCCCTGCAAGGGGGTCACAGTGGCCAGGGGGTTGCAGTGTCTACTCACTACTCACTAGGATCATGTCTTGAGGTGTATCATAGCTGTAATTAATTTGTACGTTAGCTGAACATGGTGGCTTGGCTTTTCCAGGAGCAGAAGAAAAGTTTGGATCACTGCAAAATGGGATTTTTTTTAGGGATGCTTGAACTCATAAGCCAGTTTGATCCATTTTTAGCAGGCCGCATTTCAAAATATGGAAATTCTGGCAAAGGAAATCCTTCTTACCTGTGCAAAAACCACTTGTGAGGAACTCATTCAATGAATGACACAAAAGGTCCATGTGCTCATGGATGAAGAAGTAAAATCTTCTTGTTATTTTAGTTTGTCAGTTAATTCAGTCCCAGATTTATCACATATTGATCAGTTATGTGTTGTACTTAGATACGTAAAAGATGGACAGCCTACTGAACACTTTTTAACTTTTCTGGAAATGATTGTGAGGGAAGCTTGAAGGCCCCCTCATCCTTCTTCTTGGTTGCTTCAATCTCTTAGAGATAGAAGTAACAAAGAAGAAGGGCAAGGTGGCGATGGGCAGCGAATGCTGCTCTCTGCTTGCCACTGACAGGTGACTCTGACAGTTCCGACCTGTCAAAATCAGCTGTAGTGCAGAGCGGAGAGTAGCCGCTCGTAAGTCGAATTGCTAGTAAGTAGAACCACTCATAAGTAGAGGCGCCACTGTACAGGAAAAGAGATTCAATTTAAACATTAGGAAGAACTCCTGATGGTTAGAGCTGTCCAGCAGTGGAAGATGCTGCCATAAAGGAGGGTGGTGGAATCTCCTTCTTTGGACGTTTTTAAGCAGAAGCCGGATGGCCCCCTGTCGGGGGTGGGGGGTGGGGTTACTGTGATGGGGGATCCTGCATGGCAGGATTAATGGCCACAAATTGAACATGAGTCAGCAGTGTGATGCATCAACCAAGAAAGCCTATGTGATTCTTGGTTGCATCAACAGAAGCATAGTGTCTAGATCAAGGGAAATTAAATGATAGTACCATTCTATTCTGCTCTGGCCAGACCCCACCTGGAGTACTGTGTCCAGTTCTGCGCTCCTCAATTTAAAAAGGATGTTGACAACTTTGAGCGGGTCCAGAGGAGAGCAACCAGGATGGTTGAAGGTCTCGAAAAATTGTCTTATGAGGAACGGCTTAGGGAACTGGGAATGTTTAGCCTTTCAAAAGGAAGACTGAGAGGGGATGTGTGATAGCTATGTTTAAATTTTATTTATTTATACAATTTATATGCTGCCCACTACCCAAAGGACAACCAAATATTTGAAACGATGTCATATTGAAGAGGGGACAGGTTTGTTTTCCATGGCTTCAGAGACGAGGATTCTGGGCAATGGTCTCAAACTACAGGAAAAGAGATTCCATTTGAACATGCGGAAGAACTTCAAGATGGTTCGAGCTGTTCGGCAGTGGAATATGCTGCTATGGAGGGCAGTGGAGTCTACTTCTTTGGGGGGTTTAAGCAGAGGCTGGATGGCCATCTGTCAGGCATACTTTGATGGGGGTTCCTGCATGGCAGGGGGTTGGACTGGATGGCCCTTCTGGTCTCTTCCAACTCACTGGGCTGTCTCCTACCTCACCTCTCACTATTTGGTGGAAAGCCAGTCACATGATTCATGGGCTGCTATGACTAGGTGCACCAAATGCTCCAGCCATGACGACGAGGATGCCAATTAGCTTGGATGGACACCCAGGCCATGGGGGTGGGTTGGATTAGCACTTACTGAGCAGAAAGCATACAAGGATTGGCTATCTTTTGGGGTATTTATGGAGCTTACAGAACTCAGACAGGCCATAAATACTTGTAGCATTTCAACTATTTCAGCTCTACTGCTGGCTCTGTGGGCCCAGCCTGTGGGGGCATGCGCCATGGTCTGTGTGCATTTAGTACAAACCAGCGACATTATGCAGCTTTGGGAAGGAAGGAAGGAAGGAAGGAAGGAAGGAAGGAAGGAAGGAAGGAAGGAAGGAAGGAAGGAAGGAGAAGAGAAGTTGGCATTGTTATTGAACTGCAAACTCAGCAAAAGTTTTTTAAGAGGAGGGCTGTGAAACAATTATTTCCTTGCCTTTCTTTGAATCCAGGCAGTGTTTTCTCCTCCCATTCTTTGTTCATAGCAGATGGCGAGATTTATTTCAGTTCCCCTATGGCGATCCATCACATCTTCCCTACAGATTTTCCCACTGTGTGCATTTTCTACACATTTTCCTCATCAGCTGAACAGTGTGTGTTGACTCTCTATATGCATTTAATGCATTGTTCTCAGTTTCCCCCCCCTATTCTAATGCATTTCACCCTGCAGCCAAATCTTAAAGTGCTTTTTGCACTGCAAAATGATTCCAATTGGATACTATTTTAATGGCCATGGTTCCATCTTTTGGAAACCTGGGATTGGTACCTTTGTGAGACCCTTAGGGTTCTCTGGTGTAGTCAGTAGCGTGGTTGCAAATTCAGAAGTGCCAGGCCCCTCCATAAAAGTGTTCTGCTTATATACTGCCCCATACCACTTCAAGTAGTCTCTGGGCGGTTTACTGTTTTTAATTACAGTAATGCAGGCTACACCTTGCCCTAACCCAGCAAGCTGGGTACTCATTTTATTGACCTCAAAAGGATGGAAGGCTGAGTCAACCTTGAGCCTGCTACCTGGGATTGAACCCCCAAGTCATGAACACAGTTTTAGCTGCAGTACAGGCATTTAACCACTGTGCCACAAGGCTCTACGACTGCACCATGGGGCTTTAACTTAGGAAGACTTAGACAGACACCAACACATTTTCCATGCACATCCTCCATTCTTTCCTAAGTGCACATGCACACATATTCACAGGGCCTAAATTGTGATTTAGCTGTGACGACCAGGGGAAGGGGGAGGGAATTCATGGAGAAGGAAGAGAGAAGCTGCCAGCCAGAGTCCAGTCCTGCCACCATCTTCTTACACAGCTTGTGAAAAGTGGGGACAGCAGCAGCTGCTGAGCCTTTCCTCCTGTGCTCCCCTCGCCGCCTCTTGTGTCTCTCCAACACCGCCACCTGCTTCTCCTGGGCTCAGCAATAGGGCATTCCCATGGAAGCCTGGGACCCTGGCTTGAGGGTCAAAAGTTAGCTTTTGTTTTTAATTGTTTAGTGACTCAGAGAAATTGAGGCATTGATTGCAAACCCCTGAACTGCATTCTATAAATAGAGTTGCCATATTTGTGGTCAAAGCTACAATATATAGAGCTAAGCATTTCGATGATAGTCATCGATTAGACCGCTAATAAAGATTTAAGACCATAAAGATTTAGACCGCTACTACCACACTTCTGCAATCAGCCGCTTCTTATTTTGGATCGCCTTTTCTCCTCTGGTGGTCACGTGGTTGTTATAGCGGTTCTGCTGTTTGCTAGAAATCGGCTTTCTAGTTCTCACTATATTGACCACTTTAAAACGTGGTTTTAAAGAACCAAGAAAATGAAACATACAACAAGCTGAAACTTTCACCTAACAAAGTTGGTAAACGTCCTGGCATGGCGGTAGAATTCTGTTTTCTGTGTTTTCTGAAAGCAAAAAGGCTAAGAACAGGGGGCAAGTGGGAAAAAGTGACTTAGTATGTCCACAAATTCAATCAAATCACTTGACCGCAAAAAGCCGGGTATTGGAGACGTGGTAATTTTTTAAAAAATAAAAGAAAGCAGAAACCGGACGTTGAAGTAAGCGATGTAAAAAACCCCACCACACCCAGTGGCGAATGGAGACCACGTGACTACCACGTGACCGAAGAATTCAAGAAAAAGTGCGAAGAGAAGTTCTTCGGACAAAAATGGGCACAAATTCAATCAAATCACTTAAAAGGGAGACGCAAGAAGCGATGGGGGTTCTTCAGATAAATCGTTTTGAAAACCGGACAGTGATTTTTAAGGCACCTTGTTTTTAAGGAAAAGGCATTTTAAAGCAGAAGTACGGTAGCGGTCTAATAGAGGTATTTATTTATTTATTTATTTATTTATTTATTTATTTATTTATTTGATTGATTGATTGATTATATACTGCCCGTCTAGCTGCAGAACCACTCTGGGCGATTTACACTCAGCACAAGTATGATTGCAATCCCAGAGATCATAGGTCAAATATTACATGCTAAAGATTTTAAAGTTTTATTATTGTGCTGATCTGAGGCCCCAAGTTAAACTGTTTAAATAATCAAAAAATTACCAGATTTTATTATTTAATTTCATGAAAAAGTACCAGGATTGTTTTACTTTATATTGTATTTACGGATAAATCTTTATGGTAAGGTATTATTGACAATATAAGTTGCTGTACTCGTGTTGCAATGACTGGTTGATTGCGCAATAAAGATTTTGTCTGGCTCTATGGTCTAATACAGGCATCCTCCTCCCTTGCTCTCTATGTGCAATACCTTTGATAAAAATTCTGGATGAGAGCAGAGCAAATGCAAGGCTACCTAAGATTTGGAGACCCCTCATCACAACTCCACCTTGCTCTTGGTGTGCAGTTAATGGGAACACATGTTGTCCATAATCAGTCAGATCCCCCCCCGCCAAAAATGGAAGCTATCAATTCTATACAACCCCCCCTCAACTAGCACAAAATCTTTCTCTTATTAGTTCTCCACAGAAGTAATGGTACAACATTGGTACACGCACTCCTTTCCCATCTATTCATCTCAAAGTGTGGATACAATCGGATTTAAATGGAATCTTTTTTTAAAAAAATATTGGGTTTTGACTCACTGTAAATCAAACAGCTGGCCAAACCTGTTGGCCAGCAGTGCATATTCAGCAGATGAATCAGCAGTGGTGCTATGCAGCTGGTTTGCATTTGATGTGCAGGTACAGTGTGGTTGTAATCGTTAGCTAGACAACAAACAAGGTAGTTTTTGGCACAATCTGAAACCAGATGTTTTAAATGAAGAAGCTAAAAAAAAACTAGCTTCCATTTTTTTTGTCTGCACCATTTATGGGTCATTGTCAGGGGCTCAATTTATCCGGTGAATCCACATTGATAATTTGAAAGGGCTTTCAGTTTAGTCAGAAAGATCTGGTATGGCTGGCAGATGTCTTGCAGCAATAATGTGTGCAAGTCAAGGAGATTTCATTCAGGCTCCCCCACCTCCCACTTAAACTTAGAGCCAGTTTTCAGAACCAAATCCATCCAGGAATCTTATTTATGGTATTCTTGTTCTGGTTCTTGAGGGAAAACATTACATCCTATATCAAACTGATTTTCCACAGAACCCCAAATGACACAGACTCGGCTCTCTCTCAGCACACTCCACCAGACCTCAGCTTTGAGAGGAAGCAAATGACAAAGAAGAAACCACAGCTGTGGGAAGTAATCTGGGGAGAATCTTGTTGTGACTCACTCTTTCTTTGGAAGTGTGTCGAATTGGAGCGGAGCCGTGACTTGCTATCTGAAGCGCCATTAACTGCCTCATGGTCCAGTGTGAAAAGTCAATCCAGGACAGGGGCCAGTGTTGCGGTGCATACAGGATTTGCACGTCTGGGGCATTAATGGGGCCACGGCAGCTTCTTCTACCCCTTTCAGGCTTTTGCTTTCTTTCTGCAGCCCTTACAATCCTCGGGTGAGGCCTTTGTGTATGGATTCAACCATGGAGCAATAGAGGTTCGAAGCAGGGGCAAGTTATCTCAGGTGGGCCTGGAGGCCACACATATACTCATCAGTGATGGTCCTAGTGGGCCACACCAATAATCCCCAATTTATTTTATTTTGTTTTAAAACAGCAAAGCTCCTGTGTGCCCTCTAGTGGTCAATTTGTTTTTTTTTAAAATAAACTAGGGCTTGGGGGCAGGAACATTGGTGAGGTCTTGGTTCCTGAAAAATTTCACTCTCTGTTACCCATTACAAAGGAAAAGTCAGCTGTGGTGGAGACCCTGAGAAGATCACCACCAGACCTTCTTTCTTCTCCAGTTCATTGGAAATGCTATTTTGTTTCTGCAGCTTGCAAATTCTGGTTGTTTTTTGGGAAGGGATGGTGGCTAGGGATGATCATATATATTCCTTTGACCCATGGATGAGTTTATTGGGGACAAAACGGGGTGGGTGGGTGGTGGTCAACCTTTGCCACCCCATAACTTCTGGACTTAATCCCCATAATCCCCAGACTGTATTGCCAATTATAAAAGGACTGTGGGTATTGTATTCTAAAACATCTGGAGTGCCATTGCCATAGGGTATTGCTAATGGGTGGAAAACTTGCAATACAAACATAATACGTGAGTTTATTGACCATATATGCAGAAACCCAATGTGGTTTTTGGGTTGAGGGGTGAGGGTGGATACTGAGCACCAATGCTTGTGGCAAAATATCTGAACCAGTAGGGAGTCATACACCGAAAGATAGCCAGACACAGTAAAAGATCTTCCTGCCCCTTACTCCTGTCTTTCTAAAGAACAACTTGTTGATATGTAGATTGGTGCTCTTGGGCTCTGCTTCTTTCCTGTTTCTTAGAAGTAGTCCTTTCTTCGTTATGTAAGCATAACAGTCAGACAGACACAGAAAGGGATGGACTAGCAGATGAACGGGCAAACAGATGGACAGACAGAGACAGACTGATAGAAAAATGGACAGACAGGTGGAAGGGGGAACGGACTGTTGGATGGAAGGATAGACAGACAGACGGAGGGGCAGATCAACTGACAGAAGGACAAATGGGTGGACAGATGGACAGACAGACAGAGGGATGGACGAAGGGGCAGACAAAAGAAAAATTCTTCACCCTCCATGGTAGCTAGTCTGCTTGCTTGTTTGCTTGTCTTGTTCATTTATAAACAAACCCAGTGAAGCACATTCCTTCATTGCATTTCCTACTTGAAAATATATATACATATAATCAACAGCAAAATTAGCACTTGGACATGCACCCGACCCACCTGGGTGACAGAGAGTTTATTTATAAATAACTGGGAGGCAAATCAAAGAAAAGCATCAGTAGCAAATACTTGCCAGTAGCATGTTCTGGTTCAAGGCCCTACCACTATTCTGAATTCCCTTTTATTTTACCAACATTGAATAATATAATATGTAGCACAATTTTCAAAATACAGAAGGCAAGGGGATTTGCTCACTTTCCAATAATGGGGACATTTCTTGGGATTTCTGCAGATATCCTTTATAACATTTAACAAGCCACTTAGCCTTAACATAGGGAGACATAAACTGAAAATAATACTTACTGACTGTCTACCACCAGGGGTGAATCATGGACATGTCAAAGTGCTTATTTTGCTGCTGATTATATATAAATATTTTCCAAAGAGGAAATTCAATAAAGGAATATGCTTTATTGAATTTGCTCCTTGAAAAAAATAATAAAAGTTTGTTATGTCACTGCATCTGTAGTTGTGATTAATTCTGGCAGGTTTTACCTAGTGTCATAAACTGTTGTTTCCTGAGAAGTCTTTTCAGAACTTAAAAGGGAGCATCTAATGGTTTAGGACTTCATTAAAGCCAAGATAGAGCTGCCTTGCTTCCTTTGGAAGCAATATCAAATACAGTAGTTATAAAGATTCTCTATAACAAATAGCCACCCCCGCCCCATTATCTTTTTTAAAAATGGACCACAATGAAAACAACATCATTTTAAGGGCTTGTTTGCATGGGCTCTTTTGGAGATGCAGATTAAACAAAGCTGCTTAGGAATGGGCAGAGAACTGGTATGTCACTGGTGCAGTCCATCAAATGACATTCTGGACCCCAACCAACCTTATTTGATCAAGCTTCTTCCACTTAGAATTTCTATTTTCATAAAGTGACTTAAGAAAATGGAACAGAGGAAGTGAGTTTTTGTTTTAAGGCTGTATTGGAATACTTTAGGTGTGCTCCATCACATATTTAAAAAAGAAAAATAAATCTATAGCTTCCTCCCGGACGTTGGAGGAGATGGGGGGAGGAACTGGATGGAGGAAGAATTTCATTTCTTTTTTTAAAAGGTAAAGCAATGCATTACTTTTGCTTTGGCAGACTATGCCGTGTTGAAAATGAATTTTGATTCTAGTCTTCACACCGAGACAGAAGACCCTTCTCTGCCTTGGATGTGTGTAGGGTGGGGGTGTTCATCAGAAATACAGAATGGAATGGGGGAACAGCAGTCACTTCCCATCTACTGCAAACTCAGTTTTGGTCAAGGACCCCAGCAGCTGCGGTGGAGGTGATGTGAGTGTGGCCGGGAGAATGAGGTCAAGACAAAACACACACACATAAGCAACTGTTTGGAAAGAAAACTATAGACACGAACACACCTGAACACACCGTGCCTGCAAAATCCGTTCAAGATTTGTGATGGGTTATCTGCAGAGATTATGCCATTGCTCCATCCATACTGTTAAAAAAAAGCCATATATTCTGAATGGGATGTGGGGATGGAACTATAAGGCCATACTTTTGCTCAGAACACCCTATGCTTAACTCACAATAAGTGAGCAAACAATGTATGACTTGTCTTGATACTGAAATAATTCAGAAGACCATATGCAGAGAAACGGAAACAGGAAAGGGTCTCGCTCTCTTTTTTTTTCCAGATGTATTTAGGTTTTCCAGATAACAAATATTTTATACTTCTCAGAGTTTGGAAGTAAAATGTTAAGAGTGACAACGGGCACAACCCAACTTTTGTGTGTGTGTGTGTGTGTGTGTGTGTGTGTGTGTGTGTGTGTGTGTGTGTGTGTGTGTGTGTGTGTGTGTGTGTGTGTGTGTGTGTGTGTGTGCGTGCGTGCGTGTGTGTTGGAGCTATTTGAACTTCTCTTTGGTGCATTTTTTTAAAATCTTGCACTTGAATGATCCTTCCATTCACATGAGAGGCAATTCTTTTTCCATAAGAAGAATCCAGACAGCTTTGGATCAGTCCAGTTTCTCCCCCTTTTTTTTCCCAATGACTCCATACTCCCTTCCCTGTCTTTTTTTCCCAGCTGTCATTCCAGGGGCCATCACGACTTCCCATTTTTGTTAAATAAAGTGAGCGACACACTGCTACAACACTGCATCAATCTCGCATGGTATACACATTGTGCCTATTATAACAAAAGATGCCCCTATGCTTTGTTGTTGTTGTTGTTTTCTTTTTACTGTACACCACCCCGAGTTCCGTTACAGAAGATGGGGCGGTAAATAAATAAATAAATAAATAAATAAATAAATGTACTTAGAATTGTGCTGCATCTGTTAGGGAGATTTAAAAAACGATAAAAATAGACAAGTTTCTCTGTTCACCCTTTAAACATCACATCTCCCTGAATTTGTCCCAGGGTTGTCACTTCACCTCCTACAGCTCTATTTGAGAGCAAAATAACCATCCCCACACAGGCTATAGAACAGAATAATCAGGAGTACTTCCAATCAATCAAATAAATTGCAGCCCTAGCACTGAGCCCAAAAGGAGTGGGATAGCTTATAAAAGAGGCATGATGGATCCCTCTTGTTGAATGAAAACACATGTGGGCACCAGAAAACAGGACAAACAAAACCACACCAAAAGTAAATCAAATGTTGAGCTGTATCCCATCTGATCACTGACTATGTTACATGCTGCAGTTTTAAAAAGCAATGTGGGGCACCACTTTTAATTGTTTTCATGGTGCCAATATTAATTCTTAATTTGTGGGGTTGGCATATCGTGTTTACTTGTTACATCAATATATTTGTTTGGAGGGGGTGATTGGGTAAAATTTTGGCACATTTTGGTCATTTTTTTGTATTTGTACACACTCAATATTAATGTGCAAGTAATGGGTTATTTAAAAGTAATTCAATGTGTTAACATTTTGCTGGTCACAACACTGAATTCTTTTTTAAAAACCAAAATAAATGTTAACCTATTGGCTTTAGTAGTCACAGTTCCAAGTTCTGATGCAGCTCACCAGGCAGATCCACAGTTAAAGGAAAGTTAAGATATCTTATCAACTGTTGCAATAAGCCCAAGCAATAATTTTTTTTTGGAAAAATGCTTCTTGTTAAGTACAAGATCAACCCCCCTGGGGATGATTTATATTCACCTTAGTTTTAAAAATATAACCTTAGATCAATTAAAACACAGTTTGGACCCATATTTCTTGTCAGAATGATAGTTTAAGTTTGATAAAGCAGACAGGCTCTTGCAAATATGTCCACATAAATGCTGGGGAAAGATTCCCTTTTTAGTTGCAGCCAAACATTCTTCTGACGCTGAATACAGATGGTCCCAAAGACTCTTGTGTTTTTACTGAACAGCCTTTTAAACTAAATCTGTTGTCCTGCTTTATGTTTCAGTTTTGTTTGAACTTATTGTCACTGCACAATATTTTAGACCATGAAAGTGGACACTAATGAAATGAAATAATCCACTTTCCCACCACCTAGAAACAATTAATTCCCTCTTGAGGTTATATTAAGAAGCTATGAAAAGTGTGATGAACCAAAACACATTGCATTGATCTGAAATGCCTAGAACTAAATTTGAGGATTCTGAAGTTATATCCTATTCAGAGATGGGCACAAAACAAAAAATGAAACACTGTTTTGTCATTTTGTTACAAAATGAAACAGTGGGATGTATTTTGTTATGAAACAAAATGATACTCCATTTCCCCCTCTAGGAACAAAATGATTCATCCTAGAGGAAATGGCAGGGGAGCTTCCTCAAGCTCTTCCCTGTAAGCCCCGCAAATTTGGAAGGGTTTGGGGGCCAGGGGGCTGAGTTATTAAACGTCAAAGGGGTGCCCCTTGGGAAAAAAATTCTAATTGAATTGGGAAACCACAATAGCCCCTTCGTATGTGAGTGATTAGTGGCTTGGCTTCCAAATCTGAATTCAATCAGAATGATTTTTTCCTAGGGGCACCCCCTTTGGAATTTAATAACTCAGTCCCCTGAGCCCCAAACCTCTCAAAATTTCAGGGGCTTACAGAGAAGAGCTTGAGGAAGCTCCCCTGCCATTCTGGTGCCTCTAGGAATCAGGGGGGAGCACATCGTTTCGTTTCATTTTATTTCATAATGAAACCACTTAAAATCGTTACTAACAAAACTAAACTAAACTAAAAAACAAAACAAAGCATATATTTCTGTTTCATGCCCATCTCTAATCCTATTCCTGTGTTATAGTTCTGACTCTGAGCAAGGGCCTGGGACTAGCTGCAGAAATTGAGAAAATTGTCTGCTTGGACTACAACTATCCATAATCTTAGGGGGTTTCCTGGGAGTTATATTTTTGACTTGATCTAGAAACCTCCAGGTTTCTTTCTTTCTTTCTTTCTTTCTTTCTTTCTTTCTTTCTTTCTTTCTTTCTTTCTTTCTTTCTTTCTTTCTTTCTTTCTTTCTTCGTATCAGAGAGTTTCACAATTCAAAACTCATGGATGCACAGGAAGTATGGGGGGGAGTTAAAATGTCAAGAATCAATCAGCCTGTGTTCAACCAGAAGGGGGTCAAAGCTTAAGGTGCATGGTGAAACTTTCCTTTGACCTTTTCCTCCTGTCTCTCCTGCCCCCAGAAGAGATTTCAGCTGATGTGTAATATAACCAACTGGTTGGTACATCAAGGTACAGACAGTCAGTAAATCATGGTCAAAAGATGCAATGGTGTAACCCTGGAAAGAGAATGGAGGAAAACACAGGAGAGGGGGAGAGGAAAGCAAAGTCCAGCTCATCACAACATCAGTAACTACAAATATGCTGTTGTTCAGTTTGAGAGCATCACTGAGTGATAAGCCCGTTCCTACCATGAGGTTCATGAAGATGAATTAGAGATGGGCACGACCTGCCGAACCGGTACTGGTTTGTTTTTCAACCAAAAAGTTTGGTGCTTCTGAGCCTCATCTCCTTTGGCAGGCACTCATCAACGTATGAAACAAACACTGTTTCATCATTTCATAACGAAACAACAAAACAGTGTTTCATTTTTTTGTTCTGTGTTTAAGTCTATTTTTCAGTGCTTCCCTCCCCTGCTCCCTACAGGTGCTGCCTCTGAATGAGTGCCTGACGAAGAAGGTGACGCTCAGAAGCACCAAACATCTGTTTGGTAAAACAAAAACAAAAACAAAAAAACCCTGTTCCAGTTCGGCAGTTCATGCCCATCTCTAAGATTAATCAACTTTACCTGAACTATCCACACCTACTGTCCCGCATTTGTCTGCCTTCTGGTTCGTGTTGACCACTCGGAGCTTGATGGGCCAATGGGACTCATGACTGGAGCGAGGAGGTTCATCCTTTCCCCCAGCTTGGACCAGGAGTCACCTTTTGGTCTTAAACATCATCATCATCATCATCATCACCATCATCATCATCATCATCATCTTAGAACTGGAGAGCTGGAAGGAGCCCCATGGGTCATAGGGGTCCTGCCCCTGTCAAGGAAGCACAGAGGGGGAATCGAACTCCCAGCCTCCATCTCCCCAGGCAGATGCCTAAACCACTGAGCTATCCAGCAGTTTCCTGCCTATCTCAGGGCTGTAGATAACCCATAATGAGAGCTGTCATCAAGTCATGTTGGAGAGAGTGGTGATCTAGGCAGTGTTTCCCCATTCTGGACAGCAGGGAGGTCCTGATGCCTCTTTGCTGAGTGTACTGAAGGATAATGAAAGTTGGGTCACTGCACCAGAACTTCAGCTCTGCAAGGTTATCTACCTTGTAAGGATGTCTCATGACTCACACCTTTTCCTGTAATCAATATAGCCTGTTCTGCCTGGGATTTTGGTAAGAATAGCAGCACAAGTTTGTCATGAGCTCAGTTCATCCACCATACCCATCATGGGTATTCCCCACCCCCACCCCCTTTCCATTGGCAGCCAGTTTTTACCCCAGTTTACTGCCAGAGATTGGAGGTGAAAGGAAATTTTCTTCCCATTGGCTCAGGCAGAGGAATTTGCATTGTTTTAAATCAGGGAATCTATCTAGAATGCAAAGCATTTTCCGTATAAATCTGCAGAAGATCAGCCTGGATCGACAGAGCAGCATATGCTTATTGTTACATGTAAACCTACGGTCAAGATGTTGGGGTTCAGAGCTGGGAAGCCAAACAGGGCCCGAGAGACGCAATTCTTCAATGCTGGGCAGAAGATCCAGTCATAAAATAAATAAGCAATAAAAATCCACTTTCTGTTTTGAGAGGTCATATTTCATACTGGCAAACTGCACCTCCTAAATTCAGTTCCAGGCTTCCATAAATAAACCTGGCACCTTCTAAAATACTTTCCCATCTGTTTTACAACAAGGAGCATTTTATATAATGTACCCCTAGGATACAGACCAGGGGAGGGGGGAGGCATTTATGAAGAACACAGCTTTTCGACTTTGAAACAATATAGAGAAATCATCAAATGGTTCCTGGTATTCACTCAAAACTGAATTCTTTCACAAGTGATAATGTACTTTCTGTCACTTATTGTTGGTTAAAAGGGGGGGGGGGGAGACCATGCCTTTTCATTTTATTTGGGGGCAATTGGAAAAGCCTCGTGGCGCAGTGGTTAAATGCCTGTACTGCAGGTAAAACTGTGCTCACGACCTGGGTTCAATCCCTGGTAGCAGGCTCAAGATTCACTCAGCCTTCCATCCTTCCGAGGTCGGTAAAGTAAGTACCCAGCTTGCTGGGGGGGGGGCAATGTGTAGCCTGCACACTGTAATTAAAAAATTGTAAACCGCCCAGAGACTACTTATAGTGGTATGGGGCGGTATATAAGCAGATCACTTTCTTGTGCCTTAAGAATGATATTCCCCACCCTGAAGTTCAGGCATGGAGAAGATGGGTATCTGTCTCTTCAGAAGTCAGCCTGAGCAGGATTCATCAATGAACAGGGCCTATGGGGAGCACTGTAGCCTAAATAGGATGACCTTTGAACAGAGAGAACCCTGCTTAGGGCATTATAGCCCCCCTCATGTTTGGCCAACTATCCATACCTACCACAGTCAGTGGGTGTAATTCTCAAGGCCAGGCAAATTAATTTAGGACTTGAGACTTGGCGTCCCACAAGTGACCCTTCCTGGAAGTTTAAAACACACTAATAATAAACAATTGGCTGCTCTTTCATGGTATCAAAAAAGTACGCTGATGACACGCAGCTCTATCTCTCCTTTTCCACCTCTGCAGTGGAAGCTGTTCAGACTCTCGACCGGTGCCTGGATGCGGTATTGACATGGACCAGGGCCAACAGGCTCAAGCTCAACCCCGAGAAGACAGAGGTTATGTTCTTTGGGAATTTGCCATCTGGGTATGGAGGCCCTCTCCCCTGTTTGGAGGGAGTTTCCCTCCAACTTGCGGATAGGGTTCGGAAAATGGGCATGGTTCTGGATCCGGCGCTCACCTTGGATGCCCAGGTGGCCGCTGTGACCAGATCCGCATTTTACCATCTTTGCCAAATTGCCCAGATCCGCCCGTATCTGGATGGCGACTCTCTGAGAACTGTGGTTCAAGTGCTGGTGATCTCGAGGCTGGACTACTGCAACGCCCTCTACATGGGGTTGCCCTTGACTCTCCTCCGGCGTTTGCAACGGGTACAAAATGCAGCAGCCAGGCTGGTGGTGGGTGTGCGTCGCTTTGACCACATCACCCCAGTTCTGTCTCGCCTGCAATGGTTGCCCATTGCATCCAGGATCAGATTCAAGGTCTTGGTTTTAGTTTACAAAACCCTCCATGGCCTGGGCCTGGACTACCTGCCAGAGTGAATCATCCAGCGATCAACCTCGGCCCATCCAGTCCGGCAGTCGCGAGCGCACTCGCTTTGGGTTGCGACTCCTCAAGAGGCCCGGAAGACCTCTACACGCAACTGGGCCTTCTCGGTGGCAGCCCCTTCAATCTGGAATAGTCTCCCAAGCGAAGTGCACTCTGCAGAGTCTCTGCTGGTCTTCCGCAAAGTGTTAAAAACTCTGCTTTTCTGGGAGGCCTTTGGCGAGCTTGTGTAGTCCCCCCGCCGCCATCCATATTTCGTTCCTACCAAGTTCCCTCGTTGCAGGGCCTGTACAAATTGTCAGGGTGCCAAACTGTTTTAACAGTTAGAACTGTTGTGCTTATGGTATTACTATATTGCTTGCCTTGTTTTGTTTTAATTGTCTCGTCAATCATTGTAAGCCGCCCAGAGTTCCTACGGGAAGATGGGCGGGGTATAAATAAATAAATAAATAAATAAATAAATAAATTTCAATAATTAGTGGTAAAGCTGGACCTACTGTACGCATATAAAACCCTAAAGCCATTGTGTCCAAGATACCTCAGAGAGCACATCTCCCCCTATCGTCCTGCCTGAAGATGAAGATAATCAGCCTTTCTCTTGGTCCCACCACCTTTTCAGGTGTGTTTGGTGGGGAAACAGAACAGAACCTTCTCTGTTGCTGCTCCCAGACTTTGGAACTCCCTCCCACCGGAGGCCAGGCTGGCCCCATCTCTACTGTCCTTCCACAAGCAGACCAAGGCTTTTCTCTTCAGGCTGACTTTCTTTTAAATGACTGGTTGACTGGTTGACCAAGTGGTTTCTTTTTAGAGAGAGAGAGAGAGAGAGAGAGAGAGAGAGAGAGAGAGAGAGAGAGAGAGAGAGACTCATGTAGGTGTTAGAGAAGCTTTCTTAGGAATGACTGCATCTAGTAATCTGAGAGTGGCGAAGACAAAAGCGAAGACATCTGAGCAGTTTAGGTTGGCAACGTTGACGGAGCAAAGGGTTCAGGGAGATTGCTGTTGTAAGAAGGCCAACATGGCCTGTAGAACCCCTGAAATGCACAAGCAAGAGTGGATGGTACCATGATTAGGCCAGTAAAGTTTAACTTGGCAGGCTTTTGAACTCGACAGGATTCTTGATCCAGCTTTTCCCAGAGAGAGAGAGAGAGAGAGAGAGAGATGTGATAGTTGATTCCTCCCCCCCCTTGCACAGAAGTGTGCGAGTAGGCGGGGAAAATGGAGGGAAAGGGCAAAACATGGCAGCAATGGTAAGCCTAACAGATTGGCTGCAATGTGAGTTTTTGAGGATCAGAATCCTGTTCCTCAGACAGGAGGTTGGGAGTTCCAAAAACCTGAGGGGGAGAAAACGCAGAAAAGTCCCCAGTATACTTTGGCCAGATGTTAAGGCTAAGGTCTTGCACATTTAAAGTGGTGCTGTACATTGGAGCCTGCAACCTAGAATGAGTTTGGGGTATTGTGTTTCACTTCCATGGCTGTAGAGTTTGTTGGGTTTCTCCATCTCCTTAAATTGCCAGTCCATCAATTTAATCTGCTGTAAATTAGAAACTTCCACTTGAATAGGGATGGTGGTGTTCGATATATGGAAATGGGGAAGTTGTGGAGTGAAAGCCCTTGTTCTTTTGACTGACATTGTGGTTGCTGAGTTTTAAATTTCTAGTAAAAATCTCTTCTTGCTCCACAGTAGAAGTATAGAGGGCCACAGAGGAGAATAGCTTCAGTTTTTTCAGAGTTTGCCTCTTTCTCACTAACTGGCACTTAAGGTCTCCACAACTCATTCTGAGACATTGGTAAGAGAAAGAAAAAATAATAATGTTTCTTTACTTACAATTCCTAAGTACAATGGGTTACTGTGAGGGTGCTTTTACACGACCCCTAAGATCCGCTGGCAACTTAAATTTGGACCAGAGATCTTGGGGGTTTGTTCTGCTTCCTGTGTTCCCACCCCTCCGCACTCCCTTGCTCCTGTCTACGGTGAGGGGAGGGAGAAAAAAAGGGAGAAAAGAATGCAGGCTCACCTCCGCTGTGCCTTCGGGAGCTGCCTGGGAAGCATTCCAGTCTCTTAAAGGGGCAGGGGGCAAAAAAACCAAACAGAAGGCGAGGAGAGCCCGGCACTCACTGCTTTGCAATCCGCATCAGAAATTTTTCACCTTCGGAGACCAGGTACTTGGAAAATGCACTGGGACGCACTTAGGTGGGTGTGGTCATACTTAATTTTTTAAAAGTCCGGAGCTGGTGGGAAAACAATTTTAAGCTCTGCATCTGGGAGCCCTTTGCCTCGGATTTTAGGGGTTGTGTAAAAGCGCCTAAATAAACGGAAACATTTTATTCTTTCTCATTACCTGCATCTTTGAGTGAAAGTACTGATACAGTGAATGCCATTCAAAGTAAATTAGCAAATTAAGGGGTGAGCCTACTGAGGGAGACTGGAAGCCAATTTGCTCTGTAGGTCCCTGCTGGGACCAACTTTATCCACTATATAATTAAATAAATTTATTTTAATTAAAGTCACACTCTATTCCTCTCACACTCTGCCCCAAGAATAGGCACATTGGAAGGTTCCAGTACTGTATTAACCAGCCCTTGACAAAAGCAATGGTAAAAGTTATAGTTAGTCATATAATAGTCTTGTGCTACCACATGGGTGTGATCCTTCCAATGGCTTTTTTCCCCACTTTGAAAAATACAGGGATCCTGAACTGGACCCATTTGTACAATAAGTAGCCAACTTCCCAACATGCAAACATGAACACTTGGAAGACACCTCCACCATCAAGATCAATGTAATGGCTACCATTGCCCACACAGAGATTTATTTATTTATTTATTTATTTATTTATTTATTTTTACAACTTATATGCCCCCACTACCCAAAGGTCTCTGGACGGCTTACAATCAAAGAATTAAAACAGTTAAAACATCAAATATCAATAAATAATTAAAACAGTAATAAAAACCTTACACTAAAAACAGCCTTTCTTAGCTTTAGTTATTAGGTAGGGAGTGATAGGCAGTTTGCCATACAGCCTCCCCGACATAGATCCTTCCAGTATCTTTATTCATGTTTTGGGGTATTTGGCTCTTTGTTCTAGTGGTGTGTGTGTGTGTGTGTGTGTGTGTGTGTGTGTGTGTGTGTGTGTGTGTGTGTGTGTGTGTGTGTGTGTGTGTGTGTGTGTGTGTGTTTAAGGTCAGAAGTTATTTATTTATTTAGAGTATATTCACCCCACCTTTCTCCTTGGAAAAGGACCCAAGGTGGCTTACAATAATGAGGGACAATATACGGCCCAGAACATTTAAGACATATTCAAATTAAGAACAGGGAGTTGGAAGAGGCATCATAGGCTGCTTTCACACAACCACTAAAATCCACGGCAAACTTTGATCCGGATCACCCCCTGGAGTGGTCACATGGTTGATGTTGCGGATCAGAGGTTCCCATGGTCGCGTTTTGAAAATCCGCAACCATTCTGATCTTGCAACTGAGAACCGCTGCAAAGACACCATAATGGGGACAAAAAGGTTTTGGTATGGATTTTCTGTGTTCCCACGGACTCGAATAACGGTTTAAAATCCACATCAGAACAGCAACAAGTATTTTACCACCTCGAGACCAGGTACTTGTAAAATGCACTGGGTTGAGCTTAATTGGGCGTGGTCACACTTTATTCTTTTTTTTAAAGTCCGCTGCTCATGGGAAAACTATTTTATACTCCGCATCTGCCAGAACTTTGCAACGGATTTTAGTGGCTGTGTGAAAGCAGCCTTAGAACATTAAAAGGTAACATTAGAGCGATAAAGAGCATGCAAGAAGAAAAGAAAAATCCACAGCACTCCTTCAGGTTGGAAGACTGTAGAATGTTAATGGTGTGGAATTTTTAGATATGAAAAAAATCACATGTTAAGGGAACAATTGGGCTAAACAAACAATAACCAGCAGCAGCAGCAACAACCGCCACCAACCAACCACCACTCAAAACCCCTGACAACCACCCACACAGATGAACTGCTACCAGTGTTCAGGTTCCAGAGCTGTGGTTATCAGTTTTAGCACCTGGAGCTTCACTGCCCTATATGTTTTACTTGGGTCATGCGAGATTTACATCTGTGGAGGGACAGCAGAGGACTAGGAAGGAAGAGCTGGGTTTGAAGATGATGCAGCCATGTTGGCTGCAAATAAAGTCCGCCTGTTTTGTGTTCCCTTCTGCCTAGGGAGGAGTGGCTGGAAGCAGGATGCACACCCAGGGCTGCAAGTTCATGCCGTTCTACCAGGAAGTATTTGCACTCTCTCTATTTCAGCATCCTGGGTCAAAGCTCCAGTCACTCTCCCCCCCAAATGACAGCTCTGCTAAAACCCAACAGTATACTCCTACACCCTGCCCCAGAGAGATGTAGAACCCTCTGGAGCATGCTTTTGGCATCATGGGAGTGCTGCAAGAGATAAAAAAAAGTCCTGATTTCTGGCTGTACTAAACCTGCATGGGAACGCAGAATTTGTTATTGTGCAGTACAACACATTCTGCGTTCTACAAGGCAATTCTAAAACTGGGGCAGCCCAAACAAAAGATGATTACTTTGAAACTGGATTTAGATTCAGCACCATGTTTGGCACAGATATAGCAGACAATCTGTTCCTGCTTTGTTCCACATTTGGTGAAATTTTGGCAAATGGATATTGAGTTATGATTTTTTAAAAAAGTAATACTGTTCCCATCCAGAAACAAGTACTGTAACCCTAAATGACTCCAGTTTTAAAATAACTGGTACAAATTGAAAAGACAAGTTTTGCTTGTCTTGAAAGAGAATGGTTGGTCACACTCTTGTGTTTATTTAGAAAAAAAAAATCAGTCCCACAAAGACTGAAATATAGATCCAAAAAAAAAAAAAAAAAGTCCCACCAAAAGCGAAAACACCACTTTAAGATTCGGGCATGCGCGGAACAGACTTACCAGCAAGAGCATTTTAAAGTAGATAAACTCTTGCAGCTTTGTAGGTGGAGGCTATGGGGAAGTGGTGGAGAACCTTTGGCACTCCAGATGCTTTGGACCACAACTCCCACAGTCCTGTGACATTGGCAATTTAGACTTGGAATTCTGGGAAGTGTGGTCCAAAACATCTGGAGTTTCGAAGGTTCGCCATTCCACTGCTATAGTGGAATGAAAGGTCACAGCCTCAAAAAATAGGCTCTGTTGGAATCTGTCTGTAGTGTATGTATACCTAAACTTCTTTCTTAAAAATCCAGGAGATTCTACTTTTCAAAATACCTCCAGTTTATGAATGTGGTATATTGTACTTGTAGGCATTATTCAAAATGCCAGCAAATGGTCCAATATCGTTGCATAATATCATGCCTGCATTGCCAGCAGGAAAAATGATGCCAAGCTTTATATAAGCACAAGGCACCTGAATATTGATATCACCCATGGCAGTGGTCAAGTTGGTCTACAGAATACCCTCTTGTGCTCACTACCATTCTCAATGAGAAACCAAGCCAGGGGAAATCCCAGAACCTGAGTCCCCTTTTTCATCAATTAACCACTTGTCACTCAAACATAAAACAAATGTCAGGACTAGAGATGGGCACGACTTAGCGGTATTCCCGTTTCCGTTTCCGTTACTTGTATCCGTTACTCTACGGAAATGGAAATGGGAATTACTCCGCCAGAATTCGAGCTCGAACCAACGAACGAACAATTTGGTCTGATTTGTCGTGCTCGTTACTTGCATCGCGGCGATCGCGCAATGCCAAGCGGCACAGAAAAAAAGTTTTTAAAAGTAAAAAAAAACCCGATTCCCGGCCCTAAAAGTAGGCGAAAACTGTCTGAGGGCACCTACCAGGCCAGAAGGGTGTTTTATTTGGGGGGATTTCCCCGCCCCCCTCTCCTTGGCTATTGCTACTGCTGCGCTGCTGGTACCAGGCTGGGAGGGCGCATCCATTTGCCATGCAGTGCGGGGATCCAAAATGGCGACCGCAATATTTTTTTGAAATCGTTGCCCAAAACCCCACCAAAGCACCACAGAAACATGCGAAAATTAGCTATTTTAAATGCTTGAATTTTTACAGTAGCAGCAGTGGGTTTTTCTTGCAAAAAAAAGTCTCCGTTGATTTTATTTTATTTTATTTTATTTTATTTTTTTACACCTGCGCATTCGCAATGATGGGCTCGCCCATGGGAGTGGACCATGCAAAGTTTTGGAGCCATTCCACCAATCACATGGCCAGGTTTTGCTGACTGTACCAGGCTGGGAGGGCACATCCATTTGCCATGCAGTGCGGGGGATCCAAAATGGCGACCGCAATATTTGTTTTGAAATTGTTGCCCAAAACCCCACCAAAGCACCACAGAAACATGCGAAAATTAGCTATTTTAAATGCTTGAATTTTTACAGTAGCAGCAGTGGGTTTTTCTTGAAAAAAAAGTCTCCGTTGATTTTATTTTATTTTATTTTATTTTTTTACACCTGCACATTTGCAATGATGGGCTCGCCCATGGGAGTGGACCATGCAAATTTTCCATCAATCGCATGGCCACTTGGCCAGGTTGACCACAGAGACTTCTGGGATGTGCCAATCGGGCATAAACAGCCCACTAATCATAGCCCAAACCTGAACCCTAAGCCTAAGCCTAACCCATACGCCAGTACACTGTCCTTCTAAGTGGGTCAGAGAGGCACCCAGAGGTGCACCCCAATACTCATCCTAACCTCACCCGTAACTAGCCTAACCCTAGCCCTTGCGCTAACCCGTCTTAACCCTAAGCCAGATCTACTTGCATTGCACTACATGCAAGTACGTGAGACACAGCGGGTGCAAAGAGTCTGCCAGTCCGTCACTTGTGGCTCTGGCTGACTCCTGCAGCTCCCTCCAGGAGCCCGCTACCCCCCCAAAACCAGTACTAACGAAATTGAAAAAAAAAAAAACGAACCGACTAATTTTTGCGAAATTTCGTGAAAAACGGAAACAAGCCAAAACGGACTGCCTCCGACACACGACAACTCGAAAACGTCATTTTCCCTAGTCATGCCCATCTCTAGTCAGGACTATTTTGTGACACACGTGAATGGCAGTGAGCACAAGAAAGTATCCCGTGCAGCAATATAGGGGTATTTCTTTGTGTTTTGAATAGTTTTTTTAAAAAGAATTGAATTGAAGAAGAGTTACACCGCTGGACTTGGTCCCTTGTAGAGTTCAAAGGAAGAAGGAAATGCAAAGTAGACCTGAATGTAGTCTCTACCTTGAATACTGCAATAACATGAGCATTTAGGACACTGTTCGGTGTTTCAATGTTGTACCTGAATTGGACCCCATATGTTTTTTTTAAAGGGGCCAGGAAAGACGTAAAATGGATCGTAACACAATATCCAAAGTGAAGTCTCTCAAATACCCCACTCTGCTAGTTAAAATGGCCTCTTGTTTAAAGGAATTGTTTCTCCTGGCTCGTTTTCTAATAATGTCTTTCCTCCTTTGACAACCTCTCTCATAACTTTTTGCCTCTCAGCTTTCATACCAACTTTTTATTATTTTGAAAAATGCAAAGCTAGCCTCCCCTCCTTCCATCATTCATTATCAAATCCCTGCCTTCACTTCCGAGAGCCTTGATCCATCCATCACCCACTTCCTTCTGTTTCTCCAGCTGTTTGAACAATGCCACCTATAATGTTTCTTAATGCTGCTCACTGTCAACGTTCTTCTCCCGAAGCAGGTAAGAAATCTTATGTTTTTTATTTGCCTCAAGATGGAGTGTGATTTGACTTGTCACTGAAACGAGAGTCAGACTTTTGTCTGCAAACACCGCTTGTCTTGACCTAATCTCAGCTGATGTTTCTCAATTACAGACTTTGTAACAATTACTGCGGCAGTATCTGATGTTGTGATTGACACAACTTAGAGGTTTTTAAATTAAAAAGAGCTGTATAAATAAATGTAGCCTTTTCACTTCCACCACTAGGCTGCAAAAAAGTCTGGGATCTTACCGCTTGGTTGTCATGCTACGTTCACTGCCACAGGGGGCTTTCTCACTTCTACTATTTTTAAAATGCTGGATTATTCTGATGTTTTGCACAGTCTTGAAACAACTGCTTAGAAGAAGTAATAACTTTGCCAAACGGTTGTTTCTTGTGACTAATGCAGGGGGCATATTACACAATCCATGTGATTTTGTCTCGTTCTTCTAAATAAATAAGCACACACAATTTTCTTTCCATTCAGTTTCAAATTTGCCTGTTTTTATTAAAAATCTTTAGCTAAAAGTGTGTTTCGAGTGCCAGTCGATCCGTTAATAAGTTGGTTGCAGAGTAGTTTCCCTTTGACTCCGTCCCCTCAGGTAAGGTCAAGATGGCTTCTGGGCTTCAGGAAATTGGAAACAAGGTTTTTTGCCTTGAACTGTTGGGATTTGTTTATTTATTTCTATTTAGAATTCTTGTCAGAACCAGAGAACAGTTTCTGTCTGTGGGAAAAAAGGAAGGTAAAAGGTTGATTAAAATACCAATTCTTGGGAAGGGATAGTCCAGCGTACAGATTGGGCTTAATCATCTTGATTGCCTGTGGAGCCAGAGTTCTCCGCTGCTCCTCGGGTCGGATATCTTTGGGACTCCCTTTCCCGCCATTCTGTTGGCTTTCTTCCTTCTCCTGTGGTGGGCCTGTGTAGACTTTACATAGCTACCCTGTCTGGGTGGCTGAAACCCTTACACAGCTTCCACTGCCTGATTCTGTGTTATTGGTAGCAGACACAGGCCATGCTTCCTTCTGTAAAATCCCAAATAAATAAATAAATAAATAAATAATAAATAAATAAATAAATAAATTGACCCACACTCCTTCCCCCAACAACAAGTAACCCCATGATTGACCAGAACCTTAACAATACTGCATGATTGATTGTCCCATCAGTTCTGTCCTTTGCATGAGGAAATCTTATATAAAAGTGTGACGATTTATAACCGTCTGGGTTAGGCTTTCAGCTGGTAATTGATTTTTCCCCATTTTTAGACTTGGTTTTATTATGGACATTACATTTTAGTGTTTTTGTTTTGTTTGGCTCTAGTTCTATTTTAACTGTTTGTAAACTGCCCAAAATAGTTTATTTTATAAATAAACAAATAGTTCAGTGTTGTAGGATGCCAGATTGTCCTTCAGGATATTTGGGTTTCTATCCTTGCTCAACTCATGGGATGGTGGTGGTGGTTGGGGACGTGTCCACAAAGGTAAAACTACACCACACATATTTAGCATGCCTCTGTATCTTTACCATCTTTGCCAAAGCTGAGCTGACTTGATGGCACAGATAACTCATGAACATTTCAATATCTGCAATGCCAAACTGATGTTCCCTTGTTGGGTTTCAGCTGAGCTTTCAATGGACAGAGATTCTACATATTAGGCTTTTGGAGAATCTACAAGGCCAGGCCTATTCTCAGAGTAGGAGTCACCCATGCCAAGATGGCAGCCCCCTGGACCTTCCTCCTGAGCCCCTGGGCATATCAGCTGTTGGAGGTTAAAGTTAGCATGTGTGAACCAGCCGGCTCCGGGGCTGACTGATCACCAATGCAGACAAAAAACCCAACAGCCAGGTCAGTTTTCATCTATGCATGGAATGGTGGGCACCTTCTCCTTTGCCTCAGAGAGCGAAACCTCTTGGGACAGCCCCACATGGGAACCATTTGGCAGACAGAACCCAAAACCTGCTCATTAAGTGCTAGAATCAGTAAATGGCATTTGTTTTTCAGAACACACAGCTCATAAAACTTAATTTAAAAAGGGGATAAGATTACATTTCAATGGAAAGCTGTACCTGCTACATGAATCTGAGGGGAAATATGGCACATTATTCCTCTTCAGAATAACTGAAGACTTTCTCCTTCACTTTCATACCATTTCAAGTGTGACAGCTATGTTCTGATGATCTTACAGTTATTTCTCTGTTGCCTGACTGGGATGCTCAGCAAGGTGACAAGACAGTAGCCTGCTGGAAGACAAACATCTCTCTCTCTCTCTCTTTCTCTCTCTCACACACACACAAATCTGGTCTGCTCCCATGCCATTGGCTCCCAGTGTACAAATCAAGTCTTGTATATGAACCCCAGAACTGAGTTGTATTTCTTCTGTTTCATAAAAACTATCTGGGGGTTGTGGCAAACTACACAAGGCAGACCTTACATGGCGATGTGTAGCCACTTTCTGGAAAGTCGGGGAAAGTCAGGGAATTTTGTCTGAACAAGTCAGGGGAACTCAAGGAAATTGCAATTAAAATATATTCAAGCAGTGGATTTTTGACCTGCTGCTGTAAGAGCATTATCTGTTCTTGTGGTAACTGGAACAGAGAAGTAGAAGAATGCAGTGCAAGTAAAACTTAATGATGTCCTTTCCCAGGGCCAACTTTTTCTCAGTTCCACCTCTAGGAACAAGCCAAAATGCCTATAAGCATTTACACAGCAAGGCTACTTTAAACATTTAGCAATACAGTATACAAACTTCAAACAGCAAACTGTTTTCATCCCTACCTGCTAGTACTGCATTTAGCTTACATATAAAGATAAGCAAGCTTTGAAGTCATACTTGTGTATAGAATGGAAGTTTTGTCTTCTGCTAAACCCAACACAGAGTCAGGGAAATTGACAAATGGTGGTCAGGGAAAGTCAGGGAAATGAAAATTAAAAATTTAGTGGCAACCCTGAATTACAAAAGGGCAAAAGGGCTGGGAGTGCTTTTGAACTCTGGGACAATATATTAAAAGCACATCTTGCCACCCCCCCCCAGTCATATGTTCTGTAAGGAAATAAAATGGTATTGCCCATATCCGTGCACTTCTCCAACTCATATGGAGTGCTCCCTATATAGGGCAGAATCATGTTCATCCCTTCTGTTCATGCAGAGGGCCAGCACATTAGTCTTTGCTTTCACATGTGATTTGACCCTAAAGGCTGCATGTCAAGCAGTACATGATTGACAGCTCCATTTACTACTGAGAGGGGCCTCCGCACGCCTCTACCCTAAAATATGCAAAAATGCCAGGGTTCTCCCACCAGATGTCACCAGAGCATTCTCTAAACATTTCCTGCCAACCGAGACAAAAAGTGAACTAAGAATAAAAAGCTGTGTTCAAGAAGATAAGAGAGGTAAACAAACGAGGCTCACTAAGGTTGTAAGAGAGTTGTTTCTGTCTAGAGTTATCCAGGCTTTTCATGTCTCCTTGCTAATAATTATAAGCAGTTATTATGATTATTAGCAATGATTTCCACCATCAGTTCTTATGGTTCACCATGATCTAGCCACATTTTAATGGAAGGTCAGTTCTGTGATGTGCTTGTTTGTGTTTAAAGTTTCAGAAAGGGTAGCCGTGTTAGTCTTTTCAAGAATTTCAGGCAAAAATCAAAGAAAAACCAAACCAAATCAAACAAAACAAAACAAATGACACAAAACATGTGGCACCTTAAAGACTAACTTTCATATTTTAATGTACACCTCAGAAGTGACTCAGTTTGCTTGTTTGTCCTGAATAAGTTGGCTGCTGTGTATCAAAGTATGTGATGAAAGGAAATCAATCTCTGACCAATTTTTTGCAGTGATATATGATTGTAGTTCATATTTAAAGAAAAAGAAAACTAATTAAGCTACACAGGAGAATATGTTGAATTCAAATAAAAATGCCATACTGTATAATTGTCATTAATATAAGCAATAGCACAAATGGGTCAGAACCTTATGGCTTAACACAGGAAGGGGCACAAAAGGAGACTTGTGGATCAGCTGGGATTTAGTGAGCCAAAGCCTCCATAAGTTCCATTCGATTCAGATGGGATTAATCGAGTTGATTTTAAAACGGTAACATGAGGCACAACTAGAGTAGGCGCATTTGAATCCATGGAAGTTATGGAGGAATTGGTTCAGCAAATCTCCAATAATTTAATGGGCTGACTCTCATGTGATGCTATATTAAGCAGCAGGATTTCATTTCTCTAAAAATGAGCACCATTTATTGAGGCTGCCCACAGACCTACAGCAATACTGTAACTTGGTTTAAGAGTAACTTAGTTTAAGAGCATTTTGCAAGACAAGCAAACATGTCTTCTAAATTTTGCCTTGATCAACAAGCAATGTCTTGATATACAAGCACTGGAACAGGTCACATGATCACAAGTCAGCCAGTGGTCTCTCTCTCTTTCTCTCTCCCCCTGCTTCCATCTCAGTCAGCCTCCAAAGCAGAGGGAGGAGAGAGGAAGGGGGTCTCCCTTGCACCACCCAGGAATGTTTTCAAAGGGGAGTGTAGGTTAGGGTTTTATTTTTCTTTATACTGTATTTATATTTTTATGTAATTTGTTTTCAACATTCATATTTTTTTCAAACAATTTCTAGTCATGGAGCAGCCAATCAAGTGTATACAGGGATACACGTTGCATTTTATTATTGTCACATTAAAACCACAGAGTAAAATCCAGTTGTTGGTTTCAAGCAGTGCAGATCCCGCAGCCAAGTACCTAAACCCTGATGTGGGTGTGGACTTCTAGATAACTTCTTTTGTGAGTTTTGGGATTTTGTGTGTACAGTATGTGGTCTATGGGACCCCAGAACGAATCATCTGAGTTTCCATTATTTCTTATGGGGAAATTTGCTTTGATATAAAGTGTTTCTGGAACAAATTATGCTTGTAAACCAAGGTATTACTGCATTTCCCTTTATGGTTTTCTCCCCCTTCCCCCCTCCATTTTGTCCATCAAATCTAAATGCCATACCTTCATGAGCTGCTGGATAGGAGCAAGCAACCTTATCACTTTCTCATTTATGAGCAATGTCTAAATATGTTGCCAGTAACAACAATGTTTTGACTAAGTCCTTGTAAGGCAAGGTTCTAACCTTTGGATGGGGGGAGAGGGGGTTGCTGTCACAGACCAAATATAGCTAGTCTTCTGGAACGGAATATGTAATCTCTCTTTCTTAGATATATAGTTTTGCTCGGGTTAAGATTTGTTTAAAAAATAACTGATGTTTGTGTATTTACTCTGGATGGCAGTGTAATATTTAGCTTGATGCATCAATCAAGGAGCTGCCTAGATGCCCTAAGCACATCTGATCTTGCCTGATTTCAGAAGCTAAGCAGGGTCGGCCCTGGTTAGTACTTGGATGGGCGACCACCAGGGAATGCCAGGTGCTATAGGTGCCTGGAGTAGGAACTGGCAAACCACTCCAGTATTCCTGCCAAGAAAACTCCATGGACATGGGGTCACAAAGAGTCGGTCACGACTGTAACGGTGCAACACACACATGCATCTAGCAAGGACTTCCAAGCCAACCTTGGGTCACACAAACTGTATGAAATACTGTGTGGCGTTATTACCTGCCAACGTCTACATTTGATAGCTTTCACTCTGCTGCTGTTTTGAGCCATTATTTCAATGGGGGAAGACCAGATTCCTTGTGTTGTTTTTTTAGCTCAACATAATGTGTTGATCTACATGGTTACAGGCATCACATTTGGGTGAGAACACTCCTTATTCAATTTAGTGGTGGTAGAAGGCATGTCCCATTCTTTGCCTTAACACATCTCTGCCTCTTTAAACTTTTCTTTTAAGAGTTGGCAGGGTACCTACTTCTGGTTATACCTTTGTCATATCTGGCTTGTGGCTCTACACATTCTCTGTCATGAAAATGGTTTGTGGTTCTATGTATTATCCTGTCATCAAAACGGTATCTGGAAGGATGAACTACAAATCTGAACCAGAGAGATGTAGCCACTCCGGTTGCACATCTGTAATTGCATTTTAGCCTAGGACAGGGGTCTGCAACCTTTAAGACATAAAGAGCCACTTTGACCCGTTTCCGACGGAAAAAAAAACTGGGAGCCGCAAAACCATTGCGACATTTAAAACAAATATATACAACCGCCGCCGCCATTCTCGCTGTTCCGCCTCAGCAACCGGGCCCTGGGCCAGCCGCCGTTCGAGGCTCCGTGAGGCAATGACCCGCGCTCCGGGCCTACCAGCGCCACTGCCGCCGCCGCCACGGTCCCGCAGCCGGAGGCGAGGGAGCGGCGCCCGCCTCAGCGGTTGAAAGGACGGGCCTGCGACCCCGCGGCTGGTCCCTTTTTTTGGAAGCGGGTGAGCGGCGACCTCCACACACACACACACACACACACACACACACACACACACACACACACACACACACACACACACACACACACACCCTCTTGCAGCCGTGGTGTGTGTGCGTGTGTGGGCAAAGTTTGGCTTGTGAAGGAGACGGAGGGAAGGGGCGGGTGATGCGACACACCCACACCCACACCCACCCACCCACCCACCCACCCACACCCACCCACCCTTCTTGCAGCCGTGGTGTGTGTGCGTGTGTGGGCAAAGTTTGGCTTGTGAAGGAGACGGAAGGAAGGGGTGGGTGATGCACACACACACACACACACACACACACACACACACACACACACACACACACACACACACACACACACACACACCCTTCTTGCAGCCGTGGTGTGTGTGCGTTTGTGGGCAAAGTTTGGCTTGTGAAGGAGACGGAGGGAAGGGGCGGGTGATCACACACACACACACACACACACACACACACACACACACACACACACTTCTTGCAGCCGTGGTGTGCGTGTGTGGGCAAAGTTTGGCTTGTGAAGGAGACGGAGGGAAGGGGCGGGTGATGCAACACACACACACACACACACACACACACACACACACACACACACACACACTTCTTGCAGCCGTGGTGTGTGTGCGTGTGTGGGCAAAGTTTGGCTTCTGAAGGAGACGGAGGGAAGGGGCGGGTGATGCGACACACACACACACACACACACACACACACACACACACACACACACACACACACACACACACACTCTTCTTGCAGCCGTGGTGTGTGTGCGTGTGTGGGCAAAGTTTGGCTTGTGAAGGAGACGGAGGGAAGGGGCGGGTGATGCCACACACACATACACACACACCCTTCTTGCAGCCGTGGTGTGTGTGCATGTGTGGGCAAAGTTTGGCTTGTGAAGGAGACGGAGGGAAGGGGCGGGTGAGGCTGAAAGAAGCAGGAGGGCAAGTGGCGCGCTGGGCCACCATGGATCTCCCCGGTCCGCTCCTCCATTCTGCTTTCGGACCCCCTTTTTGTCCGTCCAGGCCGCCGCCGCCGCCACCACCAGCACCACCACCACCACGAACTGACCGGCTGTTTGGGCCTGGCCGCCGTCGCCTCCCCTCACCCTTTTCCCGGCCGGGCGCGGCCATTGTGCCTGCTTCCCCCTCGCCGCCGCCGCCGCCTCCTCCGCCTCCTCCACTGCCGGCGGTAGTGGGAGGAGGGGGAGGAGGAGGAGGAGGAGGAGGATTACCAACACGCGGGGCTTCCTGCTGCTGCTGCTGCTGCTGAGCGGCCCCTGACCCCCGTGGTGGGAGGAGACCCCGGCGGCCACCGATGCCACCCCCACCACCCCTCCAACACCGCCGCCGCCGCCATCCTGGCCCTGGCCGGCCCAGGAGCCTTCGCCACGGCTGAGGAGGCGGTGGCGCACCGGCGGCGGCAGCAGCAGCTGCAGCAGCACCAGGAGGAGGAGGAGGAGGAGGAGGAGGAGGAGGAGGAGGAAGATGAAGACGAGGAGGACGGCGGCGGCGGCGAGCTGGAGTTTCCCCCACGGTCCTAGTTTAAATGCCGAGGGACCCCTTCCACGAGGGGAACCTCCCGGAGCCGCAGCAAAGGTTCCAAAGAGCCGCATGCGGCTCCGGAGCCGCGGGTTGCAGACCCCCGGCCTAGGAAGAGCTTTTGATAAGAAAATGTTGTGCCAATTGCTTTTCACAACCGCTAGCTGACTCAGCTAGCTGCAGGGCCATGGATTAGGATTAGAAATACCAGCAGGAGGGGTGTAGAATAAGAGGGAGACAGAGGCAGAAGTAGATCTGAGGTTGGGAAAACACCGGAGCCCCTCTCTGGACAACTATGTTGTGGAGGGGAGTAGGATTTCAGCTTGTAGATCATTCTGCTGTCTGTAGTATGTACTCTTGTAAATACACACAAGCATCGCTACGATCTCTCCTTCTAAAGCCAAACAATTTCCGGAATTCTACAGCCAGTACCTGCTGGCTTTGGGGACTCCACATTCTACTTCTTCCCAATCTAGTTGCACACTGGGTATTCCCGTCACTGCCACACTGTCCCTACTCTCATATCCCACGTGAACATCCCTTCTTCCATGCTGTGTTCCCTCCCTTTGCTTCTTTAGGTCTCAGGAAAACCATCTCAAATCTGTGGTGCAAGAACAGTTTTGAACACGTGTACACGTGTGCAATAGAGTTGCCTATATTCCAGTCAACCCGCCTGGCATAAAAACTGGGTGTTTGCATTTTCACACACACACACACACATGGGGGGGGAGAGTTAAAGGGCCCGGTCCACGCTGTAGTAATAAAGACTTGTAGGATTCACAGGTCTTGGTTTTATTAAGATCCCCACATCAAGATGACAGCAGAAAGTTGCTGAAAGCCAAAACTACTGGCACCCCGACAAAAGGTGAGCTCACACACATGCCTGTTTAATAATGATGGGTAGTGATGACTTGCATGTGTGAAATAACCATGACAGATCAAACAGCACAGCGAGAGCTGCAACAACCACCTTGGATCATCTCAAAGACGATTTTCAATAAAATCAGTTTGCACCCTCATCTGGGAGTCATCTAGTACCCAAATAATCAAGGAACGATACCACATGGACTCCTCTTACGTGACCGCCCATGACATAGGAAGTGTTACTGTGGTGTGGATTGTGTATTACTGGACTAGACGCCGAATTCATGTTTTTAGGTTCTGCAATGGCCTGAACAAATTAGAACATAAGAACATAAGAAGAGCCATGCTGGATCAGGCCAAAGGCCCATCTAGTCTAGCTTCCTGTATCTCACAGCGGCCCCACCAGATGCGTTTGGGAGCGCATGAGACTAGATATCTGTCTCCTGATACCACTCCCCTGCATCTGGCCCTTGAAGTACCCTGGTTTTAAGCCTGGAGATTACAGATCTCCATCATGGTTTGTAACCTGTGATGGAGTTTTCCACCAGGAATCTGTCCAATCCCCTTTTGAAGGTATCCAGGCCAGATGCCATCACCACATCCTGTGGCAGGGAGTTCCATAGACTAACAACGTGCTGGGTGAAAAAACATTTTCTTTTGTCAGTTCTTACTCTCCCAGCACTCAATTTGAGTGTATGTCCCCTAGTTCTGGTATTTTGGGAAAGGGAGAAGAGCTTCCCTCTATCCACTTTACTCATGCCCTGCATTATTTTATATGTCTGAATCATATCCCCCCTCAGGCGCCTTTTTCCCAGACTAAAGAGGCCCAGATGTTTTAGCCTTTCCTCATAAGGGAGGTGCCCCAGCCCAGTAATCATTTTAGTCGCTCTCTTCTGCACCTTTTCCAGTTCCACGATGTCTTTCTTGAGATGCGGTGACCAGAATTGTACACAATACTCCAGGTGCGGCCTTACTATTGTTTTGTATAATGGCATTATAATGTTGGCTGTTTTATTTTCAATCCCCTTTTTGATAATCCCTAGCATGGAATTGTCCTTCTTCATTGCTGCCACACATTGGGGAGACACCTTCATGGAGTTGTCTACCAACACACCAAGATCTCTTTCCTGATCCGTCACAGATAGCTCAGAGCCCATGAGTTGATAGATAAAATTTGGATTTTTTGCCCCAATATGCATTACTTTACATTTGGCTACATTAAAACACATTTGCCATTTCTCAGCCCATTCCCCCAGTTTGGAGAGATCCTTCTGGAGCTCTTCACAATCTTCTCTGGTTTTTACCACACGGAAAAGTTTTGTGTCATCTGCAAACTTGGCCACCTCACTGTTTATCCCTGTCTCCAGGTCATTTATGAACAGATTGAAAAGCACCGGTCCCAGGACAGATCCCTGGGGCACACCACTTTTCACTTCTCTCCATTGTGAGAATTTCCCATTGACACCTACTCTTTGTTTCCTGGATCTCAACCAGTTCTCAATCCATAAGAACACCTGCCCTCTTATCCCCTGACTGTGCAATTTTCTCAGCAGCCTTTGGTGAGGGACTGTGTCAAAAGCCTTTTGAAAATCCAGATAGACTATATCCACCGGTTCACCCAAATCCACATGCCTGTTGACCTTTTCAAAAAAATCTAAAAGATTTGTCAGACAAGATTTACCCTTACAGAAGCCATGCTGATTTTCTCTCAGCAAGGTTTGTTCTTCTATGTGTTTTAAAATTTTTATCTTGGATGAGGCTTTCCACCATCTTCCCTGGGACAGAGGTAAGGCTAACTGGCCTGTAGTTTCCTGGGTTCCCCCCTCCTTCCTTTTTTAAAAATTGGTGTGACATCTGCTATCCTCCAGTCCTCCGGCACTGTGGCCGTTTTAAGAGACAAGTTGCATATAACCGTTAAGAGATCTGCAATTTCATTTCTCAGTTCCCTAATAACCCTTGGGTGGATGCCATCTGGGCCCGGTGACTTGTTAATCTTCAATTTATCAATTAGTCCTAAAACATCCTCTCTTTTAACCTGTATTTGATTTAATTGTTTAGTCAAGAGGGGCAGTTCAGGCAGTGGAATCTGCTCGAGGTCTTCTGTCATGAAGACAGATGCAAAGAACTCATTTAATTTCTCTGAAATTTTCAAAGTCCTCCTTAACCTCCTCTTTTCCTCCCTCACCATCCAGAGGGCCAACTGGTTCTCTGGCAGGTTTTCTACTTCTAACATATTTAAAGAATTTTTTATTATTACCCTTTATATTGCTAGCCATGCGTTCCTCAAAATCTTTCTTTGCCTCTCTTATCATCTTCTTACATTTCTTTTGTCAGAGTTTGTGTTCCTTTTTATTTTCCTCATTTGGGGAGGATTTCCATTTACAGAAAGACCTCTCCTTGCACTTTAGAGCCTCTCTAACTCCACTTGTTAACCATGCCGGTGTCCTCTTGGACTTAAATGAGCTCTTCTTTCTTTGTGGTATGCACTTGTACTGGGCCTCTATTACTGTTGTTTTAAACAGGCTCCATGCACTCTGAAGAGATTGAATTTTTCTAACCTTCCCCTTCAATTTCTCTCTAACTAGTTTTCTCATCTGAGGGAAGTTTGCACTTAAAAAATCAAGGGTTTTTATGTCTGATTTGGTTGACACTCTTCCTCCAACATGCATGGCAAAGGAAATTGCAGCATGGTCACTGTTCCCCAGAAGGCTCAGTGACATTCACATCCCTGACCAGGTCCTGAGTATCACACAGTATTAGATCCAGAGTTGACTGTTCTCGGGTGGGCTCCATGACAAGTTGCTCTAAGGCACAATCATTCAGCAAGTCGAGAAACCTAGTTTCTCTTTCTTGCCCAGAGCTTGCATTGGCCCAGTCAATGTGGGGATAATTGAAGTTCCCCATGATTACTATCCTATCCCTCTTACACACCTCCATAATTTCTCTCCTCATTTCAAGGTCCCCCTCAAGTTTTTGATCTGGTGGATGATAGAATACCCCAACTATCACATCACTCCTTGGACCTGGTAGTTTAACCCACAGTGATTCTATGGTGGAGTCAGACCCTCTGTCAATCTCCATTCTGCTGGATTTTACCCCTTCTTTGACATAGATGGCCACTCCTCCTCCAACCCACCCCTCTCTATCCCTTGTATAGAGTTTATAGCCTGGGATTGCTGCATCACACTGGTTCTCCACATTCCACCAGGTTTCTGTTATGGCTATTATATCTATGTTATCCCTAGCTGCCAAATGTTCAAGTTCTCCCATCTTTGCTCGGAGGCTTCGAGCATTGGCATAGAAGCACCTGCACAGTGGGTCCCACAACAACAGCTGCTGCCTTGTTCTCTCCCCCCACAGCTTTTATTTTCAGTAGACAAACTATCACATTCCATTATTCTCCCAGTGCTAATACCTGCTATGTCATCTCTATGTGATTCTCTACCCTCTCCAACCTCATTCCCCAAGGATGAGGTGTTCCAAACCGGATGCCACTCAGCTCCTGTCGGCTTTCCCCCAGTTATCAGTTTAAAAGCTGCTTTGCAGCCTTTTTGAGGTTGAGTGCCAGCAATCTGGTCCCATCATGATTCAAGTGCAACCCATCCCTCCTGAACAGGTTTGGCTTGTCCCAAAATGTTCTCCAGTTCCTGACAAATCTAAAGCCCTCCTCTCGACACCATCGCCTCATCCACACATTGAGGCTTCTAATTAAAATTAAAACAATTAAAAGACATGAATTAAAAACAGTATAGTAATGCAGTAAAATTTGGAAACATATCTTTTAGAAGAAGGATAACTTGTCCAAGAGCTGGATTTTGACCACATTTGCTGTCTTGAAACTAAAATGGGAATTAGTATGTTTGCAACAGGACCATAACTAGAGTGGAACTGAAACAGTGACCCTGGCACTGAAATGTTAGAGGATGCAAAAATCCGGCGCTGGAAGGACATGATTTTGCCCATCTTGAGAATGGAAAGATATCCTGATACCCTTCTCTTGGTAGAAGGGTACACAAAGCAGGTGGACTTTTAGTGAGGCACCAGGACTGGCCACGGTGCTCTTAAATCAAACCCTCCTACACTCCCATTTATCCATCTAGTCTGTGTGTGTGTGTTGTGTTGTTACAGTCGTGACCAACTCTTCGTGACCCCATGTCCATTGAGTTTTCTTGGCAGGAATACTGGAGTGGTTTGACAGTTCCTACTCCAGGTGCCTACAGCACCTGGTATTACCTGGTGGTCTCCCATCCAAGTACTAACCAGGGCCGACCCTGCTTAGCTTCCGAAATTGGGCGAGATTGGATGTGCTTAGGGCATCTAGGCAGCTCATCCATCTAGTCTAGGGTGATCCAAATTTAACCAAAGAAGCAGATTTCCAGGCATCAGAATTGCTAGGAATAGCTGTATTGTGCAACAAAATTTGCAAATCGTTGTTAACACAGCCTTTTCTTTTCTTTTCTTTTTTTTAAATGTGATGTTTCATGCCAAAATGTTAACTCATCCCATTCTGTTATCTGTATATGCAATACTAGTCCTTAGATTTTTGGCTGTCATTTTAAGAGAACTGATTAATTCCTGGTTCTGATTCAAAAGAAGACAGAGCTGAAAGCTGTTCACTGCCTGATAACAAGCAAAATATGTTCTCTTCTTCCTTCTCTGTATATGGAAGTGACATGGTCTAGCTGCAGTTCAGCATCACACTTGAGGCATCAGGTTGCTCTACGGGGCCTCAAGACAGCTGTGTGGCATTCATACCTCTGTTTGTTGATATAGTTAGAAGCTCTAGAGCAGTAGTGGCAAACCTTCAGCACTCCAAATGTTTTGGACCACAACTCCCAGAATTCCAAGCCTAGATTGACAATGACAAAAGACTGTGGGAGGTGTGGTCAAAAACATCTGGAGTGCCAAAGGTTCACCACCACTGCTCCAGATAGAGGATCATATATGTGGCCCTCATTCTATGCTGTCTGAGGCAGCTTGATCATTCTGCCCAGTGACAGGGCTTATGTAATACTGTTTTTGACAAAATTTTTCCTTGAAGAATGAAGCGCAGAAGGACCCGCCTCAGGAGGAGAGAACTTGTGTATAGGAGAAGAAGGTAGAGCCTGGTCCATCCAGAGAGGACCCTGTTGGAGTTTTATTTACAAACTAGCATGCAGCCTGTAGTTTGTGTGACTGTGAGGGATTTTTCTGATCAGCAATAATTCCCTTCTGCTTTTGAAATTCAAAGTCAGCCCCACTTCTCTACTGAGTGTTCTATACCTCTCTTTTGTCAATTGGTGGAAGTTTTTTATTGTTGCTGCTGATTTGTTGTGCTGGTTGCCAGTATGTGTGCAGTATACACAAGTCTGTAATTTCAAGCAACTGTAAATAAAACATATTTATTCTTTTTCCTACCAATGGCTCATCGTGAGTTATTGGGACTTTAAGCTTATGAAAAAGGTAAAATCTATTTTGAATTGATTCAGCATATGGGAACCACTTTGTCGATGTAAACTCTGTGTATGGATTTGCTAACTAATGGACACCAGGATTACAGGTTTAAAGGCTACAATGTTAAATATATATTTTCTCTGTAATATTGATTTTGTGCTATCCCATTTTGAAAGAAATAATAATAAAATAATAATAATATTTGGACCCTTTATTGATATGTGAGAGTCAGAGTAGCTTCCTGTTTCACAAGACCTCGCTAGTGTGCAGGACAGAGTGTCTCTCTTCAATGCAAAATAAAAGGATGAAGATGGGTTGTTTTCATTCACACCCACTCAGCCTGACAATGGTGTGGTTTGTCATAGGCGGCTACAAACAGTGGGCAAAAGAGATAGTGAATTGAAAGGGAGAGGATGCCTAGGGAACCCAGGGCACATGTCGCCCTCTTGCCAGAGACACATTGCTGGCACCAACTGAAATCTCAGATTGTAACAATGGGGTCGCTTCCAGATTGCCCTATGATTACTGCTTCCACTAATTCAGGACCTCTGCAGCTGCAACTCTTTAAAACGTACATTTATCTTCATGCTATTTTCTTCATGGAATGGTGGAAAAGGCACTTTTTACAGTGTAGAAGATGGTGGATGGTCTTCCACCCATTTTGTAGATACCATTTCCCTTCATTTGATCCCAAATAAATAAATTACTGTCTTCCCGAAAAAATACATTTTTATAAATGAAACGAGGTAGAGCGAGTGCCAGTAAATCATGATGCATGGAAAAGAGAGAGATAGTGAGACACATTTCTATAACATCTGGTAGGTGTTCTTAAGTCAGCAGAAGGCTGCTATATTGTTGCATCATTACAGGAAATATTATATCAGAAAGCTGGCTCTGCTTCTGCAGGTTGAGCAGGGATTCCGATATCTCTTCCAGATGTTGCGCTTGAGCTTGGGAAGCACGGCTGTTCTTCTGTTTTCTGTGCTCTGTAAAGGTGGCCCTAGAGGAGGTCTTTGAGTTGCCGGCGGTATAGATTCTTTCTGCTATATTGGCACCAGTTGGGAAATCAGCTTGTGTTGCTGCCTAGAGTGGCATCTAGTATCATGGCCACCTGGATTTTGGGTGAAGGCAACAAAGAACAATTAAAGCAAATTACTCACGGACTATGGCTGGACTGTCTGTATTCTTTGTGTGGCAACCAGCATCCTGAACTCAAGATGGGGGAAAGCCTTTATCCACCACAGGTAGGGAAAAGCCAGACTTGTGCAAACACCTTCTAAGAGGTTGGACAATGGCCAAAGTGCAGTTGAAGAAAAACGGCAGATACCGGGAGATTGCCCAAGTACTTTTCTCGTTTCCTAGTGCCTTCGGTTGTGTGACCTCTTGTGCAATCTAGGGAAGACCAAGCCATGTGACGGACACCCTGGGAAACTGGTACGTTTCTTTGCACAATTAGGATAGGATAGGATAGGATAGGAATCTTTATTGTCATTGCCCCCTCGCAGGAACAACGAAATTTTGTGGTTGCTATATAAAGCTCATTTAAAACATTTCACATAGATTTAAAAACAGGTACAACACATAATATGACATATAAAATGACTAAAATATGATATATAAAATAAGCTGACTTCAAAGTCCAGGATTTCCATTTAAGGCCAATATTGCTCTAAAAAAGAAGCTATTTTTGAGACGGTTTGTTCTTGCCCTAAGTACTCTATATCTCCGTCCCGATGGCAGCAACTCGAAGAGGTGATGACCAGGATGTGATGGATCTCTTAATATATCTAATGCTTTACAGTGGCACCTGGTAGTATAAATTTGTTCTAGGGTGGGGAGTAAACAGCCCACAATACTCTCTGCAATTCTTATGATTCTGTGCAACACTGTCTTATCCCGGAGGGTACAACTTCCATACCACACACATAACCCGTAAGTAAGCACACTCTCAATTGCACAATGATAGAAGGCCAGCAGCAGCTTTTGTGGAAGATGGTTTTTTTCTTAAGGTTCTCAAGAAAAATAGTCTCTGCTGAGCCTTCTTTGCAAGCCCCCTTGTGTTGACACTCCAGGACAGATCCTCCTGTAACTCAATGCCCAAAAATCTAAAACCTGTAACCCTCTCCACACCAGTCCCATCAATCACCAGTGGTTGAATATCAGTTTTCTGCCTCCTAAAGTCTACCACAAGCTCATTTGTTTTCTTTATATTTAGGTGCAAGTTATTTATTCTGCACCACTTGGTCAACCTCTCCACTTCATCTCTGTAAGCCATCTCACTCTCCTTGCCAGAGATGAGCCCAATCACACTTGTGTCATCTGCAAACTTAATGATCCTATTGCTAGGATAGGCAGAGACACAATCAAATGTGTAAAGAATATAAAGGAGTGGGCTAAGTACACATCCCTGTGGTGTTCCAATGTTGGTACTAAGAGTATTAGAGGTGTAAGGGCCCAACCGGACCCTCTGAGAATGTTCTGACAGAAAATCCAAGATCCATCCACAAAGTGATGGTGGAAGCCCTAGGCCTTCCAGTTTAGAGATCAAATGTTGTGGAAGAATGGTGTTAAAAGCCGAGCTAAAATCCACAAAGAGCATTCTAGCATAGCCCCCCTCTGCTCCAGATGTTCAAAAACAGCATTAAGAGCACACGCCACAGCATCCTCTGTTGATCTCTTCTTTTTATAGGTGAATTGGAATGTGTCCAGTCCCTCTGGTAAACAGGCAATAACATAGTTCTGTACCAACTTTTCAAAGCACTTCATGATTACAGGTTTAAGTGCTACTGGACGAAAGTCATTCAAGTTTTCTGGATTTGGTTTTTTTGGTATCAGAACAATAATGGCAGACTTTAGGCATGACGGCACAATAGCTTGGGATAGGGATCGATTCAAAATCCCAGTGAAAACTCCTGCTAATTGATCTGCACAATCCTTCAATACCCTTCCGGCAACTCCATCTGGCCCTGTAGCCTTCCTTGGATTGATCCCCTTCAACACCTTCCTCATCTCTCCCTCCTCCACATTAAAAATTACATTCTCTTGTGCCGATGCTGATAGCGATAGTGAAGGTGGCAGAAACTCTGCTGATGTCTCTACTGATGTTTCTTCAAAACGGGCAAAAAAGGCATTCAGTTCCTCTGCCAAAGCTACCCCTCCCTCAGCTACTGGGAAACTTTAGATTTGTACCCAGTCATTTCCTGTACACCTTGCCACACCTCCCTAGTGTTGTTACGCTGAGAATTATTCTCCAATCTCTGCCTGTATGCCTCTTTAGCCACACGGATGCCCCTCTTCAGATCTGCTCTGGCTGCACTATACAGTGACCTGTTTCCACTTCTAAAAGCAGCATTTCTTGCCTTTAGCAGCTCCTGAACCTCCCTTGTCATCCAGGGTTTCCTGTTTGGATAGATCTTTATCTGGCACTTTTGCGTTACACAGTCAGTACAAAATCTGATATAGTCCAACACTACCTCAGTGTTGCCTTTATGCAACGCTCCGAGGCAATACAATTCTGGACAGTGGTGGTGCTAACTCCTAGATATGTGTCCAAAGCATGGCTGCCTTCCAATAGCTATGTTTTCTGTGTAATAAAAGCATGGCGAGGAACCTTTGGCCCTCTAGCAAGGCCCAACAGTGAAAGGAGGAAAGACTTACTGTTCAGGAATATCTGGAGGACCAGATGCTTCCTATCCCTACTAAAAGCTTGTTTATTTTATCAATATATCCCATTTAACAGCTCCTTTCCCAGCCACGGGCCATGAGGACGGGGCTCATTTCAGGAAGCAACTGGTCACCCCTTCAGAAGCCTTGCATGGATATTTGGATCATGGGGGATGCAACTGGGGTGAGGGATGGGAGATCTGAAGCTAATTTCTCCTCTCATTCCCCCCATGAAGATGATTCTTCCCAAGCAGTTTTCTCTTGCTCTCCTCTAATCCATCTTCCCCACTCACGAGCTTCCTTTTCTCCCCATAAGAGAGTTCTTCCCCATGGTACAGTGGTTAAATGCCCATACTGCAGGTAAAACTGTGCTCATGACCTGCGGTTCAATCCCAGGTAGCCGGCTTATGGTTGACTCAGCCTTCCATCTTTCCGAGGTCGGTAAAATGAGTACCCAGCTTGCTGGGGGGGGGACAATGTGTAGCCTGCACACTGTAATTTAAAAACTGTAAGCCACCCTGAGACTACTTGAAGCGGTATGGGGCGGTATATAAGGAGAACACTTTGCTTTGCTTTGCTTTATTTCTTTTCTCCTCCTCTCAGCTTCTTCATGTGGGGTCATTAACTTTTCGCACTTCTTATTAGTCCACGGATTCTCCATTCAGTACTATTCCCACCCCCTGGTAACGTCCTCTGACTCTTTTTAAGAGCCACTTGTTTCTCTTCTACCTCTTTTCTTCCCTCTCAGTCCTCTCTTTCCACTCTCCCACTGCCAAGTCTCACGGTCTAGCTATCTCATCCCCTTCCCCTTGCTTAACCTTCCCTACCTCCTCCTCCTCCTCCTCTCTCTCACCTCCTTTCCCATTCCACTTGGGGTCTATCTGTTTCCTCTCCTGGCTCTTCTATTGCTCCCCCCCCCCAGAGTCCTGGATTTAGTCTCCCTTTGCCCTTCTCTGACTTCTCCCATTTTCCTTGAGGGAGGGATGGCCTTCGGATCGGGAGGTACACCGACCGATCCTTCTCACAGGGAGGAGTGCAAGGTCTGGGGTGTGAGGCCTACATACTCTGTCCCCTCAGAAGACAGTGGGGTCACGACTAAGCCCCTTCCCCAGCATGTCAGCACATCACTTTAGTTTGGGGCCTACCTGCCAAGAACTACATTTTAATATACAGTTGGTCTCCCTAGTATGATGATGGGAGGCAGCAGAAACCCTAGTCCGAAATGGCTCCGTGCAGAGAGCCGGGCGAAGGGGAGGCAGTGGTTTGTGGGCTCCTTTGTAACCCCAGTTTACTCTCCAGCCACACCGCTTTTGGAGAGTAAACTTAGGCTATGAATGAGCCCACAACCTGCTGCCTCCCCTTCACCTGGCTCTCTGCATGGAACACAGTGGCGTGCTCTCATCAGAGGGGGAAGTGCCATGGCCATGAGGGGGCGATGTGGGTGCGCAAAAAGGGCTGAATACCATCTTTGGCACCCGTGCCATAGATTCGCCAACACTGCCCTAGTGCTTTCTCCAACCCAGTTTCAATTAACTCATGCCAATACTTCTGCCGCTTCATGGGGACGGGATGCCCCATGTCAGGAGTGATTGGCAGCTTTTGCCCCAGTCACTGGATGATCCTATATAATGTACTGGTTGCACTCCCTCCACCCCCATAGGAATGGATAGCAGTGTATCAGGCTTATACCAGTCTTGCCAGGTCAGTAGCATCCTATTCCATGAGATCTTGGGGCCAAAACCTCTGACCAAGGGGTGATCCCTTGTGGTGACACTGAAGCAGGGAAGGTAAGTGTGGGACTAAACTGCCTCTGGGACAACCTGTTAGACTGTACAGTGGTGGTTAACCTTTGGCACTCCAGATGTTTTTGTCTACAACTCCCACAGTCCTTTGTCATTGGCAATCGAGGCTTGGAATTCTGGGAGCTGTGGTCTAAAACATCTGGAGTGTCAAAGGTTTGCCACCACTGCCGTAGAGCAACTAAAATAGATTTGGATTAGAGTGGCTTTGTTGCCTGGATCAGCTGTAGCATGCAGCCCATCATCTGAGCCACTGAAACAAAGGAACATGCTACAGCAGTGTACTGTATATTTGTGTGACTATCGTGCAATTATAAATCAAATTAACTAACACAGAATCATATTGTGTGTCTTATCATTAACACAACTGGGCACTAACGAAGCTTAATCAAGTTCAATGGATTGAGGAACTTTACATGATCAAAGAGGCTGTGGGTCTTTCCTTTCCCTTTCATTGACTACTGCTGGCAAGTCCCACAGCACAACGCAGTCAAGTGTGCTGCTTATATACCACCACCCCCAGCACTTAACACACTATTTGGGCAGTTTACAAGTTAAGTATGCAGGCTACACACTGTCTCTCATGACTAGCAAGCTGAGTATCTCAATTTACTGGCCTTGAAAGGATGGAATGCTGAGTCCACCTTGTGTTGGCTTCCTGAGCCCATTGGGATCAAACTCAGACTGTGAAAGGAGGGTTGAGAATAGCTACTACTAGTCATGCTTAGTGGTACCTCAGTACCAACAAAGCAGGGAGGAGCAGTCCCTTTTTCCTATCCAGAGGAAAAGTACTGGTGTAAAGTGTCGGTGCCAGTTCCAGGTTTTCTGGAGCCCCTTGGAAAGATTTGTTACTTCACTGAGTGTACCTTCTCACCATTGTTGCCACCAGTGATGGTGGTTTCTCTTCTTCTCCTTCTCTCTCCTTGTTAGTAGCACCAGCACATTTGGCAGACAGGGGCTAATGAACAAGCCAACAGTGGCATCTATTGCTCCTTCTCCCCCACCCTCTTCTGTGCCAGGGCAAGAGGAGGGTGAACAAACCAGAAAAACAAATCCCCAGCACTTTTGTCACTGCTGCGGGGTCAGCCTCTGGGTGATTGTCTGTGCATACCTACCTTTGACCTCGTCCCCGGGAAGCCATCTTGAAAAACAGAAGCTGCTTCTCCAACCAAGGTGACACCGGCTGTAGGAACATGATGAAACCCACCCGTGTTGATGAATTTGCCTGTGGTTTCAAACCAGCCTGTCAGTTCTGGCTGCAGAGAAGCCAGCTGTGGGTGTGCATGCATGCATGCATGCATGCATACATGCACATCGGGATGTGTGTGTCTCTCTGTGTGTGTATGTGCTTGGATGTGCATACACACAGACTGAATCCATGCATGCGCACACAAACAGACACATGTGCCTAATATGCACCTGGGCATTGTATAAATAAGAGCGGTTGTATTTTAAAATTAAATATCCAATGAATCATCTGTGCAGCAGCTCCAGACTAGAAAAAGCTGCTGCTCTCTAATGGTTAAGTGCCCTTTAGATTTTGAAGGCTTTGATTTATTGGAAGAAACCTGCTGGGCAGAACGTACTGTGGGGGCTGATTAATGTCAGTTTCTGTCATCAGTTTCCACTTAGATTCTTGGCCAGCTCGGATATCTCCTCCCTTAAGGATCCCGAAGAATTTGAGGCCTGATCCAAGGACTTTGCTGGCATGGGGTTTGCAGAATGCGGCGCTTGCAAAATCAAGAAGATGAATGGAAGTGGAATTTCATGTTCTCTCTACTGGACTTGTTTATTTAACTCATTTCTCTGGAGAAAGCAGCCCAATACCCAGGACCACACCAGCAAGGGAAACAAATCAATAGCATGTTCTCGGGGTTTGTTACAGATGTCTTGCATTTCCTTCGCCGCTTTTATAGGCTCCCTCGTAGGTTGTCAAAGTGGGAAAATATCTAGAGCAAGGATTTAAGGCTACGACTACCATTGCCGTCTAGGTTTACATTCGCCACCGGCCTTGGATGTTTCCGCTGACAAATCAGTCGACGGCACATGCTGATAAGGCAAGGAGATGGCCCCCTGCCTCCATTGGGTCCCTCAAACAAGGAAGATGGACGGGTCTTTATGAGTTGATGGGGGAGGGGGGCTCAGTCTGTGTGCGTTGGTTGTAGATACATGATCCTTACTGCAATTTCTAATTGGTTTAGGAAAAACCTAAATCCTTCTGAAATGTGTCAGGATGAGAAGATATGGATGGAAATCTGGGTTTGAAAGTGCCTTCGGTGAAATGTTAACAGTACCCTCATGACAAGTAGAATAGATATAAAACACAGCAGGTTTAGAAGCATATTACAGAATACCCAGTGTTTCTCCACTGAATATGCTCAGCAACTAACTGCTAAGGTAGAGGATGAAAGGTTTTAGGTCCAGATGCAACAATGGTCTTGCATCATCAAATTGCTTCTGAGTACAGCAATTTGGTGGCTCAGCGGGCTAGAGCACTGCAAATTGTCGGTTACAAAGTCAGTAGCTCAGCGGTTCGAATCCCAGGTACCACACAGCGGAGTGGGCTCCTGCTGTTAACCCCAGCTCCTGCCAACTTAGTTCGAAAGCATGTGATAAATAGGTACCGCCTAGAGATGGGCACAATATGATTTTTTTGTTTTGTTTTTCATTTTTCATTTTGTTCCCTAACGGAATGAAAAATGAAATGACCCATCAAAGAAAAATGAAATGGAATGGAATGGAAATTTTCATTTTGTTCTGTTTCATTTTTCGTTTTCCCATAGGAATGCATTGAAGCATGGGAAACTGATTGGGTGTGGGGAAACCACAGGCTTTTTACACTCCCCCCCTCCCCCAAGCCCCACGCGCTAGCCAATCGGCACTTGGGTGGGGAGAAAAAGTTTTAAAAGTTCGCGGTTTCCCCTACCCAATCATGCCTGATTGGGGAGGGGGTGAAATATGGGCTTTTAAAACTCCCCACCCCCACCCCGTGCCGATTAGCTGGCGTGTGGGGCTTGGGAGAGGGGGAAAAGTTTTAAAAGCCTCATCAAGTGAGGGGAAAGGGCGGCTTTTAAAACTTTTTCCCTCTGAAGCCAGCACCAGTCAGCTGGCACATGGGGTTTCGGGGGGGGATGCACAAATGCACAAGCACTACACGCACACATGCACATACAGTACACATACACATGTTGAAAAAACAAAACAAAATAATTTTTTTTAAAAAAATCATTTAAAACAAAACATAACGGAATGGAATGGAACAAAAAAGAAAACAAAATGCTATTTTAGTGTTTCATGCTCATCTCTAGTACTGTCGTAAAAAGCGGGAAGGTAAAACAGTGTTTCCTTGCAGCCATGCTGGCCACATGGCCATGGACTTGCATAACACTGGCTCTTTGGCTTCACTACGGAGATGAGCACCTTCCCTAGAGTTAGGCATAACTAGCACGCATGCATGGGGGAACCGTTACAGCAACTTATGTGACAGTCACATTTTTCTGTTGGCAAACCATTATCACTTTGTAATTTTTCTTCTTCATATGGGCCATACATCTCACCACCATGGAAAAAATACAATATAGAGGACATGCTATTGTACCCCCTGTGTCTGAAAATGTGAATTTTGATCCCAGAAAGCTGATACTGAAATAGAACTGTTTGCAGTCAAAGGATTTTAAAAATTTTCTCCTTTTCTTTGCCAGCATGGGGAGACTGTTTATTGTACACAGGACATGTAGAGATTTTGGGGGTTGAGCATGGAAGGGATGGTTGTGAGAAAAATCTCAAAAAGCAAGTTCCTACAGGAGAAAGCTTGCATCCAGATAATCTACTAGTATCATGATATTCTGCACATGGCCAGAATAAAACGTATCGCATCTGAAATGTGGAAAAAAGCAAGAATGGCTACCATATATACTCGAGTATAAATCGACCCGAGTATAAGTCAGGGCCCCTAATTTAAACCCAAAAACTGGGAAAATTTATTGACTCAAGTATAAGCCTAGGGCGGGAAATGCAGCAGGGCCTGGCAACTCTTCCTTTGTGAGCTGGGGGTGTATGTGATGTTTAAAATGACTTTTAGCCACTGAGGCAAGTGCTTGAGTTGGTGGCTAAAAGTCATTTTAAACATTGTTTTAAAATGACTTTTTAAAAAGTCATTTTAAACATGGGGGGGTCAGGAGAAGTGGCGCACAATGTTTAAAATGACTTTTAGCCACTGACCAAAACTTGCCTCAGTGGCTAAAAGTATTGACCTGAATATAAGCCGAGGACCCCTTTTTTCAGCCCAAAATTAGGGCTGAAAAACAAGGCTTATATTCGAGTATATACAGTAATTAATGTTTCTGAAAGTAATCAAGAAGACCAGCCAGTTTTACAACAAAGCAAGCTAATCTGCGTAATCCTTGAGGTGAAAGTAGCTTCTGCTCTGAGACTCAAATGCTCCCAGTAGTTAAGAATTTCCTTATTCCAATGATGGGCGATCACCATCTCTCAAATTTATTTCTGCCCTTACATGCAGACAAAAAAAAAAAAAAAGAAACAAGTTATCCCCATGTAAAAATCCAAAGGCTAACTTATCTGTTTAAATGGGATTCAAGTAATCCTTACTCAACCATGCAGAAGGCCTTAATTATTCAGAAATGTCCCAAAATCCTCATTAAAAACTCCCAGAGCCAACCAGCATACTTAAAAGGCACTTTGTTTAAACCCATCATAGTAATTGGTATCCTGCTGCAAAATATTTCTTGAGGATCAATGGACAACTGGAATTAATGGCTGACATTTGCCATGCAGGCCTTACCCAGTCCCTGGCAACCCTTAATCCTCAGGAAGTGCCCGACATTTCAGTCACGGCAAATGAAATAACCCAGTATTTTTCATTTGGGTTTTGGTGCCACATGTTTAAGCACAGCAGGACATGGGGAATCTGGCAGGTTGAAAAGAAACAGGCATTGAGACAGAGGAAAAGAACCTGTAATAGAGATGGGCACGACTCAAAAAAATGGTGTTTCGTTTGTCGTTTGGTCGTTTAGGGGTCCGTTTCAGTTCGTTTTTGTTTTCGTGATGTTTTTTGCAAAAAAATCATTTTCGTTTTGTTTGGTAACAAAATGAAAAAATGAAAACAAAAACAAAAAAATGCTGTTTCGTTAGCATTCTTTTTAGTTCAATGCATCTGCTGCAACGAAAATGAAAAACACGGCAAATTGGTCTTTTTTTTTTTTTTTGTTTTTTAAAAATTTTGTTTCATTTTTGTTGCATAACAAAACGAAAAAACGAAAACGAAAACGAAAAATTGCTCGTTTTGTGCCCATCTCTAACCTGTAATCTTGTTCTCTTATTATTGCTCTGGTGCCTAGTCTATAACATCACTGCGAGAACCAGAACCGTCACTGCACCATTGTTTGGCCAAGCCCTTTTGTTCTTCATTACAATTAACATCACACCCTATGAATGTTACCATGTGGTTAGAGCTGTTTCCCTGAGCTGTCTAGATGCCCTAAGCAGATCCGATCTCGCCTGATTTCAGAAGCTAAGCAGGGTTGGCCCTGGTTAGTACTTGGATGGGAGATCTCCAGGGAATACCAGGTGCTGTAGGCGCCTGGAGTAGGAACTGTCAAACCACTCCAGTATTCCTGCCACGAAAACTCCATGGGCATGGAGTCATGAAGAGTTGGTCACGACTGTAACGACACAACACACACACAGAGCTATTTCCCTATGGAAAAATGAAAAACAAAATGGAACGAAAGAAAAATTTCTGTTGGATGGGTCACTTCATTTTTCGTTTTGTTAGAGAACAAAATAGAAATGAAAAATGAAATTTTAAAAAATTGTTTCATGCCCATCTCAAATTGAAAACATTAACAGAAAAATCCCCCCAAATATACATACCTAATAATGAAGTTACCAGAGCTGACCATGAGAAGGAGCCAGAGACCATGCTACATATAGATTTCACTATTAAAAAAATTTCTAGTGTTTTTCAGCATCTGCCTAGAATAGACTATATGTGGGTATGGGGGTTCTACTGAGTTTTTGTTTCTGACAGTATGTGTGTGTGTACGCGTGTGTGCATTCATGTGTAGGTATTAAGTAAACAGGCCTCTGACTGGGCTTCCATGTATATCCGAGTATTTCAGGGGTGGTCTTTGAAAGCATGTGAAAAATATATATAAACTCTCTCTCTCTCTCTCTCTCTCTCTCTCTCTCTCTCTGTGTGTGTGTGTGTGTGTGTGTGTGTGTGTGTGTGTGTGTGTGTGTGTGTGTGTGTGTGTGTGTCAGAGAGAGAGAGAGAATCATAAACATGTGAAACAAGGGGATGTGTGCAAAAATTCCTTTATCCATCTGTTGCATCAGAACTGGTGGATTTCTGGAGCGTGGACTTTTTTGTGGCACTTGAACGCAAACCTGTTTCCTCCCTGTTTGCATGTTTGTGTGGAAGAAAGTGGATTCAAGCAAGTCTATAGTTATCTATAAAATGCCAGACACCAGAATTTCAGTCTTCGAAGATTAGAATGTGCTTTTCAAACAAATAAGATGTTGCTTTTATTATTATTATTATTATTATTATTATTATTATTATTATTATTATTATTATTATTATTATTATTATTATTATTATTATTAGACATGGGCACGACCAGAAAAAATGACGTTTCGAGTTGTCGTTTATCGGAACGGGTCCGTTTCGGGTCGTTTCCGGTTTGTCGTGAAATGTTTCAAAAATTTGTCATTTCGATTGTCGTTTCCACCGCAATTTAATACGATTTGACTTCCCCCAGAGCATAGGGGCGTCCCGCAAACAAGGCCAGCGCAGTAGGTGTTTTTGCGCCCTAGGCGGGGGTGGGGCGGGGGGCGGGGAGCGGGGGGGGAGGTTTGGGCGGGCGGCGGTGGCAGGGGGCATGGGCGGGCAGCGACAGCAGCAGGGGGAGGCACGGGCGGGCGAGCGGGCGGTTGGGAAAATAGAAAATAAATTGTAGTATATAATATATTTTTAAAATAATCCACACCTCCCACTCCCAGTCGAACCTCCCCCTTTACCCAATATAAAAAAAAATCCTCACAAACTGCCAGAGGGGGGAAGAATAAACTGCTGTCTACTGCTATTCCCTTCAGCAGACAAAGCTGCGGGAATCAAAGAAATTATTTTCTAAATTCAATTCCCTCCCTGCCTGCCTAATTTAAATCTAAAGCCTCCAGCCTCCCTCCAAATTCGAATAGCCACCAGCAGCAGCCAGCCACACAGCCCTCCACCCTCCTCCACATCCAGACCCGACTGCAACTTCTGGAAGGTAAAACCTGGCCATGGAATTGGTGGAATGGTTCAAAAAATTTGCATGGTCCCATCCCATGCCCAGCCCACATGGGCAGGTCTAAAAAAATAAGAAATAAAATAAAATAAAATAAAATAAAATCAGTGCGACCTTTTACTGCTATAAAAAACCCACTGCTGCTACTATAAAAATTCAGACATTTAAAATACCTAATTTTCACATGTTTCTGTTGTGTTTTGGTGGGTTTTTGGACCACGATTTAAAAATAAATATTGCGGTTGCCATTTTGGATCCCCCCCCACCGCATGGCATGGAGACGACGAGGATGACCCCCCCCAGACTGGTGCAAGCAGCCCAGGACAGGAGAGGGGGGGAGGCCGCCCCCCCAGAAACCACCCCTCTGGTAGGTGTCCTCAGGCAGGCATATTTTCGCCTGCTTTTTTGGCCGGGAGTCGGGTTTTTTTTTTAAATTTTTAAAACTTTTTTTTCAGTGCTGCTGTGCTCTGTCTGACTCTTGGCAATGGCATCGCGCGATCGCCGTGATGCCACAAACGACAACGAAAAACCCGACCCAATTTTTCTTTTTTTGGGTCGGGTTCGAGCTGGAGCGGCGTAATTATCGTTACCGTTTCCGTTACGTAATGGAAACGATAACCGAAAATGGAAACGACAATTTTGCCACTCCGTGCCCATGTCTAATTATTATTATTATTATTATTATTATTATTATTATTATTATTATTATTATTATTATTATTATTATTATTATTATTATTATTATTACACCCCTACCCACCTATAAATATGGAGTGGATTTAAAAAGATGAGATCTCTCTATGTAGAGTTGTTTTGGATTCTGTCTTCATGAGCGCTAAAAGCACACAGCGCAGGGAACCCTTTGGCTCTTCTGTTTTGTCCAAACATAGTATGTTTCAATAATAAATGAGCTACAGTATAAACAATTATGCCTTTCACATGTCTTCCTATGGTCCAAAACTGCACGTATCGTTAAACCTCAATTCTCCGATGCACCAGTTTGGAATGACAGGCTCGCTCATTAAAACTGGGAAAGGCCAATTTTAAGGGGATTACACCCCTCAAAAACAGTAATCTGTCATTTACTACAGCAGTATTGTTTTTTAAACCTCGTAGATGGAACAGCTGCTTCATAAACTTATTAATTTCCTGGAGAGAAAAGCAAGTGGTGAAAACAATCTGAAATAAGACAAGATGCAGTTACATGGTCGTATATGTCCATATTTTGTCTATAAATGGGCTACGGGGCACCAATTTCTTTTAAGTGGCTGATCACGTAGCCCCAATCTTTGGAATTATATGGAGTTCCATGAAGCTGTAACACACTTTATGGTCACATCACACAAGTTCATGGCAGGTCACAACTCATAATAGTTAATTTAGGAGAGTGGATTTTCCATAGCATATGCTTGTCAAAGAGAGTAGTAAAAGAAAGAATGGCAACCAGTGCACAATTATTTTGTTACAAAATGGGACTTATGTTCTATAAATGTTTCCTGGCCAGGAGTTGGCCCTGTTAGTCAGCTGCGGCAAAAGCAACAAAATATATTCTTGTGGCAAATTATAGAGGCCAGCAAATTTTATCGGGCATAAGTAACCATGGATAGTCTAAAAAGCCCTCCATCCCCAACACACACACACACCAGATACACTCCATGCATCTGATGAAATGGGTAGGTGTCCACAAATGTATGTTTCTCTTCTCTTCTCTTGTAATTGTTACATGCCATCAAGTTGCCTCTGGCTTACAGCGACTCTATGAATGAGCGACCTCCAAAATTCCCTGTCTTCAATTGCCTCTGCTCAGTATTTTCCAGCTGAAGCCTATGGCTTCCTTTAGGAGAGGCATGTCCAAACTTTGGCCCAACTGATGTTTTGGACCACAACTCGCAGAATTCCAAGCCTGTATTGCCAATGGCAAAGGACTGTGTGAGTTGTGGTCCAAAACATCTGGAGGGCCAAAGTTTGGATGGCTGGGACATGGGTGGCAACCAGGAAATATGTAAAGGAGGCCAGGACCAGGGTGTTTTCAGCACTCAAAACCATGGTCAGCCCAGTCTGAGTTCGATAGACATAGAAATGAGTCACCAGCCAGTTCAATGACAAGAAGCACACAAACGCAGTCCGACAGTTACACAAACAGGAAGTCTTACAGGGTCGCAGGGTTCTGGAAAGGATCCAGGTAGCAAGGCCAAAGCTTCAAGATTCTTAGGTCTTGTGTTGCTGAGGCAAGGAGCAGGGAAAACTTATGGAGCAAAAGAGTTCCTGGAAAGTTCAAGGTAAGCCAACCAAAGCTCAGGAGTCCAGAGGTCTCGTGTTGCTGAGGCAAGGAACAGGGAGTGCTGGCAGTTACCTTTATGCTGGGAGCAGGCTCACCAGCGACACTGGTGGATTGTCTCAGCCTGAGAGGGGCCTGACTCTGAAAGGAGGCCTGCAGCCCTGATCCTGACAGTCAGTCCTTCTCTTATTGGGCCTTCCTCTTCCCCTGCTGCCATCAATGTTTCCTAGCATCACTCTTTTTCCAGCAAGCCTCAACTTCTCACAAACAGCCTTAGTTTCATCCTTTTTGCTTCTAGAAAGAGTTTGGGCTTGGTTTGATCCAGGCCCCTCTTGTTTCATCTTTCTGGCAGCTCAGGTAACCTGCAAAAGCTCACTGCCAGCATCTGGTTTCAAATGTGGCATTGTTTTTCCTGCCAGCCATCTTTCCTGTTCAGCTTTCAGACCCGCACATAGTCATTGAAAATACAAGAAGCGTGGTTGGTCTAGGCCAGGGGTCCTCAACCTAAGGCCCCAGGGCCGGATGCGTCCCCCAAGGTCCTGAATCCGACCCCCGGGACCAATTGCAACCCCCCCACCTACCCCCTACTTTGCGAGCAAGCCAGTCTCCGCAGCTGCTTCTATTGCTGAGGCAGTTCAAAGTAGTGGGCTATGTCACTTCTCCCACTCCCCCCAACTCCCGCCCAGATGATCAGCATGCTGGCTAGTGGGGCATTCAAAGTGGGAGGGCTACGGCAAGGTCCCCTGCCCCCCCACCCACTGTGGTCCGGCCCCCAGTGGTATCTGGGGGGTGGTGAACCGGCCCACTGTTTGAAATCTTTGAGGACCCCTGGTCTAGGCCTTCGTCTCCCGAAGGATGTCTTTACACTCCACCATCCTGTCTAATTCCTTCATTGGTGAGTCTTTTGGCAAAAGCTTATTTCTCAGTAAAATTCCTAAGGCTTTAAAGTGGCATGAGGATCTTTCTACAGCACACCCTCTTCCCCTCACCTATTTCTGATTAATGAGGATACACATGGAGGATGAGGAAAACAGAAGTCTGACACAGGCACTGCTACAGGTTAGGGCCTGAACATAACAATTTTAATCCACAGTCAGAGAAGCACCTTTTTAGCTTTGTGGGGATGGTGACTGTTCAGCCTATCTCAGCAATGTTCCATGTCTGGTGATAAGAGATTTTGAAAGGTTTGGAGGTGGTTGGATTTGCACAAATTTTCTCTGTGCTGCAGAATACCATGGCTTTCTGCACATTTTGGCAGCTTTTGCAAGTCCATGGTGACTTTTATGATTAATTTGTTTTTTTAATTTTTTTAATTAAGCAGTATTGCCTGGGTTGTTTCTGCAGTGTTTGGGTCTCATCTGAGTAATGTGTACCGTACGCTTTATGAAGCATGCTAACAAATTGGAATAAATTCAGAGGAGGGCATTAGGACACTAATGGGGCTGGAAACCAAGCCCTGTGAGGGGAGACTGGAAGAACGGGGTATGTTTGGCCTTGAGAAAAGGAAACTGAGGGGAGATATAAGAGCACTTTCCAAATACTGCACCTGAAGAGTCCTATGTACGGACTATGTACGGATCTGAAAGCTGGACAGGAAAGATGGCTGGCAGGGAAAACAATGCCTCATTTCAAACCAGATGCTGGCAGTGAGTTTTTGCTGTGAGACTCTACAACTCACAGTCTAACATATTCATATTTGTATATTGTAGCTTCTTTTTCTTTTTTTCACATTACATTTTTAATATCCAAATTTTATAGTGTATATTTATATATTGGATTTTTATTTTATTTTATCTCTATTTATTATATTCTTCTTTCTCACCTTACACTTTTTGTGCACCTGCTCTTTATTAGTTCTTTATATTAGGAGCTGTGTAACAAGTAAATTTTCCCAGTCTGGGATCAATAAAGATTTATCTTGCTATCTGAAAGGCTGTCATACAGAGGAAGGCTGGGATCTGTTCCCAGTCATTCCAGAGTGCCAGATGTGAAACAATGGGCTTGGGAAGCCAGATTTAGGCTGAATATCAGGAAAAACCTCTTAACCGTTAGAGCAGTACATCAATGGAACCAATTACCTCAGGAGGTGGTGAGAGTTCCAGGGTTGGAGGCATTCAAGGGGAAATTGTCAGATCTGCTTTGATTTGGACTGCTGCCCTCAGCAGGAGGTTGGACACGACGGTGCCTCCAACTCCGTGATTCCGTGATCCTATGAGTGAAACATTTTGATCCATTAATTCTTGGTCAGTGCAGAGCAAAATGTCTTTGCCACTATCCATTGCTTTCCCTCAGTGCTGAATAGGTCATGCTACAGCGTTGATCATGAAAAGGCTGTTCTCCATTCTGTCTCTGAGCAGAAACACTGTCCATTTCATCAGAGGGGGAAGGAACATTCTCCTGCAGATGCCCAAGAGTGGAACTCCTCATGAGCAGTGGCAGGAGAACAGGTTCTTTATGAGGATTTTAGGCAGGACACTGCCTGTGATGTCTGAATGGTGATCTCCACACACGAAATGAAGAGAATCCACCAGCTGGCCTTCTCTGGCAGGGTTTGGTGAGGGTGAGAATAAGAAGCATCACACACACACACACACACACACACACACACACACACACACACACACACACACACACACACACACACACACAGTGGGGCGAACTCATATGATTTTTGTGTGAAACTTTGGCTCTGCTCTATTACGAACCACCGTTTTCCAAGATGGCGGGCGGCAGCAGCTACTTTGTTTGTCTGCGCTACAGCGCTTTTGAATTTTTTTTATATAGCGCTGCTTTGGTTTTTATTTTAATCTTTATTTGTCATGTGGGCTCTCTGGCTTCGCAGGGGGTTTTGGGGAGTCTTGGAGGGGCTCGTTTGGAACGGTCGGAGGGCCGGATTTGGTGGCATTCCCTACCTGCCATTTCGGAGACGCCGGAGACGCTGCTTCCTTTTCCTTTTTTGAGATCCTTGCCTGGGTCTCCGTCGCGGGAGGTATTTTCATCTTGCACCGGTGTCTCTGGGTGGCCGACTGGGTGACCCTCCCCCCCTTCCCCTCTTTCCCCCCCTCCATGCCATCGGTTTTTTTTGGGGGGGTCCGGGCTGCCGTGTTGTTGCGGCTTGCCGTTCGGGCGCCAGTGCCGCTTTTTGTCGGTGCCGTTTTCCTGCCGCCTTTGTGGGGGCTAGGTGCGGTCATTCCACCCTTCCGCCCTGGCCCCTGTCGCCTTCCACCCCCGGCTGCGGTTGGCTTTTCCCGGAGAGGGTGGCGGGGTTCTCGGACCCTGGGCGGCGGGCCGGCCGCCGACCGTGGGCGCCATGGTGCCTTCGTGGTTCCTGGGACCTGCCCCTGGGCGGCGGCTCTATCCTTTGCTGCCGCAGTTTGGCTGCGCTGCCTGGGAGAGAGAGGTGTGGATCCCGATCTCGGGCGGCATGTCGGCCGCCGGTGCCTTTATCCCCCCCGGGGGTCTTCTTCTTCGGACGGCGGATCGGCCGTCAGTGTGGGTGGGGCATGGGCCCTGGTTTCTCGGGCGGCAGACCGGCCGCCGGGGTGGCACTGTTCCATCGGGACTTGCCATCACGGGCGGTGGCTCGGCCGTCGGCGTTAGCCTTGGGGGGGGCAGCTGCGGCTTATTAATTCCTTTCCGAGCTCTTTGCCCCCCTGGTAGGAGGCTAGCCCCCCCTCCACCAGCCTGTTGATTGTACCATCGACCTGGAGGGGGCGGGGTCCTCGGCTTTCGGGCGGTATGCCGGCCGCCGGTGCTATCATGCCCCCTTGTGTGACCTGCTTCCCGGGCGGCAGTTCGGCCGTCGGCCCCGGGGGGAGGGGCGCGGAGCCTCGGCTCTCGGGCGGCAAGTCGGCCGCCGGTGTGACAAAGCCCGCTGGGGACTTGTTCTTTCTGGGCATTTGTTCGCCTGTCGGCGCCATCTCTGGGGGGATAGGCGTGGTTATTCCATCTTTCCCGCCTTAGTTCCCTGCCCCCACATGCCTGCTCCCTACAGGACTCGGCTGAACTCGATTTGCTCTACCGCCTTTCCATCGTTTTGGGGGGCGCTTGGTGTGGTCATGCTCTGGGTCACCGGAAGGATAGACTGATTCAATCGTCATGCCACCCATGAAGTGAGAATTGAACTGGTGCCGCTACCTTTGGCTGTTTGGGAGGCCCCCGACAGCCTTCATAGGTTGCGGACTAGCCTTCATTGATGGTCACTGTTAGCGGCAACGACCATCCCCCCCTTTCCATCAGTAGCCATATGAGAGCCCCATATGTTAATTTTTCTTATCTTATTTTATTTTATTTCATTTTTGTTTATTTTTGCTTGTTTACTTTGTATTTTGTTATCAGTCAATTGTTAGCTGTATTTTGTGTTGGTAATTGTATATTTTGCTTGTGTATTTTATTTGATTTGTATTACTTTGGAGTGGGACCCTGACCATCTGAGATCCCATGGAGCCTGCCGGGGGCCCCATTAGGGTGCTGTCGGGCCGCAGGAGGTACGCTCTGGGTCGGCGGGTCGATCGGATAAAGAGAACTCGGGACAGACAATTACTGCCTGTCCCCCATTCTGACCCGCCGGCTCACCGCCAAATGGCAGGGATCCAATCCGTCTGCTCCCCCTCCGGCCTGTCCTGTCTGCTGATCAATGCCAGGTCGGTACATAATAAAACCCCACTCATCCACGATTTGATCGTGGATGAGCGTGATTGACCTGGCTTTCCTCACGGAGACCTGGGTGGGCGAGGGGGGTGGGGCTTCTCTCGCCCTTCTTTGCCCCCAGGGTTATCGTGTGCAGCAGTTGGGCAGGTCGGAGGGGCGGGGGGGTGGGGTGGCTATGGTCTACAGGGAATCTTTTTATGTCAGTAGATCCGCGATGCTGGTGAGTCCAGGTTTGGAATGTCTCCACCTTATGGTAGGCCAGAGGGATAGGTTTGGGGTAGTGCTTGTGTACCGTGCTCCCCGCGACTCTGCACTCTCCCTTCCAGAGCTCTCCGAGTTCATCTCGGCGGCATTGTTGAGGTCTCCTCGCCTACTGGTGGTGGGGGACTTCAACGTACACGCCGAGGGTGGGCTGTCTGGAGCAGCTCTGGAATTCATGGAGTCCATGGCCTCCATGAACCTGTCCCAATTAGTCATCGGCCCTACCCATAAGGGTGGACACACCTTGGACCTGGTTTTTGCCTCCACATCGCAGGGTTTTGATCTGGGGGTCGGGAGGTTGTTGGCCCGGCCCGTGTCATGGTCAGATCATTATCTGCTGATCTTCTCTGTTGCCGCAGCCACCCAGCCCTGTGGGGAGTCGGGCCCTTCCATCTGGGGCCGCCCTCGGGGGCTCCTGGACCCTGTGCGGTTCTCGGAGGCCCTCGGGGGTGTTCCAGACGGCTTGGATGACGATCCGGCCGACTCCCTGGTCCAACGGTGGTTTGAGGAGGTGACTGGGGTAGTTGACCGGATCGCCCCCAAGCGCCTGATCCGATGCCGAGCCCGTCTGGCCCCTTGGTTTACCGAGGAGCTGCGGGCGATGAAGCAGGAGCGGAGAAGGCTAGAGAGCAGATGGCGGAATGCTCGGACGGCATTGAATTGGGCTGCTGTTAAGGCGTCGACCGGTCGCTTTTCTCATGCGATAAGGGCGGCCAGGAGATCTTTTGTCGCCCTGAGAATTGGTGAGGCCTCGAATCGCCAGGCAGAATTGTTCCGGGTGGTCCGAGGCCTCACCAATCCCGGTCCGCCAGGGCCTCCTCCTAGTGATTTCACTAGTGAGTCTTTCGCAGCCTTTTTAAAATCTAAGATAGAGGCCATCCGTTCCGAGCTGGACGCCGGTTGCACTGGTCTAGCCCCTGTGGTGGCTGGTGTCGGGCCGCCTCGGTCGCCTCGGTTTGTTGAGTTTGGGGCCGTTACATCTGTGGATGCCTCCAGGGCCCTGGGACATTGCAGGCCTGCGGCCTCTCCGTTCGACCCTTGCCCTTCCTGGCTGATTAAGACCGCAGGGGGGGAGCATGCCGAAATGGGCTTCACTTATCGCCTCAGCCTCCTTCAGAGACGGGATTTTTCCCAGTCTCTTGAAGGAGACGATGGTGAAGCCCATTATTAAAAAACCCGGCTTGGCTGTGGACGATCTGTCCAACTATCGCCCCATAGCCAATGTTCCCTTTTTGGGCAAGGTGATTGAGCGAGTCGCCGCCCTGCGTCTCCAGTCGTTCCTGGAGGAGAACCATGTCCTGGATCCCTTCCAGTCCGGGTTCAGGCCGCGTCGTGGGACCGAGACGGCCCTGGTCGCGCTGCATGATGATCTGTTGAGGAGGGCCGACAGGGGTTGCTCTACCCTGCTGGTCCTGCTCGACCTGTCAGCGGCTTTTGATACCGTCGACCACGGTATCCTGCTGGAGCGGCTCTCGGAGGTGGGGATTGGGGGCCAGGCCTTGTGCTGGCTCCGGTCCTTCCTTGAGGGCCGCACCCAGCGAGTGAGCTTGGGGGGTGAGTTGTCGGCTCCCTGGACACTCTCTTGTGGGGTGCCTCAGGGGTCATCACTCTCCCCAATGCTCTTTAACATCTATATGAAGCCGCTGGCTGAGATCATCCAGAGTTATGGAGTCTGCGGTCATCAGTACGCTGATGACACGCAGCTCTATCTCTCCTTTTCCACCGGTGCAGTGGAGGCCGTTCGGACCCTTGACTGTTGCCTGGCTGCGGTTCTGGACTGGACCAGGACGCACGGACTCAAGCTCAACCCCGGCAAGACCGAGGTTATGTTCTTCGGGGGTACCTCGGAGGGGTATTGTGGCCCCCTTCCCAGTCTGGGCGGGTCCGTCCTCCAGCTGGCGCAAAGAGTGAGGAATCTGGGTGTCGTCCTGGACCCGGATCTGACCCTGGAATCCCAGGTGTCGGCCGTGGTCAGGTCGGCCTTTTACCACCTAAGGCTTATCGCCCAGATTCGCCCATACCTCGATGAGGGCTCCCTGAGGACTGTGGTACAGGCACTGGTCATGTCGAGGCTGGACTACTGCAACGCTCTTTACATGGGGCTTCCCTTGAACCTTGTCCGGCGATTGCAGCGGGTTCAGAATGCGGCGGCCAGGCTGGTCGTTGGTGCGCGCCGCTTTGACCGCGCCACCCCCATCCTGGCTCGCCTGCACTGGTTACCCGTTGCCTCCCGGATAAGGTTCAAGGTGTTGGTTTTGGTTTACAAAACCCTCCATGGCTTGGCCCCTGCCTATTTGGTGGAGCGTCTTTCCCGACAATCAGATCTAGCCCGACCCACCCGCTCCTCGATGGCCCTTTCACTGAGGATTGTTGCCCCGAGGGAGGCCCGTAAAACAAGAACTCGAGGACGGGCCTTCTCGGTGGCTGCACCAACTATGTGGAATAAGCTTCCCGGTGAATTACGGCTGGCCCCCTCGCTGGCGTCATTTAGGAAAAACCTAAAGACCTATCTTTTCCGTGACGCCTTTGGTGATCTCTAGGGATCCAACTGTTTTTTCTTTTCTTTTCCCCCCGCCGATTTATTTATTCTTGGAAACTATTGTTTTAGCTATTGTATTGACTTGCTGTTTTATCTTTATTGTTGTAAACCGCCCTGAGTCCTTTTATGGGAAATAGAGCGGTATATAAGTGTAAATAATAAATAAATAATAAATAAAATAAATATTCATTGTTCTCCAGCCCTTGTCATCACAGTTGTGATGTAGCCAGCCATAGCATTTATACATCAGTTCCAGAATTCGTCTGCGTATCTGACCATTTCATCTTTAGAACAATAGCCCAAGTGTGGGAAAAGAGTATGTCCAAATGGTCTCTCAAATATCAAACAAACATGCTCTTTGAACCAGCATCCTCCCCTGTCTGGAGCTAATGCTGTTTTTCCTATTCTACTCCCTCGTGTTCTCTCCTTAGGATCGGGAAGACTGTTGGTTCAGCAAAAGTGTCCACGTGTGATCATTTCATTTGGGTGATGATGGACACAGACTCACAGGGAGGCTCGGAGACATGTACTTGCATATGTTTAAAATCACCTAATGCAAAAGCAGCTTATCTGAAGCACTTCTGAAGCTCCATTTGAATACCGTACTTCAGAACCCCCAAGATAATGGGTGCCTCTAAGATATAAATTCCATTTCATTGTAGAGAAGCCCAGAGACCTTTGGGTAGTGGGTGGCATATAAATTGTATTAAACTAACTAACTAACTAACTAACTAACTAACTATATATCTATATCTATATCTATATCTATCTATATCTATATCTATATCTATATCTATCTATCTATCTATCTATCTATCTATCTATCTATCTATCTATCTATCTATCTATCTATCTATCTATCTATTGCATTCCAGTGGCCAGTATCCTACTGAGTAACTTCATCCATGGCAGTAACATGCCAGATCCAAAGATCCAAGGCAATGCCATGCTAGTGAAGAAAGGATGGTTACAAAGCTTGATTAAATGAAAGAAAAGAAAGACGGGTGCAATGTGCAATGAGTGCACAATAAAAGCAATAATGTCAAAAGAGAAGAGTTTAAATCTAATGCTGAAGTGGATAAAAGACATACCCTGAAGACCCATTCTGCTGCTGAGAGGTTTGTTTGCCATGGCTTCAGAGACTAGGGCTCATAGTAATGGTTTCAAATTACAGGAAAAGAAATTCAATTTCAACATTTGGAAGAACTTCCTGACGGTTAGAACTGTCCGGCAGTGAAATATGTTGCCACTGAGGTTTTTAAGCAGTTCCCGCATGGCAGGGGGTTGGACTAGATGGCCCTTGAGGTCTCTTCCAACTCTGTGGTTCTATGATTCTATCAAATGATGTTGGGTTTTATCCATCTAAGCCCCTGTAGCCCACTAGAGGTCTATGGCCACATGGACTGCACAATATCCTCCAGACTAGCCTGTGCTGAAGCTCCACAATGACCTCAAATTGTGGCCTTTTTATATTTTTAAGGCAGCGAACACCTACTCCTTGACTTGGAAAACAGCATATTGGCTTCTTAATAAGCAAAATATTTCAAGAGTAATTGATATTGATTATTGATAAGGAAATCCTTATTGATTGGCAAGATGACAACAATTGCATCTTCATATGATTTTGATTCACAAGCCAATTGATAACATGTTGAGTTCCCAAGCACGGGTGAGCAAAACTAATTAACTAGCCAGAATAGCTGTACACACAAATCCCTTTCTTGGGTGATAGCCACTTAGGTTCTCCACAAACATCTGCCTTCCTAGACAGCTAATTAGTAATTACATATTCACCTCAGACAGTTATAAGTCAGGTCAAGTAAATGGGATGTAAAGAGAAATGAAAATGTAAATAGAACTCTCTGTGTGTGTGTGTGTGTGTGTGTGTGTGTGTGTGTGTGTGTGTGTGTGTGTGTGTGTGTGTGTGTGTGTGTGTGTGTCTGAAGCTAGTTTCTAATCAAGCTAAGAAAGAATCCCTAAAGGTGAAAATTGATGCATATAAAGTTGTATCAATATATAAAATATATCGTGGGACCGCAGTATATGAAAAAAGGCCCCCTAGGTGAAGGGCAGAAAGGCCTGTTTCAGGCCTCCCTTACTTACTGGCACTGCCCCAAACAGGCCTGCGAGGGCCTTCCCAAGCCTTCTGGAGGCTCCCAAAGGCCCGTGAAGGCCATTGCAGGCCTGTTTGGAGCAGTGCCATGCTGGGGGTAAATATAGCTAGGTGCCCAAGGCCTGGCCTGACCTGCATCCGGATATCGCGGATTTTCAATTATCGTGGGTCAGCTTGGGTCCCTAACCCCCGCGGATCACTATATCACCGCAATAGGTGGGGATCATTGTATCACCATTCCCTCTACATCAGGCCTGCCCCAAGTCCGGCCCAGGGGCCAAATCCAGCCCGTCAGACCATTCTGAGTGGCCCATGGCTGGCCGGCCCGTCCCTCCCCCTCCTTCGCCGCATTTAAAAAAATCTTCCACCAACACTGACACCACCGGGAAGCTTGAGGGGCTGGGCTGGCTGGCCGGCCGGTGAGCAGAAGCTTGTGGGGCTGGGTGGGTGGGCGAGGGGGCGGGCCACCACCACCAGCACCGCCGGCAACCATGTGAGGCTGGGCGCGCATGCAGGCCGCCGCCACCGGCATCACCAGGAACCTTGTGAAGCTCGGTGCGCACACAGGGTGGTGCACGGGCAGGCCGCCGCCACTGGCATAGCCGGGAACATTGTAAGGTTGGGCACACACACGGGGCAGTGATCAGGCGGGGCCACGCCACCGGCACCGCTGGGAAACTTGGGCAGACGGGCCCTCTGTCGCCACCGGCACAGACAATGTGTGGGGGTGGGCAGGCCAGTGGGCCTCTGCCATCGCCAAGGAGCTTTGGGGTGGGCTGGTGGGCCAGCCGTCGCCACCCCTGGGGAGCTTGAGGGGGGGTGCAAGGTCGCACAGATCGCCTCTTCCAAGGGGCTCCCTGTGGCCATGGCTCCCTGTGCTTCTTTTGGTCCCCACCTTCCTTCCTTCCTTGCTCCCTCCCTTGGTCCCCACCTCCCTCCCTTCCTTCTTTGTTCCCCACCTTCCTTCCTTCCTCTCTTGGTTTCCACCTCCCTCCCTCCCTTCCTTGGTCCTCGCCTTCCTTCCTGTAGGTGGGGTTGCAAGGGGTCAGTGGGTGGGGCTTGCAGTGGGGTGGCAGGGTCGGGGAGCAACCGCCCCCTGACACATTCTCAGCCACCAAATCTGGCCCTCCTTACAAAACGTTTGGGCACCCCTGCTCTACATTGAACTCTGAATTCCCTGTCCGTAGCTGCTTTGGGAAGCAATAGTCATGTAGTTTGAATACATGAACTGCTAGATAGCTTAGTGGTTTGGGGATCTGGTTGCAGAGCCAGAGGTCCCTTCCAGCTCTGCAGTTGATGAGGATGATTTTCTTTCTGATTATGTTTTTTTATGAAGTTACAAGGTTTGTGTTTTCTTCTTGTGCAGAAACTTGCCTACAGCTTTAACATATTTTCCTAATGTGTACATATATTAGCACATTTTTAGCTTATGGAACTTTCTCCCAGTGTCTGAAATATGTTTGTACATTTAAAAAAATTGTACGCAGAGATTCTTGAAAATAGTCTGCCTCTCTGTTTCCAATTTCTGCTTACAATACGAGAAAAGGGAACTCAAGACATTGTAAACATGGGATAGCACCACACCCATCGCCTCATTGCAATAAACACTGATTTGAGAGGGATTTTGCTAAACGGGAATGGAATTTCTCATAACTGTGGTGGAGAAACACCCCTACTAATCCAATTTATCAGCCTTATAAATCTATGGCAGTTGACTATATTTGGATGACATGATAGGTAGTGTGAGTCAGTATCTGGGACATGCCTGGAGAACATGCACCAAGTTATGTGGTAATGCAGCACAAATACTTCCCGAGAGCTGGTAAGAAGAGATTGTATGGAGATGTCAGGAAGATAGTACCACGTATCACCAAAACTGAAAGAAGTTACTCTTTGGACAACAACACTCAAAGTTCCTCAGCCCATCGGGCCCAAGAAGTAACTTGAGTGAGCTCTGCTTCAGAAATCCAGAAAAAAACCATCCCGTCTCCTTTTCCCCCTGAAGACTTTTTGGTTTTTTTTCTGAAAAATTGGAAAAACTGAAAAAGAAAAAGAAATAAATGATTATGAAATGTTTTGTTTTAACATGATGAATAGGGATGGGTGTTTTGTGTCAGAACCAGTAGGTTACGAAATGAACCACGTGAGCCCAGGTGGTTCTCGGAACTGGCTGATACACGCAGATCCAATTGCTTTACCTTTCTCTGTCTCGCACAGGGTTAAAATCCAATGAGGAAGCATGCTGCGATGTCATCTTTCCTGCTTCGTACTGCTGGCCAATCAGAGAGGGACATGGGATGATGCCTGTCCCTGCACAGTTCCTGATTGGCCAGCATCACAGATCTAGCACAGATGACATTGCAGCATGATTCCTCATTGGATTTTAACCCTGTGTGAGACAGAGAAAGGTAAAGGAATTGTATCTGCATATATCAACCGGTTCCAAGGTCCTCCTGGGCTTGCGTGGTTCGTTTCATAACCTATTGATTCTGAAACAAAATGCCCATCCCTGATGATGAATAAAATATTTTAGGACATGGTGTTCAAATATTTTCCAAATCATTTCTAAAAAATATGTATAGTATTAGATCATTCTAATTTCTGTACACTGAGGACAAGTAAGTCCTGGGTTACAAACTGAACTCTCTAATGCAAAAACAAGATGCATTTCTTCCTTTAGGGGGTACTGTTATTGTCACAAGAAAAAGAAAAAGGTTTCACTTTTGTTTTTGCATGTGGGTGGGTATGTTTGGTTCTGTTCTGTCCTCTTCACTAGGCCTCAAAGCACTGGAAGAAAATACAGAGCAACAAAAATGATTCTGATGAAATTTCATGCCCATGCATTGAAACTTCTATACTTCCCCCCTCTTCAATTCTTTTTATGAGAATCAGATTTTTTTAAAATTTTTATTTAATACTGTGGAGGGGAAATATAAATAATTGTTAATTCTGGATTTTTAAACATTGTTTTGTAGAGGCTTTTTTTTGTTCCACATAAACTAGTAAACAATTCAGGAGATTTTTACTCCATTTGTTACCTACTATTACAAATAAATATTATTTAAAAACTTAATTATGTTTGTAATAATTGTTTGGATATACTAAATTACAATATGCTAGTTGTGATAATTTTATGCCAAGTCAAATTGTCCATAGTCATATTTTATGTTCTTAAAGTAACAGAATGACTTTAAAGCTGTAAAGGGTGGCAGGAGTGCTAATTTAGCATTTTTTTTTCAAAATTTCCAAAAATTTCTGCCCTTCCCCTCAAAATGGGGAAAATGAGTTTTTTTCCGATCTTCAAAATTTCTGGAAATTTTACATCTCTTCTAGTATCCTAAGATGAAGGTAGAAGTTGGTCATCTACAGAGAGGTATCATTTGCAGACGAAGACAGAGTGGCTAATGAGTTGTGTATTGGAATGGGACCACAAGTTGCAACCTACGCAGCCCTGTCTCTACATGCAGCAGAAGCTTTTATAAGCAAGCCAGCTTTGGGTGGCATCAAACTTCCTTGGGCTATGACTGCTATACAGAGCAGGCTCCTTGGCAATCAACCTCCACTCCGTGCCTGCAACTCATCTAGTCATGAGACAGTGGTGCACCGATCATCTGGACGGTGGGGGGGGGAGCAGGGGCCCTTGTACTGCCCCGCTTGGCTGAGACAGTGAGCTGGCAGACCCAGAACTTCGCTGTGGCAGTGGTGGTTCTTGGGATGGGGTAGGAAGGGGTGGAGAACTTATCCCCTCACTTTTTTATTGGTGGCTGGTGGGCTACTTTTGAACCCTTCGCGGGCTACTGGTAGCGGGCTATGCGTTGTGCAGGCCTGCTGCATGGGATGCAGACAAGTTTAGATTCCATCACTCAGAACTTTTACATGGAATTTTACTCTTTTTTTAACTGTTCACATTCTCTTGTAGCTTTAATGTTATCTTTTAATGTTGTAAGATGTCCCCCAATTCCTTGTTCTCAAATACTTGAACATGTCTTAATTGTACTGGGCAGTATATTGTCCCTCATTACTGTAAGCCACCTTGGGTCCTTTGCCAAGGAGAAAGATGTGGTAAAAATACTCCAATAAATAAATAAATAAGCCCATTTGTCACCTAGGGCAAACATGGCTTCCACCTCCCCCCCCCATGTCAGCAGGGTTTAGTGTGGTTAGTATCACTAGTTAGAGTTGTACCTCTGTTCTTGCCCTGAATCAGTTGCTGTTCAATCTGCTGTTGTTTGCTAATATTTTTACCCTCTGCAGATGTACCGATGTTGCCGCACACAACTTCACTTTTTTTGCCACCTGAACCAGGAGCTATCATCCTTCACGTAGGGTTTTGGACACTTAAGGGACAAAAGACTCCACCTCACTTTTGTGTTGACTTCCTAGGACCAGCCAGAATAACAAAAGTGAAAGTAGATTTTTGGAGTTTTATCTGCCTTTTAACGGAGAAATAAAGCAGCCCTTTCCGAAAGCAAATAGCAAAGGGGCAGGTAAAGAGGTATTTAGAAGAGAGCGGATTTTCTTTAGGTGAGTTTTGCTTGATTTTATATCTTTAGAAGGGCTAGCTGGTGGAAGGAAAGCCACTCACTTGCAGGAGGGGGGGCAGCTTCTTCACCGTCCGGTTCTCCCACGGCCTCAGACGCATGAGTGATTTATTTCCCAGGGGTATCTACCCTCACAGAGGAGGGGAACCGCACCCAGGATGCCTCGGAGCGAATCTGGGATGTCTTCTGCTCCCAGTGGGTGATCGTAGGATGGAAATCACCCTCTTGAGACCTGGAATGCATCGACGCTGGCCAGGGCTGCTTTCAGCTAACGTCTGTGCTGATCGCCGCCATCTTGCCCTCTGAATAGGACCAGTGCTATTCAGCTGGGACGGCTGCCGCAGACAATGTTGCATGTAATGCCAATTATGCCAATTATGCCAAATTCGTATTACAGATTAGTTCTAGGCATGTATAGTTATAGTTGATGTGGTGTTTCTGTGCTCTCCCCCTCAAAGAAAAAAAGTGGTGGAGATGGTGCTTTTTCTTTTCTTTTCTTTTCTTTTCTTTGCCTTTGGCAGCCTCTTTAGGCAGCCAGAAAGGTCATGCTAGAAATTCAAACCCCTCTTCAGAAGAAACCCTCCAAGATCTACCTTTTGGTGGAGCATGTTTCATCCTGGAACATATTTCCCTGGGAAAAAAATTTAAGCACCCACCAATTCACAGTAATATATTATAAGACGCCGGGAATTCCTTTTGGAGGGGCAAGATGAAATTGCAACTCCCTCTTTTTGTTGTAAACAGATGATATACATTTGCTGCTGGTTGGGAAAAATGGCCTGTTTTGTACCATCTAAGTTGTTATGTTGCTGTCGATTGCTTGATTCGTCTATTTATATAGTGGTTGTTTCATATACAGTGGTCCCCCGCCCGTTCGTGGTTCATATACTGTGGTCCCACTATATATTTCCAGGTACTTACCCCAGGAATGGTGCTGCCCCGAATGGGCCTGCAAGGGCCTTCCCAGGCCTTCTGGAGGCCCAAAAATGGATTCCATGTGAAATGATTCCCGGTTTGCCAAAAATCATTTATGAGGCCTCCAAGGGCCTTTCTAGTTAGTGGTTTACCGGAACTCACTTCCGGTTCACAGGGAAGCCCTGTTGGGGCTTCCAGAAGGCCCAGGAAGGCCCTCGAAGGCCCGTTCAGGGGCAGTGCCAGGTTGGGGGTAAGTACAAGGCTCCCCAGCTAGGCCCCCCAGGCCCGGCCCGACCTGCATCCGCATATCATGGATTTTCAATTATCGTGGGTCGGGTCCCTAAATCTTGTGATAGGTGCGGGGGGGGGTGTCACTCTACAGTGATTCTCTAAGGGAAATTTCTGCTTTGTGTGCCAAAATAACACAGCTCGCTTGGGAGACGGTACACCTTGACTTGAAATTGGCTGGGTAGGGTGTTTTTGCTTAGGTAGCAAAAAGTATTGAACCAGCTCTATTAATGAGTGACAGAGCTAGATAAATGTAGAATCACTAAATGATCTTTTTATTTATTTATTTTTATTTATTAAACTTACACCCCACCCATTTGGCCACCTGGCCCCTTTGGGCGGCTTACAAATTTCAGGTGGATTACAAATTTACAGATTTTTGATGGTAATGTGTATTACATCTTTGACTGCTAAATGATGTCAGACAACGATTATTTGGTGTTTTAGAGCGTGTGAGTCGAGGCCCTCAGTCTCTGCACAGAAACCTTATAGTGCGATAAAACATTTAGAAGAGGTGGTGTTCTTGGATGTTGCAGCCGTGACAACTGCCGTCTTTAACTGGAGCAGGAGAGTCCTCCAAGCCTCTAGTAATCTGAACAGAGGGTTAAAAAGAGAGCCGCTTTCTATGTTTGGAGAAACTAAGCAGCACCATCTTAAGCCTTTGAGGTGCGAGATGTGCTCAATATTTTGACTGCAGGGAGTGTTGCTGGTAATAGATCATGTGGAGGAGGGACAGGATTTGAGGATTATCACAGTATATGTCCCCTTCCCCTGTGATGAGGCACTGTACTTAGAACATGTGGCTTGTACTCTCAGAGATGGTGTAATCCTTCACTTGTCAGCACTGTGCTACGGGTTAGGTCTGCTTTTTCTCACTCTGCAAACTTCCATCTGTCAAGGGATGCTTAATTTGTAGCTTATTCTCACATTTACCCCAAGGCTGTCTAAATTTAAGAGCTGCCAGTAGTTGAGCATGTTCAGCTGAGGGAGAAAAAAATCAATATATATAAGTGCTGGTATTTCATCCATGGCTTTGTCTGCCTGAAGAAAAGGTTAAGTAAAATTCTTTTGTTTTCCCTGAAATGCAAGCTTTCCAAGATGACTAACTTGGATGCTCCTGATTTTTATCTGAAGGAAAAGATGGATGGGTCAGCCATTTCGTGAGGAGTGCTCTGATGGATGCCTTTCTGAGCGGCAATTCTTAAGTGTCTGCAAAACCTTTTTTTTAATTGCTTTTTTGGACTTTTGCTCCCTCAGGCCTGCATGTTGTTCATCATCCAGCCTTAGCCACAAATAAGTCACCAGTCTTCTAATAACAGGCACTAGTAGAATTACCCAGGAGTACCATGCCTTTGTCACTGTTCTCTGTGTGTGTGTGTGTGTGTGTGTGTGTGTGTGTGTGTGTGTGTGTGTGTGTGTGTGTGAGAGAGAGAGAGAGAGAGAGAGAGAGAGAGAGAGAGAGAGAGAGAGAGAGAGAGAGAGAGCACTGGGGCCATTTTCCAGTTAAATTTCCTCACATGGCCTCTGAAGTGCCAACACAGCCTCAGTCCGGAGGTAATATTAGATTAGGGGACAGGAGGCTGTGTGCAGGAGTAAACATGCCAAGGGCTAGTGACAATATTGGTTAACTAGTTTGGTATCTTTGCTCGTGCTGCTTCAGCTGTACCGTCCTCTTTATAAAGGAACAAAAGGGAACAGAGCTACTGCTTCAAAGGGACCCACCAAGGGAGGCTGGTAAGAGACTTGACCTCTGCCATGTAGCCACATTGATGTGGCTCCCCACCCACCCACCCCAACCCTACAAATGCCTTAGTGACACATACAAATATCCATTGTTAGGCTACCATGCCAACGATGCAGACACATGTACTAACTGTTGGAATTATAAATGCAAGACTAGGCTATAGGTTAGTGTTGGCGAACCTATGGCACAGGTGCCAAAGGTGGCACTCGGAGCCCTTTCTGTGGGCACCCGACATCACCCCTTCACAGTCACCTGTATTCCAGTTGAATACGGAACATGGAACAAAACGAAAAACAAAACAAAACAAAACTACTTTATAGGCTACTAATGAAATAACAATAAATTGTTGCAAGCTTTCGAGGCCAATTCCCTCTTTTTCAAAGCATGCACCAAAAGTCAAAATATGGCAAACAATGTGGTTTGCCAGGAGATCATTCTTAGATGTAAAGTTCTTGGCAAGATGATTTTCACCAGCCACGTCTCTCTTAGATGAGGCAGGAAGCAGCAGGGCTGTTGTTAAAGTTGCATCTGAAGTCAAGGATTGGGTTTCACACCTCAGTCCTCCAGAGGGACACGGGTCATGGACATCCATGCATACCTCCTCTCCATTTGGCTCTTCTTTGAGACATACAAGTCCCTGTTTGGCCGGGGGAGAGGGGGAAGGGTTGATGCAGGAAACCCATGTGCTCCATTTGGGCATTGGGGTAAAATTTAGTAAACCCACTAGGTATAGCCAATTGGGACCAGGTTAAAGAAAAGGAATATTACCTAGTGGTTGCAGTCTTGTCATGCTGCTGTTGGGTCATATGCCTTCTTCTTGGTACATGGAGGGGGAGGCGGCTCTTCCTTCATTTCTTAGCAGTTCCATTGAAGCAAAAAAGGGAGAGCCATGTGGCCATTACAAAATGCAAAACTAGGCTATAGGTGATACCTTTATAGGCCATTAAGAAAATAAAAAGAAATCATTGCAAGCTCTCGAGGGCAATACCCTCTTATTCAAAGCATGTACCAAAACTCAAAACATGGAAAAAGATGTGGTTTGCCAGGAGATCATTCTTAGATATAAAGTGCTTGTTGGAATTATGGCACTCTCATATGTTGTTTTCAAGAGATTTTGGCTGGAAGGGACCTTTGTGGATTGGTGGAGGTGTGAAGTATTCTTGATTTGTCTGGGGATTGTTGAAACACCCTGGATAAGTAACAGACAGATTGTGCCCAAGGCCTCCACGTCTGTTGAGAGAGGGGTTTTCAATACTCACATGAATGGCTTCCCTGACCCCTCTCTCAAACCACCTATCTTCTCTGTCTAATATGTGTACATCCTCATCTTTGAATGAGTGCCCTTTATCTTTCAAATGGAGGTGAACTGCTGATTCTGGTCCTGAGCTGTTGCCCCTCCAGTGTTGGGCCATCCTGTTTAGTGGCTGTTTAGTTTCTCCAATGTAGAGGTCTGCACACTCCTCACTGCATTGGACTGCTTATACTATATTGTTCCTTTTGTGTTTTGGTGTCGGGTCCTTTGGGTAGACAAATCTCTGTGTTAGTGTGTTTGTGGGTTTGAAGTAAACGGATGTGGTGTTTGCCAAAAATCATTTAAAGCTTTTCAGACGCTCCAGCCATGTATGGAATTACCAGGTTCTTCTGTCGAGTCTGGGTCTCAGGCTGATCCATTGTTCTTCTGGGTTGGCACACTGCTATGTTGAAGGCCCATTTTGGATATCCACAGGCCTTAAGTGCTGTCTTCAGGTGCCCGTCTTCCTTCTTCTTGGCTTCTGTGGAGGTGGGGATGCTCTCTGCTCTGTGGTTCAGGGTCCTGATGACTCTAATTTGTGTTGTAATGGATGGTGGGAGTCAAACAGTAAGTACTGATCTGTGTGGGTGAGTTTCCTGTAAACTTCTACTCCCAGGCTACGGTTGGGTCTGATGATCACTGCAAAATCCAGGAAAGCCAGCTTGTTGTCTTCGGTGTCTTCCCTAGTGAACTTACTGTAATATTAGGTCCACCACTTTGATGTGGTCTGTTTGCATGAGCAGTGAAGCGTTAGATGAGCAGTGAAGCTGTTTGGATGAGTAGCAAAATGTTTCAATCTCCCAAGAAAAGAAGTTGAGTCATGGAAACTGGACTTCTTTTTCTTGGGAGATAGAAACATTTTGCTGCTTATCCAAACAGCTTCATCAGTCTGAAATTGCCAGTTGCCAAGACTCTACCTCCAGATAAACTCACCTGGATAACTGAGAATCTTCACAGACAACAATTGGTGACCACATATATAAGATGTGTGCATATTTCCTGGCCCAATCATTGTTTGCTAACGATCCTAAAAACAATTCAGCAGAGTTGAAATAGCTAGTCATGGAGATTACCGGTAGACAAATTACAGTGGTACCTTGTATAAAGGAATTAATTCGTTCCAAATGAAATTATGTTAAGCAAATTTTCCTTTATACAAATTCCCATAGGAATGCATTGAAAACGGAGCGATCCCATTTTTATGTTGTACAGATTTTCCCCATAGGCGATTATGTTAAGCAAATTTCCCTATCTCTGAAACTTTCTATGTTGTACAAATTTTATGTTATACAAGCTGTTTGTTATACAAGGGTCAACTGTATTCCTTTCCAATACATTCGCACAATCTATAGGAACATGGGCATTTTGTGATTCTCCAGAGTTTGTTGGACTGTAACTCTTACCATCCCCTCCACTGACTATACCGAATAAAGCTGATGAGATTTGGTTTTTTGAGTATGTTTAGGAGAGTCACCTGTGGTTGGCTTCCATATCTTATCATCTTGGAGGAAGATGGAGAATGTCAATCAGGTTGGAGCCCCAAATTTAGCCTCACCACTTACCACGGGCTAGTACAGTGATGGCGAACCTATGGCACGGGTGCCAAAGGTGGCACTTGGAGCCCTTTCTGTGGGCACCCGACATCGCCCCTTCGTAGCCACCTGTATTCAGGTTAAATTACTGTATTGGCACTTTGCGAAAAAATTAGTGGGCTTTGAATTGCAGCTTGGCCACTCGGTCTCTAAAAGGTTCGCCATCACTGGGCTAGTACCACTGGAAAGTACCAAAAAGGATGGGGGTGACAGCCTACCCAAATAACCAGGGATGAGCAGATATTTAGTTTGGCTTTAAATTACTTGTGTGTTGTAACAGGAGGGCTGTGATCTCTCCATTATCAGGACTGCAAATCCCAGAGGCCTTGGGGAGTGGAACACTGCGTTTTTGTGGGTTTTCCCCCTCTGACACAGAGATATCACTAGAGCTCTGTGGGACCCTGAGGCCTGAAAATGCCCCTGAAGGGGTGGTTTTCCTGTGGTCAGCAAGATGTGCTTTGCCCATTTTAGAAGAAGCATGTTGAAAATAACAATCACTGCACTCATCATCATGCTTGTGCTGCTCCCGAACCTTATCAGCATCTTGGCACATGATTTCTTCCTTTGGCTCCCTTTGAGAATCTGTATCTCACAGGTTATGGGCTCCAGTCCATGAATCATGCGAATGGCCCCATGAATCCTCTTTCTTAAAAAAGGGCTTTCAATTCAGGTTGAGCGATTTCCTGCATGAACACAGCGATCCTGGTTGGACTCAAGCAGCAAGGCCTGGTTACGGGAAAGATGGTCTCCAATGGTCTCTTTGCTGCAAACGAGCTGATGAAGAAATCCAGGAGAAAATGACCCTGGCAATGTGGCCCGTGGTTGTGGGCAGGCCCATTGCTTGCAGCTCGGCAGTTGTGAGCATCTTTTGCTCTGATTTTTAGCAAGCTCCCATAAACACCCAGAGACATTTATAAACTACCCTGCACAGCGGCAGGTCGCATTTTACATGTCAAGAAAATCTTACACTTCTGTGCTCTCTTTCTATCACTCTCTCTGTCTCTGTCTCTGTCTTTCTTTCTCTCTCTGTCTCTCTCTCATACATGATGACAAGCCCCAGCTGAGAAGAAGAAAGGAAAACAGGAGGACACTGCCAAGAATGTACTAAGTTCTGCAGAAAAAGGAAAAAAAGAAGGAAAGAAAATCTTTTAATCACAACTTGGCTCCTGAACAAATGGAGGAGCATCTCTTTCTTCCCTGTCTAAGCTTCCCTTTTGTTTCGGTTTCCCTATGGGTACATTCTGAAGGGATCATTTAATCTTCTACACTGTAGTTGACAAGTGAAAAAAGAAAAAGAAAAGAAAAAGGATACGTGAAACCAGCCAATATTAATTGCACACGCTGGAAACGGATACTCCTGCACAGCAATTTTTAAGAACATTGGAATCCCCTTTTACCCCCTAAAAAGCTTTATGTTCCTTGAATTTCTTTCTAGAGCAGTAAACAAATCTTCCCTCCCCTGATTTACTCCTTTTTCCACTTGGCAAGGACCGGGTCGCTCCTTGTTTCTCATCGCCTTCATGCCAGTTGGACCTGTTTTGTTTATTTCCTTCCTTGGTGCGGGTGGTGGTGGGGGAAGGGGGAAGGTTGACTCATCAGCAACCAGCCCAATCTCTCTTCTTCCATCCACAGCCAGATTCTCTCATCATCACACAAATGGACACTGGAGTATTCTGCCCATTTCTGTAAGCTTGGCGCGCCTCTCTCCCCAGTCCCCACCACTCTGGCGCGGCTCCCAACACAAAATACTAATTATTATTATTATTATTATCATATGTTTCTTTGGGCTCTCTGGCCCTTTCACACAAGGACTACTTTTTTTTTCTCTTCCCATCAATGGCAGAATATCTGAGAAGGAAAAGGCAAAGGTTGCAACAACTTGGCTTGGACACCGTCCCTTAACAGTACCTGTTGTGAGTCTGTGAACTACTGCTGTGGTCTCTCTTCGGTAGAGAACAGGTGGCCTGGATCATTTCCGCACTGGATGCAAAGTTGCATTTCTCGGATATAAACAGCAACATGAAGGCTTGCCTTGCCCTAGGACAGTCTTCAGTCCTCTTCAGCGTTAGTGGCTCTCAGCGCTGTGGCAGCCCAGGAAGCCATCTAAGCTTGGAGATGTTCAGGGGCAACTGTGCCCTTCAGACATCCATCTTGTGGACATAAAGTTGCATGTTAAGGGATTTTGCTAATGGAAAGTTTGAATGCAAGTACTGTATAATCTTTGCAGGGGGGCAAAGTTCAGATGTGTGGCATCTGAATGGGTGGGAATTTTGTTTTTTGTAAGAATTGAACAACAATATTAAAAATAATTTAAAATGTGTGTGTGTGTGTGTGTGTGTGTGTGTGTGTGTGTGTGTGTGTGTGTGTGTGTGTGTGTGTGTGTGAGAGAGAGAGAGAGAGAGAGAGAGAGAGAGAGAGAGATTCAAAATGGTCTAATTCTGTCCCAAGCACATGGAATAGTTACTTTTTTGAGCTCTGTGCCAGGCTGGATGGTAGATTGCAGAAGTGACCTTACTGCACATTTGCCATTAGTTACCTAAGGTTAGCATGGGCTGCTGCAGCATTTGTATGGTCCCCCGGGACAAGGCCCTCATCTTTACCCCTGCGCAAGATGTTTTCTCCCTGTGTGTAAAACAGGCCTGCTTCTAGGCGTGTGCTCACAGAGCCATGCCTGAGAGACCCCAGCTACAGCCTACTGGCCGCTGAAGGGATGGCAAGGTTGCAGCACAGCTGCGTGGCCTGGCTAACTCCCTTGCCTCAGTTGACCAAGCACGGTGGGAATCATAACTTGACTTCCTGTTCAGAAATTCAAAGTGCTTCAAGCTTGCCAAGGAAGGGAGCCTAGGGGAGTCCAGACTTGGCCATTTATGACTCTGCTGTGTTTTGTCACTCTTAGGGCGTTTATACACGACCCCTATACTCCGGGGCAAATGGCTCCCAGCTCTGGAGCTTAAAAATGTTTACCCACTAGCTCCGGAGTTAACAGGAAATTAAGTGCGACCCCGCCCACTTTAGCGCATCCCAGTGTACCTTTCAGGTACCTGCTCTTTGGAGGTGAAAATTATTTGATCCGGTGTAACGATAGTGAGTGCGGGGCTCTCCTTGCTTCTGTTTGTTGTTTTTTGGCTCCCGCCCGTTTAAGAGCTACTTTTACAGAGACGAGAGGCAGAACCAGGTGAGCGGCATGCTTTTCTTTCTCTTTTTCTCCCTCCCCTCACGCAGCCAGCAGCCAGGAAGTGCAGAGGGGGTGGGAACGCAGGAAGAGCGACAAACCCCTAAGATCTCTGGTCCGAATTTAAGTGGCCAGCGGATCTTAGGGGTCGTGTAAAAAGGCCCTTATATCTATCTTTAGCGCTTGCCACACAAATTTGTGAAAGAACAGAATATAGCTTCTCTCCAAATCCTAGATGAAGGAAGTGGTTCAACAGTCTGTTCTTTCCTTGCAAAAATAATTCTAGGCAGCAAAGACATAAATGCTCAGGATGTTCTCATCTGATGCTGAAAGGTGTGTGCAGTTAAATATGCCCTAAGCATATCCGATCTCGCCTGATTTTGGAAGCTAAGCAGGGTCGGCCCTGGTTAGTACTTGGATGGGAGACCACCAGGGAATACCAGGTGCTGTAGGCGCCTGGAGTAGGAACTGGCAAGCCACTCCAGTATTTCTGCCAAGAAAACTCCATGCACATGGAGTCACGAAGAGTCGGTCATGACTGTAACGACATAACACACACACAAGGTGCATGTGCAAGTTCAGATTAACCTAGGGATATCCCTGATTTAGCAATACTTGCAGTGGTCCGTTGACTTCATGCACATAGTGAACCAAATGTATGTTACCAAACACAGCAACAAAAGCTCAGAAACAGGATGTCGAGATATCTTTCATGACCGATTTCTGGTACATTTTGAATTTTCAGCTCTATCACCCATGATGGGTTCTGGTCTCATGGTAAGTTTGAAGAGTGAGTCACCTGTGTTCCGTCCCTGGTGTCATGGTTACCTGACAAAAAGGCAGCATTTTTAAAATTATGAATATCACAGTCTCCTTATCGCACCTACCCGACCCCCATGTTGGTAAAAAGGACTTGTGTGTGTATCAAATGGGCCATGGAAGATACCACAGGGGCAGGGCACCCATGGTAGCCATTGAGTGGCTTCACTCCCTTCAGACATAGCAAGTCCTAAGTCCAAAGAAAAGAGAGACTAGAATGGAAGGGGTATACAAAATGCTGCCATAGGAATCACAGGAGAAATAAATTAGCACATGGCAGGTAGCAGTCTGATAATGGCCAGCATTCCCCCCCCCCACCTCATTCTAAGACATTCTGGGGACATATTGGAGGGATTTGGAATTTGGTTATTCCACTTTTAATGCAAGGAAAGATGTGGAAAAATCTGCCCCTTCCCTTGGAAAAGGAAAAAAGTGGCCAATGTGGATACTTAGTTAAAGGAAACAGAAACTTTTACTTAGAGCTCGTTGCTTTGGTCTTTTATATAAGAATAATAACCTTAGAACTGCGCAGCTGGAAGGGGCCCTCTGGATCATAGGGGGCTAGCTCCTCTGAAGGAGGCACCGTGGGGAATCGAACTCCCAAACTCCCCATGGGGAATCGAACTCCCAAACTCTGGATCCACGGCCAGAGTCCTAAGTCACTGAGCTATACAGCATCTGGAGCTACAGGTCTGGGTTTGTTTTTTGTGTTTTGCACAGAAAATGGAAGATGGAAGAAAGGCAGCTAACAAAGGAAGTAACAGGAAGGAAGGGGCAGCCTCAAAGATTCCCGGGTTGAGGGAACAACTTAGGGGGGACCACGGTGCATGCTCCTCACAGGCAATTTTTCTTAAAGGAAAAGCACGAAAGACTTTATCCCCCCCCCCAAAGTTTGTGTGTTTAAGCACATCCGATCTCGCCTGGTTTCGGAAGCTAAGCAGGGTTGGCCCTGGCTAGTACTTGGATGGGAGACCACCAGGGAATACCAGGTACTGTAGGCGCCTGGGATAGGAAGTGGCAAACCACTCCAGTATTCCTGCCAAGAAAACTCCATGGACATGGGGTCACGAAGAGTCAGTCACAACTCAGCAGTTAGTCATTGTAGCCGCCACCGCCCCCACCATCATCATAATCTCTCTCTCTCTCTCTCTCTCTCTCTCTCTCTCTCTCTCTCACACACACACACACACACACACACACACACACACACACACACACACACACACACACTTATTTCAAGTCTGACATTGTCTTTTCTGATAATAAAAGACGGTGTCTCTGCTGTACTTCAAAGACAGTGAAATGGCCACACTTGAAACCTAGCATGTGGGTAGGTATGGATTCCACAGAGATCCTGTTAGAACCTATTTGTAGAATATTATTATTATTATTATTATTATTATTATTATTATTATTATTATTATTATTATTATTATTATTATTATTATTATTATTATTATTATTATTATATTTTGGCCTGGAATTCTTGCACAGTCTAACACGGCTACCTCTCACAAAACTACAACTATGATTTGGGTATGTCTGTGAAGATTCTCAGTCATCCAGGTGAGTTTATCTGGAAGTTGAGTCATGGCAACTGGACTTCTTTTTCTTGAGATACGGACACATTCACTGCTCATCCAAACAGCTTCATCAGTCTGAATTTCAGACTGACAAAGCTGTTTGGATGAGCTGCGCAACATTTCTATCTCTCAAGAAAAAGAAGTCCAGTTGCCATGACTCAACTTCCAGATATGATTTGGGTAATAAGCAAATAGTTCCCATGCTGTGCAAATGTGGCTACCTGGATTTTGGAGGGAATGAGAATGTTAGGAAAACAGAAGAGAAACACAATGTGAGAGAAGGAGGAGGAGGTGGTGGTGGTGGTGGGAAACTCCTGGTGCTTGGGGGACAGGTGGAACGGTTTTAAGGCTGGACGAGGCCAAGGAGGCCAGTGAAGAAGGAAGAGGTGTGGGACAAGGCAGAGCAAAAGGGAAAACAAATTAACATGAAAGACATTACGGAGCTTCTAACAGGTGGATTTGGCTGAAATCAAATCAATTAAAATAAAAAATGGATTTTTAAAAAAATGATTTAAATGAAAAAATCATTTTTAAAAAATTTAAATCATGATTTAAATTGATTTTAAAAAAGCACAAATCATTGATTTTTATCCATCCTGATTTATAACCCATGCAAAGCTGCAGGGCTGGATTAACCATTAAGCACAATAGGCATGTGCTTAAGGGCATCAAAGGAAGAGGGGGCACCAATGAAATTTTCCATAGCCGAATTTACCATGGGCCATGGGCCATGGGCCATATGGTGCAATTCTGCAAATGGTGCAGCTGAACCAGGATCTGCAAAAAGGGGTCCCCACATGAAATGAAAAATGCAAGACATCTGGTAGGCAAACTGTCGTCTGGTGAAAAATGTCTATACCTAGGAATTCCATTCATCTTACGGGGAATTAATCTTGCGAGGTACCACTGTATATGGGGGGGGCACCAAAATCTTTTAAGTGCTTAGGGCCTCTGAGGGTCTTAGCCCGGCCCTGCAAAGCTGCCATAGGAAGAAGGCATTTTTTTTGGGGGGGGGAGATGGAGCAGTGTCGGAAAGCCAAGAGAAAGGGGGGGGGTTGGAAATTGGACTTGTGGGTTTTTCAACTATGCGAGCTGTGATTCTGGGCACATTCTACAACTTTGTAAAACAGTCATAGGTAGGAATACAGTTTGGACTCCCCTTACCTAAAATGATCCTGGAATTCACAGCAATGCTTCGAGTCCCCCAAACAGCTTCAAATATGGCCATTCGGTTACAAAATCAACAGTATGTAAAACAATCAGTTCCCACGACTAGGAGCGTAAACCTAGTTGGTTTTTCCAGGCATGTATTGGTCAGGTCCCCAAGTCACAAAGACTTGCCAGAAAATCTGCAAATTTCTGTTTCCCCAAAGAGACCAATCTCACCACGGCAAAACAGATCTAAAACCTTAACTAACAAGTGGAAAAAAATATTTAAGAAAACTCCTGAGTGAAAACTCATGTGCTCACGGCATATAATTAAACTACGCTTTAACCACTTGCTTAAATGTGGTCTTATGTGTGCATCTACTACTACAGAGCTGTGTTGAATTGTGTTAATCCTTCACAGGATTAGAACCCAATGAGATTGGGTGAGGGCCAGGATACCTACTCTACCCCATTCATTGTCTTTCATGTGTTAGAAGGTGCAGGTAGGTGAGATGCAAATGCTGAATGCCAAGCACTGTGAAACACTCTGGCTTGGGTGACACAGAAAATAAATTAGAATTGTTCAACACAACCATGTCAATGCTCACATGGTCTCAGCTGGTTTCAGGATGAGTTTCTCATTGGGCGTGCCTAGTGTAAGTCAAGTGTTCAGCAACCCTGATGGACTCATAAAGCAAGAAGAGCTGCCTACTGCTATCTACAAGCAGAGAAATTCAGCATTTACCTTTGGTCTTAACTTTCATATCCTGTATAGAGAAAAGTTAAGACACATGTGTATGCGTGATGACAGAAGGTAAATATCTCTCTGTGTGTATGTACACGTAGATAGATGTGTGTGTGTGTGTGTGTGTGTGTGTGTGTGTGCATGTGTGTGCAAAAAAGAAGCTACTGTATACCTAAAAGAGGTTATTGTCTTCTTTATTCAAAGGGTAGCCAATGGAAAAATAAACACAGCCCCTGTTTATTTCATTGGCAGTTTCTGCCTCTGTTGGTTTCTTTCTTGTCCAGATCAGATCTGGAGAAATGGCTAAGTAGCTTTGGCAACTTGATTTGCCCTGTTCAACTCATCCAGTGCACGTTAGAAGCTGCCGTAGTAATGTCTCCCTCTCCATAATGAACCACGTGATTAGAACTCAACACAATCTGTGACTGTTTCTTGACAAGACAGCCACATGGCTGGGCCCTCCGGATGCAGCTTTTCTTGGTAAAACAAACACACAAGATCTATCTGAGGGCTGCTCACAACTGCACAACTCACCTGTAACATGGAATCTTATTGAAAAATGGTTCAGTACTGGATGTGGCTATTCAGCGCTGGAAAACATTACACATGGAGCCTCTTTCAGTTGTAGCTTTTTCCTCCAAGGATCTCTCACATCTCATTTATCCAAACTCCCACGCTTTGTTCTGTTCCTGACAGCACACCCACCAGTGAAAATACACGAGCTGTTTTGTCTTGGGTGGTGTCTCCCCGACACAGCTCTGCTTTTTACAGTACTGTTGTATGACGATTCTCAAATGAATGTTTTCCATTCAGCTGATATGAAAGAATTGGAAGATTCTGAATCAGCCATCTGGCAAATGACTGAAATGGATGATTGGCAGTCGTGGTTCAAAAGCCAGAAGCCAGAAATTATGTGGCATGGTGAGTCACTCTGGGTGGCAGCTGGCAACGTACATCTCTACATCTTTCTAGATGGTGATGTTTTCTTCAATTCTCACCACTGGCCAGGCTTCCTCCCTCTTTCCCTCCCTCCCTCCCTCCCTCCCTCCCTCTCTTTCTTTCTTTCTTTCTTTCTTTCTTTCTTTCTTTCTTTCTTTCTTTCTTTCTTTCTTTCTTAGCAGAGCATTGCATACATTAAATTATGGACATACATTAAGTATAAATTAAGAACCAAAACCAAATTGAAATGTTACGAATTGTTATTTACAATCTTAAATGCACTGTTGATTCATTTTGCTCATCCGGAAGGTTTGCAGCCCGGTACTTCTGGAAGTGAAAGATTAACTGGTTGGATGATTGTGCCCAGGGGATACCCATACTTGCCATGCTTTCCTCAAACCATTGTTTGTATGTGGAAGACTGTCTCTCCCTGCATGAGCTTCCAAGAGCATTTGGCTCCTAAGGGCAGTGACTTCTCCAGGGCCCACCACTTCCACAACCACACACAGTGGTTTATGTGGCTGCTTCTCCCTTCTGTGGGAGGCGTGAGTGGCCCCTTCCCCACCTCTCTTTGTGCTGGCAGGTAAATAGTTCCATCTTTTAGGGAGCCATGAGGCAAATGAGATAGGGAATTCTTTTAAAATCCAACTGATAGCTTTCAAATAAAGCTTTTAAAAACATTTGTATACCATTGTTTCAATTTTTAATTGGTATGTGTGTGTGGGGGGCGAGGGGGTGTTGCTGCTGGCACCTTGGGCAGCCCTTCTGAGGCCATAATAACTCCCAGATCCCTAGTCAACAAGGGGGGGGGGATGCCAGGTTAACATGTGTTGCCAGCGACCATGTGGATATTGCTTGTGGTACACTCATTTGGCCCATTTCATTTGTGGAGATGGTCTTCCGGACTGAGCTTGGTATTTTTTTATACAGTCCTCAGCACATAGCATATATTCTGCCCCTGTGTTTAAAGGAGTTCCCACTTTCTGAAAAAAAATATATATATATATATGTAAATTTCACCATAACAGTTTCCCAGATATTTAGGGGAGGCAGGAAAGAATTGACCATGTAAGCTTTTTTTCTTCTTCCTGAGAACAGGCAATGAAGGGACGATCTCTTTTGATCTGCAGAGCAGGGAGGTACCCTGTGGACCATCGTCAAGTCTAGCTCCTGTCAAGGAAGTACAGTGGGGACTTGAACTACCATCCTATGGCTCAGCAGCCAGATAGATACCTAAAGCAATGAGCTATCCCTTGTTTATTCTATTACAGTAGCATTACCATTGAAACCATGCTACTCCTAGATTAAAATCGGATCCTCACAGCTTCTAAAATTGCAGGTACGGTTATCATTTTAGGCATGCCTTTAACCTTAAAGCCATTTTTCACTTGAGGTGTGACCAGTCTGTTCTGAAAGATTGTCCCACCCCAGTTCGCAAATATATCCCATGAGAGTCAGAAGTCAGCCTGATAGTCAAGTTTTCAGTTTGGCAAAATCACCAGGCATCGGTTCCCCTCCTCATCGTTTGCTCAGTACTCCTTCCTTCGATTTAAACAAGATTGGTATAAAACGAGGGGAAATTTTTCAAGAGTGCTGGGGAAAAAAATTAGCCTGCCTTTGGATTATTTTTCAGTTCCCCTTTCTTTAGTTGACCTTGCTGCAATTTGCCCCATGGTCTCTGAGTGATTTCATTCTACAACTTTGTCCAGTTGACTCTGTATTTGGAACCACCAGGTTGGCCATTCTGCTCAATATGCGATTCCTGTTTGGGATGGATCCCCCCCAAATTCTCCCAATTAGAGATGGGCAGGACTCAAAAAATGGTGTTTCATTTGTCATTTGGTCATTTAGGGGTCCGTTTCGGTTTGTTTTCGTTTTCGTGACGTTTTTGCAAAAAAATTCATTTTTGTTTCATTAGGTAATGAAACGAAAAAACGAAAATGAAAACGAAAAATTGCTGTTTCGTTAGCATTCTTTTTGTTCAATGCATCTGCTGCAACGAAAATGAAAAACACGGCAAATTTGGTCGTTTCATTTTCATTTTCGTTTTGTTTTTAAAAAATTTTGTTTCGTTTTTGTTGCGTAATGAAATGAAAAAATGAAAATAAAAATGAAAAATTGCTCGTTTCGTGCCCATCTCTACACCCAATCCAAATTTCTTCTTGCTTTTAGGAGTTGCAAATTAATGGGCTTTTTTTGGACACTGAACAGATGTTTGAAGGAAGCATCTGTTTTCTTACATCACTTTAGAATGTCTCACAGGGCCCGATGGATACATGGGAGCTTTCTGTTCCTTCATCAAGAAAGAATCGCTGATGCCTTTTATCGGACCACTGAAAATAAAGCTTGCTATTTGTTTTCTTTCTAGTGGTCCAATAAAAGGTGTCACGTACTCTCGTGTTTGCCTCTTCATGAATGTCCTGAAACCCAAACTTTTAAAAAATATTTTATTGAATTTTCTAAACCTAACAAGTTAAAATAAATACATTGCTTATGCATTGCTGTGTTACATAGTTCAAATACAAATATTTTCCCAGTATTTCAGCCCAAGTGTTTGATATTTCCAAATTTACATGTTTCGTTTCCATCATTGTATTCATCCTTGCTTATCTCTATCTTCATTTAGTACAAAGAGTAAAAATAACAAAGTACAATATTAAGCTAACCTATGTTATCGATAATTCTTCATTTTACTAAGCAGCTTAAAATCTATTTCGCTAGCTCAATATATGATAAGCATACTTTATATCTGTTTTCAGCTAATACAAAGAGTGAAGAAAGCAAATTTAACTTTTAAGATATCCTATCTTATCTGAAACTGTAGACTGCAAAGTCGGCAGCTCGGCGGTTCGAATCCCGGGTGCCACGCAGCGGAGCAAACTCCCACTGATAACCCCAGCTCCTGCCAACCTAGCAGTTCGAAAGCATGTAAATGCAAGTAGATAAATAGGTACCGCCATAAAAAAGCGGGAAGGTAAAACAGTGTTTCCTTGCAGCCATGCCGGCCACATGGCCATGGACTTGCACAGCACTGGCTCTTCCGCCTTGAATACGGAGATGAGCACCGCCCCTAGAGTCGGACACGACTAGCATGCATATGCAGGGGGAACCTTTACCTTTACTAAACATCATCAACCATATATATATATTATCTATTCACCTAAATGCTATCAAATTTCAAATACTATACCAATATAGGTGAGACTAATACTTAATGGGCTATTAAAGAAAAAGAGTTGTATCTTGGTCTTTCAGCTGAAACCCAAACTTAATTTGATTGCACATACTGTATGACTATAGCAAGATGATGGTGGCAGCTGCAATTGCTGAGTCTACAGAGCTAGTCTCTGTGGCTGTAACGCCAGATCATTTCTTACCCAATAAATGTTCTGACGAGAGAGAGTTCTATGTCTGCATGTTTATTGGACCCAATAAAGTAAGCAGAGAGGTTTTGACCACAAGGAGAGGAGCAACCCAAACCCCCCCCCAAAAAAATGGTGTTAGGGTTTTTTATAGATTCAGGATAGCCAGGGGGAAAGGGGAAGGCTTATGACAAGACAACGGGCTTCTGCACAGCAATCCAGGGGAGATAAAACATTTCCTAGGCAAGGATAGGTGAGGCATTAAGGGATAACAATAGGTGAATAGGTGTGAGAGGGGATTAGAGGGATCATCTGTGGGTGATTGTGTATGTGACACCCACACATGAGGATTAAGTGTCAAGGGGAGCTTGCTTCACATATTACAGGAGACAATCAAGATAGGAGGCAATAGGGTTTTGGAATGCAAACATAACTTATACACATAGAAGCACCAGGTGGTGCGTAGGCATACACAAAGGAAATCCAAACAGAGTCCAAATAGATTCCAAGTGGCTCAAACCAGTTTCTGGAGGGTTCAGGAAATGAGGATAATTAATGAGTCCATCCGAGGGTTGATCATTCATCTTGGGTGTTGATGGTGTTATGATGGTGGTGCCTCCGTGCCAGGAGCAAAGCAACAGAAAATCAAAGCAACAGAAAATGGTGGGACGAGGTTGAGGGGTGGAAAGATGGTAGACACAGGACATGGGGGCATATGTGGGTGAAGGCAGAGCAGGGATATGCCAACAAAATAAGTGGACTCCCCTTATGCGTGAGGAATGTTCTTGTGCAACAATTTAACAGTACCGGGGGTCCCTTGGGGGATCTCCCAGGCAGTGAAGCAGTGGGATCCAGGAAGCAAGTTACATCTGGGCTCCATAGCTGGCTGTTACAATATATCCAGTTTTCTGTCACTCTAGGTGGGGGTGGGGGAGCTGGCTGTGCTCTTCTCTTCAGGAAAGCTTAGGGATGGCTTATCAGTGGTTCTCCCACCTTTGAATGGGAGGCATGGATATTTTGAGGGCTTGGCAACAATAAGTTGTGTGGGTTTGAGGCAGTGTTCAAAAGGTGATCCCAACACAATGCTTCTAAATGTTAGAGCTTACACAACAATGGAACCAATGACAAAGGGCGCTTTTACATGACCCCTAAAATCTGAGACAAAGGGCTCCCAGATCCGGAGCTTAAAAATGTTTCTCCCAGATCCGGAGCTTAAAAATGTTTTCCCACCAGCTCCAGCGCACTTTTCAAGTACCTGGCCTCCAGGAGGTAAAAAATCTTCTGATGCGGATTGTAAAGCTTTGAATGCCAGGCTCCCTCGCCTTCTGTTTGTTTGTTTTGTCCCTGCTGCTCCTTTAAGAGACAGGAATCACTACGGGGCTGCTCGGGGCTGCTTCCACCGGCAGATGGAGGTGAGCCTGCGTTTTTTCTCTCCCCTTTTTTCCTCCCTCCCCTCATGCAGAGGAGGAGGAGGAGGCGCTGCGGAGGGGGCCAGCCGGGGGGACGGGACGGGCCAAGCGCAGGCGGGCAGCTGGCCGGGACGGGGCGGGCAAAACAAGGGTTAGTGTTGGCGAACCTATGGCATGGGTGCCAAAGGTGGCACTCGGAGCCCTTTCTGTGGGCACCCGACTTCACCCCTTCACAGCCACCTGTATTCCAGTTGAATACGGAACATGGAACAAAACAAAAAACAAAACAAAACAAAATCTACTTTATAGGCCACTAATGAAATGACAATAAGTTGTTGCAAGCTTTCGAGGCCGCTCCTCCACCGGCTCAGGAAGGAAGTTAATTCATCTTCCCGGCCTGGCGCGCAGAGACCACCCAGGCGCCTTCGCGCCTGATCCACCACCGCCGCCGTGGCTGCTGCTGCTGGAGCGAGGAGGAGGAGGAGGAGGAGGAGGACATGCCGCCACCGCCGGGCGGAGGAGGGAGGCAAAGGCAAAGGCAAAGGCGACGGCGGTGGCTCCTCCTGCGCTCCTCCAGCCTTCTTCTTCCATTGGCTGCCCGCAGGAGAGTAGAGGAGGAGGAGGAGGAGGAGGAGGAGGTGCTGCGGAGGGGGCCAGCCGGGGGGACGGGATGGGCCAAGCGCAGGCGGGCAGCTGGCCGGGACGGGGCGGGCAAAACAAGGGGGCGAGGCGGCTCCCGGGCGGCCCGGTGCCGATTGATTCACGGACCGGCACCGGTCCGCGGCCCGGGGGTTGGGGAACACTGCTCTATACGAATACAGCAAGGCTACATTCTCCCACCCTTTTGTCAACACAGTAAGGCCCCCATATCCACTGATTCGCCATCCGCTGATTCAGTTATCCACGGATGGCGATCAGTGGTGCAAGGGCCCACAAAATCAGGGGTAGAGGAAGAAGAGGCTGCACGGCTCCAGAGCTCCCACCCACCTGCCTACCTGTAAGATCAGCAGGGTTAGCAGGGAGGAGGCCGCACAGCTCTGGAGCTCCCCCCCACCCATGAACCCTGAAACGCCTCCCTCCCATCCCTTGAGTCCCTTTGGCATCGTTAGATGCTACATGTCATCCACCTATAGACCGCTGCTTCTGGTTCACCACGGCAGAGCATGCACAGTCCATGCAACTCAACCCTCCCCCCTCACCCTGAAGCTGTCTTTCCTCCTGTGATTACCCACCTGCTTGCTCACTCCCAAGATCCTCAGTAGGGGCTCCCACCTGCCCACTCTGAAGATCCTTGGCGGCGGAGGAGGATGAGCGCCCGCCTGCCCGCAAGCTTGGTGGCAGCAGCAGCGGAGGAATACCCACCCACCTGCCTGCAATCTCGGTGGAGGTGGCAGCGTCAATGGAGGAGCATCCGCTCACCCGGCAGTGGTAGCAGTGGTAGAGGAGGTGGCAGCCACACAGCCTGGGAGAGCCCGCCTGTCCTCAAGGTTGGCAGAGGTAATGGAGGTGGCACGGTGCCATGGCTGGGTTCCCTGAAGTGCTGGCCGGCTCTCCCACTGCTTTCACCCCTGGCACCCTTGGATGAGAGCGTTCACTCTTATCCACAGATTTCATTATCTGAGGGGCAGCCAGGAACCAATCCTCTGCAGATATGGGGGTCCTACTGTATACATCTTACAAAGCTTTCCACCATGGTCACAGTTCCATCTCAGCTCACTCAATGAGTGAGTGAAGTCGTGAAAGTTCTGTTTTGTCTCTGCTTTCCTTCCATCCCTCTTCTAAACATACTTCTTAAACACCTCTCTTTTCAAAAGCCTTTAATCCCAAAGGCTTGTTGTACTGCATCCAGTAGCCACCTGTTTCTTTTGGCCTTGAGGCCTGCTTCAAAGGGAAAGGAGAGGAAACTGGAGAAGCCATTTGGGGTTGAACTGGATGTGTCTTCGATCTTGCCCTGAAGAGTGTTCGGGAACAGAGGATGCCCTGAAGACTCCGTGGGCAAGGTTTTGAGAATCAGCACCAAGAGGTCTTGTGAGATTTGCGTTCTCATCCAATTCCAGTCTTTTCCCATCAAAAGATGTGGGCTTGCTCAAGATGACCCTGCCCTAGTGCTTTAAATAAGGGTCACTCTTGTAATTGAAACATGCACAGGGCCACGGGCCATGTTTTCATTTGGAGGGAGATATAACCATGCAAATCCTCCTGCCCCACCACCCACCCCCACGTCAGTCCCCATTCATTTCAAACACTCGCCTGGGGGATTTGGAAAAGTTACTTTTTCGAACCCAAACTTAGAGCCTCCCAGAACCAGAACTACCGGTTGTAGATGGAAGCAAAACTTTCCCAAGCTCTAGAGTGCAAAGGCTACTCCGTGGAAGCAACGTAGCTTTGTTTAAACTCTTCCCACTTTGGAAAATGGCATCCAAGTCTCCCCGGAGCTGCACTTGTCTGGTGACGTTTTCATGTTTAGCTTTTGGGGGTCAGCTGAAGTGCTCTTGACATCTCTGGACAAATTACTATTAACATTCTTTCCACAGCCTTGAGAACTGATTGCTTTAATCGGTAACATATAGTTTTAAAAATAAATGGCGCAGTCTGCTGGTACACATTTAGCATGAGAAAAACATATTTGGGAAACTCCTTCGGATGGATTCTACCTCACAAGCTGCTATTTATGCTTAGCATCCCTCAGAATATATTAACCTGTTTGCTACAGACTTTTGCAAGGTAATTAACATTACTTGCTTGGCTTAAATGTTCATAGGCTGCTTTCACATGACCGCTAAAATCTTCAGCAAACTTTGATCCGGATCTCTCTCTCTCTCTCTCTCTCTCTCTCTCTCTCTCTCTCTCTCTCTCTCTCTCTCACACACACACACACACACACACACACACACACACACACACACACACACACACACACACACACCAGAGCGGTCACATGGTTGATATCACAGATCGGCTGTTCCCATGGTCGCGTTTTGAAAATCTGCAGCCGTTTTGATCTCATGACTGAGAACCACAGCAAAGACACCATAACAGGAGGGGGGGAGGTTTTGGCGAGGATTTTCCATGTTCCCACAGAATTGAGTAATGGTTTAAAATCTGCATCGGTACAGCGACAAGGATTTTGCCACCTCGAGTCCAGGTACTTGTAAAATGTGCTGGGTCGCGCTTAAGTGGCCGTGGTCGCACTTTATTTTTTTTTAAAGTCCACTACTCGTGGGAAAATGATTTATGCTCCGCATCTGAAAGCACTTTGCAGCGGATTTCAGTAGTTGTGTGAAAGCAATTTTCTCTTACTTTTTTTCATCCCTAAAATAAGTTCCCATTAAATTATATATACCGTGTGCATACGTTGTACAGGAATGCAAGGGTAAGCAGCAACCAGGTAAGCAGCATGTGGATACATAGAATTCTTTATTCTTACCCACTTAATCCACATCCACTCCCAGCAAGCCATCTTGATGAGTAACTTTCAAGCCTCACGAGGTTAATCTCCTCCCACAGGAGATCAAGAGGAGGAGTCCCTTGATTTCCCATCTGGGCATTGTTAATGGGGAGTCTATGCAAAACTCATGTCCTTTAAAATGGAATGCACATGCACTTACGCACACACACACACATACTCAGAAAATGCACAGTAGGGTTGGTGGTTTTAAAAGCTGCAAAGAACCCTCCTGTTATGCCCTCCCATGTTATTAGCGGTCTGAAGGGCTTGACGAGGGAGGCCAGCTCAGGCTTTGCTGCTGCTTGAAGCAGGAGATGCTTCCTTTGTGCCTCTCCCTACCCCCCACCCTAGCAGCCTCTTTATCCTTTCATTGGTCCTGCTTTTCATCCTTTACTCTGTGGTGAATCATCTCCATAGAGCTGCACACCTCTGTCCTTGGACCTTGGAAGGCTGCAAATGCTCTTGTGACCACCACTTTCCCCCTTTTTTCATGCAGAAATGCCCATAGAGTGTCCTAGGGAGGAACATTCTAGTGTCCAAACATTAAAAAAACACAAACATTTTATTTATTTATTTATTTATTTATTTATTTAATGTATTGGTACCAAGGGCCACTCAAATTATGAAAAAACTTATGAAAAATCTTAACACCCCTGATTTCTTGACGGTTTTTTTTTTTAAGTACACCTTTTCTGAGGACGTGGGGATGCTGGAGTCAGGCCATTCTCAGAATGATGCATGGGAAACTCATTTTTGGATTTAAAATCACCTTGCTTGGGTAGCTGGGGGACCAATGGCAGTAAAAAGTCATCGGACTCTTGTCTCACAGTATGGCAGTTTCTTAAGGGTGGATATTAACTGGAACAGTAGAATGTTTTCTTTCTTTCTTTCTTTCTTTCTTTCTTTCTTTCTTTCTTTCTTTCTTTCTTTCTTTCTTTCTTTCTTTCTTTCTTTCTTTAAGAGCCAGGGACTGACCACCATCTATCATTTCCACAGTGCCCTTAATCAAGCATTATTTGGGGAATTGTGAAGGGAAAATGGTGGCTTAACATCAAAACAGTGTAAATAGTATTTGGAGAGTAGAGATGGGCACGAAACAAACAATTTTTGTTTCCGTTTTTGTTTTTGTCTCTAAAATGAAACGAAATGAACAGAAACACCAGAAATTTTGTCGTCCGTTTCGTTTTCGTTACGGCAATACATGGAACTGCTTTAAATGCTAAAAAAAATCACAAGAAATTGAAATAAATGAAACGAAACAAAAACGAAAAACGAAAATGAATTTTTTGCAAAAATTCACAAAAAACGGAAACAAAACGAAACGGACCCCCTAAACGACAAACGACAAACGAAACACCATTTTTTTTATTCGTGCCCATCTGTAATGGAGAGAATTCTGCAATGGCTCTTTCTTTCTTTCTTTCTTTCTTTCTTTCTTTCTTTCTTTCTTTCTTTCTTTCTTTCTTTCTTTCTTTCCTTCTGGAAGTGGGCAAAACAAAACCTGAGAAAAATAGCTCCTGAGAAATATTGGCACCATTAATCACAAGAGGAGCAATACTGTATATTACAGTATAAGCAGTCCAATGCAGTGAGGAGTGTGCAGACTTCTACATTGGAGAAACTAAACAGCCACTAAACAGGATGGCCCAACACTGGAGGGGCAACAGCTCAGGACCAGAATCAGCAGTTCACCTCCATTTGAAAGATAAAGGGCACTCATTCAAAGATGAGGATGTACACATATTAGACAGAGAAGATAGGCGGTTCAAGAGAGGGGTCAGGGAAGCCATTCATGTGAGCATTGAAAACCCCTCCCTCAACAGAGGTGGGGGAGTCAGACACAATCTGTCTGTTACTTATCAAGCTGCTCTTTCATCCTTCCGCAAACAAATCAGAAGCACTTCATACCTCCACCAGCAAGGCCATAGCTAAAGACCCATACTTAATGGGTGCTGGGAAAGGTTGCATAAGTGGGACTTTCACGCACCCTAGGCCTTTGTCCACCTAAGGAGCCCATTCAGATCATTATCCACCTACAAACCTATTCAGGCCATTGTCCACCTAACGAGCCTGTTCAGGCTATTGTCCAATTTATGAGCCTGTTCAGTCCAGGGAGATGTGAAATCAAGATGAACAATAAATTGGCCACTAACTTTCCTCAGACTGACGAAGCTGCTTGGATGACTAGCAAAACGTTTTGATCTCTCAGGAAAAGATGTCCAGTTGCCATGCCTCAACTTCCAGATAGACTCACCTGGACGACAGAGAACCTTCACAGACACACTTTAGGTTATTTCCACGATACAAGGAATTAAGCTGCACCTTGAGGTGTGTGTGTGTGTGTGTGTGTGTGTGTGTGTGTGTGTGTGTGTGTGTGTGTGTGTGTGTGTGTGTGTGTGTGTGTGTGTGTGTGTGTGTGTGTGTGTGCACGTGCGCACGTGCATGCGTGCGTGCGTGCATGGGCACATATGGCATGTCCCTGCAACGAGCAGTAACTAATTTTATACTCCTGCTAAAATGAACATACAACTGCTTTTTATGTCTCCTTCTCTCTCTCTCTCTCTCTCTTTTTTTTAAAAGCTGCCTTGTGGAGGAAGTGGAACTTAACATGATTAAACTGTTGGGGGTTTAAATGCAGTCGACTTTATGTTCATTATAAACAATTCCAAATTCCTAAGCTAGTATGGTATGACTAACATATGTCACACACTACAGTAAGGCTGATGTACCCTTTAACATTTTAACAGTCCATCAGACATTAATGTGACTTAAACATCAAAAACAGGTTCATTTCGCCATTAATATCCTGAAACAAGAACATCTAATATACACATCCTGAGATTTAATCTGTAAACATAACCAAAAATGTCTGGGGTGGAGGGAGCTTTGTTTATATTTCAGTAGTGCTACTTCCATGAAACATGAGGGGGCTATCTTTAGTGTTAACTTAAAAGGCTCTCTGTGTGATAGGATATTGATGTATTTCTCTTACAGAAGTCTTCTGCTGAAATTTCACTCCCCCTTTGGGGAGACACACAGTTACTGCTGATGATGAATATAGCTAACTTTACAAAAGGGAATAGGGAAGTCTGAACAACAAGCAGGCAACACAGAAAGAGGCACGCCTTCTAATGTGTATATGAATTCTGAGCATTTTTCCGTCTGTGAACTAGACGTGACATGAGGCAAAAATCACGGAAGCAGTATTTTTTTTACAAGTGTAAGAACTCCTAAAATGTATGTAGTAAGCAGGAAAAGATTTAAAGGGAAAAGGAAAAGAAGAAGAAATGTTCACCACGAATTGAAACCAGACTATTTTGGCTTGGTTCTTCCTGAAGGACAGAGTCAGCCGGACATGGGTCTCTTAAAGATGGCGTCCACAGAGTCAGAGCAAAGGAGCAGAAAAGTGCTCCCGATAAAACAGGAGAAAGTCTAAAATAAGAAATCTAAAATAAAAATAGGAGCTATCTATCACTGTGGAGTACCCACAAGTTACCACAGTTTTGTGACTTGTACAACTTTTGCTGTCCTCTGCCCAACCCACCAAATCCTCTCAGGCAAGGCTCCTTGTGTAGCCAACCTGAGAGAGGCTCAAAAGTCATCTACTGGAGGTAGGGCCTACTTGGTGGTGTCACCAACACTATGGACACGTGTACTCATTTAGGAGGCAGTTAGAAAACACTGCTTTTGAGCAAGGCCTTTCACATGGACCCCAGATGAATGCTTTGCCTCTCTCTGATCTTTGAATTCCACCACTGAACTCACACAGTGGTGATGGATGTGTGAGAATGTGGAAACGGTGCCAGCTTCCGTCGACACATTTGCTGAGACATTTCATATGTTCAGAGATCACGTGCCTCTGATCATCTCAGGCAAGCTAACCACGGCTGTGGTAACATCTGCAAAAGTTTCAAGGCAATGTGATGGGACAAGCTTTCTTTTCTGGCTAGGTGCACAAGTTTTTCACTGTAAAGCCTACATCTGAGGTAAACATGCACAGGACGGTGTTGTATCACAGCGGTCCTGGTACACACCAATGCCAGAACAAAAACCCTGCTGAACGTAAAAGGACTTATTAGTGCTATTGAGTACTCCTGAGTAAGCATATATGTTGGGCTTTCAACTCCCCAGCTTCCCATTCTCTGAAATGTCACCTGAAACCCTAAAGATTGAGGGTGGCCTTTGTAATGCTGCAAAGGACAAGGCGATAAAATAGTAGCTGTATGCGGCAGAGGCAGGCCCTGTGGGTTTCCCCGAACTGTTTCCTAAACAGATACTGTGTATGCAACACACATACCTGTGCCTAGGCCCCAGTGGGGATTTGAGGAGACATGGGCAACCCAACATTGAAGGCCACTCCACTATAAATGGTCTTCGTCCCATCACATTTTCCCTAGATTTGTGTCTTCACTTGGAGAACTGGAGAAGCCTAGAAAGTCCATGAAATGCCAGCTGGTGGCTTGAGCCTTGGTAACCCTGCCACTCAGCTCCTCTTGACTGTAACAATGCAATCCTGTTCAAGGCTCCATAGAAAGAAGCCCCTATCAAGTTCATTGGGACTTAGTCACGGGGATGTGTTTGCCCCAAAACAGCAAGATGTCAGGGGCTGGTATTATTCTCCAGAGGTGTAACTAGGGTTTTCAGTGACCAGGACAAAGTCAGTTTTTGTGCCCCTCCCCAAGGCACAGGAAGGGGCTAAAGTGCCACATAGAAGGCAGCAGTGGTGGCCAGGGAGCCCTCTGTGTTGGCCCTGCCAGGTCACCCACAACAAGCCTTCTTGTGGCTCCTGGGCAAGGAGCTGTTTGGCACCTAATTTGGTGTCCCCAGATGCTGTACCCAGGGACAGATTCCCCCCTTGCTCCCCCATAGCTATGCCACTGTTATTGTCTCGCGCGCTATTGGCATTAGAGATGGGCATTATTTTTTAAAAAAATTACAAAATTCTTTCAAAACAACCGCTAATCCATCTGTTTGTATTCATTCAAATTGATACCCGCCAAAGAATAAAAATTGATGAATGTTTAGCGATTTTTATTAATCCATCTGATGGGTTATAAAATGGACCTCAAGGCACCTAGAGACATCAAATGTGTAGGAAAACTTTTGTGAGCAAACTTCTCCTCCTGACTCTTCTCTACAATCTCTCCAAGTTTGGGGAAGTTTGGGTTTCCCCAAGCCAATTGCTAAAGGGCAGTTTCTTGGTGTGTGTGGGGAAGGCATTTTGTGGGTGTATAACTCAGAGATCTGAAGCCAAATCTTTACCGATCTTGGAGGGATTGTAGAAGGGAGCCATAGGAGGCTTCCCTGCAAACCTGGTGTCTCTAGGTTTCCTAGGGAGGCGGCTCTCTGGGAGTGCATAAGTCTGATATAAAGAACCTAACATTAACCAAATATACATGGTTTGTAGAGGAGGACCAGGGAAATAATATCTGACAATTTGGTGACTCTAGGTGCTTTGGAGTCCATTTTAGGGGTTTAAAGTTTTTAAAAAATTACAAATCGATTTATAAATTCATCAGGAAAAATTGTAAATTTATTTTTTTCTGATTCATTGACCTTGATGAATCAGAAATCAAAACAAAATCACAATTTTTCTGAATCATCATCCTAATCAGGATCTAAGGTAAGGACAGGAAGACAGTAATCTTGCAAAATGCCATACAGTGGTACCTTGTATAAAGGAATTAATTTGTTCCAAATGAAATTATGTTAAGCAAATTTTCCTTTATACAAATTTCCATAGGAATGCATTGGAAACGGAGTGATCCCATTTTTATGTTGTACGGATTCTCCCCATAGGCGATTATGTTAAGCAAATTTCCCCTATCTCCAGAATTTTTTATGTTGTACAGATTTTATGTTATACAAGTTGTTTGTTATACAAGGGTCCACTGTACTTTGTAGCCTCAGTAGCACATATACAGTATGAACTAGGGATGGGCACCTTACGGGAAACAACACGCTGTTTTGTCAAGTTGTAATGTTATGAAACGTTTCAAAATGAAACGAAACACCAGCCATTCTTTCATTATGGAAAAAATGAAACACCATTACCCCCCCCCCTTAAAATGAAACAATTCATTCTAGAGGAAATGGCAGGTTTAGCTTCCCCAAGCGATTTTAGGGGACACCTTGAAATTTGGAAAGATTTGGGTTTCAGGGAACTGAGTTATACAGCTCCAAATGGGGTGCAGGGGTACTTAATTGAAGGAGTGTGGATTGGCGTGCTGAGGGGAAGCTGTAAATTAAACCTATAATTGGTAAAGTGCATCAGACACACTCCTCCCATTAAGCAACCCCGCACCTCCTTTGGAGCTTAATAACTCCGTTCCCTGAAATCCAAAACTTTCCAAATTTCAAGGTGTTCCCTAAAATCACTCAGGGAAGCTAAACCTGGCATTTGCATGCCTGGGATCAGTAATTTTCAACTGAATATATTTTTAAATTATTATTTTTAAAAATATTCAGTGGAAAATCACTGATCCTAGGCATGCGAATGGCAGGCTTAGCTTCCCCAAGCAATTTCAGAGGAACCTTTGAAATTTGGAAAAGTTACGGCTTCTGGGGGCAGAGATATTAAACTCCAAAGGAGATGGGGGGGACTTAATTGAATGAGTGTTTTTGGCGCGCTTTACAATAGATGGGAAGCTGTAAACTAACCCTATAATTGGTAAAGCATGCTGAAGACACTCATTCAATTAAGTACCCCCACCTCCTTTGGAGTTTAATTTCTCTGCCCCCAGAAACCCTAACTTTTTTAATTTCAAAGGGTTGCCTAAAATCACTTGAGGAAGCTAGCCCTGTCATTTTGGGGGAGATACATGGCTGGGATCAGTATTTTCTATAGCATATTTTTCTATGCTATGCTCGAAAGATTTGGGGGTCAGAGGACTGAGTTTTGAAGCTCTAAATGGGGTCCGGATACTTAATTGGCAAAGTGCACTGGGAGGTTGTCAGCCACTTCAGCAATTTAGGAGTTTATAGTATTAATTCTCCTCGGCATAGCATTTTGTTTCATTTCCTAACTGAACTACTTCATTTTGTAACCATATGAAATGAAACTTGCGGGATGAAATGACATGGAAAGAAACACTATTTTTCCATTCCGTGCCCATGCCTGGTGAACATTTCATGGCTGTAAGTGTAATTGAAAACTACTATTACAAAATGGAGGCGGTAACCACTCCACACAACCTTGTCATGATATCTTCATAGTTTTTTTTTAAAATGCTCTCTGGTCACAGAAAGAGGTTAACTGCAGTGCACAGAGACATCATTTCAGAGATAAGCTTTTCAGGTTCACAAATCCACACGACAAGCTGTGTCAGATCTAAGCCTCTCTGCTTGGTATTATTATTGTTTTTTAAAGCCCTTGTGGTTTAAATAAATTGGCGATTCCATCTGAATGTCTTTCAGATTCAGCATTGTCAAAAATCTCTGTTTAGTGCCAAGAACATGGGGTTAAATAAAGGTCAGGGTTGATATATAAGCTCACTAGGCAACATTTAGATTAGCATCTTTCCGGAAATCCATAATGGCTCTGTTGCTACCAGCTCAATTTGGCTAATGATAATAATGCACATAACCCTAAACAAAATCATGCACATGTCCATGTACAGATGCAGGATCTATAATTAAAAAGAAGATTTTAAAAAGACTTTAATTGTGAGCATATTTTAGCCATCACATTTACTTTATGAGCTAACTCTGCCTCTCTCTTTCTCTTTCTGGATATGTGTAAGAGATAAGGAGAGAGAAATTGTACTGGATTGTATATTAGCCCTCATTCTGTAAACTGCCTTGGGTCCTTTTTCCAAGGAGAAAGGCGGGGTAAAATACTCTAAATAAATAAATAAATAAATAAATAAATAAATAAATAAATAAAGTATGAGTTCCACTCATTACTGCATGTATCTGCTACTAATATGTCCCATTGAATTTAATGTCCCTTGCCTTTAATCAGATATTTTTAGCATTGTGTTATAAATGTATTTTCTGAGTTGTAGTCTCTGTGTAGAGCCTTCACATACGTAATAGCACTCCCCCCAGAATACTGGTACTCTTCTTAGGGCCTTTTTACATGACCCCTAAGATCCGCTGGCCACTTAAATTCGGACCAGAGATCTTAGGGGTTCGTCGCTCTTCCCCTGTCCCCACCCCCCTCCGCACTTCCTGGTTGCTGGCTGCCTGAGGGAGGGAGAAAAAAGAAAGAAAAGAATGTCGGTTTACCTCCGTTTTGTTCCCGGCAGCATTCAGATCTCTTAAAGGGGCGGGGCGCAAAAAAAGGACAAACAGAAGCCAGGAGAGCCCCACACTCACTATTCTTACACCGGATCAAATATTTGTCACATCCAAAAAGCAGGTACAAGAAAACTGCTATTTGGTCTTGCTAAAGTGGGCGGGGTCGCACTTAATTGTCTGCAAAGTCCGGAGCTGGTGGGTAAACATTTTTAAGGTCCGGACCTTGCAGCCATTTGCGGCGGAGCTTAGGGGTCGTGTATAAATGCCGTTAGTGTCTAGCCTTCTCTTTCTGTTCCTGCTTTGGACCATCCCAGAAGCACTTCACAACAAATGGAAAATGCTTACATGTCCCCTGCCCTTGCTGCCCACTGTCACTTGGAGACAGTGATTGAACAAGCAAGTGAGGGGCAGAAAAGAGAAGGGAATCAGCTCAGGAGTTCCTCCAGTTGACAGCTGGGTGCCTCTAGGGAGTGGACAGCAGCCTTTAAACAAAGGCAAACTGTTCTCCTTATATACCACCCCATACCACTTCAAGTAGTTTGGGTACTCTGGGTAGTTTACAGTTTAAGTTTGCAGGCTACACACTGCACCCCCCTCCCCGCAAGCTGTGTAATCATTTTACCAACCTCAGAAGGATGGAAGGCTTAGTCAACTATAATCTGGCTACCTGGGATTGAACCCCAGGTCACGAGCACAGTTTTAGCTGCAGTACAGGCAATGGAAGGACAGATTTTGAAGCTGAGGCTCCAGTACTTTGGCCACCTTGTGAGGAGAGAGGAGTCCTTGGAAAAGTCCCTGATGTTGGGAAAGATGGAAGGCAAAAGGAAAAGGGGACGGCAGAGAATGAGATGGTTAGACGGTGTCATCAATACAACTAACATGGATCTGACCAAACTCCGGGAGGCAGTGGAAGACAAGGAGGGCCTGGTGTGCTCTGGTCCATGGGGTCACACGACTGAATGACTGAACAACAACAACACAGTCATTTAACCACTGTGCCATGAGGCTCCTAATAATGCCAACCTCTAGCGCCGTCTGTAATCCCGCTCCTCACCATGGTCAACCAGAGGCTATGGAGGAAAAGCAGAAGCGGAGGATGAAGGCAGCCTCTGACCCGATCTTTCTCATGGCGTTTATACATGACCCCTAAACTCCGGGGCAAATGGCTCCCAGCTCCGGAGCTTAAAAATGTTTCCCCACCAGCTCCGGAGTTTACAGGAAATTAGGTGCGACCACGCCCACTTTAGCGCGTCCCAGCGCACCTTTCAAGTACCTGCTCTTTGAAGGTGAAAATTGCTTGATGCGGTGTAACGATAGTGAGTGCGGGGCTCTCCTCGCTTCTGTTTGTTGTTTTTTTGGCTCCTGCCCCTTTAAGAGCTACTTTACAGAGACTGGAATGTTGCCGGCAAGAGCGAGAGGTAGAACGGAGATGAGCGGCATGCTTTTCTTTCTCTTTTTCTTCCTCCCCTCACGCAGCCAGCAGCCGGGAAGTGCAGAGGGGTGGGGACACAGGAAGAGCGACGAACCCCTAAGATCTCTGGTCCGAATTTAAGTGGCCAGCGGATCTTAGGGGTCGTGTGAAAAGGCCCTCAGTCTCTCAGCTTGCCTGTCACCGCCAGGAGGACAATCCTTTCAACCGATGGCCTGGAATGGCTTGTTCCCCTCACTCGTGTTACCTCTTGGGGATTGTAAAGTAGATGGGGTTATTGTGGCGGCATCAAGCCAAACATCAGACAGAACAGAACAAAATAAAATGTCATCTGCTTGACATTGGTTGGAAATAACATATAAAAGCATAAAAATATTTTAAGACAGCAGATGCAGCAAGCAATATATAGAATTATAAAACCAAGGTTTAAGAATTTAGCCATCTATTCTGGCTGCTATGACATGCCGCCCAAGATGTCACCACCAATTCAGTAGTAGTCCAACTTTGGCCAATTATCAATTGGTTAACTGAAAATAGTCTGAGACCAATTGGCCTGCCATATCTTTTAAGAGAGGTGTGATGAGTTTTGCTCGGATCTTATTGTGCCTACTGCACCTGGGCATCATATGCTCGATGGATTCTCTCTTGTCAGAGCCGCAAGGGCGGAGTCTCTCTTCCCTTGAGGCACTCCTAAATCTGCCTTCCAATACCACAGAAGGGAAAGCTTCATACCTGGCTAGAGTAAAGGCTCTCCTAAACTTATACGTCTCCAGCTGTGATAGATAAGCCGTGGGGAGCGGGCAGTATTTATGCATATCCGGAACTCTAAAATTGGGGGCAACTCCTAAGACCTGCCTGTCTGTCCAAGTCCATTGTTCTCTGTTTAAGGGCTGATTTCGCTTCATCCCATTGCATACTCAAGACTGCATGAGAAGAAAAACCCACAGCTTGCAATTTATTTGGGATCGATTTTACCCACTTAGACTGGAAGTTGTCCATTAAGAGTAGATGAGTTAATCCCTGCAGTTAAAAATTTATTTTAAGACAGTACTGAAGAGAGGCTAGTGAAATTTTAGCTATCGTTCATAGCGAGCCTGTCTCTAAATGATTTTTTGCATTTGTTACACATCTTGGGGCTTCAAGGTTTGCGCTAAGGAATTTAATGGACCAGCTCTATGGGTTCAAAACTGCAAGATGGAGGCGCCATGAAGGTGCCATGGAGCATCTGGCTGATCATCTTTGCCTGGAAGAGGTTTTGGGCTGCTGGAATATAATGGCCCTTGGGGCTGTAAGCCTCAAAATGAAGTCTTTCTAAACACCAATACTCTCTCCCCTAAAATTCTCCAGAATGGGTGGAGCACCTCATCACTGTGCCATCAGTTTTCCTAGGCCAGCAGAGGCTTTTGCCTATGTATGATTGAGATCCTGGGAGCCTTCACCTCCAAAAGTAACTTCCATGTGGTTCGAAGTGTGCTAAACCTCTGGCCGTGCTTGCAGAATGGGGTTCTTCCAAGGACCCATGCAAAGGGTGTGCAGCTCCGTCATAAGCTGATGTTTGTGATAAACTGCTGCTTTCTGTTGTGCCAGGAATGCTCAAGCAGCCAACGGCATCTGAGGGCTGGTTCCACTGATGTAATGATAAATTGGGAGAGTTATTGTTGCTTTTGAATTTGCAGTACAAGCAAATGGTACTCGCATGAGTTTTGGGTTGGCGTGTGACGCTTCGCTGCCACCTGCCTCCACCAACACTTCAGTGATGTTTTTATTTGAATATATATATATACTATTGCACTGTGCCAAAAATGCTTTAGATCAATATGTTTTCGTAGATTTTCACGGGTATAGGTATGCATGTTAGGGTGGATTCGGGTTTCTTCCCGTGTAGAAATCTGGTTGTTTTGGCGACGTTTCGACGAGGTCTCACTCGTCATCTTCAGGCTGGTGTTCTGGCTTCTTTCTTCTTGAAGCAAAGTGTGATCTCAGTTGAAGTCCTTCTATAAATACTGCTGGGGGTGTGTGGTTTGCTTGCTCTGTTGCTGACTGTAGGTTCCTTTGTTCTTTTGTGATCTGCTGTGTGGCTGAGGCGATCGTTAAGGGATTAACTGCTGGTGGGTTAGATGGCTGTTTAGAGACAACCTGTGTGGGTGAGGTGCTGGATGTGTGTCTATCAGCCTTTTGTTTCTTAACGACCTTGGTGATGGGCGTTCTGGCAGCATTCTGGGCTTTGGTGGAGTGGGGTCCTGTGTCTTGTGAGTTCATTTTGGTCTGGCTACGTGTCTGTGGTCTCCCAGTGTTTTTTTGGCGTGTGTGAGTGTGCTCCATGTGGTGACTGGAGTGGGGTGCAGCAGTAGGTGGTGCAGTCGTGGCTTTGTTATTGGATGGTGGTTTCGTTTCATCTGTGGGAAGGGTCTGGGTTTGTGTTTGGTGTGGATGGAAGGTGGTGGCATCTTGTGTCCTTTTGGACCTGGTGTCAGTCTTTGTGACAGAGGCTCGTCTGTTGACCAGGGCTAGTTTCCAGATGTCAGGCAAGCGGGAGGTGTCATCACGTTTATTCATGTTGTTTGGGTGTTTCTCTATTTCAATGGCTTCCATGATTATTCGACTGTTGAAGTGTTCAGTTTTGGAGATGAGTTTGGTTCTTTCAAAATCAATTTCATGACCTGTTGTTTTTATGTGCTGGAAGAGAGAGGAAGATTTTTCTTCTTTTTTGACTGCGTTCTTGTGTTCTGCGATGCGTGCGCTTATTCTCCTGTTTGTCTGTCCGATGTATGTGGCTGGGCAGATTTTGCATGGTATTTCGTAGACTCCTTGGTTTTCTAGCTCAATCTTGTCTTTGGGGTTTCTTAAAATGTTGGCTATTTTTTGGTCGGTGCAAAAGGCTGTCTTGATATTGTGTTTGTGGAGAATTTTGCTGATTCTGTCTGTGGTGCCTTTGATGTAAGGGAGGAGGGCGGTGCCGTTGTTCTCTTCTGTTTCTTGGTTCTTGGGGGGTGTTTCCTTTTGGATTAGTTTGGTGATGGTGTTTTTTTGGAATCCATTCGCAATTAAAACATTCGAGAGAGTGTGTAATTCAGTTTTTAGGTGGTCTTTGTCAGCGAGGCGTTTGGTTCTGGAGATGAGGGTTTTTGCTACGGAGTTGATCTGTGCAGGGTGGTGGTGTGATTGTGCATTTAAGTAGCGGTTTGTATGTGTTTTTTTCTGGTAGATGGTATGTCCCACACTGGAAAGATAAAGTGAACAACTTCCTCACACATCTCAACAGCCTACACCCCAAAATACAATTCACTATGGAAATAGAAGCCAACAACCAACTTCCCTTCCTGGACGTCCTAATCTACAAAAAACCCGACGGCTCCTTAGGACATACCATCTACCAGAAAAAAACACATACAAACCGCTACTTAAATGCACAATCACACCACCACCCTGCACAGATCAACTCCGTAGCAAAAACCCTCATCTCCAGAACCAAACGCCTCGCTGACAAAGACCACCTAAAAACTGAATTACACACTCTCTCGAATGTTTTAATTGCGAATGGATTCCAAAAAAACACCATCACCAAACTAATCCAAAAGGAAACACCCCCCAAGAACCAAGAAACAGAAGAGAACAACGGCACCGCCCTCCTCCCTTACATCAAAGGCACCACAGACAGAATCAGCAAAATTCTCCACAAACACAATATCAAGACAGCCTTTTGCACCGACCAAAAAATAGCCAACATTTTAAGAAACCCCAAAGACAAGATTGAGCTAGAAAACCAAGGAGTCTACGAAATACCATGCAAAATCTGCCCAGCCACATACATCGGACAGACAAACAGGAGAATAAGCGCACGCATCGCAGAACACAAGAACGCAGTCAAAAAAGAAGAAAAATCTTCCTCTCTCTTCCAGCACATAAAAACAACAGGTCATGAAATTGATTTTGAAAGAACCAAACTCATCTCCAAAACTGAACACTTCAACAGTCGAATAATCATGGAAGCCATTGAAATAGAGAAACACCCAAACAACATGAATAAACGTGATGACACCTCCCGCTTGCCTGACATCTGGAAACTAGCCCTGGTCAACAGACGAGCCTCTGTCACAAAGACTGACACCAGGTCCAAAAGGACACAAGATGCCACCACCTTCCATCCACACCAAACACAAACCCAGACCCTTCCCACAGATGAAACGAAACCACCATCCAATAACAAAACCACGACTGCACCATCTACTGCGGCACCCCACTCCAGTCACCACATGGAGCACACTCACACACCCCAAAAAAACATTGGGAGACCACAGACACGTAGCCAGACCAAAATGAATTCACAAGACACAGGACCCCACTCCACCAAAGCCCAGGATACTGCCAGAACCCACCAGCCATCTAACCCACCAGCATCTAAACAGCCATCTAAACAGCCACCAGCAGTTAATCCCTTTAACGATCGCCTCAGCCACACAGCAGATCACAAAAGAACAAAGGAACAAAGGAACCTGCAATCAGCAACAAAGCAAGCAAACCACACCCCCAGCAGTATTTATAGAAGGACTTCAACTGAGACCACGCTTTGCTTCAAGAAGAAAGAAGCCAGAACACCAGCCTGAAGATGACGAGTGAGACCTCGTCGAAACGTCGCCAAAACAACCAGATTTCTACACGGGAAGAAACCCGAATCCACCCTAACATGCATACCTATACCCGTGAAAATCTACGAAAACAAATATCCGACCTCTACGGGAGGAAACCTTCCAGCTGACCAGAACCTACGAGAAACTAGAAGTCCGAAGAGCCACCATCTTATGTGACATTGCATTCCTACGCAACTGCCGAGACAAAAATGTGATCCCCACAAGCTTCCAACTGAAATTCCACTCAAAAACCCCATCCAGCGAAAGGATCCTGAAAAGAACAGAACTAGCCCTAATCAGAAGCGAACTACACAGGAAAAGATACCTACTAGATCAAACCAACAGAGACCTACTCACTCTCCACCTCAAACTCAGCAACAAAATCCACCCAACACTCTGGAACAAATCCAAGCAACTTGCCGCCTGGAGAGCTGAAACAGAAGACCTCCCACAAGACAGACACACACACCAACAAACTCCACAAACTGGAAAACGCCAGAAGCCCAACCCCCCAACAGCCCATGAAACAAACAGTTCACAACATATCAGACAGGACACTCACCATCGCAGAGACCAAAGTCCTTTCCAAAGGATTCAACTTTGCAGTCGCCCCCAGACACATCCCCACCGAAAACATCATATGCGGAGTGGAAGCCAGCCTAACCAAAATCAACCCAGATGAAGCCAACAAAATCAGACTCGAAGTCACCAATGTCCTCTGCTCCAGCAAACCACCCAGAAGCAATTTACACAAAGAAGAACAAAAAGCCCTCTCCAACCTGAGGAAAGACAACAACATAATCATTCTCCCAGCAGACAAAGGCAATGCCACAGTGGTGATGAACACATCCGACTACCAAGCCAAACTATCCAACCTACTACAAGACCCTGCTTACATACCTTTGAACACAGACCCCACCACCTACCTGGAAAAAACCACCAAAGCCAAAATAAAAGCCTCTCCCTTAAGTGAAGAAATCAAGCCAAGCATCATCCCCAGAGAGAAATCATCCAGATGCCCCAAGCTCTACGGCCTCCCCAAGATTCACAAAGAAGGAACACCTCTCAGACCCATAGTCAGCTCCATAGGCTCACCTCTACAAAACCTCGCCAAATTTCTTGCCAAACAACTCCAGCCCTATGCAGAATCCATCACTTCATACGTACAAAACTCGTTCCACTTCATAGAAATTATAAAGAAACAAGACCTACAACCCAATGACCTACTCATGAGCTTCGATGTTGTTTCGCTCTTCACACAAGTGCCCATTCAAGAAGCCTTGACAGCTATCCACAACAAATACAACCCCCCCAAACACATCCTAGATCTGACCAACCACTGCCTAACCAACACATACTTCATCCACAATGGACAAAGATACAAACAGATAGAAGGAGCACCCATGGGATCACCCCTCTCACCGGTCATCGCAAACCTATATATGGAACACTTTGAAACCAACGCGCGTTACAGAAGTCCGAACATAAACCCAAACTCTGGCTCAGATAAGTTGACGACACCTTTGTTATCTGGCCACACGGGAAAGATAAACTGAACAACTTCCTCACACATCTCAACAGCCTACACCCCAAAATACAATTCACTATGGAAATAGAAGCCAACAACCAACTTCCCTTCCTAGACGTCCTAATCTACAAAAAACCCGACGGCTCCTTAGGACATACCATCTACCAGAAAAAAACACATACAAACCGCTACTTAAATGCACAATCACACCACCACCCTGCACAGATCAACTCCGTAGCAAAAACCCTCATCTCCAGAACCAAACGCCTCGCTGACAAAGACCACCTAAAAACTGAATTACACACTCTCTCGAATGTTTTAATTGCGAACGGATTCAAAAAAACACCATCACCAAACTAATCCAAAAGGAAACACCCCCAAGAACCAAGAAACAGAAGAGAACAACGGCACCGCCCTCCTCCCTTACATCAAAGGCACCACAGAAAAAATCAGCAAAATTCTCCACAAACACAATATCAAGACAGCCTTTTGCACCGACCAAAAAATAGCCAACATTTTAAGAAACCCCAAAGACAAGATTGAGCTAGAAAACCAAGGAGTCTACGAAATACCATGCAAAGTCTGTCCAGCCACATACATCGGACAGACAAACAGGAGAATAAGCGCACGCATCGCAGAACACAAGAACGCAGTCAAAAAAGAAGAAAAATCTTCCTCTCTCTTCCAGCACATAAAAACAACAGGTCATGAAATTGACTTTGAAAGAACCAAACTCATCTCCAAAACTGAACACTTCAACAGTCGAATAATCATGGAAGCCATTGAAATAGAGAAACACCCAAACAACATGAATAAACGTGATGACACCTCCCGCTTGCCTGACATCTGGAAACTAGCCCTGGTCAACAGACGAGCCTCTGTCACAAAGACTGACACCAGGTCCAAAAGGACACAAGATGCCACCACCTTCCATCCACACCAAACACAAACCCAGACCCTTCCCACAGATGAAACGAAACCACCATCCAATAACAAAACCACGACTGCACCATCTACTGCGGCACCCCACTCCAGTCACCACATGGAGCACACTCACACACCCCAAAAACATTGGGAGACCACAGACACGTAGCCAGACCAAAATGAATTCACAAGACACAGGACCCCACTCCACCAAAGCCCAGGATACTGCCAGAACCCACCAGCCATCTAACCCACCAGCATCTAAACAGCCATCTAAACAGCCACCAGCAGTTAATCCCTTAACGATCGCCTCAGCCACACAGCAGATCACAAAAGAACAAAGGAACAAAGGAACCTGCAATCAGCAACAAAGCAAGCAAACCACACACCCCCAGCAGTATTTATAGAAGGACTTCAACTGAGACCACGCTTTGCTTCAAGAAGAAAGAAGCCAGAACACCAGCCTGAAGATGACGAGTGAGACCTCGTCGAAACGTCGCCAAAACAACCAGATTTCTACACGGGAAGAAACCCCAGTGAAGAAAAAGGCACAAATGGCTGGGGTCTGGAAAAGGAGTGGGAGGAAGGGGGAGAGTGAGTTACAGCTTGATAGGTTGGAGGGGATGTCGCTCAATGGCACCGGAGGCTGCCATTGGCTGAGGGTGCCTGTAGAGGGACGTTGTCTCTGGCCCCTGCGGCACAGTGGCCTGCCAAAGGGGGCTTGTGGCCTCTTCCAAGCAGGGCGAGGGGTCACCTCAACATGAGGAACTGTATTAAAGGGTCGCAGCATTAGGAAGGTTGAGAACCACTGATCTAAAGCATTCTCATATGTCAGAATGATTTCAATGAATCAGTTCGACATCCACCCCAATATAAACGGACCTCTGATGCAGGAACAGAAAATCCTTCTCTCTTGGCACATTACACCATGTGTGTACATGCACTAAAATTTAAATTGATGTAGAACAGGCTAAACCCAATTGAAATGGGGTGGGTTTAGTAGTGAGACGAGGCCGTGAGAAGTGCAAATCTTTTCCTGCTTTTGTGTCCTGCTCAAAAGAGGTCCCTCCTCTGTTGTCATGCCTCCACTCGGCCTGCTGCCTTTCAAAGTCCAGAAGCTGTTCTAGGCCCGCAGGGTTGTCAAACCGCCTTCAGCTTTCTCCACCCTCCTGCATGTCCGTCGGGGCTATGGTGGGAAATTTGTTCTTCCACGAAGCTAAGCCGAACTTGGTGAGGCAATGTCAATTTGAAATTTGTCTTCTGGGGATAGCCCGGTTTACCGGATTGCTACTTTCTTTGCGACACTGCTTTTATAGCGAGTAGAACCAGAATATTAAGATCATTACTACCAGATGCAACGGTTGGAGAAAGGGGGCGGGGAGAGAGAGAGAGCGTTGGCTCCAGAAATGTCAAGCCCCGCACACAGAGCACACACACAAACAGGGTTCAGTTCTTTGCCAAGATCTTTACTGGAAAGCCAGGCAAGTTCAAGTCCTTTGCTAACAATCAAGTGCCAGATAAATAACAGAACCCAACTCCCAGCAATTAACAGTCCAAGTCAAAACCAGAATATCTCACGGAAACCAGACGCCAAACACAAGGGAACAGATCAACACGTGGTCCAGGAAACCAGTCCGAAATCAGGAAACAGAGCCAAGGTCACAGACAGGAACATGGTTGCAAATTCAAATGACGTGTTGCTCCCACAGAGAGCTCATGGTAAGCTTACCAGCTTTATCCCAAAACAGGGAACACACCCTTACTTCTGGAAAGGCTCCTGCTAGTACTCAGAGCTTCCCGACCTGATTCCCCATCTGGCATCAAAGACCCTTTCCCTAGCTCTCCTGCTGGCACGTCTTTGCAGAATCCTGCTCATGGCCCTTCTAGGGGGAGAAGATATGTTTTCAGATGAGTCATCAGACCCAGCTGCCTGCTGATTTGAGCTGCAAGGCTCCTCCAGCAGCTGTTCACCATTTAACCCCTCAGAGTCAGGTTCTGTGACAGGCAGGGTCCTGGCAAGAAAGGTGGACACGCTGGTGGGATAGAACTATATTGAAGCAATCGAGGTGGAAGGTGCAACGTTTGCCAAGGCTGTCAGATGGATACTTTCAAAATACACTTGTGTGCACATTTTATTACAAGATGTACCGAGCACCCTGCAAAAGCTGGAAAGTCCGTGTGTAAAGAATGGCGGCATGCTGACTTTGGATCCCAAGCACTGCAACCCTTTCCACATGTCATCGTTGTCGTCGTCATCATCATCATCATCACGTGCCTTAAAGTCAATTCTGACTCAGGGTTTTTCCAGGTAGAGAAGAGTTGGAAGTGGTTGACTGTTCCCTTCCTCTGGGGACATCCTGGGACTGTGCAGCCTGCCCAAGGCCAGGAGAAGTCCCTCTGACCTCTTTTCACCTGGATAGATGGTGAGCAAAAGGTGAGGAAAGTGACTTAATCATACCTTGATTTACTGAGTGAAAATATGATGGTCCAAACTTCACCCAAGTGTGTGTTTGGTTATAGTTTTTAAGCTGGCTGCAGTCCTATAGTTACCTTGAGTAAAGGTAAAAGGTAAAGGTCCCCCCACCACACATGTGTGCTAGTTGTGTCCAACTCTAGGGGCAGTGCTCATCTCTGTATTCAAGCCAAAGAGCCAGTGTTGTGCAAGCCCATGGCCTCATGGCTGAAAAGAAACACTCTTTCACCTTCCCTCTTTTTACGGCGGTACCTATTTAACGTCTTGCATTTGCATGCTTTCAAACTGCTGGGTTGTCAGGAGCTGGGGTGATCAGCGGGGGCTCGCTCCACTGTGTGGCACCTGGGATTTGAACCGCTAAGCTGCCGACTTTGCAGCCAACAGTTTTCGGAAGCCTTAGTTCATATGCCTTAATTCAAGAGAACTCAGTGGGATTTCTTACTTTATTCGTATCAGAGCATTACGCAATCCAAAATCATGGGCACTTGTGAAATATAGGCAAAATAAAAAACCAATGCAAGTGTCAAGACTATTAGACTATTTTTGACCAGGACCAGCCAGAGTTTAGGACGGGCGCAGAAACTTTTCTTCATCTTCATCCATCATCCAGGGAGTCCATAAAATGGGTGAGTTTGCTGCAATGCCAGTGCCACGACACCTTTGCCTAGGAGATGCCCAAGAGTACTTGCAGTTACGATGTTTCCCACAGTTTTGGGTGGCTTCTTCTCATTTCCACAATAAGACGTCTATGCATAGACCTTGCGGGGACAATACCAATCTAACCCCGCCTCTCTCTGTCTCTCATCTTCCTTCAGTTTTATGTAGCATCGAGGCTTAATTTGAAGTGTTAATTTAAAATTCAGAAGGTTACTCCATTATTTCACACCGCAGCTTGTCTAAATCAAAATGTTGCCTGGCCATGAATTCTGAAGCATCTTCTGCAATTTGGGTTTGGATGCAGTTCATGGCAGGGACACTTCCATTTTTGTCCACGAGGAGGAACCCCAAGCACACCAAATAAATCACCCCCCCCCCCGCAGCCCACATGCAGATGTGCGCATGCAGACACATATATGAAGGTATGCATATATTTTCCAGATGCTTAGGGCTCTCTCAGACTGAGTGCCATTAAAAGGTATGCAAACTACTAGGGTACTAGCAGAGTTCAGAAATAAAACTAAAGTGGGACAAATTCCCACTCTCAACACTGTACAGTTAACTTAATATCTTAAGTTTTAAAGTGTGTTGTTTGCAGCAGATCAGTTGTGTTTATTTGTCACTGTTCCAAACTGCATTGATCAAATCGCTTTTAGCAAGGAACATGAGTTGGGGTATGGTTGACTGATTGGATAAACTCAGTTTTTATGTATGTTCATTCTCTCCCCAAATTTAGGCTGTGCACATTTCCTTGAAATAAATCCCACCAAATAAACTGCGACTTAATTATCAATACGTATACACAGGATCGGGCTGTATCGGTGTTTTATATTTTACTCCAAGCCCTTAAACTTGTACATTTTCTTGATTTCGGTGTATGGGCACCAAGCTCTGTTTTGTTCAAAGAGCCAGTGCTAAGAAGACCTTCGATTCCACAATGGACAAAAGGAAGGTAAGATGGCCACAGTGCACAGCGGAGCACTCCGTAAAAGTTCTCTGACCAGATTTAACATAACACCTCAGATAGAGGGTATGCGAAGGAGTAGAAAGTGTTTTTCAAATATTTTTGTGTGCTGCCTTGGATCCCTGCTCAGGGTGAGAAGCAGGATTTAAAAAATGGATGAGCAAAGCAAGCAAACAAAAATGGTATCCCTGATGTGCCACATTTTCAGGCCAGGCCCTTTTGTGAACCTGTTTAATGTGGATAACTGTGGGCTAAATCTAGATTTAATTCCATCTAAAGTGAAGAGCTGAAGTTCCTATTATTATCATCAAAGAACGTCATAGTTTCTTCTGTCAGTGTTAAGCACTGTGCAGCTTGTTCCATCCAAGGGGATGTTATATGTTTGAGATGAAGATTCGCAGTTCATAATCCATGCACACAGGAATTCCCCACCTACATTATCGCTTGCGTATTCATGGTGTAAGCAGCTCAAGATGAACACCAGCTACTGCAAATGGTGCAAATGGTGCGGCTGGTGCCTCACAAGCCCCACCTACAAAGAATTTGGTGCCATTTCAAAGCATGTCCTGTGGTGTCTATTTTTTTTTTTAAAAATACATGCTAAATTAGACCAAGAGAGCGTAGTCATATCAGTCCTTGCTCCCAAGGAAATGCAATGGTGCTCTGCCAAATGGTTCGTCTTGTTGGTTTTTCAACAACATATAGGCAATGGGAAGAACATAAAGGACAGAGAGTGCAGCAACAGATGAATAGGTGCAAGTGAAATTGAATGCATGCTCTGTGCTGACAGGCCCAAATAAAAATAAGCATAGTCCAGAATGGTCCTTCTGTCTTTTGGAGAATCAATCCAGCCTGGTCCCAGAGAGTAGCCGCTCTACATCTGGAACAAAAAAGTCCAGCTTGGGCACATATCAGGCTCAGATTGGAGCACAATTCCCCATGTGTAGTGTAACGGCTAAGAAACAACAGATCACACTGCACTGTTCCACAAGGGGTTCAAAGTTCAACCTATTTCCATGTGTGATCACTCATCCTCTCCTATGTTCCTTTCTGTTCTTCCTTTCTACAGTGGGCGTCACCGACCATCTTTTAAACCAGTGGTTCTCAACCTGAGGGTCCCCAGATGTTCCTGGACTGCAACTCCCAGAAATTCTGTCCAGCTCAGCTAGTGATAAAGACTTATGGGAGTTGCAGTCCAGGAACATCTGGGGACCCACAGGTTGAGAACCACTGTTTTAAACCCTACTGATGGTGAAACAGGACACAATGGGAACAGTATTGCTCTACCTTCCAGGTGAAGAGTGGATCTGCCCTGAATCCGTCCCCCGACACCAATGGCAGACCCCCCCACCTACCCCATGCTTCACGAGCAAGCCAGCCTCCACAGCTGCTTCTATTGCTGAGGCAGTTCAAAGTGGTGGGCTATGTTGCTTCCCCCACTCCCCCCACCCACTGCCCAGATGATCAGCATGCTGGCTAGTGGGGCAGTTTAAAGTGGGAGGGCCACAGCAAGGTCTCCCATTCCCTCCATGGCCCCAAGGCCCCACCCCTGTTCCTCCTCCACCCCGCCCGCCTGCCTTCCTTGTGTGGCCGCTGCCTGTGTTATTGTGGTTGTGAGGAAGGAAGGGGGCAGGCGGAGGCAGCGCCAGCCAGCCTTCCGAGCCAGAGCAGCCATGGCAGTGGACCGACAGAGTGATGGACGGTGGGCGACTGAGGGGGAAACAGAGCTACTTCACTCATAACGTTTACATGGAATTTTATATTGCTTTTGTCTGGATATTTTAACTGCCCATGTTCTCTTGCTGCTTTAATGTAATGTTGTCTTTTAATGCTCTAAGATGTCCCTCAATTCCCTGTTCTCACTACTTGAACATGTCTTAATTGCAGTGGATGGTATATTATCCCTCATTACTGTAAATCCTTTTCCAAGGAGAAAGGCAGGGTAAAAAGTACTATTAAATAAATAAATAAATAAATAAATAAATAAATAAATAAATAAAGTTTGTGCACCTGAAAGCAAATGCTGTAATCTTTTTTCTTAGAGCCTGTCTACAAATAAATAAATCCCCACAATATGCAGTGTTTTAAATTTAGCTAATTCAACTCATGTGGGTTTTTTTAGTTGTTTCCTGTGTTCCAACTGAATAATTGAAATGGTCCCTTTTAAAGCTGCCTGTAATGTTCAAAATGGGCTTAAGTCATTTAAGAAAACAGTGTGGCAATGTAAACGGCCCTATGGTGTTTGTTTATTTCAGCTGATTTCCTAAGAAAATAATATGGCTCAGAGGAAAATAAATATGCAGGTTGGAATTCATTGTGTGAATGTCAAACTCAGCACAGGTTAAATCCCAGGATTGTTATGGCTATGTGACCAGGCCCTTAGTCTTCCAAGGGCCATAAGTCTCCTCTTGTTTTTGCTGCAACCTGACTATCCACCTGAAAATAGGAAAATCTGTCATTTAACATGTCCAGGTCTCCTGGATCCTGGATCTCCCCCTCTTTAATTATAGTATATATATTCTTACAGCCAATTAAGAGCTCTCCCCCCAATAGATTGAAGGGTTCTTGCTGCAATTGTTACACAGAGATTTCAGAATAGTACATATAACTTCAAGTCCTAAATACTGATTTTCAAACCCTACCCTAACTGGCTAGATTATTAATGACTTTATTCCCCCCACCCCATGTTTCTGCTTTCTTATGTTCTGAGAAACACATGTTTATAATCACTTTAAACTTACGAGCAACTCCAAAAGGCTCTATTATCTCTGAAATCAAGTTTACCCAAGAGGGCGGGTTTCCAAGAGAATTTGGTCAGGATTAGAAGATGGAATTTGCTAAAGCTCCAGAGCTTTATCTGCCATCATTTTCTGAGTTGCCTCCAAAATCCTTACCCCATTGTTCTTTTTTGTGCTTGGATGCTTAGAACGGGGGAAGATCGTGGGAGTGTGGTCAACACCGCAGCGAGACGTGAAAGGAGAGGAAAAAGTCTGCTTGATCCTAACCTCACTCGAGTTGCAGGGTGGGTGGAGAAAGAGTTATGGCAGCTCAGAGAAAAAGGAGACATTGGGGGAACACTTTTCATTCAATGAACATTAGTTACGGGAAGTTTTCAAAGAAGTAACCGTTGTCGATCTGTGGAAGCATATCCAGACAAAAGCAATATAGAAGAAAAACTAAAACAAACTTCCCAATATGACAGCATCTTATAAGCTAACTGTTACATTTCCATGTGAGCTTTCATGGATCAAGCCCACCTGCTTCAGACATCTATCTGAAGAAGTGGACGTGACGCACAGAAGCTCACGTGGAAATACAAGCGTCATTAAGGTGCTACTCTGTACAGCTAAGGCAGTGTCTCCCAACCTTGGGTCCCAAGATGATCTTGAACTAAAACTCCCAGGCGTCTTCACCACCCGCTCTACTAGTTAGGACTTCTGGGATTTGTGGTCCAAGCACACCTGTGGTACCATGATGCAGAACCACTGAATTATGAGAAACCTGTTTATCCCTGGCATGGAACTCTAGTGGCCGAAATACTGGAGACTTTAATGAACATAAATGACCCAGAATGACTGCCTTTGGCTCCACCAGAGGTAGCTAGTCTTCAGCTTCCAGCCTCACCAGGATGGAATTTGCCTTTTTTGTATAAGAAGTTGGCGTTTTCATCAAACTATTTACCATAATTTTGAGACCCTTTTCTTGAAGTCTGACCAATGTCATTATTGGGTCAGACTTCATTAGCTTGACTAGGGAGTTAGAATGCTTTTTGCCTGAATGTGCATCAATTTACACCTAATTAAGGCTGAAACTCATCTTGGAGCTCATTTCTCGTTTGGAGAGAACAGTTCAATTTTCATTGCATGGACACAGATGCAATAAGTTTGGAGAGGTCTGACCTTCTGGAGTGATTGGCAGTTTGGTTGGAACTATCATTATCCAAAATGATTGGTATCATTCACTATTATGGCTCGCTCACTCCCCATCTCTGGTCAGACCTCATTAGCTGGACTGCAAGCTTCCTTCCTGAAGGAAACAGTGAAAGAAACAGACACAGACCTTCTCGGGACGGCATCTGTGTTAAGGTGTGACTACAGAGTAGGAAAAATGCAAATGGATTCTCTGTGAACTTGCAGCCAGGAAATTGTGTTTTCCCAGTGAATTTGCTTCAGCCAACCACATAGGAATCAGCAAAAAGAGAGGAGGAAATCATCCTTGCTTGCAGCTTCTCAGCAGTTTAACTCCATTCCTCTCCATACCTGCTACCTGGGTGTACTTGCTTCCCTTCTCTTTCTCTCTTTCTCTGGAAATTCAAACCAGTTCATTTTTGACTCCGTTTACATCGATGTCAAGTTGTGTGATATCTAAGCTGCTACTCATATTCACATGCCTCATGGCTCCCATGGCTGGTGCCTTCAAAAATGCAAAGTGCAGCTCAGCTGAGGGAGAGGCAGGGGCTCCATGCATCTTTAGATGCTTCATTAAGAGCTCCTCCCATTTAGGACAAAGGGTTGGAATCATGAATATTTTGTGGCCTTGGGCTTCCAAGCACTCTGATTGTGGAGGGAGAAATTTCACATCTTCATATGAGGAACAGCTTTCAGATTGCCTCACCTACCCCCAAACACTTCCCACTGACACTCAGGATCACAGCTACAAGTTCCTTGCAACTTCTTGAGGAACTTATTAAATTGTTAGGAGTGTTCACATACACAAAATGAACTGGACCAAATTAAGTATTTTTTTTAAAGTCCCCTGTCAGCTAGGTGGAAAAAAACCTAACTTTTGTAGATTAATTAGTAGATGTTAACGCATCATGTGCCTGGCAACTTTTGCATCTATTTACATTAAATTATGCTAAAATGCAATTTTATGTGACACGTCTTTTCTTGGCTTTCTAATCCTAGCATAAGTTGTATAGTTAGATGACCAAAGAGAGAGAAAGAAAGTGAGAAACTGATCAAGGGACAGAAGTGGACTTTCATTTCAGTCTTGTTTCCAGATTGTTAAGGTAGCTCTGTTCTGCTCCGGTTGTTCAGATTTGCAGAAGGAATGGTTAGAGCAAAGCTATCTTAAAACTTCCTCTCTTCTGAGTCCTTGCTCTCTCCCCACCACCTCTTTGATCACCTAGCTGCCCTAGCACTATGTTGTCAAGCATTAGGAATGAAAGGGGGGAAGGGGGGAAGAGGTGGGGGAGGAACTAGAAGGACATATGGGTATTAGGTGCAAGGAGGAGAAGATTCAAATGGGAGCCGGGTCTCTGCTACCCTACCTCTCATTGGTGCTGCAACCAGCTGGAAAGGCTCAAGCAGTCAAGCAGTCATACCTTCTCAACTAATGTGATTGGATTCAATTTAAAAAAAAATAGAGTCTCTAGCAGTATGAGGTTGGGGGAGGAGATGGATTGTGGAATCTGGACTGATCAGTAATGGCTTTCACTTAGTACAGCCCATAAAAAAATAACATAAATCAGACCATTTCAGTGCCGGAGCATTTTTTGGAACCCTTGAGCTGCCTAGATGCCCTAAGCACATCTGATCTTGCCCGATTTCGGAAGCTAAGCAATGTTGGGCCTGGCTAGTACTTGGATGGGAGACCACCAGGGAATACCAGGTGCCGTAGGCGCCAGGAGTACGAACTGGCCACACCAGTATTCCTGCCAAGAAAAACTCCATGAACATGGGGTCACAAAGAGTCAGTCATGACTGTAATGACACAACACAACACAGTTGCAACCCTTAAGTCTGTTGCAGGAAAACTCCAAAGGGTTTCGTGATGCATTAAGGACCCACATTTGATGAAGTGGGCTACGGTCCATGAAGGCTTATGCCAAATCAAGCTTGCTAGTGTTTCAGGTGCCACAGGACACTGTGTGTGTGTGTGTGTGTGTGTGTGTGTGTGTGTGTGTGTGTGTGTGTGTGTGTGTGTGTGTGTGTGTGTGTGTGTGTGTGTGTGTGTTTTAAAATGAAATTATTGGTAGTGAAGTCAGGGCAGAGAGAAGTACGTTCCTTACACCACATAGATGAATTAATGAAATTAACTGCAGCTACAAGATTCAGCTTGGATGGCATTACAAGAGAATTAGACAAATCCATGGAGGGGAAAATGTCTTCTGACATTTGACTGCTGTAGGAGAGTAAATGAGATCTGAAGGCTGAGAAGCATATTGTCTCTCAATACAAAATCAGGCTGAGCATCTGTGAGGTGGGGTTGTTAACACTTGATCTTCCTGGAGGTATCCAATAGGCCAGCATGGAAAATATGATGTAAGACTTGACATTCCCTTGGTTTGATCCAGCACGGTTGACTTCACATTTTCACAATCTAATGATTTCTAGGAGGGTGTATAAGGGAACAAGCAGGGATGTTGGCAAGTCTTTGCCTCTGATGTGCAAGTCCAAGTCCAAGCCTTTGGCCCCAAGTCCCGAGTCCACATCCTTGGAAGCAAGTCCCACATCTTAGTCTGAGTCTTTGTACCAAGTCCTGAGTCCGTGTTCCAAGGGGGGAAAAAAGGGAAAGGATGGGCAAGTGTTTTCCAAGTCATGCATCTGAGTCACTGAAAAGCAAACAAACAAATACAAGTGGATTCCAAATCAAGCAACCAGTGCAACTTAAGCCCGACTTCATGCCACGTTCTGCAACCCCCAAGTTCCCATCCCTGGGAACGAGGAACCAAATAGGAATGTTGTCACTCTGCATAAAAGGGAAACCTTCGGGTTGCCACGGTGACGGTGTTTGTTTTGTTTTCATTTGATGATGGGAGACATCAATGGTGGACGTGCAAGGGAAAGACTCCTGCTCCCCATCTTGGATCCTGCGTTTCACTGCTCTTTTGTGGCTTCTTTTGTCTTCCAGATGACAGATTTACATGGGAGGATTTTAGAGGAACTGGAGGAGAGAAGCAGGTGGCTCCCAAGCCATCTGAATCACCTCCATTCTTGATTCGAGGTAAACCCACAAGTTTGAGCTCACCCAAATCTCAGGGATTTTCCAGAGAGAGGGCTGCTGAGCATGTGCTTAAATATTAAAATTAATGGGGACTTGCTTAGCTTGGGCTGGATCCATGCCCTGTTTGGAAAAACTGAGAAAGGGAGCAAATTATTTCATATTAGGAACAGAATCCCCCCCATACTATTTAAATATATATACATTACTTTTTTTAAAAAAAAATCCACCTGCCTTGTAAAAACGTAAGCACTAGAAAAGGTATTTCAAGGCCCAAGATATCCTCGGAATATTTTATTCAACTGCCTTCATGTGAATTTTCCAAATTATTCTTTCCGAGATGTTTTAGCCATGGTGAATAGCGGATGGAGATGTGACAGAGAACCAAACAGAACATTGCTTGCCGCAAGCAATGTCACGTGGAAGGAGGCTCCATTGGCACCAGAACCTTCTTCATCTGTGTTTATGTTCAGGGAAGTCTGATCTTTGGGGGCTGTTTCATGTCCACGGTCTTCCTCGCATTCCTCTGTGTCAAAACGCTGGGATTCCCAATTTATCCAATGTGACAATGATTAAGGAGGAATGGACCAAAAAAGAAAAAAGAGAGAGAGTCTGCCCTGTGCTGTGCAGTGGTTTTGGCATGGATCGACTCTTCCGTCTTTCGGCCTATCTTCTAAGGAAGCAGGAATTAGCCTCGGCAGCTGTTTGCCATGTGATATTTTGATCCCCACATTATGGGATTTGTTCCAGGCAGCCAATCGGATGGCTTGTATTTCTAAGCACTGTCTGCACTTCCCCCCTCCCTCCCTACCATTTATTTAAAGCTCTCCTCCTCTTCAAACAGAAGGGAGTTACAGAAACAGCTCTCCCGTTTTAATAAAACACACTTTTAATGTGTTATTTCAGTGCCTGATAAATTATAATAATAACACATCACATGTGGGCACTTCTATCGCTCACCTATTATAAGGTGTTTCATTTGTGATCCAATTTGGGATGACGCGATTCCATTTCGCTTAATGGGCCTATCCCCTGGCTCCAAATTGCGCACAGGATACCGTCAAATATAAAAAGAATTAATTCTTGGTCATATATGTACATGATATTCCAATCTGTTCCTGGTCTTTAAAGAGCAGGAGTGGGGGTGGTTGATTTGTAGTAGGGAAATGTATTTATGGTAGATGGGCAGGTGCATAGTAAGTATGCCTTAGTCCTGGACACACTTCTGGGAAGGAAAAACATATTTTACTTCTTTCAGTGTTACTTCTCCCACGCAAAACATGCTGAGTAAATTCACCCACCACTCTCTGTTTTATAGCAAAATTGAGGGCAGTGAGATCTAACATTAGGTTTAAAGCTGGCTGACAGTTACATATTTATTTATTTATTTATTAAATTTATATACTGCTCCATCTAGCTACAGGGCTATTCTGGGCAATTTACAAAGTTGCATATATATCAATCAAGATACACAATAAATAAACAATCCAATAATAAAAACATAATAAGAGATAAAACAATACCTATCTGAGCATCAAACAGGAACAAGATGACATAAAAACAAAAAAACAAACAAAAAATAATGAACTGGGACTTCATTTGCCATCAACTTTTGCTTGGACAGTCACTATTAAGTTTTGGCTACATATTCATTTTCACCCTGACTCCAACTCCCTTGTATACGAACTATTAAGAGACCCTTATGTTTCAAAATTGTATCAATTTATCCAATCCAAAATTCATCGTATTGGAATCAACCTAGACTCCCTAATCAACTGCGAAGAATCCCAAATCCTCAAAATCATCCATCAAAGAATCTGGGATATAGAGTGTCAAACCATTTCATCAGGGCTCAATCCAACGTGTTCCCCTCACTTTTATGGTTTGATGCCAATTCCAGGAGTAGGAGCAAATTATATGAAACACCTCATTAAGCTTGTCTGGTAAACATTTTTATGCTCGCTAGATTGAACATCCTTCCCTCAGCAGTTCTTTCAGGAAGATACTACAACGTTCCATTTGAGAACAGACTCTGTAAACTATGTTTACTGGAACCCGACTCAACCTCTCATATCCTTCTCTCCTGCCCCTCCCACCACAAGCTTCGCCTTCGCTTTCTGACCCCTTATATTTCTAATTTCTCTGGATCCCCGGAGAGTATAATAAAGCATCTTCTTGAGGACAAACTTCCGGAATTGACAGCCTCAGTGGCTGCATACTTGGCCACTGTTTTACATATTCGTAAATAGTCTGGAGCCAAGGCCTGCTATTAACCCAATCTTTTAATCATTTTTAACCTGTTTATTTATTTCCTACCTCTTATTTTACATTTTGCTGCATCTGTTTTATATTAATTTATGCCAATAAAGGTTCTTGTGATTGTGAATGTGAAATAAAGTGCATAAACAGCGAATCCTTCATAGCATATATTAATACCCAGGGAAAGCCTTTTTAAATAGCCACGTCTTTAGATGCTGCTTAAAGACCGGGAGGGAAGATGCCAAACAAATCTCAGGGGGAAGTTGATTCCAGAGGTGAGGAGCTACCACTGAGAATCACCCGATTTCTCCTCAAAGATTTACGGGCCTCCTTCAGCGATGGCACCCTCAGATGCCCCGCCTAAGATGATTGGGTGTTATGGGCAGTATTTTGTGGCAAGAGCCGTTCTGTCAGACATGTGTGTGTGCATAAATGTATGCAGTGCATACTTGTGTGCCCACCCACCAGCCCGCCCACCCACCCACATACACACATCCTGATATAAACTGCTGTGTTTGTGTTATTTTAGGTTACAGAAATGTTTTCTAGGTTAGTGTCTGAATGTATCTGTTACACTGAGCTAGTGCTTCCAAGGGAGCAAATGTGAGCAACTAAAACTAGGTTTGTGGATCACCTCATCTCAAATCCTACCCCAGTCCTGAATCCACTAGGAAACCCCTCAGTTTGGGTAGGGGGGTGTTCCTTACTGTACTTTGAGAATTAACTTCACAGGACAAACTATACAACCTACTATTGCCTCGAAATAAAAGAAACACCAATAGCCTAGTTTCCACAGTCCTTTGACCTTATTTTTTTAAAAGGATTGTTAGGTCCTTTAAAAGTGCAGCAGCTGAAGTCTCAGCTGAGCAGGCAAAATTCAGGAGCTGGATTACAACATTTCAGCACTCCCAAAAGCCTTGAACATGTGGTATAGGCTGGGTAGAGAGGTGGCAGATGCAGATTCTTGGACTTCTCATGTCATGGAGAACAAGGGAGGCAGGGAGGGAGACGGGGCTGGATTAAAACTCTTAGATGCCCTAAACACTTAAAAGATTTTGGTGCCCCCTCCAAATTCAAAATATATAATAATAACCCATAAAATAAAATTTTCCTCCATCCTTCCAGGTGGGCCTCCTAGTAGCTACTGCTCAGGCCAGGTCCAGAGCCTGCAAACACCAGGCAATTCCTGGGTCAGGCCGGCCCTGATCCTGCAGTTACCAGGGCCATTGAAGCCTGATCCTGACACGAAGTTGCAATGTTAGCAGTGTGTTGTTGTCTGTTGGCACGCTGGACGCTGAGTGAGCTACTAGCACCCCTGCACAGCCTCATTCTCAGTGGACAACTAACTGCATACAAAGTTACCCCTGCTTTCATTTATGTGGGGTGGGGGTTTTCTCCCCTTCGATTTCATAACCCTTGGCAGAGGTGTACACTCTCTGAGTGCTCTTGCTTTTATTGTATATACTGTATCTGTATTCTCTTGGTATACCGCCCTCCTCGTGGCACAACAACTTCTCTACCTCAGCTTGCTGAACTCGTAACAGGGGTGATGTTAGAGTCCCCTCGGCTCATTGTGCTGGAAGACATTAACATGCATTCTGAGGCAGCTCTGTTAGGGGTGTCCGAAGACTTCATGACCTCCATGTCAACAATGGGTCTGGCCCATATGGTGTCTGCCCCAACCTATCCTGCAGGCCACACAGACCTGGTCTTCTTCCCTGAGATGGGCAGTGGGGACATTGGGGTAAAGGAACTTTCTGTAGTCCCATTGTCCTGGACACACTATATGGTATGCTTTAGGCTTGCTGTAACCCAAAGCCTAGGCAAAGGGGGAGGGGGAGTCAGACAAAAGCTATATGTCCCAGAAAGTTTATGAATCCAGAGGTTTTTTTTTAAACCGTCCTTGGGGAGTTTCCTACCTCTCTGATGGGTGATTCTAATGGGTGTATCTCACTGCGAAGAATTTGCACAACACTTTACAGGCAAAATTGAACAGATCCAGACTACCCTGGATACTGCTATTGATCCAGAGCCTGTAAATAAAATGCCCTGCCCTGCTTGTCCTTTATTAATGGATGGCTTTTAAAGCAACTCCACTGGCTACCTTTCACTGGCTACCTGCAGCCAGATGATGTGGTCAGGAACCTTGGGGAGGTGAGGACCACTGCATGTGTGTTGGATCCTTGCCCCTCATGGATCATAAAAGCTGCCAGAGAAAGTATGGCAGACAGGTTAGGAAGAGTAGTGAATGCCTCCTTACATCAGGACAGGATTCCTGCAGGCTTAAAGGATGCAACACTAAAACCACTGCTAAAAAAGCCCTCCTTAGATCCAACAATATTGAACCATTACCAACCAGTATCGAATATCCCATTCTTGGGGAAAGTCCTGGGATGGGTTGTGGCTTTGCAGCTCCAGAGCTCCCTGGATGACATAATGTTTATAAATATATGTTTGTATACTGCCCAGAGTAGCTTTTTTGCTAGATGGTTGCGGTATATAAATAAAATAAAATAAAATAAAATAAAATAAAATAAAAAAACAAATAAATAAATAAATAAATAAATAAACTACTTGGATCCATTTCAGTCTGGCTTCAGGCCTGGCTATGGGACGGAGATGGCTCTGGTTGCTTTGGCAGATGACTTAGGCATATGGATAGGAGGATCAGTATCCCTTTTGGTTTCACTAGACCTCTCAGCTGCTTTTGATACTATAGACCAGTGATGGCGAACCTATGGCATGGGTGCCAAAGGTGGCACTCGGAGCCCTTTCTGTGGGCACCCGACATCGCCCCTTCATAGCCACCTGTATTCAGGTTAAATTACTGTATTGGCACTTTGCAAAAAAATTAGTGGGTTTTGAATTGCAGTTTGGGCTCTCAGTCTCTAAAAGGTTCGCCATCAATGCTATAGACCAGGGTCCTCAACCTAAGGCCCCAGGGCCAGATGTTTCCCCAAGGTCCTGAATCCGAGCCCCGGGACCATTGCAAAATGTCTCTAAAAGGTGCGAGCAAGCCAGCCTCCGCAGAAGCTTCTATTGCTGAGGCAGTTCAAATTAGTGGGCTATGTCACTTCTCCCACCCCCAACTACCGCCTAGATGATCAACATGCTGGCTAGTGGGGCATTCAAAGTGGGAGACCTGAGAAGGTCCCCTGCTCCCCCCCACCCACTGTGGTCCGGTCCCCAGTGGTGTCTGGGGCGTGGTGAACCGGCCCACTGTTTGAAAACTTTGAGGACCCCCGCTATAGACCATGGCATCCTCCTAACTTGACTCTCTGAAATGGGAATTGGGGGTACTGCATTAAACTGGCTCCGATCATTCCTGAAAGGAAGAACGCAGAGTGTTGGGTGATTCATGTTCAACACCACAGCCCCTGACCTGTGGAGTTTCCCAGGGCTCTGTTTTGTCTCCTATGTTATTTAAAACAAGTACGCTAGTCACCCCCATTTCTTGAGAAACCTCCTCTGGCCACAGTGACGCATGCCCTAGTGACATCCCGGTTAGACTACTGTAATGCACTCTATGTGGGGCTACCGATGAAAAGTCTCAGGAAACTTCAACCGGTCCAAAATGCAGCAGCCAGATTGCTGACTGGGGTGAGGTACAGAGATGACATTACAACCTGTTAAAGCAACACCACTGGCTACCAATCAGCTATCAGGCACAATTCAAAGTCATGATCTTGACCTACAAAGCACTGTACGACCTGGGTTCTAGCTACCTCAAAGACTGAATCTCACAGTATGAACTGGCTCAGGTGTTAAGATCACCAGGAGAGGTCTTTCTCTCCATCACACCACCCTCACAGATACGTGTTGTGGGAACACATGAAAGGGCCTTCTCGGCAGATGCACCCAGAGTATGGAACTCCCTCCCACCAGAGGTAAGGAGTGCTCCATCTCTGATGTCTTTCTGGAAACAGGCAAAGACCTTTCTCTTCAGGCAAGCTTTCCTTGAATGATGGACTACCTATTATGTGACCTTTATATGAATCTACCATACATGATCACATAGACATTGTGTTTGTATATTTTGTGATTGCACTGACACTATGTTTTCAATTCTCACAGCCCCTTCTCAGTTTCCCTTGAACCTTGTTTTGTCTGCAGCGGGTCCAAAATAAGGCGGCCAGGCTGGTGGTCGGAGAAACCTCCTCTGGCCACAGTGACACCACCCGTGACATCCTGGCTAGACTACTGTACTGGTTATGTTGCCTCCCGAAAAAGTCTCAAGGTGTTGGTTTTGGTTTACAAAACCAGCCAGGTTGCTGGCTGGGATTTGGCGGAAATCTCATCCCAACAATTAGATCTGTCCCACCTACCAAGCAGCGGTGGCCTTATCAAAGTCATGATCGGTCAAGCACTGGATGCCCTAAGGCTGGTACCTCAAAGACTGAATCTCGGTGGTGGCTCCATCCATTTGGAATAAACTCCCAGGTGATTTCGGCTGGCTCCATCACTGGAAGCATTTAAGAGGAATCTTAAGACCATCCTCTGAAAGGAAGCCTATGGCAGATGTCTAAGGTCCCAGAGTATATTTTTCCCTTTCACCAGATTTAAGGACTGCTAAATATCTTTGGATATTATAAACAGGCAAATTACTCATGGTCATTGCAGTTTTGCTATTGTTGTTTGTAATTGATTTTTGTTGTTTTAAATTTTGATGAATGAACCATACATGAGTCCCATAGACATTGGGAATGTATATTTTGTGATTGCAAATAATAAATAAATAAATACATAAATACATAAATAAATGCTCATGAATTTTTTCACTCTTTTTAACTGCTTCATTCTCTTGTAGTTTTAACGTAATGTTGTCTTTTAATGCTGTAAGATATCCCTCAATTCCCTGCTCTCAATTACTTGAATATGTCTTAAGTGTATTGGACTGTATATTGTCCCTCATTACTGTAAGCAGCCTTGGGTCCTTTTCCAAGGAGAAAGGCAGGGTAAAAATACTCTTAATTAAAACTAAAATAAATACACTGAAGCTTTTTTTTGTCTCCAGAGTATTTCATCAGGGTTACATAATACATTTGGGGAATAGGGAAAGGAGCAGAAAATCCAAAAATCAATATAAATGCAGTGGCCATTTAAAAAAACTTTTGTTTCTTTCCCTAAACTCTTAAATTGCACACCATCAAAACCTGAGGAACAGTTCTTTAGATCATGAAAACTTGTCTTTTTTGTGTCTTTTCAGTGCTCAAATGATTATTTATTATTCAATTCAAATTTTGATTCTCCCTGAGTCATATAGCTACTTGAGTTGTTTTGATCTTCCATATATGTTCTTTATATAATACTACTTTCATTTTAGATATTTAAATGCAATCCTTGGGCTGTTTGCTTTTTCCTGATGGTCATGAACTCACTTTTTTAACATTTGTTTTTAGACTTATGTAAGTTGCCTATTTTTCTGTTTATCATTGTGATTCAAACTTTTTGGACAGCCCATATGGAAGAACATCCACATATCAGTGTTGCAATGATATGGAAATTCATCAAGGACTGCCTGTACATGAAACAATCATATTTCTTCTTTCAATGCAAGAGAACTGATAAAATATTTTTTTAATTTCAAACCAATATCCACCAATAAAACCATAAAACTATGTGCTAACTAGCCTTTGTTCAAGGTGATAGTTTTAAAATTAAAATGGCACTTTCTTTTCATCTATTCCTTCTTCAAATAAAAGGAGTTGAAATAATGTGAAACATGTCAAACTATGTTATCAGTTGAGCCTACAGACATAGCAGGCAAAGTATTCTGAGCATTCCAAGGGTTTAACTGGAATGTTTTCATAACTGGACATTTGTAATCTCCCTGGACTTCCAAGCAGATGTTTGTGACTTCAGCTCATTGCTTTTCAAAAAGAAATCACCGGGTTTATTATAATATTTGTAATATGTTCCTTTTGATCCCAATATTGTGACATAGCTCAGACATCTCCGATTCTTTGCATGCTGTTTAACACAGAGGAGAGATGATGTCATTTTCTAACCCTGACCCAGAAGGCTGTACTTGGGCACCAGTCTGTGTTATGTCGTGCTTGAAAACCAGCCTGGTGTTTAGCACTTGCAAGATTTGAATCTTAACCCGGTCGGGAAAATAAGAGAGGCAAGATGGAAAGTTTCAGCAGTAGTTATTGTAGCAGCTGCAATCAGGATGTGGACCTTGGAAAGAAAGGGGTGGGAGGAATAAATTGGGGAAGATGAATATGGGAATTAAACTGTGCGTTTGTCCTTTCCTAGCACACAAGGACAAATAAATGTAACCCCCGTTGAGAATGGTAAGGAATTTCCCAGGGCTCTCAATAAGAGTTCCTGCACTGATGAGAAGGACAATTTGTGTAAGACAGGATATCTTTTGTTTGTAAACAATTATGCAATTTATGCAGTTAGATAAAATGCACAACTGCCCTGAACAAGGTTGACTGTTGCTTTGCTGAGATATCTGAAGCACTAGATAGGTTGTTTGTATCTTTTTGAACTATCACCCAGCTCTTCTGCAATTATGTTACAAACACAGTGCATCTGTCATGGTACTGTACCATAGTAAATGCATACTTTGATGGAAGAAATGGCAATTTCTTTAGGTTACAAACACAGTGCATCTATCATGGTACTGTACCATACACAGTAAATGCATACTTTGATAGAAGAAATCGCAATAAGGGGAACTCTGGGGAAAATGACTATGTTCTACATGATTTTCGATTTGAAAGGAAACAATAGCAGAGCACATCCAAATCTGCACGCTGGATTTAAGGAGAGCCATTTTAAGATCCTAACAGGAAAAGGAGTGCAAGAAGGGAGGGGGTTTCCTAGAAAGGAAATTCTAAAGGCAAAATGCAGTGCAGAGAGGACCTGAAAATAAAAAGGGACACTTACAGGAAGTGGAAGGAAGGCCACAAAGGAAGAGTAGACATAAGTAGCAAAGAATTGGAGGCATGGCATCAGGAAGCAAGAATGGAGACTGAACTGAGGTTAGCAAGAGATGCTAGAAGCAATAAAAAAGCATTCCTCATGTATGTGAATAGCAAAAGATGGGGAAAGCAAATAGGGGCTCAGCTACTTACTCTTCTTCTTCCTCTTAGTGTTTTCCCACCGGTATGAGGTCCACTTTTTGGAGTCTGAAGCACCACTTTTGTCCAACCAACCATGTCTTCAGGATGCAGGCCAACAATTTGCATGTCCTTATTGCCATTTCTGTTTTGGTTGCCCAAGTGGCTCCTGGTTATCATTTTCCAGGTGGCACACATTGTGGGCAATGGTGGAAGGTGCAGCTCTGAGGACATGTCCATACCCGCGGAGTTGTCTTTCTCTCATATTCTCTGTTATTGATACTACACCTAGTTGCTGCCAGGTAGTATAATCTGTGGCATGGTTGAGTAGGGACCTTCATATTCTTTCATACTGTCTACTACGGCATTGGTGATTTCTATGGGCAGAATTGGTCCATAGGTTGACAGCATGCCTTCAGGGATAGGTAGTTGTGGTCTTATCTGCTTGACCTTTCTAAAAGGCTCACTACTCAATGGGGTTGGGGAAAACGGTAGCAAACAACATGGTGCTCAATTTCTTCTTTAGTCATTTCTCCGAACGGCACTCTACAACCTTCCGGTGAAATGTGAGGTACAAACGGAGGGGACAGGATTGCCGTTTGAGACTGATAAACAAAAGATTCAAGGAATACCTTATTACTTTGGGAAAAGTTGGCATCCCCAGGGCTGCATGAACTGCAACCAAATGAAGTGAAGGGACTAGCTGAAGAACTATCAGAACCGTTGCCTATTGTTCTCTTGAAATCAGGGAGGATGGGTGAAGTGCTGGTGAAAAGGCAACTTGGTCCCTATATTCAAAATGGGCAAAAAGGAGGAACCCGTAAGCAACAGGCCACACAGCCTGACATCAATTCCAGGGCAAATTCTGGAGCAAATTGTGAAGCACTCTGCAAACAGAAAACAATATGTAATGCCTAGAATCCAACAAGGGTTTGGCCAGAACAAAGCCTCCGAGACAAATCTTATCTATTTTTTTTTGCTTGGGTAACGCACACACACCTCGGTAGACGGTAGGACTGCTAATGATGTAATGTACCTTGACTTCAGCAAGGCTTTTGAAATAATGACCCATGATATTCTGATTAGCAAGATAACCAGGGGTGGGGTGGGTAGCACAGCTAGTTGTAGAACTGTACTCAGAGAGACCATATCAATGGCTCCTTCTCAACCTGAGAAGGATCTGACGTTCAGCAACATTTTTATCATTGGCTTCGACAAGTGGTTGCAGGGAAGGCTCATCAAATATTTGAATGACACAACATTGGTTGGAATAGCTAACATCCTGAAAGACGGAAGGCATTTAAAAAAAACTTTTCACTGGGCTGAAAACAGAATGAAATTTAAGAATAAAGGCAAAATTCTACACTGGGGGAAAAAACTCCCAAACATAGTTATAAGATAGGGGATACTTGGCCTCAGTAATATTATGAGCTAGAGGGATATTGGAATCGTTGTAGATCCGAAGTTGAATATCAGCCCTGCAGCCAGCAAAGCGAAGATGCATTGTACCTCTAAACCACCAAGTTTGTTTGGTACATGGAGCAAGAACACCCTACAAGCACAGTGGTGGCACAAAACATAGGGCGTTTATACACGACCCCTAAGCTCCGCTGCAAATGGCTGCAAGCTCCGGAGCTTAAAAATGTTTCCCCACCAGCTCTGGAGTTTGCAGACAATTAAGTGCAATCCCGCCCACCTAAGCGCGACCCAGCACACTTTTCTTGTACCTGCTCTTGGGAGGTGAAAAATATTTGATGCGGATGTGCTGGGCTCTCCTCGCTTCTTTTTGTTTTTGTTTTTTGCCTCCCGCCCCTTTAAGAGGAACCAGGAAGTGACCGGGGCTCCCCCGGCAGCGTCCACCAACACCGGGAGGTAAGGCTTTATTCTTCTGTCCCTTTTTTCCCTCCCTCCCCTCATGCAGCCGGCAGCCAGGAAGTACGGAGGGGTGGAGATGCACGAAGAGCGACAAACCCCTAAGATCTCTGGTCCGAATTTAAGGGGCCAGCGGATCTTAGGGGTCGTGTAAAAAGGCCCATAGTAACAGCAAACTGGCTGAAGCCCTATTGTGCTGCTACATGAGATGTGCAATCGTTGGTTGCAAATTGTCTCAAGTTAAGAAATCTCCCTAGACATTACCTGTTGCATCCTGCACTGTGTGACCTGCCATGCAATATGATGTCGACAGAACATTGTTAACTTGAGACAATTCATCTCCAACAGTTCTATCGTTTGTGCAGCAGCAAAATCGAGTTTCAGCTGTTAACTAACTTAACATGTGATGTCCTATCATGATACCAACATCGATTGCCCGAGGTGCCACTTCATTCTGCCTAAATGGCAGGAGGGGCATTGAGCTCCCTTTGATATCCTTGAAATTCATAGGAAATTGGCACCACCTTGCATGAGATCTTGGAGCTTTGTGTCCTGGGCCGGTTCATCCTTTCTGATCATTTCATTTTGATTTATTTCATACTTTATTTTATTTTCCTTGGGGTGTGGAAGGGGTGCTCTGTGCCAACAGTTCTTTGCCAGGACTTCTAAAATAGTAAGCTGTATCTGAAAAGTTGGAACCAGCCGTCTTCTTAATGCGGTGAGTCTAGCCAGATGGTGGATTGCACTAATGGGGCATATTTGTAATAGTTCAGACAGTGAATTAATAATAGTTGCTTTACCCTGGTGGGAATACAGCCTAATAGAGCGTCTCCTTAACATATCTGGTCCCCATCACTTTGATTGCTTTGTGCCGGTGAGGTTTCTCGGCAGGGCCCGAAGGTGAGGTCTCAAGGAAGTTTTCAAAAGGTGAGCCTTTGTGACCTAGGCATGAAGGGCTGGGAAATGCTGCTTTAAAAAAAATTTGCACTGCAAAGGTGTCTGCTTTATGCATCTTTTATTATTATCATTTTTAAAGGCCACCAAAATCAACAGGGTGACGCCTGACTTTCATTGGATTTATGGGTAAAACTTGTTAGCCTTGTTGCTTACTAAAGGAATGCTCTATTATGTAGTCCGGCTCTTAAAAGTGTTCTTGTTTAGTTTGTTCTCATAGGTTGGCTACTTCAAGTGACTAGTAATAGCAATTCAAAGTCTGAAGCAATGTTTACAACTGAATTAGCCTCAGGAGGCAAATAGCCCAGTTGTAAAATACTGCTCAAAAATGTTTTTGTTTTCCACTTAGTAGGCCTCTTTTCCTACAAGCATCACTCTCAAGAACAGGGCTTTTCAGCTCCCTTTTCGGAATCCATCTTTGCCACGGACCAACGTACAGATTGCATCTTAAGTATCCACTGGATTTTCGTGCCCTTCCAAGTTCCGTGCCAGTTTTGGACTGTCCGTAAAATGTCAGAGCACCACACTTTTAAATACACAGTGGCTGAAATCCTGTTGCAGAATTTATGCTGCACAACTGTTATCATGTCACCAACTATAGCTGTTTGGGAGGTATTAGAAACTTACAGCCCCCCCACCACCACCTCAGGTACCAGGAACCCCACTGTTCAGGGGAAAGCCTTTGGGAGCTACAGAATAGGGATGTGGGGAGAACTCTGATGCTTGAAAAGTGCTAATGCTGGCTCCAGGTGCGACCATTTTTGGACATTAATGCTTCCCCCTATTCTGTGGCTCCTAAAGGCTTCCTCAGGCCAGAAAAGATGAATGTGTGTGTGTGTTGTGTCATCACAGTTGTGAGTCGTGACCGACTCTTCATGACCCCATGTCCATGGAGTTTTCTTGGCAGGAATAATGGACTGGCTTGCCCGTTCCTACTCCAGGCGCCTACAGCACCTGGTATTCCCTGGTGGTCACCCATCCAAGTACTAACCAGGGCTGACCCTGCTTAGCTTCCGAAATCAGGAGAGATCAGATGTGCTTAGGGCATCTAGGCAGCAGAAAGGATGAATAGGAAGTATCAAAATCTGAAGGGTTAGAAATATTTTAATTTATGGCAAAAGGTCACGGTTTATGCCGTAGACACATGGGGGTGGATTATGCCAGTAATTTAGACTACTAGAGTTAACTAGGTTTATGGAAAGGGAAGGCAACTTCTGCAGAACTGAGGGCCATTTTTGGAATGGTTGCTTCCAAGGGGCGTGGCTGAGGCAGGAAGGTAAATGTAAAGGTTCCCCCTGCACATGCGTGTTAGTCATGCCCGACTCTAGGGGTGGTGCCCATCTCCATTTTCAAGCTAAAGAGCCAGTGTTGCGCAAAGTCCATGACTCAGCCATGGCTGGCATGGCTGAATGCATTTCTGCACATCGAACACTGTTTATCTTCTCGCTTTTTACGGCAGTACCTATTTATCTACTTGCATTTACATGGTTTCGAACTGCTAGGTTGGCAGGAGCTGGGGTTATCAGTGGGAGCTCGCTTCACTGCGTGGCACCCGGGATTTGAACCACTGAGGTGCTGACTTTGCAGCTAACAGTTTCAGCACTCTAGTCCGCTGAGCCACCATGCCCCGAAGCAGGAAGAGGCATGGCCAAAATGGTGAGTGAGCTGATTTCCTTTTCTTGGTTTTAAGTTTACAATGGTTTTTACATGGTTGATAAACAAATTTTAAAAATAAAAATCACAGTTTCCATAAATATTAACCCTTCTGTATTTACCACATTTATTTCAACAGGCTAATTTATGCCATTGTGATATAATTCATTCACAAGTGAAAACGTTTATTATTTAAGGATGGCATCTGTACTTACTTTTAATAGATGGCAGGGGCAAGGAATCACAGGGTTTGTGATCCCCTGATGGGCAATAGTTCCATGCACATAAGCCTATTAACACTTACCCATTTAAGCACTTAAATGACAGAAGGCTTGATCTTCCATAACCATCAAGGTTTAAGGAAGAGTAATGGTGGTGGAACAGTCTGGAATTTGGGTGGCAGTGATCAGGCTTTCCTCCTTAGATTCACACTGACACAAAGGATTGTTGCCTTTCTTATTGCCATCTGCCTCTCTAGATTTAGTGGTTTGCATCAACCCATTGGTTGCAAACCACAACCTCCCCCATCACCACCAAGCAGCAGTTTTGGCTATATTGGTGGACTATTGGGTGGCTACAAAAAGGGGGACATTGGTGCCACATATGGCCTGCAGACAGGGTTGCTAGTGCTTCATGGGGTCAAAAAAAGTAGAGAAGTGACATTTTAAAGACAGAAATAGTGACAACATAATGGCTTTTTGACACATTAAGTGACCAAAAAGTGACTCTTCCCAACTCCATTTAGGTTAAATTTAAAGTGAGGTAGTACAGTATTTGCCACCATTTCAGAGCTCATTGGCAGGATTAGAGAGATTGCTATAAAACAGAGACAAAATATAAAATATCAGTACACTTTAAAGCATAAATGTTTCTTTTATTTTCAAAGAAGATTAAAAATTTTAAATTTTTATACTGGATTAACATATTGCATCAAAGATTCCATCATCATGACCACATGACTAAATTAACTTATTATGCTGTCGGGATCGTCCGGGTTAATGGACTTGTCCTCACCACCATTTCCATGTGTCTTGGGAACACCTTGGGGGCTCCTTGAGCTCTGAAATAGTGACAATAGTGCCAATATTTCTGGAAAAGTGACAAGTGAGTGGATTTGTAAAAAAGTGAATAAAAGTGACAAAAGTGACTCACTGGTGGTAACCCTGCCTGCAGACCACCGTCTGTCCACCCCTCATGCGTCACCCTGAGGTGGACCAAGTGCATAGCTCACAGGAATCTTCTTGACTGCCTAAATGTCAAGAAGAAAAGACAAAGCAGAACAAAATGGGGACACAAACAGAGCTTTGTTCTTTCTTGAACAGGCTTTTCAAAAAACGCCAGGGAGAGGTGCTAATTGGCATCAATCAGTACATGAAGGGCCTGAGTGAGACCGTAAACAATTCTAAGCCTTCCTCAGAAGTCAAATATTTGGTTCAAGTACAGAAGGGTGGGGGGGAGGGGAAAGGAAGGAGGAAAAACAGCAAATTAGATGTTAACAAGAAACAATGTTGTAGTTCACGGATAGAAAGCAGAGCCATCCGCTAAGTCCACGCACAAACACACAGCCAAGCCCCGCTGGATTTTTAAAACAAACAACCTTGAAGCAGTCAGTTTGTTCACTTATTCCACGGAATGGGCAGGCTGCTTTAATTTGCTGAAAGGTTCAAACTCAAGATGGAAATGTTGTGTTTAAAGTTAATCGGTTTAGTAAAAGCCAGGGCCCTGCTTTTCGGGCCTCAAAACAAGCCTGTGATGTGAAGTGACAAGAGACCAGCTCTCTTCACAAAGCGCCACGGAATCCTCAGCTTAATCATGGATGGAGTCATGGCCTAGCATAGAAAACTCTCTATCACAAGTCTGTGAAGATTCCCAGTCATCCAGAAGAGGTTATTCCGAAGCTGAGTCATGGCAAATGGACTTTTCTTGTTAGACTGAAACATTTCACTACTCATCCAAGTACCTGGTGGACTGTGGCTGACGCTATTATCTTCTCGCTTAATTCATCCTCTGGCTTTGCTTCATTAATCTGGTTCTTTAGTGTTTTTACCTTTTATTTATTTTTTTATTTTATTTTATTTTATTTTATTTTATTTTTATTTTTTATTTTTTTATATTTATATTTATATTTATATTTATATTTATATACTTCACAATTTACCCAAAGGAACTCAGGGTGGAGAACAATGTTAAATATGCAATAATGACAAAAGAAAAAGAAGCAAAACTGCTGTGCAATAAGGAGCGTATAAAAACATCAGAACCGAATGAGATAAAAATGCAAATACAAAATACAAAGATACAGGAATGCAAAAATACAAAATGGCAACAAATAAACAGACGGGGAAACAAACAACATCAGGACAAATCAACCTCCCTGATTGCTGAAAACGGCCTTAAAAAGCCAAGTTTTTAACAGCTTCTTGAAGGCCACGAGGGGCGCAGCAATCCTAATTTCACTAGGAAGGTGGTTCCAAAGTGTTGGGCCCGCCACCGAGAAGGCATGGTTCTGGTTAGAGGTCTGATGAACTTCCCGGGGGGTGGTTACCTGGAGTGAAAGGGACTGCGATGTACTGGTGGGCCCGGACAAAGTTGATCTTGGGTTGGCAAGCTCCATCAGATATTCTGGTCCCAAGCCATGGAGGGTTTTGTAAATCTAAACCAATACCTTGAACCTTATTTGGGAGGCAAGGGGTAGCCAGTGCAAACCAAGCCAGAATGGGGGTGATGCGGTCATACCTTACTGCACCAACCATGTCTGGCCAGCATTCTGCACCCGCTGCAATCGTGGTGTTTTTGTTTGAGTTTATTAATATCCCATTTGTTTTTGTTAATGACTCTATTGTTTGAGGTTATTCCTGCCCCATCCCCAATATTTGGTTATGTTTATCACACTGTTGTTGGCAGCCCAGAGTAGCCCTTGGCTAGATGAGCAGGATATAAATTGAATAAATAATAAATACTTCTTCAGTCTGACGAATGTTAGTAGGAGACCTCCAGTTTATCCTCCATGTTGGTTTCACTCTACCTTGGTCTGAATAGGTTTGTTAGATGCCCTGGGTTGTGTGAAAGTCATACCTCTGCAGCCCCTCCACATTAAGTTGGTCAGGGCTGCATAGGTGTGACATTCACACACCCTAGGGCATCTAACAAGCCTATTCAGACCATGGTAGAGTGACCCATACTTTATTCCACACATTAAGTATGGGTCATTAGCTGTGACCTTCCTGGTGGAGGTGTGAAGTGGTCCTGATTTTTCTGGGGATCAATGAAAGGGCAGCATGATAAATGGGAAACATTGTGCCTAAGTCTTCTACCCTCAAGAGAGGGGTTTTCATTACACACATGTATGGCCTCCCTGGCCCCTCTTTCAAACCAAATATCTTCCCTGTTCAAGAAACAAAAAACAAAAGCAACAAACAACAAAAGAAGGTGGAGCCATGGTCCTTGGAAACAATATAAAAACAGTCGATTCATTTATTAGACAATTGTGTGTGTTTGTGTCGTTACAGGCGTGACTGACTCTTCGTGACCCCATGTCCATGAAGTTTTCTTGTCAGGAATACTGGAGTGGTTTGCCAGTTCCTACTCCAGGCGCCTCCAGTGCCTGGTATTCCCTGGTGGTCTCCCATCCAAGTACTAACCAGGGCCAACCCTGCTTAGCTACCGAAATCAGGCGAGATCGGATGTGCTTAAATGCCTCTTTTAAAAGTTGTCATTTTGTAAGATTTCAGTGAGTAAGTTATTATTCACTGTTGTTTTCAGGAAAAATAGGCACAAAACCCCACTTCATATGTCAGCTGATGTGGTCTGAGGTAACAGAAAGAGAAATAGATGTTGGCTTTTTGGTGGAAAGTTGGATGAAAATGTTAATTTGGTGTGCAGCTGCAGTGAAATGGTTTTTAAAAATCCATGTCATGGGCTATTAAGGGGAGGATCAATACTCAATCTGTTAACAGCAGACTGCCTTTCACTCAAATCCATGGAGCTGCCAAACATGTGGTGATGAGGAAGGCCAGTCAAAAGATTGAAGGGGCTGAATGGATTCCCAAAGATATGAGAAATATGTTGACTTTTTAAGGCTTATAAAGCAAGATGAATAAGAGGAGCTATAAACAAGGTGTACAAGCCCATTGTCAAGTATGGGAACAAGGAAATGTTTTCTCTCTTATAATACTAGACGTTCAGGCCATCTACTATAGCTAAATAGCGACCATTCAGGTGAGAAGTATTTATGCAAAGAGCACATTATTCAATTGTGTAATTCTTTTCTTTTCTTTTCTTTTTTCCTTCTTTGCAACAGCAGCAATGACTGTCAAACTCAATGGCTTTAAAAACAATTAAACAAATCCATGGAAGAAAGAGCTATAAGTGATTATTAAATAAGAACATAAGAAGAGCCCTGCTGGATCAGGCCAACGGCCCCATCTAGTCCAGCTTCCTGTATCTCACAGTGGCCCCACCAAATGCCTCTGTGAGCTCATGAGACTAGATCTCTGTCTCCTGATACCACTCCCCTGCATCTGTCCCTTGAAATACCCTGGTTTTAAGCCTGGAGATGACATATCTCCATCATGGTTTGTCACCTGTGATGGACTTCTCCGCCAGGAATCTGTCCAATCCCCTTTTGAAGGCATCCGGGCCAGATGCCATCACCACCTCCTGGGGCAAGGAGTTCCACAGACTAACAACACGCTAGGTAAAAAAAAAAACAATTCTTTTGTCTGTTCTCACTCTCCCAGCCCTCAATTTGAATGTATGTCCCCTAGTTCTGGTATTTTGTGTGAGGGAGAAGAGCGTCCCTCTATCCACTTTACGCATGCCCTGCATTATTTTGTATATCTCAATCATATCCCCCCCCCAGGTGCCTTTTTTCCAGACTAAAGAGCCCCAAATGTTTTAGCCTTTGCCCATAAGGGAGGTCCCCTAGCCCAGTAATAATTTTAGTTGCTCTCTTGTGCCTCTTTTCACCACAGCCATGACAGTTATAGGGTCTCTCCAGGCTCCTGTCTGTGTGGAACAGCAGGTTGGTCTAGACAGCTTTAGCATGATTCTTTTCATTTATTTAAGTCACAGTTTGATGCTCTGAGTTGGTTGAAGAGTCAGTGAGTGATGCATCTAACTGCTGTCAATTCCCCACTTCTCCCCCTGGGAGAAGCCTGTGTCACCTTGGGCCAGTTGCAGAGACCCAGGGTGTCTCCAGAAGAAGGGAACAGTAAACCACGTCTGAGTAGGTTGAACTTAAGAAACCCTGTAATGGTCTGAATAAGTCTTCAAAATAGTATATGATTGTTGTGGCTGATATTCTAACCCCTACACCAAGCTAGCTATAGAATGCTTCCAAATGCTTGTGAAGTGACCATTCTAAAGTGGAACAAGACGCTTGCTGAACTTAGGAAAAACTGTACAGTATTTCATTTCTGAAGAATGATCAGAAAAATGTTTGTTTTCCTTTCCTTTTTGGGTGCTGTTTAGGACATTTGGAACCTGTTCAATATTCACAGAAGTCCTTTAGATCTTTGGCCAGTCACAGCAGATGTGAAGGTGCCGGTGGTTGCTGGGAGCAGGGATGGAATGAAGCCATTTTTCTGCTGCAGAAAACAACGTCTCTGTTCTCAAAAATAATATTCTCCTGTCTAGAGCTCTCCGACTGTTTTGCCAGGTGAAGAATACTTGCAAGATTAGACCTTTTTTAAAAAATAATAATAATAATGAACACTATATGAAAAGCTGCGAACAGGCTAAGATTATGATTTAAATTTATTTGAAATGCCTTTGGAATTTAATTTTTCTCCCCCTTTACCTTACATGGAAAAGAATCAAAGCTGTTCAACTGGGAAATCAATTCATTTCCTGACACCCGGCTTCTAAGCCTACTGCTTAAAAGCAAACTCCATTATTTCAACACTTATTCCCACTGAGCAGGAGCTGGGAACCTAACCTGTGGCCCTCCAGATGTTCTTTAACTGCAGCTCCCATCAGTCCGAGACAGCACCAGCAGTGGTGAGGGAACATGGGAGTTAAAGAATCTGGCCAGCGAGCCATTGTTCTTCTCTAGTCTTGTCAGAGAGCAGCCTTATGAAGGGGAAATACTGTATTAGAGTCAGAAACCAAGCATCCTTGCCTCTTTTCAAGATTCCAAAATGATGCACTGGCATATATAATCTTGTGGACAAAGACACAGAAAGCATGGCTAGCAAATGTGCAGAAGACTGGGTACCATCAACTAAAGTTAGACAGGAGAGGGGTAGACCCTTTGGGGTACAGTGGTACCTTGTATAAAGGAACTAATTCGTTCCAAATGAAATTCTGTTAAGCAAATCTCCCTTTATGCAATTTTCCCATAGGAATGCATTGAAAATGGAGTAATCCCTAATCAAAACAATTTTATGTTGTACGGATTTGCTCCATAGACGATTCTGTTAAGCAGTTTTCCCCTATCTCCAGAATTTTTTTATGTTGTACAGATTTTATGTTATACAAACTGTTTGTTATACGAGGGTCCACTGTAATACATCAGCGCCCAGTGGAATACGGCCACAGGTCCTTTGGGACAGCAAAGTGTTACAAAGGGACTGCTCAGCAGGGGTGCATATATTAAACAGAGACTAAACATCAGAAAGAACAAAAGTTGTTGGGATTACAACTCCCATGATTCCTTATTATTATATTTATACTACCCATGGCAGACTGGAGCTACAGTCTAACATCTGAAAAGGCTCCAAGCACACACCGCTTACCAATCAAAACGGAACTAATCTCGTTGGCATCAGGAAACACAAAGATAGCACTGGCACACACGTTTGAGATCACATTCCTTATTCAATGGATGGTTTTATTTAACGAGAACAAAAGTGAGGCACATTTGTATAATCAAAGCCAAAACTGAATATTGTAGAATAGTAACAACTCTGCACGGAAAAAAAATGTATAAAGAATTTCTTCACTGGTATAATTCAAGCCTAGTGCTGACACATTTTAAACGGTGTGCACACGTGGTCTTGTCTATACAGAAATTTGATTCCAGTGTTACTGAGCGAACACAACAACAAAAATGGCAGTTCATCAGCTTTACGATTCAGGAAGACTGAGGCGGCCTCCTAGGATAAGGGGCTCAATACCACGGAAGCTGACTTACTTCCCAGCCTGAAATACATCTATCTATGTTATCTATCTCTACAGAGCATGCCGAAAAATCACATACTGGCTGCAGTATTTAACAAGAATGCACTGCCACATTCCAGATATTCCAGTTATCTCCCTGGGACTATTCTAATGTGTGTGCATTCCACTTAAGAGGTTTATTATTATTATTATTATATAGCTTACACATTACGATTTATGTACCACTGATACCATGTGATCAAGTGCATTCCTACTGAGTTTCTAGTTACAACTTTAATGTGATGGGCCATTCCTATCTTATTAACAGACAGCCTTCAGCATTACGTCCTCTGAAGCCAGTGCAGTTTAGTGGAACTTGCTTATAGAAGCAAGACACAGGATATTGGCCTCACTCGAAAAAGGTGTCAAACAGGGCCAAGACATTACAGGGTTGCTTGGGTATCTTAGGGCTTTACCACTAGAACTTTCCAAGCGGCAGCCAAGGTGCACAGGCAGGCAGCAGCAGGAAGACAGGCGTGACTACCACCGCTCTCTTCTTCCTCTTTTGGGGAGGGCCAAAGAGAATTCCTTAACCAAAGGATGCAGGCATGGAAAATTTGATGGCAGGTGGAGGATGGAGCCAAGGATGGAGAGCAAAGGCAGCTCGGCTAACTGGACGGATGAAACCTACCCACTCGCTTTACTCTTCTACAGCAACGCTGTGTCGGTCTAAGGCAGGCATGTCCAAACTTCGGCCCTCCAGATGTTTTGGACCACAACTCCCACAGTCCTTTGCAATTGGCAATCTAAGCTTAGAATTTTGGGAGTTGTGGTCCAAAACATCAGGAGGGCTGAAGTTTGGACATGCCTGGTCTAAGGTTTTAGCTTTAAAAAAATGGAGAAATCTGGACTCTCCATGATATTTCAGATTATGGTACTGTATAGGCAATGAGTAAGGGAACATTTGGAACTGCAGTCCGAAGCCTTTGGGAGGAGTCTCTGCACCCCCCAGTGGAGCCAAAGATGTTCTACTACAGGCTCCCAGCAGAAGTAAAATGAACTTCTGGTCCCAGTTGTGTGTGTGCGTGTGGGCATCTGCGTACATGGACGCAATGAGGTCACAAATGACAGAAAAATATTTCAGCCCAAATAGGCAAGGTCAAATATACAATCCACGGTTAACTGTAGGACTCAGTTGTGCCCTGTATTCTGTTCCCAGAGGTCTCTAGGGAACTAGTGCTGCAGTGAATCAAGCCTAGTTCTCTGCTACTCAGGCTGAGATTTACTCCAAAGCAGAAACATACACAGGAACGGAGGTTATTGCCAGACATTTTTCTCCCTTATTTCTCTTACTCTTTAGAATTGCTGGTATTTTTTTAAATTAACCCTCTCTCCAAAATGCCACATATTTCAAAGCCAGCACCATGCAAAGCCAGCTTCAAAATCAAGAAGTTCCAACATACGTATTATTAGGAAGAAGCTGCCTTTCCATTATGCTGCTGTTGGTACATTCAAGCTCAAAATATATTAAAACTTTCTTAAATTCCACTTCTCTCTTAAATATTATTTTTTAAAAATATTAAGAATGTTCTCTTTACAAAATTAAAAGAGTTCAATTCCTGTACTGCTTGAAACTAATCCCATTCAGCCAGAATAACTTGTGAGATACACACACACACACACACACTTTTATGCAACGGTTGTCCTTGTCATTTATTTTAGAAGCCCCACCATCACTTCACTGATATCCCATAGTTTCCTTGCAACCAGCTCATCCGTGGCCTTGGGCAATAGTGGTTCCTCCTTACAATCTCCAAAGTATTTCCCCGATACTCCTTCCACTTCAGGAGAGGAAGCCAAATAAATAGACGTTTGGGCTCCTTCCAATGGAGATCTGAAGAAAGCCCAAGACACCAAGTTGAAGAGGGGCCTAGCTAGGAAAGGAATATGGACGTATCTGCCTAGATTTGTTCTGACCACGCCTGGATGGAGCACATTGACAGTAACCCCCGTGCCCTCCAAGCGCCGGGCTAACTCCATGGTGAACAGGATGTTTGCCAGCTTACTTCGGCTATAGGCAAAGCTTTTGTTGTAATTGAGCTCGCTGTTCAAGTCATCAAAGTTGATCTCACCGTACTTGTAAAGTTTGGAAGACACCACAACAATTCGGCTGGGTGCAGAATTTTTCAGAAGTCCAAGGAGGAGGTTTGTGAGTAAGAAATGGCCTAAGTGGTTGACACCAAACTGCATTTCAAAGCCATCCTCAGTCTTCATGTAGGGACACTGGAATATCCCAGCGTTGTTGATCAGGACGTCCAGCCTCGGCTCTTCCTTTAGAATACGGGGGGGGGGGGGGAGAGAAAAGGCAATACATTAGTCATATGGATAGAATAATACAAAAATCTGCCATTTTTAAAATGAGGAATTTCTTTAAAATTCACATTTGGTTCATTTGGCTCACTCCAAAGGTCTTAACCAGGAACATACTGATAACTTTCACCAACGTAACTTTGATTTACATCCTTACCAAAATTAAGAAATATGTGGTGGCAATGAGATAGGATCTGTGCCTGTAAGCCAGAGCTCTGAGAGTATGAAGCCAAGGTTTCAGAAACATTGGTATATAAAGCAAGAGAACACTAAAAGTGGGCAACTGGGACTTACTAAACTCTAAAAACACATTCACGCGTCCATTTTCTAAATACCTCCAGCCCAAACTTCAGTGACTAAATGATACTTTCTGACCTAGAGCATACCTGTGCAGATGATTCAGTTTGAAACCCAGATGGGCGGAAGGCGAGGACAATGGCATTAATGTCCTTATATACCCAATATATGCAGTATAATACCCAATATCTTTGGATTGGGGCAGCCCATTTCCACTGGGTGTGGGTTTCCCTAGGGAAAATATGTAGCTGGATATTCCAGCAACTGCGGCTTCCTTCACACAGGCAAACCAGCCACAACGCACCCAGCTCCAACAAGGAATTCTGTTTCTGATGTCAAGCCAGAAACCTATTGGATATTGACATGAGTGCAAGATAAGGAAATGTGAAACCTGCCGCAGCTTACTGGTGAGGCGCTGCATGCATGCTCGCCAACCACATGGGACATGTACCTTGACAGGATATTACTATCATGCTGTCCATGTTTGCTCTTCTACATGCAGAAATAACCAACAGGATTCTAGCATGAAGTATGCTAAGCAAGCATGCCTCCCACATGGAGAGGCACGTTCGTGAGTAAAATCATGTTTAATACACATCTCACATCTGTGACATTTCCCCAAAACAGGAATGAGATCCACAGCATCCTGTACATTCTGAAGTTTAGAAATATTTAAATGATTCATTTGTAATTAATTACCAGAGGCTCTAAGTGGTCTTCTCTGAGTAACATGACTTTATCCTGATTTCTCGTCACATTTACTGCCTCCAATCCTGTTCCGTGGCACGGCAAAACACACTGCAGTAGGCCTCTATTGGATCAAAGAGGCTTCAGTGAATCAACTCTTCCATAAGTTCCACTGACTGAAGTGGGACTATTCTAACTGCAATTTACCATGTTAAAGCCAGTCAGTTAAAACAGATCCATTTAAATCACTGGAACTGTAGAGGGGTTGATCCACCAAATCCCCATTAACTCAATGCATCTACTCTAGTGCAGTTTACGACACTAAGTAACAAGATTTGGGCCACCATATGAATAAGTTTTACTATATTTCCCTTCCTATAGAAGCAGAAGGTTCTTCTCTTATACAGGATTACATTTCATATATGGTTCCTATTCCACACACACTGCAGACAGATGCCACCAGTAACTTGCAAAGCAAAAAAAAAAAAAAAAAAAAGTTTGTGTCACTTTAAAGCCACCCACATTTTATTTGGCATATGCTTTCACAGCTTGTAACCAATGAAGTCTGTCTCTGATGAGTGGGCTGTATTACACAAAACCTAGGCCAAATGAAATATTTCAGGACTGAAGTTACCATGAGACACCTTGCTGTTTTTGTCAGCCTCCTTCTTAGGGAGCAAGGTCTGAAAGCCATTCAGTATGATGTAAAGATGTAAAAGCCTAACCGAAATGATCAAATCCTTCTTTAAAAAAACTACTCAGTGTTGCTTATTTTTAACTCAACTATCAGGCTGCAACTGCTATTATCTTATAATAGTAAGGTGGTTTTTGGCCCTAATGGTATAGCCACACATAACTGCAATAGTTTAAAGGTTTTCACACAACATTGCACAATGAGAAAAGATGATAATAGTTCTAAAATTATGATGATGATGTTTCCTGGCTAATACACCCCCTTCAAAGGGAAATAAACCTGTTGTGCCGCAATGTTTGTGGTGATCCCTACACTAACACACCAGAGGCGACCTTATACCTGCAGGAACCTATAAATTAAAACCGTGGCTGCCTCAAATGCTCTTTTGAAAGGAAATAAAAAAAAGTCAAGCAAGACTTTGTCTCATGCTACCAAAAGGATAATGGTTCCTTCATTAGATGAAGAAAAGCTAGAGGGTGGGTTTGTTCTTTTTTTGGCAATGTCTGAAAGAATTAGTTCCTTGACATGGTTTCTACGTGTTGGTAAGCCACAACCAGTTTCAACATGCAGCCAGTTTCAACATGCAATATATATTCCCAAACGCATGCTGGGGAAATACTTTTATTATTTTAGTAGAGGAGGGCACAAAGCAGGGTGCAAGTTCTTGCGACAACTCATTTCTCATCAGCTTTGCTGTTATGAAAAGGAGATAAGAGGCTCCATGGTAATCCTTTGCTTGCAGTTTGCAAAATGCATGGCAAAGTAATGGAGGAGGGACAACTACACTGACAATGAAATGTTGCTTATCAGGTGAATCAACTTTGTCAGATTTCAACCTGGGATAGGCCACAGCTGCACCAGAAGCTGGAAAGCTATAAACCTACAGCCTCCACCTTAGAAGACTCATGTTCCTGCTGCCAAATCAAAGCTATTTCAAAGTGATTTTTTTCATTTCTGTTTAAGTATCTAGGTGCCACCCCATGGTCAAACCAGGTTCATAGACCCGCTTAACCACAAATGTTGCACATAGCCCTGGGCACTAAACTCTCAGCCTAACCTACCTTAATTAAACAAGACAGCCAGCCATAAAGTCTTGAGTGTTAAGTGGACATGATCGACTCAAGGCCCATATTAAAATACTGTATAATAGTTAGCCTCTAAGGTGCCACAACATTTCTCTTTCTTTGGTCTGATCTACCTTATACTGCAACTGATTGGTTCAGGAGAAGATAATCCCAGTCTGTTTGAGTGCCAAATGACATGCACAGGGGAGGTGGGCTTTTACTCTCCCCCATGCCCTTCTTGGAGGGTGATCTGGTCTTAATCTGTGAAGGGAAATATCCTGGAAGCTTTGAGGTCAAGTCAGCTCCGCCCTAGTGGGAAAGATACCATTTAAATCAGGCATGCCCAAACTTTGGCCCTCCAGATGTTTTGGACTGCAACTCCCACAGTCCTTTGCCATTTGGCAATCTAAGCTTAGAATGCTGGGAGTTGTGGTCCAAAACATCAGGAGGGCCAAAGTTTGGACATGCCCGATTTAAATGCATGCCAGCTCTGCTCTCTATTCTTTGTTTCTGATTGCTGTTACTATTATTTTCATTCTTTTTATTCTACTGTGATCAGCATTACTCTGCTTGTTTATCTTTACGTCACTGCTGCTATATTGTTATTACTGTAGGACCCCAAGATCCACTGATTCATTATCCACAGTTGGCAGAGGAAAAAAATTAAACAATTCAGCAGCCACAAAGCAAGCTATTGTCACAAACAGCAGCACAAAGCAAGCTATTGTTACAAATAGTATCTGTAAAGCAAGCTACTGTCACAAACAGCAGCCATAAGGCAAGCTACTGTCAGGAAACAGCAGTTTGGAGGTGGGTGGGCAGGCGTTCTTTCTTATCCACGTTTTCATTACCCACAGGAAGGCCTGGAACCAATCCCCAGAGGATACTGGGGTCCTACTGTACTACTACTCTGTGATCATTAATTATTATTCCTGTTTGTTAACCTGCAGGTTATTGTGATCATCATTATTCTGTGATCATCATTATTCTGCAGGTCATCATCCTCATTCTACTGTAGTTGTCATTATTCCTGCTTTTATCTCTGTGAAGAGATCCAGGTGAGGTTATCTGGAACCTGAGGCAGGGCAACCTGAACTTTTCTTCATAGATCAAAACCTTTCGCTCCTCATCCAAGACTGTTGTAAAGCGGCCCAGAGTGGTGAAGTCGAATAAATGAATAAAATAAAAAGGCTACTTGCATGAGAAGCCAAACCTTTTGACCTAACAAAAATTTAAATAGTCCAGTTGCCAGGATTCAGCTCCCAGATTCCTGTTTTGTTAACGTTCACTCCTGGTCATCATCCGACTACGATCCTTATTCTTCCTGCTTTTTTAATCTCCAGGTCGACTTCGTCGTCGTTATCATCCGACTGCGATCGTTATCACTGCTGCTTTTTTAAATCTCCACCTGGATGTCACCATCACCAGTATCATCATCCGACTGGGACCGTTGTTATTCCTGCTGTTTCACCTGCATGCCGTCCTCCATCTCCTCCCCCCACCCCCACCGATTCCTCCCCCTTCCTTGTGTGTGTGTGTGTGTGTGTGTGTGTTTTACCTGCAGGACCTGCTGGCAGAAGGCGCGGACGGACCCCCACCGATTCCTCCCCCTTCCTTGTGTGTGTGTGTGTGTGTGTGTGTGTGTGTGTGTGTGTGTGTGTGTGTGTGTGTGTGTTTACCTGCAGGACCTGCTGGCAGAAGGCGGACGGGATTCCTCCCCCTTTGTGTGTGTGTGTGTGTGTGTGTGTGTGTGTGTGTGTGGAGCAGGACCTGCTGGCAGACGGACGGCGATTCCTCCCCCTTCCTTGTGTGTGTGTGTGTGTGTGTGTGTGTGTGTGTGTGTGTGTGTGTGTGTGTGTGTGTGTGTCCCCACCTGCAGGGCTGGACGGACCCCCACCGATTCCTCCCCCTTCCTTGTGTGTGTGTGTGTGTGTGTGTGTGTGTGTGTGTGTGTGTGTGTGTGTGTGTGTGTGTGTGTGTGTGTGTGTGTGTGTGTGTGTGTGTGTGTGTGTGTGTGTTTTACCTGCAGGACCTGCTGGCAGAAGGCGCGGACGGAGCGGACGGAGGCGAGGTCGAGGTGGCGGACCAGGAGCTCCCCGCGGCACTCGCCCCCTCCTCCGCCTCGAGAGCAGAGGCCGACTTGGGCGCGGAGCTCCCGGGCGGCCTCGTCGGCGCGGCCGGGGTCCCGGCAGGCCATGATGACCCTGGCGTGTTGCCGGAGCAGCTCGGCCGCCGTGGCCCGCCCGAGGCCGCTGTTGGCGCCCGTGATGATCACCGTCTTGCCCCGCATGAGGGGAGGAGGAGGGGAGCGGCCTCGGCCCGCGCCGGGCATCCTCCCCCTCGCCTTCCCTCCTCCGGCCGCCGCCGCCGCCGACAACAGGCGCCGGGCCAGGAGGAGGAGCAGGCCGCCCCCCAAAGCTGCCGCCGCCGCCAGCACCGCCGCCGCCGCCGGGGCCATCGCCCGCAGCGCCCGGACGGACGGTAGGAAACCGCAGCGGAAGTGGCCCGGCCGAGGAGGAGGGACTCTGCAGGGGCGGACCAATGACATCGCGTCGGGGGAGGGAAAATGGCGGAAACTCCCTCCCCTTCCATCATGGAGGGGCGTGTCCTGGTTGGCCGGCCGCTTCCGCATGCATTGTGGGAGTTGTAGTTCAAAGGGGCCTGGAACAAGATGCCCTCGATACCCTGGGAGAGGAATGGGCGCCGCCCCCCCCCCCGAAGACCGAGGGAATCCACCTCCGGGCGTCCCCGCTGGTTCTGTTTTCCCAGGCCTCTCTCTCCAGGACGAATGGCCACTGGAGGGCCGCAGGATCGGCGGGGCCCGACCCCCAAGCTCCCCGCGGAAACCGAAAAACGCGGGAAACATAGGCATTGCAACAGTCTCTCTCTCTCTCTCTCTCTCTCTCTCTCTCTCTCTCTCTCTCTCTCTCTCTCTCTCTCTCTCTCTCTCTCTCTTGTGTCCGGTTCTATCCCTAGGAATGCATATACGTCCTTCTGAGGGATTTGTATGTCTTATTATTTTCCAGTAAGCTGATAAGTGATTCAGCGGATATGGATCCCGTGGATACCCAGTGGTGGTGTCCTGCATATACTGCCATTGGAATGATCTGGCGCTGTATTTTTGCATTTCACGTGCAGTCGCCTTCACTCCCCCAATTTCTTTTTAGTGAAGGTGAACATGTGGGGGCCAGACTGGGAGAGATCAAGTTCCTACTGGGCCTCCCCGAGGAAGAGCCAGCCATTCTAGCCCTGGGCAAGCAGAAGAGCCCGAGCTCCAGAAGGCACTCAGAAAGGAGTGGTAAAAGGGTTTTTATGCCTAGGGAGACCCTCGCAAAGGTTATCCTAAATCAGAGTCAATTTGATAATTCAGTACCAGCTTCATTATCAACAGTGTAGATGCGTATGGTGTACGTGGTGAACTGGACTTCTAATCTTATTAATACTGTATTTGTTTTTAGGCGGCACATGAGTTTCCTCCACTTTTGCACCACAGACATCCAGAGTTTTGTTTTGTGATTGAATTTGCCCTCTCCATCTTGCATCACTAAAAATGGAAATGAAAAACAGGCCCCTTGTCTTGTGTGCTGGATTTGTACTGGGAAGAGAAAAAATGTTTAAATACCACTAAAGAATGGGGTGCTGATTCTATCTCTTTTTTAGTTAGAAGTTACATTTGGTTCTTTGTTACACCCCAAGAGGAATAAATAATCAAGTTTAAAAATGGTTGACTCTCTTTTGCATTTAATAAAAGCAGTCTGTCAATATGTATCAGCACAGATACACTGCACTTGGAAATATAGTTTATTAAAGCAGTTTTATAAACTAGGGGTTAAACGTGGCTTTGTCACTTTTGTTCATATTCAACTTGTGTCATTTTGATTTAATGGCATGTTTTGCAGTATATGACTCTTTTTTCTTTATGTTGGTATCACAGAAGTTCTGTTTCGATAACTTAAAGCGATGCTTTATATTCTCACCCTGGGTTTGGTTGAACACTAGGAAGGATTTTTAGATCCTAGAATGGATGCATTAGATTAGATAATGGTAGTAGGTAGGTAGGTAGTAGTTTATTGCTAAAAACCATTGGTCATCGCAATCTTGATAAAAAAAACTTATAAAATTACATCTGCGACAAATATAATTAAAACTTTAAAATACTGTGTGACATTTACAGTGCAATATAATCCTCCCAAGGTTAGAGACTGGCCCGAATTTTCATAGCTGCCAGCGCAAACTTTGCTACTTGCTGTGTAACAAACCTGTCTGTACCGACAAGTAGCATACTAAATTGGGCTCCAGGGGACCTATCAACCAGTGAACTAATAATCCCACCAAGGAATTTGCATCTAGGTTGGTCGTGAAGGGGGCACCTGAGCAAGTAGTGGGGCACATCTTCGACTTCATCTGAGCCACAAGTCTGTCCGGAACAGGGATATTATCACGTCTCCCCTCTAAAAAGGCAGAAACTTAATGAGAAAACCTAAATTTCAACAGTGACTAAATAACAGATTTTAAAGAAGTTTATTCCTCTAAATATTTGGGTGTATGTTTTTACTTACTGTATTTGTACTTAATCGGTCAATGTTTAGAGAAAGCTAGCTTAACATGATGTTAGGGAACAATAAATGATGCTCCAAAGGTAAGTAGATACCAGATCTCCAATTCTGCCCCTCTCTCCCTCTTGGATCCTTTGTCTAGTAAGCTGCATAGTTTATTTATAGTTTGTGGGGGTGGGGAATTAAAGACTAGCAAAAAAAAAAAAAAAAAACTCATGGTGAGTCACTTTTTCTGCATTAAGATTCTTAAGTACTTATGACGGTTTAAAAATAAATCAAATGCTATGGCAGGACTTAACTTGAGGTGCAATTCAGAAGCAAAGCTCATGCTTCCATACCATGTGGACCTCTGGTTCGAAATCTTGACGTGGTCCTATCACGCATTTCAGCCTGCTAGCAATTTCTCACGTGCAGGTGAGAACATCTGCATGCAACGTTGGTGCTCTAAATAAAATCTGAATCATCAGTTTCACTAAGGAAATATGCAGAGTGCCAGAAATACTTTGAAATTAAAAACAAACAAAAAGAGCTAGCACTCAGATAGTGTTTAGCACTAACCAATACTGTAATCTCAAAGTATTTCGTAACTAGTACCTACATGCCATACATGTACTGTTGGTTTCTGGAAGGATCATAGGGAGGAATTCCCCTTGACTTAAATCTCTACTGCCTAGCGCTACTGAAGCATTGACAAATACGTGTTATGTGTTATGGTAGTTGTTATCCACGGGCAAGAGCAAAAGTGATCCTGCACATTTTAGCATCCTTTCTATATCACTCGGATGCATTTATGCAGAAATTTTAGATACTAGATATAGCTTGGACAACGAGGCCAAATAAAGCAAATTCATAATTGTAGCAAGAAACACTGGGGTTTTTTTGTAAGTTGGAAATGGTCTGTGAATTATAAAAATAATGCAAAAAAGTTATTGTTCATATTGTTGACATCTCCCAACAATGCCTGGTTGATCTTGGTACAGAAATTGAGGTTTAGCATTTGGCCGTATTTCCAATCTCTATTGAAAACCTTTTTTTGCCTTTCAATGACAAATAAATAGCAGGTGCTGTTATATTAAAGCATTTGTTTGCATTGTGATTTATCACTCTTGGTTATCTTAATTGATTGTGGACCCTCATTTCCCTGTTTATAAACTCAACTAAAAATAGTATTTTTATAGCATATTGCATAGGTCGATTTTGTGGTAGGGGTGCCAGCAGGACAAGTTTGAGAGCTGTTTATAAGAACAGCCTTGCTGGAACAGGCCACAGCCCATCTAGTCCAGCATTCTGTTTCACACAGTGGCTCACAATTTGCTTCAGGGTATTCCCAAGAAGATGACTTCACCTGCTTATGATTATCTGCAAATGGCATTGAGAGATATCCTCCCTATTGCTCCAACCTGGAGGTTGTCCTTATCCATAATCATCCATAATGATAGCCATTGATACCCTTGTTCTGCATGAATTTGTCCAATCCTTTCTTAAAGCTGTCAAGGCTGACAGCTGTCACTTCTTCTGGCAGGGAGTTCCACAGACCAGTGATCCTGAGTGAAAAAGTACTTTCTCTTATTTGTTTGAGATCTAGCACCTAAAAGTTTCATGGGGTGCCCCCTAGTTCTAGTGTTGTCCAATATGGAACAGTTTTTCCTTATCTACTTTGTCCACACCTTGTATGATTTTATAAACTTCAATCAGGTCATCTCTTAGGCACCATTGTTCAACAGTGAGGAGGCCCAGCCATTGCAGCCTCAGGTGGAAAGGAAGGTGTTCCAGTCCCCTAATCATTCTGGTTGCCCTCCTCTGCACTTTTTCCATTTCCATAATATCCTTCTGGGGGCATGGTGACCAGAACTGCACAATATTCCAGATGGGGCCTCACCAAAGATTTATAAAGAGGCAAAATGACACTTGTTGACTTATTTTCTATATCCTTCCTAATGATCCCTAGCATTGAGTTTTTTTTCACTGCTGCGGCACACTGGGTTGGCACCTTCTTTGAGCTGTCCATCAGGACACCAAGGTCCTTTTCCTGGTTTGTTGCAGAGAGTTCAGACCTCATCAGTTTACAAATGTAATTGGTTTAGGTTATTTGCCCCAATGTGCATCACTCTGCACTTACTAATGTTGAAGTTCATTTGCCACTGGTTTGCCCATTCCCCCAGTGTCAAGAGAACCCTCTGGAGCTCCTCACAATCTGTTTTTACCACCCTGTATAATTTAGCGTCATTGGCAAATATGGCTACCTTGCTATTTACTCCTACTTCTAGATCATTTATGAAGAGGTTGAAAAGCAGGGGTCCCAGTACTGAACCTTGGGGGACCACACTATAATTTGAAGTTAAGAAGTTAGGCAATAACTGAGGTAATAACTGCTAAAATTGCTTTGGCAATTCATCCTAACCAAGAGGAAACAGCTTCCTCTATAATATATGAACATAAAAGACTGTAATATAAAACATATGAGAATACCTTTCTGTAGTCTTCCAGATGTGTTGGACTACAAATTCCATGTGTTCTAAAACCAATATGGCCATGCTAGCTGAAGTAGATGAGATTTTTGGATACTGATGAAGGATATGTGCTTGGACAAGGGTCCCAATGGAAATGTTTTCAAAACAGGATTATGCTGTGCACAGTAGAGTTTATACCTCAAATAACGATATGTTCAATGGCAATGTCCAGAGAGCCTTATCCATTTAAAAATCATCTGCACATCTAAAAATTGCATGATTTTAAATTAAGTAACATGTTAGGGATGTGCCATGGGTTTCCTTTGGACTTCACTAGTAGACTTAAACTCACTGGGGAAGAAGACTGGGAAATAAATAAGGTTGTAATTTCTCCCTTTAAAATAAGTGAGACAAGTGTTTAATGTCAATTGATCAACCGTTACAAGAGTTCTTAATAGAAGTAAGATCAAAAAGCTGTTTTGTCTCAAAGGTTTTTTTATTATCAAATTGGAAAAGTAGGTTTAAAAAGAGACTTACTGAAAAATGCTTACCAAAGCGAGGATGAAGGGTCTACTGTACTGACCACTTTTATTTGGTGTGTGTGTGTGTGTGAGAAAACTCTTATCAGCAACAGATCTAGTTTGAAAGAATGCACACAAATAATAATCCACTGAGAACATATTCAGAGTCACACCATTTATACCCCAGGCCAATAAATGGCAACACTATTGATCTAATTCTGGATTGTATTCTATTGAGCGGTTCCTGCAGTTCTCCTGATTGTGAGCAAGGGACACATGTATCTATTAGTCATACATACAAAAACCAATACAGATTTCCATTCCTTGTGCCAGCTGTCCACTTGGCATCCTCTTCCTGCTGTTACCGCACTGTATCATAATTCTGTAGAATATAAACAGTGATTTAGGTAGCATAGGGTAGGTATCTTTTAAGGGTAGGACAACGGTCCAAGCTAGAAGTAGAAACTAAACATGAAATCTGCTGAAGAGGGGCTATTTCAATAACTCTGTTCTTGCTTCTAAAAATGTGTGTGTCATAAAAACGTATCTAGAAATATGTTTAAAAAAACAAGAGTGCAGTTCACACACAAATATCATCTTGACAGGAGTCCAAGTATGGAAATTTTAATCTGAACCGCATACTCAAAAGGCAAGTTCAAAGGAACTAATGACTGGCAGGGCCATCCTTCGGCTTGGATTTGTGGTACTTCTGCCCAATTCCATACGGAACGTGTGCCGCAATCGTACCCAGCTGCCGAGCTCCCTCTATGTGAAACATTTGATCGTCAAAGAAGATGTGAGGTCTGATTTTGGCCAAGACGGGTCCCTTGGGCGCCCCGGCGAGAAAGAGGGCTTCGTCAATTTGTACTCCCCAACTACGCAGCGTCTTGAGCACGCGGGCCCCGGAACTGGCGGCACTTCTGGCTGTCACCAGGTAGGTCCGGATCGGAGAATCTAACCGTTCGTTCTTGGCATAGAACTTCTTCTGAAGCCTTCCCAAGTCTTCCAGGAAACCTTTCAAAGGACCCTGCAAGGACAAGGTATCAGAAGCAGGTTGAGCAGGCAGGGAAGGAAGTGTCGGAAGAGAAACATGAAGTGGGATAGGATGTCTGCAAGCTGGAAATAAATGGGGTGGGGTGGGGAGGCGTGCTAAATAAACAGCATATAGTTAGCTGCTTTCTGGTGGGTCAGACCCGCAGTCCATTCAGCTAAGCAGAGTGGATCTAGTATTGGGAGAAACACTGTTTAGGTCCATTTGATTGTAGCTTACTATTGTTTCCAAGAGAGGAAAAGAACACAAATCAATTTAAACTTTTTTTTACCAAATCCTGTTTCAGTGTTTTGGCTGAGTTGTAACATTAAATTACCCATAAGAAGATGCTTATTCACATTGGTAAGATACATAATGGATAAAATGCAAAAATGGGGGAAAACACCACTGCAGATCTGATGCTTGAAGAAAACAGAACTGTGCAACATACAAGATCAGTGGTTCCCAACTTTGGGTAACCCGGCTGTTCTTGGGCTGCTAGTCCCAGAAGCCTTCACCACCAGCCATGCTTCACCTTTGATTCAACACTTCCTACCCTTCCTTCTCAATTTCTGAGGTTCCATAGGGAGTCCCCTTTGCCCTGGAAAAGCTGCAACCCTCAGGACAGGTTGGGTAATGCTTTTAATAGCCCCAAACTGTAGCTGGATTACCACTGCTGGAACTGGGACTGCTGGCAGCAACCTTGAGGTGCTTTTTTGACTTTTCCCACCTTGTTCCCAGGCTCCCAAAAGCTTCCCCAAAGCAAATGGGAACCCTAGTCTCAGAAGCTGAAAGAGAGGAATAGAAACTTCTCAATCATTTAATTAAAAATCCCCTTTACTGTATAACATCTGGCTTGTGCAGTGGCACAGTGGTTAAATGCCTGTCCTGCAGCTAAAACTGTGCTCACGATCTGGGGTTCAAACACAGGTAGCCGGCTCATGGGTCATTCATTTTTCCAACCTTCCAAGGTCGGTGAAATGAGTACCCAGCTTGCTTGGGGTGTGTGTGTGTGTGTGGGGTGATGTGTAGCCTGCTTGCCAATAGAGGGGTGGGACTGGAGAGCTGGGACTCCGCCTTACAGCTTTCTAGCTGTCTGCAAGCTTGTGCTGTGGCTCCATCATCCAGCAAGTGCTGCTCCAAACAGACCCTGCTTCAACCACCACCCTTTCATCTACACCTGCTTGCTGCTGGGTCTCCTCGTGAGTGAGAGGCACGAGAGGCAACCTAGCCAGCTTGCCAATTGAGGGGTGAGACTGGAGAGCTGGGACTCCGCCTTACAGCTTTCTAGCTGTCTGCAAGCTTGTGCTGTGGTTCCATCATCCAGCAAGTACTGCTCCAAACAGACCCTGCTTCAACCACCACCCCTTTGTTTCCACCTGCTTGCTGCTGGGTCTCCTCGTGAGTGAGAGGCACGAGAGACAATTTAGCTGGCTTGCCATCAGAGAGGTGTGGCGGGGGCAGGGGCATCGGGCTGATACCAACCTCTATTATTTGCCTGTGAATGGGAGAGGGTGGTGGGATGTTGAAGCTGAATGGTGGGGTGGTTTGTTTTTATCTGCCTTATTCTGTTGTGTTTTATTTCATTTTTTGTCATTTTCTTGCCATCTGAGATAGAGATAAGGACTCACAATGGAACTGATGGAACAGGAAGGAAGGAGGGCAATGGAGGGGGGAGCCATTGAGCCTGTGCTGGGTAGAGGAAGGTATGGGGGTGGGAGTGGAACGTGCCCGCGTAGGAGAAGAGAGGTTAGATATCTTACATCTATCCCCTCTTCTGGTTCCACTTCCAACCTGAAGGTATCAGGTGACCATATCAGCGAACCTACAGGCCACACGGTGCTGTTGTTGAATGCCAGGTCGGTAAAAAATAAGACCGCCCTCATTCATGATGTCATCCTGGATGAGGGTGCCGACCTGGCATGCATTACTGAGACCTGGGTGGGAGAGGAAGGTGGGGTTCCCCTCTCCCAACTCTGCCCACCTGGGTATTCAGTCCAGCACCAGTGTCGCCCGGAAGGTCGGGGAGGGGGAGTTGCTATAGTCTATAGGAGTTCTATCTCCTTGACCAGGCTTCCTGTCTCCTTGAGAGGAGGTTTAGAGGGCCTGTATTGTATGCTGGGCTCACGAGACAGACTGGGGATTCTGTTGGTGTACCGCCCACCCTGCTGCATTCCAACAGTCTCCCTGCCTGAGCTGACGGAGGTGGTCTCGGACCTGGTGTTGAGGACCTCCAGACTGTTGGTACTGGGGGACCTCAACATCCATGCTGAGGCTGCCTTGGCCGGGGCGGCTCAGGACTTCATGGCCGCCATGACAACCATGGGGCTGTCTCAACATGTCATCAGCCCGACACATGAGAAAGGGCACACTCTAGACCTGGTTTTCTCAACGGGATTGGAGGATGGTGGTTTGGATGTGGAGGGGTTGGTCCTGACTCCATTGTCATGGTCAGACCACTTCCTGGTCAAGTTTAGGCTATTAGCTACTCCAACCCTCTGCAAGGGTGGGGGATCTATTAAGATGATCCGCCTCGGAGACTGATGGATCCAGATGGTTTCTTGAAAGCTCTGGGGATTATCCGTCTGATATGGTCGGTGCTCCTGTCGAAGCTCAGGTCACCCTATGGAATAGGGAAATGTCCCGGGCAGTTGACACGATCGCACCTAAGCGCCCTCTCCCCTTGCGCAGAGCCCAGACGGCTCCTTGGTATACATCTGAGCTGCGGGCAATGAAGCAGGAGGGGAGACAGCTGGAGCGCAAGTGGAGAAAATACCGCTGTGAGTCCAATCGAACACAGCTTAGAGCCCATTATCGGGCCTATTCTGTGGCAATACGGTTGGCGAAAAGGCAATATTTCGCAAACCGTATTGCTTCCTCAGAGTGCCGTCCAGCAGAGCTGTTTCGGGTGGTCCAGGACCTTCTTCAACTGAGAAATACGGAGGAGGTTCTGGACCACTCGGCAGCCAGTTGTGACGAGTTTGCTGTTCACTTTGAGGGAAAAATCGCTCAGATTCGCAGGGAATTGGACTCCACTATTGGTGCAGAATCAAGGGATGTGTCCAGTGCGCCGTGCTTAGGTCCAGTATTATTGGATGAGTTTCAATTATTGAGACCCGAGGATGTGGACAGGGTGCTTGGATCTGTCCACTCTACCACCACTCTGCTCGACCCTTGCCCTTCCTGGCTAATTGAAAGATCTGCCAGGGGGGTTCGCACCTGGGTCCAGGAAGCTGTAAATGCCTCATTAAGAGAGGGAGTGGTCCCTGCTGCCTTAAAGGAGGCAGTAATTAGGCCACTCTAAAAAAAAAACCAACCTGGACCCAGGGCTGGTGGGTAACTACCAGCCAGTAGCGAACCTCCCTTATTTGGGCAAGGTGTTGGAGCGGGTGGTGGCCGGACAGCTCCAGGCGCTGCTGGATGAAACGGATTTTCTGGGTCCATTTCAATCTGGTTTCAGGCTGGGTTTTGGAACAGAGACTGCCTTGGTCGCCCTGTACGATGACCTTTGCCGGGAGAGAGACAGGGGGAGTGCAACCCTGTTGATACTCCTGGACCTCTCAGCAGCTTTCGACACCATCGACCATGGTGTCCTTCTGGATAGGCTGGCCAGGTTGGGAGTTGGAGGCACTGTTTTGCAGTGGTTCCGCTCCTTCCTGGCTGACCGTGTCCAGAAGGTGGTGCTGGGGGACAGTTGCTCCGCCCCGTGGCGTTTACCTCATGGGGTTCCTCAGGGCTCAATACTGTCTCCCATGCTGTTTAACATCTACATGGAACCACTGGGAGAGGTCATCAGGAGGTTTGGGCTGAGGAGTCAGCAATATGCTGACGATACTCAGCTCTACCTCTCATTCTCCACCAATCCAGGTGAGGCGGTTTCTGTCCTGAACTCGTGTCTGAGCCAGATAATGGACTGGATGAGGGTTAATAAATTGAAACTCAATCCAGACAAGACGGGAGTGCTGTTAGTGGGTGCTTCGCCGGACAGGTTAGAGGGCCACTTCCCTGTCTTGGACGGGGTTGCACTCCCCCTAAGGGACAGGGTCCACAGCTTGGGGGTGCTTCTGGACCCTGGTCTAACTCTGGAAGCCCAGGTGGATTCGGTGGCCAGGGGCGCCTTCCTTCAGCTGCGGAAAATATACCAGCTCCGCCCCTACCTAGACGAGCAGAGCCTCATGACAGTTACGCATGCGCTGGTAACATCCCGTATTGATTACTGCAATGCGCTCTACGTGGGGCTGCCTTTGAAGACGGTCCGGCGATTGCAACTGGTTCAGAATCGTGCGGCGCGGCTGGTGAGTGGTGGGGCCGCCAGAGATCACATCACGCCGATTCTACGTAACCTGCATTGGTTACCAGTTGCTGCCCGAGCCCAATTCAAAGTGCTTGTCTTGACATATAAAGCCCTAAACGGCTTGGGACCTAGATACCTGAAGGACCGCCTCCTTCCATTAAGATCTAGCCAGGGGGCCCTCTTGAAAGAGCCATCCCTCAAGGAGGTGAGAGGGATGGCTTGTAGACATAGGGCCTTCTCGGCAGCTGCCCCCAAGTTATGGAATGCCCTCCCAAGTGAGATCCGCCTGGCGCCAACATTGATGACATTTCGGCGCCAGGTAAAAACCTTCCTGTTCCAGAAGTTTTTTAATTGATACAACATAGACTGGCGTCCTTTGATGGCAATTTTAGTGATGATTTTAGTATAAGGTTTTGCTGTTGTTTTAATTATTTATTGATATTTTATGTCTTAACTGTTTTAATTCCTTGTTGTAAGCCGCCCAGAGACCTTTGGGTAGTGGGCGGCATATAAGCTGTAAAAATAAATAAAATAATAATAAATAAATAATTAAATTGTAAACTGCCCAGAGAGTGCTTGAAGCACTATGGGGCGGTATATAAGCAGAACACTTTGCCTTTTTTTTTTTTTTGCTTCAACCTTGCATCACCAGGATCTGGTGCCCTGCAGGATCTTTGTTGGTGCTCCCATGCAAAGTGAGAAGGTCATACAATTAAACAGCATCACCAAGAGACAAAAAGCTGGATTAAAAAAACACAACACCGTCGGTTTATCTTTGCATGGTTCTTTCCACAACACCCCCCACCCCGCTTTGGTTAAACGCTTTGCAGTAACTGTGTAAACAAAACTGTATTAGTTATAATTGTTTTAACATTTATGCTATCAAGCATGACAGCATTCCTCATGGGGAGGGGGTTGAGCATCATACCTGTGCCAGAGGCTTATTCTCATTCAGCTGCTCGTGCTCAAAAAATCTATCCAAGCCATGTTCCTTCACAATTATTTCAGACTCATCAGAAAACAGCACCGCATCCCCATCGAAGGCCACTCGGAGCTGCTTATCATCAAAAGGAATTTTCTTATTCCCTGTAAATAATGTGGCGGCAGCGATTCCTGGAAAAAACATGGCAGACACAACCAATCATGGATCATAATTATTTGGGGTGAAATCATAAAGACACTGATTAGGGAGGAGACCTTACTGAGACAGCAGACTGCTGGCAACGTTAAGATGAAGCTGATAATAAAGAAGAAACTGAGGAGGCATCGCAAAAATGCATCAATCCCACTAGAGATTTATAATTCTACCCTCTATATCAGGCCTGCCCAACAGGTAGACTGGGAGCTACCAGTAACCCGCGAAGGGTTCAAAAGTAGCCCGCCAGCCATCAATAAAAAAGTGAGGGGATAAGTTCTCCATCCGTCCCTCCCCAATCCGAAGGACCACCACTGCCCCAGCAAAGTTCTGGGTCTGCCAGCCCACTGTCTCAGCCGAGTGGGGCAGTTCAAGGGCCATGGCGTGGTCCCGTGCCCCCCCCCCCCCGGGCCAGGTGATCAGCACCTCAGCTTGTTCAAAGTTGGACAGCCCTGGCTTAGACAAACTTCTTCCTGATAATGAAATAGGAACCCCTTATAACAGGGGTCCTCAACCTAAGGCCCCGGGGCCGGATGCAGCCCCCCAAGGTCCTGAATCTGGCCCCTGGGACCAATTGCAACCCCCCCACCTACCCCCTGTTTTGTGAGCAAGCCAGCCTCCGCAGCTGCTTTTGGACTGTGATCCGGCCCCCAGTGGTGTCTGGGTGGTGGTGGACTGGCCCGCTGTTTGAAAACTTTGAGGACCCCTGCCTTATAACATGTTGAAGTTTTACATGCATATAAAAAAATGACCAATGCAAGTATGCTATACATTGTCTTATTTTCAATGCATTCCTACGGGAAACCGCTGCTCTACTTACAAAGATTTTTACTTATGAGTGTGTGCTTGGAACGGATAAAATTCGTAAGTAGAGGTTTTAGCGTAGTAGCCCTCAGGTACTTTGGCCCAAAAAAGTAGACTTCGGCCTGTTCAAAGTTGGACAGCCCTGCTCTATATGAACTGCAGCTGTAGCATCCAGCAGAAGATACCGATCCTGAGTAAGCATTCATGTTCGCACTGGGCAGGTGAAGCAAAAGAGAAGATTAATCCAAACCTGCTTCAATGGCTTCTTGGACTTTCTCTGAGTCAGCCGAGAGGTACAAATTGGTAAGGTATGCTTTCAGGTAGCCAACGGGACTCTTCCCTCCTGTCATGCAGAACCGTTCAATCAACAGACCTGGTAATGAGGAAGAAGAGTTCTTATCAACTGATGCCAATCTGGAAAAAGATAAAGGCTGTGTTGATCCATTAAAAAAATGAATCCAATTTCAAACTTTTAACATCTGCCTGTGGGACATACCTTTATTTAAATCAGGCATGTCCAAACTTCGGCCCTTGTGATGTTTTGGACCACAACTCCCAGAATTCTAAGCTTAGATTGCCAGTGGCAAAGGACTGTGGGAGTTGCGGTCCAAAACATCTGGAGGACCAAAGTTTGGACATGACTGATTTAAATTCTTAGTGCATTTACTGTTGATCTTAACCAAGTTAACGTCCACCAGTGGAAGCTTATGTAAAGATATTCACCTATGCGGTCATTATGCTCTGTTTCACTGGGAATTTTGAGACTACTTTAAAAGCAGAACACTCCCAACAAAGCGCCCTGGACATCTCGCTGGGGACACTGCTTTGCAAGTGATCAGCGCAACACAACCCTATGGGAGTGGCTTCCCACCTATGACTTTGCCTGGGCAACCTCATGTCCCTGTGAAATGTGTTGCAGTCTGAAACCCAGCATTCACGTAGAACTGGCATCTGATTGGATCCTATAACCAGTGGAACCCTGAAAAGCCTATTCAACCCCCGATGTACACAATGTCTGGCCATGGACAGCTGTTTTGCCACTGCATCTGGACTGCCTGGAAAGGGGTATCTTCCTTGATAAGGACTTCTGTGTAGCAGCCAATGGCAACACAAGAGACCCCCTTCCTCCCTTAGACTAGGAGGGGGCCTCTTCCCCAGGCAAGATCACTTCTCATTCTCTTGCGACAGAAAAAAAATGTGATATACAGTGGACCCTTGTATAACAAACAGCTTGTATAACATAAAATTTGTACAACATAAAAAATTCCGGAGATAGGGGAAATTTGCTTAACATAAGCACCTGGGGATAATCTGTACAACATAAAATGGGATTACTCCATTTTCAATGCATTCCTATGGGAATTTGTATAAAGGAAAATTTGCTTAACATAATTTCATTTTGAATGAATTAATTCCTTTATGCAAGGTACCACTGTATACGACAACTTGCATACGAGGGTGTTCTTTTTTAAAAAAAGCTGTTGAATCAGTCAGTACTATAAACAAAAGAAGATGAAACAATAAGGAATCAAAAGTACAGTAACCCCCCGCCTATCGCAGGGGTTAGGGACCCAACCCGACCCGCGATCATTGAAAATCCACGATATGCCGATGCTAGTTTGGGCCGGGACTGGGGGGCCTGTCTGGGGCCTCCTACATTTACCCGAAGCCTGGCGCTGCCCTGTACAGGCCTCCAATGGCCTTCCCGGGACTTTTAGAGGCGCCGGAAGTGCTTTCCCATGATCCGAAAGTCACTTCCGGTTTTCCGGAAGTCACTTCCAGTTTGCCAGAAAGCAATTCTGGGATCTCCAACAGGCCCGGGAAGCCCGTATGAGGCAGCACCAGGCCTAGGGTAAGTGCAGGAGGCCTCAAACAGGCCCATGCAGTTTGTCCCAGGGGGGCTTGCCTTTCATATACTGCGGTCCCGTAATATACCAAGACCGCAGTATATGAACCGCAAAAGGGCAGGGGACAACTGTACAGCTCAATAGATAGAAACATGTGCTGCTGAAAACTCACCATAATGGTTAATGCTGTTGATCAGCCTCACCCCTACTTGGGCATGGTTATTAGTCATGAGCACAATATCGAACAATTCTTCGTCATCTGGATACAACTCGCGAAGTCGGGCATTGACCTGCTCCAGTGCCTGTTGGGGGCAAACATAGGAGTACGTGGTATGGCTCCATCATCACTCTTGGTCAAGAGATCTAACCCTGTGGGACTGTTCCCAAAATAAGAATGCGCTTGCCAGTTCAACTTGCCCAACAGGTTCCAATGAGTCTCCTCCTTGACCTCTCTCAAAGGGGCCTGCTGTGACTTGCCGTGAGAAGGACCAAGCCCAGACCTCACCTTTCAATAACCGTGGAATGTACCTTCTGCCGTTCACAGCCTTCTCAATCAAGACATATCAAACAATGAATTTAGTGAACGTAGCTATCATATTGTGATATACAGTATTAGTATATCAAAGGCTCCTCAGAAGCGCAGGAATTACTTCTGGAGGGAAGTCCTTTTGAGCCAGCATTAGTACTGAGCCACATATGATAAACACCAATGCTAAGGAAGGGAACAAAACATGTTTGTCTACACACAACATATACGTGGTCCATTCAGAGACAGAAAAGGTTCTGTGGGGTTTTGGACAACTCCCACTGCACCCTAACCGGCTTGGTCATGTGGAATGGTGGGGTAGGGCTGAGAAGTGCTGTCTAAATATCAACTCCTCCCAAAGCTTCCCATTTTAGGCATGTTTCAAGTCACCAATCTTGTTTTCAAGGAAGGGGTCCCTCATATGATTAGACCATCCTTTCCTGTCTATTTATCAATACTGTTTATACAAGCTGCTAACAATGGGAGTTTCTGGAGGTCATTCATTCAAAAGGCCTCAATAAAGGGGAAAAACCTAATCATCGCAACACTGCCATTTCCAGTTTCCTAGCCTGCTCAATCACCAGTCGGAATGCAAACTTTATCCCAGTACTGACACGAGAAGGTTTTGCAAACCTGTGTTTAAAAAAACAAACCAGAATCACGTGAATATCAAATGTGAATATCTAGGCCAGAAGGAGACATGACAGATACTCTCAACATCAAAGGGAAAGCCTGCATCCACTAGGTAATATACTGTAACTTTAATTCGATTCCAATTGGCAAACCTAGAGGACTTACAATTTTTTTTACCACAATCCCAGAATGAAGCACACGGGTCCCCTGCATCAACCCTTTTCTCCCCCCAGGCCAAAAGGGATTTGTATGTCTCGTAGTGCCAAATGGAGCTGGGTAAGGGAGTGGGGGTGGTATATGACCCATGTTCCTTTGTTTGAAGAACAGGGGTGTGACTTAAGCAGCTTTTTACAACTGCCTTTCCTGACTCTCAACAAGACGTCTGCCCTGGCTGCAACACCATCTATTGTAGCCATGGATTTTAAGAACATCTAAAAGTTACATCCTGGTAAAGCACATCTTTTACCATGTCTGAACTTCTGGGACCTGCTTTGAAGAAGAGTTGTGTAAACTTGAAATCTTGCAATGTTCCTTGGTTGTTGTTTTTTTTAATAGTGACCTATAAAGGTATTGCCTGTAACCTATTTTTGCAATTGTGTTTTGTGAGGGGCCCCGCGGCTCAGCCCCCTTTTTGCTTTGATGACAGATACATGGTGGCTCAAAGCACCACTGCCACCTTTGTCCCCCTTCATGTTGTTTACTATCAAAATAGGTTCAAGTGCTAAGAATTCCACAGAGGTTGCTGAGGCAGATCGGAAAAAAGGGGCAACACCATTATTTTGCATCTTAAAAGCTGTAACAAAGAGATATTAGAGAGACAAAGGGGTAAGGTTTAAGGGCCACACGTGCCCCCATGGAACTTTTCCTATTTCCAGTCCAACAAAAAATGTTTTAAAATAATGTTTACACTGAAAATCATCATCATCATAATAAACATCTTGGCTTGTGCTGGGCAATTGTTTGATTTAAAAATGAGGCGGAGGGGTGGCAGTGGCCTACAAATACAACAAAATTACCTCCCAAGCTCACGGGTTATGGCTGGTGGTCCCAGAGATGCTTTATTCAGCTCCATGGGACACCCTTGGTCATGTGTGTGTGTGTGTGTGTGTGTGTGTGTGTGTGTGTGTGTGTGTGTGTGTGTGTGTGTGTGTTGTGTTGTGTTGTGTGTGTTGTGTTGTGTTGTTACAGTCTTGACTGACTCTCCGTGACCCCATGTCCATGGTGTTTTCATGGCAGGAATACTGGAGTGGTTTGCCAGTTCCTTAGGATAAAGACAGAAGGCAGTCCTGCCACACATGCTCAGTGGCATCACATTCTACCTTTAGTATTCACTGGCTTGTGGGTGTTAACAGGCAGGTTACCAGGGAAGTACCGGTAGATTAGTAACCAACAACAAGACACAAAGAATGAAAAAGGGAGATGGGGAAACGTCTGACTATCCACATGCTGTCAAACAGCCTCTTCTGTCTGCTATGGCAAACAAACCAATCCTATCATGTCAGTTGCAGCACAAGAATAAAGAAGGGGTAAAAATAATAAATAAATAAGTAAATAAATAAATAAATAAATGTTGGCCAGCCCTGGAGGAAAAGTGGTCTCCTTTCCATCAGGGGCAAGAACAGAGCATTGGTAGTGATCGTCAAGGCTCCGGCCTACTTCTTCATTTACTTCAGTGTGGTCTCTCACTGTTCCGTCAACTGTCCCTGTCTGCTTCTTGGACACAAATCTTGCCTTTTAAAAATACATAATCATTCACAATATATACCTTAAATTGTGCTCAGCCTGCGCACACGAAACCAGTATACTTCCACCCGAAAATTGGACATACAGGTGAAAAATAAAATGATAAGCTAGTGAAAAAAATAAACGTGTGAGGGGACTCTGGGATGGGTAAAAGGTAAAGGTAAAGGTTCCCCCTGCATATGCATGCTAGTCATGTCCGACTCTAGAGGCGGTGCTCATCTCCGTATTCAAGCCGGAAGAGCCAGTGCTGTGCAAGTCCATGGCCATGTGGCCGGCATGGCTGCAAGGAAACACTGTATTACCTTCCCGCTTTTTATAACGGTACCTATTTATCTACTTGCATTTACATGCTTTTGAACTGCTAGGTTGGCAGGAGCTGGGGTTATCAGCGGGAACTCGCTCCACTGCGTGGCACCCGGGATTCGAACCACTGAGCTGCCGACTTTGCAGTCTACAGTTTCGGTGCCTTAGTCCACTGAGCCACCACGCCCCTTCTGGGATAGGACTGAATGGTAAATTCCAATATTCTGAAGTAACTGCTGGAGGACAGCAATGTAAAGATAAGCACACATGCTGTACAAGGGAAAGAGAAGGGCGCTCATTATGAACAAAAAACAACTCTCTCCTTTTGTTTGTGTAGCTCTTTATTAAAGGTTCAGGCTTACATGGGGATAACAGGACGAGGAACTAAGCAGCCTCTCTACCATGTGGTACAGGTTGCGCCATGCTCTTGTACAATTGTCTGTGGCTGATCATGAAAATAAAACCTACCAGAAAGCATGAACTGAATTCCAAATTTTGGGGGGGGGAAATGGGGAGGAAGACGCAAATTAGGAAACTGTAATATATGCAGCCTCCTTAAACAAGATCTGAAAGACTCAAACAAGACCAAGCAGATAAACCCCCCTGAACGGCAACAGCTACTGGCCACTTAATGTTCACGAATGGTAAACTCGAATCGCCTAGTGTTGTTTTTACCAGAGTACTTCGTTTCATTATGGACAACTACCACCAAAACCTGATGCTAGATACTGCAAGGGAATAGCTATTGGCTTCATCCCTCCCCAGAAGCACTCTTAAATTGTAAGTGGTCTAAGAAGAGCCACCAAGTCTACACAAAAGAAACACCTATGCTTGGTGCTTGCATGCAGCTTGATAAAGTATATTTTTTTGAAAATGTCATGTTTACTTGCTTCTTCTTCGAGTTCCATAAGGCAATGCTTCCATAATAAGCAGTAAGATAGTAACAACACATTGAAAAATGAAAGAAATTCTAAAAGACAGCTCTACTTATGAAAGTGTAGGGTAAATGGAAATGTGCCGGCCCAGTACTTCATAAGATGTTCTTGGTAGATAGACCTATGTCTATTTGCATTGATTTATTTTATTGATAATTCACCTTTCTTCTCAAGAACTCAGGTTGGCCAATAAGGTTCTTCACTCCCTTTTCAAGGAGAACCTTCTCAACCATCGTCTGAAACAAGTCAGGCTGAGACAGAGAGGCTGGACCAAGGTCGGCCAATCTATTCTAGGTCTCATAGGTGCTGTTAGTTCTTTCCCAAGGGCAAAGAATCCAGACTTCAGGTCAGCCTCATCTCAAGACCTTGAAAATTAATTCAAGTAATTTTGCTAATAATATTGTAAAAATCAATTTCCAAGTATCACACAGAATTTACGGAACTGCAAGTGCAACAGATAATCATACCGGAACTGGGAGCAGCAGATATTAAAACAACTGAATATGGACATCCAATTTCCCTACAGTAGGACCCTCGTATCCACTGATTCATTAGCCACAGATTCAGCTACCCACATTTGGCAGAAGAAAAATATTAAGTAATTCAGCAGCCAGAAAGCAAGCTATTGTCGTAAAACAGCAGTTTTTGGTGTGTGTGTGTGTGTGTGTGTGTGTTGGTGTTGTCTCTTATCAACTGTTTTTATTCTCTACAGGAAGGCCTGGAACCGATCCCCAGTGGATACCGGGGTCCTACTATACTCTCAAGTATCTTGAACAATTACCATAATTCGGCTGAGGCCAATGATTTCGCAGATGGAAGTGCTTCTGTGTAGCCTGCATTACTGTAATTAAAAACTGTAAACTGCCCAGAGACTACTTGAAGTGGTATGGAGCAGTATATAAGCAGACCACTTTGCTTTGCTTTCTGCTCGAGGACCTGGGACGGGGAAATTCACCGTCATCGTGCAGCTCATCCACAAAACCCGGTCGAGGGCCAAGAACCTCCTTGTGGCTGGTTTTCAGGAAGTGCGAAGGTTTGCAGAGGACAGTGGGAAATTTCATCACGCCTGTCATCAGCCACCAGCACAGTGCTGGCCTTACGCCCCAGGGCACTGGTGTGGCTTGTGCGTCGCTTCAAAGCCTATACGCGGGTTCCGTTCAGAAAGGGCAGCATTGGATTTCTCTGCTGCCGATAGAGAGTAGCATTTTTTGCCCCTTCTAGGCAGGCAGAGGCCATCTGAAAGAAAAGTCTCTGCTTTATGTGCAACATGGCTCTCCCATTTTCCATTCAGCTGACCCAGACTGGCAAGTCAGTGTTAAAGCACAGGTGGTGGTGGGGAGACAAAAGACACCCATGAGAAGTAACACCTTTCTCTAGGGCTGCTCCAAGACTGGCTGCTGACAGGGGCAAATCAGTGATGCCCCCCTCCCCAGCCAAGTCAATGGAAACACACAGCATCTATTCGTGTCAGAAGCACCGACAGATTAAACTAGCAGATAAAATATACACCAGGAAGCAGGAGGCACCTCCCTGAAGACTGTATTCTTTTAGCCATCAGGCGTTTCCTGGGCAACAGTGTTAATCACCAGCTCATCGTTTCAATCCACAAGCACCTTTGGTCAGAAATGACCGCGCCTACTAGGAAGAAGGTACAGCAAGCAGAAACTGTCAAGCTGCTACCCTTTCATGACATCAGAGACCTAATTCTTCAGGCGGCTGCTTCAGTTTCCCTAAGCCCTAGGGCTGGCCTTGTGTCTCCCAATTCATAAGGGTCTCCTAGCAGGACCTCCACTGCATATACCCCAAGTGTGAATGAGCACAGAATTCAAAATACTAGGCCCAGCCATTTTAAAAATGAAACAAATCACAAGATAGTTATGTCAGAATGCCTTCCAGCAACCCTAAATGGTACTTTCAAGGTAGCTGAGATTTTTTAAGGAGTGGCTTTACCTGCTTCACAGCCCACCACCCACCCCTCTGAGTTTCTACAGCCAGACAGGGATTTGAACTCTCTTCTCCAGAGTCCTAATCCATCACTCTACCCACTACACCACAATGGGGAATCACAAGCCCTTGTTGTTATTCAGTTGTTCAATCGTATCAGACTCTTCGTGACCCCATGGACCAGAGCTTGTCAGGCCTTCCTGTCCTCCACTGCCTCCTGGAGTTTGGTCAAATTCTTATTGGTTGCATCGATGACACCGTCCAACCATTAGATTCTCTGCTGTCCCCTTTTCCTTTTGCCTTCAATCTTTCCCAACATCAGGGACTTTTCTACCTCTCTCCTCATTAGGTGGCCAAAGAACTGGAGCCTCAGCTCTGTCCTTCCAGTGAACATTGTGGGTTGCAAGCCAGAAATATATTGCAGTAGATCCATGTACTACTCTACCACCTCTTCCCAGAACTTGGATCATGGTCCTTAACTGGAGCTTACAGCATCCTCTGCAAGTGGTGGTGCTTTCGGGAAAGCTGGGATTCCCTCTATGCTCATAGGAACCAAGGAGGCATCGTGCCAGAACTCTGTGAGTTTATGCACACCAGACAGTAAGATTATGTAACAGGCAACTGAATCATTTCCCCACTGACTGCTTCAGGGCAGATAAGGTGAGGCAGGGTAAGAAGACATTGACATTGGCAGCTCAAAGATATTTGCTAGCGGGGGTGGGGGTGGGGACACATTCTGAAAGCTCCTGAAAAGGAAGCCACTTTACCTTCACGAAGGAAAAAGCAGGCCCGGGCTTCAGGGTGACGTTTTCATTAGCCTGCTGATACTCCACGTACTTCTCCACCCCTTGCTCTTCGTAGATTTTCCTCTCTTCCACCATATCGAACAAGACCCGGGAGGAGACGGCCACAGTGATGGCATTTTGGGGTTTGGGCTGTGCAAGGAGACAGCAAGGATAATTCATTCTAATTAGCAACACCAGCTGCAACCTAGATCATGAAAATGGAGGGGCCATGGGGCAGAAGAGGAGAAACAAGGGGGGCACAGGAAGGGCTGAAGGAGTTGTAAACAGTGGGAGGGAGCAAAAGCATGGGGCAGAGGTGGGAGTGAAACAGAGCTGCAAAACTGGATGTAATGTTGTCTATTAATGCTGTAAGATGTCCCTCAATTCCTTATTCTCAACTACTTGAACATGTCTTGATTGTACTGGACTGTATATTATCCCTCATTACGGTAAGCCACCTTGGGTCCTTTTCCAAGGAGAAAGGCAGGGTAAAAATACTCTAAAATAAATAATAAATAAATGTACGGAAGGGGCAAAGGCAGGGAAGCATCAAGGCAGGGGAAGGGGGAACTGTTGGATATCTCAGTGGCTTCGGTCTCTGGCTGCAGAGACAGAGGCTGGGAGTTCGATTCCCACTCTCCCTCCTTATAATGGGCTGGGCTGGACTGGATGATCCAGAGCAGTGGCTCTTACAACCTGTGGGTCCCCAGATGTTGCTGGACTGCAACTCCCAGAAATCCTGACCAGCTCAGCTAGTGATGAGGACTTCTGCCAGTTGCAGTCCAGGAACATCTGGGGATGTTGAGAAGGTTGGGAAGCACTGATCCAGAGGGTCCGTCCCTTCCTGCTCTGCCGTTTTAAGAAAAGGACTGAACTGCTGGGTAACTCCGTGTTTTAGCCAGAGGTTGGGGGTTCGATTCCTCACTGCGTCTATTTGAGAGGGGCTGGGCTCCTGGAGCCGCGGGGTCCCTTCCAGTTCTTAATAAGGCTAACAACCTAATATTTTAAGAAGGGCCCCCATTTAAAGGCGCTCAGGAAGGGAAAAGGGGCTGCTGCAGTTTGCGTCCACTTGGGAAGATAATCCCCGTTCCCGCGATCTTGGGGTATTTCCATCCGAGGATGATGACGCCGCCGTCGGAACGCCCCCCCAGTCCCTCTCCCTGCCCCCCAACATCTTCTCGGGGGGGGATCACTCACGGGCCTGGGTCTCTTGGTGGTGGTGAGGCTCTCGTAGGCCGCCTTGGCCGCCTCCCAGTCCTGCTCAGCCCCGGCAGCAGCCGCCTCTTCTTCCGCCTCCTCGGAAGGCGCCGCCTGGTCGCCGCCGCCGCCGCCGCCGGGGAAGCCGAGGAGGGGGCGCGGGTCCCCCGTGCTGGAGGAGGGGGGCTCCTCCGGGTCCCGGCTGGAGCCACTCATGGCGAGACTGGGGCGCGATCTCCAGGGGCACCGGGGCTGGGGAGGGGAAAGGAGGTGGCGATGCCGGTGCCCTCGCCCCGCCTGCCTGCTCTCGGCGGCTGGAGAGGAAAAGGGCCGGTGCGCTGCTGCCCAGCCCAAGGCTCGTCTTCGGGCGCACTGGCTTCCTCCTCTTGGGCTCCGTCGGCCGTGCCTCGCCACACCCTCCTCGCCGCCCTGGAGGCAGGCCAGGGCAAGGGCAAGGGGGGCGGCGGCGTCAGTCCGCCTGCAAGCCCCCCCCCCGGAGCTTCCCGGAGGTGGCGCAGCCCTCGCTCCTGCGCCTCTGGGCGCGTCAAGAGTGCAAAAAGGGGCTAGTCTGCAGCACGCCCAACTCCCGGGCGCGTTAAGATCGGGCTGGAAAGGCCTTCCTTAAACAACAACGACGACGACGACAACAACAACAAACAGTCCAGCTTTCTACGAGATTAGACCCACTGAAATGGATGGTTGGGTCTCTTCCTTTTCATGGCACCTGGCTGGATGCCTTCAAAAGGAGACTGGACAGATTTCTGGAGGAGAAGTCCATCCCAGGTGACAAACCATGATGGAGATGTGTCATCTCCAGGCTTAAAACCAGGGTACTTCAAGGGCCAGATGCAGGGGAGTGGGATCAGGAGACAGATATCCAGTCTCGTGTGCTCCCAGAGGCATCTGGTGGGGTCCCTGTGAGATACAGGAAGCTGGACTAGATGGGCCTTTGGCCTGATCCAGCAGAGCTCTTCTGATGTTCTTATGGGTGTAAGAAGTGGCTCCCAGCCTTAGTCTGGAAGTTGAGTCGTGGCAACTGGAGTTATTTTTTCTTGAGAGATTGAAACGTTCTGCTGCTCATCCAAACAGATTCACAGACATTTTCCCCACCTTCGGTAACCCCAGATATTCTTGGACTGCAATTCCCACAAACCCAGGCCAACACCGCTGGGGGTGAAGGCTTCTGGGAACTGCAGTCCAAAACCACCTGGGCGACCCATGATTGGGAAACACTGAGGTATATAGGATGGGGTCCTGGGAGAGGCCCAGGACTGCCTAGACTAGAGAATATGGCCCATGACCTGGACGCCTGTTCCATTCCCTTGCCTTTTTCTTTGGCATTTTCACTCAGACCTTGAAATATTCAAAGATGTAAGTTGTTAGTGCTTTATTTATGGCACCTATTATCCACATTTCAAAGAGAACCGCCGGTCTCTGCTCCAAGGAATATGTCCTTGGAACAGGGTTGTTTCTACATAAATATTTAAAGCAATGACGGAGGAGGTGATCAGGTTTCCTACTTGAAGCTGGTGGGTTGTTTAACAGTAGATACAAGTGGTGTATATATAGTGGGTGTGTGAACACACATGTAGGTACAGAGTTTATTCTTGAGTTTAATTGATTTAAAATACTTTTATCCTGCCTTTCTGCTTGAAAAGAACCAATGACGGCTTACATAATTATTAAACAGACAATATTTAAAAGCTAAAAGCAAGAAGATACTAAAAAGAATTAAACAAGCATTACAGTGGTACCTTGTATAAAAGAATTAATTTGTTCCAAATGAAATTATGTTCCCATGGGCAAAAATTTCCTTTATACAAACTTTTTTTTGCAAGAAATAGGTAAAAATGCATTTAAAAAAAATGGATTAATTCCTCAAAACAAAATAGTGACCATTTTATGCATGGCAAATGGATGCGCCCTCCCAGCCTGGTATTGCAGCAGTAGCCCCATAGGACCCCAAATAAAACACCCTTATGTTAGGTGCCCTCAGACAAATTTCCCCGGTTTTATCTCTGGAATTTTTTATGTTGTACAGATTTTATGTTATACAAACCATTTGTTATACGAGGGTCCACTGTATATTTAAAAAAATAAAATCATTATTAATGCCCATTTAAAACAGTAGCACAAGTGCAACAATCCAGATAAAATCCACTCTCGGACTACCAGTCATTAAGGTGAAGCTGGCCCTGAAGAGAAAGGTTTTGGCCTGTTTATATTTGGAAGCAACAATCCAGATAAAACATCACAGATGGGGCCCTGAAGAGAAAGGTTTTGGCCTGTTTGTGGAAGGACATCACAGATGGGGCAAGTCTGGCCTCCTGTGGGAGGGAGTTTGAAAGTGTGGGAGCAGCCACAGAAAATGTCAAAAGATATTCTTGTGCTGCTAAGGACTGGGAAATGTTGGTTGATGGGAAGTGCAGGTCCATCAGTATTGTGTCAGTGGCATATTGTGGGTGGAGTGCTTGTCCAGTCACTTTTTCAGAGTTTTACAGAAGGCATCCTTGCTATCTCAAGAGTTTCCTGCAGATAATTTTAGAATTATCTCTAAAGCCATGAGAGAAGCCTGAGGGTAAAATCCCTGCCAATACCTGGCCTAGCTTCCCTATTCGAGTGCATAACTTACCTGCCAAGATTCAAGTGGACTCCACACAACAGGGTGGTATGTGCCTCAGACAATTGTTCTTTTGTGTACAGGAATAGGTGCGATTGGTCTCCATAATACCCCACATTTTTGGCTTGTTCCTTGGTTTCAAAAGCAACTCATCATATTATGATTACTTACCTGTTCTTTTTTTTTAAAGTCACCACTGTCTGGGTGTTCTGATCTATTTTTAATGTTGAAATTATCCTGCCCTACTGGGATCATCAACAGATCCTGCCTCTTTTTTTTTTTTAACCCAACAGTCCAGGAAGTAGGGGAACCAATTACAGTGGTACCTTGTATAAAGGAATTAATTCGTTCCAAATGAAATTATGTTAAGCAAATTTTCCTTTATACAAATTTCCCATAGGAATGCATTGAAAACAGAGTAATCCCTAATCACGACCATTTTTATGTTGTACGGATTTGCATCATAGGTGATTCTGTTAAGTAAATTTCCTCTGTCTCCGGAATTTTTATGTTGTACAGATTTTATGTTATACAAACCATTTGTTATACGAGGGTCCACTGTACCATCTTTTATACTGATGCCAATCTTCTATCTTGAAATTTAAATAAAAAGCAAACTGTTCTGCATATATACCGCCCCATACCACTTAAAGAAGTCTCTGGGCAGTTTACACTTTTTAATTACAGTATGCAGGCTACACATTGCCCCCCCCCCCAGCAAGCTGGGTACTCATTTTACCGACCTCAGAAGGATGGGGTTAAAAGAGGTTTATGGGTAAAAGAAGCTGATCTTACTGTATCCTCTTGATTTCATGTGATTTTTGTGTGGGATCTTTCCCAGTCACCCTAAAATCATCCTCCACACTGATATATCTGACAGCCCATTTCTTCCCAGACAGACCACTATATATTACAGGTACATCATCCATTCCTTGGTCCCACCTCTCTGTTCATAGATGTTGATTTGATTTCTTACCCGTTACCCTGATTCTTGAGCTACTTGCAAAACTGGGTGCCTTTAGGACTCAGGGGAACAGATCCATGTAATAAATTGCTTTGTTTTATTATGATTTTTTTAAAAAGTTATTAATAACAAACTAAACAAATGAACTGAAATTAAATGTTTTGTGCCCATCTCTATGTAATACTTTCCTTGAGATATAGTAACAGTTTCCAACAATGGGTAACCCAGGTGTTCTTAGATTGTAATTCTCAAAAGCTTTTGTGGCCAGCTGGCTGGGGTTTCTTGAGTTGCAGTCCAAGAACACTTGGGTTACCCAAGATTGGGAATCACTGAAGGTGAGGATATGTTTGCATGATTAAACAATAGTGGAAGGATAGTGTCAGTCGTTGTGCTAATAATATGAATTATGATGCATTTGGTGAATTATACGGTTCCTGTTAAAGAATAACATTGTTCTTCAGCAAATAGAAAAGAATGGCAGCCATTTAAAAACATGTTATATAAAAGGCTTGAAAAATGGACTTAGGGAATGAAAATGATGCTGCTGCAGGCCCATTGATTTTGTGGTTGCATAATTCCATTAGGCACTCTTGAAAATTCCACATGGCTGGTTTTAAAAGATGTTTTTAAGTGCCTGGGCTGTGGCTGCCACGTAAACAAAATTTATGGACCCACAGACTTCAGTGTCCATCACTGCTAAAGCAGCAGAGTATCATGTGATGCTGTGTCCCTGATGGGAACTTTTTGGAAACTATATTCCAGAACAATTTGATGAATTTGTGAAGAAGGAAAGATAAAGTTTTATTTTCCCTTTGTATGTAAAGACAACTCCATTCCATTTACGCATGGAATGAAGCCTAGGACTTAGATGCACAAAGGGCGTTTATACACGACCCCTAAACTTCGGGGCAAATGGCTCCCAGCTCCGGAGCTTAAAAATGTTTACCCGCCAGCTCCGGAGTTAACAGGAAATTAAGTGCGACCACGCCCACTTTAGCGCGTCCCAGCGCAGCTTTCAGGTACCTACTCTTTGGAGGTGAAAATTATTTGATCCGGTGTAACGATAGTGAGTGCGGGGCTCTCCTTGCTTCTGTTTGTTGTTTTTGGGCTCCCGCCCCTTTAAGAGCTACTTTTACCAAGACGAGAGGCAGAACGAGGTGAGCTTTTCTTTCTCTTTTTCTCCCTCCCCTCACGCAGGCAGGAGCCAGGAAGTGCGGAGGGGGTGGGAATGCAGGAAGAGCGACGAACCCCTAAGATCTCTGGTCCGAATTTAAGTGGCCAGCGGATCTTAGGGGTTGTGTAAAAAGGCCCAAAGAAATCCTTTCTCATGTCTCAACCTCCCTATACCAGAAGGGCAAAACGATCAGGGACAGGATTTTTGGAATTTAAGGACTTCCAGCCCCATAGCAATATTTCATGCATTGGTAATCTCGAAAATAGACTACTGTAATGCACTCTGTGATTCTGACAGCAGTATGGAAATGGCAGCAGGTCTCAAACTGAGACTAGTCCCCAGCCTTGGTACACTTGCATTGCCTTCCTCTCAGTTTTCAGGCTCAATTTAAGGTGCTGGCTATTCATATAAAGCTCTTAATTATTTAGATAACTCTATAGGGCACACATGTAGATAGAAGAGCCAATCAATATTAGGACTAGGAGATGGTATATTACCCTGTCTGTTTTTCAGAATATGTCACATTCCTAAAGGAAGCCACAGGCTTGAGTGTGCAAGATCGGAGGACCGGACATTTTGGAGATTGCTTAGTAAAGGGGAAGACTTGATGATCAATAACAACAAAACAACACAGCATTATTTTTATACTAGACTATCACTTATTATCAGGGCATGGTGGCTCAGCAGGCTAGAGCACTGAAAACCATTGGCTACAAGGTCGGCAGCTCAGCAGTTCAAATCCCGGGTGCTATGCAGCAGAGCGAGCTCCCGCTGATAACCCCAGCTCCTGCCAGCCTAGCAGTTTGAAAGCATGTAAAATGCAAGTAGATAAAAAGGTACCACCATAAAAACCAGGAAAGTAAAACATTGTTTCCGTGCAGCCATGCCGGCCATGTGGCCATGGACTTGCACAACCCTGGCTCTTTGGCTTGAATATGGAGATGCGCACCGCCCCTAGAGTCGGACACGATTAGCACGCATGTGTGGGGGAACCTTTACCTTTTAACCCTATCATTCATTATTTATTTATTGTTTGCATTTATAAACCGCTCGCCTTTCCCAAGGGAACTTTGGGTGGTGAACAACATAGAAAAATGAATAAACAATAGAATATTCCAAAAAGAAACAAATCAAAACAGTTCAAAAATGCAAATATACCAGCTAGAAGGAGTTGAACAAATGGATAGGGCAGCAAATAAACAACAGACAGACAGCCTCGGCGATCGCCGAAAGTGTTTTTAAATAGCCAGGTTTTCAGTTGTTTCTTAAAAACCAAGAGGGACTCTGTAGTCCTTATCTTGCTAGGGAGATGGACCTTTGGGTGATCCTCTTAGCTTCTGAAAGGTTTCTGTCCCATTTGATCTTTGACACCACCTAACGTTGGGTGAAGTGACCTCATACTTGTAGATGTTAGGTTTCAATGACGCAAAATTGGGTTCTTTACAGAGCATGAACTGATGACCCACTGGATCAAGAGGTCTTTTCATTTGGGGAAACGGCACGAGACTGTGCTGTTATTTTGGAATCAATCTCAAAATGGAAATAGTTGGCATTTTCTAGTTTACAGCCTTTGATAAGGTACCCAGTTTTTCATAGTTATCTCTGAATTCAAGCTGTCTGGCCAACCCAGCTAGCACAATGTGCCCCTTGTGTAAAAATCCCCATGTGTGAGAGGATTAGAGTATGAAAATATTTAGTATCTAAAACCAATGTTTATTGTGTGTTTTCTGAGCAGCACGTCTCATAAGGAATTCAGCTTCTAAAATCTGACATTTATTGGCTTTCTCTGAGAAAAGTCTGCCTAAACTGAGGGTGGCAAAGATGGCACTTGCTTTGCTTCCATCGGGATAGATAGTTTAAGACCTTTTGGTGCCGGAGCCAAAAAAGACAAAATGGCAGGTTATCATCGCATGACTGGCAGTCAGTCATAAGAGCAATGATTGAATTAACGGATGCCCTGTCATAAAGTGTACAGATGGAGACACCCACACTCATGTTCCTGTCAAGATCTATTTAACCCTGCAGGATAATCTGCATAAATGCCAGAAGTGGGTGAGGCCAAGATTACTGCTGGGCAGTGTGGGACCTCCCTTTATCTCTTTCACTCTCTGTCACACTCTTTCTTTCTCACACCCCTCCTCTCACCCTGTCCCCACTCAGCTGGTATTTATAGTACAGGGACAGACAGGTTGCTCTTGATTTCTTGCCAAAGGCTCCTGAAATTGGGTTGAGAGTCACAGGGTGCCCATCCCTGCCCCATGATTCCTTAAAGCAGTGGTTCTCAACCTGTGGGCCCCCAGGTGTTCCTGGACTGCAACTCCCAGAAGTCTTCTTCATCACTAGCTGAGCTGGCCAGGATTTCTGGGAGTTTCAGCCCAGGAACACCTGGGGACCCACAGGTTGAGGACCACTGCCCTAGAGGTTGCTGACTAAATTGGAGCCCCACACCCCTCTCAAGGGGAGGGCTTATCCCTGGAATGATTTCAGGAGTTTGTGAGAGGATTAGAGGTTCAAGGAACCTCCTCCTGGTTAAACCAAACCCTCAGTATTTAGCCCCATTTAAGAGAAGAGAACAAAATTAGGTGATCTAGACTTCTTCTTGCTAGTGGTTCCCCTTCCTTAAGTTCCCACAGATGTTCTTGGACTAAAACTCCCAGAAGTCTTCACCACTAGCAGTGCTGGTTAGAATTTCTGGGGTTTGTGCCACAAGGACCTCTGGGAACCCAAGGTTTCTGAACTGCTGTTCTAGGGGATTAAATGGTCACTCTGATTCACACAGAAATGTGACGTGACGTGCACTGTCTAATATAAACAGATATAACGGTAAGTGACACTAGCCAAATTGAATGATTAGGACCGAGTCCCTTTGATTATTTGTTTTGATGAACAAATAGATGACAGAATAAAACCATGACTAAGGGAGACTAATATCTACAGTCTTTCAAATAGTGGGAACAGGAATCTGTGCTAATAAATATAAAAACATAGGGGGCATTTTCAGTGCTTTTGTGAAAAAAGTGAAAGGGCTGCTTTCATTAAGTACAAAAATGTGAATTTATGACTACCCTAAATGCATTTAATCTGAAAAGCTGACATTCTTTTCTAATGCATGTGGGATATTAATATTCCAAAAGTCACTTACTGCTCAAGATCACTTAATATAGATTAGTTACCTCTGGTCACAGATTGTAGAACTCTTTTAGATAACTCCTCACACGATCTCTTGGGGGCTTCATCGTTCTTTCCAAATGAATAGCTTGGCGGCTTGCCCCACTTTCCACTTGTCACATTGGTAAACTAAGCTACTAACCTAGTAAAGTGTTGTGTGATCTGGTACGTTATGGGTTCCAGGTGCTGCATGATACTGCTCTACTTTTACAGTCTTGGAAGTAAGTCTAACTGCGTTCAGTAGGATTCACAAGAATCAAATTCAAAAGTCGGCTAGGTGATACCTTTATTGGTCACTACTAAAACAAAAAAAGTAAGCTAAGTTTTCGATAGCAACTTGCTATCTTTATCAAAGCATTGTACCAAAAATGCAATCTTGATAGAGGATGTAGTCTATCAGGTGCTGAGAATCTTTTTGGTGAGATGGAATAAACCAGACGATGGTATCAGGAGGCAGGGCTGATGTCAAGACAAGAATTGAAGAAGAGCTTGTGGCTGGATCAGGCCAAGACCTGTCTTGTCCAGGATCCTATTTCCCACAGCAGTCCAGTCACAGGTGTGCAGGAAGCCCACCAGCAAGACAGGAGGGCAATTGTGTGAATGTGTTCAGTTGTGTTTTATTGTTATAGCTTCTTGTGCTTTTATCTGTATTTTATATGTACTCATGTTGTGAGCTGCCTTGGGTCCCAGGCTAGGACAAAGGTGGGATATAACTCAGTTCAGCAGCCCTCTCCCAGTGCAAACATCTGCATCGGGTGGAAGTATGAATAGTAGTTCATTTCTTGCATAGTAGTACTTGCCCTTCCCCTGGTGGTTGAATGTTATCAGTGTCCTGACAGGACAGTGATGGCTCTGTTTAGATGTCCGAGGATCCTACTCTGTCAGTGATCACGTCTGGCCTGCTTAAGGCAGCCTATGCCAATAATTCCTTTGGCCTGTTTGATTCTCCAGTCTGTGTGTCTTTAAGACGGCCACTGGCACATCTGCAGAAAGGAGGAGAGAGAGAAGACTCTGATTTGCATGAAGTAGTATATGCTGATGTAGAGGTACAGGTGGAGAATTAGAAATAATGTTTACAACTTAGGCCGCACGACAGGCCATCTCCCTCAAGTCATCAAGACCAGGCGATGAGTTGTGAGTTGGATGTGGAGGTTCTTAGTGTGGAAGGGCCACTTCAAGGTTCCTGCTGCCCTTCCTGTTTACGGCCCATGACCTGGAGGACATCTTCTTGTCCTCTGGCAGCCCTCCAAATAGAGAACCCGAATTTCTGCAGAAGAACGTGTAGCTACTCTCTTCTATGTATGGGTCTCTCTCTCTCTCTCTCTCTCTCTCTCTCTCTCTCTCTCTCTCTCTCTTCATTTTGCTCTGTAACAGTTGACGTAGGAGGTTATAGCAGCTGCATCGATTCTAACACCAGAGTCCGGCTAACCTTCTAAGATGATAAGCATGAGCAATGGAAGGAGGAATTAAAAAGAAGATAATACTTATATTTTTGGGAAATTCGATCCAGGCTAGAGCCAAAGGGAACGCTTTATCAGAAGAGAAATCCTTCTTGGGCTCAATTTGCCAAAATAAATTTCTTTGATGAAAACGAACCACAAAGGTATTTCCCTCTATTTATTCTTTGACAACCTGGCATGTTAAAAATGTCAAAACCAACAGTTTGGCTCATATAATACCCTCGACATCTTTATATTATTCTATGGGTTTCATATGGTCCATGTCAAACATAAGTCTATATAATATTCCCAGGGTGCAGATGCTGTCATACTCACATTTTAAGTCATCTAAATTTCAACCTTTTCACCCCCTTTGCTTTCTTTTTGCCACTTTCAAGAGAACGCTTTGCCTTACAAAGAGCATTCAGAAATGGCCTGCAAATCTCCATCTCAGAAGAAACGAAATCTGGTCCTTATTCACTTTGCTGTTAATAACATCTTGACTCCTTTTCTGTTTTGTAGCATGGGTGGGCGCCTTCTGAAATTCCAAATGTTGTTTAATCACATTGAGCCTAGCCCCTTGCTAGTGTGAGGCTGGTGGACACATTCGGGCATCACTTGGGCAGCGACACCCTCCTGTTGGCTGATCCTTCCATTCCAGGAGTACCACTGGGATTGCTTCTGAGGCAAACAGAGGAGGAGACCGTTCCTTGTCATTGGCTGATGTGGCAAGAATGGTCAGGAGCTGGAGCCCAACAATACCTGGAGGACCAGAGGTTGTCTACCCTTGTTTTAGATTGTGGCAGCCAACTGGGTGAGCTTTATAACCCAATCACATTCAGGATGCCTGTTCATTTATTGGGCAGATTCCTATTGGTTCTTTATGCCAGCAGAAATGGAATAGCATGAATGTAGCTGCAAACTATATGGAGAGAGAGAGCCAACAGGATTATAGCTACTGTTTTTGGCAAAAAAATCTTATAACTGAGTAAGTATAACTGAAAGCACAGAAGTATATGATCATATATTAATTTACCACATTGTACACACTTACCTTGAAGTTAGACCCCTAAATACAGGGAGAGTTCTTTCTTAATGTTGCATTTACTTAGCATTACTCAAGTGTAAATCTGTGGATAATTATGGTTTCAAAGGGTTTAGCTGATAATTCTAAGTAAACTATATCTTCAACTAACTAACTAATTAATTAATTGGAAAAAACCAATTAACCTGGTTTTTAATTGATGGAACTGCAGGTCTGATCAAAGACTTGTTGATGTGTATTTTGGATGTAGAATGTTACTCCAATGGGAATGGAAAACATATGAGAGTTCCTTTTAACAATGAACAATGTGTGTGTGTTTTGTGCCATCAAGTCGGAACCACTTGTTGTAAGTCAGTCATTAGCTTGTGTCCGACTCTTCATGCCACCATGGACCAAAGCATGCCAGGCCTTCCTATCTTCTACTGCCTCCTGGAGTCTGGTCAAATCCATGTTGGTTGCATTGATGATGCCATCCAACCATCCCATTCTCTGCTGTCCCCTTTTCTTTTTGCCTTCTATCTTTCCCAACATCAGGGACTTTTCCAAGGACTCATCTCTCCTCATGAGGTAGCCAAAGTATTGGAGCCTCAGCTTCAAAATCTGTCCTTCCAGTGAACATCCAGGGTTGATTTCTTTCAGGATGGGTAGGTTTGATCTCCTTGCAGTCCAGGGGACTCTCAAGCATCTCCTCCAGCACCACAGCTCAAAAACATCAATTCTGCGGCAATCAGCCTTTATAGTCCAGCTCTCATTTCCATACATCACTACTGGAAAAAAACATAGCTTTGACTCTCCGGACCTTTGTTGGCAAAGTGATGTCTCTGCTCTTTAAGATGCTGCCTAGGTTTGCCATCACTTTCCTCCCCGAAAGCAGGTGTTTAATTTCATTACTGTGGTTGCCATCTGCAGTGATCAAGGAGCCCAAGAAAATAAACCAACGTACAGTGACCCTAACAGGGCTGCTTTCAATGTAAGTGACATTTGAAAGTGTGGTTTCACTACTTCCAGTCCCCCAGTCAGATTCCATGGCTGAGCATGGATTTGATCCCTGTTCTCCAGTCTTAGACCGTCGCTCTGTCCACTACACCACACTGGAAATCATGAGGAATGCTAGTTTTTTTTATATTAAAGCAGAGGTTATGTTACATTGCTTTCTATAAAAAAAAAAGGACACACATGAAGGTTCAGGAGGTTTTGCACGTTTATCGTAGTGCAGTCTCTAGAAAGGCAGCACGTTCATCACCCATTTATTCATTAGTCCACCAACCTAATGGAATATGCTTGACTATGTGAGTAAACAAGTAAACTATGTGAATAATTCATGGGCATCTGACTTGGCTTTTAAAAATATCAATTACTTGCAAAAAAAGATATTGTCATAGCTGAGCCTGCGCTCATTGGGAGAGGTTTTGGCCCTCTTTTGCCGACTTGAACAATTTTCTGTTAGTTTATTTGTTCTCCCACGGATTGTGGCCGTGTCATTAAAGAGCACCTTTGAATGCAAGCCCCTGCTTGTATCGTGTGCATTCTACTGTTCTTTCATTAAACATGTCTTCATCTCTCTGGAAAGCCAAACTCTTATAATAATAAATCAGAGACACCTAGAGAGTTTGCCAAGTTAAATAGCTACACTTTCTGGCAATTATGTAATTTCCAGATCTGCTACAATGGCTATTGCTGATAAGTCAATCGTCATAAAAAGAAATGTTCCAGACCAATCTTTATTAGTGCGTCCTTCACTGATGTATGTAAAACAATCTTTCTGTTCTCCCCTCTTTTGGGGGTGGGGGTGGGGGTGGGGGACGAGAACATAATTGCAGCTTTCTCCCACTTTTGAGTGACTCTTCATCATAACAGTTTATATCTGGAAAACATCACAGAAAATGTGAAAAGGGGGTAAGTTTCAACCAAGAAATCAGGCCCCGATGTTATTAATAGAACAACTCAAAAATATTTCCCATGATGTGTTTGTAATATTTCTCTCTCGTAATAAAATTCAGCAGTGATATATTTCTCCCATTCGTGAGTTGATTTTGTGTTAGGGGGCCAGACAAAAGCAATTTGTAATAAGGTCCCTGATCCAATGCCTGTACATGCAAAAGGGCTCAAAGGAATCCATGCTTATTTAAAAGCTCTTTAAAATGATTAATGGCTAAATACATTGCAAATTATCAAGTGCTTTACATGGACAGAATGGGGAGATTTCCCCCACCAGAGCTTTGCAACTAACTGAGGGTTAAGCATTGCCTATGCCTAGAATCAGAAGTTGGAGTGATACCGAATCAAAACGAGGGTTCATTTTAAAAGGTTCTCCAATCACTTGTTTATTTATTGGTTTTCTTTTATTTACAATTGTCTCAGTTGCTTCACTGGTAAATATCAACATATTAAAAGCAGCCTTCTTTGACAAAAGGATGGGTTCCAGAGTCTGGACTAGGGCAGGTGAATTTGTTTGCATTGAAATCAATGGCATTTCTGTTACAGAGAAATTTTATATGGGATGACAGAGAAATTTTATATGGGAAGAGAGAGAAGAGAGAGAGGGGAGAGGTGGTAGAAATTGTACCATATTGTACTAGCCAGGAAAAGAGTGGATTTTGCTAGTGAGTTCCCTGATAGCATGCACCTTCCAATTTCTCTCAATTGGTTTCAGTTAGGAAGAAATTTCACACACTATATCTGTGGTAAAAATGGCAAAACATACTCAGTGTAGTGTGATCAGCCCTCAGTGCTGCCACAAAGCTAATAGGTTTAGGGATTTTTTTTACCACAGAGCCATAGAATCACAGCATAATGGAGTTGGCCTCTAAGGCCATCAAATCCAATCCCCTGCTTGATGAAGAAATCCAGATCAGAGTTGGTTATAGAGATGGTAGTGGCTGTCCAATTTTCTCTTAAATGCCTTCAGTGCTGGAACGTTGACCACCACCTGAGGTAATTTATTCCATTGTTGTACTACTCTCACTGTTAAGAAGTTTTCATGAATAATCGCCCTAAAACTGGCTTCCTGAGACTTGAGCCCATTATTACATGTCCTAAACTCTGGGATGATTGAGAACATGATCCTGTCCCTCCTCAAACTGGGATAAGGTAACAAGCGAGTTACCACAAGGCTCAGTTCTGGTCCCCTGAGACATTGTTATGAATCACTTGGATGGGGGAATGCAGGGAATACTCATAAAATGTGTGGATGGCACAAAATTATGGAAGAAACTGGATGTGTTACATAGCCCTGTGCATGCCAAATGAATTAATGACACGCCGTTAAGTCAACTTTGACTTACAGCAATCCTTTCCAGAGTGTCCTATGCAGAAGTGGTTTACAATTGCCTTCTTCCAGGGTGCCCTGGGACTACACAGGCAGGCTCTTCTCCCAGGAGGCAGACGGGGTAATCAGTCTACCAACCTCTAGCTCTGCAGCCAGGCATCCAACTGACTGAGATGGGAGCACACCCATTGCTTTGCCTTGTTACCTGTGCCCCAGGCCGGTGGACAAAGGACGATAGCCTGAGTTCCGGTGTGGTATGTACATTAAATGTATATACTTGTTGAAAGTTCCATCATTCTGATCCTGGACAGGTTGGCCCATGGCAAAATTTAAATAACCAAGGAAAACCCTGCTGGCCCATCTACTCCAGCATCCTAAGAACATAAGAAGAGCCATGGCTGGATCAGGCCAAAGGCTCACCTGGTCCAGCTTCCTGTCTCTCACAGTGGCCCCACCAGATGCATCTGAGAGCGCACAAGACTAGATATCTGTCTCCTGATACCACTTCCCTGCATCTGGTCCTTTTAGTATCCCGGTTTTAAGCCTGGAGATCAAAACACAAAAGGTGTGTGTAGGCAAATGTCAACAAGGATCTGAGGAATAACCCATCTCAGAGCTTGAAATAGAGGGAGTGGATTGCAACCTGTGGAAGCCACTGCTGAAATAAAGTGGTCAGACTTTTAAAATGCCATTGCTCTTTGGGTTTTATTTCTGTTAACACAATCTCAGGGTTGCTCCTTTCAGTGCAAAATGTTGAAGCATAGTAGTGGGGCAATTTTACTGCAAAAACATGACATGGAAAGAATATTTACAAGGCCGGTACCACTCCCCTGCATCTGGCCCTTGAAGTACCCCAATTTGAAACCTGGAGATTACACATCTCCATCATGGCTTGTCACCTGTGATGGACTTTTCCTCCTGCCATCACCACCTCCTGTGGCAGGGAGTTAATTGTATATGGGGGATAGATCTATGAATAAATAAAATTAGTTACTATAAAACTGATAGTCGTAATATAAAGCCTGCCTTCCACCCCACTCTCCATAAAAGAGATATAAAGAAAGATACAAACAGTATTGGGGGCCATTTTGAAAGGCTTTTCTTTCCTCAAGTGGCATTTTTAAAAATTAAAATCCAGCCTTCCGGTGCCTGAACCAACGAGACAGCAGTTGTACTCATTGTCTAACATGCTGCAACCAAGGTAAAAGCTCCAGTTGACCTCACTACCTGACTGGTAGTGAGCCCCAAATATGTTAATAGCCAGCTAAAATATACATTTATAATTTGACAACAGCAATTTGATTTTCTTTTCCTTGGAGGGAGGCGGCGGCGGCTGTGGCAAAGTAGTTACTGCATCCAAAGAAAGAAAATAAGATTTAATCATCTACCTTGTCAAAAACATAATGAGGGCTGTAATGTGGAGTGGGCTAATTAATCATGCAGAAGACATGGTCCTGCCTGTTAAATATCGCTGGGGGCGGGGGCGGGAGGAGAGTTCCAGAATGTTTGTTTATTCCTTAAGATTATTTTCCTTCCCCCTCCCCTGATAAATTCCTACAAAATGTCCCTTTTTCCTGCATACACATGGTTCTTTGAGGCAGGACACAAGCTTTGTGACTTCTTTCAGCCTTGGCATTAGCAGCAACGGTCCTGAAACTTTAAAAACACGCACATTAAACTGCACATGTCTTCTGATGTGATGATGTGATTAATTATCATTATTAACCACAGGTGTGAGAGAAAAAGAGAAAGAAACAGATTACCCCAAAATGGAGCACGGCCTAGTAGTTTCCTCAGAGTTTTTGTTGACTTGAAAACCTCTATCTTTGCTCACCGTTTACATCCTACTGCCCATCTGTCTTACCGCTTGCTTGCAGTGTTTATGACATCAACCGTAGAGGCAAACAAAAAAGAAAACGCAGGTTTAAGGTCACACAGTTCATGATCAACTCTAGAGAGTTGAACCATGGCCTTCAGTTTGCAAGACCTCAAGAGAGCTGCTGATAGGATCTTTTGGAAGTAATTAATTTATAGGGTTGCCACAAGTCAGAAGTAATGTGACAGGACATAATAAATTAAAGAGAGTTGTTATGTATCTTTGAATTATGTATACTTTACTTTAAAAGGATTTTTTCAGACTTTTAATTTTTTTTCCCAAATATACCCACATAAAATGTAACATAAGTTTTGTTCCCCTAAAGCAGTGGTGTCCAAACTTCAGCCCTCCAGATGTTTTGGACCACAACTCCCACAATCCTTTGTCACTGGCAATACAGGCTTGGGATTCTAGGAGCTGTGATCCAAAACATCTGATGGGGCAACGTTTGGACACCCCTGCCCTAAAGGAAAGCTGGTATCAAAAAAGGTACAGAGGTTTCTGTAACATTTCTATCAGGTTTTCTTTCCTTATTCATACCAGAGCACTGCATAATTTCAGATGAAATTTTACATATGAAATAGAGATAAAATTCAAACAAATTAAAATGTTAGACTATTTTTGACCAGAGGTGGGCTCCTTGGTTGAGTGTTATCTCAACCATTTACTAGAACTTTTATACCCTTGGTAGGGCATACATTGAATGTATGTAAATGTTGTATTTATTATATTTCTCTGGATTCACAGAAAATTTGCTATGCATCCACAAAGCCCAATTCTACCTTTATTTTTATTTGATTTTCCTACTTCACTTTGAAGTCAATTACATGACTTCCATATGGTCCAGCTATAATCATGTCCTGGTGAAAGAGCACTTTATGGCAAGCTTTGGGGTTTCCCCCCTCCATAAGTCAATCCTAACCTCTTCTGGCTTAGTATTTAGAGCTTGAGATGTATGCAGAAAACTTTCTCTTGACTTTAGACATCATCTGTGGGTGTGGGTTCAATCAACTGGCAGCTAGAGGCTGCTCAACAGTCAGGTGATTTTCTGAGCTGTCAAAATCAGCTGGGTGTCGGGCTTGGAGGAGCAGCCTTCTTCTGCCTTGATTGAGGGTTTTTCCCTCAACCCAGCAAAGGAGGGGAAGCTTTTCCACTGCTTTGCTGGGTTGGGGCAGGCTTTCAAAAACCCATCTCCCCATATGCAGCAAAAGCCCTTTCCTGTCTTTGGAGTCAGAGCTTTTTTGACACCCCCCATTGCTCCTTGTGATCGGGGTATCAAAAATCCAACGCCACCAAAGAGGGGAAAAGGCTGTTCCCATTTTTCCGGGCGTTGGGACAGCCTTCATTCTTTTTTTTTTTTTACTTTCCTGACCTCTGGAAAGGATTACAGTAATTGGTTTTCAGTGTATTCCTATGGGAAATCACGTTTTGAGATATGAAAATTTCGAGATACGAAAACTCCCATAGAATGGATTAATTTTGTATCTCGAGGCACCACTATAATAGCAAGCAAGGTCATGTTTATTTGGCTGACTAGTCTTTATATGTTAGGGTTATTTCTTTCCTGTTTGGTGGGATTTATTTATTTATTTATTTATATACTGCCCGTTACTCTGTCCTCATGTCTCTTTTCCTCTCCTCTGAAAGTACTTCATGGCTCATTTACTTCACAAAAGCAGCCCCTTATATGACTTTAGGAATATATACTGTTGTGTGGTTGTTCAGTCGTTCAGTCATGTCTGACTCTTCGTGACCCCATGGACCAGAGCACGCCAGGCCCTTCTGTCTTCCACTGTGTTGCTATTTTGGGCATGCCAGAACAATATGAGTAAACACCCTCTGTTTCCCTCTAGTGGCCAGTTCTGATCTTGCACTTTGAAAATGTGAGACTATAAAAAAAAAAACAAAATCATTTCTCAGCTGCTTAGCATTAATAAGACAACAGCATAACACTTGAGGAATCTGTGTCAATGTTTTTCTCTAGAAATGACTTGAAAAGTAACTGTGGAAAATAGCTGGAAAACTGTGTCGGTATTCCTTGGCAATATAATGCAGCTATATACCCCCCATGAAAATAATCAGTTACATGCACCCATATTACTTGTAACTAGTTCCTCCCACTCTCTGTGTTTAGGCATGTCTGTTTCATTTGTCCTGAACCATGTGTGCAAGCCAAAGACACCTTTGTTCTAGAAAAAAAATTGCAAGATCTTCCTTTCAAACATAATTAGAGACTTTTTGATAACCACTCACTACATGTGTTTCCTTGTAGCCATGCCGGCCACATGGCCATGGACTTGCACAACACTGTCTCTTCGGCTTGAATATGGAGATGAGCACCGCCCCTAGAATCAGACATGACTAACACGCATGTGCGGGGGGAACCTTCACCTTTGCCTTACATGTTTAGGGCTCGTATTTCAACTCCATAAAACCAAGGAAGTCCACATTTATAATAAATGTTATTCCACACAAGGTCCTTCTGCTAACCCTTTCCATAAATCAGCTGGATGGGACTTTCTTATTTAATGGACTTCGATCATCATAGCTCCCTGGACCAAATTATGGGAGCAAAAGCCCCATAGCAGCAGAAGGCAGAATACCTCCGGCACCTGCCTTTGGTTCCCTCCCTGTTCCTCCAGTCAACAGGGACAAAAGTGCCCTGCTGAACTCTGGGAATAATGAGATGCCCCAAGACTTGTAAAGCTCCATGGGAGGTTGTGTTTTTACAGAGTCTACCTCCATACACTCTGTATTAGAGCCGAATATAAAAAAAAGAATTATGATAGCCAATGCAGATTTGTTTGATATCTATCCCTTCATATTTGTTGAGTCCGAAGTCCCTGATGAATATGAAGGGACAAATATATTCCCTTTTTATTTGTCCCTATTGTCGTGGTGTCTGGACCTGCCGGACACACGAGAGAAGGCTCTGGGGCTCGGGAGAAGAACAACACAGGAGACAGCAACCTTTTTTAAAGTGGTACCAGAGCTCCCTTTTTTTTACCTCAGGTCCCCTTTATTTCCTTCTCTTAACTGCCACCTCAAGTGGCAAAGCTTTATCCAATCACGTGCGTACACACTTCTTGCAGCAACAAGCTAGCCAATCACATTGCAGAGCACAAACATAGTTATATAACCTGTCATATAAGCACAAGTATCATGCAACACACTCATCCCCACATGTCCCCTTTCTATTTTATATTGTTTTGACTGAACCATGCTTATTTCCTGCGAACTGTCATTTGATCCCAATAATAGTAGGTATCTGGCCAGCTCTCCAAGGTGTAGTACACAGCTGGTGTCAGTAGGTTGTCTTCGTCACTCCGACTCAAAGACGGAGCGACACATGGTCAGTGGGGAGGAAACACATTGAATCATGCAACACTAATGTAAAACACTAACATAAACATGCAACAGCTAATATAAAATAGAAAAGGAAACATCAAAAAAACCTGAGCCCCACACTACGGGGAATGCCAGTAACCCATATATGTCATTATATTGAGGTTTTCACCCAGGGTCAGTGTCCTTTTTCTTGGGGTGAAAAGGACGAACGCAACGAGCAGGTATCCAAGCGGTCCTGTCGTCCAGAGAAACAGCAGCGTATCCCCTACCCCAGGTGAACAGCGGAACAGGGCCCCTCCAGGTAGGGTCCGGTGGTTGTCTGAAGGTGACCAAAGGTCTAGGCAACGGTTCCTCTACCCGGAATTGCGCCTCCACTGGAGTATGGGACCTATTATGAGGTGTAAGCAGAAAATTAAGTGTAAAAAGAACTTTGGGCACAACAGTAGGAACATCTGCCAGTAATATCCCTTTTCCCACAGTCTGTTTATGTAACAAAGTTTTAAATGTAAGGTGAGCACGCTCCACGATAGCTTGCCCCGTGCTATTGAATGGGATTCCATGCTTCAATATAATACCCCAAGAGTTGCAAAAGTGCGAAAAGGTTGCTGATATATAAGAGGGACCATTGTCCGTCTTGATGACCTCAGGTTTGCCCATAACAGAAAAGCAACACATGGTATGCTGGATGACATGCTTTGCTTTTTCGCCCTTAAGTGGAGTGGCCCAAATAAACCCAGAACAGGTATCCACTGTGACATGTAGTTTAGATAAAGGGCTAAGAGCAGGAATATAAGTAATGTCCATTTGCCAGACTTGATTGGCAATTGTACCACGGGGATTGACCACATCAAATGGGATACTGTTCACAGGAGATCTGGCACAAACGGGACAGGCGCCGATGATGTCTCTGGCATCGTGCATCGGGATACGGAACCTCTTGTGCAACACGGTCGCAGGTAAATGCAACATCTGATGAGCTTCCAAGGCGGAATCCAGTACCGCAGCACACACCGGAGAAGGAAAGGAAGCTATACAACGAAGAGCGCCATCGGCCTTGGAGTTGCCTTCCGAGAGTGAGCCTGGAAGATTGGAGTGTGACCTAATGTGGGCGACTGCCAGGACCCTGCCTGTCATGGAATGCTGAAGAGCAGCAGGAGGAGCCTTGTAGTTCAACCCAGCAGGCAGCTGAGTCTGAGGACGCAGCTGAGGGCACATCTCCTCCTCCTATAAGGGCTAGGAGCAGGATCCTGCAAAGGAGAACTAACAGGAGAGCTAGGGAAAGGATCTTTAATGATAGGTGTAGAATTAGATCTGAAAGCCCTGAGTTCTAGCAGGAGCCTTGCCAGAGATATGGGTGTGCTCCCTGTTTTAGGATAAAGCTAGCAAGTTTACCCTGAACCCTCTGTGGGAGCAACGCGTCACTTACCTTGCCACCACGTTCCTGTGTGTTATCTTGACTTTGTTTCCTGACTTTGGATCGGCTTTCTGACTACAGCCTTCTCTGTTTCCTGACCTTGGACCTGCTTCCTGATTACGACGTTTCTCTGTTTCCCTTGAACTTGGCATTTGGCTCTGTAAGTTACTCTGGCTTGACTCGGACTGTACTTTGTACTTTATCTGGATTACAACTAAAGTTCCTGGCAAAGAACTGAACTTGGCTTGCTGTGTGTTCTGTGTGTGGGGCTTGACAGTTTGCTCCCACCCACCAAACTTATTCAAGCAGAATGGAGAAGGAGGGGGCTGTTGGAATGACTCCACTGGAAGCTTTGCAAAACCAAGTACTGTTTTTGTCACAGGCAATTGTTCAGTTGCAGCAAGCTCCAGCATCATTACAGCCTCGTTGCCCTTTGCTGCCTCCTGACCGGTTTGAAGGCAAATTAGAGGAATTCCCTGCATTCTTGGCTCAATGCAAGCTGTTCATTGAGGTACGGGCTCAAGAATTTCCTACTGAGAGGTCTAAGGTCTGTTTTATCATCTGCTTATTGAAGGGACAGGCAGGTAAATGGATGACTCCTTTACTCCTCAGTGCTTCACCTTTGCTGGATAATTATCAGGCTTTCCTGAACCATATTTCTTCAGCCTTTCAGAATCCCGTGCAGGCTGCTACCGCCAACAGGAGACTTAGAGCTTTGAAACAGGGCAAAGACTCAGTGTTTGATTATACCACTGCATTTCGTTTGATAGCTCAGGATTTGCAATGGAACGAGCCGGCACTGATTTCTCAGTATATGGAAGGTTTGGCAGATGAAGTGCTGGATGAACTCTGCAGGGTAGAACAACCAAACACATTGCAGGAACTCATTACCCTGTGTCTGAGAATAGATAGATGCCTGGAAAGCCGTCGTCTCTCCCGAGGCCAGAACTGCAAACAGCAACCTCTGCCATCTGCAATCTCGGGAGGCCAGTGAAGCGGATCCAGAGCCTATACAACTGGGAGCTGCTCGACCACACCTCACCCCATAGGAAAAGGCAATATGATGCTCTCATCATCTCTGCCTGTACTGTGGGGGAGGAGGACATTTCGCTTCTAATTGCCCTTTGAAGCGTTCCTCAATAAGTGCTGCTATCTCTCCAGCAGTAAAAGGGCAGCTCCATCCTTGAAGGAACCCCGAGGAATGGAGCATACCGAAGGGTTCCCAGGCAATGCTATCACACCTCAAGGACCTTTTTTGATACCTGTGACTCTAGGGCTCCCTGATGGTTGGGAGATTCCGGTGTATGCTATGGTAGACTCTGGGGTGGCTCACTGTTTTGTGGATGCTGGGTTTGTGCGGTGCCATCGGATTCCAGTACAAAATAAGGACACTCCTTTGTTAGTAGAATCCATTGAGGGTCGGTTACTTCGTTCTGGGCCGGTAGCTCAGGAAACCTGTCCCCTTACCCTTCAGGTAATGGATCATAATGAGCAGATTAGGTTTAATGTAACCCGAATGCCCCGGTTTCCTCTTGTTTTGGGACTTTCCTGGTTGCGAGCTCACAATCCACTGGTGGATTGGGTGCAAGGGGAATTATATTTCAAGGTTCCTTGTTCAAAGCAACATTCCTCTACTGTACTGGCATCTGCCCATGATACATCTGACCCTGTCTTGCCCCAGGCATACCAAGACTTTGCAGATGTATTTGAAGAAAAGGGGGCTGACAAGCTACCTCCACATCGACCCTATGACTGTGCCATTGATTTGATTCCTGGGGCACCTCTTCCTGTGGCGCGAGTTTATCCCATGTCCGAACCAGAATTAGAAGCGTTGAGGGCTTTTCTAGATAAAAATCTTCGACGTGGGTTCATACGGCCTTCCAAATCACCATTGTCCGCACCAGTGATATTTGTCAAGAAAAAGGGAGGGGAGCTTCATCCTTGTAATGATTATAGAGCACTAAACAAGATCACTATTAGGGACCAGTACCCTTTACCCTTAATCTCTGAACTTTTGGACTGGTTGAAAGGGGCTAAGTGTTATACTAAGCTGGACCTTTGGGGGGCGTATAATTTGGTACGTATCCGTAAGGGAGACGAGTGGAAAACTGCATTCCGGACCCGGTACGGTCAATATGAACATTTAGTAATGCCTTTTGGTCTGACCAATGCACCCAGTGTGTTTCAGAGAATGATGAATGACATTTTCCAGGATCTTCTAGATCGTTGTGTGATTGTGTATTTAGATGACATTCTGATTTACTCTGCTGATCCAGCCCAACATGTTCAAGATGTTTGTCAGGTCTTACAGTGTCTTCGGGAGAACGGACTCTATGCTAAGCTGGAAAAATGTGAGTTTAACATTGAAGAAGGTGAATTCCTGGGGCATATCATTTCTCCCCAGGGAATCCGCATGGACCCCAAGAAAGTAGAGGCGGTGTTGTCATGGCAGCAACCACAAAATCGTAAGGACTTACAACGGTTCCTTGGCTTCGCTAACTACTACTGTCAGTTTATTCCTGCTTACGCCGATATTGCTGCACCTTTAAACCGTCTCCTTCGGCCCAAAGAGCCTTTCCGGTGGACTCCAGAAGCAGAGAAGGCTTTCTCTACCTTGAAAACCCGCTTTACTTCGGAGCCTTTACTTCGCTACCCTGATGCACAACTGCCGTTCATAGTAGAGGCTGACGCATCTAGTGTTGCCCTGGGAGCAGTATTATCTCAACAAGAGGATCCCTCCCAAATCCCGCGTCCCTGTGCCTACTATTCTCGGCAATTAAAACCTGCAGAGAAGAATTATACGATCTGGGAGCGTGAACTGTTGGCCATCAAAACAGCTTTTGATGTATGGAGGCATTACCTTGAGGGAGCTCGACACCCTGTGCAAGTGTTAACTGATCACAGAAACCTGGAACATTTACAAACAGCTCAGCTATTGTCTCAGCGACAAATCCGGTGGTCTTTATTCTTTTCTCGGTTCGATTTTCGTATCAAGTATATTCCGGAGGCTCAGAATAAGAAAGCTGATGCATTATCTAGAAAACCTGAATATGCGGCACCAGTGAAAGAGACCTTAGTGGCACCCATCTTGCCTCCCTCTGTGTTCGCAGCCATGAATCCGTGTCCCAGCTTGGCAGAGAAAATCCGGGAAGCTCAAGCCCGAGATCCATGGACTCAGCAACGTCTTCAAGAACCTCAGAATGGGGAACATGGAGAGTTTTCTGCACAACAAGGGTTATTACTACATCGAGGGAGGTTATATGTTCCTGCTGGTCCCCTTTGTAACCAGGTATTGCATCTATCTCATGATTCTTTATCTGCTGGACACTTTGGACTTTACAAAACCCTGCATCTGCTCACAAGAGAGTTCTGGTGGCCACGGGTCCATGCTGATGTTGCCCGATATGTGCGTTCCTGTGAAGTTTGTCAGCGAGCAAAGGATGTGGTGGCTAAACCCTCAGGTCTGTTGCATCCTTTGCCAACACCCTCTGGTCCCTGGAATGCTGTCTCCCTAGATTTTATCACGGATCTTCCCTGTTCAAAAGGGTTTACCTGCATCCTGGTCTTCGTAGATTTATTCACCAAAATGGCCCACTTCGTTCCTTGTCCTAAATCTCCTACCGCAGCAGAAACAGCTCATCATTATTTACAACACCTCTTCAGGCTTCATGGTTTACCTGAACACCTTATTTCGGATTGTGGACCCCAATTCACCTCTCGTTTCTGGCAAGCAATGCACAAGGCACTAGGAAAACAAGTTCACTTGTCATCCGCTTATCACCCACAGTCAGATGGTCAGACTGAGCACACCAATGCCATTTTAGAACAATATTTACGTTGTTATACATGTTATCAACAGGACAATTGGGCGGATTTGTTGCCTTTAGCTGAGTTTGCATACAACAATGCTATACATTCATCCACTCGTCAAACCCCATTCATGGCCAACTATGGGTATCATCCTCGGTACTTTCCAACCATCCTTCCTTCCACCTCTGTGCCAGCTACCGATGCTTATATCCAAGAACTTCATGGCATTCAAGAATTATTGAAAGAACAACTCAATCATGCCAAGGAAGCATATAAAAAAGAAGTGGATCGGAAAAGACAAGAAGATCCACAGTTGAATCCAGGTATGAAAGTTTGGCTCTCTACCCGATATTTGAGACATCCTGGGCGATCCCGGAAGCTAGATCCTCAATTCATTGGCCATTACCCCATCCTAGAAAAAATCAACCCAGTGGCGTTCCGTCTACAATTACCTGCATCCCTCCATATTCATCCTGTGTTCCATCGTTCCCTCTTGGTCCCAGCCAAAGATCCTGACCCCAACCGACCACTAAATCCTGAACCTCCTCCACCGATCTTAGTAGAAGGAGAAGAGGAGTACGAGGTCCGTCAAATTTTGGATTCCCGGATACATCGGGGGGTTTGCAATACTTAGTAGACTGGGAAGGGTATGGAACAGAAGATCGATCTTGGGAACCGGTGTCTAACTTACATGCGCCGGAGTTGATTCAGCAATTTCATGATAACTATCCAGATAAACCTGGCCCATCGGAAGAGGGGGACCATGGGGAGGGGGATAGTGCCAGGACCCTGCCTGTCATGGAACCCGAATGTGAAGGGTTAAATGCCGAAGAGCAGCAGGAGGAGCCTTGTAGTTCAACCCAGCAGGCAGCTGAGTCTGAGGACGCAGCTGAGGGCACATCTCCTTCTCCTATAAGGGCTAGGAGCAGGATCCTGCAAAGGAGAACTAACAGGAGAGCTAGGGAAAGGATCTTTAATGATAGGCGTAGAGTTAGATCTGAAAGCCCTGAGTTCTAGCAGGAGCCTTGCCAGAGATATGGGTGTGCTCCCTGTTTTAGGATAAAGCTAGCAAGTTTACCCTGAACCCTCTGTGGGAGCAACGCGTCACTTACCTTGCCACCATGTTCCTGTGTGTTATCTTGACTTTGTTTCCTGACTTTAGATCGGCTTTCTAACTACGGCGTTCTCTGTTTCCTGACCTTGGACCGGCTTCCTGATTACGACGTTTCTCTGTTTCCCTTGAACTTGGCATTTGGCTCTGTAAGTTACTCTGGCTTGACTCTGACTGTACTTTGTACTTTATCTAGATTACAACTAAAGTTCCTGGCAAAGAACTGAACTTGGCTTGCTGTGTGTTCTGTGTGCTGGGCTTGACAGCGACAAAGTAAGGATGCCTGCGGGAGGAAAGTTCCTGCTGAAGATGACAAAACAGAGACATTAAATCATCATCAATAGCTGGTGTTATATATGCATTATGAAGGGAGAGAAGAGCTCTGTAAACATACTGAGTGTCAACAATGATATTGAAAGAGGAAGCCCGAAAAAGTTGGAAGGCCAACGTTATGGCCGCCCAACTCGGAGCGTTGTGGAGACAATTGCTCAGAAGTGAATTTGACCTGCCATCGTCCAGTAGCATCCTGCCAGGTTACCACCCCCGATGTTTACTGCCATCAGTAAAGACAGTGACCGCAGATGGAATTGGTTGCTGAGATAGCATATGTTGGAAGGAATAAGTAACCCCCAGAACGAGGGACAACCGGGGGTCCTTCGGTAAGTTGTAAATAAAAGATCCAGTGAAGCCGGCCAAGGCCACCTGAAAAGTGGGGCTGGTGGTCAACAGTTGCTCCACCTGTTCCCGGGAGAAAGGAACGTAAAGCTCCCTCACATCTTGGCCACTCAACTGCAGGCAACGTCGTCGTCCCTTTTGGATTATATCTGAAGTAGAATCCACAGTAGAATATAAATTGCGTGGAGGTGTACTCAGCAGGTGAAGCCATTCCACGATAGCTATTTTAGTTTTCATAGCTGATGATGGTAAAGGTGCATAAAGGATGGCTGTGGGCAACTCAGGCATAGGAAGAACTGCCAAGGATAGATGGATGCAAGTAAAGGAGAGGCGGTCCACCGCCATCTGACGAAGGGCTGAGTTCACAGCTTCTAAGGCAGTTTCCATCTCATGAGTGACAGAGATAATGTCCTCAGGATGTTTCACGCCTTTAAGGCTATGGAACAAGGTTGCTAACTGACCGGTAGTCAGTTGCAGAAAAGGGCGGACCCAATTGATGTTCCCAAGGATCTGTTGTAGTTTGAGAAGTGTCAGCTTGGATGGTAAGACAATCTGTGGTAGGGCAGGTGCAGAAGTAGTTTCCAACAACAGGTGTCCTAAGTACCGATAAGGAGAATGGCGTTGGACTTTCTCTGGAGCAACACAGAGTCCTCGGGAGGTCAAAGCGTCAACCAGTTGGCCAAGTATCCAGTCGCTGACTGTGGGGGCAGCTAACAGAATATCATCCATATAATGATACAGTAACACCTGAGGATGGGTTTCCCGGAAATGTTTCAAAGCAGAGGCAACAAAAAGTTGACACATGGTTGGGCTATTAGCCATTCCTTGGGGAAGAGTCGTCCATTCAAAGCGCCGTGTCGGTCCATTGTTGTTGATGACAGGAAGCGTGAATGCAAAATGTTTGCTATCATCCGGATGGAGCGGAATGCTGAAAAAACAGTCCTTGAGATCAATAACGACTAGCTGCCATTCTCACGGAATCATATTTGGATTAGGGAGCCCCATTTGGAGTGCTCCCATCAACTCCATCCGTGCATTCACGTGGCGCAGATCCTGAAGGAGCCTCCACTTCCCTGACTTCTTTTGAATAACAAAGATGGGAGTGTTCCATGAGGACGCAGAAGGTTGGACATGTCCAAGCTCCAGTTGTTCTTGAACAAGGGCCTCCGCCGCGTGGAGCTTATGTTCTGGTAGCGGCCATTGATCCACCCAGACAGGAGGTCCAGGCAACCAAGTGATTTTTCCCGCCGCAACAGATGGTATGACGGAGGCCCCTACTAAAAATTTGTATGAAGTTCTGCAGTTCCTTGAGCCAATAGATCATGTCCCCAAAGGGAACATGGGACATCCAGAATATGAGGTTGGAGACGAAGAGTGTTCCCAGAAGGTGATGTAAATAGGACCGGCTTTGCTGCCCGTTTTGCTAAAGAGGCACCTCCCACACCATGTACAGATGGACCAGACATGGTAGGCCAACCAGGAGGCCAGTCCTTAGTTGCTATGATCGTCATGTCGGCTCCTGTGTCCAGTAATCCTGTGACAGAATGACCGTCCATGTCGAGTCGCAAGGAGGGACGCTCTTGAGGGGTAATAGAATAGACCGGAAAAACTCCAGGAGCGGAGGATGTCGGAAGGACGGCCTCTGTTCTAATGAAGATCACATAGGCGACGACATCTCCCCTGCGGATAACATCTGGTCGCATAGCTCGAACACACAGGTACATATAATCCGCCCGGGGGTCAGTAATAACAGCAGGAACCACATAGATGCTCTCGAGAGCCGCCACTGGATGGGGCATAACAATTCCGATGGTGCCTTCGGGCATTGCTAACTGCAAGCGGACCTTAACTTTGAACACTAAACCAGGTTGCAAAAGGGGCACAGTTTCTTCTGAGCGCAAGAGCATAGCTGGTGGTGGGACAGTATGTATATGACAAGATGACACTTGATCTATGGAGGCATTATTGAAGGCACAGGTGTGGTCATCGGGAGGGAGTGGCCCTATTTTTTCTCCGGGGCCGGGGCACGGCCCGTCATCCCGTTTCCCGGCTCGGGGCGTTTCTGGGCGGGGCCAGCCATGCCCCCGGGGCGGGATCGACACTGAGAAGCCCAATGAAAACCTATCTTACACACAGGGCACTTAGTAGGTGGCACTTGGGGGCGGCGATCATTCTGCGGACAGGCAGAACGAAGATGGCCCATTTTGTTGCATTTAAAACAGCGCCTTTCCTCTCCGCCATTTTGGGGCGCGGCTCCCTGTGCCAGCATAACGGTGGCATTAGCGGCTGCAAAAATCTGAGCTTTATGATTTTGAGTCCCCACATTTTGACAAACCCGGACCATTTTAGTGAGATCAGTGCTAACATCAGGGTAAATGGGTGCCAATGCCGCCTTGCAATCCGCATTAGCATTCTCATAAGCTAATTGCTTCAAAATAAGCCATCTCGCCTCCTCATTGTCAATTTGCCTTTCTGCCGCCATAATGAGCCTGTTCACAAATTCGCCATAAGATTCCTTGAGTCCCTGGCGTATAGAGGAAAAGGCACTCGCTGTTATCTTGCCCTTCCCTGGGATTTTTGCCCAAGCCCGCAAAATCAAGGTGCCAATTGTTTGCAAGATGGCATCTGTTAGAGCGAGCTGAGTTGTTGGAAGGGCGAACTGGCCCTGACCCATCCACTGATCAAAATTGATGACAGCAGCTCCAGCGCCTTGCGCGGCAATGTGATCCACTGTGACTTGAGTCCAAGCTTGAAGAAAAATCAGGTTGTCTGAGGGGGACAACACAGCTTGGGCTAAGAAACGCCAGTCATAGGGTAACATAGAATAGGTTGCCAGGCTCATAAGCATCTCCCTGGTGAAGGGTGCATGAGGAGCATTTTCTCTTACGCTGGCCGCAAAATCTTTAACCACCTTATAAGTCAATCCCTGAAAGCGGTCAGGCACGGCAGGTTGGCTGTCCTGTGCAGGGGCGCCTCGAAGAACTGGAAAGGTGGCAACATCCCCTTCTAAAGCCATACGGGTCGGAGAAATGTAGGGCGCAGCCGTTTGTGGCGAAAGAAGTGTGGAGGCATAAGCAGGAGGGGCTGGAGCAGAATCCGGTAAGGCCGGGGGTGAAAATTGGGACCACCTCTGGCAAAGCATTTGAGCTTCCTGGGTTCTTAGGCGAAGGAACACAGCCTTTGGGCGGCAAAATTTGTGGCAGAGGGGGAAGACCTGCAGTCGCCTCAATCTGGCCCGCCCAATAAATGTTGGCTGGAGTAAGGCCACTCAAACAGGACCGGATCTTGCACCAGGTGAAAAGGTGAGTGGGGGTAACTTTTGGATGGCCTTGCAAATTAGCTCCCACACGCATCCAGTCCTTTAAATCAAAGGTGCCTTCATGAGGAAGCCAAGGACAATAGTCATCTATAGTTTTAACAAGATCAATGACGTCTTGGCGGGAACAATTATGACCATTCCGATTTAAAAGCTTATGCAGTTCCCTGACATAAGTCTCCTGTTCTACTGAGAGTCCCAAACCCATCTTGGATATCAATAGGAAAGGAAAAGAGGGAGTCGCTCACGTAGTTCCGTCGAGCGGAATGAATATCAGGCGCCTGGAGACCACAAACCGGTTGGTGAGGACTGAATGGGAACGAATCAAACAATATCAAGTCGGGGTCACCACTTGTCGTGGTGTCTGGACCTGCCGGACACACGGGAGAAGGCTCTGGGGCTCGGGAGAAGAACAACACAGGAGACAGCAACCTTTTTTAAAGTGGTACCAGATCTCCCTTTTTTTACCTCAGGTCCACTTTATTTCCTTCTCTTAACTGCCACCTCAAGTGGCAAAGCTTTATCCAATCACGTGCGTACACGCTTCTTGCAGCAACAAGCTAGCCAATCACATTGCAGAGCACAAATATAGTTATATAACCTGTCATATAAGCATGAGTATAATGCAACACACTCATCCCCACACCCCATTTGTTGTTTTTGTTTAGATAGCTCCTGTCCTGAGGGAAACTGGCTGCCTTTTCCCAAGATAGTGGCCACAGCTTCACTTAAGGCAAAGAGAAGCCACCATCTCCATTCTTCACAAAACATGGCCCAGCTTTCCTTGATTCATTTTTGACTGGTAAAACAACCGATACTCCTGCTTCATTTTCTGAATAAATTTCAAATCAAAAGCACATCCCAAGACTTGAGTAGGGTGTTAATGATAGGACCTTGGGGGGCATTCATCCACAGGGTCTCCATAACAATAATTATGTTAGTCTATTTCAGCATATGAAAATAAATAAATAAATAAAACCCAACGACATACACAATTATGGCTTTCAGCATCCTGTTTCATTCTTCATTTACAACTACAAGCAAAAACCTTTTAAAGTTCTACAAATGGACTATGCCAACAAGTGATACAACTTAATTACCACCAGTAGCAGAGTCACCCTCAACATTCAGTGATTTGCTGGTGTCCAGTTTCTGAGCAACTCTTGTCAAAGAGTTGATAAAACACCGAAAGAAGTGCCAAAATGTTTAGGATGAATTCCAGGACAAAATATTTTTTTAAAAATGTGGTTCTCCAGTTATGTATGTTTTAGAAGCCCCTAAGCATCATAATCAAGATATTCCAGGAGGGTCTTCACAGTTGCAGCGGATGTGTTGTGTGAGAGCCAGTTTGAAAATATTTTCTCAGGAGTCCAATATGTATAGTAGATCATTTTGGTTGGATAGGACTCAAATCACAAATCTACTGATGGTTTTATTACTATTCAAAATATCCTGAAAGAAGCTGTTGTAATAAAGAATGCATTACAATATTAACATAAGAACATAAGAAGAGCCATGTTGGATCAAGCCACCTTTTGTCTTCATGATTTGCTGTTGTGCAGAACCACAGAAAAGTGGTTAATAAATGGGATCTGAAATGTGTACATCAGTAACATCAGTCCACAAAACTAAAACCTGACCCTCCATTTCAGCCAAAACTGTCCTGGAATATCTTCTTCCATCACACTTTAACGCTCAGAAGGTTGGATCCAGGAAAAGCTCTTTAATCATACCATGGCTTTCATGAGTGGAAAGATGCACAGGGACAACCTCTATTGATTGCCCTTTTACTCTGCAGCCTTCCATACCACCCAAAACTGGGACAAAAGAATGGTGCAGCTGGGTGCATCAATGATTTGTACTGTGTTCCTAATAGTCACCATGGAATATTTACCCAACCATAAAAAGAAATGGTTCCTTAAATGCAGCAACAAAAAATCTTTGACCTCAAAAGAGGTTAAAGGCTACTATTCAAATATTAATCTCTCCCCTCTCTCTTTTATTCCAACACCTTTCAGAGAGAGAGAGAGAGAGAGAGAGAGAGAGAGAGATGAAGCCCACACCTAAAAATGTACACCAGTAGTGTCTGGTGATTGCTACAAAAGAAACAGCCAACCCCTTACATGCTTCTGACCCTGTTCAGTCAAAATAAATAAATAAATAAATAAATCAGCCTCTACTATTTTGTGCAGTCTAATGAATTTGTGCAATTTGCCGAATTTTGGTCAAAAATCAATCCCATTCTGCTCTCAAGAAGAGAACAATATCTTCTCACAAGGTAGAGATAATAATGTTGCAGGTCCTCATCCTCACACTCTGTGGATGACCATAGCAGGGATTTACGTTTCCAGCAGACCAAGCCTGGTTCCCCCTTTTAAATCTTTCATCTTAAGTCTAGTGTTCTTCTAGATTCCAATATAGGCGCCTCTGTTTAGCATCTCATGGAAGAGTCCTTGGTCTTGGGAGCGGAGGAAAGGGTGGGGAAAATACTGCTGTTGTGTCTAGAAGTGAATGTTTTTTTTTTGGGGGGCAGCTGGCAGGTGGTCTTCTAGCACCTTCTTCTCCCTGTGGAGAACAAATGTCTTTCAATTCCTCAGTTGTGTGGTCTGGCTTATGTGGGCCTGTTCACATCCCAAGTAGGAAGACACGTGAATGGGTGATCTGTGGGTTTCAATTAACTGCTGAGGTATGACATGACCAGCGATGTGATCCAAGTACACATCGGGTCTACATCTCTCAATATGTCTAGCCAGTAAGAAGAGTACGGAAGAGAAGCCTAGCAATCTTTTTGTTTGCCAGTTTTGTGTTAAAACAATGAATAAGTCTTGTATGTTGTGTCAGTGGGGGAGGGGGGGAGCAGGGGTGTCCGTGTACGCAAACACTAGCATGCATGTGCCAGATCGTAGCATTGTCTCTGGCTAAGAAAGAGGGCGATGCAGTTTATAAGGATACTCAGGAGATAAGCCCCTTGATTGCAATCTGGCCTCTTCCTTAAAGAAAACACAATCCTGTTCCCATCAGGCCGCAGGGCTGTGGAAGGGAAGAAGCTTTAAATAATAATAGCAGCACCTCATTACCTCTGAGAAGGCTGTGGGCCGAGGCATGAGAAACGAATGCTGGAAGGAGCACAAGGAAGAGGGGACTCAACAGGGGTCAGAGTTATACTGCAGAGATAACACAGTCAATATTACCACATTTCAAAACAAGCCACAGGATTGTATTTGATGTCACACAGACTATTACTGACCGACCGTGTGTCCTGCTCTGCCAGCATCAGGGAAGTGGGTGGCCCAGGTCACTCTGGAAGATGAGAACCCAGCCTTTGAATCAGAAATATCTGGGGAGATAAATGGCATGTTCAAAGTGTCTGTGAAACACCCACCCGGACATGTGCATCTCATAAAAATACTGCAGGCTTCACTGTAAAAAGAGAAGGCTCCTGCCAACCCCTAGGGTTTTGAAGATAACCACAGTTAATTCCTTGACACACTGGCCACACCATACTGTGGGAACTGCTGACAAGTACAGCTTTCCTTGTGACTGATTATCCCGGCTCTTGGCTGTGACAAAGCAAAACAAAACTGCAGAACCTTATCATTACTATGCAGTGTCCATGAAGCAAACAATGTGACAGTAAAAAGGTCGTCTCCCTTCGATATTACGGAAGGGGCTACGAACACAAAACATGTGGCATACGTGGGTGTGTGAGTAGGCGTGCCGCACGGGTGTGGGGCGTGGGTGTGGATGCAAACAAGATTTATCTTATTGTCCGCCATGATTCAAAGGCAAAGTATGTTGTTGCACTGGTCCCAGCAGCCATAGAATCAAGCTTCCTCTTATCGGTTTGTCAATAAATAGGCAGATCTCACCAAGGTCCCCAGGGCTGGATTAAAAATCTAATAAATTTCTGAAAGTCTGTTTGGAAAGCTGATGTGGAGTGGTATGTTCAGACAGTTGTTAAGAGTGCAGAGAGATAAATGAGGTATCATAATTAAATACTGAAACGAGGCTTCTAGAAAAATAGTGTTTTGGCCAGTTTACCCTAAAAGAAGCCAAAAACACAAGGAAATACAGAGCTAAGGGGAGGTTTGAAGGCTGCCTCTGTATTTATTGGCTCTGGGAGAGATCCATTTGCTTGAAGGAACTGAACCCTGCACAGCCATTGGCTTAGTTGCAGAAATTCTTCTACTGCAGAAATATTACTATTCGTAAACATTCCAGTTGGTCAGAAGTCTTGTTAAAGCCTGTCTACAAGACAAGGATGGGACTACATGTTCTTGAGTTGTGACAGGGCTATATCAGGACAAGGAATTATAGCATGCTGTTGAAGTTTCTGGGCAACATAAATTACGTTTTAGGCTTCAAACATTTTGGCCAACAAACCAACCCTATTTAGCATGGCCAGGAGGACTGAACATCCAGAGAGCCAAGGGTTCTCAACCCATAAATTAGATTCTTCTTCTAACAATTTGTGAGCTGATTTCTGTTTGCATAATAGGGTCTCTCTTCTTCCCTGCCTCCCTCATGCCTGACAAGCAGATTTGGAGGATGTAGCATTCAGCCTTTTACTGTGTATGTTACTGTACAGGAGAGGGAAAAGAGTTAATGCCTATGCCCAAATATGGAATGTGGAAGCCAAGCCCTAGTGCTTAAATAGTTCCACCTGAGTGAGAAAGATTCAGTGAGGGAACATCCATCCTGAAAGAGATAGGGAAGAGATAGGCTAGAGATAGGGAACTGTCAAGGTTGAGTGAGGGAATTATAACAGTATTTGAGGGAACTGCTTTGTGTAACTTTAAAGTAACTGTATAAAAGTGAACCTGATTTCAACATCTTTCTGTATTCAATAAATACTCATTTTATTTTTACCACATTACATCTGGTCTGGAACTCAGTAGTTGAACTGGGATACTCTGAATGGTGGCAGCGATACCCGAGACTAAAGTGGTGCAGGTCAATGGTCCATGAGACGACTGGGGGCCTGTGCTAGAGTGAGGCAGTACCGAGGGGAGTGCAGTACTTCGGCCGCACACCCGAAAGTGCTGACCTCCACAGAGGACATTGGGGGGGGGCTCTCAAGGCATAGGGACAATCTCTTCTACCACTGGTGACACTTCTTCTAAAGTCATTGTTTGAGGAAATGTTTCAGTCTCCTGCAGTCTTTTGGAAAAGAAGGGTTTACATCTTTTAAAACTCGTAGCAACAACACAAATGCATAAAAGGGGCCAGGTGAGGAGTAGACACACATTCCTGTTTCTTCTATGCTTCATTTCCCCAAATACCTCAGAGTAGCACTTCACTTCCACAACCGTCCTGTCAGATGGAACTAGCTGAGACCTACTGCTTGGCTTCCCCATAAAATTGTAGGTAATTGTGTTGGCTTTTAACAATATATAAAACAAAACAAAATCCAAAAGTCCACAGCATGGTGATAACTTCTGGATCTTTTCTAGCTGACTTTTCTATGTCTTTTCTATGTCTTCCCGCAATTATGTAAGCTTTGAAGAAAGAAACCAGAATTGACTAAGGGAGAGATCTTTAAACTGAAGGAAAACAATCTCTTTCCTACATCAGTGGTTCCCAATCTTGGGTAAGCCAAATGTTCTTGGACTGCAGTACCCAGAAGCCTTTGCTGCCAGCTGTGCTGGTAGAGGTTTCTGGGAGTTGCAGTCCAACAACACCTGGGTTACCCAAAGTTGGGAATCACTGTTCTATATGAAAAGAGGGCCTAATTTATCGGTAGAGGTCTAGATAAAGACATTTTTCCAATCTCTGATCACTGACTATAGTGGGAGAGAGTGTGCTGGTCCAATACGTCTTGAAGACCAGACATTCCCCATCCCTGATCTACAGAGAACTGATTGGTGACACATTAGCTTGGGAAGTGGCATTTGGTATCACCAGTATAGAGACGATGCCCCTTATTTTAATCTACTCCAAGTGAGGAGGTAGATATTTTCAACAACCATGTGGGCACAGTTATGGACTCTATGATGGGCAATAAGTAAAGATTAAGAGTCAGATTACAATATTAGGGGGGGATGTGTATGTTTCCTACAACAAACTTGTCTTCCCTGCCACAACTGTGTTAAAAAGGGGGGGGAGCAATTCTGTGAAATCTAGAGTTAGATTATATTGATAAGGCTCTTACCCTATAATGCTGCATGTAACCTTTTAGCTTTTATTTGTGTACGTTCTCTGTTTTAATGCCATTAAGTTTATGGAATGGAACGGAATGGAAATGACAAGTTGCTGAGGCTTCTGTGTCTGAGTCAGTTCTGTTGTGGAAGGGAAGACAAGTTTGTTGTCGGAAATACACACATTTCTCCTAACATTGTAATTTGACTCTTAATCTTTACTTATTGTCCATCATAAAGCCCATAACTGTGCCCACATGGTTGTTGAAAATATCCACCACCTCACTTGGAGTAGATTAAAATAAGGGGCATCGTAGATATACTGGTGGTGATACCAAATGCCACGTCTCCAGCTAATATTCTCTGTAGATGAGGGATGGAAAATGGCAATATTAAGGCTGAGAACAATAAGTAAACAAATATAGGAAAAATACCACTCGATGGAAAACAAAAAAAGAATGCAGGTAGTACTACCAATCCAGTCCAAGGGATAATGCATTACAATCACAGAATGACACCATAGGTAGCTAGTTGCTGAGGGAAGGCTCATCTTCTGAAGGTCTCATTTACATGCCTCCGGTGAAATGATGGCAGCCAGGGGTTGCAAGACTGAGGCCTTTTTAGTGCTGGTGGTGGACTTTTGGAGTATCCTCCTAAGCAAGGGTTAACCAGAGCCTACATTATGGGTTTTGGGGTGGGTGGGTGCGTGGGTGAGATCATGCACATGCATGCCAAGTCAAGAAGGACTTCAATCTCCAAAAAGTCTAATATTTTAGTTAAAAACAAAAACATGTTGGTGCTTTGCGTGTTTCTCGAGCTCCTGGTATGCCCTATTCTCAGTTTCACTTTATTCTATGGCTGTTTTTAATTTGTTTTAGAGCTTGCCTTTTAGGGCTGTATTTTATGATTTTAACCTTGGGTTTTATGAACCACCCTACACAGGGTGGTATAGAAACTGCAGTGGGTTAAATAACTATTTGCATACCTATTCCATCCATATTCTGCCTCCCTGACTCCCAAGGGTCATGATGATGATCTGATTCTTTTGGTTCGCAGCTTGCACTGCTATCTATACCTTAAACACTTTAAAAAGCATGACTTTTGTCTAGCCTCCCAGGAAGGGAGATTTCCATAATGCAGCTCGCAGCCCTTGCTTCTGCAAACCACACTTATCATCTGCATTTCTGGTGTAAAAAAAAAAAAAAAAAGCCTGACAAATCAAAAGGAGAAGAGGCAGGCCGGTGATGCATGATGGAGCTGTTTCATCTAGGGTTTCACCATGCTTTTAACTGTAGCAACAACTTGACAACACCACCTGCTGTTCTGCTGGCTTCGACCTGACCCCCTTTCCACTTCTCTTGTTATTATAAACAGTGAGCCCTTTAAGTGAGAGCTGTTTAAAGGAAAGAAGTCCCGTAAGTGTTCCTTCCTGGATCCCAGATGCGGGGGCAGAGACCGAAAGGCTTTTTGATCTTTATTTTATGAGCATCTGACGCATTGCCTCGGGCACCTGGCAACCGAGATCCCGCTATCTGGAAGTGTCTCTCCCCCATGTCAAACAATGTGGCAAATCTCAGCATATGAGTTACAAACGTTGAGCTCCCCCCTCCCTTTTAAGTGCAAGGTAATTACAACATGGCAGAGAATGTGTGTCTGGTGGTGGGGGAGTGGTGTACTGTGAAAAGACTTCTCTATTCAACAGCAGAAGTGAATCAGCATGGTTGCACACAGTGCAGGAATGGGTGGATGGGGAATCTGTCCATGTAGCTTTCTCATATGTTCTTTCTGTGCCAAATACAGTGGTCCCCTGCCCATTCGCGGTTCATATACTGCGGTCCCGCTATATCGCAGGACTGCAGTATATGAAAAAACACCCCCTGGGGTAAGGGGGGGAAGGCCTGTTTCAGGCCTCCCATACTTACCCCAGGACTGGCGCTGCCCCAAATGGGCCTGCAGGGGCCTTTCTAGGCCGGTTGGAGGCCTCCAAAATTATTTTCGGTGATCCAGGAGTGACTTCCGTTTCACAGGGAGGCCCTTTTGGGGTCTCCAGAAGGCTGGGAAAGGCTCTCGCAGGCCCGTTCGGAGCAGCGCCAGGCTGGGGGTAAATACAAGAGCCCCCAGAGAGGCCCCCCAGGCCCAACCCAACCTGCTTCTGCATATCTCGGATTTTCAATTATCGCGGGTCGGGTCCCCAACCCCCACGATAGGCGGGGGAGCACTGTATGATGAAACTTCCACATTTGGGCAAATCTTTCGAATAAGGATGGGACCGAAGTGTTCAGCCATCATCACAGACCTGTTTCAGTTCGCACAACTGTCCCCAGCATGGAGGGGACTTGTAGGTACCTCAGTTTACAAATTTAATGTGTTCTCCAGGATGTTTCGTATTGCGAAAAAATTGTAAACTGAAGCATGCACGGGGGCAGCGCTATAATCCTCCCAGGTGCAAAGCATCCTGGGAAAACTTGCTTCACATTGTGAAAAAAAATCATAAGCCAAGGTGTTATTTTAATGGATTTTCATTCACAAACTGAAAATCATGTTAACCGAGGCATTTGTAAACAGAGGTACCACTGAATTCATTTTATTTCCTGCCTTTTCTGCAATGAACTGAAGGTGATATCAACGGCGCTCCCCTGCTCCAGTTTATCTTCACAACAACTCCATGAAGCAAGTTCATCTTAAAAAAGATGATAGATTCAGAGTCATTCAATAAATTTCATGTCGAAGCAGGGATTTGAATTCAGGCCTGCATTCTTCTATCACTTCCACACTGACTCGAGTACTTAGCTGTGATACCTGTCTGCCATATAAATATTAAAGATATAAAATCTCCCGGGGGAATAACAGAAGGTGGATATCCCAGTTTAAGAGCTAACATATAATTGCCAAAATCATTGTGCTTAGCTATGCTGGCTAAACATAACACAGCATTTATTTATTTATTTATTTATTTATTAGATTTATACCCCACCCATCTTCCGAAGGGAACTCTGGGCGGCTTACATAGACTGAACAAGTCAGCGGACAATACACTATAAGACAACAACAAAATAAAACAGCATTAAATCAACTTAGACATCTTAAAGAAAGCATTCAAATACTTAGCAGCAGTGGTTGAGCGGGCAAACAGATGGCGGAAAGAAGGGAAAAAATCAAACTAAACCGCCAAAAGCCTCGCTAAAGAGCAGAGTTTTTAACGCTCGGCGAAAGGCTAGCAGGGCGCACCTCATTTGGTAAGCTGTTCCAAAGGGATGGGGCTGCCACCGAGAAGGCCTGGTTATGAGTGGAGGTTTTCTGGGCCTCTCTAGGGGTGGCAACCCAGAGAGAGTACACTCGCGACTGCCGAACTGGACGGGCCGAGGTTGACCGCTGGACGATCTGCTCTGCCAGGTAGTCCGGGCCCAAGCCATGGAGGGTTTTATAAAGTAAAACCAGGACCTTGAATCTGATCCGGGATGCAACAGGCAACCAATGCAGGCGGGCCAGGACTGGGGTGATATGGTCATAACGACGCACACCTGCCACCAGCCTGGCAGCTGCATTTTGTACCCGCTGCAAACGCCGGAGGAGAGTCAAGGGCAACCCCATGTAGAAAGCGTTGCAGTAGTCCAACCTCGAGATCACCAGCGCTTGCACCACTGTTCTCAGAGAGTCCCCATCTAGGTATGGGCGGATCTGGGCGATTTGTCGAAGATGGTAAAAAGCAGATCTGGACACAGCGGCCACCTGGGCTTCCAAGGTGAGAGCCGGATCCAGAACCACGCCCAGATTCCGAACCCTATTGGCCAGCTGGAGGCAAACACCATCCAAGCTGGGGAGAGGGCCTCCATATCCAGATGGGGAAGTCCCAAAGAACATCACCTCAGACTTCTCGGGGTTGAGCTTGAGCCTATTGGCCCTGGTCCATGTCAAGACCGCGTCCAGGCACAGGTCGAGAGTCCGGACAGCTTCCACTGCAGAGGTGGAAAAGGAGAGAGAGAGCTGCGTGTCATCAGCATACTGATGACAGCAGACTCCAAATCTCCTAATGACTTCTGGTGGTGAATAACCTCAAGTGACGAAATTACTGGATAAGTTATGTGTGGCATACTCAATTGTGCGGCTCAGTGTGCAACAGATAAAGTCTACCACGAGTTCTTAACTTGAGGGAATTTGCTTCCAATAGTTACACCACTGGCATAGTCACACAATAGGATCGAAGCACACTTTTCAAAGATAAACACACAAGGCTCTGGGCCTAGATAGGTAAATCTTGTAGCCTCTGTTTCTCTCACATTTAGATTAAATAAATAAATAAATGTCAGCTTCTTTGCACAGTACCTGGAAGAAGACGAACTACTGTATGTAAGAAATCAGATTTATAGGAACTCAAGACGAATAGGTTTGTGATTTTTTCCACTGTGAATCCCAGAATTCTTTAGGCAAGTGGGAAATTTTGGGAGGTATTGTCCAAAACAGAAATATGCTCTATGGTACTTTGTAAGAAACTGAAACTCGGTTCACACAGAAGTCCTGAGCCCAAGACCCAGTCTATACTCATTTCTGCTGCTTGAGTTTTAAATACCTCAGGCTTGACGACTATCTCTGCTTAATTGGGAGTAACCCCCACTATCTCAACGGATCTTCCTTCTGTGCATGGTGGTACACAGGGTTTTCGATATCTATCTATCTATCTATCTATCTATCTATCTATCTATCTATCTATCTATCTATCTAAAAGCAGAAAATCAATCAATCAATCAATCAATCAATCAATCAATCAATCAATCAATCAATCAATCAATCAAAAGCATTTTTAATTTTTACAAAAACCAAACAAATGTACATGTTACAGCCCAATAACCTTCCCATGGAGATTTATTATTTCATTCGGTTAAACTGATTGATTAACTGGTTAAAAATGCACTATGATCCATAGTTTAGACTTGCTGGCAGGGTTACAAGCCCTCCAAAAAAAAAAAAATCCCTGCCTTGGCAGCAACACACCAGAATGTGCATCTATGCTGGGACAGCAGCTGCACAGTGGAGGTGGTGCTTATCTCTGGTGGATCTGATGATAGGATCTGCTGGAGCCAGGCCTAAGCTTGAGGCCACAGAGGAGGGCTCTTGTGATGTGAAAGGACATTTCATTGTGATGTCACAGAGGCAGGGCAGGCCAAAATCGAAAGTCAGCAGATTATGAGAAAGGACAAGGGAGAATCTCACTAAATGGCCCCAGAATCAGGTTTAAACCCAGCTGACTAGTTAATATGGCAAGCCAAAGCCAGAAAACATATCTTTCAGCAGCTAATATGGTGGCAAAATGTGCCCAACAGTTGCCATTAGAGATGGGCACGACTTAGCGGAATTCCCGTTTCCGTTTCCGTTACTTGTTTCCGTTACGCAACGGAAACGGTAACGGGAATTACTCCGCCAGAACTTGAACTCGAACTGACTAAAGAATAATTGGGTCTGATTTGTCGTGGTCGTTCCTGGCATCGCGGCGATCCCGCGATGCCAAGCGGCACAGAAAAAAAGTTTTTAAGTTAAAAAACACCCCCGATTCCCGGCCCTAAAAGCAGGCGAAAACTGTCTGAGGGCACCTACCAGGCCAGAAGTGTGTATTATTTTGGGGGGGGGGGTTCCCCGCCCCCCTCTCCTTGGCTAGTGCTACTGCTGCGCTGCTGGTACCAGGCGGGGGGGCATCGTCTTGTCTGCCTTTGCCATGCAGTGTGCGGGCGGGGGGATCCAAAATGGCGACCGCAATATTTTTTTTGAAATTGTGGTTCAAAAACCCACCAAAGCACCACAGAAACATGCGAAAAATAGCTATTTTAAATGCTTGAATTTTTACAGTAGCAGCAGTGGGTTTGTCTTGCCAAAATACGTCTCTGTTGATTTTATTTTATTTTTTTACACCTGCGCATTCGCAATGATGGGCTCGCCCATGGGAGTGGACCATGCAAATTTTTGGAGCCATTCCACCAATCGCATGGCCAGGTTTTGGAGACTGTACCAGGCTGGGAGGACGCATCCATTTGCCATGCAGTGCGGGGGGATCTAAAATGGCGACCGCAATATTTTTTTTAAATCGTGGTCCAAAACCCCACCAAAGCACCACAGAAACATGCGAAAATTAGCTATTTTAAATGCTTGAATTTTTACAGTAGCAGCAGTGGGTTTTTCTTGCAAAAAAAGTCTCCATTGATTTTATTTTATTTTATTTTATTTTATTTTTTTACAACTGCACATTCGCAATGATGGGCTCGCCCATGGGAGTGGACCATGCAAATTTTCCACCAATCGCATGGCCACTTGGCCAGGTTGACCACAGAGACTTCTGGGATGTGTCAATCAGGCATAAACAGCCCACTAACCGTAGCCTGAACCCAAACCCTAACCCTAACCCTAACCCATACGCCAGTACACTGTCCTTCTAAGTGGGTCAGAGAGGCACCCAGAGGTGCACCCCAATACTCACCCTAACCTCACCCATAACTAGCCTAACCCTAGCCCTTGCGCTAACCCGTCTTAACCCTAAGCCAGATCTACTTGCATTGCACTACACGCAAGTACATTTCCCTTGGAGCGGGTGCAAAGAGTCTGCCAGTCTGTCACTTGTGGCTCTGGCTGACTCCTGCAGCAGCATTTGTGTGCCATGCAAACCATGCCTGCAAGTGCTGCCTGACTGTGTCTCACCGACTGTTGCAGGGAAGGCACCCCAAAAAGAGGGGTGCCTCTGCCAGTCTGCTGCGTCTGCAATATGCATATCCATAGCATATGGCTATGCATGCCCTTTTGTAGCAGCGCTGGCGGGTGAGGATAGGAGGCACCCACGACAGAGAGGTGCCTCCAGGAGCCCACTACCCCCCCAAAACCAGTACTAACGACAAAAAAAAAAAATGACAAATTTTTGCAAAATTTCACGAAAAACGGAAACGAGCCGAAACAGGCTGCCTCCGACACACGACAACTCGAAAACGTCATTTTCCCTAGTCGTGCCCATCTCTAGTTGCCACCACCATGTCTATGTAACAGCTGGGGAGTTGTTCCAAGATGGACCCTAGGCATGAGGAGTCCTGCTGCATACACATACCGTCTTTCTCAAACCCTCTACCTTAGCTCCTGGCCTTTTAGCGCACTGGCACTGAGACCTAGCAACCCTAGCAGGACCTAACTAGATCATGGAGAAAATCTAGGCAGATGAAGGGGGGCAAATGGAGTTTAGACCAGGACAGCTGCCTTTTCAGATCAATGGACTTCCAGTTGCAAAACGTACACTTTGAACTCTGCTCCTGCAAATGGGCCTGCAGTTGTTGTTGGTGTCTTTTGTCCTTTTTCTCATTCAGGTTGAGCGCAACCTGCCATTGTTGGCTGTTAGCTGATTCATGGTGGGGACCTTTTTAAACAGCCATCAATGCCGTAGTGGTTCTTTGAAACTGCTTAAACCGCCCCGTGAACCTTTCCAGCCGGAGAAGGGGCAGATTCCACAAATAAATAAATGGATCCAAAAGTTGTGGAGTCTAAAATGTGTCACTCCTGGGTGTGTGATGATGCAGGCCTTCCACTGTCCTTGAGTTTGCTGCGGATACTTGCCCCCCTTTGCTCTTCCTTTTCTTCTACACACTTCTGAGGTTGTGTTCTGTACAACCAAGGTGTGTGTGTGTGTGTGTGTGTGTGTGTGTGTGTGTGTGTGTGTGTGTGTGTGTGTGTGTGTGTGTGTGTGTGTGTGTGTGTGTGTGTGTGTTGGGGGGGCTTTGGTAGGATGACAGAATCTCTGGATCCTGTCAAATATCTCTGCTTACCTTTGTGATGTCAAAACTTATATTCGCCAAATCCGTCCCAACCTTTAAAATAAAAATAAAAAGAGAGAAAAGGAGTTTTCATTAATTGCATTGTCTTTGATATTTGATCCAGCCTGTTTTTAAGGTGGGTTTTTTTAAAAAAAGAAAAGAATTATTATTGTGAATTCCGTTTGTCAATCCACACTCCATAACTCTGCACAGGCCTCTTGTAATCAAGAAAATGAAAGAAATAGGCAAAGGTGTCATTAAATATGAACATTTGATAAGCCTACTTCAAAATATGGGCTTCAATAAGAGCCATTTGAAGTGTCCTTTGCAGATTTAAAAAAAAGGCAGTGTAAATATGATGAATAGAATTACTTGTATAACAAACTAAAACATTTTAAATGTTAAAAAGAGCAACACTTTTAATCCCCATTGAACAAAGGCAGTACTGTACTGTTTCCGGCAGCATATTTGGTGGACTGGTACTGTAGTTGGGGTTAAATTACTTGATTTCTTAATGTCCAAAGGCAAATTTTACATTTAGAGTCTGAGCTACAGAGCTGTTGTCTTGTTTCTGGCTTGAATAGTATAAGCTTTGCAATATGTTGATGCAAACAGGAAATAAAAGTAAATGTACGTAAAAAAATTGTCTGCCATGACAGCTTGACAGGGGGTGGGGGGAGGGGAAAAATGCAGAAAACACTGTGGGCTTTGGGGGTGGGCTGATCTGCATTTTCCCCAGTGGCCACATGACTCAATGGGAAATGTAAACCAGCCCAGAGTCCCACGGACCCAATCTGAAGAGTTTTAATCCCTCCTCCCCTCTTACTTTTAAAGAGTGGAATCCTTTCAACTAGAGATGGGCACAAATCGAAAAAATTACATTTCGGTTTTTCGTTTTTCGTTGCGTGTCCATTTTGGTTCATTTTCGTTTTTTGTGAATTTTTTGAAAAAAATTTCATTTCATTTTTTCGTTTTTCATTTTTCGTTTTTACTTGCTTTTTGCGCGACTTAAAGCATTTCTGTGCGCAGACGTCCCCCAACGCCCCAGACCAGAGGGAAAACAGTAAAAAAAATGATGCTGGCAGAGACACAGTATAGACTAGGTACGCAGGGAGGCTGCAAAGGCAGTGGCGGGCCTTGCCCAGGACGTAAGGCAGCCGCAGAGTGACTGCAAGAGAAATCTTTTCTTTCTCTCCCCTAAGAGCCAGGTTGCAGCCAGCAGGAACACAGAGACACACACCTGCCTGACTGGCCTAAAGTAATGAGTCGCAGAGACAGCAATCCCACCCTAACTCCCACTGCAGACTGCAAGGAGGAAGGGGGCTGCCAAAGCTTTTTATGCCCTCTGTGGCTGCCACACCTACCCAGTCTGCAACCTGGGCATGCTATTGGTTGAAATTGTCCAAGAATTTACATGATCCCATCACATGGCTTGAATCCATTTTGTGGCTGGAATCCATTTTGTGTCATCCTTAAAGGGAAAAGAAAAAATACATCGCGATAGGAGAAAGACATAAACAAACGTTTTAAGGACCGCAACCCCCGGTAGGTAATAATTTCAAATAATTATCACTGCATTTACGGATGTCCAGGGCATTTTAATACCCAAGAAATCAATATTAGGCATCTGGGAGCCATTTTGGGTCGATTTCCCCTAACTCCCCTTAAAGGAAAAAAAATACAGCGATCTGGGAAAAGACACAAATGCACGTTTTAAGGACCCCAACCCCTCTGGTAAGTATTATCAGGCAGAATAAATAATTATTGCTGGGTTTTTATGGATATTCAGGACATTTTTTAACATTTAAAAACAGCTCATTTCATTGCGCATCGCCATTAATGAAAATGAAACATAACGAACCTAATTTTCGTGGTTCTGTTCGGTTCATTCCAATTTCATCACAATTTTCGTTATTCGTTTTGTTATGTTACGAAATGAATAACGAATAATGGAACAAATTTTTTTTTCATTTCGTGCCCATCTCTACTTTCAACTTTTGGTTGAAAGTGTATGATCAGTTTGAACTGATGCAGAAAGAGAAGGCCAATCAAGCATGCACCCAACTGCCACAGGTTAAGAAACTAGGTTATGCATTTATAGTCACACATTGAATCATGGGACTGGTGTGTTACAGGAAATGCCTACACTGATGTCTTAGCGAGAGGCAATTCACCACTGAATTAGTTGGCGACAGAATTGTACTGGTGAACTAACAGGATTCGGGCCATTTATTTTCTTTCTTGCCTCCTTGTCTTCTAATATATGAACCCAGAGCAGCTACATGATGAATTTAAATGGGGCTGGGGAACTTTGGGTTCTCCAGGAGTTTTAAACTATGCATCCTAAAAAAATTAATTCCAAAACAGCTAGTTTCCACAACACTGATCTAAAACCATGTTTTCCAAAAGGGCACCAAAACCAAGAGTCATTAAGAGAAGTTCCTAAAACTCTCACTGTGCCATTTGCTACCAGAGCAGTGATGATTATGCTGCCAGGTCTGCACGCATGGGCTGAGGCAATACATAGCCCATAGACCTGTGGTGGCGAATCTTTGACAATCCAGATGTTTTGTACCACAAAACTCCCCTTTTGTCATTGGCAACACAGGGGTGGAATTCTGGGAGTTGTGGTCCAAAACACCTGGAGTGCCAAAGGTTCACCACCAATGCCAGGCATGTCCAAACTTCAGCCCTCCAGATGTTTTGGACCACAACTCCCACAGTCCTTTGCCATTGGCAATCTAAACTTAGAATTCTGGGAGTTGTGCTCCAAAACTTCAGGAGAGCTGAAGTTTGGATGTGCCTGCCATAGATCATGTACACCCATAGATGTTTTGATGGGAGACTGAGGCCCCTTCTCCACCAAGTTTACTGCTGCTGTTGCGACAGTAAAGAAAAGCAAATTATAATAAGGTTCCCTCTACGTCCCATTGACAAGTGGAATTACGACCTTCGACATCCTAATTCTGAGAGTACAACAAAGAACTTTTCCAAAACTCTGAGTTAGCTCACACTTTTTAACAAGGGTTGTAAAAGTCGGGAATTAAGCACAGAAAGTGAATATCACCTAAAGTAATATAGTAATATAGTATTAAAGTAAACATGCTTGGTACCTGCTGAAAGTCAAGCAATCTTGATGCTCAACTCTTCAAATTCCCTAAATTTCTGCCTTCACTTCCTCAGGGGTGGTGGTGGTGGGGAAAACATTTCCGTGAGAAAGGAAGAACCTTGCCCAGCCCTAAAATATTCTGCTTATCATTAATAAGCACCGGGAGCACAATGTAAGTACTCCAAAACCCGCCTCTTGAACAGGTTTGCCTGTGAAAGCTGTAATGGAAAATGACCCTCGGTTTGTATTAGCAGAATTCCAAGTCTCTGTGAGAAAGTCTGGTTCCAAGCGTTTGACATCTGCACCATATCACCTCAGCCCACAAGTGGTTTGGCAGCCTCCTTTATCCAAACCATGAAACTTGCCTTGAGAGCAGTGGAAGAAAGGCCAGGATCCTTATCTATTGAATGTGCAAATGTTCTATAGGCCCAGAAGAGAACACTGTAGATACATGTGTCAAGTCAACAAGCCTCCAGGCAGCTTGCTTCCAGAGTGTACTTGCGGGTCTTAACGAGATCTGCTAAAGCCCAACTTGTGGAAGGACAGACGTTAAGAGAGAGACCAGGGAGGGACAAACGAAGGTCAGGATATGACATGCCTTCTCCAACGTGGGTGAGTCAAAGCTGTAATTCAAGGCAAGAAGGAACCAGAACTTGAAAATGTTTCTCGTTTCACTCCAGCTTCTCCAACATCTCCACTGGGGGCACCTGTTTACACCTCTGTTGGAGAACCTGGAACACACTACTATGTTCATTATAAAGAGAAAACCCTTGACAATTAGAAGCTTGAAACTCAGCTGCAAAACGGTTGGTAATACTGTAAGCAAGTTAACTTCCTCACCTTCATTCTGCTCTTCTATTTGGATTTTGTTCTTTTGGACTTGTTCTTACTCTTCTTTGTGTCCTGACTGTGTACACTCACGCTGAAATTCTGAGGCACCACGCCCTCCTCAGGAAACAAATGGAAAGCAAATAGGATAACTATGTTCTTCGGGAGCTAAGTTTCCCTCCAGCTTGCGGAGAGGGCGCGGAATCTGGGTGTGCTCCTGGACCCGGCGCTCACCTTGGAGGCCCAGGTGGCGTCGGTGACCAGGTCCGCCTACTACCATCTCCGTCGGAGCCCAGAGTTAACTCTCTGAGAACAGTGGTCCAAGCTCTGGTGATCTCGATGGACTACTGTAACGCCCTCTACATGGGGTTGCCCTTGACTTTCTGGCGTCTGCTTTTGGCCAGGCTGGTGGCTGGTGTGCATCTTGACCACATCACCCCAGTTCTGGCCCGCCTGCACTAGTGCAGCCCGGATTAGATTCAAGGTCTTGGTTTTAGTTTATAAAACCCTCCATGGCTTGGGACCGGACTACCTGGCAGAGCGTATCGCTCAGCGATCAACCTCGGCCTGTCCGTTCGGCATGGGGTCGCCACCCCTCGTGAAGCCCGGAGGACGAGTACTCGGACCCGGGCTTTCTCAGTGGCGGCCCCTAGCCTCTGGAATTCCATCCCCAGTGAAGTGCGCTCTGCAGAGTCCCTGCTGGCCTTCCGGAAGGCGTTAAAGAACCATTTCCAATCTTCAACTGTTTTTTTGTTTTGTTTTGTTTTGTTTTGAATCGTAAACTATTTTATCTATCATTGTCAGTCACTGAGGTGCCATTAGGTTTTAACTTTGCTTAGTGTTATTTTTATTGGTTTTATTTTTGGGGTTTTTTTTGTAATTTATGGCTATTGAGGCCCGATGTTTTGTAAGCCGCTTAGAGTATATATTGTAGATAAGCGGGGTATAAATGCAATAAATAAACAAATAAATAAATAAATAACTCTAATACAGTGGTACCTTGTATAAAGGAATTAATTAGTTTCAAATGAAATTATGTTAAACAAATTTTCCTTTATACAAATTTCCCATAGGAATGCATTGAAAACAGAGTAATCCCTAATCGCGACCATTTTTATGTTGTATGGATTCACCCCGTAGGCAATACTGTTAAGCAAATTTACCCTATCTCCAGAATCTTTATGTTGTACAGATTTTATGTTATATGAACTGTTTGTTATACAAGGGTCCACTGCACTCAAAATGAGCGGCAGATCCCCACAGACGAATTCAGCAGCAAAGTGGGAAACCCTTGTTTGTGTGAATGGTTTGCTCTGCCTTGTTTCTGGATTCCAGTGGCACTGTGTGCTGCTCAATATCAACCACTAGATTTCAACGGGAAGGGGGCCCACGGCACTCCCTTCCTTGGGAGTAGAGCAGAATTGGGCATTCGACTCATGGAAGTTGCTCAGTTCTGCGGTTTAGTACAATGCAATTAAACAATATGGTTTATTAGCAAAGGTAATGGGCATGGCCTCGAAGTCATTTCAAGCAAAGAAATGACTCTAGCTCTTAAACAGGTCCCAACTTCTAACTTCTAATCCAGTAATTGCCCTTAAAGGACTGCAGGAATAGTGAACCTAGAGTCAGGGTTTTTCTGTATTTTTCTGGCAGATGGATGCCACGGGTCTTAAAAATTGCTCTTTGGACCATGGCTCCATAACTCCCTCAGCCAGCATGGTTAGTGGCTAGTAAGGAATTCATGAGAGTGTGGCTCAAAAAAGAAACTTTTCCAAGATTGGATTTTGTATCACCTGTGGAATCTGTACTGCTGATGTACTTCCACCTACCCTTGGGCATTCTGTGTAAGGTCTTAGATGCCCATTCCTGACCTAGTGAAGGCCTGGAACAATGTTCTGCGTCTATGAAGTGCTAGATCAGGCAGCTCCGCGCTACAAGTGTTGTGTGACTTTTTCTCCTCCAAGTGGTTTTTTTTTAAGGTGTGGATGGCCAAAAAGGTGTGGATTGTCCAAAAAGTGATTTTGCGTGATTAGGGATTCCTAAACACTTGCAGCTGCATGCCACTGTGAGCACTCACTAGAGCTTCTGGGAGCTGAAATCCAAAACATCTGGATGGTCCCAACCGTAGCTCATGGAACTTGCCGCTGACTGATTTCTCTTGCTGGCCCTTGGCTTCCATGTACACCCAGCTAGCAGAAAACCCACCAAGATCAAAGAAAGGAAAGCACATATTGTGGAGATATCCAGGTCTTTGATCTTGTGGAGTTGGCACGTGTGCCAAAAAAATGGGCATCAATCCTTAGTCAATGCTACCTTTTGAATCTCAGATCTGGCAACACACACACACCAACCCACTGGAGAACCTTCCTTCTTTCCTTCCTGCCTGCTTGGCCTTCCTTGTGTTCAGTTTGTCTTCGATGCCAAGAAAGCCTCTCCACTGGCAGTCTAGCCAGGCACTCTATGAATTAGCCAACAGAGCTGGTGTGCTTTGCAAATTCAAGTCATGGGGGGTGTGTGTACACAAAGTTATTTTCCCCATTTCACAGCAGATTATTCTGAATAGCTTCCACATGCTGTCCTCAGCAGCAGCCCTAGTGATGAAAGACCAATTTCAGAACTCACACACACACACACACACACACACACACACACACACACACACACACACACACACACACACACACACACACACACACACACACAATTGGTATGAGAGTGGAAGTGCAAGTGGTACATATGGGTGCCAAGTTCAAGTAAAGTGCAGTATTATTGTTATTATTATTATTATGCCCCCCATCCCCTTTGGATCCAGCATCGGTGTGACCTATCATGCAACTATGATATATGATAAAGTAGGGAAATGGCAGCCAAGCTCGTCTGCGTTCAAAGCAAGGTGCTAGTGAAAGGAAGGGATGGAAAATAAGCACTAATGGATTAATGTTCTGTGATAAATGTTTTATTATAAAAGCTCGTGAGTGATTAGATAATTCTTGCTTCCAAAAGGAGGATTTAAACGTTTCTGCCTGGCCTGTTACCAAAGTAAATTAATCATTTAACTATCTCGTTTAAATGAACACACACACACACACACACACACACACACACACGTGTGTGTGTGTGTGTGTGTGTGTGTGTGTGTGTGTGTGTGTGTGTGTGTGTGTGTGTGTGTGTGTGTGTGTGTGTGTGTGTGTGTAGGAACAGAGCAAAGAGGGTTTGATTTTCCTTCCTATGGGAGGTGCTAGAAATGCTGACAGCTGCTACACAACAACAACTTACTGTCTGGATCAGCTTGGGTGTGCATGAAAAGAAAAGATGGGTTTATGTCATATCTGCTCATCCAAACTGTTAGGTGGATTGATCCTGATTGCCTGCCTGCCTGCCTGCCTTCCTGGTATGTCTTTGCTAAAGCAAAAGCACACTGCACGGGAGTTATTAATAGTCTGCTCACCCTCCTCCTCACCACACACTTACCAAAACAAATCTTTTCAACAAAACCGAGGATCACGATTCACGACACATGTCAACGTGGCCCCTGAAAAGTTCTCTCAAGAATTTAGCTGCCCGAGAGACAACCACCGCCACCCTTACTGAAGTCATAATTGGGCCAGTTTTGTTTGTTTCTTTGCTTCGGCAAAGGCTATGTCCTCCTCACAATAAAGATATAATGTTGGGTAGCAGTTTAATAATTAACTCATGGCTGCCTTTTCATGATCTGCTTCCGGAGCAGCTGCTTCATTTTGCCTATTGCTAGGCCTCACTCGGCATGATTGAGGGCCTGTCTCACGCAAGGGCCTGTAATAGCCATCGCTGTTTGGATTGCGGTTGGTACAGTCTGGTGTAAATCAAATTTGGCACCCACATGTGCTTCTCCTTAGATCAGCCCATCCTGCCCCTTTAGTTAAGAGCTGTCCAGCTCCTTCCCACCGTAACGTGAGGGGCTTCATTTTTTTTTGAGGGGGGTCACGATTCATCACACTCCTTATTATCCCACTGTGTAGCCTGGGTAGTCTGGACCCAAATGGAGATGTGGATGGTGTTATCTGAAGTGACAATCCTGTGAGGTTTTAAGACATTAGGTTGTGACATTGAAAGGGAAAAGAGAATTTTTAAAACCCTCCTCTATTTTCATCATCACCTTTTAAAAAACATTTCCTTAACTGATGCACAGTGGCGTAGCTATGGAGGGGCAAGGGGGACATCTGTCCCCAGGCGCAGCACCTGGGGGCACCAAATGGCTCCCTGCCCAGGAGCCGCGAGAAGGTGCATCGTGGGGGACCTGCCAGGGTTGGCGTGGAGGGCTCCTTGGCTAATGCCGCTGCCTTCTACATGACATCTTAGCCCCTTCCTGTCCCGTGGGCGGGGGGGGGGCGAAAACTGACCACTTGCTATGCCTCTGCTGATGCAGCCAAATTATGCTAGGCTGAAGCGTTGCTCTTTTGACATGTCACTTAATTTATTTAACAAAGAACAAAACAAAAACTTTGTATGATGTTCATGAGGAAATACAGGGAAGGGAGGTTATGTCAACTCCATGCGCTCTGCCCCACAAGGCAGCAGAGACCCAGCAGAGTCCTGACTGAGGATAAAGGTGGAAATGGAGGGTGACTCTCTTCCATCTCCCCAACTGTCACCCCAGTGTTTTCCTTTCATGCCACTGAAGTCACCTCCTTACTCACCAGTGTACCAGCTGAACTTACTTGTGAGTCAACTGAGTAAACCGGCTTGCAGCTCAACTGGCGATTCAGTGACCTGTGTGGACCTGTGCTAGTTCTCACAGAAGAATTAACAACTCCACTCTGAATGCAATGGCCATTCAATTTGCAGGACAAGATAACTGCAATCAAAATAAGAATCAGATTGCTCCAAATTCCCCTGAGTGGGGGATATGGGCGGCTTGTAAGGTTAGTGGCAGATTAGAGAGAGCAGCACATCTGGCACAAGATATTGTGCTGAAGGATAAAATGGCACCTTTCTTCACTCCTATGTTTACAGTTCGGCTTGCATGGCAGTTGAACCTTACGTCAGCATTGCTACCTGTACATTGTCTTCCACCATCTCTAAAGACAAAAGGCTGTCTTAGTGAGGGGATGATGCAGGCAGCCAATGCTGACCTTCTAACACCTTGTCACTAGCAATGACTGAGACCATCTCTCACGCTGTCTAATGATAGAACTGGCACTCACAATGGTCAAGAGGTAAAATGGTGATGGGGTGGGGGAATAAATAACACAGTATGCAGGTATCAGAGACTATGCACTGCAATTGGTATAGTGTCGTGGTCTATGTGGAAAGCTTAGTAACAGACTCTGGATCGGCACAGATTTAGGTCTCAACAATCTGATAACGTTCTATATTGTAGGACTCCCCGGATGCCCAGGAATCAGGAGGTTTTCACCAAGGGAGCCAGAGGTATGTGGGGTGGAAGGGGAAAGGAAGATTGGGAAATGCACCAGGAACACTGAATGTATATATTGAATCCCCCCATTCCCAATCTCATCATAAACAGCAGTTAAATTTTCATTCCTCCCTTAAGAATATGGCAATGACAACATTAACACTGTTCCCCTCTCAACAATGCTTGGAGTCCTTTACTTCATGGAGCAGCGCGCGCGCACACACACACACACACACACAAGTCAGGGTACTGGAAGTGGCTTGGTCAATATGGGGATGCAAATTGCCTTTACACTTGGTAATAGAGTCAGCACCCTGACAGGGACTCACAGATCACTCAGTTTGGAAAGGGTAATAAGAGGAAAATTGGGGTAGGGGTGGGGGCATGAGCTCATGCTACAGCAATGTGCAATCAAGAGGGGAGATTTATGGCAAAAGCTGACTTATAATATTAAAAGAGTATAAACAGCTTCGTACTGTTGTACTTTCATATACGCTTGCACTGATCCTGCAGTAAGTGTAGTGTGAAGTTTGGGAAAGGTGATTGAATGTGAAACTCTTTGCTTTCTTAGCAAGTACCGTAAAACCCAAGTCATATTTATGTGGCATAGGAACGGCTTTAGAGGTTAGGTTTAATATTGATGTGGGTGCATGAATGGATGCTTGTCTCATATAGCAGCTGTTTAAAGGATTTATATCTAAGTACACTACTGCAAAAATTACTCAGACCCCCAAATAAGGATTATAATGGGGGGAGGAATACTTAGGCAGACATCCAGTGAGTTAAGTTTTTCCACTTATAGGAGGAGGCTAAGGAGCTTGGTGCAAGTGTGCAGGGGGCCATCTGCTCTACAGGGGAGCACCACAAGAGTGTTAAGATAACTACAGAGAACAGAGTCAAAGGCCATTGAGAAACTACGTAGAGACTCTCCAGACCCCCACACCCACCCCAACCCTTGACCAGGCACAGATATTCTAGTCTGTTGCAGCAAAAACAAGAAAGAGTTTTGTTGCACCTTAAACCCTTTATATTTATATTGTTGTTGTTCAGTCGTTCAGTCGTGTCCGACTCTTTGTGACCCCATGGACCAAATCTCGCCAGGCCTTCCTATCCTCCACTGCCTCCCAGAGTTTTGTCAAATTCATTTTGGTTGCATCGATGACACCGTCCAACCATCTCATTCTCTGTCATCCTCTTTTCCTTTTGCCTTCAATTTTTCCCAGCATCAGGGACTTTTCCAGGGAGTCCTCTCTTCTCATGAGGTGGCCAAAGTACTGGAGCCTCAGCTTCAAAATCTGTCCTTCCAGTGAACATTCGGGGTTGATTTCTTTCAGAATGGATAGGTTTGATCTCTTTGCAGTCCAGGGGACTCTCAAGACTCTCCTCCAGCACCAGAGCTCAACAATAACAATATAAATAAATTAATGTTTGTTGTGATCGGCTTTTTTGCAGAGCAGAACTGGCATCATTAGGCTTATGGAATATTATTCGAATTTCAAGCACATACTGTATGTATACACCTAAGGCAGCAGTTCCCGGTCTTGGGTGACCCAGGTGTTCTTGGTTTGCAATTCAAGGACACTCCAGCCAGCAGAGGTAGTAGTGAAGGCTTCTGGGAGTTGCAGTCCAAAAACACCTGGCTTCCCCAAGGCTGGGAACCACTGTTCTAGGTCAATTTCTTTCTCTGTCTTTGACCACCGTGGTTTAGGCTCGGATTGTAGACCTTGGTTTGTACTGGTTCGCACATGCAGCACCACAAATTCTCTTTCACCACCTTCCCAGCCAATGTCCCACTCACCAGGCAGGGTGTACTCTTCCTCCTCTTTGGCTGTTTGACCATTTCCTGGCAGGAACATGGGCTTATCTGTCCCGCCTCCTTGCTTGAGTGATTATTAGCCAAGGAGGCAGGGAAGGGAGGCATCTGCTCCTGCTGGCAACTGGATGAACTGCTGAGGAGGAGAAGGAAAGGAGCATACTCTACTTGCTGAGTGGGGGATCCAGCTGAGGAGGCAAGGAAAAGGAGCACTTGGCACCTGCGATTAAATTAATAGCATTGGCATATTAATCAAAATGTTAATTGTGTGTCCCCTCTGCAGAGGACACGGTTCACTCAACATATGTCTACATATGCCTCCTTAAAGAGAAAAGACACTTACTCTCCCCCTTTCAAAACTAAATGTACACCAGGTGCACGTCTGGCCTGGTCCCTCTTTGACTGAGAATAAAGTAACTAGCAATTATTTTCTTGTTGGGCAGCTGTGTTCAACTCATTTGGTTCCAGCAGGAATTGGTTGGTAAGACTGTACTGTAGCATCCACTTGGGCTGGTATAGCAAAGCTCTTGCAGTCGTTATGGTACACGTTGATACCAATGATGTTGGGAAGGCAAAGTGGTCAATGCTTGAAGCCAAATTCAGGTTGTTAGGAAGAAGACTGAAGTCCCGGACTTCCGAGGCAGCATTTTCAGAAGTGCTGCCTGTTCCTGGTGCAGGACCCACTAGGCAGGCAGAGCTCAGAAGCCTCAATGCATGGATGAGGCGATGGTGTTGAGAGGAGGGCTTCAGATTTGTCAGGAACTGGAGAACATTTTGGGACAAGCCAAGCCTGTTCAGGAGGGATGGGTTGTACTTGAACCATGATGGGACCAGATTGCTGGCACTCAACATCAAAAAGGCTGCAGAGCAGCTTTTAAACTGATAACTGGGGGAAAGCTGACAGGAGCTGAGTGGCATCCGGTTCGGAACACCTCATCTCCGTGGAACGAGGTTGGAGAGAGTAGAGAACCACCAAGGGATGACATAGTAGGTATCAAGGGATGACATAGTAGGTATCAGCACTGGGAGAATAATGGGATGTGGTACTTTGTCTACTGGAATTAAAACCTGCTGGGGGGGGGGAACAAAGAAGCAGCCATTCTTGGGGGACCCACTGTATAGGTGCTTCTACGCAAATGCTCAAACCCTCCGAGCAAAGATGGGAGAACTTGAACATTTAGTAAATAGGAAACCTGATGGAATGAGGAGAACCTGATGGAATGAGGAGAACCAGTGGGATACCACAATCCCAGGCTATAATTCTATAGAAATGATAGAGAGGGGCGAGTTGGAGGTGGAGTGGCCATCTATGTTAGGGATGCGCATTTTGTTTCAGAACCAGTAGGTTACGAAACAAACCATACGAGCCCAGGTGGTCCTTGGAACCGGCTGATCCACCGAGATCCAATTGCTTTACCTTTCTTTGTCTCATGCAGGGTTAAAATCCAAAAAGGAAGCATGCTGCGATGTCATCTGTGCTAGATCTGTGATGCTGGCCAATCAGGAGCTGTGCAGTGACAGGCGTCATCCCACCTCCCTCTTTGATTGGCCAGCAGCACGAAGCAGGAAAGATGACATCACAGTGTGCTTCCTTGTTGAAATGATGAGACAGAGAAAAAGTAGAGCAATTGGATCTGCATGTTTCTACTGGTTCCGAAACATGAGACAGAGAAAGGTAAAGCAATTGGATCTGCATGTTCCTACTGGTTCCAAAACAAAATGCCCATCCCTAATCTATGTCAAAGAATGGGTAAAATCCAGCAGAATGGAGACTGACAATGGGTCTGACTCCACCATAGAATCACTGTGGGTTAAACTACCAGGTCCAAGGAGTGATGTTATAGTTGAGGTGTGCTATTGTCCACCAGATCAAAAACTTGAGGGGGACCTTGAAATGAGGAGAGAAATCATGGAGGTGTCTAAGGGCGTTTATACACGACCCCTAAGCTGCGCTGCAAATGGCTCCCAGCTCCGGAGCTTAGAAATGTTTTCCCACCAGCTCCGGAGTTTGGAGACAATTAAGTGCGACCCTGCCCACTTTAGCGCGACCCAGTGCACTTTCCTTGTACCTTCTCTTTGGAGGTGAAAAAAAATTTGATGCGGATAAGAGTGCCGGGCTCTCCTGGCTTGTCTGTTGTTTTTTTGCCTCCCGCCCCTTTAAGAGCTCCTTGAGACAGAAACAGGAAGTAATGGGGCTCGTGGCAAGTTCGACCAGCACCGGCAGGTTAGTAAAGGCTTCTTTTGTCCTTTTTTCCCTCCCCTCCTCACGCTGACAGGAGCAGGAAGTGCTGAGGGGTGGGGACACAGGAACAGAAACGAACCCCCAAGATCTCTGGTCCGAATTTAAGGAACCAGCGGATCTTAGGGGTCGTGTGAAAAGGCCCTAAGAGGGACAGGATAGTAATCATGGGGGACTTCAATTATCCCCACATTGACTGGTCCAATGCGAGTGCGGGGCAAGAAAGAGAAACCAGGTTTCTTGACATGCTGATGACTGTGCCTTAGAGTAACTTGTCATGGAGCCCACCCAAGAACAGGCAACTCTGGATCTAATACTGTGTGATACTCAGGACCTGGTCATGGATGTGAATGTCATTGAGCCTCTGAGGAACAATGACCATGCTGCAATCTCCTTTGCCATGCATGTTGGGAAAAGAGTGTCAAGCAAATCTGACACAACAACCCTTGATTTCTGAAGGGAGGACTTCCCTCAGATGAGGAAACTCTATTCCATCTAGTTTTTGGATCATGCCACATTGTACAAACAGAGCTGCATGCTTGTCAATTCCAAATTTCATATCTTCACAAAAAATTCCCACTGTTTTTAGTAGAGATTCTATCTTCGTGGAACTCTTTGCATTTAATTCAGGTCATCAATGTATAACAGATGATTGATTTACCCTGCTTTTTCTGAAATATGGTAGTTCAATTCATTTTTATTTAAAATTACTGATACAGGGATAAGTGAGATGTAAAACAGGGTGACAAAGAATCCACTTGAAATATCATCATCATCATCATCGTCATCATCATAATCACTACTATACAACTAGAACACCTATTAAAATTTATTTTAAAAAAATACATTTTCAAACCTGCATTGGTCCCCAAAGCAACAAATGTAATGTTATCAAATTAAATCTAACTCCAGCAGTCCTTGAAGTGGTCTCATGTTCAAAAGAGACTTCCACAAACAGAAGTTCCAATCTTCTAGGTGTCACGTGATTTCTTGCTGTTTCATTTTTATGCAACAGACTAATCTAAGCACCTTCTTGGAAAATGTTGCATGTTCTTCAGTGCAAAAAAGAACAATGTAAGGTTTGTATAACAAAATCTGTATAATATAAAAAAATCCAGAGATAGGGGAAATTTGCCTATGGGGCGAATCCGTACAACATAAAAATCGATGTGAATAGGAATTACTCTGTTTTCAATGCATTCCCATGGGAAATTTGTACAAAGGAAAATTTGCTTAACAGAATTTCATTTGCAATGAATTAATTCCTTTATAAAAGGTACCACTGTATTTCAAAGAAAATGCCAAACTGATATGGGAGATGCCCTCCTAAAATAACCTTTCTGTATTTGCCTTCCACCTCCCATTCAATTTAAAAAATATTTTTAATATCTCTGTTTACCACCACAGCAGGTGTTGCTTGGTTCTGTGATCTGCCCCCTTTGGCAGGTGTCCACTTAGAAGTTGCATCTTGGCTTCCCTGTCCTGCTTTCTCCAGACACTGCTTTTGAGTGGGTGTCTGCTGGAAAGGGTGGGGTGCCACGCCTCCAAAAACCTCTTGCTGTGATAAACGGACCAGGACGCACCACCGAACCAGAAGTTCGTGCCCATCGCTACTTAGTTCCCAGAAGGTCCTTTAGGTTCTTTAGGAAGTGATTAAAAACTTTGCTCTTCCAGGCTGCGTTATTAGATAGATAGATAGATAGATAGATAGATAGATAGATAGATAGATAGATAGATAGAGATCGGCTTTTCAGTTTTTAATGAAAGCAGTGATGCTAAGAGTCTAATTGGGCACTGGGTGGCACCTCCCGGTTCTGGGTAAAACCCAGCTAAAGAAGCAAGATGGCAGCCCCCACTGGAACAGCACAGAAGATTCTTCTTGGGCATGGGCCAGAGTTTTACCCAAGCACAATCATACACTTTTACTGTTTGACAGAAGGGCAGAGGGAAAGGGTGGAAAACATCTCCTTTAAAGTCAGACCAAAAAAGCCTGGCGCAGGTATTTTAAAATAAACATGGGCTCTTGTTATGCGTTTTTAGAAGTCAAAAGGAACCTTTAAAAACAAAAAAGAAAGAAACAATTCAGAAGCCAGGATAGATTTAAAAGTATTTTAAGCACCGTGCTTTCCCATAAAGCTGTAAAGCAACAGTGAGAAAGCCCAGCAGTCAGTCACCGAGAAATTGACCCGAACATGTTTTAACTCAGGCTCCCAGTAAAAATGTCAATTGGGGGAGGGGGTGAATCAGAAGTGGGTGCTTCTGGAGTCATGAGTGGAGCATTTTAAAAAAACCAAACAAACCAATCTAGCAACCAAACAAGGCCTGCTTTCCAGCTGAGAACTACATGGGATCATATATTTTGAAAACCCAATTGCTACAGATCTCTTTTTCTGTCTTAACGATGCAAACTGACTGTTATTACTCTTGCAGAAATGAGTGGATTTAAATATTTTTTCTCCTGCCGTTTCATGGGCTGATATTGAAAATGGACAAAACGGGCATTGTGCCTTACCTTTAAAAAGGGTCAGAAGCATGTATTCTTTTTTTTTAAAAAAACTTTTTAAAAAAAAAATTACATCTTTGTTGCAGGGCCAGGAGTTTTTGTATACATGCTGTTCTCTGCAGCAATGTATTAAGCCAGGAGCACAGTTTGGTCCTTTGCCTGCAAAGGGGCAATTTTGTATGGGCTGAAGAGCAGTTCATGGTGATGATGATTGTTGATGAAAAGGAACAGTAGAAAAGACACAGCCAATAAGCTTCTCTCTTGCTAGTGCATATATATTTGCTGAGCTCAGTTTGTGCACTGGGAAGGATGCCTTTGGCAGCAGTGGATCAAAGGCTTCTCTTAACAATGTTGGGGTGCACACAGCTCCCACACAATGTGACGATGTCACAGACACCCTAAAATAGTCAATGGAAACTTCCAATGGGTTGGAGACCAGCCCCTGCCTATGATGTCATTCCCGTTGTGCAGACAGGCTTCGCCCAAGAGTGCTTCAGCCAATCAGTGCCTTTGCTGCTATGAACAATTTGTCTGTCATTTACACAGTGAGGGAATTCTTTTTAAAGGCGTTTTTCTCTTGCTGGGATAGCATTTGCCTTTATTATCTTGATACTAAATGTCCTGGTTCATCAGATGCTGTTTATCTCCCCCCCTTTTCATTTAACTAAGGCCGCTATCTCACCTGGGGGAAGATCCGGATATTGTGAAAGTCCGGCTTTTCTTCTTTCTTGGTCACGTGACTGAAGATGTTGGGTCTCCGTTCCCATGTACTGTACAAGGATGTTTTGAAAAAGTGCAGACCAGCCCCAGGGCCACCAGGGGGCGGTAGAAAAAAATAAAATATATAAAAACAGCACTGAGAGCCTGAGGGCCAGCTGATCAGCACTGGGTGGAAGGGGGAATTAACTTTTTTTTAAAAAGCGCTGATGAGCCCCAGGATGAGCTGGTCGGTGCTAGGAAAAATAAATAAATAAATAAATAAACAACCAGCTCTGACAGCCCGAAGGCCAGCTGATCAGCACTGGGGGGAGGGGAATTTTTTGTTTAAAAAAAAGCGCTGATGAGCCCCAGGACAAGCTGGTCAGGGCTGGGGGGGGGGGCAGAAAACCAGATCATATGCAAGCTCCCACGGACTTTTGGCTCACATCTTTTACCGGAGCAAAACATTCCCAACTTCTCCAGTAGGTCTTGGAAAACTCACTAAAGGGAGCATAACCATTTCTTTTTAAAAGCCCGGTGGCCGTGGGGATATGATTTTTGGAAACACTTTATCTTGAAATTTAATCAGCATTTTAAAGGACGTGTGATAGAGCCCTAAGGCTGCTTTCGCATGACCACTAAAATCTGCTGCAAAGTGCTTGCAGATGCAGAGTATAAATCGTTTTCCCACGAGCAGCGGACTTTAAAAACAAGTGCAGTCATACCCACTTAAGCGCGACCCAGCACATTTTACAGGTCCCTGGTCTCGAGGTGGCAAAATTCTTGTCACTGTTCTGATGCAGATTTTAAACCGTTACTCAATTCTGTGGGAACACGGAAAATCCACACCAAAACCTTTGCTCCCCATTATGGTGTTTTTGCTGCGGTTCTCAGTCGTGGGACCAGAACGCTTGCGGATTTTCAAAATGTGACCATTGGAACATCCAATCTGCGACATCAACCACATGACTGCTCGGGTGTGTATGTGATCTGGATCAAAGTTTGCTGAAGATTTTGGTGGTCGTGTGAAAGCAGCCTTAGATGAATGTTACGAGGATATAAAAAGAACCTGGCTGGATTGTCCCAGATTCCTATTTCGTCCATGTTCTCTGCCTGCCATGGCCAGCCACACCCATAGGGGGTGCACAGATGCCACAAGCCTTCTCCTGCTATGGTTTATGACCAATTTAAATCAGACGCTAAGGGAAATGTATACGCCCAGTGATAACTCTGTTTCCCCTGCCACAGTGAGCTTTCCTCACAGTTAAAGCCCTCAACAGTTAGAATTGCAAATTAAGCCTCTGATTATATCCCAGAGACCAATCACAATAGAAATCATGCTAAATGAAAGATAACTAAGACATCAATCATCTTTGAAAAAAAAGGGGGGGCAAGAAGCTTATCTTCTAGTGTGACTCTGACCATGGAGTTAATAAACAGTCATGCTGCCTAGGAGCTGCTCACAAACTTGTTTAGACCCTTTTAAACAGCACTCAGGGTGTGAACTGGCTAGCATGATCCTGCAGATGACCTCCTAATATAGGGAATATATTAAGGCTGCAGACGTATCTGAGAACATGCATTTTTTTCCAGTGGTGCAACTAAAACACTGACGAGAAGCCAAGGTAAACTGTTTTCCTAGCAGAGTCGCCACGTAAATCTGCAGCAACATTTAAAATAGGTAAATTGGGGGTATTCTATATCCACAGGGATTTGAGGGAGGGGTGGGTGGGAAAGCTTTTTAAAAATAAGCTGATCAAAATTTCTCAGGTCAATGCTCCCCACGCACACAGATTTCATCTCCATGTACACCTCTGGTTAACTGCAACTTGCTTCATAGCTTGGCTGCCAGAAAGTTGGGTTGGATTTTCTTACCACCAGTTTCCCACATGACGTTCAAGCCAAGGTACTTAGTCCTACCCTTGGCCTAATCCAGAGTCCGCAGATGATAAGAAAGGAAGTGCTGGTCTGTAAAAAAACCCTGGGATACTCTTTTAGGGTGTGTTTTTGTTTTTGTTTTGATCAACCCCAGGTTTGAGACAGAACAAACAGAGGTATTTACATCACAGCCATCAGCACAGTTTAGCCCTTTCCTTCTTGTGAGAAACATCTTGAGAACTGTGAACCCAAGGAAAGCTGCAGGACCTGATGGCATTTCTGGTTGGGTGATTAGGGAGTGCGCAGACCAGTTGGCTGGAGTTTTTACTGAAATTTTTAACCGGTCTCTAGCCCAGTCAACTATTCCATCTTGTCTGAAGGCCTCCATTATTGTTCCACTGCCAAAGAAGCCATCTATTAACAGCTTAAATGATTATAGACCTGTAGCACTTACCTCCATTGTAATGAAGTCTCTGGAATGATTAGTTCACCAGCATATCATCTCTTGCCTCCCAGGCACATTTGATAAATATCAGTTTGCTTACAGAGCAAATAGATCCACGGAAGATGCTATAGATATCACCTTGCACACTGCTCTTACCCATTTGGAGCTGCGGGGGACCTATGTAAGGATGCTCTTTGTGGACTTTAGCTCTGCTTTCAATACAGTTATACCTCACAAGCTGATATCTAAACTTAAGGACCTTGGTTTTTGTCATTCCATCTGTGCCTGGATCATGGATTTCTTATCAAATCGCTCACAGAGGGTCAGATTAGGTGACTACATGTCGTCAGCCCTCACTCTCAACATGGGTACTCCACAGGGCTGTGTGTTGAGCCCACTATTGTTTAGTATTTACACCTCTGACTGCACTCATACTCATCCTGAAAATAAAATCATCAAGTTTGCCGATGACACAACAGTAGTGGGACTCATCTCTGGTGGAGACGAGTCAGCCTACCGAGAGGAGGTGCATCGGCTGCTACGGTGGTGCAGAACCAACAATCTGATAATAAATATCAACAAGACCAAATAACTTATAGTTATTTGGTCAGACACTCAGCCCCTGATTATTGATGGAGTTTGTGTAGAGCGGGTGACGGACAGTAGGTTCTTAGGAGTTATTCTACAGGAGGATTTGACCTGGAGTGCCAACACTGAAGCACTGGTTAAGAAGGCCCAGCAGAGATTATATCTTCTGAGACTTCTCAGGAGGGAACAACTGTCTAAGAAACTGTTGGTAACCTTCTACCGGGGCTTTATAGAAAGCACTATCACTTACTGCCTCTGTGTCTGGTTTTCCAGTTGCACAGTGGCAGATAGAAGGGCACTCCAGAGGGTCATAAACACTGCTGAGAGGATAGTGGGCTGTCCTCTTCCTCCTTGGGAAGAATTATACAACTCCAGATGCTCAAGGAAGACATCTAGAATTTTGAGAGACCCTTCGCATCCTGGCTACCAATTTTTTGAACTGTTGCCGTCTGGCAGGAGATACAGGACTCTTAGGTCAAGGACAAATAGACTAAAGAACAGTTTTTATTCCAGAGCGGTATCCAAGCTAAATGCGACAGTTTTAGCACTATCTTAATCAGTTTTAAGTAGTGTTTTAAATTTTGTAAGCAATTTTAAGAGTTTTTAATATTTTGTATGGTGCTTTATATGTTTTATGTGTTTGTATGCTTAGAGTGTGTAGTGGAACAGCACTCTAATTTCGTTGTGCATATTTTGCATATGCATAATGACAATAAAACTCTATTCTATTCTATTCTTGTTTTATGGTTCGGTTTTTGCGTTGTATCATAAGTCATCCTGAGATGTCCACTAATGAAAAGTTTCAAGAGAAAGGAATAACTGATCCTTCACAAAAATTGGTCTCCAGCCTCAGTACTAGAGATGGGAATGAATTAAAAAAATGAATCAGCCGTATCAATGAATATCAATGATTCATCTGTTCCAGAGACCCCAACGACTACTTGGTCCTGAAAGGACCAATTTTCCCCTATTTAATTTGTTCCTTTGTTGGGCTTCCCTCTCTATGCCTCATGGATCAGCTGTTCCTAGGAGGCATAAATAGAGAGAGAGAGAGAGAGAGAGAGAGAGAGAGAGAGAGAGAGAGAGAAATCCCTTCTGGGTGCAAAGGCAAATTGTTATACAGTAAAACCTTGGTTTACGAGCATAGTTTGTTCCAGAAGCATGCTTGTAATTAAAAGCACTTGTATATCAAAGCAAATTTCTCCATAAGAAATAATGGAAACTCAAATGACTTGTTCTACAGCCCAAAAATATTCATATTAAAATGATTACAATGCTGCAATATAATATAAAATAATAAAGGAGCTACAAAATATAAAGAAAAATAAAACAAATTAAATAAAAATATAATTACTGGTATAAAGAAAAATAAAATCCTAACTTATACTTTCCTTTTAAATTCTTTGTGGCTGGTGCAAGGGAGACCTTTCTTCCTCTCTCCTCCCTCTGCTTTTGAGGCCTCCCTGAGATGGAACATTCCAGACAGTCCCCCACAATCCAGCAAGGAGGGAGAGAAGAACCATTGGCTCATTTGTGATATACTACCGGTGCTTGTATAGCAAGACATTGCTTGTGGATCAAATAAACATTTGTTAGGTCTTGCAGAGCACTCGCAGACCAAGGTACTCGTAAATCAGGGTTTTACTCTATACTGTATCCAACCAGTATGCTGATTTTTAGTTTTTTAAAAATTATTTTATTTTCAAGGCCAGCTCTGGACTGGCTTTCTCTGCCCAAGCGCCTGCCTCACAGCTGAGAGGCAGTGACTTGCACGGAGAGAGTTGTGCTCGGAGGCCCCATCAATAAAGGTAAGGGAAGGATGGGTTGTTTTGGTGGAGGCTGTTTTTGTTGTAGTTGGTTGATTAATTGGTTTGTGGGTTCAGAGTTCATCCTTGACAAACCACAAGTCACAATGAACCTCCATTTAGGCGCTTGGTCCTCATCTCTAATCAGTAGTACTGATTCTATAAATGTGTGTGCACCAGGCAATGTTAGGATATGGCTGGGGTGAAGGCATGGTACATTGAGAGAGGATATATTTTGACCACATGATGTAATAGGTGGTTCATAATACTGGAGAGAAAATAATAAAGAACAGAGAGGGTGGTAGGATATGTAGTCCAGTAGTTGAATGTTGAGCGATTATATTCAGAATTAATAAACAAATATCAAACTAGCTTTCTCAACTGTTTCAGAAGGAACTGGTGTTGTAATTTTTATGCCCAATGAGCTTGACAAGAATGAGGGAGGAGAGCTTAGAGGAATTGTCTAATCTGAGTTATGGTCATCACATTTACAGTATTTCTAATAACATGGCTCCTCCTTCAAGGCATAGACGGTGAACCTCCTTCCTTCTCACCAGCCGCTCTGGCAACACAGCCAGCAACAGGCATTGGTCCTATGAAACAAAGAAGAGGGGAATATATTGAGCCCTTCAGCTTTTGCCATTTCCTAGGTTTCTAATCCAAATCAATCTGCCACTGCACTTACAAGTTTCATAGGGATTATGTGTGTGTAATGTATATGTGTGAGAGAATGAATGAATGAATGAATGAATGAATGAAGCAGTCATGGGCAGAATGGGGTTGTGTGTATGTGAATGTATGTTTGCAGATACCTGGTGTGATGGAGTGGGATACAGTAATATACAGTCACCTCCGCCATTTCGTGGTTCAGGTACTGCGGTCCCACTACATCGCGGGATCGCAGTACCTGCACCTTGGAGCGGTGGGGGGGACGGCGTGGGCGATTGGGTCGCTCCTCGCGCCCCCCCGCACTCCTCCAAGAAGCCTTGGAGCCACAGGGGGGGCAGCGGGGGGGCGATCGGGTTGCTCCGTGCCGCTCCCTGCGCTCCTCCGAGAAGCCTCGGAGCTGCGTGGGGGGGGCAGTGGGGGACAATTGGGTCGCTCTGTGCCCCGCCCCGCGCTCCTCTGAGAAGCCTTGGAAAGGCGCACGATCAGCCCCCCCGCCCCAGCCCCCCCACCCGCTACCACATATCGCAGATTTTCATGCATCGTGGGTGGGGTGGGTCCCTAACCCCCGCGATCAGTGGGGGTGACTTGTACTCATACTCAGGGGGCCTGCTCTTGAATCTCTGCCCAGACACGGAAACTCATGGGGGATACAGAACTGGTAAAACTACTCCTCAAGTATCTCACTTGGCCTGAAAGCCCTGTTAGGGTTGGTATAAGTCAGTTCCAACTTGATGGCACCTTCCATGTTTAGGAGAGATAGAGACATATTGACATACTGAATGGATGTAGAATGGATATCAGTGTGTCTGCATGCATGCATACACGTACTAGCTTCCCCATACTCTAAATTCATAATCCCTGAGGGAATGGAGGCCCAGGGCAGGGACAGCCATTCCTCAGTTTTGAGGGATGCGATCAAGAGTCGTGTAACGGGGCGCTCCTGAAGACGTCGCTTCCAGTGATTCTCGCACACTCACAAACCTAGATGGGAGCGATCATGTGAGACATTAAAAAGGACGCTGATCCATCTTGAAAGCAGCCTCTGTTCTCTTTGCAAGGACTGGAAGGGAAGGCAGCTTTCCAGAGCAAGTACTTCCCTAGCGTGCTATTAAGTTATAGGTTATTTTGTGTAGAGGAGCAGCAGATTGTAAAAGAACTGAACAAGGAGTGTAGAAAACCTTCTTCACTGCATTCAGGGCCTTCCAGGTCAATGTGCGCTTACACTTGCAAAGTCTTCAGGTGGCTCAAGATTCAACACGGTTGCTTCTGCAGGCTTAGCAGTTAACCTGGCCAATCTGCGGGAACCGTCACGTATTTTGCATGCTTATGGCGAACTTCAGCAACCGACGAAAGGAGGGAGAACCCACAAGTTTGCTATCGAGAGTGCCAGAAACCTGGGTTCAATTTCGTTCTCTACCACAGACTTCCCACACAGCTTTGGCCAAGTTGCTTGGTCTTTCTTTGGCTCATCGCCAGAGTCTGTAAAAGAGAAGAGAGGAAACGTTGGGCTGGGAAGAACTCTGGGACACCCCCCTCCTCCCTTCTCCCACCCCCGATATCCTGAGAAGAGTAGTTTAGGCAAAGCAGTTTGAGAGGCATCCCAAACATGTTTGAGATGAACCATCTGGAGTCCTTTTGGATGCAACTGAGTGGAACAAAAGCAAGCCAATCGGCAAATTCCTTCAGCAACCAAAGAGCGAAATCTGAAATAATCTAGGAAGCCTGCTCCTCTTCGCTGATATGTTTTGCCTTCTTCTGGAAAAACATGGTGCCATAGTAGGGCATATTGTAGTTTGGGATGCCGCTTTAGCTCCGGTTCCTCTTTGCATCGAAACAAGGCACGGCCCAAGGAGAAACAACCCAAGCATGTCCCAGCTGCTACAGCACTGACTAGACATGGGAGCAACAACAGGCAGTGGTTTGTCAGGGCCTACACTTCTGTCGCTCAGCCGTTCCAGCCTATAAATCTGCTTGGAAATGAAACCCAAAACATTACTCTCCACTTCCTTATTGCCTGCCTGTCAAGAAAACTGTTGAGGTGAAGGTGGAACTGGAAAAGGTGCAGAAGAGAGTGACTAAAATGTTTACTGGGCTGGGGGACCTCCCTTATGAGGAAAGGCTAAAACATTTGGGGCTCTTTAGTCTGGGAAAAAAGGCACCTGAGGGGGGAATATGATTGAGACATACAAAATAACGCAGGGCATGAGTCAAGTGGATAGAGGGACACTCTTCTCCCTCTCACAAAACACCAGAACTAGGGGACACCCACTCAAATTGAGGGCTGGGAGAGTGAGAACAGACAAAAGAAAACATTTTTTCACCCAGCGCGTTGTTAGCCTATGGAACTCCCTGCCACAGGATGTGGTGATGGTATCTGGCCTGGATGCCTTCAAAAGGGGATTGGACAGATTCCTGGAGGAAAAGTCCATCCCAGGTTACAAACCATGATGGAGATGTGTCATCTCCAGGCATAAAACCGGGGTACCTCAAGGGCCAGATGCAGGGGAGTGATATCAGGAGACAGATATCTAGTCTCGTGCCCTCCCGGATGCATCTGGTGGAGCTACTGTGAGATACAGGAAGCTGGACTAGATGGGCCTTTGGCCTGATCCAGCACAGCTCTTCTTATGTTCTTCTGTTAAGGTGAGCAACCACTAGCTTCCTTCATGCCTGAAACATGGCGCGAGGGTCAGAATGAAAGGAGATAGGGTTCTGGACTAATTCCTGCCAATTGCTGCCTTGGGAAGTACGAGTCATGTTGCTCAAGTGCATGAACTGCTGGATGGCTTAGTGGTTTAGGCATCTGGCTTTAGAATCAGAGGTTGGGAGTTCGATTCCCCTCTGTGTCTCACTGATCTGTAGGGTCCCATTCTATGCTGATTGTTGCTTGTGGTGGTTTCTTCTTCCAAGCAGTGGGGCTAATAGGTGCGCATTAGCACTTCACAACACAATACTGAAAGGTTGTATAGGCTGAATACATTGCTATTCAGGAGTCGTAGTTATGATGCATCATCAGGGTGCTGTGAAGGCGTTGTACAAGCCTAACTTTGAAAGCCGTCCTATCCTAAAAATACCCCAAAGCAACATCTATATACTCTCTAATGGGAACAACTCAGAGTGGTTGCTTCTTACAAGGAGAGTATAAAAAAATGCGGGAGGAACATACTCACTAAACATGAAATTGCTACATGAGGTTTTCAGATACAGAGTTCAAATAAAAAGATTGATGTCTGCAGGATGTATAAGCAAAATTGGAGCTGGATATATTGCTCTCTGAGAGCCTTTATATGTATGCCAAAAATGCCTATGTGAAGTAGAGTTAGAAATATTTATACTAGGCAACACTCCAAAAATCATGAGCACTCTGTTGCCAAAGTCATTTCGCAGGGAATCGTACATGTTTCCATGTTCAGTAGATAATGCTTTCAAAGTTTGAAGGAAAATAATGTATTGTAGGTGCTCATTCCTAGGGTTGAATATTGATGTTTCAATATCATGGCTTGACCCAGTGTCTTTTTTACTCCCCAGTCCAAATGATATCGGTTCAGGAAATATGAAATAACCTTGATCCCTAGAGTATCAAGGGCAAATGGGAGCCAGTGATGAAAAGCATAGAAGTGGGCAGAGTTATGCCTTGACTTCTTTAGGACTCAGTCTGGAATCTAAAAGTTTGGGACCCTGTTCCAGATTCTTGCATGACTGTTCTGCAGGTTACATAACTAGAAACAGGTACCACCACCCTCAGTTTGATCCGTATGGAAAAGCAAACTGGTGTGCTTAGGTGGTGGTGGTGGGGAATTACGTAGCACAATCAGAATTGTTTCCTCACCTCCAGTGCAGAGAATACAAGAAAAAGGAGCAGCAAAAGACAGCAATTGTTTCATTACTCACCTCCAGTGCAGAGAATACAAGCTTCCCGGTGAAAAGGAGCAGCATTTAGGAAAAAAAACAGCAACCATGACCTTGATCTCTAAGGCATGCTTTGTTTTGTTTTTTATTTAACATTTACTAATACCAGCTTATTTATTCTTGGAAAAAGAGAAACCAAATTGATTTAATGTCCTAAAGTGAGTCCTTCCTATGGGAAATAGAGCGGTATATAAGTGTAAATAATAAATAAATAATAATAAATAATAATGTCCTAAAGTAAGCTACGAGCATGTAAGCATCCATCTATGTGCCTGCCCATGCGTGCATTCACACACACACACACACACACACACACACACACACACACACACACACACACACACAGAGAGAGAGAGAGAGAGAGAGAGAGCTGCAAGGGCCAATGCTTATATTACTCAAAGACAGTTGTGTTGTTTTGGTACAAGAGGAAGAAGATAATTCAAACACCTCTCCCCCGTTTCTACCTGTAAAAATGAAGTAATGACATAGGAAATATTAAAAATCAACATTTGCCTCAATTTGCCTAACAGTAGTATGGCTCTATCAAGAATGTCCATGTGACAGCTCCTAGGCCCTACCAGACATGTCCAAAATTCGGCCCTCCAGATGTTTTGGACCACAACTCCCACAGTCCTTTGCATAAAGAGGGCTGAAGGTTTGACATACCTGCGGGCCTAGTCTGACTAGGGAGGGATGACTGGTGGCCATCTGGATGGCCCAGTGGTTTAGGTCTCCAGCTGCGGTGCTAGAGGCTGGGAGTTCAATTCCCCACTGTGTCTCCTTGAGAGGGACCCCCCCCATGACCAATAGGATCTCTTCCAGCTGTACAGTTCTAAGATAATGACTGTGAGTCTTGCCTGGGGCTCTGAAAAGAAAAGTGTGTACATGCAATAAATGAAAAGAGCCCTTCTGTTTGCATAATGATTTGCAATTTTGCTACAAAACTGAACGAACTACATTTATTCTTAAATCAGCACTCGGAAAAGGATAATTTTTTTTGACTGCCGCTTTCAGAGTCCAAGGTCAGGTTTTAATCCAGAGCTGTTCTTTCTAAGAACCCATTCATATCTCTAATGAATTACTGGGCTGTGTATCCATGGGGATGGCAAGGAAGCACCAGAACAAATTACCAGCATGACGGTAAACGGAGCTCGAGGGTATGAAACCCTGCTAGATTCTGACAGGGGAAGTCAGTACTTAACTAATATTCCATTGAGTCGGCTGTAGTTGGGACTCACCACTGAATGTCGGCCTTTGAAATGGAAATCAAAGGGACGTCCAGATTGATGTTTTTAACAATTATGGCTCAAACCCAACCGTACATGTAATCGTTAAGCCTAGTGTTAACAGTGTTGCAGATGAACCTAGCTACCGGCAAAATTACCCTCCTTGTTTGTAAATAAGCATTCAGTTGTAGACGTGTCTCTAACAGGGACTTCAAACAAAACCTTCCTGATCTGCTCCAGCTTTTTTTTTTTTTTGGACCGTGTGAGGAAAAGGCTCTGTGATTGGTCGGCATTTTGATATATTTATCTACCTGAAGATTTTCAGTTTTCATCCCTTTAAAACCGTTCCATTCCAAAAGAAATATTTCCCCTGCTCAAAGTACAAATAATTCTGTCTACCCCCACCTCCCTCCAAAATCTGGCATATAAATGTTAATAATACAATAGCCTTTGATCTCTGCCTAAGAAAGCCCTGTACATCATTAAATCAAAGGGAACTACAGTTCTGTGATTTGTTGTTTGACGCTCACTCCTGGAATCAATTATCTATATATTTTGGAGAAGCTCAAAATTTACAGACTTTTCAAACAAGACTTGATGGTGAGCTGAAGGAAAACACAGATGTTTCAGAGTGAGGCAGGCCCAAGAAGGAGATCAATGAAAATACCAGGGAAGGGAGGGGAGGAGGAGGAATTATTAGAGGAAATAATAATTCCAGATTGATGTGTTGTATTATGCAGAACATGATGCTCAGGGGGGAGATAATTCAATTATTTGTGAAGAGAAAATTTGTATCTTTTTCAGAGTGACGTTTGGTTATGATACATTTTTATCAATCCGTATTTGGATCAAAATGCACAGAGTGATTATAGGCATATGGGGGAATTTGCATTAAAAGCAGATTCACTGTAGTTGGATGTCTTCGTCGTGCTTTGGGCTCCACAGAACTGCACAATGGAGCTCTCTGGAAAAAAAAACATGGAGTCTTAATAACCTAGGGTTTGTCCTACTCTGGATGGGGGCTGCATTGGAGGAAGTTCGAAGAATTTCAGCAGGAGTGACGGAGTTTGAAGCTTGTGGGTTGTCCAAAGGCAGAAGTAGAAAAGATGTCTGGTTACTACTATTACTACTACTACTACTGATGATGGTGGTGGTGGTGGTGGTGGTGGTGGTGATGTCAGTTCTGACTTATAGTGACCCCCTTTCAGGGTTTTCCAGTTGGAGAATAGCATTCCTTTCTTCTGGTTGGTAGCCCTGGGACTCCATCCTGCCCAAGGCCACACAGGCTGGTTCTTCTCCCAGGAGACACAGTGGGGAATCGAACTCCCAACCCCTGGCTCTGCAGTTAGACACCTAAACCACTGAGCTACACAGCCCACCCGATAATCATGTGTCGTCAAGTCTATTCCAAGTTATGGTGGTGACCTTTTCCGGGGTTTTTCTAGGGAGGTAAGTCACCGAAGCGGCTTCCCACTCCCTTTTCCTGGAGGCATTATGTCAAGGCAGTGGCATTTTATCACCTGGTAATGATGTATTTCTCTCCACAGCTTCTGTATTTCCCCAGTGAATTGGCAAATGCATCCGGAGTTTATCTCCAAATGACCACTCAATGAACTGAGGCAGTCCGGTGCGCAACCTGGTAGTGCTACAGAACCTCATGGAAGTGAAAACAAACACCTCTTCATTCTTAGAGGATCTCTCCTGCTCACTGCAAAGATGGTGTCTCCTCTGTTCATGTCCTTATCGCCAACATTGTCTGTGGAGGCTCAGGCAGCTTCGGTACTTTCCCCTAGGGCTGTCAGCCACCCCTGGCAGAGATATCTTTTCACCACTGTTCTCTGCAAACCCTCCTCCCCCTGATTTGACTGTTGTGATGCCTTTTTTATGGGGTCGTTTCTGGAGCTTCTTACGGAGGGGGGATATAAGTGAAAAGGGAGCAAATACTGTAGCTATGGCACGGGAGGAGACGTGCAATGTTCTAATGGTGTGACTAGGCCACCCAAATCCAGTACAAGAGTCATCCTTCCATAGTCACACACATATTCACTCCTAGTTGTGTAATAATAGTGCAGTCTACTAAGCTGAGTGAAATAACAGAAGGATGAGGAAGAGGAGGAGGGGGAGGAGGTTATCCAAAGAGCGACATGAGTTTTCTCTTTACACCAACCACTCCATCATGCCATGGCTAGTAGAGAGGCTGCTTGGCTACCACCTCGGTGGTTGGAATGCCCAGGAAGAGCCATCATTGGGGCAGGAGGGACTTTCCCTGGTCACTCGTGCTTTTCATTTGGTGCCAGTAGCTCTGTCTGTTCTTATTTTTATTCCCCCCTTTCTCAATTTAAACCTCTAGCCATCTTATTAACCCTGCAAATGCTGGATGGGGTGCAAAGGATCCATTCTACGCTCACTCTGGAAATGAGCAGATATCCCTGATGCTGTCTGTTCGCAGTTTGTCCAAAATCAGCCAATTTTAAGTGACATACAGTGAGAAAGAAAAATTCCATACAAATGCCTTCAGAAGTAACTTAAAACAGCAGCAGCAGCACCACCACCACCACCACCACCAACAACAACAACAAAACAACAACAACAACAATATTAGAAAACCTTATTTGTTACACCAGTAAAGTAGCTCCATCCCCATTTTGCATTACTTCAGGAAGGTACATTTGTCCCCCCACATCCTACAAGTAACTCATTAAAGTGGTATGAGTTTAATCCGTTCCGAATGCATGCTCATAAGTCGAACAACTCATAAGTAGAGCAGCCGTATCTAAATAAATAAATAAATAAATAAATAAATAAATAAATAAATAAATAAAATAAAATAAAAAATGTAAGTAGAACAGATTGCATCTAACATTTGTAAGGCAGCAGTTTAAATGCCAGTGGTTTTCCGCTCTTAAGTCAAATTGCTCATAAGTACAGCCACTTATAATAGAGGTACCACATTACTTCTAATTTTCAGAGATAGGAAAAAAGTTACTTTATTAGATTACAAACTGAAGTGTATCCCTGCCTCTATGACCAGTAGTTACACAAGCTGTGCTGATTCTGGGGAGCTGCATAGTTCAAAAAAGTAAAATATCCCATTTCTTGGTATTTACGAACTCTGAATGCCGCATTTTCCGTCAGCATGGCCATATCCTGATCTTCTTCTTCTTCTTCTTCTTCTTCTTCTTCTTCTTCTTCTTCTTCTTCTTCTTCTTCTTCTTCTTCTTCTTCTTCTTCTTCTTCTTCTTCTTCTTCTTCTTCTTCTTCTTCTTCTTCTGCTGCTGCTGCTGCTGCTGCTGCTGCTGCTGCTGCTGCTGCTGCTGCTGCTGCTTCTTTTACTTAGCAATGCATTTGTCCCACTTGGTAGTGGGGTCCACTATTCTTGTCTTGGCCTTCCACTGGGCACAGTCATGGACTAGGTCAGGATGACTATAACATGAAAGTACTGTAGTCCAGGGTGTTCATCCAGGGCTGTTTTGATCATCCCCTTGATTGGGATCCGCTGACCTCCAGGGTGAGACCCTTTTTGGCCAGAGTTTCCTCATTGGCACGCAAGACGTGCCTGTTCCAACACAGTTGGGCTTTATGCATCTTGTCAGCAATTGGTGCAATGCCGTATTTGGGTTGGAGGTCATCATTGCGCACATGATCCTTTCAGTCCATTGCAGTATCTTTGTCTCAATGTTCAACTTCTTTAGTTGCCAGACGGCATTCTGCACCATGAGGGAAGCATGAGGGGTTCAACTGATGCCCATATTGGGGGCCAGAGGTGGTTTTATTTTATTTTATATTTTGCTGTTCTGCTGTGGTTGTTATGTGATATTCTTGGATTTTAGTTCCAGGATTCAGAGTTTGTTTTTAATAGCTTGTATGTTATATTGCAACTTTATTCAGGTTTGCTCTTGCTTTACTGCCCGTTTTGTTTTATCCGGAGAGGTCTGTGAAGCTGCGCAGCTGAGTTATAAATAATAGATCTAAAGTAAACAAAGTAAAGCATTATTTTATTACAGCTGTAACAAAAGAGGGGAGAGAAAGGGGGGACTGTTATTTGTGAAACAATGAACTATTGTAATGAGTTATTTATATCTAAGAAATTCATGCAGATTTAAATTGTGTATGCATGATATTCAAGAGACAGTTCTTGGCGTTAAGGCCAGGTCTCTTGGGACAGGAGCTACACTCTGTTTTTGTAGGGGAATAAATAAGATATTAAAATGATAAATGCATCATAAGCAAAATTTTAATTTATGTTTAGGAGGTACACAGCTAGCATGGGAACTTGTGGCCTTTGTCATTGGGTAGCAGCAAATGTATGTTTGCTTTATTACCAGAGCTGGCTCACGGGTAGGCAGAATAAGGTAGACACCTCAGATGGAAGAATCTGGAATGGCAACAGCTCTTTCCCCCATCCCCCACCATTTTCCCCATCTCCTGAGTTGGTGCTCTTGGAGTCCCCCTCCTCACCATTTGGTTTTCATTTTTAAATGTGTGTATGTGAGGGATCTCTGAGAGGTATGTGCACCACAAGAATGCCCCTGGAAGACATTGTGTCGTTCCTGAAGGGTGATTTGCCCATCCGTGACTTCAGTTGTTCAGGTGCCAGTGATAGGAGAGACGCTTGAGAGGGACATAAGAGAACCAGTGAGAGAGTCCAACCCTGGAACTGATGGGGTAATTGCCTTCTCACAGATAAGGCAGCTTATGAGAATCAAAATACTGTTGACGTAGACAATAATTCCTATCCTTCTTATAGAGGGCTGAGCACCAGTCTTTTCAAACACACACATGCTCTGATGTAGAAATACCAGTCTCTGTTGATCTATAAATACTCTAATTGGTTTTTGTTTCTGTTAAAAGCAATAAGCAAGCTTGTGGCTCCTTACAGATTACAATGTTTTGTCGATGGCAGCTCACTTCCTTCTTCAGATGCAATGGCTTTGTTCTACTTTTTAAATACACATTTGTTTGTTTAATCAACTCCATGCTACTCTGAAATCTCTCTCAATGGGTTATAAATTTAATAAATAAATGGAGAAATGGACAGGAAGGAAGGGGGAAAGCCCCAGTCGCTCCAGTGAACACTCCAGTGCTTCTCTTTGTGGTAGTCGCCACTGTTTTATGTGGGAAGTGGGCACATGCATGAGCTTTCAAAATGTCAGCAGCGGTAGCCACAAGGGGAAAGGAGAGCCCTTAACCAACCCATACCCTGATTTATGGCACCCCCACCCAAGAGGGTGGCCTAAAATAATCCCATACATTCCTTACATAATGCCTGGCCTACATATACTGAATGTCTGATTTCCCACAATGCTTTGATAAAGACCCAGCTTTCAATGACAATTAAATCACCATTAAACCAGGAAACATAGAAACGTGACCATTGCAATGACTGAAAAATTGCACTCACATGCTAACAAACTGTATCCGAACAAGACTGCACTTAAAATTGATCTCTGTGTATTTACCGCTCATCATCCCTTCATAGCATTAATGCTGTGCAGGGATGAGGGCAAGCAATCGGATCTGACTCCCAAATGTGGATCCAAGTATTTCTTTGGTCCCAAGTCCCAAGTCCAGATCTTAGGTACAAAGTCCCAAGTCTCTATTAAAAACAAGGTTCCCCCCTCCCCAAGAAAAAAAAGGGATGGGGTGGGAGGGTTGTGAGTTGTAATTCAAGTCCAAGTCATTGGAAAAAAACCCCAAACCCAGAGTCGAGTCCAAATCTAGTCCCTGGTGGGACAAGTCTAGGACTCCTGTTTCCATGGTGGAACTCTCATTTTTCAGGACGAGATGTCCTTGTCAACTAGCCCTCTCTCATTACCACGCAGATGAGATTTTATTACGCTTTTGATAACTTGCCATAGCTTTGTAACTTTGGGCTTGACACAGTGGGCCTGCCCAGAGCAGCAGACCAAGACCGAGCGGGGACTCTCTCGAGTGTTGGTTTCCATAGTTTTACGAGCTGCCAAGTTCAAATGTTTGGGCTGCAGAAGAGATTCAACTGCTCTCGGTAGCTGCTCTCAGTCCTTTGTGGGTCAGCAAACACAGCTGACTCCCACGCTGTTCTGAGCACATGGACGTGAAGGTCACGATGTGCGTTTTGTGAGCCTGGGCAGGGGAAAAAAAGGGAGAGGAAAAAAAGCTGTCCTACAAAGCAAAACGTCGTCAAGATGGAAACAGCTCAGGGATGTAATGTAATGTTGCTTATTAATGCTGTAGGATGTCCCTCAATTCCCTGTTCTCAAATACTTGAACATGTCTTAATTGTACTGGACTGTATATTATCCCTCATTACTGTAAGCCGCCTTGGGTCCTTTTCCAAGGAGAAAGTCTTCCAGCAGCCCGTGCAAGCAGTGGTGGTGGATTTGATCTGCCACCGCCGCTTGCACAGACTGCTTGAAGACTTCTGCCACCGCCGCTTGCATGGGCTGCTCCAGGACTTCTTCGGGCAGCCCCTGCAAGCGGTGGTGGTGGATCTGACCTGCCACTGCCACTTGCCCAGGCCGCTGGAGGACTAAAAAGTCTTCGAGCAGCCCGGGCAAGCAGTGGTGGTGGATCTGACCTACCACCGAGCTGGAGCCCGGGGCTTGAGGAAGGGGAAAAAAAGGTTTTAAAAGCCTGGGCTTTTAAAACCTTCCCCCCTTCCCCACGCCCCAGGCTCCAGCTGATTGGCGCTGGGGTGGGGAAATAAAGGTTTTTCTCCCTCACGCGAGCGCCAATCAGCTGGAGCCCTGGCATGTACTGCGGTCCCTGGATATAGCGGGACCGCAGTATATGAACCACGAAAGGGCGGGGGGAATCACTGTACTCTTGGCCTCAGACAATGAAGCACTCAATCATCCCATATCTAGAAGCACTGCACCCTTAAGTGGAAAAACTGGCCTGCTTATTCCAACATGATTTAGTCTGTGTTAGAGGCAAATTAGCTTGGTTTTGTTCTGTATTTGTCATTAGGAAACAAGCATGGCTTTGTTTCCATGCTAGAAGTCTCTGACACATAGTACTGGCAGATTTGCAAGGCCTAGAGAGCAGTGGTTCCCAGCCTTCCCCGGATGTCCTTGGACTACAACTCCCAGAAATCCTGGCCAGAATACAACTTCCCAGAATGCAAATTCCTCACTGATGTTCATACCCTTTCCTGTTTGCCCTTTCCCCTTCCACTCACAAATATAAGAGGTTTGTGCGCTCTTATGTTTGTGCTCTTTGCCATTCTACTGCTGGTGGTGACGCAAGATGTGAGTGATGGGTCACTCAGTGTTTCAAGCTCCTGGCTGTGGACCCAATGTTTTGGCAGTTCAGTTCCCCAGTGCACCTCCTTGACAAGGCAGTGGACTCAATAATCCATAGGGTTCCTCCCAGCTCTGAAGTTCTAAGATGATGATGGTGATGATTGTGTGGGAACACAAGGCTGCATTTGCATAAAATTAACTGGAAAGGCTGGGTGGCAACGGAGCTCTCCACAGATTTCCTCTTTCGCTGTCATGTCTGTTTGCACCTCTAATTAAACCTGTTTTCTCAGTTTGGAACCACCGTTGCATTGGAAGCAGCCATGAGTGACTTGTGTTGGGTTTTGCCTTTGGCTGGATGTGGAGGAAAAGGAATCTGCAGGAGATCAAAAGAAAAGTTCAAAGGCAAATGTTTTCTGGGCAATGCTTCCAAGGAAGACTCCTTTTGGGAGACACAAGTATGCCAGGGACCCCACAGAGCGGAATTGGACAGCAGAGGTCAAAGCTCTCTGTTACTTCTAAGGAATTTAATTCGAACTTCAATTTAATGAGTTTTCCTATTTCCCTCCTTTAAATAAATGCCTCCATGTTAATTCTTTCTAGCCATTCTTTCTTTTTTCTTTTGGCCAAATATTATGAAGGCAGCTCAATAATTCTTTTCCCTCAAAGACCTCTCCTTTCATGTCAGAATTATACCTGATTTGTTTTGTAACTCCTCATGTCAAAATGAGTTCATCAGCCACTATTGGTGGTCCATTTTTGTGTGGTGCTTCGACATTGCGAACAGAAGGTGGTTTCATTCACAGAAGGAAAATTACACTCATGGAAGGACTCCTATGAGTACAGTTCCCATCCTCAGGGTTTGGAAAAACAAATTGCAATTGTCCGCCTACCCTTATGTATGAAGGCATGGGTACATAACATGATGTAGTGGGTAGATCAATGGACTAGGATAATGGTTGCGAATCTTTGGCACACCAGATGTTTTGGATCACAACTCCCACGGTCCTTTGTCATTGGCAGTACAGGCTTGGAATTCTGGGAGTTGTCGTCCAAAACATCTGGCGTGCCGAAGGTTCGCCACCACCGGACTAGGACTTGGGAGAGCTACAGAAACTCATGAGGTGCGTGGAATACCTCTCCTATGTTAAAAACCCTATGACAGTCCCTAGAAATTGGTTGTAGCTTGACAACACACAACAATAATAACAGCAGAAACAACAATGACAAAGACATAATGCAGGTGCATTCCAAAAGCAATATAAGTGGACAGTTACACTTTAGTGGGCAGCATTTTCTAGTTACCTTTACAAGTAATTTTGCATGCATTTAGACAAGAATTCTTCAAGTTGCATTACGTTCTGATATATATTCTAAGGCACTGTTGTTGTTTTTTAAAGCCAGACTCAGAAACATTACATTTGGGGTGGGTGTTGTTATTGTGTTATTGTTGCAAACCACCCAGCATAGCTCTATTGCAAGATGGACAGTATAGAAATCCAACGAACGGACACACAATTTTGACTTGCTTCTCCTACAGCGTTGCATGCCTTGTGATCTGATTCTTAACAGCCTCAGGACAGGCAGTTCTGTGTCCTTCTGGTCTGCGTGACTGTGCTTGTCTTTAACCCATAACTTCTTCCTATTCTATTTTTACTCTTCCTATTTTTAAAACCTCAAAATAAATATGGTGTGCTATGTGGATGATCAACCTCTCCATTTTGAAATGCCCCATAGCCATTGTCATGATAACACTTGTGTCCACACTGGGCTACTTAAATGCCGGACTTGATGCCAGATCTTCCAGGTCAAAACACACACCTCCTTTGCCAGCAAGACTTGCTTAGGCACAGTATTGGAAAGTGAAATAAGCATTCACATAAGAAGAATGGCTACTTATTACAGCACTCGACATGGCTGAAATGGCAAAACTGACAGATCTGGTCAAGGACAAAGGAGCAAAGTTCTTTACCATAATGAAAACATAATAAAATAAATAGAAATATATATATTTAAAACACACACCTCCCTACGCTGGCTGCCAAGCACCAGTTCCTGCCCTATGGACCACCTCCATGGGGGATGCTTAAGTTGTAGAGGTTGGTGTTGTCGTGGAACACGGCTGTCCTGCTCACATATGCCAGCTAATTTTTTCTTCTACCAATAACCTTAACCTTTTCTCAGTAACACCATTCAAATACATGGTTTTTTTATATGTTTAAACCAACCAAAATCAGCCTGCACCATTTTGAGATGTGCAAAATTAGGGGGCATAGCCGTGTTCTGATTCACAAATTAGTCTACATTGCATGGATCAGATGAATTCATTTAGGAATAAGTAAAAAATGAATTCATCATGCATGTGTATTGTTACCAAAGCCAATATTCAGGGGCTTTGAAAGGTCCCGTTTTGGAACCACGGCTCCCAGAATCCCTAAGCCATCATATCCACCAGCTATGCTGGTTTGGAGATTATGGGCATCCATAGTTCCAAACTCAGTTCTTTCCAAGATTTAAATTAAAGATACAGTTTCCTTTGCCCATGCTATTTTCAACATACACACTTGCTTTAATCGTTTTACAGGGGGACAGTTCTATGGCTGTATGGCTTTTAGCCAAATGTAGTTTTATCTCATGTTATTCTTTTAAGAGGTTGATAAGCTTCCTTGAGTGAAAGAAAGAAAGAAAGAAAGAAAGAAAGAAAGAAAGAAAGAAAGAAAGAAAGAAAGAAAGAAAGAAAGAAAGAAAGAAAGAAAGAAAGAAAGAAAGAAAGCTTGTTTAAATGAAGACAACAAAGCGTGAAAACTTCTGAACATATGGTTCTTATTTAGCTATCATGCCTAATAGGTATTAAATTTTGATATCCACTCATTATGGAGCATCAAGACTTTTTTTCAGGCATCCAGGAAAGTATTACATAAGGGAGATGGAAAATATCAGGCAAGCGGAACGGACAAACAAACAGTGTACCGCTTTTGTGCTTCTTAAAATCACATGTCTCTGGCCTGCTTTTAAATGCCAACACTTGTTTTCAAAGCATTGGTTAGAAACTTGGCTAGTGGGATCCGTCTGCGAGTTTCTGGATGAGGACTGAAAACTCTTGAGTGTGAGTGATGCTCTGACTGACATGTTGCATCGTGGGGCAGATTTATATGAAGTGTGATCACTCGGAGTCTCTGAGCCAAAGTCTACTGAAATCAGTGGCATTCTTTCAATTCTCTGAGGAAGGTGTGAGGAACCCTGAAATAGCCCTGATTCTCTGAAGAGCTCTAATGATGGAAGGAGGCCATGCGGGTGGGGCGGGGGGAGGCTTGGGGATCAAGGGCTGAGGAGATGCTTAGAAATGTGAGGTAATAAAGATAATTTAGAAACGGAGGGAAATTCCTCAGAAGGACAACTTTCTATCTTCAAGAGGAACATTAATTAGGGCTTCAGGCCTGATAATGAATCAAGTGAGAAAACGGTGCTTGTCCAGCAAAAACAAAACAATTTTTTTTTGTCCAAGATTATTTTTGAGCTGAAAATGGAATGAAATGCCAATGAGATATCAGGCGGAATGAGATTAATTTTGGGGGAGGTGGCTGAACAAGGACTAATCGCTTGAGAGGGAGAGTGGGAAATTGTGCCAGGTGAGGCCTGTCAGTAATGGAGATGGTTAAAGCTAGACAGAAAATCTGGACATTTTCACTTGCAGTTATTGGAGGAGGAAATATCTTATTAGAAAGACACCCAGACTGCTTTTCCCTGCCTCTGCTGGTTAAATACGTGTAGATTATGTAGAAAAGCACAGTTTTATTAAAGTTTGTGCAACTAATCATTGATCCCAGTCTCCTGAAATGTACCCTTGCCACTGGGAACTGTAGCATCACAGTAAGATTGTGAGTATTTAGAATGTCATGCAGTTCCACCCAGGCTGTTAGAACAATTCTGTAATGCAGGATGAGAGACCCTGTAGTCCTCTAGATTACTTGGGTTCCCAGATGTTCTTGGACTACAACTCCCGGGCGCCTTCATCACTAGCTCACCTGGCCAAGAATTATAGGCGAAATAGTCCAAGGATACAGTATCTGGGGGGCTAAGGTGGGGAACCACTGCTCTAGATGTTTGTGGATTCCTTTGAGTCCCAGCCAGCATGACAAGTAGCCTAGAATGATGGAAACTAGGGTCTAACAGCTTATGAAGAGGTACAGACGTCCCATCCCTGCTGTATCTATGCTGCATGGGAATCTAGTCATGCCTGTCTGGGAAGCATGGTGGACTTTCCCCTGCCTCCCCACACAGGCATCCATTTCCGCAAAGAGACAGGGAGAGGAGCCCCCCCCACCCAGTTGGTCAGTGGTGGGCTGGATGGGGAGGCGAGGAATGGCCTGCTGGGCTCCTTCCCGGATTGGCCAATGACAACATCAGAGCCCCACACTGTGAGGAGGAGCCTGATGAGTGGCCCCACCAGTTCGGGAGGCAGGATTGGTCCACCATAGCATCTCTGGTGCCACAGTTCATATTTACAGTGGTACCCCGACTTAAGAGCAGCTTGACTTAAGAGCCATTCAACTTAAGAGCGGAAAAAACTGTTGCCATTTTAACTGCCGTCTTACAAATTTTAGATATGGTCTGCTCGACTTACAATATTTTTCTTTTCTTTTTTGATTTTTTAACTTATTTTTTCAAATTTTTAGATAGGTACCTCGACTTAAGAGTAGTTCGACTTAAGAGCATGCATTCAGAATGGATTGAATTCATAAGTTGAGGTACCACTGTATATCTTGAGACATACGGATACAAAGCTCCCGACTCTCTTTAGCATAGTGAGACACAGTTAAAGCAGTCCAGTTTAAACCAATGGAATGTATGGGGGACGGGACTCCATTGACTCAATGAGCTTCCTCTTGTATGTTTTATTTTGCTAAGCAACAGGATTTTGGCCATATTGTCCCTTGTCTCCAGTTCAAAGCCTTAGTCACGTTTTTTCTAGATTGTAGCTTCTTTTTCTTTTTCTCAGATTTATTTTTTTATATCCATATTTTATAGTGTATATTTGTATATTTGTACATTGGATTTTAATTTTATTTAATTTAATCATTATCTTCTTTCTCACCTTACACTTTTCTGTGCACCTACTCTTCTTTATTTGTCCTTTGTATTGGGGGCTGTGTAACAAGTGCATTTCCCTGATGTGGGATCAATAAAGATTTATCTTATCTTATCTTATCTTTTATCTTATCTTATCTTATCTTATCTCCCTGACATAGAACTCAGAGACTATCCATAGACAAATGAGAATTAAAAACTTACATTATGGTGGCCACTAGAGAAGAGTATGAACAGAACTTTGCTGAACATATTACACTCTTGGTGTGCAACTGTCTTCCACAGACCGGTGATTTTTCAAAGTTTTTCCAAATATGTGTGTGGGAGGATCAATTCATTTCTCACTGACCCGAAGCATATGTTATTATTCATGTGCTGTCATTTGAGACATCAACCAGCTGTAGGATGGACAGAAAGTGTTCTGTCTCTCTGTACTCATCGCTGGATGGCTGATCGCATAGACGTGGAATTGAAAACTGGAATGTGTTTACTTTGGGGATGGCTGTTCCCATGTCTTCTCCCCACAGCTCCTCCCTGCTGCACATATGAACATGTACTTGGCTCCTGTCAGACACACAATTGTAAATTATCAAAAGCCAAGTTGATAAGAAATTAATGCAGCAATGGTTTCTGTAAGGAATGCCCATGTTTAAAGGTTGACGTCTTCCCATTCAAATGCAAATGGATCAGTAACATTAAATGTCCCATAGAATTCAGGTGTCCGGTACAGAATGGAGTCTTCAAACAAAAGTAGACGTTATAATAGCTTGTGAGTAGCTTGCGAGCATTTAAAATGTGGCTGAATGATACTATCTCGTAACATGGGTTAAATATGTCATTCAGTTTGGTGGGTCTGCTTCAGCAGCGTCGTTGTGGCTTTTAGTCCTTAATAGACCTACATCATCCATCATGTCTATGTAGAAATAATTCCAGTGTTTTAGAGGAGTTAAGACTTGCAGGAACAATCTAATGGGACTTCAAGTTTAGGATACGGTTGTGTTGCGGTTGTAGCTGTTGCTGTTGCTGAAGCATTGCTCCTCTTATTTACATTTTTTTACCCTGCCTCTCCTCCAGTGAACTCTCTGTGACATACATGGCTCTGTTATTCCCACTTGATTCTCACAATAACCTTGTTAGGTGGGTCAGGCTGAGAGAAAAGTTTCTGCTCGAAGGTCTTTTGAAATTTAGGCAACAGCGTATCCATGTTTTTAAAACTTTCTTGGCCATTCCAGCTTGGCGAGAATGGCTAGAATTACTTGGCTGGACTTACTATTCCCACTGGCAAAGAACAGCATAAAACCTTATTTATTGGCCCAGTTGTTCCATATTTCTAAAGATGTTCAACTGTTTACCCCAATACATTCCCATTGATAGTTATTGGAATCTGTTATAGGAATGCTTACAAAAATTCTCATTGATAATGATAGGAATCTATAGCAAGTGGCTTGGACAGCAGAGGAAGAATATTTTTCAGTGGAATTTTTTTAAAAAATGATCCTGTCACATTGCCCACCCTCTATCAACTGCCTTAGAGGTGACCTGATTGAAGTTTATAAAATCATACACAGTGTGGACAAAGTAAGATAAGGAAACACTGTTTTCCCTATTGCACAACACTAGAGCTAGGGGGCACTCCATGAAACTTTTGGGTGCTAGATCTCAAACAAATAAGAGAAAGTGCTTTTTCACCCAGAGGATCACTGGTCTATGGAACTCCCTGCCAGAAGAAGTGGCAACAGCTGTCATCCTTGACAGCTTTAAGAAAGGATTGGACAAGTTCATGGAGAACAAGGGTATCCATGGCTATCATGATGGAGGCCTAAGGACAACCTCCAAGCTTGGAGAGATAGGCAGGATCTCTCTTAATGCCATTTGCAGGGAATCATAAGCAGGTGAAGACATCTGCTTGGGAATACCCTGAAGCAAATGGTGAGCCACTGTGTGAGACAGAATGCTGGACTGGATGGGCTGTGGCCTGTTCCCGCAAGGCTATTCTTATGTCCTTATGTAAGTCATACACCAGTTGTGAGATTCAGCGTTACCTGTACAGAGATGAAGAAGAAGAGGAGGAAATTCCAGCCAAAAAGAAGTTGGGTGGGCTAGATTGGGTAGAAAATGTTGAACTCAGATTGGGCTACATGTTAGATCTCAGTGTAATTTCAAGTACACAGCAGGATTCACATTTAAAAAATATCATGGTAGGTCTTTTGTACTTGTCTGTGTTTGGTAGATCTACCTTCTGTTTTTAAAGTAAAATGTAGTAGACTGCAAATGTCTGAAATCTGTCCACAACTGGACAATAGGACCCCCCCAAAGTTCAATTTCCTATGTATGGAAGCATACTCTACTAGCTACATTTGTGATAAAATCAGGATGACCTGATTTTATCTATGACTTATAATAAAAACATAGAAAATTGTGATCTAATGGAAGGAAGTAGCAGTAAGGGAGGAAAAATCTGAAATGGTGCTACTGACTACTGTTGGAAGTCGGTCCTAATAGAACGGAGCAAAATCTTTTTCCACAGTACAAAGATTACAATCTATTTATGTCTACTTAATTGGCCTTGGTTGTTGCTGATAAGCTACCACAGCTCTGGGTCACAATGCTTTGGAATTGCAATTTCCAAGGGTCAACATCCTTTAGCAGTCCTTGGATCATCTTTCAACAATGAGAACACAGTTGCTCCTTTATATTCTTATGGTACTTGCTCAATGAGCTGCCGCACTATTGATACTTTGAATCAAGCCGTTTTAGAGGATGAGCATTTTTTTAAAAAAGAGAGATGTTAAGAGTTCTCCATGTTGTATGCTTGTATCATGTATCATGCTTGTATCCCCATTAGAGGTGAGCGCAAATCAGAAAAATGATGGTTTGGTTTGTTCTGTTTTGGGGGTCCTTCAGTTCATTTTGTTTTGTTTCGTATGAATTTTTAAAACAAAAATTCCTGTGAACCAAACCAAAACAAACTAGTTCGGGTTACCTGGCTGTACCAATCTATGGTACAGTATCTGTAAAACTCTCTGCCAACATCACATTTTGAATTAATTGATATCTCCTGTGTCAGTTTTCTTCTCTGTCCAGGTTTTACATTCATACATAGCGGCTGGGAATATCACTGTACAGATGATATTGGCCTTGGTTTCCAGTGACACAACCATACTCTTAAGAACCTTTCCTGGTTCCTTGGATGCACACTTTAAGACGGTGAAGGCGTTGGAAGCTTAGAGCAAGGCCCTCAGCAGGGTAGGCCCTGTTATGGATCTGGTCTAGAGATGGGCACAAAATGAATTTTTTGTTTTGTTTTTGTTTTTCGTTTCATTTCAGAACTGATTTTAAAAAAAAAAATGGACTGGAAATTCATTTGTTTCCTTTAGTTATTCAGCCCCCCAGTTGGGTGCATCTGTAAAAGGGGTCCATACCTGAGGCCTCTCGGTGCCCACCACTGCTGCTGCCACCACCAAGCCTCTATGGGGAGACCTTTCAAGGGGCAGCCTTCCGAGGCCATGGGGAGACCTCCTGGTGCCTGCTGCCACCACAGCTGCCTCCAATCTGGTGCAGGGTGGCCTCCCAAGACCCTGGGGAGGCCTTCTGGCACCCGCAACCACCGCTGCCACCGACAATTCAGTGTGGGGAGGCCTTGCGAGGCCCTGGGGAAGCCTTCCAGTGCCTGCCTCTGCTGCCACCGCCACCAATCTGGCATGGGGCAGCCTTGCAAGGCCCCATGGAGGCCTTCCCGTACCTGCTGCCACTGCTGCTGGAGCCTTACCGGAGCCCAGGAGGCAGAGGAGGAGGGGGTGAGTACAAGCCCCCAGAGGAATGAAACATTTTGTTATTGTTTCATTTCATACCTTTTTAAAAAATTCATACAAAACGGAATGAACCAGATGTGGGCGGGGACGGAACGGAACGGAACGGAACATCGTTATTCCATTTCGTGCCCATTTTTAATCTGGACACCTGACAGGATCATCCACAGCAAAATGGTCCAAGCAGACCAAGATGTGCTGAGCCTATTTAGGATTTCAAATTCACCTCAGCAGAAGAAAACCGATGGTGATGAAGGCAGAGAATGAGCAGTTACTAGACAGCAACAGTAGTCAATGGTGGCACTGATAATAAGGATATTCCATAGACAGAGAGAGTGACACTCAAGTGAACTCACATTAGTACTGCACAGAGGTTGGCAGGGGTGAAGCACACTTAAATGTTTTATGGTTTGAAAACCCTATGTTGAGGAGACCACTCTGATAAGCTAGGTCAAAGACTCCTTCACACCAGAGGGTGGCCAGAAGGATATTCAAGAACAGCCTAGTAGCTGGCTTTTTAAGGCCGTGCTGATATGGTACAGACAGAGCAACAATGTGTTCCTTCCAGAAGCCAAACTTCTATTTCATCTATTCTGTTTATTGACTAATGCTGGCAGTGTTTTGATAGAGGTTGGAATCGAGGAATCGAGTGTAAATGCACAGAACTGTCAAGAATATGAGCTGCAGAGAAACGAAAACCACCTGCAGGGCTTATGATGGTCTGGAACCCAAAGTACTGGGGAAAGGAGGGTCAAGGCCAAGAGAAGAGGAGGAGGCGAGCAGGGAAGTGTGTGTGTGTGTGTGTGTGTGTGTGTGTGTGTGTGTGTGTGTGTGTGTGTGTGTGTGTGTGTGTGTGTGTGTGTGTGTGTGTGTGTGTTTTGTAGACCGAGCAAGCCACAAATCCCAGGAGGCTGAAAAGCTGCTGCTAATTTTAGTGGGATGTCTTCCAACTAACAGGGCATGTCGGTTTTAGATTTTCTGGATGCATCCCAGTGCCTGCTTGGAAGGAGGCAACAAAGGAAGATTATCTCCTCGATGGAGTTTTGCTGCAAAAAATTGGCCGTCACCTTTGGAGCCCAACCTGTGGCTAGACTTGACTTCCTCTGACCCTTTGGCCTATCTGCTGCAGACTCTAAACCCAGGTCCTTATTCACTTCAGTCCATATTCCCCTTGCCGACCTCTCTTGCTACTTTTCACGCAGCCCTCTTGGTACAGCTGGTGTTCAACTGGCTGCGCCACAGTTTGGGGAGCTGAGCCATCATAATAATCCTAAAACATGTGCCTCCAAGATGTCTTTGTCAGGACAGGGGGTGATATGGAACACTAAAATGGATGTGGGCTTCCCCCCCCTTTGGTACCTCCCCCCCGTTTCTCCCGGGCAGCCAAAAACCCATGCCTTCAGATTCTGTTCTTAATTTACATCACGGAAGAGCCTCGGCAGCAGTTTTAATTTGAAGCTTTGGAGTCCCGAAAAAAGCCAGCTACTGATGCCTTCAATTGGTTTGGGCTGCTGGCAGCATCCCGAGGTAAGAAGCTGCAATTCAAACGGCTTCAAAGCAGCCACTTGTCAGTCTCGAGACAGCCTGATTGTTTCCTTGCAACAGGTGACAGGAGAGCTGGTCCAGAAACGCACGTCAAAGGAAGCATGTGGGCTGGGGCGCTCAGAGTGAATGGGAGACAGCTATCGATCCAGCTCTCTTTTCTAATAATAATAATAATAATAATAATAATAATAATAATAATAATAATAATAATAATAATAATAATAATAATAATAATAAATTAATTAATTTATTGTCATTGTGTGTATATATCTTAACTGTTTTAATTCCTTGTTGTAAGCCGCTCAGAGACCTTGGGTAGTGGGCGGCATATAAGCTGTAAAAAATAAATAAATAAAATAATAAAATATACACATACAACGAAATTCAGACACCCAGAGACCAGATTCAACACACACACACACACACACACACACATACACACACACACACAAATCTCCAAACACTCTCACACACATTAAAAAAAAAAACCCTTCAACACACACACACATAAAAATCCCCGAACACTCCCCCCCACCCCACCCCCTAAAAGCACAAGCATCTACACAACAGGCTAGGTAATCCTGTCCAAGTGCTCACTGCTGGTGGTTCTTGAGTTCATTATTAATTGCAATTATAGCTCTGGGATAAAAACTGTTCAGAAGATGTGTGGTCTGAGTTTTAATTGTTCTGTATCTTCTGCCAGAAGGCAACAGTTCAAAGAAATTGTGAGCAGGATGAGTAAAGTCCCTCAGAATGTTGTGTGACTTCCTCAAACAGCGAGATGTGAAGCTGTCATCCAGGGTTGGTAGCTGGAGCCCGGTAACATTCTGGGCAATTTTAATTATTCTCTGTAGAGCTTTTTTGTCCGCTACAGAGCTGCTCCCATACCATGATAGCATGCCATAAGTTAGGACACTCTCAATGGTGCTGTGATAGTAAGACAGAAGTAGATGCTGAGATAAATTCATCTTCCTGAGCATTCTCAGGAAATACAGCCTCTTCTGTGTCTTCTTCACAACCATATTGGTGTTTGCAGTCCATGAGAGGTCCTCTGAGATGTAAGTGCCCAGATATTTTCAGCTACAACCCTCTCCACCTCCTCACCATTTATGTACAATGGTAAATGTACATCTTTCTTCCTCCTAAAATCAATTATAAGTTCTTTACTTTTTTTGCTGTTAAGTATAAGATTGTTTTCTGGGAACACCATCAGGAGACAGAAACTGCCTCCCCACCAACTCAATTGGTTTGCTTAAAACATTTATGCCCTGCTTTTCTTCTGAGAGGGGCCCACATGCTCTTCTGTTGGGGGGGGGGGAAGGATTTAAAACTATAACTGGCCTGCCTACAAAAATGTGGACTCAAGTTGCTTTTAAGGTTAGAAACACAGAAACCTTATGCAGTTTCAAAAGAGGGGCATATGCTAATAAGGGGGTTCTTACTAACGGTGTTAGATGCTTAAAGGATTTTGTGCTGCACAACAACAGAAAGATAACATGGATTTGAAGATGTCAGTAGGCTACAAAAACTTAACTTCAGAAGCAGTATTTGAATGAGCAATGAGCAAACGAAAGAAAGAAAGAAAGAAAGAAAGAAAGAAAGAAAGAAAGAAAGAAAGAAAGAAAGAAAGAAAGAAAGAAAGAAAGAAAATAATATACCAAAAATCAAGACAATAAAATATGTGTTTATATTTATTCATTTTAGAAATATTTACCTGACCTTTTGGATAGAAAAAGCATTAATAAAATGCTTTTCCAGTTAATATTGTAACAGTTTATGGGGCAGATAGCATAGCTTTATAAATTATAGCATAGCTTTATAAATTATTATAATTAGGACTGGTATCAAGCACCAAAGATAAAATACCAAGGCCAAGGGCAGCCACCTTACAAATTGAGAAAGTGTTGGTAGCCATCTCTTTACTGTTTCCTATTGGGCATTTGAACCTCACCAGAACAAATAAGATGATCAAGCCAGACTATTCAATAACACTCCCCTCCTACAGATAGGGTTGTCGGTCATCAGCCTCTTATACAAGAGATAACATTTTTGCTTCTGCATTCGACATTCAGAGACATGACAGACCATGAAGAGGGAAGGAAGACTGTCAAGTGTTATACAGCTAGATAAAGAGATTTGTGCACTAGGCACCTTTAAAATTAACTTTTGAAAATATAAAAAAGGAAAAAGCAAGATCATTGGGTGTCAGATCTGACCTGATTTGTGCTCTATGGTCTTACTTCACTCTCCCCCAAACCTGAATCTGGCCATTTATTTGGACCAAGCCTTAATACAAGTTTTCCAAATCAAGCCAGTTCTTTTAGTAACTCAAGATGTGTCTGAAGGCATGTGTATCAGAGGCTGTGGAATATCAAATATCAACAGTGTAGAACCTGATGTATGAGAAGCAAACTACAGTCTAAATTTCCACATACAGATCGCCAGTATCTCAAAATATCAAGCTGAGTGTGTGTGCTTCTAAATGAACAGAACCAGCGATAATCAAAAACCGGCATAGTTGTCACGGAGATGATTAAACCCTGAATCATTCAAAACAGGACAGCCCTGAAGTCCCCAAGTAGAATACATTACAGGGTCTCTAGCACTACACTTGAGACCAGCTCAAGTGTACTTAAAGAGGAAAAACCACCCCATTATTTATGAATGAGGGGGTCTTATATGGAATATTCACAAAATGGCAAAGGATAATACATATGAGTGATTCTTAATTGCCATATGTCTAAGGATAATCCAGCAAGGTCATTCTTGGCATCTTGATGTTGTTCATGATTTGGCAGCAATACTCATCATCTCTGGAGTCCTCCATTTTCTCCTTCTTGTTTGCCATTTGTAGATGTGGAAAAAACATGAGGTAAGATAGCATTCCGTCATCAGCTAGTGACTGCTAATTTGCTGTTTCTTTCTGGGACTTCATACGTGAGGTTGAGAATACACCATTAAGAATATATGGCTTAATTTGTTATTTAATGCTATTTAATTTATCAAATTGGTTTTTCCTCAGGCAAATCGCAGTAGCTGTAAAGACAACATCTTACAGGAGTTGGCAGGGCAGAGGAAAAAAGTTCCGTTTGCATGGAGCTCCATCAGCAGAACCTGTTTTAAAACTCTAACAAGGTGCTAATTGGCAATTGTGACATTTCTCTATTTAGTTCTCCTAAGTGGTCTAGCTGTGTTCCAGCACTGAGATGATATTTTTTAAAATACTTTTTTTTTTTTAGAATAGGGGCATTTGAGTTGAACTGACACTCCCACCATGCCCGTTTGTGTTGGATCAGATGATGACACTGGACAGAAAAAATAGAAAAGCTGCTGAACATTAAAAATATGATTTCTCACTCAAAAGAGACATTTCCACAACAGGGTTCCCTATACAAAACTGTAGGTCATATTGGTGCCAGGTTTTAATTTGAATTCATCTGTGCTGCTTCCAATATAATATTTAGGATGAAAGACCAATGTAATCCCCCCACCTCCAACTGAGTCAAAATTCAGATAGGAAAAGAATATGGAGTGAAGCTGAAAATGAGAAAATAAAGATCAAGCATTCAACATGCAAAACAGCCTGAAAAGAAAGTGTCTTAAGGGGTTAGCACAGCTACGCACTGTGTATTTTGGGACTCTGAGAAATCAGTGCTCCCGGTCATCACAGAAAGAGTCTTTATGTATAGCAGCAGCTCTCCTTTCCGGACTCTTGCATTTTATACGTGGACATCAGTCTTTTTTTGGGGGGAGGGCTGCACGTACTCCCCCTTATCACATATGTTTACCTTGTTATGAACTGTTGGATAGGGCTTTAGTCTAAATGGATTCATAGGAATGAGTCCAACGGCAACTCAAGTGATGATGCAATCAGAAGTTCCGGAAAAAATTACCATAGTTGCGGACATTGTCCACCCACAACCACACACATATTAATTGCCTTTGCTCTACGGCTCCCTCAGGAATAAAAATAATTACGGCAAAATTAAAAGTCTTATCTTAAGTAAAATATCAGTCTTTTACCTCCTGAGACTCAATGCAAAGGAAAGATCAACTCTCAGCCGAAATCTGAAGATTTTCAAGTCTTGTGGTGTATTTGAAAGAAAAGAATAAAAATAAAAAGCCAAAGGGTGAAAAAGCTTGCAGCTGAAAACTGCATACAAATGCATGTGTACAAAAGAAGTGTGCAAAATGCATATATTAGGAGGGGAATGCATACATCAACTTGTACATTATGAAAAACACGTTGAGAAAATGTATACAAATGGCCATGGAAGAAATAAAATTAAAAATGTGGGAATTTCAAACAAACAGAAGGGGAAGTGAGAGAGCAATAGGATGTGGAGAATGGCAATGAAGCTGAAAGTGAGAGTTGTGAAGCAAAAGAATCTCATCATAGCAGTACAGTAGGACCCCGGTATCCACTGGGGATCAGTTCCAGGCCTTCCCATGGATAATGAAAACTGTGGATAAGAGAGAACACCAACTGCCTCCCCAAACTGCTGCTTTGTGAGAGTAGCTTGTTTTACAGCTGCTGTTTTATGACAGCAGCTTGCTTTACAGCTGCTGTTTGTGACAGTAACATGCTTTGCAGCTGCTGAATTATTAATTTTTTCCTCTGCCAACCGTGAATAACAGAACTAGTGGTTAATGAATCAGTGGATATGGGGGTCTTAAACAAAATGTCCAGTGGAAACAGCAAGTAATCCTGAAAAGTAAACAGAAGGATCAACCCAAAGGAAGTATCCCAGAATTACAGTGACTAGTTGATCTAGTGCTAGACTGGATGATAAGACTGTTCCTAAAATTAAAGTAAAGCTTAAAATTAATTTCAGGAGGGAGGAGGAAAGAGCTCATGAGGTGAGTGTTCCCACTGTACCAAAATGTATTTTTATTTTATTTACTTTTATATATTAAAAGTGGTTAATTCCAGGTGTTTTAAAAAAAGGTTGTGTGGTGCTTTAAATACAAATGTGCTCTTTCACACTCCTTTGAATCTTGCAGCTAAGCGGTTCCATCAGTTCCTCCTCACACCTGATAAGAATGGCATAATATACAATAAAGCTCTGTTGCCTAAAGTATTCCACAGTCTCCTTCACTCTCACCCTACTCCCATTTTCAAGTGTTAATCTTTTACTTAAAGCGCCCCAAATGGACTCTTTGTTTCTCCTCATGCACTCAAGCGAGGAGCTGTCCTATTGTGGTCTCCACAGGAGCCATGCCAGAGTAACTCTTCTCAGTGCCGCTGACTGACTTAATGAAGTCGTAGCTCTTACCTCTGATTCTGCTTTCTCTTTCCCAAGGAAGACATGGAGGGATAAACATGTCAAGGTTTCTACTCCACATATCTTTGTTGTTTCCCGTTGTTTCCCCAGTAAAATTCTGGAAACAGATCTTGGAAGGGAGATCTTTGATCAGCAACTCTAGAAGTTTCACTCTAATTAACTCCCCCACCCTGGCCCTAAACTCTGTAAGTAGGATGCTGTGATGTTGTTGGCAAAGCCATCAGAGATACCCGTTTTGTTTGGAAAGTTTACACCCTGGGGGAACAAGGTAGAGTGGCCTAGGGTTTCTGGTGAAGCCCACGCCCCCCGTCAGCTGACCTCTGTGGGCGCTTTTACACGATCCCTAAAATCCGAGGCAAAGGGCTCCGAGATCCGGAGTTTAAAAATGTTTTCCCATCAGCTCTGGACTTTAAAAAAAATTAAGTAAGACCACGCCCACCTAAGTGAATCCCAGCACACTTTTCAAGTACCTGGCCTCCAGGAGGTAAAAAATCTTCCGATGCGAATTGTAAAGCTGTGAATGCCGGACTCCCTCGCCTTCTGTTTGTTTTTTTGTCCCCACCGCCCCTTTAAGAGACAGGAATCACTATGGGGTGGCTCGGGGCAGCTTCGACTGGCAGACGGAGGTGAGCCTGCATTTTTTTCTCTTTTTTCTCCCTCCCCTCACACAGACAGCAACAATGGAGTGCGGAAGGGTGGGAACACAGGAAGAGCGACAACCCCCACGATCACTGGTCCAAATTTAAGTTGCCACTGGATTTTAGAGGTTGTGTAAAAGCGCCCTGTGTTTCTACTACAGCGACAACAACATTCAGCTGAAAATGATCATCTCTGGGAGATGCAAATGTCGATTTAGGGGCTATTTCATCTCTTCTAACAGTGGACGGAACAATGGATTTACCCCACTGGCAGTGTTCCTGTCTATTTCTATTTTTCATTTCTCCTCACATGAAAATGATCCAAGGAAGCTCAGGAGACAAAACCATGTACGGTAAATACATTCTTCCTTTGAGGTTTAGGGAATGATTCCTCTGCAACAGCCACCCAGTCCATTTCTCTGCACTGGAGAGAAGTTACAAGTGAGAAGGACATGTGTGCCTTAATTTGTGCATGTGGGTCGCCCACCTCACTTGAAAAGGCAGGAGTGGCTCTCTCATCTAAGGGATTCGTGTACATAGAAAAACCTTTCCATTGCAGTGAGAATGGGGGACCAGGGGTTCTCTTCCCACCCTCTTTCTTCCCATCTTCCTCCAAAGGTTCTTCCCACCATCGTCTTCCAACTGAATAGGAGTTCCAATATGACTAGAGGGTAGAGATTCATAAGCACCTTTTCCTTTATTAGATGCTCTTCATTAGCACGTTCTCTGTTGTCACGTTGGACTCTAATAGGGCTTTTAAGGTTAGTGAGGTCTTTAAAGAGGGGTTTCACCAGTTTCACTCCCCCAGTAAGCTTCCATGGCTGAGTGGAGATTTGAAGCCTGTTCTGCAAAATCCTAGTCTATTTATCCACTATATAGACTAGGTATTACTCTGCACTAGAGAGGGATAAAGATGCTATTTGTTTTGTTTCTTGACAGCTACTCTCCCCACCTCCAAAAATGTAAATTTCTTCATAAATACAATAGCAAGAATTTGTGGTTTATTTTAACCCTAAATGTGTTGGGTGGTGGCTTAGCGAACTACGGTGTTGAAACAGTCACTTGTAAAGTCGGCAGCTCAGTGGTTCAAATCCCGCTGTTAACCCCAGCTCCTGCCAACCTTGCTGTTTGAAAGCATGTAAAATGCAAGTAGATAAATAGGTTCCACCGTAAAAAATGGGAAGGTAAAACAGTGTTTCCTTGCAGCTTTGCTAGCCACATGGCCACGGACTTGCACAACACTGGCTCTTTGGCTTGAATACAGAGATGAGCACTGCCCCTAGAGTCGGACACGATTAGCATGCACTCTCTCTCTGTGTCTGTGTGTGTGTGTGGAACCTTTACCTTTTTAAAAACCCTAAATAAGTTAAAATGAACAATGGAGAGCAAAATGTGCACATATGCTCATCCAGACCAAGAGCTGCATAGCTCCTTGAAATCTCTCCCTCCCTCCCTTGTGCATTCTGCAATAGCCATGTTGCTAAATTAAGGTTGCCCCTTCTTCTCCCCCCTTCCCTTGCACAAGCTTCTCATCTTTCATCCTTCCAGCCTCCTTATCTTGAACAGCTACATGGTACGCAGGTCCCCTGCATATGCTTTGCCTAGTAAATTTGGCCAGTGCTGGCTAGGCAGAAACACCCCAGCCACCCCCAGTTTGTTTTCTTCACCAACTTACATTTTTTTTTGTGAATGGTATGGAAAGAAAGGAAAAATAAATGTGAGAAAACACGAAACTGACAGAATCATCTATTCTGTTTCTGGAACACTGGTTTATAAATAGTTGGTGCATTTTGTTCATTGTTGTTAAAGACAGAACATTCTTCTGCTTATTGAAAGGCTGTTTCTCTGTATGCAAGAACCTTAAAGGAAATAAAAAAGGAAAACAGGCAGGGTAATCAAATGCGAGGAAAATATGATTATAGCAACAACTCTTGGTCATTCAAACTTTATTTTTCCCCGTGGACAGGTAGGAGGCGCCATTTGACAGCATGTGAAGTAAACAAGACCTTTTTAAGAAAACAAATCATGAAACATCCCTCAAACCCCCCTCTCTCCCCAAAAACTTGTGCAGAGTTTTAAAATTCTGAACCATCAATGTATTAAAGCGCAGATGTGGCATTTATTTTACTATATGCTATAACAGACAAACAGTTGAATAACCTGCTGCAGGGTTTTTAAAGTAAAGAAATGTGCACAGCAGTTCTCAACATATTATACATGAATTAGAAAGTACACATGTATAAGTTGTCGAACTGTGAAAAGAGTGTGAAATGCCTTTTGGTCCCCACCATCTGATCCATTTGTTAAATTGTGTTTAAAAACGGGTGAGCTATTAAAACTTGAACTATTGTTCTATAGCTTAAAAACCAGCATTCCAAAACCATGCCAAATGAACGTGGCATTTACATTTATGGAAACATCTAGTTGCAATCTAGTTAAATAAGGAGCCAAAGCTGAAATCTGTTTTCTAGAAGGATAAAAAGAAAAGGAAATTCGTGCCATGCATGGGATCTTCACTTCTGAATAAACAAGTAGACAGATAGTTGTACAGTCAGCAAACATTAAAGGCAGCATTCACAGAACTTTTAGCCATGTAATGCATTGAATATCTACTTCATTCCTACAATCTGCTAGCTGGAACAAAGGCATAACATAACGTTCATGATGACCCTTGGAAGAGGGAAATAAGATTCCAGAAAGGGAAGAAAGCAGGTAGTTTTGAGGCATGTCGTCTAAATGTTTAGGCAAGAGACATGGGAAATTTTTCTTTGCTCCAAAATGTATAAAATGGTGAGTGTATCTCAGGTGTTGTCTTGTTTTTCTTGTCACCTCCCTGGCCTATTTACAGCTAGAAGGGAAGAAGTAAATTAAGGGTGGTTTTGTTTTGTTTTTTGCTCAGAGGTGGTACATTCAGATATTCCCGAGTGGGATCAGTTTTGGCGGAATAGCGAATACCAGTCTGATTCTGCATGCAATGTTGTTCTACTCACAACACAGCTTGTGACTGGATGGGGGGGCACCTCCTGAAATTTTGTGAGGAGTTGCCTGTCATGTCCAGTTCACCAACTCTTCCTGGTTTTAGTTCTGTGCAACTCATCAATTTCACAAGAACGAGACAAAACAAAACTTTACAAATCTAGACATCTATATTTACATATGGACAAAACTGTTGGCTCGAGACGTATGGTTTTGACAAGCAAACTATACCTTCTCAGTCTATGTTAGTAAATCAACAAAGTTGTCCATACCCTAATTTGTGTTCTGAAATTTAGAGAACCTCCAAACTGTGTAGAATCCTGTCCTCGAATCTCACAACATAGAAATGTTCTTTTTAGAACCTCTCTAGTAGCTGTTGCATACCATGCATATTTGGCACTTTCAATATGAGAGTAAGATACAGCAGTCAGAGGAAGTATGTTTATTGTCTGGACTCAAATGTTTTTGGACATTTATTCTATGAGTGATACTGGATTTGTTGTGACTGCTTGGATGTATAGTATTGATGTTGGACCTTAAATTATCAGGATATTAATACACTGAACCATGATTCACCACAAGTTTTCAAATGATCCAAAGGGGGAGCTCTAGACCATTATAATACAATACAGTATTTCAGCATATTTAAAACTGAAACAGAGATGGAAATAATAAATTGAATTGTCAGGGTTTTTGACGGAGCAACGAGTTTCTAAGGGGTGAGTGGATCAAAATGTTGAGAAAGAAGAGCAGCCTCTTTAAAAAATAAAGATAATTTCCCTTATGTTTCAAGTGTTTGCCTCTTTGGTCTGTTGGGATTCTTCACTCTGAGAAAATCTGTAAACTTTTAACTCCAAGAATCACACTTCAGATATATTCCATATAAACTAATCAGACTGGAAATGTTACATTGTTTTTGCATGGATTATCCACTATCTGGCCAACAGGATGATAGTTCATAGTATACACATAACAGTCATAACATTTATGAATGCAGGAGATAACGTTTTCTCTCTTTGTATAAGAAATTGTTTAAATGTAGGTCTCTTGGTGCAAGAGAGTTGTTAAAGATGCTGCTCGCCCAGTGTTATGTTAAGACATAGCAGGACAAGGCATTCTCTAGCCAGATTGCTTGTTTTCCTCAGCAAGCCTGGAATGGAGGTTTCCCTCATTAGATATGAAATCTATACCTTTAAAATGTATTGAAGCTCCCTCCATAATTTTGAATTGTAACCATAATATTGCACAAAATCCAAACAGTGTTAGCTTATCTCAAATGAAACTGTTGTGGGTTGTTAACTTGGATTAGCAATTTTGTAAACCCTATATTTTCCATTGTGTTCGTTCCCTGCCCCTTATTGCAGTATTTAAATATGACAGGATTTTTATCCTCAGTTTTAGGCATGCGGGGAGGAGCAGATTGGCCCAAGATTTCTAGTATCATCCACTTTTTGGTATCTCAGAAGAAATATAACTGTGCTAAAATGCAGCACAAAAAGTGTTATTTCACAGAGTCACATAAAAGACAAGTTCTGTGGCAGAAATTAATAGCTGCTACTAATATTCTTTCAAATCACTTATCTGGGACATTAAAAGATATAAGCTTGAGAAACTTGAATTAAGCCATCTGTTCAGCTGTTGGTAGATTTGTTTCAAAACCTGAAATAAAATTTCACATTTTGTGGGTATTCCTTTCCTAGGTATAAGCTGATGTGTAGTAACTTATGATATATAAATTATGAAGCACTACAGTTTACTTGCTTTTCTATCTTGCTAACGATTTTTAGCACTGCTTGCAGCACAAACTTTCCTCCAAAAGTAAATAGTATTGAATTCAGCAGAACTAAATTCTTGGGAAACTGCATAAGATCGCTGCCTTCATTACTTTTCTCTAGTAAAACCAACGCTACTTAAGTTTTCTCTTAATTATCCTGCTGGCTTTTATTTTGACTTGTTGAATTTTTTTTTTATTTTGACCCAATTGAAAAATACTTCATATTTCCATATGTAGAGATATTTCCTATTTTGTGTTTCTTTACAGGAACCAAGGACATTTTGCAGCTTGAATTATTAGTTTAGCGACTGATTTATATTGAAAAGGATCCTATATTTAGACCACATTATTCTTTATTATCCAGGGACCCATAAGAAATGCTGAATGAAATTTCCTTATCAAATCATTAAAGCATAAAAACTGGCTGGATGAACTGCAACTTCAGAAGCTTGGGGTGGAGGTGGGATATATGGCTTTTTAAACTGTTAAATCTCAAAGAGAAATTCCATTCTCAGATCTGATTGGCAAAGCCTGTTGCATCATCATCATCAACAGCAACAACAAGGACAATAGCCTCAGCTTTATTATTGTTGAAGCAATTTGGACCATTGAAAATGTGAGAGTTTAATAAGGCAACCACAGAAGAGGTGGCATGGAAAATATTACGGAGCCAACCAGCTACCTGTTGCTCTTGCCTTTGTGAGGTAAACAACGCTGGGGCAATAAGATGTTTGAAAAAGCATTGCCTCCCTGGGCCGCTTCCGAAGGTGTTTTCGTAACTGCAACACTCGAAAGATATGAGCCAGGATTTTTCGGGTTTGGGTTTTTAATTTTAATTTAATTTAATTTATTATTTTTACATTTTTTCCCCAAGGAGGCAAATGTCAAGCAAAGATTGGAAATTTGTTTTCATCTCTTTAATTGAAAACACTTTCTGAAAACAAAGCTGCCCGCCATGAATTATTCATGGGAAGGCCAACGTTCTAGAAATAGGGCAAAATGTTTTGGAAATGTGCATAAGCAAGGGAGAAATGCACCAGGTTTTGAGGCTCACAAAAGTAATTTATTTCCCCCTTTCCTCCCCACTTCTTTTTATTTAGGCAATTTTGGCTAGAACTCCACTGGATGTGGGGTGGTTAAAAATGCCAGTAATTCAAGGTAAATGTTAGTTCTTCATCCCCAAACTTACTGGTATACGGAATATGATCCCTATAAAAATGTGTGTGTGTGTGTGTGTGTGGGTGGGTGAGTGCAATTAAAACTGTGAAAGGCTAAGCAGTACCTGAAATAATACAGCAAAATAAGTGCTAACTCTAAACCCTTTTCATGTTTTTTTTTAAAAAAGTGAAGGTAAACTGCTGTTTAACAGCTTCCCACTGTTATATAAACTTTCAAACAACCATGAAATGTAGGTCTCCGGACAACACTTAAAAGAACCGCAAATAAATAAAAGGACATACTACCACACTTCTGTGCTCTGATGTTTAACTAAAGGTTTAGCTGAGCCGGAAAGGGAGTCGGGCTGTCTTTGTTTATCTGTTGCCCCGTGTACTGTAAACACAAACAAATCAAGCTAGACCAGCGCTCGAGGGCAGAAGCACCGGATGGGCTGACGGGACAACTGGGTAGGAAGAGAGCCAGGAATCAGCTTTATGTGCCTCCAGAGTCACTTTGCCCTTTGTACCCATGAAGTATCCGGGCACACTGATGTCTCCCAAGGGCTGCCTGCTTCAGTGAAATGTGCAGCACTTAATGACCCTTGGCCATAAAAGCCCCAGGGGCCTCCTATAAACTCGAGAGACATTGCTTTAGTCAACAAAAGCTACTTAACAGAGAGACGGCTAGCAGGACTGTTAGGGGAGTCACAGGGAGGAAAGCAAGCCATTTTAATTCCTCCTGTATCAGGGTGCCCCCAGAAGAAGGGAAGGGAAAACCAATCCTAAATATTCTCTGGAAAGCCATGAAAAAAAAATGGTCACCATAAGCAGCTGAGGGCCCAATTATTATATAGCTAAAGGAGGGATATGGCCCTTTCTTGTCATAGGTTAAACTTGGGAAACTTTATTATTATTATTATTATTATTATTATTATTATTATTATTATTATTATTATTATTATTATTATTATTATTAGAGATGGGCACGACTTAGCGGTATTCCCGTTTCCGTTTCCGTTACTCGGTTCCGTTACTCTACAAAAACGGTAACGGGAATTACTCCGCCAGACATCGAGCTCGAACCAACGAACGAACAATTTTGGTCTGATTTGTTGTGCTTGTTCCTTGCATCGCGCGATCGCGTGATGCCACACGGCACAGAAAAAAGTTTTTAAAAGTTAAAAAAACCCAGTTCCCGGCCAAAAAGCAGGCGGAAAAATGCCTGCCATTCCTCAGGGCACCTACCAGAGGGATTGTTTCTGGAGGTCCCTGGCCTCCCCCCCATCCCCCGTCCTGGGCTGCTCTGGTGGGACTCGCCGCAGGCTCGCAGCCAGCAAAAAGCCCAGTCTCGCCGCCGGCCGCCGCAATTAAAGCGCAAGCAAGCGGCATGGACGGCACAGGAAAAAACTTTTAAACTCTCCCCCCACCCATTCACGGGCTAAAAAAGCAGGCGGAAAAATGCCTGCTTCACTAAGGGCGCAGGGCACCTACCGGAGGGGTGGTTTCTGGAGGGGGGGTCCCGCCTCCCCCCCGTCCTGGGCAGCCGGACTCGCCATGCCATGCGGTGCGGGCGGGGGATCCAAAATGGGGCGGCGAACGCAATATTGTTTTTGAAATCGTGGTCCAAAAACACACAAGCACAACAGAAACACGCAAAAATTTATAAACTGCCAGATTTTTCACAGTAGCAGTGGGTTTTTTTCTTGCAACAAAATGTCTCTCCTCTCCTCCTCTGTCCTCCATTGATTTTTTTTTATTTTATTTTATTTTATTTTACACCATCCCGCAATGATGGGCTGAGACTTCTGGGATGGCCAGCCTAAAATGCCCTAGCCCCCTAACCCTAAGTGGACTCCGACCATGCAAATTTTTGGAGCCATCCCACCAATCGCATGGCCACTTGGACATGGAGACTTCTGGGATGTGCCAGATCTACTTGCATTGCACTACATGCAAGTACGATTCCCTTCTTTGTGAGACATGGCGGTGCGAGAGCCTTAGGCATCACCCTATGGCTCTGGGTTCACTGGTCTCACTGTCTGCAACTGGTATGCATATCCATATGGCTATGCATGCCATTTTGCAGCAGCAGGTGAGGAGGGGAGACCCCCATGTTGAGGGGTCTCTTGGAGCCTGCTTCCCCTTCCTAGTGGGTGAGGATAGGAGGCACCCACGGGTGCCTCCAGGAGCCTGCTTTCCCTTTATAGCAGGCCAGAGGAGGCACCCACCCCACAGAGGTGCCTCCAGGAGCCCGCTACCCCCCCAAAAAACCAATACTAGCGAAAACAAAAAAAACAAAAAAACGAACCGACTAATTTTTGCGAATTTTCATGAAAAACGGAAATGACCCGAAACGGAACCGACTAACGACAACTCGAAAAAATTTTTTTTCAAGTCGTGCCCATCTCTATTTATTTATTTATTTATTTATTTATTTATTTATTTATTTATTTATTTATTTATTATTATTATTATTATTATTATTATTATTATTATTATTATTATTATTATTATTATTATTATTATTATTATTATTATTATTATTATCATCATCTTCTGAACACAGCTGCCAGGTGTTAAGCTGGAGTTGGTCTTCTCCAATGACTGAGCTCTTTCCAAGAGCCTAGGATGAATATATCCTGTTCCTAATAATGTCGCCATTTGTAATTGACCAATGTTGATCTTGTCAACGCCCAGAGTTTTCAAATGTTGATCCAGGTCTTTGGGGATTGCACCCAAGGCACCCATTATTATTGGTATTGTTCTTGCTTTCTTATTCCATCGCTTTTCGAATTCTATTTCTAAATCCCGATATTTGCTTATCTTTTCTAAGTCTTTGCCGCTGACTCTTGTGTCTCCTGGTATTGTCACATTGATGATTTAAACTTTGTTTTCTTGCTTCAAATTGTCGGTATTATTATTATTATTATTATTATTATTATTATTATTATTATTATTATTATTATTATTATTATTATTATTATTAGTAGTAGTAGTAGTAGTAGTAGTAGTAGTAGTAGTAGTAGTAGTAGTAGTAGTAGTTTAGATGATTTTGAAAGTAGTGCTCCATAAAGAGAACTTTCCTAATCTCTTATGCTTTTCAGCAGAAGAACATATGGGTGCATAGTATTTGTGTATTAAGGCAGATTTCTCTGTTCCTGTGTCTTAATGAGGCAGGCAGGCCTTTCATGGAATGACTTGTTGGCCACCAAACATCAGCTGCTGCTTCTTTTTGTGAACTGGGTTCCTCTTCTTTCTCTTTCTCTTTCTCTTTCTACCTGTGAGCTTCTGCAAGGAATATAAAAGGACACTTCACAATTGGCTTTTTATAAAATGGAGGTTTGGGATCTGTGTTTGAAGGTTTGCAGTTTTGCACAGATAACCGGGATATAGCCTATACATTCATCCTCACACTGGATGTGGTCTGTTGTATATGCGCAATACGATTAAACTGGGGCAAGTTTGTTTTGAAGGAGAAACAGCTGCAGGGCCCAATCCCTAACATAAACCTGATCCACAACATAATTCCGCTTCAGCACATGGATGGGCAATAAGCAAAGTGTCAGGGGTTGACTTAGACTAGCAGTAGGTAGAGCCAGAATGGACAGGAAGCAGAGCCAGGGAGGAAAAAATCCTGGAAAAAAATAAATCATTGCCTTGTGGGAGCATCTGTCCTTCTGGTTCCATTATTACTGGACAAACTCTGAAGCTGGCAACTCTGCTTTTGTATCTAGGCAGGTCATCATTCATGGTGCTGCCAAATGCATGGGCTCATGCGCAGAGAGGGAGAGGGAGGGAGAGAGGGGAAGAGAGAGAGAGAGAGATTTTCTTACTCAGCTTCCTACGCCATTATCTCCTACACAACCAGTATAGTCCATATGCATTTTTATTTCCTCTGAATTCTTAACCAGAACTGCTGTTGAGTCCTTGGAAGAATGAAAGAAATCTACTACAAGGACAAGCATTTGGGCAGCAGTTTCCTCATGATCACCTTATTTCAAAGTGCCACATTGTCTTCCCCCCTACTTCCTCACTTCTGCTGAAAACCATACTTAACTTGGCTCATCCTGAGATCCTGAGGCAATTGGCTCCATCATTGTACTACTCTAACCGGACACCTGCCATCTCAAGTTTGATCTGCAAGGGTTCTTTTGCACATGTTGCGTGACCTCATCCTGAGAGCACAGCCTGATTTCTGCTGCAACTCTCCTTAGACACTTTGCCCCTGGGAATAAATCCATTGAATTCACTAAGGCATAGGTGCAAGTATGGTAATATGGGGCAGCACAATCATATGCCTGTCAACTGACTTCCAGCAAGGCTGCCTTAAAGATTATGGGACTGCAAGAAAATCAGATAATAGAGGCTTTGTGTTCCAGATTTCTGGGGCCCACCCGAGACCTCTGGGCAACGTGATTTGTCACACTGTAATGCTACTAATACGGTTTTTATAGGGTTGTGCTAAAGAATTTCATGGCTCTTGATTATCAACCATGACCTAGCTCAAGGCCTGAGGTGATATTTGTGCATGCTGATCTTCAAGCTTCATTCTAATGTGTTTCCTGCTACCTTTCCAGGGCAGATTAGTTTTCAAACATTGTTGAAATACTTTTAATGAGAAATCTGGGTTTCCGTGGATGACCATCATCTACTGCTCAAATGTGGATTTGCTGTAAACCATTTCCAGACTGGAATGGCAGCACTGGTAAAGGTAGTTGCTGTGCATACATTTGGAGTACTTTTCTGTGGCACTGTCAAGGATATCCTAATTCGAAGCCTTTCACTGAAGCCGAGAAAGGCCACCAGTGGTGTCAACCATTGTGCAGGCATTTTGTTTGCCATGGTTATCACAGTTGCGCCAGTCAACAGATTTCCAAGTTTGACAGCCTGGAGAACCCGTGGAAAGATTTTAATAAGAGCAGACACTTACCACCCCCAAGTAGCTAAATAGACTTAAAATATTCCTTGTTTTAATATTCCTAGGTTCCCTAGTCACTGATATGTTTAAATTGCTGTCTGTTTGAATACAGGAACTCCCTTGACGGCTTTTTGACAGTGGAGAGTTTTGTTAACAGAAAGGTTCAAATCAAGTAACAGATCCAATCTGCACTCTGAATTTAGCTGTCCTTTAAAAAGATGCTGCCCTCTGTAGTCTCTTATAATTACAGTAATGTGGAATTTTAAGACTGATTTGATCGGACAGGTTATCTAACTCGGTGTATTTCCAAAACAGATTTGCTTCTCATCTTTTCTTGGTTGTGTCATTCTCAAAAAGACTCGTGCCACTTGCCTTTTCCTTCAAAGTCAAAAGTGGTATCCTTCTTTTATTATATATTACATTTCCCACTTTTTGAAAAGTTCCTGGTTGTGCAAGTATACGTCTTTTGGTTGACATTGGTAGATTTACATTAGTTTCAAAGTGGCTGTTATTCAAGCTGTGTCCAGGTCAGCTCAGTGGTTTAGGTTTCTGTCCGTAGAGCCAGAGGTTGGGAGATTGATTCTCCATTGTGCTTCCTGGAAGAAGAACCAGCCTGTGTGTCCTCCTTGGGCAACCTGCCTACAGCCTCAGGAGGACACCTCTCAGAAGGAGGGAAGGGTAAATCACTTCTGGGCATTTTCTACCTGGAAAATCCTGAATAGGGTTGCTGTAGATCAGAACTGAAGGCACATTAATAATAATAATAATAATAATAATAATAATAATAATAATAATAATAATAATAATAATAATAATAATAATAATAAATGTGACTGAAAATGAGCATGCAAAATTACTTTGGGACTTCCGGATACAGACAGACAGGGTTTTGGAGCATAATACCCCAGATATTGTGATTGTGGAGAAGAAAAAAGTGTGGATCATTGATGTTGCTATACCAGGAGATAGTAGAGTCACTGTCCGATATCAGGATCTCAAAATTGAACTTCAGAGACTCTGGCAGAAACCGGTACAGGTGGTCCCAGTGGTAATTGGCACGCTGGGGGCAGTGCCCGAAGAGCTAAGCAAGTATTTAGAAGAAATTGGAGTTGACAAAGTCACCATCAGTCAGATGCAGAAAGCCGCCTGACTGGGATCTGCTTGCATAATTCACCGATACATCACTGAGTCCTAAACGCTTGGGAAGTGTTCGACTAGTAATTGGTAACATAAAATCCAGCGTAGATAGCTGTGTGGTTAATAATAATAATAATAATAATAATAATAATAATAATAATAATAATAATAATAATAATAATAATAATAATAATAATAACAATAATAATTTATTTATTTATTTATTTATTTATTTATTTATTTATTTATTTATTTATTTAGCTTGTATGCCGACCACTACCCAAAGGTCTCTGGGCGGCTCACAATCAAAGTCAACAATTCAGACAATTAAAACATCATATTGCAATAAAATTAAAACAATAAAACATTTAAATACAATAAATACAATATATTAAAACACTGCACTAAAATCATTATCAGGACCCACAATAATCAGTTAAAAAGACTTCTTGAAGAGGAATGTTTTTACCTGGCGCCGAAATGACATCAGTGTTGGCGCCAGGCGGATCTCGCTTGGGAGGGCATTCCATAATCTGGGGGCAACTGCCCCTTTCACCTCCTTGAGGGATGGCTCTTCCAGGAGGGCCCTCTGGCTAGATTTTAATTGTTGGGTAGGTTCATATGGAAGGAGATGGTCCTTCAGGTATATAGGTCCTAAGCCGTTTAGGGCTTTATATGTATGTCAAAACAAGCACTTTGAATTCAGCTCGGGCAGCAACTGGTAACCAATGAAGGTTATACAGAATCGGCGTGATGTGTTCCCTGGTGGCCCCACCACTCACCAGCCGCGCAGCGCGATTCTAAACCAGTTGCAATCGCCGGACTGTCTTGAAAGGCATCCCCACGTAAAGCACATTGCAGTAATCAATGCGGGATGTTACCAGTGCATGTGTAACTGTCACGAGGCTCTGTTCATCTAGGTAGGGGCACAGCTGATATATATTCCACAGCTGGAGAAAGGCACCCCTGGCCACCGAGTCCATCTGGGCTTCCAGAGTTAGACCGGGGGCTAGGAGCACTCCCAAGCTACGGACCCTGTCCCTTAGGGGGAGTGCAACCCCATCCAGAACAGGGAAGTGGCCCACTAACCTGTCTGGCAAAGCACCCACTAACAGCACTTCCGTCTTGTCTGGATTGAGTTTCAATTTATTAACCCTCATCCAGTCCATTATCTGGTCCAGACACAAGTTCAGAACCAAAACAGCCTCACCTGGATTGGTGGAGAATGAGAGGTAGAGCTGAGTATCATCAGCATATTGCTGACTCCTCAGCCCAAACCTCCTGATGACCTCTCCCAGCGGTTCCATGTAGATGTTAAACAGCATGGGAGATAGTATTGAGCCCTGTGGAACCCCATGACGTAAATGCCATGGGGCAGAGCTACTATCCCCTAGCACCACCTTCTGAACACGGTCAGCCAGGAAGGAGCAGAACCACTGCAAGACAGTGCCTCCAACTCCCAACCTGTCCAGCCTATCCAGAAGGACACCATGGTTGATGGTGTTGAAAGCTGCCGAGAGGTCCAGGAGTATCAACAGGGTCGCACTCCCCCTGTCTCTCTCCCAGCAAAGGTCATTGTACAGGGCGACCAAGGCAGTCTCTGTTCCAAAACCCGACCTGAAACCAGATTGAAATGGATCCAGAAAATCCGTTTCATCCAGCAGCGCCTGGAGCTGCCCAGCCACCACCCGCTCCAACACCTTGCCCAAATAAGGGAGGTTCGCTACTGGTTGGTAGTTACCCACCAGCCCTGGGTCCAGGTTGGGTTTTTTAAGGAGTGGTCTAATTACTGCCTCTTTCAAGGCAGCAGGGACCACTCCCTCTCTTAAAGAGGCATTTACAGCTTCCTGGACCCAGGCGTGAACCCCCTTGGCTGATCTTTCAATTGACCAGGAAGGGCAAGGGTCGAGCAGAGTGGTGGTAGAGTGGACAGATCCAAGCACCCTGTCCACATCCTCGGGTCTCAACAATTGAAACTCATCCAATAACATTGGACTTAAGCACGGCGCACTGGACACATCCCTTGATTCTGTACCAATGGTGGAATCCAATTCACTGCGAATCTGAGCAATTTTTCCCTCAAAGTGTACAGCAAACTCATCACAGCATGCTGCCAAATGGTCCAGGGCCTCCACCATATCTCCTGGCTGAAGAAGTTCCTGGACCACGCGAAACAACTCCGCTGGATGGCACTCTGAGGAAGCAATGCGGTGGGCTAAATGTTGCCTTTTCGCCAACCGTATTGCCACAGAATAGGCTCGATAATGGGCTCTAAGCCATGTTTGATCTGACTCACAGCGATATTTTCTCCACTTGTGCTCAAGCCGTCTCCCCTCCCGCTTCATTGCCCGCAACTCAGGTGTATACCAAAGAGCCGCCCGGGCTCTGCATATGGGAAGAGGGCGCTTAGGTGCGATCATGTCAACTGCCCGGGTCATCTCCCTATTCCATAGGGCGACTTGAGCTTCAACAGGAGCGTTGTTGTTGTTGTTATTATTATTATTATTATTATTATTATTATTATTATTATTATTATTATTATTATTATTATTATTATTATTATTATTATTTCAGAAATACTGTGCAATCACTCAATCCAAATTATTTTAAAAATTGACTGGTAATACAGAACAGACAGAAGTTTTAAACAAAACCCTAAGTATCTCCAAAATAATTACAATATATATGCAGTTCCTAATATTGCCATTTTTGGTAGCTTTGTTGATATTTCTGGAATTTGCAACTGCTTATAATAGTGTGAAATTTCTTGATATTGTTCCCAAAGCCCTGATGACAATGAGAGGTATTATTATTACTTAACAGAAGGGAGACGTCTGGCAGGGCTGGCGAGGAGTCTCTTGTGTCAGGGGGCCCCCAGAAGAAGGGAAGGGAAAACCAATCCTAAGTATTCTCTGCCTGGAAAGCCATGGGGGAAAAAAGGGTCACCATAAGCAGCTGAGGGCTCAGTTATTATATAGCTAAAGGAGGGACACAGCCTTTTCTTGTCATAGGTTAAACTTGGGAAAGATTGTTGTTGTTGTTGTTGTTGTTGTTGTTGTTGTTTTTGTTGTTGTTAAAGAGAAGTAGCTTGCATTCTTGCTGAATTCTGAGAGATTTTTTCAGAGAATAAGCAGCAAAAATATTACTGCTTATGGTACTCAAGGAGGAAAACAACAACTGACCCCCCCCATATCCTTCTTGTTCTTACAGCTGATCTGTCTGTGATGCTTTGTTATAGCTTTCATTATGGGCAGCGTGGAGCATCTGCTTTCAGGCGAGGAGCAATGGTCCTGAGATAATCAAATGGTAGAGAGCCCTTATCTAGCTATCCTGCTTCTATACCAGAGGTGTAAAGTTTGCTGGTCTCCAGATGTTGTTGGACTGGAACGCTGATTGTGGATGAAGTAAGCGGTGATGGAGTTTGCAGTCCAATAACATCTGGAAGGCCACAAGTTGTTTTACATCTGTTCATGGTTCTCTCTAAGGCACTGGTTTCCCACACTTGGGTCCCCGGATCTTTTAGGACTAAATCCCCCAGAAGCCTTCACCATTTTGCTGTCTTGGCCAGGAATTCTGGGAGTTGTAGTCCAAGGACATCTGGGGACCCAAAGTGGGGAACCACTGCTCTAAGGCTACTGAAGAAGACATCTCTTTTTATTTTTTTATTTTTATTTTTAGCATTCAGAAAACAGGCATACATTATTACAGAGAGCTCCGTTCCTTGTTAGCTTTTCATTTACCTGCATTAATGCAAGTTGTCATAGGAAAACACAACACATGTGTCACCAGAACAGCATTTATTTTCAAGGGGAAAAAAAAGGAGATGAATGGCTATTTTTGCCGCTTTTGTTGCTGACTTAAGCTAGAAATGCAGTTAAAGAGTCTTATTGAATGATCTGCTTGAAATCCAAAAGGTTTCTTTGTCACAGATTATGCTATAGAATCCTACAGCTTGAGATGCCAAAAATAGTTTTAAAAAAAAACACAACCCTCCATAATTATTTATCCTTCCAATACACAATTCTGCCTGAAGGCATGGTAGGGTGCCAGAGCTTTGTCCAAATTGGTTTTGACTGAACAAACACGCTGCATGGTAATACTCAGATTAAGTTTTCCATTTTTTAATTTCCTCTCTTTACTCTTTTAATATCCCAACAGGCCAAACTAGTAAGGTCTCACCATTCTAGGTATTAACACTTCAAACATTTATAAAAGTATTTGAACCACACGCCCTTCCCCCAGCTCCCCCACCCCCAAAATTGCCCTTTTAATAGGAATTGATACAGTTTTAAAGCTTCAAAACACGGCTTGAACGAGCATTGCAGCCAAGTCTTACGTTAGCTTTCAGAACAGCTAACACACTTTCATCTAACTAGTCCTTGTGTCATACAGCAGCACTATACTGTAACTGAGGAGTGTTTTATATACTGTACATTGATCATATACATGTATCGTTTGTCTTTCCATGCGTCCTGAGTCCTGCAGAGATAAAAAAAAATCACTGATACAGTATTTTGAAGCGATGGAAAAATAAAACTTTGGAAACTTTAAAGCTATGGAAAAATAAAACTTTGGAAACAAATGGAAAAAATTGGGGGCGAGGGAAAACTTTTCCCAAAGTTCCTGGAAATTTTAGATCTCTAGCCCTGCCAATTTGATTATCCTATTATATTACCACAACAATTCTATAACAGTGGTGTGTCTTGCGTCTACTTTGTAAAACGGCAGCAACCAAGAAGGATAGATATTGTGAGAATCAATCTTGAAATGTGAAGGTGTCTCACCGATGCATATTTGAAGTCAGTGGCTTTGATCCCATCCAAGACCCACTTAGATTTCCATCATATATTATATTATAACGTGTGATTTGTGAGAATAAACCCAAAATGGAACTTTTTGAGATTCCTTCTCTTGCAGCGTTGAATATCTTTTGACCTTCACCTTTGAGGGATTATTATTATTATTATTATTATTATTATTATTATTATTATTATTATTATTATTATTATTATTATTATTATTATTATTATTATTATGTGCTACAAAACTCAACACTGCAATTTTGCAGCAAGCTACAGAAACTCTTAGGTGTGACATTCTGAATATAATAATGCAAGTGAATATTTTTTCACCCAGCGCGTTGTTAGTCAGTGGAACTCCCTGCCACAGGATGTGGTGATGGCATCTGGCCTGGAGGCCTTCAAAAGGGGATTGGACAGATTCCTGAAGGAAAAGTCCATCACAGGATACAAACCATGATGGAGATGTGTAATCTCCAGGCTTAAAACCGGGGTCCTTCAAGGGCCAGATGCAGGGGAGTGGTATCAGTGGCTTTTATTTCAGGAGAAGTTCAGGATTGTTGCCTGGCCCTTGACAAATCTTTATGGGTTGGCTGAGTGGCTGATTGTTTTTTGTTTATTTTCTTTCTTAATTTTTTTTTTGCATACCTTCTTGCAGAAGGTAGAAGAAAAGTGCAGCTGGGTCGCGCTAAAGTGGGCGGGGTCGCACTTAATTGTCTGCAAACTCCGGAGCTGGTGGGGAAACATTTTTAAGCTCCGGAGCTTGCAGCCATTTGCAGCGGAGCTTAGGGGTCGTGTATAAACGCCCTTTCTCTTGTAGTTTTGCTGCTGCTGCTGCTGCTGCTGCTGTTGTTGTTTGTTCAGGAACTATAGTGTGCTTTTTTCTTGTTGGGTGGGGCAGCCAAATTAAGAATATTATCCAGTGGCTGGAGGAGGACATGATCCTCAGTTTGGAGGATTCCTTCTTGTGCAATGGTATATTAGCTGAAAATGATCTGTGTCTTACCTGTTGTGTAAATTAAATTTGGTTCCAGACTTCTGTGATGGCCTTGTGCTTCAATATAAGACAGTGTGTGCGCGCGTGCGTGCAATGTGACAGGCAACTCTTTGTTGATCAAATCAGGGGACAATAACGACATCTACAGTGCCTGAGGTGAGCCTCAAAACCTGCCATCTCTATCTGGTTGTGCAAGGCTGCCCCTCTTCGTTTTGGGACTTGCTATAAACAAGAGCCTTTCGTTTCTGTCCATGGAAAGAGCAGAGTCATCACTTTGCCAACTAAGGTCAGGATAGTCAAATCTATGGTTTTTCTAGTAGTGATGTATGGAAGTGAGAGCTGGACTATAAAGAAGGCTGATCACCGCAGAATCGATGCTTTTGGGTTGTGGTGCTGGAGGAGAGTTTTGAGAGTCCCCTGGACTGGAAGGAAATCAAACCTGAAAGAAATCAACCCCGAATGTTCACTGGAAGGACAGATTTTGAAGCTGAGGCTCCAGTACTTTGGCCACCTCATGAGGAGAGAGGACTCCTTGGAAAAGTCCCTGATGTTGGGAAAGATGGAAGGCAAAAGGAAAAGGGGACGGCAGAGAATGAGATGGTTGGATGGTGTCATTGATGCAACCAATATGGATTTGACCAAACTCCTGGAGGCAGTAGAAGATAGGAAGGCCTGGTGAACTCTGGTCAATGGTGTCATGAAGAGTCGGACACGACTGAATGACTGAACAACAACAAAATAAACAAGAGGGACTGCCACCCACATCTGGCCATGATTTTCCATTTCCTATCCACCTTCCCCCTTCAGCTCCATAATGCCCACCCTGATGACGAGCCCCGTAGGACTCCAACACCATCTGCTGTCTGGGAGATCTCAGTAATACAAGTATTGTGCCTCCTGCTTGCTTTGTTGTGATGTTTTCCTGTATGTTATGTTATAACCAAATTATGTTAACCTGTAAATATGATGAGCATCTTTAGCACTGAGGGGCTTGTGTCTGCATCATCTAGATAGGATTAATAGAAATGGCTAGTCTAGAAAAAGAATAGAGAACCTGCATCCCTCCAAATGTTTCATGACAGCTCACATAATCTCTGGCCAGGTTTTGAGTGTGTACCCTGCATAATTAAACATTGTAAAGTGTCCAGATACTATTTTAAGTGCTATGGAGTGGTATACAGTGGTACCTTGTATAAAGGAATTAATTTCTTCCAAATGAAATTATGTTAAGCAAATTTTCCTTTATACAAATTATCATAGGAATGCATTGAAAATGGAGTAATCCCATTTTTATGTTGTACGGATTTTCCCCATAGGCGATTATGTTAAGCAAATTTCCCTATCTCCAGAATTTTTTATGTTGTACATATTTTATGTTATACAAGCTGTTTGTTATACAGGGGTCCACTGTATAAGCAGCATATGTTCCAGTGCAACTGCAGTTGTAATTAAAAACATAAGAACATAAGAACAGCCCTGCTGGATCAGGCCAATGGCCCATCTAGTCCAGCTTCCTGTATCTCACAGCGTCCCCACCAGATGCATCCGGGAGCACACGAGACTAGATATTTGTCAGGAATTATATCTGAGAAGTAATGTACAATGCTGTGCTGTTAGACTCATTATTCTACAGAGTTTTAGATCCACGCCTGCTAGAAGCAATTAAAAGCAGAACTAAAAGAAGACAAAAACAATTGCCATGCCTTTCTGTCCATGGAAAAAGAAAGCCAAGTCCCATCCTAATTTTCCCCCGATATGGAGCCCTATATTTCTAGAGTGGGATGGGGAAGAAGGGGGTAGTCTGGAATATGCCGTCTCTACCAAAGGCTAGATTTATTGCACTGACATTCATTATTATTAAGAAGAAGAAGAAGAAGATGATGATGATGGTGATGATGGTGATGTTGTTGTTGTTGTTGTTGTTGTTGTTGTTGTTGATGATGATGATGATGATGATGATGATGATGATGATGATGATGATGATAATAATAATAATAATAATAATAATAATAATAATAATAATAATAATAATAATAATAATAATAATAATAATAATAATAATAATAATAGACATAAAGAACATTAAAGTCAGTGGGGCTTACTTCTGGATAGATAAGAGTCCTTTCTAAAATCGCCACCGTACTCTAGAACTTTGAGAGATTGTTGAGTATGTTTATCGTTACCTTCTGCTGACCCCTGCCAGGGATCTGATTCTGTCTCAAAATATTTACAGATTTGTGTTTACAAGGCGTGGTGAAAGCTAGAAGGGGAAAATCTGTTTCTCCTCTAGTAGAAAAAGGGCAATTAGAGATAGCCTGTGACTGGAGGTGAGAAATTTTCATATTGGAGACTTTGAGTGTCATCACAGAATGTATTCTCAGTTGCTATTAAGGATTGTGATTATTATTAGTTCACTTTGTTGCGTTACTTATGCTCACAATTAACAAGGTTATCCCCCCTCCCTCCTGAGGTCCAAGTTCATAAATATGAAAAGAACCACCTCAGTCATCTCTCTACAATATTAATGTGCCTTCAACTCAATTTATGAGCTATCCTTAATGGTCTGTTTTGGGCATTCTCTCTTTTACTGCTTCTTTCTCTGGATCAAAACACATCCATCTCTAAAGATGAAATAGAGAACATTTACTCATGACTTTTGTGTGTGTGTGTGTTTGTTGCCTTGTTACACTCGTGACCAACTCTTCGTGACCCCACATCCATTGAGTTTTCTTGGCAATTGGGGGAGGGGTATCCCTGACTAAATATCTTACTTAGGCGCACAAAGGACTAATTGGAGCTATTTTGATGAAGTGCTTCTCCTCTTGATCCCATTGCTGACCTCCCATACTTTATCTTTGGAGAATCAGCTTTGCGGTGTTGATTAGGGAGTAAGTGAGCAGTTACTTCCTAGCCTGAAATCAGCAAGAGTCCAGGATTGCTGCAGAGGTCCTAGAGATCATGGTCCTGTTTTTCTTCAGGTTTTAATTTATCCATCTCAGAACACTTAAAAGCACAAGAAAGAGTGGCTGGGGAACTATCAGTTTACAAAGGACCCGGGATTTCACCACCTCCATCTCTTAACAGACCACGCAACAGCCTTCTGGCAGGCAACATTTCTATAAACCAAACTTCACACATGTTTGTGTCTTCAGTTGATGCAGACCAATTAACATTTACTTGAGAATACCCACACCCTTGAGTTGCTTGAGTTTAAGGCCTCTTGGCTAACGGGGGTAGGTTACGGTCTCTTTAAGGAGGAGGGTAAAAGGAAGTCCCCATTAAAGTGGTCCTATTGCCATGAAACAAATGCAGCACAGTTTGGAAAAGCAACTCCATCGCACACACCTGGTTAAATCTGAATGAAGCAGCGATATAAATGTAAACTTGTCATCAGGAGATGTTTTGGTTGCCAGTGTAATAGCCAGAAGAAATGGTACAATAGAGAAGGGGAGAGGTGCAGGTTCTAACTCAGTTTGGCTTATCTGATAAAATGCAGGGAAATAACTTGAGCTATCCAGCAGTTCCCAGTTTTCAGGCACTTCTCTGCAGGCTGAATAATGTAGTAGTCTCTGAAAACCCATGAAGGTGTTCATGCTTTGTGAGAAGGGAAGGTAGCAAATATTTACTTCTGGTAACCATGCCTGAGCTTAGTGTTTGCTTAGTGTCAGCAGTGAGTTGGAGACAATTTAGAACATAGAAGATATATCTTAACTGTGCGGAGAATTGAATGCATGGGTTAGGGTGAAACTAGGGGTGTGCAGCAAGGTCACAGAGGCTGATACTTCACGTCCCTCTCGCTGCAGTTTGCGGCCCCACTGGAGACTGGTTCGAAGGAACATAACCTCACATCCTTGTGGGATCAATTCAAGTTCAAAGGAACGTAACCTCACGTCCTTGTGGGGTCAATCCGAGTTCACCCCGACCACGCCCCCTGAACTGCGCTCCAAGCGGGGTGAGAGATTCCCATCCTGGAGCTCGGGAATCTTTTCAATCCACTTCTTGATCCGTGTTGAAAAACAATTTCAACATGGAGGCAAGTTCACCTCAGCTCGAGGAAGGATGTGAAGTAACCACCAGAGTTAGAATGAAAATGAATTGAGGATGAGGTAGAGTAAGAAGAAGAATTATTTGAGAAAAACTTTTTCTAAAGAGACCTATACTGAAAAGGGACTTAAAGGAGAAGAGGTCACCCCTTTCTCACCCCTGTGACTTTTGGGGAGATTATTTGGAGAGGATTTTTTAAAATTGCTTTTCATTCAGGGTAAGAGAAACATTTTCACCTTTGGCTTTGTTTCTGTCAATTAATGAAAGGACATGGATAAATCTGATAGGCTGTATATGTCGAATCTCATCACCCCATTCACCTGTGCCATCTTTACTCTCAATTGGCTTTGTTTGTGCTGGTTGACATTGTCAAATCAAATCAGCTGTCTACTTAAGGAACATCGTCCCATTTCATAGGTGACCTCTGGTTGGTTAAAATAATCTATGAGATGAAAAAAGATGAGGATCTAGTAATCAGAAGAACACAAATAACTCTGCAACAGTAGCTGATAGTAAGGGCCGGGGAGATGGCTCTTTATCAGTTTTGTTTTCCCTTAAAGTTTGTTTTTTTAAAATTTCAAATTGTGTGTCAGATTTATAAAGACACCACTGAACTGTCTTGAAAGTTGTTGTGATCAATGTACCAAAAAGAATTCCCAGCCATGTTGACAGGCCAAATTCAGTAGGTACATTTTCACCAATGCAGAGGGCATCATTTTGTACCCCCCGCCATGTAGCTCTTACATCTGAGCACACACACCTTCCTCTTTCTCCAAGCCAAAAGTGGCCACTAGAGATGAGCACGACCAGGAAAATTTACATTTCGAGTTGTCGTGTGTCGGAGCCGGCCCGTTTCGGCTCCTTTCCGTTTTTTTGCAAAATTTTCCAAAAATTTGTCATTTTGTTTGTCAGTTTTTCGTCTGTCGTTAGTACTGGTTTTGGGGGGGGGGCTCCTGGAGGCACCTCTCTGGGGTGGGTGCCTCCTCTGGCCCGCCATGAAGGGAAAGCGGGCTCCTGGAGGCACTTCTCTGGGGTGGGTGCCTCCTCTGGCCTGCTACAAAATGGCATGCATAGCCAATTGGATATGCATACCATTAAGTTGCAGTTACAGCAGGCAGAGGCACCTCTCTTTCGGGTGCCTCTGTGACTCACTGCCTGTACTTGGGCTGGGAAACGAAGTGAGAGAGGACCCCTACGGGCACCCGCTGTGACTCACTAAGAAGGGAAGTGTACTTGCTGTAGTGCAATGCGAGTACACAGATCTGGCTTGGGGTTAGGGGTTAGCGCAAGGGCTAGGCTTAGGGTTACTGGTAAGGTTAGGGTGAGTTACTGGGGTGCACCTCTGGGTGCCTCTCTGACCCACTAAGAAGGACAGTGTACTGGCGTATGGGTTAGGGTTAGGGTTAGGGTTCGGGTTCGGGCTAGGGTTAGTGGCTTTTTATGCCCAACTGGCACATCCCAGAAGTCTCGGTCAAAACCTGGCCAAGTGGCCATGCAATTGGTGGAATGGCTCCAAAAATGTGCATGGTCCACTCCCATGGCCAGCCCATCATTGCACAGGTGTAAAAAAATAAAAATAAAAATAAAATAAAATAAAATCAATGGAGACGTTTTGTTGCAAGAAAAACCCACTGCTGCTACTGTAAAAATTCAGGCAGTTTTAAAATAGCTATTTTCGCATGTTTCTGTGGTGCTTTGGTGTGTTTTTGGACCACGCGATTTCAAAATAAATATTGCGGTCGCCCCATTTTGGATCCCCCGCCCGCACCGCATGGCATGGCGTGAGTTGGCGAGACGCCGAGGACGCGCAGCCCGGGAGAGGGGGGGGGAGGCCGGGGACCCCCCCAGAAACCACCCTTCTGGTAGGTGCCCTCACTGAGGCAGGCATATTTTCGCCTGCTTTTTTGGCTGGGAATTGGGTTTTTTTATTTTTAAAACTTTTTTTCTGTGCCGCGCCGCTTGGTGAGTTGCGACTCAACGAGGATGCGCACTTTGCACAGCCCAGGAGAAGAGAGGGGGGAGCCCGGGGACCCCCCCAGAAACCACCCCTCTGGTAGGTGCCCTCACTGAGGCAGGCATATTTTCGCCTCATTTTTGGCCGGGAATCGGGTTTTTTTTAATTTTTAAAACTTTTTTTCTGTGCTGCGCCGCTTGGCGAGTTGTGACTCGACGAGGATGCGCACTTTGCACAGCCCAGAAGAGGAGAGGGGGGAGGCCGCCACCCCCAGAAACCACCCCTCTGGTAGGTGCCCTCAGGCAGGCATATTTTCGTCTCATTTTTGGCCGGGAATCGGGTTTTTTTATTTTTAAAACTTTTTTCCTGTGCCGCTTGGCATCGCGCGATCGCTGCGATGGCAGGAACAACAACGACAAATCAGACCCAATTTTTCTTTAGTCGGTTTGAGTTCAAGTTCTGGCGGAGTAATTGTCGTTACCGTTTCCGAAACGGAAACGAGAATTTCGCCATGTCGTGCCCATGTCTAGTGGCCCCCCTAACCTGGCAAGTTGAGCTTTCTCTCAAAATCACGGTTGTTTTTTTTTAAATTTCCTCTCAAGTATATGATGGAGAGAAAAAAATAAAGACAATAAATGGCTTTTAAAGAAGGTAAGCATTCTTATAATGAAGGAGGTTTGGCAACTAGAATATCCTCTCCAAATGAAATTTTAACCTCCCCAATGGAAGATGAATGTTCAGTTCAGCTCAGTGTGATAAGCCAATTGCAAATAATGAACACAAGCACAGAAAGTATCATCTCTATCCTGAAAAATACTATACGCGGCCTCTGGCAGGCCCCAGATCTTTATGGTTCCAAATACCCTATGAAGAAGAGAGGGGTGGGATGTCAAGCTGGTCGGTCCTCTTCTCTGACACAGCTAGTGGTTTCAGCTGCTGAAGATCTAAGTTTCTTTCCAGGTTCTATTATGTCTCCTATGTTATTTAATATCTATATGAAACCACTGGTGCCGATTATCAGGACTTTTGGGGTTAAGTGCCACCAGTATGCCATTTTATTTTACTTTATTTAAATAGAGTATTTTCACCCCACCTTTCTCCTTGGAAAAAGGACCCAAGGCGGCTAACAGTAATAAGGGACAATACACAGTCCAGTACAATTAAGATATATTCAAGTACTGAGAGCAGGGAATTGAGGGACATCTTACAGCATTAATAGACAACATTACATTAAAGCTACAAGAGAATGTGTGCAGTTTACGAAAGAGTAAAAATTCCATGTAAAAGTTATAAGTGATAGAAAATAACATTGAAAGTCAATGCAATCACACAAGGTTATAAGTGGTTTATGTAATCATGTATGGCAGATGCATATAAAAGACACATAATAGGTAATCCATAATTCAGGGAAAGCTTGCTGGAAGAGACCAATGACACCCAACTATACCTCTTGTCACCTCTGGAATCTAAGGGAGCTGCTATTTTGACTTTACATGAGTGTTTAGCTTCAATAATGAACTGGATGAGGATGAACAAATTGAAATTAAACCCAGACAAGACAGAGGTGCTGCTGGTCAGTCGAAAGGGAGAACAAGGGATAGGGATGGAACCAGTACTTGATGGGATTACCCTTCAATTGAAAAAAGAGGTGTGCAGCTTTGGGGAGGGGCTCTTGGACTCATCCTTGAGCCTGGATGCCCAGGTCACAGCTGTGGCCAGGAGCACATTTACACAATTAAAGTTAATACGCCAGTTATGCCAGTTTCTTGAGAAACCTGCTCTGGCCACGGTGACTCATGCCCTAGCGATGTCCAGTCTGGACTACTGTAATTCACTCTATGTGGGACTTCTGATGAAAAGTCTCAGGAAATGTCATTGAGTCCAGAATGCAGCGGCCAGATTGCTGACTGGGGCAGGTTACAGAGATCACATTACACCCCTATTAAGGCAGCTCCACTGGCTGCCAATCAGCTGTCAGGCACAATTCAAAGTGCTGTCCTTGACCTACAAAGCACAAAACAGCCTGGGTCCTAGCCACCTCAAAGATAGAATCTCACTGTATGAACCTGCTCGGATGCTAAGGTCATCAGGAGAGTCCTTTCTCTCTGATGCATTCCTATGGGAAAATGAAAAATGAAGCAAACAAAATGGAAATTTCCATTTCATTTCATTTCATTTTTCTTTGATGGGTCAGTTCGTTATTCGTTTTGTTCCGTAATGAAACAAATAACGAATAACAAAATGAATTAAAAATTCATTTTGTGGCCATCTCTACTTTTCAATTATCCTGCTCTTATGCTTAAGATTAGAACCACTTTTGCTGGCCAGTATCCTATTAGTAGTCCCCTACAGTTCATGCAACTTGCTGTGGCTAATTGCAAGTGATTTTTGAGTTGCTGGAATGTGTCTTGGTTTTGTTGCTGATCATATGCCTGATTGCAACTGTGGGAGTCCCCAGTACCTTGTGAATTAGCTGCAATTAGCCAAGGCAATTTACACTAACCTTATGCAAACACCAATAGGATTCAGGCCAGAGGCCCCACCCGCTTCTCCCTCCGGAAATTGTTTCAGTCATGTTAGGAAGAAGCATGAAAAGCAGTTGAGTGGGAAGGTTGTTCAGCCTGGAGACTTTAAATGCCTTTTTGTAGTCCAAGTGTTTAACCATGCTGAGAAAGCCCAGGGGGGAGGTATGAAGTGCCACCACAGACAGTCTGTCAATGTGTAAACGTACTTAAGAAGACAAATGTCATGTCAGCCATCTTGTCTGCAAAGATCATCCTCAAAATGAGAGCATTAAGTAAGCTGAGGTATGAAAGCAAGATGTAAGAAGACAGGAGTTGATTTCCACAGAGTGTTGCCCTATGGTTTGTTGTCTTTGAAATGAAAGGATTCCAGTAGACTGGTCAAGTCCTCTGGCATTGTTAAAATTTAGCATTCTGTAAGACAAAAGACCAGGAAATACTCAACATGTTTTTCCCATTTGTCCTTTTTTAAAAACAAAGATTGAATTTGTCCTGACAATTATACATTATTAGGCCAAAAGACACTTATTTCTCTTGCCATTTGTGACCTAGTATGAACAACCAAATCACTTCAAACAACCTCCTGGACTTGCCAGCTTTACAGAAAATTCACTGAAGTCATGACAAAATATTTGTGCAATATGTGGCTATGCCTTCTCATATTTAGCTCTCCTCTAATCATGGCCTTTTTTCATTTTGTTTGATCTGATGTATTATATCCTGCTTTCTCCCAACAAAAATGTCTAACATAAGTTGTTGTTTTTTAAACCTCCCCTCACAGTCAGTAGTTAAAAAATGTAAATAATTAAATTGCCATATCCTTTGTGTTCAGCCTTTTCTCTATAATAACAGCTGTCTCACCACACCTGTCATCTCTTTCTTTAAAAGGGCCTCAAAAGCTAGTGCCTTAAACAAAACAATGTTAATAAAGCCCTTTCATCATAACCTAATCAGAGTAGAATGGTGATCTGTCAAGTTATAATGAAGCAGCAACACATATTGACACCTGCCTCTACCTTTGTCTCAGGATGAAGGTGGGAAGTGATGTGTAAACTGAAAGACCAAAAAGTGTGTGTGTGTGTGTGTGTGTGTGTGTGTGTGTGTGTGTGTGTGTAATTCAATTCCAGATAAGTCTTTTCTCTCACCTACCAAGATATGTGTATCTGAGTATTGACCACAAAATCATATATAGGGCACAATGAGAAAAATCAAATTGATCCCCTCAATTAAAGTAGACTTACCGGGAAACTTGCGAAGCTCGGCGCACGCACGCAGGGTGGGGTGCGGGCGGGCTGCTGCCACCGGCATAGCCGGGAACATTGTGAAGTTGGGCGCACGCGTGGGGCAATGATCAGGTGGGCCGCGCCACTGGCACCGCTGGGAAGCTTGGGTGGCTGGGCAGTCTGCCGCCACCAGCACTGCAGTGGAATATGTGGGGGTGGGCAGGCCAGCGGGACTCTGCCACCGCCAAGGAGCTTTGGGGTGGGCTGGCGGGTGAGCCGGCACCACCGCTGGGGAGCTTGGGGGGTGCAAGGTCGCACAGATCGCCTCTTCCAAGGGGCGACCTGTGGCCAGGGCTCCCTGTGCTTCCTTTGGTCCCCACCTTCCTTCTTTCCTCCCTCCCTTCGTCCCCACCCACCTCCCTCCCTCCCTCCTTTCCTTGTTCCCCACCTTCCTTCCTTTCTCTCTTGGTTTCCACCTTCCTCCCTCAATCCCTTGGTCCCCGCCTTCCTTCCTGCGGGTGGGGTTGCAAGAGGTCAGTGGGTGGGGCTTATGGGTCAGTGGGTGGGGCTTGCAGTGGGGTGGCAGGGGTTGGGGAGCAACCGGCCCCTGACACATTCTCAGACAACAAATCTGGCCCTCCTTACAAAAAGTTTGGGCACCCCTGACTTAAGGGATTTACATAAGTCCTGACTGAATCCACTGTGATTCTAACAGAAAGCCACCCAAATCAATGGCATGTTTGTTTTATGAATAGAGCAGAATGAGACATTTCAGAAATCCCAGTCAACCACTGTATATTTCCCCATCTTCAATCATCTTGACTTAGTCTTGCCAATTTTATGATAGCACTGGGAGGAGAGTGGGAGGCCAATGATATGCAAGTCCTCCTTGCTTTAAACAAGCAGCCGAAAATCATCTTCATCATTCTACTTCACTCTGTAACTATGTACTACTACCTGTTATGATAAACCATACCCTTCTTCTTTTTGGTATATGGCGAATCTGATGTAGATGGTCTTTATTGGGAATAAAAGATGAACTAATAATGGTTGGAGGGACTAACAACAGAGTATCTTCTGTTAACCTCCATGATCCTGACAAAACTCATCAGGCCAGTTGTTATATTTACTGGTGAAATCTTCAAGTAACGGTGGTTGCGTGGTGGTGGTGATATGGATTTCAGGAGAGTCTGAGCAGAGATACGTATCACACCAAACTTTTGCAGGACATTTATTCCTACTCTGCACTGATAGGGTAGAACAGCCATTTAGTGCCCACTTTGATTCTGTTCATAGTAGGAACCTCTTAGGGCCTTTTCACACGACCTCTAAGATCCGCTGGCCACTTAAATTCAGACAAGAGATCTTAGGGGTTTGTCGCTGTTCCTGCGTTCCCACCCCCTCCGCACTCCTGGCTGCTGGCTGCGTGAGGGGAGGGAGAAAAAAAGGAAGAAAAGAATGCTGCTCCCCTCCGTTCTGCGTCCCGGCACTGCATTCAGATCTCTTAAAGGGGCGGGGGGCAAAAAAAGAACAAACAGAAGCAAGGAGAGCCGGGTAGTCACTAGGTTATATCCGCATCAGGAATTTTCACCTCCAGAGAGCAGGTACCTGAACGCGCTTAGGTGGGACGCGCTTAGGTGGGCGTGGTCGCACTTAATTATCTGTAAACTCCAGAGCTGGTGGGGAAACAATTTTAAGCTCCGGAGCTGGGAGCCATTTGCGGCTGAGTTTAGGGGTCGTGTACAAAGGGCCTTACTCTCCCCCAGACTCAAAATATTTAAAGGACAAAAGGTATGTGTGTAAAATGTTTACACACAATGGTAATGCATTGTTTGGAACTTGAAACTGAAGCACCTCTAAGAGATTATGCTCATGTGGATGGACTGGATATAACTACATTGACGGATAGAGAGGAACCTGCAAATCACCCTGCTTAGTTATCTCTTGTGAAATATTTTCCCAATAACTGTAGCAGTTGCTTGAGATCTGCTGCGAGCACATATACATTTTGTGAACAGCTTCTTCCATGCGCAAGCCACCTCAGTCAAAATGAAAACAAGCACAGAGAGAGAACAAGAAACACGTTTTCTGCCTTCACTCTCATTTGTCTTTGTGAAATAGGGCCTGTCCAGACTGGCTGTTGTGGGCATTGGGTGGATCCAGCTACAACGGGTCTGGCAAGGTCGGAGGTGAGGAGGAGGAGCGATGTTACATTCGACCTGCTCTTCCCCCCTGATCAGCAAGTGATTTCTTGTAGTCCAATCATCTTTCTGTTAAGTCAGGCATGTCCAAACGTCAGCCCTCCAGATGTTTTGGACCGCAACTCCCACAGTCCTTTGCCATTGGCAGTCTAAGCTTAGAATTCTGGGAGTTGCAGTCCGAAACATCAGGAAGGCCGAAGTTTGGATATGCCTGTGTTAAGTCATAAACTCAAGGCTTTGGGTAAAGTGTTTTTTTTTAACAACGCTCCCCTCAGAATGTTTGTGACATTCTGTTTTCTCTCTCCCTCCTTCCTGCTTCCCTTCCCTCATTGCCCCACCACTTTCTCTCTCCTCTCTCAGAATCTGCAGCCCTTTTGGGAGAGCCGACCAGAGGCAGCTCTTTCTGAGCTAAACAAGCATGCCAAAGAGAGTGCACTACCCTACCCCTGAGCCAGAAAGGTGCATGGCATCTCTTAAAGGGCAAGGATGGGCTGTTCTAAAAAGAAACATTTGCAGATGAGGTATTTTTTCAATCCGTAGCCAGGCCCACAGACATGCAGCCAATTCCTCTTGTGTATATGAATGAAGTGGTATCACCAAGTTGTCTGTTGTGATCCCTGGAAGTGTTTCTTTGTCTTAAAAGAGGAAGCTGCTGTTTGGAAAGCAGTGCAACTGTGAATATAGACTGACGTAAAGAGACGGTATGAGAGGATGTGGTTTTTCAAGGGGGAGCGCCGACTCCTTTTGTCCTAATTTCATTTCCCCTTCTCAGTGTCTGTAGGTGAACATTCAGTGCAGCTCTAATCATATTTCAGAAAAATCTATCAAAACATAATCCCCAAGGAGTGCGATAAGCAAAGACTTCCATTTGTTTTCCAGGGGGAAAATTCTGGGAAAACCAACTGCTCATAAGAGGAGACAGTTTGCCAGTGACCTCTGCGGGACTGTAGGGAATTCTCCCGCAAAGCTGACACTGGGTCGTTTCATACGCTTCCAGAAACATAAATTGGTTCCAGTGGTGTCCAGCTGAAATACAGCTGAAGTACTATATTCAACCCACAGTCTCCAGTACTGCGATGAAACCTATTTAGTGGGCTTTGAAAGAGAATGGGACAACAGCACAGTAAGCTTAATTGAATTGAAGGTGAGTTTGTTTTGTTGTCTTGTCAGATTGTGCCTCCCGCCCTGCTGACAAACAGAGCTGTCTGTTTAAATGGCAATGAACAGTGGCCATAAACCCTATTAAAGTGCAGCTGAATAGTCTCAGTTCCTCTCTGGAGGCTGCGTTTTGGCTGTAAAAAGCCAAAGGAACTGTCCATAACCAAAGCAAGCTCAGCCAAAAAAAGACACACTTTTGAGTGAATATCTCCTAAGGTGTTTGTGGCAGCCTCTGATGCAGCTTTAGGGGGAGCCTTAAGAAGAGAGCTGTGCATTGTCATTTTCTTTGTTTGTGAAAGGATGAATGGACCCGAAGCAAGGCCTGCGAAACATATATATGAAATGGAATAAACAACTGCGCAATTAAATAAGCTGCCAAAAGGAAATGAGGTGTCACTCCGATATAAACCAAGGTTATACTATGTAATAAAATAATGGATCTCATTTTCTGTTGTGATTTGTAGGCCAAAATGCCTACTGCGGTAAACTGGCACAGCTCCATTGCCTTGAATTGTGTTTCATCTGTGTATATTAAAAGAGAAATTAGCTTGCTACAGCCCCAAATGTTTGCCTTAAAACATTTCATCTATGTAAACATTGTACTTGAAAGCAAGTGGACCACACGGCTCTGTCAGGAGGGCAGGGAGGGAACCCAGCCTTGCCTTCTGCAGTGACCAAATGGGATAAAGGATAGAAAAACAAATTTTATAATTGGAGACGTGAGAGTGCCTGGAAAATTTCAAGGGGGTCTTTAGCTCATCTTTGAAGAGGCCGATGGACTCAACCAGAAAGATGGATTCCTGAATGAAGAGTTTGTCCTTTCATGTTGTGCAACATGGATGCTACACATTGCATGCCATCATATCTTAAACTGTTCTGCTACTGTTATTGATTAGTCGCCATAAGGTGGATGTCAATCGCAAATAAGGATGGAAGAGGAATTCTCTGACTGAATATGCCCAGTTTGTGGACTACTAAAGGATTATCAGCAAATGAGCACTGCGACACATTCTTTTTCTTTTCTTTTCAAATGACATGAAAGTCAAGCCATGGCAGGTTATGCCATCCTACAGTATGTAAGCAACAGGATTCTGGTACCCCAGAATTTAATGAAATTCAGCACAGTAGGGAGGATAGGGATACCGAGTGTGGTGTAGTGGATCGAGTGAGGGACTAGCACTCTGAAGACCATGGTTTGAATCCCTGAGTCATGGAGGCTCACTGGGGGAGTACAACTGGTAAAACCGTTCCTTACATATCCTCTTTGTCTTGGAAGCCCTATTAGGGTCACTATAAGTTGGTTCCAACTTGATGGCACATAACAATAGCAGGGAAGATAGTGGCAAAGGATTGAGAGTCAACAGTATACCGTGATAACAAACCCCACTGGAATAGGGAACTTCCTTTCTCACCCCATCCTGCTGCAGCCCCCTATGGTGTCAAAAACAAAATTCGGTGTGGGAGGGTTTCAGCACCCTCCAAAGGAGAAAGGTTTTAGGGCACATGTAGGTTGCTGGAGGAATGGAATGTTGCTCCTTTTGGCAGAAGCCATGGGGTCTAGAAGAAGGACATTATTGGGTTTGGGTCCTTCTTTGTCTACTGCTTAGTTGGCGATACAGATGGGTACTTGTCATGGGCAACTTCCAGGCTCTCCTGACTTCTAGTAGGTTAGCTTGACTAGCCTAGGAGGTCTTTTAGGCAGAGAGCTGTCATCTGATGTACCTTCTGTTCGGCAGGAAATAGGGCCGGTAGGGATCTGCACTTGCCCCATGGTCTGATTTCGAGGCCAATTCAAGGCTTCTGAATGGATCTTGTTTTGGTTTGGAGAGCTTTGCATCCTGTCTGATTTGATTTGCACTGGGAGCTAAATTGATTTTTAAGGACCCCATCAACTCTCACTGGAAACTAAAACTTTCTTGTCTGCTGAAGAGTATACATGAAGTTTTGTGTTCCTATGCCTGTCATGGGTGTCTCAAGTCATTTGTGCAGGATTTTAGTGGTCTGGGTAAGGTCGTCGTCATCATCATCATCATCATCACCACCACCACCACCACCACCACCAATAATAATAATAATAATAATAATAATAATAATAATAATTTAAAAAGCGGGAAGTTAAAACAGTGTTTTCTTGCACCCATGCCAGCCATGTGGCCATGGACTTGCACAACACTGGCTCTTCAGCTTGAATACGGAGATGAGCACCACCCCTAGAGTCGGACATGACTAGCTTGCATGTGCTGGGGGGGATTACCTTTATCTTTATACTTTTGATAGTTGTGAGCCCCCACAACTTTATGTACATAAAATAAATAAATAGAGATGGGCACGAAACAAGCGATTTTTCATTTTTGTTTTTGTTTTTTCATTTCGTTATGCAATGAAAATGAAACAAAATTTTAAAAAAACAAAACGAAAACGAAAATGAAGCAACCAAATTTGCCGTGTTTTTCATTTTCGTTGCAGCAGATGCATTGAACTAAAAAGAATGCTAATGAAACAGCAATTTTTCGTTTTCGTTTTCATTTTTTGTTTCGTTACCTAACGAATCGAAAACAATTTTTTTTGCAAAAAAGTCACAAAAACAAAAACAAACCGAAACGGACCCCTAAACAACCAAACAACAAACGAAACACCATTTTTTTGAGTCGTGCCCATCTCTATAAATAAATATTGAGAAGCTGACAGGAATGTGATATAAATGAAAAATAGGAATAAAAGACAGATCAAATTACAATGGCAGAAAAATCCAGAAGGATAAAATAGAAATGTTAATACTATTTCAGTTTTACTATTTCAGTGTAAATTAGCATACATCCACATAGATTTAAAAAGAAAACAACCTCAATAAATGGGAGGTAATATGAGAGGTAAAATGTGGCAATCTCATTACAAAATCATTCTGATTTATGGATTATAATATGTTTTTCACAATAATTGCTCAATTTGTTGATGTTTTGTACTCTTAGATTAAGTAATTTCCATGTTCTTTTTCCATAGAAAAGTAGTAAATGTTAAATGTACTCATAACCCATTGTCTTGAAGGAATTTTCATTTGTGCTAGAAACATGGGAGTTTTATGTGTAGGACAAAAGGACTGCATCTGCAATGTGATATCTATTTTGACCTAAAATAAAATAATATTTTTATGGGTGCTTTCCTTTGTAAGATACAGAAATATATTCTCTAACCCGTTTATGGATTAATTCCTCTTCCTTTTCCCCAAAATGACCAATCTTGGGTTTGTGTGTGTGTGTTTTCTGTGTGTGCGTGTTTGCATGTACAGTACAACCTCTGCACCCACTGATTCACCAACCGTGGATTCAGTTATCTACGGTTGGTGATCAGCAGGTGCAGGGGAGGTCTGAGCCTGGTGGCAAGAAGGAGGAAAAACTGGAAACAACTTGCTGATGCCAGTTGGCCACTCTCCTTGCCATAATCTACGCACACCAGCTGCCCTACGGAGGGGTGGGGGTCTTAAGAGGACCCACCTGGCCAACCGGCCTTTGAACTTCCTGCTTGGGGTCCCGGGCGGTGGACTGGAAGTTTGAGCTCAAGCGGGAAGTTCAAAACTTCCAGTCCACTGCCTGGGACCTGAGCGGGAAGTTCAAAGTCCGGTTGGCCAGGCGGGTCCTCTTAAGACCCCCACCCTAGCCCTCCGGAGGGTGGCAGGGCAGCGTGCGACAGCAGCAGCGAGGAGGGTGGCTGGCCGACGGTGGTGAAGAGGGTAGGCCAGCTTGCATCGGCAATAAGTTTCCTTTCTTTTTTTTGGTCCTTGCTGCTGCCCCACAGGCTGACCGCCGAGCCCAGCGGTGAGGAGGGCGGCTGGTCAGCAGCAGCGGCAAGGCAAAAGAAAAAAAAAAGACACAACACACACACACAAACTTTATTCCCTCCTTGCCGCCAATGCCATACTACCCAGCATTTGGGGGTTGTTGTGTGCAAAAGCCACCCCTGTCACCACTGTCATCCCAGATAAAAGTGTTTGCTCTTATCTGCAGATTTTTCTATCTGTGGGGGGACCTGCAACCGATCCCCTGTGGATATGGTGGACCTACTGTAGATGAATCAACAAAAAAATGAGGCAGGGCAGGAAAGGGATAAATCATTGTTATTGTGTGTATGTGTGTAGAACTGGCTGTGGCTACTGGCTTTCTATCCAATGACAAAGAAGGAGAAAAAACCCACTCTTTATAAGACCACCTGTTATCCACCTGTGTATCTCATTTATCTAGAATAGTGCTGCATATCTCTATCTATCTATCTATCTATCTATCTATCTATCTATCTATCTATCTATCTATCTATCTATCTATCTATCTATCTATCTATCTATCTATCTATCTATCTATCTATCTATCTATCTATCTATCTCAGGGCTGTTCAACTTTGAACAGGCTGAGGTCTATGTTTTCCAGCCCAAAGTGCCTGAGGGCTACTACACTAAAACCTCTACTTACGAATTTTATCCGTTCCGAGCACACGCTCATAGGTAAAAAAATGTTTAAGTAGAGCAGCGGTTTCTCATAGGAATGCATTGAAAACCAATTAATCTGTTCTGGAGGGAACAGATTTCAATGCATTCCTTGGGAAAGGCTGACCATGCACATGCGTCCCTTGCACCCGCCTGAGCCGGAGTGGGCGAATGCAAGGGAGGTGCATGCATGCTTGCACAGATTGCCCCTTCCACGGGTCAACCCACGCAACCATGCACATGCCTCCCTTGCACCTGGCTCGAGCGGATACAAGGGAAGCATGTGCATGCTTGCCTGGGCTGCTGGAAGACTTTTTTTTAAGGTGTGCTTTCTCTCCCAACCTGCCTGGGGCCTGATTCGACTCTCTTCACCCTCTGGCCTCCTCTTCCTCTTCCCCCCTTCAACCTTCCAACGTCCTCACTGCCGCCATCGCCGCTGCTGCCTATGGCTCACACTCACCTCCGCCATATTCACCGTGCAGCTGGGGCAGGCTGAGACAGCAGCGGGGCAATCACATCGCCACAGTGGTACAAGGAGGGAATGGCTCAGAAGGGGAGCAGGAGGAGCAGTGGCAGTGGGTCATGGTCTCTGAGAGGCAGCCTTGGGGTGGGAGGAGGAGGAGGAAGAGGAAGAGGAAGAGGAAGGAAGGGAAGGGTGGGAGGAAGGAATTCCCCGGGGGGGGGGAGAAGAGGAGGGGAGACATCACCATGCAAAGGAGGTGGGCATGCCCACGACCCCAACTCTTCACTGTTCTTTCCCCTCCCCTCCCCTCCCTCTGCTCCACACCAGTGACTCAGCTGGTCATGAGACAGTGGTGCACTAATCATCTGGCCAGTGGGGGGAGCAGGGGGCTGCACCATGGCCCTTGAAGTGCCCCGCTCAGCTGAGACAGTGAGTTGGCAGACCCAGAGCTTTGCTGGGGCAGTGGTGGTCCTTAGGATGGGGGAGGGAGGAGGAGAACTTATCCCTTCACTTTTTAAATTGATAGCTGGTGGGCTACTTTTGAACCCTTTGCGGGGTACCGGAAGACCACGGCCTACCTGTTGGGCAGGCCTGATCTATTTACCTGCCTAATGATAGAGAAGGTGAAAATAGAGGAGGGCAGTTGTTTTCCAAATTCCATGCCATAATCTACCAAATATATCACAAGGCAGTCACCTCAGATAGCTTCACCCACAGTTCTATTTTAGTGCAAACCACATGGACTATATAGTGTGATAATTAGGAGTGTGACAAGTTGCACAAAAACTCAGAAGCCCTAGCAATGTGCCAGAAAGAAGTGGGACAGCTCTTTGTTGATGCTGTAATTTGATTCAACTGAACCACACCAAAAGTGACCAAATTAGTGAGAGATATATCCACCTGGACAGGCCTTCAGGCACTTCATTACCCCTGTTCATTGCCAACATCCCTGACCAGAACTTGAAAAAATTGTCTTTTTCTTGGGGCGGGGGGGGGGGGGCTACAGGTCCTAGAATCTCCCAGGTAAAAGGAGCCGTAGGCTATATGGTATATGCATAACATGGCCAGCACGCTGACTACGGCCAACACAGTAGGTTCTCCAAACTTTGGATACAAAGCAAGAGCAGACAAATGTGATCTACTGAGTTTTGTTTTTTTCATGGGAGACCAAGTAACTTCACGGTTCGAGGCAATGGGTCCCTGGGAGTACTAGGTATTGGGAAACAGCAGGGAATGGCTATATAATTAATATCCTGTTAATGAGGCTTCACAGCCAGTCAGCCAGCCACTGTTAAGCTAGAGAATGAAAGACTGAATCCACCACTTTGATGGGGGTGGGGTGTGTGATTGCTTATGCTGTCTCTTTAAAAAAGCCTTGGTGCAACTAATTTTGCATCAGTCTTTAATATTTTACCAATGAAGCAACTTGTAATTGAAGGCCAATAATTTATTTTTGGATGCCATTTTAAAAGTAATCAAAATGTCATGTTTTGTTTCAAAGATAACATGCTGTATTGCAAACAACTTTTTTTTCCTAATCAGGATTTCACCTGTTGGAGGATAAACAAACAAACATAAAATAAACATTAACCACTCTTTTCTGACAATCTGTCAAAAATGTCTCAGGCAAGTCCGATTGACTGCCCCCACCCGACACACACATTTCCCAGGAAACTGCCTTTCAAAACGTACTGTGTACTGCGATATAAACTTGGTGGAGAGGGGCTGTCTTTTGGGTTAGCCTTTTCAAAAGTTACTATGAAATAACTAAATACATCCTCCTCTAACTGGTATTTAATGAAGAAGTTCATTCCCTGCTGCACACAGTGTGCATGAGGTGCTTTTAAATCATTGCAGAAACCTCCCTTTCCCCACCCTTAAAAATAATAATGCTGTTTTCCTTTTCCATTCAAGCTGGTGAATAAGACAGTGATAATTAACATTTATAAGGGATACAGGGCTAGAAGAGCAACTAATACAGAAATGTAAGATGGGAGACTGCAAACCAGTCTCAACACCAATGGAAATGGGGTTCAACAGAGATCCTGAAGATGGGGAATTCGGCAATGTTGAATCTGTATTAGGTTCATTGATGTACAGTAATACCTCGTATAATGGAGGGTTTGTTCAACGAAAAATCCGTACAATGGAAAAAATCCGCCCCCCGTGGCCACCTCCGCCCACCACCTGCGGCCGCCCGGGAAGAGGACGGGGGGCAGTCGGGGAAAGAGGGGAGGGGAGGGGAGGGGAGGGGAGGGGTGGCAGGCATGGTGGGGGGAGAGCCAGGGAGGGGTGCCCTTACCTGGCACCTGCGCGGGGGTCCTCCGCTTGCCGCTGCCACGGATGCTGGCGTTCCTCCCGGCAGGGCGGGCCGCCAGTGCACCCTCATGCCTGCCGGGTGCCTCCGGGGCTCCGGCAAGAGGCGAGCGGGGGGGGGATTCCTTGTGCGGTCCCGCGCAAGCCCCCCGCCCCAGGGCAAGCAGTGCACCCCACTCCCTCCCCCCACCCCCGCAGCCACCTCCGCCCAACCACCTGCGGCCGCCCGGGGAAAGAGGGAAGGAGGGAGGGGAGAGGAGGGGCGGTAGACACGGAGGGGGGTGAGCCAGGGAGGGGCACCCTTACCTGGCACCTGCACGGGGGTCCACCCCCCGCCCACCCACCCCTCACCCAAAAAAACCTAGCGCCGCATTGGAACGGATTAAATCCAGTTTCAATGCATTCTTATGGGGAATTACAATTTGTACAATGCAAAATTTGTATAACATAATTTGATTTGGAACGAATTAATTACGTTATACAAGGTACCACTGTATTTGTCTTCCTGGTCCAGGCCTGATATTTCGGCTACTATCAACATTTTGAGCCAACATGCTGCTAAACCATTGAACAAACACTGGAAAGATATAAAACGTGTTTTAAGATACCTTAAGGGAACAGTGCAAAAAAGTTGAAGATATCTAAGTGTGATAACCTTGATCTAATTAGTTATGCAGATGCTCACTGGGGTTCATGTCCAGAAAGGAGGTCAATGTCTGGATATGCCATTTTCCTAGGTAACTCATTAGTTGTATGGAAGGCCCGAAGACAGAGGTACATTTCATGTCCTACTGCAGAGTCAGAATATGGGGCAGTTAGTGATTTGTGTTGTGAGTTAACCTGGGTGGTGCAGTTATTAAAGGATGTTGATGTATAGACATGGGCACGACTTGGCGAAATTGTTGTTTCCGTTTTCGGTTATCGTTTCCGTTACATAATGGAAACGGTAACGATAATTAAGCTGTCAGAACTCGAACTCGAACCGAAAAAAGAAACATTTGGTCAGGTTTTTCGTTTCCGTTTGTGGCATCGCGGCGATCGTGCAATGTGAAGCACAGAAAAAGTTTTTAAAAGTTTTTTTTAAGAAAACTCGACTCCTGGCCAAAAAAGCAGGCAAAAATATGCCTGCCTGAGGCTTTGCCACCTACCAGAAGGGTGGTTTCTGGGGGGTCCCCGGCCTTTCCCCCCTCTTCTCCTGTCCTGGGCTGCTTGCACCAGCCTGGGGGGGGGGTCATCCTTGTCGTCTCGCCACATGCCATGCAGTGGGGGGGATCCAAAATGGCAACCGCAATATTTCTTTTGAAATCATGGTTAAAAAAAACACCAAATCACCACAGAAACATGTGAAATTTATTTATTTTAAATGCCTGAATTTTAATAGTAGCAGCAGTGGGTTTTTTGATAGCAATAAAACGTATTGATTTTATTTTATTTTATCTTATTTTTTATTTTTTTAGACCTACCCATTTGGGCTGGGCATGGGATGGGACCATGCAAATTGTTTGAACCATTCCACCAATGGCATTGCCAGGTTTTTGACTGACACTTCTGGATGACTCGGAGGGCATAAAAAGCCGAGGCACCTTCCAGAAATCGCAGTCGGGTCGGTGTAGGGATGTGGTTGAGGGAAGAGGGCTGGCTGCTGGTGCTGGTGTGATCCGATCGAGATTGAGGAGGGAGGCTGGAGGCTTTAGGATTTAAGTTAGGCAGGCAGGGAGGGAATTGAATTTAGAAAATAATTTCTTTGATTCCCTGCAGCTTTGTCTGCTGAAGGGAATAGCAGTTTATTCTTTATTTCTTTTCTGGCAGTTTGTGAGGATTTTTTTTCTGATATTGGATAAAGGGAGAGGTTCGACTGGGAGTGGGAAGTTTGGATTTATTTTAAAAATATATTATATACTACCATTTATTTTCTCTTTTCCCAACTTCAATTTGCTCGCACACACACACATTTGGGGTGCAAGCCAAGAACAGAACCTCTATCCTAAGTGATATCCTAACTGCCCACTCGCCCGTCCGCCCGTGCTGCCACCCGCCCGTCCACCTGTGCCGCCACCCGCCTGCGGCCCGTGCCGCCGCCCACCCACTTGCCCGCCCGTGCCCCCCCACCTGCCCTCCACCCCACCTGCCGCCTAGGGCACAAAAACACCTAGCGCCAGCCCTGAATGCGGGATGCCCCTATGCTCTGGGAAATCAAATCGTGCTAAATCGCGGTGCAAACGACAAATGAGAAACGGAAACGATAAATTTTTGAAAAAATTCGCGACAAACGGAAACGACTCGAAACGGACCCGTTCCGACAAACGAAAACTCGAAACGTCATTTTTTCTGGTCGTGCCCATGTCTATTGATGTAAATGTCAATTTACCAGTCAAAGTGTATAATGATTCTTTCTCATGTATCCAATTGACACAGAATCAGAAGGTCGGATCCAGAAGCAAGCATATTGGGATCTGTTACCAGAATGTCAACGACTGCATAGATCAACAGTTGCTTATGTTGGAATATTGTACTAGTGATTATTGTGCTGATGTATCACAAAGCCTTTATCTAAGGAAAAGCATGTATATTTTAAGAAGAGGCTAGGTGTTGCAATCTGTTAAATATAGCAGGGGTGTCATAATATGTAGAATTGACAAAATATATGTAATGTATATTTAACAGAGTGAACCGAGAATTTGTAAAATGCAGTCAGTCAAAAATGCAGTGTCATGATGTTAGCCACAAGTGCAAGGAATTAGAAATCACTAGCAGGTTAAGTGATTTAGCACAGGTGGAATAGTTTAATGACATCATAGTGTGTCAGAATGTGATTGGTTAAAATCATGTCTGATGAGTTCCAAATGTGTATAAAAGAACTGGCTGTAATAATGTTAAATTGGCACTGTTTATGGTGAGAAACAGTACCCCACACTTTGTTGATTTGTATATATGTTATTGCTTGGTGTTATACTGTTGTTATGCTTATCTGCTGTATATCTGCTGTATATATTCAATATAAGAGTTTTATTCTAAGTCATGTTTCTTTGTCTCTCTGTTTCTAAGTTCTGATAATACTTATTGCAATTATCTACACTTTATCTGCATGCTACTGCTGCTAAACTCATTTTCTCTCTCTGCTATACACATGTGTGTATTTCTTTTCATAATCCCTTTATTTGTTTGATAGATGAAAATGATGTCAAAATGGAAAGAGGTGACGTCATCCCTCCTAAAATGGAGAGGGATTCCTTGAAGCCTCCTAAAAGATGGTGTGTTGGAGAAAGACAGAACAACTGACACAGGAGAATGACCTTTGGGTTTAGAAAGGCAATGAGGGATTAATAATTTCTCAGAGGGGGCTAGATTGCGACTGCTGCCATCCTATGTCACCAGATAGTCCAGCTAGGAGTGGCAGGACCTCTTGTTCCAACAAGAAAGGCAAAGACCTTTCTCTTCAGGCAAGCTTTCCTTGAACGATGGGCTACCTACTGTGTCTTTATATGGATCTGCCATACATGGCTACCTAGACCTTGTGTTTATAACCACTTATAACTTTGTGTTTACATTTCTCCTTGTGTGATTGCATGGACGCTATGTCATCAATTGTTAGTTTTAATGTTGCCTTCTAATGCTGCAAGATACCCCTCAAATCCCTGCTTCTCAAACTGATCGTGTCTTAAGTGTAATGGACTGTATATTGTCTCTCCTTACTGTAAGCCACCTTGGGTCCTTTGTTAAGGAGAAAGGTTGGGGTAAAAAGACTGAAAAATAAGTAAACAAATAAACATCTGGTGGGCTAGACCGTCCTTACCCCTAGTGAATCAGACTTCCGTTCAGAAAATGGGATTCCTGTGCTTTCAAAGTGAAGCCCCTATGGTGGTGGTGGTTTACTTATATGCTGCCCCATAGGGCCAGAGCACTCTCTGGGCAGTTTACCACATACTTATGCAGTCCATCCTTTGCTGCTCTGCACTCTCCTTTTACCAACATCAGAAGGATGGAAGGCCGAGTCATCCTTGATCTGGCTATCTGAAGCTATCGGGACTGAACTCAGGTCATGAGCAGAGACTTGACTGTGTACCACCATGAAGCTGTTTTGAGCAGTGATTAACCAATGGTGTGAGTTTTCCTTCTTCTTTTAAGGCCTAATAACACATTCAGAGTCACCTTTGTTTAAAAAGTGTATGGCTTTTAATGAAGTTTGGTCACCACACCTTATGTGTGCCAGAATATTTTTTTAAATTAAATTAGTTTTTAATTTATAGCCAATGGCCATTATATCCATATCCATATACAAATACAATAAAAGCAGTATGGCAATCAGTCAATAACCAAATATCTATATTCAAGGACAATACATAATCATAAAGGATTACAGTAAACTGACTGTATTTATACCTTATTGTTCAATATAAAAGTTAAAATTCAAGTTAAGAGTGTATACAAAAATGTTAAAAGTCTCTAAAATGGTATCACCATATTCATAATTGTACAGCCTATAAGAAAAACTGTCAGTAAATAACTTAATACCTTGTATTTCTTCAGACACTCCCTGCTCCCTCTTGATTGCTTATCTAGCTAATTCTTAGCTTTATAGCCATCTTTCCAAACCTGGCCACTTTTTTAGTAATCTCTTTACTCTTGTTTTCCAAAAGCTTCTGTAAACACGCTTCCCTATTTCTATTCTACCCTCCAAGGGAGATATAATTGGTTTGATAAACCATTCCCTGATATGATTATATATTTTGCAGTCCAGGATCACATGGCTCAGTGTCTCAGTGGTTCCCTCACCACAAACACACAACCGACTCTTGTAGGGAATATTATTATATCTTCCCAGTAATACTGCAGAGGGCAATAGGTCCATGAATAATAACATAAAGGCTCTTCTAGATTCTAAACTTTCTAAGTCATTTAAATATGGCATAGGTAGGACTTATTTATTTTTTGTTTTATTTCTATACCGCCCATCGTCCAACAGGAACTCTGGGCAGTTTACAAGAAGTTTAAAATCAACAATAGATAACAAATCAACAGTACTAAACAAGAAGAGAGGGGAAACCCTCAGCAAGAGGCATCTGGGTGGAAAAAAAAACCCTAAAATAAATGAAAGGTCACGAAATGCCTCCCTAAACAGCAAGGTTTTGAGCGCTTTTTTGAAGGCGGGCAGGGACTGTGCTAGGCGCAGCTCACTAGGAAGATGGTTCCACAATGTGGGGCCCACCACAGAGAAGGCACGGTTGCGCATGAGCGACTTCCGCACCTCCCTGGGTGTGGCCACCCTGAGTGAGCGCGCCTGCGACATTTTAGTGGGCCTGGCCTCAGTTGACCTTTGGGAGATACGCTCGGACGGGTATTCAGGACTCTGTTCAAAGGATTTGATCTTATAATTCCTTTAGCTTTATTTAGGTCATGCAGTCTTTCTATATCCAGAATTAAGAAGAACCCACAGTTTGGGGCCAACCTGCTTTGCCATAGCTAGGAGACAGTCTGACCTGCTCTCCGCCCAACATCATACTATTATTTGTCCATTACTGACTCTTTGTAAAACAAAACAAACACCCGCCCCATATACACACAATCAAGAACCACAACCAACAACAGCGACTAGGGATGGAAAATATTCTACCAATTTTCAGGTAGACCTTATCACTGAGGGTAGCTGGGACCTCTCAAATACGGGGCCCAGTCATGTCTAAAGGAGGATGCCAGTGAGGGGAAGGTTGCCGTCCTAAGCACACTATGACACTGAGGGCAACGGGCCATGGTATTCACACACACCCCCAAGGAAGACCCTAATATTGTAATGATTGTGAACTGTATCAACTCAAAAGCTATAAAAACAATCACACACATATAGACTTCTGACAGTGTAATAAAGGTTTGGAAATTGAGCTGAGGACAAATACTGTACGAGAAACAATGTTCCAGAAGCCAAAGGCTAATCTACGCACTGATTCTCTGATACACACACACACACACACACACACACACACACACACACACACACACACACACACACACACACACACACACACACACACACACACACACACACATATTTACCCACAGACAAATCCCTACTCTGTCCGAATACACATCCCCACTTTGAAGCATTTAGTGGGTAGTGTATTTCCCCTCCCTAAAAAAAAGGGAAGGACATTGTTTCATTACACTGGCCGTGCAGGAGTCTAGGGGCTTGAAAGAAATCGTAATGCTCCACATAGTTTCTGAGTCAATGCAGTAAATGCACTACCTGTATTTCTTGTCATTTGCAGTTAGCAGAAATTGCCTCACTTCTTCATTAATTCTGTATTATCCATAATAGGATCAGCTGGAGACAGTCAACTAAATAGCAAACAGTTATTTCGTGTGTATTTTCTGCTATCATTTGGCAGGTTGTTGTATCTCAATTTAAAACAGCTGGCCCAAGTGACTTAAACTGACTTTAATATCCGGGATATATCACCAAGGGGATCACTTATTAAATGAGAGAAATGATCTTAGTTTTCAATTGTGGGTTATTATTCAGAATAGTTTTGTCTTGACAACAAATTGCAGCTTTGGACTTTCAGGCATTTATCTTAAAATTTTAATATTGTGGTAGTTTATTGGAATTGTAAATATTGAGACATAGGAGTTTATTGTTTCAAAATTTCAACACAGACTCAGTGGAAACACATTCCTCCCCCAAACAAGCTTCTGATGACAGTTAGACTATAATATAAACTTGATAGAAATGTCTTTGCAGTATGTTATCTAAATACTTCATTTTCTTTCCTCTAGAAAAAAACAGGCCACTCAATGTTAATATAATTAATACACATTTTTCCCAGCCATAGATATAAATTTTCTCTGTGTATGGAGACACTCATCTCATGCTGGAATATTATGTCTTGTATTAAGACGTGTTTCAAACTTCAGCAACCTTTTTTTGTATTAGCATTAATCTTTCCATTCTCAATTGTATATATGCTGTGGTTTGTATAAGGTTTCTCCAGTAATGTATTAAGTTAGGCTGTGGACTTATTTTTTAAAAAATTATAATTTAAGGAGCCAGTTAAATTTCATCAGTCATTATTTAAAGACATACAGTAATAGCTAGCAAACTCCGGATATACAACCTGCATGAGAGGTGCAGCTTACAACCAGGGTACTTCAAGGGCCAGATGCAGGGGAGTGGTATCAGGAGACAGATATCTAGTCTCATGCGCTTCCAAAAGCATCTGGTGGGGCGCTGTGTGATACAGGAAGCTGGACTAGATGGGCCTTTGGCCTGATCCAGCATGGCTCTTCTTATGTTCTTATGTTCCCGGGCGGGACTGGCTGAGTGGACAGGGAGGGTGGTTAATTCCTCCTTGATGGAGGGGGTTCTCCCACCTGCTTTGAAGCATGCGGTGGTTAGACCCCTCCTAAAAAAGCCCTCCCTGGATCCCACTATATTAGATAATTACTGGCCAATCTCTAACATCCCATTCTTGGGCAAGGTGATTGAGCGGGTGATGGCGTCTCAACTCCAGAGGGTTTTGGATGAAGCTGATTATCTAGATCCTTTTCAATCAGGTTTCAGACCAGGCTATGGGACAGAAACCGCCTTGGTCGATGGCCTACGCCGGGGAGGGAGAGTGTGTCCCTGTTGGTCCTGCTGGACCTCTCAGCGGCTTTCAACACCATCGGGTGTCCTTCTGGGCTGATTGGCTGAGTTGGGAGTTGGAGGCACTGTCCTGCAGTGGTTCCACTCCTTCTTGGAGGATCGGTCCCAGATGGTGGTGCTGGGGGATGCCTGTTCGGCACCCTGGCCCTTGAAGTGTGGGGTGCCACAGGGCTCTATTTTGTCCCCCATGCTATTTAATATTTACATGAAACCGCTGGGAGAGGTCATCCGGGGATTTGGAGTTGGGTGCCATCAATATGCTGATGACACCCAGTTACATTCAAGCGAGGCCTTAAGACTTACTTATTTAGGCAAGCCTTCTGAGCCTCCAGCCTTTACAATTTTTATAACATCTTAGTTATTGGCTGGGGAGCTTTTTAAACTCTGCTGCAGCTACTGTTTTTAATCTTGGTTTTTATTGTATTATATTGTATAGTATTTTATAGTATTTTATTGGTATTGTGTTGTTTTTACATTGTATTGATTTTATTGTACTTTTTTGAATTTGTTGTAAGCCACCTTGGGTCCCTTTGGGGAGAAAGGCAGCATAAAAATAAAGTTGTTGTTGTTGTTGTTGTTGTTATTATTATTATTATTATTATTATTATTATTATTATTATTATTATTATTATTATTATTATTATTATTATTACTTCATCCTCTTGCTTACTGGCCCACAGCTCATGATGGTCTCAAAACCAGCATATAGTCTCCCTTTTAACTTGAAATGTGGCTGGGTGGTTCTTCAGTACTATGACCACTGGACTAGCCCATGGGAATTCACTAGATTGAATGATTCCCAAATCCAGTATCTCTTGAATTTCTTCAATTTGCTTAGCATGTTCTCCGATAGCTCTGTAGGTTGAAGACTTGATAGGTGTGTCATCTTTCACGTTGATTTTGTGCTTGATTATACTGCAGTTCTCCCTGGTGTGTTGACAAAATTAGAAGCTTTCTCTTTCAAGACTTCATACATTTTTTGTTGTTGATATGCATGAATATCAGAATCCAAGTACACTTCAGACAAATCATCTGCTTCTCTGAATTCTTGAAGCAAATCAGAGTTGGTGTTTACTAAAGTTTCAGGTGAAGCTAACTTTACTCTCAACAAATTTGCTTGTCTCCTCACATAAGGCTTCAGTCTATTGGCATGGTAGACTTTTGGCTTCTTTTCATGCTTGGACATCCTGACAACATAACTGACATTTCTCAGTTTCTATTCAATGATTCCTGGACCTAACCAATGCACCTGCAGTTTGTTGTGTCTCATTGGATCAAAAACTAATACTGAATCTCCCACTTGGAATGAACAAGGTCTTGCTTTGGCATCATGATAGGCCTTGCATTTTCTTCTGGGTTCTTGAAGATGTTTGGCTGTACTGTCTTGAATATCTTGTAGCCTCTTCTGTAATTCTCTGATGTACTTAGCCACAGCGTCTGAGTAACTCCAACAGACCTCTTAAATTTCTTCCTAGAATTATGTCACTTGGAGTATACCATCCTAGAGACTCATTGGGGGGGGAGTTCTATAAGTGTACAGAATGTTTAGCAAGACATCAGACCATGTCTTCTGATGTCCTTGAATGAAAGCTGTCAACATCTTGAACAGAGTTTGTTGTAATCTTTCCATGGCACCATGGGATTGTGCGTGGTATGCAACACTGAGCTGTTACTGTGTTCTCATTAACTTGTAAAGATTCATCATCAGCTCAACTGTGAAACTCTTGGCTTGATCTGAGACTAATACATTAGGCCATCCAAGGTGCAAAGCAACCTCTAGAAAAGCTTTAGCAAATTGTTTTGTGGTAATTGATGAAGTAGCAACTACTTCCACTCACTTGGAGACTGGACAAGTAAAACAGATCAAATACTTTTTAGCTGTACTACTATCTGGTAGAGGCCCAAAAACATCTATTTCCAAAGTGGAAAAGGGGTTCCCATTAAAGGAAATTCTTCCATGTTTGCTTGTGTGGTATCAGTTGGATAACCTACTCTCTGACAAGCATCACAGGACAAACAGTATTTTTTCAAATCTTTGGAGATATCTGACCAAAACAAATGGTTAGTGATCTTAATTTGAGTTTTCTTAATCCCCATGTGTCCTGAAATAGAATCATGTGCCATCTTCAAAACTTCTTTTTGGTAATGCTTAGGAACTACCTACTGCAAATGTGGGGCTACTGTAGTGTTATGGTAATTTAGCTTCTCTCTGTAGAGTAAGCTTCCGGCCTTCTGGACCCTCCCAGCACAATCTGGCCTGTCTACCTGGACCTAAAGGTAGATCCATATCAGCAGGACTTCTGGCACCAGCTAATGTAGGACATGACAATTGTTCTTGCCTAAATTGAGCATTAGGTTTGATACATGAAAAATCAATATCCTCACTGTCATCATCCACATAAGTGACATTTTGGGTAACAATAGGCACTTCAGGTTGACTTACAATAGCATCAGACTGAGAATTGTCAACATTTGCAACATCATTTATTTATTTATTTATTTATTTATTTATTTATTTATTTATTTATTTATTTATTTATTCAACTTATATGCCGCCCACTACCCAAAGGTCTCTGGGCGGCTTACAATCAAAGAATTAAAACAATTTAAAATAGTTATAAATAAAATATCAATAAATAATCAAACAGTAATAAAAACCTTCTTTAAAATCATCATCCTAAAATTGTCATCAGCGGACCCACAATCTATATTGTATCAATTAAAAACCTTCTGGAACAGGAAGGTTTTTACCTGGTGCTGAAATGTAATCAGTGTTGGCGCCAGGCGGATCTCAATAGGGAGGGCATTCCATAACTTGGGAGCAGCTGCCGAGAAGGCCCTTTGTCTACAAGCCATCCCTCTCACCTCCTTGATGGATGGCTCTTTCAAAAGCCCCCCCTGGCTCGATCTTAATCGCCGGGTAGGTTCGTATGGAAGGAGGCGGTCCTTCAGGTATCTAGGTCCTAAGTCATTTAGGGCTTTATATGTCAAAACAAGCACTTTGAATTGGGCTCGGACAGCAACTGGTAACCAATGCAGGTTACGCAGAATCGGCGTGATGTGATCCCTGGCGGCTCCACCACTTACCAGCTGCGCCGCACGGTTCTGAACCAGTTGCAGTCTCCGGACCGTCTTCAAAGGCAGCCAGAGTTAGACCGGGGTCCAGGAGCACCCCCAAGCTGCGGACCCTGTCCCTTAGGGGGAGTGCCCTCTAACCTTTCCGGCAAAGCACCCATTAACAGCGTCTTGTCTGGATTGAGTTTCAATTTGTTAACCCTCATCCAGTTCATTATCTGGCCCAGACACGAGTTCAGCACAGAAACCGCCTCACCTGGATTGGTGGAGAACGAGAGGTAGAGCTGAGTATCATCAGCATATTGCTGACTCCTCAGCCCAAACCTCCTGATGACCTCTCCCAGCGGTTCCATGTAGATGTTAAACAGCATGGGAGACAGTATAGAGCCCTGAGGAACCCCATGACATAAATGCCACGGGGCAGAGCAACTGTCCCCCAGCACCACCTTCTGGACACGGTCAGCCAGGAAGGATTGGAACCACCGCAAGGCAGTGCCTCCAACCCCCAACCTGGCCAGCCTATCCAGAAGGACACCATGGTTGATGGTGTCGAAAGCCGCTGAGAGGTCCAGGAGTATCAACAGGGTTGCACTCCCCCTGTCTCTCTCCCGGCAGAGGTCATCATACAGGGCGACCAAGGCAGTCTCTGTACCAAAACCCGGCCTGAAACCAGATTGAAATGGATCCAGAAAATCCATTTCATCCAGCAGTGCCTGGAGTTGCCCGGCCACCACCCGCTCCAACACCTTGCCCAAATAAGGGAGGTTTGCTACTGGACGGTAGTTAACCACCAGCCCTGGGTCCAGGTTTGGTTTTTTTAGGAGTGGTCTAATCACCACCTCTTTCAAGGTGGTGGGGACCACTACCTCTCTTAAGGATGCATTAACAACCTCCTGGACCCAGGTGCGAACCCCCCTGGCAGATCTTTCAATTAGCCAGGAAGGGCAAGGGTTGAGTGGTGTGGTGGTTGCACGGACAGATCCAAGCACCCTATCCACATCCTCAGGTCTTACTAATTGAAACTCATCCAATAAAACTGGACCTAAGCACGGCACACTGGATACATCCCTTGAATCTGCATCAATAGTGGAGTCCAATTCCCTGCGAATCTGAGCGATTTTTCCCTCAAAGTGAGCAGCAAATTGGTCACAACAGGCTGATGAGTTGTCCAGAACCTCCACTGTATTTCTCGGTTGAAGAAGGTCCTGGACCACCCGAAACAGCTCTGCTGGACGGCACTCTGAGGAAGCAATACGGTTTGTGAAATAATGCCTTTTTGCCAACCGTATCGCCACGGAATAGGCCCGATAATGGGCTCTAAGCCGTGTTCGGTCGGACTCACAGTGATATTTTCTCCACTTGCGCTCCAGCCGTCTCCCCTCCTGCTTCATTTCCCGCAGCTCAGATGTATACCAAGGAGCTGTCTGGGCTCTGCACAAGGGGAGAGGGCACTTAGGTGTGATCGTGTCAACCGCCCGGGACATTTCCCTGTTCCATAGGGTGACCTGAGCTTCGACAGGAGCGCCGACCATATCAGACGGATAATCCCCCAGAGCTTTCAGGAAACCATCTGGATCCATTAGTCTCCGAGGGCGGATCATCTTAATGGATCCCCCACCCTTGCAGAGGGTCGGAGTAGCCAATAGCCTAAACTTGACCAGAAAGTGATTTACATCACTCTCATTAGGCAAAGGCAAATCATCATCATCATTTGACAAATTTGACATCACAGGTGGCACCTGTACATGATCATCTTTAGAATGAACTTTTGTTTGAGACCTGGTCTGAACAGGTTTCATCTGTCTCACAACATGTGGTTGTATCTTCTGCAATTCAGCCAAGTGATTTCTGAAGATTAAATCTGCGTCAATTAAAAATTGTACTGATGAGGATTGATGCTCATGAAGAAGAGCAAAGCTTTCCCCTTCAAAATGTTTATATTTCACATGAATTTTAGCAATAGGAGCCAAATGCATCTGTTTTTCCTTAGAATGATAAGGATGAACAGCAAAATGATGCTTCTCCAACAAACAACTCTTATCAACAAATTCAGAACTGATAGAGCTCATGTCCGCCCCTGTGTCTAAATATGCTGATATCTCTATGATCTGCTCCCCCTTTTTAACAATAACCTCTCAGGTAAATGACTCTTGCATCCATTTGAGCTGTTGTGGGGTGACAAACTTCTGAGGATTGCATATGATCAGATCACCATGCATTTCATCACTTCCACCAGCTGATGTCACAACAAACATAGTAATAGGCTTAGCAAATTCGGGAACAGATCAAGAAGCTGACGTAGTACTGGGCAATTCATCCCTCCTTCTCCCAATAAGAGCTGGAACATTCTGGAATGCTGAAGCTGCACTCTGGGGTTGGATTTCACTGCCAAAGTCCTACTAATTAGACTCAGGAGAAATGCCCAAGTCCTCATCAGCATCAGGGCACGTCATTTCAGGTTGATTTACAGTAATGCTTTTCATTTTTTGCTGCAATTGGGAAGCTACAGCACTTTTCCTGGGCTGCTTGACTGGAGTTTTAGTTGTCTTGGTGGGTATCTGTGGGGATTCCTTAGACCAGGGGTCCTCAAAAGATGGCCCGGGGGCTGGATCAGGCCCGCCAGGGTCCTGAATCCAGCCCGCTGGCCATTGCACACACACACCCTTGCCCCCATTCACTTGAGCCAAAAACACACCATGCAGCAGCAACCACCAATGCAGCTTTCATGGCACATGCGAGAAAGGGAAGTACCATTTTTTAGTGTCTTGACTCACGCTATCATAGTCATACCCCGCTACTTCCCTGGGCCTCTGTCCTTCCGCCCTCCTTATGCACAGTGCGTATCCTTCTGCCACAGTTACCCCACCCTACCTTCCATTGCTGAGCATGCATAATGGCTGCCAAAAGTGGGTCGCCAATTACAGACAGGCTTGGTAATCAGAGCGTGGCTCCCAGTGACTGGGGCAGTCAGCAGGAAGGAGAGGCAGGATCCTCCAAGTGCCTAGTGGAGTCGGGGAGCTGATGGGGCTCCTTGGTTGCCTGTTCCCGTGGGGGGGGGAGGAAAGTGTGTGTGTGTGTTTCCCCATTTCAAAGGTTCTTTTTGATGAGGGGGTGAGCAGGACAAGCCCTTCCCTAGCCCCCTTGGAGCTGTGGGAAAAGTGGAGTTGCTGAGCAGGCAGCAGGCAAGGAGCCTCGTGGCGCAGTGGTTAAATGCCTGTACTCCAGGTAAAACTGTGCTCACGACCTGGGTTCAATCCCAGGTAGCAGGCTCAAGGTTCACTCAGCCTTCCATCCTTCCGAGGTCGGTAAAATGAGTACCCAGGTTGCTGGGGGGGGGGCAATGTGTAGCCTGCACACTGTAATTAAAATTGTAAACCACCCAGAGACTACTTGAAGTGGTATGGGGCGGTATATAAGCAGAACACTTTGCTTTTGCTTTGTTGGGCTGGGAGGGGGGGAGCAGGTTGGGCCTCCCCTCCCCCCCGAGCCACACCTGGGAGCTACAGGGCACTTGCCTCTGGAACCGCCACATGGGCCCATTGGAATGGGCAGGCTGCACTAGGCATGGTGTGGAGGGTATCCAGTAGGTCCTCCCTTTCCCCCAACAGGCAGGCAGGCGCAGATAAAGGGAAGCTGCAGATGGACATGGACCCACTAGGCCTCAGGGCAAAGTGTTTTGGGGGAAATCTCTACACGGGTGGCTGGAAGAGCACTGTGCCAGTGGCAATTGGATACCCCCTACATGAGGGGTTGGGGGATCCAGGTGACTTATGCTGGGGGTGGGGGCTCAAAAAGCAGTGGCAGGCACCAGCTGGGGTTTTTGGAATGGTTCGGCCCCCAACAGTGGCTGAGGGACAGTGAACCAGCCCCTGTTTAAAAAGTTTGAGGACCCCTGGATTAGTACGACCAGGACTTATCCCAGTCCCATGTTGGGACAAGTATACCAAGTGGACTCTGCTACTAGCGAATACTTGCTCTCACTATATTGTTGTTGTTGAAAGCTGTTTTTAGTATATTCTGCTTTTAATCATACCAGAAGTGATGCTTTTAAAAACAGCCAAACATGCCTCTGGTAACAAAAAATATCCCATAGTTTCTCTTTTTTGAGCAGCTTGGGTTTTCGATTAGGGAGTTAGTTTGCATTGAAAGTGTACAGAGTTCTGCTCAGTTCATGTCATACTCAGTCAAGATGAATTAAATTGGTTCATTTTATTTGCTGGCATCTCCTCCAAATTCATGAAAAACATACCTTGATCCACCTTCATTTCACATTACTCTGAGTCAGCTTTCCTTCTCATCTTTTGGAACCAGGATACTAAATTTTCGCTCCTGGGTTTCCGATTAGCATATGCTGTAAATGGCACCTGCTGACCATGCCATCATCCTTCGGATTGCTCTTTGAACTGATCTTAACTAATTCCTTCCACTGAGGAGTTGGAGGAGGAGGGCGGGACACCATTTCTTTGATGCTGCTAAGTGGAATCACTGCTGGCTTGCTTAAGAGCCAAAACTAGGCACCATGCACTGAAATATCTTCTCCAAATAGTGCTAAAGAAACCCACTTTCTTATAAATCACTTTCCATGGAGAGGACTTGATTTGTTTTTGTTTTAACCAGATTACGGTGATGTGGAAATGGAAATGCAGGTTAAAAACATGTTGAAGTGATAAGGATAAGAAGTAGATTCACCCTTGGCTAACTCTCTTGAATTTCCATTTCTGATAGAGAAGCTGGCTATAAATCAAATGAAGAAGGTGCAGATCAGAACTGTGGTTCTCAACCTGTGTCTCCCGAGATGTTTCAGCCTGCTTCTACCATCTCCCATCGTTGGTCAGGCTGGCGAGAGCTGGTAGGAATCAGAAGCTGCAATCCTATTGTGCACCAAGCTTAACAAGGCCATCAACTGTGAAAGTTAATCTTTCATTTAAAATGTTTTATTCCCACCCTCAGGTATCAAGAGCCCCGGGATTTCTTTCAATTTAGAGAAACAGTATGTTGGGGTTGTTGATCTGGGCCGTTGCTGTTTTTGTGTAATGTGCTGTTCCCATAGGAACAGAGTTCCCATAGGAAGATCGGGCGGTCAATAAGCCTAAAAATAAATAAATAAATAAACCATTTTGGAGCCTCAGGATGGAGGCATAAGGAGAAGCCTTTAATATCTGAAAATCACCTCCTGTGGTCCCACGACCAGGAATGAGACTAGCATTGGTGATTTGGGGGTATGGAAGGCTCGCAAACCATCTCCCAGGTTTGAAGGAATTCCCTAAGGGTCCTTAGAATCTGAGGAGGAAGAAAACTTTAAATGAAAGATTAACATCTGTGGTGGATGATGTCATCACCTGGGGGTGATCTTATCAGGCTCATGATGGCACAGGCAACACGATTCTAACCAATGCCTAACAATGTCTAGAGTGCCACAGGTCCCTCAGCATTGCTGTAGCTTAACTGATGATAGATCCCAAGAACATGGAAGAATGCCTGAGGAGATGTGGTATATCCATAGTTGCGCACATGCCCTAGCGCCACATCTGGCTAGCAATACAAGCCAGATGGGTAAATAATATAAGGTGCTTCAAGAGTTGTAGGACAACAATAAGTCATTTGACTATGGGGAAAGGCAGACCACATTAAAAATGTCTCAGAGGCACGCCGTGTGGGCACGAACTATTATTTTTGACTCCTGCTCTGGAAAGTTAAGAGAATATTCTGGAGTAAATTCATGAGCTTTGCAGGGAGGATAAGAACACAAGGACAGTCTTGTCCCTTGAACAGACACAACGTTTGTTGCCTTCTACCTTCTCTTGTTATCCGACCAGTGTTAAGGAACTTCGACTAATTACTACCGGCATCTCCTAATTGGCAACTATTCCATCAGGCTACAGAACAGGCAAGTTGGCGATTACATCCCTTCCTTTGTGAGATTAGATGCCTTTGGCTGCCCCATAACTGTTACCACCTCTTCCATCAGATTATCAAAACAGTTTGCATTACAGCTAGTCAGGGTAAGAACTGTACATCAGATGTCTGGGCTGGCTTTTCTTCTAGTCCTTCCCTACTCACTTTCTTTAAAGCTTCTAATTCTAAAAGCAAGGTGTAGAAATGACTGTCTTATCAGTACTGATATTTGTAATTAGTTGTGGGAGCACTTTTAACTAGACACAAGGACTGGATATCTATATAGGCAGTGTTCTGAGTAGAAAGAGGCCTGTTCGGAGTGGAATTCCTCCATGAATGCTTGTGATTTCATTGTGTGTGGGGTTTTTTTAGATTGGTTCTGTAAATGTCATCATCGCTCCTTCTTATATTTATGTCTCAACATGTTATTTCTAAAGTAAGAACCTGCTCAAGGCAGTAATACAGATCAAACCAAATCTGCCCGCTGATGGTCTACATCTCTCTTGAATGCCTCCATTGTCATACTCCTCTAACAGTTGAGAATATTTTCCTGATATATCTAGCCAAAATCTGGCTTCCTGTAGATTGCGCCCGTTGTTACGTACTCTTCACTCTGGGGTGATTGAGAACAGATCCTGCCCTCCTTCTGTATGAAAGCCTTTCAGGTATTTGAAAATGCATCCTCTGTACATACTGCTTGTCTATGACGAGTCTTTGTTCAAACGTTCTGGTGAGCACATAGAAAATGCAGCAGCAGGAATGCACTGTGTTCACTGTATGCTCTGTTCAGGGCCAGTGCTTCCATTAAGGCAAACTAGGCAGTTGCCTAGGGCGCCAAAATGGAGAGAGGGTGCTGGACAGCCTGCTGCCCCCCCACCACTGGCCCCCGCCATCCATCCCCCACCGCCCGCCAGCTGCCCGTCACCGTCCACCCATTGCTGCCCACTGCCGCCCGCCCTCGTCCATCGCCACCCACCCCTGCGTCCATTGCCGCCCCCCGCCATCTGTCGCCCCACCGCCTGCCGCCCCACCCCCCACCACTGCCCCGCCACCACCCTGCCCGCCCCACCCGCCCGCCCCGCCGCCCCACCACCCTGCCCCCTGCCCCACCCGCCCCCTGCCCGCGCCACCAACCCGCCCCTCACCTAGGGTGCAAAAAAACCTAGCACCGGCCCTGGCTCTGTTGTCACTTCCTACAGCTAATACGAATTCCCCATCTGGGCTTTCAGCATTTAGCACTGGCCCTCCCCCCACCCCTGATTTATAAGGAAGTGAGAATCCTTTCCTGGCTTTCAGTTGTGAGATTCTGATCCAAAACCTACATCTCACTGGATATTTGGTTTTTGCACCCAGCACCCAGACTAATTAATTGCTGCAGATTTTGGAGATGTTGTTGCCAAAGAAGCTATTCCCTAGTCCAGTCCAGTAGAAAAATCGATGTCGCTTGGCACAGAATGAAGAAATGGCATGCAGAGCAGGCCCAAACGCTTAAACCCGCAGGACCTCTGTTTAAATTAACAATACTATTTCCATAGATGCCAAGCAATCCTTCGCCTGTGAGCAAGGAAGCATTCGGAAAACAAGGGTTCAAATAAGGACATTTGTAGGTTGTATGAACACAACACCTGGACGTAAAGCAGTTTGGGAAAATTATGCAATGTGGCCTCCCCTTTCTGCACAGAGAAAAAACAACAACACCCCATATATACCATTTTAGCAGGAGACTCTCAGGAAAAAAATCAACTCAACTCTACGGCAATCCAGCACGAGGTACGAAACATGTTTCATGTCTGATACCTTGAGAAAACTTCTGCAGGTCTGTCTGTATATTAAACCTCGACAAATCGATAGCCTAAAGGATATATTTCTCCATTCCTTGAGTAGCACCATGTAAACCTTGACGATCTGGGGTTTTGTTTTGTTTCAGAATGATTTAAGCGTAAGCTACAGAGTGGATTTGTTTAAAAACAACAACAGTAGACAGAATAATTGCCCAGAGTTGGTAAGCCTAGAATATTAGTCGAAGGGTGAGGGGAAGAGAAGGTGAAAAAGAGGTCACAATGAAATGACAGGTGATTTCTTGTGAGTTGTCTGTCACCTAATACCAGTGGAAAAAATAGCAAGAGTTATTATTCTCTCTGGAAATCAAAGCAAAAGAATGCATTCCTTCCTTCAGTATTGTTGTGCGGTAAGAGGATGTTGTAGGGAGCCTGACAGCTAGCCAGAAATAAGCTTCCCTTACCCTGGGAGACAAGACAGATCGATCTAGGGAGGAGGTGCAGGAGCTTTGTAACGTGCTGTCCTGAAGCCAAGTATTGTTGGAGGGAACCTGGGAAAAAGAGAGAAACTCCAGACCCTGCAACTGCTTGGCCTTCTTCAGACTGTCAGATTATGGGTGTTCACGGACATACTTTAAATTAGATTTCAGAAAGGCAGCTCACTCTGCAATGGAACTGCCCAGTGCTGAGAAAAGGAACCATCTTGGACCATGGACTTGCTCTACCAAGGGCCTTTTGTCCCCCTCTCCCCCTCCCAAAAAGGACCGAGCCATACATGAGGTGATGTTTAACTTAATGAACTGTTTTTTAACTGGCCAAGATCCAGCAGCCTTCTTTAGTAGCCGTTGCTACTGGAATTTCGGACTGCCCCTTCTGTTGAAGGAAGGCCACGATGGTGCCAAAAACCCCGCTCCAGTGAGTCTGCTCCACCTGGGGCTGGGGTGGGGGGAAGAAACACCAACTCCAAATTGGAGAAAGGTTTGTAGAGGGGTTTGAAGCTGCTGCAAGAAGGGGGAGACCCTGGTTCTAGTAGAATCAATAGGATTTAGTGCAAGTGCTCTACTAGGCTTCGTTCACTGTGTTCTAGTTTTATTTATTTATTTATTTATTTATTTATTTATTTATTTATTTATTTATTTATTTAGATTTGTTACAGCCCATCTCCCCAGAGGTGACTCTGGGCGATGTACGATATAAAACACAGTAAAACTATAAATATTAAAGACACCTAAAAAACATCTAAAATGGACAATATATAAATACATGGCAAGTGGGGGGGCTTTAAAAGAGATGGACTCTATAATGATAGCCATCTCCATGATTGCTGGCTACTTGTTCCACCCCAGGTGAGCTGTCAGAAGCAAGCCTTCAGATTCTTCCAGAAGGCCAGGAGTGAGGAGGCCTGTCTCACCTCTGGAGGCAAGCTGTTCCAGAGGACTGGGGCCACCCCAGAGAAGGCTCATCTCCCAGACCCCATCAGATGAAACCCTGTTGTTGATGGGGTCTGCAGCATGCCCTCCTTGCACGATTGGGTGGGACAAGTTAATGTAATGGGAATGAGGCAGTCTCTCAGGTAACCTGATAAAAATCCCAAAGCAGCTTGTGATAATATACCAGTAATACCAGACCAATTTAAAATATATATGCATTTCGGATAAGTTTTGCCTTGATCAATGAGCCGTGTCTTGCAGAAGGAGCACTGGAGCAGGTCACATGACCACAAGGGAGCCAATGATGGCTCTGTCTTTTTCTCTCTCTCTCTTTACTGGATTATGGGGGATTGTCTGGAACATTCCATTGCAGGCAAGCCTCAAAAGCAAAGGGAGGAGAAAGGACCAGAAGTCTCCCTTGTACCAGTCAGAAACATTTTCAAATGAGAGTGCAGGTTAGGGTTTTATTTTTATTTTTATTTAATTTGCTTCCAACATCCTTTTTTCCAAACCATTTCCAGTCATGGGCAGCTAGTCCAGGGTGTATATGGCTAAAGTTGCATTTTATTATTGTCACATTAAAAACATAGAGTAAAATCCAGTTGTTAATCCCAAGCAGGGCAGATTCCTCAGTCACGTACACAAACCATAGTGCAGATGTGGACTTCTAGCCAACTTTTTGTGAATTTTGGCATTTTGTGTGTACAGTATGTGGTCTATCCGACCCCAGAATGAATAATTAGAGATGGGCACAGAACGAACATTTTTTCGTTTCCGTTATTCATTTGTCGTTCCGTTACGTAACAAACCGACAAACGAAAATTGTGATGAAAATGCACCGAAACGAACAGAACCACGAAAATTGTGGTCATTACGTTTCATTTCTGTTAATGGTGAAGCGCAATGAAATCAGCTGTTTTAAATGTTAAAAAACGCCATGGACATCCGTAAAAATGCAGCGATAATTATTTATATTGTCTGATAATACCTACCAGGGGGGTTGGGGTCCTTATAACATTTGTTTTTGTCTTCTTCCATTGCGATGTATTTATCTTTTCCCTTTAAAATGGATGTTGCACCAGCCACAAAATGGAGGCAAGCCATGTGATGGGATCATGTTCAACCAATAGCATGCCCAGGGAGTGCGTTTGTGTGATTGTGCACATGTGTGGTAGCGCACGCCTCCTACATCTCCCACAGTGGTGCAGAGTAGAGATGGGCACGAAACAAAAAAAGGACGTTTCAGTTTTTTTGTTTGTCGTTGAGAGATCTGTTTCGGTTCGTTTCCGTTTGTCATGAATTTTTGGAAAAAATTTTGTTACCGTTTTTTGTTTTTTCATTTGTCGTTTCTACCCGCTTTTTGCATGATTTTTAAAGCATTTCCGTGCGCAGGCATCCCCCAACGCCCCAGACCAGAGGGAAAACACTAAAAAAATGGATGCTGGCAGAGACACAGTGTAGACTACGTATGCAGGGAGGCTGCAAAGGCAGCGGCGGGCGTTGCCCAGGGTGCAAGGCAGCCACAGAGTGACTGCACTGTGGGGCAAGGGAGGGTACTCATCGAGAGGTACACAGCACACACGCACACAGGGAGGCTGCAGGACTGAAGCTAGAGTCGCAGAGACAGCAATCCCACCCTAACTCCCACCAGAGACTGCAAGGAGGACGGGGGCTGCCAGAGCTTTTTATGCCCTCTGTGGCTGCCAGACCTGCCCGCCCAGTCTGCAACCTGGGCATGCTATTGGTTGAACATGATCCCATCACATGGCTTGCCTCCATTTTGTGGCTGGTGCGACATCCATTTTAAAGGGAAAAGAAAAATACATTGCGATGGGAAAAGACAAAAACAAACGTTTTAAGGACCCCAACCCCCCTGGTAGGTATTATCAGACAATATAAATAATTATCGCTGTGTTTTTATGGATGTCCAGGGCGTTTTTTAACATTTAAAACAGCTGATTTAATTGCGCTTCGCCATTAACGGAAACGAAATGTAACGATCACAATTTTCGTGGTTCTGTTTGTTTTGTTTCTTTTTCATCACAATTTTCGTTTGTCGTTTTGTTACGTAACGGAAACGACAAACGGTAATGGAAACGAAAAAATGTTCATTCCATGCCCATCTCTAGTGCACAGCAAGGCGAGGAAGAGTTGGAGGAGGAGGAGGAGGAGGGTGCTGCAGCCACCGTGCTCGCACGCCTGCCTGCCTGCTTGCTTCGCCACTCGCCTGGCGCACGGCAGCGGCGGAGGAGGCTGCGATGGAGTGGGTCCCGTCGCTAAGCCTGAGGACTGCTGGTGGGAGGAAACAGGGCTTCCTCCTCCCCCTCCCCCTCCAGGCACTCCCAGATTGCTGCACCTAGGGCAGATGTACCCTTCTGCTCCCCCCTAAATACGCCCCTGATGTGAGGCAGAAAATCATACAAACATGTCCCGCCAGTATAAATACACCAATAGCAATGTTAACAGCTAACAAATTGCCACTCTTTCATGATGCCTAGGGTCTGCTGCCTGGGGCAGCCCCTTGAATCTGTGGAACGGCACGGCGACCCTTCGGTTCTCTGCACAAACCTTTTCCCTGTGATGTGGTGGGCTGAGAAAAATTGTCAACAGGAGCTGGGCAGTAAGCAGGCCTCACCTTCATTGTGTGAATGTGGGCGCCCTTCCTGCATGGCACTTTGGAGCGGCAGCAGCCACCCTAACAAAAGGCACAGGGCTGCGGTGCTGATACTAGCATCACCCCCCCCCCCTGTTTCCTCCCCTTGGGTTATAAATTCTTCTGCAGAAAGTAAAACTTTTTGTGTATTTTGAAAAGTCAAAACATAGCTTAAAAATTTCTTATTCTCTGAGAGAAAGCATATTGCTTTTCTATTGAGTCATGTTATGGGAATAGAACCCAGGCTGCTCTATGAGGAATCCAACCAGCTCTTGTAAGAGCTTGCCTAGACTGTATCCCAGAGAACCAAGGGACTCAGCTGTAGTTAATTTCCATTTGCTGTTTGTATATAAATGCTTTTAATACTTAAACTAAATTCAGCCCAATTAAACTAATGTTGTTTGACATAATATTCCTTGTTCCAAAATCAATATTCCTTCATTTGACAGGCTTTTTTTTCTTGAATGCAGGATGTTTATTATTCTTAAAGCTTACCTATAGACCTGTTTTTTGTCTTGGATGATGTAAAACAGTTCTTCCTTGCACAGCCTAAGCCAAAATATAATGGGGTTCACATTTCTCTGGTAAATATCTTTAATTGTAAGATCATGTCTCCATTATAGCACCAATTTCCTATCCAATTCCTTTTGCTTTTCTTCCCTTCGCCCTCCAATTCCATTCTTTCAAAGATAATCAACAAGAGAAGCCATGTTACTTCTGGTGGCGGCAGGCAGACATTATTGTTCTGGAATCTTCTGGAAGCCAAATTGCTCTGTTCGCTATGTTGGGGTGACCTTCTAAAGAGAATCCTGGATATTGAGGGGAGCAATAAAGCCCCCTCCCCTCCAAAGTGGTGGACTGAGACATTTGAAATAAATAAGATACTAGAATTTTTTTACCTGACTGCTGGACTTGGGCTTCTGTTGTTGCTCCCTATCCTTTCAGGGACACCTCAGGCCAAGGAAAAATCCATAGACATTTAAGATAAAACATGACAATTCCATAGGAGAATCTAGATGTCTTCGTTATGGGTATGGCATTTCTAAACACTACTACAAAGCTGTTTCTTCAAATACCCAGGTTTCTGGTATTTAATCACAGATAAATTCCTCTCAATATATAATCTTTATTATTTTTTTCTGGGAATTTCCTCACGGAATGACACATTGATCCCCCCCCGGCTGCAGCTACTCTAACACATCTATAGTGGCGCCTTGTACTAATTAGCGGAGGCTTCTGTTTATTGACCCAACATTCATGTACAAAAGCTGAAACCCAAGAGTAAGTTGCACCTAGAGTAGGCCCACTGATTCAATGGGCCTACTCTAGTGCCAGTGGACTATTGGATTTCAACCACTGTTTATTTGTTTGGTTGTTTGACCACAGCCTGTCATGACAACAATCCTATGTAGCGGGTTAGCAATAATCACAGCTCCCTTGTCTTTTTATTTAGGATTACTAAATGACTACTCTCTTTTCTCTCTCTGTTAGATGGGTCAAAAGAGAGAGAGAGAGAGAGAGAGAGAGAGAGAGAGAGAGAGAGAGAGAGAGAGAGAACGAACAAAAAAGGGGGAAGAGAGGTGTGAGGAGAGGTGCCCATTCTATATCAGCACAATTATACTTGAATGCAGGGATTCGAAATCAGTTTTTAGGTTACAATATGGTCTGCTCACCTGATTCTGTGAGATCTGTAGTTTGCCGTAACAGAAAAATGGATCATTACATAAGAAAGAACAGAGCTTGTGCTTGCACAGGGAGGTACTAAATGCCTTCTAGTGCAAACCCAGAAAATGTTAGCCATCTTCTGCAAAGGACCATTGGAGAATCAGATTAATACAGAAAATTCCAAATTAAGCATTCAAGGCCTGGACAGACAAATCTTTCACTTTCTCCTGGGTTTGATTAACAACAACACCAGCCAGAATCTGGTTGATTATTTATGCTTGTGTAAATGAAATGATGTCACTCACTCCCATGAGGTGCCGGTGACATTATTTGGTGCATGCCTTATAGTGTAATTAGTGCCACATTAATTTCTGCCATTTCGAATGGGAAGTTGTGCAATTTAACTTACACAAGCATAAATCACCAGCAGGATTCTGGCTTCAAATTCATCCCATCCTGAATATGAAAGAACTGTTTATTTTGGCAAATTCTTATAGAAAGCCTGTTGAAGCTAATATCCTCATCTATCCCTAATGGACATACACCATGCATTTGTACAGCTCTTACCCATCCTTGCTAAATGTCCAGATAAAGGGGTAATACTGTAGCACTCCCCCCCCCATATCTCACTTTCCACAGGGCTAAGCATGTATTCTCTCTCTTCAATGAAAAGTGGAAACCCAGGTGAGCTGATGTTCTGTGTGCGGACTTGGCATAACTAGAATTTCAGTAAACCAAGGAATAAGCAAGGGCCACCGGACATCTGAATCCACAGAAGTAAGACCTGTGTTCTTCCACCAGAGTGGAAGCTTGAATACAAAGCTTGGTTACAAATATGAAAAACTTCACACCTCCACCAGGAAGGCCTCTGCTTAAGACCTAAAATTAATGGGTGTTGGGAAGACTTGCAGAGGTGAGATTTTCACATACCCCTGGCATTTCACAAGCCTATTCAGACCAGGGAGAGGGTAAAACCAAGATGAACTATACATTGGAAGCCTCCCACCAACTTTTTCTCAGACTGAAGAAGCTACTTGGATGAGTAGCAAAAGACCAATACAGTAGCACAAGAAAAGAAGTCCAGTTGCCATGACTCAACTCCCGGATAACCTCACCTGGATGGCTGAGAGTCTCCACAGACTTGGGTGCAAAAGTTTAGCTGGCCTGGTCCTCCAGTGTAGGTTGTGCCTTTCAGTGCTTCAGCTGAAATCCCAAACAAGCATTTGGAGTAGAGATGGGGCCTTACCATGGTTCAGTGCGGTGCAGAGCATCTAGCCACCAGGTGTTGTGCAGGCACCCTGGATTCCATGGCTTGTCTCCTCCTGCAGATACTCCATCAGAGGCGGCACCACTGGCTTTCCTGCCCTGTCTCTTCCTCTGAGTGGGAGCCCATGGGAGGAGGAGGCAGGGCAATAGAATGCAGGGAGTCCATGCAACACCAGCAGGCCCAAGGCTCCAAACTGTGCTGAAGTGTGGCAAGTGCCCATCTCTAATCTGGACTAAACCACTAGAGTGCCGGCTTTTCAGGAGACACCATACACTTGAGAGGAGCCCTCTCACTCTTGAGGAAGCAATTCTCTACCACCTAGTAAAACAACACAGGACAACAGGCTACAGACACAAGTTAGCTCTATTTCCCAAGCCTCCGTTGCCGGAAAAGGGGAACAACAGTTTTACTGTGTATTTTCGGTGTCCTGTCGTGGTTACAGAAGCAAATAAGTAAGCATTTTCGAGCGAAGTTTCTAAATCCAGTCCCTGGCGGTGGTTATTGAAACTTCGCTGAAAGTGCTGTTCAAGGGGTGTGGTTGACCGGGGTTCAAATTTACTTCCTTTCGCGGTTAGGACGCTATCTTTTTCTGCACAGTTCGCTGAAGGGAAACTACGGAGAAAACGCTGGTATGACGGCAGCCAGAGGGGGGGGGTAAAAATCCTGAATCAATATGTTCGAAAACAATTTGAAAAATTCAAATCAACATGGTTTCTGAAAAGTACTCAGCCAAACAGACAGATAGACAAGAACTGGCAACATAATGGATGCCCGGCATGCCAAAATCACACAGTGATCACTGTTGGTCCCAAATCTTGGGTGAACTGCCATGTTTTGACTTGCTACTGGACTGAGAAGCCAATGTCATCCCAGTCAAGCCTCTGTTAGGCTTATATTCCACAAATGGGACACCATCACCCCTGAGACTGCTGGATACCTCTGCGGTTTACATATCTGGTTGCTGAGCCAAAGGTTGGGAGTTTGATTCCCTGCTGTGCCTCTCGAAAGAAGATGCACTCAACAATTTATATGCAATTCTAACATGACTATGGTGATAAGAAGCCGTTCTTCTGTGACTCTGATTAATGTTTTGCCTCTGGTGATGGGACACAATGGGGAGCCTTGCTGGCAGATTGTATTGCCTTGTGGTGGCAAACCTTCAGCCCTCCAGATGTTTTGGACCACAACTCCCAGAATTCCAAGCCTGTATGGCCAATGACAAAGGACTGGGGGAGTTGTGGTCCAAAGCACCTGGAGTGTCGAAGGTTCGCCACCACTGCTAGGCAGTTGTTTTAAGGGATTTATTAACTGGAAAATGATGTTCCTGGATTTTAGTGGGACTGAATTAAATGTCCTTAACACCCCATCCTTCAAAATAGTTTCGTGGACTTGAGTAAGATATTATTTGAGCGGAGTTTTTTTTTTTTAAGCCTTTAGAATTTGGCCTGCTAGGTTTGCATTTCCCCCCCTCCTTTGTTCTATTCCCAGTTTAAACAAATGATGGGTCAAGCCTCCAGCTCTTCCTCGCCTTTCCACCGTGGTGCTTATAAATCTTTTTTGGGTCTGTTGTGTCTGGCCTCAATCCAGAAAGAAACCTGCCGAATGAAAAGGCGATGCTGGAATAATTTATCAACGTGAACAGTGGGAATCGTGGTCTGAACAGTAGTTTTTGTGCTGTTTCTGAGCAAAACCATTGTGAGCACTTACCTAATTGAAATAATATGGCGCATACTCTCGTAATTGCTCTCCTTTGATAACTTTGCTGAGGTCATGTTTTCTCAGTTAATTGTAATAAAATGCATACACACACACACACACACACACACACACAGAGAGAGAGAGAGAGAGAGAGAGAGAGAGAGAGAGAGAGAGAGAGAGAGAGAGAGAGAGAGAGAGAGAGAGAGAGAGAGGACAGGGGCTCAAGAAAATGTGTTTCATGATGCCTTGTTTTCAGACTCTGATGTTTTCTTTACATTAATTACAATGGAAATGACAAGACTTGGCATGCGTTGGAAATGTAATCAACAGCTATGATTGCTGGGCTCATATGTTCAGAATGGAAGAAGCATTAGTGAAATCCAAGCCTGGCTGCCTCCGTCGAGCTGCAGGAGGAAAAATGGATTCCTGGCCAATTCCCTGTTCATAGGACACATAAACTGTGAAGCTGGGTGTGAGTCCTGCACACATCCGCGTTAAGCAGAGCCTGAATATAGGCAAAGTGCACCATGAAAGGGGAACCAGGACGAAAGTTTGCGTTACCTCAGTTTGTGTTTGTAACCTACCAACATTGGCAAATTTCTTCTGAAAGATGTCAGAAAAGAACTTTGGGATTTAAAACAAGTTGAATGTGTGGGAAGAAAGAAAATGGTCAGATTTAGCTATCAGGGAAAAGGTTTTGAATGCTTCACCATCTGGCTTCAAGTGCCTGTGTGTTCATTCGCACCGGCTGTGTGTGATATGCCACCTCCACCTCCTTTTTTTATTTCATGGCAGGGTCCTCCTCATCTTCAACAGTCATGTAATTGTTGTTGTTGTTGCAGCAATAGCTGCTTTTAATTTGCCCTATGTGGAACTGAGATGGGAAAGGTTAAGTGTATTTGTGGCAGGAATGTTCCACAGTTTGAAACCCCCCCCCCCAAGAGTTGGAGAAGGAGAAAAAAACCCCACACAAAACAGTGAGGCTTTTAAAACAAAATAAATCCAAAAGTGGTATGAAGGAAAACTCGGAGTTTTGCTCACTTTTAGTTCTTGCTGCTCTTAAGTATATCCGCATAGCTATTATTATCAATTTAGTTGTGTAGGTATTAGAAATAAGTTGTGGGGCTCCAACAATGCCTTCTAAGGTGGCATTTCTGTTGCAAGGAATCATTAGGCATTATTCCTTTTGGGAGGGGGTTCCTTTTTCTTGGGGAGGGGTATTTCTCTTTCAGTGGAATGGTTAGGAATATAATATAATTGTGTAGGCCACTTTGATATAAAAATGACAAAGTCCTTAATCCTTCTGCTTGTAGGTTTTCATTAACTTGGTGCAGGTTTGTTTCCCTTTTCTTTAAAATGTAAGTGGGTGGAATTTTCTGAACCAATGGAGATCAGCAACGGCCATATCTGGTGAAACAAGAATTTCTGGAAGGCCACATTCGCAGAAACCTGGAGTGACTGGAAGATCACTTCTCATAGTTTTAAGAGCTCAAGGTAAGTTAACAGCTCAAGGTAATTACATCAATGATTTCTGCTCCAGGGACAACTGGAAGCTACAACTCAATACGTCTTGAAGTGACACAATACCTTGCCTGTTTTTGATGGCTGCGTGATTTCCCTTTGCTCATCTAAGCACACATTCTCTCTCTCTCTCTCTCTCTCTCTCTCTCTCTCTCTCTGTGTGTGTGTGTGTGTGTGTGTGTGTGTGTGTGAAAAATATCCTGTTCTAGATATGGAAGTCAACGTTAGTATCTAGGCTTTCCCATATACAATATTTGCTAGACTGGCCAACCATGGAGCTGAATTCAATGTTTATCCAACTGAGAAAGCCATGTATGGGCACGGCATTGCTTGGAACCAGTCATAAAGTGGTCTGCTTATCTACCGCCCCATACTACTTCAAGTAGTCTCTGGCTGGTTTACAGTTTTAATTACAGTATGCAGGCTACACATTGCCCCCCCCCACTTCAGCAAACTGGGTTCTCATTTCACCAACCTCGGAAGGATGGAAGGCTGAGTCAACCTTGAGTCGGCTACCTGGGATTGAACCCCAGGTCGTGAGCACAGTTTTACCTGCAGTACAGGCATTTAACCACTGCGCCACGAGGCTCTTACCATTTCATAACATTTCATAACATTTGCATAACATGTGCATTGAAATGCATAACATTTCAATATGCATTTGACACACACTTGGGCCCATGGTTCAACTTGTGCCACGCATTAGAAGCAGGTTTGTTTTTTAAAAAAAGAGAAGAGCTGGATCCAGACCACCAGATATTAGCAGTTTCTTCTTCATTCACAGCAAAGATGAAGTTCCATCATCACCATCCTACTCCTGACTACCAAGGAGAGAGTTTCTCCAGTTGCTATTGATGGATTGGGTTAGCATAAGGGATATTGGATTCTTACTTCCCAAACTCCATCTTCTAAGAACCATAAAAGGATCCCTTTGCAGAAGGTGAAAGGCAGCTGTGTGCTAGCGAGTGTGAAGAAATATGAAGGAAAGTGACTTTGCAAACTTCTGTTAACCAAAATTGGATGTTCCATTACTCCCAATGAAGAAGGGAGGAGATGTATTAGACATAAATAGTACTGAGTCAAGGCTCTGAAGCATGATGATTTTCACTTGGAATGATAATAGCCAGAAGCTGAACTATTTTTATGCTTTATAATATAAACAGTGAATAAAACATCTTGTTTCTTGTTGGGTATTCTGAGAAAGGCACATTCCCTTTGATTCCCCCCCACCCCATCAACATTTCTTTATTTCTTTTGCTTTTAAATCTTACCACAGTGAATTATCTCTCCCCCCCCCTCCAGCTACCCCCAGCTGTGACTGGGAATCCTTCAAAGGACCACGTCTCTAGACAGCAAATGGAAAAAAAAAAAAGACAAGTTACTTAAAACATCTTCCTTCTTTTCTTTTCCTCAATTCTTTGAGGCTTCGTGTTGTCATTGTATATTTTGATACTGGGAGATGTCCCAGCTGGTTTCTGGAAGCTGCCATTTCTTTCTCCTCTTCTTAAATCACTTTGTTTTATATTTTAATATGGCAAAAGTAGCTCTAAGAGGACGCCTATGTTACAATTCACTGCGACTGAGGTAAAGCGGGGGCATTATTGGAAGCCAACGCTTGTGGCTAATTAACCTATTTTTGTTATTTGCTCCCATTCTCAATTCTTTTTTTTCTTGTTTATTTTTATTTTAAGAAATGTGTTGCTGCTGCAGACAAATCTTGTCATTTTCATAATTTGTCATTTATCAACTGTTCTGTATGTCTGCAGGAAATTAGCGCGAGGAGAGTGCTCGTGCTTTGCAGAAACACAATTCCCTGGGATCAAGGAATAGGGGACTTGTGATCCTTTGGGTATTGCTGGACTACAGCTCCCATCAGCCTTAACCATTGGTTTTGCAGATTGCAGTGGAGGGAAGCTGGTGTCCAACGATATTTGGGGGAAGCCTGGAAGTCACATCTGGTTCACTAGAAGCCACCTCTGGGGCCTGCAGAGGCTCCAGGGGCCCAGCACAGGCCCTGGAAGTCACTTCTGGTCCACCACAGGTCACTTCCTGTTCGCTGGAAGCCACTTCTGGTCCTGTGTAGGCCCGGGGAGCCTGCCGGGGGCCCATTCTGGGCATCGCTCAGCCTGGGGTAAATACAGGAGGCCCCAAACAGGACCCCTGGTCCAAGCCCAACCCACAGATAAAGACATCTGCATAACACAGATTTTCCTTTGTTGCAGGTCGGGTTGGGAACATAACCCCCACAAAAATGGGGGGAGTACTGTATGTGAAATAACAAGTTACCTATGTTATCTCAAGTTGAAGAACTCATGTTATATGTTGAAGAAAAGCACCAACAACTGAATATTGTTTTAAATAAAAGTCAATTTGGAAACCTTAAAAAATATTTGGGGGAAATACAAGTTGCCTGTTCTCATTTCATAGCAATTCACACGAAGGGAAGGGAGCAAATGCTATAACCCAGAGAAGCAAGGAAATGCAGGCCAACCCTACTCCATGCTCAAAACATAGTCACCTTGGTGAACAACTGTTGTGCCTTTACTGCCACCCCAATCCTCCAACAGAATCCCAGTGGCCTTCCCATTCACCAAATAGTGAGGAAGATCGGAAATAGCTTTGCCTGTGCCTTTGCGAAAATATGCTACTGGATTCATGCTACTGGACTTCTTTTTTGAGAGACAGAAACATTTTGCTGCTGTTTGGATGAGCAACGAAACATTTCTATCTCACAAAAGAAGTCCAGTAGCCATGACTCAACTTCCAGATGTGTATGTGCTGTGCCTATATCCATATTCGGGACTCTGTCCGCTTACCTGTCTGTCTCATGGACTGGGAAAATTGTCTGTCTCATGGACTGGGAAAACTGTTTCTTTACAAGTCCCATGAACCACACTAGCTGGGGATTTTGGTGCTTATCGCCCACACGCAGCTTTTTCCAAGCTCCAAACTCTCTCTTTCTCCCTCTAAATCCAAAGACCATACCGACTGATAAATTAACAAAGGCTCTTGGTTGGAACCTCTTCCTTGCAGCATGTACCATACGCAGCTGATAAGTAAACCATCTGTCTACCTTAGAGAAAGTTGTTCTCTGTTCAAAGCCTTTCTGCCTGTAAAAGGCAGTTTATCGTATATGCAGTCACTCCAGATTGTGAGCCATGCCTATAGATAAAAAGATGTAAAGCTCATATCTTGTGATATCTTCATTTGGCTTATTTTTTTGCTAGGGCATCAATGTCCACCATGACACCATGTGTTGTTCCTGTAACTGCCCTTTGTGGACTGTGGTAAGCAAGCTGGCACAGGAAAGCTTTGCTCTCCCTTCCCACTCTGAGGGAAGCCTGAGTCTAGGGTCTCTACCAGGAGCCGGGGCTTCTCAGTGGCTGCCCCAGAGGTTTGGAACAGACTGCCGTCAGAGCTAAGGCTGGCCGAGTCGTTGCCAGCATTTAGGAGAGCTTTGAAAACCTGGCTCTTTAGGGAATACTTTGGTGAGTGATCACTGAGTGTATGATGATATGTTTGTTTCTCATTCGGTTCGCTTCTTTTTTCACTTTTTCTTGCCGGATCTTTTGTTATATGTTGGTTGCTGTTGTTTTTTCTATCGTCTTCTTCTTTTTTATTGTATTTGATTTATTGTGGGGGTCTGTTCATTTGGACAAATTGTTTATTTGGGTGATTTGTTGTTCGGGAGGGCGAAATGGGCAATCAATAAGTACATGAATGAATGAATGAATGAATGAATGAATGAATGAATAAGCAGCCCTCTTCATTCAGGGGAGTCAGCCATTTCACCAGAAAGAGCAGCTCTTGACGTATGTTCTTTTCTTAAGGCAGAAAGGAGAAGGGGGTGCATTGGGAAGCCACACATCCGTAGAGAGAGAGCATTCTGGCTAAAGGTATAGAGAGAGCTAAATGTGTGGAGTTTTGTCCTCCTCAAACAAAAACAAAAAAGTTTCCCTCCAAAAATGTTTTCATTCCATTTCCCTCCCCTCTTGTTTTAAGATCAACAGGCAGAAGCCAAATGACACACTACTTAGAACCGTGGTTGCTTGCAGCGCGTCTGAATTAGATTAGTCTAGCTGCATGACACTCTACAAATCTCTCTCTCTCTCTCTCTCTCTCTCTCTCTCTCTCTGTGTGTGTGTGTGTGTGTGTGTGTGTGTGTGTGTGTGTGTGTGTGTGAGAGAGAGAGAGAGAGAGAGAGAGAGAGAGAGAGAGAGAGAGAGAGAGAGAGAGAAGGGTGGCGGTGGGAGAAATGGGCTGTGTGTGGTAGTTAGCATTAACACCGATGTGAAGGACATACCGAAAAGAGTGAAACCTACTGCTAAACATGATGTCAAACTTCGTTACTGTACATCACTTCCAGACATGAAAGGGGCACTGTCAGGTCAAATTAGGCTCCACGTTTTCTCTTGCTGAAAGAAAGAGGCGGCCCGGGGGTGGGTGCAGAAACCACTGCAAGGCTTGAGACTCAAATGGTTTCATGATGTTTATTAGACTCCCCAATGGGATTTGTTCTTTAACCAGTAAAATGCTCCCCTGTTGCGCCTGCAACAGAAGAACCATACCGCAGTGCAAGACTGACTGTTGGCCTCCGACAATGTAAAACAGTTCTGGGGGTGGGGTGGGGTGGGGTGGGGTGGGGGAGAAATATCTTGAAGCAGTCACACTACAAAATGTGACAAAAAGTGGGGCAAAGATAAGTTAACCTCTTTTCCCCCTGATTTAAACAACCAGGTAGGTGGATAATGTTTACCTCGTGAGTAATTGACTGATTGATTTGTGACTTATAAAATAACAGATAGATAGATAGATAGATAGATAGACAGACAGACAGACAGACGGACGGACGGACAGACAGACACAACCAAATAGGAGGCCAAAGTGGGGGGATAATTGACATAAAAGTGCATGTGCTGATTTATATGCAAAGTTATAGAATTAGCACTGATATTCCTAATTTAAACAGAATGGTGATGTATCTCACTGGAGTGAGGAGGAGAAAGACCAGGTGACTTGTATGCTTGGTAAGGCTGTTCAAGTGCTCCCTGTGGAGGCAATGCGGTGCTCATGCTTCTTGTGGTTCCTTGTCTTTCTGGCAAATTTAAACTGGATACTAGAGATGGGCACGACCAGGAAAAATGACGTTTCGAGTTGTCCTGTGTTGGACCCGGCCCGTTTCGGCTCGTTTCCGTTTGTCGCGAAATTTCTCAAAATTTGTTGTTTCATTTGTCGTTTTTTCGTCTGTCATTAGTACTGGTTTGGGGGGGTAGCGGGCTCCTGGAGGCACATCTCTGGGGTGGGTGCCTCCTCTGGCCCGCTACAAAGGGAAAGCGGACTCCTGGAGGCACCTGGGGTGGGTGCCTCCTCTGGCCCGCTATGAAGGGAAAGCGGGCTCCTGGAGGCACCTCTCTGGGGTGGGTGCCTCCTCTAGCCAAAAGGGTACACATAGCCAATTGGATATGCATACCAAGTTGCAGTGGCAGGCAGAGGCACCTCTCTTTCTTTTGGGTGCCTCTACTGTGACTCACTAAGAAGGACAGCATACTGGCATACTGGTGTATGGTGCACTTGGGCTGGGGATGGGGAACAAAGTGAGAGAGGACCCCTATGGGCGCCCTCTGGCTCACTAAGAAGGGAAGTGTACTTGCGTGTAGTGCAATGCAAGTACACAGATCTGGCTTAGGGTTGGGGTTAGCGCAATGGCTAGGCTTAGGATTACGGGTAAGGTTAGGGTGAGTTAGTGGGTGCACCTCTGGGTGCCTCTCTGACCCACTAAGAAGGACAGTGTACTGGCGTATGGGTTAGGCTTAGGGTTAGGGTTCGGGTTCGGGATAGGGTTAGTGGGCTTTTTATGCCCGACTGGCACATCCCAGAAGTCTCGGTCAAAACCTGGCCAAGTGGCCATGCAATTGGTGAAATGGCTCCAAAAATTTGCATGGTCCACTCCCATGGCCAGCCCATCATTGCGCAGGTGTAAAAAAATAAAAATAAAAATAAAATAAAATCAATTGAGACATTTTGTTGCAAGAAAAACCCACTGCTGCTACTGTAAAAATTCAGGCAGTTTTAAAATAGCTATTTTCGCATGTTTCTGTGGTGCTTTGGTGTGTTTTTTGGACCACGATTTCAAAATAAATATTGCGGTCACCCCATTTTGGATCCCCGCCCGCACCGCATGGCATGGCAAGTTGGCGACGAGGATGCCCCCACCAGAGCAGCCCAGGACAGGAGAGGGGAGGATGACCCCCATAAACCAGCCCTCAGCAGGCAGGCATAGCCTGCTTTTTTGGCCGGGTCATTTTATTTTAATTTTTAAAACTTTTTTTTCTGTGCTTTGCATTGCGCGATCGCCGTGATGCTACAAACGGAAACGACAAATCAGACCCAATTTTTCTTTTATCGGTTCGAGTTCGAGTTCTGGCGGAGTAATTGTCGTTACCATTTCCGTTATGTAACGGAAATGAGGAACGGAAACGGAAACGAGAATTTCGCCAAGTCGTGCCCATGTCTACTGGATACCCTTCAAGTGGAGAACACCTTCAAACAGAGAATTTTTCTCTTTAAGTGGAGGACCACCCTTTGCAAAGCTGGACTTGTACCTGAAGCAGTATCTGGTGTGTGTGTGTGTGTGTGTGATTCTGAGGATGCTTGGAAGTTGAGTCATAGCAACTAGATTTTTTTTCTTGAGATATCAAATCCCGATCCAGTTGCCATGACTCAACTTCCAGATAAGCTCACCGGAATGACTGAGACTCTTCACAGATAAAATTCTGAGGATGGTTTTGACAATTTCAGATTTTCAGATTGCATTATCCCTGAATTGTCGTTTTATACCCTGATTTCCTTATAAATATACATTTAGACTGTAAGTCAAAGAGCTCTTTGATCCACATCGTTTGTGAAGCAAAACAAGCTGAGGAGCCGTATAGCCATGACAAAAACCAAATGGTAAAGTAGAACCTTCTGATAAGAGGGTTTTTGCCCTTGAAAATATTAGCAACCTTCCTCCCCCCACACACACAAGTAGCCTAAAGGTATCACCTGTTCTACTTTTGTATTTAGTTTGTGAAGGCAAGGTTAATATATCCTGGATCAACATTGTGCACTAGTCCTCTTAAACTGAAATTTGACACACATTTGGCGTGTGTGTGTGTAAGTCTTAGTGAATGCTGCCAGGTATACTTCCGAGTAGACCTGCATAACACGATGGTACAAATCTGTTTCTAGGGGGTGCGAAGGAGAGGAAGCGGAGAAGCACGAGAGAAGCAAAACTCACCTTTATTTCAAATCCTTTGAAGTGGCATGGGCTGAAGGGAAACCTCAAAAGGAACGTATCTTGAAAGGAATAGACTTGAATGACATTAGCTATTACTTATCACTCCTTTGCATGTGTACAGGTCTTTTTATTTAGGTGTAGCTTGTTTGCTCTGTTGAAATGTAGCACTTTGTTCAAGCCCTGTCATGGTTGGCTTGGGCCTCTCCTGAAAGGCTTAACTTCATGGAGTGACTTCTACCGGTGGCTTTCTGTCATCATCAGCCAACCAGGATTTTTTTTAAAAAAGGGTTTGATTACAGAAGCAGTCTTCTGCTTTTATTTACCCTTCAACCTCAACACCTCTTTGGAGAGGTTTGAAATTATATAGACTACTGAATGAATCATTAGCTTCCCTGTGACAGCGTCCGATGAATAGGAGGTGCTAGAAGCTTTTTGTCTTTGTGTTTGCACACCTCTCGCTGGCTCAGAGCTCACCGTTGATTTTCAAGAGGGCAAATAAAGAGGATCAACAAGGACAGGCAACTTTCCTGCTTTCATGTGGCCTGTAAGACAATCTTGTTGGATAAAGAACCTAAATTGCACTTTTCACCTTGGCCCACAAGCAGACCTGCAAACAAATGACCTCTGGCATAACTGCCAGGCTTAAGCCCACTGCTAATGGTTTGTTTAGCTTTAAGCTGGGCCTCCACTACGAGAAAGAAGCAGAGTTTTTTCTTTTCTTTTACAAGAACGAAATATTATAGATGCACATCCATTCACTGATGGTTTTAGTGGTAGTAGGGACACACAAAACTCCTGTGCTTGTTTGCTTTCCAGGTGCACAATGTATCCAAGTCTATCAGTTTTTTTCTTGTGATTTGTATTGTAAAGTTGCATATCGGTTGAGTCTTAAACATTCAGAATATTTCAAAACAACTATTTTCCTGAAAATGAACAGTAAAAAAGCTTCTGCGGTACCATTAGAATCAATCAATCAATCAATCAATCAATCAATCAATCAATCAATCAATCAATCAATCAATCAATCAATCTATCTATCTATCTATCTATCTATCTATTGCCTGTCATTGGTTTTACTATAGTTTCACTCCTCACCAGCACAGCTGGAGGAAAAGGCTGCTGGGCATTTTAATCCAAGAACATCTGGGGACCCAAAGTTTGGAAGTCACTGGGGTAGAGTGACACCCACTTTCTTAATACTGTATTAGTATCTGTATTCTTCCAGAGATGTTGAATGCAATTTAAGGCAGATAAAAAGGAGGTGTTTCTTCATACAGCAGCTATCCAAGATTGAAGCATTTGCTTCTCCATGTTGTCATGATAACCATGTGGGTAGCTTTAAAAGGGGGGAAATAATTCCATGGAAAGTGAGACTATCCATGGCTAGTAGGTGTGATGGTTCTCTATTCTGTTCAATATTAAAGGCATTAGGCTTCACTACAACCTCCTACAGGGCATATGTGAGGGCTTAAGAGAGGGCCTTTTCTGTGGCTGCTCCCATATTAGGGAGCTCCTTTCTCTCCTTTCCCTCTGCCATCAGCTTCCTCTTTAGAGAGGCTTTTTGGGGAGTCGACAGGGCAGATGGAAATGAAGATGGAAAGATTTTTCTTTTTAAAAAATCTAATTTATAGTTTTAATCCAGTAATACAGTGGACCCTCGTATAATAAACAGTTTGTATAACCTAAAATCTGTACAACATAAACAATTCCCGAGATAGGGGAAATCTGCTTAACAGAATCGCCTATCAGGCGAATCTGTACAACATAAAAATGGTCGCTATTAGGGATTACTCTGTTTTCAATACATTTCTATGGAAAATTTGTATAACGGAAAATTGTATAAAGGAAAATTGCTTAACATAATTTCATTTGGAACGAATTAATTCCTTTACCACTGTACCTTGGTTTAAGAATGTTTTGCAAGACAAGCAAATGTTTCCTCTTAATTTTGCCTTGATCAATGAGCAGTGTCTTGCAATATAAGCACTGGATCACGGGTCAGCCAGTTGTGCCTCCCTCCCTCCCTCCCTCCCTCCCTCCGTGCTGGATTGTGGAGGATTGTCTGGAATTTTCCCTCTCAGGCAACCCTCAAAAGCAGAGGGAGGAGAAACGAAGGAAGGTCTCCCTTGCACCAGCCAGGATGTTTTCAAAGGAGAGTTTGGGTTAGGGGTTTGTTTTATTTTTACTTATATTTTTATTTAATTTGTTTTCAACATCCTTTCTTATTTTTCAAAACATTTCTAGTCACAGAGCAGCTAATCAAGTATGTATAGGACTACAAATTGCACTTTATTGTCGTTACATTAAAAACACAGTAAATCCAGGTTTTAGTCCCAAGCAGAGCAAATTCCACAGCCAGGTACCTAAATCCTGGTGTGGACGTGGACTTCTAGCCAACTTCTTTTTTGGATTTTGGCATTTTGTGTGTACAGTATGTGGTCTATGGGGGTCCCATTATTTTTTATGGGGAAATTCACTTTGCTGTACAACTGCTTTGGTTTACAAGCATGTTTCCAGAATGGATTGTGCTCATAAACCCAGGTATTACTGTGTAATGTTTTTCAATATTTGTACATGGTAGTTACAAATTTTAGTATGTTTTAATTATTGGTGAATTTTAACTATTATCGTACTTGACCTTAAGTCCCCACTGGGAGGAGAATGGTAACATAATCAATCAATCAGTTGAAGATATTACATGAAATACAAGTACCCCATAATGTCTCTCAAATCATAGCTTTCTAATGGTATGTAGAAATATAAACAACATAATAACAGGAAAAAAGAGGGAGGGTGAGCTGGACCAATTAAAGAGTGTGTGGGTGTAATTTCTTGGTGAAATTTCTTTCAGCCAACACTTAGTTATTGCAGCTTCCTCCAGTATCATTCATTTTCATTCCACATTCTTCCACCTTTCTGATTTTAAAAGAATACAGTATGACCCCAGTATCGGCTGGGGATTGGTTCCAAACCTTCCCGTGGACAATGAAAACCGTGGATAAAAGAAAATGCCAAAATGTTCCCCAAAACTGCTGTTTTGTGATAGTAACTTGCTTTACAGCTGCTGTTTTGCAACAGTTGCTTGCTTTACAGCTGCTGTTTGTAACAGTAGCTTGCTTTTTATGACATTAGCTTGCTTTGCAGCTGCTCTTTGTGACAGTAGCTTGCTTTGCAGCTGCTGAAATATTTATTTATTTTTCCTCTGCCAACTGTGGATAACTGAATCAGTGGATAATGAATCAGTGAATATGGGGGGGTCCTACCGTATTCACTTACATTAACTGAAAAGACGAATCTTTTAGGCACAGACCTCTGTTCCAAATATGAATGTGTTGTTAGAGAGAGAGAGAGAGAGAGAGAGAGAGAGAGACAGACAGACAGACAGACAGACAGACAGAGAGACAGAGGCAAAGGCAGAGAGAGATCTAGGTTTGAAATACAGCACTGCTAATTAGGAATGGGCGTGAAGAATGCCCCAAATGGTAGTTCACTTTTAGTTGTGGTTTGTTGAAGTCCAGCTGAGAGGTGGAGAAATATGAAGAGGACCTCTGGCTGGCTGACATGCTAATTGACAAACAAACAAACAAACATTATTCGGAGGTTTGTAAATTGCCCATAATTCATTGGTCTGGGAAAGTTGGGGTTCTCCAGTCTGGATGAACCTGAACCAATCTGAATCAACAAATCAGCAATGTTTGATGAATCTCTTGGTTCGTCGTTAACGTCGCACACAGATCTAGTGTTAATCCATATTTTAACATTATGAAAATGAATATGTGTGCGCCTCAGTCTCACATGCCCCCCCATTCTCCTCTGATATGGTCTTCTGTCCCATTTTTAAATTAACCAAGGCTTGTTGTTTTCAAGCTGTTTACAAATCTGACTTGTCTCCATAAACCCTAGTTAAGATTAAATAGAGTTAGGAATGCAGTCAAGATGTGAAAATATGTTTTGTAAAAAAAAAGAAAAAAAAGAAAGAAACGTCCAATGCTTTCTTCACTGACCAAGGAGAGGGAAGAGGGGAGGGCAGAAGATTAAGGACTGCTGTGGATCATCATACAATACTATGCCATGGTTGCCTGTTATTAGCTTACAATCTCATGGTATAGACACATTCATTAGTAACAAAGGACTGTGAGCAAATGCAACACATAATGGTACATAATGTGTAGCCTGCATACTGTAATTAAACTGTAAACTGCCCAGAGACTACTTGAAGTGGTATGGGACGGTATATACCATAAGTAGAACACTGCTTTGCTTTGCTTTACTCATGCTTCAGGCAATATCTGCAACTAAGAGCAAACATTCTGAAATAATAGACATATGAAATTTCACTCGCACTGATTAATGGACACGGTATTTTGGTGTCACAATGGTTGATGTATGGTGAGCTATTTAGTAAAATTGTTTTTGCAGATAACATATGGAGGCGTAATTATAAATATGCCATCCAGGTGTAAATGTGTGTTCACAAGCAGGATAGACTCTATTTATTTTACTTTTGTCTGTGTTATTACTATTTTTTTAAGTTATTGATTTTACTATAGTTTCACTCCACATTAGAAGACATGTATGACCTATACTGCATAATTAGTTCAATGTTTTACTGCATTGAAGACAGATCTCTAATTTCTTATGGTTAAATACAAAGTAGAATTTTAAATTTTAAAGCTGGGAAGAGTGTGCTTTCAAAGTCACTTCCTTACACCATGGAGTTGGTCTTCAAGGACATAATTTCCAGTCTGTACTGTAGCCATTTTATGCGATCAATGCTCTACCCTTGAAAAACTGTTACTTATTGAGATATAGTCTTGTTGTTTTCTTGGATGTGTGTGTTGTGCCCTTACAGTCATGACCAACTCTTCGTGACCCCATGTCCATGGAGTTTTCCTGGCAGGAATACTGGAGTGGTTTGCCAGTTCCTACTCCAGGTGCCTACAGCTCCTGGTATTCCCTGGTGGTCTCCCATACAAGTAATAACCAGGCCCGGCCCTGCTTAGCTTCTAAAATCAGGCAAGGTTGGATGTGCTTAGGGCATTTAGGCAGCTGTTTTCTTGGATAGAAAATACCAAACTGTTGTTCAACTCTGGAACTAATCGCACCAGAACCCTTATTTAAGATTCCTCCCCACACCCACCCACACACTTCTCTGCAATGAACAATTGAATACAGGTGTGCCTGGGTTTAAGAAACCCTCTGTTAATGAAATTTTTGCTTCACGAAAGTAAATCCATTGAAAATAATGCCTCCATTTACAAAGTTTTTTTCCGAGAAACCTCAGTTTATGATTATCTTTAAAGGACTTCCTTTCCCAGGATGCACTGTGCCTCCATGCACTTCCAAAGCATACCATGCATCTCCATGCATTTCCAAAGCATACCATGCATCTCCAAAGCATACCACAGAACACATTAATTTTTTAAAACCAAGCTGCACCTGTATTGCTAACCCATTTCATGTGTTATAGAAAATGTTTTACTGGGTCTGTCTGAAAAACTGATCTACCCATGCACAAAATCCGATTTCCAGTAAGATGATAATAGGAAGGAGAATGATGTACCAGAATGTATAATTACCAGAATTTACTCACCCATGTTGGGCAGAAATCTGAAAGGGTGATTTAGATGTACACCATGCTTCAAAAGGACACAAGGTTTCTATATTTTGGTCAAAAAGTCCTTTGCTTGATGATTAAAAGTCACATTTAGTTCTGGACATCTAGTACAATGGAAAGAACATCAGCTGGAATCTGCATTTGATTTATGCCTAATTTCCAGATGCAAGCAAGCAATTGTTCCCTAAAAATGGCTTCCTTGATGTCAAAGTTCTATAACAGTGAAGACAAAACCTGAAAGAACAGCATGAAACACAAAGCACTTTCCCTACAGCACAGCTGAGAACCTCATGTGGTTTCTGATCCATTTCAGAGGTCTGAAATACATCACTTGTTCTCTGAATGCCATCTGCAAGCCCTCCAAAGATTTAATACACTCCAAAGATTTAATACGCCACAAATCAATACACAAACAAGCTAAAGACAAGGGCTGAATAACTGGCCAGAATCTTTTCTAACTGGTCTACACAGGCATGAACAGGAAATCTCACTGTAATAGATGTCTGTGAAGATTCTCAGTCATCCAGGCGAGGTTATCTGGAAGCTGAGTCATGGGAACTGGACTTGTTTTCTTGAGAGATCGAAACATTTCACTACTCATCCAAGCAGCTTTGTCAGTCTGCGGAAGGTTAGTGGCAGGGCCTTCAATTTATTGTTCACCTTGCTTTCACCTCACCCTGGTCTGAATAGGCTCCTTAGGTAGACAGTGGCCAATCAGCTTGTTAGGTTGACAGTGGCCTAAGTAGGCTAGTTAGATGTACAATGGCCTGGGGTGTGTGAAAATCCCATCTATTCCCAACACCTATTAAGTATGGGTTGTTAGTCATGGCCTTCCTGTGGAGGTGTGAAGTGGTTCTAATTTGTCTTGGGATTGATGAAAGGGAAGCATGATAAGTGGCAGTTAGACTGTGCCTGAGCGCCCCCCACCTCTGTTGAGAGTGGGGTTTTCAATACACACATGAATGGCTTCCCTGACCCCTCTCTCGAACCACCTGGCTTCTCTGTCTAATACATCCTCATCTTTGAAGGAATGTCCTTTTGTTCTTCAAATGAAGGACAGTGCTGATTCTGGTCCGGAGCCGTTGCCCCTCCTGTGTTGGGCCATCCTCCTGTTTAATGGCTGTTTAGTTTCTGTGTGATATATAGTTTAGCTCTGCACACTCCTCACTGCATTGGACCGCACATCCAATATTGCTCCTTTTGTGTTTCAGTATCAGATCCATTGGGTGGATGAGTCTCTGCCTTAGTGTGATGTGGGTTTGAAGTAAACAGGGATTTGGTGTTTGCCAAAAATCCTTTTAAAAGGTTTTTCAGACACTCTAGCCCTGTAAGGGATTACCAAGTTCTTCTGTTGGCTCTGGGCCTCAGGCTGATCCATTGTTTTTCTGGGTCAGGACACTGCTTTGTTGAAGACACACTTTGGATATCCACAGGCCTTAACCACTGTCTTGAGTGCCTGTCTTCCTTCCTCTGGGCTTCAGTGGAGGTGGGGATGCTCTCTGCTCTGTGGTTTAGAGTCCTGACTAGATATAGGCACGACTTGAAAAAATTTTTTTTCGAGTTGTCGTTAGTCGGGCCGGTTCCGTTTCGGGTCGTTTCCGTTTTTCGCGAAAATTCGCAAAAATTAGTCGGTTTGTTTTTTTGTTTTTTCATTTTTGTCAGTACTGTTTTTTTTGGGGGGGTAGCGGGCTCCTGGAGGCACCTCTGTGGGGTGGGTGCCTCCTCTGGCCCGCTATAAAGGGAAAGCGGGCTCCTGGAGGCACCCGTGGGTGCCTCCTATCCTCACCCACTAGGAAGGGGAAGCAGGCTCCAAGAGACCCCTCAACATGGGGGTCTCCCATCCTCACCTGCTGCTGCAAAATGCATGCATAGCCATATGGATATGCATACCAGTTGCAGACAGTGAGACTAGTGATGGCAGTGAACCCAGAGCCATAGGGTGATGCCTAAGGCTCTCGCACTGCCATGTCTCACAAAGAAGGGAATTGTACTTGCGTGTAGTGCAATGCAAGTAGATCTGGCTTAGGGTTAAGGTGGGTTAGTGCAAGGGCTAGGGTTAGGCTAGTGACGGGTAAGGTTAGGGTGGGCTAGTGGGTTGCACCTCTGGGTACCTCTCTGACCCACTAAGAAGACAGTCTGTGACGTATGGGAAGGACTGGAGTCAAGGATTAGGGTTAGGGTTAGGGGGCTAGGGCAGGTTTTAGGGGGCTTTTTGGCACATCCCAGAAGTCTCCATGGCCAAGTGGCCATGCGATTGGTGGGATGGCTCCAAAAATTTGCATGGTCGTCCACTCCCACATGGCTGGCCACTCGTCCAGCCCATCATTGCGCAGGTGTAAAAAAAATTAAAAAAATTAAAATCAATGGAGGACAGAGGAGAGGAGAGACATTTTGTTGCAAGAAAAAACCCACTGCTACTGTGAAAAATCTGGCAGTTTATAAATTTTCGCGTGTTTCTGTTGTGCTTGTGTGTTTTTGGACCACGATTTCAAAAACAATATTGCCTTCGCCGCCCCATTTTGGATCCCCCGCCCGCACCGCATGGCATGGCGAGTCCGGCTGCCCAGGACGGGGGGGAGGCGGGACCCCCCCTCCAGAAACCACCCCTCCAGTAGGTGCCCTGCACCCTTAGTCAAGCAGGCATTTTTCTGCCTGCTTTTTTGGCCCGGGAATGGGTGGGGGGAGAGTTTAAAAGTTTTTTCCTGTGCCGTCCGTGCCACTTGCTTGCGCTTTAATTGCGGCGGCCGGCGGCGAGACTGGGCTTTTTGCTGGCTGTGAGCCTGCGGCGAGTCCCACCAGAGCAGCCCAGGATGGGGGATGGGGGGGGAGGCCGGGGACCTCCAGAAACAACCCCTCTGGTAGGTGCCCTGAGGCACGGCAGGCATTTTTCCGTCTGCTTTTCGGCCGGGAACCGGGTTTTTTTAACTTTTAAAAACTTTTTTTCTGTGCCGCGTGGCATCGCGCGATCGCGCGATGCAAGGAACGAGCACAACAAATCAGACCAAAATTGTTCGTTCGTCAGTTCGAGCTCGAAGTCTGGCGGAGTAATTCCCGTTTCCGTTTCCGTAGAGTAACGGAACCGAGTAACGGAAACGGAAACGGGAATACCGCTAAGTCGTGCCCATCTCTAGTCCTGATGACTCCTAATTTGTGCTGTAATTGATGGAAGGGGGGGGAAAGCAGTGTCAACAAAGTAGTGGCCTGACCCAGGAGCATAATGGATCAGCCTGAGATTCAGAACCATAGGAAGAACCTGGCTGCCTTTTACAAGATTTGTAATTCCTCTTTTGCTTCTACTGCTTCTTCAGTCATTTTAACTTGCTGCAGAAAATTCTGTTGAGGAGGAAAAAGATGGAATTATTGCACTGTGCCTTCTAATTACTATTGTGAGGGATAATCTGTCTGGAAATACTCTCAAAACTAACCTCAGTTTCCTTATTCAACTCCCATCTGCATCATGCCTTGGCCTTTTTTCTCTCTCTTTTCAATTGATAAAGAAATAATTGGTCCTTAGTTCCTTACAAAACAACCCCCTTGCCCCGCAAAGTTAAAACATGGGTAAGACATTGCCAGCAAAAGAAAGCTGATTTAAAGTGGAGACTGGAGATATGCCCATTTAACATTATACCTCTCGTTGAGACTGGTAAAGAAAGAACATCATATTGATACTGTATTGATCTGTATTCCTATTATCTGTAATTGCTTATGTTGAAGTAACTGCCTTCCTGTTCCCAAAGGGAACAGGCCTATTGGTTATTTCTAGTTGCTGCATTTGGATCTTCAATCCTATTGGTTTCCGCCAAAAGGCAGCTTTGTGATTGCTTGTAATTGTTCCCTCCAAAATGTATCTTTTCCTAGCCTGTCCTCGTTCCTATAAATGTAGCTCCCTCGCCCCAGTCCCCAGCCTTGTTCTCTCCCTGAATAAAGAGTTGTTACCATAGAAGCTGTCTCCAGCCTACTATGTCACAGAGCTGAAATCACTTGCTGAAATCACTAAACCCCACGCTTTCACAGATACATAAGGTACCCATCTCATTTAACTGCTGATGGATGGTGCCAGTATTGTTTTAAAATGTTTGCCAAGTGGTCATCTTTGACCAGCTGTACGTTGCATAGTAGCCAGGAATGAGTCCTTGGTATTTCCTCAAAGGGAGTTAATTACGGTGAATGTTCCTTTAATGGACTGTTTTGCTGGAGATTAAGGTCTCAGAAGCTCATCTCATGTGCTGTAGAAAGTATAGTACTTGGGACTTGAATTGGGTAATATGGAAATCGAAAGAGACAGAAAGAGACCGGGAATTTTGCCTCACACAGGATGCTGCCATGAAGAATGTAAGACTGGAAATATGACTTCTGTGGATTTTGAGGCAACTCTGGTGTTTACATGGCTTCCTTTAGGAGTCTGTTGCTTCTAATATCTTCTACATGTCTGTTTATAGAACAACATATATTCCACATTTTATGGCAAACATCCTGGCTGTAAGCCTTAAAATTGTTTCCCCGTGTCCATAGCGCTTTAAGCAAAATAAAGTACGACCACACCCCTCCGAAGCATGACTCAGTGCATCTTCCTTGTACCTGGTTTCGGGATGGTGGAATCCTTGTCGCTGTTCTGTTGCGTTTTTTAAACTGGTCCATGCGCCCATGGGGTACCGTTTAATCCGCAGCATAACTGTTCCGTTGCCATAGGGCCACCTAGTGGCACTACTTGCAGCAGCCACATGACAGTAAATTCACAGTACGAGAAGCCACTATGCTTGGAAAGAAGCCAAAAAAGAAGTATTTGAAGTTCGACAAATGACAAATGAAAATCGATATATTGATATACCTACCTATTGGTTTTTTTAAAAAAATAATTACTGCTGCAGGAAAACAAAACAAAATGTGCTTTGATGCGGACCCCGTCCATGGAGTCACAGAAGTTACGTAACAATAAAGTATGTCCTTGGGGATGCAGGAACAGCAACAAAACCACGTGACCGCAAGAAGATTTGTTACACATTTTAGTTTGTTGCGGTACAAAGTGGACATGGGGTAACGGCCCAAGCTGTTGCTCTCATTGTTGTGTGACATAGAAAGCTCATCCCTGAAGAACGAGAAAGCTCTGGGAGAGAACTGGGGCCTCCCGGGGACAACAGTATGCAGCCAGCCATGCCTTCCCTTTCAGAAGCATTGCACTCTCTGGGTGGCTCATAAACATAACATGCAGCATTAAATTAGAATTATAAAACAACACATTGCAGCAGATGGTTGGTAGGCGACCATACTATATAACAACAATAACAACAAAATAAAAAACAGATGAGCTCCCCCCCTCCTCTCTCTCTCTCTCTCTCTCTCTCTCTCTCTCTCTCTCTCTTTGACTATGTGTCATCCATTTGGTCATCGTGGAGATTTCTGGACCTGGAAGTACAATAGGCAAGTGCCAAGAAAATGCCATGTAATGATAGTAACCTTAAAATGTGACATACATTTACAGAAATTTTATGACATAACACTTACATAAACATTATACCCCACATAAAATTATGCCATGAATGTACATACAGTTGCCATAAATATATATTTAAATTTGTTTGTTTATTTGTTTGTTTATTTAAAATATTTCTCTTCTGCCTTTCCTTCCTGAAAGGACCCAGGGTGGAAGGTGGTGTGGTTTTGGAAGGTGGTGAGGCAGATTCCCCTGGGAATGAAGTCAGGAATCTTCCATGAGGTTTGGGAGCTACTGGCAGTGGCACTGAAGTTAATAAAATCACGTTTGGTGTGCTCAGTACACAGTGATGTGCTCAATACACTGAATAATAGATGGCAGTGTTCTAGCTTTCTAGCTTTGGAGCACAAGTCTCTTCTAGAACCATTAGAACTCAACAACAAAACCCATTTCTCTTAATTTGCACATTGCAAACCTACAGCTTAAAATGCTTGGATGCCTTAAAATAAGAATGCATTTTGTAATACCAGGTGAATTTAGAAGCTCATTTCCAACCAAAAAGAGAGTTGACCAGTCCAATGTATTCTCGAAGGCTTTCACGGCCGGGATCTGATAGTTGTTGTGAGTTTTTTGTGTTCCGGAAGTTTTTCTTCCTGACGTTTCGCCCGACTCTGTGGCCAACATCTTCAGAGGTCAAGGAGCTCAGAGAACCCTTTTCACATTTATGAATCAAGGTCATAATACTTAATAATGTTTTAAAAGGTGCCTCCTCACTCATGAAAAAATATCTGTTTGGTATAGCGCTAGATTTTATTTGTTTGTTTATTTGTGGACAATCTACTAAATTTTCATGCTTTGTTTTATGATTGGTCATTGCAGAGTAATCAGGGGCTTAACTGAAAGGCTGAATGCTGAAGCGTTTACCTCAGTCTTGTTGTGGGAAGGGAAACAATTCAATCCTTACACATGTGCCTCCCAATCGAACATCTGACCCTCAGTGGAAGGTTGATAGGCCAACAGCACGAACCTTTAGCTGAACTTGCTAAATTCTCTCTAAATTCGATGCTAAGATAGAATGGGGGCATGAAACACAACTTTTTGTTATGAACATCTAAGGAGACAGTATGTACTATGTGTAAGCTAGGGCAGCTTTTTACTGGTACATATGTATGTATAGAAAAATCCCAATTCCCTGTTTCTATCACCTCTAAAACTGAGTGTTTGAACTGTTTATATATGGCCTTTGTGGACTTAATCAAAGGTGAGGAACCCCAAATAATTCTTCAGATTGTAAAGATGTAATGAACCACCAAACCTGATGGTCCATTTATGATCATTAGAAGATGTTTGTGTTGAATTCCGTCTGAATTATTTCTGTACGCTTTTGGCACTGAGGAAAACGTTCTTTGGAAGTATTGTTTCAGAGGAATAACCAGAGGACTGTGTTTGCTTCTGCTTTCCTGTGGAGGAGATTGGCATGGAAAAAAGTTTTGGCGGGACAACATCTTTGATGGCAAGCACTCCAGTTCCACCTCATTCATTCCCATTCTTTTGGCATCTCTTCTGTTGTCATTTGTTTGCAGCCTAGCTCCAGCTTCCCCGCTCTTTAGTGAAGCTTGGTCATTTTAAACCATTGTCTGTTTTCCAGTTTTCAGTCAGCTGCTGCCCTGTCTGCCAGGTTTCATAAGAATTTGGGCTCTTCCGATGCAGCCTTTGTCCTCCTTCATGCATCAGCTTCCTCACTGATGCCACAGATATTTTTCCTGCCGCTCCTACAAGGCTCTTCTTGCCTTGCTTGGCATGGTGACCTATTTTCTAGCTTTTCGTACCTTTTCATTACTTCTGAAAGCATATGTTTTTTTCCTAGCATCCCTTTGTTCCAGGGGGCAGAGTTTATCACCATAGCACTGCTTCCCGATCCTTACTCCCTTGGCAGCCCGTTTCCATACATTGGACTTTTTGTATTGGCACAATGTTGGTAATTAATTAATACAGTCATTGTGTGATCTGCCCCCACCCCTTCCATGATGAGTCTTGGTCGAATAACGAGGCTTATTAACACGGGAATGGGAAAAAAAACCAATGTGTACATAGTCCTTTGCAGACCCAGAACCTCTCTGGACTGCCACGTGAAAAGTCCCTCCAGTTCAGATGCAACATTTCTATTCAGACCCAGGCTCTTCCAACAGAGGAATGGAAAATGTCCGGATGGACTCAGACATTCTGGGCAGTTAACAGACAAGTCCAAACAATAGGTCCAACTCTTGCAGTGCACCAGAGCTTTTATAGGCACTGGGAAATTATCATCACCCCCTAAGTACAGCTTGTTTCCTTGGGGAAAACTGCTATGCGAGCTTTGCAGGCAGGAAGCACACTACCTTTTGGAAGTGACACCCTCTAATCCTTCGTCTCAGACAGAGGGAATGTTCGTGGGCAGCCCTCCTTTCAAAACTTTTGCACATATGCCTTGTACGATGGGTGTATGCAGGGCTGCAGCTGGGGGGGGGGAGAGGCACGTGGGGCATGTGCCCTGAGGTGTCCTGCGAGGTATTTCCATCCCCACTTGCTTTTCTCTTGCCTTTTTTTCTTTTGCTTGCTTCCTTTCCTCCACGCCTGGTGGAGGCTCTGGCCGAGTAGTTGCCCTCACCCGCTGCTCCCACTGTCAGTTTTGCTCCTGCCATCATGCCATGCCCTGAAGCCACAACCAAACCCACAACAAGGATGGCTCTTCTGCACTCTGGCTGAAGAGCAGCTCACTGGGGCGACCCCATGATGGCAGCAGGAGCGTGAAGGATGTGGAGTCCGGCAGGAGCAAAGGTGGTCCTGAATTTGGGATGGCTTGCTCCTTTTGGGCACCAGGCTTGGCTTGTGAGAGCGCTGGCAAGGCAAGCAGGGAGGAGTCCAAATCAGCCTAGTTGGCAAGCCACTCTCATACTCCAGCACGGCTGTGTAGGAGTGTTCCTGGACTGACAGATGGCAAGTAGAGATGGGCACGAATTGAAAAAAATGACGTTTCATTTCGTTTCGTTGAGGGGCTTGGTTCGGTTCGTTTTAGTTTTTCGTGAATTTTCACAAAAAACGTTTTGTTGGTTCGTTAATTCATTTTTCATTTTTACCCGCTTTGTGCGATTTTTAAAGCATTTCTGTGCGTGGGCATCGCCCAATGCCCCAGATCAGAGGGAAAACACTAAAAAAAATTGATGCTGGCAGAGACACAGTATAGACTAGGAATGCAGGGAGGCTGCAAGGCAGCGGCGGGTGTTGCCCAGGGCGCAAGGCAGCCGCAGAGTGACTGCGGGGCAGGGGAGGGTACTGACCAAGAGGTACACACTACACAGTGCGCACGCAGGGAGGCTGCAAGACTGAAGCTAGAGAGAAATCTCTTCTTTCTCTGCCCTAAGAGCCAGGCTGCAGCCAGCAGGAACACAGAGACACACACCTGCCTGACTGGCCTAAAGTGAAAATAATGAGTTGCAGAGACAGCAATCCCACCCCAACCTAACTCCCACCACAGACTGCAAGGAGGATGGGGGCTGCCAGAGCTTTTTATGCCCTCTGTGGCTGCCAGACCTGCCCAGTCTGTAACCTGGGCATGCTATTGGTTGAAGTTGTCCAAGAATTTACACGATCCCATCACATGGCGTGCATCCATTTTGTGGCTGGCATTCATTTTGTGTCATCCTTAAAGGGAAAAGAAAAATACATCACGATGGGGGAAAGAAAAAAAAACAAAAAATGTTTTAAGGACCCCCGCCCCGGTAGGTATTATCAGGCAGAATAAATAATTTTTACTGTGTTTTTACGGATGTCCTGGGCATTTTAATACCCAAGGAATTAATATTAGGCATCTGGCAGTCATTTTGGGTTGATGTCCCCTAACTCCCCTTAAAGGAAAAAAAAATACAGTGATCTGAGAAAACACATAAAGGCACGTTTTAAGGACCCCAACACCCCCTGGTAGGTATTATCAGGTAGAATAAATAATTATCGCTGGGTTTTTACGGATATTCAGGACGGTTTTTAACATTTAAAACAGCTCTTTTCATTGTGCGTCGCCATTAATGAAAACGAAACATAACAAACCTAATTTTCTTGGTTCAGTTTGGTTTCGTTCCAATTTCATCGCCAGGTTCGTTATTCAATTCATTACGTAAGAAAACAAATAATGACTAACGGAACAAAAACATTTGTTTCATGCCCATCTCTAATGGCAAGTAGAGGAAGCTGAAAAACCAATGTGCTAGAAAGACCCAGAGGCTGGGCTTTCGTTTACTACACTTTTCAAGTCTTAAAGCTAAAAATCAGTCATATGTAAAAATTAAATTAATTAATTTTAACAAAGATTAAAAACAGTTGATTGAAAACTTTTAAGCCAATCATGACTGTAATATATTTCTGTAGCTTATGTTGTTCAGTTTAAGAAAATTCCAAACCGATTCAAAATCAGTTTTAATAATTTAATGTATATTAGAATAGTAAAACTTGCTGACACCTCCCTCACTAACCCATGGGCTCGCAATCCACCTTTGCCCCAGGTGACAGAGACCCTAATTGCTGGCCAGGACATGGGTGCCTTTTCCTGCCATTATTCAATTTTCTCTCCCACCCCACCCCACCCCAATACTCCGAAATGTTCTGGTTGTTACCCTGTACTGTAGGACTTCCCCTGGCCCGGATGGTTGAGGGATTCTGGGACTTGAAGTCCAAACAAGTCACATTTTCAGACTTTGCTACAGTGGTGGTGGTGGAGAGTCAGCAGGCCTTAAATACCTCCAGTGTTGTCAGGGCCTAAAACTCCCTGGTGAACCTACCGTCAGTTTTGTTGTCTCCCATTGAATAAACAGAACTGTGGTTTTATATATCCTTCAGGAAACACATGTTGGTCTGCTGTTCACACAGGCCTCCCCTCCATGTAACAGCAACATAATCTGAGCAATAGCTTTGACTAGATGTTGACATGCTTAAGGGACTCAGGGAAAACAACAACAGTGTAATGAATGTACAGCCTCCCCCCTTTCCTATACACATGGCAGCCGCTTTTCACGGCTCTTGCATGGATTACATTGCTAACACATCCAGAGGAAGCCCACAAATGCCTGCCATTTAAAGTAGCCACACACACATCTATTTACATGCCAGATGTTGAACAATATACCACATAACCTCCCAAGAGTTAAATCTGACCTCATTTCTAAATAGGAAACTTTTTTTCCAATTAGCAACATAATTGTTAATCCATACAAAGCATTCATGTTCCAAAATAATACCAAGTGTACCATGTTTACTATGGAATTGATTTGCAACACCTTATAAAAATTAACAGTTTTTGAAAAAACAAAAACAAATCTCAGCCTAATTCTCTCCCCACCCCCACTGCTGTCTTATCCTTTTAAATAATGGTCAAAGCAACATCAGTGAACTTGCAATTGGATAATAATTAAAAAACGAGGAAATGAAAAACAATCACAATGAAGTTCAGAAATAAGATTTTTAATTAATGTCCGATGGACATGAATCCTCTTTGCGGTTCACTGGAAACAGTGATGGGCCAGGATGTTGTTCCCTAAAAGACGCCTTGGGTCCTTTTCCAAGGAGAAAGGCGGAGTAAAAATACTCTAAAACAGTGGTTCTCAACCTGGGGGTCCCCAGATGTTCCTGGACTGCAACTCCAAGAAGCCTCCACCACTCACTGAGCTGGCCAGGATTTCTGGGAGTTGCAGTCCAGGAATATCTGGGGGACCCCCAGGTTGAGAACCAGTGCTCTAAAATAAATAAATAAATAAATAAATAAATAAAAGGCATTCCGTATTCTAGGTGCCGCTACTGAAAGGACTGTGAAGTGGAGAGCCAAAAGATGGAGCATAAAGAAGGTTCAAATGGAAAAGAGGCTATATTTGAGATATTCTGATCCCAGGCCATGGAGAGGCTTTACATCCAAGATCCAAATGGCAGCCGGAGTAGATGAGAAGTATTGGCGAACTATAATCTGATCTCCCTCCTCCAGACAAAATATTGGAATGTGTATCATCATGAATCAACGGAAGCTGGGTACTAAGCACCCTACAATAGTGACTGAATGGCGGCTCACTCTTGAACTGCAAATTCATTCCACAAACACAAGTGATTCCATCAGTAGCATTCTCCTTCAACATCTTCTGTCTTCTGTCTAATAGTTTGGAGTTGTTTTGATGTACGCTGAGTTTCAGTGTGAAGAATTTCTCTTTGGAAGAAGAACCCAGGGTTGGTAACATGGTGCGGCTGTAGGATGTTGAAAAGGCCAGAGGCTATGTAGAGGGAGAGGCAGTGAGTCCAGGGCTTCAATCTATCTGCAGAGGGGCCTGGATCCCCCTCTCCCCCTCTCAATGCCTCAGCCCCTCAGGGAACCCCATGTGGAGAAGCACCATGGGATGCTTTGCCAAGGAACCTGGTGATGAGTGCACCCACAGCATCTGGGATCAGCTCAACCACGCGGGTGTTGTGTGGAAACTCGGCCTGTACTCTGAAAGGTTTTTTACTGTATTTCCTATTTTAACCTCTTCAAATAGGGTCGTTACTTCATGTCCCTCTTGTCCCTCTTTGCTGTCCCGCTTGGGACCGATACGAAAAAGGTTACTTCACGTCCATAGCGTGACAGCAGAATCTCATCCCGACCACGTCCCCTGAACCGGGAACAGAGCGTGACAAGCCGTACCTGCTCTGGGGCTGGGGAATTCTGTTGTCACGCTTTGTTCCCGGTTCCTGTTCCGAGACAAGGGACGTGAAGTAACGGCAATGGCTGTTTCCCCCTTTCATTCTAGGAATACTCTGACAATCGAGAAAGCTGACTGGAACTCCTGCGCCAGGCCAGGCTCAGCTGCCCGCCGGTCCCTGCAAGAGAAGGCAGCTCTTGAAGGGACAGGCGGAGAGCCAGGGTCAGGGGTAGGTCTGTCCTCCTCAGGTCCCAGAGGTGGGGCTGAGCTCTCCTTGTCTGCTCGCCTGCCAGACTGCAGACTGCTGAGTTCAGGGCAAGGGTGTCTCGTTCACTGCCCATGCCGCCACCGCCGCTCATCTGCGGCAAGTGGTGAGGGCTCGCCCAGCTCCTCCTGTCGGGCTTCCTGAGACAGCCCGTGCGCCCACAGCAGGGATTCAAAATATCAAAAAACGGAAGCCTGACAATTATTTTTTTAAAAAAAAGGCTAAACAAAGGCAGAGAAATCCAGTAGTTGTCACGAAACAAGGACGTGAAGTAACAGTTGTCACGAGACAAGTAATCACGCCCGTGGGTAAACGAAAACAGAGATTGAACAGGGACAAAACCACGTGACCACAAACATAATTGCAGAATGAAGTAGGACGTGAAGTAACCACCTAAGTAGCATGCCCCACATGGATCAGCTTGCAAGAGGACTGAACAGGACTTGTAAGTCAAAATATTGCACCAGTATTACTGGACCTTCCTGAGGCTTGAAAACCTTGAAGATTGCAGCAGCCATGTGGTTGATCCACATATGTATCCACTATATATAGTAAGTTATCAGTTCCACCAACGGTCCTCTTTATCCCCTTATAAAAGATGGCCAGATGGTTAAGTCTTGCACTGCAAGATAGATGACTGTGTCACTTGCAGACCTGTATGTACACAAAATGTGATGTACTTCCTTCTCCCCCTTCCCGCTTAATGGATAATGATAGCAAATCTTTGATGTCATCCTGTCAAAATTGTGTCAAGGTGAAAATATCCAGGCCCTAGGCATTCGTTTTGCCCTTTCACTCCCTTCTACAAATTTTGATGTCTATATATTGCAGTCACAGAGATTAAAAGATTTACCAAAGATCCTGGAGGAATTTGCAGAAGCCACAAAGCCTGTTTGTAGGCCACCAATGCTTCCCTCCCACACCCCTTGCTACCATCTTGGTATATGAACAATTTTCACACTGGCAAGAGAGAGTTATACATTTGATCTGGTGTGCCTTGATGGAGGAGTGGGGGGAGAGGATCTCCTTAAGATGCTTTCTCATAAAACAAAGATCTACTACTGTTTAGAAAGGAATGGGTCAAAGTATTTGACCTGACCCTGGGAGATTATGGCCAAGGCATCTGGAGGCCCACAAATCTGCTGAAATCATAGTTTAACAGATACCAGACAAGAGAGGAAACCAACGAGGGAAGAAACAAACCAACAAATAAAGACAACAATATTTTGTTGTGAACTTTCATGGATGAAGTCCATTTCTTTAGGCACAAGATGCACAATCTTTTTTTTTATATTTTATTTGTTGGGTTCATTCTTTTTCTGACAAGGGAATGTTCATGTATGCCCAGTCAGGGAGAGAAAACAATTGTCTATCGTTTGGGACCTGTACTACTGCAGTATGTTTAAGTACTAGGGTGTTATTTTGCCGAACTTGCAGGCTTTCTTTCACTGGTGTGTGAGGGGAGGGGAACCCTTAGCTTTCATAGCAAGGACGATTGATCAAAAATGAAAAGTAATAAGATAAGCATAGCATGATTTAAAAATGACTTTTCCCATCATTGAGAAATTGAGAAGAATTGCATGCTGCTGTATCTTTTAAGAATAGCTTTTTATTAGCTTTGAAACATTTAAGACATCTCTTTTCAGCCTGTATTTCAGTCAGATCCTGATTGAGGAAGGTGGGTGATATTGGAAGGCTCCCCCAAACACCACCCTTCTTCTTCTGCAGATAACCTTCTCACCTCAGCATTCCTTCCTGCATCAAGCAAACATGAATCCTGGAGGTGAAACAATTTAACCTACTAATTCAAGAGCATGTCTTGCTGCTTGAGCCAGGCATATTGAAATCACATTACTTTTCTCCTTTGGAGCCCCCCCCCACACACATATCAGAACAGCCTGAGGGAACTATAATATGTGTCCTATGCATGTCTCCTCTCTGTATGGCCCACTGAACATGACCAGAATTCTGCATTGCCAGCATCTCCAGCCTGTGGTCTGTGGCCTGCCCTAATCATATCATGTTGGCGGGGGCGGGGGGGGGGATCCCAGAAGATGATGATAGGAAATGGACCATGACATAGCATGACAAAGACCTTCTTCTTGAGGCAAGCTTTCCCTGAATGAGGGACTACCTACTATGTGACTTTATGTGGATTCCCATACATGATTGCATTGACTGATTTCATAAGAACATGCTGCTTTTCACCCCTCATAATGGATTTTTCTTTTCTTCTTGTGTTACTCTTTGTAGCTCTGATGTCACCTTTTAAAAAAAATGTTCTAAGACGCCTCTTCAAATTCCCTGTTTTTTACTTGAATATGTCTTAAATGTTCAGGACTGTATATTGTCCCTCATTATTGTAAGCCACCTTGGGTCCTTTTCCAAGGAGAAAGGAGGGGTAAAAATATTCAAAATGAATAAATACAGTAAATAAAATAATAGCAAGCTCTGGGGATAGGGAGTTCACAACTCCCTACAAGGCATTTGTTTGGGAGCAGCCTGCTGATCAAAGGAAATAAAATGAGAGAAAGAACAGAGGTAGCAGGATAAGGTTCAGAGAGAAAGAAGTTGCACGCATGCACATGTGAGAGAGAAGGTGGCTCAGTCCCCAACATTTATTTGTGTCATCGGCCGTTTCTCCTGAGGAAATGCATGTTTCAGCCTCAGAGGAAGGCCGTTTGTTCAAGTGAGTAGATCAGCTTAAATAAAAGTGGCCATTTTGGTATTTCAGCCAGAATCTTGTACATTTCCAATGATGAAATGGCAGCTGTGTAGCTTTTGGCATTGAACTGGATTGAATTAGAAGTCAGAGTAGGCATTTCCTATCTTGTGACTGATCTGCAACAGGCAATGCCTACACCAACTTGTTAACTTACAGAAGTTGCACTGTTGGTGTTATGCCAGTGGGTGTAACTGACAGGATTCTGGTTTTACGCCTTGCAGCACACATGAGGAAAGAAGAACAGTGTGAGAAGTTGCCTAAAAATGCTATTCTGACAAAAGGCTAAATCAACTGATGGACAGAAGCTTTGGTTGTTACTACATGTCGTCAAGTTGGCGCTGACTTATAGAGACCCTATAAATGAATGCCTTCAAAAAAAAGTCCTGTCCTCAACTGTCCTATGATTGATGTTTCTTCCACCTTCTTCAGCTGAACTAGTCTAGCAATCTGTATGATGTGTTCTATGTACAGGTTGAAAAAATAAGGGGATAAAATCCCCCAACCCATTTGATACCTTTGCCTATATCTCTAACCATGTTTTGTCTAAATGATGCCTTCTTTTCCATAGTACCAGAGTCCAGAATTGATTGTTAAAGCACACAATTTCTTTCGTAGTTTCTCAAGACACAGTCAAAATCTTTGGGTGGGCATGGTCTATGTTCCCCTCTTTTTGGAGAGCTGGTGCTTGAAACCCAACACTGGACTTTGATGCAGCTTAACACCAGTCTTGCCTCCTACCCCATCAGAAGATCACCTGGCTGATATCATCTGGCAACAAATCTCAACGCCTGGCAAAGTACATATTTTGCCAAGACTGTACTTTGGGTACAATGATTTGATAAAGATGGCTTGCCATCGAAAGCTCAGCTTGCATTTTTTATTTTATTAGTGACCAATATCATCTAGCCTAATCTTGTCTGTGTTTTTCTGGTCACACAGCTCAACTCTCTTTCTAGTTCTACGGAAAGTCTTTGGAGTAGTTTATAAAGCATAGAATAATCTTCTGAAATTATTTGCTACATTCCAGTAGCTGGCATACATTTGCAATATGACCTCAAGTTCCCCTTCCTTTTCAAATTCCAGCTTGAACATAATTGCAAAAATAGGTTACAGGCGATAGCTTTATAGGCCACTATTAAAAATAAAAAATGAGGAACGTTGCAAGCTTTTGGGTTTAAATAACTCTTCTTCAAAGCAGGTCCCAGAAGTTCAGACATGGTAAAAGATGTGCTTTACCAGGATTTAACTTTTAGATGTTCTTAAAATCCATGGCTGCTGTAGATGGTGTTGCAGCCAGGCAGAAGTCTTGGAAGAGGCAGGAAGGGCAGTTGTAAAAGCTGCTTCTTAAGTATTGGGTTTCACACCCCCATTCTTCAAACAAAAGAACATGGATCATACACCACCCCCACTCCCTCACCCAGCTCCATTTGACACTAGGAGACATACAAATCCCTTTTGGCCTTGGGGGGGGAGGGTTGATGCAGGAGACCCATGTGCTTCATTCTGGGATTGAGGTAAAATTTTGTAACTCCACTAGGTTTGCTTGAATATCAGGCATTTCTTGTTGCCTATAAGGTTACAAACCTTTGTTGCACCATCTTGATCATTACTTTGCTGCATGGACAAAGTAATGGTCCTATAGTTACTGCAGTCTTTGACAACTCCTTTCTATGGAACTGGAATGAATATTGGCTATTTTCACTCTGTGTCCTTTGTTTTATTTCCCATATTTGTTGATGTACTCCTGCTTGGATTTTTGACAGATTCCTTCTCAGACTCTTGAAACAATTATACAGTATCTATATTTCATCTATCCCTGGTGATTTATTTGTTCCTAGTGCTTTCAGAGCAGTTTTTATTTCACTTTCCCAAATTGCAGGTTCTTTGTCATAGGATTCCTCTTCAAAAGAGTCTTTCATCCTTTTGTCTTTCTGTATAGATCTTCAGTATTAGACATGGGCATGACTCGGCAAAATTGTCCTTTCTGTTTTTGGTTATCGTTTCCGTTACGTAACGGAAATGGTAACGATAATTAAGCCGTCAGAACTCAAACTCGAACTGAAAAAAGAAAAATTTGGTCGGGTTTTTCGTTTCCGTTTGTAGCATCACGGTGATCGCGCAATGCGAAGCACAGAAAAAGTTTTTAAAAGTTTTTTTTAAAAAAGCCCCGACTCCTGTCCAAAAAAGCAGGTGAAAATATGCCTGCCAGAGGCTTTGCCACCTACCAGAGGGGTGGTTTCTGGGGGGTCCCAGGCGTTTTCCCCCTTCTTCTCCTGTCCTGGGCTGCTTGCACCAGGCTGGGGGGGTCATCCTCGTTGTCTCGCCATGCCATGCGGGGGGGGGATCAAAAATGGCGACCGCAATTTTTCTTTTGAAATCGTGGTCAAAACACACACCAAATTACCACAGAAAAATGTGAAATTTATTTATTTAAAATGCCTGAATTTTAATAGTAGCAGCAGTGGGGGTTTTTATAGCAATAAAACGTTGTATTGATTTCATTTTATTTTATCTTGTTTTTTGTTTTTTTGGACCTGCCCATTTGGGCTGGGCATGGGATGGGACCATGCAGATTTTTTGAACCATTCCACCAATGGCATTGTTAGGTTTTTGACTGACACTTCTGGATGTCTCGGAGGACATAAAAAGCCGAGGCACCTTCCAGAAATCGCAGTTGGGTGAATGGATGTGGTTGAGGGAGGAGGGCTGGCTGCTGTTGCTGGTGTGATCCAATCGAGATTGAGGAGGGAGGCTGGAGGCTTTAGGATTTAAGTTAGGCAGACAGGGAGGGAATTGAATTTAGAAAATAATTTCTTTGATTCCCTGCAGCTTTGTCTGCTGAAGGGAATAGCAGTTTATTCTTTATTTCTTCTCTGGCAGTTGGTGAGGATTTTTTTCTGATATTGGATAAAGGGGGGGTTCGACTGGGAGTGGGAGGTGTGGATTTATTTTAAAAATATATTATATACTACCATTTATTTTCCCAACTTCAATTTGCTTGCACACACACACACATTTGGGGTGCAAGCCAAGAACAGAACCTCTATCCTAAGTGATATCCTAACTGCCCACTCGCCCGTCTGCCCGTGCCGCCACCCACCCGTCCACCCGTGCCGCCACCCGCCTGCAGCCCGCGCCACTGCCCACCCACTTGCCCGCCCGTGGCCGCCCCCCCACCGCCGCCCGCCCGCACCTCCCACCGCCAACCGGCCCCCCACCCCGCCCGCTGCCTAAGGCGCAAAAACACCTAGCGCCGGCCCTGATTGCGGGACGCCCCTATGCTCTGGGATGGGAAGTCAAATCATGCTAAATCGCGGTGGAAACGACAAACGACAAACAAAATGACAAATTTTTGAAAAATTTCACGACAAACGGAAATGACCTGAAACGGACCCTTTCCGACAAACGAAAACTCAAAATGTCATTTTTTCTGGTCGTGCCCATGTCTATTCAGTATATTGTTCTCACCTTCTCTTTACTTTCTTTTGGTCAGATAGTGTGTTTTTCCGTTAGTCATTCAGCATTCCAAATCTAGGTTTGAACTTCCTTTTGACTTCTTGGATTTTCTTTTGTTCCCCCCTTCATTGATCTCTGTTTCTTTGCACTGGCTATTATTGTTTGCTTTGTCTCTTTGTGACAGTCAGTGAAAAACTGCATTCGGGGGGGGGGGGCTTTGATAATCTATACTTCATTAGAACCTTTCCCTGGATTTTGTGTTCTGAGTGTATTTCACTATGGCATGGGGATATATATATTAGTAAGCCACACAAATCAAATAAAGAGCATTTGTTCATATCTGCCACTTGGTTGCTATTTGGGTTTTGTAAACAAAAAAATCAAATAAATAGAACATCTTTTAAAAAAAAAGCTTTGCTTTTCTCCAGGATCAAGACCAAAATCACAATGCATTTTCATGCTATTATAATGAATTAGGGGAAAAAATCTCAGCAATGAATTGCCACAAATTAAGAGGTCAGTGTAGGCATTTGCTTCTGTTTGCTGAGTCATGCGACACAATATGGAACAGCAAATGTTTATGCTGACTTCTTAATGGTAACCCTCCACCATAATTTCCAACTTACTGCTTTATGCCAGCAAGTGTAACTAACTAATAGGGCTTTGCCCGACATAATATAAAAGGCTTTGTAATGCTATCGGATGTTATGTTATATCCACCAAATACTGCTTTCTTAAATCACTCTGGCAACTATCCAGATCTGCCATAAAGGAAAGAACTTTGCTGTTTTCACTCTGGTGAAAACTCCATGCTCTTTTTTTGTGTGTGTGTCTCTCTCTGTCTGTGTGTTGTCCAAGAAGAAGAAGAATAAAAAGAGGTGGCATTTGACATTGACCAAAAGGCACAGGGAGTGTGAATGAACTGAATGAATAAGATGATTAGAAGGCATTCATTAAAAGGGAAAGTCCACTTAGAGAATAACCTGCCAGTAGAGATAATTGGGATGGACTTGTCAGTTCTTGAAAATGATATTATTAATATTTGTAGTATAAGAAAGTGACAGAACACAAATACTTTGAAAACCATTTGATAAGGAAAAGCTTGATTCAGGTATGGGGTAAAATTTACTATCATGTGCTCCAAAAGATTCCAGTTTCGGTGTCACCTGTAGAGATCTTTACCCAACCCTAATTATAATAGCAAAGGAAAAAAGATGGAAGTATCAAGATTTACTGAGAGAAGGAGGATTAAAAAGAAAAGATGAACTTGAGAGACAAAATATAAAAATAGACTGACGGACTAGTACATGAATGAATTTGAGATATAGAAAAAGATAAAATAGAGGGCTTTGATGGAAAAGAAACATTCTTTGAGAAGATGTGGTTAGATAAAGATGAAAAGTTAATGAATACATTGTATGAATATTTATTTATTTATTTTGAATATTTTACCCCACCTTTCTCCTTGGGAAAGGACCCATGGTGGCTTACAACAATGAGGGACAATATACAGCCCAGAACATTGAAGACATTCAAGTTAAGAACAGGGAATTAGAAGAGGCATCTTAGAACATTTCTGTAAAAGGTAACATTAAAGTTACAAAGAGCAAGCAAAAAGAAAAAAAAACACATCAATTAGTGTGGGTCATCTTATACATGGGGTCATCTTATAGACATAGAAACACGGGTATATAATAAAATGAATTATTCAGAATGAATTGTGGCAAATACCTCCCAAAAATGTATGTATTTTGCAAAAATGGATGCAAGACTATAAGGCGAAATGCAAAAGAACATGACAAATTGAAGAAGACTCTGCCTTCAGAACGAACTAATTTTGAAACAGGAAAAATTCTCCCAAGTTACCAAGGAGTTGAATTTAAAGTTAGAAAAATGAGGAAGTGAATAAAAAACAGGGAAATGATATAGGTTTCCCATTAATCTATCCCTAACTCAAATTCTCCCTCAACAGCAATAAATAAAATAAAATTCGGCATGAAAATGCAAGCTGTAATCCGATTGCGCCGTGTAGCAAGTCACAGTAGAATAGGGCCACCGAATCCGTGGGGATTTGGTGAGTGAACTCCCGATGTTCCAAATGGGTCGAAAGGGTCTAATCCAGTTGCCATTTACTTTTGCAGACACAACTAGAGTAGGCCCATTTGAATCCACAGAAATTACGGAGGAGGTGACTCCCCATATCCCCATCGATTCAATGGACCTACCTTCGTGCGGCTTACTATGCTAAGCAACAGGAGTTCAGTCAGTGTCTCTTGTGATCCCAAATTAAGCCTTGATGGTGATGATTATGGGTTAGTGGAGCATTTGAGCATGGCATGAATCACAAACTGGGAAATACTTTGTTCTGTTCTTTGGTTGTGAGTGTTTCGAGCTGAGGAGCTTATCAGGAGCTGGAATGTGCTCTGATCTCGCATGCTAAAAGCCTATCCAGATGTTTGGAAGATCCAGTGCTGGTGGGGGAGAAGGGGGGGAGGTGGAGGACCTGCACAGGGTTCATTCAAAGGAAACGAGCCACAGCTCCACAGCACTCTGTTGAACAGATTATGGCCAAGGTGGCTCACCTTCTTGAATGCTAGCATTTTAGTCTGCTCTTTAATTAAAATCTCAAGGTTGCATCTGGGAGGAGACAACTCATTTATTACAACTCTTCTCTTTCCACCTTTCCCCCTCTCCCACCCCTTCCCTTTTCTCATGGTGGCTGATACTCTTATCAGTGGCTTCCATTTGAGTGCAAATAATAGTGACAGCTTTAAAGTAAGCCATTTGATCTTCCCACCTCTGCAAATCTGTTTCATGTGCTTTATGAAGATGTCAAAGGGGAGTAGGGAAAAGAAAGATACTTCCCTCCTTTTGCGCTTGGCGGAAGGGAGAGAGGAAGTTTTTTTTTAAATATAAATAGAAACATACATTTCACTCTCACCCTCCCCAGGAAAAGATCCTTCCCCCTTACAAAACAAATTGACTTGTTCAGTGGGGAAGAATTTATTCTTCATATTGAAGTTTCCAACCATTGCTTTGTAATCAAGCTCACCACTTTTTCTCAACCAAGTACCTTTCCTTTATTTTTGCTTACAGCCTGTACCATCCCAAAACTATGTCTAACAGTCCTCCTGATGCGGACTGGAGTCTTCCTAGAAGATCCCAGGCTGGGACAGCCTGAAAGTACATGCCGTTTTCCCCATCTGAAGTTCCGTGCTATCCATTTCCTCTGTCCTTCTATCCCTCAATGCCAGTAAACAAATAACCCAATAAATGGACCTATATGTGGGGCGTTCATTAAAATTATTTCTGTTCCTGAAGTTTTTGGAACTGCTTTGTGGTATTTGGGGAATAAAAATAGGTCGGGGTTCTGTCCCTGTCTGATGTCTACACTGTACCTGTTGAGAGAATGATGTATTTCCAGAATTGGCAAAACTTATTGAGAACAGGCCATGACAACACAAGGGAGGTGGGATGATTTTTAGGAATCTGGCCAAACACCTGGATGCTCTCCCTTGTTGGGTTGTTCAGCTGCAGAGACACTCTCTGTGTGCCAGATTTTGCTCAGGGAAGCTGAAATCTGCCAGGTAGCTCTTCCTTCAGAAACACAAAAGTGGAAGAAAGAGAAATTGGGGAGTGGGAATGGTAAGTGTGAGCCAATAGCCAAAATCCTGTTGTGTGGCTATGGCAGCTGGAGAAAATTAAGAAAACACCACAGACATTATCAATTGCACAGTACTCATAGAGTTAAGTATGCAACTGGTATTGTCTGTAGTAATTCCTTAATGTAGGGGCAATTTGTTTCCAAATATTCATCTTGTTTGTGCCATGGCAAAAAACTAGGGAAGATTATTTGGGCCAGTCTCTTGTAATTTGAGAGGGCTATGAATGTTGGCTTAGTTAGGGTTGAAAGCATCTCTCAGAGGTTGATTTTTGTAATCAAAATCACATTTACATTTACAATTACAAATTAATTGATTTTTGTAACAAGAATGTCACCCACTTCCCTCTTATCTCTCTACACACCACATACCACTACTTCAAATACTTTGTACTTCACAGACTTGTGACAAATGCATCTGGATCAGTTTTTGATAGTAGTGTTTCAAAATCACCAATTTCTTCATAAATCTGTTGGGAGGCTTATGAGATATGAGAAACAATCAAGTGTAGAATCTTCATCTTATATCAACTATGTAGCAAGAAGATATGAGGTGATCTTTGTACTATGCAGAGCTGTGGCTGCTGGGTGAACAACTAGTGTGAAAAAATAGGTACAGTGGAACCTTGATTTATGTCATTAATCTGTTCCGGAGGTCTAGACATAAGTCAAACATGCCTCAAGTCAAATGAACTTTTCCCATAGAAAGTAATGGGAAATGGTTTAATCCATTCCAGATTATGAAAAAGACCCCCGAAAACAGAAATTTAACACAAATTTGACTGGGATAGGAGATTCCTTCCGGGGATGTAAATGAAATGTCTCTTCAAAGAGAGGAGGAAGCAGTGGAATTATAGTCCGCAAGTTACACGCCTCCACTTTTTAATGTTCATAGCAACAATGTCTAACATTTAAGTTTTACTGATTTTTAACCTGACGTTCCAAGTTCTGAACAACTCAGTGCTTGCTTACCATTAGAGTCCCACAACTGTACAGCTCCCCAACTAAAATGCTTCTATTGTGGACCAGAATTCTGCAGCCAGATTTTTAATAAGACTGAGCCGACTGACTAACCAGTGAGGCCAGCCCCGAGCTCCCGCCCCGTCTTCTACCTTGGCGGCAGGTGCTTGGAGCTGGCCTCGCTGAAGCTGCCGCTGCCGGAGGAGAGGAAGAAGGGAGGAGCAGTTTGGAGGTGGCAGCCGCGATACTGGGTTGTGGCTGCCGCCCAATTCCAGGGCCTTGCGCCAGGGCTCCGAGCTGTAAGTCAAAGCCTGCGGCGCAAGTCAAACAGGCCCCTTCTTGCTGCAAGTCAAATATGCTGCAAGTCAAGCAGCATGTAAGTCAAGGTTCCACTGTACTGTATATTTCTTGGTGATATAAATTGGTGAGCTTCTTCCACGTGTCATTCCATTGGTGGGACATTAAGTTCTTTGTAGTGTCAAGCGAAACAACTTCCAGTCAAGAAGGCAAACGTGGCTTGTGTTGACCAATGAAAAAAATCCCCAAACCATATTGTGTGTTAAGATAACATTTTTATTATGTAGGCCACAAACACACAAACAAAACTCAAAAGGGGGAAAAAGACAAAATTGCACGCAAAACTGGTCAGCCAGGGGGTTGCAAATGTCAAATGTCTGGGGTAGAGAGATTGGGAAATGGAAGATACAAATAGCGCAAAAATAAACTACATTCTAATGCCTTTGTGTACATAACAACATGTTTGGGAAACCCTAGCCTACTAGTGTGTTGATACAGCATGGCGTTAGTGGTTATTATGATTAGAGATGCCTCGTAAATCCACCCCCCCACATGAAATTATTTCCAGACTTTATTATAATGGCTTGGGAACACATGATATTATGTGCTTCATCTAAGATGCAGTTTTCGGATCCCAAGCTAAACAAAGTATGACAAACAACACAAATAGTAATTAACCATCCATATTATGCATTTGCTGTGCAGTGACAAGCCTCGAACAACAAAGAAAGATGGTGCTTCAGTCAGCCAGGGGAAAGAAAAAGAGGTGGGAGGTCAAGGATTATTCAAGGAAATAAAAACTAATCCCCAGAAGGGAGTTAAAATGCGTGAGGTAAATTCAAGTAGGAAAAAAGGAGGTTACATTTGGTTGAAGGAAGAGACCAGCTTCCACAGAAGATAAAAACAGGCACACATGAAGACGTGCTAATTATGGTACAGGGTTCACACAATGTCAAATTTTGTGCCTATGGTTCCTTATATATCATCTATTAATCTCAGTGAAGAAGTACTACTGGGACAGCCCTAAGCAGTAAGGATCTCTCCACATATTTTAATCTGTAATTTCTGGCTGGCAAAGACATGGCTGATTCTTTTCTTGGTCCAGGAGCAAATGTAATGTTGGAAGAAATTAGACTGGAGAAGATGTCTTGCACCTGACATCTGGTTAATTACTGGGATTTTGTTGCTACAATTTAACATAATGTCACTGGTGCCAGCATAAATTCTCAGTCTGGTTTTGGCCCCAGGGTTGGATGGGTTTCTCTATCCCTCCACAGATCATGGCCTTCTGTGTTTCCCATTCATTCACAGGATATTTTTTAGAATCAAAATACAGAAATGCACAGACAATATTATGAACCTGGTGTGGAGTGGGTTCAGGTATCTGAGATACAACGTGGGCTGGAGTGATCTCTATTCCCGCTATTCAGGTGCAGAGAGTGCTGGTTGGGTGAGTGCTTTTGCATGACTCTATAATGCATAAACTGTTACAAAATGTATTTCTAGTGTGCACATTTCTGATGTAAGATACAGCTTGTCTCACAATGGGTTTTGGGAGATGTGACATGGATCATTTTGGTGAGAAAAACACTCCAAATTCTCCCCTTCACCTCCAAAACTACTTGCAGAGACCCCAAGTAAAGCGTTTCAGAGGTCAAACTGGTTTCAATTGACTCAAGTTACCGATGTCTTGACCAGGAGTGCAGTCTTAGCTTGTGTGTCTTTTCCTGAATGATGGACTGCCTATGTGTCTTTTATATGAATCTACAGTGGACCCTCGTATAACAAACGGTTTGTATAACATAAAATCTGTACAACATAAAAAATTTCAGAGATAGGGGAAATTTTTTTAACAGAATCGCCTATGAGGTGAATCTGTAAAACATAAAAATGATTGCAATTAGGGATTACTCCATTTTCAATGCATTCCTATGGGAAATGTATATAAACGGAAATTTGCTTAACATAATTTCTTTTGGAACAAATTAATTCCTTTATAACAGGTACCACTGTATATGATCACATAGACTTTGTGTTTATAACCATTGATAACATTGTATGATTGCATTGACACTATGTTTTCAGTGTTTGTTTCCATCGCTTATAACTTTTATGTGGATTTTACTCTTTTTAACTGCTTGTGTTCTCTTGTAGTTTTAATGCAATGTTGTCCTTTAATGCTGTAAGATATTCCTCAGTTCCTTGTTCTCAATACTTGAACATGTCTTAATTGCACTGGACTGTATTTTATCCCTCATTAACAGGATTAATAAGGCCCTCATAACTGTAAGACGCCTTGGGTCCTTTTCCAAAGAGAAAGGCAGGGTAAAAATACTCAAAAATAAATAAATAAATTTAAAGGGTAAGTTAAAAATCGGTCTTGAGCTCTGAAAGTTCAACCACTCTGATTCGGGTTTTTCTTGCCATTTCACTTTCCCTAGGTCCGGACAAAATTAGTTTGTATTGATTGAAATGGCTTAGGAGGCAAATACCTAATCTTATCTGAATTTTGCAAAAGAGTTCAAATGGTAGCTTGTGACTTTGATTACCAGGAGAGCAGTGCTAATCAGATTCCTTTCCATAAAACTGTGCTTGATGGGGCTTCCTCGCTCTGACAGATCAAAGCTCTTTCGTTCCCTCTATTTGCAGGATGCCTCATTAGGAGGAGGCTGTTAGGGTTATAATCATGCAACAGTTTTACTTCGGGGGTTAGAGCACTCTTCCTTTCTTATCATTCTGTGAGGTCCAACGTGAGGAGAACAAAGTAGGTCTTGGTGACATGTGATGCATGATGTGGCTGTCCGCCACAGGGCATGGCCACATACATCATTTCATTTCTTCAAGGTAGTTTTGGGGTTGCCCCCCTAATTAGAAGTGATGGGAATGCAGAGAAACCAATTAAATTAGGAATCATCAAGTATGATGACTGATGGGTGTTTAACCCATTAGAGACTGGAGGTCCTGGTCAGTAGGATGATCCTCATGACGCCTCCAGAATCTCACAGACCCTGAGGTGATCTGTTCAATCAAGCATCCGTTGGTTTTGTTTGGTTAGAAATGGTGGGGGTAGAAATTTATTTATTTATTTATTTTATTTTTGTGTATTTTTACCCAGCCTTTCTCCTTGGAAAAGGAAAAGGACTCAAAAGCGACTTACAGTAAGGAGGGACAATATACAGCCTAGTAGAATTAAGACATATAAAGTTTGTGAAACAGGGAATTGGTACATTGGCTTTAAAAGTACCTAGATTATAAAAGTAGATTGATAAATAAGTGGGCAAAGAGCTACTTTAAAAGTAAAGAGATTTTAAAAGTAGAGAGGAATTTTGAAGGAAATGTAATGTAAATAAAAATATTTATTTACATTACATTTCTACCCTGTCTTTTTCTCTTTAAGAAGGACCCATGATGGCTAGCACTATCCAAAGACAACATCTAAAGATTTAAAGCTAAAAACATCTTGCTAGCCTAGCAGTTTGAAAGCATGTAAATGCAAGTAGATAAATAAGTACCACCGTAAAAAGCCACGGACTTGCACAACACTAGCTTTTTGGCTTGAAAACTGAGATGAGTTGGACAAGACTAGCACGCATGTGTGGGGGGAACTTTTACCTTTACCCACATCAAACTGCATTCAAAGCAGCAAGGCACAATAATCTATTGAAGAACCCCACTCAGGCAGCCAGTAATGAAGGGAAATCTTGCTTGAAGTGAAAAGTCTTTGCCTCCTTGTGGAGGGACAATAGATAGGGGGGCACCTTAGCCTCCTGTGGGAGGGAGCTCCAAAGTCTGGGAGCAGCAACAGGAGGGCCCTCTCCTGTTTCCCCATCAAAGGCACCTGTGCGAAAGTTGCGAAACCAAAAGAAAAGCTTCCTCTGATGAGCTGAACATCTGAGCAAGCTCATGGTGAGAGCCATGGTTCTTGAGATAGCTTGGAGCCACGCCTTTCAGGGCTTTCTAGATTAGGACCAGTGCTTTGAGTTGTGGTGAAAAACCAAACCAGCAGCCAGTGGAGCTGCTGTAACAGGAAGGTTATAGGATTCCTGTGACCAGGCCCAGTTAGCAACCTGTCTGCAATGGTTTGGAGCCACAGAGGTTTCTGAGTACATTCCAGAGACAGTCCCACAGAGAGCACATTATAGTTATCTAGCCAGGACTGTAAACTAAGGCATGTGTCATTGTGGTCAGATCAGACCTCTCCAGGAACAGGCGCAGTGGGCAAACTAGCTTTAATTGTGGAAAAGCACTCCTGGCCACTGTTGAAACTTGGGCATCCAGGTTCAGAGACAAATCCAGGAGCCTCCCCAAGTTGAGTTCCGGTGTTCTTAGGAGTGCAACCCCATCCAACATAGACAACATTCCTACCCGTTGATCTGCCTTTTGACTGTCAGGATGACTTCTGTCTTTTCTGGATTAAGTTTTACTTGATTTACTCTCATCTACTCCATTACTGACTTCAGGCACCATTCTAAAGCCAGGTTCAGATGGCAAGCATCATTAAGATGGGGTTTCATCATTTACTTGATCAAATATATGCATCATTATAGCCATTCTTCCAAAAGTGACTTTCTAAATTGTGTCCCCTAAGCAAACAGTCCAAAGAGTAGATCCACTACATCAATTGTCACATATAACATCAACACTTGTGCAAATCCCATTTATTTGGTGAGTCTACTCTTGTTAGAACTAGCAGTTTGATTTAGGCAACTAGCTTCAGTGATTCTTTTACCTAGATATACAAAATGTTTTGTGAAAATGAATTTTCAAAATGTCTTATTTTTGTATTTAAAAAACCAATGTTTCGATAATTTGTGATAGCCTAGAATACTCTGATTAATTTTTGGCTGCAGTGTTTGGACAATAGGGATTAACCATGCTGTAATGAGGATTTATCCTCCCACTGACCTTTTTAGCTCAATGTTACAGCAGAGTTTTGAGTTTCTGGTAAAATTCCCTTTTTTGCTATGCCACAGAAGTACAGAGATTTGCTAAGGAAAAGAGCAACAAATTCCCCAGATTCCACCCCTTTCTTATTGACTGGCTCTTAAAGTCTCAATAACTCACTCTGCAACATTTGTAGGACGAAGAATTTTGTAAAAAATCTATTCCTTACAGTTGTTTGAAGTCACAGAGTTGTATATGCTGCTTTCTTTGCCACACATATATTTAGCAACCAACAGTACAGATCAAGAACAAATAAACAACTTATTTCAAGTGATGAAAGAGAGGGGGAAATACTCAGAAGAGAGGAGGATCTCTCTTTGAATTCACAGGCTGAAAGGAACAATTTGTTAGTACAGTGGAACCTTGACTTACATGCTGCTTTACTTACATTATATTTGACTTGCAGCAAGAAGGGGCCTGTTTGACTTGAGTCGCAGGCTTTGACTTACAGCTCGGAGCCCCAGCGCAAGGCACTGGAATCAGGCGGCAGCCACGTCCCAGCATCGCGGCTGCCTCCTCCAAACTGCTCCTGCCTTCTTCCTCTCCTCCGGCAGTGGCGGCTTCAGCGAGGCCAGCTCCAAGCACCTGGAGCTGGTCCTCGGCCTCACCGGAGCCGCTGCTGCTGCCAGAGGCCAAGAAGGGCGGGGTGCTCGGGGCTGGTCTCACTGGTTAGACAGTCGGCTCAGTCTTGTAAAAAAATCTGGCTGCAGAAGTCTGGTCCACAATGGAAGCATTTTAGTTGGGGAGCTGTACAGTTGTGGGACTCTAATGAAAAGCATGGAGTTGTTTCAGAACTTGGAACGTCAGGTTAAAAATCAGTAAAACTTAAATATTAGACATTGTTGCTATGAACATTAAAAAGTGGAGGTGTATAACTTGTGGACTATAATTCCACTGCTTCCTCCTCTCTTTGAGGAGACATTTCATTTACATCCCTGGAAAGAATCTCCTATCCCAGTCAAATCTGTGTTAAATTGCTGTTTTCGGGGGGTCTTTTTCATAATCTGGAATGGATTGGTGCTGGGGTGGGGAAACAAAGGGTTTTTCTCCCCCACCGCAGTGCCAATCAGCTGGAGCCCAGGGCTTGGGGAAGGGGGGGAAGGTTTAAAAAGCCCAGGCTTTTAAGACCTTCTTCCCTCGCTCAAGTCCTTTTGGGGTACTGTGGTAGATGGGGGTTACTATATACAATCACCTCAGCCCAAATACATCCCTCCCAGTCACACAAACTACAGAGAGCATGTGAGGTTGCAAACACAAAACAAAACGCCAACATAAAATTCAGAGAGCTCCCAAATCTGTCCTCACAATTACTGTATATTGATTCAGAGAAAAAACTGTACAGGTTGCTGGTTTCTCGGGCTGTGGGGATCTTGACGTATATTTCTGCAGTCTCAAACGTATTTATATTAAAGGTAGCAGAATTCACCTGCTACAAAATCCAATTGTAGCAAAAATCCAAGGGAATGTGGTAGGCATCTGGTGTCTCTCCAAAAGAAGAAGCTGATTAAGAAGGAATCTTAAGTCATACTGGACTTATTCTGTTGATTATGCATGACTTTTTAAAGTTTAAGTTAGACATTGATTTCATGCATGGTCTGTTGGTCTGTCATTCTCCCTTTCGTTATTTAAATAGAAAATCTCTTATGACAAGGATTCAAGGGGGTATCTGGCTCCTAGGACAGTTTTAGATGCAAATTTATTCCACAAGTGGGCTACTTGTGCCCTCAGACTACTTTCAAAACCATTTTGTAAGCCATCTTGTGTGGATGAGCTGTCTTTCCCTTGAAAGCCTGGAGAAAGGAGCGAGAATACCACGGCACCATGATATTGCTATTCCTCCTTCTGCTTTTTGCTTTGCCCATTTTGGCCAGAAATCTCTTAGCAGGTGACCCCTCCGGAATGAAGCACACACCAGAGAGGTGGCTGCCTCTGTGCCAGGTTTAGACACATAAGGATTTATCAACCTTTCTCGTCCTATCATGGGCATGGTGGCTCAACGGGCTAGAGCACTGAAAACTGTTGGCTGCAAAGTTGGCAGCTCAGCGGTTCGAATCCCGGGTGCCATTTAGTGGAATGAGCTCCTGCTGTTAACCCGAGCTCCTCCCAACCTAGCAGTTTGAAAACATGTAAAATGCAAAGTAGATAAACAGGTACCACGTAAAAAGCGGGAAGGGAAAAACAGTGTTTCCTTGTAGCCATGCCGGCCATGTGGTCATGGACTTGCACAACACTGGCTTTTCGGCTTGAATACAGAGATGAGCCCTGCCCCTAGAGTCAGACACAACTAGCATGCATGTGTGGGGGAACCTTGACCTTTACCTTTTACCTCATCCTATCAACTGCCATCATAGCAACTGAGTACAATTAGCATTTGGTGCTGTGGTACCCTTGCTGTGCAGAAGAGCCAGGCTGTGGAGCCTTGGGCAAGCTGCGCCTGTCCTAGAAGAAGGAAAGGTAAACAGCTTCTGAGTACTTGCTATGTAGAAAATCCTAAAAGGACTTGACAGCACTCTAAAAGGAAGGAAGGAAGGAAGGAAGATTGGAAATGTAGCTGTTTGGGACTTGAGTAGAATCCCTCAGCTGAACAACATCCCTGCTCATCCCTGCTTCCTGCCTCAACTAAGAATATGGCCTGGCAATTATTATCATCGTGCCAAAAACTCTACATCTAAGGTTCAACTTCTGGCAAACCGATCTTTAGCCATGCTTGCATGTTTGGTATAGCTTTGAAAAAAGAGGGTATTGCCCTCAAAATATTAGCAATGTTTTTTTTTAACTAGTAGCCTAAAGGTCTCACCTAGTCTAGTCTTGTATTTGGGTTTTTTTGTGATGTCTGTACAGCTCCCCAACTTGTTTGGCTTCAAAAGAATCCCTCAGCCACTGGCCATGGGCATTTTGGGATCTGTGGTCTGAAAAAAAGTAACTCTGCCAACAAGTTCTGCTCTAATGAAAGGTTGGGACATAATAAATCTCTTTAGAGTGGCACAATACTCTTTGGGGAAGTTTTGTTTCTCAGGATCCTCAGGGTTTTGTCTTGATGTGTGTTCCAAAGAACAGAGATGAATCTTGGTTGACTTTGGGAACAAAAATTAGGCCCAGTTTTTATAAGAAAAGGGGAGATCATTTGGGTAATAAAGCACAATTCATTTTAATTATTTTTTATTAGCCACTATGGAGTTGTGGGGTTTTTTTAATTGAATGGGTCTAAAATGCCTGAATGCTTTCTTCTTTTAAAAGCAACAACCATCTGCAGCCAACTGGCTGGTGTGATTGGCTTGCTATTCCAGCATTTTGTCTTGAGAAAGAAATGTCACCTCGTGAAATGAAACATCCGACAGAATAGTACATTGTCTTTTAGATGGAAAAGAACCCATGCTTACTATAAATAAATATCCCTTGCCCCGTACTGCAGATCCTGCCTTTAAATATCAACCAGCACTTCTGATTCCAGTGGCCTTGTTCTCCACTTGGAGAAAATATGTTTGTTTCTTTTGTAGAATAAAATGGCTGCTATCTCAGACCACCCCAGGGCCCCTGTACCAGGGGCTACTTTGCCAAGAACACTAGTCTCTATGGACTATAAGGCAGGGCATGTATTCCTCAGCCAATCATACCCCATGTTCTAACAACTACTCTGTCAAAGAACCAGACTCCCAACTTGGCAGAAGCAAAAGGGCTGCATTTCCAAGTAAGAACATTCTGGCATTGTATTTGTACGGCCATCGAGAGAATGGGAGACTGTCTAACCTATGGTTATGTCAAAAAGATTGCCAATGGAGAATTTTGTGGCACCAGGACTATTCTACGTCTAGGTCAATTAAAGCTGGTGTGTCACATATGCGGGAAGATATAACAATTGAAGGAGAGGGACTGTGTAGTAATGGTTAGCAAAACTCTCCATCCTGCCCAGACTGTTTCTCAGTCTGGGAACCACTAGTATGAGCTGAGAACCACCAGTTAAGCTCATTGCCAGAATCCACCATTAAAGCAGGAATCTGAAAAGTTTCAGCTAAATCCCTCATTTTAAAAAACTAGTTAGGCTGTCTCAATGTGATGAGGCATCTGGATGCAAAACTTTCAAAGGCCATTAGGTTTCATGTCTCGAGTGAAAGAATGAGACAAGGAGGGCTTTCTTTGTCATCTCTGCAGTTCTGCAACCCACTTATGAAAACATTAGTGTGCTTTTTTTTGAGAAGGAAAGAATACACACAAAGCGGCGTAGAATGAATTGCTAGGAATTTTTAAAAAGATGCAACCAACCCATTCCCTGCTTTTAACCTGTAAAAATCCACACAACGACACAGTGGTTGATAGAACAGCCCCTCATGCACAATTCTGGGTGGAATGAAATTAAATAAAATGGTACAAATATGAGAATGGTCATTAGATTGCCAGAAACAACCTCGCCGTGATTAGAGCTGTAAATTTTTGAAGCTTGGGAAAAACCCAACACTTTTTTTGGTGGGAGAAACAGAAATTTTTGGAAACATTGAAAAAAATGCTACATTAGCACTTTCCTCCCCTTTTACAGCTTGAAAGTCATTCTCTTACTTTAGGAACATAAATTATGACTATGGACAATTTGTCTTGGCATAAATTATCACAACTAGCATATTATAATTTAGTATATCCAAACAATTATTACAAACATAATTTACTTTTTAAATGTTTATTTGTAATTGTAAGTAACAAATGGAGTAACAATCTCCTGAATTGTTTACTAGTTTATGTGGAACAAAATAACCCTCTACAAACAATGTTTAAAAATCTAGAATTAATGGTTATTCATATTTCCTCTCCATAGTATTAAATAAAAATAAAATAAAAACCTCATTCTCATAAAAAAGAATTGAAGAGGGTGAAAATGTATAAAAGAGAGTGGGACTACATTTCAATGAATGGGCATGAAATTTAATCAGAATCATTTTTGTTGCCCTGTATTTTCTTCTAGTGCTTTGAGGCCTAGTGAAGAGAACAGAACAGAACCAAACATACACACCCACATGCAAAAACAAAAGTTAAACCTTTTTCTTTTTCTTGTGACAATAGCAGTACCCCCAAAGGAAGAAATACATCTTATTCTTGCATTGGAGAGTTCAGTTTGTAACTTGTCCTCAGTGCACAGAAATTAGAATAATCTGAAACTATGCATATCTTTTACAAATGATTTGGCAAATATTTCAATACCCTGTCTTAAAATATTTTATTCGTCATGTTAAAACGAAACATTCCATAATCATTTTTTCTTTTTCTTTTTTCTTTTTTTCCAATTTTTCAGAAAAAAAAACCCAAAAAGACTTCAGGAAAAAAAACACCAAAATGTCCCCCCCCCCCGGTTTTTCCCTGGACCTTGACATCTCTAGTCTTGACCTGAGCAAGAAGAAGAAAAAATTGTGTCTCCCTGCCATCTCATGGAAGGAAGGATTAGACAAATAAGGATTTGTATTCCTTAACAGGTTTTGAATTGTTATCCACTTAATCCAGCATTCAGATTAATAATGTGAAAATACATTCCATTGTCTTCCTCTAAATTCGACTTGATGTTTGTTCTCATCCTTGTTTGATGCTGTGGGTTCTTCCTGCAATGAAATGTGTAACAAATTTTGCGGTTTATTCTTAGTGCAGGTTTTGAAAAACACTTGGTCCCTTCCTTTTGTGTTTCCTGTATCAGACAAAGATGTTCCTTTTCAAGGAGGCTTTTAACCAATAAGCAGGGGGCTGAGGAATGCTGTATTCATTGAATTTAGAGAAGTGTAAATGTTTTTAAGTAGAGTGGAACCCTGATTTGTGCGATTAATTCATTCCAAGTGCATGGTTGTAAATCACTAATTTTGTAAGTCAAGGAGTGGTTTCCCATAGGAATGCATTGAAAATCAATTAATTCCCCCCATTGGGCATGTTGCAGCACAAAGCGTGGCTTGTTTAAAATGTCTTTGAGCCACTGAGCCAAGCGCTTTGTTCCATGGCTTGAAGACATTTTAAACATTTATTTACGAGCATGCTTGGCTCGGTGGCTAAAAGACTTCATAAACAACTTGCACTTTTCCACGCAATGCACCCAATTGAGGGGGAAAGTGCGGGTTGTCTCAGTGGCTTAAAGACATTTTAAACAAGCTACCACTTCTCCCCCAAAAAAAAATCAAGCACCTTGTGGGGTAAAGCACAGCTTGTTTAAAATGTCTTTTTGCCACTGAGGAAGCTTCCTCAGTGGCTCAAACATATTTTAAATGACCTACCGCTTCCTACCCCAGTCAGGCATGTATCCTTGAGGAAATCAGCAGTTGTGCAATGGCTCTGCCACTGCCACTTGCCTTGAAGACATTTTTAAAAACTCGCTCCTTCCCCCCATTAGGTGGGTTGCGTGGGAAGGAGTGGGTTTTTAAAAATGTCTTCGAGCAACCGAGGCAAGGAGAGGTTGTAGCCAACGCTGCTTGCCTTGGTTGCTCAAAGACATTAAGATATGGTTCCTTCATAAGTCAAAGGAACCCTATCTTTCACTCGTAATGCACCAAGGAAAACCGCCAGCGGATTTCTGCTCATAAGTCAGTTTTCTCGTACGTTGGGTGTGTTGTAAGTCAGGGTACCACTGCATGCTGTTGGAAATTTTTCAGTGGTTGCTTTATACTGGTAACTGTTTATATGTTTTTATAGCATGATTCTTACAGGGTTTTTTAAACTGCATCCATTGTAGGGTTTTAATTGCTGATGATAGATCTTGGCTTGCCTGTGGGGAGAAAAGTGGCATGTCAATAACATAGCAAGTAAGTAAATGGGATTCCCAGTGTAGTATGGTGGAAAGAGTGGTGGATGAGGACTCTGGAGAATGGGGTTCAGATCCCCACTTGGCCATGGAAATTGACTGTAATGGTTAAAACCACTCCTTAAATGTTGCACTTACCTTGAAAGCCTTGCTAGGTTTGCTATACGTTGGTTATGACTTGGCAGAACAAAAGAAACACAAGTACGTCACCCTAAATTACATACTGTTTCCTGACCAGCTAAGCTGTTTTTATGCACCCCTCCCCCACAGATAGTATTCTGTAGTTCACATGTTAGCACACATGTTTGGCCTGGTAAACAGTGCCGTTTTTACTTATTTTGTGCATCTCTAATTTATAGCCTTATTTTGAGCAAGAATATCGGGGCCTCATCCCTGGCAAAAAGGGCTTTGTTAAAGAATGAAACATTTCTTATTTTCGTGACTCTTGAAACATTTCAGTCAACATCTGCTTTCTCTCACAGCCACTTTCGGCTTTGCTCGACATCACTCTCTCTTCTCTCGGAGGCATCTGCTGTGGATTGCTGATGATACAGGCCCAGTGAGGTGTTTCGAGGCCGTGTGCCTTGATCCGTGGAAGCCTCCTCTCTCTGTGTGCCCTTGAAAAACATATAACATCACCGAGAGTCCTCAAGGTGGGGAAGAGGGATTCCACCTTTCCTTGTGACAGGGTTGCCTTAGAGACGATATATGCACGGTGTAAGTAGGAATGGCCGCTCATTCTCCCCCGCCCTGAAGATATTAACTGAGCCGAGTGGCAAGGGAGAGGAAGAATCATCCCCATTTCAGAGGACAAACTCAAGACTTTGAGGGACTTGCAGTAGAGTGTCAATTATGGCCAAAATACTCTTCAAACCACAGCAGATTTCACTGCAAAAGCTCAAGTTTTAAAGCCCTTGTGTAACGAGGTACAGAAATCCACTTTCCCAAGTTTAAGGTGAATTTCTTTGACACGGATCCCTGCATCCATTTATTTATTTCTTTATTTTAGGGTATTTTTACCCCACCTTTCTCCTTGGAAAAGGACCCAAGGCGGCTTACAGTAATGAGGGATAAAATACAGTTCAATACAATAAGACATGATAATATAATATACAGTCCAGTACAATTAAGACACGTTCAAGTATTTGAGAACAAGGAATTGAGGGACATCTTATAGCATTAATAGACAACATTACATTAAAGCAACATGGTTATAAGTAGTCGTAAACATAAAGCCTATGTGAACCCATAGATTCATATAAAATACACATGGTAGTCCATCATTTAGGGAAAGCTTGCCTGCAGAGAAAGGTCTTTGCCTGTTTCCAGAAGGACAACAGAGATGAGGCAGTCCTGGCCTCTAGTGGGAGGGAGTTTCAGAGTCTGGGCACAGCAGTCGAGAAGGCCCTTTCATGGGTTCCCACGAGATGTACCTGTGAGGGTGGCGGGATAGAGAGAAGGGCCTCTCTGGATGACCTTAACATCCGAGTCAGTTCATATTGTGAGATTCAGTCTTTGAGATAGCTTGGACCCAGATCATATAGTGCTTTGTAGGTACTTCCTGCACAAATGGGAGATCCCATACTAGTGTACCTACCGGCAGAGTGTTATGCTCTGCCAATGACTCACATGATTCTGCCCAGTAAAAGTGCTTGATTACTACTGAAGAAAGGAACAAAAAGTTTTGTAGTGTTTTGATGACCAGCAGAATTAGTATGAAAAAAGCTTTCATAGATTAGAAGTTAGGGAAGAGACGTGCACCATCTTGTCCCTATCACAGATACCAAGATGGTGTACCTCTCTTCCCTCAGCCTCTTCACAGATACTGTGCAAACTAGCAGAACATCCTGCACCACAGGTGAACATGGCAAGCTTCTGCAGCTGCCTCACTCTACCTAATGTTAGGGCCACAATGGTGCAAAACAGCTTAATGAATGTCTGTGGAGATTCCCTGTCACCCAGGTGAGGTTATCTGGGAGTTGAGTCAGGGCAACTGGACTTCTTTTCTTGTGGGATCAAAACTTTTCACTACTCATCCAAGTAGTTTCTTCAGTCTGAGAAAAAGTTGGTGGAAGGCTTCCATTTTGGTTTCATGAATGACTCTGATCCTGAATAAACATGATAAGCATTTGGGAACCACAAATTGTTGTCCTTATTGTTGTCCTTGTTGTAGTGTTTGAGGAGAGTTTTTGGGGGTTATTTTTTGAGAGAAGTAGTTCGCTCAAACATTAAATCCTGCCTGGAATAACACAGATGGTATGAATATGGTTTATACATTGCTTTTCAGCATCAGTTGAGCATGTCCCATTTGGAATATCATGTAACGAAAAGGCAACAATTAAGAACTATGATGAAAATCTGGCATAAACCAGCATATGCCATTGTTCTTGACTGTAAAGGATATACAGTTTCTTTCTTGCTGCTTTTGTTGCTCCAGATATGAATTTGCTTTAACTAGCATTTTTTTTTAAAAAAAAGAAATTTGTAATTATCCTGACAAAGAAATGAAATTACAGAAATGTTTTGGCAACTGCAACCTATGTTCCACATAACCCTCTTGAGTTCCTTGACGAAACTGATTGCATACAATAGATATAAGGCAGCTAACTTGCAGCAGATAAATTGATCAAGTGACCCCTATGATTGTGTACAACAGAAGCAGGTCACTGAAAACCTGATGCAAAGCCTGTTGCAGTCGATGGGCAATGAAACCACTGGGAACATTTGCCTAGGTTTCAACTTTAGGCTTCTAGAACCCCCCAAATATTATTTCTCCTGCCCACGTAGTTTAGATTCAAGGGGGAGGGTGGACAAGATTAAAATAAGGACCCTTTGATCGTGGCACAAGAATTGGGCTCACTGGGACCGAAACAAACCAGGAAGTAAGTAGGCACAAAAACATTGGCCTAAATCTGGATCAAGGAACAAAAATGAAGGCTAGCTTAAGGGGAAAATTAGGTACAGCCTTCGGAGGGTGGGGGAATCTACTTTTCTGGAAATAGGAATAATACAGCAACCATTGTTCTGGGTGAATGGTTGTGTTGTACAGAGCAACATCTGTGGTTACAAATAATGTGCTATAGCAGCTCAAGACATTTGGAGGAAGGTTAGCAAGATGGCGTCATGAAATGTCCACTTAGGTCTCACCTAGACTGGTCAGGTAGTGTCCAGGGACAACTAGAAAGGCTTTCCTTGGATTGGGCCTTCATTGGGAAAATCACTGGGCCCTGTTCATTGCAACGTTGCTGCATCGAAAGCCTGCAGTTCCTCAGTACATCTCACACTGCCACATGATGGCATTTGCTACATGCATTCTTCCACTTGCTATTTCATAGGCACGTGTGTTGTGTTGTTACAGTCATGACCAACTCTTCGTGACCCCATGTTCATGGAGTTTTCTTGGCAGGAGTACTGGAGTGGTTTGTCAGTTAGCTGTAACTAGAAATTGGTGTTGGGGTGGGTGTGGATGACCTGCAGGTATATGGCACCCTTTCCCACACACCCAGCCCTGAGGCATGGGGATGAGCTTCCACTAAGGCTGTTACTTCACATCCCTCTCGTCCTTCTTTGCTGTCCCACTTGGGACCAGTACAAAAACAGGATACTTCAGATCCATAGTGTGACAGCAGAATCTCGTCCCGACTACGCCCCCTGAACCAGGAACAGAGTGTGACGAGCCGTCCTGCCCCTGGGCTGGGGAATCTGTTGTCACGCTTCGTTCCCCGTTCCTGTTCTGAGACAAGGGATGTGAAGTAACGGCAATGGCTGTTTCCCCCTTTCGCTCTAGGAATACTCTGACAACCGAGAAAGCCAGAAAGCCGACTGGAACTCCTGTGCCAGGTCAGGCTTGGCTGCCCACCTGTCCCTGCGGGAGAAGGCGGCTCTTGAAGGGACAGGCGGAGAGCCACTGTCAGGCATAGGTCCGTCCTCCTCAGGTCCCAGAGGCAGGGCTGAGCTCTCCTTGCCAGCTCGCCTGCCAGCCCGCAGACTGCTGAGTTCAGGGCAAGGTTGTCTTGCCCACCGCCCACGCTGCTGCCACCGCCGCTACTCACCCGCGGCAAGTGGTGAGGGCTCACGCGGCTCCTCCTGCCTGGCTTCCTGAGACAGCCCACACGCTTGCAGCGGGGATTCGAAATATCGAAAAATGGAAGCCCGACAATTTTAAATAGGCTAAACGAAGACAGGGAAATCCAGTAGTTGTCATAAAACAAGGACATTAAGTAACTGATCACAAAGGTGGATTCCTGAGTTATGCCAGAAGGCAACCAGCTACGCTAGATGGCAAAGGGCAGGGTGCACACAACGTCATGCCAAAACAACACCTCATCGGTTTTACCTGTCCCCAGAAGCATCTGCTGTTGGTCTCTGTCAGCCTAACTGCCCCAACTTCCTTAGAGTCTGTTTCTGATTACATTAAGAACTGGACTAGGGTGGCAAGCCACTCCAGTATTCCTGCCCCATGGACATGGGGTCACAAAGAGTCGGTCACGACTGTAATGACACAACCCACACATGCTGTGAAATTGACCTTGAATCAATCTACAGTCATGTGACGTTTAATTTGTGGAGTCCATTCGCTTGTGTCCAATTTTTGTGTGCTGCTTTCTAAGCAGGGAGGGAAACGCGCACAGGACCCCCCACACACACAGAGCTCAGCCCCCTGAGGATCAGGTGGATACACAAACATGCACATGCGCAAAGGAGGAGAGGCAGAGTTAGAGTAACCACAAGGGAGAGGCAAGGGTGGTTTCTTGCCTCCAGGATGCAGGAAATCCAAACCCAGCCCTTAGAGAAGATGCTGGAGGAGAAGAGAGAGACATTCTCCCTGTGGGGAGTTCCGCCTGAGCGCCCAACTTTTTCAGCACTGGAAAGAGAGAGCGGAGCAACAGCAATACCTGTATCCCTCCTCCAGCTGCTCTGTCATGGTGCAAAAACACGAATCCCCATGATTTTTATCTGTAGAGTCATCCCAAGCCACAAAACCATGGGTCTGGCACGCCTTGAACGGGCACAGGCAGCATCTATGACTTGATGTTGGGTTGGTGAGGATCCCGTATAAAAATCACATGGAATCATGAAATCAACTATTCTTTCTTGTCCTCCCGCCCCTTGCCATTGTCTTCTTCTCTCCCTCCCTCCCTCCTTCCTTCCCACCATCCAAAGCCAAGGACTTTCCTCTCTGCCAAGCTGAAGCCTTGCTTGCAGCTGCTGGCAGGCACAGGACCTTCCTCCAATCCACCTCTCCTCCTTCCCCAATGGAGGAGAGACCCAGCGTGGGCACACATGGGGAAAAAAGCAAATGGAGGGCCATTTCCCCTGACCAAGGAGAGCATATGGGGCACGTTGGTGCATAACACACCCACCTCAGAATAAATAGACCTCTAGCAGAGGAGCAGAAGAAAACTCCCTCTCTTGTCATGCTCCTCCACACAGGCACGGACCTTGTGTAAACACCCAAATTTAAATCAATGTAAAATATGCTCATATCAATTTAAATTGGGGATTTTATTTTTACTAGTGAGATCAGGCTCTCAATTTCTCTCCACTAATAGTCATAGGGAGTAACTGACATCAAATCCATTCCCACTGCACAATCAGATCCCCTCCAAAGACTGGGAAATTTAGCAGCTATATATATCTAGACTGAGTTAGAAATCTCAACGCTTTACTGGACCACAGCTGGAAAAGGCCAAGAACACACATATGTATATACAACCCTTACTTGGGAGAAGCATATATATCATTCTCTGTGTGTGTGTGTGTGCATCACCTATTGTAAAAAATGCACGAAGAATTTCGTGTCATGATGTAATCCAGAGCAGTGTGTCCAAAATAATATTAGATTTTATTCCATTTGCTATGAGAGAGATATCACTAGAATTCAGCCTATTTGGCAGTCCCTTTTCTCAAAGTTCTGGGCAATGTTTCAATCACCTGTTGCCATGATACTTTGAAAATATTATCTGTTGTTAATGGTTCCATCACTAATTGAATAAACTGTTACTTTGAAAAACTGCTGCAGAGGTTCGAAAACTCTTTCAGACTCATGTAACTTCTCATCGTGACGGGCAGGGCTGGTCAGTTGACATTTAAAACGAAGGAGCTGAACCTTGAAAATTCTGTTTTAGAAAAGTTCTTGGAAGTGTTTGAAGACAAAATGGCAACCCTCTGGGTTGTCCCTATTCCCGTCAGACAATTATGCAAACCTGAGAACAGAAGTAAATGTGTGGACAACGGATACCAAGTGTTTCCACTTTTCTTTCTCCTTTCCTGGATTTCAGAGGGCTCCTGGGAACAGCACTACTGGTGCTTCATGGCACTGTCCAACATCTGGCTCCTGGGAATGGCACTGGTGGCTCTTTACCCCACTGTCAAACATCTGGCCCATCAGGCTTGCCCCTCCAGTCATTCTTCTGAGCTCCTTCCAGACCCTCCTGCCAAGCCCCCCTCCCCCAGCTCAATCTTCCCTATTGTAGCATCTGTTCCCACTCTCAACCCATTGCCACCATCCATTATCACTCCCTGACCTCAGTGGGAGGAATGGCTCTGTCTTCCAAAGTGGGTGCCTGCCATGTGTTTGAATGGGACTTGAGCTATCACTTCACTGCCCAACCTACAGCAGCCACTCAGCACATTAATTTGCCCCACATTCAATGCTCAGTAGTTGTTGTACCTCTCATGCCCTGTGGAAGCACTTCCAGTAATGATCACTCACGGAGGAGAAAAGAGTTTTGGAAGAGGTAATGCGGGGGAAGGCAAGGTTGAACAGGATCAAAGTGGGGCACCTTTCTCTCGGAGCTGAAGGTGTCTCCAGTTCACTTGATCTCCCATGATCTCCCTCCTCTCCCTCTTTGCTACATATCATTGTCCACTCAGCAAGATCAGGGGATGAATCAGAGGATGAAAGGGTGAAGGAGGGAATGATCAAATGGGTTCAAAACTTCAGATTAGACATGGGCACGGAGCGGCGAAATGGTCGTTTCCGTTTTCGGTTATCGTTTCCGTTACGTAACGGAAACAGTAACAATAATTACGCCGCTCCAGCTTGAACCCGACCCGAAAAAAGGAAAATTGGGTTGGGTTTTTCATTGTCGTTAATAGCATCGCGGCGATTGCGCGATGCCAAGCAGCACAGAAAAAAAGTTTTAAAAAGTAAAAAAATACCCCCGACTCCCGGCCAAAAAAGCAGGCAAAAATATGCCTGCCTGAGGACACCTACCAGAGGGGTAGTTTCTGGGGGGGTTCCCCAGCCTCCCCCCCCTCTCCTGTCCTGGGCTGCTTGCACCAGGCTGGGGGGGGTCATCCTCGTTGTCTGTCTCGCTGCATACCATGCGGTGTGGGGGGATCCAAAATGGCGATCACAATTTTTCTTTTGAAATTGTGGTAAAAAAACACACCAAATCACCACAGAAACATGTGAAATTTATTTATTTTAAATGCCTGAATTTTAATAGTAGCAGCAGTGGGTTTTTTATAGCAATAAAATGTCGTATTTATTTTATTTTATTTTATTTTATTTTTTATTTTTTTAGACCTGCCCATTTGGACTGGGCATGGGATGGGACCATGCATTTTTTTGAACCATTCCACCAATGGCATTGCCAGGTTTTTGACTGACACTTCTGGATGTCTCGGAGGGCATAAAAAGCCAAGGCACCTTCCAGAAATCACAGTCGGGTCGGTGTATGGATGTGGTTGAGGGAGGAGGGCTGGCTGCTGGTGCTGGTGTGATCCGATCGAGATTGAGATTGAGGAGGGAGGCTGGAGGCTTTAGGATTTAAGTTAGGCAGGCAGGGAGGGAATTGAATTTAGAAAATAATTTCTTTGATTCCCTGCAGCTTTGTCTGCTGAAGGGAATAGCAGTTTATTCTTTATTTCTTCTCTGGCAGTTGGTGAGGATTTTTTTCTGATATTGGATAAAGGGGGAGGTTCGACTGGGAGTGGGAGGTGTGGATTTATTTTAAAAATATATTATATACTACCATTTATTTTCTATTTTCCCAACTTCAATTTGCTTGCACACACACACATTTGGGGTGCAAGCCAAGAACAGAACCTCTATCCTAAGTGATATCCTAACTGCCCACTCGCCTGTCCGCCCGTGCCACCACCTGCCTGTGGCCCGCGCCGCCGCCCACCCACTCACCCGCCTGCGGCCACTGCCCGCCCGCTCACCCGCCCGCGCCTCCCCCTGCCGCTGTCGCCATCTGCCCATGGCCCCCACCACCGCCGCTTGCCCGCCCCCCCCGCCGCCCGCCCCGCCCCCCCGCTGCCTAAGGCGCAAAAACACCTAGCACCGGCCCTGATTGCGGGACGCCCCTATGCTCTGGGGGAAGTCAAATCGCGGTGGAAACGACAATACAACAAACGAAACGATGAAATGACAATTTTTTGAAAAAATTCGCGACAAACGGAAACGACCCGAAACGGACCCGTTCCGACAAACGAAAACTCGAAACGTCATTTTTTCTGGTCGTGCCCATGTCTACTTCAGATATAACATCGATATTGATGATTGGACTAAAATTTGGAAAGATAGTCATAAACTAATTAAACCAGTCAGTCTTAAAGAAAATATATCTAAGATGTCAAAAGGGTCAAATAATGTTTGTTGGAAATGCAGAAAGAACCCAGGGACTTATCATCATGCATGGTGGTCATGCGACGAAGCTCAGAAGTTCTGGTGACAGACTTGGAAAGTGGCACAAGAAATTGTACAAACTAATTTGAACTTTAAACCAGAAATGTTGTTACTGAACATAATGCCAGAGATTATTAACAAAAAATAAAATCCATTCTCTTGTGTATATATATATATACAGCAGCTAGACTGCTCTGGGCCCAGAAATGGAAGAAAAGTGAAATACCAACTAAGGTTGAACTGTTGAAAAAATTACTGGACATTGCAGAACTAGATATGCTCTCAAAGGTGTTGCGAGACTAACCAAGACACTTTGTAAATGAGAGCTGGAAGATGCTATATAACTGGGCCCAGAAGCAGACAAATGAATAAGGGGTGAAATAGATATAAGGATGTTTATACAGTGCTCCCCAGAACCTGTGAAAGACTTGCAGATGGACGATCAATTGCGGAATCCTTAACCCTTTTGTATTAGTAATAGATAAATGGATAGGTAGTGTGCACTTCAGATTTTGTTTGTGTTTATATTTCAAATTGGTTTTTCCCTTTCCTTTTTGCTTTACGAATTGCGTCACTGGAAAAGCTGCTTGTTTTGTCTGTTTCTATTGCACATAAATAAATAAACTAAAAAAACCTTCCCCCAAAATAAAAATGGAAACTCAAATGATTCATTCTACAGCCCAAAATAGCCATGTAAAAAGATTGCAATACTGTGATATAACATAATAAAGAAAATATAAAGAAAATGAAAACAAATTAAATAAAAATATGAGAAAGAAAAATAAAACAAACCCTTAACCTGCACTCACCTTTGAAAACCTTTGTGGCTAGTGTGAGGGAGACCCCACTCCCTCTCTCCTCCCCTTGCTTTGGAGGCCTTCCTGGGAGGGAACACTCCAGACAATCACCCACAATCCAGCAGGGGTGAAAGAGATAGAGAGCCCCATTGGCTCACTTATCTTGCTAGACATTGCTTGTTGATCAAGGTAAAGTTTATAAGAAATGTTTGCTTGTCTTGGAGAATACTTGTGGCCAAAAGTGTGGGAGGATCCTAATGAAGAAAGACTCGAGTCCAGTTGTCCAAGCAGTGGAGCGATATATTGCCCCTTGCCATTGGCATGATTTATTACATATCATTTACATCCCAGCGTATGCACAGCATCAATGATTGGTTACAAGGGAAAGGGTGGCATATGCTGGTTGGCTGCTGTATAGAGAATTGCCTCATGAGCAGAGCATGCTTTGCACAGTTATTGATTACAATAACACATGTCCTTGCTGTTTACAGACGGGAGGTGAGTTAATGAGAAGTAGGGAAGAATAGGTAAAGGGAAATGAAAAGCAAGTAGGATTAGAAGCGTAGTTATCCCAGTAACCAAGAGTAAATAAAAGAAAGATGAGCAGAGCAGAGTCAGAGTGAGTAAACAGGCTGAGTAAATTAAAGGTAAATACTAGGTAACCCAGGCTGGTTTAGATTCCAAGGTCTGGGGTCTGGAACATGTGGATTTAGGCAGGAGGAATTACATCAGGAGGGCCTTTCCTCTTGTGAAATGGAAATGCCTCCTAGGCTGAATCCCAACTATCAGAATCTTCAGATTCCATCATCAAGGTAAAATTTATAAGAAATGTTTGCTTGTCTTGGAGAACACTTGTGGCCAAAAGTACTTGTAAACCAAGATATTACTGTACAAAGCATGATGATATACTGTAACATGGAAGAAAATAACTTTCCCTACCAATTTTTCATTTACATCATGTTGAGCATAAATTAGTTCACCTAAGATTCTGCTAAAAGCCATGGGCACATTTGCCTAGGAGACACTGGCCAAAATCCTGATTGCTGCTGATTAAAGTTTTCCTTTTGGGATTGTACCACCCTGAAGCCCAGTCTCATCAGAACTTCAAAGCTAAGCAGGGTCGGGCCTGGTTAGTAATTGGATGGGTGACCACCTGGGAATACCAGGTGATGTAGGCTAGATGACAGGCCCTGCGAGAGGCCACCCGATGCTACTTTTCCCAAAAAAAGTAACATCAAAAAATGGATCTGTCTAGCGGACCCAGCTATCGAGTGGGACAAGCACTAAAGAAAAAGAAGAGTTTGAGTACACATGAGTCCAGTGCATTGTGTATTTGCTCCTGGGAAATCACTTTGGCTTAGTGATTATTTCCTAGTGATGATGGCATTATTTCTATTGTGCATGTGGAGCATCAGTGAAGGATTTCAGTTAGTCCATGAAATACTTCTGACAAGTATGTGTATGAATCCACTCTTAGTACATTAGCTCTTCTCTGCTGTGACCACAGAAGGTAACTAAACTCCAGAGATCAGAAATGTTTAATTTGGGTGTGTGTGGGGGACTACGTTTCCCAGCATGCCTGATTGGTGTGGTATTCTGGGAGCTGACCTACCAGTCCCATTAAGATTTCTATCTCTGATAAATACTGAGTGGTGTTTGTGCCACCCACAGACCAGGAGAAAGATGTTTGAATTACTTTCATCAGTAGACGAGACACAGGCTGGATCTTTTTTTATTATTCTATTCCAGTTATTACTCTTGTGATTGATTTGGATAAGCATGATCTGGAAGGGTGGGAAGGGTAGCAAAAATTTGAACCTGTGACAAGAGTGTATTACCCGAATCAAAGTTGAATGTGATGGGGGCAGTGGGCCATTCAATCAAGGGAGGGAATTTTCTTGAATTTTTCTGCCAAATTTCCTTCTCTGCTTAGTTCACTGGAATTCACCATGACAGTTAAGTCCCCCACACACACTCTTTTATTATTTTGCAAGCAGGGAAAAGAGGAGGTAAGAAAACGCCTTGTTAGAATAAAACCATGAATTTAGATATGCATAGCAGCAGACATGATATAATCAGCTTTTCAGTATGTGCAGCCCATCATACCTTTTTGCTCCTTAATCAATCACCTGTTTATTTTTCCATTTCCATTTTATTATAGTTTATTGTTGCTGATTTATGTAGTTACAGTATATTTTATTTATATTATGTTGTTTGTATTTTGGCTATTTAAATGTTTTACTTTGTTACATTCCTATTCTATGTTGTATACCACCCAGAGTAGCCTTAGGGCTAGATGGGTGGCATAAAAGTTGAATAAATAAATAAATAAATAAATAAATAAATAAATAAATAAATAAATAAATAAATAGTTACCCTATTTTTCGCTCTATAAGATGCACTTTCCCCCCTCAAAAGTAAGGAGAAATGTCTATGTGTTTTATAGAGTGAATACAGCCCTCTGGACCCATCGGCGGCCACTGTGGAAGCACTTGGCGGTGGCCACTGAGCACTTCCATAGCAGCTGCTGCCCTGTCCGGAGGGGGGGGGTTATAGCTGTCCAGCTATTAGCCAAATTGTGGGGCAGAAAGGAAGACAGAGACCCTTTTTCATCACCTAGGGAGGACAGGAGCCCAAATCCACCCCTCTCAGTTGCTGACCATCCTCCGTTGCCTCCCTGTCCCCCCCCCCCCCCGTGCCTTTCACTCTCACCAGGCTTGACTGGCTGTGGCTCCTCATACCGCTGCCACAATGTTAGATCTGGGCGTGCCCCCCGAGAGTGACACCCTCTCTTTCTCGCTCACCAGGAGCTGTGGAAGCACCCAGCCGGCGGCGGCAGAGAGACCTCCAGACCCAACACAGTATATATGTGTGAATATACTGTATATATATCTCACACATACATACCTCTAAAAATTAGGTGTGTCTTATGGTCTGGTGCTTCTTATTGAGAAAAAAATAAAGTAATGAAAATAGTGAGCCTTGCTGCTCCACTGGGGGTTGTGCAACACTTTCAAGAATAAGGACTACCTCTGGGAGTTCATTGAGGAAGATATAAATGCATACACGTGCATTTACACATGTACACACATTCATACTTGTGCTTCTTTGTGCACCCATCATGCGCTCAGACATTTTAGCACACACATATCTCTCCTTCACCTGTCACCTGTTTCCATTGTCCTCCCCTTTGTCAACTCCTATATATTTTCTGGTGGGAGAAGTCTTGTTGGCTTCAGGGGCCACACACGGAGCTGCAGGAGGGCTCATCTCCACAGCGGAGCGATGGATCCTGCAGTGTTCTCGCCAATAATCATTATACCTCTGAAAGCTGAACAAGGCCAACATGTTCTGCTAGCAAGTTTGCTCCATAGAATGAAAATATTACTCAGCCCAAAGCACTACTAATTAGCACCACCCATTTCTCCTAGCCTTTCATTGTGCACGTTCAAGGCAGTTAGGCCAAAGTAAGATTTAACTCAACAGATTTCGTCAGGATAACCTGTGCTTTTAAAAATAAGAGTTGCCTTGTTTATTCTGGTAGCAAAGTGAGAGGGTGGTATCCTGTGTGGAGAACTTAGAGATGGGCATTTTGTTTTGGAAGGGGTCCAGCTCCAAAAATTTGCAACCAGGACCCAGCCTCCAAAATGAAATCAACCACTTACTTAGCTTCCTTTGGGTCGTGCAGGAATTGGAAACTCCAATCAGGAAGCAGGCTCTGACGCGTCATCTTTCCTTCTCCCTGGCGCTGGCCAATCAGACAGGGAGGTGGGATGATCCATGTCCTTGCACAGCTCCTGATTGGCCAGCGCCAGGGAGAAGGAAAGATGACATGTTGGAACCTGCTTCCTGATTGGAGTTTCACCCTGAGCGACCCAAAGGAATCTAAGTCAGTGATTCGGAGACTGGATCCTGGTTCCAAATGGCAGCTGCGCAGCTATGTTTTGTATTTGGAACCAGACCCCTTCCAAAACAAAACACCCATCTCTAATTGGGAACCATCTGGAAGACAACTGAGGTGGCATTGGTGCGGAGCTCCTGGGGTGGGTAAAAAAGGAGGTTCAATTACATGATTTTGAGTGGAACCCACTGACACACAAGTGCTACTTCTAGGTCAGAGATCTCCCTCTGGTGCTGTACAATGAAATTTCTAGAATTTTCTGCCTGGTCTGACAGGATTACTGGGTTTCACAACACCGTTCTAGACATTTCTGACAGATCTGAACTTCAGTCAAACCCTCCCCCCCACACCTAAACACACACACACACACACACACAACAAATCTCCTCACATTTCATAAAGAAAAAATCACTAGTATGCGAAAGATGCCAGACATGATGGACGAAGGCCGGTTATTCCCATGAGGCCAATGGAAATTGGGGGACACTGATAAGTTTGAAGTACAGCTGGGGAAACATGAAATTAAATATTATACAAGAACTTGATAGACAGATGGAGAGTCAGACTGGAGAACAGGTTGCCAAAAGAGCCTGAGAATTTCCATTCCTCAGGACGTTCAAGGCTGGGCCACCCATCTGCTTCAGAATTGGAATGGTTTATTAATCAGACATCATCCTAGCCTGCCACGGATGCAAGGGGAAGAGACTCAATGGCCAGCCAGTAGCTACTGTTCCAGCTTTACCAAGCCAATAATTTATGGGGATAATAAGTCATTGGAGAAAAAACTACTGGAAAATGTTTCGAAAGTACTTGGAGCACATTTCTCTCGAGTCTTGACTTTTGAACACTCTGCTGTACCTGTTGAATCACAAATTATTCTAGAAGTATATTCAAAGGAGCAGTGAGGTAGGTTTCACGTCTGCAACGTCCCCTGAAGTTAAGACATGAGTTGATACAAAATCTAAATTAGAGCAAGTAGGCCCAAAGATCGGGTCTCCTCTAATTTACCTCAAGAAAAGCAGCACTCTGTCAAGTCAGTTGTGACTTACGGTGATCCTTTTCAAGGTGTTCTAGCTGTAGCACATTCATCAGAAGTGGTTTATCACCCCCTTTTTCTGGGAGCACCGTGGGACTGTACAGCTTGCCCAAGGCTATCCAGGTTGCCTGTTTTCCTGGGATATATCATGGGGAATTGAACTCCTAACTCATTGAGTTATTCAACTGGCTTAGAAATACAATGGTACCTCTGATAACGAATTTAATTCGTTCTCAGAGGCAATTTGTTATCCGAAACGTGGTTTCCCATTGAAATGAATAGGAAACTGATTAATCCATTGCAGAAGTCTGAAAGAAGGCAAAAAAGCTGGGGTGTGTGTGTGTTCCAGACCTCTTTATAAAATGCACTTTAAAGGCTTGCAGTGCTGGAACACCCTCCAAATCATCCCCTGCAGTGCAGTGCAAGCACGGACAAGAGAAACCAGCAAGACTACCGCGGTCTGTTCCCACCCAGTGCAATGGGGGAAAATGCAAACAAAGAAACATAAGCACAAAGAAAAAATTCAGCTCATTATTGCCTGAGGAACAATGGAAAAAGACTGCAAACATGGGGAAATGAAACCAGCAAGACTACCCCAGCCTCTTCCAGCCAAAAATGCAAAGAAAAGCAGTGCAAAGATTAATAAAAGCTATCTCCCTATCTTACCAAGTTTGAAAGGTCCAAATCCCTCGGCAAAACATGTCCAGAATAGCTCCAAAACACCATGGGGAAAAACATGCTCTAATTCCTCCCACCCCTCCATAAACTATGCATCCTGCAATGTATGCAGGGTATACATTTTTTTGCAAGGCATTATGAAACATTTGTTCTGAGGCAGCCCATAGGGAACATTCGCTATCCAAGGCAGCCGTATACCTGGAAATTTCCATTTGTTATCCAAAAAATTTGTTATCCAAGGCATTCTTTATCTGAGGTATTACTGTAAATACATTCCTGTGTCTTAGAGTACCCACAATAGTCTGACTCATAAAGGTCCTCCAACTTACTTCTTTCTAAGTTAATGTGTGTGCATGTATATATGCACACACGCACACACACACACTAAAGCCCCTCATCTACAACCTTAGCCAACTAAGTGCCAACCTTCACTGAAATTTCAAAGAATATATTTATTTTACTGTCCTCCTAATCTTTCCAGAAGTGAACATTTTACCCTCACTGCCCCGGACCAATGTTGGTTAAAAAAAGAGAGAGGGGAGGGAGTATATATTTTGGCCTATCCTTAGCTATTTCATTTTCCAGAGATGCAATCTTATATCCTATTACATTAATATTGCTTAAATAAATAATGCACACATGGGCATGACTAACGAGGGAACAAAAGACTGAAGCAAATTGTGCCTGCTCTAATTGCAAGTTGAATTTCAGCATTTCTCCGAAGTAATCCAATTTCTGGTGGGGCCGACTAAAGGACAGAATGAGCGGGTGGAAATCATAAAAAGAACTGAATATGGGATATGTTCTCTCATTCTTAAGCAAATGATTGTTACATTTTGGCTGTGGTGCCCCTCATTACAGAAATCTAGTAGTTTCTGTGAATCTAGTAGGTTCAATTCCTGGTTTCTTTGGGTAAGGCTGGCAAAGGTCCGTAGAGGCTGTTCAGTGCACAGAAAATATGAAGCTGAAATATCAAGACATTTGATTTGACTTGAAATATTGAGATAACCACTCAGTAGGATTGGGGTGATTTACTGCGAGTACAAGCATACCTTGGTTGACACACACCTTCATTTACGTAATTTTTGGTTCACGAAAGGAAATCCGGAGCCATAAACACCTCTGTTTACGGTTTTTCTTTTTGCAATACCTTGGTTTATGTAAGGCTTTGCAGAAAAAATATCCAGGATGCATTGTGCCCTCATGCGTTTCTGGTTTATGAATTTTCTGGAAGACAAAACATCCCAGGGAAAGGATTAACTTTGTCAACTGAGCTACGCCTGTAATACGAACTGAATATTGAAGTAATGTTGACGTGAAATAGTGACATGACACAATGCTCAATTAGATACAGTGGTACCCCAACTTAAGAGCAGCTTGACTTAAGAGCAATTCGACTTAAGAGAGGAAAACTGTTGGCATTTTAACTGCTGCCTTACAAATTTGAGATATGGTCTGCTTGACTTACAAATATTTTTTTTTTAATTTTTAGTTTTTTTCATTTTTTTAGATAGGTACCCCAACTTAAGAGTAGTTTGACTTAAGAGCATGCATTCGGAACGGATTAAATTCATAACTCGAGGTACCACTGTATTTGAACATGCTGCCAGGACCCTGCCTGTCATAGAACCTGAATGTGAAGGGTTAAATGCTGAAGAACAGCAGGAGGAGCCTTGCAGTTCAACTCAGCAGGCAGCTGAGTCTGAGGACGCAGCTGAGGGCACATCTCCTCCTCCTATGAGGGCTAGGAACAGGATCCTGCAAAGAAGAACTAACAGGAGAGCCAGGGAAAAGATCTTTAATGATAGGCGTAGAATTAGATCTGAAAGCCCTGAGTTCTAGCAGGAGCCTTGTCAGAGATATGGGTGTGTTCCCTGGTTTAGGATAAAGCTAGCAAGTTTACCCTGAAACCTCTGTGGGAGCAACGCATCACTTACCTTGTCACCACGTTCCTGTGTGTATCCAGACTCTGTTTCCTGACCTTGGACCAGCTTTCTGATTACGGCGTTCTCTGTTTCCTGACCTTGGACCGGCTTTCTGACTACGACGTTTCTCTGTACCCTTGAACTTGGCATTTGGCTCTGTAAGGTATTTTGGCTTTGATTCGGACTGTACTTTGTTCGTTATCTGGATTATAACTAAAGTTCCTGGCAAAGAACTGAACTTGGCTTGCTGTGTATTCTGTGTGTGGGGCTTGACAGTTTGCTCCCACCCACCAAACTTATTCAAGCAGAATGGAGAAAGAGGAGGCTGTTGGAATGACTCCACTGGAAGCTTTGCAAAACCAAGTACTGTTTTTGTCTCAAGCAATTGTTCAATTGCAGCAAGCTCCAGCATCATTACAGCCTCGTTGCCCTTTGCTGCCTCCTGACCGGTTTGAAGGCAAGTTAGAGGAATTCCCTGCATTCCTGGCTCAGTGCAAGCTGTTCATTGAGGTGCGGGCTCAAGAATTTCCCACTGAACGGTCTAAGGTCTGTTTCATTGTCAGTTTATTGAAAGGACAGGCAGCTAAATGAGCGACCCCTTTACTCCTCAGTGCTTCACCTTTGTTGGATAATTACCAGGCTTTTCTGAACCATATTTCTTCAGCCTTTCAGAATCCCGTGCAGGCTGCTACCGCCAACAGGAGACTCAGAGCCTTGAAACAGGGCAAAGACTCAGTGTTTAATTACACTACTGCATTTCGTTTGATAGTTCAGGATTTGCAGTGGAACGAGCCGGCACTGATTTCTCAATATATGGAAGGTTTGGCAGATGAAGTGCTGGATGAGCTCTGTAGGGTAGAACAACCAAACACATTGCAGGAGCTCATTACACTGTGTCTGAGAATTGATGGACGCCTGGAAAGCTGTCGTCTCTCCCGAGGCCAGAACTGCAACCAGCAACCTCTGCCAGCTGTGTCTCATCTGCAATCGTGAAGTAGATCCAGAACCTATGCAACTGGGAGCTGCTCGACCACGCCTTACCCCGGAGGAAAAGGCAAGATGACGCTTTCATCTTCTCTGCCTGTACTGTGGGGAAGGAGGACATTTTGCTTCTAATTGCCCTTTGAAGCGTTCCTCAATTAGAGCTGCTATCTCTCCAGCAGTAAAAGGGCAGCTCCATCCTTGAAGGAACCTCGAGGAATGGAGCATACCGAAAGGTTCCCAGGTAATACTATTACACCTCAAGGACCTTTTCTGCTACCTGTGACTTTAGGGCTCCCTGATGGTTGGGAGATTCCGGTGTATGCTATGGTAGATTCTGGGGCAGCTCATTGTTTTGTGGATGCTGGGTTTGTGCGGTACCATCGGATTCCAGTACAAAATAAGGACACCCCTTTGCTGGTGGAATCCATTGAGGGTCGATTACTTCGTTCTGGGCCGGTAGCTCAGGAAACCTGTCCCCTTACCCTTCAGGTAATGGATCATAATGAGCAGATTAGCTTTAATGTAACCCGTATGCCCCAGTTTCTCTTGTTTTTGGACTTTCCTGGTTGCGAGCTCATAATCCACTGGTGGATTGGGTGCAAGGGGAATTATATTTCAAAATAATTCAAAAAATGTTCTAAGCAACATTCCTCCACTATCCTGGCATCTGCTCATGATACATCTGACCCTGTCTTGCCCCAGGCATATCAAGACTTTGCCGATGTATTTGAAGAAAAGGGGGCTGACAAGCTACCTCCACATCGACCCTATGACTGTGCCATTGATTTGATTCCTGGGGCACCTCTTCCTGTAGCACGAGTCTATCCCATGTCTGAACCTGAATTAGAAGCGTTAAGGGCTTTTCTAGATAAAAATCTTCGACGTGGATTCATACGCCCTTCCAAATCACCTTTGTCGGCACCAGTGATATTTGTCAAGAAGAAGGGAGGGGAGCTTCATCCTTGTAATGATTATAGAGCACTCAACAAGATCACTATTAGGGACCGGTACCCTTTACCTTTAATCTCTGAACTTTTGGACCGGTTAAAAGGGGCTAAGTGTTATACTAAGCTGGACCTTCGGGGGGCGTATAATTTGGTACGTATCCGCAAAGGAGATGAATGGAAAACTGCCTTCCGGACCCGGTACGGCCAATACGAACATTTAGTAATGCCTTTTGGTCTGACCAATGCACCCAGTGTGTTTCAGCGGATGATGAATGACATTTTTCAGGATCTCCTAGATCGTTGTGTGGTTGTGTATTTAGATGACATTCTGATTTACTCCGCTGATCCAGCTTAACATGTTCAAGATGTTCGTCAGGTATTGCAGCGTCTCCGGGAAAACGGACTCTATGCTAAACTGGAAAAATGTGAGTTCAACATTGAAGAGAGTGAATTCCTGGGGTATATCATTTCTCCCCAGGGAATCTGCATGGACACCAAGAAAGTAGAGGCAGTGTTGTCATGGCAGCAACCACAAAATCGTAAGGACTTGCAGCGGTTCCTTGGCTTCGCTAACTACTATCGTCAGTTCATTCCTGCTTACGCTGACATTGCTGCACCTTTAAACCGTCTCCTCCGTCCCAAAGAGCCTTTCTGGTGGACTCCGGAAGCAGAGAAGGCTTTCTCTACCTTGAAGACCCGCTTCACTTCGGGGCCTATACTTCGCTACCCTGATCCACAACTGCCATTCATAGTGGAGGCTGACGCATCTAGTGTTGCCTTGGGAGCAGTATTATCTCAACAAGAGGATCCCTCCCAAATCCCGCGTCCCTGTGCCTTCTACTCTCGGCAATTAAAACCTGCAGAAAAGAATTATACGATTTGGTAGCGTGAACTGTTGGCCATCAAAACAGCTTTTGATGTATGGAGGCATTACCTTGAGGGAGCTCGACACCCTGTGCAAGTGCTAACTGATCACAGAAACCTGGAACATTTACAAACAGCTCGGCGATTGTCTCAGCGACAAATCCGGTGGTCTTTATTCTTTTCCCGGTTTGATTTTCGTATCAAGTATATTCCTGAAGCTCAGAATAAGAAAGCTGATGCATTATCTAGAAAACCTGAATATGCGGCACCAGTGAAAGAGACTTTAGTGGCACCCATCTTGCCTCCCTCCGTGTTCGCAGCCACAAGTCCATGTCCCAGCTTGGCAGAAGAAATCCAGGAGTCTCAAGCTCAAGATCCATGGACTCAGCAACGTCTTCAAGAACTTCAAAATGGGGAGCATGGAGAGTTTTCTGCACAACAAGGGTTACTACTACATCGAGGAAGGTTATATGTTCCTGCTGGTCCCCTTCGTAATCAGGTATTGCATCTTTCTCATGATTCTTTACCTGCTGGACACTTTGGACTTTATAAAACCCTGCATCTTCTCACAAGGGAGTTCTGGTGGCCACAGGTCCGAGCTGATGTTACCAGATATGTGGGGTCCTGTGAAGTGTGTCGGCGAGCAAAGGATGTGGTGGCTAAACCTTCGGGTCTGTTGCATCCTTTGCCAACACCCTCTGGTCTTTGGAATGCTGTGTCACTGGATTTCATCATGGATCTTCCTCGCTCCAAAGGATTTACCTGCATCCTGGTCTTCGTAGATTTGTTCACCAAAATGGCCCACTTCGTTCCTTGTCCTAAACCTCCTACCGCAGCAGAAACAGCTCATCATTATTTACAACACCTCTTCAGGCTTCATGGTTTACCTGAACACCTTATTTCGGATCGTGGACCCCAATTCACCTCTCGTTTCTGGCAAGCTATGCACAAGGCACTAGGAACCCAAGTCCACCTGTCATCCGCTTATCACCCCCAGTCAGATGGTCAGACTGAGCGCACCAATGCCACCTTGGAACAATATTTACGCTGCTACACATGTTATCAACAGGACAATTGGGCGGATTTGTTGCCTTTAGCCGAATTTGCATACAATAATGCGGTACATTCATCCATTCGTCAAACCCCATTTATGGCCAACTATGGATACCATCCTCGGTACTTTCCCACCACCCTTCCTTCCACCTCTATACCAGCTACCGATGTTTACCTTCAAGAACTTCATAGCATTCAAAAACTTTTAAAATAACAACTTAATCATGCTAAGGAAGCATATAAGAAGGCAGCGGACAAGAAAAGGCAAGAAGGTCCACAGTTGAATCCGGGTATGAAGGTTTGGCTCTCTACCCGATATTTGAGACATCCTGGGCGATCCCGAAAACTAGATCCTCGATTCATCGGCCCTTACCCCATCCTAGAAAAAAATCAACCCAGTGGCGTTCCGTCTGCAGTTACCTGCTTCTCTCCATATTCATCCTGTGTTCCATCGTTCTCTTTTGGTCCCAGCTAAACACCCTGACCCCAACCGACCACCAAATCCTGAACCTCCTCCACCGATATTGGTAGAAGGAGAAGAGGAGTATGAGGTCCGCCAAATTTTGGATTCCCGGATACATCGGGTTTTTTTTACAATACTTAGTGGACTGGGAAGGGTATGGACCAGAAGATCATTCTTGGGAACTGGTATCTAACTTGCATGCACCGGAGTTGATTCAGCAATTTCATGATAATTATCCAGATAAACCTGGCCCATCTGAAGAGGGGGGCCATGGGGAGGAGGATAGTGCCAGGACCCTGCCTGCCATGGAACCTGAATGTGAAGGGTTAAATGCTGAAGAACAGCAGGAGGAGCCTTGCAGTTCAACTCAGCAGGCAGCTGAGTCTGAGGACGCAGCTGAGGGCACATCTCCTCCTCCTATGAGGGCTAGGAACAGGATCCTGCAAAGAAGAACTAACAGGAGAGCCAGAGAAAGGATCTTTAATGATAGGCGTAGAATTAGATCTGAAAGCCCTGAGTTCTAGCAGGAGCCTTGTCAGAGATATGGGTGTGTTCCCTGGTTTAGGATAAAGCTAGCAAGTTTACCCTGAAACCTCTGTGGGAGCAACGCGTCACTTACCTTGTCACCACGTTCCTGTGTGTATCTAGACTCTGTTTCCTGACCTTGGACCGGCTTTCTGATTACGGCGTTCTCTGTTTCCTGACCTTGGACCGGCTTTCTGACTACGATGTTTCTCTGTACCCTTGAACTTGGCATTTGGCTCTGTAAGGTATTTTGGCTTTGATTCGGACTGTACTTTGTTCGTTATCTGGATTACAACTAAAGTTCCTGGCAAAGAACTGAACTTGGCTTGCTGTGTATTCTGTGTGCGGGGCTTGACACATGCATATATGTACTACCTGTACGTCCTATATGGCTATATTTTTTTTCTTTGCCACTGTCCTTCCTTCCTTCCTTCCTTCCTTCTAGGTGCATATTGTTCATCTGTAAAGAAAAGCATCAGATTTGTTACTGGAAAAACTGAATGATGGAGGTTTTCCATGAATATAACTGAATTGTGCAAATGCTGTTAGACTAATGAAAAGTTATTTTGTTTAAACATTGGTTTAATATGCATACTTCACTTTCTGAAGTGCATATGTGTGTCTCAGAATGACCACCTTTCTAATTCGCCCATCCAGTGTAGATAACAACAATGGTTGTGATACTTTTTAGTAGAACGTTAAATAATAAAATATGCTTAACTAGGAGGTATAATAGTAGCAGAGGCAGGATGAAATCTAAGCCAAAATTTTGTTTCCTTGCACAAGCAGCGCCAGCTCTTAATGCAGGCTGTCTGTTGTGTGCACTATATGAATGGGAGTTCCATGTGTCCATCAGAGCTTCCATATGCTTGGCATTTCTTTATTCTTCAATACCACAGAGAGACATCATGTCCTTGATCATCTTCCAGTTCCACAATCAGCTATATGACTGCGCTTGCACCCAGTGACACAAGGAGCAGACGGCAAACGGAGAAAACTGCCTGCACATTTGCTCTTCCATACACATTTTATCTCAAGAGGGTTTGGGCCTAAGTCTTTGTAGATATTGCGTGGTTAACCATTTTAAACCAGTTATTTCCTCATGAAATAGTAGTCCCTGAAAGGTGCAGGAGCCCTCACGGATACACAAACGTGTGCTATTACAGGACAGAGAAGCTCCACAGGTATGGATAGCTGTGATGGAGCTCCCATAGGTTCTGAGTTCTGTAAAGGAAAAGCTGTGTTGGCCAGAGATGTTGACCTCAAAGCCCAATCAGTCCCACCGACATAGATCTTATGAATCTTATTGTAGTTTCACCACAATGTTTATATTATGATTTTTTTATTTTTATTATTATTGCTTTTTTCCTTTTACTCAGTCTGTTCTTATTGTTATTGATAATGTTGTAAACCGCCCAGAGTTCCTCTGGAAGACAGGCAGTATATAAGTATTAAAACAAACAAACAAACAAACAAACAAACAAACAAACAAACAAACAAACAATAAATAAATAAATAAATAAATAAAATAAATAAATAAATAAAAAGATAATGGGAAGGGCTTTGGGAGCTGTGTTCTTAAAAGAAAAGAAAAAAAGAAGGCCAAAGATCCTTTAGCCCTATTTTCAAGTGGAGGGGAAAATTTGTGGGCAAGGGCTGTGCGTAAACAAAAGTTTATGAACAAAGAATGTTGCATGCACCAGAATGGGGAGCACTAGAAGGGAAGTTATAAACATGTGCTTAGTGAATTAAATTAGTCATCCATCAATCATAACCGGAGGACATGCATGAATAAAGGAGCATGGTTGGAGGCAATCATAATTTAATCTGTCCTTCATTCAGCCCTTTCATGTGAAACATGAGGGAAAGGACTTTGGCGAAGTGCAGGTCTAACAGCAAAAGGTTGTGACCAGGAATGCCCAATGACTCAAACTCAGCAATGGTCAAATGGAATTAAACAAATGAATTATGAAGCATGAATGAACAGATGACGAATGATGCAGAGGAAAGATCTACAACTTTTCAGTCCATTTATAGACCTGATTATACAGAAGAAAGCTGGTCCAATAATATGAATGGGATGTACTGTATTTCCTAATAAGCATCATTAGGCTGTCTCCCTTTTGGGTTATTTGTGAGTTTAAGGATAGATAATTGGTGGTCTTTCCATTCTTGTTGGACTGTAACTCTTATCAGCACAAGTTGGAATGCCCCATGGTAAGTGTGGGTGGAAAATGCAGCTCAGTAACAGCTGGCAGGTCACAAGGCACTTAAACTTCCAGTTACTTCTTCATATTATGTACAGTTATTTTAACATGCCATAATTCGAAATACATGCTTAAATGACTCATAGTATTATGGAATCTACTTCCAGATAGAATAGAGCCACTGAATGAATGGAATTTATTAATCCAATAGTTGGGGTGTTTTTGTGTGCCTGTTTTAATGAAGGATCTCAAATAACCAAGGAGATTTCCTTTTCTGTTTGTAGTAATACAAACAGAATAATAATTCTTATTAACCCAACTGGAATAGGTGAGAATAGTCTTGGGGCACTGTGTGTATGTTTCCTTTCTCTCGCCGCCTTTCCCCCCACTCTTTGTCTATCAAATGGCCCTTGCAATTTTTCATCAGTGTTATTATTTGAGGTGACTGAGTTGGCTAGCACCCAGTGAGGAGTGCTGCTTCTTTCCTTGTTGGTGTGTGAGCAGTTTGTGACCACCATGTTGGATCGTGCTGGGTGCATCCTGCTATACTTCAATTTTGAAGCCATTTGTTTCATCAGGAAGTTTTCATTAAAGATAAGCTATATATTTTCTGCCACTAAGTTCATCTTCTGGTGGTTCGTGGTGGTTCGTGGTTAGCCACATACCATGAACTGTCATGAATCACTGGTCTTTTTTCAGTTCACGCCTTTTCCATCTCTGGTCAGAACTCTAAATGCAAGTTTTCAGCAACTGCTATGTAGACACAAAGAGAACTGCTATGACAACTAGTACAAAGAAAATGGAGGGAAACAAGAAAAGGAGGCAAACAGAAGATCCAAGAAATTTAAGCTCTGACTAGGAATGCTGAATAAGCAACAAGAAAGCACACTATATGATCAGGAGAAAATGAAGAGGCTGTCTTTCTTTGGACATTTCACAAGTAGACATGGTTTTCTGGAAAAGACAATAATGCTGGGAAAGATGGAAGGAAGCAGGAAAAGAGGAATCCCAAATACAAGATGGACTGACTCGCTGAATAATGTCAACGACAGGAGCCAATGTTCAGTATGGCCCTAGCCCGAGGTTCCCTCCTTTCCTTGGCATCTGGCTGTATACTCTGCAAGCTTTAAAGGACCACTGGGATTCATTACATGGCAACTGTAGGGAACATGTTCCCTTTGTGGGCGTAGTGGCACAGAACACAATCTGGATTCAGCCTGGTTTGAATATTTTGTACTCTTGCAACCATACTTCTGGAAGTTGTCATGGCTACTGGACTTCTTTTTCTTGAGAGATAGAAACGTTTTGCTGCTCATCCAAACAGCTTCATCAGTCTGAATACAGCTAGTGCGAGCCTTCCATCTTATAGTCAGCTTTGACCTCTTGTCACCCTGGCCTGAAATAGGCCCATAAGATGAACAATGGCCTGAATAGGCTCATTAGGTAGACAATAGTATCCATAGCCTTAAGGTGAACAATGGCCTAAGGTGCTGAAATCTATAAAGTATGGGTCGTTAGCTGTGGCCTTGGTGGTGAAGGCTTTTTGATTTGTCTGGATACTTTGGAAAGCACACCCTGATAAGCAGCAGATAGACTATGCCTGAGGCCCCCAACTCTGTTGAGAGAGGGGGTTTCAATGCTCACATGAATGGCTTCCCTGACCCCTCTCTCCAACCACCTATCTTCTCTGTCTAATATGTGTACATCCTCATCTTTGAATGAGTGCCCTTCGTCCTTCAAATGGAGGTGTACTGCTAGGTGTTGCAACCATTGTGTTTTTTCTCTCTTTTCCTTCGGTAGGGACTTAATGATAGTGAAACCTGAGTGACTGACACCGGCATTGCTGCGTGGCACTCATCGCCAAGGTGTCACTCACCAGGGATGCCCGCTTATGGCTACTCTGCCCACCTTCCTCAAAGTGGCCTTTTTGGGTGGTGGTGGTGGTGGTGATGGTGTGAATGGGTTGGGGGGGGGGCTTCCTTGTTTGCTTTCCTTCAGTGACCATCTAATCTGGTCTTCTTTTTTCAGCGAATTTGAAATAGGCGTTCTTTCTTGTTTTTAATTGCTTAAGCTTCTTGTTGAGCTTGTTTTGTTTCTGATTGAAGAAAGATGTTCGGCCCCCCCTTTTTTTTTTGGGTAGAAGTGATGTCACCTAATTGACTACATGTTGCCTCGCCCATGACGTCTATCAAAAGCGATCTGCTTCAAGAAGAAGGGTTTCATCTTGATTAAAGTGAGCTCCTCAAGTGGTCTTCTAATGGCAAGGCTCTCTTGGAACGGGGAGATGCTCACACGGAGGATTTGAAATATATTTTGTAGAAAGGGATCGGGGTGGTGGTGGGGGGAGGATTTATATTCTTTTAGCTAACCACAGGAAACAAAATATTAACGGTTGGGGGCCTATCTGGCCTCCCCTCCCCTCGTTCTAAATCTGAGCCACAGTAAGAGAGTCTTCCTTTCATGTAAAGGCATTTTTCAGCGTTTCAGTTCCTTGAAGCCTGTACATACGGGGAGAGAAGCAAAACTTCTTAAATCACCAGTTAGCGGTTTTGATCTAAATCTCATCATCTAATTATTTTTACAGCGCATTCCTGCAAGGGAAGGAAGGGTTCTGCCAAGAGATGTTTCACAATAATTAGAAGCCCCAGTGGATCTTTTAAGAATGTTTAAAGGGTTCCATATGAAGGCTGCTGACACGGAACTGTACCAGATGCCAGTCTTCATTCAAGCAATCCATCCTGACAGCCCATGTTGCGTGTTGTTCAAGTCCGTGGAATCATTGCCAGCCGCTTATGCTCCTGAATCTACAGCCAAGATGTATTGAAGAGAGAATGGCATTGGGGAAAAACATTGGCTAGGAAACCCACACATAATCCCACTGCTTTGGAAGTACCTTGGATGGAGGTTGAGGACATTTGGAAGACTTCAGGATAGTGCAAGATATTGGTCACCAACGCATCGTGAAAGAATGTGTTGGTGGCCACTAGGGGCCACGATGATGGCAGCATGAAGGCATCCATAACAACAACAACAAAAGCAGCAGGAACAAAGATGACGACAATGACAATGACAGCAACGGCGGCAGTGGCAGTGACAACAACAACAACAGCAACAAAATCGACAATGACAACAACAACAGAGGGCTCAGGACTTTCATTTGCAAAGCACTGTGTGTCCAGTTGTTTCCAAAGTTTGGAGAAGCTATGAATGAATGACCTGCAAAAGGCCCTGCCATTGGCAACCCTCATCTGGTCTTGCAAAGTAAGGACTATGCCTTCCTTTACTGGGTTAATCCAGATCACGTTTGGTCATCTTTGTTTCCACTTTTTGTAGTGTTATGTTGTAGGGTCCTCCTGATGCAGTTCTTGAATAGCAGTAGTACAGCCATTCTCTGCTCACAACCCTGGGTTCAATCTCAGGTACAGTGGTACCTCTTAAAACAAATTCCCTGTAAGACAAAAAACTCATAGGAAGAAAAAAATTCCAGGAATAGGTATGCTTCGCATGAAAAAAAATTCCCTATGGGATGCTTCGCGAGACAAAAACCTATTCTGCATGTTCCCAGGGGAAAAAAACAGTTATTTTTGTCTTTATTCTAACCTCCAGAATGGATTAATCCGTTCCCAATGCATTCCTACAGGAAACTGCATTTTATAAGACAATTTTTTTGTAAAATGTAGCAACCTATAGCCTCCAAAACAGATTAAACCATCCCCCCTCCCGCACACATGTGTGCTAGTTGTGTCCGACTCTAGGGGCGGTGCTCATCTCTGTATTCAAGCCGAAGAGCCAGTGTTGTGCAAGTCTGTGGCCACGTGGCTGGCAATGGCTGCAAGGAAACACCCTCCTGCTTTTTTACGCTGGCAAAAACAATCCCGCTGTGTGGCACCTGGGATTCAAACTGCCGAGCTGCTGACGTTTGGAGCCTTAGTCCACTGAGCCACCACGCATTGACCTGTAGAACAAATTAAATTTGTTTTAAGAGGTATCACTGTAGTTGGCTTCATGTTCACTCAGCCTTCCATCCATACAGTTGTGAGCCGCCCAGAGACCTTTGGGTAGTGGGCGGCATACAAGCTAAATAAATCAAATCAAATCAAATCAAATCAAATCAAAATGAGTACCCTGTAAGAGACAATATGTTGGCTGCATAATTAAGTTGTCAACTTCCCAGAGAGTGCTTTAAGCATTTTTGGAAGTATATAAGCAGCATACTTTGTTTTAATGTATTTTCCACCGAGTCTTGTCTTCTGATGATGTACAGTTACAGAGAAAGGGATGTATCTGCTTATGCACACATGCATCATAAGAAATTATTTTTCATCATTTGAGCAAAATGACTAGAAGACAACCCTTTAAATGGAGGGTCTTTTCAAAAGGAGGGTCCCCTTCAGATGGAGGGCTTTTCTCATGAAAGAACACATGGACACCCTCTGGCACAGGAGGGCCCACAGTACGATCGGAGATAATTTCATTGGTTTAATTCTGTAAGCATCCTTACATTTATTTATATTTAAGATGGGAAGTATTTGAAAATTTAAAAACTGAATGTTCAAGAAAGGAAACTGACACATTCTCCTTCTGAACTTGGATATCTGATTATTCCAGTCTTATAAGTCAGAGTCTCAGTTGAGCTTTTGTTGTTGTTCTTGCTGTTGTGTCATTACAGTCATGGCCAACTCTTTATGACCCCATGTCCATGGGGTTTTCTTGGCAGGAATACTGGAGGGGTTTGTCAGTTCCTACTCCAGGCACCTACAGCACCTGGTATTCCCTGGTGGTCGCCCATCCAAGTACTAGCCAGGCCTAACCCTGCTTAGCTTCCAAGATCAGGCGAGATCAGTTGTTCTCAGGGCATCTAGGCAGCTACTTCAGTGTTAAGTTAGGTTTGCAAGTTCTCACCCTTCCCTCAGGAGGCTTCTTTCTAGGGTAGAAAAATGAAAGATGGCCCACTTCATGCCACGAATAAGGGTTGCATTGGACAAGAGCAGCTGAGGGGGAATTTGGGTTGTGTTTGGTTTTGAACAATTTACCAACTTTCATAAATGCCTTCTGATGCAAGATGGGGAAGAATGTGATGTTTTATAATGCATTCATTTTATTTTATCCTGTTTTATTTAAAATATTTTTACCCCACATTTCTTCTTGAAAAGGCCCCAAGGAAGCTTACAATCTTGAAAGGCAATATTAAAGGTTGAAAATGATGAATATATGATGGTGATTAACATCATTACAAGATAATAATTAAAGCTAAAAGCAATGAGCATGAATAGGCAGCTTACATCCTTAAAAGCCAGCATTAATGTACAAATAGATCTAATAAAGATCCAGGAGGCAGTTGTACCCTGAGAGAGGAGTGTGGAAAAGGTGCTTACCTATGTGGAGATTTTATGTGGGACTGCCATGGGTGGTTATCAGTAGCTGGATTGTCACAGTGTTGATACTCCTACAGACATTATCTCAGGAATAAGTTGGGTTGTGGAGAGAAAGTAGCAAATTGAATCATGTGATCTCCTGTAAAGAGAATCAAGGAAGGTGTGATTTCAGGGTTTCACATCAGGCCTCCTTCTTGGTCAGATGTGGAGGCTGCTTCCAGGAAAAACAAAACATATGCCGTTAGACTAACAAACGGTTTGACTGAACATAAGATTAAGCACATCTTATCTCACCTGATTTCGGAAGCTAAGCAGGGTCAGCCCTGGCTAGTACTTGGATGGGAGATCACCAGGGAATACCAGGTGCTGTAGGCGCCTGGAGTAGGAACTGGCAAACCACTCCAATATTCCTGCCAAGAAAAACTCCAGGGACATGGGATCATGAAGTGTCGGTCACGACTGTAATGACGCAACACACACACTAAGCACTAAGCACTATACAAAGAGGTTGAACTGCTAATGCCACTCCTACTGTTGCACTCCAGCATTCCTGCCAAGAAAACCCCATGGATGTGGGGTCATGAAGAGTCAGTCACTACTATAACAACACCACACAACACCACACAACACCACACACACACACACACACACACACACACACACACACACACACACACTTTATATATCTGCAATTTTGGCAATATTGTAGCATTTGAAGGGGGATTAAATGATGCTAATTCTGACTCACTTGCTAAATTTCTGGATTCTTCCACAATCTGATGGGATGGCCATAATGGCTTCTCCCTTTCTAACCATGGTATCTCTGGACATTCAACAAATCTTGCACTTTAAAATTTATTATTAAATACGGATTGTCCTTTTTCTTCGTATTCTGAACAAATGAACAAAAAAGCGAACAAACAAACAAGCAACTTATTTCAGAACTAAGCCATTTGTTTAGAGGATCAGAAAACTGAAAATCCCTCCTACTCTATACTAAAATCTATGGTTCATATTAAAATGAAAGTGAAGCAAGAAACCACAAGACTCTTCAGAAAAGGCATAATCACCACCTAGCCTGGATTAATTGCTAGCAACTGGGAGACTGATCAGAAGAAATATGGCATTACTTTGTCATAAATAGCACAATACTTCTGTTTAGCTAATTACAGCATCTCCTACAAACACAGCAGCATTTGTATTCATGAGTTTGCCATGGGGGTGGGGTAGGGGTGGGATCCCAAATACTTGAGGAGAACAAAAAGGATAATATGTATGATGGTAGACCCACATGTTAAGAAACGGAGATGCTACAGACCTAAGTTGGTCTTTTCTGTTGAAAGGGCTTTGGAAATTTGAGGAAGAGTCCCGTTTCTCTTCTAGGAAGGAGTGTTTTATTGTCTGGTTTGCTTTAAATGAGAAAAAGCTGTTGCATGCACTTTCGCCTAATGCTTTTCATATTTTCAGGTGCACTTGTGCTCAGAAACTTGTATATTCCTCATGAGCTGAACTGCACGAACTTCACTCTTAACAGGGACTCCCTCCTCACTTGGATCAAAATGTGTAAGTGGTCTTTTATGACAAAGCAGGTAGAGCTAAGCAAGTCTGTACATCTTGTGCATTGCGAAGATGCCGGTTGGCGATTAACTTAGCGTTATCAGTTGGCCACGTCCTTTGATAGCATTTTTTCTATAGTCCAAAGCAATTGGAAACAGGATGTACTTCTGGCATGGAAGGACCAGTGGACAGGGGTTTGTTTTTTGGTTTTTGGTTTTATTTATTTATTTATTTATTTATTTATTTATTTATTTATTTATTTACTACCCAAAGGTCTCTGGGCGGCTTACAATCAAGGATAAAACAGTTAAAAACATCAAACAACAATAAATAATTAAAACAACAATAAAAACCTTTCTAAAACATGCTAAAATTGCCACCAGAAGACCCACAATCTAAATTGTATCAATTAAAAAACTTCTGGAACAGGATAGAGCTTTCGAAATGTCAACACGGTTCACTTGGGAGGGCATTCCATTTAACCAAAGGGATGCTCTTTCTGTGCATTTCTGTGCCTTCCTAAGAAGATAGAGCTTTCACATGAACACAGTTCTTTGAGATCATGAAGAAGAACAGGCAATAGAGATGGGCACGAAACGAGCAATTTTTCGTTTTCATTTTCATTTTTTCATTTTGTTACGTAATGAAACAAAAAATGAATTTTGTCTCCAAAATGAAACAAAACGAACCAAAACAACAGAAATTTTGTCATGCATTTCGTTTTCGTTGCGGCAAATACATTGAACTGCAATGAATGCTAACGAAACAGCAATTTTTCATTTTTGTTTCGTTTTTTTGTTTCATTGTGTAACAAAATGAAAATGAAATTGTTTGCAAAAAATTCACGAAAAATGAAAATGAACCGAAATGGACCCCCTAAATGACAAACGACAAACACCATTTTTTTTGAGTCGTGCCCATCTCTAACAGGCAACTTGTCATCCACCTGTATGTCAGTGGAGTTGAGTGTTTCTCAACATATACTATGGAACAGCTGATATTAATTGCCCCAAACGCTCTTGATGTTGACTGCTTTTAGGCAAAAATATACATATATGTTGATTAACTGTTGTGTTGCTGCTGCTGACAAGAAATAAATAAGACCATGGCTAGAATCCTGTTCATAAGCCACATGGCTGCAATGCAGCACACACTCACAGTAGCTACAATAGTGGCAAGGTGTGTTATCCACAAAGCACTTCTACTGGCACATTGCACATTTGAGTGTGCTGGGAGCCACGCGACCAGTTGTGCGATTGAATTATACAATTTTGCAATGCCTGGGTTGGGCCATAATGTCTGATAAAGTCATGGCTCTGTAAATATATGTTGTGCAAAAGCATACTGGACAATGATATTGTGGCCCATATGTAATATATTTGCTCACCAATGTGAACCATGTTCCAAAGCTGTTTTGTCCTGCTTATCTGTGTAATTCAGGGATAGGAAAACTGTGGCCCTTTAGGTATTTTGAATCCAGCCTCCCACAAGCTCCATCCTGCATACTCGGTGGTCAAGGACTGTTGGAGATATAATTTAATCTCACTCTTTTGCAATGTTTGATCTCTCTCTCTCTCTCTCTCTCTCTCTCTCTCTCTCTCTCATTATGCTATTTCTTATGCCACTTTTACTTCTGAGGTAAACATGAAATGACCATGTATCAAGTAATAGTTGCTCCATGTGGGTGGGGTGGGGGACCCATAATGTCTTTAAGCATGCAGAAGGTTAAGCATGTAGTGGAGCGCTTAAGAAAAACCCAGAACCTGTGGGGATGAAGGTGAGCATTGTTTTCTCCCCCTCATCAAGTGGCAGGGAGCTGAATAAATAAATAAATAAATGTTTCATTTCTGGCTCCCGTGCAGAAGGAGAAAGGAAAACACATTTCCTTTGAAATGCAGCAATTCATCATTACCTGTTCCATAGCTTGGGAAATGCAGAAGACACCAGAGTGGAAGAAGGAGCAAGCAGAACTCGAAAAAGAACGTAGCAGGGCTCTTTATTTTCCCAAGACACAAAAATGTTTAAACATGCCTGAGAAAAGGATTTGACTGATATCACAAGAAAGGCAAGAAACAGGCGCTGTCGGCATCTCTGAGTAGGTAGCACGCACTGCTCTGCGGATGTCGCAAAGTATTCCTGTACCTCATCCTGGATCTGTGGTGATCCCTTATGGTGTCATGGGCCTTCAAGGGACTAAATGGCATAACCCCACATCTCCAGCAATCACAAATTGTGTTGAATAGCAGTGAAACCACAACTGACTGACAAATTGACTGACAAAGCTGCTTGGATGAGCAGCAAAACGCTTCGATCTCTCTTAAAAAAAAGAAGTCCAGTTTCCATGACTTAATTTCCAGATGGTTTATTATTGTTCCTTTCTTCTGAAAGGGGGGAGGGGGTACACCAGAATTGTGCAGCTTGCCCAATTTTTAGTGTTCCTGGGAGGCACAGTGTGGAATCGTACCCCTGAGCCAGGGGCTCCAACCCAGTAGGCTATCAAGTTATTGTTCCCTTTGGAAACTAGCATTATTCTGAGCACCCCAGACTTGGTCCTAAAATGAATTTGGATTGAAATACTCAGAAATATTTTTCTGAGACTTTAAAATCTAATAGGAGCACCAAGTGTGAGAATCATTGCTTAACAGAACAGTCTATGGGGCAAATCTGTACAACACAAAAATGGTCGAAATTAGGGATTACTCTGTTTTCAATGTATTTCAATGGGAATTTTGTATAAAGGAAAATTTGCATAAATTTTTTAGATGTTCACAGGAGGTGTTAAGTCTGTTGTGTCAATTTTTGCTTCAGTGGGGGAATAGTGAATGGCAAAAAGCATATGTCAAGGACACCTTGCCAAGCCACAAAATGTCTCTGGCAAATCATGCTGCTGCAACTGGGGGGGGGGGGGGGGGAGGACGCCCAATATCCTAAAGTATTCTGCCAACATTTGGCAGCAGATAGGAAGAACCCATTTAAAAGAAACAGATCCTTGTTCTAAATGCCTTATAGCTCCTTGCTACTGAATATTAGTGGTAAAAGAGTGTATCATGTTTAAAGCAGATGCTTGTTTCAAATGATTTCACCCCTCCTCCGTTGCCAATGGATTTTGGTGATGTGGGATAGCATGACCAGGATGTAGAGAGTGCTGAGGAAACAAAGGTGGTTCCTGAATTCACCAAATTTGCCCATCTTAGTCCGAAGGCCTTAGTTAGCTGATTCATTGCAAAAATGTTTTTCAGCTTGCTTCCTGCAAGATTTGACATGGAAGCACAGTTTCCCAAACATTTCAGCTGGTGACAAGGAAACTTGAAACAATTTTAAAATTGAAGGCTGGCCCTCACGAGATGATTAAAATGGGTGCAACCCAGAAAAATTAAAATCCCCTATTTCCAACTTTCATTAACTTGCGTATTTACTTATTTAGCAGCTCCCCCATAAAAAAGAAAATATTAGTCATAAAGAACACCGCACACATTTACTATGCTTCCTGGCATGATGTTTTTTGTATATGATAGATTCTGCAAATGACTACCAAGTCTGGTGAAGTTACCTAGCACTAAAATGAGACAGAGGGAAAAGAACAATTCTTTCTTTCTTTCTTTCTTTCTTTCTTTCTTTCTTTCTTTCTTTCTTTCTTTCTTTCTTTCTTTCTTTCTTTCTTTCTTTCTTTTGACAGTCACTGACTCTAAATAAAAATGGTCAATCTGCCCAAAATAAATACATAAAAGTTGGTTCATAAACTACAAGGAAGTTATTTTCAGTTATTATCATTAAAATATATATACTGTATGTATGTATGTATGTGTATATAAATTAGCGACGTGCACCATCTTTTGACAAATATGAAAACAAAAATGAGTGCATGAAGGGTATTTGGGCAAATATGAGGTGATGATGGGATGTTCATGTTTTGAGCAGTATTCTGGGGTTAAACAATCTTTAACTCGAGATGCTTAGTGATTTTACTTGAGAAAATGGAATTGAAGAAGTCTGAGACCAGAAACAGCCATCCTAGTCTATTATTGGATTGGGAAGCACATTAACAACACAGTTTTTCTATGGCTGTGAAATTAGACTTGAAGGACTGTTCACTGTAAAAAAATCCAGATACAGTGGACCCTTGTATAACAAACAGCTTGTATAACATAAACTCTGTACAACATAAAAAATTCCAGAGATAGGGGAAATTTGCTTAACAGAATCGCCTATGGGGAGAATCTGTACAACATAAAAATGGGATGCATTTTATGCATTCCTAGGGGAATTTGTATAAAGGAAAATTTGCTTAACATAATTTCATTTGGGACAAATTGATTCCTTTATACAAGGTACCACTGTAATTTAAATAATCTTGGAGGTGAGAGAATCCCACTGCTACAGCCCTGTGATGCTCACATTGGTCAATATTTTTATTTATTTATTTATTTATTGGTTGGGTCTGTGACCATGTACTAAAAATAGAATAAGTGAGTTAGTGACTGGCTGTGTTTCTACCAGAAATGTGCCAGCTTCCTCACAAGGCAACCACTGTTGTGTATTGACTGGTTAGAGCGCTGGAACAGGATTGGGGAGACCCAGTTCAAAACCCCTACTTAGCCAAGTCCATGAGACTCACTGGTGACTATTGGTCAGTCATTATGTATTTTCCTGAATTAACATGAAAAGCTGCAGTGAGAATATAAATGGGCAGGAAGAGTGCCATGAGCTTATTTGAGAAACAGCAGCAATGTGTATGTGTGGAAGAAGCAATGAAAATAGGGAAGAGAAGGTACCTTATTTTTCCATGTGTAGGACTATTTATTTATTTATTTATTTATTTATTCATTCACTCATTCATTTCTATACTGCCCATCTTCCCAAAGGAACTCCGGGTAGTGAACAAAGAGGGCAAGACAGACCCAAAGCAATACATCAATTGGAGAGAAAATGAAACAAAAAATAAAGGATAAAATATGATATAAAATAAAACAACTCAACAAAGGAGTCGATATATTATTGTCTAAAATCATTCGCCTAAAATTGAGGGTCATCTTCAGACCTGCCAAGTGTCCTGTATTGGTTGGAATTTTCCCTTTTTTTAACCACTCTTTCCCGCCGTCTTCTTGGGTGATGCTTTCCCCCAGAAATGTCCATTTTTAAAAACTCAGGCCAGTGGCAGGTCTTCAGATTCCAGCTGGGGATTCTGCTGGCCTCATGCTCCACCTCTGTGATGTATGCTGCTGCTGCTGGGTTCCTGAGAAAGGCAGTGCCTTTGGAGTCCCAAGTCCGCTGTCCCAGCAGCAACAGTATACATCGCAGAGGCGGAACAGCAGGCCAGGAGCCCCAGCCGGAATCTGAAGGCCCCGATCTGCACTGAGGCCTCCATGTGCTAGGGGCAGGGGATGGATGGAGGAGGCCCTGCCTCCGGCTTCCCCCGCTCGGACTCAGCGGGCTGCTCCTCCTGCTGGTCGGTCTCGCTCTGTTCACTTGCTTATGGCAGTGCATCTCTGGATGGAGGCTGGGTTGAATGGAAGAAGTGCCTCCTTCCTCCCTGCTCGCCTGCCCCGGCCTCCCGCTCTCCCTCCAAAGGAAGCTGCAGTGTGGAATTGAGACTGAGCGAGCTGACTGGAGGTGTACCCTGGAGCCCCGCTTGGAACGTAGGAGAAGCCCAGTGAGCGTCACCAGCCGGGCACTCACAAAGCGCATGCGCCCCAGCGCACCCCCAACCTACCTGACCTCTGGAGCTGGCCAAGACAGGCAGGGGCTGGTGGTGGGGTAGCTACCAGCCAGCCGGCAAGCAGATAGGCTGGTCGGCCAAGGTGTGGGGGTGGGGTGTGGGGAGTCAGACAGTGGCTGAGCGGTGGTCCCAGCCGGATGCTGGTGGCAGGAGCAGGAGGAGGCAAATGTGTGCATGTGGGTGCACATGGATGTTTGGGTATGTGTTTTTGCATGCATGCTAGCATGCACACCCATTGCACTACCTGTCCCAGCCAGCGCCGGGTAAAACGTGACAACTGTGGCATATTATACATGGAAGGAAACTGAGGAGAGAACTGTATGTCTCTTCACACAGTTGACTTTATACATGGGGGTGTCTTATAGACAGAAAAATACAAATAAGCCCTGCTGCACTCTGAGTAAATATGTACAAGATTGTGCATCAAATGGATATTCTGCTTTATCAAACAGTACCCTTTAAATATATATTCATCTACGGAGTTTTGTCTAATTTCTCCTAGTCTGATCATTTGGGCTCTGGGATTTGTAGAAATAGGGGAGGACGAGGGAGGTAGGGAGGGACAGAGAGAGAAAAATGAGGAACTGATAATGTATAAGAAATAAGAAAGAAAAGGAGTAGCTTATATAAATCATGTAAGATTGCAGGGGGGAAAAAAGTTCACTGTCCTATGAGTGAAAATCTGATTAACGCTAATAGAAATGGAGGAGATAAGAACATGGAAAATTTGATCCAGTAGCAAAAAGTAGAGCACTCAGCGTTTTCAAAAAAGAAAAAAAAAAAAAAAGAAGAAAAGAAAAAGAAAAAGAAACAGAGAGAATCCCAGTGTGGAAGGGTTAACAACAAGCTAAGTAGATACCAAGTTCAGGACGTTAAATTCTTTGTTAGTGAAAGCAAATAAATCAGTGAACATCAGAGAGTAATGAGAAACAGATTTCCCTTAGTTAATTTCTGGGATATGTCATGGCTTTGGCTAAAGTCTGGCATAACATATTCATGATGCACAAATTCTACCACCCATGATAGACTGTAGTTTACGAACAAAGCAAGCAATTATCCCCATCTATAACAAAATGAGCCCATTTCTAATTTCAATTACCTTCTTCTAAATCTGGAATATTTCAGCGAAAGTCATATTTAGACAACCTCTGTGTGCCCATGGTCTTATAATGACCATAGACACATTTGAAATCCCATGGCCAGGATCCAGCTGTCTGTGTGTGTGAGTGCAGCACGCTCACATGGGCTGGAGACCTAGATTTCCTTCCACCGTCAGGGTCTTTGCATCTCCCAGGGTGCTGCTCCTGAGACCCTTGGAGGCTTCAGGAGGTGAGGGGTTTAGTAACCGAAGTGACCGCTGAAAATACTCCAGAGAGAACACGTGGTGCTTGAGATCCTTAAATAATGAGGTAAAATTGCACAATTTGAACTGGAGCTTGGGAAAGTTACTTTTCTGGGGTGGGGGTGGGGGTGGTTTACAGCTTGAGAGTAGATGGTGGTTGGGGGATTTCAGGAGTAATTTCCCCAAGCTTTGGTTTGAAAAAAAGGGGAAGAGAATTGTGTCAGTGTTTTATAGACTGCTCTGCCCAGAAGTCCAGGAAGACTGAGGCTCAGAAAGTGCAGGGTTTTTCAGAGTGTTATCTGAATGCTCTCAAAACCTTCTTCAGAAGAATAACATGCTTGATGTCCTTCTTCAGCCCTTCACAACAACCCCAGTGATTTTAATTTTAACAGATACAAAGCCTTTGGTTACTTGAGAAATAAAAACAGAGGGAAGAGTCACTCCCCTGTGACTTTTCAGTAGCCAATACCTGTGGTGTCATAGCCAGAAGAGTTGTGCAATAGATAAAGAAAGCTCGCTGCTCTATGAACGCACGTGAGGAGGTCTATTTTTAATATTTCCATCTGCATCTAGCATGCCAATGAAGCGGATGACGATGGTGCATTGATTTGATCAATATGTTCAACTCCCTCCCCTTCCATAAAACAGCCCACAAACTAGGCAACTAATTATGCCATAAAACTGATTGATAGGCCAGTTTTGAGATGTTAAAGAGTCTTCTCTTGCTGCTGAAACTCTGCAGTTTTCTGGGAATCTTGTGGCAAGGTAGGGATGCCAGTCCTCAGCCCTCAGGGACCTTGAAGATGGTATTTCAAGGTCAACGGAAGAGGGGGAAGCAACCCTCCCCTGATCCTGTGTGATGTCTGGAGGTTGTCCATCCCTTTTCTACCGGCTGACCTTAGTACTGAAGGCTCATGGTTGGTTTCCAGGGCAGTGGCCTCTTCTTTCTGACATCTCTTGCATCCTGAGTCAACATTGCCTGAGAGGAACTGGAGCCAAGTCCATGATCTCTGAAGGAAATATGTGCTCCTGTGAAATGGCATCTAGTGAAACTGGATGAAGGTCAGGGTCTTGAATTAAGAGATGCAACTAGAGATGGGCACGACTCAAAAAAATGATGTTTCGTTTGTCGTTTAGGGGGTCCATTTCAGTTTGTTTTCGTTTTTCGTGAATTTTTTGCAAAAAATTTCGTTTTCATTTCGTTACATAACAAAATGAAAAAACGAAAACAAAAACAAAAAATTGCTATTTCATTAGCATTCATTACAGTTCAATGTATTTGCCGCAACGAAAACGAAATGCACGACAAAATTTCTGTTGTTTCAGTTCGTTTTGTTTCATTTTGGAGACAAAATTCGTTTTTCGTTTCGTTACGTAACGAAATGAAAAATGAAAATGAAAACGAAAAATTGCTCATTTCGTGCCCATCTCTACTTGCAACTCATTATGTGTGCACCCATGTGTGTAATAATGACATTATGCAGCTGTGTTTTGAAAGTTATGTGACAAGTAAGAACCACGTTTCCTCTTTTTGTGTGCAACCAGCAATGTTTTCTACTCATTTCTGAAGTTGCTTTTAAAGGGCCTTTTAAGGCATTCTTAGAAGAATTTAAGTCTTGCACTGGTCTCTTACTAGTGCATTTTAAAAAGTAATTGAAAAGTAATGAGGAAGTAACAAGTAACATGAGTGACTTTTTCTATTTTCAAATGTATAACAAGTAATCTAAAATACTTTTTAAAAAACCTAGCAGCAAAGGAAAATGAACCTGTTTCTCTCAACATTCTGACAAAGCCTGCCTCTCTGCTCTGTTCTTTCCCCCCTCTCTGGGGAGTTTGCTGATATCTGTTGTTGAAAGCAGTCATGTATGATCTCTTCAACTGTAAGTAAATGCAGTGGGGGAGTTCCTACTCTCTCTTCGTACAAATATCTCAGAGTGAGCTACTGAGACTGTAGGTGCCAGTTAATGAGAAGCCCTGGTGCACCTTATCTGGCACAATAATGTCATCATCCAGCTGACATTTTACTTTTGTTGAACAAGGAGCTGGAAGGCAGTGAGCCTCTAGGAATTTATTTTACTGTAACATTTTTGGAGTGGAAGAGGAAGAAGGCAAAACCCACTGGAATGTTATACTTCCGTCTTTTGGGAGGGGAGCTGAGCACAGAGTAAGACACACAATTTACAGTTTACCGGGGGGGGTAGTTCCAGGTTGAGTTCCTGTCATTTCCTACTGAACGAATCAGCTAGAAGAATTTAACCAAAAATTCAAAACTCTGCAACAGTATGTACAGTACTGGGCGGGTTCATGGGTAGGATTCTACCCTGCCTGCAGCACAATTTGTGCCCTCCTAATGACGGTGTTCTGGGGCAAACCTCTGGTCATTCCACTTGCCTTACGCCTTGGCTACAAGCAAGCCGAACACCTCACTCAGCTTCATGTAAAAATTATTTTTTTAAACAAAATATTTAAATACCAGCTGCAATTATGGGAGCCTTTATTTGAGGACTCTAGCCATGGAGTGGGGAGGGACAAGAAGGGTACTTTAGGTATTCCTCTGTTTTGCCTCTTAGAGATGGCTGGCTATGGATCTCACATTGGCGACACTTCTCTCCTCCTCCTCCTCTTCTTCTTCAAGTGCCATGTCCTCGAAGAATGTTGGCGACCAGTAGCCTGAACAGGTTTCTATCTAAGACTATTCTATACAGAGCAGCTGTGTTCACTGTGGACCATTGGCTTAAGTTCTTAAGCCAGAATGTTCTTCTACGCTGTGGGCCATGCTTCCCAATTATTTTTTCTTGAAGGATAACTTGCAGCAGATGGTATTTCTTATTGCACATTATGTGTCCAGGGGTAGTATTCAATTTCATTGTATTATGTACAAAGACAATAGAGTATCTATCTATCTATCTATCTATCTATCTATCTATCTATCTATCTATCTATCTATCTATCTATCTATCTATCTATCTATCTATCTATCTATCTATCTATTTTCTAATGAAAGAAGCAGGGCCTCTTCAGCAATGGCTGTACAAATATCACACTTCAGCTGTTTTCACTACTTACTGTAACTAGTCTTTTTTTGCTCTGGCCAGCATTGGCCAGTGTTTCTGGACAAAATCTTTAAAAAAATTCTCTGGTAAGCTTGGAATCTGGATTACTTTGAGTTGATTTATTGGGGTGGGGTGGGGTGTCACACCTCAAAACTGATATCCATTTTTCTGAACAGTTATCTTACTTTATTTGTGTATGTCTTTCTCAGCATTTGGATAAACAAATTCATTTCCCAAGAAGCCATTGCTTTGAAGTTGCTAAGGTAAATGAAAAGAGAATTCTTTGAGCTTTGTTTGCAGGGCACGCTCATTCATCATTATCCCTTCAGCTCCTAGCTTTGTTTACTGTTTGTGTGGGTCTTTTATTATTTTAATTTCACAGCTTTGAAATGTTACTTTTTGGGCCACAGCTGCCAGGATGCCCCAGACAACATGGTGGATGATTGTGATTGTTGGAATCCAAAACTAATTATTTTCCAAAAACCTGATTCTCTTATCAATGAAAGGTTCTCTGGGTGTCCTGAGGGAAAGAGTGGCCTTGCTACCAAACAGGTAGTAAATAAATAAATGAATGAAGAAAAAAATAAAGTTGTGGGGAAATTATTTTCAAATGAAAAAAGTAAAGAAACCATTTTAGATATAGGCAGAACTTGGTTTTATTCAGACCAAGGCTGGGGGAAATGTCCAGCGGTTTTTTGGACTTCCAATTTCCATTAGTCCCAGCTAGCATAGCCAGTGATGGAAGTTGTAGTCTAACAACATCCTCAGGGCCACAGGTGTCTCCCTCAGATTTATTTATTTATTTATTTATTTATTTATTTATTTATTTATTTTAGAGTATTTTTACCCCACTTTTCTCCTTGGAAAAGGACCCAAGGTGGCTTACAGTAGAATCATAGAATCATAGAATCATAGAATTGGAAGAGACCTCAAGGGCCATCTAGTAATGAGGGACAATATACAGTTCAGTACAATTAAGACATATTCTTAATTAATTAAGATCTTTAGAAGGAGGTGCAAAAGTTTTTGGCTCTCAAGGGCAGCAGATCAAAATATCACAGATAAAACTTCTAGGACTTTAAGACTATACAATAGTTTTCCTATCACAAACAGCATTACTTTAAAGTTTTTTTTTTTAAAAAAGATACTCATATTGGAAGACATTTGTACATTGCTTATGAAAATTAGCCCCCCCCCCCCAATCCAGAAATCATTTTCTAGAAGGGGAAGACGACAACACCGTTTGCAGTTATTAAGGGGGTAAAATGAGATTCTTAAACAGGAGCAAAGACTGGATCAGGTCAAAGTCTATCTGACCTAGAAGTGCTCATAACTGAGTAGCATTCAATTAAATGTTTAATGCCACGTTTTATTGCTTGTTTTAACTAATTTTCTTTGTGGAGGGGGGAATGTTTTGTAATGCATTCCAGAATACTTGTCAGGTTAAAGTTCATGTCATTCTGTTTAAACGAAGCATGAAATATCGGGCACCTGATCCTTTTTCTGCCCTTCCCTTCCTGTTCCAAGTACAGTGCGCCACTTTCTGTCATAGTAGCCGTGGGCTCCTATATGGATGCCTGCTCAGGTATAAGACCCACTGGACTTAATGAGATTTACTTTGAGGGAACTGTACATAGAACTGCAGCATGAAAAGTAGTTTCAGAGGAATGATCATGGCCAGGGCCTAATAAAATATATGGAGTTTACACAAATGTTTGTTTCAGGTGACAAATGGGACAGTTCAGTTCATTTTCAAACTCTGGATCCTCTGGTACCAAGTATCCCCCCCCCCTGCACAGAAATCCATAGGTGTTTTTTGTGTATGGGGAGGGGATGTATTTTCCCTCTCCTGATATATAATTTTAGGAGTTACATGCTTCTTGAACAGAATGCATTTGTGTTTCCTTGAGAAACACACACATTTTATGGGTTATCTATCTATCTATCTATCTATCTATCTATCTATCTATCTATCTATCTATCTATCTATCTATCTATCTATCTATCTATATCATCTATTTATTTATTTATTTATTTATTTATTTATTTATTTATTTATTTATATAGCTTGTATGCCGCCCACTACCCAAAGGTCTCTGGGCGGCTCACAATCAAAGTAAACAATGTAGACAATTAAAACATCAAATTGCAATAAAATTAAAACAATAAAACATTTAAATACAATAAATACAATATATTAAAACACTGCACTAAAATCGCCATCAGAACCCACAATAATCAGTTAAAAAGACTTCTTGAACAGGAATGTTTTTACCTGGCGCCGGAATGACATCATTCCATAATCTGGGGCATTCCATAATCTGGGGGCAACTGCCGAAAAGGCCCTGTTCCTACAAACCATCCCTTTCACCTCTTTGAGGGATGGCTCTTCCAAGAGGGCCCTCTGGCTAGATCTTAAAAACATGGAAGTGTTCCCCCCTCCCCCGACACACAGAACTCTCAGCACATCTGAAAATGTATGGATTTCTCAACAATCAGCCCGTCTGTGGTTCTCCAAAGTGTGGAATCGATAAATCGGAAAGAAAAGAACAAATTCATCGCTAATACAGACTTCGCCATACTTACAGTAGACCCTGTGATATTCAAAGTGGTTTCAGTTGATTATGACTAATTGAAACCTCATTGATTTGAGTGTTTTTTACTCTATGTAGGAGCACTTGCTGAAACCCTGTTGCCCCTGGAATAATTCCATAAGTGAAGAGGAGACCAGGAGAACATGAGGACCCGGTATAGATGTCAAAGAGCCAAGGCTGGGCCTTCATTCCTTTTAGATATTAATTTAAGGGAAACCACAGAGGTAGGAAAGAAGTGGTTTGTAAATGCATGTCTGGACTATGGATAGAAGTCTTCACATTATATTATTGCAGATGATAATAAAAGCCTCCAGACATTATCTATTTCGTGTGAGAGAGTGCCCACACGTTTGCACACACATTTTGGCACTATTTTGGCCTTCAAAAAAAGAGAGGAGAAATTGAGAGAATTTGAAATTGCACATTGCAATTTATATTTAAAAACTTGCCATTTTGTGTAAAAAATAATCATGCATTGAATCAGCATCAGCATCTCAGAACTCCAAGGGAGCTTATAGATCATCAAAAATACTACTGGTCTGCTTTTGTGTGTGTGATTAGGAAATTGGGATAATTTGCTTTTAAAAAATCTGGTTTCTAAAAGAGCTGAGGCACTCTTTTTTCAGTATCTATTTTTCAGCCTTCCGATAAGAAAATTTGTCCAGAGTCCAGAGTCTTAAAATCTCAGTGATTACTAATTGAGAGTGTTCTTCATATATGTTTTTACATAAGCATGTGAAACTATAGGGACTGTGGATTTCCAGGAACAGCATATTTCCTCTGTTCGTTTCTGTAGTGTAGGAGAGAAAGAGTTATGTTAGTACCACCATTTTTAGAGGGTCAGACTAGGACTGAATTGAACTATGGCTATCCCTAGAGCTGGAAATGTTTATTTTCTTGAACTCAGAATCCCTCACCCAGCATGGACATTTAGGCCATGAAGCTTGTTATGCGACCTTGAATAGGTTACTGCATCTCATCTTCATTTTCCTCAAAGGGTTGTTTTAAAAATGAAATGCAGTTGGGAAAAAGAGGGAGAAGGCACACTATCTTGAGCTATTGCGAGGAAAGGCAGGGTATTGATGTATACGGTGGACCCTCGTATAACAAACAGCTTGTATAACATAAAATCTGTATAACATAAAAAATCCGGAGATAGGGGAAATTTGCTTAACAGAATCGCCTATGGGGCAAATTCGTACAACATAAAAATGGTTGTGATTAGGGATTACTCTGTTTTCAATGCATTCATATGGGAAATTTGTATAAAGGAAAATTTGCTTAACAGAATTTCATTTGGAACAAATTAATTCCTTTATACAAGGTACCACTGTACTCTAAACAAGCCACAGTGCTCTTTCTGCATTGTCTACCCCTGGAATTCCCTTGCAGCTTTTTTGCCATTGTTTCTCTGATGAGCACGGGGCCATAATGCACTGCAGGCTCACATTTTATGAGATAGGTTAATGTTAATGTTCAAGAGACTGTATAACCTGATCACCAGAACGCAGCAAATTGTAGCTTTAAAGCAGGCTATCCGCTGCTACCAGTTACAACATCAACAGCTCAAATATACGCTTATGATTTAAGTCTCTGGGAGCCCCTGCCTTTTATTTTTGCGGGGGGTGGGGGCTTAGGGTCATAACTTTAAAAGCAACCAGAGTTTCCACTGTCTAGAACTACAATGTAAGCATTATAATGGTCTCGCTCTCGGTGCTATTAAGCCTTCTCCTGCACTCCTTAGTATGACATTAAAACAATTCCCAGTAGACAATAAACCTAGACCCCTAGTCTGTGAATCAGAAGCCCGAAATGGTTGGTGGGTCGCCTAACAATGGGCTTTGTGGGAAGCCAGACATTACACAGGTGCTCATCATCACAGTAAAGCAATTAACAGATACTTAAACGAATGTACATTTAAGCTCAGAAAACCTGTTAAGGGACTTCCTAAGTGGGCTGATTTTCTTTTTTTATTATTTTATTGGGGGGGGGTGCTGGGGAGTGGGGGGCATTGCTTTCCACCTCTTCTTTTTTTATGAGCAGGTAAAAAAAAGGAGTTCAGAGCACAAATCCAATCTGAAAGTAGCTCAACAGTCATTAGGACCTCTCTCAGCAATAAGTCCTTGCCATCAGTGTTTTACTACTCCAGAGAACTGCCCCTGACTTAAGATGTAGAGCGAATAAACAGGGCAGCTTGACTTCTGTGAAAGCCAGGAAAGAAGACAAGGTAGATTTCTGGCATGTGTTGTTTACGTGAAGGCCTACAGAACAGGAGACTGTGTGTGTGTGTGTGTGTGTGTGTGTGTGTGTGTGTGTGTGTGTGTGTGTGTGTGTGTGTGTGTGTGTGTGTGTAACGTTTTAGTTGAGTCAAATAAAATAGAATAAAGCTAAACATGATTGCCAAATGAAATAAAAATCAATCAGATTTAGGATGGATTAAAGGAAGTACATTTCAAATAGGCGGATGATAATCTGGGTAACCTTATTCACAGATGCTGAAGACGGCAGAATCTGTGACAGGTTGTCTCACTGTGATGACGTGGCCTGTTTCAACCTACATTGACGTAACGCTGATTTTCAGTTTGGTTGTTTTCCATCTGCGTCTGCAGATTTCTTTGCAAATTTGATAGGTGTGACCTGAGAGATCTTTCTGAGAAATGTGAAAGAAAACTGAACAGGTGCGCCTGCATTCCTATCAGATTGTATCTGCTCAACATCGTTTCACAGCAGCAACAGCAATGTCCAGGCTGAGTTTTCCTGGTAGAAAAAGAGAGGCATTGGCCTACAAACACAACATAACAAATAGAATATATACAGTAATTCCCCCATTTATTGTGGGGGTTAGGGACCTGACCCGACCCACAACAAAGGAAAATCTGTGGTATGGGGATGCTTGGTCAGGTTCGGATGAGGGGGGCTATCAGGGGCCTCCTACACGTACCTGACGCCTGGCACTGCTCCGAACGGGCCTCCAACGGGCTTCCCGGGCCTGGTCAGAGGCCTCAGAAGTTGTCTTGAGTAATACTGAAAGCATTTCTGGTTTTTCAGAAATCACTTCCGGTTCACCAGAAACCAACAGGCCTGGGAAGCCTGTCGGAGGTCTGCTCAGGGCAGCGCCAGACCTGACATAAGTGCAGGAGGTCTCAAACAGGCCCACATATCTTGCCCCAGGAGCCTTTGCCTTCATATACTGTGGTCCCACAATATACTGGGACTGCAGTATATGAACCACAAAATGGCAGGGAATGGCTGTATAATAAACAATGACCAATCCCTTCCTGCCCAACATCAGTCTAAACCTACCAACCCACTTCCTTCTTCCCACCTCTTGGGAATCTTAAGAAAGAAGGTAGATTATTTTGAATACTTGCATTAACATGTCTCAACATGGTCACCGTGATCAGCTCCAATGGTGCTGGGAAATGCAGCTGCACGCCTTGTATTCCAAGTCATTAGTAGTGGTAGCACTCATTCTTAGTGCATCCGAGAGTTTCCGTATTTTCCCTGTGTGACCCATTTAGTGTGATCTAAGCAACATATCCACAAGAATCAAATACATTAAAGCCCTGAGGTATCACAATACAATACAGAGCTAATTCCATCTGGAACAACTTGGTTGTTCCACAAGCTCTTAATCTTGTCCTTCTGAACTTGGGCCTGGATGACCAAGACAGAGTGTGGGTGCATGGAGAGTACATTGTATGTAATAAGCAAGCCGTTGAACATGGAAAAACACATTTTAAAATCTCTCTCTCTCTCTCTCTCTCTCTCTCTCTCTTTAAACTACATTTATCTAAATCGATGTGGCCTTTGGTACGTTTTTGAGCCTAGAATTGCATCTGAGGAGGATGGCAGAAGTTTGACCCCACATTAATTGGTGAGTTGTGGGTTCGGGTCAGCTCAAAAAAAGATCAACCACTCAAAATCCTTGGATATCCCCAAGTATACATGTGGAAGGCAGCCAGTCCAAGTCTATGGTGGATGGTAAATTGTTTTATGCAAGAAATCTCTACAAAATCTCCCTCGTTCTTCGGCACTAACCCTCCAGAGACCCAAATACAAATAACAGCTGTCATATAAACAGCCCTCCTTTATAACATGAAGTCATACAGACCTTTAAAAAGATATGAATTGCCATTATTCCACTCCACAGAATGGAATTACACCCCAAGTGATATCATCAATGGGTCTGGGCCATGGGCGTTCCCACGATGGTATGAATTAACAGTGCAGGAATTTTGATTTATGCAGGAATTCAACATGCTGGAGCCTACCTACAAGGAGAAAGAAAGCAGTTACATACCAGAGATGGACATTTGATCGGAACTGTTATAATGGAAGCCTCCAAGGATGCCCACTTACTTTTGTTCTGTGACAGAACATATTGATCCCAGGGTGCACAGTCCACTCTCAGTATATTTATATATCTTTGCAACAAGAGAGCAATGCTATAGTAGCTGGCATTGGGTTGGGGGTGGTGGTGAGGAAACTGAAACATGAAAAGAAGTCAGGGGAAAAACACAGAAATATGTTTATTACAAGAGAGAAAAATAGGTGACAGTGTAGGTTTGGGCAGGCAGAAAATGAAAACGGGAAAAGATGAAGCCATGGAACAGGGTGGGTTGGGATAGAAAGGACCATGGTCATTGTAGCATTAACGTGCTTTGCCCCCGGCCCATTCACAGGCTATTGACAAACACTGCTTCTAATTTTTTCTCTTTTGCTGCCACCAATTAGCTTCGCTGTTTTTAAGTTGAATTGATTACAAGGTAGAATTACAACCATTAATGGTAACGTGTTGAAGTATAAACAAAAATAATAATATAGCTCAAACCCACTTAAGCTTGATTATGAATAAAGTTGAATATATGCACATCCAGTTCCTAAGTTTACAAACTCTGAACACTCAGTTTTTCTCACAGACACTCTAAAATCCTATCTCTTCTCTGTCCAACTTTTATCCAGAAAGTATAAATCCCTTATCTAGCCCTATCTGTCTTTCTCTTAGACAGTGCCAGTCCCTATCTGATTCTTTCAGATTCTAACTGGACTTTTCTTCAGTAAGTGTAGGTCCCTATCTGACTAAAACAGTGCTGAGCAGAACCTTAAATCTTCTCAGGCCACTCCCCAGACTCTCTCATTGGTCTACAAACCCACTAATCAGTGGACACCTCTCATGACTTATTCATTACCACAGGTAAATGCCACAGTTAAGTGGTCCGATTTCTGTCTGTTTTCTAAGCCACTTGAGTTTCCATTTGAAAAAGCATGGAGTTCAAAATTTTACCAACAATAAACAGTGAAGTCATGCCCCTGTTTCATCTGTCCAGGTGAGCATCAGTTGGGAGAGGCAGAGGCATTCGGAACCATGTCATATCCATCACAATTTCATTTTATTACACGGAGCGGGGACAGGATTGCTTCCATTGCCCCTTTCCAGTCGTCTGATTAGGTATGGGTAGTACAAACTAGGAAAACGGTGGTTTGTGACAGGCTGTGGGGTTCTTCTCTATTCATGAACCATGAACCTTCTGATGCAACAAACTGCTTTGTGGTTTGTGTGATTTCCAAGAGTGTTCTGACAGCCTCCATGTGAGTTAGAGATGCCAAACCTATAGTAAGTTTTTAGCTGACTCTCCTCCCCATGCCCTTTAGGTTTTGTGAGGATCAGATTTGGGACACCCAGATTATAGCCCCCCCTCCCCAAAGCAGCCCCCCCCAAAAGTGCTGTTAGCCGTTGGCTTGGGGGAAATTGAGTGGTTCACGTAAAGTAACTTGAGACAGTGTGTTGTTCATCATGAAGTTAACTGGAGAGGGAACAGTATGGGATCAGAATGAATGATTAGCAATGCATCCTCTTCTCATGCTGCCTGCTGCGAAAGTGAAACCACCAGTTGAGCTGTCCAGTGGGTCTATCTATAACCAGCTACAGCTAGTCTCAGAGAGCAGACCTGGAAGCTTTGTGGAGTGCTGCCAAGCCAGAGAAGTTCCACTCAAAAATGAAGCGTATGAATGGTTGAGGCCCATAATATTTGGGTGTTTTTATTCTGGACAGATGTGTTTCCTCAAAGTGCCCCAAAACAAACCACAAAAACAGACCAAGTTGTGGGTATTTTTCCTTTGCATTTCTTTTTTGTACTCATCTCTATACTTGGACAACAATATATTTCACAACTAAGAGACAGATAGAGACAAAAGTTGTTCAAATCATACAAGCTAAACTGAAACAGAGGAGGAGGAAGGCTGTAGTGAATATGATGTCTGTGTGAGAGAGACAACAACCTTCTCTTTTAGCAAGGGAGACTTCCTCTCCAGTGTCCTCACTCCTCAACAGGAGCATATTAACAGATAAACAAATATTATTTAACAAGCAATGCTGTCATCACTAGAAGTCAACACAGGTTTCTCAAAAACAAGTCATGCCAGACTAATTTGATCTCTTTCTTTGATAGAGTTATAGGCCTGGTGGGTGAAGGGAATGCTGTGGATGTTGTTTATCCTGATTTCAGTAAGGCCTTCGCTATGGTTCCCCATTACATACAAAGAAGTTAGTAGAATGTGGGATAGATAATGCTACTGTTAGGTGGATTTGTAAATGGTTGACTGCTCATATGCAAAGAGTGATCATAAATGGCTTCTCCCCAGCATGGCATTGGGTGGCCAGTGGGGTGCCCCAGGGTTCTGTTCTGGATCCGGTGCTATTCAACATCTTTAATTAACTTGGATGAAGGAATAGAGAGTAGACTGATTAAATTTGCAGATGATACCAAATTGGGAGGGGTGTCTAATTCCTAGAGGATAGGATAAAAATCCAAAACAACCTTGACAAATTAGAGTGCTGGGCCAAAGCAAATATAATGAGTTTCAAAAGAGAGAAATGTAGGGTCCTGCATTTAGGCAGAAAAATTGAATTGCATAGATATAGGATGGGAGATGCCTGGTTGGAGAACAGTACCTGTGAAAGGTATCTAGGAGTCTTGGTGGACAACAAATTGTACATGAGTCAGCAGTGTGACACGGTGGCCAAGAAAGCCAATGTGATTCTTGGTTGCATCAACAGAAGCATAGTTTGTAGAGCAATGGAGGTGATAGTACCACTCTATTCTGCTCTGCTTAGACCCCACCTGGAGTATTGTGTCCTGTTCTGAGCACCTCAATTTAAAAAGGATGTTGACAACCTCAAGCGGGTCCAGAGGAAGGCAACCTGGAACATATGTCTTAAGAGAAGTGGCTTAGAGATCTGGGGATGTTTAGTCTTACAAAGAGAAGGCTGAGATGGGATATGATAGCCATGTTTAAATATCTGAAAGGATGTCATATCAAAGAGGGGGCATGGCTTCAGAGACTAGGACTCAGAGCAATGGTTTCAAATTACAGGAAAAGAGATTCCATTTGAACATTAGGAAGAACGTCCTAATGGTTAGAGCTGTTCAGCAGTGGAATATGCTGTCATGGAGGGTGGTAGAGTCTCCTTCTTTGGAGGTTTGTAAGCAGAGGCTGGATGGCCATCTGTCGGGGGTACTTTGATGGGGGAACCCAAACTGATCAGAAAGAACTGGGAAAAGATGGGACATTGCAAGCTCAGTTTGGCTTCTCCCTCACCCCACCCCTACCCCTTAGGAAAGGCTTATTTCCATGTATACGAGAAACCCTCCACCTTAATCTTTAGTGTCATGATTTTGGGGGAAAATATTGTCAAATATATACAGAAAACCATGGTCTTCATTACATCCCTTCTTTCAGAAAAGTTCCCTCCATGGTCTCCATCCTGAATGTTCAGAGCAACAATTCAGTAGCATTTATATGGCTATTCTGTGGCCTAACAATTTGCCAGGTCTTGTTTGGCTAACTTGACTTTCACCAATCTCAACAGCACCACTGTAGTAAAAGTCAGGTTTGAATTCACCTAGTATCTGGAAATTATTGGATGGCTGACATGCAAAGGCATTTGGAGTTTTACTATATGTCTCTGGGATTTTGGAAGTCTAAGAATCAAAATAGATTTATCTGCCCAAGATTGATGTTGAACTGGAACCAAATTACAGTGACCCTAATAACAGAGATATTTAAGTGATTTTTACCAGTTCCAATCCCCTTCCATGTGGGGATTTAAACCCAGTTTTTCTGAGACCATCACTCTATCCCCTCCAACATGCCACACTCTAGACACTCCACCATAGTTGCACAAGGTAGTTACATCTACATACAGTGGACCCTCATATAACGAACAGTTTGTATAACATAAAATCTGTACAACATAAAAAAATTCTGGAGACAGGGAAAATTTGCATAACATAATCGCCTAATGGGGCAAATCCGTACAACATAAAAATGGGATTACTCCATTTTCAATGCATTCCTATGGGAAATTTGTATAAAAGAAAATTTGCTTAACATAATTTCCTTTGGAACGAATTAATTCCTGTATGCAAGGTACCACTGTACTTAGTTTACATAAGCAATGTTGGGCCTCACTGCTGCCATTTTATTTATTTATTTCATCTGAGAGCTGCCATTGAGAAAGCCCTCTCCTGTATCCCATCAGGAGTCTCTGGGATGGCAATGGGGTTGAGAGGATGGCCTTATCTGAAGATCTTAACAGCTGAGAAGGCACATATGGTGAAATATGGTCCTTCATACAGCTTGGACCCAAGGCATATAGGGCTTTACAGGTAAGGGCCAATAAGAGATGGGCAAGAAATGAAAAATGAAACATAACAAACCATTTCATTATGGAACAAAACGGAAGGACTTATTTTGTTATGAAACAAAATGAAATGCCATTCTCCCTCTAGGAACGAAACAATTCGTCCTAGAGGCAACAAAATCCTAGGGTAGCTTCTTTGGACTCTTCCCTGTAAGCCCCCAAAACTTGGGGAGGTTTGGGGTTCAGGGGCCTAAGTTATTAAACTCCAAAGGGGGTCCCCCTAGGAGAAAATAATTTCTAATTGAGTAGCCATTTTCCGATTCAATTAGAAATGATTTTTTCCTAGGGGGACTCCGTTTGGAGTTTGATAACTCAGCCCCCTGAACTCCAAACCTCTCCAAATTTGGGGGTGTTACAGGGAAGAGCCCAAAGAAGCTACCTTGATATTTTGGTGTCTCTGGGACCCAGGGGAGCCACTACATATTGTAACAGCAGCAGTTTTGAAACCATCTTCAAATGCAGCCCCAAACAGAACATGTTATAGTAATCCAAGCAGGATGTAACTAAGGGCGTTTATACACGACCCCTAAACTCCGGGGCAAATGGCTCCCAGCTCCGGAGCTTAAAAATGTTTCCCCACCAGCCCCGGAGTTTACAGGAAATTAAGTGCGGCCACGCCCACTTTAGCGCGTCCCAGCGCACCTTTCAAGTATCTGCTCTTCCAGGGTGAAAATTGCTTGATGCGGTGTAACGATAGTGAGTGCGGGGCTCTCCTCGCTTCTGTTTGTTGTTTTTTTGGCTCCCACCCCTTTAAGAGCTACTTTACAGAGACAGGAATGTTGCTGCAGCAAGAATGGAGGCAGAACGGAGGTGAGCCACAATCTTTTCTTCCTTTTTTTCCTCCCTCCCCTCACGCAGCCAGCAGCCAGGGAGGGGACACAGGAAGAGCGACAAGCCCCTAAGATCTCTGGTCCGGATTTAAGTGGCCAGCGGATCTTAGGGGTCATGTAAAAGCGCCCTAAGGCATGTGGCACTGTAGCCAAATAAGATGTCCCAATGTAGTGCACTGAAGGATTCTAGAACATGTCCACATTCCTTTTGGGATATTTGTGACATAGGCCACACCAGCTCCCAATTGAAACAGGAAGTGGCTGGAGGTTTGGTTCGCCTTTTTAAAATTTCCTTTTTTTTCTATTAGTGTACGGTGGGGAGTGGCAAAGCAAATTGCTGTGCTTTGTGTGCCCTTGATTTCAAAAGAGGATGGCTGCTTCTGGTCACTTCCAGCAGAAGCATTTCTACATTTTCAACAAGTTCTTTTGTGGGAGGTTTGGGGGAGTCCAGAAAATGTTCATATGTAAGACAGTGATTCACAATACGTGATTCCCGTCCCTATTGTTAACAAAAGCAATTTGAAAACCACTAGCATTTAATAGTGCTTGAAATCCGGCATGTTGCAATATAATAATAATAATAATAATAATAATAATAATAATAATAATAATAATAATAATAATAATAATAATAATAATAATAATGGATCAAGTCCAGCTCCTGTCAAGCAGTCTTAGTGGGGAATGTTACCTAAACCACTGAACTATCCTGAAGTTCACTGATAGTTGACATGTATTTCGTTTTTTAAAAAGAAGATGTGGCAGGTTTTATTTGTTAAGAGAACCAGTAGGATTTGCCATTTGATTCCTACTGAGGTTTCCTATTTGAAACTCATCAAACCAACTAGACTTAGAAGTAAACACAGCATATGAAAAACATGAATGTTGCACTGAAGTTTTGAATCAACCATTTGAATGGTGAACCAGGAAAGTTCATGGAATATTTTGATTCTAACGATCAGCCATGGAACAACTGTGCAGGGGTAGCGAAAAGAAAAATAATGAAAAACAAAACAACAACAACAATAAAAAAATGCTGTTATGTTTTTCAGGCTGGCATTATATTACCATCCGCTGTTCTCTTTGGTGTAAACTGAATTTTTAAAAAAGGAAGACAGTTATAATAAGTTATCATTGGCTTGTTTATGAGCAGGGGATGCAAAGGATGATAATGAATCACAATGCACATTTGCAAACACATAGGTTATCGTATTTCAGAGAAAATGTTTTTAATGTCAATAGGGAAGGCAAGCCAACAGTTTTAGAAGTGCTTGCTTTTGAACCGACGATGAATGTGATTTCGTTGTTGGCTTGTTAAAAAAATCTTGACGGTCATGAGCCAGACATACATAATTATATTATTTGTCTCATGCAAGTGAACAAGAATAAATTAAAAGTGGGCATGTTGCAATAGGGGACTGTTGACATTATATACCAAGTCTGCTTATTGTCATAAGACACTCTTAACCTTTAAGCCAAAATCTTTCAAAACTATTAGTGTTAAATCTCACAGCTGTTGTCAAATTTCTCCAGTCCCCTGGTTTATGCATTGGACTTTATTTGAAATGTTTGGTGTATTTGTGTATATAACTTTCTGCAAGCTGCCCTTTGAAAGCCCCAGGGATTTATCTTGAAGGCTGCGCCAGATCAAAGGGAACAGAAAGTTAACAAATTAAGAGAAAAACATTCCAAAATGAATGTTTAACTAATTTAAATATTTAGTGGCATTTGCACTGGATAAGTCCCTCCCCCTATATATTTAAAACAAGAAGTATTCTAGAAATAAATGAGGCTAAGGGAATGTTTATCACAGCATTAACAAATGTTGATATGCATCCTGCAAAGACTTACAAGCAGGCTTTATCGGGGTTCCTGATCAGAGGAAGGCCTCTAAACAGATGCAGCTGAAAGAGCTTAGAAGTCCCCTTCTGACCTTCATGCTTGGTACAGAAAGGTCTGGCGTTCCTTCTATGGGGGCCCGGAGCTGGGGCCAACATGCATGAACCCATGTGCCACATGAAGGCAATGCACTGTCGGAGGAGACAGCCTTCAGCTTCTCCAATTCCATGTATGAAGCCTATCCTATTGAATGAAATTTCAACACGGAAAGCCTCCATGGCCTCCCTTGAAGACAGCATGCTAGCTTAGGAGTTGCAGCTTCTGCTGCTTGATCCACTGTTCTCTTTTCCAACATCTTAGGGCCTTTTCACATGACCCCTAAGATCCGCTGGCCACTTAAATTCAGACCAGAGATCTTGGGGGTTTGTTGCTCTTCCTACGTCCCCACCCCTCTGCACTTCCTTGCTCCTGTCTGCGTGAGGGGAGGGAGAAAAAAAGAGAGGAAAAAATGCAGGCTCACCTCCAAAGCCGCCTGGAGCCCCGTCGTCGTCCTGATTCCTTCTCTTAAAGGAGCGGGAGGCAAAAACAACAACAACAAACAGAAGCGAGGAGAGCCCGGCACTCACTCCCTTAAATCCGCATCAGGGATTTTCACCCTCCGAGAGCAGGTACATGAAAAGTGTGCTGGGACGCGTTTAGGTGGGCGTGGTCGCACTTAATTTTCTGCAAACTCCGGAGCTGGTGGGGAAACAATTGTAAACTCCGGAGCTGGCAGCCATTTGCGGCGGAGTTTAGGGGTCGTGTACAAAGGCCCTTACTTTCTGCCTTTCAGCATTAAATTAAATATAAACTAGGCAACTCCTGTTCCGAATGATGCTGTGTGGATGTGCTGAATTGCTTTCAATCCTAGCTGTCTGTTTTAATTTGGAATCTTCCGAAAGCACCCACTGATTATATCGGAGCCTGAAGACGATTACTACGCTTCCTCTTTCCTCAGCCAGCAATGAACTATCCACTGATGATAAACCTTCAGCACTCCAGATGTTTTGGACAACAGGTCCCACAGTCCTTTGTCATGGGCAATACAGGCTTAGGATTCTGGGACTTGTGGTCCAAAACATCTAGAGCAGTGGTTCGCAACCTGTGGGTCCCCAGATGTTCCTGGACTGCAACTCCCAGAAACCCCTTTCAGCACAGCGAGTGGTAGAAGCTTCTGGGAGTTGCAGTCCAGGAACATCAGGGGACCCACAGGTTGAGAACCACTGATCTAGAGGGATGAAGGTTCGCCACTTACTATACATTCTGTCCAGTGTCAGAAGAACCAGCATGCCACTCAATGCCATTGGATGGGGAATATGAACAGGAGGTGGAATATCTGATATTTAGAAGTTTGTTTGAGCACTGTGAGGCCAGAATGCTATACTAGACAAGCCTTTGGTTTGATCCCTTATAGCTCTTCTTATCAGCTTTTGTGCATTTGTTGGCAGTCCTGAGGCAGGCAGAGAGATGTTAAAAGGAGGTAGGGGAGAACACAGATGAATATGTCCAGACAATTCATTTCAGGTTAAACCAATATAAGGGATAGCAGTAATGAACTCATACAGCCAGTTTCAAGGCCAAGATCCATGGCAGCTGTGACCCTGATTGGTCAACCGTCTCTCTCCTCAGGAAAAAATTCCTCCTTCAAACAAACAAGCATAAAATCCTAAAACAAACTGAGGGGATATCTGTCCAGAAATTGGTTTATATGTGATGCTTTCCTAAAGCAAGAGTCAAAACTGGTTCTTTTCTGCATTTTTATGAGCCCCGAGGCCATCCCTTAAATATCTTTCCAAGCTTTTCTTCATGACCAAGGGACCATTTTTTTTTTTTAGAAAAAAGGAATTTGATATCCCCCCCCCCGAATAGCATCACGAAGCAGGCAGCCCATGGGCTTTTTATGTGACCTCTGTGTAATGGTATGGTCACTGGACTTGGCATTGTGTGGGATTCTTTTGGCTGAAAAGCACCATCATGGAGGGGAGGGGGAGGCAACATCCAGCCAACGTTAATGTTCATTTGTACGTACTGAAATCATCCTGAATGCTATGAACGCTAGCTGTGGTGAAGAAACTCTTTGGGTTTGTGTTATGCCTTTTCAAGGGAAACAATCTAATTCTCTGGATTAACATGCTCATCCTCTGGTGAATGTTACAATGTAGTTTCCCACTGAAAGCTTACATGGAAAGAGTGTATACAAAAACAGTTCCTTGCAAAAAATAAATGAAAAATTTCAGTTAAAAAAACCGTAGAGTGTTGTAGAAATCATAGGCTTGGTGGTGGGGGTAGGGATGGGCATTTCATTTCGGAACCAGTAGGTTACGAAATGAACCAGATGAGCCCAGGTGGTGCTCGGAACCGGCTGATACACGTGGAGTCCATTGCTTTACCTTTCTCTCTGTCGGCACAGAGCTGAGCTGCAATGAGGAAGCACGCTGCAATGTCATCTTTCCTCCTCTGTGGGTGCTGGCTAATCAGGAGCTGTGCAGGGACAAGCATCGCCCCGCCTCCCTGTCTGACTGTCCAGCACCCACAAAGGAGGAAAGATGAGGAAAGATGACGTCGCAGTGTGCTTCCTCATTGCAAGCCCAGAGAAAGGTAAAGCAATTGGCTCCGCGTGTATCAGATGTTTCCGAGCACCACCTGGGCTTGTGTGGTTCATTTCGTAACCTACTGGTTCCAAAACGAAATGCCCATCCCTAGTGGGCGGTGTTAATGTTTTTCTTTTTATTTTATTTTTTAAATCTTCCTTAAAATGTTTTTATCATTGCATCACTTCATCAGTGCAGTCAGGGTTACATCCTTCAAACCCATTCTCCCCATTCAGCCGATGAAGACCAGAACTGCAGAAGACCATTAGGTACAGATAGGTCACAGAGCAGGCACACCTGGTCATGGAGGGCAATCAATACATCAGGAGCATTGCCCCACAAAGTACAATAGCTGGAAGCCTTCTTGCCAATTCTCTCTCTCTCTCTCTCTCTCTCTCTCTCTCTCTCTCTCTCTCTCTCTCTCTCTCTCTCTCTTTTCATCATCAATTGGCTCGGGACATCTGTCTGGTATTTCCCCATAAGAGTGACAATTAAAACACCAGGTAGCGCCTCCTAGACACTTGATTTATTGATTAAAAAGTATTTTTAAAGCAGAAAGGAAATGAGTCAATTTTAGCAGTGTAGACACCAAAAACAGTTTAAATCACGGGGGGGGGGCTCAGTTTCTGTACAGTCCATGTGAATGTGGACGGCTATTGGTTTAAATGCCACATGACCCGAAGCTGAGTTTTAAAAAACGTTTGAACAGAAATTGATTCAGATTACCAATGGGACCACAGCCTTGGTTAACCTTGACAAAAAAAAATCTGTCTTTACAATTAGACTGAAAACGCAGAGAAGTCTAAGAGTCTGTTAGATGTACCATATTTTCTTAGAAGCCAAAGGGAAATTCAACTGTGCATGGGTTGACAAACTACAGCCCATTGACTTGGCACTGCTTCACAAGTCTATGAGACTTAACTGCCAAATATGTATGCCTCAGATGCCAACTTAGTGACTTTCTCTCTCATGTTTCAAGCCTTCCCTGCATCTCAAATGCTTGGAAGTCCTAAACCAAGGGCAAGTCTTTGTGAGCTTACTTGGGAGTATTAACAACCTTAGAACTTACAGAGCATTAAGGAACCCTGTGGATCATTGGATCCCACCTCTGTGCCAAAGAAGTGCAGTGGGGAAACCAAACTCCCAACCTCTGGCAGAGACCTATCCAGCAGATGTTTTTACATCAACATATTCAGGATAGGAATGGCACATTTGATGGGTAAATTATATAAACAATTAAAAGCAATTTAAAAGTGCATAAGTAAAAATGTGTAGTATTCACCTGTAAAGAGCCTCTTTCTCAACCTTGTCCACCATCAAAATCTGCCAGAATAAAAACTTCTTTCCAGTCTGGTGGTTGGAAGGATCACAGGGAAGAGGCCAGCCTGTCCCTTCTCGGAAAGGAGTTTTGTGTCTTAAGTCTAGACCTTGCCTAGCACACTGATTCCAGACCTTGGGAACACAGGTGTTCTTGGACTAAAATACCCAGAAATCCTGGCCAGTACTGCTAATGGTGAAAGCTTCTGGGAGCTTAAATTGAAGAACACCTGGGTTACTCAAGGTTGAGAACTAGGGATGGACACCTAATGAAAAATGACATGCCGTTTGGTCATTTCGTAAGCTTATGAAAGATTATGAAATGAAACAAAACAGCAAACAGTGTGTTTTCAAGAAATAAAATGAAACACCGTTTTTTCATTTCAGAAATGAAATGATTCATCCTAGTGGCAAGAAGCCTCTTGATCCAGCAGTCCTGAGAACAGTAGGTTTATTTTTAAATTGATTGATTTGTTTTCCTTCCTCCCCTCCCACACCTTAACTCTTACTTACCTCCAATCTTGATCTGCCTGCCTGCAGCTAGCCAGCAGCTGAGCTCTTCCCTTCCCTGCGCTGGCTGTCCCCGTATCTGGAAGTTGATTTAAAGTTTAAACTGATTGTCCCTTTCCTGATTAAGTAGGACTATGGAGGTTTTTTATATATATCAGCTGTTTAGCTTATCTTGCCAATCTCTCTGTGCAGCAGCTAGCCTTTAGGTTTCCTGCTTGTTTACAGATGGTTATTTGAAAGGTTTAAGGAGGGTCTTTGATTTAGGGCAGTGGGCTCTCTGTTAAATTTTTTAAAATGGAAAACTCCCCATTATTTATACCCTTACAAATCATTTTGTTTCGTGACTAAAATTCTTTTTAAAAATCCGTTATTAATGAAATGAAATGAAATGAAGAATGAAGAATGAAATGAAACAAAATTAAACGCTATATTTCCGTTTCGTGCCCATCTCTACTGAGATCCATAGTCCTAGAATTTCAAACTTGTACTTTCAGGGTTTTAACCATTAAGACGGGGCAGGTTGGTATTGGAATCTTTTACCTGCTTTCTGCCCTATCAAAATATGATTTCCTCAGAAATGTAATAAAAAAGAAATGCAAGGTACATGAACATTATGGCCTGATTTTATCAGTCCAGTCTGGCAGGTGGATTAAGATCAGTTTACTAATCTTTGTCTCCATTTGCTGATTTGTTATGCAGCTGCTCTTTCTAATTTATTTCTTGTCTTATTCTTAAAGCCAAAGCCAGTGAAAGTCAGTTTAGTTTATGTTTCCAATGGCTGTACAAGACTCAGCCATGTATTTCAGATGAACGCTTAAAGGTAGCAAGATGCATGAGGTGGGGCACAGGCAATGCAAATACTGTAAAGGCAATGCAGACATAGCAGTCATGAAAAATGCACAAGTCAGGTTTTTGATGTGGGAAAAAGGAAAGAGAGAGGGGGAGAGCGAAATTATCTGAAAATCATATAAGAGCACAATCCTGTATATGGGATTCTCAGCAGTTAAGTTCTATTAAATTCCATATGGCTTACTTCTAAGTGTGTACCTGTTTGCACATCTCTATCTCTGGGCATGCATATAGATATAGGTATATGCACATCTATATGTATATGGAAATAAGCAGAGTTTGCAATGTTATTTATATAAAAGAAAGTTGTTTCATTGCTACAGTGGAGCCTCGTATAACAAACGGTTTGTATAACATAACATCTGTACGACTTAAAAAAATCTGGAGATAGGGGAAATTTGCTTAACAGAATTGCCTATGGGGTGAATCTGTACAACGTAAAAATATTCATGATGAGGGATTACTCTGTTTTTAATGCATTCCTATGGGAAATTTGTATAAAGGAAAATTTGCTTAACATAATTTCATTTGGAACGAATGAATTCCTTTATACAAAGTCCCGCTGTACTTGCAAAGCCAGGACCCTTGAGGTCATTACTCTTAGAGGAGTGTCATGAATTGATGCTGTCCTGTCCCTTACATTTCTGATAGTTACTAATTATATTAGGGCAGGAGTGTTGATTTGTGCTTTACACGTTTATTAGTGGGACTAATGTGGTCAATCTTTGCAGCTGAACCATTTTTACTCAAAAGCAAAACAAAGCAAGGAAGAAGAACCTTGCTGCAGCCATTTTGAAAGAATTGCAATGAGGAGGAAAAATCAACAGTACTGCTTCCCCAAAGTTTGGGTTGGGCGATATTCGTCCTCATGTTTAATCCCCTTGAAATCCTGAAGGGTTTTTTTGCAGTGTTCTACAAATGGACATAGGTGTACACAAGCATTAGTGAGACACTACACAAAAAGAAGTTTCAGAGAGGGTAGCCGTGTTAGTCTTTTCAAGAATTTCAGGCAAAAATCAAAGAAAAACAAAACAAAACAAAACAAAACAAAAGACACAAACATGTGGCACCTTAAAGACTAACTTTCATATTTTAATGTAACGTTTCAAAACGTTACATTAAAATACAGTATGAAAGTTAGTCTTTAAGGTGCCACATGTTTGTGTCTTTTCTTTTGTTTTGTTTTGTTTTGTTTTGTTTTTCTTTGATTTTTGCCTGAAATACACAAAAAGAATGGCACTCCTGTGTGCATAAGTATTGAGAATACACATAAAAAAGAACATGCATTCAGTCATGTAGACAATCATATCAAGATGTTTTATTTGCAGTGTTCTACCAATGTACTTTAAGTGGACGCATGCAAGAATAAAGCACTATACAAGAAAAATCTCAGCCGCTTGGATGGTCATAATAACTTTCCTATGATGCTTGGTCCATACCTGTCATGACTGAGTGCAGAACGGAAAAGGCTAGAAACTCAGTGAGAAATGTATGTGTATAGTATTGGCATATAAAATATGCCAGCAAATTTGGAAAACCCAGCAGTGGCCAGAGGACTGGAAAAGATCGGTCTACATCCCAATCCCAAAGAAAGGAAATGCCAAAGAATGCTCCAACTATCGCACAATTGCACTCATTTCACATGCTAGCAAGGTTATGCTCAAAATTCTACAAGGCAGGCTTCAGCAGTATGTGGAAAGAGAACTTCCAGAACTACAAGCTGGATTTCGAAGGGGCAGAGGAACTAGAGATCAAATCGCCAACATGCGCTGGATTATGGAGAAAGCCAGAGAGTTCCAGAAAAACATCTACTTCTGCTTCATTGACTATGCCAAAGCCTTCGACTGTGTAGACCACAACAAACTATGGCAAGTCCTTAAAGGAATGGGAGTGCCTGACCACCTTATCTGTCTCCTAAGAAATCTATATGTGGGACAAGCAGCAACCGTCAGAACTGGATATGGAACAACTGACTGGTTTAGAATTGGGAAAGGAGTACGACAAGGCTGTATACTGTCACCTTGCCTATTTAACTTATATGCAGAGTACATCATGAGAAAGGCCGGTCTGGATGAATCACAAGCCGGAATTAAGATTGCCGGACGAAATATCAACAACCTCAGATACGCAGATGATACTACTCTAATAGCAGAGAGTGAGGAAGAATTAAAGAACCTCTTAATGAGGGTGAAAGAGGAGAGTGGAAAAAATGGGCTGAAGCTCAACATCAAAAAAACTAAGATCATGGCCACTGGTCCCATCACCTCCTGGCAAATAGAAGGGGAAGAAATGGAGGCAATGACAGAGTTTATTTTCTTGGGCTCCTTGATCACTTCAGATGGCGACTGCAGCAATGAAATAAAGGCCGTCACTTCACGAAGCACTTCTCTTCGCAGCGTGTTTGCCTTCGCTTTGAATCCGAAGGCGGTCACGTGGCGGTCACGTGGTGTCCATTCGCCCCCACCCCTCTTTTCGTGTCCTCACCGGGCGATGTTTTACGTTCGAATCCAGTACTACTTCACGTGCTCCGTTCGCATTGAGAAGCCTATTTTAAATAGCCGGTTTCTTCTTATTTTTTTTTTAAAAAAATATAAACCAGTGCGTATCGATGCATCGATACCCGCCTGTCATTCTCTGCAGAGCGGAATAATTTTATCAACATTTGTTTTCTAGTTGCGATTTGTATTGCTCCGTCCATTGGCGGCGTGAAAAAAATGTTGTTCTCCGTCATGGGCACTAGGTGGACCAGCACACAACATATCTTTTGTATGTCCCATGGCTCCTCCAAGGACATTCGAGTTCTCCCTTCCAAAATCCCTAGAGCAGTGTCGGAGGAACTTCCGCCTCCGTTATCAATTTCATGCTACAATGGCTCCCTCGCGTTCTGAGTGCCGGCTAAAGAAATTCAAACGGAGGATCCCATATTTTGTTGCACTGCTGCGCAGTTATTGTAAGTTGATAGACGGTATAGCTACGTTATGCTTCTTTAGCAGAAAACGGTTAATTCGACGCAGGCATTTGTTGAGGGAAACTATGGTTGGTTGCAACATTTTGATAAGGGTCATTTCCCAGTGGATACTAACGTCGCCTAGGCAGAAACTATTCTGGTGCTACCCTGGGCATTCTCAGTGGTTTAACGACAAGGTTCTTCAGCTGTGGGACGACAGACAATGGTTGGAGAACTTCAGAATGACAAGGCGGACACTTTTTGGGGTCGCCGAAAAGCTGAGACCATATCTAATGCGGAGGGACACAGTAATGCGGTCAGCGGTTCCAGTCGAAGAACGAGTAGCCATTGGTGTGTACTACTTGGCCAGCCGTTCTTGCTACAGAACCATCGCCCTGGTATTCCAGAAAGGAAGTTCTACTGTAGCTAGTATAGTCATCGAGGTGTGTCTTGCAATGGAACACGTCCTTCTCAAGGAAGAGGTTCGCCTATCAGAATTCACTAAGGTGGGTGTTTTCATGCGGGTTCGTATGTAACAGCTGGCATTACGTTTCTAGGATTAGTACAAGTGTTCTGCCGTAGACTATTAGAAGAACCTCATTGATGACAATGGTGCATACTGGGTACCCCTTCTCCATCCCACAAAATCACTTATCAACGTTGGAGTGCAGTCACCTTGAGGTGGGAAAAACGGCCTCCAAGTAGTGCTGTAATTTTCCCACTCATCACAATGTTGTTCAACGTTTCTCCCTGCCACATACACGGGTGGTGTGGTCAGACCAGGATGCCGTCTATGGGAATGTTTACTATCGGGAAGGAACGATTGAGGGGGGGGGATGTATGATGCATACAATATTAAGGTAATGGGTTAGGTAGGTACTGGAAAGCGCATCTTGCACCCACAAAAATCAAGACCTAGGTTAAAAGCGCTCTCATAGAGGGGATATTGCAAAGCAAAGCAACTGATTATTTAACTGATGGGGTCAGTCCAGGAAGCCTTTTGATGGGCGTTGGGCAGGAACCTGGAGCAATCTGTCCAATTGCTGTTCATGCAATGCGACATCACGCACTGCTGTTCCAGGTATTCTACATTAATGTTGTGAAGCTTCCATTCATTTGTGGGGCAATGACTATTTCTTGTGCTTTCTTTTCCAACACAGACGCGTCATCAATGAAAATATTCGGATTTCCGCATACAATTGGATGTATTGATGGAACACACATTCCGATATGCCCGCCTAAATTGCAGGGTCCTGCTTACTTTAATAGGAAGTCTTTCCATTCAGTTCTACTGCAGGCTGCTTGCGATGGTGACGGAATTTTTTTCGATGTTGACCGGGCATTCTGGTGTGAACCATGATGCTCATGTTTTTAGGTCATCGTCTCTCTTCAGTAAGATGGAGGAAGGGACACTAATTCCCGGCAGCCCGATGTTCACCTATGCAGGGGTGTCGATTCCACCCATAATATTAGGGGATGGTGCGTATCCATTGTGTAAGTGGCTGATGAAGCCTTTCGCTATACCAAGAACTGACAGGGAGCGTCACTACAATAGGATTTTTAATCGATCGAGATGCGTCGTTGAAAGAGCTTTTGGGCGCTTGAAGGCAAGATTCAGGCGCTTATCTGTCAGAATAGAAGCACACATTGAAAACATCAACTCAATAGTTGCTGCTTCCGTGATTCTACATAACATTTGTGAACGGGAAAAGCATGAAATTCCTAATGAGGATCAGCAGCAAAGTTCCCAGGCTGATTCCCAGGAAATTTCGGAAACATATGACAACAGATCGGGAACTGCCCGTGCAGAGGCAGAAGCAGTGCGCAATGCCATTGCAGAGTATTTACAAACCCATGTTAAGTGACTTGTAAGAAAACTGAGTTCAACAAGTCTTTTAACCGTAAAGTAAAAACATATTCTAAGTTACTCAGTGTGGAACTTGTCAATACCGAGATTCCACTTATGCTGCCAGTTGCGTCCTGATACAAGGAGCATACTGATTACAATTCTTACAACCCCTTTTAGGGTAATAACATACACAGTAACTTGCAATGAGACTCTCAGTGGTCACAGCCTTCTATTGGGCCGGATGATATATGGTGTTGGGGTGCAGTTATGGGGTCTTCTTCATTTGCCTGTGCCGTGCTGTAACCAAAAAACATTTCTAGTAACAATAAATAACTGAATGCAGCAATGGTTCAGTTGTCATTGATTATATCATCTTCATGACAGGACATTTTCTCGTATTAACCACATGATCTTTGTCTTCTGAGCTTCATTAATCAGGATGGTTGCTTAGCAGGGAAATGATGCTTCAGCTGAGACAAAAAATAGCACTCTCTTTGAAAATGCAATGTGGGCATGCTGAGTTGTTTACTTTAAGTAAAAAAAAAGCCCCTTTAAGTAATGAGTCAGTGCTGTATATATAACACATGGCCTACAGCACTTTATTTGCTATCCCATCTGAAACCTCTGTAAAACCGACAAGAGCATCAGGCATTCAATCAAATAACTCCTGATTTTATGGTTGTGCCCTGCAGAGGTCCCACACCAGGAAGTAAGTAATCAGACTAGAATGATAACATCTATTGTTAAAGAAAACAGCAGATGTCTAGTATAGCAAATCGCATTTCAGCAAGGGGGCTGCTCTCATGGCTTGCTTTCCGTTGGAAGCAGATCCTTGCAACCTTCACAGGGCACTCAAACGCCATTTCTGCGGCAACAAGTATTTCCGTTCATTTTCCATGCTGTTAAAGCTTGACATAGGATCGAAATCAGAAATTACAATACTCACTATAAAATGCTTATCCACTTCAAGCTATACCTAACAGAACTGTTAAACACCCATTGTTTTACGTCCAACAGATTGTCCCTTGCGAACCTCATTTTTATATGGTAAAAGATCATGGGGACCAAAAACTTTCTTTTTAAATTAGGAAAAGTATTTGTGGTTATATTGGACTTGGAATAAGGAAAGCTGTTATTCAAAACTGCCTCACAGCAGAGTGAAATACCAGGGCTGAGAAAGGGCCACTAGCGATTTACAAGCCAACAATTAAACTCCGGGGTAGTCTACACCTTCCTCTTGATATGCAGATAAGTCAGTAGTGTTTGGGGGGGGAAAGGAAAAAACATTACAGACAACACAACTCTTAACTAGGAAACTTTCCTCTGAGCCAGAACTTCGTGTATATTGTAGATCTGGAATACAGAGAAAAGTAATATGTTAAAGACAGCTGCTATCAGGAGTGACACATGGGTCCAATGATATCATGAACGTGTTTTTGATAAAACAATACAATCACTCATGTTCTTTACAGCTCTAGGTGAAGGGGTATCACCATTACCAGCCAGCATTCCTTTGCATGGGATGCCAGCACCTTTCCCTTGACATGCAGATTGATGTTCCGGGGGGGGAGGGGGACAGGAAGTCTATGTACTGGGTTGTCTTAAGGGAACATCATTTACTGGTCAGTATTGCTAGAGAATTTCTAGCGCTGAGATTTGAAAATGGATACTGAAGACACATCGGAAAGCAGTCAGGGAACTCCAGTTCAAACCAAAATTAAGAGAGGCATTATCTGGGGGAATGAGGAGACCTCAGCATTAATTAAGGTATGGGGAGAGGCAGAGATAAAATATGCATTATCTTCTCTAAAAAGAAATATTGAGATTTTTGAGGTGATTTCTTCGGAACTTGGAAAACTTGGTTTCAATCGTTCTGCATCCGAATGCAGAACAAAAACAAAATCACTAAGGAAGCTTTACAAGCAGGCAGTGATTCATAACAACACATCAGGCTCAGGACGTTCGAAATTTGTTTGGTATGACGAGATGGCAAACATTTTCCGCACCGACACATCAATCCATCCTCTACGGACCACCGAAAGTGATTCTGCTGCTGGCACGGGTGAGTTACCAAAATAATGTTTTAACCACAGCCAGTTTTTTCGCCTAAGCCATTATTCGGTTCTTCATAGAAGAATGCATGCTTCGATGTACCGTCGTGTCGGTTTTCCGTCCCGAGGGAAACGATTAATCTCATACCGGAAATAATAAATTCCAAAGGAATACATCGTTATCATTTAAAAACACATTGTTTCGAAAACAGCAATTAATAACTGTTTTTAGCCATCGATATGTCGAAGGATAGCCTCAAATAAAGAGTAGGACGTCATTAATCAGGACCAAAAGGTTGGGGTTATAAGCATAGCCCCTTTCAATAAATTATTTATTTTAACCTCCAGGAGAACATCGAACTTCCGATGGATATTAAATTCTTAAAAAAGCAATCATGTTAATGAACACTGGGAAATAATTTATATATAATATGTTTGAAAAATCTAAAAAATTAATTTAAAGTATATTACTTGAAATATATATTGTAAGTATATATTTCAAGTAAATATTTATTAAAAATACTCTGGATAAAACGATACGTCGATAGCTGCTCCGTAATTATGTAGAAGCAATTATATTCCATTGCGGTTCCATATGATTCCCATTAATTCTCATGGTTTCAAAATTTAAAAAAAATTGCTCTAGGTAACGATCTATTACCTTTAAAGAATATCTCGTTTAACATACGGGAAAGTATTATAAATTTTTTTATGAAAAACTTTCATTTAATACATAAAATTTTTTTAATGCTACATGTGGGCTTTTCATCGAGTCAATACATGTGTGTAGTCTGAGGACACATATATACATGTGTGTAGTCTGTGGACACATATTGTTTCACAGTTATGTGTCCAAAAAATTACGGGAAAACATCAAAACGTACTATTTAAAGCATTCCTATTGTTCATTTTACATTCAATGACATATTTATTTTTAATATAATGGTGTTAGGTAAGAGGTATTATTGTTGTTGCTTGCCAGATATTTTAAAAAATTGAAAAAAAAATTGGGTTTTTCAATGAAGAAAACAACATCATCGCGGTTTGGTGAGGTGTGTTTACGGGTTGTGTTACTTTTTGGCAGCATTAGGTTAGCTGAAATGTGTTGGAATCGCAAAGAACAGGCAGTACAACTTTAATTAAAACTTTTCAGTTCACCCTGCGCTCAACTGCGCTCTACAAACATCCCTCATTTCAACACGGGAAGGAAGTAATGGGAAGAGGGGCGTGCCTATAAGTAAGAAAACCAATCAGATTCAAGATTTAAGAATAAAACGGAAAATCGTAATCACTTCTCAACAAGCGCCAAAGCATGGCGCTTGCAGTATGTGAACCAGCCATGTGGAGAACATTAACAAATTTTTTCATTTCCATTTGCTCCTCTTTCCACTTTTAGCAATGGAGGCTATGCGGGGCGTTACAGAAAATGCTGCCACGTTGATTCTATTCGAGGACGCAGACTACGATAACCACAGCTTCGGGCCCTCCGACACTTCTTTTGCTGGTATGTAACTTTCCAGAGAAAAAGAAATCCGCACCGTTGTCATGTAAAATGCTATTGTCTGGGGCACTACTAGAGTAACAGCACCACCCTTGCCTGGGTTCATAGGCGGGAAACCGACAGAGGCAATATTAATTTATAGAAAATGAATCTAATGCTTCTTCCTAGGTACTCAATCTACTGATGGGTGCGAGCCATCCACGTCTGGGTGTTCGTCTTCACAGAGCACACCTCCCACTGTTGCAGAAAGGGGCCTCAACAAAAGTGAGTAATCTTCTGATGGTGCTTTATGATTTTACTGAGGGTGAAACAGGGTTCGATTGGGTATGGTCCTTAGTATAATTTTTGGATCTGTAAAATGGATTTGTGGGTAATTATTATTAATATAACCTGTATATCACTTTTAGGACTACGTTTAAGTCTAGGTGATTATTAAGAGTGTGTAATGCGGTCAAAGTATTAATACCTGTTTAAAGTAGTATGTTCCTTAAATTATTACTTGGTGTAATAATTTTGACCAAATTATCCACATGAAATTTCCTCTCATGTAATAGACAGCATAATATTCCTTTTATTGTTCACTAATTCAGGATTGTATGAAACAACAAACCATGAGGCAACACTTGATCCTGCTACAAGGCTGGCCTTAATCCGGAAAAGGAAACAAAGAACCACTTCTGCTGCGAGGCTGGATAACACCTTATCTGGATTTGTGGAGTGGGTAAAGGACTCAGACGAACGAAAGGAGTTAAAAATAGATAAGAGGGACGAGGTGGACATACTCTTTCAAAAGGAGATAATTAATAGCCTTAGGGTTGCTAACACATGCCTACAGAGACTCACAGATTATCTCACTGAAACACCATCAGGGGTTCTACACAAAAAGCAGCTAGCAAGACCAATAACGTGCGGACAAGTACTCAAACCTCTAGTTTGTCTACTTCTAGGGACTACAATCTCGGTCCAAATGATGGCGTAAGCGACTCTGAGGGTGACATTAGTAACCGTGCTGATACTGGTGACAGTTGTGATGAAGACAGTGATGATGAGGGGTCGATTTCGCTACTTAGTGGACAGAGCACTGCAAAGAGTAGTGTGCGAGATGCCACTGGGAGTGTGCTTGCTAGGAATGCCATCAGGAATGCCAAAGTGTCAGTTAGGATCCCAGGAAAGGAGAAACCAAAACACAAGGGGCTGGTCTCTTTGGGTCAAGGAGAGAATGAACGTTCCCCTTACCTTATTGTTAAAAATGAAGATTCAGTTGATGATTCTCAGCCCTTTTTGAAAACACCACAGAAAAGGAGAAGAATCAAAAAAAAAAATTTATTCCCCATAGTTAACTGACCAGGGTATTTGTTTGTGATACTTGGCCCACCAGCGGCATTACGAAAATTATCTATCCTTTTGTGCAATGATTTTTTCTAATTTGTATTAAGTTCTTGCACATTTATCAGAAACACAATTAGAAAACACCATATGAACTCAAATTTAAGGTTTGTTTCACTGTAATGTTTTATTTTCTTTGGTATTCAAGCACAACTTTCTCCACAATAACTTAATTTTAAAGCATCCCGCCCGAAAAGAAAGAGTCGTTGGGGGCAGTACTATTTATTTTATTTATTTATTTATTATTATATTTATACCCCGCTTATCTTTCAAACGAAACTCTAAGCGGCTTACACGGGCGAACAAGCGCCAATAAACACAAACAATAATTATAAATTTACAACAAATAACTAAACCATTAAAACCCGGTGCATCCAACCCGGCAATATAAAAGCTATCAACCAAGCACACACATAACGAAGACACTTAACATGGTTGCTTGGGCATTAAAGATGGCGGGACGTAACGAAAAAAAAAAAAAAAAAAGAAAGAAAGAAAGAAAGAGAGAGAGAGTTCAGGGCTCGCCAAAGGCCTCTCGAAATAAATAGGTTTTTACAGCTTTTCGAAAGGCCAGCAGGGACTCTGCAGAGCGCACTTCGCTAGGGATGGAATTCCAAAGGGAGGGGGCAGCCACCGAGAAAGCCCGGTTCCGGGTAACCGATTTCCGGGCTTCTCGAGGAGTGGCAACCCGCAGCGAGTGCGCTCGCACCTGCCGAACAGGTCGGGCCGAGGTGGATCGCTGAGCGATACGCTCTGTCAGGTAGTCCGGTCCCAAGCCATGGAGGGTTTTATAAACTAAAACCAAGACCTTGAATCTAATCCGGGCCGCAACAGGCAACCAGTGCAAGCGGGCCAGGACTGGGGTGATGTGGTCGTAACGACGCACACCAGCCACCAGCCTGGCCGCCGCATTCTGCACCCGCTGCAGGCGCCGGAGAAGAGTCAAGGGCAACCCCATGTAGAGGGCGTTGCAGTAGTCCAGCCTCGAGATCACCAGTGCCTGGACCACTGTTCTCAGAGAGTCACCGTCCAGGTACGGGCGGATCTGGGCGATCTGGCGAAGATGGTAGTACGCGGCCCTGGTAACCGACGCCACCTGGGCCTCCATGGTCAGTGCCGGGTCCAGGACCACTCCCAGATTCCGCGCCCTTTCCACAGGCCGGAGGGAAACTCCCCCCAGAGAGGGAAAAGGGCCACCGTACCCAGACGGCGAGCCCCCAAAGAACATGACCTCCGTCTTCCCGGGGTTGAGCCTAAGCCTGTTCGCCCCGGTCCAAGCCAGCACGGCATCCAGGCACCCATCGAGGACCTGCACAGCTTCCACTGCAGAGGTGGAAAAGGAGAGATAGAGCTGCGTGTCATCAGCGTACTGATGACTGCACACTCCAAAACTCCTAATGACCCCAGCCAACGGCCTTACATAGATGTTAAACAGCAACGGCGAGAGCGACGACCCCTGCGGGACCCCACAAGGGAGAACCCATCGGGCCGACAGCTCCCCCCCATGCTGAACATACTGGGGACGGCCCTCCAGGAAGGATCGGAGCCAACTGCGAGCAGTGCCCCCGATTCCAACCTCAGAGAGCCGATCCAGTAAGATACCGTGGTCGACGGTATCAAAGGCCGCTGACAGATCCAGGAGAACCAACAGGGTAGAGCAACCCCTGTCGGCCGCCCGGAGCAGGTCATCTTGCAGGGCGACCAAAGCTGTTTCAGTCCCCCGACGGGGCCTGAACCCCGACTGGCATGGATCGAGGCACTGCCGATCCTCAAGGTACGACTGCAGCCGGACCGCCGCCACCCTCTCGATGACCTTGCCCATAAACGGGACATTAGCGATCGGACGATAGTTGCCTAAATCGTCCGCCGCAAGGCCCGGCTTCTTAAGGATGGGCTTGACCACCGTCTCCTTCAGACGAGAGGGAAAAACCCCCTCGCTGAAAGAGGCGGTGGCGATGGCAGAAGCCCATTCAGCCATGGTCCCGCTGGCAGCTTTAATGAGCCAGGAGGGGCAAGGGTCGAAAGGAGTGGACGCCGGCCGGCAATGCGCCATAGCCCCGGAGGCCTCGACAGCGGAAACAGGCCCAAGCTCCTCCAACCGAGGCGACGAAGGCGGACCAGCAACCGGGGATGCCGGGGCAGTGCTACTGCAACCGGAGTCAAAGCCGGCACGGATGGCCTCAATCTTGGATCTAAAAAAGGCTGCGAAATTCTCACTACTGAAATCAGTAGGAGGAGGCCTAGCCAGACTAGGATTGGTGAGGTCTCGAACCACCCGGAAGAGCTCCGCCTGGCGGTTAGAGGCCTCACCAATTCTCACGGAGAAAAACGATGACTAGAATGGTTTTAATCTTAAATTATTTTTTTAAACAACTCATAAAAAAAAGTTTTTAATGATAAATAATGACAGCGTGCAAAAGATAGATTTCTTTAGTGCAGCTTGGTATACTGCAATACATACTTTACATTTGTCTTGCTTTACATATCTAACATTTTAATCATAGACATTTTTAAACACTAGATAAAATATTTCAAATACAGAAATTACTGTTTATTTTAATGTTCTTACCCAAACCTTAAGGAACCACCATTTTCAAGTACTATAAGATCGATCCTATCCTCAAAATAATAATTTCTTTAAATGCTGTAAACAAAACTTTTAAATGGATGGATAGATTTTTAATGTGGGGTTTTAGTGCTGAGAGGAAAAATGAGGCCTCAGTTCCAGTTTTTAAAGCATTCCTTGCAAATGCCAGAAACAATAACTTTTAGCAATATCAGTAAATTATAAACTTCTGGCTATGGTGGTAACAGCAATTGTTGTGAACAGGAAAGTTCTATTTTTTTAATTGTTCCATGGAACCCCATTTTAAATAACATGTTTTTTAGTACAAAGAAAAATTGCTCATTGAGCATTACATAGAAAACATTGTTCAACACAGAAGGAAACAGCTCTCTGCTTTAGCAGTTTAATATGCTGCATCTCAACAATAGTTATCTAATAACCAGTAGTTCCTAAAAGGAATAATAAGGCTTCAGAAGAACCCAACTTACAACATGTAAACACATTTACATTGAAAGAAATGACTTAGTGTAAACATACCAATGCTGCTCTTTGAGCAGAATCAGAACATATTTTAAAAAATTAGTAATATTTTAAATCAGTGCTAAAAAAAGTTTTTAAGAGTAACTGGGAGAACTTTTCCCAGTTTAAATGCAATTGGAGAAACCCTGCAGAAGTACATGTTAATCAAAAGTCATACAATGATTTTTTATCTCCTCCTCCTCCTCCTCCTTCGCTGTGGTGGACGTGCCCCTCCCGCAGGCAGCACATGTTGTTCCAGTACCCCAACTGCAAGAAATCAAATGGAAAAGCAAATCAGTTATTAAATCCTCAGTTGTTCCTTTCCTTGAGTTTGCTCATCAGATAAATCCCAGTAACAGCAGGCAGTCCTGCTGTAGTTACAGAGCGATTAAATATGTACATTGCAGTGTCATTACTGCAAAGGTTAAATCAAATCAAAGGGCATTTCTTTCTCCAAATAGGGGGCAAGGGGTTTGCTGTTGATAATTTTAATTGCCTAAAAAATATACCTCTGGCAACAACCTCTTGCAAAACAGCAATCCATTGTTCCATTTCCCCTCGGGGCACCGCTTGCCTCATAATGTCCACAGGTTGTTCTGGAACAATTTCTATTGGGATGGAGAGGAAATCTAAATGTGGAATTGTTCCACAGATGGGTTTTTTTTAAATAATAGAACGCGTAGATGGTCACTCTTAGAGCACTCCCTGCTTCTCACCTTCACCGCCCTCATTGTCCTGGAGCTCATGTAAGGCTTGCCCCCCTTTCATTATCTTGCTGCTGGTCCTCCCTAGGCTGCAGCTCCAAGTCCAAACGTTGTTCTGGCTGCTGCTGCTGACGTGGTTGACCCCTCCTGTGGCCTACACGCCTAGCAGGTCCTGCGCCTGTAGGAATAAATAACACCAATGTCGATTTGCTTGGCATTAACCCACAGCTTGTAATCCTGACAGACCCTCATATCTGTGTGAATCAGTCTCTTTAGGCCGCATGCTTAAATCAGACCAAAGAGAGTCATGGCCAGAACCCTACCTAGCTACCAATCTTCAGAACTAATTGCAGCCCTTTTAATAATGTTCTATTTTAATAACAATCCCCGATTTTACTCACCCGCAGGGAAAAGATGAGCTGGGTCAGGGCGGTCTGCCATAATCCATAACTGGAGCAACTGGTTCCAGTAGGCAGCTTGTTGCCTTTCTTCTGCGTGCTCCCCCAAAATAGTACAAGCACCTATTAAAGTTCTGGCGAAGAGTTTTAAATTTTGATCGAATTTGCTTTGAGGTCCTCTGGTAGTTCAGCCTGGCTAGCTCTCGAGAGGCAAGCCTAAAGGCCGCCTCATTCCTTCTAGGAAGCATATGAAACAACACAGGACCAAGTCTGTGTTGAATCAATATGTCCAATAAAGCCGTGACCTCTGCCTCGGTCCAGTATCGGCCCCTACCACCACGTTCCATCTTCCTCCAAATATATTTTAATTCTAATTTAAATAACTAGCAAGAAAACAGTCCTTCACACAACCCTACTCTGTACCACCTCTCCACACCTTTCTATAAGGTGCTACTGGGTTTTTATAACTACTGGAGCCCTGTCTCCGAGCAGCCCTGTGGAAAATGAAACTAACTTCGACCAATTGGGGGTGGGGTTAAAACGCAGGTCAGGGCCCAGGAGCCTTGGATACAGTTTGCCACGGTATCACACTCAATGTAGATGGTTATTTCTGGTGAACCACTTATGAAAAAGTCTGTATGTAAGGTGCATATCATGGTTTGCAATGAATAAATACCTTCTTTTCAATGCATTTCTTTGTCTCGTTTATTTTAAGAACAACACAGATAATAAGTAGCAAATGATATCTTCAGATTGAGGCATCCTGCAGTAGCTGCAGACTTACAATGGAAACATTTGCCTTGCCCAGCAGTTCTAATTGGTCCATTGTGTTGGAAAGGTCAGTGGGTGGAGCTGATGATGGACTGGCTCCACCAAGCCCAGCACCTGCCATCTCCAGCAGACCCGAGGGCTAACCTGGGGTCAGAAGTTCTGTCAGCACTGCTGACCCCTATGTACAGAATTGGTTCCACATTAATAAAGTGTTAGCAATATTGACCTTTCGTGAAATAAAATTTTAACCTGTTATCCCGTTACTGTGTGTAGCTTAATTTGCCCCACCCCCGATATCTGTGGTGCGTCCTGTAATTGAGACTGCTTTTGAGAATGCAGAGTTTCTGACGCCACTTGTTTATTCCTTTCAGTACCCATGCAGAATCGGAAGGGGTGGCTAATTATTGACAATCAGATGAATAATGCAAACGGGCACCTGTACTTCTGGTTGTGTGGCAGGGGCACATAGGAAGCACTTACATATAAACCCAAGACGGTACGTCTTGTACTGTAATAACATTTCAAAACTGTCATACTTCTTTTCAAGGTATTGGGAGGACCATTCTGAGTTGAGTGGGGGGTTAAGGGGGAGTCACAGCAGCTAGTCTGTCTGGAGCCGAGAAGAAGGTTGCGCATGTGGTTTTCTCGGATTGCTGAAGGGGGGTTTTGGTCGGAGGAAGAATCTGGCCATGCACCGAGGATGTGAAACTTTAGAGTAGAGAAAGTGTATAAGGGCGATATTAACGCGAAGGTGGGGAGTAACGTGTCCCACCATTACGACCGCAAACACATCACCCCTACCTTGATTTCTTAAATAATGTCGGGGCTTCGATGCAACGGGCCACTACTGTCAAAGCAATGGATGGTTTTTTATTTGCGCGGTTTGGGGGGGGGAATTAACACGGGGGGGTTAAACTGCAGTCATTAAAAATGGAGCTGGGTGCAATGAAGTTGAAATTCTATTCTGGGTATGCTCAGAGACACAGTAGAGTGCATCGGAGAACGATCTAAATGAAGACACAATTCCAAGTGAGAGGGCACCCCATGGTCTACCCTCACGACCTACGGTTTTTTTTCCTACCTGCCGCTAAAAGGAATCACCCCAGGGCATGAAACATGTGTAATGCGGTCCATGAACAACAGTCACTCGCAATGGGTTCAAATAAAGGAGAATCGTTTTAAAACCAGGGCACGCTCAGAGGCACAGTCTTTAGCGGGGAAGAAGGTTTCGCTGGAGGATTGCTATATGTGTGCTGACGGGGGTTTTTGCGGGGGGAAGAATCACCGCGTTCTCTCATGCTTTTTGCTTCACACTCTGCCCATGCCCAGAGGCAGTGAATCTTTTCTGCGGAGACAGTGTATAAGGACGAATGAAACCCAAAGGAGGGGTGCTATTTGTTCCAATGAAACCCAAAGGAGGGGTGGTACGTGTTCACCCATTACGCCCGCATACACATCACCCCTAAATTTGGTTATTAAATGATGTGTTGGCTGCGATGCATCGACGCACAACTGCCAGAGCAAGGGATGTTTTTTCTGTTTGTTTTGGGGAGAGAATTAAAGGGGGGGAAATGCAGTCAATAAAAATGGAGCGGGGTACAATGCACTTTATTTCGCAGTCGGGGTATGCTCAGAGACACAGTAGCGTACTTCGGTGAAATATTTATATGGTGACAGAATTGGGTACTAAAGAAGGAGATCCGTTTTAAACTCTGTGCACGCTCAGAGGCACAGTCTGGAGCCGGGAGGACGGATTTGCAGGAGGATTGCTCTGTGTGCAGATTATGGGGGGTGGAGAGTATTTACCTCGTTCTCTCGAAATGGTGTATGGAAGAATGCTTTTTGATTTACACTCAGGCCATTCCCAGAGGCAGTGCAACTTTGCAACGTCACAGTTCCGAAAAAGGAAAATCGTTTAGAACTCTCGGCACGCTCAGAGGCACAATAGTCTGAGCCCGCATGAGCCTCAGCCGTTGCTGAAGAGAATAGTATTTTGAAAACGCAGGGTTTCAGACGCCACTTGTTTATTCATTTCCAGAACCCATGCAGTATCGGAAGTGGTGGTTAATTATTGAAAATCTGATGAAAAATGCAAACGTGCACCTGTACTTTTGGTTGTGTGGCAGGGACACATAGGAAGCAATTACATATAAACCCCAGACGGTACGTCTTGTACTGTAATAACACTTCAAAACTGTCATACTTCTTTTCAAGGGAGGGAGCACCAGTCTGAGTTGTGTGGGGGGTTACGGGCGGGGGAGTCACAGCAGTCAGTCAGTCTGGAGCCGAGAAGACGGTTTCGCATGAGGATTGCGTGGAGTGCTGAAGGGGGTTTTTGGTGGGGTGAAGATTCTTGCCATGCCCCGAGGATGTGAAACTTTAAAGTTGAGAAACTGAATAAGGGCGATATAAACCCGAAGGAGGGGTGTTACGTGTCCCCCCATTACGACCGCAAACACATCACCCCTAACTTGAATTATTAAATGATGTCGGGGCTTCGATGCAACGGGGCACAACTGTCAGACCAAGGGATGGTTTTTTTGTGTGTGGTTTGGTGGGTGGATTTAAAGTGGGGGGTTAAACTGCAGTCATTACAAATGGAGCGGGGTGCAATGAGCTTTAAATTGCCGTCTGGGTATGCTCAGAGACACAGTACAGTACATCGGAGAACGATTTAAATGTTGACAGAATTCCAAGTGAGAGGGCACCCCATGGTCTACCCTCACGCCCTACGGAACTTTTTCCTACCTGCCGCTAAAAGGAATCACCCCAGGGCCTGAAACATGTGTAATGCGGTCCCTGAACAACAGTCACTCGCAATGGGTTCTAAGAAAGGAGATGCGTTCTAAACTCTGGGTACGCTCAGAGGCACAGTCTGTAGCAGGGAAGAAGGTTTCGCAGGAGGATTGCTATGTGTGCTGGACGGGTTATTTGCGGGGGGAAGAATCACCGCGTTCTCTCATGCTTTTTGCTTTACACTCTGGCCATGCCCAGAGGCAGTGAATCTTTTCAGCGGAGACAGTGTATAAGGACGAATGAAACCCAAAGGAGGGGTGCTATCTGTTCGATAGTTATTTGGGGGGGGGATGACTCACCGCGTTCTCTCGAAATGGGTTCCTGAAAAATGCTTTTTGCTTTACACTGTGGCCATGCCCAGAGGCTTTGAAACTTTTACGTCACTCGTAATGGGTACTAAAGAAGGAGATCCGTTTTAAACTCTGTGCACGCTCAGAGGCACAGTCTGAAGCCGGGAGGACGGATTTGCAGGAGGATTGCTCTGTGTGCAGATTTGGGGGTGGGGAGTAATCACCTCGGTCTCTCGAAATGGTGTATGGAAGAATGCTTTTTGATTTACACTCTGGCCATGCCCAGAGGCTGTGCAACTTTAAGTCACTGTGCAACTTTCCAGTTCCAAAAAAGGAAAATCGTTTAAAACTCTCGGCACGCTCAGAGGCACAGTAGTCTGAGTCCGCATGAGCCTCTGCCGTTGCTGAAGAGAACATTATTCGAAGCGCCAAGGGTTATAGTTTAAAAAAATGTTTCTGGAAGGGTGAAATGCACATGTTGGGATACGGAAATCACCCCGCATTAATTGGTGATATCCGGGAAAGAATGAAAAAAAAGGAAAACCAACGAGTAGCCACCAGAAAGTAAACTTTCATCTCTGGTGCAACACAAACGCCACCACTTGGCTGCCGAAGTAAATAAGGAAAAGAAGGGGGGGGAGGAAGGGGTAAACAGTGACACCTGGCGTTTGTTGATTTCTGTAAAAAGAACAGACATGAGACAGCGGGATTCATGGTAACCCCTATAAACAACCACAAATACATGTATATTGAAAGCACAGAAATCAGGATCGAAAGAACGGGTAACCCGAAATATCGATGCATCGATATTTCGGAGGAATAGTAAATGGGAAAAAAAATATTTCAAAATAATCAGTGGCCACACGCGAATTCGGATGCGAAGCGGGATGCGAAGCGAGGGAGATTCCCGGCCTCCGCCAGGGGAATCTCTCACCCCGCTTGGAGCACGCTTTAGGGGCGTGGTCGGGGCGTGGTCGGGGTGGCGCCGCATCCAAAATGGAGGATCGTGAGGACAAAGCCGACCGATTCGCGCGGAAATCACGGCTCGCCGCGCAGCGAGAGGTTCGTGAAGTAACGGCCAAAAAGACGCCTGCTTCTTGGGAGGAAAGCAATGGCAAACCTAGATAGCATACTAAAGAGCAGAGACATCAGTGTGCCAACTAAGGTCAGGATGGTTAAAGCTATGGTTTTTCCAGTAGTGATGTATGGAAGTGAGAGCTGGACTATAAAGAAGGCTGATCGCCGCAGAATTGATGCTTTTGAGCTGTGGTGCTGGAGGAGAGTCTTGAGAGTCCCCTGGACTGCAAAGAGATCAAACCTATCCATTCTGAAAGAAATCAACCCCGAATGTTCACTGGAAGGACAGATTTTGAAGCTGAGGCTCCAGTACTTTGGCCACCTCATGAGAAGAGAGGACTCCCTGGAAAAGTCCCTGATGCTGGGAAAAATCGAAGGCAAAAGGAAAAGAGGACGACAAAGAATGAGATGGTTGGACAGTGTCATCGATGCAACCAAAATGAATTTGACAAAACTCCGGGAGGCAGTGGAGGATAGGAAGGCCTGGCGAGCTCTGGTCCATGGGGTCACGAAGAGTCGGACACGACTGAACGACTGAACAACAACAGTATTTGCAAAAAAAAAAAAAAAAAAAAAAAAAAGAACAGTGGAGAAATATTTAGGCATTAGTTCCGCTCTGAAAACAGGACCACACGTTTGTTGAAAGGCTAGATGAATAATGTTGCAGCAGATTTCCTGAATCAGTTCAGGAAGGAAATAGGTCACCTTTGAGGTGCTTTCCAGTCTTCTAGGTCAACTAGAACATCAGAATCTGGGGGAAAGTTTGGAGAAGAAAAATTTCAGAAGCTTCTTTAGTTGCATTGACTTAACATTTGGCTGGTATCTCTCTCAGAGTACATGATAGATACAATCCATGTTCAAGGGATGACACCAGGCAGTAACCCAACAGGAATGTTTGGTGATACCATTTATTTATCCAGATAGTTTAAAAAATTGTCACTTGGCTAATCCTACTGAGATGTTTTGTTTTTTTTTTTTAAACACAACATGTGCTGGGTAAATTGGTTGAGGGAGCATCTCAGCTGGATCTTGCAATACAAGGTGCGGGGGGAGGTGAGGAGAAATCTGTCAGTTTTGCTGTCTGCCACACCTGAAGTTTGTGAATGCCGATATGTTCTGATCAAAAACTTGACATGCAGCAAAATTCTTGCCCATTGTCTCATTGTGAACACAAATTCTCTTGATATCTATTTGATCTGATTTGAGTTCATGTACAAACGTACACAGCAGGCCTGTTTGTGAAAGGAAAGGATCCCAGGATCCTAAAATGCAGATTTCATTAGGAGATAAGGAGCTTGTTTACCTAAGGAGAGGAATGGGAAGATATACTGCAGAAAACATGTGGTTGCTATTTAATTTATGCTTTATCATTTTTCATTCTGACAATAAAACTGCTATGTCGGTGGAGGGAGGGCACTGTACATTGTACGAGGTAATACAAAATGAGGGCTCCTTCTCCCTGCCAGAGGAAATGTGATCCAGAAACAATTTGGGGGCAACTGTAAGGTGATATTGCACAGAAAACCAGAAGCTATTGTTCTAACCTGAAAGATTATTTCTGGACAGTATAACATTATCTGCAAAACAACTGTTGAAAAGACAAAAAAATGGTAGTTCAAGAAAGTACTGGGATGAATAACCCATTCTCAAAAGCGACATTTTTTTTTACCAGATAGAATTTATTGTTAATGGTTTATTTAAATTTGCAGAAATACATTAACAACAACAAAACAGAATTTGAAAAGAAAGTAAGAAAATGCCCAGTTACATACAGGAAATCTTGCTGGGATGTGATTCTTAACACTTAGGTTAACAGGTTTAAGATTATTTTTTATATTAAAAATATAGTAACTTTTGAAGGAAACACGAATTAAGATTCACCCACACAACAACCAAACAAACAAACAAACAAACAAACAAAATGCTGTCAAATTGACACTATGGTAATGATGGCGAACCTTTTAGAGACTGGATGCCCATAGTGTGATTCAAAACCCACTGATTTTCCACAAAGTGCCAATACAGCAATTTAACCTGAATAAAGGTAGTTGTAAAGGGGTGATGTCGGGTGTCCACAGAAAGGGCTCCCAGTGCCACCCTTGGCACCCGTGCCATAGGTTCGCCAACGCTGCTCTATGGTGACCCTTGGCAGGACTCTCTAGGTACAGAGTACTTCAAAGATGTTTACCAGTCATCTTTCTGTGATGCTCTGAGATTATGCAGTTTCTCCAAGGGCACATATCTTGGCTCTTGTACCAGGAGCAGTAACGAATCAATAAAGAATCAGACGCCTGACCTAGGTACTTTAGTGCACTGAGGTATCCAGCCAGTTAATCACCAGTACAGGATTTTATTGAAAAAGTACCATGATAATTATTTTTCCTTACTGAAAGAAAGATGTTTCCCGCAGAAGATAGCATTACAGGAAAATATTTCTGTGGAGAAAGAGTATCTTATCATTATTAATTATAATATAGTTATTGAGGAATTTGTTGGCAGAAGTATGGACTGAACGCTAGATTCAGTTTGGACTCAGCTCCAGAAAGAACCCTCTCTGCTTTGGAAAAGACTTGTTGGGAGGCCAACCACTTTGACACGGGACCAGATCGAAAACCTTGCTTCAGAAAACCTGAACTGTTGTCAGTAAAGAGAGGAGGAACCAGCATTGGGCTGGTCGACAAACAGAAGGATTCTGTGGACAATTTGTCTGTTGGGGAGAATCTGTGAGGGAAGGGAAAAAGGGAAGGAAGTCTGATTAAGCCGGCAGGCAGACTGTTGGATTTACTGTAAGTCTATGTCTTTTCTTAGAGTATAACAAGGACATCAACAAACATCTATATCCTTTCCAAATTTGTATAGCGCTGGGTGAAATGAATGTACAGTGGACCCATGTATAACAAATGGCTTGTATAAGATAAAATCTGTACAACATAAAAATTCTGGAGATAGGGGAAATTTGCTTAACAGAATTGCCTATGGGGAGAATCTGTACAACATAAAAATGGGATTACTCTGTTTTCAATGCATTCCTATGGCAATTTGTATAAAGGAAAATTTGGTTGACATAATTTCATTTGGAACGAATTAATTACTTTATACAAGGTACCGCTGTATAATTTAGGCAGATTTCTAAATCTCGGTTACAGCTGGGTAAAATAAGTATCCCAATACAATCTAATAACATTCAATATTTCTAATAGTTTCTGCTAACAGACAACCACTTTCTGTAACGGTTCATGTACGTAGGCTTCGCTTTAATTAGGTGATTCTTGAAGGATATATTTATCTCATGGGGAAACAATGGAGAAGAATGAGCTTTTTACTGTCCATCGGCATTAAGGCTTGCTTCTCACTTGGTTCACTTGACAGACCAACCCTGCAATTCCATAAACAAATATGAAGTCTGTGTAAATCAACAGATTATGATCTAGCAAATGGTCTAGGGAATGTGCACTTTGGGTTAGAATAAATCCCAAATTAAATTGGGCTAATTTGTAGGGATGCAGGAGGTGTCTGAGACAAAATGGGCTGTATGCTGGTGGAACACCCCCCCGCCCCCTGGTATTCACAGAGTGAAAAATGATAAAGTATAAATTAATTTCAAAATCTGGGGTTTTGTGAAACTTCAAGAACATTTTGGAGTCAGTTCCAGGAATATGAAGTGAGAGCATTAATGAGAGAAGAATAAAGACTAAGGGTCAGGAAAACCATGGGATAGATGGGAAATATTTCTACTGTTTCTTTTGCTGGCATATAAGAAAGAAGGAAAATAACACTGTATGTTCTATTGGTAAGGAAGACACTAATTTTGCCTTGAACAGGTAGAAGGGAACATAGATAAGGGACCAATGTAGAATTAGAAAAAATATGTTGTAATAATACCATCCTCCCAAGATTCCGAATAGTTAAAGGCATCAGAGCTAGTTAAGTTCCTTTAAAAATGAGTGAATAATAATTACAGTATAATTCTGGGATCACCAAAGAAGTTACTTACATTATAGTTACTTACAATTTTAAAAAAAGATAAAAATATTGTGGCACCTAAACGAATAGCTGCTACATTTTAATGTAAGCTTTCATAGACAAGGCCGCATCACACACTCACATTAAAATATAGCACTTAGTTTTTAAGGTGGCACAATGTTTTTTGTCTTCTTTATTTTCTATTTTTTTTTTACCTCACACACTAGTACAGACCAACACAGCTACATCTTCTGTAATATCAAAAGTAACTTTGCTTTCCTTTTTCTTAAAAGAAACCAATTGTTTTTGGTTGTTTCTCTAAAAATCAAAATGGCGAAATTAAAAGTGCAATGGTAAATGCATACTATTCCACCCCATTTTCTCCTCAGTACCCGGTACTCAGGACTGCCTCATCTCTGTTGTCTTTCTGGAAACAGGCAAAGACCTTTCTCTTAAGGCAAGCTTTCCCTGAATGATGGACCACCTATTATGTGTCTTTTATATGAATCAATAGGATCACGTAGACTTTGTGTTTATAACTACTTATAATCTTATGTGATTACATTGACACTATGTTTTCAATGTTAGTTTCCATCACTCATAACTTTACATGGAAATTTACTTTCCTTTTTACTGCTCTTGTTCTCTTGTAACTTTACATGGAATTTTAGTCTCCTTTCAACTGCTCACGTTCTCTTGTAGCTTTAACGTAATGAATGTCTATTAATGTTGTAAGATGTCCCTCAGTTCCCTGTTCTCAATACTTGAATGTGTCTTCATTGTACTGGACTGTATATTATCCCTCATTACTGTAAGCCGCCTTGGGTCCTTGTCCAAGGAGAAAGGTGGGGCGAAAATATTCTAAAGCAAATAAAAATAATAATAAATACCCATAATAGAGCATGAGGCAGCAGCATAAGTCAGCCAATGACCCATGTGATCATCTTCCCCATCTATTAAATGAGGCTACCTGCTGTTGCATACATAAATATCATTAAAAAATCACTGTGCACAGTGCAAAGGGGATGCAGTATCCCTCATTAAGTTACATCCATAACGTAACTAAGTTATACTTCTATTATCGCAGAGAGGATTTTGCAAACAACTTTAATCTTTGGGTCTAGCAATATTTGGCACCAGTCTCTGAAAAATGTGTCTCCCTGACATCACAAGACCCTTGTACAAAATGATAGTAAGTCCGCATCTGGAGTATTGTGTACAATTCTGGTCACCGCATCTCAAAAGACTTAGTGGAACTGGAAAAGGTGCAAAAGAGAGCAACTAAAATGATTACTGGGCTGGGGGACCTCCCTTATGAGGAAAGGCTAAAACATTTGGGGCTCTTTAGTCCGGAAAAAAGGATATGATTGAGGCATACAAAATACTGCAGGGCATGACTAAAGTGGATAGAGGGATGCTCTTCTCCCTCTCACAAAACACCAGAATTAGGGGACATCCATTCAAATTGAGGGCTGGGTGAGTGAGAACAGACAAAAGAAAATATTTGTTTACCCAGCGTGTTGTTAGTCTGTGGAACTCCCTGCCACAGGTTGTGGTGATGGCATCTGGCCTGCATGCCTTCAAAGGGGGATTAGACAGATTTGTGAAGGAAACGTCCATTACAGGTTACAAACCATGATGGAGATGTGTCATCTCTAGGCTTAAAACCAGGGTACTTAAAGGGCCAGATGCAAGGGAGTGATATCAGGAGACAGATATCTAGTCTTGTGCACTCCCAGAGGCATCTGGTGGGGCCACTGTGAGATATAGGAAGCTGGACTAGATGGGCCTTTGGCCTGATCCAGCATGGCTCTTCTTATGTTCTTATGTTCTTATGTTTTAAAAGGCATTGACATGCACTTGTCAGAGTCTCCTCCCCTTGCACAAGTGTTGAGTAAGGGTTCTTCGAGACCACAAAAGTTACTTTTCTTGGACTACAGCCTCCGGATCCACCCCATCGGTGTGGTTACTGATCTAGTTGGCTGGGAAATCATCTCAGAAAGTAAATTTCCCAAGTTGTCATGGTTCCTTTCCCTTCTTTGCAGACAACCGCTCTCTCTCTCACCCTGCTTCCCCAGGCTGCAGCAATCAGTATATTTACTGTGGGAACAATCTTGAGCGTGGTAGCTTCATTAAACGAGCAGATAATCTGAGTCAGGGAAGAGTTCGCTGGCTCTCTTTCTACTTGGCCTTTCCAGCTTAAAAGCTTTATTATATAAGCCCCACGATAAGTCCTTCTTGGAAGATGTGATCCAGAGAAGCAGTAGAGTTTCCATTCCTTAAAGTCTTTAAAAATCTAACACTGCCGTGATAAAATGGACCGTGTGCTTCAGAACATCTCTATTTAAACAATAATAATAATAAAGGCTGCTCACTTTCTTCAGAACGGGAGCCTCTAGTTCTCCCTCACCCACTTCTTTGCCAACTTCCAGTAAGCTTCCCTCGTGAACACCAATAAACGTCTCCAAAGATTTAAAGGCTGCCATTAAATATTTCCATGTTTTTTGGGGGTGGATTTGATGGCATTAATGTAATAGAGTAATGGACTCTTAAGTAGTTCCATCAGTAAATAATCTACAATTAGGGAGTTTGCAGACTGATAGAAAATAAATAGATGAATTTTGTATAATTAAGCCACAATCAAATACCTTCCTATACACAAGTGATAAAGTGTTCCTTTGGGCCGTGGCCATACGCGGAGGCTTTTATTCCTTTCAAAGAACTAAATTTCCCTAGTGCCAAGTTTACACAAGGGAAAAGTTAGCTATTAGGCCTGATGGATCTCTTTCTTCGCTGTAATTGTTGGACTGGGATGGTGTGGGTGTGTGGGGGGGTGTATGGCTGCTGTGGTGCATTTTGAGAACACAGACACTTCAGACTTAACCCTTGCTGGTATTTTTCTGGAAAAAAATCAAAGAGAAACAAAAACCAAACAAATGACAAAACAACAACAAAATGTGGCACCTTAAAGACCAACTTTCCTATTTTAACAGAACGTTTCCCATTTTGTATTTTTCTAAGAACTTTTTTTTAAAAAACACATTTTATTGAACATACAAATAATTAAACATAGAAAATCAAATCAATGACACACACAACGTAACAAGAGGGAAAAGGGAAAGAAGAAGGAAAGGGGAAAGGGTACCATAAGATATACATCCACAATTTACCTATAATAAGACATGTCTCGCTTGCTGATTCTCTCTCATTGACATATTATTACCTAGTTATCCTCTGATTCTGTCTTGCTTTAATCTAGATTACTTTAATTTTCTACCAGTCATAAAAAAAGGTCCCAACCAGCACTGAAAGTTGATTCTGCTTGTCCTTTTAATCTTTTGGTTAATCTATCCATTTCTGCACATTCTACTATTTTTTTAATAATCATCTCATCCATTGGGAGATTTTCAGATTTCCAGCTCTGGGCCCATGTTATTCTAGCTGCTGTTAAGATATGTAGCAATAAATAAGACTTTTGTTTATGTATCACATTTGGCAATAGGCCTAACAGAAATATTTCCGGTTTAAATTCTAATTGTATTTTTAAAATTTCCTTAGCCCATGTATATATTTTCACCCAGTAAGTTTTAGCTTTATCACAAGTCCACCAAGCATGATAATAAGTACCTTCGTGATCTTTGCATTTCCAACACTTATTTGAAACATTAGGAAACATTTTAGCAAGTTTTGCTGGTGGCATATGCGATCTATAAAACATTTTATAAAGATTTTCTTTATATGCCGTGGCCAAGGTTAATTTAAGGTTAAACATCCATAATTGCTGCCATTTTTGAAGTTAATATTGTAGCCAAAAATTTTGGCCCATCTTAACATGGTGTCTTTCACCTCTTCATCTTGCATATCCCATTGCAATAAGAACTTATATAGTTTTTGGATTTGTTTTTCTTCTGTTTTTAATAGAATCTTGTCGAATGCTGTGTGCTCTTTATAGAATCCTTGGGACTTTGTATCCTGATGATAGATTGATTGTACTTGAATTAATGGCCACCATGAAAACGTTAGGCCTTGATCTAATAATTGTGACCTCGATTTCAAAATTCCCTCAGAGTCTAGGAGCTCATTATAAGTAATATTTTTTTCCATACTTAATAGATTGGGATATGTAAATGCTTCCATTGGTGAAAACCAACTGGGTATTTTGGTATAGATTTTTAATTTAACCTTTTCCCAAATTCTCAGTAGTGACTTATCAAATTCCTTTCAAAATATTTATGTGTTTTTCTTTTCCCATACCAGAGGAATGCATGCCACCCTATTTGTAGATCATGGCCTTCTAAATACAGTAGTCTCTTATTCCTTAGAAGTACCCATTCTTTTATCCATATTAATGCATTTGCTTGGTAATATGAAGTCCAGTGTGGGAGTCCAAATCCTCCTCTTTCTTTTGCATCTTGCGATAGTTTACGTTTAATTCTTGGTTTATTTTTTTGCCAGACAAATTTTGAAACAGCACTATTCAGTTCCTTAAAGAATTTTGGGTCTAAGTTGATTGGAAAATTTTGAAAAAGAAAAAGTATCTTAGGCAAAATATTCATTTTAATTGCTGCAATTCTTCCTAACAGAGATAACTGTAGTTTAGACCACCTTTCCAACTCCTGCTTAATCTGTACCAATAATTTGTTATAATTGTCTTCTTTAAGGGTAGAGCATCTCGCTGTGATATATATTCCCAGATATTTTATTTTCTTAACTATTTGGATATTTGTGTTCATTGTAAGTTGGTCCTTTTGATTCTGAGTTAAGTTTTTAACTATAAATTTAGTTTTTTGTGAGTTGATAGTCAATCCAGCTATTTCACCATAAGCTTCAATCTGCTTAAATAGCATTGGTGCTGATTGTAGAGGATTTTCTAAAATAAATACCAGATCGTCAGCGTATGCTTGTAGCTTGTAAGTTTCAACTTTAATACGTGTCCCTTCAATTTCTGGATTGTGTCTTATTTCTCTGTTTAATGTTTCTAATGCTAAGATAAATAGCAGCTGTGATAATGGGCATCCTTGTCTTGTTCCCTTTGTAATTTCAATGCTTCTTGTCCTTTCTTCATTTATGATTATACTTGCTGTTTATTTAAAATATATTGCATTTATCATGTTCAAGAAGTTTTGACCGAATTGCCTCCCCTCCAATTGCTTCTTCATGTAATTCCAATTTAAGTTATCAAAAGCTTTTTGTGCATCTAAAAATAACAGTGCCATTTGTTTTTCAGGGTGTACATCATAATATTCCAATATATCAAGAATTATTCTTATATTATTTCTTAGTTGTCTTTTTGGAAGGAATCCATTCTGATCTGAGTCTATAAATTGTGTGAGAAATTTCTTCAACCTATCTGCCATAATAGATGCCAATATCTTATAATCAACATTAAGTAGCAATATGGGTCTATAATTCCCTATTTGTGTAATATCCGATTCATCTTTTGGTATTAAAGTAATATCTGCTTCTAACCATGATTTAGGAATCTTTGCTTCCTGAAGTACCTAATTGCATACATATTTCAAAGGTCCTGCTATCACTTCCCTAAATGTCTTATAAAATTCTCTTGGCAGACCATCCGGTCCTGGTGTTTTCTCATCCTTCTGTCTATTTATTGATTCTATCACTTCCAATAACATTATCTCTGCATTCAACATCTGTTGGTTTTTTTCTGGAATTTTGGGGAGGTTAGCCTTTTGTAAATAGTCCTCAATTCTCCTCGTATCTGTACTTTGCACTTTATATAGATCAGAGTAATACTGCATTACTATGTTATGTAATGAGTCCCTCTTTGTTTGTAAAATACCCTTTTTATCTTTTAGACTGCTAATTTGTTTCTTTTCTTTTCTTTTTCTCAGTCTGTATGCTAGCCATCTCCCTGGCTTGTTTGCATTTTCAAATTTTTTTTGCTTAGCTGCTGTTATTTGTTGAGCCATTTCTTCAGTTTCAATAAGATTCAACTTATGTTTAAACATGTCTACCTATTTCCTTGCTTCTTTACTATTGGGGTTCTTTTGGAGCTCCAATTCCCATTTTTTATATTTTTGTTTCGTTAACTCATAAAGGGCTCGCTTCTTTTTATTTCTGTTCGCTATATATGATATCGCTATGCCACGAAAGACAGCTTTAGCGGCATCCCAGATAGTCTGCAATGAGGTGTTTTGAGTTGTATTTTCTTTTTTAAAAATCCAATTCTTTTTTTTTTTGCTTTAAGTATGAATTCTTGTTCTTTTAATATGGCTGTATTTAGTGTCCATCTTCCTTTTAATTTTCTTCTCCCTTTCCATGTCATTTTAAGAGGGTTATGGTCTGCCCAGGTATTTGGTTGTATTTCAACTTCCTCAATCTCTAACCTCAGGTTGGTTGTTACCCAAATCATATCAATTCTAGACCACGATTTATGAACATTTGAAAAGAATGTGTATTGTAATTTATCTTTGTTTAGATCTCGCCATATATCTTGTAGTCCCAATTCTTCCACCATTCGAAAAATGTTTTCGGGAGTGTTCTTCTTTTACTCTTCCCAGTGTGGTCTTTTTTATAATCCTTAGATTGATCTGCAATCACATTGAAATCACCAATTAAACAGATATTTTGGTAATTTTTTTCTATGAGCAAGTCATGCAGCTTTTCGTAAAAATTTTCCTGTTTATCATTAGGTGTGTATATTGCCACTAACAATGTTACTTGATTATTAATTTCTGTTTCAAGCATTAAAATTCTTCCATTTTGATCTGCATAAATAAATTTTGCTTCTTTTGGGGGCTTCACATAAATTGCTATTCCTCTTTTCTTCTGATGTGGATCACATGCATAGAAAAGCTTCCCTAAATTAGGGCATTCTAAAAGTTTATGATTTTTCTCCTTAATGTGGGTTTCTTGTAAAGAAATTACAGTGGTACCTTGTATAAAGGAATTAATTCATTCCAAATGAAATTATGTTAAGCAAATTTTCCTTTATACAAATTCCCATTAGGAATGCATTGAAAACAGAGTGATCCCATTTTTATGTTGTACAAATTCTCCCATAGGCAATTATGTTAAGCAAATTTCCCTATCTCCGGGTTTTTATGTTGTACAAATTTTATGTTATACAAGCTGTTTGTTATACAAGTGTCCATTGTATATCCGCTCTTTCTTTTTTTTTTTTTTTAAATTTTTGTCTTTTGTTGGGTGAATTTAAACCATTTATGTTCACTGAGAAGATTTCTGTTTTTGTCTTCATCTTGGATTATTTGTAAATTGGATTTAATGCTCTGGTTTTCCTCTTTTCTAGTGGCTCCCCATTTCTTGGTTGAGGATCTGATAAAGTTTGTTCTTCAATTGATGATACTTGAATCTGGTTTTCTCCTATATTCAAAAAGGCTGTTCTTCTTCTCACCATCTCTTCTCTCTCTGATGGTGGTGATTGTCCTTCCATTGTTACAATATATCTGTGGTAAAAATCTCTTGCCTTATCCAGACTGTCTAATTTGAATCTTCTTGTTTGCCAAGTCACCAAAACTCCCTGGGGACTAGCCATCTGAAACTTATTCTCATTTAATTTATTTGTTAGGAAGAAGTATTGTTTTCTAATATCTCGTATCTTCCATGGAGTCTGTTTCAAAATTGTAATCTCCTGGTCATTTATCTTCAATGTGTTTTCTCTCAGTCTTCTTAAAATGTCTTCCTTTATCTTTCTCCTCACAAAAACCACATGTACTTCTCTTGGGACTTTATTTTTCCTTGCAAAACTCGAATTAACCCTATATATCTGGTCAATTTCCTGGCTCATCTGGGATTTCTCCATATCTAAAACGTCAGCCAACGCCTGTTCCATTAGATCTGTAGTTTCCACATCTTTATCTTTTTGTACCTTACGGAATCTGAGAGTGTGTGAAGCCCTTTCCATCTCTAGAATCAAAGTAGCTTCTTTGTATAATTTGACTGCTTCATGATCTTTTCCTCTCTCTTCTTCCAATCTTTTCAGATCTTTTTGATTTTCTATTATTTTTTTATCTAGCTGTTCAATCTGTGATGCATTCTCTTGAACTTTCTGGCTAATTTCAGTGACTTGATTTCCTAATGAGACAATCTGCTGGTTAATCTCTTCCATTTTATTCTCCAGTTTGTTCTGATTCAGATTAATTGTAGTCTCTATGTGTTGTTAATTTAATTTGATGTCAGAAAACATTTGAAGAATAGTCTGCATGTCTTTCGTTTGCTGTTCTCCTTGTGTCAGCTCTATTAGGCCTTTGGATTGTGTTGGGCTTGCTGCTGCAGACGATGAGGCAGATGATGCGGTTGATGATGAGTTTGATCCTGTTTTTTAGATGATTTAGCTGACATCATACTCATCTTCCCCAATCTCTATGGTTAATTGTACCCCAAAAACTAAATTTAAAACTTATTATAGAATAGCTTGGGGGTGTATGGCTGCTGTGGTGCATTTTGAGAACACAGACACTTCAGACTTAACCCTTGCTGGTATTTTTCTGGAAAAAAATCAAAGAGAAACAAAAACCAAACAAATGACAAAAAAAAATGTGGCACCTTAAAGACCAACTTTCCTATTTTAACAGAACGTTTCCCATTTTGTATTTTTCTAAGAACTTTTTTTTAAAAAACATTTTATTGAACATACAAATAATTAAACATAGAAAATCAAATAAATGACACACACAACGTAACAAGAGGGAAAAGGGAAAGAAGCAGGAAAGGGGAAAGGGTACCATAAGATATACATCCACAATTTACCTATAATAAGACATGTCTCGCTTGGTGATTCTCTCTCATTGACATATTATTACCTAATTATCCTCTGATTCTGTCTTGCTTTAATCTAGATTACTTTAGTTTTCCACCAGTCATAAAAAAGGTCCCAACCAGCACTGAAAGTTGATTCTGCTTGTCCTTTTAATCTTTTGGTTAATCTATCCATTTCTGCACATTCTACTATTTTTTTAATAATCATCTCATCCATTGGGAGATTTTCAGATTTCCAGCTCTGGGCCCATGTTATTCTGGCTGCTGTTAAGATATGTAGCAATAAATAAGACTTTTGTTTATGTATCACATTTGGCAATAGGCCTAACAGAAATATTTCCGGTTTAAATTCTAATTGTATTTTTAAAATTTCCTTAGCCCATGTATATATTTTCACCCAGTAAGTTTTAGCTTTATCACAAGTCCACCAAGCATGATAATAAGTACCTTCGTGATCTTTGCATTTCCAACACTTATTTGAAACATTAGGAAACATTTTAGCAAGTTTTGCTGGTGGCATATGCCATCTATAAAACATTTTATAAAGATTTCCTTTATATGACGTGGCCAAGGTTAATTTAAGGTTAAACATCCATAATTGCTGCCATTTTTGAAGTTAATATTGTAGCCAAAAATTTTGGCCCATCTTAACATGGTGTCTTTCACCTCTTCATCTTGCATATCCCATTGCAATAAGAACTTATATAGTTTTTGGATTTGTTTTTCTTCTGTTTTTAATAGAATCTTGTCGAATGCTGTGTGCTCTTTATAGAATCCTTGGGACTTTGTATCCTGATGATAGATTGATTGTACTTGAATTAATGGCCACCATGAAAACGTTAGGCCTTGATCTAATAATTGTGACCTCGATTTCAAAATTCCCTCAGAGTCTAGGAGCTCATTATAAGTAATAATTTTTTCCATACTTAATAGATTGGGATATGTAAATGCTTCCATTGGTGAAAACCAACTGGGTATTTTGGTATAGATTTTTAATTTAACCTTTTCCCAAATTCTCAGTAGTGACTTACTTATCAAATTCCTTTCAAAATATTTATGTGTTTTTCTTTTCCCATACCAGAGGAATGCATGCCACCCTATTTGTAGATCATGGCCTTCTAAATACAGTAGTCTCTTATTCCTTAGAAGTACCCATTCTTTTATCCATATTAATGCATTTGCTTGGTAATATGAAGTCCAGTGTGGGAGTCCAAATCCTCCTCTTTCTTTTGCATCTTGCGATAGTTTACGTTTAATTCTTGGTTTATTTTTTTGCCAGACAAATTTTGAAACAGCACTATTCAGTTCCTTAAAGAATTTTGGGTCTAAGTTGATTGGAAAATTTTGAAAAAGAAAAAGTATCTTAGGCAAAATATTCATTTTAATTGCTGCAATTCTTCCTAACAGAGATAACTGTAGTTTAGACCACCTTTCCAACTCCTGCTTAATCTGTACCAATAATTTGTTATAATTGTCTTCTTTAAGGGTAGAGCATCTCGCTGTGATATATATTCCCAGATATTTTATTTTCTTAACTATTTGGATATTTGTATTCATTGTAAGTTGGTCCTTTTGATTCTGAGTTAAGTTTTTAACTATAAATTTAGTTTTTTGTGAGTTGATAGTCAATCCAGCTATTTCACCATAAGCTTCAATCTGCTTAAATAGCATTGGTGCTGATTGTAGAGGATTTTCTAAAATAAATACCAGATCGTAAGCGTATGCTTGTAGCTTGTAAGTTTCAACTTTAATACGTGTCCCTTCAATTTCTGGATTGTGTCTTATTTCTCTGTTTAATGTTTCTAATGCTAAGATAAATAGCAGCTGTGATAATGGGCATCCTTGTCTTGTTCCCTTTGTAATTTCAATGCTTCTTGTCCTTTCTTCATTTATGATTATACTTGCTGTTTGTTTAAAATATATTGCATTTATCATGTTCAAGAAATTTTGACCGAATTGCCTCCCCTCCAATTGCTTCTTCATGTAATTCCAATTTAAGTTATCAAAAGCTTTTTGTGCATCTAAAAATAACAGTGCCATTTGTTTTTCAGGGTGTACATCATAATATTCCAATATATCAAGAATTATTCTTATATTATTTCTTAGTTGTCTTTTTGGAAGGAATCCATTCTGATCTGAGTCTATAAATTGTGTGAGAAATTTCTTCAACCTATCTGCCATAATAGATGCCAATATCTTATAATCAACATTAAGTAGCAATATGGGTCTATAATTCCCTATTTGTGTAATATCCGATTCGTCTTTTGGTATTAAAGTAATATCTGCTTCTAACCATGATTTAGGAATCTTTGCTTCCTGAAGTACCTAATTGCATACATATTTCAAAGGTCCTGCTATCACTTCCCTAAATGTCTTATAAAATTCGCTTGGCAGACCATCCGGTCCTGGTGTTTTCTCATCCTTCTGTCTATTTATTGATTCTATCACTTCCAATAACATTATCTCTGCATTCAACATCTGTTGGTTTTTTTCTGGAATTTTGGGGAGGTTAGCCTTTTGTAAATAGTCCTCAATTCTCCTCGTATCTGTACTTTGCACTTTATATAGATCAGAGTAATACTGCATTACTATGTTATGTATTGAGTCCCTCTTTGTTTGTAAAATACCTTTTTTATCTTTTAGACTGCTAATTTGTTTCTTTTCTTTTCTTTTTCTCAGTCTGTATGCTAGCCATCTCCCTGGCTTGTTTGCATTTTCAATTTTTTTTTGCTTAGCTGCTGTTATTTGTTGAGCCATTTCTTCAGTTTCAATAAGATTCAACTTATGTTTAAACATGTCTACCTATTTCCTTGCTTCTTTACTATTGGGGTTCTTTTGGAGCTCCAATTCCCATTTTTTATATTTTTGTTTCGTTAACTCATAAAGGGCTCGCTTCTTTTTATTTCTGTTCGCTATATATGATATCGCTATGCCACGAAAGACAGCTTTAGCGGCATCCCAGATAGTCTGCAATGAGGTGTTTTGAGTTGTATTTTCTTTTTAAAAAATCCAATTCTTTTTTTTTGCTTTAAGTATGAATTCTTGTTCTTTTAATATGGCTGTGTTTAGTGTCCATCTTCCTTTTAATTTTCTTCTCCCTTTCCATGTCATTTTAAGAGGGTTATGGTCTGCCCAGGTATTTGGTTGTATTTCAACTTCCTCAATCTCTAACCTCAGATTGGTTGTTACCCAAATCATATCAATTCTAGACCACGATTTATGAACATTTGAAAAGAATGTGTATTGTAATTTATCTTTGTTTAGATCTCGCCATATATCTTGTAGTCCCAATTCTTCCACCATTCGAAAAATGTTTTCGGGAGTGTTCTTCTTTTACTCTTCCCAGTGTGGTCTTTTTTATAATCCTTAGATTGATCTGCAATCACATTGAAATCACCAATTAAACAGATATTTTGGTAATTTTTTTCTATGAGCAAGTCATGCAGCTTTTCGTAAAAATTTTCCTGTTTATCATTAAGTGTGTATATTGCCACTAACAATGTTACTTGATTATTAATTTCTGTTTCAAGCATTAAAATTCTTCCATTTTGATCTGCATAAATAAATTTTGCTTCTTTTGGGGGCTTCACATAAATTGCTATTCCTCTTTTCTTCTGATGTGGATCACATGCATAGAAAAGCTTCCCTAAATTAGGGCATTCTAAAAGTTTATGATTTTTCTCCTTAATGTGGGTTTCTTGTAAAGAAATTACAGTGGTACCTTGTATAAAGGAATTAATTCATTCCAAATGAAATTATGTTAAGCAAATTTTCCTTTATACAAATTCCCATTAGGAATGCATTGAAAACAGAGTGATCCCATTTTTATGTTGTACAAATTCTCCCCATAGGCAATTATGTTAAGCAAATTTCCCCTATCTCCGGGTTTTTTATGTTGTACAAATTTTATGTTATACAAGCTGTTTGTTATACAAGTGTCCATTGTATATCCGCTCTTTCTTTTTTTTTTTTTTTTAAATTTTTTGTCTTTTGTTGGGTGAATTTAAACCATTTATGTTCACTGAGAAGATTTCTGTTTTTGTCTTCATCTTGGATTATTTGTAAATTGGATTTAATGCTCTGGTTTTCCTCTTTTCTAGTGGCTCCCCATTTCTTGGTTGAGGATCTGATAAAGTTTGTTCTTCAATTGATGATACTTGAATCTGGTTTTCTCCTATATTCAAAAAGGCTGTTCTTCTTCTCACCATCTCTTCTCTCTCTGATGGTGGTGATTGTCCTTCCATTGTTACAATATATCTGTGGTAAAAATCTCTTGCCTTATCCAGACTGTCTAATTTGAATCTTCTTGTTTGCCAAGTCACCAAAACTCCCTGGGGGACTAGCCATCTGAAACTTATTCTCATTTAATTTATTTGTTAGGAAGAAGTATTGTTTTCTAATATCTCGTATCTTCCATGGAGTCTGTTTCAAAATTGTAATCTCCTGGTCATTTATCTTCAATGTGTTTTCTCTCAGTCTTCTTAAAATGTCTTCCTTTATCTTTCTCCTCACAAAAACCACATGTACTTCTCTTGGGACTTTATTTTTCCTTGCAAAACTCGAATTAACCCTATATATCTGGTCAATTTCCTGGCTCATCTGGGATTTCTCCATATCTAAAACGTCAGCCAACGCCTGTTCCATTAGATCTGTAGTTTCCACATCTTTATCTTTTTGTACCTTACGGAATCTGAGAGTGTGTGAAGCCCTTTCCATCTCTAGAATCAAAGTAGCTTCTTTGTATAATTTGACTGCTTCATGATCTTTTCCTCTCTCTTCTTCCAATCTTTTCAGATCTTTTTGATTTTCTATTATTTTTTTATCTAGCTGTTCAATCTGTGATGCATTCTCTTGAACTTTCTGGCTAATTTCAGTGACTTGATTTCCTAATGAGACAATCTGCTGGTTAATCTCTTCCATTTTATTCTCCAGTTTGTTCTGATTCAGATTAATTGTAGTCTCTATGTGTTGTTAATTTAATTTGATGTCAGAAAACATTTGAAGAATAGTCTGCATGTCTTTCGTTTGCTGTTCTCCTTGTGTCAGCTCTATTAGGCCTTTGGATTGTGTTGGGCTTGCTGCTGCAGACGATGAGGCAGATGATGCGGTTGATGATGGGTTTGATCCTGTTTTTTTAGATGATTTAGCTGACATCATACTCATCTTCCCCAATCTCTATGGTTAATTGTACCCCAAAAACTAAATTTAAAACTTATTATAGAATAGCTTCTTAATTAAGAGCTGCTAATAGCTAATCACAAGTAACAATCAAATATTTTAACATATAACAAAAGGAGATACAATAGATATTCTAGTAATCCCTGGGACTAACAACAGAGGAAGAAAAAGAGAAAAAGAAAGGGGGGGGGAGAGAAGGTGGTCTTTTCTGATTTCCTTAAAAAGGTCTAATCCATATGTCTCCAACCAATTAACTCACTTTGTCATTAACTTTGTTAAGAAATTAAAAAATAGAATAAGAAAATTCCAGTATCTTGTTAAATTCAAATTATATCTTCCCAGTTGTGTTTTATAGTTCCATAGATCCCGACTGGATCAAAAGTTCGATTTCCAAATATATTATGTAGATCCAAAAGGTCCCAAGAATAGTACTCTTTTATAATTCCAAAGGTTCCACTTAAGGCCAAAGAAACCAATATTTTATAAATCCAGAGCCTCAGTTTAGGCCGAAGTAAGTAATGTTTTATAAGTCCCAAGATCCCGATTGGATCCGATCCCGACTGGATCAGGGGGAAAAAGAGGAAGAAAAAAAAGCAAAATATATCTCCTCCGTTGTCTTTTAAAAACCCAGAAATCCTAAAGTTGGACTGGGATGGTGTGGGTGTGTGGGGGTGTGTGTATGGCTGCTGTGGTGCATTTTGAGAATACAGACACTTTAGACTTAACCCTTGCTGGTATTTTTCTGGCAAAAATCAAAGAGAAACAAAAACCAAACAAATGACAAAAAAACATGTGGCACCTTAAAGACCAACTTTCCTATTTTAACAGAACGTTTCCCATTTTATATTTTTCTAAGAACTTTCTTCTGACTAAATGTGACCACACGGTGTGTTAAATCAGTAAAACAAACCTTATCATCATCAGCTATCTTTTAGAAAACACTTCAAGCGTTCAGGGGGTTGTTTGGCTGGCTGTTGCCTTTTGTTGTTCCAAAAAGTGAAAGGCAAATATAACATGTTTGGGTAAATGTTAAAATCCCCTTCAACTCGTATCACAAATTGGGTCTGAAGTGAAAACAGGAAACCAATAATATCATTCAAATGTCAGCAAAGGACAAAAGGAACCCACTTGCCACTGAAGGAGTATACCAGATACCTTGTAGTTGTGGCCAGGTATATATTGGGACCACAAAGTTCAGTATCCAAACCAGAATCAAAGAACATGAAAGGCACTGCAGGCTAAAACAACCAGAAAAATCAGCAGTAGCTGAACACACCCTGAAACAAATGGGATATGAAATCCTCTTCCAGGACTCAGGGTACTGGACAACACCAGCAATCACTATGTCAGACTAAACAGGGAAGCCATTGAAACCCACAAACATAAGCACAGTTTCAACAAAAAAGAATAAAGTCTAAAAATCAACAAAGCCTGGCTTCCAATACTAAAAACTGCAGAGTTCAAAAAGGTCAAAGCTCATTGATTCCTACCCCGCCACAAGGAAATGTGATCAGTCCACACAATAGAACAGCTAACGACACCCATCAACTACATATTAGGATTGTTGCTATCCCTGATTGCATTGGAACTTCTTAATCCCTCAATCACAATACAATGACTAACACCTATTGTCCTGCATAGGACAATTTTTCTCTTTCTCGCAACTATAACCCCACATCTCACTTTCTACCCCAGAGCACAGAGGGAACTCCTAGCTCTCCTGAGCTCCTTGCCCTCTGAAGATGTCAGCCACAGAGCCTTGCGAAATGTCAGGAAGAAAAAGTTCCAGAACATAGTCAAATAGTCTGAAAAACTCACAACAACTACCATTCAGATGATTTATAAAATAATACTCCTGAAACACTGGATCAATTGGTATTAGTGGCATTTATATAGCACTTTTCTCTTCATGGGAATCAAGGCAGTTTCTATGGGTCTACCCCTCTCTTTATCTTAGCAGCAGCAGCAGCAGCAGCAGCAGCGACAACAACAACAACAACAACAACAACAACAAACGGACCTCTCAATGAAAAATGAAAAACCAAAACACCATTTTTTTGATTTGTGCTCATCTCTACTTGGAACACTGGGTCTCTTGCAGGGCTGGTCCTACTAGCAGACAGATTGAGGCACCAACTTCAGAAAGCAGAAACTTGGGTGCGCTCAGCTATATTATTCCTTAGATTAGGGGTGGCGTACCTTTGGCACGCTAGATGTTTTGGACCACAACTTCCACAGTCCTTTGTCACTCTCAATACAAGGCATGGAATTCTTGAAATTGTGGTCCAAACCATCGGGAGTGCCGAAGGTTCGCTGCCGCTGCCTTAGATGCTCAGGCAAAAAATGAGGGGATGGAATGGAAATACGTTGCTTAGTTTGTACAAAAATCTGAACCTTAGAAACCCAACAGTTTATATTACAAGTTTGGTTAATACAAGCATTAACTTGGAATATTATTTGAGAGAGACAGTGTGACTACATAGTCAAATACCATGGGATTTGCTCTGCTTATAAATGGGTGAATTCTAAGTATCGTATTTTTTTTATCGATCTCATGACACAAAGGCTGGTTTGAAGTGGTCCAGCCCGTTTTGCTCCCAAATGAGCTTTTTTCTCTCTGTCTCTGCTGTTGGGAAACTTCTACCTTTTCGAATCAGAACAGGTTGAATAGGCTCCCCCATGGTTACCTGTGATATGTTCTTGTGAATACAGGAGATGTGTCTATAGATGGTTCTTTGGTGCCATAAGACAGCTGGGGTGTGATGTTCGGGTGGGAGGGCATGCAAAAGCAAAACGTTATGATTTCAATATGGAGCATTGGGTGCTGGTCCTGAATCCTGTCAAACACAGTAAGCTTCTGATTGTACGGGGAGGTCATTTTGTTGTGACAGCTTAGTGCTTAATTGATAGGTCTAAAAGTGGTCTTGCCTGGGCTGATCCGTTTATGGTTCTTTGCAAAGCCACTTTCTCCTTTAAAGCCTCAGACTATTAAAATCCACAATTCCACACATGAAAGAAAAGACAGAAGCATTTTTGAGAAATGCAGTAGTCTGAAACTACAAATGAGAACGTGACTTCACATTGAACCATAAAAAGGATCAGCTGATGCACAACCAGAGGACGGAGGGGTGGTAGAGGCTGGACCAGTGGAAGGAGAGAAAGAATGGGGGTCTATGGGCTGGAATGTGAGTCACATTGCATCCAATATGAATAGTGAACTCCTGAATCAATTTGCAGCCCCCGTGTGAGCAATGATTGAAAGTTCAAAAATAATACAAGCTGCATGGACTAAACAGAAGAAACAGAAGCATTTGCTGAAGTGTTTATTCCAAAACACATATTTTAAAAACAGTAATATAATTAGAGGAAAAACCTTTTTAGTTCTAGGAGTTTTTACATCTTCAATCTTCACGTGTGTGTGTGTGTGTGTGTGTGTGTGTGTGTGTGTGTGTGTGTGTGTGTGTGTGTGTGTGTGTGTGTGTGTGTGTGTGTGTGTGTGTGTGTGTGTGTGTGTGTGTTGCATTTGGCTGTTTGTGTAATTACACATGGACACATGCAGACCTTGGATTCTTGTCTCTGCAGTAACATAATATGACCATGGAGCAGCTACATGAATACCTTGATTCCTTCAACAGTACCATGTGCACATTAAAATTATTTCCAAACAGATATACTGCTTGAGAAAGATAGGTCTATTTTTCAAAAACGGATATGAATAATGAGGCAGTTTATTCAAATCCCCATGAGAAGAAATGGCTTAAATCACGGGGAGGAAGAGCAGTTTGTAAAATGTCAGGATGTTATGTGAAATCCAGAACAGTGTAATTTAGTGTCGCTTACCGTGCAGTTCAAAGCAGGCTTACTCAGATGTAAATGCCACTGAGCTGAATGGACCTTATTCTGTGGTGTGTATAAGCTTGCAACCTTGGGGTCCAATCCAATCTCCATTCTTTGAAGAAATAACCCTTCCTACCTCTCAATTGTTTCTAGATGTTCAGATTCTGCTTTAAATCTACTGTTTTAAGTCTTCTCAGTTTCCCCGTGATTCTGGTCAAATGTTTCTAGAGTGCTGCCAACCCCAAAAGTGATGAAGAGATATAGCCTCGTCTGGTTTTCATGGCCAGAGCTAAAGGCAGAGAAGGTTAATGAGGGAGAAAACCTGCTGTCAAAAGGTACGATCATATTGCCCAAGGAGCACAAGAGTGCTACCCATACCTTCACTCCAGTTTCAGTGTTTGAATAGTACAAAAGAGCACAATATCGTCTCATCAAAACTTTAAAGGGTGTCTGCAGGGTCACTTTATTCTAGGGGCAAAGTGGGCATTTGTCCAGGGCTCCCCACTGCCTATAGGGGTCCCTCTGTCCAGGAACCACCAAACAAATGGAGGGGGCAGGAGGGTCACACCTTCACTCCTCCATGCATGTGGAGCATCTAAAATCAAAGTTGCAAATGGCAGATAAAGGGTGTGTGTGTGTATGTGTGTGCGCGCACGCACAACTGATAGACAATAAGTATCAACTGAAGTGGAATTTGGTACTCTTTCTCCCCAGAAATCTTGGAAGGTAAGATAATCATAACTCCATGCCAGCTCCTTCTCTACAGTCCTTGGAAGAAAAAGGTGCTTTTCTTACCAAGGGGTGTCATTGAACTGCGGACCAGGGACCCTTCTTGCTAGTGGTCCTGAAGCCTTTGGCTGTCCTCGGGTCCTCTGGGGTGGAGCAGTGAGGAGAGGGTGCCGAGACTCTGAAGTAGAGAGAGGATCTAGGCTGCAGGGACTGCATGGTGATGCTCTAGGGTGCAGGAGTTGGAGGGCACATCCTCCAACCCACCTCTTCCTGTAATTCACCCTGGGGGATGCTCTAGTCCTCTGAACTTCTAGGGCATGGCCTCTGCCCCACCTCTTCTTTGAATGCTCTGCCCCTTTGGCTGTCCCTGGCTCTGACCTTCCATCCACCTTTTCCTGGACAGTTACCATGGTGACCAGGAAGCAGTGGCCTGGCTTTCAGAGGCAAATTGCTAGAAAGGGGTCTGCTCCTATTGAAGCATTGGAGGGCCGGTCCTCCCTGCTGTTTCTCCCTATGACAGTGGCGACAAACCTTCGGCACTCCAGATGTTTTGGACCGCAACTCCCAGAATTCCAAGCCTAGATTGCCAATGACAAAGGGCTGTGGGAGCTGTGGTCCAAAACATCTAGAGTGCCAAAGGTTCGCCACCAATGCCCTATGAGCTTTTAGCACCCATATCACTCTTAGTAGGCACTGGAGTCCAAAATATCTTTAAGCCAGCCCTTCTGCATGTTGGAGCCCTTCTACTGCTCATTCTTCTGACCAAGGCTTCGGGCATCTGTCCCAAAGCTCTGATTTAATGGCACCACTGTCTCCACTCACCTGAAAGCGGCTGTAGCTCAGAGCTTCTGCGTCCTCCTGGGGCCTCTGGATCAAATAATCTGCTTCCATGGACTTCCAAAGGAAAACACGTTCCTTCCTCCCTCTTTCATACAATAAATATAATGTTCAACTATCCATTATTAACATGAAAAAGAAAGATAGGGCAGGGGGAGGTGAGACCAACATTCTTGCAACATCCTACAACATGAAAGCCAAAAAGTGTAATAGATGAGAAATGGTGACATGATGTTATTCTTCTGTTACCTAAGAAACTATCTTCAAAACAGAAGCCCTCATAAATACTCTGGAGAAGCATCAGACGCTTTCTGCTTCAGTATGATGCTGTGTGTATCGGGCTTGGCGAGAATCCATCTCATGGAAGATAAACTAGTCCACAGAGCTGGGATTCTATTACTCTTGACCCCGCCCTTGGCTGCCTGTTGCTTCCAGTTGTGCTCTGTCTTTGAAGGGAAGAAGACAGTCCCCCATTCCCACCCGTCCTTTTTCAACTTCTGTTTCCAAATATTGCCTTCAACTAATCTTTGTGTGATATGTGTTTGACAAGCATACTTGCAGATGTCCCTTTTTTTTTGTGGGGCGGCCGGGGGGGGACTGAAAAAGTACAATGCAAAAGGAGAAAATAACATTCCTCACAGCTGCGATGCATGTATATGCATTTATTTGAACAAACAAAGGCGGTTACTTCACGTCCGTTTTGTCTCTGCTAGTGTTGCACTTAGGAGCAGTACAAAAAATGTTATTTCACGTCCGTTGCACAACTAATGAAATTTGTCTTGACCACGCCCCCGGAACGGGTGCTAAGCACGACAATCCTGTACCTGGAGCTGAGGTAGGGTTTTCTCTTGTCAATCTTTGTTCCCGCTCTCTGTTCCGAGACAAGACACTGTGTAGTAATGACTGTCATGATTGTCACGTTTTTATGTTTATTTTTTTTTAAATCTTCTCATGCCGACCAGCAGGCCTGTGGCCCAGGTTGGTGCATTTAAAAAAAAATAAATTAATTAAATTTAAAAAATTAATTTATCTTTTCTCGTGCTTACCAGCTGGCCCACGGGCCGGGTAGGTGCCTTTTTTTTTAAACCCGTGGTGGGCCGGTGGCATTTTACAGAAGAAATGAAACGGTTCATTTTAACAGAAAAGAAACAACCATTTCATTTTCTCTGTAACAAAATGCTGCTTTATATTTTTGCTTCGTTACATAAATGAAACAATGAAACCGCATTTTGTTTTTTGTTTTGTGCCCATCCCTAATTCCCAACTGTCAGTGCAAGAGGAACAGGGGGCAATTCCTCTACTGCCTCTGCTGGTCTTTCTGCCCCTTAAAACTAGTGGCACTGGTGCATCCCATCCCTGGGAACGGGGGTGTCAGACTTTGGGAGTTGCAGCAGTTTGGAGGAGTGCCAGGAAGTCCCTCCCCCCCCCGTGGACTGGATGAGGTTTACAGGCCAGAGGTTTCTCTGCCCTCCCTAAAGAGAAAATACGGGGGCCATCTTCCTCCTGCTTAGCCAATGGTTATCTGCAGTAGATAAGCGTTTGGATCTTTCCGACTGGCTAGACATGTCCTCTGATACAGAGAGATCCGTGTCTCCCCCGCTGGCTGTGGCTACTAGCAGCTGGCTATCCCCAGCTAGTAGTGCTTGACCAGGAGGTTGATTGAGGCCATGGCATTTATTGGCTTTCCACTGCACCACCAGCCCGTCTTTGAAAGGCCTCAGAAAGAAATATGACGAGAATGAAGGATTCCAAAGAATGGGGTATATACTTGCATAAACACCCTCTCTGTAATTGTGGAAAAGTTTGGGGAACTAATGCATCATCTCCAGATAAAGATCGCTCGTGTGTTGTGGTTAAAAGCAACAAATATGTGTTGCAAAAGAGGTTTGCCCAAATGTTTAGGTTAATTCAGAAATAGTCGATGTTAACACGGTAATTGCGTATTGTTAATACTGGCTTTTTTTTTTTTTAAAAAAAAAAACACGACCCAGACTGAAATGGATATAAACAAACGCCTTCTTGCAATGGTTTTTCTTCATCTGGGCTGTCTGTTTTTTGGCGAGAGGAACAGTGAGACATGTTGTGCTTAATAGAAAGAAGAGGCGGAAAATTATCAGTGAACGGATAGGTTTGTCACTGAGGAGTGGATTCAACTTCTTTTGGCAGGAGGGTTAAAACTGCAATTTAAGTTAATTATTTTCATGCTCCCTAAGGTCAGTGCTGGGGTGCTAGTTTTCCTATCCCAGTTCATAAACCTCTTACTCAAAAAATGCTCAAAATGATGCCTGGTTGTTCACAAAGAAATTATCTTCTGCATCTTAGAATTGGTGCTTTTGCCATAGCATCCCAGTCTTCGAAAATCATCATCATCATCATCATCATCATCATCATCATCATCATCATCATCATCATCATCATCATCATCATCATCATCAGACGTGGAGCTTGATGTGATCCTCAAGATAATCCTTGGTGCCTCTCCATTCACACACGGTCTGGAGTCCCAGCATCCAAATGTCAGCAAGCTGGTTGCATTTTTGTTGCTCCCAAGCTATGTGTTGCATGTTCCCAGACAAGTAATAGCCACAAATGATCAAACTCTATGAAACTCTATTCAATAAAATATTTTAACATGCAAAAATATGTGCATGAATACAAACAAACAAACAAACCCTTTAGTTAACAGAATGCATGCAAGTGAACAGACAAGACAGTGATTCCTGCATTGGGTGAAAGGTGAGCGGATTGTTTAATGGGCTAACTAAATGTATGGGGCCACTTTTTAAGGAAGGGTGGGGCAGAAATCTCTCCCCCCCGTTTCTCTATTCACCTCTTCAGCTCCCTAGGTTCTGTTCCAAAATTATTGCCATGCCCAAGAACTGTTGCATAGCTCTGTGGGGAGCAAGCAGTTGGAAGCTGGATTCCCCCATGGGGCTTCTTTCGTCAGGGGCTGGATCCCAGGATCCACAGGGCTCCTTCCAGCTCCGCTGTTCTAAAATGATGATGAAGAAGTAAACGGGACAATTAAAGACAATTTATTTCATATCATGCATATCCTCCGGTCATTCCATCGGGAAAGGTGATGCTTTTCTTACCTTCCATCTCCTGCCACCGTTGTGAGGCCCCTTGGCCACTTGCCTGATCTCTGGCTCTCAGGGTGGGTTTCTGGAGCAAGAGCTTCCCCAGGGACCACTCACTCACATGCTCTCATTCTTAAGGCACACATGTGGCTGTGCAAGAGAAAGGCACACCTGGTGGCTTTCTTCTTCTTCTAGAGAATCTTGTCAGTGGGGGCGGGGGGAGGCTGCTAGCAAAGCTTGCCTAAGAACTCTTAGGACCCACATGCCTTGCTCTGAAATGGTTTAACGCAGTGGTGGCCAACCTTTGGCCCTCCAGATGTTTTGGACAACAACTCCCACAGTCCTTTGCCATTGGCAATCTAGGCTTGGGATTCTGGGAGTTGTGGTCCAGAACATCTGGAAGCATGAGTTTTGGCCACCACTAGCTTAAACTGAAGGACTGTGGGGAAGGCATCTGGAGATACTTTAGGCACCAATTTAAGACGGAAGAAAGCAGTGGCCATGGGGAAGCCATGCTTGTCCTTCCATTTCAGGAGTGCTGACGTAGTTTAGTCTTTTTTAAAACGGGGGGGTGGGGGCACATATGTGACCAAAGCCCTCCGGAGCACATCTTGGGCAAGCAGAGACCGGAAAGAAGGCTTTCCTTTCCCGAACCCAGGACTCCAACCACTAAGCTCTGCTGTTGAGTGAAGGAACACCATGCACCGATCCGTAAGGATCACCATATTTGAGCATACTCTCCAGGCGTGCTAATAACAAAGTCCCCATGGCGGCTGTGCTAATCCCCCAGATATTTTGCTGTTGAATAATAATGCCCAGGAATAGCAACAGGGCTATTAATAATGGGACAAATTGTTCTGTAAATGTGGAGCCAGGCAGGGTGCTAAGAACCTTGCTTTGCTGATTATACAGTTTGATAGACGCATGCCTTGGTTTTCTGGATAACTTGAAAGTAACATTCGGCCCCTTCCTAATCTGCGTGGACCCAACTCAAAACTTCACAAATATAATCTGGAGAAGATTATTATAAAAGGCAACTGGGAGTGACAGTAAACACTACAGACATCTGGTAAGTAGGGTGCTCAAGTGATATGTCTTCTCTTCTCTTTAAATGTCTATCTTGTCAGCCAGTGAGCTTTTATAGGGTTTGAGTTAGGGTCCCAAAGCTGAAATGTAGCAGGCTCTCACCACAATACTGTAGTTAAATACACGTGTTCTATTCCATGCAGCAGCACAGTAAGTGCTGTTGTTGCAAGAAGCCAGCAATATACAGCTGAGGTTCTGCAAAGGATGGGTTTTAATTACAGCAACGCAACTTATCGCTTGCCCCTGAAGCTATTCTGGGCCAGCAGAAAAGCAAACAAGGCACCATTTGATAACATGGGGCTTTCCTTCCTAAAACATTGGGATCCCTGCTGCGATGCTCAACCATGAGAGACTGGTTTTGCTGGGCAAGTATTTAAAAAATCAAGAATTGCTGCAGCAGTATGCGGCTTCTGAAGATGGGGGAAATGGTATGATGGCACAGGCACAGACCAATATATTCCTGCAGCATCATTATACAGAATACCCACACAACCGTTTCAAGCAGATGGATGGAAAATAGCACCACTTTTGAGATTCAAAGTGTAGAGACTCATCTCATAAAGGTATTTATGGAAATTAATCTCATTACCCTCCCCTTTTTCATGGGCAAGCCATTTTTTCTGAGGGAGGGAGTTGCAATACAGAAGGGGTTGATAGGGAGTGAGGGAAGTGTAAATACCCAATGTGTTCTCAGTGCTCTCTCCCTGCTCCAAACTGCTTTTATTTCCTGCAGAGTTCCAGAGTTAGGCTCTCAGAAATGTAGAATGGGAAAGAATGTAGTTTTCCTAGGAATTGTTACACGGGGTGCTTGTGGAGTGAAACCATGTTAAATGCAGAAGGCAAAGACATCTGTCCTGTTGCTATGATTTTGTGGTGCTTAGATGGCCATCCAGCATGGGTATTTTAGCTGTGGCTTTCCTCCTGATTGAGCTGGTGGCTATGTCAGTCTGCCTGTCTGTCTGTCTGTGTCCCCCCCCCTCTCTGTGTGTGTTCCAGCTCTACAACTCTATGATTCTATGGGAGTCTGCACCCTGTGAAATTTGGTGTGATCTGGCCAGTGCACTCCCTGGTCTTGTGCCAGAAAGGTACAGGACAGCTCTGAATGGGGGAAGGATGGATCATTTTAAGCAGAAACACAAGCAGATAAGGTCCCCCACCCATGACAAACAGTGCTATCAGGGAATGGTATAATATCAGCAACATGCCATTGTCATTTATAAAGGACATGTCCTAGGATGCTATTTTACCCTTTTAAGGGGACAACTTTAATTTTCACTCCCTGCAGTGAAAATGCTTAATCTAGTAATTCTTTGAGTTTTGTGATTCAGTGCCCTGATTTTTTTAAAAAAATGTACAAAAATACATATTATACAGAGAATTGAGCAACATACAGCTTATGGGTCACTTGTGACTTCCAAGGACCCAAGTGTGGCCCCCTTAACACTCCATTCACCCCAAATCTGAAAAGACCACAAAAAAAGACATTTTGTGTCCTCGAAGTCTATCAGGGCAGATTTGTCACATCTGGGTACCCCAGCACCTCTTCCCTCACAACCCCCTAAAAGTAATCATTGCTAAAATGGTACCTGCTGGATGTTTGTGTGTTATGTTGTTACAGTTGTGACCGACTCTACGTGACTCCATGTCCCTGGAGTTTTCTTGGCTGGAGTACTGGAGTGGCTTGCCAGTTCCTACTCCAGGCGCCTACAGCACCTGGTATTCCCTGGTGGTCGCCCATCCAAGTACTAACCAGGGCCGGCCCTGCTTAGGTTCCGAAATCAAGCGAGATCGGATGTGCTTAGGGCATCTAGGCAGCTACCTGCTAGATAGCTTAGTGGTATAGGTCTCTGACTGTGGAGCCAGAGGTTAGGAGGTTGATTTGCCTTCGGTACCTCTTGTCAGGGACTAGACTTGCTGCTTCATAGAGTCCCTTCTAGCACTGGAGTTTTAAGGTTATTATTTATTATTATTAAAATGACCCAAGAAACTGCTGGGGTGGGGGAAAATCCCACCTGTTGCTGGAAGCTGTCTGCCTCTTTTGTCAGGGGAAATTCACACCACTCACACACTTGTAAACCACAAAGAAAACAGGGCAAAATGCATGCCTGTTTCAAATAAATGTGAAACACGGACTAGCACGATCCAGCACTCTCAGTCCCTTTTAGTAAGAGAAGGAAATCTTATCTGGAAAAGATAACATGAAAAAAAAGATGTTTGAGCATATCTGTGGCCTTAGCTAGTTCCATAGCTTAGTCTAAAAGTTCATCAGTTTAGTTGGCAATGAAAATTGGCAAGGATCATCTAAGTCCGAGGAGAGCCTGCTAGATCTAAAACAAAAACTTTAAAAAGTCACCACAAGTACGGAGAGACAACAGGCACTGGCATACATCTGTAGAAGGCAGCAGATTGTCCAGAAAGTCTCAGATTAATTCCTGGAGGTGCAACAGGAAGAGATAAAGTGCATGGATTAAAACACAAGCTGCAAGAGCACCTGCAGTTTTTGATCCCTATGAAAGGAGAAGAGGAAACCCTTATCTAAGTCACACAGCATTCTTTTGATATTATCCTTCAGCTAATCTGAGAAATGCACTTTGAGGAGAGGGGAAATTATCATTCAGATGCTTAATGAAAGAGTTTAAATATAACATTAAGAGCAGTCATCTCTTTGAAATGGGCCCTTCTCCCGTGCATGGTTTCTGTAGAACATTCTCTTCACCCCTGCCTTCCAGACTGAATACCTCCAGTGTGTTCTAGAGGGCACCAGGTCAGGGAAAGCCAAACTAGATGAAGAGGAAAGGTAGGACTTGTTTTGGTACATGGAGTCTGTATTGCACCTTGAGCGGACAATTTACTGGTTTAAACACACAAGCCTGTGGCTGTGGCAATGTTGGCTGTTGGATTCTGAGATTTGTAGTCCAAAGGAGCAACTTTTCCAAAGTGACCATGAGAAATCCAGAAATGAGGAGTAAAGAAAGAGACAGGAGATACTTATAGTCAAAATAAATATGGTGCCGAAATAGTTGCAGCAATTTTATATCACTTCAACTCCGATACATCCAACCTATGAAATCCTGGGGATTCGTAACTTGCTGAGGTATTTTGACGTCACTGCTGGAGGGCATCCAAAGTATTTCACTAAACTACATGTCCCAGGACTCCGTAGATTACAGCAATAGCAGCTGGAGTTGCATCCGGCTGCTATAACTGTGTGAGGTGGACAGAGAAAAGTGCTAGTTCTCAACATCAAAACCTGGACCATATTCTGATGTGCAATGATAGTTTCCCCCAGCTGAGCCTAACCAGGTTTTCTCAGATCCACGTTAACTGACTTTATAGAGTTTAATTACCAGTAATGTATATAGTATATAGGAATCTATCCTTCTTCTAACAATCTGCTGTAGGTTATCCTTAAAGGAAAAATCAATGGGAACTGAGGCCCAGGTGTGGAAGAATATTCTAGTTTAAGAATTTAAGCCAATGGTTCACAGTGGGCAAAGCTTCACTATTTAGAATAGCTTTAGATTTAAAAAAACAACAACAAGCAGATTATGCTACTTCTTGCCAATGTTCTACGAGGACATGGCACTTGAAGATACAGTAGGACCCCCGTATCCACTGATTCATTATCCACTGATTCAGTTATCCATGGTTGGCAGAGGAAAAAAATTTAAATAATTCAGCAGCCACAAAGCAAGCTATTGTCTCAAATAGCAGCTGCAAAGCAAGCTACTGTCACAAACAGTGGCCATAAAGCAAGCTACTGTCTCAAAATAGCAGTCATAAAGCAAGCTACTGTCAGGAAACAGCAGTTTGGGATGGGTGGGCAGGCGTTCTCTCTTATCCATAGTTTTCATTATCCACGGTAAGGCCTGGAACCAGTGGATACCAGGTTCCTACTGTACTTCTTTCTTACTAAGAGGCACCCTGTTTGTTTGTCCATTCCACGGAACAATAGTGTGAGGAAGAGTTCAAACATGAACAGTGGAGGTGACTGACAATCTGTGCATTTGACTGGATTGTACTACATTCAACCATGTTTCAAAGCTCTGAGCTGGAACCAAGACTGGAGCTATCAGCCTTCCACCTGAAATTGCCACTGGCTACACTGATTGGGCAATCACAGTCCCAGAGTACAAAGGGCAACCCTACGGAGTCGATTCACCACTTTCTCACTTCTCACACCAAACGCCCACTTACGCTTCCTGACTGTTGTGGAGATAAGAGAATGGACGGATGTTTCAGGAGTGGTCAACAGGCCCAATAGTACCAGTTCCAGCATGTACCCGTGTGTATCTGGAACATCTGCACTCTTCTAGCGGGCAGATATTTCTCAGCAGCCCGTGCGTGTATTGAGACCAACCGTTTACGCCAGCGTCAGTGCTGTTGTTTTAATTAAACCCATTTGCTGCAAAAAAAAAGAAGAAGCAAAACTACTGAGCTTTTTCAAGTCCAACGCTCATCGTGAAAACACAGAAAATCTGCATCGACTATAAAATCAGAGACCTTTCAGGGAGAAAATTTGCCCTGCGTTTTAATGTGGTACTTATCCGCAGACGGTCCTCTTTTGCTCTGTTCTTTTAGGAGAAACAAACAACTGCACATTGAACTGTCACACAGAGGGAAAGGCAGCTGTTCTGTGTATCCCTCACCTCTCCCAGCCTAAGCAATATGGAGAGCCACCTTCCCTGTCCCCCTTTTAAGATTTCAGAGAAGGAGCAACTGGATGGCTGCCTCCACCCCGCCCACCCCGCCTTTCAAATCAATCATGTTTTTGTTTTCATTCTGCATGTGTATACAGATATATATTTTGAGCACCAAAATGACTACTGTATAGTAAATATTTTGATGCTCCATTTGCTGGCTGGAAATCTTTTGGAAGGAGCAAGGGCAAGCATTCTAGATGAGAGGGGAAAAGCTGCAAAGGCGATGCAAGAGGGATGAATGTTTCCAGGGTGACTCATTTATATGGAGGCAAATTCTGCTTGTCTTGTGAAAGTATTCTTGTAAATCTTCAGAAACAAACACAGCCACTCTCCCAGGACGGGTTCGAACATTCCAAGAGCCTCTCTTCATGATGTGCTCCGACTGTCCCTGAGGGTGCGTTTGTGTAAAGAATTTCATGCCTGACCCAGACTGTCCGGAGACGAAGTCACGATTTCTAAGTGGCAATTTCTGTGGCTGCGGCAGGATATCTCTCAGCTGCTAGTTTTATTACCCTTAGCCCTCATCCTCATCACCATCACCTTTCGGTAGTACGACTGGTAGTAAGAGCAGTAGTCCATCTTGCTTCTCAATTAAAAATGCTCACGCGCCATGCAATATTGTTAGCACACCTTAATATAAATCTGGAGGCTGAGGGTGGGAGGAATCTTCAGAATACTAGAACTTAGGCAGGCAAATAAAGGAGACATAAAATCAGAGGATCAGCTAATAGAACATCTTGAGCAAAGAGTGGCAGGAACAGAAGAAGACATACTAGGGCCCCAACGATGACATATTTATGAGGCCCTATAGCACTGCCCCCTCTTTTTTTTTTTTTTTTGCCTAATTTGAACATTATATGGAAGTCTATTTTTTTGTCCTTCTCCTTCAATGGAAAGGGGCACAACAAAACCCTGGACTCCATCACGTGCAAGAAAAACACTGGGCACTGTCGATCCATGCGTGCTCTTTAGTAAGACTGTTTAGCCAGATGGCTTTCTTGTAGTTGACAGAGAAGGTTGTTTGAGGGCAGCCACCCCCCCATCCAGACTTGAGTAAGAGAGGTACCCCAGAAGGGCAGTAGGAGCCTAGCAGGGCTGAGGATGCTAAAAAGTAGGCATGTAGGATCCAGATTCTGCTCTGTGGATGCCAACTAGACATGGGCGTTTCATTTTGGAAGGGGACTGGCCCTGAAACGAAACACACCAGAACAGCTGGTGTTCGGAATGCAGTCCCACCCTGCAGAACAAAATCAACCACTGTCTTGCCTCACTTTACTTCACACTGGGCGAAACTCCAACCAGGAAGCAGCCTCCGATGCATCATCAGAAAACGTGATTCCTTTTTCAATTCTACCCCTCTCCCCCGTGTAAAGCAATTGGGGGTGACTGGGCAAGACACAGAAAATCTCAACCATTAGGGCAGTTCTTACTCTCAGGGGAGCTGCAGTTAAGTGTCAAGCAGTAGGCCATAGAGGGAACAAATCACAATTAGACAATTAGAGATCAGGTTGTACCTAGCCATGCCTACTGGCACCACATGAGCTCAGCTTGAGAATTGTATGGGAGCTAAAGGTTTTGTGTTACTGGGCCTTCAGAAAAGTTTAACCAGGCACCGTCCCCTTGTCCTGAACGCTTAGGGACACTAATCAGATAATTTGCTGGTACCCCAGGAGTTCCTTGATAGCTTATCATTTTATGTACTTATAGCCCTGAGGTGATATGGCATCCAAAATATACCTCAGGAGAAAAGTACCCAATGTAGCGGGGAGATGGGGCTGATTGGACCAACTGGTTCTTATGGCCTCTACGCAGCAAAAAGGATTCCATTGGAGCTGAAAAAGTGGAGAGTTTTAATTACTGAAAATCACCCCCTGCTGATGACATCAGCAGACTGCAGGAGATGCTGCTATACCACAATTTCAGGAATATTCAATATATAGTATGTCATTCAAGCGTTAAGGGAGGTTGAAGCTGAAATGGCTACTCAGGATTTGGAAGGAAAATATGCACTACTGGCTAATTCTCAATAAATAAACATAGTCATATGTTTTGCAGGTAAAGAAAGAGACTAGTGAGACTACTGCAGTAAGATACAATGAGGCATTATTTTTGAGCAAGGCTAAAATGGTTGCTCCAAGGGCAAGGATAGCAAACACAAACTGAGCAACAGACAGTGGATGACAAGCGATCAGTTTAAAATGGAGATGTCTTTTAAAAGACACTTCTCATTCTCCACTTCCATATTTTCTAAAATAAAGACATTCTTACAGTATAAGTATATAAGCGTGACTGAAAAGTGCAGAACCACGGTTTACAGTGAGCTCAAGCTCACATATTTTCCTGGTTATACCTGGAAAATGTCAGCGGCTCACTGCAGCTTATCTTTAAAGGCAAATTCATGCAAATAATAAAAAAGTAAAAGTGAGATTAAGATGCAGTGATTTCTCCCTCAAGAAAACATTTAGAATTACAGGCCAGCATGCCGTTATCATTCATGAGACTGGAAACAAAACACTGATATAAACATAGTATCCAAACCACAGAACATGACTTTTAAAAAATTAATGTCTGTGAAATAAGGCAGGAAACGAGATTTATCCTTCTGGGAATTTTTTGGCATGAATTTAGAACTAGGCATGCTCAGAACCTGTCATATCCTTCATCTCTCACGGTGCTCTGAAGTAAATCAAATTTTACTCAAGTGAAGGTGAGGGGAGCACATTCACCATCTGAAATGTGTAGCAATCCTTCTGTTTGACATGGCATTAAACAGAAGAAGGCAAATTATTCTGTGTTGCTTTAAGGATTATTGTTGCACATTATGTGCCTCCTGCCTGTGACAGTTAGTTCCTCACCCTGAAATGAGCTGGGCGTAAGCCGTCATCAGAAGACATAAAATGGTGGCATGTGGTAATTTAACGCTAAACATGTCACTGGGAGCAAGGTGTAAAGCCTTTCAAGCTTCTTCAGACGAATCAGGAATTGGAGCAGAAGGTCAGCTGTTTCTCAAAGTCTGATGTATAACTGGGATTTAAAGAAAGGTTTACACAAATGAAAACTCAGGGAGAGAGACTGAATGGGAAAGTAGAAAGATTGTTTTAAAACTCTCCCTTGAAACATTAGTACTTGGTTTTATCCACTGAATGCAGGGGTGACCAAAGCAGAGCTGGGACCAGGACCAGCTGTCTCCACACAGACCCCATGGAGTTATTAAAGTGTCTCCTCACCCCCTCCTAGAATTCCAAAAAAGGAAGTCTAAAAGGACCCTATGAAACCTTAAAACCTGAATGGGTGGGAGACTATTAAGCTTTCCATTCAATTCCATTCAATATTAGCACCACAGACTGATGACATCTTAGTTGTGTGGCTTAAATTTATGCCAACAGGAATTCAGCCTGGAAGGAATTTTGGAAGTTACCTTATTCAGATCCCTGCCCAGCAGAGGATCTAAAATGTAAGGTGCTAATGAAAGTATATTATGGACCAGATTCTCTAGATTTTCAGGTCACTTTAACCAAGTTCCAAAATCCCTACAATTCGTCAGGTAATTAAATCCTTAGTGGAACCATTATAATTGTCCTATTTTATTTTCATTTTCTATAAAGCAAATAATGAAAAGGGGAAGGGTGGTACTGATATAGAATATTTGTAACAAGGGAGGGTGAAATAATTTATAGGAAATAAGGAGGCAATTCAACCATCCTGTTTGACATGAACAATCTGTCTTACTCACTACTTCATACCCTTGTAGCATAAGGAGCAGAAATCACAGTGATTTGCACATGTGCAGATTCTTGTTCCCTTCGTAAAAATTGAAAGGAAAAGTTGTGAAACAGTAAAGAGCAAATGTTCATGTGTTATGGCTGTATGGGCTGTGCAGATACCCTACTGATTGTGATGGTAGAAATCCTATTGCTTTAACTCATGGAATGCAAGATTGATGGCATCATCAGCCACAGCAGTTTTTCAGAAATTAAATCTTTGACAGTTACTTCACGTCCTTCCTTGTTCTGTGACTAGTTTTGTACCGTGACAGCATTGGTCACAATCACGTGGTTTTGTCCCTGTGTGGTCCATGTTTCCATTTTCTCACAGTTGTGACCACTTGTCCCTTGACAACTGTTACTTCATGGTCTTGTTCCATGACAAATTCTGAATTTGTCTTGCTTTCTTAACCCTTTTTAAAAAATATCGTAAATAAAACTTTTTTGATATTTCAATTTACTGTCTTCAGGGATTTACATGTCAATGCTACAGAATGTTCATTACTTTTTAAAATAAACATTTGTGCTGCATGGTGTTTCCCATAGGGAAACTAATGTTGAATGCTGCTTCAGCTGCTGACCACTAGGTGGACACTGGTTGTTGCATGACAGTTGGTACCACACGGTCCCTTGTCTTGGAACAGGAACTGGGAACAAACCGTGACAAGAGAATACCCCAACCCTGCACCAGGTACAGTATTGTCATGCTCTGATCTTGCTTCGGGGGCCTGGTCGAGACAAATTTCAGCTGTTGCACGATGGACATGAAGTAAGATTTTTTTTGTACCAGTCCGAAGTGCAACACTTACAGAGACAAAATGGACATGAAGTAACCGCCTTTATGACCCACCCACCCCCAGAAATGACCAAGACTCTTTTGAGACCCCATTTATTGTGGGAAAATCATTAGGGGCTATGGGACAGGGCTTAATTCCTGAAAATCACTGCTGCTGGTATGACTCTACAAGAGGTGGTAATTTTCAAGAATGAAAAACTTCCCTTGTCCCACAACTCTCAGTGAACTCTACTAGAGCAGTGGTTCTCAACCTGTGGGTCCCCAGATGTTTCTGGCTTGCAACTCCCAGAAATCCTGGCCAGCAAAGCTAGTGATGAAGACTTCTGGTAGTTGCAGTCCAGGAACATCTGGGAACCCACAGGTGAGAAGCACTGTACTAGAGGTTTCATAAAGGCTCTTCCCATTTTGCTTCAAAATGGCTCTCTATTTTTAAGTAGATTTAATTTGCAGTTAATTTTGTTTAAGTGTTCTTACATGGATAACAATTATTACTATGAACTTAAATCAGAATAGCCAAAACTTGGATCCTTCACATATGTGAGTCATATACATTGACTGGATTAGGTTTTCTAACCAAGACCATTTTAGCCCAAAAATTTCAATTTCCCACCCCAACCTCAGAGTACTGAAAGCTATAAAATGTGTTCACATATATGAAAATGTTAAAAAAAAACCCTGAAATTAATATATCTTTTAAACTTGTTGCTTTAAAAAAACAATTTTGGACAACAACAAGCCAGCTCTGGTACAGCAAGGCCATGGAATTCATAAACATTTTGGCAACTGAAGGACCTTTGTGCTTTTGAATGAATGTTGTGGTTAGAATCTATAAACATAGATATGAGTTCATAGTAATCAACATAGTGTATGAAAAAAAATGTATGAATCGAGTGCCACCTTTTGGAAAAAGGAATCAAATGGGCTATAGGCTTCTCTATTTTAGGAAAACCTAAATTAGCAATTTTGAAATTAGGATTTCCTGTATTAGCATAAAATATGACAGCCAAAACATAAATAGATAAGACTAGTTCAATTTCCAATTCAAAAAACTGAGAAGGAGCAAAGTAAATGAGATATTTCATTATCATTGCTCACCCAGAAATTCCTGAATGAGAATAAGTGAACAGAAATTGTTTATAGATCAAAGAGATGTGAACAACTATAACTATGTGGAGGTAGGACACACACAAACAGCATCATCCAGGCATTCACCACATCCTTGCAGAGCTTCGCTGTGTTGGGCACCAGACATCAAAGAATGACAATCAACATGGAATTTCCTCCATAAACTTCAACAGGCAGGCTGGGTAAACTGTATTAGAAATATGTTTTTCTGACTGTTCTTAACATGCTTGCCGACATTTTCAGTTTGAACACCTGTGACATTTCAGTTACAGAAGAACATTCTATTTCGTTCTTTATTTCTGATCATGTCCTCTACATTACTAATAAAGAGGCCCTAGTTTGTGCATCAGCCTTAACTTGTGGCAAGTCTCTAATAAAACAGTGTTCCTCCCCCTGCCCCTGGTTTTGGATAATTGCGACATAAATGGTACATATTTTGTGGAACTCTGTCGGGCTCCTACAGTCAAGCACCTAAGGTCTGATGCTTTGACATTGTTCCTTCCACTGGGACCTTCATAAAGAGGTGGTGTTTTTCTTCCTGCCTCTGGTAGTACAAGATTTTGCACTGGGACCGCCTACAAGCACTGAGGTTAGAAAATGGTGGTGAGATTCTTGCCCTAGATCTCATGTTCGAGCGGGGAACATCTCAAAAAAGACATAGTGGAACAGGAAAAAGTGCAGAAGAGAGTGACTAAAATGATTACTGGACTGGGGCACCTCCCTTATGAGGAAAGGCTAAAACATTTGGGGCTCTTTTGTCTGGAAAAAAAGGCACCTGAGGGGGGGGGGATATGATTGAGATGTACAAATAATGCAGGGTATGAATAAAGTGGATAGAGGGACACTCTTTCCCCTCTCACAGAATACCAGAACTAGGGGACATCCACTCAATCTGAGGGTTGGGAGAGTAAGAAGAGACAAAAGAAAATATTTTTTTCACCCAGTGCGTTGTTAGTCTGTGGAACTCCCTGCCACAGGATGTGCTGATGGCATCTGGCCTGGATGTCCTCAAAAGGGGATTGGACAGATTCCTGGAGGAAAAGTCCATCACAGGTTACAAACCATGATGGAGATGTGTAATCGCCAGGCTTAAAACTGGGGTACTTTAAGGACCTGATGCAGGGGAGTGGTATCAGGAGATAGATAGTCTCGTGTGCTCCCGGACACATTTGGTGGGGTCACTGTGAGATACAGGAAGCTGGACTAGATGGGCCTTTGGCCTGATCCAGCATGGCTCTTCTTATGTTCTTATGTTCTTATGCAGCTCTCCGTCTTCCCCTCCCAACGAAGTCATCATCTGTTGTTCTACACAGTCCTTCCCCACCGGTCCTTTCCCCTCTCTCATTTTAGATGCCTTCATTGTTGATTCCCTCTGAATCACTGAAGACCATTTGGCTCCCACATGGAACCCAATCTGCTCATCCCCAGTTTGATCTCGATGCCATACAACCCAGATAGATTAGGTTCAAGATTTGGGATTTGGCCAAAGCTGACGCACAGCCCCACTCTCTCTTAGAATCATCATCCTTGTTTCATTCTGAAAAAGGTAAGGCATTTCCATAGAACAACGGAGAAATAAGATAATTTTAATCAGCCGAGACAAAATTACTCTATAAGCCTTCAACTTTTCTTGAATTAAGTCAGTCCTCTGTGGTTTCCAAATGGGTTTTGGGGTGGTGGTGGTGGGGAATTTGCTAAGAAGAGGTCGGGATTCAGTAAATGTGAAATCATCTTTCCTCCTAAGAGGGTAAAGCCATTTTAAAAGGAAATAAAAACAAAAGCAAAGAGAGGGAAGCATTTCTTCTTCCATGGAGTGGCGATCATGATGAATAGGGGTAGGAAAAATCCCCCATTTGCTGATGTCTTTTTGTTTTGGAGAGGGATAATTTGCAGTAACCTTAGATACTCAGGAGACAGACACGTTTCCTTCCATTTCTCCCTCTCAGTGGGAGACAAAAGGGGGCTTGTGAGCAAATAATGAGGCTGCATGCTTGAGAGTGACCATCTCTTTTCCCTCAACCTGCCCTACCAAATGATGAATCCTGAAGTTTCTTTCAGTCAGATGGAAGCCACGCACAAAGGTTTTTGACATGCCAGGCTACCTGGACAAGCAGGTAACTATACATCCCAGAGCAGCATCCCAGAGCAGAGGGAAGAGGTTTTGCTACCCCAGTTGGAGTATGGGCTTTTGTATCTGAGGGACACAAAGGGACTGAGAGCGGTCTAGGGATTGAGGGCAATCCACTTAAGGCCAATTCAGATGTGATTTATGCATGTCCATTCAACATTTTTAATAGAGGGGAGAGCTTTAGACTGCCTCTGACCATGGGCCTTTGCGCCCCTACATCTGGAGGGCAATGAGGAAATATTTTGTTACCTGTCCTCCTACCCCATGTGAACTAGGCCCCTGATTTCTCAGAAACACTGGAGCTCTTCCCATTTGGACTCCTGTCTTGACATATGCCAGAAGGTGAATGAAGAGAGACTAGAGAAAAGAGTCTACAGCAGATCCCTACAGCAGATCCCTATATCTATTCTGATAGATAGATAGATAGATAGATAGATAGATAGATAGATAGATAGATAGATAGATAGATAGATAGATAGATAGACTGTGTAGCCCTTGGGGAACTGCACAGTCTCAGAGCATATGCAGAAGGAGGGGGTGGCAAACCATTTCTTGGTACTCTCAACCTAGAGAACCCTGAAAAAGGTAATCATATGTTGAAATTGATCAATACATACTTCAGCTTAGTGGCGTAGATTAACACCACCTCCTTATATAGATTTAACATGAGCTCCTGCATCTCTTGGGTTTTGTGAAGATTTGGATGGCTTCTCCATTGTTTACAAGCAGAAAACTAATAAATGCCTGTGGGAACCTTTATTTGAAGGATGTGTTTCAGAGGAGCTTCAGTGAAGTGCACGCACACCTGGCTGCCAACGTGGCATATCTGGATTAGACATGGGCACGACCAGAAAAAATGATGTTTCAAGTTTTCGTTTGTCGGAACGGGTCTGTTTCGGGTCGTTTCTGTTTGTTGTGAAATTTTTCAAAAATTTGTCGTTTCCGCTTGTCATTTGTCATTTGTCGTTTCCACCGCGATTTAGCACGATTTGACTTCCCAGAGCATGGGGCGTCCCGCAATCAGGGCCGGCGCTAGGTGTTTTTGCACCCTAGGCGGCAGGCGGGGCAGGGGGCGGTGGCGGAGGGAGGTGTGGGCGGTGGTGGTGGGGGGCATGGGCGGGCGGTGGCCGCGGGCGGGCGAGTGGGCGGGCGGCAGCGTGGGCTGCAGGTGGGCGGCAGCGTGGGCGGACGGGCGAGTGGGCAGTTAGGATATCACTTAGGATAGAGGTTCTGTTCTTGGCTTGCACCCCAAATGTGTGTGTGTGCAAGCAAATTGAAGTTGGGAAAATAGAAAATAAATGGTAGTATATAATATATTTTTAAAATAAATCCACACCTCCCACTCCCAGTCGAACCTCCCCCTTTATTCAATATCAGAAAAAAATCCTCAAACTGCCAGAGAAGAAATAAAGAATAAACTGCTATTCCCTTCAGCAGACAAAACTGCAGGGAATCAAAATTATTTTCTAAATTCAATTCCCTGCCTGCCTGCCTAACTTAAATCCTAAAGCCTCCAGCCTCCCTCCTCAATCTCGATCGGATCACACCAGCACCAGCAGCCAGCCCTCCTCCCTCAACCACATCAATACACCGACCCAACTGCGATTTCTGGAAGGTGCCTCGGCTTTTTATGCCCTCCGAGACATCCAGAAGTGTCAGTCAAAAACCTGGCAATGCCATTGGTGGAATGGTTCAAAAAAATTGCATGGTCCCATCCCATGCCCAGCCCAAATGGGCAGGTCTAAAAAAATAAAAAATAAAATAAAATAAAATAAAATCAATATGACATTTTATTGCTATAAAAACCCACTGCTGCTACTATTAAAATTCAGGCATTTAAAATAAATAAATTTCACATGTTTCTGTGGTGATTTGGTGTGTTTTTTGACCACGATTTCAAAAGAAAAATTGCGGTCGCCATTTTGGATCCCCCCCACCGCATGGCATGAAGCGAGAGAGACAATGAGGATGACCCCCCCCCAGCCTGGTGTAAGCAGCCCAGGACAGGAGAAGAGGGGGGGAAGGCCTGGGACCCCCCAGAAACCACCCCTCTGGTAGGTGACAAAGCCTCAGGCAGGCATATTTTCGCCTGCTTTTTTGGACGGGAGTCGGGGTTTTCAAAAAAAGCTTTAAAAAACTTTTTCTGTGCTTCGCATCACACGATTGCCGCGATGCCACAAACGGAAATGAAAAACCCGACCAAGTTTTTCTTTTTTCGGTTCGAGTTCGAGTTCTGACGGCTTAATTATCGTTACCATTTCCGTTATGTAACGAAAACGATAACCGAAAACGGAAACGACAATTTCGCCAAGTCGTGCCCATGTCTAATCTGGCTGGAAGTGACCTTCTGTTTCCCTGACTTTTTGCTCTGAGGCAGGGCCAAAGGGCTAAAGGGCACCTGCCTCCTATTAGAATCATTATTTATATAAGTGCTCCAAATTCTCACTTATAAACATAGATAAGAGAATAAAATGAAGGCTTCTGAGATGAACATGTCAGTCTTTTGTCTGTGTGTCTTTTCTCAGCTGGCTGAGAAAAAGGCACCTCTGTGTGTGTGTGTGTGTGTGTGTTTTTGTCCTCTTCCTGCAATCAAGGTCAGTTTGGCCTTAAGAAGTTCTCCACTATTCCCAACAAATGCCTATTAACTCTGCATGTCTGCTTTTCTCATAGTACACTGCCTGACTGCAGTGGTTCAGACAGACAACACTGGAGTGGAGCCGGCATGGAGGCAGAACCAGAATCAGTAAATGGTCCTGACAAACTGGACCTGGAGCAGTGCTCTGTACACCCTCATGGGCCAGCCATCGCAGCTACCTGTCCTTTACTCAAAGGTTTCCTTACCTGAGCTAGCCAACTCTGTTATGTGTACAGTTGGGGTTGGAGTCCTCCAGATTGATGGCACCAGGTGGCTTTAGCATCATTACAGATACTGCCTTATCATAAATGGCTCAAAAATTCAAGGCCTTTATAGCCACGGTGAGGTTGTCCTGAATGATAGATTCTATTTATGTAGCAAACCCAAAAAGCAGTGAGTGCTGCTTATATATTGACCCATAGTGCTCAAAGGTCTCTGAGGGGAGTTTACAGTTTAATTATGCTGGCTATACATTGTCTCTCCTGCAATCTGATTGCTCAATTTACTGACCTCGGAGGGACAGAAGGGTGGGTCATTCTTGGGTTGTGAGTTTTCACTGCAGTACTGCAGTTTAAAAGCAAAGCAAAGTGTTCTGCTTATATACTGCCCCATAACACTTCAAGTAGTCTCTGGGCAGTTTATAGTTTTTTAATTACAGTATGCAGGCTACACATTGCCCCCCCCCCCAGCAGGCTGGGTACTCATTTTACTGACCCCAGAAGGATGGAAGGCTGAATCAACCTTGAGCCTGCTACCTGGGATTGAACCCCAGGTTGTGAGCACAGTTTTACCTGTAGTACAGGCATCTAACTACTGTGCCAATGGGGCTCCTATGTTTAGCCATATAGGACCCAGCATGATATAACCTTTCCCCCTTGCTCTAAAACAGGAGGTTGTGACTTTGATATAGAAGACTTGTAAGTAGTCCCTTGGAGATAGCGAATCACTGCCTCGTTGGATTTGGACTTCTACCCCTAGCAGGTGGGGAAGCCCTATTAAGATATCTCAATAGCAAGATGCATTCAAAGGGTTTCCTCTTTCCTGGTTGCTGTTAAGGAATGGAGATGGGTACGAAATGGAAAAATAGCATTTTGTTTTTTTTTTTCTTTAGCAGTTTTGTTTCATTTCATTTGTAACAATTTTTTAAAGTATCTTCATTACGAAATGAAACAAAATGAAATGAAACACTATGCTCCCCTGGGTCTTAAAGGACCAAAATGGCAGGGGAGCTTCCTCAAACTCTTCCCTGTGAACCCCCGAAATTTTGAAAAGTTTTTTGGGGGGCAGGGGTCTGAATTGTTAAACTCCAAAGAGGGTGCCCCTAAGGAAAACAATATTTCTAATTGGACTGGGAAGCCAAGCCGCAGCAGTGCAAATTGATTGCCCGTGGCTTGGCTTCCGAAGTTCTGAATCCAATTAAAAAGATTTTTTTCTCAGGGACACCCCCTTTGGAGCTTAATAACTCAGCCCCCTGACCCCCCAAACCTTTCCAAATTTGAAGGGTTTACAGGGAAGAGTCCAAACTTGCTCCCCAGCAATTTTGGTGCCAAAACATGCCTGCAATACTTATTTTGGAGTACATAAAAATGTACTCAAAAATTGGTATCGCAACAGCCATGTATCCTAAGTAAATGTGTCCTAAATAAGTCGTTACTTAACAAAATGATGAAACAGCATTTCGTTTTTCATTTCAGGCTGGTCTCCATTGGAGGAGCTTCTGAGTGTTTCAGATGGTGATTTTGTAGATGGCCTGATTAATATTTAGGATGTGGAGATGACCCAGGCAGTTGACACAATTGTTCCTGTGCATTTTTTTCCCTGTTAACAGGGTCAAGTAAGCTTCCTTGTTTTCCTGACAGTTTAGGGTGGTGAAACGCTCGGGGTGATGAAGCAGTGGAGTCAATGACTAGAACAGTGATAGAGGAAAACTTGGAATGAACGTAACAAAGCACACATTTAAGCCCATACTAAGGTTTAAGGATGGGTTGAATGTGACAAATTAAAGAAGGAAAGTTATTGTTGTAATGTCAGTTGCCTCCTCTGGGTGCTGTTGGCCAGTGACAAGCTGTATGTGTGTGTCTCTCTCACATGAGACCGCCCAAGACATTTTGTTGCCTGGGATACACCAGCAACTCACACCCAGCCCTCCTTCCTGCCCAGTTGTATAGAACCTACCTAAATCCACCTTCCTTATTCTAATAGACAAGATGGAAAGTCTAACAGGGACCTCTCTGCATATCTGGCAGTAAAAATAAACAAAAGGACAGTAAATAATTAAACCCCCTTTTTGGAGGCAAACAAAAACATCCTGAGGGTGTTCTGAGTGGTCAGCAGCGCCATCAGGAGGGCTGACACCACTATGATCCTGGACTCCTAGCAGGGTCACCCAAGATGGAATGGTCACCACAGAGGCACCAGTCTAAGGTGTACCAGTCCTCTTCAGGAGTAAGGACTGCATCTGCAGAAGAGAATGAATAGCACAAGTGGGTGAGCATGTGAGCCACTTGGGGTACGAAAAAAAAACAGGTGTAAAAGAGCTGCTGCTGATGGGGTGAGGCATGCGAAAAACCACACAAAGGACCATCACTGGTGGAGAAAATTTATGGTGCTCAAAACCCACCTTTCGGTGGAATTCTCACCCAGAATGAATAAATTTATTTGACTTTTTCGTCTGTGGTGTGATTTTGCAAATAGGTGTGGAAGTTGCGCACATACACACATTTGTGGCGATATTGGAGCTCTCCAAAAACAAAGCCAAATGAAATGTATGCTGCTGGTGGTGGTTTGGAATCTACGCTGACTAATCCAGCTCATAAAAAACACAGCAAATCTGAATAATTTTTCAAACTGACAACTGTTTTGCTAATGAATCAGTGAAATATTTTTCATTGAGTCAAACAATATTGTAGAAGCTGCGGTCTATGGAAAGGATGCCTCTTGCTGTGCAGCGTAACCTAATATGTTCTCTATGGAGCAGGAAACTTTAATGATATATGCAGTTTTGTTATTAAAAGTGAATTATATATTTTGCTGTACAGTGGAAAATTGTGACCCAGTATAACATATCTTCAGATTGTTTATAACTTGAGGAAAACCAACATTCAGGGTTCCCAGTTCACACAGTAGGAATTACATTTATGTTGGCCAAAAGTAATTTATATAACGGCAAGGAACAATAAAACATGAACTTTATAGTGTTTTTTTTAAAATGTAAAAATAATATAGAACCTGCAAAATTGAAGATATTATCGTAAAGGAAAAGACAGTAACTTAAATTTGAAGCTCATTTTACGGATATGACAAAAAAAGGGTCTCTTGCATCCTTTCTTTTTAGCAGTCCCTGTATTTTTGCATATTGAAGTAATCCCTGCTCATAAATCTTGCTTGGTCAGAAACAAACCATACTTGCCTCACATGTAAATTTTATTTTATAGGAGCCCATTGCTTCTTAATAGCAAGCAATGAATTGTCTCAGAATTTTGAAAATAATCTGATCATCTCTTTCCTGAAGAACATGTTTTGCTTTAAACTTTTTTTACTTCCTCCTAATCACAGAAACCGGAAGAAGGGTATAGAAAGTAAACAGGATGGCAGCATTGGTCTCGTTTTCCATTTTATTTCCATATACAAGAGGATATGTTTTGCTTCTGTTGGAAATACTGAGATACCAAGAATGAGCCCCCCACCACCACGTACCAAGAAGGAGGCAAATGGACCATCAATGGAGGCACAACAAGACTGCAACCACTAGGTCATTTTTTCCTTTTAAATTGATCTAATTGGCTACACCTAGTGGATTTTTCTAAATTTTATCTCAGGACCCAAATGAAATGCTTGGGTCCTCTGCACCAACCCTCCCCCCCAAACCCTGGCCAGCAAGGAGCCATTAGCCTCGACCTGCCACATAGAGAGGGTGTGTGTGAAAGTGTGAATATGACCTGCTACACCTTGTTTGAAGGACTGGGGCAGAAAAACCACCACCCTTTACTTCAGATGCAGCTTCACAAGCATCTCACCTCCAAGCCTCTACTAAGAAATTACCTGGCATTTTTTTCATGTTGCCAAGAACTAAGAACTAACTCCTGGAAACCTCCCACATTTACCATGATTAAACTTTCGGTACGGCTCTGAGGAAGAGGGTTTTGTCCTCAAAATATTAGCAACTTTTTGTTGTTTTACTAGTTATTTAATTTTTGTTATTTTACTAGTAGCCTAAAGGCATCACCTGTTCTACGTTTGTATTTGGTTTTGTGATGGCTACATGGTTCCCTGCTTATTTTGCTTCTATATTATTTCCATAAATATTGAGGACATTCATTTTTAACTTCCTTTTGGAAGGATGTTGTTTATTTAGCTGAATTTGATAAAGGAAGTCCATACTTAAGCCACTGGTTTATACATAACATCTGAGGAACAGTTTCTGTGATCAGGTTGAAAACAGTAACTGGTGAAAGATGAGTCTCCACCTTCCTATTGACCTCCCTGATGCTATTTTGGAAAACATCCATGCTAGTTGTTCATCATTACACCACAACAGAACATAGTTTACCTTAATTCTGAGGCTTCTTAGAAGAAGCAATTGTGCCACCCAGGGCCGGCACGTCCATTAAGGTGAATTAGGCAGTTGCCTAGGGCGCCAAAATGGAGAGGGGGCGCTGGTCAGCCTGCTGCCCCCTGTCACCCTCCCACTGCTGGCCACCGCCCTCTGTCCTCCCACTGCCTGTCACTGTCCGCCCCCGCCCCCCGCGCCCATTGCCGCCTACCCCTGTGCCCGTCGCCGTCCCCCGCCATCTGCTGCCCCTGCCGCCGCCCCCCGCCGCCCCGCACCCTCTCATGAACATTCCTGAGTCAACATCAACCATTGAACCTACCTTTCAACAGGTATGAAATTAATCTCTCTGGTGGTGGGGTAGGGGTGGAGAGAAGCTATTGTATATACAAGAGGGATAAAAATTCTCCATCTGTAAACATGTTTTTGAATTGCTGTTGAGAAAAATTAAAGGAGTCCCTGGCCCTGAGCAGGGAGACAAGGTGTCAAACATGTGGGGTGGAAGGTGGAATGGAGGTTCATTGTTTGCTTCTCTGACCTTGCCGGGACTAGAGATGGGCATGAATTGAAAAAAATGACGTTTCGGTTTTTAGTTTTTTGTTGTGGGTCCCATTTCGGTTCATTTTCATTTTTTGTGATTTTTTTCAAAAAATTTCGTTTCATTTTTAATGTTTTGTTTTTACCTGCTTTTTGCGCCATTTAAAGCATTTCCGTGTGTGGGTGTCCCCCAACGCCCCAGACCAGAGGGAAAACACTAAAAAAATGATGTTGGCAGAGACACAGTATAGACTAGGTACGCAGGGAGGCTGCAAAGGCCGCGGTGGGCGTTGCCCAGGGCGTAAGGCAGCCACAGAGTGACTGCACTGTGGGGCAGGGGAGGGTACTCACTGAGAGGTACGCACGCACACAGGGAGGCTGCAAGAGAAATCTCTTCTTTTTTTCCCCTAAGAGCCAGGCTGCAGCCAGCAGGAACACAGGGACACACACCTGCCTGGCTGGCCTAAAGTAACAAATTGCAGAGACTGCAATCCGACCCTAATTCCCACTGCAGACTGCAAGGAGGACGGGGGCTGCCAGAGCTTTTTATGCCCTCTGTGGCTGGCACACCTACCCAGTCTGCAACCTGGGCATGCTATTGGTTGAAATTGTCCAAGAATTTACATGATCCCATCACATGGCTTGCATCCATCTTGTGGCTGGAATCCATTTTGTGTCATCCTTAAAGGGAAAAGAAAAAATACATCACGATGGGAGAAAGACAAAAACAATTGTTTTAAGGACCGCAACCCCCTGGTAGGTAATAATTTCAAATAATTATCGCTGCATTTTTACGGATGTCCAGGGCGTTTTAATACTCAAGAAATCAATATTAGGCATCTGGGAGCCATTTTGAGTTGATGTCCCCTAACTCCCCTTAAAGGAAAAAAATACAGCGATCTGAGAAAAGACTTGCACGTTTTAAGGACATCAACCCCCCTGGTAGGTATTATCAGGCAGAATAATTAATTATCGCTGGGCTTTTATGGATATTCAGGATGGTTTTTAACATTTAAAAACAGCTCATTTCATTGCGCGTCACCATTAACGAAAACGAAACGTAACGAACCTAATTTTCGTGGCTCTGTTCAGTTCATTCCAATTTCATCACAATTTTTGTTATTTGTTTCGTTACATAATGAAATGAATAACGGAACAAAAACTTTTTTCGTTTCGTGCCCATCTCCAGTCGGTATCAACCTGCCCCCTAAAGCAGATGATCAACGATGATTGAGGCTGTCTAGTAGGCATTCAGTTGAAGATCTGTGGGAGAAGGAAAAGAAAAAACTTTGGATGGGGCAGGTGTCTGCAATGTTTTCAGGTCATCGCATCTAGCCTGAGTAAGTGGCTAGTTGACAGAGGCCCTGAACAGAAGTACTTTTACTTGGGAGGGTGGGAGCACATTAATGTCAAGCGCACACAGGCAGCGCACTCATTCTGCAGGATAAATGCTTGCAACATTCAAACGCTGTGAAGAAGTCAAAGAGCTGCCCAAATCCTACAAATCCTATCAAGTAGCCCATTTTTATTAACCCCCATTATCTGGACGTTGAGTCGTGGCAACTGGACTTCTTTTCTTGAGAGATCGAAATGTTGTGCTACTCAACCAAGAAGCTGCTTGAATGATCAGTGAAACATTTCAATCTCTCAAGAAAAGAAGTCCAGTTGTCATGACTCAACTCCCTTAACCTCACCTGGATAAGTGAGAATCTTCACAGACAAACTCCCCTCTCTCTCTCTCTCTCTCTCTCTCTCTCTCTCTCTCTCTTGTTTGTGTGTTTTCTGAGGTTGAAAAACAGTGGTTTAACTTGTGACACTGTCATTAACAGGAATTCAGGACTGAATCCTCTTTTTCATCCTGCTTGCCAGCCAAGGGAATGCTGCCATCCCTTCCCGAGAGGCAAATAGTTCATAGAGGAATCCCATGGATTTGGCGACGTCCATGGGAGGGCTTGCTCTTTTATCTTAAATACTTTTCTCTGGCTCTGCTGGTCCCCCCTCCCCCCTTCCCCTGACAGCCAGAGTGTTATGGAAAGTACAGTAAACATGCAGGAATGCAAACTTATGCTTTCCATATGAACTTAATAAAAACATTGAAATTTCTTATTGAAATCCTGCGATAGCCTTTCACATACTGTATATATATAAAAAAAGAAAACAGAGGTGGGGCAAGGGAGGGCAGTGGCCCAAATAAGAGGCCCTTAGTTCAGGAGGGAGATAGCAAGATAAAGTACGATCCCTGTTCTACCTGGTTGCGTTGGATGTGGGGCTTTGTACGCGGACAACGTGAGCCTTCACACTTACCTTTATCTCCGTCCACCCTTGCTGAGCTTCTTCCCTCCCTCCCCCTTCCCTCACATCTTAAATTATGCAGGAAATGCTCTGTCAAGCAATCAGGCTGCAATCCTACACATATTTCAGGCATCTGTGTAACATTATACACATGAGTTAATGCGAGTCAAGATTATGCAGAGGCACAGCCACAGTGCAAGACTTGGAAGGAACACAGCGGTGTATGTTGCAGAGCCGGGCGGGGGTGGGGGCGGCGGCAATTTTCCACCATGTAGTTTTGGGATCCTGACAACAGCATGGTTCTGTGGAGATGACATACATAACAAGATGGGCACGCTGCCTTCCCAATGTCCTTCTCATACACGGGAGAAACCTCATTTTTTGTTCTGGGACAAAGGCTGCAGCACTTCATCGAGACCGGTGGAAGTTTCGGTGGTTTGTGTGTGATGATTTTCATGCATGAGAATTAAATTGGGGCTCGTTCTGTGTTCAGAGATTTCTTTGTATTTAGAGATGGACTAAACCTGAGATTTTCAGAAATTCAAAAGCAGGAGAAACCGGGACAGAGAGATTAATCCATCAAGGACCAGTCCTTTCAGCACGTTAACCCCTTAGTTCAGGATCCTCATTCAGCCACGTGAGGACTAAATGAGGGCCCTTTTCCAAACCAACTCATAAAAATGAAGCGATGCCTGGCCTGACAGGTTCCCACATACTTTTACAATCCATTGCACACCTTTGTTCATGGAGGAAAGCAGAATGCATGACTCTCTCATCTGTACGCCTCTATTCTCCTCTTGCTCAAGTAGCCAAGTATCTGGTAAAGATCAGAGGAACAATGTGATGCAGTGAATTCATGCGAGAAATATTCGCACATATTGAGAACATTTGGGTGATTTGGCCAAGGAGGAGTAAGACCGGTTTCTAGCATTTTATTACTCTAACTACTTCCTGTCCATCATTATAAACAACAGATTCATCGGCGGGATTATGCAGCAAACCAGCAGGCCAAAGGGATAGGAAATATCTAAATCAATTAGTCATTTTTTTATGAAGGAATTACAAGGTAAAGGAATTTATGTGAAAATAAATGTGGTTAAAATGAGAGGAGCATTAGACATTTACTAGGAGGGATGATAAGAGCTATTGCACCATACCGGCTTGGTCTTTTGCTTATCTTTATTGCCATATTTTTGCAACATGCTCTAAGCAGTAGACCGGCCTTGTAAATATTCTTTCCATGTCATGTTTTTGCAGCAAATTGCCCCACTACTATGCTTCAACATTTTGCACTGAAAGGAGCAACCCTGAGATTGCGTTAACAGAAATAAAACCCAAAGAGCGATGGCATTTTAAAAGTCTGATCATTTTATTTGAGCAGCGGCTTCCACAGGTTGCAATCCACTCCCTCTATTTCAAGCTCTGAGATGGGTTATTCCTCAGATCCTCGTTGACATTTGCCTACACACGCCTTTTGTGTTTTAATCTCCAGGCTTAAAACCAGGGTACTTCAAGGGCCAGAGGCAGGGAAGTGGTATCAGGAGACAGAGATCTAGTCTCCTGCACTTTCAGAGGCATCTGGTGGGGCCACTGTGAGATACAGGAAGCTGGACTAGATGGGCCATTGGCCTGATCCAGCAGAGTTCTTCTTATGTTCTTATGTTCTTCATCTGTACTACTAATATGATTAATTTAGTGACTTCTTTGACCTTGTATCTCATTACTTTTTTGTGGAGGGGGGAATGGAACTCACCTTATAGCGATCTCTTATTTTAGTCCTGCTGCAAAAGGACTCTGAACAATGGCAGAAAGCCTGGTTGTGCAGCTCTGCCCATGGAAGGCCAATGATGTAACCAACAGGAGGCAATTTTCAGCAACAATGCTTCCCACTTTTCCAGCATGTCTCCTACGTCTCCCGTGCAATCTGTCTTCATGGGTTCAGAACGTGGGAGCCGCTGGATGGGAGGAGGGGGGTGTTAATTACTGGCAATTACTGTTACCAGAATGACTTGAGTGAGTTGCATCAATCGGATTTCAGATGAATCCCAGTGTGATTAGAAGGAGAAACAGCTTGCATGTTGGACCAGTTGTGTGGCGTGGTTCAGTGCAAGTTTCTTTCCAGCAGTAATATCATGCCCAGGACACGATCCTTTTCCATGTCCATGCTAGACCTTTTTGGTTCAACTCTTGTGGTGGTGTTTTTTTGGCAGGGGGAGAAGAGGTTGGTGAAATTCTTATCAGGGCAGAAGGGTTGCTTTGAGGGAGACTGCTTCTAATAAAGCAAGCCTTTCCAGCGTGATGAGACATAGTCTTTCTTGTTGTTTGATGATACCCTAAGACTCCACAGAGGGCTCCCCCTTCATTTCTTTCACCCAAGAAGATGCTTGGTTAGGAATAATCAGAGCTAGAGTCTAAAACAGTGGTTCTCACCCTGTGGGTCCCCAGATGTTCCTGGACTGCAACTCCCAGAAATCCTGGCCAGCTCAACTAGTGATGAAGACTTCTGGGAGTTGCAGTCCAGGAACATCTGGGGACCCACAGGTTGAGAACCACTGGTCTAAAACATCTGAAGGCAATATGCAGCTTACTGCTGCAGTAGCTCATGAGTTCTTAGAAACTGGCATGGTCAGGACATTTGGGGGTAGCTTCTCACAGCAAAAGGGCTGGAGAAGAATGGCTTCCCATGTCCCTTTAGCTTTGTTTGTATGGGGGGATAATTTAATCATTGATCTTTTTTAGTTTGTATTCTGCATGAGGCTTCCCTCTATCGTCTTCAGATGTAACTGTGATAGTGATGATGGTAGTGTGGCTGTGGTGGTGGTGAGGACAGTGATGGGAGTCTAGTTCAGAAGGGACCAGCATGAAGTGTTCTCCTTTGAAACCCAATGTTTTGTTTTGAGGGCCTCTGCTGGACTTCACACAGCTTGCAGAGATTGACTGCTGTCTCAGTGGTTCCAGTTTCAATAGAAGACAACTCTTCATGCAGAAACTAACAGATCCACAATATTAAGGAAATGATATTGTATGGGTAGTTTGCAGGTCTCCCCTAGTCCCAACTCCACAAGCACATTCACATACCGACACACATACCTTAATAATAAGGTATGTATCTCTTGGTTGGAGGAAGAATGAAGCAGCAGATGGTTTTCAAGGAAGATTGTGATGGCACTTGCAGTATTTGCTAAGGAAGTTATGACATTTGGGAGCTCAAAGAAGATATATTACATGGTTATTGACTTTCCAGAAAGTGGCTAGGAAGACAAAGACAATGTTATTATACTCCCAGCTCAGAGATTTGCTGTTTGAAAGCTTGGAGAAAAAGATCAGTATTAGCTGGGTTAATGTTGGATGTTCAACAATCACAATCTTAACTGGGCTTCCCACCACAAAGAAGGACATGGTCAAGTAACTAGGGATGACCTAGATCAATGATCCCCAACATGCGGGTCCCCAGATGTTCTTGGACAGCAGCTCCCAGAAGTCTTCATCACTAGCTGAGCTGGCCAGGATTTCTGGGAGTTGCAGTCCAGGAACATTTGGGGACCCACAGGTTGAGAACCACTGACCTAGATCCAGTGGTATGAATACAACAGTTACACTGTCTGTTACAAATAAAGGGTAGGAAGCTTTATCTGCAAATGGAAGAATCACCATCATGAGATCTGGGATAAATCAATTCCAAAGCTATCCCTATCCCCTATGCAACCCAGGCACACCATTAATGGGACTTTCCTTCTCTACGCATTCTGAAATCCTGCTCTAGGCTGGAGATGCCTTCTCCATGTACATACAGATTTCATATATTGCAGGAGGTGGCCTATAAACATGATCCAGATAGGGAAACAGGCAATCCTAATGTGAGATGGCACCATGAGAACTGATGCCGAATAAGGGTCCAAGATATGGATTAAGAGGTTCTTCATTTGAATCTCACTCTGCAGTGAACAAATGTGATAGGTCACAGGCACATAAGCCCCTGGCTATCCTGCGATATGAGAATAATATGATGGATCTGCCAGATAGACTTATTGCAAGAATGACACTTTGAACATTTAAAAATGTTGCACCAGGATAGGAAACTGTTGGCCCTCCAAATGTTTTGGATGATTCTGGGCAATATGAACCATAGGGTCTCCTCCAGTGTAAGGCCATACCCTGGGTTCTTATATTCCTTACAATTAGCCATGATGGGTGAGACTGAGGAGTGGTGTGAGTCAAAACATCTGGTGGACCAAAGGTTCTCCACCACTACAGAATAGAAATACAGTACTAAGCACTATAAGCTGCCTAGATGACCTAAGCACATCCGATCTCACCTGATTTCGGAAGCTAAGCAGGGTTGGCCCTGGTTAGTACTTGGATGGGAGACCACCAGGGAATACCAGGTGTTGTAGGTGCCTGGAGTAGGAACTGGCAAACCACTCCAGTATTCCTGCCAAGAAAACTCCAGGGACATAGAGTCACAAAGAGTCGGTCATGACTGTAATGACACAACACACACACACACACACTAAGCCCTATACAAAGAGGTTGAACTGCTAATGCCACTGCTACTGTTGCAACCACACTGTCATTATGAATCTCATTGTTCACATTCCCAGAGTGTGTTTTTGAAGGCTAAACTCTTTTTGGAACTCTTTTCTTGACTGTTCGCCAAACAACGCTGAGATCCGCAAACCTTCAGTCCTAGAGATGCTTCCTTCTGACCAATTTGTGTCCACCCCGTCTGCTTTTTGGAAGATTCAGGGGGCAAATCTAACATGAAGATTATTTATTGCCTGTTAAAAAGGCAGACACAAGCAAGACTCTTCACATTTTGTCTGCTGAACTCATGATCCATTTTAAAGTCTATTCAGCTCTACTAAACTTTCATCCGATGAAGTCAGTGGCTCACAGTATGCATTAAACATGCAGCTCGTCTTCAAAGCAGTGGTCATTTGGCATGTTAAGCTGATCACTGCAGGACAGCCTGATTCAAACATCAAAGAAAGAATAATTCTAGATCTCCTTCCACTCTCCCACATAAATAATAATCGCCTAAACATGCACTTCTGCCTTCAGAATAAAATGGGAAAACCAGCATTCTCTGAAAGAGGGCTTATATAACCTGCGTGACACAGCTGGCTTCTCATATTTTAAAGGGGATGCGAGCACATCCTGTTATACACATTGATAATTCATTTCTGACTACTTGCAATCGAAGGGCCTGCCTGGATATTGTTGAGCTGTTCTCTTGCTTTGGTGCTTTGGTGTCCAGGTGGGAGCATGGTAAGGGGGTGTGGTAGGGAAAGGCAGCTCCCGCCCCCTGCCCATAGCTCCCTATCTGCCCAAAGAAAAAGGCAATGGAGTATGGTGCTCAACATGTCCTGGTTGTGTAATAATCCAAGTCAGTGAAATGGGCTAGAAAATCCAGCATTAATTTAAGTTCATTTGTGTATTGCATGGGAACCACTGACATACTACAGCTGAGACAGCAATGACCTTAGCAATTTCGCTACTAAAGGTTCCCCGCCCCAGCAAGGAACTTGAGGCCAATCACATGTTAAAGGACCTACTATTACAATACTCGGGGTATTATCAGATGGACATTTGTCCTGCAGTTTGGTCTGTTAGAGGCTACTGGACTGGTTGTTTGTTGTTGTTGTTGTTGTTGTTGTTTGTGGGGAGTTAGAATTGCTTCATTTTGGTTTGGTTCCTGTATGTGTGATTACTGGTTTAAGCTGATCTTTTGATTGGGATGCTTAAAGGTCTTGAGAAATGGAAAGTTTCCTCCCCAGCTCTCATGCATAGGGGAAGGGAGAGGATGTTTTCCATTTCTTTTTCATTGCTGCTAGGACATGCAATGCATTGTTGATGTGCTGCTATCAGTTAGCAACAATTTAAAAGAATTGGAAAGCTTCATGTCCCTCCCCCCCTCTGCAGGGAGCAGGATGGAAGCTTTCTATATCTCAAGATTGTTAAGCAGTTTAAGCAAAGTACAGATGAAGAAATAGCTGAGAATTTTTTTTTGTTTGTATATATTTTCTTTCCCTTTAAAGAGAAAGAAGATTGGTTCAGATTGTTCTAACTAGACTGTTCCTGGATGGAATAATTAGGCCATCACACCCTCAACCAGACTTGCAAGATGACCTCCTCAAAACCAACTACACATTGCAAGTAATCTTATTTGCAACTTGCAGAGCTGGGGAAAGATAATGCTAAGACAAAACAAATATCTTTTACCTCTTAAGGAAAGGTTACTTCTAACGATGTAACTTATTTATTGCTTCTATATCTTTGTGAGTATAGCCTCATAAAATAGTGATAGAGGAATATGCCATAGTTTAATCATCACCTTGTGCTCTGTTTTGAGTGCCAAGATGACAGTGAGCTAGAGCGGATGAACGTGTGTTTTCTACCCCAGAGCAATGGCTTTTAGCATTCAGGCACGTCTTCATGAAGCAAATGGAAAGTCATTTATATTTGCTTCTGAGTAACAAGGTGGCAAGGGAGCTGTTTTCAAAAAATTGTAACCACAAGAGTAATGAACTATATGGGGAATTGGTCTAGACCAGTGGTTCTCAGCCTTCCTAATGCCGCAACCCTTTAATACAGTTCCTCATGTTGTGGTGACCCCCTTTAATACAGTTCCTCATGTTGTGGTGTCCCCCTTGCTCTGCTTGGAAGAGGCCACAAACCCTCTTTCACAGGCCAGTATGCCACAGGGGCCAGAAAGAACTTCCCTCTACAGGCACCCTCAGCCAATCGCAGCCTCCGGTGCCATTGACTGACATCCTCTCCAACCTATCAAACTGTAACTCACTCTTCCCCTCCTTGTCCCCCTCCTCCTCCAGACCCAAGCTGTTTGTGCCATTTTCTTCACTGGCTCATGGCCACCCCTGTCAAATGGTTGTTCAACCACTGGTCTAGACAAAGGTGCCTCCTCAGAAAGTCTTGCTTTCCTTCTTGTACAACAGAACCTACACAGGCAGTGAACCTCCTGAGCCAGCATCAGGCATGGATGTCCTGAGAAAGTTTGTTCTGGATGGAGCTACCTTGGACAGGGAACTCAAAGGAGATCTGGGAGTTGAGTCATGGCAGCTGGACGTCTTTTCTTGTGGGATCGAAACATTTTGCTACTCCTTCAAGTAGCTTCATCAGTCTGAGAAAAGTTGGTGGGAGGCTTCCAATGTATAGTTCACCTTGGTTTCACCCCACCCTGGTCTGAATAGGCTTGTTAGGTGGACAATGGCCTGAGCACGCTCATTAGAGTAGGCTCATTAGATGGACAATGGCCTGGGGTGTGTGAAAATCACACCTATGAAACCTTTCCCAACACTGACAAAGTGTGGGCTGTTAGCAGTGGCCTTCATGGTGGAGGTGTGAAGTAGCTCTTGTTTGTCTGATTTGTCTTTTCTCAGACTGAGGAAGCTACATAGATGAGTAGCAAAGTGTTTTGATCCCACAAGCAAAGAAATCCACTGGCCATGATTTAACTCCCAGATAACTTCACCTACATGACTGAAAATCTCCACAGACATAACTCAAAGGAAAAGGATTTTATTTCAGTTCATTTTTTCAAAAGAAACCAGCCACAATTTTCACATTTTGCATATTCAGGATGGAAGGAATTTTTACATGATTGGCTTGGTGTCTGTGTATATTCTGTTCTATTGGTAGTGATTTAGGGTTGTCACTTTCTCTCACGTCACCCCCCCGGAAAGCTCCCCATCTGCCCATATATACAGTATTTCATATTTGATAACTTCTTAAAAGGAAGAAATTAATCAGAACAGAAAAAGAACATCCGTTTTCAAGGCAGAAGAAAGTGCAACTGATGGTGTTGAAATCACAGCAAGCTAATCCCGCTGCAGACTGTTGGATTTCACAACACCCAATGAAGAAACCCAACACAGAGAGATCCAGGCAAATGTTACCAGTTTATTAGGCCTAATAAAGATGGTAAGGCGAACGGATCACCCAAGGCAAAAGTGAGGCGTTCAGCACCCAAAACAGGAAACACACAATCTTTATTTATCCCCCAGAGTGGCACCTCCTCTGGGTTGGGCTAGGGGTGGTGTTTTGGGACAACCAATGGGGGTCAGTCCAGGGGTCTCTTGGGGGAGGTCCTGGGCGTTCCTGATGTCCTGGAACAGGACTCCATCACAGGTGTGATTAGGTCATAACTAATCCTTTAATGGGTGACTATAGGGGCAGCAAGAGGGGAGGAAAGAGTCAGTATTGTCCAAGGGCTTGAGTAATCACAGAATAATTAGCAAGTCGATGGGAGATGGAACAGTCACAATGGGGAGCTGGGAAGTCACAATGGGGAGCAGGAAAGCTGGTGGAGAGGGTCTTCAGCTGCCAGAAAAATCCCTGGCAAATCTGGAAACAAGACAATGGAATGCCTTGGGCTGAGATTTAATCTTTGATACATCCCAGAGTGAGGCGTGCTGAGGCTGTCTTGAAGAAATGGAGTCCGTCTGAAGATTCTTCCTTCTTGCCATGTGGTCACCATGCCTTGCCCAAGATGGAGTAGGTCCAGGAAACAGCAGAGTGTAGGAACACAGTTTGGGTGGGAGGAAAATAGGAGAGGGGGAGAAAGAGGGAGGGAGGGAGGGAGGGGGAGAGAGAGAGAGAGAGAGAGAGAGAGAGAGAGAGAGAGAGAGAGAGAGAGAGAGAGAGAGAGAGAGAGAGAGAGATGGGGGCACCTTGGGTCAAGGGTTTGGGTCTGCTTAGGCAGGGGCAGGAAAGACAAGTTTCTAGAGGTAAGGAGGTCCATGGTCCTTTAGGAATGATCATCCAGAATCATTCCCTTGCAAGCCAGAGCATGAAGGAAATAATTCATCAGTCCAGGAAGAATTTCTCCTGAACTGTGTCTCTGGCCAAGATTTCAGGGTTGGGGGAATAAGGGAAGAGGGGCAGGAAAGGGTTAACTGATACACCAGCAAGGGACACTTCTTATTCCTTGGCAGGAACCCCTGGAACCAAGAAAACCGGATTTTTCAGGGGTTTCCGCAAGAAGGGAAACCCTGCCTGGTTGATTCTGGAGCGGGAGTTAGTCTACTGCCATAGAGAAATACAGTAAGCGGAGAAAAAGGGAAAGGGGACCGGGCTACTGGTACAGGAACTAATGAGCGGGAGAAGGCATGAATTCTGTGGAACTGCAGCTCGGGTAAGAGGTAGCAAGAGGAGTCGCTACCCTGGGCTGCCTTATCCGAGTGTCTGGAACTGAGAGTCGGGTAGGAAGGGTGGATCTGTACCGCTGGTGCTGCTGAATGGTTGGCCGCTTCCCTGGAACTCAAATCGGTTAGGGTTTTTGAATTCCCCGGGCAGGGCTATGGTTCTTTTTGGTCGGGGCGGTCTACTCAGCCAATTCAATGGGATAGGGTTCCCGTCGTGCGCCCCCGCCTGGCCGTAATTAATGAGACATTGATTGATGGTGGGGGCGCTGATTGGTTAAAACGCGCAGATGGGCTTATCTTCACTCCCCTGCAGTTTTATGAAGTCTCCGCGGAAATAGACTGCCGTAATTTATCTGATATAATGTAGCACAGTATTTTTCAACCACTGTTCCGCGGCAAACTTGTGTGCCGCGGGATGTTGCCTGGTGTGCCATGGGAAAAATGTTTGACCCCACCCTCGGCCAGCAGGTGCGCTGCGCTCCTCAGGGTGACACCCTCCACTTTTTAAAAGCTCTCTCCCTTTTTATTTTTAAAAGCCCCTTTGGCTTCTTCCCTCCCTCCTAAGGACGGAAGGAGCCGAAGTTTGGCGCGCGCAATGGGGGTCGGGGTGGTGGTGGTGGTTGTTGCAGCAGCAGCGGCGGCGGCGGGGAAAGGTGGCTTCTTGGCCGGGCGGGAGGGGCGGATAGTGCCGGCCGCGCGTGTGGCGCCCAGAGTGAGCCCGCCGCGAGTTTGGGGCTTGCCCGATCGCGACCGGCACCGGTGGAGTGGAGTTTGCCCACAGTGATGTGCAAAGGAGGAGGAGGAGGGCTGAGGAGGAGCATAGGCGAGGTGTGTGTGTATCTCTCTCTCTCTCTCTCTCTGGAGTGGGAGGGGCAGGGTCCTTTTTAATTGGAATTAATGCTTCCCCTCCAAGACACCGAGGGTGTTGGGGGTGGCGGCAACGGGTGGCTGCCTGGGACATCATGCTCGGGGTTGGGTGGCCGGAGTGAGCAACCAGAGGAGGAGCGGGTTTGATCGAAAGCAGGAAGAGAGTAAGTCGGGTTGCAAGGCAAGAGAGACTTGGGTGTGAGTGGGGGGCGGGGGGAGGAGAGAGACCCGCCAGCTCTTGCTTCTCTCCCCCCCCCCGCCAGCCAGCAGCTGTCAGGTTGCGAGGCCTTTTTAACGAGCTGGAAAAAAGGCGGCGTTGCACGTGGCGCGCGTGTTTGTATGGGGGGGGATTTGGCATTTTAACATTTTCTAATGGTGGTGTGCCTCATGATTTTTTTCATGAAACAAGTGTGCCTTTGCCCAAAAAAGGTTGAAAAACACTGATGTAGCAAGACAAACTGAGTGTAAATTAATGTCCCCCCCCCCCCCAGGCTCTCGGCTCTGCCGGCAATGCCTCAGCTGCTCAAGCGGCGGCAAATGTATTCTCCCCGATATCTCGGGAACGGAAGGGAATTTCGGGACCGGGTAAAAAGTGTTGTGCTTATGACGGTGTCGGGCGGGGCCAGGTGGTTCGGGAGAGTTTCGGAACTGCTCCAATTATTATTTACAGCCTCCATTACAACTCTTCAATGGATTTTCCCTACCACTCAACAGAACCAGATGCTTTAGGGCTGCTACCTTAGGCTATCACTGTGCAAAGTGTGTGCCATGTGACATCTTGTGAAGCTATTTGCTCTCACTTTCACCAGGAGAATTTCATTAGAGCCCAAGGATGGCATTTATGTAATGCATCAATTGTCGTGAACTTCCTGTCCTAAGCAGCAATCTAAATTCACTGTAAGAGCCACCACCTTGAAAGCGCCTAGACAATTCTCATCTAATCTCTTATTTCAAAATCCTTTTGATTGAGGCGGTACCAGAATTTCACAACGGAAGCTCCTGGATGTAAAAACCAGGGTCACTGAATTTCTAAGTTCTTTACCTTTTTTTTTTTTTGGTTCCTGTTTTTCTGCATTGCTGCACTTCCTAACCAGCAGCTGCTTCAAAGCCAGTCAGTTTGAAAAACTGGACTCTTTGCATTGGTCATGCAATCGCAGTCGGCACAATGATGTTATGTCATGCCATGGAGCCAGTTGGGTAAGATTATAATGCCGATGTTGCAAGCCAAGGGTCAAGACCGTTATACGAAAAACTAAAAGGGAAACAAAAGTATTGTGCTGCTTGCAGGACTCAAGTCATTTCACTGTGATCACTTACGGATTTTAACCCACTTAATTAGGCTTATATTTTGCCAGTACTCATGGTCTCTTTAAAAACCTGGCTCTATAAGGCAGGCATTCCCAGAGCTGGTAACAACACAACAGAGTGGATGTCTAGCTAAAACCAGAAGTCTTGCCATCTTACCTCTCATTTTTCTTTTAATATGCAATCACATTCTATGTATTTTAACTGTTTATGTGAGGTTAGCTGTGCTTAATTAGTTTAATTTGAAGTTATCCTACATCTATATCTTTATTGTTTTTGGTTTGTTGTAAACTGCCCAGAGGGGCGCATGCTGCCAGACGGGTGGTATAATAAATAAATAAATGGTTGAGGAGACCAACCAAAGAGGGAATGAACTTTTCAAATGTCAATAGGGATATTAACAAAGGTAATAAACTCGCAGCATGTTGTTTACTGCTGGTGATACGTAGACTAACTCAGCTTAAGTACACTACCAAGCAAAGAATTTTTGTTTCAGGAAGTGTTTGGTTCTTCTTCTTGGATAAATTTCTAAATCTGGGGGCCGAGTTTTGCCAAAGAAAATAAATGTCGTCTTTGTACAAGATTGTAAGGAGAACTAGCTTATTAATTGAGAGAGAGAGAGAGAGAGAGAGAGAGAGAGAGAGAGAGAGAGAGAGAGAGAGAGAGAGAGAGAGAGAGAGAGAGAGAGAGAGAACTGAGACCCCCCAGTGTTTATTTAAGTCCTTATTGAATGCTATTTGATTTTCACAATGCTGTTTATTTAATTCTGCTGTCACTTTGGAAGTTCATTACCTGTGCCTCTCCACCTCTATAAACATGCATACTATGTATATAAACCTGAAGTGAATATTGTCATCCATGTGTCTGGGCAATGAGGTTGTAACCCATGAAAGGTTACACAAAATGAATCCATTGTTTTTTTAAGGCACTAGAGTACTCTGTGTGTGTGTGTGTGTGTGTGTGTGTGTGTGTGTGAGAGAGAGAGAGAGAGAGAGAGAGAGAGAGAGGCCCTTACTTCACGAGGCGCGGCGCTCCGCAGCGATATTGCCTTCGATTTGAATTCGGAGGCGGTCACGTGGCGGTCACATGTTCTCGCTTCGCTCCCGCCCCTGTTTCTCAGTACTCACGAGCTGCAGTTTTAGGATCGATTCGAGCACAACCTCACGTGCTCCCTTCGCATTCGCATGCCACTTTTCAACGTTCGTTATTTCCCATCCGTCCTTTAAAAAAATTCCTACCGATGGCGTATCGATGCACTGATGCTGGACTGTCAGTTGCAATGGCTCTACTGATTTCAACTGTTTCCTGGCGTCATTGGCAGCCCCCCCCGCTGCCGCCGCCGCTACTCGGGGGGAGCCCCGCATGGCGCAGCCGCCCGCCCTCCGTCGCTTGCACGCTGCCTGCCCCGGGTGCCCTGCTCTGGCCGGGCGAGGCGGCAGCGGCTCCTCCTGCTCCCGCCGCCGCCGCCGCCGCTACTCGAGCGAGGAAGTAACAGCGCAAAGCAATGAAATGATATAGCGATGCATCGATATCCCTGTTTGAATATTTTTTTAAAAAAACTTGAAATAAAAGCCAAAAACCGAGACCACACGTCACGTTGGGAGCGAAGCAAGATGCGAAGCGAAAAGATTCCCGGCAGCAGCCAGGGGCACCACTCGCCCCGGTTGGAGCACGGTTAAGGGGGAGTGGTCGGGGCGGCACCGAAGCTAAAATGGAGGGGCGTGCGGACTAAAACGATCGATTCGGACAGAAAAGAAGGCTAGCCGCGAAGCGAGCGGCTCGTGAAGTAACGGCCAGAGAGAGAGAGAGAGAGAGAGAGAGAGAGAGAGAGAGAGAGAGAGAGAGAGAGATTCTGCGTGCATGTGTGTTTTATATGCTGAAACAGAACAACCTAGTTATATCTTTGAAAAGAAATAGGGACAGTCCTTCCTGCTGCCCTCTGAAATATGGTTCATTCCTTCATTCATAAACTACTTTTCCTGCCATGAATTTAAGGCAGCAGCATGCTCTGAGGCAGGCCAGGCCCAGGAACGGTGCGTGCTGCAAGATTGCCACAGTAAATTTCCTGGCTCAACTGGGAATAGCGAACGGCTCACAAGGTAACTGGCCCAGCTGCTGTTCAAGCATTCTCCCCCCAACTGTCAGAGAAGAGAAGGAAAGGAATGACTCTATTTTCTTCTCCTCATACCGTTGACCTCCCCCTTTAAATGGGTTGTCTGTTTTTCATGTTGATAGTTTGTAGAAATGTTGTGCGGTTCAAAACATGTGCAGGCGTGCGAATGCATGTGTAGCATCGTATCGCCCACATGTGCAAACGGCTACCACATCACATCTAGTCAGCCTGTATGCCGGCGTCTTCACGTCTTTGATTTACTTAGGTTTTTTAAAAAGTAATTCACTGTACTTACAGGTGTGGGAAATGAAGAAATGACAGAACGGAAGAAAAAAGAAAGAAAAATCAATTTACACAATCTATTTATTTTCAACATGTGTGTTATGTATAAGATACACAGGCTCCCGCACTCACAGCAGTATTAAGACTGATTGACAATCACTAGCGGTCACAGTCCTAAAGCTTGTGGGAAGCCTTCTTCAGTGGCCTGGCGTGTTGCAAGCTACACACACACACACACACACACACACACACACACACACACACACACACACACACACACACACACACACACACACACACACACACACACAGAATGAGAGAGAGAGAGAGAGAGAGAGAGAGAGAGAGAGAGAGAGAGAGAGAGAGAGAGAGGCAGAAACAAAAGTATATAATATCAGTCACCTTTTTGCAGCAAATCAATTAGGGCAGTGCTTCCGAACCTGGGGGGTCGAATGGCCATTTCCCAGGGGTCGCCATGAGCCAGTGAAGAAAAAGGCACAAATGGCTTGGGTCTGGAGGATGAGGGAGAGGAAGGGAGGGAGGGAAAGAGTGAGTTACAGCTTTAGGTTGGAGGGGATGTCAGTCAATGGCACCGGAGGCTGTAATTGACTGAGGGTGCCTGTAGACTAGGGAAGTTCTCTGTGGCACCTGCGGCAGTGGCCTGCCAAAGGGGGATCGTGGCATCTTCCAAGCAGGGCATGGGGATCACCACCACCACAACATGAGGAACTGTATTAAAGTGTTGCAGCATTAGGAAGGTTGAGAACCACTGATTTGGAGCATTAGGTGGGCACATCAGGAACAAGTCAACAAACGGAGAGAGAAAAATCCCATCTCCCTCCTTGTTCAGCATAATCCCAGCAGGAGATGGTAGTTCTGCCACCATGAATCAATTTATGGGGGGTGGTGGTCTTTAAATCAAAATCAAATTTGACTTCTGTGGTGAACATGAAATTTTTATTTGCCCCAGTGAGCAAAGTGTATGACCAGAGATAAGCTGCAGCACAGAATATGATCCATGAAATGAAGGTTTATGACCTCAGGCTTACCAATAATGGGGTGGGGGTGGGACTATGAGGGATGAATGGGAGGGAGTAAAAAGTGGGGGTACCACAATGCTCAGTCCTGGGTCCGGTGCTCTTCAACTTTTTCATTAATGACTTGGACAAGGGAGCTAAGAGAGTGCTTGTCAAATTGTTGCAGATGACACAAAATTGGGTGGAACAGCTGATACCCTGGAGGACAGAAACAAAATTCAAAATGATATTGATAAACTGGAGCTACTGAACTGAAACCAGCAGATTTGAAATTTAACAGAGAGAAGTGCAAAGTACTGCACCCAAGAAGAAGAAACCGTATGCACAGTTACAAGATTTGGGACAACTGCCCCAGCAATACTACATGTGAGAAGGATCTTGGAACCCTGGTAGATCATAAGCTGAATATGAGCCAACAGTGTGATGTAGCCGCAAAAAAGGCAAATGCGATTTTAGGCCTCATTAACAGAAGTATAATTTCCAAATCCTGTGAGGTGTTAGACCAGTATGGCAATGGAACCAATTACCTCAAGAAGTAGTGAGTGCTCCAACGCTAGAGGTTTTGGAAAAAATTTAAATTGCAGAGAAATGTGGACAACCACATGGCTCCTCCCTCCTCCATCTTAAAATGGTATTCAGGGAACTTGATTTTCTACACTTTCCATCCTTTCTGTTTCCCCTTGGTATTCCCCACCACCACCCCTCCCCCGGATATGAACTAGAAATGTTGAGTCTACAGACTTCCAGAGGCAAGGAAATAAAATATAATTCTTAAGGCAAATAGCATGTGCTCCCACCCTGTAAGGAATTTAAATTTATGAGGGTCCCGTGCCAGCGTGCCTGCGCTTCATGGGCTGCAAAAGACCAGTCTGAGTCTCAGGAGACGAGAAAAGAATTTATTGATTGATCAATCAAGGGACTTCCACACTTTTTGGTGGTGAGAAGTCCACCCAGAAAACGAAAGGAGATATTTTTATAAGGTTTTTCCAGCACTCTATCCCCTCCGCCCATCCGAATTTACGTCATATACATTTGTTACATGCATCAAACACTAATTGACATCTTTGGTCATTTATTTTGTATTCCTGACACTTGCCTAGAAGTTCTAACTGGTACGTTTGATCTCCTCCCCTCACAGGCAGGGAGGGTAGGATCATCCTTATGTCCTTGGACATTTTGACAGTTACGAACACCAGACGCTGAGATAAGGCCTCCCTGGTACGCCTTGGACACACGTTAATTGCTAGTGTGTGATCCTCAAAGCTTTGGAACTTAATTGGATCCTTGAATTCATAATTGCCTTAGCTGACTTTGCGGAAGTTCCTTTCTCTATTCTAGCCGGAAAGGCTTGACCAAAGATTCTAAGTTTACAAGAATACACTGTAGATACATGTGTATGTGATACATATATGTCTATCTATATATATATACGTGGAGTGCTTAAGTGAATATAACTACATTATTCGTGTCACTAGTGTGGCTATATATATATATATGTATTGCTTAGAATACATTGTTGTTGAATACATGAGGGCTTGTCCATACCTGTGGTTAGTGAAGCAGCCATATATATTTATAAATATATAATTAGTCAAATGTCCTCCCTTACACTCGGCCCTGAACGGATTTCTGGAAATTTATGCCAGTAAATTTCCCAGAAAACGTCATGGACTTGTAAGGGACGAACAAAACATATCAAAGGTAGATGTACAAAAGTGTGAACATTGCGTGAGCCCCCCCTATGTCATTCCTGGGGTGAGATGGTCTTCATGGCTCATGGAAGGACTTTCTATTTTCCTGACAAAAATTTAGGCAGGGCAGTCAGAGAAACATTCTCAGCCCTTTTTCCCCAAGGGGCTTATAGGCACAGTTCAAGAAAATGAATTATCATAAAATGATTTGTGGCGTCTCAAGTCAGGGGGACGCATCAAATAGGTGAAGGCCAAGGAATACCCCTTAATTCATTAGGGCACTTTCTAGAGTAAAATGTTAAGGTAACAGATGAAGTGTTGCCATGCTTGGGATGTAAGAAGACTTCCCCCTGGTCGGACCCACAGACTGCAATGGATGGATATGTTCCATGGACCACAGCATTTAAGTTTCCCCTGTTGGAGAAATGCATCGTGGTCACAGCAGTATAAGGTGACCTCCCAGGCCATGTTGTACACTTCTCAAGGATCCCAAATTCTCAACTTTTGAAAGGGGGCTGGCATAAGAATTTTTGCTAATATTGTGATAGACTTGGATATCACGATCCCCGTCCCAAAGCGATAATTAAACATGCTTTAAACAGCAGATTTGTTCATTACCTTATTTTAGGACCATCATGAAACCCAAATTAATTTGCCTGCCACAGCAGTGCACATGTGAGATCTTGTGTTTGTGTGTTTGGTAGTCAGGCTGAGAACCCTGAATTCTAACAAAGCACCACACTGTAGGTTCATTTTGCAAACCAAATACTTATAAGGAAAATATGCCCTTCTTAGCCCACCAAGGAAATATGTGGGCCAGGCTACTTTGCTAGGTTTTTTCCAACCTTATTTAGGTGTGTGTGTGTGCATTCAAATTCAGATAATAGCAGGCTGTGCAGAATCACCCAGTTGTGTGTGCATTCTCAATTGATAGACATTTGCAATGATACTAAATAAAGGTAATATACATATCATGAAGGCTGAAAAAGGCATAAGACACCTCTAGATGGTGCTTAGAAAACCCACCTTGCGCCATACATTTCTCATGGTAAAGTCATGAATGAGCCGTTGAAATCCGGTCAGAAATGTCTCTGTGGCTGATAGTTTACACACAAAAATCTGCCTCGTAAACATGGGGCCAAGATTAGTTCATCAGTGTCTTTGGTGAAGAAAATAATGTAGATATAGCTACTTCATAAAGCCACTTTTTCTTAGGTATAAAGGCTCGTGAACACCCATGGGCACCAAAATGTCTCTCATTCAATACAAATTGCATAGAAAGGCAAGTCATAATCTCTGGCACTCAATGCTTTGTGAGTAAAAAGCATTTTCAGTGGCCAAGCATGATCATTACATAAAAAGGCACATCCAGAGAAGCACTTCAGTAAGAGTTTTCACAGTGACTATCAATAATAGACAATAAACACTATCATAATAGAGCCCAGGGTAATGTAAATATGTGAAGTTGCTCTGAAGCCTACCGTACGCAGGAGAAAAAAAAATAAGCGCTCACTTGTCGGATGCTGGGAGGCTGGTGTGTGCGTGTGTGGCAACACAAGTTCATGGTGATCCAGGGCACGCGCACAGGCATCAATGAAGGTCTGAAAGCAGTAGTTAAACCCCTAGTCTCTGTCCCGGTGAAAAGGGGTTAAATTGCAGACGTGAAGTCTGTTGGCCGCAATCCAAAACAAGAGTCAGTGGCTGTTTCAGACCCACTCTCTCCCCAGAAACAAACAGAAAAGAAAAGAAAAGAAGGAAATGAGAGACAGGAAGACAGGATTTTAATCTGTCAACCTGAGTTGAAAGTGAATCCGCAGGCTGCTTTGGGACCCTCCAGTATCAAACGCACGCTGTCATCTGGGGAAGGATGGGCAAGGATGCGGTGACCACAGGTCAGGTTCATGTTGTCGCCCCGCCGTTCAGGGTGAAGTCATCTAAGGCATAGGGGCAATCTACAGCAGAGGGCAGAAGGCGTCACCGGTCAGGCCTCACTCCCTCTCGGTCGCGGGGGTGCGGGTCAGGCTGGGTGAAAAGGCTGACATCACTGGATCCTGGAGCCCACATCGATCGAACCCGCGGAGCGAAGTCATCACGAAGATGGCATCATCAAAGGCATCAAAGGCGGGGAGGGGAGGTCCAGGAGGGATGGCAGAATGGAGGGCAGGAGGGTCCCCATCTGAGCATCTACGACCGGCGGCGTCAGCTTTCCAAACCCGACCGACTCCGTGATCCAAAAATAAAGAACGGGTGGGCGTTTTTCCCAGAGCAAAACCCGACCTCCAGGATGTACCTGGGTAAAGGGAAGAACAGACGCACGACCACAGACAAACACAGAACACAAACACACACGAAATGCCCCGCAGCTGTCTTTGTGCTGCAAGGCAGGGTGGCACAGTCTATCTGACAGTCTTAAAAACAGGAAGGAGAGAAAAAAAAATGTTGCAACAGGTAGGATAAGGCTTCCGTTTTTGTAGAACCAGTCTGTGAATGGGGAAGCCAAAGTTTATGGTGAGGACGCATCTGTAGTCGGCCGTGTATGATGAGTGCTTGCAAGATGATCTCGCAGGATCTCACAAGCGAGGGGCTCAGGCGTTCCCAAACAGGCACCTGAGATAGATCTCAGCCCCAAAGTCAAATAGCTCTGCTACATGGGGACAATCAAAAATGGAACAGGCAAAAATGTCCCAGGGTCGCAAAGTGATCTCTGAGCATGAAGCAAAATGCGCCAGGGGGAGATGGGCTTGGAATGTGGCGTGGTATAGTCTCGGAAAAGTACGGCTGATACAGGATTGGGGAAAAATAGGAGCAGGCACCACATTCATATTACTACCAAGTCCCCAAGGGCACGGCGAATTCCCATTTGGAAATCGTGCAGAAATATATGTAATCCGGCATCCGTGAGATGAACACCGTCCCTCCTGAATAAGTCAGGCGGAGGGAGTGTCAAAGCTGGATGAGTAATCACATAGCCAGAATGCCACGTAAAAATGCAGCAACTTTTTGATTTAAATGTTTCCTAGCCCTTTCAATCTTGAGGGGATTAGATGCCCCTCTCCATATGAGCCTAGGGAGCATGAAGGACCAAATGATTTTTGTATGTGGGTAAAGTTGCTTAAAAGTCCGCAAGTCAGCTATGATGCGGCGAGTCAGGGCCGGACCTCTCACCGTGGCCAGATCATTGCCTCCCAAATGGATGAGCAAAATATCAATTTCACATTCGCGAGCCATAAGGGTCGCGGTTTCGAAGAACGAATCCCAGGACATTCCCCTGATCCCTTTCCAAAGCACTTGAAGGGGGCGGCCAAGGCATAAATTCACGCCCCACGCCGACATCCGGGCAAATCTAAACGCCCAGAATATAAAACTGTGCCCCAGAATTACAACACGGCGAGTCGTGCAATGAATTGGCCTTAAAATACGTAAAATATTACGCCCCCCACGTCCAGCAATCGGAGGTGCACGTCGGGGCTGTGTGGTGGGTCGGGCAGGGTGGCCCTCTTCTGGTTGCTGGTTAGGATTTATAGAAGCCATGGCCCATACTATACACACACACACACGCAGACAGAGAGAGAAAAAAATGGTAAAAGAGAATTAGTGTCTCTCTGCAAGGCTGCAAAGGCGCCAATCTGTCCTAGTGCGTGTCGGGGGCTGGTGTGTGTGTGTGTGCGAGGCAAGACGAGCTCTTCTGATTCGTCGCTCAAGAAAAAAATACATGCAAACACCCACGAGTACACAGCCTCACACATGTTGGCATCTGCCATGGATTTAAAAATAGTGACGATGTCACCAGGTTCAAAAACAGCTAGTTCTCTATGCTGGCGCAAAAGGGTATAAAAAGGGTGAAGTTGCTGGCCTGTCAGCCTCACCTCAAAGTAAAAGTCAGGTGCTTGCAAAAGCCCCCATTCCCCCCCACAAAACAATAGAGAGAAAAAGAGGGGGGGGGAAAGGCAGGAAGCCCTCTCCTAGTGTCTCTGCTGGCTGGTTAGGAGTGACACATGCCATGGCACAAACTGCTTGACCACACATAGATAGAAAGAGAGGAAAAAGGCTGATAGTAGTTTAATAGCTATCAAGTAACTAAGAGTCTATTTCCAGCAGGTGTCCTACTTGGAAAGGAAAGGGTTAAAAAAAAAACTCAGACGGAAATAAGGCTAGGTGAGCATTATTAAGTCAAAAAGGAGAACGTCTGCTCGAGATTTTTAGGAATATAGGATGTGAAAGAGGTGTAAAAAAAAAATCAGGCTGGTTGCCAGCATGCTTGAAATTCCTGAGGGAAGAAGGATGGGGTCAACTTTGTGAAGGGGAAGGAGGGGGGTGAAGGCAGAAAAAGGAAGGCGGGGCAATGGACTTTTGAATTCTCCCCGCAGGCTGCATTACACAGCCTGAGGCAGGAAGGTGAGCCCCTTCAATTACCCTGTAATTAGGTGAAAAAGGGCACTAAACTAATTAAGGCAACCTATTATCCCTGTGGTTTGTGAAGTTATCTACTTAAGCCTAATTTGGGATGCATGGCTCTCGTACAAAGAAACAAGAGCCAGAGTGTGAGACCCCACGTTATTGATACGCCTTAAAAAAAAAATGTCACAGGCGTTTCCAGCCAGAGTGTGAGAACAAGAAAAATGATTTTATTTTATGTTATTTTTCGTATTCTAAATAATAAAAAAAAAAACCTTGTCCTGCTCTCAAAAACCTGTTAGCAGCTGCTTTAAAAAGAGGAAGGGGAGTCCCTGCTTTGGACCACTTCCAGCACAGAAGTCTCAGGCCCTTCGTTTTCCTCATGGAGCTGACGTACTACAAGGGATTTGGATAAAGATTCCATATTCAGAGATTTAGACAAATTTTGTTGGGGAAATAGGAACTGTCTAAAAGCTTGGATTAAATAATGTAATGGGATACAAATAGAGCCTCTGCTTCTCAATTGCTGGAGCGTTCTGTGGGTTGCTGCCTCAGTCTGCCCATCATGAACCCTGCCCATTCTCGTCCCTGACTTACACTTTCCTTCTACCTCGTTTCCTTTAACTATTTCTTTTTCTCTCTCTCTCTCTCTCTTTCCTTTCCTCTCCCGTTCTAATGGCATCTCCAAGGTCCTGATTTAGGTAGGAGATGGGAGGGAATTCTATTTTCAGTTGCTCCTAAGAATCTCCTTGTTCCAAATTAAATTGTCTTATGGTTCCAGCCAGGGCTTACTTGCAAGGGGAGGGGGAAAGGCTGCCCTAAGCCTTTTAGGTGCAAAATCTTAAGGAATGATGTTATCACTTGGTTTTTTAATTGCTAGCTTGCTGGGCTATGAGTACAAAATGCTAGCTGTCTTTTCAGAGCACATAGTCGGTCTGAAAAGGGGTGGATGTTCATTTCACCCATGGGACCGGCCGCGCAAAAAAAAAAAAAAACGTATTTCTCAAACGCCCTGTGATGATTTCTTCTTAAAATGTCCCTATAGGTGGTGAATTATATTGTGTAACAAGCCAGGCTAAGTTATACAAAACATGCGGCTTGAGTATTCAAAAATATCTTCTTGCAGTGTCTATACTTCCCCTGGTTTATAAAATTGGGGTCTTCTCATTTTGGGTGATTTTTACTGCCTCTGGACATATTAACAGGCAATACATGGCTTGCCACCCTCCCCTTTTTGAGGGCTAGAAACTTAATCTTTGGGATGTTAAAGTCCTGCCTTTGTCAGAGGGGACTTTCTTGAAATTTACATTTGTTGCATTCAATATCAAAATCAGGTCTCCTTATGGCAATGTGCCAATCTTGCCAAAGGGTTCCTTAACAAAGGGCACAGAAGCTGAATTAAGTTATGCCCATCTACCTTTTTGTTAAAGGTTTAGTAGTATGCTCATAAATTCTCCCGCATACCAAACGGACTCACACTCAATTAATTACACATCAAGCACATACAACAGTTGATACTAAGGTTTGATTTCCCTGCTTTTGACTATTAATAGTTCAGAAATAACGTCCCTACCTGTCTCCTCATGTGGTGCATAGCAACCCTTAGTTCTGTTTAAAGCTTCCATATCCAAGGAGTTGGGCATTGGCGTAGCGGGATGGAAGTACCTCCTGAATGCTTGAATAAGGCAATTCAGGGGTACGCATCCCCCATCTAGCACTTCCTGTCCCCTCAATGCTCCGTGCTCTCCTCCTGTTCCCTCAACATCATACCTATCCATTCCACTTCTGTCTTGCTGCCTTCCTTCTACTCCACTTCCTCTATTCATCTGTCTTTCTCTATACCTTTTCAGTTCATCATCCTGCCTTTCCTTCCATCATCTTTTCAGGTTTCCTACCCAGTTTTACTAAAAATGCATTACTCAGATACCCTATGATTTTTTCCTTGTAAAATATCCCTTCAGCTGGTAAATTTTGTGCGTGACCAGCCAGTCACAAAATATGCGGGATGTTGTTTATCCCTGAGTATTCAAAAGTATTTTTCTCACTGCCCATATTCCCCCTGGTATTATCAAAATTGCTGGAGGGTCTCCTAGTTGGCAGAGTTTTTAGTCTCTTATATTAATTAACTAAGCACGTCCTTGTACATTCACACACCTCTTGCTAGCAGGTCATAATTGGTCTGTCCTCCCTGAGGGCTAGAATCTTAATTTGAGATGGTAAAGTCCTGCCTCATCCTAGTTAGAGGGGTTCTTCTTAAAGCTTACTCATGTTCCATTTAATACTAAAATCATTACTTCTGGTGGCAGAATTCCAATGTTACCACATCGCACATCAAAAGGGGTGCATAAACTGCACTAATTTATCCCCATAGGTTTACTTTAAAGGTCTAACTGTGTTCCTATGATTTCTCCCACACAAGCATCAAACGGACTCACACCTCAACAATCAAATGCCCATCATACACGCCAACATGTGATTCAGCAACCATACACCACTCTCCCACATTTCTGTTTCCCCAGTTAACTGCGATCCCTTGCCTAAGAATAGATCTTTCTAACTTCTCTAAAATCAAACGAAGATGGTGGAACTCCGTTGGTATTGTGGGGCAAAGATTGCCAGTCTTTGCCCCTGCTTAAGACACAGGGAATGGCCACTTCCCTATGGTTACCAAAAGAATTCAACTTAACACCCACATATATATTTAAACATCAGTAAATCCTCTGAGGAAGCCAGAGCAGTGCTCTGCTTCTAATTCTTCAAACACTTGGGGAGGGGACACTAGGGTTATTCGAGAGGAGCTCTCCTCCACCCTCGGGGCCCTCAGAGTCTCTCAACTCTGAGTCCACCCTGGTCCGCGGGATGCTAGAGACACACACAAGTGTCTCTTCTCGTCTTCCTCCCTCCCGGGGCCGACTCATAAGAATCCGCAATCTTCTCCACTCCACAGAGCTGTTAGATTCGAACTCACGCCACCCCACAACTAGTTTTCTCTTCTTACCAGATTTCTTTTGCGCAGTCCTCTTACAGTTCCTCCGTTGTTCTGCCGGCTTTGTTTTCTCCTTAAATAACAGTATTGTGTCCAATGCTGATAGAACAAGTCTCCTCTCAAAATCAGAGGGTCCGGACTAGATTTGTTCAAGGGTCAGCATGAATCCTCACTGTGATTTAAGTCAGACTCCCAAGAGCGCTGGGGCAGTGGCACTTTTCCCCGGCATCTCCACCAGAAATGTAAGGAATTTAAATTTATGAGGGTCCCGTGCCAGCGTGCCTGCGCTTCATGGGCTGCAAAAGACCAGTCTGAGTCTCAGGAGACGAGAAAAGAATTTATTGATTGATCAATCAAGGGACTTCCACACTTTTTGGTGGTGAGAAGTCCACCCAGAAAACGAAAGGAGATATTTTTATAAGGTTTTTCCAGCAATCTATCCCCTCCGCCCATCCGAATTTACGTCATATACATTTGTTACATGCATCAAACACTAATTGACATCTTTGGTCATTTATTTTGTATTCCTGACACTTGCCTAGAAGTTCTAACTGGTACGTTTGATCTCCTCCCCTCACAGGCAGGGAGGGTAGGATCATCCTTATGTCCTTGGACATTTTGACAGTTACGAACACCAGACGCTGAGATAAGGCCTCCCTGGTACGCCTTGGACACACGTTAATTGCTAGTGTGTGATCCTCAAAGCTTTGGAACTTAATTGGATCCTTGAATTCATAATTGCCTTAGCTGACTTTGCGGAAGTTCCTTTCTCTATTCTAGCCGGAAAGGCTTGACCAAAGATTCTAAGTTTACAAGAATACACTGTAGATACATGTGTATGTGATACATATATGTCTATCTATATATATATACGTGGAGTGCTTAAGTGAATATAACTACATTATTCGTGTCACTAGTGTGGCTATATATATATATATGTATTGCTTAGAATACATTGTTGTTGAATACATGAGGGCTTGTCCATACCTGTGGTTAGTGAAGCAGCCATATATATTTATAAATATATAATTAGTCAAATGTCCTCCCTTACAACCCCATCGCAACCAACTCCTTATCTCATTATTTTTCACTTTTTTATTTCTCTTCCTCACTTTTCAGTACAAGATCTGAATCAGGATTTGACAGGAGGGATCCATGAGGTTGCCCTTCCATTCTATTCATATTTCTGGGCTCTCTGGTCTGCCTTATAATCCCTCTGAAAATATACAAATATTCCCGATTAAGTTCTTATTTATATGATTGTCTGAAGGCCTGAAAGATGTAGGTGGCAAGGAAGATCTATTAGGAGATGGTTTGGTATTCTATGCTATTCATAGAGGTTTCCTGCAACATCACAATTCAAATGAATTGACTATTTTTAATCTCCCGTTTCTTCATTGCCCAGCTTTTGCAACTGCAGCCACACATCACAACTGGGAATACCACAGTCTGATTCTTACTTTGGTCTCCACTCCAGAGTTTATTTTCTTGGGCTCCTTTATCACTGCAGATGGCGACTGCAGCAATGAAATTTAAAGACGCCTGCTTCTTGGGAGGTAAGCAATGGCAAACCTAGGCAGCATCTTAAAGAGCAGAGACATTACTTTGCCAACAAAGGCCCAAATAGTCAAAGCTATGGTTTTTCCAGTAGTGATGTATGGAAGTGAGAGCTGGACTATAAAGAAGGCTGATCGCTGCAGAATTGACGCTTTTGAGCTGTGGTGCTGGAGGATAGTCTTGAGAGTCCCATGGACTGCAAGGAAATCAAACCTATCCATCCTGAAAGAAATCAACCTTGAATGTTCACTGGAAGGACAGATTTTGAAGCTGAGGCTCCAGTACTTTGGCCACCTCATGAAGAGAGAGAGGAGTCCTTGGAAAAGTCCCTGATATTGGGAAAGATTGAAGGCAAAAGGAAAAGAGGACAACAGAGAATGAGATGGTTGGACGGTGTCATCGATGCAACCAATACAGATTTAACCAAAATCCAGGAGGCAGCGGAAGACAGGAGGACCTGGCGGTGCTGTGGTCCATAGGGTCATGAAGAGCCAGGAACAACTGAACAACTGAACAACAACAACAACAACTGAGAGAATTTTAGCTCAGCTACTGATGGACAAGGTAGCATGAAGCAACACAAAAGGAGTAATTACAGAACATCCCCGGGATAATATATACTGAACCTATATTTAGTTTCATACTTAACTGGAATCAACTGACTTGTAATATCTGGAGGCTTAATATTTATTGCATTAAATGCCCAAATGGCTTTAAAAAAACCTTGAAAACAAAAGCTTCATATCAAACTACAAGTAAGTTGAATTTTGCTGCCAAATCCAATGACCTTACACCAACTCACAAGTTACACCGTGAGCTTTTATTTTATCCTGTGTTTTGGCCACAAGCACTCTTCATTAGCATAGGTTTGGAAATAAAAATGTGGCTGTAAAATCCTGGAAAGGAACATGAAACTTGAGTCCCATCACAGAGTAAACTCAGTTCATATATATTCCATGGCAGTGGTTTTCATTACAAAAATATTATGCAGCGCTTTATCAATTAATAGGGTAACATTCATGCATCAGATTTGGCCCGCAACAAGGCAGAAGGAGATTTGGATCATAGGTGGCATATATCAATAAGAAAGTAGGGTAAACTTGGCAGGGGTATAGTTTTCATCTCTACAGGTTACAGAACACAAGCCAATAAGTAAGGGCATTGCTTCTGGTTTTATCTTCTCAAAACAAGAGATCAAACCAGATATCAACCAACTCTGTGCTACAAGGCATAGGACAGGAAGGACCACTGGTGCCTTGAACGCAACCTAACAGCTCTTTTGATTATCAATAAATGGCAAGATGGATTGATCATGTATGTTATTGTCTACTAGCACATTTTGGTATAAGCACCGCCATCCTTTTAAATTCCACATAGGAGAGTTTAGGTAGCTTATGTTTAAAATCCTATTTACTGAATATCATCAAGTTATTTAAAAAGGGTAAAGAGTGAAATGTTTAGCCTTAAGAGCATTCAATTTCTTTTAAAAGCCTTTTTTGCTACAATAGGCAACATTTTAGCATGTGTTTGTGTATATATAGCTTTGTATTTTTTATAGTTAATCCTGTATTCCATGAAATTTGCCACGTGAACTGTAGGTGGGCCAGGAGTTTACATCTATTTGCTTCTATAATGTGTTTATTAGCACTAGGAAATCTCCCACTTAGTATCAATCATGAATAAAAGCACCACTAACTAAAACTTAGATGTGTAACACAGCTTGAGTTTGTTGGCTATAAAAAAGAGGAGGGCCAGTCTTTTAAACCCAAATCATTGTTAAAGTAAAAATAAGTGACTATACCAGCACAAAGTCTAAAGCTGATAACAGCTTCTCTTCTGAAACTTCAAGATTGCCAGCTGCAGGAGAGTCAAACAATTTCTATTTACAGTAATGTATGGATTGATGATAAGAGACTCTATCTATCTATCTATCTATCTATCTATCTATCTATCTATCTATCTATCTATCTATCTATCTAAAATTTTAGATACCTTCAGGTGACAGTACCAGATAATGCCTACATGGTTGCCTCCAGGGAGTAAAATACCAATTGTGGTGCATAACAACCGGGCGTTTAAAATTGCTTAATGCTATTAAGTGAAGAGATGACACAAGGCTGATGACATCATCAGCTGTGGAGAGTTTTTTTGGAAAATAAAAATTTCAAATCTCCACTGCCCACCCCCAGCATGTCTCGAAGCTTCCTTGGAACTCTTTTCATCATCCTGGTGCTGGCAATTTAAAACGAATCAAAGACTCCTTCTTGTCCTGTGACCCCCCGAAACTTCCCCATCACAGAAGGGAACCCAAGAGACCTTCAGACTCAGAGCCTTCAGGAGGGAGGATCAGAAATTGTTTATTTCCGGGAAAAGGCCACAGCTGATTATCTCATCAGCTGTGTGCACTATGCAGCATAAGTTTGTAGTAATGATTTGCTGTCTAGTCATTTCTGATTTATATTAGCAACCCTTTACGGGTTTTCTAGGTAATGAGTATGCGGAGATAGCTTGCCCAAGGCCACACAGGCTGGGTCTTCTCCCAGGAGGCACAGTGGGGAATCGAACTTCCATCCTACAGCACTGAGCTATCCAGAAAGCAAAGTACAAGTTACACTGCTGGATTAGTTGACTTTTCCACTGAAATGAATGACATTTTTAAACATCTGTATGCATTTTGCATCTTCACTGGTCTCTTTCTGGAGGATCGGTGTGTCTTTCTGTAATATCTGTCCTGGGTCAATGCTTTGATTAGGCTAGCCCAAAAGAGCACAGAAAAATATGTGTGCATTTCTGGCTGTCAAAGCTCTTAATCAAGCAAGAGAAGGTGAGGAGGAAATAACAGTGGAGTAAGCCTTGATTCACAGGACATCATGCAGACTTGGACCCAAGGCAGCTCACCCCAACATTCTTGGTCACAGGATGGATAAAGTGGATAGAGGGAAGCTCTTTTCCCTCTCATTCATTCCCAGAATTGAGGGTCATCCACTCAAATTTAGTGTTGGGAGAGTGAGAACAGATAAAGAAATATTTCTTTACCCAGTATGTTGTTAGTCTATGGAACTCCTTGCCGCAGTATGTGGTGATTGCACCTGGCCTAGATGCCTTTAAAAGGGGACTGGAATGATTTCTGGAGGAAAAATCCATTGCAAGTTACAAGCCATGATGGGGGTATGTGTTATCCCCAGGCTTAAAAGGAGGGTGCAGCAACCCCCCACCATTTCGCGGTTCATGTACTGCGGTCCTGCTATATTGCATGCTGGGGCTCCAGCTGATTAGCGCTGGGGTAAGGGAGAAAAACCTTTATTTCCCCACCCTAGCGCCAATCACTTGGAGAGCGTCCCTTTTTAAATGCCTTCCAGTCACAGAGGGAAGTCTGCCTCCGTGACTGGAAGGCATTTTAAAAGGGGCATGCCACTCCCCCCCACAGGGGCTCCAGAGAAGCAGCATGCCCCCTTTAAAAACCCTTCCAGTCCCGGGGCCATCTTTATTGAAATGCATTGGCTCAATGCATTTCAATAGAGATTGGGGAGGGGGGAGCGCTGGCCCCAAGCCAGCGCCAAACAGCTGATTGGAACTGGCTGTGGGAGGAATGGTGCTTGCAGCAAGTGCAGTGGATCAGATCATCCACCACCCTTGCATGGGCTGCTGGAAGGCTTTTTAAAAAGTTTTCCAGCAGCCTGGGGAAGCAGTGGTGGCACGCCACCCCCCCTCACCTGACCTGCATCCGCATATTGCGGATTTTCAGTTTTGCGGGTCGATTGGAAGCTTTTTTTAAATTCCCCGCCCAAACAGTGAGTGGGGACATTTTAAAAAGGCTCCAGACCAGTGGTCTGGAGCCTTTTTAAAATCCCCTGCCCAAATGTCCCTGCTCGCTGTTGGGGTGGAGGATTTAAGAAAGTGTTGTGGTCTTGAGCCATTCATTCCATTGTCACACTTCCCTAATGGTTCAGAAGTTCACACTCTTCATAGCATGTTGTTGCAGAATACTTGGGGAGGAAGCTTTTCCCAACCTTTACATGGTACTTTGTATCCAGAGGGCTTGGTAAGGCAGGGAAAGGTAAACTACAGCCCTTGAATTTCATGCAGCCCCACACTGCAACTCCAGCAGCCCCATGCCCTCCCCCCACCAAATATTAAACTTTTTTTGGTCCTTCCTATCTTTCAGTGTTTACTTCCTTATGGCTTTCTAACAGCTCCTACTTTAAAAACCTGCTATTCATTCTGATGGTAGATTAACCAAATGTTTTGAAGGCCATTCAGGTGGTGGTTGAGGAGAGCCACTCTGTACATGCACATGACTTTTACTAGAGATGGGCACGGAACGAACATTTTTTCATTTCCGTTACCGTTTGTCGTTTCTGTTACGTAACGAAACGACAAACGAAAATTGTGATGAAAATGAAACGAAACAAACAGAACCACAAAAATTGTGGTCGTTACGTTTCGTTCCCATTAATGGCGATGCACAATGAAATGAGCTGCTTTAAATGTTAAAAAACGCCCTGGACATCCGTAAAAATGCAGCGATAATTATTTATATTGTCTGATAATACCTACTAGGGGGGTTGGGGTCCTTAAAACGTTTGTTTTTGTCTTCTCCCATCACAATGTATTTTTCTTTTCCCTTTAAAATGGATATCGCACCAGCCACAAAATGGAGGCAAGCCATGTGATGGGATCATGTTCAACCAATAGCATGCCCAGGTTGCAGACTGGGCAGGCAGGTCTGGCAGCCACAGAGGGCATAAAAAGCTCTGGCAGCCCCCCGTCCTCCTTGCAGTCTCTGGTGGGAGTTAGGGTGGGATTGCTGTCTCTGCTGCGACGCTAGCTTCAGTCCTGTAGCCTCCCTGTGTGCGTGCGTGCTGCGTACCTCTCGGTGAGTAACCTCCCTTGCCCCGCAGTGCAGTCACTCTGTGGCTGCCTTGCACCCTGGGCAACGCCCGCTGCTGCCTTTGCAGCCTCCCAGTGTCTATACTGTGTTTCTGCCAGCATCCATTTTTTGTGTGTGTTTTCCCTCTGGTCTGGGGCGTTGGGGGATGCCTGCGCACGAAAATGCTTTAAAATCGTGCAAAAAGCGGGTCGAAATGACAAACGAAAAAATGAAAAACGGTAATGAAATTTTTCCAAATATTCACGACAAATGGAAACGACCCGAAACAGACCTCTCAATGACAAATGAAAAACCGAAACGCCATTTTTTTGTTTCGTGCCCATCTCTAACTTTTACATCCAGCTTCCATGTGGGTTTATTGATACCCACTCTAGTCACCAGATTTTTAGAGCCCAGTGTACCTTTTCTTCAATAGGTGTGATATACAGTGGTGCCTCTACTTACGAGCAGCTCTGCTTACAAGCAATTCAACTTAAGAGCAGAAAACCGTTGGCATTTTAACTGCTGTCTTACAAATTTTAGATGTGGTCTGCTTACATTTTTAATTTTTTAATTTTTATTATTATTTTTTAGTTATGGCTGCGCTATTTAGAAATTGTTTGTGCAGTAAATTACACTCAAGTAGGCCTATTGAATCAATGTGGATTAAGTCACCTCTTCCATCAGTTCCATCAATTTCATTGGGACTACTCAAACAGAAACTGACTTGACTGAAGTAAGTCACAGTTAGACGGTTACTTCACGTCCTTCCTCATTCCGAGGTGATGTTCGTTTCGTGATAACGTCATTCACGGTCACGTGGTCTTGTCTTGGTTCCGCCCCTGTTTCTGTTTACCCACGGGCGTGATTGATGGTATCATGATGACTGTTACTGCACAATCTTGTTTCGTGACAACATCTGTACTTCCCTGCCTTTTTTTGTCTGACCTTCCATTTTTCGATATTTTGATTCTCTGTAACTTTGCCTTTTATGCCTCAAGCAGCACAGTTCGAGGTTTTATGCCTTCTTCCTTCTCTGCAATGCATTGTTTACACCATTGGGATTGTACTGGAAAATGCAACCTCACACTCCTGCCACTAGATGAAGAATGTGCACGTTGCATGACGAGCCTTACTGCAGGGCTCTTGTTTCGAAACAAGAACTGAGACAAGAGGATTCCCGCAGTCAGGGAGAGATATGGCTCATCACGCTTAAATCCCAGTTCAGGGGATGTGGTTGGAACTGACTCTTGTTGTCACGCAATGGACGTGTGGTAACATTTTTTTCGTTCTGGTCCAAAGTGGGACGGCAAGCCGCAACGAGAGGGTCATGAAGTAACCACCTTAGAGTAGGTCCATTTGAATCCATTGAACTGATGAAGAAGCTGAACTCCCCAAATTCCTATTGACTCAATGTGCCTACTCTAGTGTGATTGGCTATGTTATGCAACACAAAGAAGTGTTCAGATAAACAAATATAATAATAATAATAATAATAATAATAATAATAATAATAATAATAATAATAATAATAATAATAATAATAATAATAATAATAATAAGAATAATAGAATCATAGAATCATAGAGTTGGAAGAGACCTCAAGGGCCATCTAGTCCAACCCCCTGCCATGCAGGAACCCCCACCACAATATTTCGGACAGATGGCCATCCAGCCTCTGCTTAAAAACCTCCAAAGAAGGAGACTCAACCACCCTCTGTGGCAGCATATTCCACTGCTGAATAGCTCTAACTGTCATGAAGTTCTTCCTAATGTTCAAATGGAATCTCTTTTCCTGTAGTTTGAAACCATTGTCCCGAGCCCTAGTCTCTGAAGCCATGGAAAACAAACCTGTTCCCTCTTCAATATGACATCCTTTCAAATATTTAAACATAGCTATCATATCCCCTCTCAGTCTTCTTTTAGAGCTACAGGAACCCAGATTTAGGCTGCATATCAGGAAAAAACATCTTAATTGTTAGAGTAGTATGAGGGAGGTGGTGAACACCCTAAGTCTAGTGGCATTCAGAGAAAATTGGACAATCCTCAGTCAGATCTGCTTTGATTTGGATTCCTTCCCTAAGCAGGGGGTTGAACTCAATGGTCTTATAGGCGCCTTCCAACTCCATGTTTATGTGATTTTACAAGTCAGATGTTCCTCCAAGCCCCCAAGATATATCTCTATCTTTCACCATTCCCCTTTCCAAATTCAACCATGCTTTTCAGACACAAGACATACCTCTCTTGTCAGTCTCTTTCCCACTATTCTGCAAAACATGGGTAGAAAAAATGTCCTGATAAATACAGTCCTAAGAGGCTGGTAACATACTGATTTTTTATTTTTACAGAAAATGTTATCCTTACACTGTGTGGTTTAGTGTCGAATTCACAGTTTGAGAAAGAGCTTTTCTCAGAAGACATGCCCTCCTGAAAAAAATGTATTGGGGAAAAATAAAGAACTTTAAATGTAAATATCTACTTCCACACCTTTGCATGGCCAGTTGAGAAAAGGAAAATAATTGAGCAGTACATTAAGACAGTCTCCCCTTTCTGCAAAGAAGCTGCTTCCTTGAAGCATGACCTCCCCATGAACCATAAGATCACAGCTTGTGGTGTCTATAATAAATAGAACGATAACAAATTCTAGCAAAAGCTGCGACATATCAGCATTGGTTGAGAAGCCCTACATTCTGCATAATCGGCTAAATATTTTTTTGTATTGGTACACTTGGCAAAGGCCCTTGACTGAAGCCTCTGTTTTGCTGGCTGTGAGCCATATCTGTGCTCTAGGCAGGACAATGAAACTGGTATACTGTCCAGTCTTAATTTAATTTAAAGGAAGATAGGCAAGAACAATTATTATTTTCTAAAACCAATAGACTATTTTTTATCATTTCTCCCTGCTGCCACACCTTTCTTTCCAAAACACACATGCTCACAAGAATACACCCATAGCCACAAAAAGTGATGACTATTATAGATTTAATTGCATGCATTGTGTCTATGCATCTGAGAAAATTCTCAGTCATCCAGGTGAATTTATCTGGAAGCTGAGTCCTGGCAACTGGACTTCTTTTTCTTGAGAGATAGAAATGTTTCGCTGCTCATCCAAACAGTTTCATCAGTCGGAATACAGCTAGTGCAAGTCCTCCATCTTATAGTCAGCTTTGACCTCTTGTCACCCTGGTCTGAAATAGGCTCATAAGATGGACAATGTCCTGAATAGGCTCGTTAGGTAGACAATAGTATCCATAGCCTTAAGGTGAACAATGGCCTAAGGTGCTGAAACCTATAAAGAATGGTTCATTGGCTATGGCCTTGGTGGTGAAGGCTTTTAGATTTGTCTGGGTATTATTGAAAGCACACTGTGATAAGGAGCAGATAGACTGTGCTTGAGGCCCCCACCTCTGTTGTGTCTATGTAGAGATTAAAGATCCAGTGCTACGGTTTCATGGACATTTATAAAGGAGCTGAACTACTTCACATTTCCTGGACTAATACACAAATAAGACAAAAATATCCTTATAATCTTCCCTGAATTGGCACTTATTAGAGAAAAAACATGAATTTCTCAAATGAAAAATGTGAATTCTGTGAAATGTTTTTAATTGGATACACTGGGTGTGGTATGGAAAGATGTGTATTAAAATTAACCATAGTGATTAGGGGGTATTCTGGGAATAATGTCTAAAACAGTAACTTCTCCAAACTAAGACTGATATATTAATGAATGTTGCAAACAAAATGAAATTTTATTTATTAGCTTAAAATATTTTCCCTGTCTTTCTCTGTAGAATGAACCCAAGATTGCTTACATAATTAAAAAAATATTTAAAAGCTAAAAACAGTAAGGATACAAATATTTGAAAAGAATCAAACAAATACCAGACTGAAATAGTTTTTTAAAGCTTTGTATAAAAATAAATGTAATGTTATATTAGTTGTTTTTTAAAAAAAGAGATATACAAAAATATACAAAATGATGCCAAAGATGAACAAAACATTATTAGGACTTGGTACATGTGAAATTGGTATGGAGCAAATCGATTATTTGTAGGTTCCCTGTAGAGATTCTTAAAAATGTTCTCCATCCCCCACAACTGACATGGTTTTAGATGAATGTGAAAAGGCTCTTGTTCAACATGGGAATATTCCAAAATGGCCCAGATATATTCAAAATGATGAAAACTTGCCCTCTATTCACAATAAAAAATGTAAAAAAAAGTCCAAGGCATTCTGATTACTAGAACTGGTTGAAGGTGGTGGTGGGGAGACATTTTGTAAGCTTCTCCCTTGAAACGCTCTGAAAAAACGAAAGAATGTACTTCCACATGATGGATGAGTGTGATCTTTGTGAGGATCAACACATCAGATAACAATGATGAAGAAGATACTTTCAAATACATCCAGGTGGATAAATAATAGAGAAAGAAACGTCCCACTTGTTTTTCAAATAAAAAATGGAAATTGGAGTAAGTTCATCCTACCTTATTCCTCATCTTTGCATGGGTGGTTTGCCTCCAAGGATTGGTCCTTGATGCCCTTGTACAGCTTCCTGTTACGTCTTGGCCTTGGTGTCAAAGGTTTATCCTGGTCCAGCAGTGATGGCTTACCTGTCACGCTCTGTAAGTGTTTGTTAACAGGTCATTGTGGATCACAGAGCCAAGTGCTACTTCTGGATACTTACTTTTTTCAAAGAACTTTACATTTTAAATGGATTCCCACATCTTTCTGAGGGAACACATTTAGACTTGTCGCTGTAACATAGAAGCAAGCCTATTTGGAATAGATGTAAATACAGTGGTACCTCGGATAACGACTGCCCCGGATAACGAATAATTTGGATAACGATTCCTTATTTCTCCCCCCCCCCCACAGCCCACAGCCCCAGCCAGGGGCAAAGGTGGAGGCAGGGCTATGGGGGGGAGGAGGAGGAGGCGGTGCCTGGTTTTGGGTGCCGCCTGCGTGTTTCAGCACCAGAAGCAGCAAAGGTGGGAGCTGGGGCTATGGGGGGGAGGAGGAGGAGGAGGAGGAGGAGGAGGAGGAGGAGGAGGAGGAGGAGGAGCATGGTTTGGGGCGCCGCCAGCATGTTTCGCACCAGCGATGGCAGCGCCGGAAGTGGCAAAGGTGGGAGCCGGGGCTATGGGTGGGGAGGAGGAGGAGGAGGAGGTGGTGGTGGTGGTGGTGGTGGTGGTGGTGGTGGCGGCGGTGTGCGGTTTCGGGCACTGCCAGCATGTTTTGTGCCAGCAGCGGCAGCGCCGGAAGCAGCAAAGGTGGGAGCCAGGGCTATGGGGGGGAGGAGGAGGAGGAGGAGGAGGAGGTGTGCAGTTTGGGGCGCCACTGGCATGTTTTGCGCTGTGACGGCAGTGCCAGAAGCAGCACAGGTGGACGCTGGGGCTATGGGGGGGGAGGAGGAGATGCGCGGTTTGGGGCGCCGGTGGCAGCAGTGCTGGCAGCAGTGGCAAAGGTGGGCGCTGGGGCTATTGGAGGGAGGAGGAGGAGGAGGAGGAGGAGGAGGAGGCAGTGCATGGTTTGGGGTGGCAGCAGCGCGAGAGCAACAAAGGTGGGGGCCAGTGCCCAGAGACAGCGTCGCCGTCAAAGGAGGAGAGGTGGGGGATGGGGGGATGGGGGCAGGAGGCGGCCTTGGTAGGGGTGGCCAGGGAGGGGAGGAGTGCACTTTCAAAGTGCACTTTGTAAAGAGGTCTCAGAAAAAAGGCTTTTTTTTGCTTTTTTTTCCGGACCTCCGGAATGGATTAAAATGGTTTCCCATTCATTTCAATGGGGAAACCATGTTTCAGATAACGACTTGTACTGGATAACAACTAACCTCGGAGAACGAATTAAAGTCAATATCCGAGGTACCACTGTAATATACTAACAACAACAATACCTGACATGGGTATAAGATCTCACCTCTTGCTGCTAAGAGAACATTGCCAAAAAATTCACAATGTATTCTGTGTGTGGCCCAGTCTGAATTTTCCAAACAAATCTTTACAAGGAAGCAGTCATGACTGGCTCTAATGCCAATACCTAATGATTATTCCAGATCCCAGGCTTTGCTTGTATTTCTTAATAAGCAGAATGTGGACACACTCTGTGTATTCCTCTCAAATTTCAAAAATCAGTTCGTAAAGATCATGGCCAACACCCCCCATGTGTGTGCTTGTCTATGAATGATATTTGTTAGGAAATATGAAGAGAAATAGGCTTAAGAGGAGATGCAGTTTGAAATACCAAATGGGTATTTATCCCTTACAGATTTGAACAAAACAAACATAAGATATCATTTGAACAAAGTAGATGCTTGGAATGGAGCTTTCTGCTTCCTTACCTCTGGCCAATTGCTTGACTTCTACAATAATGTCCTAACAAAGTTTTTAAAAACATCTACTTGCATTGTTGTTGTTATCATCAAATTATCACACAGCAGACAAGAGAGCTACGCTGGATTTTGTATTACAAATTAGAGATGGGCACGAATCAAAAAAATGGCATTTTGGTTTTTTCGTTTGCCGTTGAGAGGTCCATTTCGTTTCGTTTCCGGTTTTTGTGAATTTTTGGAAATATTTCATTTTTGTTTTTTCATTTTTCATTTCTACCCTGGTTTTGCGCTATTTTTAAAGCATTTCTGTGCGGGGGCGTCCCCCAACGCCCCAGATCAGAGGGAAAACACTAAAAAAATGGATTCTGGCAGAGACACACTATAGACTAGGTTCGCAGGGAGGCTGCAAAGGCAGTGGCGGGCGTTGCCCAGGGTGCAAGGCAGCCACAGAGTGACTGCACTGCAGGGCAGGGGAGGGTACTCACCGAGAGGTACGCACATACGCACACAGGGAGGCTGCAGGACTGAAGCTAGAGTCGCAGAGACAGCAATCCCACCCTAACTCCCACCGGGGACTGCAAGGAGGATGGGGACTGCCAGAGCTTTTTATGCCCTCTATGGCTACCAGATCTGCCCAGTCTGCAACCTGGGCATACTATTGGTTGAAGTTGTTCAAGAATTTACATGTTTACCATCACATGGCTTGCCTCCATGTTGTGGCTGGAGTGGTGACATCCATTTTGTCATCCTTAAAGGGAAAAGAAAAAATACATCACGATGGGAGAAGACAAAAACAAACGTTTTAAGGACCCAACCCCCAATAATTTCAAATAATTATTGCATTATCGCTGCATTTTTATGGATGTCCAGGGTGTTTTAATATGCAAGAAATCAATATTAGGCATCTGGGAGCCATTTTGGATCGATGTCCCCTAACTCCCCTTAAAGGAAAAAAAAACAGCGATCTGAGAAAAGACATAAATGCACGTTTTAAGGACCCCCCCGGTAGGTATTATGAGACAGTATAAATAATTATTGCTGGGTTTTTATGGATGTCCAGGGCATTTTTTAACATTTAAAACAGCTCATTTCATTGCACATCGCCATTAACGAAAATGAAACGTAACGAACACAATTTTTTGTGGTTCTGTTCATTTTGTTCCATTTTCATCACAATTTTCATTTGTTGTTTCGTTACGTAATGAAACGAATAACGAATAACAGAAACGAAAAAATGTTCATTTCGTGCCCATCTCTATTACAAATCACTAGTTGAACGATTCCCAAGGGACTATGTGAAGTATCAGCGAATTATGCAAGCAGATCCCAGTAAGGCGGCCTTCTGCAGCTGACTAATGGTGACTTTGTCAACTCCAATTTCTTCTAAATACTTGCTTAGCTCTTTAGGCACTGCACCCAGCGTGCCAATTACCACTGGGACCACCTGTACCGGTTTATGCCAGAGTCTCTGAAGTTCAATTTTCAGATCCTGATATCAGGTAATTTTTTCAAGTTGTTTCTCTGTGACTCTACTGTCACCTGGTATAGCAATATCAATGATCCACACTTTTTTCTTCTCCACAATCATAATATCTGGGGTACTATGCTCCAAAAAAACCCTGTCTGTCTGTATTCGGAAGTCCCAAAGTAATTTTGCATGCTTTTATTATTATTATTATTATTATTATTATTATTATTATTATTATTATTATTATTATTATCATCATCATCATCATCATCATCATCACACAGCTAAGTACGCTGGATTTTGTATTACAAATCACTAGTTGAATGCTTCCCAAGCATTTAGGACTATGTGATGTATCGGCGAATTATGTGAGCACATCCCAGTAAGGTGGCTTTCTGCAGCTGACTGGTGGTGACTTTGTCAACTCCAAGTTCTTGAAATACTTGCTTAGCTCTTTGGGCACCCCACCCAGCATGGTGATTAACATTGGGACCACCTCTACTGGTTTATGCCAGAATCTCTGAAGTTCAATTTTCAGATCATGATATTGGGTAATTTTTTCAAGTTGTTTCTTAGTGACTCTACTTTCCCCTGGTATCCACTGTCTATACCAATATCAATGATCCACACTTTTTTCTTCTCCACAATCACAATATCTGGGGTATTATGCTCCAAAACCCAGTCTGTCTGTATTCGGAAGTCCCAAAGTAATTTTGCATGCTCATTTTCACTCACTTTTTCAGGCTTATGATCCCACCAGTTCTTTGCTACGGGCAGATGATAGTTGTGACACAAATTCCAGTGGACCACTTGAGCAACTACATTATGACACTGTTTGTAATCAGTCTGAGCAATTTTCTTGCAACAAATCAATATATGGTCGATAGATTCATCTGCCTCTTTACAGAGTCTACATGTGGGGTACTCATCTGATTTTTCTATTCTAGCCTTAACTGCATCGTCGTCGTCGTCCGTCATCATCATCATCATCATCATCATCATCATCATCATCATCATCATCATCATCATCATCATCATCATCATCATCATCATCATCACAGCTAACTATGCTGGATTTTGTATTACAGATCACTAGTCGAATGCTTCCCAAGCATTTAGGACTATGTGATGTATCAGTGAATTATGCGAGCAGATCCCAGTAAGGAGGCTTTCTGCAGCTGACCGAAGGTCACTTTGTCAACTACTACTACTACTACTACTACTACTACTACTACTACTACTACTACTACTACTACTACTACTATTATTATTATTATTATTATTATTATTATTATTATTATTATTATTATTATTATTATTATTATTATTTGGATTTCCATCTGACAACACGACCACTCTGGGTGGATTACAAAAAAATGCCCAGAGAAGCCATTCTAGAGCAGTCATTCATAATGGGGGGGGCACAGCCCCCGCCCCAGCACAATTGAATGGGGTCAGATTGGAAACTCTTCCTCCTCACACATCACCTTATAAGGGTCGTGCGAATCACACCATCCTGATTCGGTCTATATTTCTTCCATATTGTGTTTATGCCCCCCCCAAATGTTGAGCAGGGTTGAGGTAGATCTGGAGGTCATTGATATGCTCATGAAATCCATTCAATGGATTCAAGTGAGGCTTTTGAAGTGATAAACTGGTATCTGAGATCAGCAGAAGAGTACAGTATGTGACAGTCCATAAACTGAAACTCAATCAAAGCAATAGAGTGGTAGTCTAGTTAGGTGTCTGACAGATTGGAGAAGTAGATTTCAGCCTATTTTACAGAGGCTGCACACTCCCATGAAAATGGGGGGAGAGAGAAAAGATACAGGTCTTGGGCCAAATGTGGCATCCAGGGCTGCCTTTAAATTCCCCAAAGAGTTTTGGACTCACTTATTTCCAACAACAGAGATGAAATTTTCAGATGCAGAAATGTCCAGTTTCTCAACTTAGAAGAATGGTAAAAAGGAGCTAAAAATATCAAGTTAGTGGAAGCGTTTTAAGTGATAACATTGCAAAGGACAGTGTGCAATCTCCAGGTTATTATTTGAGGGCTGGGAATCATATAACAGAAGTGTCCTGAAAGTATTCCCAGTAGAGATGGGCATGACCAGGGAATATGACGTTTTCGAGTTGTCGTGTGTCGGAGCCGGCCCATTTCAGCTCGTTTCCGTTTTTCGCGAAATTTTCCAAAAATTTGTCGTTACATTTGTCATTTTTTTGTCTGTCGTTAGTACTGGTTTGGGGGGGGGATGCCTCCTCTGGCCCGCTATGAAGGGAAAGCGGGCTCCTGGAGGCACCTCTCTGGGGTGGGTGCCTCCTCTGGCCTGCTACAAAATGGCATGCATAGCCAATTGGATATGCATACCAAGTTGAGTAAAGTGGCCATGCAATTGGTGGAATGGCTCCAAAAATTTGCATGGTCCACTCCCATGGCCAGCCCATCATTGCGCAGGTGTAAAAAAATAAAAATAAAATAAAATAAAATCAATGGAGACGTTTTGTTGCAAGAAAAACCCACTGCTGCTACTTTAAAATTCAGGCAGTTTTAAAATAGCTATTTTCGCATGTTTCTGTGGTGCTTTGGTGTGTTTTTGGACCACCACAATTTCAAAATAAATAAATATTGCTTGCGGTCACCCCATTTTGGATCCCCGCAGGCGCATGGCATGGCAAGTTGGCGAGTGACAAGGATGCGCAGCCCAAGAGAGGAGAGGCTCCGGGGACCCCCAGAAACCACCCCTCTGGTAGGTGCCCTCACTCAGGCAGGCATATTTTCACCTGCTTTTTTGGCTGGGAATTGGTTTTTTTTAAAAACTTTTTTTCTGTGCCGCGCCACTTGGCGAGTTGGCAAGATGACGCGGAATGGATGCACAGCCCAGGAGAGGAGGGGGGAGGCCGGGGACCCCCCCAGAAACCATCCCTCTGGTAGGTGCCCTCACTCAGGCAGGCATATTTTCGCCTGCTTTTTTGGCGGGAATCGGGTTTTTTTTTCAACTTTTTCCTGTGGGCTTGGCATGCCTCGCTGCGATGCCGCCAGGAACGACCACGACAAATCAGACCCAATTTTTCTTTAGTCGGTTCGAGTTCGAGTTCTGGCGGAGTAATTGTCGTTCTTCGTTTCGCCGAGTCATGCCCATGTCTAATTCCCAGCATTTTATCTTAACAGAAATATGTACTGTACAGCCCAAAGCATACAAGCCATCAGTGGGCTTACAACACCAAAGGAAGAATAAATTGGTGAAGTTCAGAATTTGTTGAAAGATGAATTCAAGAAGTTGGAGGAGAGAAAGAGGAAAAAGACACAAAGAAATACAGAGTTGAGAACTATTTCATGCTGTTTTGCTACTTTGGTACATTAAAAGCTTCTGTGGAACGCGCTGTTGCAGCTTGCTGGAAATCATTAGATGTCATTTTAAAAAAAGAGGATCAATTGTGTAGAAATCTGGTGTTAACCAAATACTTCAAAGATTTGTAAGAGGCACTAGAAATAGTTTTGAAGCAAATGTTGTCTTTATTCTCCCTTTATACCCCAAGGCGAGTAGGGCCATTTGTGGCTGTCCGTTTTTCCATCTCTGTTATCTGAATAGCTTCTGGACCCAAAGCCAGCAAAAGTGCAATGGCAGATTTACATTGATGAGTAGAATGGGGAATCTGAGCAGGAAAGGATAACTGTGAAGATGTTGCAGAAAAGAATTTATTTTATTTATTTTATTTTTTATTTATTTTTACAGCTTATATGCCGCCCAGTACCCAAAGGTCTCTGGGCGGCTTACAACAAGGAATTAAAACAGTTAAGACATAAAATATCAATAAATAATTAAAACAACAGCAAAACCTTATACTAAAATCATCACTAAAATTGCCATCAAAGGACCCCAGTCTATGTTGTATCAATTAAAAAACTTCTGGAACAGGAAGGTTTTTACCTGGCGCCGAAATGTCATCAATGTTGGCGCCAGGCGGATCTCACTTGGGAGGGCATTCCATAACTTGGGGGCAGCTGCCGGGGAGGCCCTTTGTCTACAAGCCATCCCTCTCACCTCCTTGAGGGATGGCTCTTTCAAGAGGCCCCCTGGCTAGATCTTAATTGCCGGGTAGGTTCATATGGAAGGAGGCGGTCCTTCAGGTATCTAGGTCCCAAGCCGTTTAGGGCTTTATATGTCAAGACAAGCACTTTGAATTGGGCTCGGGCAGCAACTGGTAACCAATGCAGGTTATGTAGAATTGGCGTGATGTGATCTCTGGCGGCCCCACCACTCACCAGCCGCGCCGCACGATTCTGAACCAGTTGCAATCGCGGACCGTCTTCAAAGGCAGCCCCACGAGAGCGCATTGCAGTAATCAATACGGGATGTTACCAGCGCATGCGTAACTGTCATGAGGCTCTGCTCGTCTAGGTAGGGGCGGAGCTGGTATATTTTCCGCAGCTGAAGGAAGGCGCCCTGGCCACCGAATCCACCTGGGCTTCCAGAGTTAGACCAGGGTCCAGAAGCACCCCAAGCTGCGGACCCTGTCCCTTAGGGGAGTGCAACCCCGTCCAAGACAGGGAAGTGGCCCTCTAACCTGTCCGGCGAAGCACCCACTAACAGCACTTCCGTCTTGTCTGGATTGAGTTTCAATTTATTAACCCTCATTCAGTCCATTATCTGGCTCAGACACGAGTTCAGGACAGAAACCGCCTCACCTGGATTGGTGGAGAATGAGAGGTAGAGCTGAGTATCGTCAGCATATTGCTGACTCCTCAGCCCAAACCTCCTGATGACCTCTCCCAGTGGTTCCATGTAGATGTTAAACAGCATGGGAGACAGTATTGAGCCCTGAGGAACCCCATGACGTAAACGCCACGGGGCGGAGCAACTGTCCCCCAGTACCACCTTCTGGACACGGTCAGCCAGGAAGGAGCGGAACCACTGCAAAACAGTGCCTCCAACTCCCAACCTGGCCAGCCTATCCAGAAGGACACCATGGTCGATGGTGTCGAAAGCCGCTGAGAGGTCCAGGAGTATCAACAGGGTTGCACTCCCCTGTCTCTCTCCCGGCAAAGGTCATTACAGGGCGACCAAGGCAGTCTCTGTTCCAAAACCCAGCCTGAAACCAGATTGAAATAGATCCAGAAAATCCGTTTCATCCAGCAGCGCCTGGAGCTGTCCGGCCACCACCCGCTCCAACACCTTGCCCAAATAAGGGAGGTTCGCAATTCTGTAGTTACCCACCAGCCCTGGGTCCAGGTTGGGTTTTTTTAGGAGTGGCCAATTACTGCCTCCTTTAAGGCAGCAGGGACCACTCCCTCTCTTAATGAGGCATTTACAGCTTCCTGGACCCAGGTGCGAACCCCCTGGCAGATCTTTCAATTAGCCAGGAAGGGCAAGGGTCGAGCAGAGTGGTGGTAGAGAACGGACAGATCCAAGCACCCTGTCCACATCCTCGGGTCTCAATAATTGAAACTCATCCAATAATACTGGACCTAAGCACGGCGCACTGGACACATCCCTTGATTCTGCACCAATAGTGAGTCCAGAATGGGAATCTGAGCGATTTTTCCCTCAAAGTGAACAGCAAACTAACTGTGGGCTGATGTGGTCCAGAACCTCCTCCAGAATGACACAGTGTGTCACCAATCATATCAACTATGTCCACTATTCATGAAGCAATTCAAGAGTTCTCATCTGCAGAATTTCAGTGGTTGTTAATGATCCTAGTAATTTTAAATAGGATTTAGAACTGCCAAGAGTGGAGACCATGAGGACTGGGGAGGGAAGTTAATGTGGGAGGGAAGCGATGCAGTTAGAAGTATTTATGGGACCAACAAGCATTTTTTTCCAGACCAAAGACTTCCTACCTTCTCCTTCAAATGCATCCCACTTTGACTGCTTCATTGTACCCATTTCTCAACAAAAAAAACCCATTAGTTAAGTGAAGCAGCTCAAAGATATTTGAGGGCCCAAAAAAGGGCATGGTCAACTGAATGGTGGAACACTGTAAAACCACAGGGGAGCATTTTAAAACTATTGACCTAGCTCTCCTTGACTCTCCATAATTCATCATCTCCCCTGCACTAGCATCGTGTGTGCCGTACTTTGACCACTGCCTCCATATCTTTCAACATCTCCTGTTTTTCTAGACATGGTTGAGTCCCTCCCAGCAGCTGTGCAGAACATAAAGCCATATCTGGGAGAGAAGGGGCAGGCTGTCCTCCACAGAGGCAAGCACTCAAGACAGACTAATGGGTGTTGCCTTAAAACAATGATAGCTTGTGTTTCAGCTCCTTTGTGTAGGTGCCTGAAGTAATACTGGAAAGTCTGCAGCACAACTTTGCTTGGGTGCTCGGTTTGCCCTTGGCAGCACTGAGAGGAGAGAAGCCCTGGGTCTTGGTCTTAGTAATAAATGAGACAATGATTAAATATAAGAAATACCATGTTGCCATTTTTATGGTGGTAATCCATAGATTCAACTGTTACATATTTGAGCCTGGTCAGATAATAATCGGTCAACTGATTTGTCAACTAACAACAGTTCATTTCCCTCTATGTATCCCTACCTGCCTAGATGCCCTAAGCACATCTGATTTTGCCTGATTTCGGAAGCTAAGCAGGGTCGGCCCTGGTTAGTACTTGGATGGGAGACCATCAGGGAATACTCCAGGCTGTAGGCGCCTGGAGTAGGAACTGGCAAGCCACTCCAGTATTCCTGCCAAGAAAACTCCATGGACATGGTATCACAGAGAGTCGGTCACGACTGTAATGACGCAACACACACATCCCTACCTACTCACCATAATATAAGGAATGAGTAGATGAACACTTGACAGCAGATGAGTCTAATGCAGTGGTGGAGGGCATCAGGCAAGCATTACAGCTGGCAAGTTAAAGTCAGAGGTGGGGATGGAATAAAAAAAGAATGAGTGCTGTCAAAGCAAATCTAAGTGCTACTAGCCAATAAGACAAGACCCATATAATCAACCGGTGAATCAATGAACATTATGTATGTAATGTTGCTTCATTGGGTCTGCTCCTATTGATCTATCAACTGGATTTAGGCCAAAGAGAGAATAGGATAGTAAATGCATAGATACAAGGCCAGGATACCTGTGAAAGAGCTGGGCTGGTTAGGTTAGTTAATGTTGTTCTGTGTCTAATTGTTCTCTTTTTTCTGCCTTTGTTAAATAAACTTATAGATTTAAACTCCTGAATGTGTTCTGGCTTGAGGGATTCTGAGGCCAGTATGTTCCATCCAATGCATTAGAATTATATAGCCAGATATATAAAAACGAAGTATCTACTGCTCACTGTAGCTCTTGACATGTTGATGGAAGGACACAGTGGACTGACTGATGTGCCAAGAAATGTCGTATGAAGCAGAGGTTTCTAGAGGAGCACTAGAATGTCAGACTCATACTCAGAATGGTGTACATTATTAAAGGACAATATCATGACATTTACTTCCCATTACCCCATAGGCAACTCCCCACTGCCCATAGGCAGCTAGAATGAGTCTGTTAATTTAGGGCGCAACTACAGTGTAGCAATATACCCTAGTGGTTCTGTTGGAGCTGGCATCTTGATTTGATGCATATTCCAATGTTTACATCACAGCAGCAGCAGCAGCAGCAGCAACAACAGCAACAGCAACAAAGTATTGGGAGCCTGGTCTTTCCCTATCCATCCGCTGTGCACTTTGATTCACCAGCCTGGGCTCCTAGTATTCTGTGCCAGTTCTGGGTTCATTCATTAACTTTGGTTTCTGTGATGTGATTGCCGATTTCAGTCCAAAACAGGCAGGTATGGGGGGCGGTTTGAAGCATTGACCTAGATGATATCTGACTTTGAGAAAAGAGCTGGAGGACCCCTACAAGGAAAGCTGCCAAAGAAGCTGTTGCTGTTTTCTCCAGCCTGCTCCCCTCCCCACATGCTCTTCTTGCTGCTGTGAAAGGAGTTTTTCACATCCACCTACCTCTTTTATTTTTTACACACAGGGAGAAAGCACTGGGCATGATAGTCTCCTTGTTTTATTTAAGTGCTGTATTGCTTGTCAAACTTTTTTAAAAAACAGAACAGATAGAATTAAAGGAGGGCAGGTAAAGGGGAAGATTTAGGGGATCTGAAGAGGGCAGATCACATAGATCACACAGCAGACAAGATAACTATGCTGGATTTTGTGTTACAAATCACTAGTCAAACGCTTCCCAAGCGTTTAGGACTATGTGATGTATTGGTGAATTGTGTGAGCAGATCCCAGTAAGGCGGCTTTCAGATGACAGATGGTGACTTTGTCAACTCCAATTATTATTATTATTATTATTATTATTATTATTATTATTATTATTATTATTATTATTATTATTATTATTATTATTATTATTATTATTACTGCTGCTGCTGCTGCTGCTGCTGCTGCTGCTGCTGCTGCTACTACTACTACTACTACTACTACTACATCCCTTCATGCCTCCTGATGAGTGTAAGTGTAACCACTCATGATCTTATTCATAAATGCTTAATCTTTCTCTCATTTAAACTAGTATCCTCATCCCATCTACACTCACTGACTTCTCTTTGCTATATAAGAGAAGACAGTGAGTGTAGATTGCATGAGGAAACTAGTTTAAATGAGAGAAATCAGATCCTTTCAGACATCTATAAGAACTTGACAACCTGGCCAATGCAAGGAGGCTGGTGAGTGAGACAGCCAATCAGGGATGGGGTGGGGAGAATTTATAAGTAGCACCTGTAGTAGTGTGCTGACAAATTCCCTGATTCACCCCACATCAATTCGTGCCCATCTCTAGTCTCGAGGGATCTGTGCCTCATCGTATTTGATTTTTGCCCTGGATTTGAAATAATTTGTTAAGTTAATGCACTGGAAAACCAAAACATCTTTGACTTTTTGATTTTGCACTAATATGCATGGCATTTAAGAGATATGACAAACTCAAAATAGTGGACCACATTTCAGACCACCAGCTTCTGGGGGTCAGCCTGTTAGTGTTATTCTTCTCTCTTTTTAAAGTGCCCTTTAGAAGGTGCTTAGCTGACTAAAGAAAAAAGGCAGTCAGAAGTGATTTGATTTGTTCCTTGGATCTGAATCAATTTTTGTCTTATATCTGTTATACTTCTGTTATATTGTTGTGTGTTATTTTCCTTTCCTTATGTTAATTTGCTGTTTAACTGGTTTTTTTATAAATTTGTAATAAAATAAAATAAAAAGGATCTGAATCAATTTGTAAATTCACACAATTTCATCCAGGAAATGAATCTTACAGTTCTGTTTTGATCCAGACTTCACTCAAACTGGTTCAAATTTGGCTGATTTGGCCAATTAAGTCTGGAATCTATTCAGCTCTGAGGCACAATCCTAATTCTGCCACAATGTTCAGAATGAAAACAACCCTGCATGTACTTAAAATTGTTATATTTTGGGGGAGGCAGATAATTAAATGTAAGCATTCACATGAATTTAATGATGAACATTCATATGTGTTTGTAAAAATACAGATTAAGGTACCAAGGAAACCAAACAGAATTAATTTATGAGTAAGTGTGATATGAACATATTTTCTGCCATGCACCAGGAAAAGACTGGTTTATCCATCCCTAAAGAAAATTTCCGTACTGGAAGACTTGAGAAACAAACTTTCTAGGATGCTAGGAGCAAAGATAATAGGAAGTAAAATCTTCTTTGGCAGTTTTCAAGGATCAACTTTGATAATTCCTTCTCAATCAATCTAATGGTTACCAGGTTGGATTTAACAAGAATGGCTGCATCCTCTGTAAACCCAGTTTGGGACACAATCCAATCCGTCAAATTAGTTGTGTGTGCTCATCAAATTCAACATTACTTTCAGTGGAGCTGTGATAGGCTAGTCAATCAACCAGTTGATAAACAATGACTTTTATTAACTCACCCGACTGTAATCCTCTTATAGTTTACACAACAATAAGATGTTCAGACTCCTTCCCTTGCATTTCCTTCCATTTCTGAGCATGAATGAAACCAGCTCTTTCAAAAGGAAATTATTTGATGCTCTGTCTTTTGTTCTGGAGGAGGCCAGTTTGAGGCCTTCTTTTAGGACATCAGAGAAGCCAAGGAAATAGGACATATCAGTCATTTTAGCCTTGTTATTCCATGTCAACATGCCAGTAGCTCTGTTTACTTGGAGAAAAAAATGGGCAAACCAGTAGCCTTTGTAGGGCCATTTTACTTTAGCCTGAGTGACAATTGTGGCCTGTGGCCTTCACAAAACTTTTGTCAAAGACATTGAATGCGGTTACATTAATCTGAGCTCTCCCTCATTTTCATACAGGACTTCAACCTGAGAACAGCAGCTGATACAAGCCCCAGCTGATGTGAGTTACAGGACAGTTTTCTCTGGATAAGCAATTGTGTCAACAAGTCCTAAATGACCACAGTTGGGACATAAATTCTGTTGCTGTGAATTCTGCCCGATCACAAGGTGGAGGCAGGAGGAACTGTCATCTGCACCAGATGCCTTTCGGTTTTCCAAGTGTATGTGCTTTCCGGCAGCTCCCATTCTCCCCCAAGTAGATTCTGTTTCATTTCCATGGAGAGGAGAGGGAGTTATCACCTATGCTGGGCTAAAATAATAACTTTGGTTGACCTTGTCTCTCCCATTTAAAGTTTTAACTGCTGCAGCTGCATACTTTCTGATCCATCAGCCTTCAGGCTACACAGATTCCTTTTTTGTTATATCCTGTCGTCATCGCCAGAACTGTAGCCAAAAGTGTTCACTTAGGAGAAGGGGGCCCATAAACAGAATCAGACCTCTTGGGTATTGGCAGAAATGACAAGAGTTATGCAGCCTAGTTCATGTCAAAGAAAATAAAATTTGCCTTAGCGTGGGAAGGTGGGGACGGAGAGTAGGGGGGTGGAGAGAATAAACAGAACTGCCAGTGGGCCCTCCACGCTTGGCTAATGGCCTGGCGATCCTTCAACATTTTTTGCTCTTGTTTCCTCCTCCTCCTCCTCCTCCTTTTCTAGTTTCAAGCTCTTTATTGTCTCTTCCTTCCATGTTACCTTTTAAAACTAGGCAAAAGATTAGACGGTTGTAATGGGGGGGGTGGCCCTGTTGAAAAACGTGGTACATGTGGGAAGGAACTGGCAAAATGGCAGTGGCTAGGGCAAGCATTTAAGAGCCACAACAATGGTTAACACATGGAAAATAAATCTGCTCCACCACCAACTTCCTTGCAATATGATCATTTTAAAGTAAGCTCTTCTCAGGTCTTGCAAACTAACAGCTGTGGAGTACATAAGAACTTAAGAAGAGCCATGGCTGAATCAGGCCAAAAGCCCATCTAGTCCAGCTTCCTGTATCTCACAGTGGCCCCACCAAATGCCTCTGGGAGGGTACGAGACTAGATCTCTGTCTCCTGATACCACTCCACTGCTTCTGGCCCTTGAAGGACCCCAGTTTCCATCACATTTCCATCATGGTTTGTAAACTTTACTGAGTCAACACATTTTATGTTATGTTTTTCTTCTCCCCCCCCCCTTTTTCAAGCTGATGTTTCTGGTCAGTTCTATATTTTATTTTATTTTATTTTATTTTATTTTATTTTATTTATTTTTACAACTTATATGCCGCCCACTACCCAAAGGTGTCTGGGTGGCTTACAATCAAAGAATTAAAACAGTTAAAACATCAAATATCAATAAATAATTAAAACAATAATTAAAACCTTACACTAAAATCATTACACTAAAATTGCCATCAGAGGACCCACAGTCTATATTGTATCAATTAAAAAACTTGTGGAACAGGAAGGTTTTTACCTGGCGCCGAAATGTCATCAATGTTGGTGCCAGGAGGATCTCACTTGGGAGGGCATTCCATAGCTTGGGGGCAGCTGCCGAGAAGGCCCTGTGTCTGCAAGCCATCCCTCTCACCTCCTTGAGGGATGGCTCTTTCAAGAGGGCCCCCTGGCTTGATCTTAATTGCCGGGTAGGTTCGTATGGAAGCATATATTCCCATTATATGTGGAAGATATACCAACCAATTCACTTTGCAGAATCTTGTTGTCCTTTAAAATCCTCCTGATCTAATTTTCAGATAAATCGTTTCCAAAAATCTTGTCCCCATGGCCACCGGACTTTAAAAAAAATCTGGTAACACCCCTTCTAGCGAGCTTTCCAAGACCTACCTTTGGTGTTGAGTATTTTTTGTGCTGGTTAAAAATGCACATTTTTCCGGAGCCATAAGTCCGTGGGAGCGCAGGGTTTGGCTCTCCTCTGACACCACATTTCAAATGATTTGATTCCTTCCCACTTGTCTTTCTAAACTGTCCATGTTTTACATGGTAGGGATAATTATGACCTTGGTTTCGTGTAACAATCTTGGATAACTCCTACCTTTTCCTTTTGGTAGGCTTAGAAAGGTACATATTTTGGAAAACATGCTTCAAGAGCAAGGGTTTGGAAGTTGGAAGAGAGCTTTCTAGTCTCTGTTCTGCACAGTGGGCATGGTAGTGTTAGCTTACCTGAAAGGTTAAAAGTTTCTCTGTTGTATCTGTTGCCCTCACTCACCGTTTTCCCCCCCACAACTTTATTTAAGTCCAAAACAACCCTTCAAAATATTTTGGCACAGAGGAATTACAGCCACATCCCTGCTCTGGCAAGTGGCAACCATAGATCATGTGCTCATTTTCCAGGATCCTCTGTCACTGGATAATTTCACTTGAGAGAGACGTTGCTGTTGGATATTGTTTGTAGTAGATGTGTACTTGAAACTTTTAAAAAGCAAGGCAATTCAATTCTTTTTTTTAAAAAAAAAAACCACACAAAACCCTCAAACAACACCACCCCCACCACAACCTACAGTTTATAAATATGATGTATGGTGCCTGACAAAATGCCAGGAAATGGCCTGAAATCGTGGCACAATATTGTGCCTGCGTTGCTAAGGAAAGAGAGGGGAAAAGGATGACAAGCTTTACACAGCAAAAGGCAGCCTGAATGTTGACCACACTCATCCCAGCCATCAAGATAGTATGGATACACTCGAGTGCTCAGTATCATTCACCAAAAGATTCCAAGTAGAAGGAAAACCCAGAGCCTGACTTAGTTTTTCATCAGTTAACCACCTTTCATCTAGACACAAAGCAGTTTTCAGATTTTCCCATCCAAGCTAGTAGAGATGGGCATGAAACGAAGAATTTTTTGTTTCCGTTTTCATTTTTCATTTCGTTACATAATGAAAAAACAAACAAATTTTGTCCCCAAAATGAAACGAAACAAACAGAAACACCGGAAATTTTGTTGCACATTTCGTTTCCGTTACTGCAATACAGTAAACTGCTTTAAATGCTAAAAAAATTAAAAAATTGAAATAAATGGTAACGAAACGGTAACGAAATGAATGAAAATGAAAACAATTTTTTTTGCAAAAATTCGCAAAAACTGGAAACGAACTGAAACAGACCCTCCAAATGACAAACGACAAACAAAACTCCATTTTTTTCTATTTGTGCCCATCTCTACAAGCTAGTATTAAAGAGGCCTGAATGGGGTCATACAGCACTGGTGATGTTTTAAGGCCCACAGAGCAACACCATGGCCTCAAATTTCTTTTAATACTTGTCCCCCCCCCGATAAAATCATGTTTTTCCATTGCTAGGCATTTTCACATTTAACCAGTTGAAAGTGACTTCGTACCCTATCCCCAAACCAAAATCTGGATACTTTGGCACTTTTTTAATCTTTTAAAGTCTCCCCTCACTGATATTCTGGGCTCAACAGTTTTTTTTTCCTACTGGGAACAACATTCCTCCTCAGAGTCCACCAAGGTTTCGCACTAGTATGATAAACAGAAGGATAAACTCAACTTTCATGGAATGAGCAGTATAATTCTTATTTGGTAGCAAACAAGGCAAGAGAGATAATTCATATAAAGCTGTCTCAGCCATGGGAGTATCATGTTTTTCCCTCTCCATTTGGTCCATATTCTCTCTCTCTCTCTCCCCTCCACCCTCTTTTTTGGGTCTTTCTTCTCCTACCCACACTCACCTTGAAAATACCACTTTCTGAAAGAGATTCAGACAACACTTCTTAAAGAAGTCATCTGTTTTCCCTTTCTCTTCCCCTCATGAAATGAAAAAGATACTCCCACGGATATGCTACCTTTTTTCTTTTCCTTTTTCAAGCAAACAAAAATTATCTGGCAGATGTTCACATTCAGAGAAAGTTGTGAGGCTCTCAGCAGAACCCAAGATGGCTCCTGCCCTCCTCCCACTGTCCTCATCCTGTACTTCCCATGGCTTCCTCACTCGTCCCTGGCCTGCATTCAGCTTGCTGCAAATTTTTAATTAGAACCATATTTGATTCCCTGAGTAAACCCAGCTTGGTTTAGAAACTATATTATGAATCTTTTTAGACTCCTCATGCCCAGTACAAATATTATGAGATAATACTTCATGGCCTTCCCATTTAAAAAAAAGGGGGAAGGAAGGATGGGGGGAATCGTTTTTGTTTGAAGATTTCAAACAAAGAAATCTTATATGATATTTTGTGATGGGTGGTGGATGGGTGGGAGGTGACAATAATTCAGAGCCGAACTCTAGGTTAGCTGGTATGCTCTCTTTGGTGATGTGTGGCTGATCTGGATTATCATTGTGGCCATGCGGAAGGTGAAATGGGAACAAGAATCTGGATTATGACGTAAGAAGAAAGGGTTTCAAGATGACTACAAATCTCGGGGAAAAATCCTACTGTAGAAGGTTTTCAGGCATGAAACGTTAGCAAGTGAGATTCAGTGAAGCAGAGGGGTCGATATAGCTCTGTTACACAGCTCAAGGTCATGGTTTGGGGGGAGCAGGGGACATTAAAATTGTTGATAAAACTATGGGCCTTTTCACATAACCCCTAAGATCCGCTGGCCACTTAAATTCGAACCAGAGATCTTAGGGGTTTGTCGCTGTTCCTGCGTTCCCACCCCCTCCGCACTCCTGGCTGCTGGCTGCGTGAGGGGAGAGAGAAAAAAAGGAAGAAAAGAATGCCACTCACCTCCATTCTGCCGTCCCCGCGCTGCATTCAGATCTCTTAAAGGGAAGGGGGGCAAAAAAAGAACAAACAGAAGCAAGGAGAGCCGGGCAGTCACTACGTTATATCCGCATCAGGAATTTTCACCTCCAGAGAGCAGGTACCTGAAAAGTGCACTGGGACGCGCTTAGGTGGGCGTGGTTGCACTTAATTATCTGTAAACTCCGGAGCTGGTGGGGAAACAATTTTAAGCTCCGGAGCTGGGAGCCATTTGCGGCGGAGTTTAGTGGTCGTGTACAAAGGGCCTATCTTAAACATGGCTGATTGCAAGTTAAAGGGAAAGCTTTTTTAAGTTGATGTTTCCCAATAAAATGTTTGCAGGTTCAAACCCTAGTTCATGCACAATACAACAAAGGATCCAGTGGTTCCTCACCTCACACAGTCATTCAGGAGAGTGTAACTTTCATGTTGAGATTCCTGTACTGGAGAATCAGAATCACAGGAAAAGTGACTCTTGTGTTCAGAAAGCTGTCCCATAAACATGTAGAGGGTAAGTGAAGTGGCATTGGAGTTGCAAGTGTAACACACTCCAAGTTTCTAATGCCTGTCTAGGGATATATTTCTTTTGAGGAGGAAGACTCTCCCCCATTAAGTTTTAATCTTAAATTAATTTACAGAGTTAGACACAAGCATTCCATTTGCCTTCCTATGTTCACACAGACTAGTCTTTAAATTCTGCAAAATCATATTGATCTGAATGAGGGCTTGTCTAAATGGGCTCATTTGGAGCTGGCTGGATCAGGTGAAATAGGATCACTTGGGTCAGCTAGAGGTCCAGTATGGCATTTGGTACAACCCATGCATCAAAATGGTATACACAACTCAAGGAATCTTTTCTGGTGTGACTTCTTTAAAAATGCTGGAAAAAACACTTTGTATATATATCAGGAAGTTTTTAATTTCTCTTTTGGGCCATCAGTTTCACTTTGTAGTGTTTTGTGCTTATAATGTGTTGTAATATTTCTCTTATCTTCGTAGCTTTCCTCTAACTATGTTCATGGAAAATTGTTATTATTTGGATCAATGTTTATTGGAGTTTTTTAAAAAAAAATTCACCTCATTGTGTCTTCAAACTTCAGGGAGGAAGATTCCATTTTTAATATATTTCTAAAAGTCATGTAACACATCACCTTTGTCCTACTATAGTTAAAAGGACCCTTGTACTTCCACTGCCCCTTCATGGAGTAAATGTTTTAAGATGTGTTTAATTTCCCAATGTTGTGAAGTGGCTAAACTGTCGTCTCAAACCACTTCGCTATATTGGCAAACTGAGAGCAGAAAACTCCGCTTTGGTTTGTTTCTGGTGGGTGCGCATGCTAGAAATGAACCAAAATGGAACAATCCTACTTAAAAAGTTAGAAGCCCCTGAGAGTGAACCCAGAAAGGTAGGGTTAGGAACATTCTGGTAATGGGCCGGTTCATTTGAACAATTACTGTACATTGTGTGATCACCAGAAAAAGGATCCCAGACCAAATAGTGGGATAAATGTCTCTCTGATCACACCCTAAGGATATACTTTTGTAGGCCAGAATTCCATCTGCATATACCAAACCCGCTTCTCAGACTTATGCATTTAAGGAAAACATCATATGTTTAAGAGCCATACCTGATTTGCTGCACTCTTCTAGCGTAACCATCTTAATGCAAGGCAGCTGCCCCACCCATGTTGCTTCTGGATGTTTGGGACTACATTTCCCATCATTCCTGATCAATATCTAATGCTGGCTGGGTTGGATGGAGGGACTGGGACAGCATCAAGTCAGGGATGTTAAAGGTATTGTTATCAAACTTTGGTCATTCTCTCTGGTAGACATTATTTGAAGTGTAGGCAGTGAATTAGCACCAAGTCTGTTCTTAGAGCTTTCTGAAGACGGGGAAAAAGCTAGCAAAGGACTTATCTTTTTAAAAAGGTTTCTGGTCTCTACATTTGGAGATCATGGCTCACCCGGTATTGTACTGTCAGCAAGTGTTACTGGCCTATGTCATTTTTATAGATCATGAATGGTAGGTACCTGAATTAATATTGACCTCTAATGGGCCCCTGTAAATCTGGCTCCAGACAGTCTAAGCACAGCTTCCCGGGGTTCCTCCCATCTACCCCATCTGGGCTGCCTTCTTCCATCTTTGCTGGGTTCACTCCTTTTTAGTATTTTGGTTCCTGGCAACTTGTTCTTAAATGGGAACCACTAGCGTGGAGCGTTGTCAAAATGTTCTGAAAATCCAAATAAATTATGTCCAATTTTTTTTAATCAGCTTAGTCCATAACCTTCTAAAGCGTCTAGTTAGCCAAGACCTTCCCTGTCTACATCATACTTGTTATCTCTTGTTACCTTAGCGCTATGTGTTTACTTTTATAACACGTCCTTTTACTGTAGTTCATACTAAATACCAAACTGATGGGACCGCTGTTCCTCAGGAATGCCCTTTTCAACTCTGAGCACTAGATGACTCATGGATTTCAGTCTTGCGTCTCAAAAGAACAGCACAATTTTTCCATAGATCCTCCAGCTGCCTTTACACCCAGGCCATGAGGTCTATTAAAATTCTGCCTCAAAGGAGCAATGCATGCCCCCCCCCCAAAGTAGGGATACTCACCATTGCTTCCTCCATCGAAATGAGGAATTAACTCTTACAATTTGAAGCAGAGGTGCAGCATAGGTTAGCAAGCTCAAATTTTCATTTGCTTTTAAATCGCTGGCTTTTGGATGAATGACATGGGCTGTCACAAGGGACGATTGGAATGCTTACAGCACAACAGTTCTTTTCTTTCTCAGTGATTTTCTGAATATTCTGCCCTTTCTGGTAAATCTTGTGTAGGAAGGATGTCATTCCCAGAGATGTAGAATTTCTGGAAATTTTGAAGCCATGAGGAAAAAAAGTTTTCAATTTCCCCTCAAAGTTTCCATACATTTTACATCTCTAGATTTCACACAGGAATTATAGCAACCCCACATAGTTTGGTGTTTCTTTTGCCCTTTCTGCATGAATACTGTGCAGGAAAGGTGCAGTCCTGCATTGGAATTCTAACAGTCCTGTGCAGCTTGACATTTCTGCCAGAACAAAACAGTAACACAAATCTTACAAATGTTACCTTGCTGAAGGTTCCATTCTGGCTCTAAATTTTACCATCACCAAGATGTTGTTGTGAGCTATTCTTATTGTAATTTTATATATATGAATCATAGCTTTGTCTTGGTTGGACATTTAAGACTCTTCCTGCTTGTTGCTGATACTAGAAATACATGTAGTTTGTTAACTTTGCAGTAATGCATTTCTCCATGGTTTGAGGAAAAGGGCCTCCATTTTCGAACTCTTCTTGAGACTATGGTAACCTTCATGGTAGATAGTTGAGCAGCTCCATTTTAATATTCTTCCTGTCAGCTTCAAGAGAATGGAAGTGATTTTTCAGAAGTTCCTTAGTCTATCCATCACTAGAGATGGGCACGACCAGGAAAATTAACGTTTCGAGTTGTCGTGTGTCGGAGCCGGCCCGTTTCGGCTCGTTTCCGTTTGTCGCGAAATTTCTCAAAATTTGTCGTTTCGTTTGTCGTTTTTTCGTCTGTCGTTAGTACTGGTTGGGGGGGTAGCGGGCTCCTGGAGGCACCTCTCTGGGGTGGGTGGGTGCCTCCTCTGGTCCGCTATGAAGGGAAGCGGGCTCCTGGAGGCACCTCTCTGGGGTGGGTGCCTCCTCCTGGCCCGCTACAAAAGGGTATGCATAGCCAATTGGATATGCATTGCATACCAGTTGCAGTGGCAGGCAGAGGCACCTCTCTTTCTTTTGGGTGGGTGCCTCTACTCTGACTCACTAAGAAGGACAGCATACTGGCATACAGGTGTACGGTGCACTTGGGCTGGGGAACGAAGTGAGAGAGGACCCCTATGGGCACCCTGTGACTCACTAAGAAGGGAAGTGTACTTGTGTGTAGTGCAATGCGAGTACATAAGAACATAAGAACATAAGAAGAGCCATGCTGGATCAGGCCAAAGGCCCATCTAGTCCAGCTTCCTGTATCTCACAGCGGCCCCACCAGATGCGTTTGGGAGCACATGAGACTAGATATCTGTCTCCTGATACCACTCCCCTGTATCTGGCCCTTGAAGTACCCTGGTTTCTCCATCATGGTTTGTAACCTGTGATGGACTTTTCCTCCAGGAATCTGTCCAATCGCCTTTTGAAGGCATCCAGGCCAGATGCCATCACCACATCCTGTGGCAGTGAGTTCCATAGACTTACAACGCGCTGGATGAAAAAATATTTTCTTTTGTCAGTTCTTTCTCTCCCAGCCCTCAATTTGAGTGTATGTCCCCTAGTTCTGGTATTTTGGGAGAGAGAGAAGAGCTTCCCTCTATCCACTTTACTCATACCCTGCATTATTTTGTATGTCTCAATCATATCCCCCCCTTAAGCGCCTTTTTTCCAGACTAAAGAGGCCCAAATGTTTTAGCCTTTCTTCATAAGGGAGGTGCCCCAGCCCAGTAATCATTTTAGTCACTCTCTTCTGCACCTTTTCCAGTTCCACTATGTCTTTCTTGAGATGCGGTGACCAGAATTGTACACAATACTCCAGGTGGGGCCTTACTATTGTTTTGTATAATGGCATTATAATGTTGGCTGTTTTATTTTCAATCCCCTTTTTGATAATCCCTAGCATGGAATTGGCCTTCTTCACTGCTGCCACACATTGAGGAGACACCTTCATGGAGCTGTCCACCAACACACCAAGATCTCTTTCCTGATCCGTCATGGATAACTCAGAGCCCATGAGTTGATAGATGAAGTTTGGATTTTTTGCCCCAATATGCATTACTTTACATTTGGTTACATTAAAACGCATTTGCCATTTCTCAGCCCATTCCCCCAGTTTGGAGAGATCCTTCTGGAGCTCTTCACAATCTTCTCTGGTTTTCACCACATGGAAAAGTTTTGTGTCATCTGCAAACTTGGCCACCTCACTGTTTATCCCTGTCTCTAGGTCATTTATGAACAGATTGAAAAGCACCGGTCCCAGGACAGAGCCCTGGGGCACACCGCTTTTCACTTCTCTCCATTGTGAAAATTTCCCATTGACACCTACTCTTTGTTTCCGGGATCTCAACCAGTTCTCAATCCATAAGAGGACCTGTCCTCTTATCCCCTGACTGTGAAATTTTCTCAGCAGCCTATGGTGAGGGACTGTGTCAAAAGCCTTTTGAAAATCCAGATAGACTATATCCACCAGTTCACCCAAATCCACGTGCCTGTTGACCTTTTCAAAAAATTCTAAAAGGTTTGTCAGACAAGATTTACCCTTACAGAAGCCATGCTGATTTTCTCTCAGCAAGGTTTGTTCTTTTATGTGTTTTAAGATTTTCTCTTGGATGAGGCTTTCCACCATCTTACCTGGGACAGATGTAAGGCTAACCAGCCTGTAGTTTCCTGGGTCCCCCCTCCTTCCTTTTTTAAAAATTGGTGTGACATCCCCCATCCTCCAGTCCTCCGGCACTGTGGCCGTTTTAAGAGACAAGTTGCATATAACCGTTAAGAGATCTGCAATTTCATTTCTCAGTTCCCTAATAACCCTTGGGTGGATGCCATCTGGGCCCGGTGACTTGTTAATCCTCAATTTATCGATTATTCCTAAAACCTCATCTCTTTTAACCTGTATTTGATTTAATTCTTTAGTCAAGAGGGGCGGCTCAGGCAGCAGAATCCGCTCAAGGTCCTCTGTCGTGAAGACAGACGCAAAGAAATCATTCAATTTCTCTGCAATGTCCAAGTCCTCCTTAACCTCCCCTTTTCCTCCCTCACCATCCAGAGGGCCAACTGGTTCTCTGGCAGGTTTTCTACTTCTAACATATTTAAAGAAGCTTTTATTATTACCCTTTATATTGCTAGCCATGCGTTCCTCAAAATGTTTCTTTGCCTCCCTTATCATCTTCTTACATTTCTTTTGCCAGAGTTTGTGTTCCTTTTTATTTTCCTCATTTGGGGAGGATTTCCATTTACAGAAAGACCTCTCCTTGTGCTTTAGAGCCTCTCTAACTCCACTTGTTAACCATGCCGGTGTCCTCTTGGACTTAAATGAGCTCTTCTTTCGTTGTGGTATGCACTTGTGCTGGGCCTCTATTATTGTTGTTTTAAACAGGCTCCATGCACTCTGAAGAGATTGGATTCTTCTAACATTCCCCTTCAATTTCTCTCTAACTAGTTTCCTCATCTGAGGGAAGTTTGCCCTTCAAAAATCAAGGGTTTTTATGTCTGATTTGGTTGATACTCTTCCTCCGACATGCATGACAAAGGAGATTGCAGCATGGTCACTGTTCCCCAGAGGCTCAGTGACATTCACATCCCTGACCAGGTCCAGAGTATCACACAGTATTAGATTCAGAGTTGCCTGTTCTCGGGTGGGCTCCATGACAAGTTGCTCTAAGGCACAGTCATTCAGCAAGTCGAGAAACCCTGTTTCTCTTTCTTGCCTGGAGCTCACATTGGCCCAGTCAATGTGGGGATAATTGAAGTCCCCCATGATTACTATCCTATCCCTCTTAGCCACCTCCATGATTTCTCTCCTCATTTCAAGGTCCCCCTCAATTTTTTGATCTGGTGGACGATAGAATACTCCAACTATCACATCATTCCTGGGACCTGGTAGTTTAACCCACAGTGATTCTATGGTGGAGTCAGACCCTCTGTCCATCTCCATTCTGCTGGATTTTACCCATTCTTTGATATAGATGGCCACTCCTCCTCCACCACGCCCCTCTCTATCCCTTCTATAGAGTTTATTGCCTGGGATTGCTGTATCCCACTGGTTCTCCACATTCCACCAGGTTTCTGTTATGGCTATTATATCTATGTTATCCCTAGCTGCCAAATGTTCAAGTTCTCCCATCTTTGCTTGGAGGCTTCGAGCATTGGCGTAGAAGCACCTGTACAGTGGGTCCCGCAACAACAGCTGCTGCCTTGTTCTTTTCCCCTCACAGCTTTTATTTTCAGTAGACAAACTGTCACAGTCCATTATTCTCCCAGTGCTAATACCTGCTATGTCATCTCTATGTGATTCTGTACCCTCTCCAACCTCGTTCCCCGAGGATGAGGTGTTCTGAACCGGATGCCACTCAGCTCCTGTCAGCTTTCCCCCAGTTATCAGTTTAAAAGCTGCTCTGCTGCCTTTTTGAGGTTGAGTGCCAGCAATCTGGTCCCATCATGATTCAAGTGCAACCCATCCCTCCTGAACAGGTTTGGCTTGTCCCAAAATGTTCTCCAGTTCCTGACAAATCTGAAGCCCTCCTCTCAACACCATCGCCTCATCCTCGCATTGAGGCTTCTGAGTTCTGTCTGCCTGGCGGGTCCTGCACGAGGAACAGGTAGCACTTCTGAAAATGCTACCTTGGAAGCCCGGGACTTCAATCTTCTACCTAACAACCTGAATTTGGCTTCCAAGACTGACCGCTTGGCCTTTCCGACATCATTGGTACCAACGCGTACCATGACCACTGGCTCCTTCCCAGTTCTCTCTAACAAGCTATCTAGATTTCTCGTGATGTCTGCAACCTTTGCACCTGGCAGACAAGTGACCATACGGTTATCATGCTCCTCACAAATCCATCCCTCTGTATTTCTAATTATAGAATCCCCTAGTACAAGGAGCTTCTCTCCTGCAGCCTGCTCATCTACATGTACCTGATCTTGTATCTCATCAATAGTGATGAGGGAGAGATCCTCAGGTGGAACCAATTCTTCCTCGGTGTGTGCCTCATGAGGTGTGCTGAGGGAAAGAGCCTCAAATTGATTGTGCAATATGAGACTCTCTGAGCGATCCCTTGGCCTTCTACTCCTTTGAGTCACATTCCTCCACCCATCTACCTCCTGGTTTGGGGAAGTGATTACATCCTCAGAAGTGTGCCCTGTCTCTTCTTGGACCTGGATAGTCCATTCCGTTCTGTCCAAGAACCGCTCAAGCTCCTTAATATGTTGCTGGTCCGATATGCGAGCCTCTAGCTGCTGGACCTTCTCTTCCAATAGCGCAACCAACTTGCACTTGCAGCAAATGTAGTTCTGCACACGCTCTGTCAAGATGACAAACATGGCACAAGTACTGCAGGTAACTACAGTTGCTCCTTCCAACTCCATTTTTGCGAGTGCAATAAAATGTATTCAAGGTCTCAAAAATGTAAACTTAAACTAAATTTTTTTTTAATCTAGTAAGACTATTTACTTTTTTTGTTGTTTATTCAAGATCTAACAGTGTAGGGGCCCCTAAAGCACTTGTTAATGTACGTAGGATCTACTGAGGAGTAGATTGCCTTGGGAACTCAAATATACCCAGAAGTTTTTGTTTTTTTTTTAAAGTTTGCACGCGCCGTCAGGCGCGTGCTGCTGGGAGCAGCTATTTAAAGATAAAACTCCGCCCCTTACCTCCTGCAAGGACAGGAAGTAAGCTGTATCCCCTCTGGCCGTGTGCTTCCTCTCACAGCCGTGTGCTTCCTCTCACAGCCTGCTTCCTCTCTGCTTCTCTGGCTTAGGGTTAGGGTTAGCGCAAGGGCTAGGCTTAGGGTTACGGGTAAGGTTAGGGTGAGTTAGTGGGGTGCACCTCTGGGTGCCTCTCTGACCCACTAAGAAGGACAGTGTACTGGCGTATGGGTTAGGGTTAGGGTTAGGGTTAGGGTTCGGGCTAGGGTTAGTGGGCTTTTTATGCCCGACTGGCACATCCGAGAAGTCTCGGTCAAAACCTGGCCAAGTGGCCATGCAATTGGTGGAATGGTTCCAAAAATTTGCATGGTCCACTCCCATGGCCAGCCCATCATTGCGCAGGTGTAAAAAAATAAAATAAAAATAAAATAAAATAAAATCAATGGAGACGTTTTGTTGCAAGAAAAACCCACTGCTGCTACTGTAAAAAATCAGGCAGTTTTAAAATAGCTATTTTCACATGTTTCTGTGGTGCTTTGGTGTGTTTTTGGACCACGATTTAAAAAAAAAATATTGTGGACGCCATTTTGGATCCCCCCGCACCGCATGGCAAATGGAGACGCCGAGGATGCCCCCTCCCAGCCCGGTACCAGCAGCCCAGGACAGGAGGGGGGAAGGCTGGGGACCCCCCCCAGAAACCACCCCTCTGGTAGGTGCCCTCACTCAGGCAGGCATATTTTCACCTGCTTTTTTGGCCGGGAATCGGGTTTTTTTATTTTTAAAACTTTTTTTCTGTGCTGCTTGGCATCGCGGATCGCTGCGATGCCAGGAACGACAACGACAAATCAGACCCAATTTTTCTTTTATCGGTTCGAGTTTGAGTTCTGGTGGAGTAATTGTTGTTACCGTTTCCGTTACGTAACGGAAACGAGGAACGGAAATGGAAACGAGAATTTCGCTAAGTCATGCCCATGTCTATCCATCACATTACTGTGATCCACTGTATCAATGGTGAGGTACTTCAGGTCCTGAGGAAGAATATGGCTTTCTTGGGGCCCCAATCCTGTCCCCTAAATTTCCTCAGGAAGGCCATGCCCCATTCACATGATATAATTGTGGACAATTTTCTTAATTGGCATACAATTTTTTCCTCATCCTAGAAGGCTGAAACTTCAGGCATCATCTTCAGGCAGTAAAAAGCTTCCAGCTAAAATATCCTGGCATTTTTCATCCTATCCTTTGAGCCCACTCAGCACCAAAATGAGGCCCTTAAGAACTTTTCCAAAATTCACTCCAGTCTTTAGGCTGAAAGAGAATCCCAACCCTTGATCTACTGTACTGTATATAATGCTGATTCACAAACCACAGTCTAGATATATGCACATGTACATTCCTACACACTCATATGCACACACAGACACCAGCAGGGTGATTTGTTTTGTTTTGTTTCTTTGTTTCCACAGATATCATGTCAATTCTGTTGTTACATATGCAATCACAACATTAAACTCACTTAGAAGGATTGTAGGGCTCTCTGTCACATCCCACTGATTTCATTAAGACAGAAATAAGCCTAAATAGCATGCTAGACCTGTGTGAGATAAGGTTTTATTTGACATTGTTTTCATTCGCAGATGGTGAAAGGTATACAGCTCCTTTTTGAAGCTGAGGCTCCAATACTTTGGCCACCTCGTGAGGAGAGAGGACTCTTTGGAAAAGTCCCTGATGTTGGGAAAGATTGAAGGCAAAAGGAAAAGGGGACGGCAGAGAGTGAGATGGTTGGACGGCATCACTGATACAACAAATATGGATTTAACCAAACTCCGGGAGGCAGTGGAGGACAGGAAGGCCTGGCGAGCTCTGGTCCATGGAGTCACGAAGAGTTGGATATGACTGAACGACTCAACAACAACAACAACAACAACAACAACAACAACAACAACAACAACAACAACAACAATACAATCCTCACTGCCACTGCTTTAGGGCCCTGCCATTCATCTTTGCTCTTGTAATACCCCAGTCCTTCTTCCACCCCATCCCACATCCCTCACCTGAGAGGCCCTTCCTCAGAGCCAGGCATCTGCACCCTGGGTGAGTCTAGGAAATGGTATGCCTGTAGTTCCCTTTTATGGCATTGCCACACTGGCAGAGCCATCCCGGCAAGGGGAGGGGAGGGTGTACACTTTGCCATCTCTCACACTGGGTGATGATTGCTTCACTGTCTCTGATGGGAAGGTCAGCACTCATTGCATCTCATCATCATCTTCTAATGGGCAAAGTGGGCAAAAAGCCACCATCAACAAAACATACAATGTCAGCAGGCTGAGGGCAACCTTGTGGTTTTTGTAGGCCTTTCGGGTATGGGATACATAGATGTAACCCCCCAAAGCAGCCTGTTCACAGGACACTCATCAGGCACACAATGATTATAGACCACTGAGGGGGGAAATAAATGGAAGCCCAAGGGCAAATGGAATGAAGTAGCTAGAAACCAAAGTGGGATTCTTTGTGCTTCGACATTTTATTGCAGATTCTCATTTGTCAAAAGCCAATTCAGAGCTGTTGACTTTTCAGCCGAATCTCAAGAGACGTCCCCCTCAATTCACCTATACCTAAACCACAAATAATAGTTTACAGCAATCAAAGGACATTCCTTTTCCCCCCCAGGGCTTCAGGGTACAGATCTAACCCTCGAGACACAGAACAAGGAAGAGTTCTGCACTTGGTAGGCCTGACATGGAACGGCACAATCAAACGTGGAAGGCCAGCCACACAACTGAGTCACCGCTTACTGACAGACCCCTCAGTATCCTCTTAGGAAGCAAGGGTATGTGGACCAGGTGAGTAACAGAGTCTGCTAAAAGGCTCAAGAGGTGGAGTTATGTAAACCTGAGGTGTGCAGCTCTGTGTTTCTAGATGACAGTCCCCAGAATTCTGACAGCTGTAGTCCATGGATCTGCACCCCTGTAGCAGCTACTATGGGGGAAGATTTGTCACCCATTTCAAACAAAAATACACCTTACACTGCCTAACAATGATTCTCTAGTGCTCTGTCAGGGACTTTCACACCACAGACAAGCCGCTGGTCCTTATAACAAGAAATGACAAGGGAAGTTAATTAGAAACCATTTTTACTAGACGCCCATTAAACCAGAAATGCTAGCCGAAAATTTCATATCAGTAGATACTCCATAACCTTTTGCATGGAAAACATTTATTCTAGAATCTGGAAGTTGAGTCATGGCAACTGGACTTCTTTTCTTGAGAGATCAAAACATTGCGCTGTTCATCCAAACAGCTTTGTCAGTCTACCTAGCAAGTCTATTCAGGCCATTGTTCATCTTATGAGCCTATATCAGACCAGGGTGACATGAGGTCAAAGTGAACTATAAAATGGAGGACTCGAAACTAGCTTTCCTTAGACTGATGAAGCTGTTTGGATGAGCAGCGAAACATTTCTATCTCTCAAGAAAAGAACTCCAGTTGCCATGACTCAACTTCCAGATAAACTCACCTGGATGACTAAGAATCTTCACAGACATATTTGTTCTAGAACTGCCTGATGAAAAGTTTCATAGCTACAGAAGAGTTTGGTATATTGACTGGGCTCATGGACTTCTGAGTTTCCAAAATGCTTCAGTCCATCTTTTTGTTTCCCTTTCCCCTTTTTGTCCTGTAGTCAAAAGTTCAGTTTTTCACACAGTTCACTGAGATGTTTCGCCAATGGGCTTCCATCTGTAAACAAGCACATGTGAATCCTCCAAATATGTCAGTGGAAGGCGATCGGAAGGAACCAGTGCTGTAGTGGATGCAGGGGGGTTGATGCGCCAGGATTTTCTGATGGCACTTCAAAAGTTTCTTTGCCATCTCAAAGCCACCCAAAGTAATCATTGACCATTATAGTTACATTTTATCCCCTGTGTGATGGGATAAATAAATCCACACTATGTAAATTCCAGTGTATTATCATGTATTAAAAAATGGTCTGAGCAGTTGACTCAAAGATAGGTGCTTTATGCTATACGGGGGTGGTGTGGTGGTGGTGGGGTGTAGTCAAGGGGAAAAAAGGTCTCCAATTTAGTTGGTTTTCCAAGTAGTTGGGTTTATTTGTTTTCCTCACATCTCCTTATCTCCCAAGTGACCACTAAGCCAAAAATAATGGGGGAGAAGAAAGGACAGACTCTATCATACGTCAATGAATGTGTGTGTGTGTGTGTGTGTGTGTGTGTGTGAGAGAGAGAGAGAGAGAGAGAGAGAGACAGACAGAGAGAGAGAGAGAGAGAGAGAGAGAGAGAGAGTGATATAGCCCCCTTCCCCACCTTTTCCCATGACCATTATTCGGTGGGCCATGGCGACTTTCCTTTTTTGTTGTTGTGAATAGAGATGGGCACGGATAGAAAAAATGGAGTTTCGTTTGTCATTTGTCATTTGGAGGGTCCGTTTCGGTTTGTTTCCGTTTTTCGTGAATTTTTTGCAAAAAAAATCATTTTCATTTTCGTTTGTTTCGTTACCATTTCGTTACCATTTATTTCAATTTTTTATTTTTTTTAGCATTTAAAGAAGTTCACTGTATTGCAGTAACAGAAACGAAACGGACGACAAAATTTCTGGTGTTTCTGTTCGTTTCGTTTCATTTTGGAGACAAAATTCGTTTGTCGTTTCATTACGTAACAAAACAAAAAACGGAAACGGAAACGAAAAATTGTTCGTTTTGTGCCCATCTCTAGTTGTGAAATAAAATAAGTGGGCCTGAACAGCCACTTTAGACTCATCAATTTTAAGAATGATGATCATCTTAGAGGTGAAAATTGGTTTGTAAAACCAGTTTGTGAAAACCATCTACTTTGTCCACTTGGATCAATGAAGCTGCCTGCATTTCTGGCCCAACCTCAGGATGTGGTCATGAAGATGGTTATCTTCATCCACTCTACTCTTCAAGATTTGCAACGCCGCCAGTAGAAGACTCTTCAGCCTGAGCTGCTATTGGGCGAACAATATATTTGGGCAGGGCATGCATATATTTATGAAATATGTTTTGCCGAGTCTTTTCAAGTGAAAAGTAGAAAAATCCATTAATGGTCAGATTGCTTAATGTTGCACTGAATCGGAATTTTTAGACTTCTTTTGTGTTTCATGCATTTTAAGGCATTAGCACAAGTTCACTTATCATGGCACTTGATTCTCCCCAAATTTGTCTGTCTGCATGTCTGCCTGTCTGTTTTCTCTTTTCTTCTGAAGGTAGACAAGCCCAGATGGCCAATTGTTGTATTCCTGGACCATTCCTGTGTGTGCGTGCTCGTGCGAGTGCAACTGAATGCCAGAAAGCGAACAGGGGATTGCAGACAGAAAGCAATAAGTTTGCGATGATCTATGGTCTTTATTCTTTGGGGAAATATGAGTCACAGATGCATATTTTGGATTCGCTCTTAAAAATATTATCTCTCAAGTGTTGTGTGAAGTTTTACAGCCTTCTTCCTGCAAATCTTCCATGTTGATCTTAGAATAGAGTCCAAACTATTCACATTGAAACATTTGATAGAATATGTCAATAAAAAAAGGGCAGGCTGTTTTTAATTTTAATCTCTGCTTCCCCACCCCCCACGACTCCTCCAAAGTGCAACTTTTTAAAAAAGTGTATAAACAGGAGTGAACTAGTAGCAGTCTAAACTTGTCATCATTGACAGTTATGATTTATCTTAACTCTCCCTAGCCATTTGGCTAAAGTTTTAAGTAAACACTTTCAGTCTTCCTCATGTTCTCTTTACTGCCACCTCCCACTAATAAGAGAGGTTGCCAAGAAAAGCAGCCAGACAGTTAATTTACCTCCCAAACTTGCCTGAAAGTAGCTTGCCTGTTTTAGACAAGGGTCAAAACTACTACTGCACATTTTCAACAGATGGAACAAGGTTTCAAAGAATAAAAAAAGTATTTACTTTTTTTTAAAACAAAAAGTTATTTGCTTTCAGGAGGATGCTTGTTTAACAAATTGTTAGGGTTGAATGAAATACAATGGCCAAGACAGAAAAACAGACACAGTTTGAGTGAGGCCTTTACACTAATCGATGCTGCTGTGATCATCAGCATCTTACTAAGGGGGGTGATTACATTGAATTTGCATTGCCTTGATACTGTAGTCTCTTTAGAGCAATGTGTGCTGCTTATGGCCACGGTCCTACCAGCATTTTCTGCGTTGTTTCCTGGCGGTGAACCGTGCAGTAAAAGATCACGTGCTAACCGGGAAGAGAAGTAAATTCTGGTCTTGGCCGACCACACCCCTGGAACAGCAGTTTCAGCAAAGTTTCCTAAACCACCGCCAGGGGCTGGATTTATAAACTTCGCTCAAAAATGCTTACTTATTTGCTTCTGTAACCACGAAAGGACCCTGAAAATATGCAGTAAAATCAGTTTGTTCCCCTTTATCACCACAGAGGTTTGGAAACTAGAGCCTGAAAGAAGGACAAAATGCAAAGTCGACAGGTAGAAACCGAACCAGAATATGAAAATAAAACACAGAAGAGAGGACAATAGCTGCACATTAAAAACCACGTGACCACCTGAAAAAAAAATACGCAGGGAATTTATATACGAAGCAAACTCTGGTAAGACCATGGCCTCACAGCACTTTAAGCACTGGGTGGTTTATATAGCTCAACTAAATCTTTACCCACCTACCCAACTACTGAGCATTCAATTTACTGACCTTAAAAGGATGGATGACTGAGTCAACCTCGAGCCAGCGATCTGTGCCCATTGAGATGGAAGTCAGATCCTGAGCAGAATCTGCACTGAAGAACTTCACTTTAACAAATGTGCTGCAAGGTTCTTTCCTGACTGCGTTCCATTTAGGTGACCAACAAAAAGACCCTGGTTTGGTTTGGTTCCAGTGTCTCCCAAGGCCAAATATATGACACTCACACAATGACCTCTGTGCACTAGAAAGCTAATATTCTTTGGTAGTCTTCACATGTCTACATTGCCCCTTCAGGCCAACTAGTTTTGATCCTCACCCACAATTCCTCCTCTTTTTGATACTGCCTGCTAGGTGATCCCTGGTTCTCCCTGTGTGGTTTGCCATCAAATTTGGAGGGTTGCACACTGGTGTGTGTGTGTGTGTGTGTGTGTGTGTGTGTGTGTGTGTGTGTGTGTGTGTGTGTGTGTGTGTGTGTGTGTGTGTGTGTGTAGACAGTTTTCAAAAGTGTTTAAATGAACCACCACCACCACCACCAACAACAAAACATACTTCAGAGTGACTAGGGAGAAAGAGTACATGATTGGATGCTCCTGATGTCCCAAAACATCACACCCCATCTTACTATTATGTTGCTAGAAAAGCAAATGAACCTCATGCCTCTAGTCCCATTTTAACACAAAATAAATCACACAGGCAAACCACCAGATTGTTGCAAAAATATACTCTCACTACAGTGGGGGGAGGGAGAGGACAAGCTGGTTCACACTGACCTTTACATTGTGTGATCATTGAAAAATTCACCTATGGGAACTCAGGAGCAAATTTTCGGACATAATCCCATGCTAAGTAGAGATGGGCACAAAACGAACTTTTGTTTTGTTTTGTTATTTTTTTACTCATTTTGTTACGTAATGAAACAAATAACGAATTGCCCCCTCTAAGAGAAACAAAATGAAACGGTGCTCTAAAATGAAGAGAAAAAAACCAAATAAAACAAGCACTGGCCCGGCCCCAGGGCCCGCGTATTTGGCGCTTTAAAAACAGACAAAAATAAATAATAAAGAGTGCCGACCCAGTCCCAGGGGTGGTTGAGTCAGTGCTCTAATATAAAGGAAAAAATAAAATAAAAAAGAAGCACGGTGGTTGAAAAATATTTATTTATTTATTTATTTATTTATTTATTTATTTATTTATTTATTTATTTATTTATTTATTGGATTTATACCCCACCCATCTTCCCTAAGGAACTCTAGGCGGCTTACAAAGCTGATCAGATCAGCAAATATAAAGAACACAGATACAAAACATAAACAACAATGAATTAAAACATGTGCATCCTGATCAAAACGAATGTAGCTCAGTAAAAAAAGACATATTGGTGGAGCTAACCAAAGAGCAGATGGCGGAGTTAAAAAAAACCCAAAAACCCAAAACATTTAAAACAATTTAAACTTGGTCTCCAAAGGCCTTGTGGAACAAGATGGTTTTCAAGGCTCTGCGAAAGGCCAGCAGGGACTCTGCAGAGCGCACTTCACTGGGGAGGCTGTTCCACACTGAAGGGGAAGCCACCGAGAAGGCCCGATTGCAAGTTGAGGTTCTTCGGGCCTCCCGGGGGGTGGCAACCTGAAGCGAGTGCGCTCGCGACTGCCGAACTGGTCGGGCCAAAGTTGATCTCTGGGTGATCCGCTCTGCCAGGTAGTCCGGTCCCAAGCCATGGAGGGTTTTATAAACTAAAACCAAGACCTTGAATCTGATCCGAGACGCAACAGGCAACAAATGCAGGCAGGCCAAGAGTGGGGTGATGCGGTCATAACGACGTGAACCTACCACCAGTCTGGCCGCCGCATTTTGTACCTGCTGCAGATGCTGGAGGAGAGACAAGGGCAACCCCATGTAGAGGGCGTTGCAGTAATCCAACCTCGAGATCACCTGTGCTTGCACCACTGTTCTCAGGGAGTCCCCATCTAGGTACGGGCGGATCTGGGCAATTTGGCGAAGGTGATAAAACGCGGACCGGGTCACGGCAGCCACCTGGGCATCCAAGGATAGCACCGGATCCAGGACCATGCCCAGATTCCGAACCCTGTCCGACAGCTGGAGGCAAACACCCTCCAAGATGGGGAGAGGGCCTCCATAGCCAGACGGAGAACTCCCGAAGAACATCACCTCGGTCTTCTCGGGGTTGAGTTTGAGCTTGTTGGCCCTGGTCCAAGCCATGACCGCCTCCAGGCACTGGTCGAGAGTCCAGACAGCTTCCATTGCAGCGTACTGATGACAGCAGACTCCAAATCTCCAAATGACCCCAACCAGCGGTCTTACATAGATGTTGAACAGCATGGGGGAGAGAGACGAGCCCTGCGGAACCCCACAAGGGAGTGTCCACGGGGCTGACAACTCTCCACCATGCTACACATACTGGAACCGACCCTCCAGGAAGGACCGGAGCCAACTGCAAACAGTGCCTCCGATACCCACCTCGGAGAGCCAGTCCAGTAGGATACCGTGGTCGACGGTATCAAAGGCCACTGACAAATCCAGGAGAATCAACAGGGTAGAGCAACCCCTGTCGGCCGCCCGAATTGGGTCATCTTGCAGCGCGACCAGAGCTGTCTCAGTCCCTCGGCCAGGCCTGAACCCGGACTGGCATGGATCAAGGCACCGCTGTTCCTCCAGAAATGATTGAATCCGAATCGCAGCCACCCTCTCGATGACCTTGCCCATGAAGGGACGTTGGCAATCGGACGATAGTTGGCCAATTGGTCCGATGCCAAGCCCGTTTTTTTTCAAAATGGGCTTTACCACCATCTCCTTCAGGCGGGAGGGAAAAACCCCCTTGCTGAAGGAGGCGGTGGTGATGGCAGAAGCCCATTCGGGCATACTTCCCCCGGCAGCTTTTATGAGCCATGATGGGCAAGGGTCGAAGGGGGTGGCCGCAGGTCGGCAATGGGCAATTGCCCTGGAGGCCTCCGAAGGGGAGACAGGCTCAAACTTGACCAATCGAGGAGAGCGGGGTGTGTGTGTGAAGCAACAGGGGGTGGCGAGGGAGGGCTAGTGCAACCGGATTCGAAGCCAGCCCGGATGGCCTCTATTTTTGATCTAAAGAAGACTGCAAAGTTCTCACTACTGAAATCAGTAGGAGGAGGCCTTGCCAGACTAGGATTGGTGAGGTCTCGAACCACTCGGAAGAGCTCCACCTGGCGGTTCGAGGCCTCATCAATTCTCAGGAAGTAGTATGATGTTTTGGCCTCCCTGATCGCACGAGAATAGCGCCTAGTTTGGATTACGACTGCAGTCATATTAAAAACTGTCCGGCTACGTCTCCAGCTGCTCTAAAGCCTCCTCCGCTCCTGCTTCATCGCTCTCAACTCCGCTGTGAATCACGCCGAAGGTCGAGCTCTGCTGCGGAGGAGGCGCTTGGGGGCGATTCGGTCGACGGCACGGGAAGCTGTTTCAAACCATTGATCAGCTGTAGCCTCGGCTGAATCATCAGCCAGGCCACCAGGAAGCTCCCCGAAGGCCTCACGGAACCGAGCAGGATCCAGAAGCCTCCGGGGGCATGCCCAAACAAGGGGCCGGTGATCCCCACGAGGGGGGGGGGTTGACAGGGAAAAGGACAACAGGTGATGATCTGACCATGACACAGGAAGGGAGACAATGTCCTCCACCTCCAGACAAGAATCCCCTGACATGGAGGAAAAAACCAAGTCAAGGGTATGCCCACATCTGTGGGTAGGGCAAGAAACATGCTGGGATAGGCTCATGGAGGTCATGGACTTCATGAATTCCAGAGCTACACCAGATAGTTCACCGCCGGCATGCACATTGAAGTCCCCCACAACCAGAAGCCGTGGGGACTTCAGGAGGGCCACCGCGATGAACTCCGAGAGCTCTGGTAGGGATTGTGCTGCGTTGCGGGGAGAACGGTAGCCCAGCACAATGCCAAATCTATCCTCTGACCTACCAACAGGTGGAGGCATTCTAACCCCGGACTAACCAATGTCGAGGCCCTGGTCACATGAAGAGATTCCCTGTACACAATGGCGACCCCCTCCCCCTTCTGCCCCTCCAACCTACCCACTCCCTGGACCAGAAACCCAGGCGGGCACAGCTGGGTGAGGGAAGCTCCCTGCTCTGCACCCACCCAGGTCTCTGTGATACAGGCCAGGTCGGCCCTCCCATCATAGATGGCATCATAAATGATGGGGGTCTTATTATGGACCGACCTGGCATTCAGAAGGAGGCAGGACAGGTTGGAGGCACTGGTGGGTCTCCTGGACACATGGCAGTGAGTTGAGGGGTCAGAATGTGGGACAGGCGCGAGATGCCTGACCCGAGTTCTTCTTATCTGACTTAATTTTATTTAATAAAATTAAATAAAATTAAATTTAAAAAGGAGTGCCGACCTGGCCCCAGGGGTGGCCGGGTCAGTGCTCTAAAAAAAATAAAAAATAAAAAAAATAAAAGAAATGCCAACCCAGCCCCAGGGGCCACGTGGTCGGCCCCTGCCACCGCCGCCCGGTAAGGACCCGGACCGGTTTGGATAGGTTCAGGTTCATATGAATATTTTTTAAAATTCATACGAACCCGAACCGAACCAAGAGTGGACCCAAAACAGACAAACCAAACCATGGGTTTTCTGTTTCATGCCCACCTCTAATGCTAAGTTAGTGACGCCAACCAGGTGCTGGAAAACTCAAGGCTGCTTCCCAAAAGGGCAGAAAAGCACCTTCAAAGTTAATCTGCCATGCTGGTTCCAAAGAACACTCTGAAAGTTCGAAGTCCCTGGGGAATTTCAAGCTCTCATTTGAGGCATTTGATACAGTCTCCTCGTTATCACTAAGCAGGCCTCATTCTGATCAATGGTCAAAGAAGAAATCAGTCAGGAGTCTTAAGTGCTCGGTTCTCGTTTCTCTGATGGAGGACAGGCAGAGAATATACTTTACAGTGTGTTGGAGTTGCAGAATCGGGCCACACTTTATTGAAACATGACATTTTTCATTTGTCATAAGAAGGGGCTGCTGTTGTGCGGGGCACCATTGGCCATGGGGTCACCAATTGGACCTCGCCTAAGGGCATTATCGGGTGGGGGTGGTCCCCGGAGAGTTCCATTCAAGTTTGGCTCCCCCCAGGCTGGCCGAGCCAAACATCATCCCTTCTGGTGTAGGGGCACCATCATTTGGTGCTCGACTAATGCATAATTCCCCGCACTACCCACCACAGCCATGGGCAAGCCCAGCTATGGCCATGCCTCCCGCCAAGGCCTCCTAAGGCCCCATGAAAACCCTCTGTAGGTCATCCAGGAACAGCTTGAGGCCCAGGTGGACACTGTCCATCCAGAACAGCTCAGTATCGCCCTGCAGACCTCCCAATTCACGCTCCTTCATGCTTGATTAAGGGCCCAGGGGTTGCTCCCTGCTACACAGGCTCTCCTGGGTTTGATGGTAAGCCATACTACCAGTGATTCAAGGTGCTGGTTCTGCCTGCATCGCAAATTGGTCTGGATGGCGTTGATGAAGTCCTTGCCTTGCAAAGAATAAAAATGAACCCAAACAGGAATAAAATTAAGAGGGGAATCCTGTTCAATACTTATATATGTGTTACTCCAACTGTGGAAACTGCCACAACTATCTAAAGAGGTGCACATTATATGTCTTGGCACCTTGTCCAAAATGGCCCATGGGAGCTTCCCCTGCTGCATCTGTTCACCCAGGCAGGCAATGGATATGATACTGGCCTGTTTTGCAAATAACTACTGCAGCCATGCAAGGTGAAGAGGCTATGTCAGGTAGTCAGACCTGTCAAGTGTCCCGTTTCGAGCAGGACAATACCGGTTTTGTTGTTGTTGTTGTTTTTGGCCTTTGTCCCACCGCCATCCCGGAGCATTTATTTTACTGGAAATGTCCCTGGCGAGGCAGCACAAGGTGAATTTAGCCATCGCTCTGGGAAGTGCCTCCCCCAGGTATGTTTGGCCAGGTCAGAGGGCGCAGCCCACACCAAGGGGGTGGAGGGGGGACGGGCAGGGGAGTCCCTGCCCCGCCATCCCAGAAGCAGCAGCATATGCCGCAGAGGCCGAGCAGCGGGCCAGCAGCTCCGGCGGAATCTGAAGGCCCCGACCTCCGCCAAGGCATGCACGTGCTGGGGGCAGGGGCGGATGGAGGAGGCCATGCCTCCAGCTTCCTCCACCATAGGTCTCAAGTTGTGCGGGAGCAGGTGGGGAGTCGGACTCCAGTGGTCCCTGCTGGATGCTGGCAGCGGGAGTGGGAGGAGGTGTGTGTGTGTGTGTGCACATGCATTTTTTGCCTCTGTTTTTGCACACAAGCACGCTAGCTCACCCACGCTAGCATGCACACGCATGTTGCACCTCCTGTCCTAGCCAGTGCCGGGTAAAACTTGACACCTATGCAGGTAGCAGACCTTGAGAAATTGGAAACATATACATTCCATCCCACAGAGGGAACGTATACTAATTGATCTTTCTGCATCAGACAAAACCTGGCAGCTACATTGTGTAGCATAGGGTTGCCATTCTTTGTTTCTCCAAATCTGGGCAACTAATCTGAAAAGTATGCAAATTGGAAAGACCACTGCTAATCAAGGTGCTCTTTCATATTATGAAGAGTAGGCACATTAACGGTTGCAATGTTGTTTAAATACCAGCAGTAACCTCCTGCTTCTACCCCACCTCTGCCCACTCAGGAGCTCTATGCTTCAAAGAGCCAATAGAGATTGCACTGGTTGTAAGCAAGAGTGAGGTGCCCATACCATGCCGCTCTTTGTTTGAACTGGCCCGTAAAGTCCAGCCCCATCGGACCACGCTGCCCTGTGCCTTCCAAGAAGAAGTCTGGCATCCATCTTGCCAAGTGAACTTTCAAGAACTCTCTCCTGGCAAAGTACACCCCTTGCCATGTTTGGACTTCTATGCCTGCTTTGATAAAGATCTTGTTCTCAAAAGCTCAGCAACTCCCCCCTTCTAGCAGCCTATGAAGGGATCACCCGTAGTCTAGTAATAACCAAGGTTCTCAGGGAATTGGTATAGTTTAAGGGTTAGAATACTCAACTTGGAATAGGACAATCGATGTTCAAATCTCTGATCAGTCACAAAACATACCTGGCCTCTTCAGACCAATAATTACTTTCAGCTCAGCCTTACAAGGTCAGAATAAAATGCAGGCACATATAAATAAAATGGGTTATTTTCAGAAAATAAAATGGGGAGACCTCACATCCTTGTGGGAGTCAAGGTTCACATATAAATAAATTCCCGTCCTAGCTGGGCTTCGGTCAGTGATGGTTTTCACCTCGGCTCGAGGAAGGTAAAATGGTTATTTTATTTTTTTGCCACCAGTTTTTACAGATCCATGAGAACAGCACACGAATTCTCCACAAGTGTTACATTATCACCTGATTTGTGTGCAGGACAGGTGCAAAGGAAAGCGAAGACCAGCTGCAAAGATCAGGAGGTGGAAGGAAAGGAATCACTTCCTTCAGAGAGTCACAGTATTTCCTTATAAATGGAAAATATCCTAGCTTAACTTTATTTGCCATATCCCATTTTCCTTGTGTGTGTGTAGATATATTCAGTACACACACACACACACACACACACACACACACACACACACACACACACACACACAGAGAGAGAGAGAGAGAGAGAGAGAGAGAGAGCTAGTTAGGCATACCCCTTGCTTCCTAAATCCCGGATCCATTAGCTGTAGCTTTGTTTCACTGTTATGCTCTGTCATCATCTTCATCTTAGAACTGCAAAGTTGGAAGGGACATCAGGTCCAGCCCTTGTCAAGAAGGCACAGCGGGGAAGTGAACTCCCGTTGCGAATGAAATCCATAGCGGAGCTTCAAAAATTTTCCGCTTTGGATTGTTAATCAGTAATCCCTCAGCCAAAATACCCACTGACCCACACTGGCTGGGGGATTTTGAGAGCACTTACCTAGAAAGCAGTTCTGCCCACCTCTGCTTCCTAAAGAAATAAAATATACTAATTTTCTATTTTGGTTTCTGAGATGTAAGACATGTTTAATTTAGTAGGCCATTATATCAAGGGAAATACAAGCTGAATTAGCCCTTCAAAAACATCATTATACAGTAAAGACCCCCATATCCACTGGGGGTTTGTTTCAAGTTCCCTGTGGATACTGGAAAAAATACCCAGAAAACAATATTTTCACATGCCTTGTCAGAATTGGCCATTAGAGGGCAAGAGAACATGTGATGTCAGCCATGGCCAAAGTCCGGCCCGGGGGCCAAATGCCGCCCATTTTAAAATTCTGAGTGGCCCTCTGCCTCTTCTCCCTGCTGGCTCAGCCTGTCACTCATTCCTGCCAGCCGGCCCCTCCTTGTGTTGGCTGGAGATGTCAGCTTGCAATTTAATGGTTTGCCTGCCCTCCCTGCCTCCGTCCATCCCCTCAGCTACCCGCCCTGCCTAACCACCCCTGGCTCCATTGCTGCAGTGTCCTCCCCACCTCTTTGTGAGGGAGGGTAGCTTATGTGAGCAGTGGTGCATCTTGGGTGCATGTGGGCCGATTCGAGCCATGCAAAAGCTGTGGAGCTTTGGGTGCCTTGAAGCCGGAGCATTTGTGGCTTTTGCAGATGCATGTGGGCCACACCCTTTCTCCCCTGCTTCAGGCTGAATGGTCGACCCCCACACATTTTCATCTCACCAGATCTGGCCCTCCTTGCAAAAAGTTTGGACAGCTCTGTGTTATGTATTCTTGACTAGCAACTTAATGGGTGTTGAGAAGGGTGGCAGAGGTGTGAATTTCAGACACCCCAGGCCATTGTCCACCTAAGGAACCTATTTGGGCCAGGGTGGGGTGAACTATAAATTGGAAGCCTCCCACCAACTTTTCTCAGACTGACGAAGCTACTTAGATGAGTAGCAAAAGACAGGAAATACAGTAAGATGTATAAATTCAGAAGTTTGAGCATTTCCGTTTTGGGGCTATAGCTCCCATGCACTACCACCATCACAGCTGACATTCATTGATGTGGGTTAATTACTTTCTGTGCACTGTTTGTACAGAAACTGTGCAGGCAACTCTGAAAACAGGTTTCTGCAAACAGATCTCAACTGTTTGCAAAAAGGACAATGTGTACTCACAGCTATAATGTTTAGCCATTGTTTTGATTTATATCTCTATGAAAGCCTGGGAAAGGATAGAGGGCTTCACTCACTGGCTGATCGCATGAATCTTCTTGCAAAACAGTTGGCCCAAATAATGACTGCATCCCCACCCACCCCAAATTCCTGGTCCTATACAGACTGGAGACATTTTTTTTTAAAAAAGCTAGGAATCTGGACCAACTAATGGTCCAAAAGGACACTGGGTAGAACTTCCAAAATTTGGAGGAAACCTGGCTCTTTTGATCATATGGCAGCCCTAATTTTGAACCATTCACTCCTCCCCGGCTTGCCCACAAAGAGAATATAAGCCAAATGATACAATCTGCATTCAACTCTTGCACCCAACATGTTGTTGTTGTTGTTATTCATCATTTAGTCCTATCTGACTCTTTGTGACCCCACGGACCAGAGCTCACCAGACCTTCCTGTCTTCCACTGCCTCCTGCAGTTTGGTCAAATCCATGCTGGTCGCATCAATGACACTGTCCAACCATCTCATTCTCTGCTGTCCCCTTTTCCCAACATACCTAATTCTAAACACTCAGTCTCTCAGAGCTCACACTTCTTTAATTCCCTTTTAACGTCCTTTTTTGAGCTGATAAATACACCAGAATCTCCAGGAAATGTGAAAGCTGGTGATCTGCGTCCTCACATTAGGCTGAGACCTGTCGATCCAGTGAGTTCTCATTGATCATATCATTTCATCACAATGGTCAAATCCTTCCAGCATTCTTAACTGGGATCTAAACTAAGCCGGTTACACATAACTTTCATTAACCTCAATTTGAGTTAATCATGATTCCTTTGGGAATATGATATTTCAGAGACTAATGTCTCTTTTTTCAGTACAGTATATAGGCTAATACTTTCCCAGTGGCTATTTCCAGGCATCCATAGCTGGCTATCAGCATAATCTAAGGTCTTTCTTATTTACCTCCAATTGCTACATTCAAAGAAGATTCGAGTACAAAATAAATTCCTGATACGTACACAGAAAAAAATAATGAATTGTAATATTTTCTGAACGTTTGAATAATTAAAGAATTGCTTCTGAATATGCATTGCTTTATTAATCAAAACCCACATGGTAATCACAGCTCATTACTGTATGAAAATACGAATCATTTTTTCCCCATCTCCCACAGAATCATTTCTGCCTTTTAAGCAGAAGCAGAATTTTAACTTTGGGATTTGGGATAGAACGATAAGACCAGCTGCACCATGGGGCTCAGAAGGCTGCTTAAAACTATTAATTTTGTTTAAAGGTATGAATGAGTTTTCTTACCACAGTTTACCCAGTTTAACTCAGGCTAAGGTACTTTGGACATATCGCAAGAACACAGGAAAAGGTAATAAACTAGGAAAAGTGGAAGATAAGCCAGAAAGAAGATGGCCTAAAATGAGATGGATTGACCCTCAGTAAAGGAAAACACACCATTGAATTTCCCTGACATGAGCAGGACTAGTAATGATGGGATCTTTTGGAGGTCACCAGTTCCTAAGTTAAACATCAACTGGAAGTGACTCTAGAGCAAATAACAATACATTTGTGACCTATCATTCCATGGCTAAATTCAGGGTAGGACACATCAAAAGGGCGAGGTTTCTTCATAAGAAATAGTCATGTTGATTAAGAGTCATTAAAAACCCACAACTGGCCTAATGACAGTGATTTGCTTTATAAATGAGTGAAGTTTTGAACTCTGCCAAGCTAAAATCTTGTATTCTAGAAGTTGCTCACAAGCCTCTTGTACAAAATGCTGCTTTGTAATATAATAGAATCATAGAATCATAGAGTTGGAAGAGACCTCAAGAACCATCCAGTCCAACCCCCTGCCATGCAGGAACCCCCATCAAAGTAATCCCGACAGATGGCCTTCCAGCCTCTGCTTAAAAACCTCCAAAGGAGGAGACTCCTCCACCCTCTGTGGCAGCATATTTCACTGCCAAACAGCTCTAACCATCAGGAAGTTCTTCCTAATGTCTACATTGAATATTTTTTCCTGTAGTTTGAAACCATTGCCCTGAGTTTGGATAAATATTATAAACACAAAGTATAATGGTTTAATGTTATGCATCCTGATAGGCATATAGAGCTGATTATTATATTGCTTATATATTCACTTAAGCTAAGATGCATATGATGTAAACCAGTGGTGGTGAACCTTCGGCCACCACAGATGTTTTGGACCCCAACTTCCAGCATTCCAAACCTAGAGTGCCAATGACAAAGGACTATGGGAGTTGTGGTCCAAAACATCTGGAGTGCTGATGCTGAAGGTTCACAACCACTGACCTAAACCCTGCCAGAACTGGTTAATACTTAAAAAAGAAAAGACCAGAAGCTTGTAGCATACAGATAATTTAAAAGAAGACAAGAAGAATCAACCAATGTTATAAAAAGCATACATATTACACCAATATTAAACTGATAGTCATTGTTTTATTAAAACCTGTATCTGTTAGATAATGCCGCTCTTCTATTTAATAACAGCACTAACAACAATGTCCCATCATGTTGATTCAGACATATGGCAATCCTTCCCATGGTTTTCTAGGCAGAGAGTACACCAAAGTGATTTACCACTTACAGGTTTGCTCTGGACTCTGCAGCTTACTTCACAGGTCTGTTTTTCTCCTGCTAGGCAGAGTGAGGAATCACACACACACCATGGCTCTGCAACAAGGTACTAACTTTCTGAGCCAGGCAGCCATCTGAAAAAAGAAAAGCCAAGAGCTAATTCTAAAGACTATGACCACAGTAAGAGGCAACCACTTTGCTGCTATCCCATGACCACTGAAAACTGCTTCAAACTGCTTGAAGATGCGGTTAATAAAATTGTGTCCCCACGACCAACATACTTTAAAGGGGGAAAACGTGATCACGCCCAGTTAAGCATGACCCAGCAAGTTTTACAAGTACCTGGTCTTGAGGTGGCACAAAGCTTGTTTCAGTTCCGATGCAGATTTTAAACTGGTACTTGAGTCTGTGGGGACTCAGAACTCAGGACTCAGAAAATTCGCATCGAAACCTTTTTGTTCTGCTGTGTTGCGGTTCCCACAAAATGACAGTGGGGACACAAAAGATGCAGTTCTTTAAACTGCACCCGTGGGGACACAGGAACCATGTTTTCAAGCATGTGACCATTCCGGGTTTTGTTTTTTTTACTTTGATCTGGATTTTCTGGCTGTGGGATAGCAGCCTTTGAGGGCCTTGGAGATATTCAGAGCTAAAGCCGGAGATCAGGGGCAGGCCTTTATGTGATGTCACAGAAGAAGGGCAGGCAAGAACTGGGAGGAGTGGAATTGCCTACAGGTCAGCTGAGGATGGAAATATGCAAAAGACAATCCCTACCTCACTCCAAATGGAGCAATGGGATCAAATATCTGCAGTCACCAACTATCTTTCCAGTCACCTTTCCTCACTTTGCTAACATTGTGCAAGTAAAACAAAGGGATAAACCCGGTAGCAATGAGTGGGTACACTTAGGGCCAGTTGGGAATACAGAGGAAAGGGGGCACCTGAGGTAAAACCAGTTCACGAACAAAAAAATTAAAAATTAAAAAAAGATCAACCTTTCTCCATTTCCGGTGCTGCTCATCTTAAAGTTTTGACTCCCTGCCTGAGAACAGGCAAACTAGGATTGAGGCCCCATGAGCAGAATGAGATTTACTTCCACCGAAACATGCAGAGGGCTAGGCCTCAAACCCCATTTCTTGCTGCTCCATTTTGACCTAATTTCACCTATCTGGAATTTCAAAGAGCTGCTATATGCAGAAGCTGACTTTTCACCTCTGCCTTCTCTCTGTAATTAATTACGCTGCTTGCTGCTCAAGAAGATGGTGTCACGAGACCCCACCACTTTTCAGCAGTTTGTGCTGCCTGTAGGCCCGGCATTAATTTTCTCTGGGTAAAAATGCTGTTATTTTAATCCCTCTTGGCGCGGTGCGCCAAAATAGATGGCTGGTGGCACCGAGTGCTGAAATAAACAAATACCAAGCCATTAATAACCAAGGATGATGTCATGGAGCTGGCGGCCCAGGAGGATTTTAATGCAATGTGGGTTGCAGGCGGCCTCCTCTGTTGATTCTGCTTCTGGCCCCACTTAGAGGACATGTTTGGCAGCCGCCGGTTACACATGTGAGCCCTGGAATGAAAATGTCTTGCAGTTGGAAAAGGAGCTGGCACGCGCTCTTGGCTCCGCTGCATATATATACCTGATTCTGGGCCAGCACGAGAACAACCTGTGGGACTGTTTCCTAGCCAGGCTGCTGGTGGGCTGCTTTGCTTTTATTTTGTTTGAACATACCCGTTATATTATGAAAGAATTTGCCTCACGGTAGTAGGATATCAAAGGACAAGATCTCAGGAAAAGGCAGAACAAAGAAACAAACAACGGACAGGAGCCTGGAGGCCCTTTGACACACACAAGGGAGCTACAAACAAACAAACAAACAAACAGTGGCATACACTCTGTACCAAAAGCACACAGAGACCCTGTCCTTGGATACCTCCCTGTTGAGGTGAGGCCTAATGAGAGGACCAGCCATTGGCAGTGAGGGCAAGTGGCACAAAGCCCCTTAGGCTAAGAGTAGGAAATAGGACCTTGGACAAGGGCAGCCTTTAAATCCCCTAATTGGGCGTAGAAATAGATATGGCAGGACAGAGTAATTTATGACCCTTCCCGTAAAGGGCTTGGAGAGGGCTGCCTGTAAACCTTCATCGCTGGGGGGGGGTACCTCACCAGTAACCCCCCTTTGCCCTTTCAGGTCACTCTTCTAGGCCAGCAATGGTGAACTTTTTAGAGACTGAGTGCCCAAACTGTGATTCAAAACCCAGTAATTGTTCGAAAAGTGCCCATACAGCCATTTAACCTTAATACAGGTGGCTGTGAAGGGGTGATGTTGGGTGCCCACAGAAAGGGCTCCGAGGGCCACCTTTGGCACCCGTGCCATCGGTTTGCCAACACTGTTCTAGGATAACAGTAGGATAAATAGTCTGATATAATACTAATACATTGTGGCCCATATTAATTCTAGAAACGTGTCTTGTCTCTTTATTTCAGGCTGGGTGGACAAGGGGGCTCCAAATGAATAAATAAATAATTAAATAAACAGTGGCAGACACTGTATACCAAAAGCACACAGAGACCCTGTCCTCAGATACCTCCATGTTAAGGTGAGGCCTAATGAAAGGACCAGCCCTGGCGAGTGTTCTTTTTTGCCTCTGACATAACTGTTTTTGGGATGGAAAAGATGTTTTAAAGGAGCTTTACAATGGATCAGAGGCACGGTGACAGAATGACCAAGGAAGACGTCTTCTTTGGTCCAAGTGACACCCAACATCCCTCTGTTTTTAAAGAGAAAGGCATTTCCCTTTTGGAGGGAGGGGTTCCTTCCAAAAAAAAAGTGAAAAAGAATTCTTGTGCCAACAGAAAAGAGGAAAAGAAAAGAAAAGAAAAGAAAAGAAAAGAAAAGAAAAGAAAAGAAAAGAAAAGAAAAGAAAAGGGGAGGACACGTCCAAGGTAAACAAATAAAATATGTTTCCACGGAAAAACCTCTGCTGTTAATTTTTTGGTGACGCAAAAGTTAATGAAAAGATAAGAAATACTCAAGAGGTTTGGTAAGACAGCCCACATTCATAGCATGTGCGGCTACAAGGGTGTGTTTCTGTCTGTACACATTGAAATAGTAGTAAATTTTGGTTTTGTGTGTGTGTGTGGGGGGGTTCCTCTCACATTGCCCCTTTGTGTGTCTCCCCCCCCCAAATTCAATCCTTATGGAAATACATTAGAAATAATGAGATAATCTGAAATACCGTATTTATTGGCGTATAACACGCACTTCCCCCCCCTGAAAATAGGGGGCAAATCATGTATGCGCGTTATACGCCGATATAATGTTAAGAAGCAAAAAATCCGCCCGCCCTCCCCCCCGCCACCTCCACCCACCACCTGCGGCCACCCGGAAAGAGGACGGGGGCGGTTGGGGAAAGAGGGGAGGGGAGGGGAGGGGTGGCAGGCACGGAGGGGGGGTGTGCCGGGGAGGGGCAAACGATGAGAAAACGGACGAGGAGAAAGTTCTGATTCACTTTAAATAAATAAAAAATAACACCCCCCCACGAAGCACCGAGGCGTCGTGAGGAACCGCCACCCGAAGCGTTCCTTGGCGGTGCCAGGCACGGACTTTCCGTGGGTTCCCCCGCCCTCCTTTCCCCTTCCCAACGCCGAGACCGCACTTCAGAAAAAACAACAAAAGAGGTCTGCATTACACACACCGAGAGAGAGAGAGATAAAGGCTTTCTACTTCTGAGGGAGACCCCCCCCAAAAAATCCCCGCCCACCAAGACTCGGTCGCTCGACGCCGCCAGGGGAAAGCAGCAGCAGCAGCCCCGACGGGCTCTTTGTTCGCCCGGCCACCGGAGCGAGCGGGGAGGGAAGAAAAGGACGAACGGGGGGTGGGAGTGGAGAGAGAGAGAGAAAGAGAGAGAGAGAGAGAAACAAGGGGCGGACGGAGCTGCTTCTGACGGGGTGGGGGTGGAGGATGGCGGGCTCTCCCTCCGCTCCCTTTCCCGGCGCCGCTGCTGGGCTTCGCTTTACCTGCTGTCAGGAGAAGACTCCACAGCAAGTGCGGGCGCCGCCGGAGGGACTCCATGGCGGGGGCTGGCAACCGACGGCCGGCGGAGGAGAGGGAGACAGCAGCCAGCTGGCGAGGGGGGGGCGCGACTCCTCCCCGGGCGAATTTCCCAACGGACACTGACTGACTGGCTGCCCTCTGTCCTCCTCCTCCTCCTCCTCCCTGCGTGTCACCCCCCCTCCTCCTCCTCCTTGGAGCCCAGCAGGTGAAGCGGCCATCACTTCCGCCTCGGCCACAGCCCCGCCGTCTGCACCTCCGGGGCTCCGGCAAGAGGTGAGCCCAAGCCCCCCGCCCCAGGCCAAGCAGCACACCCCACTCCCTCCCCCCCCCCCCCGCGGCCACCTTCGCTCGACCACCTGCAGCCGCCTGGGGAAAGAGGGAAAGAGGGAGGGGAGAGGAGGGGCGGCAGACAAGGGGGGTGAGCCAGGGAGGGGCACCCTTACCTGGCACCTGCACGGGGGTCCACTGTCCACCCGTCCGCCCCCCCTCACCCCAAAAAACCTAGCGCTGCATTGGAACGGATTAAATCCAGTTTCAATGCATACCCTTATTTTGCTTCAAAGTTCTTTATTTTAAATTTAAAATTTTTTCCTAAAATTTCCCTCTTAAAATGAGGGTGCGTGTTATACGCCTGTGCGTGTTATACGCCGATAAATACGGGGTAAATCAGATTAGATTGAAAAGATAATACAGATTTAAATAAGAAAAGTAACATGCAAATGTACCAGTACTGCTTTAATGTGCTTCTTAAGCTTCAACAGAAGGTGCATTTCAAAGTTTCATCCAAATGAAACATTTTGTCTCACAAAATGAAGTCTCTACCGTTAAACAATCACTTGATGTGAACAGATTCAGGTACATAGAATGAATCTGTTTTTTTTTTCCCATAGTAGGTGACATCTCTACTAAATTTGAAAGGGATGAGAAGAGACTCCTGTAAGACAAGGTCCAAAGTTGTGAGGACCGTGGACTGCTAGCTGTGATCTTCTTTAAGCAGTTTACACAGTGAGTCTACACATGTACAGAGAGCTATGGAGGCCCAGGCCATTTTTAAAAGACTACTTTTTTACATTTTAAAAAAAATGTTTTTATGCCTACAATTATTTTATTAAATAAATGCTGTGATGCATATCTATTAGTCTGAAGTAGTGACTGCTTTTTCAGGAAGCTCTTGCTATGTTGAAAATATCCAACTGACAAAGACTTTGGCAATAACACACAAACATGCTGACACAGGATCTCACAGGGAGAAACCCCTGCTAGCCTTTTCAAGGAATTAATTAAAGATTCAAGGAATGAATTAATTAAGCCACTAGTTTTCTGGGGACTGAACATTTGCCCATTTTAAATGTAACCCGTGTTTCCTTTTGTGAGAGGTGGCCATGTTAGTCTGTGCAAGAATTCCAGGCAAAAATCAAAACAAACAAAAAAGACAAAAACATGCGGCACCTTGAAGACTAACGATTATATTTTAATGTATGCTTTGTGGATCAGGTCCACTTCTTCAGACATATAGTAGGAGAATGAGGTGTTTCCTTGCACTTGCAATGTTTCCTTGCACATTTTCCTTCAAGTGGTGCTCAGCTTCTGCAAGTCAGAAGAGAAAAATGGTAGAAGAATTAAGGAAAACATGGGATATGCAGTTCAGAGACCTTACCTTATAGGAAGGGACACTATAACTAAAGACTACTCATACAAAACCTATACAAGTTACAGTTAAGAATATAGATGGACATTATTTTTAAAAATTCCCTGAGATTGATCTACCTTCTTTGTTCCTGGTGTTCAAGAAACATCTGAAGATGGGGCTATTTAGAAAGGCTTTCCTTGGGTATTAACTTATTTTGTTTGTGTTTCGCAGTCATTTATTTTGTTTTTGCTCCATCTCTAGCCCATCTTGCTCTTTGTTTGATGGTTTGATGGTTATTGTTTTGTTAAACTATTATCTGGAAGTTGAGTCATGGCTACTGGACTTTTTTGAGAGATAGAAATGTTTCGCTGTTCATCCAAACGTTTCTATCTCTCAAAAACAAGTCCAGTAGCCATGACTCAACTTCCAGATAAACTCACCTGGATGACTGAGAATCTTCACAGACATTAAACTATTGTGTTTAACTGGATTGTTTTACTGGATTGTTTGTATATGGTATTGTATGGCTATGTTATGTATTTGCCAATTTTGTAAAATTCCTAGAGTAGCTGTGTAGCTAGATGGAGTGATATATACATTTAATAAATAAGTAAATAAGTAAACAAGTAAACAAGTAAAAAATAAATAAATAAATAAATAAATAAATAAATAAATAAATGTGGTTTGTTGGTAGTCAACAAGTAGTTATGCAGTTAATTCCACATCTACGAAATGATAACTAAGCTACTTTCAAAGGTTAGTTTTAAATACATTACTAGTCAGTTTGAAAGGAATTGTGCAGTTTTATGCCCTTTGTTTATTACTCCAAAACAGTGGGAGGTTCTGTCTTTATTTTGATAAGTATTTCAATGTGTAAGCTGCCTAGATGCCCTAAGCACATCTGATCTCGCCTGATTTTGGAAGCTAAGCAGGGTCGGCCCTGGTTAGTACTTGAATGGGAGACCACCAGGGAATACCAGGTGCTGTAGGCACCTGGAGTACGAACTGGCAAACCACTCCAGTATTCCTGCCAAGAAAACTCCATGGACATGGGGTCACAAAGAGTCGGTCACGACTGTAATGACACAACACACACACCAATGTGTAATGTCAAAAGTGGCCACTAGAAGGGAGTGTGAGGTATTTCCTTGTTAATGACAATACAAGACATTAATAGCATGGGACATAAAAATTATCAAGTGACAACAAGCTCATCCAGACAGAACACTTGCTCATCCACATGTACCTAACTGCATATTCGTGATATTGGTTTTCTTTCTCTTGTGCAGTTATGGCAAGACTTAAATTGACACCAACAATTTCCTTTACTTTTTCTAAAAAAAAGGAAAGCAAAGTTACCTCCTGCAGGAGTGTTCTGTTGGTTGCTTTCCCTTTATATTTACATGTACAGTGGTATCTTGTATAAAGGAATTAATTTGTTCCAAAGGGAATTATGTTAAGCAAATTTTCTTTTATACAAATTCCCATAGGAATGCATTGAAAACGGAGTAATCCCATTTTTATGTTGTACGGATTCTCCCCATAGGCGATTCTGTTAAGCAAATTTCCCCTATCTCCGGAATTTTTTATGTGTACAGATTTTATGTTATGCAAGCTGTTTGTTATACAAGGGTCCACTGTAGTACCCATGACAAAACCTTGTCAGAAAGGAATTTTTCATTTTAGTGCTAACCTGTTAAGACTATAAGAAAGAAAGAAAGAAAAACTCCACACCAAATCTCCAGCAAATAAGAACAAAGGGTCTCCTCCATATTTCCATAATTGATGTTTTAAAAGATAGTATGCTTCTGAGGTGGACTAACAGTGGACGCGTACCGTGCAGGGCTCCCACTGGGAGCTTTAAGATAAATCAAGAATAAAGAAATTAAACATCCAATGGGATGAACAGTTTAAAATCAAGACTAGCTAAAGCCAAGACCAAAAAAAAAAAAAAAAGATGGTTTCCACTGATGGATCTACTTCCATCAGCCAAAATAGAGAGGGAAATGATCCCCCCTTCCCACTGCTGTCCCCCCCATTTCTATGCTGTACCTCCAAAACAGCTCATTTATTCATATATAACATTCTGCTCTACCTGTCAATCCCACATGTGAAACCCGAGCTTGTAATCAGATTGTAACTATTTTTAAGGATAACAGGGGAGCAACAGCAATTCATAAATATAGGAACGTTATTTTGGCGTAATCAGTAGCATGCTCACATTATTTAAAAAGTTCCATTTCAAATCCATTTCAGGATGTTTTAGAGGTGTTTTCATCAAAAATATTTTTGTTTCTTTGTTTTATGCCACATTATTAATAGTCTTTGGATCACCATCTAAAAGTGACAAAAAGGAATGAATAGCAGAACAAGTATCAAAACGAGCTCCTTTTTCAGCAATATCATGACTCGTGACCATGGGTTACTTATCAAACAACATAGAGAGGAATAAGAACAAATTTGTTTTCAAAAGTATGTTTATATACTTTGCATATAGTTCAGCAGTATCGTTGGTTTCCGACTTTTAAAGCAGGAATTGTTGTTTTTCTACAAGAAGTTGCTAGCTGCTCCAGGGCTGTCAAAAAAAAAAGGTAGAGAAGTCCCACCCCTACCCCTAATTTTCTGAGAATATTAAAGCCTAGTTAAAATTCAGAGAGTTGACTTGTTGGTAAAGCAATGGAAAACAAGAAGTGGAATCATCTCCAAATAAGGTTATTTGAGAGGCAATGCCATCTGCTACCCCCCCCCCCGGGGCACATCCATTACCAAGGCATCCCCTCAAAGAAACATGGACCTTTCCAGATGCAGGATATCCCTAGAACAAAATGTGCAACCAAGAGAATGGCAGATCTCCAGCGTTAAAGTTGAGTGTGCACCACATGCGACAATCTCAAGAGGCCCATTGATGTTTTGCCGTGATCCCAAAGAAGCATGCAGAACTTGTGGGACTCCAGAATTTCTTGAACATGGGCCACATCCTTCGTTCTGCCACCACAATGTTCCCGATTAGTTCATCTGACGGCACATTCGGTGACAGAATTTCAATGACAAGCTAATTGGTCCCAGAAATGCATCATCTCTCTTTTTCTGGTAAGTGACTCATGTTCAGATTGGAGAGATCACATCAGGGCATTCTTCTTGCGTTGGGATGGTACTTGATGCCAGGAGTGAGGACCAGAGAGGAGAATCATTCCCTTTTTTGGTCTGCAGATGCCAGATTCCCACAACCAAGAGGACAATAGGATTCTGGGAGGCTCAGTCATAAATGTTTCCCAGGAGCAGTAAGGTAACAATCAGGATCCTATGCCAGTATATAATGTCCTTGCTATAGTAGGCCGGTCGTACTGTTAGACAGAGAGGTATTGAGGGAGAGAAATGATCACTGAGCAGCCTGCCCTTGGAGTTCTACAGACATAGCAGAGGATGCTTATCCATCCATCACTAGTCCTGAATTCATGAGACTGCCAATGAAATGGAAGCAGGTGCCATCTTATGTCTTGGGCTCACCTTATGAGCATCACATCTCACACCAGATGAGAATCCTCTAGTACATGTTGCCTGGCACACGACATGCTCCCTGCTCCCCCCACTTACCCCTCCACTGGACCAGCCATGAGGAATTAGTGGAGGGGGAAATAGGGGGGCAGGGAGCATGTTGCGTGCCAGACCGACCCTGCCATCACCGTCCCCATCGCCAGTGCCACCATTTCCCCCGCCCCCTGCCACCACTGCCGCCATCACTGACAGGAATCCAGCTTCGGCCCGACTCCAGAGCCAGCGGGCTCCTCCTCTCTCATCTCCCCGCCACACACACACACACACACACACACACACACACACACACACACACACACACCTTCCGCCAGGAGGATCCAGATGGATTGCGGACTAAAGGGAGGAGGGAGGGAGGGAGGGAGGGTGGCCAGCTGGGAGATGGGTGGGAGGGGTGGGGAGAAGAAGCAGTGGCAGGAGAGGAGAGGCCCGGCCGCCGCTGCCACCGCAGAGAGTGTCTCACTCGGCCAGCCAACCAGCTAACCAGCCAGCCCAGAGTGAGGTGAACGCTGGGGGCCTTTCTTCTGGCTGCCTTCCTGGGTCACCTGATGAGGGGCCTGCAGGCGGCTGGGAGATGCCCCCCCGAGAGAGGTGTGATGGACTCTGGGAAGCAGCCAAGGCTCAGTGTTTTGAGGGGCACCCCTCCCGCCACCACCGCAGAGGACTCTGCCCCCGCTGCCCCCACTGCCCTCGCCCTCACCCCTGCCCCTGCCCCCCATGGCTGCTGATCCCAACCCCCCACCACTGCTGCCGCCGCCGTCCCCATCACTGACTTTGGGCACTCGGTGCCAAAAAGGTTTGCCATCCCTGCTCTAGTAGGATGAGAGCAATGCAATAGAGAGTACAAAATGTACCGGCTGCAAGAGTGAAATTTTTGGAAGGAGATCCTTCTTCCAGTTTCAGGCTTCACCAAAAGCCAGTCCAGCAGTTCTTGACCGCCTTAATTTTCATTGGCCAGAATCCTATAGGGATTTTACTCTGGAATAAGATAGATCACTTAAAATTGTGGCAGCTAACTGGACATAATTAAGAAAGCTCCACTCACTTTGCCTACATGTGTGTCAGTCACATGACTGAGCACTTGAGCAGATGTGTGCTACTTGTTCTTTAACTGCAATTCAATGCAGCAACTTGGGCAATTTCACTTATTATAGAATAAAATCCCCATTAGGATTCTGGTCATTTTCAGTGCTTTTGATCTCACTCTACCTGTGGCTATGGCTGCATCCTCCCTACTATTACCCTGTTATTTCACAACATCTTCTGACGCTTCTGGCTGGCTTCAGACAAGATTTTGGCATTGTGATTTGACTCAGATTGAAATATGCCTAGACCTGGGACTCATGAAATGACAACCCTACGAAATTTAAGCACTTTAAGTCATCAGTACTACTGTACTTCTTTAGGAGTAAGCTCCATTGATCAGAGTTGCATTTAAGATGGCACAAATTCCCTAAGCTGGCAAGTTCTATAAATTCAGGATTTTCACTCATAGAGTCACCATTAGAGATGGGCAGGAAATGAAAAACGAAATGCTGTTTCAGCCTTTCATTACGTAAGAAATGGTTTTGTTACGGAATGAAATGGTAGCACATGTTTCATTATGAAATGAAATTAAATACCATTTTCCCTCTACAAATGAAATGATTCATCCCAGAGGCATCAAAATATCAAGGTAGCTTCTTTGGATTCTTCCCTGTAAGCTCCTCAAATTTGGACAGGCTTGGAGTTCAGGGGGGCTGAGTTATTTAACTCCAAAGGGGGGGGTCCTTAGGAGAAAATAATTTCTAATTGAGCCGGGAAGCAGTCAATTGCTCCCCCATGTGTGGTGGGGGCGGAGCTATTAGCCATTTCCTGACTCTAGGACCCAGGGGTGTCATTAACAAATCATTTTGTTTCATTTCATTCAAAAAATTCTTTACGTCCATTAGTAACAAAATGAAATGAAACAAAACTACTAAAGAAATGAAACAAAATGCTATATTTTTGTTTCATGTCCATCTGTAGTCACCACAATGTGAAAGCCTGTTTAACTTAAATTATTTCATCTGTTTATTTAAAAGAGCTATATGCCCCTTCCTCCTAAAATGGATCCAAGGCAGCTTACAGTATTAAAACAAAATCCTAAATCCTATCAATGTTATTAGGTCTGTTCTAAGCATGTTTGTCGTTCACTTGCTGTTTTAAAATCAAAACTAGATCATGGGTGAAACCTTCATAGGCTGCTAGTAGAAAAATAAAAAATGTTGCGGAGTTTTCAAGAGCACAAGCCCTCTTTTTCAAAGCAGGCATAGAAGTCCAAACATGGCAAGGGGTGTACTTTGCCAGGAGAGAGTTCTTAAAAGTTCCCTTGGCAAGATGGATGCCAGGCTTCTTCTTGGAAGGCACAGAGCAGCATGGTCCGATGGGGCTGAACTTTACAGGCCAATTCAAACAAAGAGCTGCATGGTATGGGCAACTCACTCTTGCTTACAACCATCATTTCTCTATTGGTTCTTCAAAGCATAGAGCTCCTGTTTGGCCAGAGGTGGGGTAGAAGTAGGAAGTTAATGCAAAAAAAAAAAAAAACATGCTCTCCACTAGGGGGTGGGGAAGAAAGTTTTTTGGGGAGAATTTAAAAAATGTCTCACTAGGTAGATCCAACTGAGACCCAATCCTGTACCCAACTAGCAGGGCAAAAATGAAGAAGTCAATACTGAAGATATGGGCATCAGAATGGGGTCATATGGCCGTAGACGAGTCAACAGAACATTGCAAAGCCTTTGTTCCTCTCCTTGTTAAAGAGATGAAGGGTGGGTCTTAAACTACCTCATAGGACATTGAGCACTGAGAGCTTGTTTGCCGGCATACCACCCTTGCGGGGGAAAAGAAGCAAGCAATGGCAGAGGTAGATAAAGAATGATGATTTCCTACCGAGTATGCCAGGCTCCTCATGAAAATATTTGAGCGTAAATATCTAATAGAAGACAGAATTTTATTTGTTGTTGTTAGTTTGTTTTGTTGAGGAGAATTTTTAAAAAATGAAGCACTTATGTGGTTTTCAAAGACAACAGTCTCTTCATATTTCCCAGGCTCCAGTATTGCCCGGGATGTGTCTTACCCAATTACACTGCATTTTGAGACATAGACACAGGAGCCCAACAGATGTCAGTGCTTCAATAAAAAAAAAGTGGAGGGACAAAGAGGTCCTGGAGTATACTGTTATTCTGGTTTCCAGTATGTGGATGATTTATGACTTTTTATGATGCAGCTAGCCTCCTTCAACATTTACTCAGTTTTAGAAAGCCCATAAATCATTTCACTCAGCATCAAATTCAAAACAGGGATATTTCATCATTGTTTTTTCCTTTCTTCTAAAAAAAACCACCCTTATTATAGTTCAGCAACTTAGAATCTCCAGAAAGCTGATCTTACTCCAAATAAAAATGAAACCCCAGTTCCTTACCCGTTGGTATGTCTCCTAATTAAAGCCAGTAATTGTCATTCCAACTCTAAATTATGCATATTCCATAATAATGATTCTTGGGCTTTTTTTTTTTAAAAAAGTATTATTTATAGTTAACATGTGTTTTGCACATTTATTTGGTGCAGGTCAAAGCGGTTTTTCATTTTAGCAAATAAAATAACCAGGTTTGTAAGGTCAGCTGGAATGATCAAATAAAAATACCTGCAAAAGGTCAAAAGGCATATTTATTCCTCTCTTTCTCCCAAATTTCCTGATATGTTCACATTTCCTCTAATTACAGCTCTATTTGCTCTTGCACAGTAATGTTTCAAAATGTTAATTGCATACTTTTAGCTGAGTTCATTTGGCATTGGGAATGACCGATAATTTTAAAGGCTCTAAAGGGATGTAAAAAGGAAAATGAAGAAAAGCTAGTAGTGAGGTATACACCGAACAATAAGTGAAGTCAACCATTTTACCTCTAGTTGCCCATTGCAACAGGAGGAAAGATATGAACCCAACTGTTTGGGACCTATATATTCATATCTACATCCAATAGCCTGTTGCTTCACTAAAAATAGTGCTAACAATAACAAATGCTAACAATAGTAGGGGCTTCATGACGCAGTGGTTAAATGCCTGTACTGCAGGTAAAACTGTGCTCATGACCTGGGGTTCGATCCCAGATAGCCTTCTCATAGTTGACTCAGCCTTCCATCCTTCCAAGGTCAGTAAAATGAGTAGCCAGCTTGCTGGGGTGTGTGTGCAATGTGTAGCCTACATACTGTTATTAAAACTGTAAACCGCCCAGAGACTACTTGAAGTGGTATGGGGTGGAATATAAGCAGAATATAAGCAGAAGCAGAAAACAGATATAGAGTAATAACTAAAACATAAAAACCATGGAGGCTGAAACCGAGTAAGCAGCAGTTACAGCAGGTCATTAAATCAATGGAAGTTATGATGGAGTTGACTTGTCAAATTCCCACTGATTGAAGGCGACTACACTCATTGGCACTTCCTACTGGATTTCAGCCAGCACGATTCAGCACCATTGATATGAAACCAACTTTCCCCATTCTGCTGTTCTCTAGTCGTGTTGCCCTACCGCTCCTGTCAGATTGTGTTAGCACTGCCATGCAGCCTGGCAAACCAGGTATTGGGACATTGGACTAGTGGAATGAACTCTCAACCAAACAGAACACAGTTCCGGGCCTAGATTCTGCTTTCAAGAGACTGTTAAAATTTGTCAGGAGAGACATTTTAGGAAGCTATCATGATAGTGCAACACGGTCACTTTGGATTTGGGATCTTCTTCTTCTTCTTCTTCTTCTTCTTCTTCTTCTTCTTCTTCTTCTTCTTCTTCTTCTTCTTCTTCTTCTTCTTCTTCTTCTTCTTCTTCTTCTTCTTCTTCTTCTTCTTCTTCTTCTTCTTCTTCTTCTTCTTCTTCTTCTTCTTCTTCTTCTTCTTCTTCTTCTTCTTCTAGGTTTTATACCCCACCTTTGAATCCACAAACCCTTCCAAAGCACAATATTCAAAAGAATTCAATGGAGACCCCATACTATAGATAGTAAGGGAAAAGATTATTGAGATGTTTTTTTTCTTTCCCACTGTGATTCCTAAAATATAATTGTTTCTGCTTGTTTCAGTATGTATTATGTAGTACCTTGTATAAAGGAATTAATTTGTTCCAAATGAAATTCTGTTAAACAAATTTTCCTTTATACAAATTCCCCATAGGAATGCATTGAAAAAGGAGTAATCCCTAATTGCGACCATTTTTATGTTATACGGATTCGCCCCATAGGCGATTATGCTAAGCAAATTTCCCCTATCTCTGGAATTTTTTATGTTGTACAAATTTTATGTTATACAAACCATTTGTTATATCCTGAAGGAATACTACTGCTACTAGTGCAAATGCTACTACTGATAATAATAATTTAATTTATATTCTAAAATACTTCCTATATTAACTCCAGATCACGGAGATTCAACTGGGCATTTGGAATAATACCTCAGTACACTAAACTTTTGACCTGCCCAACTGTCCTTCTCAAAGTAAATTGAAGCATTTGTAGCAAACATTAGCTTAGGTTTCCCTCCCAGGTTTGCACCTTAATTTCCATTTTTTTCTCCTTTCAGGAATGATAGATAAATCCTATTCACAGAACTGAGGGAGACCTGGGGCAACACTAGCCAGTGCTGGCCATCTCTTAGAAAAATAAAGGAACCCAGTATAGATGGGAGATGGACTTGCAAAGAAAACAAAACATGCAAACAAAAAAAATGTTCAAAAGCCTCTGAGAAGCCATTTAGAGCTGCATTTGGGGAGGCTTTAGAGGCTGTGGACGTGATGGGGGCTGGGGTGGAAGCAGGAGGAAGCTCTATCATGGTGGTGGTGATCCAACATAATTGCCAACCAGATGTTGTCCATAAGAGGGAAAACATGGATTGCAGCATTTACAAGATGTACCGCATCAGTGAGGAATGCTGGGTGGTCCTCAGTTCACAGGGAGGTAGCCAGTAGGCATTTACCACTAAGCCCATGAAGGGTCAATGCATGCCATCTGACAAGTGAGCTATAAAAAGAGAAAGAATAAAATGTAAAATGAAAATTCTACCCAAAATACACTTTTAATTTTGGATGCTACCCTTTAACATTTCTGAAAAGGATTTAAAATCTTGGCATGCTTTGAATAACAGGTTCTGCAATGGCAACAAGAAATTAAAAAAAGAAATATTGTTTTATCTCTCAAAAAGAGGGAGGTTCAGGATTACCTAATATCAAACTGTATTACAGTATATAGAAAATCAGTTGAGGGCATAAGAACATAAGAACAGCCTTGCTGGAACAGGCCACAGCCCATCCAGTCCAGCATTCTGTCCCACACAGTGGCTCACAATTTGCTTCAGGGTATTCCCAAGAAGATGTCATCACCTGCTTATGATTCCCTAAAAATGGCATTGAGAGATATCATGCCTATCTCTCCAACATGGAGGTTGTCCTTCGGCATCCATAATGATAGCCAGTGCCACTGATATCCTTGTTCTCCATGAACTTGTCCAATCCTTTCTTAAAGCTTTCAAGGCTGACAGTTGTCACCACTTCTAGCAGGGAGTTCCACAGACCAGTGATCCTCTGGATGGAAAAGTACTTTCTCTTATTTGTTTGAGATCTAGCACCCAAAAGTTTCACGGAGTGCCCCCTAGTTCTACTGTTGTGCGATAGGGAAAACAGCTTTTCCTTATCTACATTGTTCACACCATGTATGATTGTATAAATTTCAACCAGGTCACCTCTTAATAATAATAATAATAATAATAATAATAATAATAATAATAATAATAATAATAATAATAATAATAATAATAATAATAATAATAATTTATTGTCATTGTGTATACACAGTATACACATACAATGAAATTCAGACTCCCAGAGACCAGATTCAACACACACACACACACACACACACACACACCCTCAACACACACACATTAAAAATCCCTGAACACTCCCCCACCCACCACCCACCACCCCCCAAAACACAAGCATCTAAACAACAGGCTGGGCAATACTGTCCAAGTGCTCACTGCTGGTGGTCCTTAAGTTCATTGTTAAATCAAGTGCAATTATAGCTCTGGGATAAAAACTGTACAGAAAACGTGTGGTCTGAGTTTTAATTGTTCTGTATCTTCTGCCAGAAGGCAACAGTTCAAATAAATTATGAGCAGGCTGAATAGAGTCTCTCAGAATGTTGTGTGACTTCCTCAAACAGCGAGATGTGAAGATGTCATCCAGGGTTGGTAGCTGGAGCCCAGTAATCTTCTGGGCAATTTTAATTATTCTCTGTAGAGCTTTTGCCATAAGTTAGGGCACTCTCAATGGTGTTGTGATAGTAGGACAGAAGTAGATGCTGAGATAAATTCATCTTCCTGAGCATTCTCAGGAAATACAGCCTCTTATGTGCCTTCTTCACAACCATGTTGATGTTTGCAGTCCATGAGAGGTCATCTGAAATGTAAGTGCCCAGATATTTAAAGCTACCAACCCTCTCCACCTCCTCACCATTTATGTGAAGAGGCCCAGCCTTTGCAGACTCAGATAGTAAGGAAGGTGTTCCAGTCCCTTAATCATTCTTGTTGCTCTCCTCTGCACTTTTTCCATTTCCATAATATCCTTCTGGAGGTATGGTGACCAGAACTGTATGCAATACTCCAGGTGGGGCCTTACCATAGATTTATAAAGAGGCAAAATGACACTTGCTGACTTATTTTCTATACCCTTCCTAATAATCCCTAGCAGTGAGTTTGCTTTTTTCACTGCGGCGGCACACTGGGTTGACACCTTCATTGAGCTGTCCATCAGGACACCAAGGTGCTTTTTCTGGTTTGTTGCAGAGTTTATAAATGTAATTGGTGGTTGTTGTTGTTCATTTACCACTGGATTGGCCACTCCCCCAGTGTCAAGAGATCTCTCTGGAGCACCTCACAATCTTTCTCAGTTTTTACCACCCTATATAATTTAGTGTTGTCGGAAAATTTGGCTACCTTGCTATTTACTCCTACTTCTAGACCATTTATGAAGAGGTTGAAAAGCAAGGGTCCCAGTACTGAACTTTGAGGGACCCCACTCTTTACCTCCCTCCACTTGGAGAAGTGTATATTTATTGCTGCCCTCTGTTTCCTGTCCCTCAGCCATTTGCTGATCTAGAACAAAACCTGTCCCTTTATTCCATGACTGTCAAGTTATTCAAGAGCCTTTGGTGCAGGACCTTGTCAAAAGCCTTCTGAAAGTCCAGATAAACAATGCCAACTGGATCTCCCTTATCCACATGCTTGCTGACACTCTCAAAAATTCCAAAAAATAAGGAGGCATGATATGCCCTTGCAAAAGCCATGTTGGCTCTCCTTTAGCAGTGCCTTCTCTTCTGTGTCTATTAATTCCATCTTTTAAGATGGTTTCCATCATTTTACTTGGGACACATGTCAAACTGACTGGTCGGTAATTTCCTGGATCACCTCTGGATCCTTTTTTGAAGATTGGTGTTACATTCGCTACCTTCCTGTCATCAGGCACAAAGCCTAATTTGAGGAAAAGATTATATATTTTGGCAAGGACATCAGCAATTTCATCTTTAAGTTCCTTGAGAACTCATGGATGGATACCATCTGGTCCTGGTGATTTGTTAGCACTTAGTTTAACAAGACATGCAAGGACCTCCTCCCTGATTATTTCTATCTGGCTCAATGCTTTGGTTTCCCTCCCTATGAAGATAGGCTCTGTTTTGGGCATGTGGCCTCTGTCTTCTTCAGTGACTACTGAAGCAAAGAATTCATTGAATCTCTTTGCAATCTCTGGCCGTTACTTCACGAACCGCTCGCTTTGCGGCAAGCCCTCATTTCTGTGCGAATCGATCGTTTCAGTCCGCACGCTCCTCCTTTTTGGCTGCGATGCCACCCTGACCACGCCCCCTTTACCGTGCTCCAAGCGGGGTGAGTGGTTCCCCTGCCAGCGGCTGGGAATATTTTCGCTTCGCATCTCGCTTCGCTCCCAACGTGACGTGTGGTCTCGGTTTTTGGCTTTTATTTCAAGTTTTTTTAAAAAATATTCAAACAGGGATATCGATGCATCGCTATATTGTTTCATCACTTTGCGCTGTTACTTCCTCGCTCGAGTAGCGGCGGCGGCGGCGGTGGCGGTGGCGGCGGCGGCGGAGGGAGCAGGAGGAGCCGCTGCCGCCTCGCCCGGCCAGAGCAGGGCACCCGGGGCAGGCAGCGTGCAAGCGGCAGAGGGCGGGCAGCTGTGCCATGCGGGGCTCCCCCCGAGTAGCGGCGGGGGTGGGGGCGGGGGCTGTCAATGATGCCAGGAAACAGTTGAAATCAGTAGAGCCATTGCAACTGACAGTCCAGCATCAGTGCATCGATACGCCGTCGGTAGGTATTTTTTTAAAGGACGGATGGGAAATAAGGAACGTTGAAAAGTGGCATGCGAATGCAAAGGGAGCACGTGAGGTTGTGCTCGAATCGGTCCTAAAACTGCAGCTTATGAGTACTGAGAAACAGGGGCGGGAGCGAAGCGAGAACATGTGACCGCCACATGACCGCCTCCGAATTCACAGCGAAGGCAAGGTCGGTTCGAAGCGAGGCACTTCGTGAAGTAACGGCCTCTGTTTCCTCTTTAATAATCCCTTGCCTTCCATTGTTGTCTAATGGTCCAATGCCCTTCCTAGTTGGGTTCTGACATCTAATGGGTTTAAAGAATTCCTTGTTATTTCTTTGAGGATTTTTAGCTATATGCTTCTCAAAGTCTTGCTTGGCTTTCCTGATTGTTGCCTTGTATTTGTTCTGCCAGAATTTATGTTTTTGCCTGTTGTCCTCATTCAGACAAACTTTCCATCTTCTAAACAAGCTTTTCTTGCTTTTGATCACTTCCCAAACAGCTCCTGTTAGCCACATCGGAGTCCTCTTGGACCTGGCAGTGCCCTTTTTCCTTTTGGGTATGCATTCCATTTGGGCCTCTGTTACTGTTTTTGTCAACAGCCTCCATGCCTCTTGGAGTGTTTGGACTATCTCAGTTTTCCCCTCCAGCTTCTTTTTTACTTACTAGTTTTCTCATCTTTGGGAAATTTCCTTTTTGAAAGTTTAAGGTCTCTGTGTTAGATATTATCAGTGATTTGCACTCTATGATTAAGTTAAAAGTAATTGTGTTGTGGTCACTGTTCCCTATTGGATCAGTCACATTAATATTTTACACCAGTCTAATACAGGTTACAAAACATGATGGAGATGTGTAATCACCAGGTTTAAAAACAGGGAACTTCAAGGGCTATCTACATATTCTAGATATTATATAAAACAACAATAATCTACAATAATATGATTAGAATGGGAACCCCTTGTAAGAAAGAGATTACAGTATTGGCAAACAGTTGCCATAAAGAAAATATAGTTTAAGAAATTTAAGAAATGGAAAACATTTTTTTCAATTAATGTGCTTGAGCTGGAAAGGATCAATAGAAAAATAATAAACCTACGGATCTCTCCATTAATTCAGGTGGTGGAATTAAAAGATTTCCCAGATAATTTAAATAATAGGTTGATGGAGGACGGAATTATAAACATTAAAGAGTGGATAAAGAAAGTATACAACAGAAAGCGGATAAGAGGCATGCTAGGAGAAGACAGGCCATCTTGGCTAAATATAACTAGATAACTTGACAAAAGAAAGAAAGAAAGAAAGAAAGAAAGAAAGAAAGAAAGAAAGAAAGAAAGAAAGAAAGAAAGAAAGAAAGAAAGGCCAAGAAATAGACTAGGAAGACTTGTGAAAATTTGAAGAATTATTAATTGAAAAAAGAGAGACTATCAAGTCCAACAAAAATATTTACCTATTTACCCATATGATGGCTCTGTGAAAAGAGGAAAAAATAGTAGATTTGAGTTTTACAGGAGATAAAGAATATATTGGGAAAGGAGGTGCGTATGTGTGCTAAGATAGCCTTGTTGAACAGGGTTGATAAGAAACAACTAAATGAAGGAGAAACAGATTTCACAATTATGGTAAAACAGTAGTAAGGCTAATTATGGCAAAAATTGGCGAGCTGGGGGCCAACTGAAAAATAGAAAATTTGTACAAAGACGTGGAATATGGCTATCAACTAGAGATGGCCCCAACTCAAAAAAATGGTGTTTCGTTTGTCGTTTGTCGTTTAGGGGGTCCGTTTTGGTTCGTTTTTGTTTTTTGTGATTTTTTTGCAAAAAAAATCGTTTTCATTTCGTTACGTAACGAAATGAAAAAATGAAAACGAAAATGAAAAATTGCTGTTTCGTTAGCATTCATTACAGTTCAATGTATTTGCCGCAACGAAAACGAAACGCATGACAAAATTTCTGTTATTTCAGTTCGTTTCATTTCATTTTGGAGACAAAATTCATTTTTCATTTCATTACGTAATGAAATGAAAAAATGAAAACAAAAATGAAAAATTGCTCATTTCGTGCCCATCTCTACTATCAACTATACATTAATTTGTGATTTGAAAATTAGTAAAGGGGTATGCCATATTAATGACTTTAAAGATGCAATATCTGAAGTCCATTTTAGACACATATATTTGAAAAAGGAAAAAGATATACTCCCAGTATGGATTCAATTTATTTCTGGAAAGAATGGGGCAGCAATAGGAAGGATGTTAATCAATCAGACAATAATAATTAGTTGGTTTCAAACAAAAGAATAGCCCAGACCATGAAGGGTACACAAAGTTATATACGTTTTTGTACTGCTTGTTTTCTATTCAGATTCTATATACTTGTGGCGCAGTGGTTAAATGCCTGTACTGCAGGTAAAACTGTGCTCACGACCTGGGTTCAATCCCTGGTAGCAGGCTCAAGGTTCGCTCAGCCTTCCATCCTTCCGAGGTCGGTAAAATGAGTACCCAGCTTGCTGGGGGGGGGCAATGTGTAGCCTGCACACTGTAATTAAAATTGTAAACCGCCCAGAGACTACTTGTAGTGGTATGGGGCGGTATATAAGCAGAACACTTTGCTTTTCTTTTTATTATTCATTTTTAATATAAACGATTGCAGTAATGTATGAGACTGCAATTAACAAAGGTTTGCTTTGTTTTCAACAATTTTCTTTAATAAAATTAGAGAGAGAGAGAGAGAGAGAGAGAGAGAGAGAGAATATGGCCAGCAGCCATTGGGTATCATTTCATACTGATATTAATCAGTTAATCAGCTTAAGGGAGAGGTTTTCCCATGTCCCAGACACCTAGAAATGCCATAGGAATTTGATTTTCAAGTTCCACACACCAAGTAGCTGTCTAATAGGTTTCACCTTGGTAGACCACATGCGTATTCTCTGTAGGATCCATGGTAAACATTACAAGGACTCCTGAAATCTGAGAGGTTTTCAGAAGACCGGTGATTGCCATGAGCGGTGTGGAAAATCCAGGCAAACTCTTTCCAGCTCACTGTTCCTAATTGTCAGACCTGCATAAGTACTTAAATAATGCTCAGGCAGAAAATTACATCTGCACATTTGAGTTGTAAAGTATTTATGTCCTATTATTAGGGCATTCCTGTTTTGCAGTCTGTGTCACTTGTTGGGACTAATCGGCGGAAGATTTAGTTCAGTTTGCCATTGCTGAACCAGAGGGTGCAGAAGTAAAAGCAGATGGGAGGCCTTAAGCCCTGAGCTTAGGTGAGTTGTGGATTGTTCAAATCGATTTCAGAGAGACCTAACTCAGTGTGTGGAAGCAAGCCAGCGACTTTTTGTTTGCTGGCTGATTTCCGAGAGAAATTCAGCACCGCACTACAGTCTGAAAGCTGATAATCCATAGAATATACAGTCAAAATTGGCACATAATATGAAACCAGTGGTTTTAGCCCAGTTCTCCCCTTTTAACACGGAAAAAAAAAACCAAGCCCAAGATATTAACAGAAGAAATGCTGCTACATGGAATAAAATATCATTAAGGAATTCAGTAGTGTGACAAGGATGCTGGGTCCAGCATCTTACAAAGGGATAAAGAAGATGGATAGAAGCCAATCAAAGTGAAATAATAATAATAATAAAAATAATAATAATAATAATAAAGAAGTATTATTATTATTATTATTATTATTATTATTATTATTATTATTATTATTATTATTATAGAAGATTCTCAGTCATCCAGGTTCAAAGTTGAGTCATGGCTACTGGACTTCTTTTTTGAGAGAAGAATAATAATCAGAATAAGCTGTTTGGATAATAATAATAATAATAATAATTAATTAATTAATTATTATTATTATTATTATTATTATTATTATTATTATTATTATTATTATATTATTATTTAAAAATACCTTTGAATTTAATAGGAGAGTTAGCATGCTCTTCATTTTTGAATTGAAATCAATGATATATAATATATTTAGCTGTATCAACATTTGTTTATATTGGTATTATATGTATATCAGTAGCCACATGCATTTCGACTTAAATTTATGTGATTTGTTTCTGGTAATTAAACCTGGTTTTGGTGGTTGCACAGATGAAATTGACTCATTTCCTTTTTTTTTTAGGAGCACATCATTTGTTCACTTTTGGCAGCTCATTTTAAAAACACACACACAATAAGCTAAATCAATGGCTGCATTCATCAGAGAAATTACTCTGAACATCAAGGTGCTAACTAATATAACGTAGTCTGAAGAACAAAAGGGGTGGGGGACTCCCGAAGAGGAAAGAACAAGGTAAAATAATGTTTCATTGCCCCAAAAGAGTAAGCCAAGAGAATGGCTATAATACAGAACATATCGATGAAATAACGCTGTGATGAACTCTTGACAATAAATAAATTCCTGGGCACAGTGCAATAAGTGCTGCGTCACTAAACATTTTTAAAAGGAAATTTTTAAAATGAATTGCAAAACCACAGCGCCGGTGGTTCTCAAAATTAACAAAGACCAAGTAAATCAACACTGGTATCCACAACTTCCAACCCAAATTGAAATAAATCAGTTTACAAGAGAGGTATTTTAAGATAACACAAAATAAAATAAATACTTCAGAACAAACTGTCTTGCTTAGATGCACTAAAATGTAGAATTTTGAAGAAAAGTCATAAAAACAATTTCTACTTAGACTACTGCTCTGTTCAGCAGTAATAACATGCTTGTATGCATGGAGGGAATCATGGATTGATCATTGCTCCTTCCACCTTGACCCTCTGCATCCAAATGGGAAAGTATGAAGACAGATTAAAATAACCACATTTAGCTAAATGCACCTGCCCACATGTGGGAGCCTGGCTAATACAGCTTTCTCAATCATGATGAGAAACATTTATCGATTCAGCTAATTTTGGCTGCCGTTCTTCTTTAGCGGATCAGATTCCAGGCTGGAAGTTCAAAGGTGGAGAGGCAGAGATGCTTGCCACCTGTGGAAAATGAAGATGGAGACAAACTCGTGCAATTCCCATCCAATATTTTCAAAGAGTCATCAGAAAATATCACTTTTAATATCATTAAGAAAAAAGCAAAGTGTTCTACATATATACTACCCCATAGTGCTTAAAGCACTCTCTGGGAGGTTTACAAATTATTTATGCAGGCTACACATTGCTCCCCCTCCCAGCAAGCTGGGTACTTATTTTACTGGCCTCAGAAGGATGAAAGGCTGAGTGAACCTTGAGCCAGCTAAATGGGATTCAACGCCAGGTTGTGAGCACAGTTATAGCTGCAGTACAGCAGTTTAACCACTATGCCACAAGGCTCTTTCAAAGAAATCAGGAATAACAATGCACTCTCTGACTTGTGTCCCTCTCTTTCTACAAAGATGTAGGCTTATGACCTAAGAGTATAAAAATTTTGTTCAAGTACCATATTTTTCACTCCATAAGATGCACCTGACCATAAAATGCATCTAGTTTTTAGAGGAGGAAAAGAAGGGAAAAATGTTTTGGTTTTATGGCGGGGGAATCCTGGCTGCAAAGGGGGAGGGCAGAGGCTCCGTGGAGGAAGCCTATTTGCAAAGGAGGTTATTGGGACTGTGGAATCCTGGCTGCAAAAGGGGGGGTGTTGCAAAGGAGGTGATTGGGACTGTGGAATCCCAGCTGCAGCAGAGGACAGGAGAGGCTCCATGGAGACCTCTGTGCAAACAAGGTGATTTTTGACTGGGGAATCTTAGCTGCAGGAGGGGAGGGGTGGGGACAGGCTGCCTGGAGGAAGTCTCTTTGCAAATGAGGTGTTTGGAACTGGAGAATCCAGGCAGCAAAAGGGGAGGGTTGCAAACAAGTTGATTGGAACTATGGAATCCAGGCTGCAAAAGGGGATGGTTGCAAATGAGATGATTGGAACTTTGAAATCCTAGCTTCAACAGAGGACGGTAAAGAAAAGCAAAAAGCAAAGTGTTCTGCTTATATACCGCCCCATACCACTACAAGTAGTCTCTGGGCGGTTTACAATTTTAATTACAGTGTGCAGGCTACACATTGCCCCCCCAGCGAGCTGGGTACTCATTTTACCGACCTCGGAAGGATGGAAGGCTGAGTGAACCTTGAGCCTGCTACCGGGGATTGAACCCAGGTCGTGAGCACAGTTTTACCTGCAGTACAGGCATTTAACCACTGCGCCACGTACAGGCTCCGTGGAGACCTCTTTGCAAATGAGGTAATTTTTGACTGGGGAATGTTGGCTGCAGGAGAGGCGTGGGGAGAGGCTCTCTGGAGGGAGCCTCTTTGCAAACAAGGGTATTGGAACTGTGGAATCCTTCCTGATCTGCAGCAAGGGACAGGTAACTTCTCTCTAAATGAATATGTGTAATAGATACATAGCGGGACAACTGTATTCACTCAATAAGACACACAGACATTTCCCCTTACATTTAAGGAGGGGACGTGCGCCTTATAGAGCAAAAAATATGGTAAATGGATCCATCTAGAGTCCCCCTGACATTTATTAGCACCAGTGTGAGAAAAAACTGAATGGGTATAATTTTCCTTGTTTTTTTTTCTTCAAAGCATCTGCCTGTATTAAGAACAGAGATAGTTGAACATATTGGAGAATGGTACATGAATGTTTACAAAAAAAAAAAAAAACACCTGTCATGTAATTTACCAGTTAAGCCAGAGTGTTTTTCCAGTGATTATTATGCCAGAGATAGTAGATATGAAAATAAGGCATGTAGCGATTCATGTAATAAGTGCAGCTAGAATTTTATATGCCATGTACTGGAAAAAGGCAGAGATACCAAACCATGAAGAATTGATAGAAAAATGTTTGAAAGTTGCAGAAATGGGCATATTGCCTGAAAAATTAAAGGACCAACCAACGGAGTAAGCAGGAGGAAGCTGGGACCTGTTCCATAGAGGAATCTGCAAGAAGTTATGAAAGGGTACTGAAAAAAAAGGATGATATTAATAGAAATAGAAGATGATGACAATTATTAAGAGCAACAAGTAATTGGATAGGGCTAATATAATATGTAAGCAATACATTTAAATAGACATGTAACAAAGAATGTAAGAGTACTCCTGTCCCCTCATAAGAACATAAGAACATAAGAAGAGCCATGCTGGATCAGGCCAAAGGCCCATCTAGTCCAGCTTCCTGTATCTCACAGCGGCCCCACCAGATGTGTTTGGGAGCGCATGAGACTAGATATCTGTCTCCTGATACCACTCTCCTGCATCTGGCCCTTGAAGTACCCTGGTTTAAACCCTGGAGGTTACACATCTCCATCATGGTTTGTAACCTGTGATGGACTTTTCCTCCAGGAATCTGTCCAATCCCCTTTTGAAGGCATCCAGATCAGATACCATCACCACATTGTGTGGCAGGGAGTTCCATAGACATACAACGCGCTGGGTGAAAAAAAATTTCTTTTGTCAGTTCTTACTCTCCCAGCCCTCAATTTGAGTGTATGTCCCCTAGTTCTGGTATTTTGGGAGAGGGAGAAGAGCTTCCCTCTATCCACTTTACTCATACCCTGCATTATTTTGTATGTCTCAATCATATCCCCCTCAATTGCCTTTTTTCCAGACTAAAGAGGCCCAAATGTTTTAGCCTTTCTTCATAAGGGAGGTGCCCCAGCCCAGTAATCATTTTAGTCACTCTCTTCTGCACCTTTTCCAGTTCTACTATGTCTTTCTTGAGATGCGGTGACCAGAATTGTACACAATACTCCAGGTGGGGCCTTACTATTGTTTTGTATAATGGCATTATAATGTTGGCTGTTTTATTTTCAATCCCCTTTTTGATAATCCCTAGCATGGAATTGGCCTTCTTCACCGCTGCCACACATTGGGGAGACACCTTCATGGAGCTGTCCACCAACATACCAAGATCTCTTTCCTGATCCGTCACGGATAACTCAGAGCCCATGAGTTGATAGATGAAGTTTGGATTTTTTGCCCCAATATGCATTACTTTACATTTGGTTACATTAAAATGCATTTGCCATTTCTCAGCCCATTCCCCCAGGTTGGAGAGATCCTTCTGGAGCTCTTCACAATCTTCTCTGGTTTTTACCACACGGAAAAGTTTTGTGTCATCGGCAAACTTGGCCACCTCACTGTTTATCCCTGTCTCCAGGTCATTTATGAACAGATTGAAAAGCACCGGTCCCAGGACAGAGCCCTGGGGCACACCGCTTTTCACTTCTCTCCATTGTGAAAATTTCCCATTGACACCTACTCTTTGTTTCCAGGATCTCAACCAGTTCTCAATCCATAAGAGGACCTGCCCTCTTATCCCCTGACTGTGCAATTTTCTCAGCAGCCTTTGGTGAGGGACTGTGTCAAAAGCCATTTGAAAATCCAGATAGACTATATCAACCGGTTCACCGAAATCCACGTGCCTGTTGACCTTTTCAAAAAATTCTAAGAGGTTTGTCAGACAAGATTTACCCTTACAGAAGCCATGCTGATTTTCTCTCAGCAAGGTTTGTTCTTTTATGTGTTTTAAGATTTTCTCTTGGATGAGGCTTTCCACCATCTTACCTGGGACAGATGTAAGGCTAACCAGCCTGTAGTTTCCTGGGTCCCCCCTCCTTCCTTTTTTAAAAATTGGTGTGACATCCCCCATCCTCCAGTCCTCCGGCACTGTGGCCGTTTTAAGAGACAAGTTGCATATAACCGTTAAGAGATCTGCAATTTCATTTCTCAGTTCCCTAATAACCCTTGGGTGGATGCCATCTGGGCCCGGTGACTTGTTAATCCTCAATTTATCGATTATTCCTAAAACCTCATCTCTTTTAACCTGTATTTGATTTAATTCTTTAGTCAAGAGGGGCGGCTCAGGCAGCAGAATCCGCTCAAGGTCCTCTGTCGTGAAGACAGACGCAAAGAAATCATTCAATTTCTCTGCAATGTCCAAGTCTTCCTTAACCTCCCCTTTTCCTCCCTCACCATCCGGTTATCTGGCAGGTTTTCTACTTCTAACGTATTTAAAGAAGCTTTTATTATTACCCTTTATATTGCTAGCCATTCGTTCCTCAAAGTCTTTCTTTGCCTCCCTTATCATCTTCTTACATTTCTTTTGCCAGAGTTTGTGATCCTTTTTATTTTCCTCATTTGGGGAGGATTTCCATTTACAGAAAGACCTCTCCTTGCGCTTTAGAGCCTCTCTAACTCCACTCGTTAACCATGCCGGTGTCCTCTTGGACTTAAATGAGCTCTTCTTTCTTTGTGGTATGCACTTGTGCTGGGCCTCTATTATTGTTGTTTTAAACAGGCTCCATGCACTCTGAAGAGATTGGATTCTTCTAACCTTCCCCTTCAGTTTCTCTCTAACTAGTTTCCTCATCTGAGGGAAGTTTGCCCTTCGAAAATCAAGGGTTTTTATGTCTGATTTGGTTGACACTCTTTCTCCGACATGCATGGCAAAGGTAATAGCAGCATGTTCACTCTTCCCCAGAGGCTCAGTGACATTCACACCTCTGACCAGGTCCTGAGTATCACACAATATTAGATCCAGAGTTGCCTGTTCTCGGGTGGGCTCCGTGACAAGTTGCTCTAAGGCACAGTCATTCAGCAAGTCGAGAAACCCAGTTTCTCTTTCTTGCCCGGAGTTCGCATTGGCCCAGTCAATGTGGGGATAATTGAAATCCCCCATGATTACTATCCTATCCCTTTTAGCCACTTCCATGTTTTCTCTCCTCATTTCAAGGTCCCCCTCAAGTTTCTGATCTGGTGGACGATAGGATACTCCAACGATCACATCACTCCTTGGACCTGGTAGTTTAGCCCACAGTGATTCTATGGTGGAGTCAGACCCTCTGTCAATCTCCATTCTGCTGGATTTTACCCCTTCTTTTTCCTGTCTTCATCCCTCCCTTTTGTATTTTCCTCTTCCCCTTATTATTTTCCTTTGCTTTGATTTAGTCCAACAACAACAACAACAACAACAACAACAACAACAACAACAACAACAACAACAACAACAACAACAACAACAACAGAGATGAAGGCTAATTTTAAAAAATGGTGATCCATCAGCACTGACATATGGATGAATTTCTAGCGAAGAATTGATGAATTGATTCATATTCCCTTTAATTTGCTATGAACCCCCCCTTTGGCATTTGGAGTCCTTGAATTTGTGAGGATGATTCCTCTGTCTCTGTTCTACATGTCTTACAGTTGGGGTTCAGAAGCTCACAATATTTATCCCCTCAGGGAAATGCCCCCCACACCCCCAGGCACCTAGAGACACCAAACATGCAGAAAGGCTTCTCCCAACAAAACCTTTAAATTTGGTGCAGATTACAATCCTTTAAATGTGGTGAAGATTTTATTTCAGACAGATTGTGTTTCAGTGCCCTTGGGGTGCCCTTGGAGCCATTTTATAGCCTGATGAATTAACAAATGAAAAATTGCTAAAATGCATCCATTCGTATTTGTTGGGTGACTCCATTTATAATGAATACGAATTGATGAATGTTGATGATTCCACCAAAATAATCAGAAAACATGACTTGTTTTTCAGTTCATCCCCATCTCTAATTAAGATTATTGCTAAATTAAAACATGGGTGATTATCTGTGCTTTTGATAATAAGGGACATTTCCAGTCCTTCAAGTTGCTGGTTTGTGTATTGCTTGGATTGCTTCTAAATAGGCTTTTTCCTAATCAAATTTAACTGAAATGCTTTAAGTTGTTTGAACATGATTGCACTGGCTATGTTAAAATGACTGGGAGATGCCAGTATTGGGTGAGTTAGAAATCAATAAACAAAGAAGGAAACAAGGTGTGTCATAATAAATTATTTCTTTTATTACTTGTTAATTCATTACATGACAGGTGTTTTTTGTTTTTTTTTGTAAACATTCATGTACCATTCTCCGTCTGGACCAGCACCAGGTAGGAGACATCTCACCCCCCCCCATTAACAAAACAAAATGAACCAAACCAATTTTTCTCGTTTCGTTTCGTTTCATTTTAAATTTGCCCCTAGGGTCATTATTTGTTTCGTTATGTAACAAAATGATTAGCGAATAACGAAACAAAAAAATCGTTTCATGCCCATCTCTAATAATTTTGCCTGTGGATGGCACTTGACAAGTGACAGTCCCTGCTTGGATTTTCTAGTTGTCCACATTCTTCTTCCTAGCAGGATTTGTCTCTCATGCTTTCCTAGGGAGAAGAGCGCTTTGAACTTGTACTGCGCGGTGCCTCAAGCTTTGTTGCTCTGGTAACAGTACAAAACTAATCGGAAGTCACATTTCATGTGAAGGAAACCTGAGTAAAATGTTTATCTCTTGGAGAGGGCCAGAGAACCATTTTAGGTATGGTAACTTGGGCATGTCTCCCTGTGAACCTTTTGCAATTGTGACACCAATTAAAGCTGACCTGGGACAGCCAGCCAGGGACATCTCCTACCCTCAGCCACCCCCAAGCTGCATTAAGGCTTTATGGTCATCCCATAGTGATCATTTTTTAAACTAAAAACAGCTAATGGCAATTGAAATTACTTCAACAAAAGTGAAGTGTTTTGTTGAAAGACAAATCTTACCCTGCTGATCTCTTCCATGGTGTCCACCCACTGAGAGACCAGCTGAAAACAAAACCCCTGCCATCACACCAATGCCTTGAGGAGAATTCCCCATCTTATTACCTAACTGGCAACGCAGAAGCTTTTGACTGCTCTTTTAAGAACTTTGGATATAACTCGGTAAAATTATCTACTCCAAATGGCATTAGCGCTTTGTTAACACTCCCTGACGCCACAACGCCTCTTATATTGACATTGTAATAATGACCCAAGGCAAATAATAATAATTGTTATTATGGGCCATAGACCATAAAACTGAATGGAAACTGGACCAAAAAAACCACACCCAAGTTGGAGAAAACAAATATTTTATTGTGGCATTCCTCCCCACCACTCCTGGGATTCATCAAGACCTATTTTGAGAATATTGGATGTCTTCAAACGCCTGAATATGAAGGTGTGAAATCTGTCACGTCCTGACATGCACGTTCACACTTACACATTTTCTGGAGATTTATGCCCTTTAATGAGAGATGATGTCATCATCTAAGGCACTTTATTCCCTGCTTTGTTTTCCCATGGAGAGGTATATTTATTGTTTACTGAATGCATTGCTGGCAGTAGTCATGATGGATAATGAGCAAAGAAAAGTCAAAAGAAGTGTCGTTTTATTCCTAACACTGGGCCAGTATCCCAAGGAGGATCATATGCGGAGAAATGTCCTAGCATAATATGCTGGAAAATGCATCAGCATTTTAAAGAAACAATGTTAAATGTATACGCCCTGAAGATTGCTGGAGGGGGATCAGGTTGCCTATAACCTGAGGACTGCAAGAATAAGGATTCGTTTAGTGGACAAGCATCACTTCAAACAAGCTTTAGGGTTTTATATTCATGGGAAAAGGATCTGGCCAAGGAAGCCTGCTTTTGCGTATGAATCACCCTGGTTGGATCAGAGATTATAGATGATGTCCTCAATTGCCCTTCCAGAAAAGGGTCTGGGAGAAAGGTGGGAGGCAAATAAATACCACCACCCCCTGCTCTCCTTATGGCTGTAAGCACCTACAGCTGTTTTGGAGGAACCCACAACCAGAAAAGATTTTCATGGAATCCAGAGGATTACAGGGGAGAAGAATAATCGACAGCTAGAGATGGGCATGACCAGAAAAAATGACGTTTTGATTTTTCGTTTGTCGGAACGGGTCTGTGTCGTTCCGTTTCCGTTTGTCGTGAATTTTTTTGAAAATTTGTCGTTTCAACGTTTCGTTTGTCGTTTGTCGTTTCTACCGTGATTTAGCGCGATTTGACTTCCCAGAGCATGGGGGCGTCCCACAATGACCCAGAGCAGGCGGAAAACACTTTAAACTGGGTGATCAATAATATATTTAATAAATATATCATAGCATAAGACTGCATCCTATGCAATAAAGCAAACAAAGTGGGCAGAATGCAATATTCTTTTTTTCCTCTTGGTCAACGCTGACTGAACCAGCCACCCTACTTGGTCTGGCTGCCTGTTATACTTTTTTGTTTTTGTTTTTTAAGCCTTTATCCATGCCATTTCCCCTCCACCTCTCAGAGGCAGCAGGAGACACAGTATTCCATTCCTCCCCCAAATCTGGATGAGGGTCTACTCTACTTCTCTCAATGTCCCCTCCCCATGACACTCCTTGTAAAGCTTTCAAGCAAATGCCACCCTGGTCAACTAGTGGTCAGAGATGCTTCCCCCACACACACTCATCCGGATGAGTGCCCCTCAATCTCTTGGGGAATCATTGCCAGTTGGAGTGTCCCGAGGAGCCCGGTTTGCTCATGGAGCGGAAGTGGTCTCGGTGTTGCCTCAGGCGGCCGCGGGCGTAGGCTTCCTTCCTGCTCAGCATGATCCGGAGGACATGTGGGCCCACCTTCAGCTGCTGTTGTCTGCTTTCAGCAAAGCCACGAAGCCAGAACGGCGGAGAACAATGGGGAGGGATTCTTTCAGCCCCTACTTTGGAGGCCTGTTTGGACTACCCAGGAGACCACTTCCACCAACCCAGTGGAGACAGAGTCCACGCACCCACGCGGCAAAGCCACGAAGCCAGAACGGCGGGGAACAATGGGGAAGGATTGTTTCTGCCACCTACTTTGGAGGCCAGTTTTCATATCCAGGAGGAGACCAGTTCCACCAACCCAGTGGAGACAGAGTCCAAGCACACATGCGGCAAAGCCACGAAGCCAGAACGGCGGGGAACAACGAGGAGGGATTCTTTCAGCCCCTACTTTGGAGGCCAGTTTTGACTACCCAGGAGACCAGTTCCACCAACCCAGTGGAGACACAGTCCACGCACACACGCAGCAAAGCCACGAAGCCAGAACGGCAGGGAACAACGGGGAGGGATTCTTTCAGCCCCTACTTTGGAGGCCAGTTTTCACTACCCAGGAGACCACTTCCACCAACCCAGTGGAGACAGAGTCCACACACGCAGCAAAGAAGCCAGAACGGCGGGGAACAACGGGAAAGGATTCTTTCAGCCCCGGCCTGGAGGCCAGTTTTTACCCTCAACAAAGCCACCAACCCAGTGGAGGAGAACTGTTCCACTAACCCAGTGGAGACAGAGTCCACTCAACAAACACATGAGGAGGCAAACCCAGTGGAGACAGAGCCAGAACGTGGCAAAGCCACGAAGCCAGAACGTCGGGGAACAACGGGGAGGGATTCTTTCAGCCACCTACTTTGGAGGCCAGTTTTCACTACCCAGGAGACCACTTCCACCAACCCAGTGGAGACAGAGTCCATGCATGCACGCGGCAAAGCCACCAAGCCAGAGTTTTGCCTGCCCAGCAGTCAGAGATTCAGATGTCCCCCCCCCAACTCATCCTGATGAGTTCCCCTCAATCTCTCGGGGAATCATCGCCAGCTGGAGTATCCCGAGGAGACCGGTTTGCTCATGGAGCAAGCAGAGTAGCAGACCTTCTCTCTCCTTGACCACGACCAGGTTGTGCATCTCGAGGCCCATCTCCAGGGCAGAGACACTCCGCTGCCCTCCACCCTGTCCGGCTTCCTTGCCGTGTCGCCAGAAGTGGCCTAACCCTAACCCTATCCCTAACCCCCTAACCCTGTAATTGTTTTCATTTGGGCCCTACTTGCAAGAAGTGCCGCCTGGGAAGAAAAGGATCCCCTCCGGGACCACTGGTTTTTCAAGAACTGATTGGCAAAGGCAGCCATTCAGAGAGCAGGAAGGACGGGTGGTGGTGGGGTTGGACCTACTGCCTTGAATGGTTGGGGTGTAGACAGCTGAGCCTGATTCGTGACAGTCCACGCAGCAAAGACACGAGGCCAGAGGGCAAGGGAAATTTTCTTGGTTGGGGAGGGATTGTTTCAGCAGCCTCCTTTGGAGGCCACAAGGCCAGAGTTTTGACTGCACTGTGCATGCACAGTCTACGCAAGCACGCGGCAAAGCCACGAAGCCTGAATGGCGGGGAACAACAGGGAGGGATATTTTCAGACACCTACTTTGGAGGCCACCAAGCCAGAGTTTTGCCTGCCCAGTGGAGACACAGTCCACTCAGGAAAGCCACTAGGCCAGAGTTTTGGAGGCCACTAGGCCAGAGTTTTGGAGGCCACCAAGCCAGAGTTTTGCCTACCCAGTGGAGACACAGTTCACCCAGGAAAGCCACTAGGTCAGAGTTTTGGAGGCCACCAAGCCAGAGTTTTGCCTATCTAGTGGAGACACAGTCCACCCAGGAAAGCCATGAAGCCAGAGTGCAAATTTTAGGAAGGGATTGTTTCTTCCGCCTTTGGAAGCCGGAATGCTAGTTGGAAGGAATCTCCCCTCCTTCTGCAAAGGGATTTCCCAACCTGACTGTAACTGGTGGGAGTGAACCCCCCCATGTTGGAGGACAGAGTACCCTAATTCTAAACAAAATAGTTGATGATGACTGTGCCTGTGAAAGTTGGTCTCCTCAAGTGATTTTCTGCCTAGAGGCAGGGGCAGCTGGGGTTGCTGCCTGGGGAAGTTGAGGAGAGTGGCCGACAGGGTGCATGTCGGCTCAGAGGCTGAACATGAAGCACTGAACCGCTGATAGGCTGAAGGAGAAGCACCTGGAAGGCCTCCTCCAAGCCGGGAGTCCTGGGAGCCTGACAGGCAGGCAGGTAGGCAGAGGGTCGGGCAGGCAGGCAGGGAAGCAGGCAGGGAAGCAGGCAGTCTGGCTTACAGGTAGGAAGGCAGGCTTGCAGGGTACCCACCCAGGCTAAGGAAGGCACAAAGCCAAAAATGCCAGAAGGGAGGATTGTTTCTGCCTTTGGAGGCCGAGTTTCTCCACCCCAGGAGACCGAGTTTTGTCAACCCAGGAGACAGAGTGGATGCAAGAGAACAGGGCTATTTCTTTAAGGCTGTAAGGAGAGCTAGGCCCCTGCTAATCAGTCTTTGAGTTAGGTTGTTGTAAAGTGCATCCTGACCATTTTGTAAGCAGAGTGGCTCCAAAACCCCAGGGAAGGGAGGAACACATCGAGGAAGGCAGGTATTGGAGTGTACTACACTCAGACCAGCCATGGCCAATCGGGGAAATATTGGGCCAATACTGACCCTAGAAAAAAATATTCCTGGGCTGCTACAAAGACCAGGGAAGACCTATTAAAACTGGGCTAATTATGTAGCCCTTATTACATCCATACATGCAGCGGAATTACAGGCATTCAGGCAGACAAAGGTGGAAGGCAGGCAGGCAGGCAGGCAGGTGAAGCATTCAGGCAGGGCAGGCATTCATATAGACAGAGCAGTCAGCCAGGCATAACTGTATTGCGCTGGTGGAATGTTAGGATGGGAGGCATACAAGCATTGTTTAGATTGGGTTAGGGGTAGGGGTAGGGGAAGTTGCACGGCTGCAACCCCAACAGTCTTGTCCGGTTCAAAATTATAATGAGTGGTCATCCCTGGTTCGGAGCCAGGCAAGGGCTAGACAAATTGGGCCTACATAGACCCTTCCAAATGACACATTGAGTGGTCCTCCCTGGTTTGGAGCCAGGCAAGGGCTAGAAAAATTGGGCCTACGGATACAGTATGATTCCCTTCAAATGACACATTGAGTGGTCCTCTCTGGTTTGGAGCCAGGCAAGGGCTAGAAAAATTGGGCAGTAATTGAACCCTTCAAATTGAATGGGAATGCAGGAAGGCAGACAGACAGGAAGGCAGGCAGGCAGGCAAGCAGGCAGTTAGGCAGGTAGGCACAGGGCCAGCCAGGCATGTGGGCTGGTAGATAAGCAGGAAGGCAGGCTGGCTGGCAGGAAGTTGGGCTTGCAGGGAGGAAGCCAAGCTGGGAGGCAGGCATAATTGCAGGCAGGCAGGCATAAGTGTTGCTCTGGTAGTGCATGTTAGACCAAGGGAGGCCTGTTTGGAAGGAACCTGTGGAAGAACAACTGTGGGCCTAGGCCTTGGAGTGTTGGATCGCTCTGGCCGCCATGTGCCCTCGGGAAGGCCTGGGCCTGATTTGAGGCAGCCCTGCTGACTTGACGGCATAGCTCCATCTTCCAGGAGTTTAGGTCGGCAGCGCTGTCTGCCAGGGAACCCTTGACGCGAGGGTCGCACAGGCATGCCATCTGGTACACCTTTTCCCTCCTCAGTGGGCTAAGGCGGATATCCACGCCGGTCAACAGCCTGTCTGCCAAGGCCCTGCTCTTTGGGAGAAGATTGGCTTCTTCCCGGATACTGGTCTCTAGATGTTGCCGAAGGGCATTTACCAGGGGGAGTACGTGGCCCAGGCTGGTGTTGTAGTTGCTGAGGTGGTCTCCTCAAAAGGCTGCAGGATACCCACCATCTGGGAGAGGGCGAGCCACTCAGTAGCACTAATGTCCAACACCCTTCCCTCAGGCAGGACGGGAGTGTGTGACATGACATATTCCACCACTTGCCTCTGCTCCACAGGCGCCTGACCATTTCGTAGGTGGAGTTCCACCGGGTGGTCACATCCTGGATCAGGACGTGCTCTGGTTGGCCCGTCTCCGCCTGCCTCTCATGCATCATCCTGGATGCCTTGACACTGCGTGAGAAGTGCCCGACTATTTTCCTGCACTTGTCCTGCACTTGTCCAGCCGTGGTCTCCAGGGTCCCCTCATCCCAGGAGTCCTTTGGTGCTCCCAGCCCAATGGCATCACCCACCACTAGGTGCAGTTTGTGTGCTGCGCACACGATACCATGTAGCCCTGCCCTATCAACCGTGTTGATCATGTTACGGCCTGCGTCAGTAACCATGAATCCGCGATTGACCTCCCCCTCGGGTGCCCACTCTCGCAGTGCTGTCTTGAGGACTTCAGCAATGTGGATGCCTTTGGCACTGTCCTCCATGCTTTGTGCCTGGAGAAGCACCACCCTGTACCCTCTTGGGTGCTCCCTTGTGGCTCCCCCTGCAGCTGTTCTTGGGATGCCCTGGTGTCAAGGACCTCCTTGGGTTGCCACCAATGAGCCGTCAGAGAGAGGTATCCATGGTGCCCACCGGTCCAGAGGTCGGAAGTGAAGTGGATCTTCCTTCCTCTGGCCACCTGCAGCAGGGCCCGGACCATGTCCCTGATGGACTCAAAAAGGGAGAGAATCACCCGCCTGCTGAAGGTATGCCAGGATGGAGGCTCGTACCATGGAGCCACGTGCTTCATCAGGTGCCTGAAGCCTGATGACTCCACAAAGGAGAGGGGCAACCCGTTCATGGCCACCATTTCACCAACCACGCGACTGGTGGTCTCCTGTGCCTTGGCCCTATTTCGTTGGCTGACAAAACTCCCACACAGCGACACCACTTCCTGCAGAGTGGCCTGCCTCTTCTCACTCTCAGCGGAGCTGTCTCTGGAGTCCTTCTCCATGCCTGCTTCCCCTCTCTTCCTCCCTGAGGAACCAGGGCCTGACACTGTCCCAGGCAGAGTCCCAGGGTGCCTTCGCATGAGGTGGCTACGCAAGGCACTTGAGGAGAGGTGTTTGGGGTCATTCCCCCTGCGCACGGCCACCCTGCATTTCTTGCACACTGCAACCCTCGAGTCTTCCGGGCTGTTATCAAAATTTTCCCAGAGAGAGCCGCGAGGCTTATGGAAAGTACTGCCCCCTCTGTTACTGCCTGCCACTGCTGTGCTGGTGGTGGTGTGGCTTGTACTCTGCTGGGACAATTGACTGCTGCTGTCACTGGTGGTACTCTGGGTGGAAAGAGGGCTGCTCCTTCCATCACTGCCTGAAGCCTGCCTTTCATCTGTTCCTGCCAACAGGTCCTCAGAATCTGGGATATGTAGATGCAAAGAGACCATTTCTGATTCCAAGTCCTCGTCTTCCTCTTGATAAACAGGGTGTGTGTCCATGTCAAAGCCTGGTGGCGATGGGGCTCGCATGCAGTCATCCATGCTTCCCTCAGTGGCAGAAGATGGTACGGTCGTGCTGGTTGTGCAGCTGCTGCTTGGAGAGGGAGTGGCAGCAATATCACTATCTGCACTACTACTTCCTATGCCTTTCTTCAGAAATGTCCCCCTATTTATTTTAGTGGGGGTCCCCCTGCCCTTCCCTCTGGCTCTGCCACCCCTCCTCATTTTTTTTATTTCTCAAAAAGTATTAGAAAAATATATTTTCTTTTTATATTTGTGTTAAGTAACAAACTATTCTAATAAACTTATCCTTTTGACCCACAAGCTTACTCTCACACTGTGTTCTTTTGTACGAGCTTTCAATGATGCCCTGCTGGCCCTTGGTATAAGTTTCTGATTTCGGAATTCAACTTGATACACTGAAATGGAGGAAAAACTAGAAAACAAATGGTAGTATTTGAAATGAAACTAAATCCAGACCAGAAGTCCAGAAGAACTGCTCTTCCCTTCCTCAGCAGTCAGTCAGCAAAACTGCAGTGCATGCAGGCACATTCAGAGAATAAAATAAAAAATAGTTTAATAATTTTCTGGATTCAACTTGATGCACTGAAATGGAATGTGCCTGCCTGTGTGTTCAAGTGCACACACAACAACACAACAAAGAAACAATGAGTAGTAGTTGTAGTCAGGGAATAAACTGAAAATAATTCTCTGAATTCTTCTGATCCACTTAAATGGAATGTGTCTGTGTGTTCAAGGGCACACACACAACACAACAAGTTTATAAACAAACAATGAAGCAAGTAATTATTTAGTAAAGTAAATAAAATAATATTGTAATAAAATATTCACTTAGGCTAGAGGTTCTGTTCTTGGCTTGCACCCCAAAATGTGTGTGTGTGCAGCTGGACAGGTGGCTTCAGCCAGTTCTTGGCTTGCACCCCAAATGTGTGTGTGTGCAGCTGGACAGGTGACTTCAGCCAGACCCCAAAATAAGCCTGAAGAGAAAAGACAGTAGTGTGGTACTATGCCTCCCCAGAAAGATATTGGGGTGTAAATACAATATAGTTTAGTAGTTGTAGTCAGGGAATAAAATAAAAATAGTTTTCTAAATTCTGAATTCAACTTGATCCACTGAAATGGAATGTGCCTGCCTGTGTGTTCAAGTGCACACACAACACAAGAAGTGTATGTACATATGTAAACAAACAAACAATGAGCTGGAGTAATGAATAAATAATATTGTAAAAGATTTATATTGTCCCCTTTTGGAGGAGGTTCAGTTTCTTGCACCCCCCAAATTGTGGATGTGTGCAAGCAAATTAGGATCTCCCTGCCTGTAATTGAACTGGTGGTGTGTCACTGGAATTTGTACAATGAGGTAGGGTAGTGTTGTATCCCCCCCCCAAAAAAAATAAAGCAGCAGCAGCAGCAAATGCAGTTGGTTGGGTTATTATTTAATCACCCCCCCAATGAATGATCTTGAATTGGTAGGGGTAGGTAAGGTGAATGCCCCTCCACAGATTAGGCTGATATCAATGTAAGCAGCAGCAGCAGCAGCAGCAGCTGGACAGATGGCTTCAGCCACACCCCAAAAATAAGCCTGAAGTGAAAAGACAGCAGTGGTACTATGCCTCCCAACAGAAAGATATTGGGGTGTAAATACAATATAGTTTAGTAGTTGTAGTCAGAGAATAAAATAAACTAGTTTTCTAAATTCAAGTTCTGAATTCAACTTGATGCACTGAAATGGAATGTGCTTGCCTGTGTGTTCAAGTGCACATACAACACAACAACTGTATGTATGTAAACAAACAAACACTGGAGTAATAGGCTGATATCATCATCAGCAGCAGCCTCCCAAAAAAGATATTGGGGTGTAAATAAAAACAATATAGTTTAGTAGTAGTAGCTGTAGTCAGGGAATAAAATGAAAATAATTTTCTGAATTCAACTTGAGGCACTGAAATGGAATGTGCCTGCCTGTGTGTTCAACTGCACACACAACACAACAAGTGTATGTATGTAAACAAACAAACACTGGAGTAATGAATCAGTATAATATTGTAAGGCCGATATCATCAGCAGCAGCAGCCTACCAAAAAAGATATTGGGGTGTAAATAAAAACAATATAGTTTAGTAGTAGTTGTAGTCAGGGAATAAACTAAAAATAATTCTCTCAATTCTTCTGTTCCACTTAAATGGAATGTGTCTGTGTGTTCAAGGGCACACACACAGCACAACCAGTTTAAAAACAAACAATGAAGTAAGTAATTAGTAAACTAAATAATATTGTGAAATATTCTCCACTTAGGAGGATAGAGGTTCTGTTCTTGGCTTGCACCCCAAATGTGTGTGTGTGTGTGCAAGCAAATTGAAGTTGGGAAAAATAGAAAATAAATGGTAGTATATAATATATTTTAGAATAAATCCACACCTCCCACTCCCAGTCGACCCTCCCCCTTTATCCAATATCAGAAATATCCTCCTCTCCCCTCAAACAGCCAGAGAAGAGGACAAATAAAAAACCCTAACTGCTTCCCTTCGCCAGACAAAGCTGCAGGGAATCAAAGAAATTATTTTCTACTAAAAAATCAATTCCCTCCCTGCCTGCCTAAAGCCTAAAGCCTCCAGGCCTCCCTCCTTGAATAATCTCTGCAAGTGCACAAGCACCACCACCAGCACAGCACAGCCCTCCTCCCTCCACATGCACGACCCGACTGCGATTTCTGGAAGGTGCCTCGGCTTTTTATGCCCTCTGGGACATCCAGAAGTGTCAGTCAAAACCTGGCCATGCCATTGGTGGAATTGTTCAAAAAAATTTGCACGGTCCCATCCCATGCCCAGCCCACATGGGCAGGTCTAAATAAAATAAAATAAAATAAAATAAAATAAAATCAGTGCGACGTTTTATTGCTATAAAAACCCACTGCTGCTACTATTAAAATTCAGGCATTTGAAATAAATAAATTTCACATGTTTCTGTGGTGCTTTGGTGTGTTTTTTGACCACGATTTCAAAAGAAACATTGTGGTCGCCATTTTGGATCCCCCCCCCACATGGCATGGCGAGACGATGAGAATGATGCCCCCCCAGCCTGGTGCCAGCAGCCCAGGACAGGAGAGGGGGGGAAGGCCGTGGACCCTCCCCCAGAAACTACCCCTCTGGTAGGTGGCAAAGCCTCAGGCAGGCATATTTTCGCCTGCTTTTTCGGACGGGAGGGAGTTGGGTTTTAAAAAAACTTAAAAAAACTTTTCCTGTGCTTCGCATCGCGTGATCGCCGCAATGCCACAAACGGAAACGGAAACCCTGACCTAATTTTTCTTTTTTCAGTTCGAGTTCGAGTTGTAACTGCTTAATTACCGTTACCGTTTCCGTTACCTACGGAACAAAAAAAAAGGTAACGGAAATGAAAATTTCGCCTCTCTGTGCCCATGTCTATCGACAGCAATTATATCCCCCCTGACTCATCCAACAAAAGCATTATACAAGCATACAGATTTAAGAAGACACCATCTTGGTATTTATAGTTTCTGCGGATCTTTTTGCAGCATATATACACAGTATATAGGTTTTATACCAGCTGAGCTGTCAACATTTCCCATAAACAGCACCTGTGTTTCATTTTATTGAGGATAGTGAGAATCCTAGTTTACAGCTTTGTACATCTGCTACACAATACAGTTCATGAGGCCAACAGGAAGGCCAGGAAGGCAACTGTGCAGCAAAATGCTACATAGGTTCATAGAATCATAGAATCATAGAATCATAGAGTTGGAAGAGACCTCAAGGGCCATCTAGTCCAACCCCCTGCCATGCAGGAACCCCATCACAATATTTCTGACAGATGGCCATCCAGTCTCTGCTTAAAAACCTCCAAAGAAGGAGACTCAACCACCCTCCGTGGCAGCATATTCCACTGCCGAACAGCTCTAACTGTCATGAAGTTCTTCCTAATGTTCAAATGGAATCTCTTTTCCTGTAGTTTGAAACCATTGCCCCGAGTCCTAGTCTCTGAAGCCATGGAAAACAAACCTGTTCCCTCTTCAATATGAAATCCTTTCAAATATTTAAACATAGCTATCATATCCCCCCTCAGCCTTCTTTTAGAGAGGCTAAACATTCCCAGTTCCCTAAGCCGTTCCTCATAAGACATTTCCTCTAGACCCTCAACCATCCTGGTCGCCCTCCTCTGCACCTGCTCGAGGTTGTCAACATTCTTTTTAAATTGAGGCACACAGAACTGGACACAGTACTCCAGGTGGGGTCTGACCAGAGCAGAATAGAGAGGTAGTATCACTCTAAAACATATCTAACTTTCTTCCATATGTCCTACTTCCTAATAGCACGGCTACTAATTCATCAGCAAAGATGATCACAGGATTCTCCAATTCTGGAAAGTGGAGTCCACCCCCCACAAAAAACCCACATCCCCATTTAAAACTAAACACAGTGGTTCCAAATGAAATTCTGTTAAGCAAATTTTCCTTTATACAAATTTCCCATAGGAATGCATTGAAAATGGAGTAATTCCTAATCACAACCATTTTTATGTTGTATGGATTCGCCCCATAGGCAATTCTCTTAAGCAATTTTCCCCCTATCTCCGGAATTTTTTATGTTGTACAGATTTTATGTTATACAAACCATAAGAACATAAGAACATAAGAAGAGCCATGCTGGATCAGGCCAACGGCCCATCTAGTCCAGCTTCCTGTATCTCACAGTGGCCCCACCAGATGCGTCTGGGAGCGCATGAGACTAGACATCTGTCTCCTGATACCACTCCCCTGCCTCTGGCCCTTGAAGTACCCCGGTTTTAAGCCTGGAGATGACACATGGTTTGTAACCTGTGATGGACTTTTCTTCCAGGAATCTGTCAAATCCCCTTTTGAAGGCATCCAGGCCAGATGCCATCACCACATCCTGTGGCAGGGAGTTCCACAGACTAACAACACGCTGGGTGACCGTTTGTTATATGAGGGTCCACTGTAGTCATCATCAAGGTCATCTGTGTGCTCAGCATCAAGGTAGACCTCTTGCCCTTTTCTCATCCTCATTGATACTTTTTAAATGTTTAATGGTTGCTGTCAAGCACTGGCCCTCTAGATGTTTTCGACAACAATTCCCAGAATCCTTTATGGCTAGTGAGGATGCCTGGGGCTCCTGGGACTTGAAGTTCTAAAATCTGAAGGGGCAAAAGTTGTGATCAACCATGATGCACAAGAAGCTAATCAGTCACTGCTTATTGCTTATTTATACAAAATACTAGATGTTCTAGGCTGGGGTAAATGTTGCACAGATATCACCTTACAGTGAAAGGAATGCAACGCCTGAATGTTCACCTCGTTATCTACTGTTAGCAAGAGAACTATAGGAAATAGGGAGGGGTGTGGTGGCTCAGTAGACTAAGGCTTCCGAAAACTGTTGACTGCAAAGTCAACAGCTCAGGAGTTCAAATCCCAGGTGCCACACAGCGGAGCGAGCTCCTGCTGATAACCCCAGCTCCTGCCAACCTAGCAGTTCGAAAGCATGTAAATGCAAGTAGCTAAACAGGTACCGCTGTAAAAAAGTGGGAAGGCAAAACAGTGTTTTCTTGCAGCCTTGCTGGCCACATGGCCATGGACTTGCACAACACTGGTTCTTTGGCTTGAATGAGGAGATGAACACCGCCCCTAGAGTCGGACACAACTAACACACATGTGCGGGGGGAACCTTTACCTTTTTTACAGGAAATAGTCCCAGGCTGTGTCAAAACAAAAATCTCCGCAAATCTTGACAGAACATCCAATTACATTTTTCTAGGGAAGGTTGAACTGGCAAAAAAAAAAAATCATTCTTAGTGAGCAACAAATAGCAGGGACAGTGTCAAACTATTTTTAACACCAGCACACTAATTCCCGCATGGCTAATAAAAGGTTGAACAATGTTAATGCATCAGCAACTCTGGAATGGTGTAAATAAATGTGTTTCACATAGTACTGGCAAGTGAAGGAGACTCGGCCTGAATTAGGACTTTGTTCAGAACATTGGCAGAAGCAGAAGCCCTCAGAGAAGCATAACAGTTACTTTTCATGAAAATCAGGCAGTGTCTGCCTTGAGGTACATCTGAAGACCAGTGGATCTGAAAGAAGTTTCTTTAGGTGAAATGCAAAGACATAAATGCCTTCCTAGTTTGCTTTCCATCTTCTGTGAGGGTGGGAGCTACGACTTTAGAACTCCCTCCCACAGGAGGCCAGACTGGCCCCTTCTTTGCTGTGCCTTTGGAAGCAGGCCAAGACCTTGGCCTTCCAGCAAACTTTCCCTCAGTGGCTGGTGCTGGGAGTGGGGCTTTTAGAGGGCTCCTTATGCATTACTACTTTTACTGTGTGTTGAATATTGCTCGTTTTTATCATTTCTCAGAGTGGTATTTATTTGTTCCTTCTTATTTGTATACTTACTATGTTGTTTTTAGCTTTCATGGTTTTTTTTTAATGATGTAAGCTGCCATTTTATACTTGCTGTTTTTAGCTTTAAATGTTGCCTTTCACTGATGTAAGATGCCTTGGGTCCTTTTGGAAGATAAAGGCAGGGTAAAATGTATTTAATAAAATAAAATAAAATAAAATAAAATAAAATAAAATAAAATAAAATAAAATAAATGATGGGCATATACGAATTAAAACACCTAAGACTTTACCCTGCAGTAATGCCCTAAGCACATCCGATCTCACCTGATTTCGGAAGCTAAGCAGGGTCAGCCCTGGTTAGTACTTGGATGGGATACCACCATGTGCTGTAAGTGCCTGGAGTAGGGACTGGCAAGGCACTCCAGTATTCCTGCCAAGAAAAACTCCATGGACATGGGGCCATGAAGAGTCTGTCCCAACTGTAACAATGCAACACACACACACACACACACACACACACACACACAGAGAGAAACAGTCCCAAGCTCTGAGGCTGAGAGAGAGAGAGCTGTTTGGATGAAGAGAGAGACGTTTCTATCTCTCAAAAAGAAGTCCAGTAGCCAGACTCAACTCCCAGATAAAGCACCTGGAAACAGTCCCAAGCTCTGCCCATACCAAAAAGGTGTAAAAGCAATAAAACAGAGCCTGGTTTTGTTAAATGGCCATATTTGTAAATTCCCACGGCAAACAGGCAGGAATGTTCAAGCAGGAACAGGACTTTGGCTCCTAATGTTTAAACAAAGAAAGTCTGCCATTCTTTCCATAATATCTACCTACCGCCTCCAAGCAAACCTTACCCATATCCGATTTCTCCTCCGTCTTTAGTAACATCAAGGCAATATACTTTGTCCAGTATTCCCAGTGGAGTGGACAATGGAGAAGCACATGAGCCGGGGTTTCCTGGGCACTCTACACACATGGGCAACATATTCTCAGGTAAGGGATTCCATTAAACCAACCCTGTAATAATGCTCCAGGCATGACATTGCATCTTGCAGGAGAAAATGCCCTGCAATTTTATGAAAATTTAAGCAGGGGAAAGAAAAAGCACCTGGTTATCCTATTTTAAGGGGAATATTGGAAGATAGTGGAGAACAGGTCTTGTTAGCCGCATTCTATGACTCCTGGAATTCTCTGTCCAGGATTCTTCTTCTGACTGCATTAATACTCCCTTACTTTTGGCCGTTCATCATTCATCATGTCTCCACCTACCTGTGGCTGCACCCACTAAGACCTCCTGCCTACCAACCAGAAGGGGAGACAGCAGCAACCGCTGGCACTGCTGCTTATGAACTATAGCACTTCTGAAGCACTTGGCCCTTGTGCCACTTATAAAATACTTAAAGAAAAAGATGAAATCTAGGTTGGATTATTAGGAGTGTGTGCGCATTCGCATACGCTTGTGGAAGGCATCCATGGCCCTGCTTCTTAAGCGGTCATGCTCAGGAAGACGCACCATGCACAGAAGGGGAACCTTCTAGACCCGCCTGGCTCTGGCTCTGATGTCATTGCTCTTACTACAGGCAGAACAATGCATCTTTACAGGAGAACCTCTTCTGTGAATGAGGGCTCAACATGTGAATTGGAACCTTCATTTCCCAGGCTTCCAATTCATGGGGAGAAGCCCTCTTGATAGAACGGATGATGGACACCATCAGGACTAGCTAACTCCCTCTTGAACAGACAGTGACTATTCCCTAATATGGATGATTGAACCGAGTTCCTCTCACCCATTTTGGAAATTGTCTTAGCTAACTCCCCCTTGAACAGACAGTGACTATTCCCTAATATGGATGATTGAACTGAGTTCCTCTCACCCTTTTGGAAATTGTCTCTGGGTGCAGCAGGCTGGAATATCTTATAAATGGGGGCACACTGTTACTTTTGTGTCCCAGTTGATCAGTGAGGCTACAAATTAAAACAGGCTGAACTGTGCTTTCATCATTGTAAGGCTAATTACACTGGTGACAATGAGGCCTGTAATAAGACTTCCTGGGGTAGGAACTGGCAAGCCACCCCAGTATCTCTGCCAAGAAAATTCCATGGACAGAAACAAAAGCTAAAAGATATTACGCTGGAAGATGATCCCCTCAGGTCGGAAGGTGTCCAACATGCAACCAATATGGATTTGACCAAACTCCGGGAGGCAGTGGAAGAAAGGAAGGCCTGGCGAACTCTGGTCCATGGGGTCACGAAGAGTCGGACACAACTGAACAACGACGGTGACAGATATGAATCTCAGCCTCTTCCTCTTGCCAAGCTTTGGAAGGTGGAAATACCCCCCTTTTTCTGCAGCCAGTGATATTTATGCAGTCCCCACCCCACACCAAGAAATCTCTGGAGAAATCTCAGGGTTTTGTTGTTATTGGTTTTTAAGAAAAATATCTTCCTGGAATTATGACACTTCCTGTAGTAAATGTCATCTTTCCTGTGGAAGATTCTCTGTAAATGACACAGAGCTGGATAGAAATTGGGAGCTTTTATCCAAAGCCTCCACTTAAAAATGAAACCAGGAGAATGAGAGAGAGAGAGAGAGAGAGAGAGAGAGAGAGAGAGAGAGAGAGAGAGAGAGAGAGAGGAATAGACCAGGGGCATCTAGTTTTCATGGAAAGTCAGAAATTCTTTGTGAGAATTTCTGCATTGTGTGACTCAGAATATAACTGAGAATTATTCTCTCTCTCTCTCTCTCTCTCTCTCTCTCTCTCCCTCCCCCCCTGTTCTCCTCGCATCCGTTATCTGGATGCTGTATTTCTGCCTTTATAATTCATTCAATACTCGTTTAGTGTGTTTAGAATCGCCTAGACAACCACTCACTGAACATTCTGGAAGTAATTAAACACCACCAAACAAATGGAGGCCAATCAGTGTGAGACTGAACGCCACAGGTGCTCTGGCCTGGAGGCACAAAACTGGCGGGAAACGGCCTTGGGGGGGGGAGGCTCATTGCGCATCATCTCTTCCTCTGCTGAATGAAGGATGTGGGTGGCCAAAGGTACTTTATTTCATTTCATTTCACTTTATTATTATTTTGCTTGTGCAACCTCAGTGCGCTCCGTGAGGTTGCTATGTGCTCTCCGAAGGTTGGATTCTTGAGGAGGAATGCAGAAGAGATCCTAATCTCCTCCGAGCTTCCAGGGGAGATTTGCAAAGCAGGACATTTACAGCCATTTTTATGGGCTTTGAAACATCCCAGCAAAGATGCAAAGCAATAAAAACTTCACCGGCCATTCTGCTGATAACTTACTAACACAAGCATGGGGTGCGGGGAAGGCGGGGGCTTATGAGCTGATAACTCCAGAGATGCCCTATTCCCCTTCTTCTGAGTGTGTGCCAGCAAATATCAGGCTGCTACAGCAGACCATTATGAGAAAGGAAGAGGAAGAGGAGCCAAGCAGGGCCAGGAAGTAGAGAAGGGGGCCAAGGTCGAAAACAAATAAAAGCCTCCGTGCTCTTGTCATATAAATTGGCCCGTGATATTAGCCTGGCATGTTCTCGAAAGACTGACATCTCAAGTTTCAAACCTCATCCCCCCCCTTCTCTAAATGGGAAGATGTGTAAAGAAATGTTTCTTCCCTTGATATCTATGGCTAGTTAACGGAGGCCTGTTTTTATTCCCCAACTCCAAAAGATAAAAGCCAGGCCTCATAATAAGTCGGGAGGTAAATCTTTTGAAGGGGGCCAGGGGGTGGGTGGGCAGGGCTTCCACCTGGTTCATTTAGTTCACACTTGGCAGGAAGAGGTTGACATTTCGGTAGAAAAGAGCTTTTATAGCAGGGCGAATGCACAGGAGAAAGCCTGAGGCAGGTGCTTGTCTGCACACATGAGAACAAAAACTGCATTTGGGGAGCAGCCGGGTGAGAAGCCCATGGATGGGGAGCCTTCCCCTTGCGTTCAGAGGGGCTGGCTTTTCTAAAGCCGTTGGAGCAGTGGTTCTTAACCGGTGGGTCCCCGGATGTTCCTGGACTGCAACTCCCAGAGAACTGGCCAGGATTTCTGGGAGTTGCAGTCCAGGAACATCTGGGGACCCACTGGTTGTGAGAACCACGGCATTGGAGGGTTTAGAACTGAAAGCAGAGAAAGGGTCCTTCTAAGGCCGTTACTTCACGAACTGCTCGCTTCGCGGCAAGCCCTCATTTCTGTGCGAATCGATCGTTTCAGTCCGCACGCTCCTCCTTTTTGGCTGCGATGCCACCCCGACCACGCCCCCTTTACCGTGCTCCAAGCGGGGTGAGTGGTTCCCCTGCCAGCGGCCGGGAATCTTTTCGCTTCGCATCTCGCTTCGCTCCCAACGTGACGTGTGGTCTCGGTTTTTGGCTTTTATTTCACGTTTTTTAAAAAAATATTCAAACAGGGATATCGATGCATCGCTATATCGTTTCATCGCTTTGCGCTGTTACTTCCTCGCTCGAGTAGCGGCGGCGGCGGGAGCAGGAGGAGCCGCTGCCGCCTCGCCCGGCCAGAGCAGGGCACCCGGGGCAGGCAGCGTGCAAGCGGCGGAGGGCGGGCGGCTGTGCCATGCGGGGCTCCCCCCGAGTAGCGGCGGGGGCGGGGGCGGGGGCTGCCAATGATGCCAGGAAACAGTTGAAATCAGTAGAGCCATTGCAACTGACAGTCCAGCATCAGTGCATCGATACGCCATCGGTAGGTATTTTTTTAAAGGACGGATGGGAAATAAGGAACGTTGAAAAGTGGCATGCGAATGCGAAGGGAGCACGTGAGGTTGTGCTCGAATCGGTCCTAAAACTGCAGCTCGTGAGTACTGAGAAACAGGGGCGGGAGCGAAGCGAGAACACGTGACCGCCACGTGACCGCCTCCAAATTCACAGCGAAGGCAAGGTCGGTTCGAAGCGAGGCACTTCGTGAAGTAATGGCCTAAGAGTGTTCAGACAGACATGCTGAGCCCATTTCAGGTCTCAATGTTAAATGCATGAAAGGACTTGAAGGGGGGCAAGAGGGGTATTGCCGGTGAGGAATTATCCCCATTTGAGAAGGCAGAAGAAGAAGGGAGCTGTCACATATTAGTTAGTGAAATATATGTAGTAGACAGGATGTTCTATATGGATTTGATATGTATTTAATTGATTTAAAGATGGAGTCTGCAAAAAGTGCAAAGTCACAGTGACTCAATGTATAGTATTTTTTCAAATGGAGTATAAGAGTAAAGAATTAACATAATGATATTTTTGGCTGATGCAAGAGGTTGCAATAGCTATGATGTAACATCATTTATGATTGGACAGACATATGTATAAAAATGCTCTGTAAATCACTGTTCATTGGGCCTTCCGTGAGTAAAGGCATCCACTTTGTTTCTCTGTTATATATTTTGTCTATGTACTGTATGCTATTATGTTGTTATGCTGTTGCATTATGTATCAATGTACTAATGTGATTTTTCCCTCTATGCTTTGTTGAACTTTGTAGAAGTTCTGTGATGCTGTGATATATTTTGTACATTTGTAATATAACTCTTTGGTTTTAAGTAAACTCTATCTCTGGCTAACAGTTTATTCATTAAGTATTGCTTCTGCTGGCTGATTAAATAGCACATACTCTGACAGGAACAGATCTGGAGGATTAAATGTGGACAGTGGAATGTAGACATATGAATGTGTTGCAACCCACCCTTGTATTAAGATGTATGTTTGCTTAAAAATAAGAGATGGGAGTCTGGAAGTTGAGTCATGTCTACTGGACTTCTTTTTTGAGAGATAGAAATGTTTCACTGTTCATCCAAACAGCTTCATCGGTCTGTCAGACCGATGAAGCTGTTTGGATGAACAGCGAAACGTTTCTATCTCTCAAAAAAGAAGTCCAGTAGACATGACTCAACTTCCAGATAAACTCACCTGGATGACTGAGAATCTTCACAGACAAAGAGATGGGAGTGTTTGGTTAGCAAATTAATGCACTCAAAAACCTAATTAGTTTACTTTATGGGGGGCTGGGGATTCACTGTGAAGTTGTTGTGATGTTAATCCCTAGCATTACCATTTCAAAGCACAAGACTGACAAGACAAAAGGTTTCCATTGGCAGCATCACCCCTGCAACCCAATGGGGATGATGGCCTTTTAGACTCTCATCACATATCAAAAGCCCTATGGGGCGTTGCATCAGGCAGCATTGGTTGAATGCCATGTTCTGGGATGAATCAGGGCTGTTTGTGTCAACCTGGGCATACCCAGGTTAAAGGAAACCACCCCAACCCAATTCTGAGATGGACCAGGACCATTTGAGATTGCACTGGCGTGTGTGTGTGTTTGTGTTTGTGTTCGGAATTGGAAGGGTGGCTCACGTACACCCTGACATTTTGTTTGAAAGATTGGGACAAGAAAAACACCACCCTTTACTTCAGATGCAGCCTCAGAACATCTAAGTTCTAGGCCTCATCTAAGAAACTACCTGTCATATTTTCCATCTTGCCAAAGACTTTACATCTGAGAAATAACTCCAGACAACTCGATCCTTTACCATGTTTTAACCTGTTGGTACAGCTCTGAAGAAGAGGGTTTTTGCATTCGAAATATTAGCAATTTGTTTGTTATTTTTCTAGTAGCCTAAAGGTATCACCGGTTCTACTTTTATATTTGGTTTTTGTGGTGGCTACATGGCTCCTCAAGCTGCTTAGATGCCCTGAGCACCTCCCATCTCACCTGATCTCGGAAGCTAAGCAGGGTCAGGCCTGGCTAGTACTTGAATGGGAGACCACCAGGGAATACCAGGAGTGGTAGGTGCCTGGAGTAGGAACTGGCAAGCCACTTCAGTATTCCTGCCAAGAAAACACCATGAACATGGGGTCACGAAGAGTCGGTCACAACGGTAACAACACAACAACAACAAAATATGGCTCCTCAACCTGGTTTGCTCCAAGTGAATGAGAGTCCCAACTCATGAATATTGGCACAGATCTAGGCTTGGATTGGTTCAGAGGGCCATCAAATCCTGCCTAGCCAAACAGAGTCCCAATCCAAAGCCCTACATCAACTTCCAGAATGCGCTGAGCGAATCGTACACAACACACTATGTACAACTTAGGCTCTGTTCACACATCCTAAAATGTCTCTCCACTTCCTCACATTTTCTGTTTTTCCAGAAGACTACGTGATTGTGTCATGTGGCCGATATCATGTGGCAAGAGTTCAGAACTATTAAATGTGAAATGACCCACCATTGTTCATCCACATGGCCATCACGTGCCACTGCAGTTCCACAATTGGCATTTCCATTTGACCCTGGGGGGCCCTTTGAAAATAATAATAATATGGAGCAATTGATTTGCCAATGAAAGGTCAATGCTGTCCAAACATAGATTTTAGGGGCCGGTTGGCCACTGCATTGCCCATCATGATGCAGTTCTGGTGGGACCCGGGAGTCTGTGTTTTTCATTCTCTCTTCTCTTCTCTAATTTCTCTGGTGTAGTCTGCAGACATCCATGGGGTTGATAATTTCTTGGTGGTTTTGTAAGAATCTCCCCCTAAAAATGCTATGAAATCTAGAGCATAAGATCCAACAGATCAAACTTTTACTTTCTCCTTTTTACTTTTCCCATTATACCCTCACCAGAAAACTTTTGGCATAAGGCAGAATCAACACATCATCATCCATTGGCATTAGGAGGAACTGACACACCATTCAGTGAATATAAAATGAAGAGTGAGGATGAAAAAAATTAGCTGCAGATGAAAGAGGAGGGGCTGTGATGTTAAAAAAAAAGAGAGAGAAGAGAATATTCTGCAATGATGGGTTCACACAGAACCCAGCCAAAAGTCATGCTGGGCAGAATGTTTAATAAAGTACAGTAGTTCCCCGTTTATCATGATCCACCAGCGATAAAGGAAAATATGTGATAGACAGACACCTTTATCTGTGGGTTGGCCCGGGACTGGAAGACCTGTTATACAAAAACACAGTTGCCAGTTGGATTAACGTTGAGATGTAATCTCTCATTACTAACAAGCAGGAAATAAACGCACCTTGTTACCTGTATCTGCATTCCTTTAATTTGTTTATTGTCATTTTCCATTACAATTAATTACTTAAACTGAAATACAGTAGTAAATCCCAGCTAGAGTAGACCCATTTGATAAATGGAATGTACATATGGGTTGACCCACCAATTCCCCACTGATCCAGTGGGCCTGCTGTAGTTGCAAATTACTGTTAGATTTCACCCATCATAAGGTAGGTACAGAATTTGGAAATATTAATATTTTGCCCTTCATTGACCAGAATCCCAGTGACTGGGATTTAATCTGGGTTATAATCCACAGAGTTACTCCTCTGATCTCTGAATGATGAATCTTATCCCAAGACTTTGTTCAGTACAACAGGAAGGTGTATATCTTTTTAAATTTTCTATTTAATCCTCCTAGAAAGTTCTACATGAAGGAACAACTACTTCTGGTAACTTTTAAACATGGTTGGCAATTAGAGATGGGCTTACTGTTTTGGAAGTGGTCAGCTTCCGAATTGAAACGCGGGAGCCCAGCTGTCATTTGGAACCGGAGGAATGAAATCAACCAATCCCTTATTTTGCGCTGGGCTCACACGGGGCATAACTCCAATGAGGAAGAAGCTTCCATCACGTCATCTTTCCTTCTCCCTGGCACTGGCCAATCAGACAGGGAGGGGAGGTGATGCATTTCCCTGCACAGCTCCTGATTGGCCAGTGCCAAGGAGAAGGAAAGATGGCACGCCGAAGACTTCTTCCTTGTTGGAGTTGTGCCCTGTGCAAGCCCAGCACAAGGTGAGGGATTGGTTGATTGAATTACTCCAGTTCTGAACATCAGCTGTTCTCTCACATTTTATTTCAGAAACTAACTACTTCTGAAACAAAAAAGCCCATCTTTAGTGGCAGGATGGACAATGTGGCCTTTGACCGTGAGGCTTTTACACTGAACTGGAACCCATAAACTAAACTCAGCAATCTGTTTCAGAAGGTACTAGTAGCCGCAATAAAGATATCACAGGTTCCCTGGCATGTGTTAATCCATTGATCACAACTGGAGCACAGTTAACTGACCCCTTTTGGGGTTCCAAGTCTGTCCTTCTATCTCATAAGAGGAGCAATCCATAAATCTTTCACAGGTTGAGAAATCCCAGGGTTAAGAAATAATAGACGGTGTGGTATAATATGAATGCAGCAGCATTAACCTTTTCCCCTCCTTCAGTCTCCAAATATGAGAGGCCTATTAAAATGTCTCCTTTGAGGGGCAGCTACTGAATATTGTCTGATCGCTTCCATCAACCAGCCACTTTCCACTCTTTGCTGTATTTCAAACCTTCTTCCTGCCCCCTTTGGAACTCATTTTGAAGCGGACATTTGCAAAAGTAATTGTGCGAGAGGAAAAAAAAGAGGGGGCAGGGGAATCTCCTTCAGATTTGTGAGCTGAATTTGATTTTACACCAAGGAGAGTATCAGTTTCACAAGCTGGACTATTTTAGTTGAAGGCAATGAATATCCTAAATTAAAGAGAGGGTTGAAACCCTTGAACACAATATCCCTGACATGTGGGAATCTTTGAAAAATCAAACCACGACTACATATTGGGGTGAGTGGGTGGGTGGGAGAGAAATCTTCCAAATGACGCAGACCTTCAGGGGGCATATTCCCCCCACTTCATTTCTGCCCCAAATGCAGGATTCACATCCAGATGTTTGCTGTGCAAATGAAATATTGCTTGTGTCTCCTTTTAAGGTGTTTTTGGGAGAGAGAAGGAAACCTTTTTGACTAAATAAAATGCAGAATGACTTAACTGGTAGGCTTGCAATAGCACACTTGATGCTGTGGTCAGATTGCTCCTATTTGTTACAAAGCTTTATATGTGGGGTTGGTTTGTTCTCTTTTTGTAGGTTATTCTGGATTCATATTTAAACAGTATCATACTCCTGGGTTCAGCTCCTCAGACTGAGTCAGAACATTGAGCTTACTCAATCCTGCAATATTGCATACTGTAAAAACAAAGGGCTTGTCCAGGCAGGTGAATTTGGAGCAGCCTGGTTCGTGCTTAAAAGCAATGTGATCTGTTTTATCTCTCACTTGAGCAATCCTTTGTGTTCACACTGGAGATGTTTATTCTCTCACGAGAAGGGTACACACAAGTGTTGGGATCCCGTTTACCCACAAGCAAGGTTCGCCTGGTTTATTCACGTGTGAGATTACCTCATGAGGAGCAGCAACAGGAGCCAAGGACAGCAGTGGTGCAAGGGGAAGATACCTGTATTGGGGGACATCTTTCCAGTTCTGGATATTAGATACAGAAGCCCAGGGCCTGAGGCACTTCGGACCACCTCTGCCCTGAGACTACACAGAAATCGAGGCACCTGCCTTGGATCTGTGTTGAAGTGCAATCTAATTCTCAGCAGAGTTTGGGCATATTGCTCTCCTGAACCACAGTCTCCAGTTGATAGGAACACGTGAAGAATTAGACTGATCCAGCAATATGGTGCTTTCACTTCCATGGAGTAAAAACATTTCCCCCTCCACAGACATTACATGCAGCACTGGAATATTTATTCATATTTGTCCTGGCTCTACGGGATAAATAGGAACCCTTTGGATTCAACATATACCAACTACATTCTAGTCACTAGGTCTTTCTTAGACTTTGTAACTGATCCGGATTAAACTGGGACTTCTGTATTTTCAGTGTGTTGATTCATTATGGTTTTGTTTGTTGGAGGTATAATACTTACATCAGGGTCCCCCCCCCCAATTTTTTAAAGGCAGGGAAATCAACACAGTTGTATTCAGATTATACCACACCGTTTGTGTGCGCGTGTGTGCAAGTGTGTGTGTGTGTGTGTGTGTGTGTGTGTGTGTGTTGTGTTGTGTCGTTATAGTCATGGCCGATTCTTTGTGACCCCATGTCCATGGAGTTTTCTTGGCAGGAATTCCTTAACTCTGGGATTTCTCTGCTTACAAAAGATTTATGGATTGCTCCTGTTATGAGGTAGAAGGATAGTCTTCTAACTCAAGAAGGAGTCAGTTAACTTTGCTCCGAGTGAAGCTACCTAGAATACTCTAGCAAAAGGAGGAGGAGGAGGAGGAGGAGGAATGAGGGAGAGGGGAAGGGAGAAAAGGAGAAATTATTATTAACATCAACATTAACAATATCAAGTACAATCAACAATAAACTAGCATGTTTATATTTGTATTGGCCTGGCATGCATGGATCCTTGGCCAAGCATATATAGTATCATCTGAAAAAGAGAAACCCCGAAGAACAAGAACTAAAGGAGTTGAAGGATAAATAAAAGGAACGGACATTTCCCTGACAGGTGTCTGCCATGGGCTGGAACTGGAACCTTACTTTTTATTTCCCAATTTCAAGGTCATCCACATGCAGTTCTCTAATCCCCAGCGTTACTCACTTGGGTATTGAGTAATGTTACACAGTATTCTGTAGGGACCGTTTGTTCCAGAAAGGGGTGGGGGGTTTGGGAGAAATAGTTTCTCCCTGTTTCCTGCTTTTCATTAACATCATCAGTAGACGAGTTACTGGCTTTGATCCACATAATATTCTTTACAAGGCCAATGATAAAATCCAGGGATGAGGAGAGAGCAACCAGAGTCTTCCTTTCATTGACCTGTATCTGCTGTGTTTCTTCATTCTTGCAAAGAAAAGGGATTGGAGAGGACATTCTTCCTTGTTGCTGATCCGATCCACACTTTCTCTATGGTTAGATGTGTGTGTGTGTGTGTGTGTGTGTGTGTGTGTGTGTGTGTGTGTGTGTGTGTGTAAATCTATCATTTTCTTTCTCTTTTCTATATACTGCTGAATTGTAGACAGAGAATTGAACCCTGGCTGATCTTCCTTTGGATAAATAACTTGGGTAGAGATGGGCACGACTTAGCGGTATTCCCGTTTCCGTTTCCGTTACTCGGTTCCGTTACTCTACAGAAACGGTAACGGGAATTACTCCACCAGACTTCGAGCTCGAACCGACGAATGAACAATTTTGGTCTGATTTGTCGTGCTCGTTCCTTGCATCGCGCGATCGCGCGATGCCACGCGGCACAGAAAAAAAAGTTTTTAAAAGTTAAAAAAACCCGGTTCCCGGCCAAAAAGCAGGCGGAAAAATGCCTGCCGTGCCTCAGGGCACCTACCAGAGGGGTTGTTTCTGGAGGTCCCTGGCCTCCCCCCCATCCCCCATCCTGGGCTGCTCTGGTGGGACTCGCTGCAGGCTCGCAGCCAGCAAAAAGCCCAGTCTCGCCGCCGGCCGCCGCAATTAAAGCGCAAGCAAGCGGCATGGACGGCACAGGAAAAAACTTTTAAACTCTCCCCCCACCCATTCCCAGGCCAAAAAAGCAGGCAGAAAAATGCCTGCTTGACTAAGGGCGCAGGGCACCTACTGGAGGGGTGGTTTATGGAGGTGGGGTCCCGCCTCCCCCCCGTCCTGGGCAGCCGGACTCGCCATGCCATGCGGTGCGGGCGGGGGATCCAAAATGGGGCGGCGAATGCAATATTGTTTTTGAAATCGTGGTCCAAAAACACACAAGCACAACAGAAACACGCGAAAATTTATAAACTGCCAGATTTTTCACAGTAGCAGTGGGTTTTTTCTTGCAACAAAATGTCTCTCCTCTCCTCCTCTGTCCTCCATTGATTTTATTTTATTTTATTTTATTTTACACCTGCGCAATGATGGGCTGGCCGAGTGGCCAGCCATGTGTGGGAGTGGACGACCATGCAAATTTTGGAGCCATCCCTCCAATCGCATGGCCACTTGGCCATGGAGACTTCTGGGATGTGCCAAAAGCCCCTAAAACCTGCCCTAGCCCCCCCCTAACCCTAATCCTTGACTCCAGTCCTTACCCATACGTCACAGACTGTCTTCTTAGTGGGTCAGAGAGTCACCCAGAGGTGCAACCCACTAGCCCACCCTAACCTTACCCGTCACTAGCCTAACCCTAGCCCTTGCACTAACCCACCTTAACCCTAAGCCAGATCTACTTGCATTGCACTACACACAAATACAATTCCCTTCTTTGTGAGACATGGCGGTGCGAGAGCCTTAGGCATCACCCTATGGCTCTGGGTTCACTGCCATCACTAGTCTCACTGTCTGCAACTGGTATGCATATCCATATGGCTATGCATGCATTTTGCAGCAGCAGGTGAGGAGGGGAGACCCCCATGTTGAGGGGGTCTCTTGGAGCCTGCTTCCCCTTCCTAGTGGGTGAGGAGAGGAGGCAGGCACCCCACAGGATGCCTCCAGGAGCCCACTTTCCCTTTAAAAACCAGCCAGAGGAGGCAAAAACCAAAAAACAAGGTGCCTCCAATTTTTGCTACCCCCAAAAAACCAGTACTACCGAAAATGGAACTGGAAAAACAAACCGACTAATTTTTGAAAAAATTTTCACAAAAAATGTGCCCATCTCTAAACCGGCCCTCAGTTGAAAATTTTTTTAACTGTGCATCATTTTATTTATTTATTTATTTATTTATTTATTTTTTTATTTATTTATTTATTTTTTAAAGCTTATATACTGCGCTGTCTTCCCGAAGGAACTCCGGGTGGTTCACATGAAAATAAAACAGCAAACAATTACATATGGCAAATAAAAAATAATAAAATCATTTCAAAGGACATAATAAAAAAGGCATGGAGGCAGATGGCAGACAAAAAAAAGAAAAAGAAAAGAAAAAGAAAAAATGTAATCAAGAGTCACCAAACGCCTTCCGGAAAAGCAAGGTCTTTAAAGCCTTCCGGAAGGCTGGCAGGGACTGTGCAAGGCACACTTCGCTAGGAAGATGGTTCCAGAGTGTTGGGCCAGCCACAGAGAAGGCTCAGTTACAGGTGGATGTTTTCCGAGCCTCCCTGGGCGTGGCCACCAGCAGCGAGTGCGCCCGCGACATCCTAGTTGGTCGGGCCAAAGTTGGCCACTGGGGGATCCACTCTGCCAGGTTATCAGGTCCCAGGCCATGGAGGGTTTTATAAACTAAATACAAGACCATGAATCTAATTCGGGACGCAACAGGTAACCAATGCAGGCAAGCCAGTACTGGGGTGATGTGGTCATGTTGACGCACACCTGCCACCAGTCTGGCTGCCGCATTTTGCACCCTCTGCAGTCGCCGAAGGAGAGTCAAGGGCAGCCCCATGTAAAGAGTGTTGCAGTAATCTATTCTCGAGATCACCAACGCTTGCACAACTGTTCTCAGGTTGTGTATTAAAATCACGAGCGATCATGTGACGTTTGGTGTGCAGTTAGCGCCCCGACGGCAGGGGTGTATTATACATCTTTCTGTGCATCCCGTCTTGTCAAATGCGCATCTTTTCCCTGTTTATTGATCTCCCCATGCTCTTTCTCTCTCTCTCTCTCTCTCTCTCTCTCTCTCTCTCTCTCTCTCTCACACACACACACACACACACACACACACACACACACACACACACACACAGAGAGAGAGAGAGAGAGAGAGAGAGAGAGAGAGAGAGAGAGATTTGCTTGTTGATTACCGGCATGTCGGCTTTCTAGTATTGCTGCAAGAGTTCATGCGAAAGTTTGAGAATGTGGCAGTATCTCCCTAATACCAGAGCGCCTTTATACTAACTCCTTTGTTTTTCTCTCATCTCTCACTTCCTTTCCCATTGGTGACTGTACCAGGTAATTTGCAGCTTGTAGAAGTGCTCAGTTACTGAAATGCAAGCAATTGATTATTAAAGTAGGATAGCAGAAAGAGGCAGGAAAAAAAGGGGGAGGGGCTGACATTGTGCAAATTTTTACCGGTCACACTGCAATTGCTGCAGTAAAAATTGTGCAACATTAAGAGGAGTAATTTCATCGAACCCCTAGTGGTGGTATAGGATGATGCGGTTAAAGTGCGCTTCAGGGGGTGTGGTCAACTGGGTTGCCAAAATGCTGTGCCTTGGAGTGGAGGCACGGTCTTTTGCTGCGTAGTCATTTGCAGCAAACACAGCACCAAAACAGTCGTGTGACCGGGGTCTTGCTCGACTCCTTCGAAGGATGTTTCTTGTTAGGCATCAAACCACAGAAGCTAAAAGGCCCATCCCAAGAGGTAACAGGGAGCGTCTAAAGATCACACAAAGTGTTATTTTGGAGGGGGATCTGAAGACCATCTCTGTTGGAGACCCTGAAGGGTCACTTGGAACCCAAAGAGCACTGGGCAGAAGATCATTACCTGGTGGCATTCAGGCCAACACCATTTCTCTAAAATGAATAATATGGCCTGAGATCTGAGATCTTTGGAGAGGTTCTTCTCTTGGTCTCACCACTAGAGATGGGCACGAAATGAACAATTTTTCATTTTTGTTTTTGTTTTTTTGTTTCGTTACGTAATGAAATGACAAACGAATTTTGTCTCTAAAATAAAACGAAATGAACAGAAACACCGGAAATTTTGTCTTGCGTTTCGTTTCCATTACTGCAATATGAGTGAATTGCTTAAAATCCTTAAACAATCACAAAAAATGAAATAAATGACAACGAAATGGCAATGAAACAAACGAAAATGAAAACAATTTTTTGCAAAAATTCGCAAAAAATTGAAACGAACCGAAATGGACCCTCCAAACGACAAACGAAATGCAATTTTTTTTATTCGTGCCCATCTCTACTCACCACCCTTAGAGCCACATTAGATGGGGATGGAAAAGAGGGCTTTTTCAATATCTGATCCCAGTCTTTGGAACTCACTTCCAGAGCAGGCCAGGCTGACCCCTTTCTGTCCTCTTCCTGTTCACTGGCAGAAACATTCCTGTTGCTGTTGGGTTGTCCAGGGGCATGTTTTACTTGTTATGGTTTTATAAATTGCAAATGTGAACATGGTTTGTGTTTTAATTACATTTTGTTTTTATGATGAGATGCCTTGAGTGTTTTTTAGGGAGCAGACAGGATATAAGTAAAAAATGTTAAATGAACAAGAGGAATACGTGGCCTAGGAGCTTACTTAGTCCAAGGCAATGGTGTTCTGTTGGTACTGGATGAAATAGTTCAGTGTAATAAGGTTAAATATATGGGAATGTTGGAATATTAAGTACCCACCTTCTTGAAATATATATATAAAATGCTGTTTTTCTTTTCGTATAGAGGCCCAAGGTGGTCTACAAATGGATTAAAACTTATAAAAATAAAAGCAAAATAAAGTACATAATCAATAAATAATTAGAAATCAATACTAAAAAGACTGGTAGTTTTTAAACACTGTTTAGAACATATCCCAGTGCTGATAAATGTAACCAATTTTACCTTTCTCCTTTCCAATGTAATCACTAAAAAAAGAGAGGTAAAGGTAAAGGTCTCCCCCCGCACATGCATGCTAGACATGTCCGTAGGGGCAGTGTTCATCTCCATTTTCAAGCCAAACAGCCAGCGTTGTGCACATCCGTGGCCATGTGGCCAACATGGCTGCACAGAAACACGGTTTTACCTTCCCACTTTTTACGGTGGTACTTATTTATCTACTTGCATTTAAATGCTTTCAAACTTCTAGGTTGGCAGGAGCTGGGGTTAACAACGGGAGCTCACTCTGCTGCCCTCCACTGCGTGGCACCTGGGATTCGAACTGCCAAGCTGCCAACTTTTCAGATGACTGCTTCAGTGCTGTAGTCCACTGAGCCACCCCAATCACTAAACAAGCCTGACTTTTAAAAAGGTGGTTGTTAGCTGTTGATAGAAGGACAGCAGGGCCTGGTGTGTGTGTGTGTGTGTGTGTGTGTGTGTGTGTGTGTGTGTGTGTGAGAGAGAGAGAGAGAGAGAGAGAGAGAGAGAGAGAGAGAGAGAGATATGGTTGACATCATCAGCATGGTGGTAGCAGCAAACCCCGAAACTCTGGGCAATGTTTTACACTCGTTTCTTGTATAGATTGAATCATGGGGGGGGGGCAGAGCTGAACCCCGAGGTACCATGTAGGTCAATGGCCAGAACGCAAACACAACATTGATCCAGCTCTAGCTCCTGAGCTTTTTGCTCATGGAAGGGCTGGAGCCACTGTGAAGCTACACTTCCAAGTCCAATCCCAGAGAGATAGCCCTGAACAAAAGCACAGTTGATGGCACTGAGCACCTCCAAGATGCCCACCAAATGCAGTCTCCCTGTCTTGTACCCGGTGTAGGTTATCCACCAAAGAAATTTGGTTATCTCTGTTTCATAACCAGTCCTGTAGCAAGATGGAAATGGCTCTAGATAACCTTCTCCTGCAGGAGCCCCTGAAGCTAAGAAGCTACTACATCCTCCAATATGTTCTCCAAAAATGGAACACTGGAGAATGACAGGTAGGTAAGGTCTCAAAAAGTTCCAACACAGACATTGTGCCTTTCTTCTTTCCAAAGATTATCTGCACGTCTTTGGGTTCACCCATTAGACAAGTTATGCAAAACTTGGTCATTATAATCAAAACAGAAATCAAAAGAGAAATAATAATCAAGGAATAAACTTCAATTACTCCTGGAGTTTGGACAAGAGGGAAGATTGTAGAAGACCCTGCTTTCTACTTTAGGAGGTGGTTTCCAATTGAAATGGATAACAGAATCATAGGACATGACGTGGTTAAGAATCACTGCCACAATCTCTGAGTAAGGTTCAATTTAGATGTTCTCCCAGCCAGGAGAGAACCCATTCTGCAACACACACAAGTCCATGCATGTAGATCTTTTCCATGGCAAACATACAAACTTTCCCTGTCCATGCTACTGGCCAGTCTTGTATAGCCTATTCCAGATTCATTGTCCCTGCCCACATCATTGGGTCATTTAAATATTCCCCCAGCTGCATGGAAGCTGCTTTTTTTGATGCACCTATGGCTGACCAATGGAAGTAGGCATTGGATTATACAGTGGTTCTCAATGTCAAGCCCCACACACAGAGCACACACACAAACAGAGTTCAGTTCTTTGCCAAGATCTTTAGTGGAAAGCCAGGCAAGTTCAAGTCCTTTGCTAGCAATCAAGTGCCAGATAAATAACAGAATCCAACTTCCGGCAATTACCAGTCCAAGTCAAAACCAGAATATCTCATGGAAACCAGATGCCAAACCCAAGGGAAAAAATCAAGCCGTTGTCCAGGAAGCCAGTCCAAAGTCAGGAAACAGAGCCAAGGTCACAGACAGGAACATGGTTGCAAGTTCAAATGACACATTGCTCCCACAGAGAGCTCAAGGTGAGCTTGCCAGCTTTATCCCAAAACAGGGAACACACCATTACTTCTGGAAAGGCTTCTGCTAGTACTCAGGGCTTCCCGACCTGATTCCCTGTCTAGCATCAAAGACCCTTCCCCTAGCTCTTCTGGTAGCACGTCTTTGCAGAATCCTGTTCATGGCCCTTCTAGGAGGTGAAGATATGTTTTCAGCTGAGTCATCAGACCCAGCTGCTTGCTGATTTGAGCTGCAAGGCTCCTCCAGCAGCTCTTCACCATTTAACCCCTCAGAGTCAGGTTCTGTGGCAGGCAGGGTCCTGGCACTCAACCTGTGGGTCTCCGGATGTTACTGGACTGCAACTCACAGAAATCCTGGCCAACTCAGCTAGTGATGAAGACTTCTGGGAGTTGCAGTCCAGGAACATCTGGTGAGCCACAGGTTGAGAACCGCTGGATTAGAAGGTCTTCAAAATTCTTGGCTTAGTATGTAAATCCTAATTAGTGTCAAACCTAATTATGGCCATATACTGCTTACATAAAGAGTTTAGAGAGAGATGTAAAATCCCCATCCAGTATCCAGAAGAGGATTGCTGTACAGCAGGGTTTCCCTTACACAAAGGGAATGTGTTATATAACAAGGGTTGGGTAGCAGCATCCCCTGTGGCAACAGTTTCATGAGACTTAGGCCAGCTCTGTCGCTCTACACAGGGGAAGGGAATGCTCTTGGTCCTCTATTATCTGAGCCTGACTGGACTTGTCATTTTGGGTGTGGGATGATTCAGCTGCAAAGGGTCTGTTCAGGTTGAGGAGTGGAGCAGCCTTGCTCCATTTGGATTGCTCCTCCTGCTCAAATGGCAAACAACGGTCTCCTTGTACCCCAATCAGCTAGCAAAGAGTCTCGGGAAGAAAGATGCAAGATGAGGTGAGGAAAGAGGGTGCTTTTCAGATGGGGAAGGAAATGGAAATGGAATTTGAATGAGGATGGAACAGCAGCCAGGAGAAGGTAAAGAGTATAGGACAGTGTTGGCGAACCTATGGCACAGGTGCCAAAGGTGGCCCTCAGAACCCTTTCTGTGGGCACCCAACATTGCCCCTTCACAGCCACCTGTTAGTGGGTTTTGAATCACAGTTTGGGCACTCGGTCTTTAAAAGGTTTGCCATCACTGGTATAGGATCAGCAAGTGAAACTGTTGGGAGAGAAGGAAGATGGATGAAACAGGAGGGGAAATGCAGATGATAGGAGGAATTGAGAAATCATGGGGGGGGGAGAGAAATGGAGGAAGAGAAAGGGAGGGAAGAGCAGGAAGGCAGAGAGTAGATTGCAAAGTCAGGGGATGGGCAGGAGAAGGGCAGGGGGAATGTTCCCTTACCACTGCTGCCCTGAGGTCACTGGCACTGGGTCAGTCTTTTCCCCACTTGCAGTAAGTTATTTGCACCACTTGTCTCCAGGAGTTGTGGATTCATTGTGGAAAGGGAGCACGTTAGGGGTGGCCGTACTGGCTAGGACTCCAGGAGCCATCAGGGAGCGCTTCCCCTGATCCTCTCTGTGCCAAAAAGAATGCATGCACTACCACTGGGCCAGAAAAGTGCACAGCAGATCTCAAGGAGATGACTTGATCTACGTAGAAATGCAAGCAGGCATGGTGTCTCTTCCCCCGCCCCCCATGCAAACCATGCCCTCAATAAATCATATGCATTATTTATATGCCATTGTGGACAGGGCTGGGGTTCTGGGCCAACATCACTGTTTTGTTGCCTGTACGGCAGCTTGCTCTTGAGATTGGATCCCAGTATGCTTATTATAGCATATTTCTTCACAGAAAGGTGGGGTGGGTGGGTGGTCTTTGGCAGGTTTCTTTCTTTCTTTCTTTCTTTCTTTCTTTCTTTCTTTCTTTCTTTCTTTCTTTCTTTCTTTCTTTCTTTCTTTCTTTCTTTATGGTGGAGACCACTAAGTCTTTACAGGTTAGGGACATGCTCTCATTGTTCTCTATTGGGGGGGGGATTGCACAATGCCTGGTTACAGTAACATTGCTGGAAGCAGCATACAGACCTATTATGCTCGAACAGTTGTTATTGTACAGCATATTTCAGATTTACTGGGGGGGGAGACAGCTTTGACTAAAGAGTGTTGCATCAACATGTCTACAGGACAGGGCTGCACCCTCCACAATTGCTTTTTAATGAGAAACCGTATTGAATTTCCAACACAAACCCTTTCTGATCAAGTCGCAAAATGTTAAAACCTAAACACTGCCCTTGCAGGGAGAAACCCAACGTTCTGCTCCACATTTCTCAGAGCCAGCTAACAATAAAATGGAAATAGTTTTCATTCATCTGCCTGACTGAGGTCCCGGAATGTGGACCCACTCGCCTTAGGGATGGTTGGAGCATAACATTTCCAGCGTCGGGAGACCCTGCCATGAAGTTCTGTGGTATGCATTTTGACAGCAAAATCAGGAAGATGTTTGAAGACACTACTGGTAAATTCTTAAAATAATAAACACAGGAAGATTGCTTTTCTTCTTCTCACACGTCCAATGCATTGCATTCAAACACATACTTGAATGAGCAAGTATGACAAGGGAAAGGAGATGACCAGCTTCTCAGCTGGATGGGTGACCGAAGCCAAGAGGCATTTGTAGGCAGGATCGCATGTTGTGACCTTGAATCGTGGACCATTTCAAATGCAGTGAAAGAAGGTATACAATTTCGGTTGGAGGGAATGATGATTATTCCACAGTTGCCACTGGTTGTTCTGGAACCCTTTCTGTGGTCTCACGTCATCAACATTGTTCCTTCTTTCTTCACAGCCACCTGTTAGTTGGTCCTTTTAAATCACAGTTTGGGCTCTGTTGCTGATTGTAGGTTCCTTTGTTCCTTTGGTTTGTGATCTGCTGGTGGCTAGGATCATTAACTGCTGATGGCTGTTTAGATGGCTGTTTACATGCTGGTGGGTTAGATGGCTGATAGGTTCTGGCAGTATCCTGGGCAGGTGAGTAGGTCCTGTGTCTTGTGAATTCATTTTGGTCTGGCTACGTGTCTGTGGTCTCCCAATGTTTTTGGGGTGTGTGAGTGTGCTCCATGTGGTGACTGGAGAAGGGTGCCGCAGTAGATGGTGCAGTCGTGGTTTTGTTATTGGATGGTGGTTTGTTTCAAAGGGTCAGGGGATGGGTGTGGATGGAAGGTGGTGGCATCTTGTGTCCTTTGGACACTACCAGCCATCTAACCCACCAGCATGTAAACAGCCATCTAAACAGCCACTGGGTTAGTCTTTTCAGCCCCACAGATCACAAAAGAACAAAGGAACAAAGGAACCTACAATATTTGCACCCCCAGCAGTATTTATCCAGGAGTTGTGGATTCATTGTCAAGAAGAAAGGAGCACCAGGGGAAGCCGTACTGAGACCTAGGACTCCAGGAGCCATCACGGGAAGAAAGCGAATCCACCCTAACATGCATCCTCTCTGTGAAAATCCGAAAACAAAGAATGCCAAAATAAAAGCCTCTCCCTTGGGAAGAAATCAAGCCAAGCATCATCCCCAGAGCAGAAATCATCCAGATGGAGATGACTCCCCAAGATTCACAAAGAAGAACACCTCTCAGAAGTCAGGCATGGCTCACCTCTACAAAACCTCCCAAATTTCTTGCCAAACAACTCCAGCCCTCAATCCAAATCATATGTTCCACTTATTTATATTATTGAAACAAGACCTACAACAGGGCTGGGGTTCGATGCCAACATCACTCTTTTGTTGCCCATTCAAGAAGCCTTGACAGCTATCCACAACAAATACAACCCCCAAACACATCCTAGATCTGACCAACCACTGCCATACTTCATCCACAATGGACAAAGATACAAACAGATAGAAGGAGTGGATGGTCTTTGGCAGGTTTCAAACTTTCTTTATTGGAACACTTTGAAACTTTCTTTCTTTCTTTCTTTCTAAACCCAAACTCTGGCTCAGATATGTTTCTTTCTTTCTTTGTTATCTTTCCCACGGGAAAGATAAACTGAACAACTTCCTCACACATCTCAACAGCCTACACCCCAAAATACAATTCACTATTGTTAGAAGCCAACAACCAATTGCCCAATGCCTGACGTCCTAATCACAAAAAAACATTAGGACATACCAAGCAGCATACAAACCTATTAAATGCACAATCACACCAACAGCACAGATCAATTGTACAAAAACCCTCATCTCCAGATTTACTGCTGACAAAGACCACCTTTGATTAAAGAATGTTTTAATTGCATCGGATTCCAAAAAAACACCATCACCAAACTAATCCAAAAGGAAACACCCCCAAGAACCAAGAAACAGAAGAGAACAACGGCACCCCTCCTCCCTTACATCAAATGAGACAAAATCAGCAAAATTCTCCACAAACACAAACCCTTTCTGATCAAAAAATAGCCAACATCTTAAGAAACCCCAAAGACAAGATTGAGCTTGAAAACCAAGGAGAGAAATACCATGCAAAGTCTGTCCAGCCACATACCGGACAAACAAACAGGAGAGCCAGCAGAAACAATCAAAAATGAAGAAAAATCTTTTCATTCTTCTGCCATAAAAACTGAGGTCATGAAATTGACTTTGAAAGAACCAAACTCATCCCAAAACTGAACACTTCAACAGGGATAATCATGGAAGCCATTGAAATAGAGAAACACCCAAACAACATGAATAAACGTGATGACACCCCTTGCCTGACATCTGAAAAGTTCTGGTGGCCTCTGCAAATTTTGACACAGCAAAATCAGGAAGATGCCACCACCTTCCATGAAGACAAACACAAACCCAGACCCTTTCTTAAAATAATAAACACAGAAAGACTGCACCATCTTCTTCGGCACCCCACTCCAGTCACCAATGCACATCACACACCCCAAAAAAACATTGGGAGACTTGAATGAGCAGACCAAAATGACAAAGAACAGGAGATGACCAGCCCAGGATACTCAGCTGCCATCTAACCCACCAGCATGTAAACAGCCATCTAAACAGCCATCAGCATTTAAGGCAGGATCGCATCAGTTGTGAGATCACAAAAGAACAAAGGAACAAAGGAAATACAATCAGCAAAGAGAGCAATACAATTTTTATAGTATTTATAGAAGGACTTCAACTGAGACCACGCTTTGCTTCAAGAAGAAATAGCCAGAACACCAGCCTGAAGATAGTGAGATATTTGTTTTCAGAACAACCAGATTTCTACACGGAAGAAAGGTATCCACCCTAACATGCATGTTACCCGTGAAAATCTACGGTTTCTTATATATAGAAATCTATATTGTTTTGGCAGGGAATGTGAGAAAATAGCCCAAGATTCAGCACTAAACCCCTTCCACCATGACTAGAATTTTATGTAATAAGACATTACTCTTGAAGCACTTAAGTCTGAAAAAATGTCTCTTTACTTAAAGTTATGAGATGCAGTTGCACTCAGAGGAATAAAAAGGAAAAGAGATGAAGTATCTGTCCAGTGGACAAGAGATCCCTCCATGCCTGTTTCATGGCTGGAGGTCGGAGGGAAGAAGAGCAAGGGCTATCAATAGAACAAACCACAGACGTGAGTCGAATAGAAAGAGAGGCTGTGATTTGCCTCAAATGGGGGAGTCGGGGGAAAGACGTTTACTGATAGGTTAATGGCACAGGACAATGACTTTAGATTTTGAAGCCCCCTCCTACCAATACTTAGTGTTAGTGCATACAAGTTTGTTTTATACCTAGTGGTGCAGTGGTTAAATGCCTGTACTGCAGGTAAAACTGTGCTCACGACCTGGGGTTCAAACCCAGGTAGCAGGCTCAAGGTTCACCCATCCTTCCATCCTTCCGAGGTCGGTAAAATGAGTAGCCTGCATGCTATAATGGAAACTGTAAACCGCCCAGAGACTACTTGAGTGGTATGGAGCGGCATATAAGCAGACCACTTTTTGCTTTATAGCAGCAATTTCATCTATCAGAATGACAACACATGGTGTTTGGATGTTATTGGTGTTGGCAATTGCTATACCTTAATTGTATCTGTGTTATTATCATCACTCACAGTAGGATTACAATTACTAGACTGTCTTCTCTGCACAAATATGTAACAATAAGAATGATACATCATCAAGTTGCTTCCAACTTAATGACAATCCTTTCCAGGGTTTTCTAGGTAGAGAGGATAGCTAGGAGTACTTTATAATTCCCTCCTTATGCTGTGGGACTGTGCAGCTTTCCCAAGGCCACACAGGCTGACTCCTCTCCCTGGTGGCCCAATGGGGAATCAAACTCTCAACCTCTGGCTGCACAGAGCTATCCAGCTTGGTCATCCAAATGAATGTTGTTGTTGTTCAGTCGTTCAGTTGTGTCCGACTCTTCGTGACCGCATGGACCAGAGCTCGCGAGGCCTGGGCTTAAATGTCCTCCTGACATGGGCTTGCATTCTGTCAATATTCCCCTGAGTGGAAAGCCTCATCCTTGCAGTTAACATGGGTACACTCTGCTGATGTAAGTGTTGCCATAGCACAAGGTGTTATCTCCATGATCACTCACTAGATGGCCAGATGGGCAGGGTATATAAATCTAATAAATAAATAAATAAATAAATAAATAAATAAATAAATAAATAAATAAATAAATAAATATTTCTGTTTGCCTCATAGCACTGAGCTGGGGCTACATCTTACATGCACAGAGGTTATTTTGATCTGATCCGGCAAAGGAAGGCTCTAGGTGAGTAGAAGAGCACAAGCTTTGAGCACAAGACATCTTGGGGTCAGTTCCAGAAACCTCTAGGTCAGATTGGAAAAAACCCACTGTGTAAAGTTTGTGAGATGTGTTGATAGTCACTGTGCTCTTTCACTAGATAGGCTGGTAATCAAAAGAACCACATGACTGCTACCGCACTTCTGATTTAAAATGCCTTTTCCTTAAAAACAAGGTGCCTTAAAAATCACTGTCCGGTTTTCAAAATGATTTATCTGAAGAACTCCCTCGGCCACGCCCATTTTTGGCCACTGTGGCACTTTTTCTTGCGGCGGCCACTGGGGGGTGGTGTTTTTTACACCGCTTCCTGCGTCTCCCTTTTAAGCGATTTGGTTGAATTTGCGGACATACTAAGTAGCTTCCCCCCCCTTGCCCCCTGTTCTTAGCCTTTTTGCTTTCAGAAAACATAGAAAACAGAATCCTACCACCATGTCAGGACGTTTACCAACTTTGTTATGCAAAAGTTTCAGCTCGTTGTCACCTAATTTCATTTTCTTGGTTGAAGAGAAATGCATTGGCATACCAAGTTTTAAAGCGGTTCTGTAAAGTGAGAACTGGAAAGCCGATTGCTAGCTACCCGCTGAAGTGCGAACAGCAGAATCACTATAACAAGCACGTGACCACGGGAGGAGAAAAGGCGATCCAAAATAAGAAGCAGCTGCTTGGGGAAGTGCGGCAGTGGTCTAAGCATCAGGATTTGAGCCAAAAAAGTTAATTTTTCAACCAAGAAAGACACTGCCACATTTGACAACACATGGGAGACAATGTCTTGTTAATAGGCATATATTTGTGATGTGAAATTCTTATCCATTGTTTATACAGCTCTCAAAGTCATATTTTATACAAAACTTCCGTTAGGCATCGTGGCCTTATGCCAATGGACTAAAGCATATGTAACCTCAGGGAAATCCTTCTGCTTAAGGTGCTTTTGCGCAGTGTTGATTTAGGGCAGATGAGCAGATGTAAAGAATACACTACATCATGTTTCCACAAGCTAAATAAAAGAGAAGCAGCGATGGTCTCCTGCAAACAAACCAATTTTTATCAACTAGCCTACTGTGACAGGAAAACTCTTTGCAGCCTCAGCCACCTCAGTTAAACAATGTTTCTGTATCAAGAGCAAGCTGTGACTTCCATTCAGGGGCTGTCAATGTCTCAGTTCTCGGGGCCATGTTATGAAGATGCCTATCTAGGAATCAACTTCCTGTAAAGTAAACCAACAAGACCGGGAGCCAGGTAAGACAATAGCAAGATTGTTACCGGTTGCTGAGTGCCCTGATCCCGAAAGGCTGTCAAGGCGATGGGCTCTTCTTCACATTGTCTCTAATACAATCAGACATTGTTAGAAAGCTGGCTTGTGGCATGGAATGGACAAAGGAAAGTAGACTTTCAAAGGAGGAGGAGGAGGAGGAGGTGGAGGAGGAGGAGAAGAAGAAGAAGAAGAAGAAGAAGAAGAAGAAGAAGAAGAAGAAGAAGAAGAAGAAGAAGAAGAAGACCCAAATTTGCTGTGATTTTGCACCTGATTATCTGGGGCAGCTGGACTACTGCGGTGAAAGGAAGGCATTATTTCTTTCCACAACCTTCTCCATTTGAACGTTTTCTCTGACGGGGAGAAGCGTCCATGAACGGCGTCTGAAGGCTGGGCCTGACATTCCACTGCTCTAGCTCGCACACACTTATTGGCACCATAGGGTTCACAATTATCCATCATGCATATAAAAAGGAAAGAAACTGTCAGAGTTAAATGACTGCTTTGGCCAGTCCTGCAGCTGGCAATACAGCTGTGACATAGCAGAAACTCACTTTTATCTCCCGTCTCCTTACTGAGAAGAACAATTAAATAAAACAGAACCATATGCTATTACTGATGGGAAGGAGTTCTTTGAAAATATTATTCTTCCCCCCCCCACTCCAAAGAGTATCTCTATTTGTAGCAGTTCGAAGATGTGCAAGTCCAAAAGGGGGTGATAAGATACAGCAGAATTAGGTCCATAAAATATAATTGGCTCTGCCGAGTTTTATGCTACAACTCTGTTCAAACAATTCAGATAATAGGACAGGGATAACTGTTTGCAGCTTTTTGTCCCTCCATGCCCACTGTTGTTTCCTGTTGATGAATCCAGTTCTGTTGGTGTATTTAAAAACAAAAAACAAAAACAAAAATAAAAATCAGCCAATAAAAATGGAACACTCAACTCTATGGTCCAGAATAGGCAGCTCATTTCGTAAGGAAGAGTTAGACTGTGATCTTGAGAGCTTCTTGCTTTGTACTCTTATTGTCGTCAACGCCATTGCAGCAAGACTTCTTTGTAGATGGTTAAAGTGAAGATATGATCTCTTGGGAAGGACCACTAATGCAACCTTCTGCCCTTGTAATTAGACCCATTTCTTGGAGGGGCAACACTCAGAGAGGGATGGGACAGCTTAGTCTCTACAGTGAGGACAGGAAGCTCACGATGGTAGTGATAATGATGTTGAGATATCCGTGCCCTCCGTGTTTGATGTTGGAATGGGGAACATGTGGCCCTACCAATCTTTTTGGACTGTAACTCCTCTCAACCCTGTTCTCTAGAGTCCTAGTCTATGCTTTTATCCACTGCACCACATTCAGAATCCTCCTTCCATACCAGTAACACTCTTTAGATGGCTCTAATGAGGGATTACCCATATCTGTCTCTGTCACACAGTTTTCCAGACAGCAATAAATGCAGTTCCATTATGTTCATTGTTTTAAAGCCGAACACTCTTTTAAGGGCATCTGCTGCCAATCTTCCATGTCTCATTCGGATCTTATGTAGGGCACACGTTGCTAACTAAGTGCAAAATGTATAGACGTATGGATTATCGTGGCAAAATTTGATCTCTGCCAAAACAGTTCTCTTTTTGCCTATATATCTTTCATAACAAAGGTATCTTGATCACTGTTTCTCCCACAGTAAAGAAATACATTGAACCTGAAAATGAGGAAAGGTTAAAATTCCCCTAGTTAAAATTCCCTATGGCGGAGAAAGCTAAAAAGTGTCCCTATATTGTTGTTTATCACTATACGTTTAGTATATCTTGCATCTATAAATTGGGTGGCCCTGATTTCGATGGAAGGATGCCCATTCTCAACAACCCCTAAACAGACCGTTAATTAAATATTCATCCACTACTTGCCCTCCCTGCTTGTCTCTCTACCCCTTCCCAATCCTTTTAAGTTAATGCATCTGGATTGTAAGTCCCTTTCCCAGGTGCACACTTAAATCCTTCTCTTTGACAAATTGGGCGTATGCTGCCTTTGGACACACATGGAAAAAAACCCAGCTGAATTGGAGAGCTTGGGATTTTTGCAGGGAAGCAAAAACAAAAACCACATTCCGGCACGCATCTGGACTTGGACTGGGCTGGAGTGTTTGCGGAACAGGAATGGGTGAATTGAGCACTGATCCGAATAAGGACACAAAGTGGAGTGGCACAGCCAACACTCCAGTTGGGGATGTGAGGGGTATATACAGTATTTGATTTCATAAGACCAATGTTTTCCATGTTAGTCACCATCCCTCATAATGGATGTTTTCCTTTTTGTGTGCTCTTTGTAGCTTTAAAGTTACCTTTTAATGTTCTAAGAGCCCTTTTGCACAACCCCTAAAATCCGCTGCAAAACACTTGCAGATGCGGAGCATAAAATTGTTTTCCCACCAGCAGCGGACTTAAAAAAAAATAAAGTATGCCCACGCCCACTTAAGCGCGCCCCAGCGCACTTTACAAGTACCTGGTCTCTGGAGGTAAAAAAAAATCCAATGCTGATTGTAAAGCTGTGGATGCCGGGCTCTCCTCGCCTTCTGTTTGTTTTTGTTGTCCCCACCGCCCCTTTAACACACAAGAATCCCTACCGGGCTGCTCCAACAGCAGGCGGAGGTGAGCGGAGGTGAGACTGTATTTTTTCTCTCCCTTTTTTTTCCCTCCCTCACCACAGACAGAAGCAACAGAGTGCGGAAGGGTGGGAACACAGGAAGAGGAACAAAACCCACATGATATCTGGCTGGGGGATCTGAATTTAAGCTACCAGTGCATCTTAGGGGTCGTGTAAAAGGGCTGTAAAATGCCTCTTCTAACTCCCTGTTTGTAACTTAAATTGTGTCTTAAATGTTCTTGGCTGTATAGGGTCCCTCATTATTGTAAGCCACCTTGGGTCCTTTTCCAAGGTGAATGGGGTAAACTATTCTAAATGACTGACTGACTGACTGACTGACTGACTGACTGAATGAATGAATGAATAAATGAATAAATAAATAAATAAATAAATAAATTTGTGTAAGTGAAACATGGCTTTTTGACTTTGCTGTGAGAGCTACTTGGAGTCAACTTCCAATTAGGTCGAATTGCATCTCCTATGCATGCACATGAGCTCCAGAAGAGACATTCCCACTGTGTTATTTATATCAGTCTTGGTTTTCTTCCCTGATTTTTCTTGTTTCTTCTGTGTCTGATCTGTAGATTGTAATGCCTATCTTTTCCTTCTCGCTCTTGATGGGTGGATATCCATCACAAATAGAGGAGAGTGATTTCATGTTCAATCCATACAGGTGGATCATCATGATGATTATTATCATATCGGTGTTATTGTTGGCATCTCACACCGCTCACACTCAGCTGTGGGTTATCTTAAAAGGCTCAGGTGAAAAAGAGTTCCCTGCTACAGTAGGACCCCATATCCACTGATTAATTAACCACTGATTCAGTTATCCACAGTTGACAGAGAAAAAAATTAAATACATAATTCAGCAGCCGTAAATGAAACTACTATCACAAACAGCAGCCGTAAAACAAGCTACTGTCACAAAACAGCAGCTGGGGGGTGGCATTCTCCCTTATCCACGGTTTTCATTATTCATGGGAAGGCCTGGAACTGACCCCGGTGGATACCGGGATCCTACTGTATATGAAAATTTGCTGGTACACAAGTAAAGTTTCTTCCAGGTTGCTCTGAATGAGGAGATGACCAAGGATGTCACAGCTAGGTATGAGGGAGGAGGACTGAGTGAATCCACATGGTTTTACTCCCCTTTCCAATGGCCTATAGGTTCTCATTTGTGATGCTCAATGCAACCAAACACGTACGACAACAACACAGCCACAGATTTACTCTCACAGTGTAAAGGCGCAAGCTATATTTCAGCAAGTTTGAGTCTGGCAACCCAGTCCACAAACATTTAAGCCAGTGGTGATGAACCTTCAACACTCCAGATGTTTTGGACCACAACTCCCACAGTCCTTTGCCATTGGCAACCTAGGCTTGGAATTCTGGGAGTTGTAGTCCAAAACATCTGGAGTGCTGAAGGTTCGCCACCCCTGATTTAAGCTCATTAGGTCTTTAAAGTCAGCAAATTTGGATCCAAAGCCTTGTAAATTATGACTGAGGTGTCCAAGCAATGGGACAGAATGTCGGACCACCCTAAGACACTTATGACCTAAGGCATCACGTTGTCAGACATCTGTGTAAACTTACACTCACAAGCAGCAGCAAAGGCAATGGTCTGTGATGGCAGGGACAGGGGATGTAAAACCGAACAGGGCCGGTGTGGAAAACCTCCCTGAGAAGCCGCATTTGGGCGCTTTTACATGAGCCCTTTGATCCGCTGGCAACTTAAATTTGGACCAGAAATCTTGGGGGTTTGCTCCTCTTGCTGAGTTCCCACCCCTCCGCACTCCCTTGCTCCTGTCAACGTAAGGGGAGGGAGAATGCAGGCTCATCTCCACTCTGCCGTCCTGCGGGAAGCATTCCAGTCTCTTAAAGGGGTGGGGTGGGGCTAAAAAAAAAAACAGAAGGGAGGAGAGCCCAGCACTCGCTGCTTTGCAATCTGCACCAGAAATTTTTCACCTTCGGAGACCAGGTACTTGGAAAATGCGCTGTGGCGCGCTTAGGTAGGTGTGGTCATACTTATTTTTTTTTTAAGTCCAGAGCTGATGGGAAAACAATTTTAAGCTCCGCATCTGGGAGCCCTTTGCCTCAGATTTTAGGGGTCGTGTAAAAGCGCCCAAAGTTCCTTTCTGAATGTTAGTGGAGAGAGGTGGGCTCAGATGTAGAAAGCTTTCTTCCCTGTTAATGTAAAAGAGGTCCTCTGGGTAGAACTTGGGGGAAAGTTACTTTTGTGAATACATTCTCAGAATTTCCTCTGGGGAGCAGAGCCTTCCATTTCAAGTGGGGAGCATCATTTGCCACAAGGGGATGATGTGGGTTGAAGTCCCACACGGTGAGCCCTGGTGGTGGTGGTGGAAACCCTTCCACGTACCAGTTGCCGCCAAGGAGACAATGGGTGGGAAACAAAAATATTTTCCAGGACCGTAGTGTCAAAGAGAAGATGTACATATGTATTCCATCACCTGCACCAATCCATAATTTAGAATATTACGTTATCCCTGCTGCGAAGCCTCGAGGTTCGCCTCCCTGCAGAAATAACCCAGCCATGCAGAGTGCTGAATATTCATTCATAGATCCAGATGGACTCACCTCCTTCCTGATTTTATTGCTGCATCTCCGGTTGCTGGAGTTCCATAGGAGAGTGTGACTTGGACCAAGAGTGGGGGTCTTGGCAGACTATTCCATTTCACATGACATCAATCGGAAAGCAATTTCTCTGAAAGAAATGTCAAGGGCACATCATACTTCTGTCCCCTTTTCTCTTGCTGCAGCCTCACTTATATTGGAGTGAACAAGGAGCTACCTAGAAATGTGTGTGTGTGTGTGTGTGTGTGTGTGTGTGTGTGTGTGTGTGTGTGTGTGTGTGTGTGTGTGTGTGTGTGTGTGTGTGTGTGTGTGATTGTTACAGATTACACGGCCAAGTTACAGATTCTGTGAGATCAAATGGACTAAGAAAAATTGTCAAAGTTCTTTCTTTCTTTCTTTCTTTCTTTCTTTCTTTCTTTCTTTCTTTCTTTCTTTCTTTCTTTCTTTCTTTCTTTCTTTCTTTCTTTCTTTCTTCCCATCTGCCTCTAACTGAACAGGGTCCTTTCCCATGTGCTTCCTATTATTTCAGAGGAAAGCTGGATCCATTTACTCCAATAAATAAGATAAACATGGATAAATGTAAGAAAATGTAAGAAAAACAATGTTAGCGACTTCTCAACATCCAGACTTCTGCGATGAACAAAGAAGAACGCCCTCCTGCCCCCAGCCCCCCTAAGCAGGAGCTCAAAACAAGTGCTGCAGAGGGCCTTGCTACTTCCTTCCTTTTAGGCCAGAGGTGGGCCAAGTCTAGGCTTCCAGATGGCATTGGACAGCAGCTCCCAGCATTCTTTACCTCTGGCTGTGCTGGACTGAGCTATTGGTTATTGCATCTCACAACATCTGAAGGATCTCCAGTTGTTCAGCTCTGCTTCCAACCCTATGCCTCAAGTGTGTGTGTGTAAGGGGGGGGAGCGTCATGTCTGAGAACACACAAAGCAGTATGTGATGCACACAGCTCCTTGCCCCTTATATATGTTGCTGTGTCCAGTTTGGTCCCAAATCTAAGCAGCTTGAGGACAGCAAGTTAGTAGAGATGGGCACCTTACAAAAATGACACACTGTTTCGTTATTTCGTAAGCTTTCAAAATAGATTTTGAAATTATAAATCAACTGGTATCTTGGCCAGCACAGTGGGAATGTTGGGAACTTAAAAAAATTGCAGTAAACAGACCAAATACAGTACTTTGGGGGGTATGAGGAGGTTTTGTCCAGAAAAAAAATGAAGCAAAAATGACTTCTTCAAACCCCATGCAAAAAAAGATACAGTTCAGAAATGGACAGATGTACCTGCTCGTAAACCTGAGGATGCATGAGCTTGAAGCTACATCCCGAACCACCCTTGTGTGCCCGGAATCAATTCTTCCCAACGAAGTGCCTGAATGTTCTGTTAGACTACCGCTCCCAATGTAGCATGGGGATGATGGACATAGTTGGCCTCAGGGGCATCTAGAGGGCATGAGGTTGGATCAAGGCAGCCTTAGGTTCTGCATTCTTGTGTTAAACTTCCCAATGTGATTTTAATTTGGGCTTTGTTGGATTTCACAGCCACCCTCTTGGATTTTTCATTTCATTTCATTTCTCTTTCACCTTCTTTAAAGGTGATTTTTTTTGTGGGGGCGGGGCAGGCGTGGGAAGCCTGTTTTATACATTGCTCCCCTGTTTTGGTAGCAGGAGGTATTTTGACAGCACAGATGTCAATCCCAATTCATGTGCTTCGGTTCCGTAACACAAACTTTTGACCACGGCCCTAATAAGAATTCTTTCTTTCTCGGCCTCTGTTCCCATGTCATGTTGCAGCCCTGGCCAATAAAAATACCTCCTTGCAAAGAGATGAACTATGCCACTGCTGTCTCCGTTGCTATTCTACCATTTTATTTCAGTTGATAAATTTATGCTTAGCATCTAGGTTGTTCAGCAGTGGCTTACGAATTTGGCGGTGTTTGTTTTGGCAAAGTAAAGCAGAGGGCAGCTGCTTTAAATGCCCTGTTGAGTTCTTTGTTTTGTTTGGTTTGGGGGTGGAGTATTGGGTCCCCCCTTTCACTTTTATAACAAGATCCTGGTTATGAAAAAGCTACAGTGTCATGGACAGGCCTGAGCTTCCTGTTTATGAGTCACCATAACTAGGGAAGGTGTGAAGTGACATTTCTCAGCCGAGGGATTCAGCACAACTCTGTGTCAGAAAGATATTCCATTCTCTGCATCCACCTCGCCCCGCCCCAAACCAGGGTGGTCTTAACAGTGACTTCCTGACCTTGCACAATGGTGTGTGGGATTGCTTGAAAGGGACAGTAGTCAGAAGAAAACACCACCAGCTACTTAAAAAAAACCCTTTTAATGGCTGCATCCACTCTGCACAGCTTATCATTCAATCATAGCGTTCAAAGGGTCATCAGTTTGCATGCTGACGAAACAAATGGGCTTCTAAATGGTAAGATCTCCCCACTCTCTGTAGCATAGCTATGGTCTCTTAAAATTACTTACCTCTCTGGAACATATCAAAGCTGATATACAGATGGCATTCCTAAGAAAGAGGTTTCTAGTAGAGATTTGTGATTTATGAGGACCAAGGGGAGGTGTGTAAGGACCTTGTTGATGGTGAGTGTGCAAAGCAAAGTTCACCATTTAAGTTCTTTTGTGTACATTTCTCATGAATATTTGATGTTGCTGTCATCATCACCACCACCACCACCACCACCACCACCATTTTCATCATCAACAACACTGTTATTGTTATTACGTTGCACTTCCTATTTCCCAGCGTTGCTGGTGTCTGAATGCAAACCTAAAAATTAATAATCAAGTCCTAATCATTGGTGGGTGTGATGACATGTTTGTGAAAACTCCTCCTTTTTGGATTTTGGGAAACCCATTAGCAGCTACTGGCAAGTGGCAACTGTTTTAAATTGGTAACCAAAGACTTTGAAACTGCTGCAGTTGCTGAAATTTGTATGGGGAGGAGGGGGACCTGATTTTGATTCCAAGTTCTTTTAATTTTTTGACTTAATGTTTGGTACTTCACAATTGTTGCACTGTCTGTACTTCTCAGGTTGCTTCTTGATGGAACTCCAACTTCTACAAGGTATAATTTCCTTTGGCACTTATCCTGAAGTATTATCCAGTTTATTAAAATCAACTGATTATTCCAGAACAACATTGCTGCTTCATTGTCTAGGAAATGGAAGTGTCCATAATTGATGATATGGAGAAAAATATGTAGATGGTCCATAAGATCTAGCCAAATGATGAAACATTCTTTCAATTCCTGACCGACCCTACATTTATTGCATACACCATGCTTCATGATAACTTTAATTCATAATTACTGCAAACAACTTGGTCTTGGATTACACAGATGCACCCCATCAGTTTCAATCTGAAAATGGCATTGGCCTGATTTAAACTATGGAGCTGATTCTTGCTTCTTAACACTAACATCCAGCAGTTAAATTGTGGTGCTGTCCATGCAATGCTTTCTCCAGCCAGGCCTCCCCATGCTGTGTGCCTTTCATTAATGTAGATAGATTCTCACTTGCAAGTTATAATACTGTTGGGTTTTTTAAAATGTTTTCTACTGTCATCTGATGAAATGGGACCATGGTGCCATAATTTCAAAAGTTTCACTGTTTGATCGATACAGCGATTCTTGGGGTTGACCAGTATGTGCTTCCTTCCATGTTTTGTGGCAAATGGAGGTGTTTTGCTCAAGCATTGGAATGTGGCACTTACAATTTGGCAAGAGGACTGGGGTGCTCCATTTTAAATCATCAAAATCAGTATACAGTGGTACCCCGACTTATAACATTAATCCGTTTGGAATGCAGGCTCATAACTCAATTAGCTCATAAGTCGGGGAGCGGCTTATGCATTCCTATGGGAAACCACTTTAGATGACAAGCAGCTCCCCCAATGGGGGGAATCAGCAAGTCATTTAAAATGTCTTTAAGCAACCAAGCCAAGTACTTGGCTTGGTTGCTTAAGGACATTTTTTAAAAACCCCACCACTTCTCCCTCCCACCATTGGGCACATAGAGGAAGAAGCGGCAGGTTTTCAATTTTTTTCTCTTCCAATACAAGTGCTAATGGCTGCCATCAGTGCTTGCATTGGAAGAGGAAAAATAAATAAAAAAACACTGCTTCTCCCTCTATGTGCCCGATGGTGGTGGTGGTGGGGGGTGAGAAGCGGCATTTTTTTCCTTTTTCTTTCTTTCTTCCAATGAAAGCCCTGTTGAGGGATTGCACCAAAAGAGAAAAGAAAATGAAAAAGATGGTCTTTGAGGCACTAAGGGAAGCTGCCTCTTTAAATGGAGGCAGCTTCCCTCAGTGCCTGAAAGACCTTTGAAACAGTGCCCGCTTTTCCCCTGGTGAGGGAAAAAGTGTGCACTGTTTCAAAGGTCTTTGAGCTATCGACTCAAGTGCTAGGGATTATCAAAAAGGGGATTGAAAATAAAACAGCCAACATTATAATGCCATTATACAAAACAATAGTAAAGCCGCACCTGGAGTATTGTGTACAATTCTGGTCACCGCATCTCAAGAAAGACATAGTGGAACTGGAAAAGGTGCAGAAAGCGACTAAAATGATTACTGGGCTGGGGCACCTCCCTTATGAGGAAAGGCTAAAACATTTGGGGCTCTTTAGTCTGGAAAAAAGGTGCCTGAGGGGGGATATGATTGAGACGTACAAAATAATGCAGGGCATGAGTAAAATGGATAGAGGGAAGCTCTTCTCCCTCTCACAAAATACCAGAACTAGGGGACATGCACTCAAATTGAGGGCTGGGAGAGTAAGAACAGACAAAAGAAAATATTTTTTCACCCAGCGCGTTGTTAGTCTATGGAACTCCCTGCCACAGGATGTGGTGATGGCATCTGGCCTGGATGCCTTCAAAAGGGGATTGGACAGATTCCTGGAGGAAAAGTCCATCACAGGTTACAAACCATGATGGAGATGTGTAATCTCCAGGCTTAAAACCAGGGTACTTCAAGGGCCAGATGCAGGGGAGTGGTATCAGGAGACAGATATCTAGTCTCATGCGCTTCCAAAAGCATCTGGTGGGGCCACTGTGAGATACAGGAAGCTGGACTAGATGGGCCTTTGGCCTGATCCAGCATGGCTCTTCTTATGTTCTTATGTTCTTATGTAAGTGCTTGGATCGGTGGCTCAAAGGCTTTTTAAATGACTGATCCCTTCTCCCCCACCACAGCCGCCATTGTTCCTCGGGGGAAAACCCATCTTGCTCATAAGGCAGCTGGGAGGGGGGGGAGACAACCAAAGCCGGCTCGTAAATCGGGATTCTCGGTTGTCGGGCGTGTCGTAAGTTGGGGTAACACTGTACTTGCAGTTAAAACTGGGGACCCAGCTATTAATAGCAGTTTTTCTTCCCTTTGGCATTGAGTTCCGTTTTGAGCACCACCTTCATTCTATCAAAGTACAGTGCTACGGTCACCCCCTGCCATTTCGCGGTTCAGGTATTGCGGTCCCACTACATTGCGGGATCGCAGTACCTGCACCTCGGCAGGGGTGGTGGTGGGCGATCGGGTCGCTCCGTGCCACCCCAGGATCCACCAAGAAACCTCGGGGCGGCGTGGGGGTGGCGGCGTGGGACAATCAGGTCACTCCGCGCTGCTCCCAGACTCCACCGAGAAGCCTTGGGGTGGTGTGGGGGGCAGCATGGGGCGATTGGGTCACTCCACACCACCCCCCCAGGCTCCCCCGAGAAGCCTCGGGGTGGCGTGGGGGTGGCGGCGGGGAGCAATCGGTTCGCTCCGCGCCACCCAACCAGACTCCCAAGAAGCCTCGGGGCGGCGTGGGGGGTGGCGGCGGGGAGTGATCGGGTCGCTCCACGCCACCCAACCAGGCTCCCCCAAGAAGCCTCAGGGCCATGCATGCGGGCAGCAGAGGTAAGATCCTGCAACACCACCTGCATGCGCCGCTCCAAGACTTCTCGGACAGGCGCTCAATCACCCCCCGCCCCCAGACCCCACCCCACCCGCTTCTGCATATCACGGATTTTCATGCATCACGGGTGGGGTGGGTCCCTAACCCCCATGATCGGTGGCGGGTTACTGTACCTTGTATAAATGAATTAATTCATTCCAAAAGAATTTATGATAAGCAAATTTTCCTTTATACAAATTTCCCATAGGAATGCATTGAAAACAGAGTACAGTCACCCCCTCCATTTCGCGATTCAGGTACCGCGGTCCTGCTACATCGCGGGATCGAGGTACCTGCACTGTGGGGGGGGGGCGGAGGGCCATCTGGTCACTCCGTGCGCTCTCCCTGCACCTCTGAGAAGCCTGGGGGGATGGGGCGGCGGGGGCAATAGCGTTGCTCTCTGTTGCCCCCCAGGCGCCGTCACGTGGGAGGGCTGCAGGGAGGGCTGGCGTCCCTCTCCGCAGCCCCCACCCGGCGCCTCTGGAGTGCCTCGGAGCCGCGTGGGAGGCCTGCGGGGATGGATGGCGTCCCTCTCTGCAACCCTCCCAGGCGCCTCTGAAAGGCCTTGGAGTCGCACGGGGGGGCGGGTGATCGTATCACTCCACGCCACCACCCCACGCTCCTCCGAGGCTGTTGGGAAAGGCACAGGATCAGCCCCCCTGACCCCAGGGCCCCCCACTCCGCATATCACGGATTATTGTGGATCGCGGGTGGGGTGGGTCCCTAACCCCCGCGATCGGCGGGGGTTACTGTAATCCCTAATTGTGACCATTTTTATGTTGTAGAGATTCACCCCTGTGAGAAGGACCAGGAGAAAGCAGAGGAAGCCGGTGGTGCGCCATCTGAAGGAGCACATGTTAAAGAGAAAGAGGAACATAATACAAAGTTAGAGACAAATATAGAACTCAAGACAGAAGAAGCGGGTGAAGGGGGTGGAAGAGAGAGAGATGTATTCGAGGAAGCATTCTGGGTGAGTGACAGCGGGGATGAAGGGGAGATGTGCGCGCACGAGGAATGGCAGTTGGAGGAGGTAAAAAAGCCGTTGAGAAGGGACGTTGGTGTTCAGATGAGGAGAGAGGTGGGGGGAGAAAAAAGGATGAGGTGCGGTACCGGGAACCACTAACCTGGTCAGTGGAAATTAGACCAGTAAGATGGCCGGGAAACACAGAGAGGATGTGAGAGAGGTGGTGACCTCGAATGAGGGATAATCCGGTGGCTCAGTGGATGCGCTACCCCTGCTGTGGGAGCACCTGCCATGGGAGGGGGCCATACCCTCCAATATAAGTTCCCCTGAAGTTAATCTACCAGCAAACCTGTTTGATAGTTTTGTTAAAAATCCATTTATGTTTGAAGAAACTGTTGAAGATAATTTGTGCGGAGAAACGTTAGAACAAGTTGTAAGAAAAAAGGACACTTTTGAGTCGAAGAATAAATATTTATTAGAAAATCAAGCTGCAGGACTGGACAATCATTATTTCGCCTCGGATCTGATGTATCGGACAACTGAACCCTCACAGCCCCATAGACAATTCTGTTAAGCAAATTTCCCCTATCGCTGGAATTTTTTTATGTTGTACAGATTTTATCTTATACAAACCATTTGTTATACAAGGGTCCACTGTACTTGTTCCTGAATAACAATTTGTGTTCCTTGCTGTTTATATTGCGATATCAGTTAAGGCCTAGAGAGTTACAGATTTTCATTAAAATATAATGGCCAAACTATCCCAGAATGGGAACATGCTGCCTCCCTTCTCATTCTGGGGCTGAATGTACACATGTTCAGTGGCGGAGTGGTATTCTCAAGAGGACCTAGTATGTAAGTGTACAAGATTCAGCCAGAAACATCTACTGGAGACCCTGCCAAAAAAAAAAAAATTCCCCAACTACAGCTACCAGAAGTCACTGACTCTAGTGGTGGGGGTTTCTTGGAATTGTAACACACACAAAAGAAAAATCAATTTATCCACACTCTGATATGGCTTCACATTGGAGATGACCAAAGTATACTGCATGCATGGTGAAGTTTCCCAGACACAAATGAAAATATGGCAACCTCTCTCATGTTGAGGTCTTTGTATACATTGGAGCCACGGAGGATTTGACTTCACCTTCAGGCTAAGTTCAAGGGTTGTTCTTTCTCCCCCTCGCGTGACTGAAATGTTAGCTCTTGGCTTCTCTCTGCCCCGGCCAAATGGCTGGCCTGGCCAACATTCACTTCTACCGAGACATAACATCTCAAGTGCCTTGCTGCCGTTGGAAAATAGGTACAATGATTTGACTCGTAGGCACTTGTTTCCCACATTCTTGAGCTCTCTTCAAAGTCTTCACAAATGGATCCTGTTAAGGTTTCAGATGATTTCAGACTCTTGAAATTCAGATAATCCCATGGGAGGGCACACAGATTATCAGCCATGTTGCTGAAAGACCTCCTCCTAGCATTATCAAGGACTAGGAAACATTTTACATGAACACCGATCGAATGAAAATGAGCCTGTAGTGACTTCACTTTCTTTTACTCTTTCACCTTCTCTCCTTCTCCTTCTCTCTCTCTCTCTCTCTCTCTCTCTGCCTGTCTCCTTGTTTTCCCCAGGTTTTTCCATCCTTCTATCTCTATCCTTGCCATGATTGACTTCTCCTTCATCAAATGTTCGTGAAGGGGAAAATAAGCAGGAAAATGAAAGTGCCTTCAAGGAGACTGTGGTGCCAGGTGTCAGAGAATGAGAAGGGTGGGTTTCCAGAAAGAAAAGGCGATTTGAGGGGCACCCACAGTTACTGCCTTGACCAGATCACACTAAAATTACTCTTTATGAGTTATTCAGTGGGTGTAAGCGTCAGAAAGGAACCTGCTTCAAATAATCCCTCCTTTGGCACCCAGAGGAGAAACATCATTCTCACACCAGTCGATTTTGGAAGACTGGTCTCACAAAAACAGGAAGCATGGCTCACATATGCTTCCTTTCCTGCTCTGGATTTCCCTGATGAAAAAAAAGAGAGCTATCTTTCAGTATCCTCTGCTAATCAGAGGTCGAGGGGCCAGGGAGGGAAATTTATATTTAGTTAGAGCTTTGGCTGTTCCGCTGATCTCTAAATATTTGTGTCCACAGCAAACGCATTAAGTTTGGATGCTGATTCAGGGATTTATAAAAGGTATTGGACTAATATACAGAGAGAGAGAGAGAGAGAGAGAGAGAGAGAGAGAGAGAGAGAGAGAGAGAGAGAGAGAGAGAGAGAGATAACTTTGTTGTTCTTTTTGTTGTGATTGGATGTCCTTTTTGGGCAGAGTAGCCGTGGCAGAACAGGTGAGTATGTAGGTGGGAGAGGCAAGAGGCAGTCTGTAGATAAACACATGTAGTACTTCCATACTCTGTGCCTTTAATTTTTGTTTCAACTCTTCATATTCTTTCATTTTTTTAAGATTTAGAGGAGATTTGCAGATATACCAGCTCTTTTGAGGAAACCAAGACTTCTAGGTTTCAGAGGAAAAGGTTCACTAATTTTTGTGCAATTGTGCTTTTGCATCTGGAATGCATCTAAAAAAGAATATTGTGGTGTGTGTGTGTGTGTGTGTGTGTGTGTGTGTGTGTGTGTGTGTGTGTGTGTGTGTGTGTGTGTGTGTGTGTGAGAGAGAGAGAGAGAGAGAGAGAGAGAGAGAGAGAGAGAGAGAGACTTTTATTCTGAAATATGACATACATCTTTCAGTAAGTTTTGTGGAGGTAGAATATTAACATTTGGATGGGGGGCAGTGACATTCCCATTCTGAACCACCCTGATCTTCACCCCAAGCTTTGGAAAAAATCAAGTATGAAAATGAGAATACAGAACAAAACAATTATGTTCCTAGAGAGTGGAGAACTCCCAGAAGGGGGAATGATGGGATATAGGGCTCAAGAAAACCCCAAATCACATCCCTATTCACAGCAGAAGACATGACAATCCCCTTTTCCTCACACCTGCCAAGTTTCAGAAGGATGGGTGTTGAGCTAAAGGCACACAATGTTCAAAGTCCATCTGAAGGCTTTGTAGGGCAGTGGAGCATATTAGGCATGTTGGAGGACCCACTTTCTCATTGCTCCATCCTTGCCTCCCCACCCACCCCCACACCTTTCTCTAGATTCCCTCTCCTTTGCAATTTTCTTTCTTTCTTTCTTTCTTTCTTTCTTTCTTTCTTTCTTTCTTTCTTTCTTTCTTTCTTTCTTTCTTTCTTTCTTTCTTTCTTTCTTTCTTTCTTTCTTTCTTTCTCTCTCTCTTCAGCTCCAGTACTTTGACCACCTCATGAGGAGAGAGGAGTCCTTGGAAAAGTCACGGATTTTGGGAAAGATTGAAGGCAAAAGGAAAAGAGGACGGCAGAGAATGAGATGGTTGGACGATGCAACCAATATGGATTTGACCAAACTCCGGGAGGCAGTGGAAGATAGGAAGGCCGGGAGAGCTCTGGTCCATGGGGTCACGAAGAGTCGGACACGACTGAACTACTGAACAACAACAATCTAAAAACAAGCTATTTCTTTACCCAGATGCTTTTGAGAGTTCACGTGGAATATAGGGAGCCACCACAACCATTTCTAGTGGTCTCTTCCAAAAGCTAATGAAGCAGAAAAGGGGATGATTATTGGAGATGGAGGGAACTTGTAGCGTTCTCTCTTGCCATGCCGACAACGCCAGCAACCCTGTACTACGATGAACGCGAGGAGACCTATGCCTTTCGGGCAGGGAAGAGTCAGACAGCTATAACACGTAACATTAAACCCCGGCATGCCACATAGATAGGAGCCATAAAAAGGCACACTGTTCTCTCTCTTGTTTGTCTTCTTCATTTTTATTATCATTCTCTTTGCTAAGGTCAGCTGCGCTGGTCTCGCAGAGACCATTAGGACGCTTTTTGCTTATTTAATTCACTAACTGCCGAAGTGCGGGCTGCTTTTAGTGGCGCTCATACAAGTCCAAGCAACAAGAAGGTTCGGTTTCATGCACTTGAACTTCAGTGACACAAATAATTCAGCGGTGATTCAATACTGGGGGAAAGGACGGCTGGTCAGGTTGGGAGTGTTTATAGAAGATGTTTCATCACGACTAGTAAAACATGTCTTATTGTTAGTTCAGGAGGTGCTGGTATTCAGCTCTTTGAGGGAAACTTCTGACAGGACAGCAACTCGAAGCCTACTGGTAGAGGTATTATTTTAAAAAATAAGAAATAACAGGAGGCTAGGGCTGCTGTTCCTTTGGCTCAGTTCTGGAACGGCTGTGGAGCAACATCACACAGATTTCCCTACAAGACGCCATCGAGTGAAACAGCAGTTACATTAGTGGTAATGTTTTGTCAGACATTTTATGGATATTGGCTTTCACGCAGGGGTTTTAGTTTCTCCTGGACTGTCACATAGCAGCTTGAGGATTGTGGATGAGGACTTCAGGGAATCAGCTCCTAGTCCTCAATGAGCCGGGGAACTCACTGGGTGACCGTAAACCAATCACCAGTGACTGACAGGGTTGTTGTGAGGAAAAGGGGAGTCATGCCCTCGGCCTTGAACAGGGATGGGATTTAGGGATTTCTTGAACCACATCTCCTCTCAATCCTCTCTCTGGAAGCATACTGTTTTGTTCTAGAAACAAATGCCGAGGATCTAGAACTGACCCATCTTGGGACTATGGGATAGGGGTTTAATTCTTTCTGTGCCAAGGTCCTTAGAAAACCTACCTCTCTGAAGCAGCTATTCCCAATGGAAATGGAAGCCCCTGTTGATACCTACAGGACCTCCTTGAAAATGCACCTATGTAGTAGCAGCTATACATCCCCCATTGAGGGGGGGGTGTAAAGAGGGGCGTGGTGGAGAGAAGAAAGAATTAACTTTCCCCATTCCTTTTGTCTCAGGGCTTTCCACCCTCCTTCCTACTGCAACTTGTGTAGCACAAAACACACACGTAACAGCATTTAGCCAGATTATGTCGTGTCACATTTGGTTCTTTCGCTCAGTGACCTATAAAATTATTTATCAGGCACACAAAGCATCGTACACCAGGCTCCTCACTTAGGATGATGAGAACTAGAGGCCGGAGGTAGAAAATAGACCACCACATCTTTGATTCCTTTATCTGCCTGTAATGTCTTTTTTTTTTTTTTACCGTGCTAATCATAAGTTAGAACAGTGTCCCTCGGCTTTTGGATATTCAGATCCATTTGGAGTTCATCTCCTCAGATCCCTTGCCATTGGCCACACTGGCTGTCAGAACATCTGGGGGAATCTAATGATGAAGAACACATTGTGCTAACTACTACACAGAACCTCCATGTCCAACTCTGGATTTGAGCAAGGAGGAAGCTTAGAGGGAGAGGCCAGGCAGGCTGCTGGGTCGAGGCTAGAGAGAATCCAAGGCACGGTCCTTCTGTACATCATTCAGGAAGCATGCTCTCCATCACCGAGCGACTGGCTACTCACTGCTCCCAGGGATAACACTGAGCACGGTGTGCTCTCCCACCTCCATCCTTGTCATGGCATTGCTATAAGCATCCCTGTCAACTTTTTTCCTGGTGCTAGCTGCTTCCATCCTTTAAACACACACACACACACACACACACACACACACACAGAGAGAGACAGAGAGAGAGAGAGAGAGAGAGAGAGAGAGAGAGAGACACCCTCCCATCCTGCTGAGCTGCATCTACGCCAGCTCGGGCCCCCCTCCCCACCAAAGCTGCCTGAGACAGGGAGCACTGGAGAGGGCCCAAGGCAAGCTGGAGAGGCGGAGTCAGTGTCAGGTGCGTGCGCCTTCCTGGCCGCCTAGGAACCATGGGAGAGCCGCGCAGGCAAGGCGGCGTCTTGGCATCTGGAGCCTCGTCCCCCTTCCAACTCCAACTCTCACCTGCTGCATCTCCTCTGTGCACTGCCCCCACATCCCGCTGCCTCCCCGAGAGCAGCCCACTTAACCCTCACTCGATCGCTCTCAGAGTGGAGGGGGCTGGGGAGAATTCATGATACTTCCAGGTATATCAATGACCTGGGGGAAAACCATAAAAGAGAATAAACTGCGGGGTTTTCCTGGTCAAATTGGGAATGTTGACAGCTATGGCTATAAGGTCATGCTGTACTGCACTTGGGGAAATATTGAGATCCAGATGTATATGTTTTGAGCAGAGACTTCACAGAATCAGAGAATAGTGAAGTTGGAAGCAGCCAAGAAGGCCATCAAGTCCATCCCCCTGCCACTGGCATAACTAGGGAGGGGTGGAAGAGTGCATTTGCCCCAGGGCACACAGCAATCTGGGGGGACATGGAGGGGGACCAGGAGGAGGAAGCCATGCACCAACCTACCAGCAGTCCTCCTTTGGCCCCACAAAGGCTTGGCAATCATTAGCCCAGGGAAAGGAGGAGAGGGAAGCATGCGACAGAGGTGCTGCTTGTGGGGGGAAATCCCACCGACTGCTTCCCTCTCCTCCTTTCCACAGGCTAATGATTTCCAAGCCTTAGCCTGGAGAAAGGAGAAGGGGGAATCATGTTATGGAGGTGATGATTGGGGAAAAAAATAACATTGCCTGCTTGGCGCTATCCACATGCTACGCTACTTACACAGGAGAGCCTCAACAGGAAAGGAGACCTACAAAGAGGGCATGAGAAGGAGAGACCCTTGCTCCCCTCCCCCACTGTTCCCCCAGGATCTACCCCCCCTTGCTGGTGGGGGAGGAGAGGGTGCAAACACTATCTTTGTCCCTGGGTGCTCCAAACTCTAGCTACACCCCTGCCCTCTGCTTGATACAGGGATGATTTCCTTGGGTGGAGACGTAGGTTCCAGTACAGCATAGGATAGCTTTTGCTTAAATGAAGTACTACACTGGAAGGGAAAAATATATATTTCTTCTTTGAGAACATATCCAAAGAGAACCATTAAGGACTGTCCTTTATCGCCAGTTCTGTTTTGCATAGTGATAGAGCTACTAGCTAATGCAATAAGGGAGGACCAACTTATTAAAGGTATGGGTAAGGAAGGCAAGATAAAAATTAGTTTATTTGCGGACGACGCTTTGTTAACAATAAAAAATCCGGTAGAAAATATATTAAGAATAAAAGCACACCTAAAGGAATTTGGTGAAACAACCGGATTATGTGTCAACTGGCAGAAATCAGAAATCATGCTTTTCAATCAGGATAATCGAGACATGGAAGAGATCTCCAATCATGAACTGAAAGTTTGTAAATGTATAAAATACCTAGGGATACTTTTAGATAAAGACATTACTAAAACGAAAGAACGAAATTACACAAAAATAAAGGAAGAGATTAGAAATAAATTACAAAATTACTCCAAATTAAACTTATCATGGTTTGGTAGAATAGCAATGGTAAAAATGAAAATTCCTAAAATAAACTTTCTTTTTAGAATGTTACCTATTCAATACACAGAAATTGAAATTAAAGTTTATCAAGATCTTTTAAATAAATTCTGCAATGGTGGAAAAAAAGCAAGAATAAATAAAAGCTTATGGTACAGATCTCAAAAAGAGGAGGTATAGGCATACCTAATCTTAGAATGTATTACATAGCTAATCAGCTTAGCTCCCTGGGGAAATATTATTTAAACCTCAAAAACTAATATGGTGGGAACTTCAATCAGAGGAACTAAATGAAGACATAAATAAATATGTGTTTAGTTTCCCCAAAAAGGAAAAGTTACCCAATTAAAAATCCTCTTCTAAGTTCCCTATTGCTTACTTGGAAAAAGTATGGAAAGAAATTGATACAGGAAGGTTCCCGCTTGGTGCGGTGATCGATCAGATAAATTTCCCCACGAACATGAAGAAATTGGGAGACTTATTTAAATTAAGGAAAGTGGCAAGACTAAAAGATTGGATTAAAAAGATGACATCAAAACAAGAAATTAAACGTATTCTGCAAACTCAGGAAGGAGAAGGGTTGAATTACGCCCAGTTAGAAAGCTGGACGAAAGAATGGATTAGGAGAAATACACAACTTAGAGGATATACAAAATTTGAGCAATTACTGACAACATATGAATCAGAGAAAGGAAATACAGGGAAAGGAACAGTTGGCAAATTATATAAAATAATTCAAGATTCATTTGAGAATAGGAACAGGACACAATAAGAGAGCTATGGAAACAAGACATAGAGAAAGAAATAAATAATGATGAATGGAAAAGAATTTGGAATTTGAGGATTTTTGTCATTATCAGTCAGAATAAAAGAAAACTACTTCAAACTAGTTGTAAGATGGTATATGACTCCAGTCAGAATGAATAGAATGAATCCAAAATATTCTAAGCTCTGCTGGAAATGCGAAAAAAAAGATAGGTACCTATTTTCATTTATGGTGGGAATGTGAAATAGTTCAAAAGTTTTGGCAAGAGATTATTGAGGAGATAAGAGAAATACTACAAACTGATATTAAATGTGTACGGAAATTGCTTTGTTATCATTACCATCTATCAATGAATATGATGTGAAAACTAAAGAATTAATAGCAAATCTTATGACAGGAGCTAGACTGATTATTGCTAGGAACTGGAAACTGAAATCAGACCTTAAAATTGCTGAATGGTATAAGGAAGTGTGGGACATAGCACTAAATGATAAACTATCTTGTAATATAAAAGTTTTGAGAGGTGAAATAAAAAAAGATACTTTTTATGATGTTTGGGGGAAATTTATAGATCATGTACTATTAAAAGGGAAAGGGATACAACCAACTTATAACCCAACACAGTTCTAAATAAAGGACCTTAAGAAGCCTTTTGGAAGAAAAAAAAAGATGAAGAAGAAGAAAGAAGATGCAAGAATACTGGACGGTTTCTTGGGGGTGGGGGGCACTTTGTACTGTTTATGATTGCCTATTACTGTTTTTTTTATATAATTGTTTATCATTGTTGTTTTGTCTTTTTTATGTTCAATAAAAAAAAATTTAAAAAAAAAGGACTGGATGCCAATCACAAAACTGTCTTTTGTCCTGCAGCCAAACCCCTGGGGCTAACAGAGAAATGGAAGCCCTCAGAATTCATTTGTGGTGAAGCTACAGCAACACGGCTGGCAGAGGAATCAAAAGAAGAGCCCCCCTCCCCATTTCAGGATAGGGGAGGGCATCAAAGATCCTTTGCCAAGAAATGCAAATGAAATGGAATTTTTTTTTCAAACAAACAATGCTACTGAGTAAAATGTATACAAGGAAGGTGAAAGGGAACAAAAGCACATTTGAGTTCTTGTTGTCATATGTTGTGGCAGCATAGAGTCTTGTGTGTGTGTGTGTGTGTGTGTGTGTGTGTGTGTGAGGGAGTGAGTGAGGGAAGGAGTGAGTGAGTGAGAGAGAGAGAGAGAGAGAGAGAGAGAGAGAGAGAGAGAGAGAGAGAGAGAGAGAGAGAGAGAGAGAGAGAATCTCTCAGATCTTTAAGAGGAACACTTCTCATGTTTGTCCTAAGAACCATAAGCTATCAGGAAAGCACACTTTGCCTGCATGGCCAGAATGGGTCATCTTCGTGACAATAACAAGCTGCATAAATGGGGAATGGGGGCTGGCATTAAACCTATCCCACACAGTGAAACTGAACTTTCTCCTTTTTCGACTTCACTAGCTCTGCAATTTGTTAAGGCCATCTGCTTGGGGACTCAGAGAAGCACAACAATTCTCTAGGACAGTAGTGGCCAAACTTTGGCTCTCTAGATTTTCTGGATCACAGTTCCCAGAATTCCAAGCCTGGATTGCCAATGAAAAAGGACTGTGGGGGTTGTGGTCCAAAACGTCTGGAGGGCTGAAGTTTGGCCACTACTGTTCTAGAACCTTAGCCACTGCCCTGCTGAGACCTAAATTATCATCATCAACATCATTGACACCACCATCGCCGTCGCTGTCATTGTCATTGTTGTTGTCGTCGTCATCATCATCATCATCATCATCATCGTGTGTTTTCAAGGTAATCCTGACTTATGGTGACTTTTCAAAAGTTTTCTAGATAGAAAATACACAGAAATGTTTTACCATTCCCCCTTTTTATGGGGGCGCCCTGGGATTGTGCAGCTTGTCCAAGGCCGCACAGGTTGGTTTTCCTCCCAGGAGGCACAGTGGGGGAATCAAACTCCCAACCTTTGGCTCCTCAGACAGATACCTAACCACTGAAACCTAGCAGCCTGCATGTCTGTGAAGATTCTCAGTCATCCAGGTGAGTTTATCTGGAAGATGAGTCCTGGCAACTGGACTTCTTTTTCTTGAGAGATTGAAATGTTTCGCTGCTCATCCAAACAGCTTCATCAGTCTGAAGCACTGTGTCTCCGAAATCTGAGCCACAGGTGGCTCCCATGGCTCAATTCATGTGTATTCCAAATCAATGTAATTTTCTCACATTAATTTTAGATCCAATCTCTCAAGAAAAAGAAATCCAGTTGCCATGATGACCAAACTTCCAGACTAGCAGCCTGCTATGAAGAAGCAGCTCTAAGCCATTTTAGTTGCTCTAGTGGTATTCTGACCCACCCCAAGATTAAATGGTGTCTCACATTTCTTCAGTGTGCTGAAGAAAAAGAGACGTTTTGCTTTCTAGCCCCAGTGGGTGTTTGTCATTGCCCTTCTGAGATGACAATAGAACAGATTAGGATCACAGAAATCCAGCTAGTTGAAGAAATCACAGGAAAGGGAGACAAAACAATCAAATGTAGTGGTCACAGTTATAGAGGTTTTCTGTATACTGGCAAGCAGTTGTTCAAGATGTGGCACCATGGTGGAGTCTGTGGTAACCAAATTGGTGGATGTCCCTCTTAGGTGACTTGCTCAGAAACAAATGTTTAGCTCCCAAATATTCTTTGAAATGAATCAAGATTGCATCACTGCATTTCCAGGGTGGCCTTTTCACCAGAGGCATATTTTTGGGGGAGGCAAGTCAGGGTCTTTCAAATCTTCTCTCCATGCTAGACTGAAGTGAACTGAGTCTACACCAGTGGTTCCCAACCTTAGGTCCTGAAAAGGACTTGAACTAAAACTCCCAGAAGCCTTCCCCACTAACTCTGATGGCCAGGATTTCTGGAAGCTGTAGTTCAAGAGCATCTGGAGACCCAAGGTTGGGAATGACTGGTCTAGAGACTACAGAGTCCATGTGGCCCTTTTTTATTAGTCTGAAGAACTCCCTGCCACAGGATGTGGTGATGGCATCTGGCCTAGATGCCTTCAAAAGGGGATCGGACAGATTCCTGGCAGAAAAGTCCATCACAGGTTACAAACCATGATGGAGATGTGTAATCCCAGGCTTAAAACCAGGGTACTTCAAGGACCAGATGCAGGGGAGCGGTATCAGGAGAGAGATATCTAGTCTCATGTGCTCCCAGACACATTTGGTGGGGCCACAGTGAGAAACAGGAAGCTTGACTAGATGGGCCTTTGGCCTGATCCAGCACGGCTCTTCTTATGTTCTTATGTTCTTATGTTTATACATTTTGTACAACTCCCATCACCCCAGCAGGCCATTGCAACCTGGTTCCAACTCTCACACTAATGTCCTGCCGTTTCCATATTCTTCTTCAAGTGCCATATCCTCGTAGAACGTTGGCGATCAGTAGCCTGAACCGTTTTCTGCCTAAAACTATTCTGAATAAAGCAGCTGTGTTCACTGCAGACCATTGGCTTAAGTTCTTGTTCTATGCCCCCGGGCCACGCTTCCCGCCTATTGTTCTTTGAAGGATAACCTGCAGCAGATGGTATTTCTTATTGCGCATTAGGTGTCCAAAATATTGCAATTGTCTTCTCTGTAATGTATTGGGGATTTCTAACTTTTTACTCACGTGCTGTAATACAGCCACATTAGTGACTCTGGCTGTCCAAGGTATCTTCAGAATTCATCCGTATGTTTCCATATTACCTGTGGCAACATGAAAGCAATAGTGATGTGTAGCTTTGCAGCTGAGGAACCTAGCAACCCTGAAGGAGCCAGCATCTTTCTTTGGAGGCCATTTCCTTCTCTCTTAATTTTTTTTTTTTTTGGTCCAGTTTTTCTGTGCATGAAGCTTTGTTATCAGCAGCATCCTGAGTGGAGAAGAATCCTTGGAAATGTAATTTACTTGGACTTGGCCAAGGAACACTGTGTCTCCGAAATCTGAGCCACAGATGGCTCTCAAGGCCCAATTCATGTGTATTCCAAATCAATGTAATTTTCTCACATTAATTTTAGATCAGGATGGATTCAAGTTAGATTAAATGATAACAGTTTCAGTACAACCGGGACTGTGTTAAAATGCTGCAGGAGGTGACATCCAAAACGGAGAAACTTGCAGATCCTGGAGAAGATGGGCTAATTCCCCTTTTCAGGCTAGACAACATGTGGCATGAAGCAAACGTGTGAGTCACTCGCTTGGTTTTTCTGCCTAACACAGCTTTATTAAAACCTCAGTTTTAAATAAAATAAACCCAAAAGTTTGTGTTAATCTGTGCTTTTAACAGACATTTCCTGCAACGAATGTTTAAATATACAACTGAAAAGGTGAAATTCTGCAACACAAAGTTGTATGAAATCAAGAGTTCTTCTATATGAAGCAATCTCCATATCATCAAAATCTTGTGGCTTAGCATAGTAAACTGTACTAGAGCATACCTACTATATTTCAATCAATAGGGATTTGGCGAGCCTACTTTTCCATTTCCTACTTTTTCCATTGATTCAAATGGTCTAATCTAACGGAGACTTACTATGTTAAAAGAGAACGCGAGGAGTTGAAGGAAAGATTATGCACTTCATGTAATTATGTACGGCAGATCATCTAAAATTTATGAGGGGTAGGAACTAACAATTGATAACACAGTGTCAATGCAATCACACAAGGAGAGATATAACCACAAAATTATAAGTGGTTATAAATATAACATCTGTGTAGCCATATACGGTAGACTATTAATCCATGGGTTGTGTGTATTGGGGGGTAGGCTTTCACATATTTTGGCCCCCTCCGCCACACCAGTCTCTCACTCCAGTATAGCTGATCACCTGACCCTGGCACAGTAGGTACTAGACTGCAGCACATACTGCAGCCCTGTATCTATTTTGAGGGTCTTCTGAAGAATTACATTCACAATGTTTATATAATTTTGTTGTGAAAGTAGAACCCTTAGTAAAGCACTTCCATTGACCACTGGAGCCTCAGCAAAAAAAACAAAACAAACACACACACACACACACACACACACACACACACACACACACACACACACACACACACACACACACATACACACACACACACACACACACACACACACACACACACCTGACAGGCCATTAGTCTCTGTGGAGACCAGGCTTGTGAATTTCCCCCCTCCTTGCGCCATGCAAGGAGCAGGCTAGGGGTGCGGGAAATTCCAAAGCCTGGACATGGATCACAAAAAAGGTCCGTCGCTTTGTTGGCAGTGCCTCTTTGCGATCAAAGCCCCCCTCCCTCAGGCTGTCCATCACCACAGGAGCACCCTGCAGAAGGTGGACTTGGTTGCCCCTGTGGTGCTGGGTAGGAATGGGCACGAAACAGAAAAATTGAGTTTCGTTTCATTCTGTTTCATCCCCCTTGCGTTCCGTTTCGTATCGTAAGTAACGAAATTTTTCAAAAGAATTTTTTTTTACTTGCGAAAGGAAACAAAATGAAATGTGGCAAGGGAATCCCCCAGCAAGGGGGCTGGGAGGGGAGCACTGACATCTGCACTGCCCTGTCAGCCCCCCCTGCTATGGGATTCCCCATCGCCTCCCAGGCAGTGCCTCTTTGGCAATGGGCCTCGTTGGTGGCGGCGGAGGCGACAGGGCCTCCTGCCGGGCCCGGTTGCCCTCTCTGGCCAGGCCGGCTGGGTGACAGTGGTGGTGGCAGTGGCAGCTATTCAGGAGTGGCGGTGGCGGCAGCAGAGGTGACAGGGAAGAGCCTAGCAGGTAAGGGAGCCATTTTACAGCAGAACAAAACAGTTCATTTTAAATGAAAACAAAAACACTGTTTTGTTTCACTTGTAACGAAATGCTGCTGCTTCATTTTGTTTTGTTTTGTTACATAACAAACCAATGAGTCAGCATTTTATTTTTTGTTTGGTTCCCATCCCTAGTGCTGGATAATCACTGTGGTTGGATCTGCACCTCCTTCACGTGTCCGAAAAGCAGTCAGGCAGTGGGGATCCAAAGACACGGACCCCCACCGCCCGACTCCTTTTGGAGATGTGCCGACAGCCAGGTGATTTTTGACAGCCTGGGGCTTGTACTCTGCTTGCAAACGCTGCAGACCTGTCGAAATCACCTGCCTGTTGGCATGCCTCCAAAAGGACACAGGAGGCGGGGTCCGTGTCTTTGGATCCCTGCCACCTGCCTGCTTTGTGGCCGCACGCTGAAGGAGAAAACACCACATAACTTGGAAAAAAAATTGTAATGAAAAATTTCCCCATACCCCTGGATTTCACTTCGTAATTCAAATTTTTCATAATTTAAGGCATTCGTAATTCAAGGCATCATTGTATATACATTTACCAAATGTATGATTTTTGCAAATTTTTAATTCAATGCATTTGGGGACGTTTTTCCTAATTTTTTTTTGCCTGCTTTCTCCTTCTGATATATGCCTTCCTCTGATAGGTGCTTCTTTTCGCCAGGAATGCCATCATGAAAAGTGGAAGAGCGTAAATAGAGATGGATATTCTAATCCATATTCCAATTCACACATTTGTTCCAGGAGCATAACCGTGGCCATGTTCTTACTAAAATTCCATAGGCCTCAACTCTGAGTAAACATGTGTCAAATTTTATTGCCTATCAGTATGCCGAGGGATACATACATTATCATCTAAAGATACTGATGGATCTGTTAAGCATCAGCTGGACTTTGATTAATATATCTTTTAACACATTAAAAAAAGAAATTTGAATAGTGGATGAACTTTACTCTCTGGACCACAAGAGGAAAAGAATCGTCAAGCTTTCTAGCCATTTACAACAACGAGTTATGAAGTAATTACTTTTGCATACATGAACAGATTACAAAACCATCATTCCGCTAAGTATATTTAAACAGCACCCTTGATCTCTATCAGTAAGGTTTCCACCACCACCCTCCCTTTTTAAGTAATAACACATTGCAGTCAAACTTTTCTCTTCCATCTGTTGAAATGGAAACATATGGTATTAGAGTTTTCATACCATGCCTCTTGGTACAGATATACCTTAGAGGCTTCTCTCTCAGGAAAAAACTGCATCCTTAGTGAACAATTTGTGGGCAGTTAATTCAGTCCCTCACCGAGCCCTGCATTCCCTTGAGTTAAATGCGTGGTTCCGATGGTGATGCTAAATGAAACGGCCCAGCATGTGATCACATTAACATAATAGGGTTCATATTTGCACAGCAAACCGGTGGAATAAAGAAAGAGTAGAATGAACCTGTGTGATTGGCCTTTTTTGTTACCTTCTTCATGAGTTTCCTAAAGATGAACAAGATGCCCCCAGCTTGTTCTAGAGAGGGTCGTATTCTGTCCCTATTCCAGATCACATTAGGAGAATGAGTGACCTTAAGCCATAGGTATCGTCAGGCATGTGGTGGCTCCTGTGAAGCCTCTGGGAGCAGAAACACAACCTCCCAGCAATCATGGTGCCCCCATGAACTAGATATTCCCCCCCCAAACCATGGTTTGATGAAAATAGTTAAGGGGTGTCAAAAGTTCCCCCTGCTCCTTGTCACGTTTCAGGGGGATTTCAAAGCCCCTGGTGCCCTTTGTCTGCAACAATTACAATATTTTTCCATTTTATTTTTTTTTTGTCTAAAATCGAGGGTTGTCTTATACATGGAAGTAAGCTCAGGAGAAAACTGTGTAGTTGTGAAACCGTAATTTTGGGTTGGAAAAGTGGGGGGTCGTCTTACACATGGGGATGTCTTATATATGGAAAAATATGGTAGTTTTGAAAAAAAGAACACAAATCATGTCTGCAGGGCACAAGAAAGATTTTTTTCAGTTAAAACAAAATATATAAGAAAAATAGGGGATTTGCAGGGGTGAGGTTGTGCAATCCAAGTCTTCTGGAAATCGCTCTACTGAGAGGGAAGTGTTGGTGAGGGAAAGGCATTCCTTAGAGCAGTGGAGGCCAACCTTCAGCCTACCAGATGTTTTGGACCACAACCCCCACAGTCCTTTGTCACTGGCAATACAGGCTTGGAATTCTGGGAGTTGTGGTCCAAAACATCTGGAGCGCCGAAGGTTCACCACCACTACCCTAGAGAGTCAGAAACAGGCGAGTTTTGATATTCTCTTCCGCTGGAATTTGAAATAATGATTGGGTTTTCTTGCTAAAAGAAAATGCTACACTTATATCTGAAATATAGGAAAAAAGAAACCTAAAAAAAGTAGTAGTAGTAGTAGTAGTAGTAGTAGTAGTAGTAGTAGTAGTAGTAGTAGTAGTAGTAGTAGTAGTAGTAGTAAACAAAGTGCAGCTTGTGAGAGTAAAACACATGTTCATTTTCTGGCAAGGACAAGATATTTATCAAGTGTTAGAAAAGAGCTTTACTGTCTCTAGCCAAAGAAAGAACAGATATAGGAATCTCCTGGCTCCACAGAGATATATCTATGCCTAAGTCTAAGGCCACCTAGTGAAGAAACTGTATAATGACACTATCCACATACAGTACTATCATGATGGTTCCCAAACTTGAGGCTCCATGTATTATCATACTACCATTCATGGAAGCCCCGGCCATTGGCTTTGCTGAGTAGTCCAAGGACATCCTGGAACCTAAGTTTGGAAACAATTCCATAAGTAAATGGAAACTGCTTCAAACATCAGCCTTATACCTGTGTCCCTCCAGGTGTTTTTACAGTGCAACTCCCATGATGCTTTTCCATTGGCTGTACTGGGGGTGTGGTGGCTCAGTGGACTAAGGCTTCTGAAAACTCTTGCCTGCAAAGTCGGCAGCTCAGCGGTTTGAATCCCAGGTACCACGTAGCGGAGCACGCTCCCTCTGATAGCCCCAGCTCCTGCCAACCTAGCAGTTTGAAAGCATGTAAATGCAAGTAGATAAATAGGTACCACCGTAAAAAGTGGGAAGGTAAAACAGTGTTTCCTTGCAGCCATGCCAGCCACGTGGCCATGGATTTGCACAACACTGGCTCTTTGGCTTGAATACAGAGATGAGTACCACCCCTAGAGTCGGACACGACTAGAACGGATGTGCGGGGGGGGGGACCTTTTTTTATTCTATTCAAATCTTTTCCCTGTTTTAAAGTGCTGTGTCAGTGGAGCGCATCTACGAGCATCTAAACTTACAAGCAATTCAACTTAAGAGTGGCAAACTGTTGCCATTTTAACTGCTGCTTTACAAATTTTAGATGTCATCTGCTCTGCTTACAATTTTTTATGTTTTTATTTTTTAATTAAACTCGTAAGTAGAGGTACCACTGTATAAGTTCCCTCATGTTCATCCTGCCCTCCTTTTTAAAATGTAACAAAAATACAAAGTTTTGTTGATGGGGGTGGGAAAGGTGTGTTTTTCTCACAGGGGCCACCGGTAACCAACTCTTTTTCTCCCATTTGCAGAGTATGGATCAAAAGTCTTCATCTCTTGCACAATCCCTTGGATTCCTGGATCTCCTCCTTTCCCCCAAACGATCTCCTCCCTCCCCCCATAACCCCTCCCCTGGCTGCCAGAGGTTGTCACCTGAGAACAGAAGGCATCTGAAACCAGAAGGCAGCAAAAGAGCCTAGCAAAAGTCACAGCCAGATGTGTTGCGTGGATTAATCCTTTTTAACAGCAGAGGGTCTTAAGATCTCAAGGGGGACATCACTGATCGAGACGATGGGTCAGACTCGAGGTTGGAATTTGTCTGGGAATGATGTTGCCTTTTCCAGGTAGCTACTAGCTATGCATGAAACCCGTATGCAGAATACTGCTTCCAAGTCTGCTCTGGTTGAGTGTTCCCTTGGATTCCTGGAGACATTCAGGCCAGCCATTCAGAATTTCTGGTCCTTTCTTTCCCAACTATGTGTCTCTAGTCTCGGCTTGGCATCTGTACATCCTCGATAATTCTTTACCCTTTGCAATGTCTGGCACAGTTCACCCAAAACCCCTGTGGATCATCATGTTGTAAAAAAGAACATCATGGCCACAGAAGCTATTTTTACAACTATCTCCCTAGCATCCGTTATTTTCCCCTCTACTGATAGGACATCCTAACAGATTCAGAGGAGGGAGTGGAGAGGGATAAAAATGAGAGAGGGAAAATGCTTGTCCATTTCTAAAAAGAAGGGAGAGTCCAGAGCACATTCAAATGATCATTTCAACAGAAATAAATTTTATAAACGACACATGAACATAAGTGAAAACAGGCCAAAGGATTGTTTCACCAACGTAGCTCTTGAGGCTAGGAACCATTCCTGAAAAATATGCATCATCTCAAAACTTTCTGAAGAATTTAAACAGAGAAGTGCTTACAATAGAGATTTCCCTCTGTTTCCCTTTTAACAGACGGCATGTATTTTCTCATTGCACTTTTGGTATTCAAGCAAAAACATCTCCGACATTTCAGAAAGAGAGTAGCCAAGCAAAAATAATAATAATCATTGGGATAAAAGCCACATTTCACATCACCAATGGTTTTCCCCCCTAATCAAAGTTAGTCTGAAGTTTCATTTGCAGGACATGCTTTTTTGTTTGCTTTCTGTGGGATGGTCAGTCTTAATATATATTTTGCGTAAAATGATGAACACACACACACACACACACACACACACACACACACACACACACACACACACACACACACACACACACACACACACACACACACACACACACACACACACAAGGGATGATTATGTAAAACCTATAGTCCCTAATCATTTGATACTCAGATTTTCCCTGCTATGTGATATGATTCAGTGTAAAGATAAAGACTCTTTCCAGTTATGTTGAAGGTGTGTGGAACCCAGATTCCATGTGTCCAGCATTGTCATCACTTGATTCACAGAAACATATATGAATTCACAAAAACAAACAATATTTGTTGACTCGTAGACATCATAAATAAAGTACCCTGATTAACAAAATTGAAGCCTCCATCACTCATTGTGCTGGAAGGGGTTTCTGGGAGTTGAAGTCCAGAAACATCTGGGGACCCACAGATTGAGAACCACTGCCGTAGAGCAAGGCAGTAAGAAGGTCAAAAATATGTGTTGGGGATAAAGGACAAATAAGGTTCAAGAAACCAGACAGATGCCAAGCCCAAATAATTGACAAGAATATGAGAACAACACAGCCTTTCCTCTGCACTTTCCTTGACATTTCCAATAGATCCGGTATTTATAGTAGGATAGCATTATCCTGGTATTACCACTGACCCCCAAGTAGCACCTTTATGTCGCCAGAAAGAACACGTCGGAAGGAATTTCTAAACATTGTGGGGCACAGGACTGATAACTATCTAACACATGTTTGTTGGATCTGTTCCCTTTAAGCATTGTGGCAACTTTTTAATAACTGGTCATTTCCTCTTATTTATGGCCATTCTGTAATTCCTAATGTAATTGCTTTTGTGCTCACAACTGGGCTCCCTGCAGGATATTAACACTTCAGTACAGTATTTTAAGAATGCTGAATATTAAAAGAGCCATGGAGCCAATGGCCAAACTTTCCCACATAACTGCAGCATGGCTCTATTACTAAGCTACAGTGCCACCCCACAAAATACCGCTGCCAGAAGCAGAGTGGCAAATAGCACCACCCATGTACCAAGTAACCAAAGCCAAGAAAGTTAAAGGACACGTGAAGTGGAAGGGAATGCAGGGACTTTTCTCCTTCTCTAACAGTAACAACTTGAACAAGGAAGCAAGAAATAATTTGTGGCCACCCATTTTATATTTCATGACACTGCTTCATTCTGCCCAATGGTAGAACCTGTTCTGGTACCTCGGCAACCAAGGAATCTCCCCTCAGCCCTGCACACTACACAGCTTCGTGGCACAGTGGTTAAATGCCTGCACTGCAGGTAAAACTGTGCTCACGACCTGGGGTTCAATCCCAGGTGGCAGGCTCAAGGTTCACTCAGCCTTCCATTCTTCCAAGGTCGGTAAAATGAGTACCCAGCTTGCTGGGGGGGGGCAATGTGTAGCCTGCATAATGTAATTTAAAGACTGTAAGCCGCCCAGAGACTACTTGAGGTGGTGTGGGGCGGTAAATAAGCAGAACACTTTGCTTTTACACAAAAACCTAAAGTCCGATTCACTTGTGGGGCCTTTCGTTCACACATCGACACAGCATCTTTGAGCAGGTCATTGCTAGAGATGGGGACTCACAACTCGTGATCGAGTCCGACATAGGTTGCATCGGTGACTCAGCTTGGACTCTACCTGGGTTTATATATTTTTTACTTTTTTAAAAAGGACTCAGATTTGACTTGGGACTCAGACCTATTTTTTCGTGCCACTTTCGCCCAAGTCCCTAGTATTTTAAAGAAGACTTGCAGGAGGAGGTCACAAGAAGGAGAAAGCCTCCAGTGAAGAGGCAGCCATGATGACTTCCTCTCATGAGGGTGAAGGGCCCTCCTTCCTTCCTTGGGGTAAAGAGGTGGAAAGAAAGGCAATGGAGCTCCTGCTGAGGATGCAGCAACCCGGTGCTAGTAAGGGGGTTGCATCATGGGAGGACGGTGGTGGTACAGTGGTCCCCCGCCCTTTCATGGCTCATATACTGCGGTCATGCTATATCATGGGACCACAGTATATGAAAAAAGTCCCCCTGGGGCAAGGGGGAAAGGCCTGTTTCTTGCCTCCTGTACTTAATCCAGGGCTGGCACTGCCCTGAATGGGCCTGTGAGGGCTTTTCCAGGCCTTCTGGAGGCCCCCAAAGGGCTTCCCTGCAAACCGGAAGTGACTTCTAGGGCTGTTGGAGGCCTCAGAAATGATTTTTGGTTATCCGGAAGTGACTTTTGGTCCCCAGGGAGGCCCTTTTGGGGCCTCCAGTGGGCCCGGCAAGGTCCTCGCTGGCCCGTTCAGGGCAGCGCCAGGCTGGGAGTAAGTACAAGAGCCCCCAGTTAGGCCCTCCCAGGCCTGACCCAACCTGCATCCGCATATCACAGATTTTCAATTATCGTGGGTTGGGTTGGACCCCTAACCCCCCACAATAGGTGGAGGGTCACTGTAACAGGGGATGGTAATGCACCTCCTCTTACCTGTACGGAGAGGGGAGCAATCCTCAGATACAACAGGCCCGGCTTCCCTTCCAGGAGCTGGTTGCTACCTCCACTCAGCTGGGTGTCAGCTGCAGGGATAGAGAGAGAGACAACTGGGGGCTCCTGGAAGGGAAGGCCAGCCTGCAGGAGCAGGGTAGGGAAAGCCTAGTGGGAAGGGTGCGGCAGCAGCAGGGGTTGGAGCAAAAATAACTTGAGGCTTGGAGTTGGGCCACAAGACTCTGACTTGGACTTGGGAATTAGATAGGAACATTTGCCAACCTCCCTGGTCAGAAGCACCTTTTTTTGTTCCAGTGATCAAGGTAGAACCTGGGCACAGAAGCTCTGGTGACTCTGAAGAGGGAAAGAGGTGGGCTATGAGTCCACCCCATGATTTCAACTTTACAGGAGCTGCCCAAGGTGCTGAACCAATCTGAATAGCTTCTGTAAAGTGCAGATTAAAACCCAGAGTGAATATGTAGTTTTCTCCACCCTCCCAAAACTGAAGTCACTAGCTCCCACAGGGGCCTGCTATGGAAGAAAGTGAAGAAATAAAGATTCTCATCCAGGGTGCCCTTTCTTCCATAGGTGTCCTGTGGTCCAAACATCTTCAAAACTTTTTATTGTGAGCCTCCATCCCTGCCTTGACCACAAGCTACCCCTACTTCCTGCAGTCATTTAGAGTCTAAAATGGCTGCATAGTTACCTGCCATGTTTATGGCTACTGCTTGTTGGTTGCCTTGCACTGTCTTCACAGGATCTGTAGCAATCTCCGCTCTGAACATTGCTTGGAACAGCAGCACCAGCGCAAGATCACCAGCGCAAGATCTTTCCTTCTATCTTCCAAGATTCCCAAGGGATCTGAGATCACAGACATTTAAAATCACCCTAGAGCACTAACTCAGGGATCACTAAAATTAGGATCCTGAGGATACCATCTGTGAAATTTTGGCTGGGATCGATACCCACATAGTAGAGATGGGCATGGAACGAACATTTTTTCATTTCCATTACCGTTTGTCGTTTCCGTTACTTAACGAAACGACAAACGAAAATTGTGATGAAAATGAAACAAAATGAACAGAACCACAAAAATTGTGGTCGTTACGTTTCGTTTCCGTTAATGGCGACGTGCAATGAAATGAGCTGTTTTAAATGTTAAAAAACGCCCTGAACATCCGTAAAAACGCAGTGATAATTATTTATATTGTCTGATAATACCTACCAGTGGGGTTGGGGTCCTTAAAACGTTTGTTTTTGACTTCTCCCATCGTGATGTATTTTTCTTTTCCCTTTAAAATGGATGTTGCCACTAGCCACAAAATGGAGGCAAGCCATGTGATGTGGGATCATGTCCAACCAATAGCATGCCCAGGTTGCAGACTGGGCGGGCAGGTCTGGCAGCCACATAGGACATAAAAAGCTCTGGCAGCCCCCGTCCTCCTTGCAGTCTCTGGTGGGAGTTAGGGTGGGATTGCTGTCTCTGCGACTCTAGCTTCAGTCCTGCAGCTTCCCTGTGTGTGTGCGTGCTGCGTACCTCTTGGTGAGTACCCTCCCCTGCCCCGCAGTGCAGTCACTTTGCGGCTGCCTTGCACCCTGGGCAACGCCCACCGCTGCCTTTGCAGCCTCCCTGCATACCTAGTCTATACTGTGTCTCTGCCAGCATCCTTTTTTTTTTTTAGTGTTTTCCCTCTGATCTGGGGCATTGGGGGATGCCTGCGCACGGAAATGCTTTAAAAATCATGCAAAAAGCGGGTAGAAACGACAAACGAAAAAATGAAAAACGGAAACAAAATTTTTCCAAAAATTTCCGACAAATGGAAACGAACCGAAACAGACCTCTCAACAACAAACGAAAAACCGAACACCATTTTTCTGTTTCATGCCCATCTCTACCACAGAGGCTTGCAATGCTCACAGCCTTTTTCATGGGCGTTCTCCACTTTGCATGGCATCCATCCACAGCTTATGCTAGTGTTGGTGAATCTATGGCATGGGTACCAAAGGTGGCACTCGAAGCCCTTTCTGTGGGCACCTGACATCGCCCCTTCATAAGCCATCTGTATTCAGGTTAAATGGCTGCATTGGCACTTTGTGAACAATTAGTGGGTTTTGAATCCCAGTTTGGGCACTCGGTCTCTAAAAGGTTCGCCATCACTGACCTGTGCTCTTCCTGTGGGCATAGGCTGTTGATGGATATATGACAGGAACAGATCTCACTGCAATTGCAAGGCACACATTCCCCTGATGAGAAACATTGGCAAACGTTGTGTTATCAGAACATTTATTGACTAGCAAATCTAACACGTAACATTTGGAATATTTTAGCTTGTTGTCTGAAGTACTTAGCTCTCGAATTGTGTCCTGAAAAATCAGTGGGATCATTTCAGAAAAAAATGTTTAGGGATTTCTTTTATGGTCCAGGTAATATTAAATGTCTCTTCCAAGAAGGCTCAGCTAACCTGATTAGGATGAGATCATTTGTCTTATGTAATGTTGATGTGATCATGACAACACAGTGAAAACCATGTCCATATCAATATATCTCAGCCAGTATAATTAAGTGGATAATTAGGTTGCTATTCCTTCCTTAATTCTCTGTTGGAGGAAAAAGAATACCATATAGTCATAATTATTTTCAGTGCTGATACTATTCTAAAGTGCAGCCCTTTGCCAAAGAGTAAATTAATTCAATTTGGAAGTTTTAGAAGCTCTGGAATTCATAACAATTATTTTATAAACCTCCTTCAAGAACAATAGAGTGACTATTATATTGTGCAGCACAGGGTTCTCTGTTTCATGCAAAAACTTTCCCAATAGCTGTGCATAATAATAGACTCGAATTTAAGATTTGTGACAATAGAAAAAGAACATACATGGGCATGACCAGATGGGCAAAAATACCACAGCAAATGAAGATGGATAAATACAGTATAATCAGTGCTGACCTGGGCTTAGCAATACCACTCTCCACCCTACAGTTTAACTTTAAAAATGGCAGATGTCCAGTTACTCTGCATAATGAGTGATTCCATCCATGGTTGAGTTGCAACCTCGATGTAGATTGTAGTATTTCTCAGGTATAGCTCTGGTATTAGGAAAGGAGATTAATTGGAAGCAACTAGTTGCTTTAATATCTTAATTCTAAGCTGCCATTGAAGTAGCATCGGGTCTGGTCACCTACGGTACAAAGAATGGTGGGGTCTAGTCAGGGCCGGCGCATCCATTAAGGCGAACTAAGCAGTTGCCTAGGGCGCCAAAATGGAGAGAGGGCGCTGGCCAGCCTGCTGCCCCCCGCTGCCCCCCGCCGCTGGCCACCACACCCGTCCCCCCACCACCCCTGCCCCCCGCCCCCCGGCCCCGTGCCCATCGCCACCCACCCCATGCCTGTTGCCGTCCACCCCCATGCTCGTCGCCGTCCCCCGCCATCCGCTGCCCCCTGCTGCCCCGCCGCCGCCCCGCCGCCGCCCCGCCGCCCCGCCTGCCACCATGCCGCCACTGCCCACCCGCCCCCTGCCCCTCACCCAGGGCGCAATAAAACCTAGCGCCGGCCCTGGGTCTAGTTTGCCCTTCACCTCAGGCACCAGAGTGTCAAGGAACCTGCTCCCCCAAAGAACTGAGGAGACAAAGTGTCAAGACAACTGGCTTCTTATATATCCTGCTGCCTGTCACCTAAAATAGACACTGCCTATGTTTCATATTAGCTACTGCTGCCATAGCAAAGGGATCAACTATGAAAATTAGAGATGGGCATTTCATTTCAGAACCAGTAGTTTATGAAATAAACCATGCGAGCCCAGGTGGTCGTCGGGACCAGCTGATACACGTAGATCCAATTGCTTTACCTTCCTCGGTCTCAGGCAGGGTTAAAATCCAACAAGGCAGCACATTGCAACATCATCTTTCCTGCTTCGTGCTGCTGGCCAATCAGAGAGGGAGGCATGTCCCTGCAAGCTCCTGATTGGCCAGCATCACAGATCTAGCACAGATGATGTTGCAGCAATCTTCCTTGTTGGATTTCAATCCTGCGTGAGACAGAGAAAGGTAAAACAATTGGATCTGCATGTATCGGCTGGTTCTGAGGACCACCTGGGCTTGCGTGGTTCATTTCTTAACCTACTGGTTTGAAAACAAAATGCCCACCCCTAATGAAAACCAGTCTTTGGGGAAACATGAAATGGAATATCTACAGAGCAGAAGAGACAAATATCTGCTGGAGAGTTCCAAGCTCTCGCAGATCTTAATTCAGTAAGAAAATGACCCAGGATGGAGTTTCCTGAAGGAAAACATGACACCCTCCCCCTTGATCAATCATTCTGAGTAACACACAAACCATGCATAAGTTATCCCTCTGGAAACACAGTGGCATCCCAAGGGCTTGCCAGTGCCTGGTATAAAGTGAATGTTTCCTTTCTAAATCTGGCCTGAAATCCAGGAGAGGCTAAAGACATTTTGCTGCCTGAGGAAATGACCCTTTTGCAACCCTGCCTGGCTCCAAAGCCAAGCAAGTTCTTCTAGCAATTCTCGTTCTCCTCTTAACAGGAAAAAAAAAAAAAGGAAAAACAGGAAATGACTTTAAAAAAACAAAAAGGCTGCCCATTCATGATACAGTGGTACCTAAAGTTACGAATGCTTCGACAACCAAAAAAATCAACTTACGAAGCCTCTCTGCTACTGCACCAGACAGCTGATTTTGACAGGTCAGACCTGTCAAAATCAGCTATCTGGCAGGGCTGCAGAAAGCAGCCTTCGGCTGCCCTTGATCAAGGGGGGGTTGGGACAGCCTTCCCATGGGAATGCACTGAAAACCAATTAATCTGTTCCCTTTTAAAACCTTTTTACAACCTCTGGAACAGATTCATTGATATTCAATGCATTCCTATGGGAAACCGCTGTTCGACTTACAAAAAATTGACTTTGGAAAATGCATTCAAAATGGATTAATTTCATAAATCAAGGCACCATTGTACTCCAGATCTGCTGCCTGGTACTTAGTTCTGCCTCATGGCCTAACCACTCTGACCAGTCTTCCTAGTATCCTTTGCAATTTACAAATGGATATTGTAACCAACACTGTTTCTTAGCAGGCAAAAGGGCAGGGAAAGGAAAGTCTCAGGGACACAACATAGAAGGGCACTGCCTTAAGTCATGGCTTCAAGTCATGTCGGGCTGTTTGGCCCATCACTGCCTCAAAGTGCAGAATTGACTTGCACTAAACTCTCCTTATTCCTTGGTGGAAAATTCACAACTGTCTGCTTGAGAGTTAACCATTTGTGTCTTTCCAGTTTGCCTGGTAAGGTCTGGTTTTTTTCTTCCCTGTGCATCCTTTCCATAACATCAAAAACAGGCCCTAAAGATTAGGTTTCCATTTAAAAGAAAGGCTTTGAATTTATTCAGATAAATAAAACAAGAGCACAGTAGAAACTGCATTTAAGCTACACCCTGTGATCAACTATTTTTGCCTGGAATCAAGACATTATTTTTCTTTGCTGCTTTTGGTTGCACACGGCTTCTTCCTGAAACGATTAAACTCAGTGCTGAACTGCCACCGAGAGTGAGAGGCAGGAGGCATGGCCGGTGGTGAATTACCGCAGGAAACTGGTGATGGCCAACACCTGATAGCTAGCAAGAAAAGTATCTGATCTCTGGCTGCTTTCAAAGAGAACTAAAGGAAATCATGCCATAATTACGGATGACACGATGTTTTGCATTTCCTGGCTAAGAAATATGAACCTTCAGGAGTTGGAAATAATCACCTCAAATTATAAGCAGAGGACTGTGGAGCTCTTCACCAGCTTCGGTTCTCATTTGAGAAGGCATCGACGTCCAGTCTCTCCCCTGTTGCACACCTGCAGGATGACCCAAGGACTGGTGTGCCCGAGGCAAAGTCACAGATGCTGCATCTCATTCACCTAAGTCAAAGTTCACCTTACTAAATGATGGCAAAGCTATTTTAGCACATGAGGCAGCTGCTGCCACAAGCCCCTTCCTCATCCCAGGCTAGAAAAACAGAATGGTGTCCAATCAAATAATCAAGAATCCACCCTCACTTTTTCTCACCTGAAATCTATCACCAAAAGCAACAGATTTCATGTAGGGCCAGACCCGATCCCGTCTCCAAATGTCCTTATCCCAAATACCTACATATATTTCTTGTTGGTTTGCTTTGAGGCAGGAAGTGAGGCAAGTTCCTCTTTGCCCCCTTCCCTTTGAAGTAGATGCCACACTCCAAATTGGTCAATTACAGTATTTTTCTGTGTACAAGACTAATTTTTTTGTCTAAAATTGTTAGACTAAAAATTGAGAGCTGTTTGTACACAGAAGTAAGCAGAGAAGAGAACTGTGTGTTTGTGAAATTGAAATGTTGGGTTGAAAAAAATCAGGTTATATGTGGACAATAGAGATGGGCATGAAACAAACTATTTTTCATTTCCATTTTGTTTTTTCATTTCGTTATGTAACAAAATGACAAACAAATTTTGTCTCTAAAATGAAACGAAACGAACAGAAACACCGGAAATTTTGTCGTGCATTTCGTTTCCGTTACTGCAATATGAGTGAATTGCTTAAAATCCTAAAAAAACCACAAAATTGAAATAAATGGTAACGAAATGGTAATGAAATGAACGAAAACAAAAATGATTTTTTTGCAAAAATTCACGAAAAACGGAAACAAACCAAAACGGACCCTCCAAACGTCAAACGACAAATGAAATGCCATTTTTTTTATTCATGCCCATCTCTAGTGGACAATATGGTAACTGATTGATTGATTTGATTTCTACACCGACCATCTGACCAATGGTCATTCTGGGCAGTTCACAAGAATGAGAGTAACAATACAAAATAATAATCAGAGTGCATTCAATTAAACTAAGGTAACTAAGTTGAACAACATTTAAGAACATAAGGGGTGTGGTGGCCCAGTGGACTAAGGCTCCAAAAACTGTTGACTGCAAAGTCAGCAGCTCTGCAGTTCAAATCCCAGGTGCCACGGGAGTGAGCTCCCACTGATAACCCCAGCTCCTGCCAACCCAGCGGTTCGAAAGCATGTAAATGCAAGTAGATAAATTGGTACCACCGTAAAAAGCGGGAAGGTAAAATAGTGTTTCCTTGCAGCCATGCCAGCCACATGGCCATGGACCTGCACAACACTGGCTCTTTGGCTTGAATATGGAGATGAGCACTGCCCCTAGAGTTGGACACGACTAGCATGCATGTGCAGGGGGAACCTTTAGCTTTACCTATGTTCTTCTACTAAACCACATTTTTCATTTTTCAGTATCGCAATGTGTAGATTCTAGAGATATCTTACTACTGCAGATAAGAAACCAAGTTCTGTTCATCCATGTTGCCAGATATTTAGTTAACCCTTTCCCACCTTATAATTCTGTCTTCTGCTGATGTATAGGTGTGGGATACAAGCCATGGATGTGAATGCTAATTTGTCGTCTTTCTTGTTGAACACAGCTATAGGCTTATGTAAAGACTGGATTAGAATGGCTGGCCCTGCCATTGGACAGCGTGAAGCATCTGCCTCTGGTGGCAGACCCTCAGGATAGGAAAGGTAACCATTTCCCAGCTGTTCTGTATGAACTCTCTGGCTATCCTCTTTTGTCAGAGGATAGAGCTGTGTATCTCTGTACTGTATCTTTACTGGTGTCCCCTAAATTAGCCTTCTGCCTCATGTCTGATATTCAATGACTCATTGCCACTATTAAAATAAAATTAAACACTAAATATTAAAGTCCACTCCAGTTTCTGCACATGATCTGGGTGCCATTTTGTCCTTCACATCAGATAGCAAAACATCTGGAAACACATCGGGACTAATCGTCAAAAAGCAGCATGTAAAAGGAAGTATTTTAATCATAATTAATATGTCACTGTCAGCTTCACTCTCTCCCAAGGAAATGATAAGACTTAAGAAATGCTTAACTTTGGTTTGACTCCCACTGCATTTTTACCTCAGTTATGCCACTCTAGCTTCCACCATAAGCAGAAAGGTTTTGAGAACAGCATGTCTGTGAAGATTCTCAGTCGTTCAGGTGAGGTTATCCGGAAGTTGAGTCATGGCAACCGGACTTGTTTTCATGTGAGATCGAAACATTTCACTACTCATCCAAGCAGCTTCGTCAGTCTGAGGGAAGTTATTGGTGAGGCCTCCAATTTATAGTTCACCTTGATTTCACCTCACTCTGGTCTGAACAGGCTCATTAGACGGACAGTGGCCTGAATAGGCTCATTAGATGGACAATGCAGGGCATGAAAGTCTCACCTATTCATCCCTTCCCAAACCCCATTAAGTATGGATTGTTAGCTGTGGCTTTGCTGGTGGAGGTGTGAAATGCTTCTGGTCTGTTTGAGAACAGTGCTTCCTAAAACTAGCAGATCTTGAAGAAACCTAATTTGTCACTGTTACTCATCACACTGTTTGAAACTAACCAATCACTATTTGTTACAATGCTGATAAAGCTGCTTGTTACTTTACTTCAGCAGCTCATTGCTTATATGTTACCTTCTGTCACTTTTTTTAAAATGTGACCTCTAGGATCAATAGAAGAACTTGAAAAATTCCTGCAAGAAAATTCTTCTGATACTGTATCCCTAAAAAATGTCCTTCAAAAAAGTAACTAGGAGTTTTCATTGTTGTATTGACAAACTAAATGCCCTCCTGCTTGTCAAAATTACTCTTCAAATGCCATTATGCCTCCCTCCCTTCACACACCACATGAACTCATTACCTGTAAATACAGGAGCTACAACTTATCACTCCCAAGCTCTGAGAAATACTCCGTGATTCCTCAATTCTCTTCATGCTGTATTTCGAGCAAGAGCGTAAGCCTTACATAGGGGGGATTTATTGTCATCCTCTATAAAATATCTGGAAGTACTATTGATGCTACAGTATATCTAACCAAACCAACAAGCAAGCAAATTCATGGGCGGAGAAGCATGTCTCGTTATCTAGGTCGTTAATATATCAAGCAAAACTTCAATACATTTGGTCTCATTCAGTGGCTTGAGATCTCTGTTAAGCATTCTTAACGACCCTCTCCCGCCTCCGAAGCCATTTTGATTCGGCACACCAAGTAAGTATTTATGCCTCTTCAGGACACCCTTAATGCTTCAGTGATGACATTGTCCTTACAGGTCTCTGAATTCCCTCCCTGCCATAAAAGGGAAGCAGCTCCCAAAGCGTGCCTGAATTAAATGTATGAGGACTACAGACATGAAGCAGGCGCACGTCAGGTGCAGCAGGATGCCTGCTTTTTGTCTGCGTCCCTACCTACTGCCTTTCAAACAGGCAGCAGGGCCATCCTTCATTTTACCTGCTTGGACGTTGAACAGGCCCGCTTTCACGCACCAGACATAAAACAGTGAAGGTATACAGGTGTTCTCCAGGAATATTTTCAGAGGCAGGGAGGAAGGTGAATTATGTGCTCATTATTTGACAATCAGAGAACAGGCATGCCATTTATCCCCACATCTCTGTCTCCTTCCTTGGATGGAGTGCAAGCTAGGCTGACAGTCTAGGAACAGGATGTTCTCCTACCGCTGCTCATCGGTGACCCGCTCCAGTTAAAGAGAGAAAACTGCAGCTCTGTCTGGATTATGCCTTGCTTTTACAAAAACAAACAAACAAACAAAAACCCACCTTAAACTTCTCTCCCTTCCGTTTGAAAAAATGGTCCCCTTGCCTGACAGGGCGGTTGCTGCAGTCTGTTTGGCCTTGCTTCAGCGAGAGGATTAAGGTATCATCCGGAATTCTCCCGTCTCTTCCATTGACCCAAACTATTTCTTTCAAGAACAGTCACATCTGTGCCCCCATCTCATTCCCTATCAACCCTTTATTTTTGCCTCTTGCCGGATTCTTGCATGTATTATGTGTTTATTTTCTTATTTTACTTGTTTATTCTATTGTTAATTTAATTTGCACTGCTGTTTGTTTGTTATTTGCATTTATGTAAACCACCCAGAGTCCCTTCTGGGAAATCGGTGCGGTATAAAAATGCAATAAATAAATAAATAAATAAATAAATAAATAAATAAATAAATATCTTGATGAGTCCTCCCTGAGGACAGTTGTGCAGGCCCTGGTGATCTCGAGGATCGACTATTGGGGTTGCCCTTGACCCTGGTCTGGAGGTTACAGTGGGTGCAAAATGCGGCGGCCAGGCTGGTGGTGGGTGCCTGCAGATACGAGCACATCACCCCAATCCTGGCTCACCTGCAATGGTTCCCTGTTGTCCTCCGGATCAGGTTCAAGGTCCTGGTTTTGATTTTCAAAGCCCTCCATGGCTTGGGACCAGAGTACTTGGTGGAGCGCATCTCCCAAAGGACAACTGGGTCCAGACCCTCGAGACAGGCGCAGGCATGCTCACTGAGGGTGGCCACACCCAGAGAGTTGCGGAAATCGTGCACGTGAGACCGCGCCTTCTCTGTGGTGGGCCCCACGCTCTGGAATCATCTCCCCAGTGAGCTGCGCCTTGAAGACCCACCTCTTTAGAGAGGCCTTTGGCGACCTTCTTAGTTAGTCTGCTTCCCCCCCCCACGTCCGGGCCCTGCCGCCATCTTGCCTCATCACTTCATTTATGCCTTGCCTTGCTTTCTTTTTTCTTTTCTTTTCTTTCTTTTTTTTTTTTTTTTTGCTTTATCACTTGTTTTTATTGCTGTAAGCCGCCCAGAGTTCCTTTTGGGAAGATGGGCGGGATACAAGATTAACAAAATAAATAAATAAATAAATAAATAAATAAATAAATAAATAAATAAATAAATAAATAAATCTGAAAAGGACAGATTGGGCACTCAGCAATAAGAATGGGAAAGAAGATTGTTGACTTTCACCGTCTTGATGCAAGTAGTCTTTCTCCCCTATCTCTGGAGAGCTATGATGAGGAGAATTGCACTACACTGGCAGGTGAGAGTCCATGATCACTACACCTTGAGAATTCACACATTTGGGGAGCTAACGTGGAATTTTTAAAGAATTAAAGCATGTGAAAATATACATAGATTCGCATTCTAAATGCAAAAAAATGGGACTCTTGAAAGTACTTGTGTAATGAGATATTAATCACTAGCGGGAAACAAGCATCTCAGGTAAAGCACACTAATCAGTTAAGAATATAGGGAAATGAAACACACTCATTGGGGAAAATGGATAAATAAAATGTATATTAGTTTACATTTGAAAAGAGACCCAACCTAACTCTACCTACCATTCCTCCCTCTTACTTCCATAACACCTCCTCCACTCATCATGCAACAAACCATTTGTCTCTACATTTATCTGTATGTTACCATAGCCTTCATACAACTATGAGTTGTTTTTTGTTGCTGTGGTGGTGGTGGTGGTGGTGGTGGTGGTGGTGTGTGTGTGTGTGTGTGTGTGTGTGTGTGTGTGTGTGTGTGTGTGTGTGTGTGTGTGTGTGTGTGTGTGTGTGTGTGTGCCTGAACCACTCAACTCCTCTCCTTGTGTTAACAATGTGCTAGAGCAGTGGTTCCCAACCTTCCTAATGCTGTGACCCTTTAATACAGTTCCTCATGTTGTGGTGACCCCCTTGCCCTGCTTGGAAGAGGCCACAAGCCCCCTTTGGCAGGCCACTATGCCGCAGGTGGCCAGAGAGAACTTCCCTCTACAGGCACCCTCAGCCAATCGCAGCCTCCAGTGCCATCGACTGACATCCCCTCCAACCTATCAAGCTGTAACTCACTCTTTCCCCCTTCCTTCCCCTCCTCCTCCAGACCCAAGCCGTTTGTGCCTTTTTCTCCACTGGCTCATGGCAACCCCTGTGGAATGGTCATCTGACCCCCCCCAAAGGGCCCCCAACCCCCCAGGTTGGGAACCACTGTGCTAGAGGGATGTTAGGCAAACCAGTTTGCAGTGAGAAGGCCTATGTAACAGAGCTCTTTTGAGAGTGAAGGTGTGTGAACTGCTTCTTTCTCATAAGCATCAGCCATTTCTTAAGACTATTCAAGAACATGATGCATATACTACACAGTCATCCTGTCCTTTGCTAAGATCTTCATTTGAACCCCATTTCCCTTTAGCAAGTGTGCCAATATCAGTCTAGGTTTAGGAGCATAGATTTTTTATTTTATTTTATCTCAAATATCTATTATCTTCTTTCTCACCTTATACTTTTTGTGCACCTACTCTTCTTTATTTGTGTTTTGTATTGGGAGCTGTGTAACAAGTAAATTTCCCTGATGTGGGATCAATAAAGATGTATCTTATCTTAGCTTATCTTTTATGTTATCTTATCTTAGATGAGAAAGAAAACCTCCTAACTCTATCCCTCATCTACAATATGCAGATTCTCTCTGGCATGTATGTCTTGGAAAAATCACACTATATAGTCTTCCCCAAAGAAAAAGAGCATATTATTAAATAGTGCAACACGTTGATATGCCCAGCCCACTGCATATCACCAATCAATTCCATCCAATTCTAAAAATAAACGTCTGCTGAATATCAGACAGGTGTTTCAACTATCATTCTGCGTAAAGTGAAGAAGATTTGAGAATCCAAAGAAGAGGTGGAAAACATTTGACATCAGCATTTGTGAAGCACAAAACTCTTTCTCCAGCAACTAAATGTGCTTCACTTCCGAAGGAAAAGTATGCTGCTGAAAGAAGCATCCCAAACAAAATTGCACTGTTGAGTTTCCTTAGTACATCCCCAGTGAAACCATCACCATAATGTTGAGATAGTTTCCTACAGTTCCAGGTGAAATCTCTTCTGTAGCACTGAATCAAAACCAGACACCAAACATGCATGCCAGAAAAACAAGACCCACAGACTCAGTTCCAGAAGTCAGCACTTCTTCATCAGAAGACAACACTTAAGGAAGGGCCCAAAAGATGGCTCCCAATGCATAGCAATATACATATAAATATAAAGCAAAATATTCATACTAGATATAGGTATCAGTAAGAAAATGAATCATGACATTCAACCAATATTGCTTCTTATTTGTTGGGTCCAGAGACTCTGATGAATATGAAATAATAAATATTTCCCTTTTTTATTCTTCCCTATTTGTCATTTAAAAAATTATTTTAAGACAGCCCATTTTGGCTGTTCATCCCAATTGCTTATACATATTATTTTAAATGGCACTGCTTTGTTGCATTTCTTATGTGGTTTGGGACTGCAAATGCAAGAAATTGATATAAAGGAGAAACCAACTTAAAGGTGCCATTCTCAAAGCAACATATTATTGTTGCAACATGACTATAATTTTTTTTAATGTTTCCTTGACCACCGATAGTTTGAAATGATGCTTAGAAAACTGAATCTGGCAGTTCACGGGGAGCCTATTGCCTTTGGACAGGGTGGGACATCCTTCAGAGCAAGCATGCATAGGATGGAGCCGCATATGGCATGAACAAATTGTCTCATAACTGTGCGGGGAAACACACAGAATTATACATTTCAAGTAAGGCCTAACACATGGTAAACATCAAGTTAGGAATGCAGAGTCTACATTAAGTAAGAATGTAATAAATGTGGGACAGATCCCAAGTATGCCGTAACAAGACAATTCAGAGAAAAGGATTAGGACAGAGAAATCTGACTACTAGATCTATTTATAGAAATTAATTTCACATGAGGATGAGATAGCTAGTGACGTAAACTGCATTACCAACTCTGACAGTGCTTTGAACTACCCCTTCCCTGATCTAGGGAGCTTTTACCCACTGCTAGGAGGAGTACTGTCAGGTAACTCTAGATTTTGGTGGTCTCTCAAGGTAGAGCTGCTCTTTGCATCCATGGTGGGAGATGGTGTGGCCCTTCTCACGTTGGTGAACTGCAGCTTCCATTAACACTGCTACCCACTGGTGAGGTTGGAGAGGCAGGGTGGGGCTCTAAAAGGCTGCATACCCGCCTGCCTTGGTTGGTAACCTCAAGCATTTCCAGGAATGCAATATAGGTTTGCTGGTGTCTTATTCTCCATCCTGTCGGCTTGATACCGCTTACTTTGAGAAGAAGATCACTTGGCTTTCTTAGTATGAACAAGGTAGGCACTTCTCCCACTGAACCAATATTATGTATGGGTTAATTTGATCTCAAGCTTTTTGGAGTCATGGTCATCATAAACACAATTTGAAAGACATATAGACCAAATCAGGATTGTATGTGCCACACACTGATCCTTATAAAGTAATGCGGGAAGAATTATCTGCAGTCTGTGTCCTCCTTATAAAGTGCCAGCCCACCACCACCTCAGAGTGCCATACGCCCAACCCTCCCAGGTTGAGAATGCCTGGATTAAAATATTTCCCAAAAGAAGATTGTTTGGGGCCTTTACTTAAGAAGCAAAAAGATAATTTGCAGAACAGTCAATCACTCACCCACAAGAGTCTGCTATCTGTATAGATAGAGGAGGAGGAGGAAGAGCAGCCCTGCCTTGCGTTTGGTCCAAACCGGGCCAGGATTTGCACCAGGAGATCAAGGGCTTTTGAATCTCAGCAGAGCAGGGCATGCCATGGTACAGAAACTCAAAATTATTACCTTAGTCCACTTTCCCCCTCTTTGTAAAGGAATCATGCCCACCCATCTTTCCAAGAAAATAAGAAAGCTTGCATTTATGAGAATTGACCTGGGATAGAAAAGAAGCCAGAAGAAGTCCTAATTCAAGAGAACTAACTGAAATGTGTCAGGAGCCCCGTTTCATCTTTAGAGGACAAAGGAAAGATGCCTCCTCCTTGGAGGGACATTATCTTTTAATTTATTTATTTTTTAAATGACATCTATTTGGAGAAGGAATTTGGGAACTTCTGACCCCACAAAACTGAACCAAACAATTTAATGTCTCTACACTGTATTTGGTGGTCTAGTCCTTAATTCTTGTGTAACAGTTGCTCTGGTTCAGTGGCTGACCTTCAAGCTGTGACCAAGCCAATGACCTCTGTTCAAATCATAATGACATTGTAATCCATGCCCAGTTTAAATGGGTTGGTTTAATCCCTCCTAAGATTTTGGTGGCAGATTTTACAACAAGCTGAAACATAAGACAGTGAAATCATTCTTTTCCCATTGCATTCCCCATTTTCTCATTTTTTAAATAACGTTTTTGTCTTTTAGTGCTTTAAATTCATCAAACAATACTCGTTGACTAGTTTTCTAAATTTCAACCAGAGGCAGCCTCTGGTCCATTTGGAGGGAGATACCCCCCTCCTCAAATCATGAACATTACTGGTTCTGCTGTCCCCTTTATTCTGTTCTTGTTTATTATTGTCCTGCATATTTGATGGTTTTAATCATGCAGATTATTTTTACTTTTATTCTGACTGAAAGTTGGATTCTGATTACTGCTTTGAGAGCTTCCATAAGTAGGAAGAAAGTGGGACAGCATAACTCTTCCCATTTGGCTGGAACGAGATCTGTTAAACAATACATTACCAATTACAATGATTTAGATATGCAGCGCTCTCAGTAACAAGCTCGGTGTTGGTCAAATCATAGACATTTCAACACCAGCTATCAGAAAATGAAATGTCATCTCCTTCCAATGCAAAAAGAGGCCACGAAATGCACAAGACAAAGGCCAGGGGAAATTAATCTGTGCCTAAAAAATATCCCTGAAGAGGAGTACACAATGTGTATTATAATGAACTAATAAATAAGGAAAGTATGGGATACCTTTGACTTGCTTACAGTCATCGGAATGGCTTAGGGGTGCTCCCCTGTCCAATGACGCCTCATCCACCTGTCAAAAGGCAATGAGAAGTTATTCTGTCTTTTCTTCCTTAATTCATTCTCAGTGGCAATTGGGGGGGGGGGAGGAGATGGAAGACATGTCAGGAAAGTTTAGGAATATTATAGATGGAAGACGATGAATGAAAACACTGAGGAGTATCCAAATGGGACCCATATATGGGAGCAACCTGTCTCAAGGTGCTGTCAAGTTATGTTTATTATTAGAATGTCGACCTCTTAATATCTCAAGGCCTTTCTTAGGGGCTTAAAGAGGATAATATATAGAAATGTCTGCTGAAGGAGTCTACAGTACAAGGATTAATTGTTAGTAAGTTTTCTTGGAGGCCCTTTCAACAGAAACCTTTGTGTATTCTTATCCTTAACCCCTTAAACAAGGACGTAAAATGTTTTCAGGCCAAAATACATTGGATATTTTAGTAGCAACTGTCCTTTCACAGCAACATGAGATGTGCCTTTTTAAAAGATGGGTCCTGATTAAGCATGGGTGTTTTGTTTTGAAAGTGGTGTGGTTCCAAAGTGAAATGCAGGAGCCCAGCTCATGTTCAGAACCAGACCAAACCTCCTGAATGAATTCAGTCAAACGTTTACCTTGCTCTGGGTTCACACGAGGCTAAAGCCCAACGAGGAAGAAGCCTCTGATGTCATCTTTCTTTCTCCCTGGTGCTGGCCAGTTCAGAAGCTGTGCAGGGAAATGCATCATCCCCCTTCCCTGTCTGATTGGCCAGCACCAGGGAGAAGGAAAGATGACATCAGTCTTATTCCTCATTGGAGTTTAGCCCCGTGTGAACCCAGTACAAGGTAAGGGATTGGCTGAATTCATTCCAGAAGGTTGGTCTGGTTCCGAACATGAGCTGGGCTCCCACATTTCGTTTCAGAACCCGGCCACTTCCAAAACGAAACACCCACGCCTAGTGCTGACAGAAGATAGCCATGTCTTACCAGCATCAAATTCTGAGCCTAAAGGTCACACCTTCCACAACAAAAACCTGGTCAGTAAGCCCCTTTTGCCTTCATCGGGCCTGTCCTAAATAGAAACTGGTAGAGAGTAGATGTGTATCTTGCTGGAAACAAGAGTTCATCCATCAGGAAAGAGATAGGATTACTTTTTTTACAGAACGCATCATAAATATTTTCATTAGAACAGCTTGAGCATTTGACGTCGAGGAAAATTAAGGACATATTTAGGCATGTACCCTTCCTTAACCTTTTCACAGATCAGATGCTTCATGCTGTTTACCAGCTTTAATCAAATTATCAAGCATGTGTGAAGGGAAATGGGGAGGTGGGGAGACCCTTTTGCTCCTTGACTGACCATGAACCTTCTGCTTTCAAGCGCCATTTCACTGGCACCCATGCACAATAAAAGCACCAATGGCGTCAACACAGAAGACATTCGTTTGCGTTAGGGATTAAGCGCAAAGCGTTCCACCAGGCTGCGTGAGACAAAATGCTTTGGAGAGACTTGTCCTAAGGCTTGCTAGGTACAGCCAGCCAAGGAGACCATCAGAGCTTGCCATTTATCAGGCATCTCCTGACACCAGAAGGAGTTGTCTTTGGCTGTTCACTTAGAGATGCTTCCTGTCTGACAAGACACATATCAGAGATTTAATTCCATCTGTCGGCTTGCATTCCTTAAAGCCTTTTCTATACATTTTTTTTAAAATAGTGGATGTTTCAGTGGTATGTGGAGGGAGAAGGACAAATCGAAAAGTGTAGTTTAAAATTATTGGACTCAAATCCCATATATTGAGACAGTTTGGATACTTATGGCAAACATTTTGCATACTCTGTAGATGCAGTGTTTGGCATAATGTATGTCACATGTTTTGTTTTTTGCTGTGCAACTGGTTAATGCTGGTATTTGACTATGATAAATTCAGTTCAGTTTGATTCATTCATTATACTGGAAGAGATGCATAATCTTTGGCTTTGACCCTATTGTTAATTCCCAACTAGAGCTGACCCACTGATTGAATGGGACTTACATAAGGGTACCAAGTCTTCAACTATCCAGTTGTTCTAATTGAGTTGGGTCCAACAATCAGACATAGTCTTGTCCCTGCCACAAAATCTATTTAGAGTCTGTTTTCTGTGGACTGAGGACCTCCTTCCATTCATGGGAATGTTCTGACCCAATGGCAGAAATCTCACAAGTGGATTAGAGGAAGAAGAAGAAAATCCACAGGTTTCATTCATTGACATTCCATATGCCTTGCCTTGACTTCTTTGGAAGATTGAAAAGACCTGGTAGACCAGAGTTGACGATGGCTGCCAAAGGAAGGCGTATCTGTGAGTATCACTTTGGATGGTATAATGGAGCAGGACTCCCCTATGGAATCCGACTTGCAATGGAAAAGAAATGGATCCAAGCTAGAGATGATGATTCAGTTTCCCTGAACATGGAGGAGAAGCATAGGAGAAAGATGAAATACTCAGCCAAGACAGAAGGCCACCTGCTGATGTTCTTGTTAGCTTCTTTGTCACTGCAAGTGGAGAGGCACATGCCTGTCTTAATTCATCTCTCTATCTCAAAGAGGATGTGCATCTCAGTGGTGGAGCACACACCTCTGCCAGGCATTGCAGCATTTGGTGGGTTCAGAAAGGACAAAGCAATGAGAAATAGCAAAATCTGATAATCTTGCTGATTGGGTGCAAATAGGATTGGGTAGGAAATTGATTTGGGATCTCGATTGTTTTGTGAAATGACCACTTCAAATGATCTGAACCCAGCGTGCAAGCTCACACATAATTCAATATCAGCATCCAGACTTGCCTGAAGTTTTGGTCGTCATTCACTATGTTGCTCATCTAAAAACCTGAAATCAAAGCTCCCTGTATCTGTTGCTCAGCTCCACCTGAACAACATGAGCCACATCACTGGCTATAGCAGAAATGCCAGTCATTAAAGAGTTTCTTTTCTTTTTTAACCCCCAATTTTGGAATAGACAAGACAATGACATAGGTTACTTAATTGTGCCCACCCCCAAACTGGGAAAGGAACTCTTTAAGAAGGAGCAATCTGCAAATGGCGAGTGGGTGTCACTCTCCTTGTGTAGGCACAGCAGAAGGCTGGCTGCTAAAGTCAACATTACAAGGAGTATCAGCAGCAGGTTACATTGCTCCTTATTGTGTCTGAGAAAGAGGACAACAGACTATGAATCCTTATGCTAAATAAAACTTGTTAGTAGAGATGGGCACGACCAGAAAAAAAATGACGTTTTGAGTTGTCGTTTGTCGGGGCGAGTCCGTTTCGGGTCATTTCCGTTTGTTGCGATAATTTTAAAAAATTTGTCATTTCCGTTTGTCGTTTGTCGATTGGGTTGGGGTTGGGGTTGGGGTTGGGGTAAGTGGGCTCTGGGGCTTCTGGCACATCCAGAAGTCTCAGTCAAAACCTGGCCATGCGATTGGTGGAATGGGTCCAAAAAATTGCATGGTCCCATCCCGTGGCCAGCCCATCATTGAGCAGGTGTAAAAAAATAAAAATAAAATAAAATAAAATAAAATAAATGGAGACGTTTTATTGCAAGAAAAACCCACTGCTGCTACTATAAAAAATCAGGCATTTAAAATACCTAATTTTCAAATGTTTCTGTGGTGCTTTGGTGGGTTTTTGGACCACGATTTAAAAATAAATATTGCGGTCGCCATTTTGGATCCCCCCCAACGCATGGCAAATGGAGACGACGAGGATGGCCTCCCCCAGCCTGGTACCAGCAGCCCAGGACAGGAGAGGAGGAGAAGGCCGGGGACCCCCCCAGAACCCCCCCTCTCTGGTAGGTGCCCTCACTGAGGCAGGCATATTTTCGCCTGCTTTTTTGGCCAGGAATCGGGTTTTTTTATTATTATTTTTAAAACTTTTTTTCTGTGCTGCTTGGCATCGCGCAATCGCCGCGATGCCATGAACGACAATGAAAAATCAGACCCAATTTTTCTTTTTCGGTTCGGGTTCAAGCTGGAGCGGAGTAATTCTCGTTACCGTTACCCGTTACGTAACAATAACAAGAACCGAAAACGGAAATGAGATTTTTGCCGCTCTGTGCCCATGTCTACTTTGTCTTTTTTAAGGTGCCACAAGACTCACTGTTGTTTCTTGTGGAACAAAGAACGCCATATTACTTATGACTGCTGTCAAACCTAAAGCCAACGTACATGTTCAAGAGAGTAATGCTTCGAACTCTTTCTTGGAATTCAGTTCTGGCAAAACAAAGGCATCCCATGTGCAGATCCCACTGCTGTTTTTATGTTTGCAGCCCACTCACACAATTGCTCCAGGGTTTAGGAATCTGGCTGTGAAGCCACAGGTTGGGAGTTTGATTCCCCACTTCCCATGCCTCCTTCAGATCATCAAGAGCTGGTGTTGATGATCTGTAGGTTTCCTTCCAGCTCTGATGATGATGATGAATAGTCCTTAACCACCACCCCCAGGGTGAAATAAACAGGTGAGACCATGAAAACTCAGGCCACACTTTATTGGGCAGAATACATCATATAGCAGAGAAGGGGCTGCACAAAGGGGCAGGGAACCATTGGCCCTGATAGTCTTCAAGAGACCTCATCCAACGGCATCATCCAGTGGGCGAGTTCTCCCCCCCCCCCAACGTTCCAACGTTCAGCCTCCCTGGTGTTTGGGGCACCATCATGTGGCTGGTCCCACCCCAGAACAGGTACAAAATAGCTCCTCGCCCCATCTCTGTGATCACGGGACCTGCAGTGCCAGGGGGTGTGGGGGCTTCCTTTTGGGAACTCACCAGATGCCATGGTTCAGCCTTAGAACAGATGATCTGTGGACTACAGGGAGAAAAGAGCCATCAGTTTTTGGCTTTCCTTATTCTCAGAAGGAGCCAGTGTGAATGGAGAGACAGAAGAAGAAGAAGAAGAAGAAGAAGAAGAAGAAGAAGGGTTACTCATAGATTCCCTGCAAATAGGTGCCTACCCAGACAAGCAATTAGGAACTGTCCATCTATGTGACATCTTTTGGATTCTTCTAGGAGGAGAAGTTCAAATTCTTCTCCTCAAGCAAAGCAGAATCACACCACCAAATGCCTGGGCTAGTCCACACCACTCCTAAGCAGGGGATGAAATGGCATTTCCTTCCATGGCAAAGGATGCAGGTGCAATGTGCTCAATGTGAAACTTTAAGAAGGAGCAATCTGCAAGACTGAAAAAAATAATCTTGAAGCACTGTGGACCAAACCCTTGGCGAAATTCTCGTTTCCGTTTCTGTGTGTACAGGGATTTATGGCTCCTAGCACTGTGGACTAAAGAAAAATTGGGCCTGAGATGGGCACGATGCCAAGCGGCACAGGAAAAAGATTTAAAAATAAAAATACCCGATTGGCCAAAAATGAGGCGAAAATATGCCTGCCTGAGGGCACCTACCAGAGGGTGGTTTCTGGGGGAGGGGCCTCCCCCTGTCCTCTCCTGGGCTGCCTCCCCATCATCCACAAAAAAAGTTTTAAAACAAAAAAAAAATAAAAACCCGATTCCTGGCCAAAAAAGCAGGAGAAAATATGCCTGCCTCAGTGAGGGCACCTACCAGAGGGGTGGTTTCTGGGGGGGGGGGTCCCTGGCCTCCCCCCCTCTCCTCTCCTGGGCTGCGCATCCTCGTCGTCTCGCCAACTCGCGCCATGCCATGCGGTGCGGGCGGGGGATCCAAAATGGGGCAACCGCAATATTTATTTTGAAATTGCATGGTCCAAAAACACACCAAAGCACCACAGAAACATGCGAAAATAGCTATTTTAAAACTGCCTGAATTTTTACAGTAGCAGCAGTGGGTTTTTCTTGCAACAAAACGTCTCCATTGATTTTATTTTATTTTATTTTTATTTTTATTTTTTTACACCTGCGCAATGATGGGCTGGCCATGGGAGTGGACCATGCAAATTTTTGGAGCCATTCCACCAATTGCATGGCCACTTGGCCAGGTTTTGACCGAGACTTCTGGGATGTGCCAGTCGGGCATAAAAAGCCCATTAACCCTAGCCCGAACCCGAACCCGAACCCGAACCCTAACCCTAACCCATACGCCAGTACACTGTCCTTCTTAGTGGGTCAGAGAGGCACCCAGAGGTGCACCCCAGTAACTCACCCTAACCTTACCAGTAACCCTAAGCCTTGCCCTTGCACTAACCCCTAACCCCAAGCCAGATCTGTGTACTCGCATTGCACTACAGCAAGTACACTTCCCTTCTTAGTGAGTCACAGCGGGTGCCCGTAGGGGTCCTCTCTCACTTCGTTCCCCAGCCCAAGTGCAGGCAGTGAGTCACAGAGGCACCCGAAAGAGAGGTGCCTCTGCCTGCTGTAACTGCAACTTAATGGTATGCATATCCAATTGGCTATGCATGCCATTTTGTAGCAGGCCAGAGGAGGCACCCACCCCAGAGAGGTGCCCCCAGGAGCCCGCTTTCCCTTCATGGCGGGCCAGAGGAGGCACCCACCCCAGAGAGGTGCCTCCAGGACCCCCCCAAAACCAGTACTAATGACAGACAAAAAACCGACAAACGAAATGACAAATTTTTGGAAAATTTCGCGAAAAACGGAAACAAGCCGAAACGGGCCAGCTCTGACACATGACAACTCGAAACATAATTTTTCCTGGTCGTGTCCATCTCTACTGTGGACTATACTTACCAAGGAATTTGCCATCCAGATCTGTTGATGGAGGAGGCCTCAGAAATGACACTGCTAAGTGAAACAGAAAATACAAGAACAAGTAGGTTACAGATCTTCTGATTTAAGAAGAAAGTCTACTGTTTGGGCTTTGCTAGCTGGAAATAGAAAGGAAATGCCTTTCTGACTAGTAAAAGGGAAATTTGGCTCACTGACCATGATATTACATAGACTGAGCCAGAGGCAATACAATGCAAACATTCTAGGTGAAGAAAGATCCCGAGAAAGCTTGCAAATTCAAGAGACAGAAAGGAAACCCTTCCTCCATCCCTGCCTGGCTACTGGTTAAAGGGAAGCCCTCCATTCAGTTCCGTTTGGCGGGAGCTGCTCCCTTTGGAGCACAAGGGTCTCCATTCCAGGCTCAGCTGCAAGAATATGGAAGAGGCACACGGAATATATTTAACCTCCAGATGATGCAAAAGAGAGGCACTAATTGGGTTTGTCTGTTCTCAGGTCTGGCCACCAGCTGACAACCCAACAGCTGACCTCTCTGAACCAATCCTGGCTTGAAAAAAGAAGAAGGCCTAGGTTGAGGTCACTTTTGGGTGGGCAAAGGTTTGGGCTGGTTCCTATTTAGACTGAACTGCTTCACCCATCTCTAGTTACTCATTGTCATTACAATGCACTCAAATAACATAACATGCCACATGCCAGGAATATAAAACACACTTGGGACCGTAAGCTACCCAAGGCGGGTGGGGGCGGCTGGAGGTGGCAGGAAGCACCCGTCGCTTTGCAAAACGTACAAAACATTATTCTGCCCAAACCGAGCTCTGTGAAGCAGACACCCCTTTTGTTCCATGGCATGTTCAAATGAAGAGCCCAATTTGGTCACTCTCTCAAATCCCCACCCGTTCCTTATTGCGAGGAGCAGCTCCTTATATAGTATTAAAATTTAGTGTTTGCTCCAGAAGGCACTGTGCCCCATCTTATTGTTTCCCTGTCCGCAGAGTCAGCTTCATCATCAGTTAAACATAGTGTCTGAACCTTTCAAAGGTGTGGTGCATTTTCTGCCGTATATGCAGCTTGTGCCATTGACGACAACGTTGATCAAGCACTTACTTCTGGATACACATACCTAGATTTGCACTATGGGACTACCTATTGGCAGGTACTCCCGTAGGGCAAACCTAAGCATGTGTATCCAGAAGCAAGTGCTAATATGTCAGCAGGACTGTCCCTCAAACAAATGTTTGTAAGGCAGATGAGGGGCCTTTGACCATCCAAATGTTTCGAACTCCACCTCCCACCACACCACATTATAGGGCATTCTGATGGGAGTTCCGGACCAAAAGATCTGGCAGCTCACGTCTAATTGGAGCTTATATACATCACTGGTTTCATTGAATAAAATGAAGCCAAGCCCCTTTTGCATACCCTGTCCTTAGAAATCCTGGCTGGAATGACACCTTCACGACAATCCATAGAGAAGTTATTTACTGTGGGTGTGCTGCAAAGAGGTGCAAGAGAGCTTTGCATCCCATGCTCAAATTATAAAATTTTTGAAATTTGTTTTCATTCAGCATGGGTGGACCTGTGTGCAGTTATTGCAGGCATGTCAGGGGCTGAGTTCAGAGTGAACTTTCAAGGTCTTTTCCAGTTTCGGGTTAATGTCATCCCAAAATCTGAGATTTTTTTTATTTTTTTATTTTTAAGAAGTGGGCGTAAAAATGTTGTGTGCCCCTTTCCGTGTGCACTTCTCTTAATCATGGCATTTTTGTACACCCATTGGCCCCAAAGAAATGTTTTCACAGGCATTTTTCCAAAGTATAATGCATGTTATTCATTTTCACACAAAATGGAGAACCACATTAGAATTTGTATAAAAATGCGTATTTCAATATAGTTTCAGATAGTTTGCACATTTATTTGGAAGTATAAAACTAGGTGCATCAAATTCCACCATGCTCGGAATAAACGAGTCTTCCATTTGTTGGTACAGTGCACAATCGGTATTCTGAATCAGGGAAACCATGCTGAAAATGTTAGGAGAACACCCCACAAAGAATGTTATTTAAACATTTAGAAACATATCCTAAACTGAATATTTAGTTATGACTTCTATCGGTGGTACTGTGGTATATTTGCCTCTCCCCCCCCCCATATTGGCTCAGGCATGTTTGTGCCCCCCCCCCCCGTAAATTGTATGCATAGTAGCCATTTCTTATTTTATCAAGTGCAGAACTGTTTCTAAGTCATATATTTCTTTTGAAAAACCCCCCAAGCCTTGCCGATCTTTGAATTCCCAAAGGGAGGAACATTCCTTCTCATAGTATGTCTTAGGAGGCTTCAGGTGAAGTCCTCAAATCCAACCAAATTATTCTCTATCCCCAGAGAAGCTACTGAAATGAAGAAAATATATGGGCACGGAACAGAAGCAGACACATACACAAGGATGTACACATGCAAGCATTATTTTGGTAATGAAAATGAACTAAAGGATTAAAAAAAACACGCAGAGGTAGCTTGTTCCTTAGTGCTGTACTGTGTCCTTCTCTTCCTGAGCCAATATTTTTTGGTTTCAACTCAAGCCGGTTGACTTCAACGTAAGCTTAAGCCCCGCCTGACCCTGTTCCATCACAGCGCAAAGGAGAGCTGTTCTTCCTCACTCTTTCAGTCTGAAGATAGCACAGGTGTACGTTTTGAGGATTAAAAAGTCCAGGGTATTCATTCAAATGCACTTGGCATGCTGGAAGAGTGGAAATAATCTTATTATCCCTTTCCATCTTGTGATGTGGGGAGAAGGGAACAGAGGTCACTGCTCTAAAAATCCTGAGTGGAGGATTATCATCTGGCAGGCATTAGAACTTCCCTGTTTCAAACCATAACTTCATATCTGCTTTACAGAACCCCTTGTTCAGCCATTATAAATTATGGTTTTTGGCAGAGGCCCGGGAAAGATATGCAACTCTGAGTGGCCCAGACTTACACACATGTGCAAGAAAACATGTTTTATGCCCCACATTTTTTCTACATCACTAACAGATGCAGCTCTACTACAAGGCCAAGAGCTGTACCAAAGAGATAATGAGAGAGAGAATGAGAGAGAGAGAGAGAGAGAGAGAGAGAGAGAGAGAGAGAGAGAGAAGATTACAAAGACAACATAAGCTTACAGGAAGACTAACAGGCCATCAGAAAACTGAACTTCATCTTCTATATTTACAACAGATAAATCTGTAACCATCTTTCTTTGCTGGCTTAGATCAAGGCAGCGTTTTTCTGGTAACATCTGGGAAAGGGAGGGAAATGGTGAGCTGAGCAAATGACAGCATGCGCGACAACATGTTATGGGCCAGAAAGAGCTGGTCTTGGCTTTTTTTTTTTTTGGCACCCGAATGCAACTGGCTAGAATCTACATCAAGGAAGGCTGCCAACCATGGCCCTATCCCAGGGACCCAAGAGGCATTTGATGTTTGGTTGGTTGGAAACCAACGGCTCTCGCCATCTTGTGAATGACGTCAGCCTGCAACACTTTCTGGGCAGCAAACCAGAGGACCTGTTGGAGCTGATGGGGTTCCCTCTTCACAGCCTTCGTTTTCCTTCAGATAACGGTTGGAGCAGATGTTGGACAGCTACATTTAATACAAATGCATGCCAGGACATGCGGGACCTACCTGCGAGCAGAGGTAAGATGTTTCTGTGGTACACATGCCATTGTGTTCCTTTGTCTTCATTTTTATCTTTCTAGGGGCGTTTATACACGACCCTTAAGCTCCGCCACAAATGGCTGCAAGGTCCGGACCTTAAAAATGTTTACCCACCAGCTCCGGACTTTGCAGACAATTAAGTGCGACCCCGCCCACCTAAGCGCGACCCAGCTGCACTTTCTTGTACCTGCTTGAGGTGGGTGAAAATCCCCAGGTCTGGATTTAATCTGGTCAGTGCGAGGCTCTCCTGGCTTCTGTTTGTGTTTTTTTTTTGCCTCCCGACCCTTTAAGAGAAGAGGTGGGAGGAAAAAAAGCAAGCAGAAGAGAAACGGAAGAGAAACGGAAGAGAAACGGAGCTCCGGGAAGCTCCTCCAGGTGAGCTGCATTTTTTCCTCTCTTTCTCTGGTGGGGAGGAAGGAAGAGCAACAAACCCCTAAGATCTTTGGTCCGAATTTAAGGGGCCAGCGGATCTTAGGGGTCGTATGAAAAGGCCCTAAGGTCAGGGACGGAAGGCACCTTATCTGGTGCTGCCACTGAAGTGGAAGAGCCCTCGGCCTGTCTAGTGCCTAAATGGGATATCATCTGAAAACCCTTTATATGCCACCGTGAGCTATTTGGAGGGGAAATGAACAAAAAAAATGTAATATCTAAAATAAGCATATGAAACAGAAGGGATCCTTGGCACCCACAAACATAATCATTCTCAGCATAAGCGCAGAAACACAAATCTTCAGAGTCACTAGGGTAATTAGGCATTGCTGGTGTGGAAAACAGGGCTGGTTCAACGTACAGTAGTTAGATCCCTGGGCTTAAAGATAAGATGGTTGCCTGCCTATTCCACACACAAAGCCCACCAGGCTGGCACCTGAGCCTTCAAATCTAGCAATGGCACAGTATTCCCTCTTGCCACCACAGTTCCATAGGTTTGGTCAGGAGGTCCAGGACAGGCCATATAGAATATTCCGTTCTTGCACTTAATAGAGAGAAACAGAGTAATGTCACCATCTGTTTGTAATACTGTATTTTTATCCCACCTTTCTCCTTAAAAAGGGACCCAAGGCTGCTTCTATCATTAAAGGGCATAGATAAAGACAGTCTATAATTCAATGTGCTTTAAAGAGAATAAAAATATATATATATTTAAAAATGTTAAACAAAAGCATTACTAAACCACCCAGAGTTCCTTCGGAAAGTTGGGTGGTGTATACATATAAATATTAAATAAATAAATAAATAAATAAAACAGATTAAAACAAAATACTAATTATCCTGATTTTAAAACCCCACTTTGCTTTTTATTTTTATTTCTGTTTCAAGCAGTGGATAAGTGATACCATGGGTACTAGTTACCATGGATCTGGCAGTCCGACTGTACTGGGGACTGGGAGCTTTGGCCAGTGGCCATTAAATCAAGGGAGCCACGAGTCCAAACAATTCGGGAGCCACCTGGTTGGACCATCCTTCACAAGGGCGGTTTGTGTGTGGGGGTGAATGTTGTACAAGCAGGTCTGGGCTTGGAGCCCATGCCTGATTTCTATGAGTTCCTACTTCAGAAGTGTGCTGCCCGCCTGTTCAGCATGCTTCCAAACTCTTGAGGTCTGAGTACCTCAAGGCAGCCCTCAACCCCCCCCCCGCCTCATTAACCATGTTTTCCGTCCTGTGTGTTTCCTTTAATTTCTTCCCTTCGTTTCATAATTCTTCTGACATGAGGGCTGAATTCACCTGAATTCCTTTTTAACTCTTGCACTACTCACTGAGGTGACCAGCTAAAACCATCACTGCTAACCTAACCCTGGAGTGAGAGCGGGATGGGCAAACACCCGCCAATACTGAGCAGCCAATTTGGTACTGGTCAATCATTCCCATCCAGCCCATGCACTGCCAGCTACTCTCATTCTCACTGCTAAAAAGGGTGGTGGGAGGGATGCTCCTTTAAGTCGAAAGAGGCCGGAACAGGCTTGAGAAACCTTTTATAGGCTGCCTGGCCCCTAACTGTCCAGCCCCGTAGCTGGCTCCGTTCATGCCTCAGCTGGGCAGGCGAGCTAAGAGGAATGACTTCCGGACCTTTCCATCATCGAGGGACCCTTTGGCCGACACTGTATGCTTCAATGGGAACCCAAATGTAAAACCTTAGGCCAGGCATGTCCAAACTTCGGCTCTCCACAACTCCCAGAATTCTAAGCTTAGATTGCCAATGACAATGGACTGTGGGAGTGATGGTCCAAAACATCTGGAGGGCTGAAGTTTGGACAAGCCTGCCTGAGGCATTACAGCCAGGCCCTGCCTGTCCCTGTGTGTTTGCACACTCCTTTAACAATATATGTGCCCCCACACTTGGCTCAGTTAAAATCCAAGGGTGATCTTTGGTTCCTCCTCACAATTAGTTCATAGGAAGAGCACTCCAGAGCCCCATGTCAGGGTCATCCATTACCAAAATCAAGCAAAACTAGCCAACTTTAGGGGCTCTACTCATTGACTTGCGCACTGTGTTTACCCAAGGGTTTTTGCACAACTGGCTTAGAATGGCCTTATAATTTGCCTCTCTTGAATGAACTTCACGGAACAGGTCTTTGTCAAGCCTGACTTCCACACTACACAACAGGTGGTTCAGTCAATAGGCGCCCAGGGAATAAACAATGGAATAAGAGGGAATGCTGAAAACAAAAACAGCCGTGGTGCAATCAATCAAGGGCAATCAATGAAAAATATGATTCCAAAATATGGCGGCGGGGGGGGGGGGAGGATTTATGGGAAAGGGACCAGGCAACCTGGAAAGGGTCCCTACTACGTGAATAATACATAATAGCAGTATACAGCTGGAAGTGGTGAACACAGAAACTCCATGCTGGTTCCATCTGATATGGATCTATTTCTGAGAATGATCCTGAAAGGAATTTTAGATATTATTGTTATTTTTATGGGCGCATATAACAAGCTGTACAGATGAAAATGTAACACAGCAAACACATATGCAAATAGCTCTATCAGCCAGGCCGATATGATTGTGGTTGAGTCACCCTATCTAAATGTTATGCCTGGCTCCAGTATAATGCAGTTCTAGGCAGGGGCAGCTTACGGCCCAACATGGGACACCCCCTGTGCCCTGGTTACAAGCTGTTTAATGTCTATGGTCATTGAGTAGAAGACAAGTGTCTCAATATGGATGCTGTGCTGTCAGTTTCATTTCCTGCTCCTAGACACCAATGCAATGAATACATCCATTGGATATTAGCGGAATCAGTATCAATATTGTAATACAAGAGGACAGATTCTACTGGATTCAACCAGTCTTACCTCTGATTCAACCAATCTTACCTATTGGTTATCGGATTCAACCAATCTTACCTATTGTACTGCACTGTGTAGCTATTTAAAGAAAGCAGAATACAATGGTGCCTCTACTTATGAGTTTTTGTGTGTGTGTGTGTTGTTACAGTCATGACCGACTCTTTGTGACCCCATGTCCATGAAGTTTTCTTGACAGGAATACTGGAGTGGTTTGCCAGTTCCTACCCCAGGCGCCTATGAGTTTAATCCATTCCAAATGCATGCTCATAAGTCAAACAACTCTTAAGTAGAGCAACCCTATCTAAAAAAATCAATAAAAAACTGAAAAAATTAAAAAAAATGTAAGTAGGGCAGACTGCATCTTAAATTTGTAAGGCAGCAGTTAAAACGCCAATGGTTTTCCACTCTTAAGTTGAATTGGTCTTAAGTCGAGCCGTTTGTAAGTAGAGGTACCACTATATTTGCACATGCAAATAAAACTGATGGCCAACACTACTTAATTCCTTGCTGTGTTTATTTACTGCCTTTCCTCCCACTTTCCCATTTTCTTCCACACCACCTCACAAGAGTTACCAAATCTCAGGTTTTTGCCTTACGTACTAAGACTTCTGGATCTGGTTTCCACAGCTCAAGGCTTTGACCTCAAATCTCAGAGAACGGGATGCCCCCAACTGGGCGACGCTTCATTGAGGGGCTCATTCCTATGGCTTCAGGATGTGCCATTAGGTATGCTCAGAAATACCCTTCTCCATTTCATTATCTTACATATTCAGGAGTGCTGGGGATGGCACTGATGGAATCCATACTTTGGCCTTTAGATTTATTAACAATCTCATAGAATCAGAGAATCAGAGAGTTGGAAGAGACCTCAAGGGCCATCCAGTCCAACTCCCTGCCATGCAGGAACCCCCAACACAATATTTCTGACAGATGGCCATCCAGCCTCTGTTTAAAAACCTCCAAAGAAGGAGACTCAACCACCCTCTGCGGCAGCATGTTCCACTGCCGAATAGCTCTAACTGTCATGAAGTTCTTCCTAATGTTCAAATGGAATCTCTTTTCCTGTAGTTTGAAACCATTGCCCCGAGTCCTAGTCTCTGAAGCCATGGAAAACAAACCTGTTCCCTCTTCAATATGACATCCTTTCAAATATTTAAACATAGCTATCATATCCCCTCTCAGTCTTCTTTTTGAAAGGCTAAACATTCCCAGTTCCCTAAGCCGTTCCCCATAAGATATTTCCTCCAGATCCTCAACCATCCTGGTAGCCCTCCTCTGCACCCACTCGAGGTTGTCAACATCCTTTTTAAATTGAGGCGCACAGAACTGGACACAGTACTCCAGGTGGGGTCTGACAAGAGCAGAATAGAGTGGTACTATCATTTCCCTTGGTCTAGACACTATGGTTCTGTTGATACAACCAAGAATCACATTGGCTTTCCTGGCCGCCACATCACACTGCTGACTCATGTTCAATTTGTGGTCCACCAAGACTCCCAGATCCCTTTCACAGGTATTATCCTCCAGCCAAGTATCCCCCATCTTATATTTGTGCAATTCATTTTTTTTACCTAATTGCAGTACCCTACATTTTCTTCTGCTGAAATCCATTCATTCTGCAAGTGTGGCTGAAGTGTTTGCCCCTTGTGTCGTAACAAAGGTCCACACTCGACTATATCCCAAGGGATGGCCCCTCGATCTCAAGTTTTAACTCTCAAATCTCAGGGAATATGAGGCTGCTGACCTGACAACCCCAGTGCCTTGCTTCGTATAATTTAAGCCTTGAGAGATCATGCCATCAGGTTTGCCAAGTAAAAAAGATGAGAGAGGAGAAGAATTTGAGAATGGAACAAAAAGGCAGGAGGTTGGAACATCCATTGTTGTTTTTAAACACCGGCATTACATTTTTGTTGACTAAAAGCTGACCTTCACCTGCCTGGCACTTGATAGATGTTGTTTCTCTGACTAACTTATGGGGTCAGAATATTCTTCCACCCTTTTTCCTGCTCTTTCAGTGGCAGCTCTGTGTTCTTTCTGGCAGAGAACAAAGGCAACTTGCTGCTTCCGTAGGGATGGAAAACGTGTTCCCGCAAGGCCAGGAGAGGATGAAATCCAGAAGAGCACAGGTGATGGGAAAAGAATAAAGGTCTAGCAATACTGGGATTGTGCCATGCAATACCTTATTTATTTATTTATTTATTTATTTATTTATTTATTTATTTATTTATTTATTTATTTATGCTGAAAGTCATTTTCAGGTATGTTTCAAGGGAGTTGATCCTGAGTGACAAAAGGGAAGCATCCGCGTCTTCTCTGGAATGCTGGGTCCATTTTGATTCAAAGAGAAAAGCAGGGAAAACAGATGTGATGAGAAAGATAAATTACATGAACTGGAAAGCAATCATATAAGCAGCAAATAAAATATATGACCTTGATTAGCTTAGAAAAAAGAAAGTTTGGAACTTTCAGAGCGGGGACATGACTGACCGTGGGAAGCTTGTAACCCACCACCTGCTTGGGCACCTCATACAATTTTTTGTGACATCAACAGCCAGTGCACCCATCTCTAAACCCAACACAGAAGGCTTGGTATATTGATCAGCCAACATGCCAACACCTGGCTTAGTGTGAGAACTGTTCTCAAGAAAGCTACACATGGAAGCCAAAGGATGCCCTCTGCTGCAAGGAAAGCTATGGTCTACAGCCACAACACAACTTGGTGTTCCCACTAGAGATGGGCTCAAACTGCCGAAATGGCGGCTCATCCCAATCCATCGTTAGTCAAAGATTACAAACCACGAAGGTCAAAGTATACAAACTGTATCACTGTGTGGCATCTGGAGGGGGAGGGGGAGACAACCCAACAGGTGCCTCCTACCTTCCTTGTAGCAAAACTGCAAACATCATAAATTAAATAACTGCCAATTCATGCTGCCCAGGATATGTTTCAGAGCCCTTCATGGTAGGACCCAGACTGCTATGGATTCCCTCTTGTTTAGTATTACATCATTTAGGGCAGCCTTCGGAGCTCTGGAACGGAATTTCAAAGAACAAAACTAGTTTCTCCAGGGGGAAAAAACTGAATCTGAAGTGAATCCTGTCACAACACATGATGCCAAACTGTAGCACAGTCCAAAACGGAGCCCAGTCTTTCTTAAAGCAAGGTTTGCTTTATCTTTTGCAAATGCACCACAATTTTGGGCTGTATTAAGTCCCCCCTTCCCCATTCCCACCACCTGTCTGTCCACCCCTTCCTCATCCCCCATTCCCCATCCACCCTAGTTCCCCTCAGAGGTGTAGCTAGGGTTTGGAGCACCCAGGAACAAAGTCAGTTTTGTGCGCCCCCCCTCCTGTCCCCCAACCACACCTCACGCACCCAACAAGGGCCCCCCAACCCTGGGGGAACAGCAGGGGAGGGGGGCAGAAGGGTCTCTTTCTCACGCCTTCTTTAGGGGTATCCCTCCTGAAGGCTTTCCTATGCAAATCACACAGAATACGGATAGCGGGGGCAAGGAATGAGTCCTACCTCAAGGTGGGAGGGAACTGAAGAGCCTTCCGCAGCCTAGATGGCAGGGGTGGGTGACACATTCTCATGCTGATAACTGAGGTGAGCCCTTTCGGCAGTGAGAGGCAAGAGGTGCACCCCCAGGCACTGGTCAGCCAACTCTCCCGGCTACATGGATGGCACTTCCGGACCCCAAGGGACATGCTTGCCCCACAAAAACTGGCCCATATGTGGCCGCTCACTTGCCCGCCACCACATCCTTGCTGGTGCTGCTGGTGCGGCTTCCTGGCAGCCCAGCCCAGGCTCTCCTGGGCTCTGCCTCCCACCTGCCACCACTTCAGTTACCACCAGGGGAGCCTCTGCCAGCAGAATGGTGCACGGCTTCCCCAAAGGCAAATTGCACACCACCACCATCATCAACAGCAGAATGCGCGAGCTCCTCCAATATCCACTGACCTCTGCACCCTGGGCCTTTGGGCCCCTCTGCCCCCCCCCGCAGCTATGTTATTGGTTCCCTCTCAACTATCCTAGATGTTAACCTCTTAGAGGATTTTTTTCTCCTTCTCTGCTCTTCCACTCACATTTGTGGATGTCCACGTCCTGTTTTTAAAACTTGCAATTAAAATGGGACACTTGAAGATTCATGACCATGGAAGATAGCCATTTCCTCATTGAGGATGTCTCCCCCTGAAGGCGTGGAGCATTGTGGTTCCCCAGAGAGTTGGTGGAGCCACGGGAGATCCAGGGGAGATCCACAGGAGCTCTTGTGGAAGAGCCACTGCCATCAATAGTTTCGCCAAGCATTTTGCCTTTGGAGTCCTGTGCCTCAGTCATCCAGGTAAGGTTCTCTGGGAGTTGAGCAACTGGGCTTCTTTTCATGTGTCTCCTGTGTGTTTATTCATGGCTTTATGGTGGGGTTGGGAAGAGGATGCTACCGGTCATCCAAAAACCATTAATTTAATTTCTTGCACACTGGCAGAATCATGGGCTTGTGGGCCAAGGGAAGGACATAGCGATCAAGTGCCCACAAATAGGCTTCAATATCTTCTTTTATGAAAAAAAATTAAAAAGGGAAGGAGTAGAGTACAGCAATCCCATCGTACTCATGCCCTGCCACCTCCACTGCAATAATGTACAGATCCACCCAACCCGCAGCCTGGTCATGTGTCACCAAGTGGGGTTATCCTTATTTATTATTTATTTATTTATTTGTTGAGCTTATATACCGCCCGTCTTCCCAGGGGAACTCCGGGCGGTTTACATCAAGGAATATAAACAAAATCAAACAACAAATAAAACAATTTAGAAATAAGAATGATCTAACAGGGCAAATAAAAATGACAATTAACAGTTAAGCGATGGCGGGTAAAGAGAGAGGGGAAAAAATTACTAGTCACCAAACGTCTCTCAGAAAAGTAGAGTTTTTAATGCCTTCCGAAAGCTGGCAGGGACTCTGCAAGGCGCACTTCGCTGGGAAGGTGGTTCCACAGGGTAGGGCCAGCCACAGAGAAGGCTCGGGTATGAGTGGAAGTCTTCTGAGCCTCTCTGGGCATGGCCACCCGCAGCATGTGCGCCCGCAACAACCTGGTTGGTCAGGCCGATGTTGACCGCTGGACGATCCGCTCTGCCAGGTAGTCAGGTCCTAGGCCATGGAGGGTTTTGTAAATTAAAACTAAGACCTTGAATCTGATTCGGGACGCAACGGGCAACCAATGCAGACGAGCCAGGACTGGGGTGATGTGGTCGAACCGGCGCACACCTGACACCAGCCTGGCCGCCACATTCTGTACCTGCTGCAGTCGCCGAAGGAGAGTCAAGGGCAACCCCATGAAGAGCGTGTTACAATAGTCTAGTCTCGAGATCACCAGCACAACTGTCCTGAGGGAGTCCCCATCTAGGTAGGGACGAATCTGGGCTACACAGCGGCCACCTGGGCTTCCATAGTGAGCACTGGGTCCAGAACTATGTCCAGATTCTGGACACTGTCTGAAGGCCAGAAGGAAACGCCCTCCAAGGTAGGAAAAGATCCTTGTCAGCATCTAAGCTGCAGCCATTCTACTTTCCCTGGCTTATTACAAAGCGGTTTCCACCCAGCCTGGCTGCTTTCTTTCAATGCCAATGATAAATTTCACAAGTCATTTTGTTAACCCTATTCTTGTATAATTTGGGTGCCCACAGCCATATCCCATCCACTACAGGTCAGGGACCTACCAGGAGGGAACAAACATATCCACTCCCCATCGCTGATCCTACAGTCTCTGGCAGCCGCTCTCCTGTCGTACCTACAAAGACTGAAACTAGGACCTTTGGGTGTGCAAAGCATTTTCTCTATCATTCGGCAAAACCCCCTCGCAGGTTTGGTCGGCTTAAAATATTTTTAACCCACCTTTCTCCTTAAAAACGACCAGAGGCGACTTAAAGATGGCGCATGAATGGCATCGATCTGCTTGAAAAGTCCCAATAGTTTAAAGAGGAGGTCTAAGAACGCACCAAAATGTCTGCTGTTGAACCTGGTGAGACTTCAAGGAGCTGGCCTGGATCACAATCAAACTCATTTATATTCAGTTCTCAATACAGTGGAAAACCTGGCTCTGTGTTCTCCTCCGTTCACGTGGGTGGGCTGTACTATTTCATTTCATCTAAAATTCACTTTGTGAGGCCCCTCGTCTGCTGGTAGCAGGAACATGCACATTATAGTGATTTATAACGCCTGCCTCCGTGGGGACGGGTGCATTACACTGGGCATTGAAAAGGGCCAGTTGTACAGGTGAAAAACTCGTTTAAAGAAATCCGAAATGAAGCTGAAATATATAGGAGGTCAACAACCTCACGCAAGTTCAGAGTGCCCAAACTACAGCAGAAGCCTGCATATGGATGGCTAGAACGCTGCACAAGAATTCAGAGTACATAAAATATTATCAGCAACACCTCGGGGAGATATGAGAAACAGCATTGGCCTTCTTTTTCTGTTGTTAACTAAAAACATCAATATAAATTGTGTGTTTGTGGTTAAATGTGATTTTTAAAAACCCTTCATTCCGTATCTTCCAACAAACATCTGGTTGTCTTGCAAACGCTTGCTTCCAGCAGAAAAGCAACCAATGGCAGGGAACCAGCAAGGCTTTAATACATGATAAAAGCATGGTCTATCAGACAGATATTAATATTTTCTTGCACTCAGGTGGCTCCTCTAAAAGAGTTCAGAGATCATGTTTGATTTTTGAGAGCTCCATCCAAAAAAACCCTAGATGTTTCTTTAAATGGCTACAGGTCTCTCAAGGTGCTGGAATGGGCTGGCAACTTCATTTAAAAACAAGTTTTTCATGTGAGATTTCTGGCTCCCTGCTCTTCAGAACCTGGCCAGAAACATTACTTTATGAAGTTATGACTCTAGCCCTAAATGGGATTGGACGTATGCAAGCAAAACCAAACAAAACCACTTATTCTAAACATTTCACAGCCTCAAAGGGGTCCAAGCTCCTAGTCTGATTCCAAAAGGGAAGAAGGTTCTCGTGCCATCTTGCTTTGTCTTTCTGCCCGTATGGGCAATTTTGCTTTATTTTTGAACGCAAGTTTGAAACACAAAACAGGAGCCACCGCAACAGCACAAAACAGGCATGACAATACAGCAAAAATCGCACAAGAGAGAAAGAAAGAAAGAAAACTTAGACTCACCTTATTTTATCTCTGAATTAAAATATTCACCAGGTTCAACCAGTTATTCATATGATGCTTTGAATGTAGCTCAACATCCTACACCACTAACGATACGCATAACCCTAACATGGAATACTGCGGCATTGCTACCATTACCTTTAGTTTGTATAAACTGCAGATACAGTCGATCCCAATGCCAATGTGCAAGGGGCCACTCCTGTGCTATCATTGCAGCATCTTACCCAGAGATGAACGGGGTTGCCAGTTTCTAACACAGAGATGGCACTCCAGCAGGTTGGATCCATGTGGAAGTCATGCTTCTCAGAAGCCCACCAAAATGAAGAGGACAAACTAGTCATGACAAAGGGCACAACTACATTGGGAAACCTCATTAGGAGCCCTGTGGCACAGTGGTTAAATGCCTGTACTGCAGCTAAAACTGTCCCTATGACCTGGGGTTCAATCCCAGGTAGCTGGCTCATGGTTGACTCAGCCTTCCACCCTTCTGAGGTTGGTAAATGAATACCCAGCTTGCTGGGGGGGGGGGCGCAATGTGTAGCCTGCATACTGTAATTAAAACACTGTAAACCTCCCAGAGACTACTTGAAGTGATATAGGGTGGTATATAAGCAGAACACTTTGCTTTGCTTTGCTTTAGAGTGACTTGGCTTTGCTGAGATTTGATTCACAGCCTGTATTGTTTGTGAAATCACACCCTGGAAACAAACTATGCACCTTGCAGGCCCCACATCTGGCTGTTGTATGCTTTGCTGTGAACATCATGGAGTGTTTATTATTGTGCTCTGCACTTCTTCATCGGAATCCTGCTCTCTGTCTCTTTCCCTCAGCTGCTAGCCTTGTACTGCTGAACTTGGATACTCCTTGTTTGAAATGATGCCACCAATAAGATTTGTTTGCCCTCCGCCAGACCATGATCTAGTTAACTCCTTGAAGCCTAACCATCATTAACATGCTTTTGTGGCACCACTACAAAACACTTCTAGGAAACGGGATGATAAGATTTCCACAGAAGCAAGGACAGCTATTCTGTGAGCTCTGGGAAAGGCAAAAGAAACCAGACAAAGGCAGTTACTTCACATCCTTTTTGCCCCTCTAAGTGTTACGCTTCTTGCCTCATGTCCATCGCACAACAGCTGAAATTTGTTTCAACCACGCCCCCGGAACAGGTGCTAAGCTTGACAATACTGTACATGGTATTCCCTTGTCACGGTTTGTTCCCAGTTCCTGTTCCGAGACAAGGGACCATGTGGTAACAACTGTCACACAACAACCAGTGTCCACCTATTGGTCAGCGGCTGAATCGGCATTCGATATTAGTTTCCCTATGGGAAATATCATGCAGTGCAAATGTTTATTAAAGAAAGTGCTGAAAATTCTGTAGCACTGACGTTTAAATCCTGGAAGACCAGTGAATCGAAGTATCGAAAAGGTTTTATTTACGATATTTTAAAAAAGAATTTAAGAAAGCAAGACAAATTCAGAATTTGTCATGGAACAAGACCGTGAAGTAACAGTCATAATGAAACAAGTTATCACGACCGTGAGAAAACGGAAATAGGGACTAAACAGGGACAAAACCCCGTGATCGCGACCAACGCTGTCATGGTACAAAACTAGTTGCGGAACAAGGAAGGATGTGAAGTAACCACCAAAGAACACCTGCATCAGAAACTCTATGCCAGCCTAAAAATATGGCAAACTAAGCATCATGATGCCTTCATACTGGGTCCAGGATGGCACCGCTCTGCCTGCTGCACCATGTAACTGTATCACATGCCTATATTACAAGTAACCACACTGTTTTGAAACCCAGGATGCCAAGGTAATCCAGAAATAAACCCAACACAGTCGCCCATGAATTAGTCTGCCTTCTCTAGCCCTGGAGAGCACTGATTACATTTGAGCTGAAGATGTGAAAGTCTGGGTGTAGGGGGGAGGAATGGAAAATTTGAAAAAAAAAACCCACATTTTCCCCACTTTTTTTTCCTGAAGCCTTTTTGTTTTGTTTTTCCAAAAAAAAAATGGAAAAATTGAAAAAAGAAAAAGAAAAAATGATTATGAAATGTTTTATTTTAACATGATGAATAAAATACCTTGAAACAGGGTATTCAAGTATTTTAAAACCATTTCTGAAAAATATGCATAGTAACAGATTATTCTAATTTCTGAAGACAAGCAAGTCCTAGGTTACAAACCGAACCCTTCAATGCAAGAACAAGATGCATTTGTTCCTTTAGGAGCTGCCAGCCTGTCACTATTGACACAAGAAAAAGAAAAAGGTTTCACTTTTGTTCTTGCATGTGGCTGGGTATGTTTGGTAAGAGCTTACATTTATCTGATTCCAGAAAACTGAATCATTTAGCTACATTAGCTTTAGTTTATAACCTTTGTGTAAATAATAATTTAATTACTACTAGGAACTGGCAAGCCACTCCAGTACTCCTGCCAAGAAAACTCCATGGACATGGAGTCACGTAGAGTCCGTCATGACTGTAACAACTAGAGATGGGCACGAAGCGGTACGTTCCGTTACTCTCACGGAAACGGTAACGGGAATTATCCCCCAGACTTCGAGCTCGAACCGTTTAACGAACAATTTTGGTCTGATTTGTCGTGCTTTGTTCCTTGCATCGCGAGATTGTGCGATGCCACACGCGGCACAGAAAAAAGTTTTTAAAAGTTAAAAAAACCCAGTTCCCGGCAAAAAGCAGGCGGGAAAATGCCTGCCGTGCCTCAGGGCACCTACCAGAGGGGTTGTTTCTGGAGGTCCCCGGCCTCCCCCTCATCCCCGTCCTGGGCTGGGACTCGCCGCAGGCTCGCAGCCAGCAAAAGCCCAGTCTCGCCGGCCGCCGCAATTAAAGCGCAAGCAAGATGCACGGACGGCACAGGAAAAACTTTTAAACTCTCCCCCACCCATTCCCGGGCCAAAAAAGCAGGCGGAAAAATGCCTGCTTGACTAAGGGCGCAGGGCACCTACCGGAGGGGTGGTTTCTGGAGGGGGTCCCGCCTTGTCGCCATCGCCATGCCATGCGGTGCGGGCGGGGATCCAAAAGAACGCAATATTGTTTTTGAAATCGTGGTCCAAAAACACACAAGCACAACAGAAAGAAACACGCGAAAATATATAAACTGCCAGATTTTTCACAGTAGCAGTGGGTTTTTTTCTTGCAACAAAATGTCTCTCCTCTCCTCCTCTGTCCTCCATTGATTTTATTTTATTTTATTTTATTTACACCTGCGCAATGATGGGCTGGCCAAGTGGCCAGCCATGTGGGAGTGGACAACCATGCAAATTTTGGAGCCATCCCACCAGTCGCATGGCCACTTGGCCATGGAGACTTCTGGGATGTGCCAAAAGCCCCCTAAAACCTGCCCTAGCCCTAACCCTAACCCTTGAATACGTCACAGACTGTCTTTAGTGGGTCAGAGAGGCACCCAGAGGTGCAACCCACATTACCCGTCACTAGCCTAACCCTAGCTCTTGCACTAAGCCACCTTAAAGCCAGATCTACTTGCTTGCATTGCACTACACGCAGCAAGTACAATTCCCTTCTGTGTGAGACATGGTGGTGCGGGAGCCCTGTGCAGGGAAGGTATGACCCTATGACTCTCACACTGGTCTCACGTCTGCACATTATATGCAATATCCATATGGCTATTGCATAGCATTTTGCAGCAGCAGCAGGTGAGGAAGGGAGACCCCCATGTAGAGGGGTCTCTCAGCCTGCTTCCCCTTCCTAGTGGCAGGAGGCACCCACTGGTGCCTCCAGGAGCCCACTTTCCCTTATATGGCCAGAGGAGGCACCCACCCCACAGAGGTGCCTCCAGGAGCCCACTTTCCCTTTATATAGCGGGCCAGAGGAGGCACCCACCCCACAGAGGTGCCTCCAGGAGCCCCGCTCCCCCAAAAACCAGTACTAATGACAACGAAAAACAAAAATGAACGACTAATTTTTGCGAATTTTTGCCGAAATGGGAACTAACGACAACTCGAAAATTTTTTTTTCAAGTCGTGCCCATCTCTAGTAACAACACAACACACACACACACAGTTACAAATAAATATTATTTTAAAAGCAAATTATGTTTGTAACAATTGTTTGGATAGACTATACAGTGGACCCTCGTATATCAAGAGGTTTATTTAACAGAAAATCTGCTTAAAGGAAAAAATTTCCAGAGATGGGGAAATTGCTTAACAGAATCGCCTATGGGGCAAATCCATACAACAACAAAAATGGTCGCAATTAGAGATTAATCAGTTTTCTATGGATTTCTATGGGAAACTTGTAAAAAGGAAAATTTCCTTAACAGAATATCATTTGGAACAAATTAATTCCTTTATACAAGGTCCCATTGTATTTTAATATGTAAGTTGTAATAGTTTTATGCCAAGTCAAATTGTCCATAGTCATATTTTATCTTCCTAAAGTAACAGAATGACTTTCAAGCTGTAAAAGAGGGGAGTGCTAATGTAGCAATTTTTTTTTCAATATTTCAGAAAATTTCCATTCCCCCAAAAAAACAGGGTTTTTTCCCGAGCTTCAAAATTTCTGGAAATTTTACATCTCTACATCTGACAAAATTTCAAAGTTCAAATATGCTTTCTAGAGGGATCAAGTGTTTTCATAAGCTGTAAGATGACACTCCCCCCGTGTATTTACACAATCTCTCTGTGTGTGCATGCATGCTTGTGTGTTTTTTAAAAACGGGGTCTTCCATCTCTCTCTCTCTCTCTCTCTCTCTCTCTCTCTCTCTCTCTCTCTCTCTCTTTTCTTGCCATTTTCTTGCCATAGTGTGCATTTTGCCAAAGGCTCTGTTAACATTCACAGCTCAGCCACAAACCTGGCTACTGACTCGTCTGGCTTATGAAAGCCAAACAGGGAAACATAAATCTTGAAGCAATTGCTTAAAGTGTTGGGGTTACCTTGATCCAACATCAGTTGAACTAAGTCCTTGTTAGAAGGCGTGTCACTAGGAGCCATAGCTGCTACTAAGCACCTCTTTAGAATTGCACGGTGCCATACTCTGTGCTGCAGAGTTGTTCCTTGTGGTGGGACTGTAAACTTTTGCTGTGTGTGGTGCTGGACGAGCAGAAGGAAAGAGAAGTAGAGATGCACAGACCTCCTGCATCCCAAATAGCATCTGACCCACTAATTACATGTGTTGTTGGCAATCAGGTTGCTGGTAAGTGAAGGGTTTCCCCTCTAGTCAGGCTGTTAGTTGACAAGGATGGTTTTTCTTTTTTAAAAATGGACAATGTTATACTTTCTTCCCTTTTTATTATTCATTTATTTTTTAAAAAATCTTCTTTAATTGAAATGCAATATGTTTATTAGGTTGTGGGCTTTTTAAAATGCCTTTCAAATTGTCTGTGTGGGATAGTTTGCACGTTGCCTTGGGATCTTTCATTTGCAGAAAGGCAGAATATAAATAAAATGGATGAAAGAAGGAACAAGACTGAAAAAAATATATATAATGTTTTGGAGACCAAGAGAGATCAAGTGTACGCAATGCAGTTATTACAGTTTGACATTACTTAGTGCCAGGACTCCAACCTACTGAGCCCAGGGATTTTGGTGAGGTCCTGACAATTCAGCACTAAAACCCAAGGGAATAGCCTAGAGCTCGGTAGCAAAGCAAATATTCTCACCAGAGGCAGAGGGAGTCTTGTAGTTCTGCCCCTCTCTGTTTCATTCCCTCCCAAACATGGAGGGCCTTGACCTCCATTTTCTATGAAAGCTCTCCATCGTAAGAAGAGCCATACTGGATCAGGTCAAAGGCCCATCTAGTCCATCTTCCTGTATCTCACAATGGCCCCATCAAATGCTTCTGTCAGTGCACGAGACTGGACATCTTACTCCTGATACCACTCCCCTGCATCTGGCCCTGGTTTAAAGCCTGCAGATTACACATCTCCATCATGGTTTGTAACCTGTGATGGACTTTTCCTCCAGAAATCTGTCCAATCCCCTTTTGAAGGCATCCAGTCTAGATGCCATCACCACATCCTGTGGCAGAGAGTTCCACAGGCTAACAGCACACTGAGTGTAAAAAAAAAACATTTTCTTTTGACTGTTCTCAATCTCCCAGCCCTCAATTTGAGTGGATGTCCCCTAGTTCTTTTTTTTTTTAATGAGAGGGAGAAGAGTGTTCCTCTATCCACTTTACTCATGACCTGCATTATTTTGTACATCTCAATCATATCCCCCAGGCGCCTTTTTTTCCAGACTAAAGAGCCCCAAATGTTTTAGCCTTTCCTCATAAGGGAGGTCCCCCAGCCCAGTAATCATTTTAGTCACTCTCTTCTGCACCCTTTCCACTTCCACTATGTTGTTGTTGTTGTTGTTGTTGTTGTTGTTGTTGTTGTTGTTGTTGTTTTGAGACACAGTGACCAGAATTGTACACAATACTCCAGGTGCGACTTTACTCTTGTTTTGTACAATGGCATGATAATGTTGGCTGTTTTATTTTCATGCCTCTTTTTGATAATCTTCAGACTCATTCCTCTCCATTCAGGACATGGGTGAATGGGTTGGGGTACTGCTGGGAAACTCAAAACGGAAGGGGTGGGCACTTACCAATCTGCTCACACACATGCAGACTCAGGACACTAGTTCCTAAAAGCCAAGAGAGTCATGTTTCAGATGAGCAGGTCCAACTTGGGATGGGGCAAGACAGTGTTACAGTGAAAAATCATGAGCCCCTTATTCGAGAACTTTGTCTGTGAAAGGTCAACAACAACAAAAACAACAAAGCAAAGTAAAAAGCAAGCGACCCCCCCCTTCACCCTAAAATGCAACCGTTACATGATATTTAGATGAGGAATTTTTCAAAAAAAGAATGATCTCTGCTCCAAAGGCATCAAAATGGTGAATGAATGTGGCGTTCTAGCTAGTTCAGCATGCTGTTGTTGTATCTGTATGAGCAAAAGAGGTGCTGCTTTTTTGCCTTGGAAATACAGTGGTTTCTTGCATAAAGGAATTAATTTGTTCCAAATGAAATTCTGTTAAGCAAATGTTCCTTTGTACAGATTTCCCAGAGGAATGCATTGAAAACAGATTGATTAATCCCTAATTGTGACCGTTCTTCTGTTGTACGGATTCACCCCATAGGTGATTCTGTTAAGCGATTCTCCCCTGTCGCTGGAAATATTTTCCTTTAAGCGGATTTTCTGTTAAAAAAACCACCTGTAATACGAGGATTCACTGTACTGTCTGTCCTTCCAGGTGACCCCAAGGGGAAAAGGAAGGGAAGGGAAGAATTTAAAACAATAACAACAAACAATTGCTGTTTTAAATGTGTTTGATTATTGATTGCATTTACCATTCTTAGTATAGTATTGTAATTCTTTTTTAGCATGCATATTTCATTTATTTATTTATCTGTCCTTTTCAGATTCCTTTATTTATTTATTTATTTATTTATTTTTTATTTATTTATTTATTTATTTATTTATTGTTTCCATGTATATACCGCCTGACTTTCCCAAAGGAACTCTGGGCGGTGAATGTTTTAGCTTGTAAACGTTGTGTTTTAAATTATGCATCTACCTTGGGTCCTTTTTTAAGGATTGAGGCAGTGCTGTTGGTTGGCTAAATAAATAAATAAAATTAAATAAATAAATAAATAGGAAGGGGATGCAACACACACAACACACACACACACACATGCAGCTGAGGACTCACATGCCATCAGAAGTGTCAATATGGACAGGTGGTACCTTGAACAAAGGGGTTATGACCTGCAATGGCCCCTGTTCAGGATTCTGGTCAATCCATTCCATCCTCCCTTCCTCAATATTAAGGGAGCATTCCATGATGACTTGGCATGCCCAGATTCTACTGGACAATGTGTCCCCCAAAAAAAAGTTTTTACTAAAATTGCTGTGTTTCCTTGTATTTGTTGAGACCTTCCCCCTTTTTTTTTTCATAGGTGGTCCATCCAGATGGGGGATCAGCAGAATTCAGATCACTGCTGCTGTACATAATGTTCAGGGATATTTAAGTGCACCTGTCTTCTACCCTTGAGGTGTCTGCTGTGGGAAACGCAGGAGCTTTCCTTACATATAGACAGGAAAACGCCTTTGCCGTGCAAACTCCTCAGCTTCTCCAAACTTCGTTGCTTGGGAGGCACTTCCCAGGCGCAGTGGTTCATATTTCAGCATCTGCTTCCCGGTCTCTCCCCCCACACACACACCCTCAGTCAAGCTTCTGTGGGTGCCAATGTGAATATGGAGTGTGTTAAAATGCAAAGTCCTCTGGATTTTGGTGAATGAGATTACTTCATAGCTAAGAAATGAGCGCGGGATTTGTGATTTGTCCCAGGGCTTTCCTGTTTCAGTCCCAAGACGTTGTTTTAATTCTGGGCACATGTACGTGCTGGCATGGAGCAGCAAGCCGGCTTTGTTTGACATCTGTCAGCCTCATTTAATGCTTATTAATTTTGTTATTTCAATTTCTTTTTTTAAATATATATATATATATATATATAGCTACGGGGCCCATAGGGTGATCTTTATGCCCTCTGGTGGCTATCTGTACAACAGAAGAAGGGTGGAAACAAGTGTGTGGGCCAAGGAAAGGAGGTCAGAAGTCTGGGCAGTCTCTTGCTTACTTTCCTTGGTGCAAAGGGGTGGGCTTCATCCTTAAGGCTCCCCTCAGTCAGGTGTAGGGCGGGTGCCTTTCTATGCTTGAAAGCCCAGTTTCTAGCTGTGTTCGGTAGCATCATGTTATTCTCTGAGCTTTCAATCTTCCCAATCATTCCGTAAAGCTACTTGGTTGGGCTATTCTTGATCTCCTCCCCCTCCCCCAATCCCAACCTCATCCATCTTCTAAATTAGCTCCAACCTTGCCATTAGAAAGGCTTCCTAATTTCTCTCTGTTTTCCATCACAAAAAGATGGTGATCTCCCCCCCAAACACACACACACACACACACACACACACACACACACACACACACACACACACACACACACACACGAGAGAGAGAGAGAGAGAGAGAGAGAGAGAGAGAGAGAGAGAGAGAGAGAGAGAGAGAGAGAGAGAGAGACTGGAATTCATAATTTCAAAAATGGAGAAATATACCTTTTCATTTCGGATTGACGCACCCATCAGATTTTCAAGATGGGAAAGCCAGCAGTGGCCTTGTTCTGCACTCTCCTAATTAAAGTGTGAGTGCCACAGCAACAAACGGTTGCAACAAAGTCTTTTAACATTTATGGAAAAATAAATGGGTGATGTTCAAGATGGATACAGAAAAAGGAAGAGGCAATAGAGATCATATTGCAAATATGTGCTATCTACTGAAGTGCACCAAACAATTTGAGAAAGGCAATCTGTGATTTATAACCTACATTAAAGCCGTTGCTTGTTTGGAAAATAATGAGGGTACCTAAGCAATTGATTTTTTCAATGCATAACTTGTAAGAGTAGCATGGGTATTAATGCTTCCCATTTATTGATTCTGTTTTATATATGTATGATGGAAGCAGTATAGAAATGGATGGATGGATGGATGGATGGATGAATGTTCAATCTGTACCCAGAATATATAAGGTGGAAAGCTGAATTAGATTCAGCTGAAGAAGTGAAAACCGGGGGAAGCAATTTCAATACTGTATTTTAAGATATGCAGTTGACGGCATTATTAACAGAAAAGAGCGATGACTTCTGGTGAAAATAAAGGGGAAAGTGTAAAAACAGGACTGCAATTGAACATTAAAAAGGCAAAAATCATCATGAGTAGAGAAGAACTAAAGAACTTTAGTGATGACAATGAAGAAACTGAAATGGTTAAAGATCTTGTATGACCTCAATTCATTAACCAATCCAGATGGAAAAAGTAGAAGGAAACTGAGACTCAGAAGGACAGAAATGACAGAACTAAAATTATCATCAATTGTATGGATTTGTTCCTGAAGATTATGGCAAAGGTCATTCACACAATTGCAATCCTGAAAAATGGGGAGTGGGGGGGGTTGATTCATTTGTAATATGGTGCTTGGCAGAGAGTTTGGTGAATAGCTTGACCCACCAGAAAGATGGATACATGTTTTTCTGTATTCAAAAATATTTCTACCCTGCCTTTCTCCCTGAAATGGACCCAGGGCAGTTTACAGCATTGAAAGGCAATATTCAAAGGACAGGACAATGAGTATACAATAGTTTTTAACAACATTATAAAGACAATATTTAAAGTTTAGAAAAATGAGTGTGGAGAGGCATCTTACATCATTAAAGGTCTTTGCCTGCTTCTGGAAAGACAACAGAGACAGGGCAGTCCTTGCCTCCAGCGGGAGGGAGTTCCAAAGTCTGGGAGCAGCAACAGAGAAGGCCCTCTCCTGTGTCCCCATCAGATGCACCTGTGAAGGTGGTGGAACCAAGAGAAAGGGTTCTCACAATGATCTTGGAATCCGAGCCACACTCTTTGAGATGAGTTTGGACCCAGGCCCTTTAAGGCTTTGTGGGTTAAAGCCAGCACTTTGAATTGTCCCCAGAAACTGACTGGTAGCCATTAGAGCTGCTGTAACAAAGGTTACAACAATGATCCATGTATCCATCCCCAGTCAGCAATCTGGCTACTGCATTTTGGACCCAATGAAGTTTCCTGACACTTTCCATCAGAGTGTGTTAAGTGGATCCTGGATCAGGTCAAATCTGCACCACCTCTTGAAGCAAAAATGGCAAAAATGAGGCTGTTTTCTTTAGCCACAGCCTTGAGTTTGCAAGAGCTGAAGGAGGCTGTTAATGACAGGACAGTTTGGGTGGTCACCTGATGACATGTAACAACAGCAGCAGCAAACAGGTTTTTGGACTTTGCTGCTCCCAGTTTTCCTGAGAATTACTCCTCACAAAATCTAGAACCGTCCTATCACCTGCTACACTCGTGGCTCTACATTGACCCTACCTGCCTCCACATTCCATGTCAGGGCATCATTCAGGTAGCATAGTTTCAACTCAGATTTCTCCCCCTTGTCCTCTTGAGTACATGGGGGGGGGCAAGGAGAGGGAGGTCTCTTTAGTTAAACAGTCCGGATGTTCTCAGGGACTTGGACACATTTGGACTGGCCTATACAGGGCTCTTACATGCGTGCAGATTTTGACATTTTAATGATGTGCTGGAAGAGTTGGTAAAGGCAACACATACAGTGTGTTCTGCCCTAAGTTAGGCAAGGCTGTTTCTATCAGCCACCATTGGGGAGGCTCATGACACACAGCGCACAGGTCAACACATGGATCCAGCAGCAAGACTGCCCTGTTCTCATGACCATTTGAACTCACGGTGGCCTTCAAGAAAATGCCCGGCCAATACTACATTCCCAGATTGTGAGATCGCTGGAGAGGCTTTCACATCATGGGCTGAAACAGACTGGGCTGGCTTCTTTCGTGCCAGCAACCAGATGCTTTGTCACGTTGAAACGGGTGTGCATTCCAATGTGGCCTGACTTGGCGAGATACCCATCAAGGCGAGGGATAAAAAAGATGTCTCAAAGAACAGGTTCTCAGTCCCCAACATTTGAAAGGAGAAATAGTTCATGAATGGAAAACCCAAGGTCAATTTTCTAAAGTTCCTGCAAAGCAAATATATGTAATTGCTTTGTTACTAAGTTAAGGATGTCGAATGCAATGATGTTGGGCTGTAGTTGCCATTTTCTGTCATCACTGACTAGGGATGGGCATTTCATTTCAGTTTTTAAATTACTGATCCTGCTTGACATTTATTAGGCCATAAACTAATTAATTTCTTCCATCAAGAATAGTTTGCATAGGTCAGTGGCTCTCAACCTGGGAGTTGGGACCCCTTTTGGGGGTCAAATGACCATTTCAGTGAAGAAAAAGGCATGAATGGCTTGGGTCTGCAGGGGGAGGGGGAGGAAGGGGGGAAAGAGTGAATTATGGCTTGATAGGTTGGAGAGGATGACAACCAATGGCACCGGAGGCTGTGATTGGCTGAGGGATGTTCTCCATGGCCCCTGCGGCAGTGGCCTGCCAAAGGGGGCTTGTAGCCTCTTCCAAGCAGGGCAAAGGGGTCACCACAACAACATGAGGAACTGTATTACAGGGTAGCAGCATTAGGAAGGTTAGGAACCACTGGCATAGGTGAACCATATTCCAAATTTGGGGAGGGAAGGGAATCCTCACCTGCTTAGACGACTGACCCCTGGACTCTTATAATTCAGGAAGAACTTAGCACCTTCCTAAAACAGAGACTTTTGGACCAACTGTCAATGTGCGTAAGAATCTGGCATGACATTCTGTGGGTCAAGTAAATGTAGCTTTCCTCAGAGCGCTGCTTATTTCCAACGTCTGCATAAAACACAGCTACGTATCTGCATAAACGCATCTGCCGGGTTGAAACCATACCAATGAGAAAAGAAGCGCCGACATTGCTTCCAGGTGCCTCCGGAAGAATGTTTTAACATGGGAGTGTTGACACCATGGCATCAATTGGAAGGACTATATTTCAGCCACAGAGAGCACAGGTTGCGTGCAGAAGATCTTAAGAGGCTTTAGGCAGGCCTGGCGACACCTTCAGCTGGAAACTCCAGAGAGACATGTCCTTTTCATGTTGACAATGCTCAGGTAACTGGAGCAATGGTCTGACTCAGTGCAAGGTCAGGCCCTCTCTTTGTGAGGTTGTGGGGGTGGCATTTTTCCAGGCTCTGGCTTGGTATCATGTGTTTGCTTGTCTTCACCCATTCCTTCCCTGGGCAGCAAATGTAATGTGTGTGCTCAGGATCAGATATATGTATTTTTACTTGGTTCCCAGGTCTCAGTTTTCTGGGAGAGGAGAGCTTTTCTGTGCACCTTACCAGCTTCCCTTTACCCACAGCTGTGTACTTTGAGGCCGGCGAGAACGTGCATTTATGCATTTCCACAGCAGATAGCTGGGCTGGGTTTCAGGTAGCAACATTCCAGAACAAAGACGGTCTGTCTGTTCTTGAGGGTGCCCACCAGTTTCTAAGGCCAGCCCTACCATTAGGTACAGCAAAGCAGTATTAAAGCATGGCTGCTCAACTTGCACCACATTTCATTGCTCAGTAGGAGGTTGTATGCGTTCTGGGCTTGTGAAAAAGCCAAGAAGGAGAAGATGGGACTGGGGTGGGTGGGGTGACCTGTGGAGCCGATGCTCTACGGAGCACCATGCTTAAGGACACAAGGCTTATGAGCATTCCTTCTATACAAGACCTGGCAGCGCTGGGTGCCAAGCCTGCCCTCCCTCCACAAAACCTCTCCGTACATCGCAGAAATTGGAAATGTATTCCATGTCCCATGCCAGCTGCAAAGAACATGAGCGCCAGCAGGAAAGACGGTAGCCTCTGCAGCTGCAAGGCACATTTGCTGTTTGCCTGGTAAACCAAACCAAAGGTCTTCCTTCCCTAGGGCTGGGTTTCCCATGTTCCCCGTTTAGCCTTGGTTTACTCAGGCATAGGGGCCATTGACCTAAAATCCCCACCGTTCCACAGTGAGCTGGTCCCCTATCTGTACTGTACCAAGGGAGAAGATAATGCCATTGCAAGCTCTCTTCGTTGTTCTTTCTTAAACCTTTGCTTTGCATGTAGCCTTGCTCTGTAGCCAACCAGGAACTGCTTGCTGCAGCAAGAGGGTTAGACTCTGAAAGACGTTGATGGAGAAGGCTCTGGCTTCTCTCTCGGCTGCACTGGCATACACCGTTTATTTTTCTTTCCACTAGAATCCAAAGATCCATCCACTGGAACCTAGAAGGAAAATCCTAGCCACCTAAATTAAAGCAAATTGGAGTCTGGGGATTTATTCTACATACCAAAAAGGAACACAGCCCAGAGCCCTTTGATGAATGCATACATCTCTCTGGGTAAAGCAAACTGGCTTCCTTTCAGCAAATGGCTACCATTTCCAGCTGCCATTTTGTTGCCGCTGCTGCTGAGCAAGGGACCATCAGAAACCCACGGCAACCCAAGTCACCCAGAGATCTAGAACACAGGCTGACTACCTCTCCTCTCTTTGCCCTGTCCAACAAAAGCAGACCAAAACCAAATGTACGGTATTAAAATAAATCCAAGCTGTCAGGTAACATAGTACTGATCAGAATCTTTGTCTACTGATATATAGACTCCAATACAGTGGTACCTTGTATAAATGAATTAATTTGTTCCAAATGAAATTCTGTTAAGCAAATTTTCCTTTATGCAAATTTCCCATAGGAATGCATTGAAAGCAAAATAATCCCTAATCGTGACCATTATTATGTTGTATGGATTCTCCCCATAGGTGATTGTGTTAAGCAAATTTCCCCTATCTCTGGAATATTTTATGTTGTACAGATTTTATGTTATACAAACCATGTGTTATACAAGGGTCCACTGTATTTAATTTGGCACTTAAAAGGAGAAGAGAAGAAAAGAGAAGAGAAGAGAAGGAGGGTTGATAAACAGCCTTTCCTAGATCAGGCCCTTCCCCCACCCACTCAAATGCACACACAGATTTCAATTTTGACTTATGGTATTCACTTTAATAAAATTTGACAGTTTCTTCAGGCACAGAATCAAGGAGAACTTTCTGGATGCAAAATCTGAATCACAACTGCTCTTTGGTGTAGTTATATAAACACTCTTCCCCGTTGTTTTTGGCGGTTATTGCTGCTTGGGGCCAAATTCATTAAATGAAGACTGCTGATGGACTAGCAATCTAGACAAACAAAGGCAAGACTGCAATAGCTATATGGTTTCTCTTGTATTTCTTTCACTAAGAAATACTCCCATCCCCAATTATTTAATATAGTTCTCTTTCACTCACCGTGTGTTCGTTGCCCAAGAGTTAGCCATTATAGTCGAAGGCAATGTATATCCCCACCCTTATCCCACATGTTTGACGGTGAAAGAAAAGGACCAGCTGTCATCCACCTTCCCTGCCCTGCCCCAATACAGTGAAACCTGGCTTGTCTAGAAAGAGGACTGTGGAGAGTGTGCCCCTGAATGTTATTCTGCTTTCAAAATCAATATATTTGTTTTAAATAAGTAGAATATATGCAGCTGAGGTCTGTAATACAACCTTCAGTTATGAGGTTCCTTTAGTCCATAGTGGATCTTGGTGATGGACTACAACTTTCAGAATCCCAAATGCTGGAACATTCTGGGAGTTGTGGTCTCCCAAAATGGATAGTTCAAAGGTGTAGTGGTTTGTAGGTTTTGAGCAGGTAATCAGAAGAGCAGAGTGACCGGGCAGCCTCTTTTGTCTGTAGTGAAAAAGGCCTCCCTCTTGGTAGATTCATTTTAGGCTGTATAAAGTGTGCCACACAGCTTAGGGTGCAGCCCCTGCAAGGTGGGGAACATCTAGGCCAGTGTTGGCAAACCTATGGCATGGGTGCCAAAGGTGACACTTGGAGCCCTTTCTGTGGGCACCCGACATCACCCCTTCACAGCCACCTGCATTCTGGTTAAATCTGGTTAAATTGCTGCATTGGCAAACTTTGGCAAGTACTTAAAGGAATGGGAGTGCCTGACCACCTTATCTGTCTCCTATATGTGGGACAAGCTGCAACAGTCAGAACTGGATATGGAACAACTGACTGGTTTAAAATTGGGAAAGGAGTACGACAGGGCTGCATACTGTCATCTTGCCTATTTAACTTATAAACACATCATGCGAAAGGCAGGACTGGATGAATTACAAGCCAGAATTAAGATTTCCAGAAGAAATATCAACAACCTCAGATACACAGACAATACCATTCTGATAGCTGAAAGTGAGGAGGAATTAAAGAACCTCTTAATGAGGCTGAAAGAGGAGAGTGAAAAAAATCGGCTGAAGCTCATCATCAAAAAACTAAGATCACGGCCACCGGTCCCATTTCCTCCTGGCAAAAGAAGGGGAGGAAATGGAGGCAATAACAGAGTTTATTTTCTTAAGCTCCTTGATCAATGCAGATGGCGACTGCAGCAATGAAATTAAAAAATGCCTCCTTCTTGGGAGGAAAGTGATGGCAAACCTAGGCAGCATCTTAAAGAGTAGAGACATCACTTTGCCGACAAAGGTCAGGATAGTCAAAGCTATGGTTTTTCCAGCAGTGATGTATGGAAGTGAGCGCTGGACCATAAAGAAGGCTGATCGCTGTACAATTGATGCTTTTGAGCTGTGGTGCCGGAGGAGAGTCTTGAGAGTCCCCTGGACTGCAAGGAGATCAAACCTATCTACCCTGAAAGAAACCAACCTCAAATGTTCACTGGAAGGACAGATTTTGAAACTGAGGCTCCAGTACTTTGGCCACCTCATGAGGAGAGAGAGGACTCCTTGGAAAATTCCCTGATGTTGGGAAAGATGGAAGGCAAAAGGAAAAGTAGACGGCAGAGAATGAGATGGTTGGACGGTGTCATGGATGCAATCAACATGGATTTGACCAAACTCCAGGAGGCAGGAAGACAGGAAGGCCTGGCGTGCTCTGGTCCGTGGGGTCACGAAGAGTTGGACATGACTGAATGACTGAACAAGTTGGGTTTTGAATTGCAGTTTGGTTCTAAAAGGTTTGCCATCACTGATCTATGCCATTTGGACTGGACCTCACTGCCCAGGATGGTCTCACCTCAACCTGCACTCTAAAGATAGGGATAAACAGAAGTAGATTGTCCTGCATATGACACCATGCTTTGCATTAAAATATGTTTTCTCCTCTTCCTGAACCATGAGGGAGGCTGGTAATTTGAAGGGGCCATGGCCTCATCTGAGCTCTCAGAGGGCCTGAGAGGGCATGCTTAGGTGCTTGAGGAACCATTGGTCCACACTAAGTGGTGCTTATTGGTCACCAGATAGAGAGAAATGGGTATAACTTGCCTCAAAGAATTATGTCATTACAGTATGGAATATAAGGACTATTCTTGCCACTGGGAAGTGGAATATACAGTGGTACGTTGTATAAAGGAATTAATTCGTTCCAAATGAAATTATGTTAAGTAGTTTTTCCTTTATACAAATTCCCATAGGAATGCATTGAAAATTGAGTAATCCCATTTTTATGTTGTACGGATTTTCCCCATAGGCGATTTTGACGGTTACTTCACGTCCTTCCTCGAGCCGAGGTGAACTTGCCTCCATGTTGAAATTGGTTTTAGTCACGTGACCTAATGCCAGTTCTGCCCCTGTTTCTCTGTACTCACACGCATGGTGATTGAAACCGGCAGTACTTTAACCGCATGTCCTCGATCCTTACCTGGCAGTAAGGAACAAACACAAACCAGGGTGAACTGTTTGAGGAAGAATCTGGGTCGATAAGCGGGGGAAATGGATTCATAAGAAGGAGTTATAATTCCTGTTGTTCGATACATCGAAATACCGATGTTCCCCCCCCCTTCTCAACAACAACAAAAAAGTAATCGCACTAAGTATTTTCTCGATGCGGGTTAAGAGGAACCACACGTCCCCTGGGGGGCAGATCGAGAAGCGGATTGAAAAGATTCCCAAGCTCCAGGACAGGAATCTCTCACCCCGCTTGGAGCGCAATTCAGGGGGCGTGGTCGGGGTGAACTCGGATTGACCCCACAAGGACATAAGGTTCCGTTCCTTCGAACTCGGATTGACCCCACAAGGACGTGAGGTTCCATTCCTTCAAACCGGTCTCCAGCGGGGCCGTGAACTGCAGTGAGAGGGACTGAAGTATCAGCCTATGTTAAGCAAATTTCCACTATCTCCGGAATTTTTTATGTTGTACAGATTTTATGTTATACAAACTAGAGATGGGCACGAAACGAGCAATTTTTCGTTTTTGTTTTTGTTTTTTTGTTTCATTATGTAACGAAACGAAAAACAAATTTTGTCTCCAAAATGAAACGAAACAAACCGAAACAACAGAAACTTTGTCGTGCGTTTTGTTTTCGTTGCGGCAAATACGTTGAACTGTAATGAATGCTAATGAAACAGCAATTTTTCGTTTTCGTTTTCATTTTTTCATTTCATTACGTAATGAAACGAAAACGATTTTTTTTGCAAAAAATTCACGAAAAATGAAAACGAACCGAAACGGACCCCCTAAACGACAAACGACAAACGAAACACCATTTTTTTGAGTTGTGCCCATCTCTAATACAAACTGTTATGCAAGGGTCCACTGTATTTGCTTGTCTGGAATAGACACTTCATTCAAATCAAAAAATTATCCCCAACATTCAGTGATTGTCTGGACTTCTCCTCTTCCTCCTTTTTCTTTTTCATCATCATCATTTCTAAAAGCCATTCCCAAGTGGTGCAATTCTATGCATATCTGTGTTTTCAAACATGGCGATATGAATCATTGCATTGACTCTGCTGGGCTGCCCATTCAGAAAGCATAAATGATCCCTCCCTTCTCTTGCTGTAAGATGGCTCCTTACTTGGCCCAAGTTAGTGTCCAGCACCTTACCCAAGCTTGCAGTGTTACATTTTTCAGATGGGTCATACAGATGAAATACTGTAGTGTTATTTGTAATATTTGCTTTTTTTAAAAAATAGTATTTTTATCAGATTGTTTCATTCCCACTGGTTTAATAAATGACTCATTACAATTTGCTAGTTGTCCACCTCTGTTCAAGCCTAAGGCATTCCCACATCTCATCGCGTGAAAGTACAGTAGGACGCCCGTATCCACTGATTCATTATCAACTGATTCAGTTATCCACAGTTGCCAGGGAAAAACTTAAATAAATAATTCAGCAGCCACAAAGCAAGCTACTGTCACAAACAGGAGCTGTAAAGCAAGATATTGTCACAAAACAGCAGCAGTAAATCAAGCTACTGTCACAAAACAGAAGTTTTGGGGATTTTTGGTGTTCTCTCATATCCACAGTTTTCATTATCCATGGAAAGTCCTGGAACCAATCCCCAGCAGATACCGGGGTCCTACTGTATATTATAAAGTAATGAATGCAAAACAACACTCAACTCACTGAGGAATCACTGTCAGACAGTTCCTAGTAAGTTTTTTCCCAAAATTGTATTTTATTTTGAAATAAACCACAGGCTTATTGGTTGGTTGGGGTGGGGGTAGAGGTGTTTTATAATCATACAAATGAATCTTTAAAAATGTACACCCAGCCCATGTTAGTGAAGTGCAAAGTACGTTCTTTTTAGAGGCACTAATATATTTTTTCCAGATGTGGGCTGCCCAAGTCTCCAAAGAGTATCACCGTTATCATAAGATTTATGCAGGATAATGTATTAATCACATTTTTTAAAACTGCAGAAATCTCTTTCATAAGATGAAAGAAAACTTCCAAATAAGACATCCTAAATGAATATTGATGGCACAGTGCTATTATATTACCTTTTCATTTGTTTCAGATTATCTCAGCGGCTTCATTTAGTTTACTGCCTTCCAAAGTCAGCATTCTACTTTCCAGCCACAACATATATGTTAAATCTCAAGCATTCTGAAATCTAGCAAAAAAAAAAGGCCCCCTCTTCACCCGTCCACCCTTCCCCCAATACTAATTAAGTGAACCTGGTGATGCAATTGTTATAGTTCATTTAGGGATATGTAAGCCACTTAAAGTTTGTTTTATAAGATTTGAAGGAGACAAAGCTTATAAAAATTGTGGTTCACTGATTTAACCCAGCTTCCTTAATGAAAGGTTATAAGTTGATCGTGTGCATAAAATATAGCAAGGAAGAAATTCTGGCTTAAAAATACATATTGCCCAGTTGGATTTATGTAGCTGGAGTATTTTAATAAATCTCAATTGAGCATTTAAAGTCATAGTTTTCAACCAGATTCTGAAGCACAAAAGACGCCAATCCAAAGTTCAGGGAAGCAAACGGAAAACCATTTTTCTAGGGTAAAATGCACCTTTCATCACTCCCTGGATTCCCAGTAAACTTATTTACCTGCAAGTTTTCCATATGGCCAAAGCCCTGCCATGGTTAATTGCGATGTTGGGGCCCCATCATGGGCAAACAAGATGTGTTGGTTAAAGGCTAGCCATAAAGTCCCTGGCTCACATCTCAACTCTCCTGGTAGCTGGGAAAAACAACAACTAAACAGGGGGTGAGGTGGGGACAAAAAATGAAAGAAAAGAAAAGAAAGTGCCCAGCTCTGTAACTGCCATTGCCTGTATGAGAAGCCATTCTGCCAACACCATTGAGTCTAGGAGTTCATTGACTTTGGACTTTAATCAAAGGAATGCTGTCTTGACATAGAACTAGAATCTTGCAAATGCCATTGGTGGCACACAGCTAAGGATGGGATGGGTGCATCTCCCAAAGGGGGATTGGATGGGCCAGCTGTAAATGGTATGCTCTTTATTTGGGGCACAGAGCAGGCCCTAAAAGGCTTTCATGTATCCCTATTAAATTTTGTAATGTTCTCTTAATGGTATAATATGAACAAAGTAGCCTTCAGTAATAAGACAATGCTAATACACTAGCATGGTGGTTCCCAATCTTGCTAATATGCCGTGACCCTTTAATCCAGTTCCTCGTGTTGTGGTGCTGACCCCCTTGCCCTGCTTGGAAGAGGCCACAAGCCCCCTTTGGCAGGCCACTGCCGCAGGTGCCAGAGAGAACTTCCCTCTACAGGCACCCTCAGCCAATCGCAGCCTCCGGTGCCATTGACTGACATCCCCTCCAACCTATCAAGCTATAACTCACTCTTCCCCCCCTCCAGACTCAAGCCGTTGGTGCCTTTTTCTTCAATGGCTCATGGCAACCCCCTGGGAAATGGTCGTTCAACCCCCCCCCAAGGGGTCCCGACCCCCAGGTTGGGAACCACTGCACTAGCATAAGTGCTGTGATTTCTAGGCTGTGAACCCAGGAAGCTTCCTACGTAGTCTTCCTTCTAGGCCCTCACCAGATATAGCCCAGATTTGCAAGCAGGTATGCTTTATAGCAGAGATGGGCACGAAGCCTTTTGTTGTCCTTCATATAAAGGGCTTCATGTGGCTCCACAGGTGGCCCGCATGGGGCCATGCCCAAACCCACCCCTGTTCATCCTCCCCTCTGCTGGCAGCTGACCACTCACAGACTACGTTGGGGGAATCCCCATCTTGCCACCTTCTGGGAGAGGTCAACTGCCTGAGGAGACAGGGGTGGTGCTCCAGTCTCCTGGCCCAGACTAGAGCACCATGGGAGAAGGACTCCAGCACCGTGCAAAGATTGGTGAGTGGGCCAGCCAGATAAAGGGGAGGAGGAGATGGGTTGGGTTGCCACCTTGGGCCTCCAGATGTTCTTGGACCTCAACTCCCAGAAATCCTGGTCAGCACAGGTAGTGATGAAGGCTTTGAGAGTTTCAGTCCAAGAACACCTGACTGTGCAGCATTGGCAACCACTGCCTTAGAGAGTGCATTCAGGGTTACTGACTCAGGGTGGACAGGAGAGTAGACATTTATGGATCATTTTGTTTCTGCATTCATAACATTTCCTATACCTTATGGCAGCTCTGTAAGACTGGTCCAGGCTACCCCATGTTGCAAAATATAATACTGGTTCATAATGGCTCATGTGGGGGGTGTCACAGTGAGTGATAGTACAGTCACCTAAAGTTTTAACCATTTAGTTTTCCAACAGCAGCAGCAGCAACAACAACAACTACTGCTATTACTACAACTACAACAACAATGTGTTTTATGACCAAGACTCATTGATTCATTTAATTTATATCCCCACCTTGTAAACCACTTTGCAGACTGCAGATTAGAGATGGGCACGACTCAAAAAAATGGTGTTTCATTTGTTGTTTGTCGTTTAGGGGGTCCGTTTCAGTTCATTTTTGTTTTTCGTGAATTTTTTTCAAAAAAAATCATTTTCGTTTCGTTATGTAATGAAAAAAAAATGAAAATGAAAACGAAAAATTGCTGTTTCGTTAGCATTCATTACAGTTCAATGTATTTGCCACAATGGAAATGAAACGCACGACAAAATTTCTGTTGTTTCAGTTCGTTTCGTTTCATTTTGGAGACAAAATTCATTTTTCATTTCGTTACATAACGAAACAAAAAAACGAAAATGAAAACGAAAAATTGCTAGTTTCGTGCCCATCTCTACTGCAGATATATCCTGCTGCTCCACATGATCTGAAGTAGTGAAGTGCTTAGTATATGTTGTCCCAGACATCCTATACTTGGCAGTTCCACCTGACTGGAATGCAGAGCACCGTTACAGAATCAGACTGAGTTTGTTTATTTGTACTTATATCCCACCTTTTTGCCAAAAGCAATAGCCCTGCAGGTGGCTAACAATTAAAAGCATTAACTCTCAAATAAAAATAAGCAGGTGTTAGACATATAAATGGGCTAAAGACACAGTAAGATGAATAAGCAGTAGTCCCAAAAATAAGCAAATATAAGTGCCCAAGAGCTGTCGGAATGAAAAAGGTCTTTGTTTGCCACTGGAAGGACAGCAGAAAGGTGATCAAACAAGGTGTCCATGAGTACGGAGTGAGGGAGGAGCCAATGGAGGAAAAACACTTCAAGAAAAGGGCCACCTTGGGTCCTTTTCCAAGGAGAAAGGTGGGGTAAAAATACTCTAAAATAAAAAAATAAAAAAATAAGATTTAAAAATGACATTCCAACCATCTGCCATGGGCAGAAATCTACTATCACCTCACCCTTGTTAATGTTTCTGCAAGCTGTAATGGTCTCAGGCTAATACAAGTGAAGTAAGGTCACGCACCAGCAAAACACGAGGAATCCAGAAGCAGAGGACAAAATAAGAGTCAAACAAAGTCCTACTAGGGATATGGATAGAACACATAAGGAGAAACTGCAGCAGCAGTCTGGCATCAAAAACCAGAGCTGCTATCCCATGGCTGGAAAATCCAGATCTAAGTAAAATGCAGATTTCCCCCCGGAATAGTTGTGTGCTTGAAAATGCGGTTCCTGTGTCCCGATGGGCACAGTTTAAAGAACTGTATCTTTTGTGTCCCCACAAGTGGGAACCGCAATACAGCACAGTGAAATGTCTTTGATGTGGATTTTCTGAGTCCCCACAGACTCAAGTACCGGTTAAAAGTCCACATCGGAACTGGGACAAGCTTTGTACCACCTCTAGACCAGGTACTTGTAAAGCTTGTTGTGTCGCGCTTAAGTAGGCATGGTCACATTTTTTCCCCTTTAAAGTCTGCTGGTCGTGGGAGGACACAATTTTATTAACCGTATCTTCAGGCAGTTTGAAGCGGTTTTTAGTGGTTGTGGGATAGCAGCCCAGAGGTGAGCTCAGATCAGCAACTAGGCAGCTGTTAGGCCTCCAGTCAGGATGAAGCAGGAACCCCAGAAGCCAACAATGGAGAAGCATCGCCAGGTCCCATGCCTCCTGAATCCTCAGCGGGCCAAAAGCCTGAACTCTGAGCTACTGTCGGCCATGTTGAAGGGTGAACGTAGAGCTGCCATGCATCCCATGAGAATGATTCAGGTTCAAGGGACAAGCCTGCCTAGAAGTTCCAAGACGATGTGTTTGCTTGTGCAGGGACACTCCCTGGACAAAACAGCCTCCTCAAGAATAAGTATCATATTTTATCTGCCTGTGAGATGCCCCCAATGGACAAGACAAGCCCCAGTTTTCCAACATAAGATTATTTTTCAGTGGAGTGGTTCTCTCCTCAGCTCATTTCTGTGTGTATAAAATGACCCTCAATTTTTAGTCAAGCAGTTTTAGATGAAATGTAGCCCTATAGATGGAGAAATATTGTACAATAATTGGTCTCCCTCTCAAACCCCTGTAGGTGAGCTCCTTTCCCAGTTGGAGAAAATGCCTACAGCTGAGCAGCTTGTCTTGACATGGCCTCTGTACGGATTGAAAGTGACAATGAGCGTGGCAGGAGCAACTGTAATGGCTGTTTTGGCTGTTTGCATCGCTTGCCCTTCATGTCTGAGCGCTAGTGAGGATTCAGCATAGGAGGTTGAGCAGATTCAATTCAGTTCAATTCAATTCACCTTTATTGGCATAGATGTTTTAAAACAGAGATGCTGTTACATAAAATGTAAGCCAGTCTCAGGGTCTAAAAGGAATAAGTTAGTCTAAAGCTGAAGTAAATCTTTGGCTTGTAAAAGGAACGGCGTTATTTTGCTGATGGATCAATAATAAATATTTGGCTACTGACTCTGTCAGGCTGGGATTTTTATCAGCCAAAAGGCGTGAAGTTGTGATCTCTGGGATAGGTGGGAGTTTGGAAATATAGGGGCCAAGTAATTGTTGACGAATGGTATGATGTGACGGACAACGTGTCAAAATATGGGAAACAGAGTCAGGTTCTAGCTGACAAAACTTGCACAGTCTATTCTTATAAGTAGGTTGAGCAGATGATGCCAAGGAGGAGGAGGAGGAGGAAGAGGGAGGCATCCCTAAGGGGGACACGCAGTACCACAGGAAGGTGAAGGCCTTACGTGAACAGCAGAACCAAAGAAGGCCTTGTCCTTTCTCTAACCCTTCCAAGTGCCAAAGAAATATCTCTTCTGTTGCTTGCAGGGCCGCTGAAACTAGGGCTGGGTTGAACAGGGGTTACATAAATAGACACTGCTATAGCTAGGATCTTTGTAGCAGCCTCTTAAAAGGGAAGGCTTCTGATAAAATAATACTATTTGGGGCTCCCGTCCTTTGCAATCTGGCACTGCCGTCCAAGCCAGGCAAATAAAACATACCTATTTTGAATTTATTTTCCCCCTAAAATTTCTGTCTGCATCCCTTAGTGCTCTGGCTCTGTTGAGAGTTCCCCGTAGTTCCATCACTGAGTTAAAGTTCAAAACGACATTTGAAAAGCTGCTATACTCTGGAAGTCTCCTGCTATACCAACAAATTGAACCAACGAGGAATCTCTTAAACCTGGCTATAAAAGACGGTCATACTTGGCAGGCAACAGGCAAGCAGAACATTTCAAAAATACAAAATTAGAACCGGTGATACCTTTAGGCTACTAGAAAAATAACAAAAAATGCTAATATTTTGAAGGCAAAAAACTTCTTCAGAGCTGTACCAACAGGTAAAAACATGGCAAAAAATGGAGTTGCCAGGAGTTATTTCTTAGATGTAAAGTCCTTGGCAAGATGGAAAATACGCCAGGTAGTTTCTTAGTTGAAGCCCAGAGCGTAGATGTTCTGAGGCTGCATCTGAAGTAAAGGGTAGTGTTTTTATTGTTCCAGTCCTTCAAACAACATATCACGGTTCACGTACACACTTTCACACCCCCTCTCCATTTCTGTGTACAGTATTTCGTTGATATTCTTAGAACCACATGATAAGTGAACTTAAACATACAAAGCAAAATGAAAGCTGTATTCCAAAAATTACATTCCTGTTTTATCACCTTCTTTTCCCTATAACTTCTCTCCCCCACCCCCAGCCCCGGTTGTGTATCTTTGGATTGGCTTCTCTTTTCTACATGTCCCTTATGTGACTAAATTATATATTGTAGCTGCAATCCTGGTTTGGGTTACAAATACAGAATTACTGGTGAGGGTGGGGAAACAGTAATTTAAAGAATGGAAGTGGGGATGTTCAATGCTGTTTCATTGTACTCAAAGTACTAAACACTGGAAATGAGCACAAATTAAAATTAAACTGCAAAATTTGTTTAAGAATCGCTGATTTGCCTATTCATATTCATAGAAATTTATATCCCCAATAAAAATGAATTGAAAATTTTTATGATGTTTTATTTGTTGGGCTATAAAATGCTCCCCAGGACACCTAGAGACACCAATTTTTTAGAAATCTTTCCGCTGACATTTCTCTACAATCCCACCAGTTTCGGGGTTGATTGGATTTCTGGTTTCTGAGTTATGCATCTCCCGTCAGAGTCCCACAGGTAAGTTCCCTCAGATACCTAGAGACACCAAACTTACAGAGAAGCTTCCACTGACTGTCCTCAGCGATCCCTCCAAGTCTGGTGAAGAATCCATTTCCCCAAGCCAGTTCATATAATTCTAGAGTTGGAAGAGACCTCCAGGGCCATCCAGTCCAACCCCCTGCCTTGCAGGAACCCCCATCACAGTACTTCTGACAGATGGCCATCCAGCCTCTTCTTAAAAACCTCCAAAGAAGGAGACTCCACCACCCCTTGTGGCAACATATTCCACTGCCGAACAGCTCTAACTGTCATGAAGTTCTTCCTGATGTTCAAATGGAATCTCTTTTCCTGTAGTTTGAAACCATTTCCCCGAGTCCTAGTCTCTGAAGCCATGGAAAACAAACCTGTTCCCTCTTCAATAAGGCATCCTTTCAAATATTTAAACATAGCTATCATATCCCCCCTCAGCCTTCTTTTTGAAAGGCTAAACATTCCCACCTCCCTAAGCCGTTCCTCATATGACATTTCTTCCAGACCTTCAACCATCCTGGTCACCCTACTCTGCACCCGCTTGAGGTTGTCAACATCCTTTTTAAATGGAGGCACACAGAACTGGACACAGTACTCCAGGTGAGGGTCTGACCAGAGCAGAATAGAGTGGTACTATTCTAACAAATAGTTTCTGGAGAGTACTTTCCCAGGGCAGGGGGATCTGTATAATTCAGATGTCTGACACCCAATATTCACCAATCAGGGAGAACTTGTAAAGAAGAGTCCTGGGAGGCTTACATGCAAATTTGGTGTCCCTAGGTCCCCTGGAGGTCATTGTATAGGCTTTCAAATTAAAAACAATTCCAAATCAATTCATTGATTCATCAGAAAAATATCCATAAATTCATGTATGTGGTTCGTTGACTCTGATGAATCACAAATCAACATAACTTGCAATTTCTCTTACTTGTCCCCATCTCTACTAAACATTTTGACATGTTTAAAGGAACAGACTAAGGAGCTAAGTTATTACAATACTAATTAAGGATACACACATTAAAAACCCACCACCTGGTTTGTTTTCCTGGGCCAACCACTACTGGTGAAAAATTGTGGAGATGGAGATGGAGATATCTCAGTCAACCTTAGGGAAGAGATATTTCAGAATTCTGGGGCTTCATCTCCTCAGAATTTTCCCAGATTCCACCCCCCCCCAAGGCATAATACTGAGAGGTACCGGCTAAAAAGAAAAGCCCACAAAACAGTTTTCATTATTTACATTTAGGCTTCCATTGCCATTTGTTGCCTTTGAAGAAGGAGGAAACTATTCTAGCAGCACTTGGGTGCAGAAAGAACAATTTAAAGTACCTTTCTGTGCTTACTGTCATGGAAATAAACCTGATTAAACACAGCCAGACTTACCTGTGAGGAACCATGAATAAGGTTGTTCTGCATGCTATTTTCTAGCTCTTTAGAGGCCTTCTAGCTGAAAACCTAGATAAATTGATGATATACTAAGAGTTACTGGGTATTACCTGATCCTTCCTGGGCCTGTATTCTTGTTTACTTGTTAAATTTATGACAATGAGTTCAAGGTGGCATTCATGGGCCTCCTTTCCCCTCTTCTTACTCTGGCTGCCACCCTGTGAGGTACTGCAGGTCATGGGGGCATGAGCCCAAGATCACCCAGTAATCTTCATGTCCAAGTAAGGATTTGAAGATGCAACCTCCCAAGATTTAGTCAAACCCTTGAACCCCATCCCTAGCCCAGAATGGTGAGTGTCCACACCATTTCCTTCTTTGGTGTTAGCTCACGTGTGGCAGAGAAGTTTCATTCTGTCAGCTCACAGCAGTTCCAAAATGAAGCTTTTTGTTGTTGTTGTTGTTCAGTCGTTCAGTCGTGTATGACTCTTCGTGACCCCATGGACCAGAGCTCACCAGGCCTTCCTATCTTCCACTGCCTCCCGGAGTTTGGTCAAATCCATATTGGTTGCATCGATGACACCGTTCAACCATCTTATTCTCTGTCGTCCTCTTTTCCTTTTGCCTTCAATCTTTCCCAACATCAGGGACTTTTCCAAGGACTTTTCATGAGGTGGCCAAAGTACTGGAGCCTCAGCTTCAAAATCTGTCCTTCCAGTGAACATTCGGGGTTGATTTCTTTCAGAATGGATAGGTTTGATCTCTTTGCAGTCCAGGGGACTCTCAAGACTCTCCTCCAGCACCACAGCTCAAAAGCATCAATTCTGCGGCGATCAGCCTTCTTTATGGTCCAGCTCTCACTTCCATACATCACTGCTGGAAAAACCATAGCTTTGACTATCCTGACCTTAGTTGGCAAAGTGATGTCTCTGCTCTTTAGGATGCTATCTAGGTTTGCCATTGCTACATCCTTTTGATTCCATTTCCTGCTCTGGGTTACAGGAGGGAAGTTCTGCAGACCCTGAGAGACAATAGCATGATTTCTGTTATGACCATATCTAACATAAATGGCAATGGGAATATGCACATCTTTGCTAGGAGGAAATGCCCATACTCCAGGTGGATTAAAAAAACAACTAAGCACCACCTCTCACTGTGGGTAAGACATGGACGTTTCACCTTCAGATTTTACACTCAAAATAGAAAAGAAAAACAGAAGCATAGCTGACGGGGGCTATCATTTTCACTCTTTGTTGAAACCTTTGGTGCAGATCCAAAGAGATTTAATAACAAACGTGTAAATCTAGATGGCTCAATGTGTTCTGCAGGGAGATTGATGAAATGATAAATTGGCCGACTGGCTCATGATGTGGATCTTGCCTTTCGTGCAGAATGTTTATTCCATGGTGGCCCATCTTTAGGTAATTTCAGATTAGGCTTGCTCAAAATATCTTGCTTTGTATTAGCAAAGAACAGCTGACAGGCTCCTTTCTTATGACTTCACTGCAATCCATGCACTGTTTGGAGGCAGCTCTAACCTCCTACTGCCAACTAGATAATTAAACAAAATACAGCATACCAGCTAAACCCAGGCTTACCCCAAACTGCAACATTTATCCATGAAGGGAGACAGGAATAATCTGTAATTTTCAATCTGTCAAACTCTGTCAAACTCTGGATGGCTTCGCTCATTGTCTAATCACACACAATGGCTTGTTTGTATACACAATCATATATGAAAAACAGTAACAGCATATTTTGACTTACCAGTATATTTTGGCTTCTACAGGTGCTGGAAGCTTACTTTTTTAAAAAAACTGAAAGCTTGGAATCTGGCCAGCTGATGGTCAACATGCATGGTGAAAGGACTGCCAAGGGAGTGAGTCAAACAAGGCCAACTAGATAATATGGCAAATTGGCAACCCTATCACCAGACCTGGATGCATGACAGTGTCCCTGATGGAAAGTGCTGATAAAAACACATGAGAACAATATAAAAAGGGGGACAACAGCAAAAAAAAGTCACCGATATGTCTATATTTTTTAGATTTTGTGTTTTTAATATAAAATGAAAAACACAACAATATATAAACTAAAACAAAATATAAAACAGCTGTCACCAATAAGTCTAACCAGTTTCACTCAATCCTAATATAAAATGTGGCAAGATAAGGGGAAAATGGAGCAATTGGTACCAACGGAAAGAGAAAAGGTAAAGAGGGAAAGAGTTTCTTAGGGAAACACATAATCATTTCACCTCAGTTTTTAATGGCTTGCCCAGCAGAATGAAATGTTTCTTAGGGAAACACATAATCATTTCACCTCAGTTTTTTAAGATAAGCTATTTTATTATGCATTATTATTATTATTATTATTATTATTATTATTATTATTATTATTATTATTATTATTATTATTATTATTATTATTTGGCTTCACAACTTTAGAACACTGCTGCCCGATATTGATCTTGACAATGCCGAGGGTTTTCAGATGTTGATCCAGGTCTTTTGGGATTGCACCCAAGGTGCCTATTATTATTGGTATTGTTCTTGCTTTCTTATTCCATAGTCTTTCGATTTCTATTTCTAAATCCCAATATTTGGTTATCTTTTCTAACTCTTTGCCGCTGACTCTTGTGTCTCCTGGTATTGCCACATTGACAATTTGAACCTTTTTTCTTGTTTGTATACTATTGTGATGTCTGGAGTATTGTGGACAAGTTGTCTGTCACAGATCATCTTGATGACCTCATTTTCGGTAACCTTTTCTTGCTGATGTTCCCACCAGTTGTTGCTTGATGGTAGGTTGAAATTGTTACATATGTTCCAGTGGAGCATTGCTGTTACTTTATTATGATGGGCTAAATAATCAGTCTGAGCGATTTTTGGGCAACAGCTGATGATGTGATCTACAGTTTCATCCTTTTCTTTGCACAATTGACATTTACTATCTTTTGATGATTTATCAATGTTCGCCTTTATGGCATTTGTTCTTAAAGTCTGATCTTGAGCTGCCATGATTAGTCCTTCAGTTTCTTTCTTCATGTTGCTTTTCTTAACCAAAGCCATGTTTGTTCTTGGTTGATCTTATCATTGGTGTCTCTTATAAACTGACCATGCAGTGCTTTACTATGCCAGTTCTCTATTCAGCTTTGCATTTGTTGATGTTTAAATTCTTGCTTAGTTTCTGGATACTCCTTATTATGCTTTTAGTAACTAATTGTTGTTGTTGTTGTTGTTGTTAAAAATAAACTAGCATATACATAAAACAAAACAATTATCATAACAAACCTGTGCAACCCATCTCCCACTTGGGGATATATTTTCAAGAAGAAGAACAAGCTAAAGTCTTAACTATTAAATGCTGTTATTTCTTGACACTGACACATGAGTAGAAATGATATCCATTCTTAGTACATGTACTTTACTTTATAATAAGGTTCTGATTTTTTAAAAAAATATTTGGGAGCATTATACAATGCACTAAGTTCTGCAATAAAATTGTACATGTGCTCATCTTGATTTCCAATGGCAGGAGGCTTCTCAACTTTAGAACATCTTTTAAGCATAAATTTTCTATGAACCATGGAATGTTTTCATTTGAAAAGCATATGAAGCCAACACATGCTGTGTAGAAGGACAGAGTTGAGGAAGACCTAGTGCAGATAGGGCAATGTTGCTCAGAGAATAGTGGCTAGGGAGCCTTCTGTGCACTCCCAAGACAGGCGTGTATCTTCTGTCTAATGTTAGGTCTGCATCAGATAGACTTGACGACCATCAAATGGCTCCCCTGTCTTAGGGGCCATAAGAGAATACAGCTTTCCTTTGAGCATGCTGTGATTCCACTAATGTTAAATAAAATGAAAACCTTCCTAATCAAGTTTCAGATCAGACCAGTTAAAGTTTTCTCAGAAATATTATCAAGATTTAAGCAAAAAATATAATGATATTTAAATGCATTTGGCACAGAGCAGTGCAGCAGTAGCGTGCAGATAAAATGTCAGTATTGATATAAAGTATTACAGAGTTAGGCTAACGGAAGACAATGACAATGGGTAGAGTAAAAAACTCATATATTCATATATACATCAAAAATATATACACAGCATAACATCCAAGCAATATATACAAACAACAGAGTGTGGGGTTCTGTCTCTCACCATAGACAGACCCCACCTAACATATGGCAAGCTAGTGCTTTTATATAGTTCAGCACCCATCAGATATGAGTCATCACTAATTACAATCTGATGCAATCTGATGTAACCATTATGTTATAAATTCTTCCACCTGTGCTTCATCACGTAACATGCCTGTGATTACTTATCTCTTACACTTGTGGATTAACATCATGAGACTGCAGAATCTAACTGCCTCCATTTTACAACTCTCTTTCCACTATCTGTTAAATATACATAACATATATTTTACCAACTTTTACATATCTTGACAAATATCTTATCTACCCCCATCACGGACAAGATTACTACAGCGAGATCTGAGCAGTAGCAAACAAGGAATCAAACAAGGGGGTCAAAAAAGTAACCTCACACCTACAACAGGTTCGCCATCTTTGAAACTCAGGGGTCAGGAAGCTAAGCTTGAGACTAGAGCTCCCCAGCAAGCTGTCTCTGTCAAAACGAAAGCCCCATAGTGTCACACTTTCTGTGTATGTTATTGTCAGCTAAATCTTGCAACAAATGAGGCACACACTTTGCATTTTTAATAAACTAAGAGGGAAGGGATATCAGTCAAATAGATAACAATATTTGTTTAAATCTGTGGTCTTACATAGATTTACTTGAAAACACTGATTCAAATGAAATATCAGACTGACTTCAAAATACATCATTTCATACCAGACTAGTGGATCTACCGATTTTTATAAGCAGAACACTTTGCTTTATACCTGTAGTATGTCTTTAAAAAATTCAAGGTAGGATATAATAGTTTTGGAAATGATGGGGTATTACAACTAGAGGTGGGCACGAAACGGAAAACCGATGGTTTGGTTCATTCTGTTTCGGGCCCACCCTTCGTTCGGTTTGGTTCGGGTTCGTACAAATTTTTTTAAAAATTCGTACGAACCCAAACCGGTTCAAGTCTGACTTATGGGTGGTGGCGGGCAGGGGCTTTTTGAGATGCTGGTTGGGGACAGTGCCTTGTTTTTGGGGGGTTTTGTTTGTTTGTTTTAGAGCGCCGACCACACAGCCCCTGGGTTTGGGTCGGCACTTTATTATTATTATTATTATTATTTTAAAAAGCCCCCAGCTGGGGGCTTTTTGAGGCACTGGCTTGGGGCCAGCACCTCTACAGGTGGCAGCTTCCCCAAAGTTCCAGGACCAGGTGGTGGAGACAAGGTAGGAGGCGGGGGTAAAGAAAAACAAAGCGAAGATGAAACAAATAACGAATAATGAAATGAATTAACGGTTTGTTTTGTGCCCATTTCTAATTACAACATATTGACCCAAATCCTGTTACCTACTTAAGGTGGTGTACCTTAAATGGCATAACTGTTGGAGGCAAACGGAACCAAGGTCTACAACTCAACATGTCACTGATCATGTCTACAGTGATTTTTTAAATTGGGTTAATTTGCATCCAAATGTTACACCATTTGTGTAGTTACATAAGAGAGTTTGGGGCATTGTTGGGGAAGGTGGCAATTCCAGAAATATGACAACAGACATCTCAGTCTACTTTTCATATTCTGGTCCCGTTATTGTCCAGTAGGCTGCATCCATTTTAGAAGCCCTTGAATTCGAGGAAATGAAAATTGGCATCCCACCCCACCCCCTTGCACATAAAGCACCATGGAGACTGATAGAAAAATAAGTGGACATTCATTCAGAGTGACTGCATAATAAATGAACAACACAACCAACTCTTGCAGTTAGCAGCTAGGAGCAGAGAAGTGCAACCAAAGGTTATGTCTTAGAGGCATAAATTTACTCTCTGTGATGAAATGTAATCAGATCCCAACAGTTTCCACTTTGAAGTCTTCATGAAATCTTGTGAGGTTACAGGCCCAAACACATCGCTGCTCCTAGTCAACCAGCCTCTTTATATTTTTAATAGGCAAAAAGAAATATCAAAAGAGAAAGAAACTAAAGCAAACAAATGCACAGTGGGGTATTCAATCCCCATTACAAAAAAGGGGGCTGCAGCCACATTTCTGAGCACAGTTAACATGGTATTTTATTTTATTTCAAAACCGTCAAACAGCAATCTAATACTATCTCAGCAGGCTAATTCATCCCTGGGATGTCTCCTCTCCTCCCCACTCCCCATATCATGTGAACAAGAAAAAGGATGGTTTTGCCTCTCCAGGCACCCCGCTCCTTTTCTCTCCCTCCCTCCCTCCCTCCCTCCCTCTCTCTCTCTCTTGGAATAAGTTACAGGTCTCTTCGAATTCCAAGTGTCTACATAAGTGCTTTTAAAAGATCAGCATTTGTGCTCATCTTGTCTATAAAAGTGCACTGAGTCCAATGTGAACAAACAATTCACGGGTTTATGAGAACAGCTCAACTACTAAAAATGTCTACAGTGTTTTACAGGGATCTTTTATCCGGGACATTATGTTTTCACTTCCATGAGAAATGAAAGCCAGCCAACAGCAGATGGCAAAAGTGGCGAGCCGAAGTTTGCATCGGAGGCACGCTTTGTCTAAAATAATGCCTTGAACTTTCTGAGACCGCTGGAGCAGTAAAACCCGTGGCCAAGCCAAAATACCAACAGTCACCATCGCTTATTGAGAGCAATTCTGGATCCTGGCCATGCGTGGAGTACTTTAGATGCCGCACATTGGCCTATAGAGCCCTGATACCAAACTGCTTGTGGAGGAATGGGTGAGGTGGGGTGAGGACATGTACAAGGAGGACCCAGAGAACAATACAGCCTGTTGTTCCAATAGAAAGGAGGAGATGGGAGGGAAATTGAGTATGATGATGAAGAAGGAGCTTCTCTGCTACTATGCGTGAAAGTCTGGGCGGATGGCAAGGAGGATGCCAACCAATACAAGCCAAGTAAACCACCCGTTGACTTTGGCTTCTGCACAATAGCGAAAGCTTAAATAATCTATTTAGTGTCATTTGCGTGGATATAAATATTAAGGGTGGATTTCCTACTTTTAACGTGTCTTTTCAGTGACAAGTCCCTTTCTTCCACATTCCTCTAGAGCAGTGGTTCTCAACCTGTGGGTTCCCAGATGTGCCTGGACTGCAACTCCCAGAAATCCTGGCCAGCTCAGCTAGTGATGAAGAAGACTTCTGGGAGTTGCAGTCCAGGAACATCTGGGGACCCACAGGTTGAGAACCACACTCTAGATACTAGCAATAGCCTGGCCAGAACTCTGCAAAAGCAACAAAAACATAAGGAAGGTGCTGGGGTCCTTATTTATGGGGGTCCAGAACTGGCCTCCCAGTTCTGGCTCAAGAAAATTCCTAACCTTTATGGTTATCTGGCCAACACTGAGGAAGCCACCTTAGTTTGTCAGTGGCTCCCTGCATTCGATTTTATGGTCAAAGTGAAGACATTTCAGGGCATAACAAAAATCTGTGGAAATTTGTGAGGATGGGAGCTTGAAATGTCTTTAAAAATTCACTATAGGCTAAAATCACAATGTCTTAGCTGCCCCATTCCACAACTCCCTCTCTTTCTTAGTTTAATACATAAATCTGTACCTCACGGAATGTTGATGTGCTACTTAAAGTTGCCTTGTGAGAATCAGATTTGTGAGAGTTAGCTGTGTTAGTCTGTGCAAGAATTCCAGACAAAAATCAAAACAAAACAAATAAAAGATTAAAAATATATGGCACCTTAATGATTATTATATCTTAATGTAAGCTTTCATGGACACATCTGAAGAAGTGGATGTGTCCGTGAAAGCTTACATTAAAATATAATAGTCTTTAAGGTGCCACATGTTTTTGTCTTTTACTTTGTCTTGTTTTGATTTTTGTGAGAATCAGGTTGAGAAGTATTACAGCAAAAAATAGTCTCAATCAAGGAAGAGAGGGTATAAAGCCACAACCACCCTAATTTCCCACTTGGGGAAAAAGGCACAAATACAGACATCAGGTTTTGAGAGGGAGGCGAAACTGAGAGGTAGACTAGAAATGCACTATCTGGGAATAATAGCTGTAATAAAAACATTGTCAAAAGGACAACTTCCAGCAGAAAGCGGTAACATGGACATCCCTTATCAGCTAGAACTGAACTTCTGTATAAGTACAGTATAGGGGCCTTGTAAAAGATGTTTGGGGGACTGCTGGGAGAAAAGAGCCCTAAATTCTTGGCTTTCCTTATCCCCCCCCACCAGGGCAAAATAAACAGTCGAGACCATGTCTTGGGTTGAAAACATGGGCCATGCTTTATTGGACAGAATACATCATATAGCAGAGAAAGGACTGCCCAAAGGGGCAGGGAATCATTGATCCTTTCTGAGATCTCAGAGAGACCTCGCCCAACAGCATTGTCCAGTGGGTGAGTTCCGCAGCCCCATGGGAATGCCATCCCAGTGCGGCACCCCCTCAGCCGGCCCAAGCTCCAAGGTTCACCCTTCCAGTTGTTTGGGGTACCATCATGTGGCTGGTCCCACCCTGGCAGGGTTATGAATAGCTCCTCGCCCCGGCTCCATGATCACGGGACCTGCAGTGCCAGGGGTTGGAGGGGCTTAAGTTGTAAGCCATTTGGGAACTCACCAGATGCTACGGTTCAGCCTTGGAACAGATGTTCTGTGGACTACAGTGAGAAAAGAGCCCTCTGTTCTTGGCTTTCCTTATTCTCAGAAGGAGCCAGTGTGAATGGAAAGAAGAAGAAGAAGAAGAAGAAGAAGAAGAAGAAGAAGAAGAAGAAGAAGAAGAAGAAGAAGAAGAAGAAGAAGCTGTCAAGTCAGTTCTGATTTATGATTACCCTTTCCAAGGTTTTCCAGGTAGTGAATATTCAGAAGTGGTTTACCATTCTGTTTTTCTCAGGGTGCCCTGGGACTGTGCAGCTTACGTAAGGCCACACACATTTGCTCTTCTCCCTGGAAGAAGAGTGGGGAATGAGACTCCCGACCTCTGACTCTGCAGTCAGATCCTTAAATCACTGACTTAAACATGCACGTTGCCAAAGCTTGGAAACGTTACTTTTTTTGTCTGGAACTCCAAATGCCCACAGCCAGCATGTGACAGCTGTAGATTTCTAGCATCTCTAAACTAAAAAGATCTCTCATGCCAGTGCTGCAGGCTGGCTTTTTTCAAGGCCGCATGGACATTTACTATAGCTTTCACCACCTTAAAAACCAGCCTTGTGGAGCTTCTTATACAGCATGACTGGTTAGCATGAAGGGTTTGGAAGAACAACAGAGAAACAGTTCAAATCTTCATTTTGTACACCTGGTGGTTCAGTGAATGGATTCCATGTACCACCACCCAACACAAATTTGTGGAAGTTTGTTTCAGCCCCAGCTGCAATATAGTCTAACTCTACCTATAAACCATCCACAGTGGCCATGGTTGCTAGATGGTGTGGTATAAAATTCTAATAAAGAAATAAATGTCTGTAAAGCACAATAGGAGCACCAGTGGCTTCTGTTCAGTTCTGTGCTGAACCTGGAACTCCGATTCAGTGATCACAATGAAATGGCTGAGTTCCTAGCTGAAGCAGCACACTGTTTGTTCGACACTTCCAATCACCCTTCACTAACACTATTGCATGTGGACACAGATTAACTACCTGCTACCTATCACAAGTTGTTCTCAATCCTTGGTAGGGATGGGCATTTCGTTTTGGAACCAGTAGGTTATGAAATGAATCACGTGAGCCCAGGTGGTCTTCTGAACTGGCTGATACACGTAGATCCAATTGCTTTACTTTTCTCTGTCTCACGCAGGGTTAAAATCCAACAAGGAAGCATGCTGCGACGTCATCTGTACTTGATCTGTGGTGCTGGCCAATCAGGAGCTGTGCAGGGACAAGTATCATCCGGCTTCCCTCTCTGATTGGCCAGCAGCACGAAGCAGGAAAGATTATGTTGCAGCATGCTTCCTCATTGCAGATCAGCTCCGTGCGGCAGAGAGAAAGGTAAAGCAATTGGGTCCACGTGTATCAGCTGGTTCTGAGCACCACCTGGGCTCGCGTGGTTCGTTTTGTAAGCTACTGGTTCTGAAACAAAATGCCCATCCTTAATCCTTGGTCCACAGATATTCTTGGACTACAGTTCCCAGAAATCCTGGCCAGCACAGCTAGTGGTGAAGGCTTCTGGGAGTTTTAGCCCAAGAACATCTGGGAACCTAAGGTTGGGGACAACAGCTGTCAGTTCAAATGAAAATGGCAGCAGCAAGTCCTGCAAACAGCTTGTCACACCATTAAAGAAGCCAAGAAGCTAAATGGAAGACATTTGTCAAGAAAATTTAAATGGAATACTGTATTTTTCCCCAGGAAGGCAAGAATGCTAGTTTTGCCATAGGACAAAATGGGCTGCGTTCAGGATAATATGACTTCATGCAAAAAATAATCTTCAGTTGATGACAGGGTTGTAGGAACAAACTGTACTATGGCTCCTTTCAAAAAACGTCAAAGGAGAGGAGGGAAATAGGATGCATTTCTTTTTGAAAGTGAGTTTATTCTTTCCATTCAGCTCTTGTACTGAAACCAGGTTACATTACTGAGACTGAACATTGCTGGATTCAGGCAAAGAACATAAGTAGTGGGTGTAGGGGAGAGAAAGGACAACACTGAGGGTGGGGGCATCCTTATGACAACTGCTGCCAGAAAGATGGTGGGGGTTATTTTAGTTTATTTTAGTTGTGCTCATTAGTTTGCACAGCAGGATGGAAAAGGAGCTGGCATTCTCTTAAATTTCTGAAAAAAAGGAACGAGGCCAGTGTGTCTAGTGCCTTGCATTTCATAATTCTGAATATCTAGGGGAAATAGATATGTCCAGAGCTTGGAAATTCCATCTTATTTATTTATTTATTTATTTATTTATTTATACAACTTATATGCCGCCCACTACCCAAAGGTCTCTGGGCGACTTACAGTTAAAATGAACAGTTAAAACAGTTAAAACGTTAAAAAGGCAATGGACAATTAAAATAATAAAAACATTTAAACACAAAACACTAAAATTGCCACCAGGACCCACAATCTATGTTATGTCAATTAAATTATATCTTAATTAAATTAATTATGTCTTAAAAGTAATTACCTACCATTCCAGTTTTGGGAAGGCCAGAAATATTTACTCATAATTAGAATTACTTTTTAAAAACCATTATCTCCCTTTAATGTTATTTAAACACAAGTGTTATCTTCACTGACTGTTAAAAAAAAAGCACTCCAGAATGCTACAGGTCGCTGGCCTATGGTATGAAAACAAGATTAATGCAGTGAAGCCACAGGCATCCTGAAACCATAGCAGTAACTAAAATTCAGTTGTAGTTACCCTGCTACAGAAGTGATTTCATGTTGCATTACAACTGCAAATATTGCTTCATTATATCTGGGCCGAGACAAAAAGGAACTAATTACAAGGAACTTGTGGTTTTGAACTACTTATTTCTGAGTTAAGGATACATTACAGTCAATTAGTGATACACAGGCTGAGAGATGCTTTTGTGCTGTCATTTGGGACCCCACTGTCATATGGAAACTAGAGATGGGCACGAAACGAGCAATTTTTGTTTTCATTTTCATTTTTTTGTTTTGTTACGCAACGAAAACAAAATGAATTTTTTAAAAACAACGAAAATGAAAATGAAACGACCAATTTTGCCGTGTTTTTCGTTTTCATTGCAGCAGTTGCATTGAACAAAAAATGCTAACGAAACAGCAATTTTTCATTTTTGTTTTCATTTTTTCGTTTCGCTACCTAATGAAACGAAAATGAAATTTTTTGCAAAAAGTCACGAAAACGAAACGAACCGAAACGGGCCCCTAAACGACCAAACGACAAACGAAACACCATTTTTTTTGAGTCGTGCCCATCTCTAATGGAAACATTTGTTGAGTTGAGTCTCAGTGAACCGTAGTGAATATGGAACTCCGAGAAGGGCATCAGTTTCTGTGTGAGTTGCGTAGGGTGTGTGTGTGTGTGAGAGAGAGAGTGGTGGTGGGAAGGAATGGTTTGTTTTATACACATAAGAAAATCCTTTGCGCCTATGAGCGGACGGTTTCAATTCCTTGGTCTTTTGAGGGGAATGGCATAGACACAATAAATGAATGAAAAAGATATGCCAGCTGCTTTGTGACCTTTTGCGCCACAATTAGCAGATTTCTCTCTCTCTCTCTCTCTCATCTGCAGTGGGAAAGCTTAAACCAGATGTTCCTCCTTCCTGTATATAGAAGCTCAGTAATGGGCCAAGAGGGAGGGCATGATGTCAAAAAATATAAAACATGCAGTCTTCCATTTCACTGGGAGCCCATGTAAGGAGGTGAAGCCAGGTGCATCTGCGCCCATAAAACAACCATGTTCTAGAACTCAAGTCTTGTCCTGCTGTTTGGCACAATGAGATGGCTGCCTCAGGCAGCACCAGGAACAAGTGGCGGGCAATGAACTGTTCCCATCTGGTGTGGTGGTGGTGGTGGTGGTGGTGGGATGTGTGTTCCTGTTGCAGGTATTAAAATAAGATCCAGTTGTCAGTCTGAATATCAGGAGGGCAACATCTTGTCTTTCACCTCAGGCAGAAAAGTTTTGGGGATGACCCTTGGGAGTTCTTGCCACCTTCCTGCCTTTCTCACTCTGAATGGCCTTTTCGTCCCTCGCGCAAACAAAGGCAGTGACACTCCGAGAAGCCATGCCTCTTTCTAACACAACATGGTGCCTCGCTTGCTGCAGAAAATGGGTACCAAAGTAGAGTGTAGAGCATGAAGAAAAAGGAAGCATATTCATTGCCTTATAAAGCTAGTGAAACAGAGGGAATATCTCAGTGCAACAGAAAGGTGGAGTGGCTTCCTTTACAACAGAGAAATGTGAAGAATACGGGCCCAGGAACCTGAATGTTTTAGTCCCAAAAGACTAAGTTCTCCAGGCTCTGCAAGGAACCATCACGACTCAGAAGAAATCCCAATGACTGAATTTGAAAATATCAGTTAAGACCCAGTTAAACCATTTGCCATGGGCTACTAGTACTTGTGGCACTAAAGTGGTTACTTCATGTCCTACCTCATTCTGCGATTACGTTCATTCCGTGACAGCGTTGTTCGCAGTCATGTGGTTTTCTCCCTGTTCAGTTCCTGTTTTCGTTTACCCACGGGCGTGATTACTTGTCTCATCGTGACAACTGTTACTTCATGTCCTTGTTTCTTGACAACTATGGGATTTCCCTGGCTTCGTTTAGCCTTTTTCTTTTAATTGTCGGACTTCCATTTTTGATATTTAAAATCCCTGCTGCGGGCGCACGGGCTCTCTCGGGAGGCCTGGCAGGAGGAGCAGGAGGAGCACAGGCAGCTGCAATGTCACCACTTGCCGCGGGCGAGCGGTGGCGGCGGCATGGGCGGTGGGCTGAGACACCCTTGCCCTGAACTCAGCAGTCTGTGGGCTGGCAGGCGAGCAGGCAAGGAGAGCTCAGCCCCGCCTCCGGGACCCGAGGTGGATGGACCTACGCCTGACAGTAGCTCTCCACCTGTCCCTTCAAGAGCCGCCTTCTCCTGCAGGGACAGGCAGGCAGCCGAGCCTGGCCTGGTGCAGGAGTTCCAGTCAGGTTTTGCTGTTACTTCATGTCCCTTGTCTCGGAACAAGAACCGGGATCAAAATGTGACAAAAGAATTCCCCAGCCCAGGGGCAGGTGCAGCTTATTACGCTCTGTTCCTGGTTCAGGGGGTATGGTCGAGATGAGTTTCTGCTGTCACGCTATGAACATGAAGTAAGTTTTTTTCATTCCGGTCCCAAGCGGGACAGCAAAGAGGGATGAAAGGGACGTGAAGTAACCACCTAACTAAAGCAAACAGATCTCTCAGTTCCTTCCTTCCTTCTACACCTCAGTGTATCTCGAAAGCCCACTGCGTCAAGTTGGTCTACAGATGGAGTATGGGCACCTGAATGGGGGAAATATCATTTTTCAGTAGAAAAGGAAAGTAGGAACAAACCATGAATGACAACTAATTTCTATCTTCTCCTTAAGGGGAAGGGTTTAGGGCTTTCATCAAGAAACCCATAACCCTGCTACCAGAAAACATGTATTTTAAACCTCCCCAGTAACTTTAATGTGGGGTGCTGGAGAACAATAAAAATAAATGAATAACAAATAGTTTGTTGACTTGCCAGTTGTAGATTTATACTGATGCATCTATAAATAGAATAATGAGCTATCCTCTTATGATTATTTTTATTGCCATGTTGTTGATGTTAAGGAAAAAACTTTTGTAATATTCAACAGCTGCATAACCTAAGAAAATGAAAAATATGCAGTTTGTGCATTGACTTCTATGGTGAAATTCTACATTTATGAGGCACTGTCTGTAGAGAGAAAAGACTTGAACTGCATTCAGTAAGAGAAACATAGCATACATGAATTCACAATGGAAATTCATTATAAAAAAGAAACACACCTTGCCTTGAGAAGATTAGCATTTATGGAACTTATAGGGCATTTTAAGAGGAAGATGTACACAAACCAAAGTGTGTGTGTGTGTGTGTGTTGTGTCGTTACAGTCATGACCGACTCTTCGTGACCCCATGACCATGGAGTTTTCTTAGCAGGAATACTGGAGTAGTTTGCCAGCTCCTCCTTCAGGCACCTACAGCACCAGGTATTCCCTGGTGGTCTCCCATCCAAGTACTAACCAGGGCCAACCCTGCTTAGCTTCCGAAATCGGGTGAGATAGGATGTGCTTAGGGCATCTAGGCAGCTCACACAAACCAAAGTACAAACATACATAATCCAATGTGCAATGTACATCATCTGTGTCTGGTTCACCATTTGCACAGTGGTAGATAAAAGGGTGCTCCAGAGGGTTATAAACACTGCCCAGAGGATACTGGGCTGTCCTCTTCCTCCTTTGGAAGAATTATACAACTCCAGATGCTTAAGGAAGACATCTAGAATTCTGAGAGACCCTTCACATCCTGGCCACCAATTTTTTGAACTGTTGCCGTCTGGCAGGAGATATAGGACTCTCAGGTCAAGGACAAATAGACTAAAGAACAGTTTTTATTCCAGAGTGGTATCTAAGTTAAATGTGACAGTTTTAGCATCATCCTGAGCAGTTTTTAAGTAGTGTTTTAAATTTTGTAAGTGGTTTTAAGGGTTTTTAATATCTTGCATGGTGTTTTATGTGTTTTGTATGGTTCCTTGTTTTGAGTATGTAGTGGAACAGCACTCTAATTTCGTATTGCATATCTTGCATATGCATAATGACAATAAAACTCTATTCTATTCTATTCTAAGTACAGTTGTAAAGCCAGTGAATGGAGTATCACTCTAGAGTTCAAGGCATGAGTTCAAATCCCCCACACAGCCCTAAAATCATACTGAGAAGTTGCATAATAAGAAGTGCATGAGCTTGGAGTACTGTGATGTTGAAACGTCTGCCTTGGAATCGTACTGAAATCATTCTATCATTTTTGAGGTTGTATCCCAGCACAGCTTTTCCCACTCTTTTGTTGACTATGAGGGCTACTCCAATTCCTTCTATGGGATTCTTGCCCACAGTGGTAGATGTGATAGTCATCTGAACTGAATTCACCCATTCCTGTCCATTTAAGTTCGCTGATGCCCAAGATGTTATAAGGAGTCATAAACATGAACCCATTGATTCATATAAAATACACATGGTAGTCCATCATTCAGGGAAAGCTTGCCTGAAGAGAAAGGTCTTTGCCTGTTTCTGGAAGGACAACAGAGATAAGGCACTCTGGCCTCTAGCGGGAGGGAGGTCCAGAGTCTGGGTGCAGCAGTGAGGGTGGCAGGATGGAGAGAAGGGCCTCCCCTGATGACCTTAACACCCGAGTCTGTTCATACTGTGAGATTCTATCTTTGAGGTAGCTAGGACCCAGGTCATATAGTGCTTTGCAGGTCAAGGTCAGCACCTTGAATTGTGCTTGATAGCTGATTGGCAGCCAGTGGAGCTGTTTTAGTAGGGGTGTAATGTGATCTCCGTACCTCACCCCAGTCAGCAGTCTGCCTGCTGAATTTTGGACCTGTTGAAGTTTCCTGAGACTTTTCATTGGTAGCCCCACATAGAGTGCATTACACTAGTCCAGCCAGGATGTCACTAGGGCATTTGTCACCGTGGCCAGAGCTGGTTTCTCAAGAAAGGGGTGTAACTTGCGTACTAGCCTTAATTGTGCAAATGCACTTCTGGCCACAGTCGTGACCTGGGCATCCAACTCAAGGATGAGTCCAAGAGCACCCCCAAGCTGCGCACCTGAGTTTTCAATTGGATGGTGACCCCATCCAGTACAGGTTGCATCCCTAACCCTTGTTCTCATTTTTGACTGACCAGGAGCTCCTCTGTCTTTTCTGGGTTTAGTTTCATTTTTTTCATCCTCATCCAGTTCATTTCTGCAGCTAAATACACATGTAAAGTTGAGATAAGGATAGTAGATCCCTTAGAGTCCGGAGATGATGATTCATTATTCATATGGATTCATTAGCTGATTAGAGTGGGACACTTTGAGCCTAGAATATTGAACCTTTTCATACTATTCTGATTTTCTGAGATTGTGAATTTAAATTTATGGCACCAACCAATCTTCTCTTTAAATTTAAATAAAAGAGGTTTATGGGTAGAAGAAGCTGGATCTTACAGTATCCTCTTGATTTCATATGCTTTTTGTATGGGATCTTTCCCAATCACCATAAAATTATCCTGTGCACTGATATATCTGATAGCCTGCCTCTTACCAGACAGACCATTATATCTTACTGGTACATCATCCATTCCTAGGTCCCAACTCTCTGGTCCCAGATTGCAATTTCCAAGACATCTGTCCTGACTCTTTAGGATGGTATTAATATGTTTTAACCAGTAAGGATGAAATGTTTCATTTCTAAAACAGAAAATAGTATTTTATTTTGTTGCTTTATGGAATAACCTTAGTAAATGACGAATCATTTTTGAATTTGTGCTCATCTCTGGTTACGACTGGTTATTCAATGAAAAAGAACTTTACAGCTTTGAACAGCAAGGTTATTGCCAGAATAATCAGTTTATCTAGTGTGTAATCCAGATTTTTAAAAGAATATTAGTCAGCTATGAAATACCTTGATCCCAGGTTAGAATAATCTCTATACACCTTTGCACTGTTTTCCAGGAACTATTGTGTTTTGCAAGGACATTTTTATTAGACATCTAGGATTCTAGGGACTGGTGTTATTCATGATATAAAGGCTTTCACAGAGGTTATACAAGTTGCTTTTGGCATGTGATCAAAATGTTAGTCCAACACTATGTAAACCTTCTCCCACCCCCCACCCCCACTCCATCCCACCCCCACCCCCACCCCACACACACACACTTCCTTTATGGCACTGCTGTTATTGTATTTACATTTGGATAAACTTTTCTCTGGAAGGTGATTGCTCACAGCAGTTAATTTTAAACTCACAGGCTTAGATTGGGCTTTGTGTGTGTGAACAGACCTGTCATCATGCATTCCAGGTTGCTCTCCAGAATAAGCGTGGTTCTCCTTAGCCACGTTTGGGTAACAGACATTCCTTCTGCTCTCCATTAATCCAATTACTAAACACCTGCAGACATGCAATAACAGTTTGGAAGCCAAGTCCCTTAGAAACCTTTTTATAGGGAAGGTAATCTTGCCATCCTGCTATCAGGAGTCGTGTTACACCGGCCAAGTCCTGTGCTTGGGCTGGAAGGGGAACACAGCCCACAAAAGCAGATACCATGGAAAATTAATCAGGAACCAAAGGTCTGTTACAAAGACATCAATGGCACACTTTTTCCTTTTACTGCCACGGAGTCGATTAAATTGCTATGAACTTAAGAGACATTTTTTTAAAAAAAAATTTAAAATCTCAATTTTAGTTTTCAAATATTTACACAACGGCACAACTGAAAAGCGACATCTCAAGAGCCCACTCAAACACGTTCCAAAAGAGCCATTAAAATAGAAAGATGACTCACCCTTGCACACATTTTGCCATGCTGTTCCTGCTTCTCAGGGTTTTCCATCTGATAACCACCAACACACATTCCCAAGTGAAGTTCTGAAACATGAAATAATTGTTTTCCTTGCTCTTTTTTTTTTTAAAAAAAGCTTTCATTTACCCATGCTTTTTTAAAAATTAATTTTTTTCTGTACAGTGCAGCTTCGGTCCTTGAGGGCACATTACCAGAACCACAGGCGAGTCCTCCACTTATGAAGGACCACTAGGCAATGTCCCTTCTGGTTTTCAGCCCCACCCTCATGTACGTGACTCTGCCCCCCCCCACACACACAGGGTTTCATCACAACCAGAACAAAAGGGGTAGAAAGATCTTTGAGGGTGTTTGGAGAAAGATGGATGGTACTCAGAGGGAGGCAGAGTCATCCTCGCTTATGCAGCCACCTTAGAGGGAACCCTGTACATATAAATTTTTGCTTCTCTCTTTTTCACAGTTGAAAATAAGGAATGATGCAAACAAGCGACATCCAAAATTGCTGTCTATCTTCCGGTGTCACCAAACTCGAGAATTGTGTGCCTCTTCTTCAAATTGCAACTGTCTGCAGTTGGATCAAATGACTTAAAACTAGACGGGCTGCCATCTTGTGTCAATTTTAGGAATCCAAAGAAGCATCAGATATGTGATATTGGCATCTTTTTGTGTTTTCTCTCTATCTGTGTGCATGCCCACAAGTACGAGTTCTGTTTCTTAAATGGAAAGAACACTGGATTGTAAGGAGACTCCTCTAGAGCAGGGGTGCCCAAACTTTTTGTAAGGAGGGCCAGATTTGGTGGCTGATAATGTGTCAGGGGCCGGTTGCACCCCAACCCTGCCACCCCACTGCAAGCCCCACCCACTTTCTTTAAAAAACCATGGGGTGAAGGAAGGGGAAGGAGGGGCAGGCCAGCCAGCCACGGGCCACTCAGAATGGCCTGACGGGCCGGATTTGGCCCCCGGGCCGGACTTTGGGCAGGCCTGCTCTAGAGAGGTTGTGCACATATTGTGTGAAACTTAAAGAAGAAAGCAAATGCTCCTGTATCACGCTTGCACTGGAGATGAGGAATGATGGGTTGGGGGCATATCTCACCAATGTACCTCATAATGTCAGGACAACGTATATCAATGAGAATTGTTAACTAGTTTTCCTTACATCTCTAGCCTTGGTATTTGTTTTAGGCCATGGTGATATTTTCTATAGTTACCTATTTTTGGATATATATATTTTTAAAAACCACAACAAACAGTCTTAAAATGTGCCACTATTTTGGAACGCCTGTCCTGAATCCGGTCTTGACATTTCATTGTGAAGTGGAGGTGACTCCCAAATTCCCGAAAGCAATGTCAATGCCAAATTTACTAAGATCTATAAAGTTGGTAAGACGTTTGATTACAGACTGTGAGCTCGATTATCTGTGTGGCATCTGAGGACCAGACTAGCTGAGCATGGATAGGCTCAGCACCAGAAAGTGGGCTACCCAGTGACAAACGGGCCATGGCAACTATTATCAAAACAATGCTGCAGGGGGAATTACTATCTGCATTGATGTAGGAATGCACTTCAAGGAATTCAAAGAAAGCCTGGGTATGCCCAAGAGGAGATCTTACCAACTTCCTGTCATTCCTTCCTGCCAGTATTCGGGGGGGAAACGGTCATCTCATTTTTCCAAACTAGGCTTGCAACATGGGCATCCTTGATCAAGAAAAGGATAAAGATGCCTTGTTGTGGGGAAATTCAGAATAAAAATAGCCATTCTGCAATGCTATTTCTTCACACCACAGGGCACTATTTTTTTGTCTGCTGCCATCACAAATGTGTTTTACCCCTATGCCTGCTGCTATGCTCCAGACTAGAGATGGGCACGACTTGAAAAAAATTTTTTTCGAGTTGTCGTTAGTCGGGCCGGTCCCGTTTTGGCTCGTTTCCGGTTTTCGCGAAAATTCGTGAAAATTAGTCGGTTCTTTTTTGTTTTTGTTTTTCGTTAGTACTGGTTTTTTGGGGGGGGAGCGGGCTCCTGGAGGCACCTCTGTGGGGTGGGTGCCTCCTCTGGCCCGCTATAAATGGAAAGTGGGCTCCTGGAGGCACCCGTGGGTGCCTCCTATCCTCACCCACTAGGAAGGGGAAGCAGGCTCCAAGAGACCCCTCTACATGGGGGTCTCCCCTCCTCACCTGCTGCTGCTGCAAAATGGTATGCAATAGCCATATGGATATGCATACCGGTTGCAGGCTATGAGACCAGTGAGAGTGATAGCGTCATGCCTTCCCTGCACAAGGCTCTCGCACCGCAATGTCTCATAAAGAAGGGAATCGTACTTGCGTGTACTGCAATATGCAAGTAGATCTGGCTTAGGGTTAAGGTGGGTTAGTGCAAGGGCTAGGGTTAGGCTAGTGACGGGTACGGTTACAGTGGGCTAGTGGGTTGCACCTCTGGGTGCCTCTCTGACCCACTAAGAAGACAGTCTGTGATGTATGGGTAAGGAGTCAAGGGTTAGGGTTAGGGTTAGGGGGCTAGGGCAGGTTTTAGGGGGCTTTTTGGCACATCCCAGAAGTCTCCATGGCCAAGTGGCCATGCGTTTGGTGGGATGGCTCCAAAAATTTGCATGGTCGTCCACTCCCACCACATGGCTGGCCACTCAGCCAGCCCATCATTGCGCAGGTGTAAAATAAAATAAAATAAAATAAAATAAAATCAATGGAGGACAGAGGAGGAGAGGAGACTGGAGAGACATTTTGTTGCAAGAAAAAACCCACTGCTACTGTGAAAAATCTGGCAGTTTATAAATTTTCACGTGTTTCTGTTGTGCTTGTGTGTTTTTGGACCACGATTTCAAAAACAATATTGCGTTCACCGCCCCATTTTGATCCCCGCCCGCACCGCATGGCATGGCGACTCGAGTCCGGCTGCCCAGGACGGGGAGGCGGGACCCCCTCCAGAAACCAAGCGCCTTAGTCAAGCAGGCATTTTTCCGCCTGCTTTTTTGGCCCGGGAATGGGTGGGGGAGAGTTTAAAATGCTTGCGCATTGCGGTGGCCGGGCGGCCGGCGAGACTGGGCTTTTGCTGGCTGGCTGCGAGCCTGCGGCGAGTCCCACCAGAGCAGCCCAGGACGGGGATGGGGGAGGCCAGGGACCTCCAGAAACAACCCCTCTGGTAGGTGCCCTGAGGCACGGCAGGCATTTTTCCGCCTGCTTTTCGGCCGGGAACCGGGTTTTTTCACTTTTAAAAACTTTTTTTTCTGTGCGTGGCATCGCGCGATCGCCGATGCAAGGAATGAGCACAACAAATCAGGTTCGTCGGTTCGAGCTCGAAGTCTGGCGAGTAATTTCGTGAGAGTAACGGTTTTAACGGAAACGGAAACGGGAATACCGCTAAGTCGTGCCCATCTCTACTCCAGACCAGAGATGGGAAATGTGTGGTTTTCCAGATGTGGCTGGACTGTGACCCATCCTAGCTCGCCTACATTGGCTACCCGTTGCTTCCCAAATAAGGTTCAAGGTATTGGTTTTGGTTTACAAAACCCTCCATGGCTTGAGACCTGACTATTTGGTGGAGCAGATCTCCCAGAAGACAGCTTCATCCTGACCAACTTCACTCACCTTTTCACTTCTGGTGGCCACTCCAAGGAAGGCCTGAAGGGTTTTGACACGTAATCAGGCCTTCTCGGTGCCCTGGCCTGGCACTCTGGAACAAGCTACCGTGGAGATTAGGCTGGTGGAGTCTCTGCCGGCCTTAAAGACCTAGCTCTTTATGGAATGTTTTGGTAATTGCTGAGTGTACGACTGTGTGTTGTGTGTTGGTTGTATTGCTTTTCCCAGCCCTCTTCTTGCCGAATTTTATGTTGTGGTGTTATTGTTTATTGTTTTTACATTTTATTCTTGTTTGTTTATTATGGGGTTATGTTTGGGCAAATTGTTTTGTAATGTGTTGTACACCAACCAGAGTTCCCGAGGGAAAATCGGGCAGTTAATAAGTACAAAAATAAATAAAAAAATAAATCAGCAGAACCAATGGAGAGTGGTAGCTGCAGCACAACACCCAGCCCTGCATTAGGTATTCACGAGATTATAGTGCACATGTGCACACATAAATTAAAATGCAGATGTTTCTAGGGAACAACAGTGTTCTAATAGAGCAGAAAGCTGTTCAAGATAGTTGCTAGGATTGCTAAAATAATTACTATCTTGCATGCACTAACACCAGGTATGGGGCAGGGGTGCAGTTTACACATTAAGGCAATTGTTTTACCACTGACTTGATTAATTGCATTTTTCCCCACTGGAGGCAATCCCCCACTGCCTCTTCCTGTTTGCTTGTGTATCACTTCCTTTGGGGTCTCTCTTCCCATGACCTCCAAGCATGTTGCAAGCATGGTCTCTTCCATTTCTGGAGACTCAGTTTTTCTTTTTTCATAAAACTTATACATTTATACATTTATATAAATGTATAAATTTAAATAAATAAATAACACTATTTATCCCATATTAAATTTAAATCATTACTTTTTACCAAAAGTAAATCATTACTTTTCCCCCTTATTTTTCTGCAGACTATACTTATAGACATATAGACAACAACTTTTTTCCTACTTTAAAATGCTGCCAATTATTTTTAACATGTAAAGTGCTAGTCACTGTGAAAAGTGTATGTAGGGGGGTCCTAAGAGTTAAGCTATTGTTTTATGCTTCTCTCTTTAGTCCTTTCCACCTCATACTCTGCTAACTAACTATAAAAGGGTTTCAGCAATTTCAGGTATCCTATGTGGAACACCTCTTTTTGTGGCTCAAAAATACTATAGCTGGAGCTCCAAACATTTAAACAAAACAGTTCTGCAATATTTAGCATACTCAAAGAGTCTTTATTTATGTCCCACCATGCCACCGAAACATCCTCTGTAAATACTCTTTCTCACAATGTTTGATTCTAAAGGCTGTGCTGAGAATGGCAAAAGAAATAAGTTGACACCCCCCCCAAATAATAATAATAAAAGGCCAGACAAGGGTAGGTAGGATGTTGGAAAGTGGTCTCCAGCTCCCCCGTTGTTCATCTATTTCAGTGAAACCATCACCAAAACAGTTTTCATCTATATTTGAGAGATGACATCTTTTGTGTGTAACCTTTTCTTAATCTCTGGGTCTCGTGTGTTCTCTGTCCAAATGTCTATGGTTCAGGATATGCCTGGATTTCCTGTGTTCCATCAGGATCCTTCTCTCTCACCAGAGTGGCTTGATGTATCTATGGCAAATCTCCCGAATCTTTTATTACGCCCTTCGCTGCAAAGCATATGTGCTGAAAAAAATATGTCTCTTTAAGCGAGTGAAACATCACCCCCGTTGCCAAGGGTCCCTGCCTCATCTGTTTTCTCACTGGGTCTTCCATCTAACCGCAGCTCTCGGCAGCTTCAAATCTCTCATCAGGTCCCACTATGCTTTTAAGGGGGAATCTGGACCGTGGATGCTAAGGCAACGATGTCACATTCCCACCCCCCTCTATAAGTTATCCTGGCTGTTTTCCTTGGCAGCCGACGAGCTAGAGAGATAAATATGCAGGCTGCTCAGGAAGACAAGCTGAACTGGACCAGGAGGCACCTGCAGTTTATAGCATTGCAGTCACTGTCAAGGGCAATACAAGATGTCCCGTGGGGTCCCCTTGCGCACAGCTGTAGGCGAGGCCGCAACAGAACGTCGGCCAACAAGAGCATTCCAAGGCTCCGGTCCCGTCCTGTGCGCTCTTGCCTCTCCAACCACCTCCAGCCTTTACCCGGAGCAGGCAGGCTGACTATAATAATAGCCGTCACCAAGAGAAAG